>CM057458.1:622372500-624872500 GCA_016271365.2 Neoceratodus forsteri | reverse complement strand
TTGATGGTGGGAGAATACTGCCTATCTATAACAGCGTGCTCCAAGCATCACTTGGATGGCCAGCGGCTGAGGTGGTGTGACGAGGGCTGTGCCACTGGCAGTCAGGCGCCACAGCACCGACATCTGGGCATGGAGGGGATGTCACTGTATCGGGGACACCATGTTTGGGGGGTGCTGACACCACCACGACCACGGGTCTGGCATGGGGGACTGCATCACCAACTATGGGGTTGGGGCTGACATGGAGGGTGCTGACTAACACCACTGGGTCATGACATCACAACATCTGGACACTCACCCCTGCAGCAGCCCCAGCCCTTACCAGTGGCCTAGGGGGCTGGGCAGCACGGCAGTGGGATTCCAGGGTCCACTACAACTGGCAGGTCATTTCTGTGGGGGTGAGCAGTGGGTTATGGCAGGATCCCACCTGCCATATCCTGCTTAGTCCTCCACTCCCCCTGTGGCCAGCACTACATGCCTTTGTGAATTGCACTTAGTGGTGGTGGCATGCCCCGTGCCCGCCCCAAGCATGTTGTTCTCCACACGACCAGGAGATCAGGTGCATATCTGTTGCGTGTTCCGTTGGTGAATGCCATGCAGAATCTGCTCCATGGCATTCCCGCATATCGATGTCAACGTGCCCAATTCGCGGCATGTTGGCATCGTGTATAGCACCCAGAGTTAGTGTCTGTATGATCCTGTTTGACAGCTAAAATCAGTATTGCTGTTTTAGGAAAACACTGCAGTTTAAAACCTACCTTTATATTTAGAGTAGTACCATTTGAGGTAGGGAGTTCTGTTCTGGGTAATGTGTTTGGCTTGAGGGAAATATTTACCTACTGGGTTTTTAATTTTAGTGAGCAATCTGACTGTATGTAATTTTTAATGGTGACTTCTGGGGCCCAATTCACAAAGGGCGTGGGGCTTGTACCAGCCCTCGTGCAAACCCTGTGGGCGGCACAGCTGTGTCAAAATCTTGCCGCAAACTGCACCCAATTCAAGAAGATCACACAGCTGTGAAGAAATTTTGCCACAAGTCATGCCCAGTTCAAGAAGATTGGGAGCATTTGCAACACTTTTCCTGATTTATGGTAGCTTGCACCAAATATTTGGTTCAAGCCCTGTAAACTGGGTACCTGAGATTGCTGCAAGCTAGACCAGAAAAAGCTGGTCTAACTTGTGGCAATCGGCACTAGGGATCAAGAATTCCGATCACCAGCCGGGGAATGTCTCAAGCCCTGTTTGCCATGTGTTCAGTGCACCCGGGGCTTGTGGCATTCTCAGGTCATTTGTGAATTGGACCCCTGATATTTATTTGAAGTGAGGTCCTGGGCTATGTGATATGTTTGGATCACTGAGGTGCCTGAATTTCAGCAAGTTTCTTGCAACCATTTTACATTTGTGAAATTTGCTTCACAACAGGATCATTGTCTACTCCGCTGCTGCTGTTGTTCACAAATCATGTCCTTTGTTTATACCATCATAGTATGTTGCTGTAGAAAAGAGTAAGTTATCTGAAACAGCTTCTTTGCCTCAACTCTATATAAGGTTATATTCTGTTATTGACTGACTGAGACTGTACTCTAGGCCTCAAAATCTCGTATCCGTATTTTTTACTTTCATTACCTAATAAAGGTATCATACAAACATAAGAACATAGTCAGCAGAAAAAAGGCCTTATGGTCTGTCTAGTCTACCTGAAATTGCAGACTGCTCAGTCTCTACTGAAGAACCCACCCCCTCCCTGCTACCCATTTCTCCCCCCACCTTCCTCCCACTCCATGCAATTTTCCCTTTAACCCTGTCCCAGCCTCTCTTGAAACTGTCTACAATCTTCAGGGAGACAACTTCATCTGGCAATTTATTCCATTTGTCACTAGCTTCTTGATGACAAAGTGTCCCCATATTTACCTCATGAATCATCTCTCCACGAAGTTTAAGGCAGTGCCCCAGTGTTCCTGTTGCCACTAAGGTTGAAGAGATCCTCAAGAGTTCACTTTGTTGAAGCCGTTAAGGTGTTTATAGGTTTTGATCATGTCACCCCGTCCCTGAGTCTCTCCTCGTATGGCCTGCCTTGCTGCCCTTGGATCATACTGGTCGCCCTTCTCTGTACCATCTCAAGTAAGTAGATGTCTTTCTTCAGGTAGGGGCTCCAGTACTGCACACTGTACTCCAGATGTGGCCTAACCAGTGACCTGTACAGTGGCAGAATGACCTCTGCCTTCCTACTGGTTATACCCCTGGCTATATTCCCCTATTTTCCCTGTTTACTCTGTACTTGGTATCGACTCAGCATATCTTCTCTCACCACCATACTGTTCAGCACCTGGAACACTCATACTCCCCTCTGCAAGACCCATGTGAAATGTACCCACCACCCATGGGGGACCATGCCTGGGCCTGCTTTAAGACCTCCCACTCCCCATCTGACTCCCAACATTACAGGACCTTAAAGAATGCCTGTTCTAAGGTGATTCGCAGTGCTAAGGCACATTATTTCAAGTCCCACCTTCAGTCTAACCTAAACTCCCCTTCTAAATTCAGGAGGGTGATCTATTCCTTGGTTGACCCCCTGGCCCAGTCTGCCCCCCACTCCCTTGCCAATAGCTCACTGGTCTCTGATCACCTCACCGTCGCTATCCTTTTTAACAACTTCTTCAGCACCTGTGCTCTACCCCCCCACGTCAGCTCCCCCCATGGTTTTCGCTTCCTTCCTGTCTCCCCCATGAAGTTTTCCATGCCCTCCTGTCCCTTAATCCCTCCAAACATAGCCCTGGTGGTCTTGATCCTAAACTCTTTTACTTATCCACTCCTGCCATCATCCATCCTCTCACTTACCTACTGAACCTCTTCTTCTACCTTGGCAACATCCCTCATGCATAGAAAGTTACCAAAGTCCTACCTCTACACAAAGGTGGTGACCCCTCCTCCCTGGTAACTAGAGACTGATCCCACTCCTTCCCTCCCTTGCAAAACTTCAAGAGTCCCTAGTGTATGCCAGACTCGCAGACATCCTAGACTAATCGTCCTTTCTTTTGCCTTTCCAATCTGGCTTTAGAAAAAAACACTCCACCGTCTCCTCCCTTCTGCATATCACTGACTCAATTCTCTCTGGACTGGATCAGGGACACATTACTACTGCCATATTCACTGACCTTGCAAAAGCCTTCAACTCAGTATAACACCCTCTCCTTCTGAGTAAATTATCTTCAGCCAGCCTCTCGGCCCTGGCAATTGCATGATTCATCTCCTATCTCATGGGCCGGCAACATTTTGTTCAGGTGGGTGGTGAACTGTTGCCCTCCCTTCCCCATATTAGCTGGCATCCCCCAGGGCTCCACCCTGGGCCCCTTACTGTTTTTTATTTTTCTCAATGATCTCCCCTCCACCTGTGTCTCATCCCGTATACATATGTATGCCGATGACACAGTAATTAACTCATTTAGTCCCTCCTCTTCTGCAGTTATGGCCTTACTACAAAGTGACTTCCACGGTGTGCTACACTGGTTTAAGGATAACCATCTCAAAGTCAATACCAAAGAGACTGTGACCATGATCTTTGCCACCTCCCAGAAGCTAGCTAGGCTATTACCTCCCACAACCTTCTCCACCCTAGATGGCACCCTCTTGGAGTCTGTTTCTACTTTCAAATACCTAGGCATCGGACTGGATTGCAAACTTGACTTCTCTGTCCACATTGACACTATCCACGCCAAACTCTGCCCCAAGCTCGGTGTCCTTTGTCAAAATGAAATGCCTCCCCACCCACATCCACTAAGAATTGTTAACCAAAATGATCCTCTCAATATTTGATTATGCTAATGTGGTATACAGGGATACAGCTCTGCCCCCTCCTCCTTTCTTGCCAGACTGGATATCCTCTACAATGCCTTCTGTTGTTTTGCCTCTAACTTTCCTCCCCACATCCACCACTGCTGCCTGTACTCATCCCTTTCCATTCCGTCATCCTTTCGTCACCAGTACCACTGCAGCTCTTTCATTGCCAAATACTGGTTTGATTCTCTTCCCTCCTACTTATCTTCCTTTCTCACCCCTTCCCTCCCCTTCCTCCCTCCTCCTACCCCCTTCATTCCAGGGACCTCAGCACCATCTCCTTACCACACCTCAGCTCACGCTCTGGCCAGGCTCCCTTCTCCTACCAGCTCCCCTCCCTGTGGAACTTTCTCCCCTATCCCATTTGCCTCCCCCCCTCTCTACCCTTTCTAAAATGTCTACTCATGCTCTCTCTTCACCCCCCTCTTCTTGTCACCCCTCCTTCTGATTCTTCATCTCCCTTTCTTGCCTCAGCTTCCTCTCCCCTCTCTCCTCTCCCCTCTCCATGGGTTTCTACTTCTCGAGCTCTCCAACCCCTGCCCTGTCCCACTTATGTGGGTGTTCTTTCCTCATCAAACCTAACCTTCCTCCCCTTTGCCCTTTGTCCTCCCCCATTTTCATCCTACAAAACAGCTATTTCATACTCTCCTTTCCCCCTCCCATTTCTGCCTCCCCCATGTTTCCCATTTTTTCCTCTTTCTAACCTGAACTTACTCAACCAGGTTTTCTACCTTCAGTTTCTTGCTGATGCTGCTCATTTTGTTCTCCCTGCATACCTGATGCCCTGTATTGGTGCCAGTTTGTATATTGCATGCACTCATAATATTGGCACACCCCCAATCAGTATGTGGTCTCTGACTAGCCAGGTTTTCCCCTCATGTATTGTCTCCCTTCTCTGTGTCCACAGAGCTTTCATTGTCCACAAAGAGATGGATTTTGCCTTTTATCACACAAGCAGTGTTGCTGATAGAGACGTTCAATAACACTGGGCCATGCACCGAGTCCTGGGTGACCCCACTAGTGACTGGATTGAATCCGAGAATCTCTCTCCCCCCCCGCCCATCACCTTCAGGTTTCAAGTCTCTCAAACAGGCAGTTAAAGCTATATATTGGTGTGAAAATCCAAAGAAAAAGGCTCAGCTACTACTCATGGAATGCATCAGCTTGCAATTAGGAACACGCATCCAAACACTGCAGTTGTGTTGTAGAATAATTTTATTCTTCAGTTCGATCAGCAGCTATACAGAGACACATTCTCCCCTCCACCAACATGCTGAATGTTTTTGTGTCAAGTCAGGCACATTCTCAAGGCTTGATGTCACTTACTAAGAGTCTGATTTAAAAGTAGTTCATTTAAAGAGACAGTGCAATTTAGATTTTCAAGTCCAAAACAGAATCACGGTTGTGCAAATAATATATTTAAAGTGACAATGACCAGTTCATAAAAATAAAGCACACATTAAAACCACTGTCACAATATAGCATGTAGACCACAATAGGAACAAACAAAAGGAACAGTAACAAGCATTTGTCAATGCCGAATGTTTACTTGCTGGCATTGGCAGTGTAAAGTAGAAGTTACAGAGCTGCGTAATAGGAATGGCAGTGAAGTACTGAACTGAAGCCAACCCCACCACCACCCTGCAGAGAGTGACAGGCATTGGGGTGTGCATTTGGGTCATCAGGCATAACGGCCTCACCATTTCACCACACCCCACCCTGCAGACACTGACAAGTGTCACGGTGTTCCTTGGGGTCTTTGGCCCTTATGCGCACCCCATTTCATTAGGAAATGCGGTGAGATGGGTGCGATATAGGAGAATGGGGTGAACTTTGGGGCTGAAGAGTCCAAGGCATACCTCAATGCCTCCTCACTGGCTGCAGGGTGTGGAATGGTATGAGCATTACAGGCAAGAATCCCAAGTCACACCCCATGTTGTCATTCTCTACAGGGTGGGGCGTTATGGTTGGAAACGTAATACCTCAGGCATTCGTTGGTATTTTCACTCCAAATTTTCAACATGTTTTTTGTGACCCCACCTCATGAACAGGGGAATATCAGTTTGTTAGCGAAGCTGCTTATGCATGCTAGTCTTGGCATTTAGCACCACAGGTGCAAAACATTCAACAGGATGTAAAATGACAGCTGTACTGTTCATGGGAGGTGTAAAATGGCAATGTTGCAAATCTGCAGTAAAATATTTAAAAAAATGGTGAAGTCATGAGCGTACATAGAAACTGTGCAACGCACACCCATAATATAATTAGGTTGAGATATTTTACAGCAGACTGTCAACTCCAGGCATTTTGGTGCCTCGATCATGAACAGTGTCACTGTGATTTTCTTTTTATCTGTGCCAACCAATGATTTCTGCGCTTTACCATAAGATCTCAGCGCCCGAGTGTGAAAACACACTTCAGCCATGTTGTGAAAATGACAGCTGTACTGTTCATAAGGAAGCGTGAAAATGCCACTGGTGAAAATCTGGACTGAAAATATTACAAAGTCATGAACTTACGAGGGTGCGTGGAAACTGCACAATGCTCACTGAAACACAGTCATTTTATGGACTTTTGTCACCAAATTTTCAACATAGCCATTTTAAGACCTCTGCTCATGAACAGTGTAACTGTGATTTTCTTAATCTGTCCTAAACATTGCTTTCGCACACCAACAGCACCATTGTGCGCTACATGTGCGAAAACACATTTTGGGAGACATATGAAAAATGGCAGCTGTACTGTTCATAAGGAAGTGTAATAAAATGGCAATGTCGAAACTCTGGAGTGAAAATATTAAATTTGCAAACTTACGAGCATGCATAGGAACTGCGCAAAGCACGCTAGTAAAACAGTCATTTTTGGGAATTTTTTCACCAAATTTTCAACATAGCCATTTTAAGACCTCTGCTCATGAACAGTGTCACTGTGATTTTCTTAATGTGTCCCATACATTGATTTTGCACATACTGCGCCATTGTGCACTACATGGGTGGGAACACATTTGGACAAGATGTGAAAATGACAGCTATACTGCTCATAAGGAGGTGTGGTAAAATGGCATGTTGAAAATCTGGTGAAAATATTGAAAATTCGTGAACTTACGGTGTAGCGTGAGGAACTGCTAATGCACCCTCATAAAACAGTCATTTTTAGGAATTTTTTCACCAAATTTTCAACATAGCCATTTTAAGACCTTTTCTCATGAACAGTGTCACTGTGACTTTCTTAATTTGTCCCATACATTGATTTCGCACACCGACTGTGCCATTGTGCGCTACATGGGCGGAAACATATTTTGGGTGAGATGTGAAAAATGACAGCTATACTACTCAAAGAAGGTGTGGTAAAATGGCAATGTTGAAAATCTGAGTGAAAATATTGAATCTTCATGAACCACGAGCCTGCGTAGAACTGCGCAACGCACTGAAAACAGTCATATTTTGGAATTTGCACCATTTTCAACATGGGGTTTTGGGACCCCCTTCATGAATGATGTCACTGTCATGGTGGTATTCAGGCCCAATGGTGATTTCACAGTCACTGCACAGTCACTCACGCCGAAATCACCCTTCCGGGGCCGATAACACCATGACAGTGACATAATTCTATGAGAAGGGGTCCCAAAACCCCATGTTGAAAATTTGGTGCAAAATTCTCAAAAATGCCCGAGATATGCAATAAAGTTGAAAGCCCCTATGTAACCCATTATACAGCTTACCGGCATTTCAGTTCAGGTCGGCTTTGAAGAGTGCAGAAGTGTTCCGGTCCACCAAGATCGCCACGCCCGGAGTCCAGAGGTAAGTATGGGGTGGGGGTGGGGAGGCTGGGTGCGCAGTGGGTGGGTGTGGGTTGTGGGAGGGGTTGGGAGACGGGCCATGGGACAGTTTTTATTTTACAGGTCTAAAAACAAAAAAAGACATTGTGGGACGTTTTCCATGGGGTGGGCTCGCACAAGGACTTGCTGGGGGCGTCCAGCCGACGGGGATTGGGCAACCCCGGCAAAACAAACACAAAAATCATCAGCATTTTGCCACGCTGGGGTGGGCCCCAGCGTGGCACATGACTTGGGGTGCTCAGCCGACGGGGATTGGGCACCCCACCGCCAAAGGACTACAGTGCTTGCCACGCTGGGCTCCCAGCTGGCACCTACAACTGGGGTGGGGACGAGCCTAGCCGACGGGGATTGGGGCACCCTGTCGTGGCTATACAGTACGGGCTGCGCACGCTCTGTTCTGTATGGGAGGGATGCGCGAGCAGCCGAAGGGCCTTATCGGTGCTCACTGCAGAGTCTCCCCTTTTCAATCTAGTGTTACTGCATTTTGGAGCATGTCACAGACAGCTCCAAATGCATTGGCTTACAGGGCATGCCTGCCAGCCTACTGACTGAATTGGAGGAGGAGGTGACACACCTCCGAAATCTCCGATGAAGGCACTATGTTTCTTGCACATGCATGCAAGCAAACATAAAAATGGGGGCGGGGGACTGATGGAAAAAAGGATAAGGTAAAATCTGGGTAGTGAAAAAAGAGCACACACTGTTTGTAAAATTAAATACACACAAAGCAAAAATGTATTTAAATAGCTAGCTGCTAATAAATAATCCTGATAACCAAACTATTTTGAAATAGTTTATCTATATTAATTTCTGCATATCAATTCTAATAGTACAGTATCATAAGAATGGTCCTAGTTGAAACTGATCATTCTGTCCTGGGGTTCCTCTGCTGTCAACTATATTGCCAAAAAACGTTTTACACCTCTGCAGTTTATTAGCTTGGTTTCTACCTCATACATTCAAATGATCTTCTTCCACTGCTTGGAACCAAATATCATGCTCCTTCCCCATTTTCTCCATGTGTTAGGCAAAGGCACTGACCCCATCTTGTTTTATTCATGCTGTGTATCTTCTGGTTTCTATCATGTAGCCAGTGTTCTACAGCGAGTTTTGTCCCCAATGCCATGCTCAGCAGCTTACTAGTTAATCTGTGGGAAACAGAGTCAGAGGCCTTACTGAAATCTAGATGCAATATGTCGACTACTTGGCCTTTGTCCACTGTCCTGGTTATCCAATCAAAGAAATCAATCAGGTGACATGAACCTATGCTATTTGTTGTCATGAGTCCATTAACAGCCAGAAAGTTTACCACTCTTTCTGTCAGACTGCTTTCATTTGCGCCAGCCCAGTGGCGCTGAAGGCTGGGGCTCTAGATACCTTACCTTTGTCCCACCGGCAACCTGGGTTCGGGAATGGACTCAGGTCATCGGGGAGCCGGCATGGGAGGCAGGGTCGAGCAGGACTGAGCAGCCAGAAGGCAGCTCTCCTTTCCAGGGGTGGTCGCCACCTCTCCTAGTCCTGCTGTTACAGGTGGAGACCAGTGGTCAGCATAGGTGGCGGGGTAACATGTAGCAGTCGGTACCTCGAGACACGGTGTGCATGCTTCCATATGCGGTGCACGCCTGAGGTAGGGGTTGGGTTAAGGGAAGAAGACTGAAAAATACCATAAAACTACATATCGGGGGGGGGGAGAATGGTGTTATTAGCTTCCCCACTATTGAAGTCAGATTTACCGGTCGATAGTTACGGGTGTCATCCATTGGCCCACTCTTGTGTAGCGGCACTGCATGTGCTGTTCTCCAGTCCAGGGTCACCACCCCCTTTCTAGAGAGCTGTCAAACAGGTCCACAAGGAGATCCACCAGCACATCTGCTAGTTCCCTCAACCACCTCGGGTATGTTGCCTAGTTCTGAGGGACCTCTATACTTTCAGTGTCTTCAAACCCATCCCCACCCTATCTATTTTGACCTCCCCATCCATGTCTCCACTCCCTGCTCACCCCCACACACTTCTTCCCTAAGGGACTGAGCCATTCTTCTCCTTGTGAAGACTGAACAGGAGTACTTGTTAAGTACTTCTGCCTTTTCCACCTACCTCCTCCCACCTCCTTTTCTGCTTGACAATCCCATCCTTGATAGCCCTCTTCTCCCAGATGTATTGGATGAATGCCTTCTCTTTACCCCATCTGCCAGCTGCAGCTCTTTCTTGACCTTGGCTGCTTTTATTGCCTCGCTTGCCTCTCACCTATTTTTGTTCTTCTGTCCTCTTCCTTCTGGGTGCTGTTATAGTTTTTAAATGCTGCCTTTGCCCCTTACCACCTGAGCTACCTCCTTGTCAAATTTGCTGGGCTTCTTGGCTCTGGCTTTGTTGCTTTTCAATTTGGCACACTCATTAGTGACCACCACCAACCCCTCCTTGATTACAGCCATATCTTGTCCACCCCATTCCTTTCTTGATTTCAGCAAGGTGCCCTCAGAATTCTCCTCATCTTCCTTTAGTCCAACCTCCTGAAGTCTAACACCCTTGTCTTGGTTCCTATCCTTTCATTGTCCGTGTCCAGGAGAAACCATACAGTGTTGCACTGTTTTGTTAGCAAAAATATTATCTTTTGATTTTTCCTGATTCTGTTATTGAAACATTTTGTTTATATGGATATGATGTAAAAAAATTTTTTTAGCAGGAAGCTCTTCTTTGTTTAGACTGTAAAAGTCACTGGACTGCTAGTGGCCAAGCCCTGAAATGTGGGTTATTAACTTCTAATAGGAATGTTGTTAGTAGACAAAGTCAGTGTCTCTGATGTTGGTTCATAGTAAATAGGACAGTCTGCAAGAAACAAATCTTATCCAGCCCCTATTGAAACACAAGTTGTCAGCGTAATTATTTTTAGAGGTCTGCTATTTATCTAAAAGTCAGACAGTCTTGAAGTGTGCAGTCTTCCGGGAGCTTCCACAAGGCAAGGGGGAGCAGCACCTTAGGTCAAATCACATGCCCTCTTATGTAACAGAGGAACGGGCAAACCATGTGGAATTCTGGGAGAGAGGAAACTCTTTATCCTTGAGTGCTTAACCAGCTAAAGTCGGTCAGGCAGCTATCTGCAGAGTGCTGTGTGAATCCTGGTCAGTCCTGAAAGCAAGAAGGACTTGCCACACTACCTGTGTGAAAGCGTGTGCAAAGACCTTTTCTAAGACTTAAGCAGTAAGAACTCAGAATTTAGTAAAGCACAGCATTTTATCTGTTTTTACTTCTTTTGTATAAAACACTTGTTTATTTTGGTCTTCCTCATGGGTTCTGTATTTCAGCAACTTGTTGTCTGGATATCGTGTACATTTTGTAGTCATTGAATATTTCATATTTCTTTCATATGTGGCAGTGCAGTGTTTTTAAAAGGGTACAGATAATTTATTTTACTGGCAACTCTGTGTCCCTGTCTCCAACAGCTTGTACTAAAATTAAACTGATATTAATTCCTATAGAGGAGCATGTTCAGGGTTGCCAGGCCCAGAAGTCAGCTGGGGTTCTGAGCTATAGGTCTTGTACTATGCGAGTACAGTTGCAGTATATGATATGTTCAGATGTTTCCAGATATTTTGCAGTATTTCTAAAGAGATTCTCTCTGGTGGTACTACATGCAGGTAGGGATTTCTCTAGAGATATCACCAAAATATCAGGAAGTATCTGAACATGTCTGTTGCTGCAACTGTAAGAGTATAAGTGGGATAAGAAGGGAATGGCCTGGTGGTAAATTTGCAGCAGGCTGGTGACAGTGTTGATGAAGCGAGTTAAACCAGTCATCAGCCAGGGTAACAGATGCAATGTCAGATGCTCAGGATTATGAAATTGTGTGTTAGAAAGGTAGTACTATTGAAGTTAAAGATTCTGCAAGAATGACCATGAGATGATGAGATGATGTATAAAACATTATTTGAGTTTTGTTTAACTTTCCTAGCAGCATCAGTCATTCTTCATGGTTTCAAGTATTTTTATTACTTCTTATTACTGTCATATTTGTGAAATTTCAGTAATGAGGCAGCCACCGAAGATACTACATATAAGAAGGTACTCTACAGAGAATATGAGGCATGCTTTACCAAGATGAAAGAAACACCAGAATGGGCGGTAAGTCTCTTATCATCAACCATCATAAATCAGTTGTTGTTATTTTTATGTATATAGTTATTCATTATCATATAAAGGTTATAAATAGAATAATAGGTGAGTATGACATAAGGAGTAATACTATTGAGGGTTCCTTTGTCCCAGAACTCTCGCTGATGGTATTACTTCCCGAGTGATACACATTTACTATTTATTTTTGTAATATATGGATCTGATTTTGAAATTCTATGGCTGCTTGTTTGTGGCATGTTGTGAGGCCCACCGCACTGAGGTCTTGCCAGTCTGTCTGCACTCCCCAAACTCTGTCTTCCTCCCCCCAGGCTCTCTTAAGTTGTGCTCAGTAGTGCGTCCGGTGAGAATGTTTGGTAGCAGTCCCACCTTCTTGTTGTTTACGGGATCAGTGAATACAGCGCCTTCTTAAACATAGAAAAAAGTAAAGCAACGTAAATGAAGTGGACGAAATACTTCATAAGCAAGAGATGGCCGCCATGTTTTCAACAGTGTTCTGCCCACCCACAGACAAAAAGTGACCAATCAGGAGGCGCAGTTTGAAAAACATCATGACATATGTGAGGAAGTGCACTTGGGAGCACAAAACAAGCGGGTCAGTGTGAGAAATCCTGTGCTTGTCTTCTTCAGTTTCTCTGGTAATACTATTGTTCGAGCCCAAAGCGATAGTATTACTGGCTCTGAACATAGAGAATAATGGATGACTAACTATTGGTAACAAGCTGGTTAGTCCATCAAGAGGTTTCTATGGTGACCGTTTGAACCTTGAGGCGCAGCTCAAGAGGCTAGATCGCCATGGGAACCTTGAGATGTACTGCGTGGCTTGTTACTGATCGTTAAGTCATCCCATATTTTATAGTGTGTGTTGACACCATTGCCAAAATAAGTAATAAAAGAGCCATGGTAAAATACTTTTCACTTACTTTTTTTTTTTCTCTCAAAGGGGCTAGCTGTCACCACTGTGACCGCTGCCGAGTAGGGGGAAGATCGAGCACCATGCAGGCGCAACCCTACTATAAGCTGTCGTGCTGCACTAGCTACGTAGCTAGTGCAGCATAACAAACTAGCTGATGTAGCTAGTGCAGCACGACAATATTTTGAAAGTGATGGATTTCTGATGGTAACAGCATTCCAACATACACTATAATAGTATTATCACTCATCATCGATAGTAATATCACTTTCTGGACAGTACTATTACACACATTTTTGTTATGGCTTACTGCCATATTAAAATCACATCCATATATTACAAAGAAAATATCAGTGTTTAAGCATCAAACTGCATTGGTGTAACTACTGCCTTATCATGCTGATTTAAGTTTGCTCATGTTTCCAATTAGTAACAGGTCCCCTATTTGGAGATAAGCAGTGTTGCTGATATTTCTGAACTGTGTTGTTACCAGCCTTACCTTTGGTTTAATTCCATTAGTAAAGCGCATATAAAAACTTTGATTACCCGTGTGTATATGGGAACTGTCTACATTGAGTGGATTGATAGCAAATATAACACCTAATGATTTAATAGTTTATATATTGTACTGGTGTAGTAGCACTACTAGAATTAGGACTGAGTAGGGACTTCTAAGTTAAACCCCAACTTTCACATCTTGCAGCATTCCCTCAGTGGAATAACTTGAAATACAAGTACATAGTCAGTGCCAGAATGTCTGTAAATTTTGTAATGGTCAGTTTAGGGGTTCAAGAACTCACCAATAGCACAAAAATGGGTAGTAGATGAAACTTGAAATTTACAGGTGACTTAGAATTGGACCCCAGGATGATTCATTGATAAGCAGCTTTACAGCAGACTTTAAAATATTAAGAATGGAAGGGCTAAAGCCCGTGGTTCAATGGGGGAAATGGCTCCTCAAACATTCCCCACTTAAGCCAATCACTTCTGTCAGCTCTGCTTGGAGCATTCCGAAATCTGGGAGTGGGCTGGCTGTGTCTGCACCTACACTGCCCTCTCCGCCGCTTCGGTCCTCGCCCTCCCTACCTCTCTCTCTGCATTTTTTTGCTCCGATGTGGGGCTGATTTTTCTGTTGTGCCTGTGCTGCATTTTTATTTTATTTTAGCTTTTGTTAACCAGATAAGCACACTAGACAATCATATGCCTATCTTCAGGTGCGACCTGGAAATTGCGGGAGAATACAGGCAAAGCAAGGTATAACAGGATAGCAGAAAAACAATAATCAGACAAAGCATGACTTAACAGAAGGGCAAGTAAAGCATCACATAGCAAGGTAAACAACTGACATTCAAGTACAAATCATCGCATGATAAGGTAACATTTGACAATCAGGTTTTAAACTCATGAACACTCCAGTCACAGGAAGGTGACTAGTCAGAGCAATAAAATGTAGTACAGTGCAAAAAAGTCATGATACCTTAGGAATAGTTTTTCAGGCCAAGGTAAACTTCAGATGACCTCAGAGAGTTTTGAAGCAGGTTTGGGAGGAGGTAGTATGAACAGTTCCACAGTCTTGGCACACTGACAGCGAATGCCCAGTCACCCATTAGCGTGCAGGTTTGGGAACGTGGAATACCTGTGAGCCACTAGACCTTAGTAGATAAGTGGAGTTAGCAGGCTTAAACATTTCAGCTAGGACTGGAGGAGTGGCTGTTCTGATGACATTACCAGCAAAGCTGCCCATAACAAAAGTTCGATGGTTGTCTGGGAGAGCCAGTCAAGTTCATTGTATAGCTCACAATGATGAGTGAGATTGGGGGCAGAGAGGGCAAAGCGACATATGTTGTTATATGTAACATCTCACTTTAACAGACTGGATTTAGAGGCCTAGATAAAGGTGACTAGCCCATAACAGAGCATGGGAGGAGGACACCCTTTGCCAAGGCAAGACGCACTGCCGGAGTAAGACTGTTTTTAGCTCTATATGCCAGGCTCAGCTTACTGTTTGCAGCCTTGCACACTCTATGAATATGCAGGGAGAAGTCAAGCTGAAGGTCAAGGGTAACACCCAGATATTTAAAGGAGTTTGCGACCCTCACAAGGGATCCATCAGCTCCAGTGACTCTCAGAAGTGCAGGACTTGTTTGGTTTTGCCAGGGAATCAAAGAGCATGGCCTGTTTTTAAGTTTTTTTTAATTGATGGCTAGCTTATGGGCCTTTAGCCAAGATTGTATGTAACCAAAATCAGCATTAAGCTGAGAGTTAATGACACTAATGTCCTGGGAATTAATTAGGATCACTAGGTCATCTGCATAAAGGGTAGCACTACCTTGAACTGGAACTGGGGCAGATCGTTAACAAAAAGGGGAAAAAGGATGGGCCCTAGAACAGACCCCTGAGGGACCCCATATTTGACAGGAGTAGGCTCTGAGTTAACCTTATTGAACTTTATGAGTTGCTGCCTCCCTTGCAAGTAGTTAGTAAACCAGGTTAAGACAGGGACAGATAGGCCAAGAGACCAGAGTGTGGAGCACTTCAGTGTGGTCAACCAGATCAAAGGCCTTGGAGAGATGAATGAAGATTGCTCCAGTCAGCTTGCCTTGCTCAATAGCAACCCTGACCTCTGAGGTAACCTTGGCCAGGACAGTGGAGGTGCTATGACCTTTGCGAAAGCCATGTTGCACAGGGGATAGTAGGTCATAACTTCTCTGTACCTCTCTAGGCATCCGTGGGTGTTCTCTGGCTTCTGGTGGCACCACTCCCCTTTGGGGCCACTTTGCACCCGCATTGCTGTGTCTCTTCATGCCAGGTTTCTGGAGTGTGATGTCACCTACTGACTCGATAATGGATTTGGGACCTCCGTTTTCCCAGCCTTGCTTCCAGTGTTGTCTCACAGTGCCCATTCCATCTTGACAATTCAGCTGGATGATTTACTTGGCAAGCATCTCAGTTACTGGGGTCCCCCATCCCACCTCTGCAGGAACTCATGTGTGCTCCCTACCTCGTACAGCATGAGGCAAACTCTACCAGCATGTCCACCGTGAATGCTGCATTGCATAGTCAGCAAGGGATTGGTCAGGTTCTGTTTCCCCTGCAATTACTGCTCTTTCAGTTTTGACCTCAGCAGCTCGTACTTCTGTGTTTTCCATTATTTTTTGGCAAACCTTGACATCCTATCCCTAGCTAGTGTTTTACCTCTGTTCTCCTACTTCTGCAGGAGGGTATGTTTCCCCATTTTCTCATGTTATTGCCCTGAGTATTCCTGTCAGTTGCTGGACTGTATATTTCTGTTTTATTCTCTACAGATGTTACTGACATGGCTCTGCAGAACATTTGCTCTGAGAACCACTATCATGCTGCAACTTCCCCCTCTCTTGGTTATTGTGGCTCCAGGCTTAGCTCTGATCAGTTCCTCTCAACTCCAGGTCCTACTAATGAGCGCAGCTTCCAACCGATTTGCTATTTATTTGTTGAAGGCTTCCTGTTGCTGCTCTCCGGTTATTCATTCCATTCCTTTTGGCTTTTCCTGCTGGCTTAGTGCTATCTCGATATACATCTTCTGCAGACTTTTGTTTTCTGCTACTTCTCTGTGGACTGCAATATTGTAACTTCACCACTGGGGCTTCCTTGGTCATAGTTCATCTTAGTTTGAGTTCTCTAGGACCTCATTTTTGACCTGTTTCTCGCTTCCATGCCTACCAGCATGCCATCATTCCAACACCATTGTACCGCCGTCTCCATCCCTAGCTCTACCTCTGGGTATTGAGCAAAGGTAGGCTTGTTCTGTCTGCCGGGGTTGGGAGTCCTGCTCCACCGTTTTTTCCATCATTTCTTCACAACTTGGTTTGTCCACCATCTACTTGCAGCTGTGTCCCTAGCTCTGCCTGTTGAGGTATTGAGTGAAGGTAGGCTTGTCCTGCCTGCCAGGGTTGAGAGTTCTGCTCCACTTTTTCTTCCACCATTTCTTCCCATCTCAGTATGTCCGCCGTCAGCCTGCTGCTCCGTCCCTAGCTTTGCCTGTCAAGGTGTTGAGAGAAAGTGGGCTTGTCCTGTATGCCAGGTTGGGAGTCCTGCTCCCCGTTTTTCTATAATTTCTTCACCTCATGGTTTGCCTACCATCACCCTGCAGCTCTGTCTCTAGCACTGCCTGGGTGGCATCCAGCCAAGGTCAGCTTTCTCTACCTGCCAGCGATGGTAACCTGTTTCTCGTTCATTCCTTCCTTCCTTCCTTCCTTCCTTCCTTCCTTCCTTCCTTCCTTCCTTCCTTCCTTCCTTCCTTCCTTCCTTTGTCTGCCTGCTCCAAATCACATCAGTGCTGACCTCCTTGACTCCAGGTGCATTGTTGTCTTGACTTGACTTCCATGTGCTGCCTCATTTGTGATGCTCTGCCGTGGCTCTATACTTTTCTTACAGCATGGGACTTGGTGTCTTGGTGGTGCATCATGGCTCTGGGTAGGATGTGTGCCTTTGTCCATTATATGGTTCACCCTGCTCTTTGCTCCTCCTTGCCTCGTGGTCAGCTCTCCGCATCAAGATTGTGTTTACCTCCCTCCTGCTGTTGATCCTCTTCATGTCTGATTCCTCCATGGATTGTGCCTGGCTTGGTTGCCCTCTCCTTCCTTGACTTGGATTGGCTTTGGATTGCCTCCTGGACCTCTGCCCCTGCCTCCTGGTCATTCTGGAGCTCTCAATTGTCCTGCCCTTTCAATTGTTTCTGCTCCTTCTTCCTCTGTCAGCCTCACATTTGGAACTGCCAGTTGGGCTCTGGTACTGCTTATCACCTGCTGCTTTGCTGTCTGGCACTTGGCTCCTTCCTTCAGTGTTGTTTTGGGGCTTCCATGTGCACCATTGTCTAGCGTCCACCCATTCCTTTGATTGCCTTACCTACCTCCAGTCTCATCTCCAGCATCCATTCAGCCATCCTACTATGTCCACTCCTCCAGTGCTCAAAATGTCTGTTAGGTTATGAGTCTACCATCCAGCTTTCATTATCATATGATTCCATTCACAGTTTCCAGCACTCCAGTGTCAAGTCGTTAGTTTCCAAGTCCATATATCTCATGCCTTCAGCACTCCACCTGATGGGATTCTGCCTCTTAATTCCTACCTTACAGTATGTCCCCTTGCAATTAGAATCATTATTTCTAGTTAGATTTTTAAACTCCATCCGATTCCTGCCTACAAGATTCTCCTGATCTAGCAACATTTCTCCACCTGCTTAGCTTCATAATCATTAGACAGCATGGAAGTGCCTTTACCAGTCATCAGTTACTACCAACTTATGCTTTCTTTCCTCTAAGAATCAAATCATAGAGGACCTTCTTTCATCCATCTCCTCAGCATACTTTCTTGGAAGAGATTATTAAGTTCAGACTCATGTGGGCTTCTTCATTCTGATATTCTCCTCAAGAGCATCCTCCATAAAATCCTCTTTGAACCCGATTCTTGGCATTAGAAACACATATTTAAGTCCATCCTCAGATACCCAAACAGCTGTATATTCTTTCAGCTTCTACGGAAGTGTCCATAGCCTACCCATTGGCACCCACACCATCAATTTTGAAATTTACCTCTATAGCCAATCAATAGAGCTAACTCATTGGAACAACCTCATTATTCCATTCAAGCTGGCATAAAATAGTCATCCAATTTATTTCTTAGACTCTCCTCACATCTAATATCTCATAATTAAGCACCTTGCCTCTCTAATATACAGCTATCCTGTTATCCTTACCCAACCTGGAATAATCATTCCCTCACCTCAGAACATTTGAACGCTTCATGACTTCATTTCCTCTCCAGGATTCATCAAGCATACCAAATGCCTCTTCAAGATTATTCCATTCCAGTACTTATCACATCTCCATACTCATGTCCATTCTAGCCTATAATATTCATTAAAGCAAGTTTCACTGCCTCCATAAGACTGCTTGTCTACCACCACATATTCTCACCCAGTCAAAGATACATCATTCTACGCATCTGTATTGTTCAATCACCTATACCATCTTGATGCAGATCTTTAATGCTCCATTCCTTATTACTAATTACCACAACCAACATCGTGGACTTCACTGAACTCCAACCTATCTTCCATCACCTGGCTATTGCTTTGACTTGGCATTCTCCATCATATTTAAGTATTGACCCTCCTACATCATTGAAGACTCAGAAGACCAGTCCACTTCATTCAGTCCATTCAGTTACTCCATTTTGTTAGCAGATAATTACTGCTTTGTTGATCAGAAGATTATAAGATTCCTCTTAGTGATATGTAGTGAATTTATTAAACTTGAACCATTGGTTTTACTCAAACATCCAGAATTTCTTCATCCAGCTTCTCCAGTTTATGTATCCTGAATCTCCACTATCATCATCCTTAACCAATCTCATAAAAACCTTACCAACTTTTCAAACACTTTAATCCAATTAAAGGTCCTCGTTATTCTTTCCTTCCTCACCGTTCTGAAGATCCAACAAGGATTCCCTTTATATCATCACCTACATTCCAGTACTAAGTTATAAAGCTTATGCTCTTCCACTGTTCAAACCTATATCATCATACTTATGCCTTCGAGACCTTAATATCGACTACTACAAAGAAAACCTGGACCTCTTCATACCATCCATCTTCCTTCCTCTGGATATTCATCCAACTTGGATTCTCCTTCAATTTCCAGAATCAATCTTCCTACCCTCACCAGCAAAGATTCAGAGGATAAGACTCTTTGACTTAACCAGGACCAAAACTCAATCCAAATCATTTAGAATTATCTCCTCATAGATTGCCCAGGGAATGGGCAGGTCAGTAGCCATGGGTCCTCAGAGGTTTCCTCCACAAGGGTTTTTTTCCTGTCCTGTGTGATACTGGTCACACTGTCCGTGAGTTGGAGGACGTAATCTCAAACCATTAACAATCTTTTTGGGCCTTCTTTTCCCTACACCTACCCAGCATTTATTTATTTAAGTCTCAGATTACAACATTTGATCTGGGAGCTCATTTGCAAAGGTTCCACGTCATGCAGGCAATCAGCATTCACAAGGTACAATCAGATTATCAAGGACAATCAAGGAGGCAGTATAGTGCAGTGGTTTAAGGCTCTAAACTGCAAACCTGGAAACCTGGGTTTGAATCACACAGCCCCCACTTGCATACTGTGTGACCCTGAGCAAGTCACTTGACTGTCTTGTACTCCCAGGTTTCACCTGTAAACAAGGTTTCAGCTTAGTGTGTCTCTCCTGGTAAAATAAAATAAAGATTATGTTCAAAGGTTACACAACAAGTTTCATAGGTGGTACAAGCATGAAATACAAGATTCAAGCATTTTCTAGGTACATACAGGTTACAATCAGGGATAACAACAAGTTATAAAGGTAGTAGAAACATGAATGCAGGATTCAGGCATGGACTTGGATTGTAGATGGTAATACAGAAAATTCAGGATGACTTGATTTACGACATAGGAGGCAGAAGGTCTTCCATGGCAGGTAGTAGGCAATAGGGTGGGTGGAGCAAGGAACGTGTAGGGCCAAGTCCCATTGTCGAAGTGAAATGGTTCGCAGATAGTATGGAGAGTAGAAAATCTAAGGCCAGAATAGGTGGGGTGGAACGGAGCAGGAGCAGGGGAGTGGAGATAGAAAAAAGAAACTGGAGGAAAGGGGGGTTGTGGATACAAGGAGAGGTCAAGTAAGAGAGTTTGGGGAGAACAGAGAAGAAGGTATAGGCAACAGAAAGAGGGTATAGGCAACTGATTGGACAGAGATAAGTGCAGAGGGGGACATAGGTAAATACGAAGTGCAAGGAGAGGTCAGGGCAGGTCCTTGATGTTAAAACTGACATTATATATTCCTGCCAAGGGTGGAAATAGAGAAAGGCCAAACTCCAAGTTCATAAACTTCAAGTTCATAAGTATACACAAGCACTACACTATGCACCAAACATTGAATGGAAAGGCTAAAGCCCGTGGTTCACTGTGGGGGAAATAGCTCCTCCCACATCCCCCACTTAAGCCAGCCACTTCCGTCAGCTATGCTTGGAGCATTCTGAAATCACCCACCATCCTTCCCTGCCTCCTCCTTCTCTGGCACTTTTCTCACTCTTGACGCTGGGCCTTCTATTCCCTATACTTACTCAGCATTCCTACCAAGGGTGGGAATAGAGAAAGGCCAAACTCCAGTTCATAAACTTCTAGTTTATAAGTATACACAAGTACTACGCTATGCACCAAACATTGAACTAAAGTGCTGGTTTTGTGCATTCACAGGTCCTTTTCCCCACTAAGGTTTAATAACTGGAATTTTGCAAAACTGAGACATATCACTTTCATAAGTAGGCACCTACTTTCACGAGATAAGACCCTTGTTAGGAGCATAGGATTCAAGAGACAGAAAAATACCAACTGGTCCACCTAGCCTGTCCGCCTGTTACCTCAGCAGATGAACCCATCTTGTGATTTGTTTTTGCTGGAATGTACTTTTGTACACAATAATATTATAGTTTCATTATGAACCTGGGCTAAGCAGAGAGAAAACTGCCTGTAACTGAAACCTCTTGGAACTCAAAGCTCATGTACCTTCATAATTAACTCAGTATTCATTAACCAAAATGCTATATTCATGCTAGGGTTGTCAGAACCCTCTGAAGTTCTGGGTTCTAGTTCTAGTCTAGAACTTTTGAAAAAGTTCTAGGGTTCTAATCTTTTTTAGAACTTTTTAGAACTCGAACCCTATTTTTTTATTGTGCTGCCAGTATCGAAGATAGTAATAAAATACATGTAAAGGAAAAACTGTTCAATATAAGGGGGAGAGAAATTATCTTGTGTGACATTGATAGGAATACAACTAGGTTTATCTATGGTTTCTTCTGTTTGCTAAAGTCAGCAACTTAATACGTAACAGGCCCACCCACCCACCCGTATGTTAAAAGTTTTCCTGCTGCAGCTGCATCATAGTTCCTTAGTGAAAGAAAGAGGCACATTAGCCATTTATGTACTCAGCTATATATACTCATCATCATGAATTAGGAGAACAAAGTCAAGCCAAGTACTATAGCAGCAACATGTGGAACTGTTGCAAAACATATTATGTCATAACATGTCATAACATATTCAGTCAAGACATTGGAATAAAAAAAATATGCCAGTCATTGTTGCTGGCAAAATGCATGCAATTTTCTAAGGTAATGCATACATATACCAACATTTTTGTTGGCAAATTGAAGTAATACATACAAAAATTCTAAGATGATGCATTTTTGCAGCTGATACTTCAATAAAATCTGTATTTCAGTCACATAAATAAAAAAGTGGTTTCCTCACCACATACTAAGGAACATTTAATGTAGCTGCAGCAGTTGGCATGTGATGTTTAAAGGACAGCATCTGTCAACCCCATTATTATCAAATTATCACTACTTATAAAGCAAAACACTATGATACGTCACATTCTGTGAAAACTGCTGATGCAGATTTTCTTTTATTTCTGATTCCTTTATTCTTTTTTAAAGGGACAGGACAATTGTGCTAGGTGGCAGCAGTTTGCAATGTATTTAATAAGAATATATATTATGTGTACAGTAGGTTCGGGTCTGTCATAATTTTTTCCTCACCATCCCCAGCTGATCACAAATCTGTAAATGAAAGAACTAAAACAACACCCACCTTTCACCCCATCACCCATTCCACTTTTCTTCCACCACCCTCATCTGTGCAGTAGTACCATGCCACCTTACACCCATGTTAAAACCAACCCACAACCCTCACCCATGTACTAGCATCCATTTTTCATTTATGGCTAACATTTCTGTAATTGAAAAAATAATAAACAGCTACCAATTAGAACTCATTGTTTTGTCCTCTTTAAAATTGAAAAATAGACCGTCTCCTGTCCCAGCCCATACTGATGCACCACAAAGTCACAGAAGGTAAATCCAAAAATATATGTTTGCACTTTAACTATAAATAATATGATACAGAAAGGATTGACGTGACAGTGTCCCTTTTATGCCAAATTTGGGCCTGTTCCCACTGATGTTAAAATTGCCCTGTATATAAAACTTGTTGACTTTAGTTTAGACCCTAGCTACAAAGCAGTTTGCCATGAAATGGTGAAAGTTTTGGGGGTATATAGTCAAGGCAGTAGATCGAGAAAGGAGAGGCGACAACCAAAGTCATCACAGTCTGTAAAGTTTCCTTTTGGTGCAGAGACTCCGTCCCACACAGTATTTACCAGCCACCACCATCTGAGTTGTCATCACCATCAACATCCACAACATCAATCACTTCAGGATCAGTTTGTTTACTCTTGTAGGATACGAAAATCTTGACTTATTAACTTTAATAAAAGTTAACGTGTACATTTTCTGGCAGCAACCTATTTCTGGTGTCTGTCACAATATTGCCAGCTGTACTAAACATCGTTCTGAAGAGACACTTGTTGCAGGACAACCAAGATATTTACAGGCTTCATCATACAGCTCTGTCAAATTGACTTTTTGATCTCCAGTATTCAAAGGGCATGCATCAATAGGAATAGGCAGTTCTTGCAGGTGACTGTCTACCATGTTGGACAGAGACCGCTCAGAAGAGGAATCAGCAGAAGCAGCTGGTATGGCAGCAATTTGGGAAAGGTTTTTGCCACAGATTTAGCTTGCTACTAAGGGCTGAAGAAGTGGCAGTTGTGGAACAACTACTGTTAATGTTTGGTGACTTTTCCAGTTCTGTATCCCTTTGTGAAGATGAACTTGCATGTTGTGGTGATGACAACCTGAGGGTACTGTGCGTGTCTGTGTTTGACTCCTGTGAGTGCTGCAGCTCATCTAGCAACATACATTTGTACTGTTCTATATCATCTGTTTTTGGAAGATGTATAGCCTTGAACCTGGGATCTAGGAGAGCTGCAAGGATGTAATGTCTTGATTTCGTCATTGCAACTAATTTGTCATTGGTTTTGAAGCGCTCGCTCATTCTCTTTACGAGATTCCCATGATACAGGCGACATGTTGTCTGTGCTCAGATCTGTCTTTTTCTATTTGTAGATTTAGAACACTAAGATGATGTGAAATGAGCATTATGAGTGGGATAACCTGACTCACAGATGCACCTTCAGAAGACATGTCCCTTGTAGCTGTCTCAAAGGAGCTAGGATACAGCACACTGTCTCCATTAATTTCCACTGCAGCACAGACAGCATAATGCCATCTCCAATAATGTAACTGGAGCAGTACTCATGTACAGCTTGCTTTGCTCAGAGGCGCTGCAGCATATAAAGCATTGAGTTCCAACGAGTGGAAACATTTGAATCAGCTTTTCTGGGGCAGCTTGTGTTTTTGCAGTTCGGACAATGTCCGATATAGCCTTAGTTGAATGTGAAAAGTGAGTCACAATTTTTGCAAACAGCAATCATACCATCCACTTGTGTTTCATTGCTGAAATCCCGTGACAATTAAGTGTAAGCAATGTGCAAAGCAAGAAGCATGAAAATCCTCCATCCTGTACTGCTTTTAAGATGTTGGCTCCATTGTCACTTACTATGAAGCCACATTTTAGACCGTGAGAATAAACCCATTCGTCAAGGAGGTCATTTAGTTCCTGCAAGATGTTTGCAGCAGTATGACTTTGCCCAAACTTCTTTATATGCAGCAGCGCCATCTTTTAGGGTGTCTTTGTTTTGAAGAAGCACAAGAAAACATGACCCAATGAGCGGTAAGGACATGTAATCTATGTTTTGAGTGCTGGTCCACATATCTGTTGTGACATGAATAACCCCACCCTCTGCACTTTTAAGTGCAAGCATCACTAGTCGCTTTTAAAGCCTGATAAATGTTTGGTATTTCAACATAGGAAAAGTACCTTCGATGAGGAACATTGTAACAAGGCTCTGCTAATGTCATGAGCTCCTAAAATCCTCATGATCTACCAAAGAGTATGGGAGAAGAGCTCCAGCTAACAGTTCACCAATTCAGTGATTAAGATGAAGGGTCTTTGGATGATTTCTAGTAAAGGTATTCTTCCTTTCAAATGCCTGAGACAGTGTTAGCTGTTTGCCACATGTCCCTGCTGGTTTATTATACACGTGCTTGATGGGCAGATGGGCGCGAGATGGTGGACTAGGACTTATACATTCAGTGCCATCACTGGATGTGCAACTGGTACTAATGGTGCTGGCATTGGTGGTAACAGTGATCCTAGGGCTGGCAGTGGTTCTGCCCGCATCAAGTTCAGACAATTCAGTATCCATTTCAGATTCCTGACCCTTCTCACGTGCGGTCTGGAAGATGGAGGACATGGGTTTTGGATGATCAAGCAAAACTGAATGCTTTTTCAGATGGCATTTAAGAGCTGTAGTGCCAAGGCATGACACAACTTTACCACGGCTTACACTCTGTTTACACAGGGAACAAATTGCTCTGCATGGATCAGTTTTACTGACTGAGAAATAATTCCACACCTCAGATGTGACAGATTTTGTTCGAGTACTAGGAAGATAGCTAAAGACTGTTTGTGTCTTTTCACCTGTCCTAACAGAACCTGGGACATGCTCCTTGGTGCTAGAAGAGTGGACAGAAGACTCTAATGGATTTTCATTGCTGGCCAACACAAGTGGTGGATTCAATGGATATGTCCTTTCATTGCAAACAGTGCTGGATGTATTTGCAAGTGCACTACCTGATTCATTGTCAGCAGACTTGCTCATTTCACTTTGTTGAGAGTAATGATTTGTCATGAGACACAACAGTGTGGGACTGAGACAAAGCTACTGTCTGAGTCAGAGAGGGACTCACTGTCACTTGCATTATTGCTGCTAGTCACAGGGATCTTAACGGCATGAATGGCATACCTTATGGTGCCTCTCCGTGTGACCCCAGCAGCTGTACAGGTTTTCTTAAAGGTCCCCTTTACCACACTTCACTGTTGCTCTTTTGCTGTTTGTTGAATTTTTATCACATGAAACATTTTGGTTATTTCTGTTAGCACCAGGATTATCACTACCACCAACACCTGCTCCAACACCAGCACTAAATGCTTCATCTATGTTGGTGTCAGCCATAACAGACAGTAAGTACCAGTACTACCAGTCCAGTATACTGCAGTGAACACACCAACACCCAAACAATTCCTGTGTAACAAAGCAATGTGATCTGTAATCGCTGGCTACAACTCCAAATTTTATTTTGGTTGTGTGACACTGTGATCGTGGACTGAAAGTAATTGAAGAATATGACAGTTTGCAACTAAAGGATCCCAGGTTCAAGGCTTACAGAATGATTGGGCTGCTGGGCATAGGCATAC
The DNA here is from genome assembly GCA_016271365.2 of Neoceratodus forsteri. Taxonomy (NCBI): domain Eukaryota; kingdom Metazoa; phylum Chordata; order Ceratodontiformes; family Ceratodontidae; genus Neoceratodus; species Neoceratodus forsteri. The sequence continues at coordinate 624,846,501 of CM057458.1, read as the reverse complement.
ACATAGCAATCAAAGGTGCACAGCAGCAGGGTGATGGGCTGACCACAGGAGGAGTCACATACACAACCCAGGGAATGAGAATTATATTTCTACGTTTCTGTCATGTAAGTTAATGCCACCACACAACTGGCCACTGGGCTTCTCTGTAACACACTGGGTAGGTACAGTGCAGTCAAAGGCACAAGCAGCAGGGTGATGGGCTGACCACAGGAGACGGAGTCACACACGCAACCCAGGGAATGAGAATTATATTTCTACGTTTCTGTCATTTAGGTTAATGCCACCACACAACTGGCCACTGGGCTTCTCTGTAACACACACAATGGGTAGGGTACAGTGCAGTCAAGGGCACACAGCAGCAGGGTGATGGGCTGACCACAGGAGACGAGTCACATCGCAAACCCAGGGAATGAGAATTATATTTCACGTTTCTGTCATGTGGTTAATGCCACCACACAACTGGCCTGGGCTTCTCTCTGTAACACACACTGGGTAGGGTACAGTGCAGTCAAAGAGCACACAGCAGCAGGGTGATGGGCTGACCACAGGAGGCAGTCACATACCAGGGAATGAGAATTATATTTCACGTTTCTGTCATGTAAGGTTAATGCCACACACAACTGGCCACTGGGCTCTCTCTGTAACACACACACTGGGTAGGTACAGTGCAGTCAAAGGGCACACAGCAGCAGGGTGATGGGCTGACCACAGGAGGCGAGTCACAACTCCAACCCAGGAAATGAGAATTATATTTCTATGTTTCTGTCATGTAAGGTTAATGCCACCACACAACTGGCCACTGAGCTTCTCTCTAACACACACTGGGTAGGGTACAGTGCAGTCAAGGGCACACACTGGCTTCTCTCTGTGACACACACTAGGGTTCAGAAAGATTTTTTGCCTTTTGCCTTGTATGCTTGTTGCTGGCAGCTGCTGAGTGTGCAGTGTGCTGCAGTTTCAAATAATTTAATTTCACAAAGGTTCTTAATCTTCAGTCTTCTTCTTCTTTTTTTTTTTTTTTATTCTCTCTCCGAGTCCTCCTCCAGTCCTGATATTGGTCTCAATCCCTCCTATTCCCCAGTCCTTCCCAATCTTGATTAATCCTCCTTCTGTCCTGAACCTCCCCTAGTCCCACTCCCAGTCTCCCCCGATTTTCAGCTTTTTGAGCCTTTCTCTTGTTCTCGGTCTCACAGGAGAAGAAGAAGTGGCCACTGGACAAGAGTAGCGGTATACGCGCTAACCGCTAATTGCTACAGTTTAGTGGGCTGCTGCCTGCTGCTGCTGCCTCTGCTCCGATGATCCTCAGCAAATGGCGCTCCTCCTCATGGCGCATCTCCTTAAATACCCCCACAGATCCCGTGGCTCACGTAGCTTACTCAACTCCCACGTCGTCTCACGTCTCGCGGTGATTTGAACCCTTTTGTGAACCGTTTAGTGTTCGAGTTCTAAGTTAGAACTCGAACACCAGGGTTCGAGGAGGGTTCGACTCTTTACCGAACCTGTTCTGACAACCCTAATTCATGCCTCTTAACTGTTCCTTGTTTTCTGGGACTTCCCTGATTTTACTTCATAGCTGACCTGGACCCTCAAACATTTGATGTTTCTATCACTGAAGAGTAGGGATTTGAACCATAAAATAATATTAGCCATTCAAATTACAGCCTATTTCTCTTTCATAAATGCTTTTTTACACTAAGCCATGTACTGTATGCTGTGAGTTTCATGAACTATTACCATTCTTTAGAACTGTCCCAGATTTTGATCATTTGCAGCTGATTTTTCAAACCTTGTACTTCTTTTGTTAGGCAAGAGGTGGAGGTGTATTGTTATTTTTCTAAAGAACTTCCAACAGGTCCCTACACTCCTTGGTCCCAATAGCACTTTGCGTGGCAGCATGTTCACCTACTTGGTCATCACATTAATCTCTTGAAGCTTGTTTCAATACTTGATCACCATACTGCTGAGACAGAGAAAGACCTGGGGGTTCTGGTATCACATAGATTGACATTTGAAGAACAAGTAAAGAGCGTAACTAGTAAAGGGAATAGAATTCTGGGCTGCATAGGTAGACACATTAGAAGACAGAGATAGGTGGTGGTTCCTTTGTATACGTCACTTGTGAGGGTGCATATGGAGTTTTGTGTCCAGTTGTGGGCTCCATATAGGAAAGGGAATGTGAGGAGACTGGAGGGGGGGACGGAGGAGGGCAATGTGACTGGTGGCAGACATTAGACATACATCATATGAGGAGAGGTTAAGGGAGCTTGGATTGTACTCCTTGGAGTATAGAAGGATGCGGGGTGATATGTGCCTTGTATGTAGAGCATGTAATAGTATGGATTTATGGGAGTGCATGGGATTAGAAAGAAGGGATTAATCTTGGACTACCAGGAGTAATGGCTTCTTATTAAAAGGAGAGCTCTCCAAAAGAAGTAACAGAGGGACTTGTGTAAATCAACGAGTGGTTTCTTTATGGAATAGTCTTCCTATGGAGGTAGTGCATAGCCCAGATATGATACAATTTAAAAAATCCTTGTAAAGGTTCTTAATAAATCAAGGAACTGTGAGATATGCCTAGATACATCCAAGTCACTATGGCTAAAAGCTAATGGACTTGTCAAATCCTATGATCTTACTGTCTAGCAGCTTGCTCCAGTACTTGATCCCCACAGTACTCTCTGCCAGTGTGTTCCTTCACTTGATCCCCATACTACTCTCTGGCAGCTTGTTTCACTACTTAATCCCTATAGTATTTTCTAACAGTTTGTTCCATGACTTGATCACCATAGTACTATATGGTAGCTTGTTCCAGTACTTGATCACCATAGTACTCTCTGGCAGTGTGTTCCTTCACTTGATCCCCACAGTACTCTCTGGCAGTGTGTTCCTTCACTTGATCCCCACAGTACTCTGTGGCAGTGTGTTCCTTCACTTGATCCCCACAGTACTCTCTGGCAGTGTGTTCCTTCACTTGATCCCCACAGTACTCTCTGGCAGTGTGTTCCTTCACTTGATCCCCACAGTACTCTCTGGCAGTGTGTTCCTTCACTTGATCCCCACAGTACTCTGTGGCAGTGTGTTCCTTCACTTGATCCCCACAGTACTCTCTGGCAGTGTGTTCCTTCACTTGATCCCCACAGTACTCTCTGGCAGGTTCCTTAACTTGATCCCCACAGTACTCTCTGGCAGTGTGTTCCTTCACTTGATCCCCACAGTACTCTCTGGCAGTGTGTTCCTTCACTTGATCTCCACAGTACTCTCTGGCAGCTTGTTTCACTACTTAATCCCTATAGTATTTTCTGACAGTTTGTTCCATGACTTGATCACCATAGTACTATATGGCAGCCAGTTCCAGTACTTGATCCCCATAATACCCTCTTGCAGCTTATACCCAAGGCCCCTAGAATTCACGTCAGCAGAATTTTGCGCAGAACTTGCAATCTGCTGCAGAACTTCTGCGGTGCTGCAGAATCACTCTTTTTGGTGATTTTTTGTTAGTATTTCTGTTTATCCATAGAATCTGGTTTCCTTTCTCTCTTTTTAGATCCCAAACCCCCCAAATGCTCAGAATGTGATATTATTGCTATAACATCATACATTAGCTAATGAAATGGCTGCATTCTGCAGCAGATATGAACAGTCACTTATCTACCACTGCTCCCACTGCCAGAGACGGTGGCAAAGCACTTTGGGCATGATATTTGCTCAACCTGCACTACAGCCTAGTACAATTTTCAGTCACACATTATTGCACTAGGTCTAGCTTAAACAAAATCTTGTCAATGGCACAGACCTGTTGAGTCCATACCTCACTTTGTACAAACGTATTTGTGCCTTTAAGGTATAGAGATGCCATCTAAAATGAATAACTGGTAAAATGAATTTAACTGCCATTTTATAATATAATAAAGTAATTATGCCCAGAAAAGGGGAATATAATTATTTGTAGACCTGTTGAAAGAATAGACCTGTTAAATAAATAATTTCACTGTACGCATTTTTGCCAGGGTTATTGATTACATATTGTCATTGGTTGATAGAATCACCTAAAAGTTACGGAGAAACGTTGTGTGCAGGGACAGCTGTTGGGCCAAAGGGTAGCATGCTGTGTTTCCGTGCCGGCAACTCAGGTTCAGAGATTAGCTCTGGGAGCTGGCTGGGCAGCACAAGGATTGGTGGAACACATCACTGCTTGGAGCCTGAGAAGGTATAGTGCAGTGTTCTGTCACACGGTGGACATATTGTGATGGGCTGGAGAGCTCTATCTCACAATCTGTTCACATGCATATCATGGCCTGATGGTGTTACGCAGTGTGCCTGGGGATGCAAGGTTGACATGAAAAATAGGTTTTACAATAACTCCTCTATTCCGTTTATTCCATTTCCAGTAGGATCTGTATGAATGAGGTGCAATTTCATGGATATTATATATATATATATATATATATATATATATATATATATATATATTACATATATATACACACACACACATATACAGTATCTATGTCTCTCTCACTACACACACACACACACACACATTTGTATGTATGTTACAGGTTGCATATAAATATTTAAGTGATACACAGTGGAACCTCATGAGTGGTGTAGAAAGCACATACAAATATATAAGTGATACACAGTAGAAACCTCATTAGTGGGATAGATAAATAAGGTATTTCTATATGCATGCTATCACATAAGGTCCCCTCTGCATATGTCATTTATGCAATAGGCTAGGACCTTAAGGAAGAGACATTTGTTTTGGTTTAGGCAAAAAAAGTATTTCTACAAGTCTGTTATTTTTTGAAATAGTGTTTCTGTGCTTTCCACCATCCTGATTGCTATAACCATTGCCATGAAAGTGAAGTCAGGATAACAAGCTGACACTGTGATGTGGTAGTTTGTTAGTGCTGAGAATCTGCAGAAATTACAAACCACGCAGCCAGAAGTTTCGAGCAAATGGTACTCTTGCCGCAGAACCCCGGTCCCACTCAGTCTCAGAAAAGTAGGGGCCTTGCTTATACCACTACTAGATCACTGTAGTACTCTTGGCAGTTTGTTCCATGACTTGATACTCATACTGCTCTCTGATAGCTTGCTCCACTACTTGATCACTATCGTACACTCCAGCAGCTTGTTCCACTATTGATCACCATAGTACTCTCCAGCAGCTTGTTCCACTGCTTGATCACCATAGTACTCTCCAGCAGCTTGTTCCGGTACTTGATCACTATCATACTCTCCAGCAGCTTATTCCTCTACTTGTTCACCATAGTGCTCTCCAGCAGCTTGTTCCACTACTTGATCACCATTGTAGTCTTCAGCAGCTTGTTCCACTACTTGATCACCATAGTGCTCTCCAGCAGCTTGTTCCACTACTTGATCACCATAGTGCTCTCCAGCAGCTTGTTCCACTACTTGATCACCATAGTGCTCTCCAGCAGCTTGTTCCACTACTTGATCACCATAGTGCTCTCCAGCAGCTTGTTCCACTACTTGATCACCATAGTGCTCTCCAGCAGCTTGTTCCACTACTTTGTCCCCATAGTACTCTCCAGCAGCTTGTTCCACTACTTGATGACCATAGTACTGTCCAGCAACTTGTTCCACTACTTAATCCCTATAGTACACTCTGGCAACTTGCTCCACTACTTAATTCCCATAGTGCTTTCTGGCAGTTTGCTATACTACTTGATCTCCATAGTGCATCCTGGCAGTTTGTTCCGCTACTTGGTCCCCATAGTGATCTTTGGCAGTGTGTTCCATGATTTGATCACCATGAAGCAGGAGTGTGGCATCTGACTAGGTGGTGTTTGTAGTGCATCCGCGGGGAGGACTGGAGCCCACAGGTCACGCTGCTGCAGTACACTAAGGGGGAGTGAATATCAGGGGGGAACCTAGGGTACCCAGGGAAACATAGACACAAGGGAGCATGTGGCAACCAAGAAGCTGGGGGGACACTGAGGGACAACATAGAGGAGGGTTGTTGGGGCAGGGACAGTAGTTGGAGGACACGGGGAGAACTGGGAGGATGGTCAAATGTAATGGGTGTGGAGCAGCTATCTTTCTGGGTATAATGTGGAATACAGGGGGATGTCCAGTCTGTAGGTGGCTTGGACAGCTAAGGGATGAAATAGTGAGGCTGAGATAGGAACTGGGAAGTAGGAGGGGGGCAGTAGGGGACATGAGCAGTGGGGGATGGGAAGGGGATGTCACTGCTGGGCAGCAGGAAGCAGAAGGTGGACCTAGGGCAGAATCCAGGAGGAAGGCGCATGATCCAGGAACACCATTGCCATGGGAGGACCAGATGGGAATGAAGTGGGAAATGGCAGATTGTGAGGGGTAGATGTGGGGGGTCAAGGCAGAAAGGAAGGATGGGAGCAGGGAAGGAAAAGTAAGGCATTTCAGACAAAGGAATATGGCACCAAACAGTTCATAGTATTTGAAGTTTGGATGCTCAAAGGGAGGGAGGGAGAGGAGGATGTGGGAGACCAGAGACCAAGTATAATAATGGGGACATGACAGAAGGGGAGGGACAAAAGTTAGAAGGGAACCAGTGACAGGAGGGCAGGTGATCCAAGTGGGGATGACAAGATAAGCAGGGTAGGGGATATGGAGGTGGGCAGCAAGGACAAGGCAAAGGCATTTCAGGAGGGAGACCAGTGAGGGGTGGGAGACTGGGCAAAGGCAAGAGGGAAGGCAGAGGATAAGCAGCGGGAAGGTTGAACCTGAGGATAAGGGAAGAAATGGGGTAGCTGGGGTTGATCAAAAAGGAAGGAATTATGAGAAGGTGGGGCAAAAGGGCAGGCATTACAAGAGGGAGAGGCAGGAAGGGGAACAGGGTTATAATTGTGGGGACTCAATACTAAAGGGAATAAGACGGGGAAACAAACACACAAGAAAAAACAACAGGAGGGTGGAGGTTATGCCAGGCATGATGGCAGGAAGGGTGGGCACTATCATACCAAAGTATGTGGGGCAGGAAAAGGGGAAGCCTCACATTGTGGTCCATTTGAGCACCAGTGATCTGGCAGGATGCAAGGTGAAGGTAGTGCAGGAAAGGTTAGAAGAAGCTGGGTGAGATCTGCAAGGGTTGGAAAATTGGTAGCTTTCTTGGTGGTACTGTCAGTCCTGAGGGACAGCACTGTTAGAAAGCTGAGGATAGAAGAATTTAACTCATGGCTGGGGGATGGTGCGAGGCAAACAGGCACAGGCTGGTGGGAGGGTGGGGCAGGACCTGGGAGTACAAGGACTTATATGCACCAGACAGGCTACATCTATGTAAGGAAGGCACATGGGTCCTGAAAGACAAACTGGAGAGATACTTGACAGAAAAGCTGGATTTAAACTTAAGAGGGGGGTGGGCAGCAGAGGGCAAGGCACTCAGCACCAAGAGAGAGGGGCCTCAGGGCCTCCTCCCAGTAGGAATTCAGAAGGAAGTGAGGGGCATGGAGAGGGGATAGTAGAGGCAGGGGAGGAGAAGGAGGGATATCAAGAGATGTCAAGAAGCAAAGAGGGAAATGGGGTGTGCTGGAAGGTAGTGTCTTTAAATACAAGGAGTCTGGACAACAAGGCAGCAGACCTGCAGGCAGTGGTGGCAGAAGGGGAGGTGGACATAGCCATCATCACAGAGACATGGGCAACCCAATACCATGACTGGGACCCCAAGATCCTGGGGTACCAATTGCTCAGAAGGACAGAGGAAAGGGAGGGAGGTGGAGTTGCATTGTACATAAAGGAGAGGTACTGTGCATCAGGGAGGGGGGAGGAGGGATCAGCAGAAGACCTATAGGTAATACTACAGAACTCTAGTGGGGGAAGGATTCATTTGGGGGTGGTGTACAGACCACCCTCACAGGGCACAGAATTGGATAGGGAGCTAGGGAACCAGATCAGGACGGTAGAAGGGAATGGAAACACTAACAGACTGGAGCACCCCTGCTACCTCCTGTCATAGGGATCAGCTTCTCCTGGATGCAATCCAAGTGCATTTCCAGATATGGGGAGTCACAGAGCCAGCTAGGGAAGGGGCCATACTAGACCTAGTGCTACCAGATGGGGAGCAGGTCCAGGAAGTAGAAGTGTGAGATCCCCTTGCAGGCACTGACCACTGCACAATGTGGTTTTATATCAGCATGGGGAAGGAAGTAACCAAGTCCAAAACCAGAGTAGTGGACTTCAAGAAGGCAGACTTTGATAAAATAGGAAACATATTAGAGGAGCACTTTGTCATGCTCAGTCCAGAGATGGATGCGAATCAGAAATGGTCCATCATTAAGAAGGGATTAATTGAGTCCACTGGCACGTGCGCCAAGGCTCATAAAAAGAACTCTGGGACCAGAAACCTAGCTGGTTTGCAGCTAGGGCAGGTAAAATGAAGGAAGAGGGCTGCCTTCCTGAAGTACCAGTGTACCTTTGGATACAGGAAGACAGAGAATACACGCATTGAAAACTATGGAGGCAGAGAAAGGGTCTGACAGCCAAGACTGGAGAACTAGAGACTGACACAGGGGATTAAGGACAGGGAAAGGACTTCTTCTGTTACATTGCAGAGAGAAGATCCAGAAGGGATGAGATTGTAAGGAAAGGCGGGGTGGTGAGCAGAAAAGTGTGAGGAGCAGGTGGAGGCACTGAATGAGTATTTCTGCTCTGTCTTCACTAGGAACCAGGATGGACACATGCCACAGGGGTTGGCTGGGGGTTGCCCTAGGGGCAGGGAGGAATATAATGGAGAGATTGGGGTTGAGAGGGTCTTAAGGGGACTGAGGGAACTAAGGGTGGACAAGGCTACCAGCCCAGATGGAGTACACCCAAGGGTCCTGAGACAGCTGGCAGAGGTACTAGCACTACAGATCTGTTTAACGCCTTGCTGGAAAAGGGGAGTGTACTGCAGGACTGGAGGACAGTACATGTGGTACTACTCCACAAAAGTGGTCCCAGAGACGAGCCGGGTAACTACAGCTGGTCAACCTAACCTTTATGGTGGGCAAGTTGATGGAGACCATTCTTAAGGAAAGGCGGGTGTCCCTCCTTGAGACAAATGGTCTCCAGAATGACAGGTAGCATGGGTTTGTCAGGGGGAGATCCTATCAAAAAAACATAATGGGCTTCTTCGACTGGGTTACAAGATCACTGGACAGGGGGCAGGAGGTGTGCATCCTGTACCTGGACTTCAGCAAGGTGTTTGATTTAGTGGCACATGGCAGGCTGATCAGCAAGCTGAAGGACCCGGATATAGGAGACAAACTACTAGGGTGGGTTGAGAGCTGGCTGTGTGACAGGAACCAGAAAGCTGTGGTGGTGGGAAGCTATCCAGACTTAGGCCTGTAATCAACAGGGTCCCACAGGGCTCAGTACTTGGACCTGTACTGTTCAACATCTTTATAGGGGACAGCAGAGAGCGTCAAAAGTAAGATCTGCCTTTTTGCATATGATACCAAGCTCTGTGGGAGGTTGGACACAGTGGAGGGGAGACTAGAATTAAAGGAAGATCTGGCTAGGCTAGAGAAATGGTCAGGCATCTGGCAGTTAGGTTTCAATGCCAGGAAGTGCAAGGTCATGCACCTGGGAGCCAGGAACCTAGGGGCCACTTACTGGCTGGGGGGTTACAGGTAAGTAAAGTAAAGTAAAAGTTTATTTATAGAGCGCCTTTCCAGAACCAAGGCGCTTTACAATCATAAAATCGTGTTGCTTTAAAACAATTTAAAACAAATGATAACATCCATAGGCAGCTGCAGACTTTAAAAACCATCAGGAAAAGCTAAATGAAATAGGTAGGTTTTAAACTCAGACTTGAAACTTGAGACGGTCAGGCATTCCCTTAACCAATAAGATAGAGAATTCCACAGGGTAGGGACAGTGAAAGAAAAAGCATGTGTGCCTTATGTTTTTAACTAAACCCTTGGAATTTCCAGTAATCCCTCATCGGTGGATTGGAGTGGGCAGGAGGGGCAGTAGGAAATCAGAAGATCTTGCATCTACCAGGGTCCCTGTTCATGTAGGGCTTTATAGGTCAGTATATCAACCTTAAAGGTGATCTGCCACTGTACAGGCAGCCAGTGCAGTTCGCGCAGCACAGGCGTAATATGTCTAATCCTAGATGTTCCAGTCAAGACCCTGTCTACGACGTCCTACACAAGCTGCAAGCGATGGATATTAACCCCTGGAATCCTTAGGTAGAGAGCATTACAGTAATCAAGATGAGTGGTCATGAAGGTGTGGACCAGTGTAGGAAGGTCAGGTGGAGGACCAGGTGTTACACCTGGGTGATTTTCCTCAGGTGATAGAATGAGGATTTGACAACGGCAGACACCTGAGATTTCACGGTTAGACCATTGTCAAAAATAACGCCCAGGTTATGTACCCAGTATGAGGTTGTGAGCTGGACACCATCGAGCCATAAGCCTGAGGCCTGTCCAGCCCCCAAACCTGCCTCCAGACAACCTGGGTCCACAACCAACACCTTAGTCTCATCCGGATTCAACCTTAGCTAGCTGGTGCTCATCCAGTTCTTGATCTCAACCAGACAGTTGTTAAGCACAAAGACCATACCACCCTGTCAGGGCATAAAGGACACATACAGCTGAGTATCATTTGCATAGCAGTGAAAACTCAAACTGTATCACCTAATGATATCTCCTAATGGCATCATATACACTGCAAACAACAGGGGTGACAATATGGAGCCTTGCGGCACCCTGCAGGACAGGGGGAGGGCATCAGAGGAATAAATTCCAGTGACAACCCTCTGAAACCTGCCCACAAGAAAAGATCGAAACCATCTTAAGACTGTCCCAGAGAGTCCACAGAGGAGCTGCAGGCACTTCCAACAGCACACTATGGTCCACAGTGGCAAATGTCACCGAGAGATCAAGAAGGACTAAGATTGTACGAGCCCTTCGATCTCTCGCAATTAAGAGATCATTTAAAACTCGGACAGGGGCAGTCTCAGTGCTATGTCTCTTCCTAAACCCAGACTGGAGAGCATCATAGATATTGTGGGTTACAAGATGGTATTCCAGCTGCAATGCAACCACCTTCTCAATATCCTTACACACAAAGGGCAGATTAGAGACAGGCTTGTAGTTAGCTAGACAGTCTGGATCCAAGGAGGATTTTTTTATGGAGTGATCGTACAACCTGCTACTTGAGGGGATCAAGAAAGACCCCCTTCTCTGGGGAACTCCAGACAATTTCAGCAAGGATTGGGCAAATGACATCTGCGCAACCTACCAAGAGGGGCATAGGGCCCGGATCTAAACTACAGCTGATTGGTCGTAATGTTTGGACAATCCTCACAATGTCCACGAATTCCGTTCAGCTAAAGTCAGTTCAAAGAGGGTGATGGTTACCTCCTGCCGATCTCCACAATACCTCATAGGGAGAGTTGGGACGATACCCGACCTGACACTGGCAACCTTATCTGCAAAGAATCAAGCAAGCTCATCACACTTCATCTGTGAAAAATCTCTTCCAGACTAGAGACAGACTGGATATGTTTGTACAGTTTGGAAGAGCTGAGCTAATCGATTCTGCGCAGCAATCTCCCCAGACAGGAATTCTGCCTTCTTATGGGTGATTGCTGATTGATATATATAATGTTCGATCAATCTAAGCCTGTCAGCCACCAGGGCAGATTTCCACTAGGCTCTCTCTAGCTGTCGACCTACTCTCCTCAACTCCTTCAAGGACTCATCAAACCAGGGGGACCTTGGACGAAAGGTGAGTAGTCGTACACGAACAGGAGCAATTGAGTCCAGGGCATCCCCCACTGCCTTATTATAGGCAAGTACCAGATCCCCTGGACTCATGCATTCACTCGACAAGTCCAATAGGTCCAGCACCACTGATAGACCCTTTGGGGTAACTACCCTTAAAGGGTGGTACTGGACCATTTCTGTAGGGGCAGGCCCATTGGGGGGGGCTCCAAAACTGAACGTTATGGTGTGACGGTCTGACCAACTGACTGGTTCCACCCTTAAATCCGTGATCTCATCCCCAGGAGGAACATGAGATCCAGTGAGTGACCCCCTAAATGGATAGTAGAGGTAACCACCTGTGTAAGGTCCAGCATATTCATAGGCTGGAGGAGATTTTGTACCAAATTGTGAGAGTTCATCGTCGATCCAGGCATTGAAGTCCCCCAGAATTAACCATCTGAGGGATGATAATGCCACATCAACAATGAAGTCCGGTAACTCCTTCAGGAATTCTCCACCATCGCCAGGTGGACCATAGATGAGGAGTATCCTGTACCCTACACCAGCTCCCAGGGTGCATTCAGAAGATATGGTGGACCCCACTGGTACATCCACAAGGCCCAGTTTTGACTTAAAAATAATGGCTACACCCCTGCCCCTACAATCCAGTCTCGGGCTGTGTATCACCGAGAACCCAACTGGAGCAGCAGAAACCAATATGGGACCTGCATTCTCGTCCAGCCAGGTCTCGGTGATGCATGCCAGATCTGATGTCCCAACAAGATCAGCTATCATAGCTGCCTTGTTTCTAATAGATCTAGCATTGCACAACACTATGATAAAGTGGAAATTTGTAGGGGGAGCAAATGAATATACAGCAGACAGCTTGGATGTAGAAAAATGTTCACAATAGTTTATTCAGTTAAAACAATCTCTGCATTGAACCTACATGTGTGAGCTTCTTCGGGAGTTGCCTTTCACTGCTTAAAATATGGAAGCCTATTGACATGTCCAACAATTCTTTTTGCAGTTCATCAAACCTTGTTTTTAAACATTTTCATTTTTACGTTATTTTCAATATTTATACTTAGGCATATAGTCTTAATCCTTCACTGGATTTCTGGTCGAAATCTACCCAAGACGCTGAGTTGCTACTCTCATGCTTTCCTGGAAATGTTTCCTGGAGAGGTTCATTTCCCGTGGAGCATTCTGAGGTTTCTCAGAGACTGGAACTTTATTGCACAACACTGCCTGGGTTAGATGGGTCCCGGGACCTGCCTACTTATTGTGGAGCCCTTGGGTATGGGAACCAGATAGGTAACACCCCTCTCCCAGCCCCATTTTGCCCCAGGGCATCTCCTAGTCCCTACAACCTCTATCTGTCCAACCCTCTCCTTTCCCCTTCCAGGCCCAGCTCTCCCCATCTAAGAGGAGGGAAAGGACCTCAGAGCATTGGTCAGGGGCGACATGAAGCACTCTATGCAATGCCATAAAACAGCAGCCAAAGCTAATAAAATGCTGGGCTGCATCGCCAAAGGAATCACCTCTAGGAAGGAGGAAGTTATTCTGCCACTGTACAGGTCTCTGGTGAGACCACACCTGGAGTACTGTGTACAGTTCTGGTGCTCTTATCTAAAGAAGGGCATCAGTCTACTAGAGGGGTCCAGCAGAGGGAAACGAAGATGATACAGGGAATGGGGGAAAAAACATATGAAGAGAGCCTGAGGGAGCTCAACATGTACTCCCTGGGGGACAGAAGAGAGAGGGGGGATATGACAGAAACCTTCAAGTACCTCAAAGGCATGAACAGGGTTCATTTGGAGGGTATATTCAATCTAAGAAAGGAGGGTACTACAAGGGGGCATAGCCTAAAGCTGGTGGAGGTAGATTTAAGAAGGAAATGAGGAGAAACTTTTTCATGGAAACAGTGATAACGGGGTGGAATGAGTTGCCAGAGGAGGTGGTAGCAGTGAATACAGTAGACAGCTTCAAGGATGGGGGGTGGGACAGGGAGAAGAAGAAAATCAGAATGAGAGGAATCAGTTCTGGGAAGGGTAAGGGAGAGTGTATGGGGGGGAGGAGGATTACTCCAGGAGGAGTGGTGGCAGCTCTAGGGATCTAAACTGAGCTGTGCACTCGAGAAGACTACATAGACCATTATGGCCTGTTTCTGCTGGCAACTTCATGTTTGTATGTTCGTACCATCTAGCAGCTTGTTTTACTACGTGATCAGCACAGTACAATCTGGCAGCGTGTCCCACAGCATGATTCACATACTACTCTCCAGCAGCTTGTTCCATGAATTGATCACCATAGCACTCTCTGGCAGCGTGTCCCACAGCATGATTCACATACTACTCTCCAGCAGCGTTCCATGACTTGATCACCACAGTCACGCTCTGGCAGCGTGTCCCACAGCATGATTCACATACTACTCTCCAGCAGCTTGTTCCATGACTTGATCACCACAGTACTCTCTGGCAGCGTGTCCCACAGCATGATTCACATACTACTCTCCAGCAGCTTGTTCCATGACTGATCACCACAGTACCTCTGGCAGCGTGTCCCACAGCATGATCACATACTACTCTCCAGCAGCTTGTTCCATGACTTGATCACCACAGTACGCTCTGGCAGCGTGTCCCACAGCATGATTCACATACTACTCTCCAGCAGCTTGTTCCATGACTTGATCACCACAGTACTCTCTGGCAGCGTGTCCCACAGCATGATTCACATACTACTCTCCAGCAGCTTGTTCCATGACTTGATCACCACAGTACTCTCTGGCAGCGTGTCCCACAGCATGATTCACATACTACTCTCCAGCAGCTTGTTCCATGACTTGATCACCACAGTACTCTCTGGCAGCGTGTCCCACAGCATGATTCACATACTACTCTCCAGCAGCTTGTTCCATGACCTGATCACCACAGTACACTCCGGCAGCGTGTCCCACAGCATGATCCACATACTACTCTCCAGCAGCTTGTTCCATGACTTGATCACCACAGTACTCTCTGGCAGCGTGTCCCACAGCATGATTCACATACTACTCTCCAGCAGCTTGTTCCATGACTTGATCACCACAGTACTCTCTGGCAGCGTGTCCCACAGCATGATCCACATACTACTCTCCAGCAGCTTGTTCCATGACTTGATCATCACAGTACTCTCTGGCAGCGTGTCCCACAGCATGATCCACATACTACTCTCCAGCAGCTTGTTCCATGACTTGATCACCACAGTACTCTCTGGCAGCGTGTCCCACAGCATGATCCACATACTACTCTCCAGCAGCTTGTTCCATGACTTGATCACCACAGTACTCTCTGGCAGCGTGTCCCACAGCATGATTCACATACTACTCTCCAGCAGCTTGTTCCATGACTTGATCACCACAGTACTCTCTGGCAGCGTGCTCACAGCATGATCCACATACTACCTCCAGCAGCTTGTTCCATGACTTGATCACCACAGTACGCCTGGCAGCGTGTCCCACAGCATGATTCACATACTACTCTCCAGCAGCTTGTTCCATGACTTGATCACCACAGTACTCTCTGGCAGCGTGTCCCACAGCATGATTCACATACTACTCTCCAGCAGCTTGTTCCATGACTTGATCACCACAGTACTCTCTGGCGTCGGTCCCACAGCATGATCCACATACTACTCTCCAGCAGCTTGTTCCATGACTTGATCACCACAGTATACTCTGGCAGCGTGTCCCACAGCATGATCCATACTACTCTCCAGCAGCTTGTTCCATGACTTGATCACCACAGTACTCTCTGGCAGCGTGTCCCACAGCATGATCCACATACTACTCTCCAGCAGCTTGTTCCATGACTTGATCACCACAGTACTCTCTGGCAGCGTGTCCCACAGCATGATCCACATACTACTCTCCAGCAGCTTGTTCCATGACTTGATCACCACAGTACTCTCTGAGCGTGTCCCACAGCATGATCCACATACTACTCTCCAGCAGCTTGTTCCATGACTTGATCACCACAGTACTCTCTGGCAGCGTGTCCCACAGCATGATCCACATACTACTCTCCAGCAGCTTGTTCCATGACTTGATCACCACAGTACTCTCTGGCAGCGTGTCCCACAGCATGATCCACATACTACTCTCCAGCAGCTTGTTCCATGACTTGATCACCACAGTACGCTCTGGCAGCGTGTCCCACAGCATGATTCACATACTACTCCAGCAGCTTGTTCCATGACTTGATCACCACAGTACGCTCTGGCAGCGTGTCCCACAGCATGATCCACATACTACTCTCCAGCAGCTTGTTCCATGACTTGATCACCACAGCACGCTCTGGCAGCGTGTCCCACAGCATGATCCACATACTACTCTCCAGCAGCTTGTTCCATGACTTGATCACCACAGTACGCTTCTGGCAGCGTGTCCCACAGCATGATCCACATACTACTCTCCAGCAGCTTGTTCCATGACTTGATCACCACAGTACTCTGGCAGCGTGTCCCACAGCATGATCCACATACTACTCTCCAGCAGCTTGTTCCATGACTTGATCACCACTGCCTGGCAGCGTGTCCCACAGCATGATCCACATACTACTCTCCAGCAGCTTGTTCCATGACTTGATCACCACAGTACCTCTGGCAGCGTGTCCCACAGCATGATCCACATACTACTCTCCAGCAGCTTGTTCCATGACTTGATCACCACAGTACTCTCTGGCAGCGTGTCCCACAGCATGATCCACATACTACTCTCAGCAGCTTGTTCATGACTTGATCACCACAAGCCTCTGGCAGCGTGTCCCACAGCATGATCCACATACTCTCTCCAGCAGCTTGTTCCATGACTTGATCACCACAGTACCTCTGGCAGCGTGTCCCACAGCATGATTCACATACTACTCTCCAGCAGCTTGTTCCATGACTTGATCACCACAGTACTCTCTGGCAGCGTGTCCCACAGCATGATTCACATACTACTCTCCAGCAGCTTGTTCCATGACTTGATCACCACAGTACTCTCTGGCAGCGTGTCCCACAGCATGATCCACATACTACTCTCCAGCAGCTTGTTCCATGACTTGATCACCACAGTACGCTCTGGCAGCGTGTTCCACAGCATGATCCACATACTACTCTCCAGCAGCTTGTTCCATGACTTGATCACCACAGCATGCTCTGGCAGCGTGTCCCACAGCATGATCCACATACTACTCTCCAGCAGCTTGTTCCATGACTTGATCACCACAGTACGCTCTGGCAGCGTGTCCCACAGCATGATCCACATACTACTCTCCAGCAGCTTGTTCCATGACTTGATCACCACAGTACGCTCTGGCAGCGTGTCCCACAGCATGATCCACATACTACTCTCCAGCAGCTTGTTCCATGACTTGATCACCACAGTACGCTCTGGCAGCGTGTCCCACAGCATGATCCACATACTACTCTCCAGCAGCTTGTTCCATGACTTGATCACCACAGTACCTCCTGGCAGCGTGTCCCACAGCATGATCCACATACTACTCTCCAGCAGCTTGTTCCATGACTTGATCACCACAGTACGCTCTGGCAGCGTGTCCCACAGCATGATCCACATACTACTCTCCAGCAGCTTGTTCCATGACTTGATCACCACAGTACGCTCTGGCAGCGTGTCCCACAGCATGATCCACATACTACTCTCCAGCAGCTTGTTCCATGACTTGATCACCACAGTACGCTCTGGCAGCGTGTCCCACAGCATGATCCACATACTACTCTCCAGCAGCTTGTTCCATGACTTGATCACCACAGTAGGCTCTGGCAGCGTGTCCCACAGCATGATCACATACTCTCCAGCAGCTTGTTCCATGACTTGATCACCACAGTACGCTCTGGCAGCGTGTCCCACAGCATGATCCACATACTACTCTCCAGCAGCTTGTTCCATGACGTGATCACCACAGTACGCTCTGGCAGCGTGTCCCACAGCATGATCCACATACTACTCCCAGCAGCTTGTTCCATGACTGATCACCACAGTACGCTCTGGCAGCGTGTCCCACAGCATGATCCATACTACTCTCAGCAGCTTGTTCCATGACTTGATCACCACAGTACGCTCTGGCAGTGTGTCCCACAGCATGATCCACATACTACTCTCCAGCAGCTTGTTCCATGATTGATCACCACAGCACGCTCTGGCAGACGTGTCCCACAGCATGATCCACATACTACTCTCCAGCAGCTTGCTCCATGACTTGATCACCACAGTATGCTCTGGCAGCGTGTCCCACAGCATGATCCACATACTACTCTCCAGCAGCTTGTTCCATGACTTGATCACCACAGTACGCTCTGGCAGCGTGTCCCACAGCATGATCCACATACTACTCTCCAGCAGCTTGTTCCATGACTTGATCACCACAGTACGCTCTGGCAGTGTCCCACAGCATGATCCATACTACTCTCCAGCAGCTTGTTCCATGACTTGATCACCACAGTACGCTCTGGCAGCGTGTCCCACAGCATGATCCACATACTACTCTCCAGCAGCTTGTTCCATGACTTGATCACCACAGTACGCTCTGGCAGCGTGTCCCACAGCATGATCCACATACTACTCTCCAGCAGCTTGTTCCATGACTTGATCACCACAGTACGCTCTGGCAGCGTGTCCCACAGCATGATCCACATACTACTCTCCAGCAGCTTGTTCCATGACCTGATCACCACAGAATGCTCTGGCAGCGTGTCCCACAGCATGATTCACATACTACTCTCCAGCAGCTTGTTCCATGACTTGATCACCACAGTACGCTCTGGCAGCGTGTCCCACAGCATGATTCACATACTACTCTCCAGCAGCTTGTTCATGACTTGATCACCACAGTACGCTCTGGCAGCGTGTCCCACAGCATGATCCACATACTACTCTCCAGCAGCTTGTTCCATGACTTGATCACCACAATGCGCTCTGGCAGCGTGTCCCACAGCATGATCCACATACTACTCTCCAGCAGCTTGTTCCATGAGTTGATCACCACAGTAGCTCTGGCAGCGTGTCCCACAGCATGATCCATACTACTCTCCAGCAGCTTGTCCATGACTTGATCACCACAGTACTCTCTGGCAGCGTGTCCCACAGCATGATCCACATACTACTCCAGCAGCTTGTTCCATGACTGATCACCACAGTACGCTCTGGCAGCGTGTCCCACAGCATGATCCACATACTACTCTCCAGCAGCTTGTTCCATGACTGATCACCACAGTACCTCTGGCAGTTGTCCCACAGCATGATCCACATACTACTCTCCAGCAGCTTGTTCCATGACTTGATCACCACAGTACTCTGGCAGCGTGTCCCACAGCATGATCCACATACTACTCTCCAGCAGCTTGTTCCATGACTTGATCACCACAGTACGCTCTGGCAGCGTGTCCCACAGCATGATCCACATACTACCTCCAGCAGCTTGTTCCATGACTTGATCAACACAGTACTCTCTGGCAGCGTGTCCATCAGCATGATTCACATACTACTCTCCAGCAGCTTGTTCCATGACTTGATCACCACAGTACTCTCTGGTGGCGTGTCCCACAGCATGATCCACATACTACTCTCCAGCAGCTTGTTCCATGACTAGATCACCACAGTACTCTCTGGCGGCGTGTCCCACAGCATGATCCACATACTACTCTCCAGCATCTTGTTGCATGACTAGATCACCACAGTACTCTCTGGCGGCGTGTCCCACAGCATGATCCACATACTACTCTCCAGCAGCTTGTTCCATGACTTGATCACCACAGTACTCTCTGGCGGTGTGTCCCACAGCATGATCCACATACTACTCTCCAGCAGCTTGTTCCATGACTTGATCACCACAGTACTCTCTGGCGGCGTGTCCCACAGCATGATCCACATACTACTCTCCAGCAGCTTGTTCCATGACGTGATCACCACAGTACGCTCTGGCAGCGTGTCCCCCCGCATGATCCACATACTACTCTCCAGCAGCTTGTTCCATGACTGATCACCACAGTCGCTCTGGCAGCGTGTCCCACAGCATGATCCACATACTACTCTCCAGCAGCTTGTTCCATGACTTGATCACCACAGTACGCTCTGGCAGCGTGTCCCAGCATGATCCATACTACCTCCAGCAGCTTGTTCCATGACTTGATCAACACAGTACTCTCTGGCAGCGTGTCCCACAGCATGATCACATACTACTCTCCAGCAGCTTGTTCCATGACTGATCAACACAGTACTCTCTGGCGAGCGTGTCCCACAGCATGATTCACATACTACTCTCCAGCAGCTTGTTCCATGACTTGATCACCACAGTACTCTCTGGCGCGTGTCCCACTGCATGATCCACATACTACTCTCCAGCAGCTTGTTCCATGACTAGATCACCACAGTACTCTCTGGCGCGTGTCCCACAGCATGTCCACATACTACTCTCCAGCAGCTTGTTCCATGACTATGATCACCACAGTACTCTCTGGCAGCATGTCCCACAGCATGATCCACATACTACTCTCCAGCAGCTTGTTCCATGACTTGATCACCACAGTACTCTCTGGCAGCGTGTCCCACAGCATGATCCACATACTACTCTCCAGCAGCTTGTTCCATGACCTGATCACCACAGTACTCTGGCGTGTCCCACAGCATGATCCACATACTACTCTCCAGCAGCTTGTTCCATGACTTGATCACCACAGTACTCTCGGCAGTGTGTCCCACAGCATGATCCACATACTACTCTCCAGCAGCTTGTTCCATGACTTGATCACCACAGTACGCTCTGGCAGCGTGTCCCACAGCATGATCCACATACTACTCTCCAGCAGCTTGTTCCATGACTGATCACCACAGTACGCTCTGGCAGCGTGTCCCAGCATGATCCACATACTACTCTCAGCAGCTTGTTCCATGACTAGATCACCACAGTGCGCTCTGGCAGCGTGTCCCACAGCATGATCCACATACTACTCTCCAGCAGCTTGTTCCATGACTTGATCACCACAGTACACTCTGGCAGCGTGTCCCACAGCATGATCCACATACTACTCTCCAGCAGCTTGTTCCATGACTTGATCACCACAGTACGCTCTGGCAGCGTGTCCCACAGCATGATCCACATACTACTCTCCTGCAGCTTGTTCCATGACTTGATCACCACAGTACGCTCTGGCGTGTCCCACAGCATGATCCACATACTACTCTCCAGCAGCTTGTTCCATGACTTGATCACCACAGTACGCCTGGCAGCGTGTCCCACAGCATGATCCACATACTACTCTCCAGCAGCTTGTTCCATGACTTGATCACCACAGTACTCTCTGGCAGCTGTCCCACAGCATGATCCATACTACCTCCAGCAGCTTGTTCCATGACTTGATCACCACAGTACGCCTGGCAGCGTGTCCCACAGCATGATCCACATACTACTCTCCAGCAGCTTGTTCCATGACTTGATCACCACAGTACGCTCTGGCAGCGTGTCCCACAGCATGATCCACATACTACTCTCCAGCAGCTTGTTCCATGACTTGATCACCACAGTACGCTCTGGCAGCGTGTCCCACAGCATGATTCACATACTACTCTCCAGCAGCTTGTTCCATGACTTGATCACCACAGTACGCTCTGGCAGCGTGTCCCACAGCATGATTCACATACTACTCTCAGCAGCTTGTTCCATGACTTGATCACCACAGTCACTCTGGCAGCGTGTCCCACAGCATGATCCACATACTACTCTCCAGCAGCTTGTTCCATGACTTGATCACCCAGTACACTCTGGCAGCGTGTCCCACAGCATGATCCACATACTACTCTCCAGCAGCTTGTTCCATGACTTGATCACCACAGTACGCTCTGGCAGCGTGTCCCACAGCATGATCCACATACTACTCTCCAGCAGCTTGTTCCATGACTTGATCACCACAGTACTCTGGCAGCGTGTCCCACAGCATGATCCACATACTACTCTCCAGCAGCTTGTTCCATGACTTGATCACCACAGTACGCTCTGGCAGCGTGTCCCACAGCATGATCCACATACCACTCTCCAGCAGCTTGTTCCATGACTGATCACCACAGTACTCTGGCAGCGTGTCCCACAGCATGATCCACATACTACTCTCCTGCAAGTTGTTCCATGACGTGATCACCACAGTAGCTCTGGCAGCGTGTCCCACAGCATGATCCACATACTACTCTCCAGCAGCTTGTTCCATGACTTGATCACCACAGTACGCCTGGCAGCGTGTCCCACAGCATGATCCACATACTACTCTCCAGCAGCTTGTTCCATGACTTGATCACCACAGTACCCTGGCAGCGTGTCCCACAGCATGATCCACATACTACTCTCCAGCAGCTTGTTCCATGACTTGATCACCACAGTACGCTCTGGCAGCGTGTCCCACAGCATGATCCACATACTACCTCCAGCAGCTTGTTCCATGACTTGATCACCACAGTACGCCTGGCAGCGTGTCCCACAGCATGATCCACATACTACTCTCCAGCAGCTTGTTCCATGACTTGATCACCACAGTACGCTCTGGAGCGTGTCCCACAGCATGATCCACATACTACTCTCCAGCAGCTTGTTCCATGACTTGATCACCACAGTACGCTCTGGCAGCGTGTCCCACAGCATGATCCACATACTACTCTCCAGCAGCTTGTTCCATGACTTGATCACCACAGTACTCTCTGGCAGCGTGTCCCACAGCATGATTCACATACTACTCTCCAGCAGCTTGTTCCATGACTTGATCACCACAGTACCTGGCAGCATGTCCCACAGCATGATCCACATACTACTCTCCAGCAGCTTGTTCCATGACTTGATCACCACAGTACTCTCTGGCAGCGTGTCCCACAGCATGATTCACATACTACTCTCCAGCAGCTTGTTCCATGACTTGATCACCACAGTACTCTCTGGCAGCGTGTCCCACAGCATGATCCACATACTACCTCCAGCAGCTTGTTCCATGACTTGATCACCACAGTACGCTCTGGCAGCGTGTCCCACAGCATGATCCACATACTACTCTCCAGCAGCTTGTTCCATGACTTGATCACCACAGTACGCTCTGGCAGCGTGTCCCACAGCATGATCCACATACTACTCTCCAGCAGCTTGTTCCATGACTTGATCACCACAGTACGCTCTGGCAGCGTGTCCCACAGCATGATCCACATACTACTCTCCAGCAGCTTGTTCCATGACTTGATCACCACAGTACTCTCTGGCAGCGTGTCCCACAGCATGATCCACATACTACTCTCCAGCAGCTTGTTCCATGACTTGATCACCACAGTACGCTCTCTGGCAGCGTGTCCCACAGCATGATCCACATACT
The DNA here is from genome assembly GCA_016271365.2 of Neoceratodus forsteri. Taxonomy (NCBI): domain Eukaryota; kingdom Metazoa; phylum Chordata; order Ceratodontiformes; family Ceratodontidae; genus Neoceratodus; species Neoceratodus forsteri. The sequence goes on along the minus strand of CM057458.1, from coordinate 624,823,417 downwards.
ACTCTCCAGCAGCTTGTTCCATGACTTGATCACCACAGTACTCTCTGGCAGCGTGTCCCACAGCATGATCCACATACTACTCTCCAGCAGCTTGTTCCATGACTTGATCACCACAGTACTCTCTGGCAGCGTGTCCCACAGCATGATCCACATACTACTCTCCAGCAGCTTGTTCCATGACTTGATCACCACAGTACGCTCTGGCAGCGTGTCCCACAGCATGATCCACATACTACTCTCCAGCAGCTTGTTCCATGACTTGATCACCACAGTACGCTCTGGCAGCGTGTCCCACAGCATGATCCACATACTACTCTCCAGCAGCTTGTTCCATGACTTGATCGCCACAGTACTCTCTGGCAGCATGTCCCACAGCATGATCCACATACTACTCTCCAGCAGCTTGTTCCATGACTTGATCACCACAGTCCTCTCTGGCTGCGTGTCCCACAGCATGATCCACATACTACTCTCCAGCAGCTTGTTCCATGACTTGATCACCACAGTACTCTCTGGCAGCGTGTCCCACAGCATGATCCACATACTACTCTCCAGCAGCTTGTTCCATGACTTGATCACCACAGTACTCTCTTGGCGTGTCCCACAGCATGATCCACATACTACTCTCCAGCAGCTTGTTCCATTGACTTGATCACCACAGTACTCTCTGGCAGCGTGTCCCACAGCATGATCCACATACTACTCTCCAGCAGCTTGTTCCATGACTTGATCACCACAGTACTCTCTGGCAGCGTGTCCCACAGCATGATCCACATACTACTCTCCAGCAGCTTGTTCCATGACTTGATCACCACAGTACGCTCTGGCAGCGTGTCCCACAGCATGATCCACACTACCCAGCTGTTCCACTCTGATCACCACAGTACTCTCTGGCAGCGTGTCCCACAGCATGATCCACATACTACTCTCCAGCAGCTTGTTCCATGACTTGATCACCACAGTACTCTCTGGCAGCGTGTCCCTCAGCATGATCCACCTACTACTCTCCAGCAGCTTGTTCCATGAATTGATCACCATAGTACTCTCTGGCAGCGTGTCCCACAGCATGATCCACATACTACTTTCCAGCAGCTTGTTCCATGACTTGATCACCATAGTACTCTCTGGCAGCGTGTCCCACAGCATGATCCACATACTCTCTCCAGCAGCTTTTCCATGACTTGATCACCACAGTACGCTCTGGCAGCGTGTCCCACAGCATGATCCACATACTACTCTCCAGCAGCTTGTTCCATGACTTGATCACCACAGTACTCTGGCAGCGTGTCCCACAGCATGATTCACATACTACTCTCCAGCAGCTTGTTCCATGACTTGATCACCACAGTACTCTCTGGCAGCGTGTCCCACAGCATGATCTCACATACTACTCTCCAGCAGCTTGTTCCATGACGTGATCACCATAGTACTCTGTGGCAGCGTGTCCCACAGCATGATCACATACTACTCTCCAGCAGCTTGTTCCATGACTTGATCACCATAGTACTCTCTGGCAGTGTGTCCCACAGCATGATCCACATACTACTCTCCAGCAGCTTGTTTTACTACTTGATCACCACAGTACTCTCTGGCTGCGTTTCCCACAGCATGATTCACATACTGCTCTCCAGCAGGTTGTTCCATGACTTGATCACCACAGTACACTCTGGCAGCTTGCACTACAACCTAATCTTGAGCTCTAAAGTGGCATTAAAATCCCTCTTGTTTAGCCTCACCTTCTTGGAGTATGGATGAATTGACTATTTTTGGAATACTGTGTTTATAAGTTTTATTGTATGTATGTGTTTTTAAATTGCTGTTTCATTTGATTATTTGTACAAGCGCTTGGATAAATGTTGAATTGCGCTTTTTAAAAATAAAATTCAGTTTGAGTTGAGTTGAGTTGATCACCATAGTACTCTCAAGCAGTTTACATTATGACTTGCTCAGCATAGTACTGTCTGGCAGCTTGTTCCATGACTTGATTACCATAGTATTCTGTGGCAGTTTGTTCCATTGCTTGATCCCCAAAGTACTTTCTGACGTCTTGTTTCACTGCTTAACCCCCACACTACTCACTGTCAGTTTGTTATACTACCTAATCCCCATAGTACTCACTAGCAGTTTGTTACACTGTCTAATCTCTATAGTACTCGCTAGCAGCTTGTTACACTGCCTAATCCCCCCTAGTACTCACTGGCAGCTTGTTACACTACCTAATTCCCATAGTACTCACTGTCAGTTTGTTATACTACCTAATCCCCATAGTACTCACTAGCAGTTTGTTACACTGTCTAATCCCTATAGTACTCGCTAGCAGCTTGTTACACTGCCTAATCCCCATAGTACTCACTAGCAGCTTGTTACGCTACTTAATTCCCATAGTACTTGCTGGCAGCTTATTACACCACCTAATCCCCATAGTACTCGCTGCCAGCTCGTTACACTACCTAATCCCCATAGTACTCACTGGCAGCTTGTTACATGGCCTAATCCCCATAGTTCTCGATGGCAGCCTGTTACACTACCTAATCCCCATAGTACTCGCTAGCAGCTTGTTACACTGCCTAATCCCCATAGTACTCACTGGAATCTTGTTACACTACTTAATCCCCATAGTACTCGCTGGTAGCTTGTTACACTACTTAATCCCATAGTACTCACTGGCACCTGGTTCCTCCACTTATTCCCCAAAGTACTCACTGGCAGCATGTTACACTACTTAATCCCCATAGTACTGTCTGGCAGCTAGTTACACTACCTATTCTCCATTCTACTGTCTAGCAGCTTGTTACACTACCTAATCCCCATCGTACTCACTGGCAGCTTGTTACACTACCTAATCCTCACAGTACCTCTCTGGCAGCTTGTTACACTATCAAATCTCCATACTACTGTCTGGCAGCTTGTTCCACTACAGTACTTGATCCCCATCTTACTCTCTGTAGGTTGTTCTGCTACTTGGTCCCAATAGTCCTCTCTGGCTAATTGTTCAGTGAAGTGACCTCCATAGTACTCGCTGGCAGCTTGTTACACAATCTAATCCCCATAGTACTCGCTGACATCTTGTTACACTACCTAATCCCCATAGTACTCTCTGGCATCTTGTTACACTACCTAATCTGCATAGTACTTGCTGGCAGCTTGTTACACTACCTAATCCCCATAGTACTGTCTGGCAGCTTGTTACACTGCCTAATCCCCATAGTACTCGTTGGCAGTTTGTTACACTACCTAATCCCCATAGAATTCGCTGGCAGCTTGTTACACTACCTAATCCCCATTGTACTCACTGGCAGTTTGTTACACTACTTAATCCCCATAGTACTCGCTGGCAGCTTGTTACACTAACTAATACCCATAGTACTCACTGGCAGCTTGCTACACTACCTGATCCTCATAGTACTCGCTGACAGCTTATTACACTACCTAATCCCCATAGTACTGTCTGGCAGCTTGTTACACTACCTATTCTCCATTCTACTATCTAGCAGCTTGTTACACTACCTAATCCCCATAGTACTCACTGGCAGCTTGTTACACTACCTGATCCCCATAGTACTCTCTGGCAGCTTGTTACACTATCAAATCTCCATACTACTGTCTGGCAGCTTGTTCCACTACAGTACTTGATCCCCATTTTACTCTCTGTAGGTTGTTCTGCTACTTGGTCCCAATAGTCCTCTCTGGCTAATTGTTCAGTGACGTGACCTCCATAGTACTCGCTGGCAGCTTGTTACACAATCTAATCCCCATAGTACTCCCTGACATCTTGTTACACTACCTAATCCCCATAGTACTGTCTGGCAGTTTGTTACCCTACCTATTCTTCATTCTACTGTCTGGCAGCTTGTTACACTGCTTAATCCCTATAGTACTCACTGGCAGTTTGTTATACTACCTAATTCCCATAGTACTCACTGGAAGCATGTTACACTACCTAATCCCAATTGTACTCGCTGGCATCTTGTTACACTACCTAATCCCCGTAGTACTTGCTGGCAGCTTGTTACACTACCTAATACCCATAGTACTGTCTGGCAGCTTGTTACACTACCTATTCTCCATTCTACTGTCTGGCAGCTTGTTACACTACCTAATCCCCATAGTACTGTCTGGCAACTTGTTACACTACCTAATCTCCATACTACTGTCTGGCAGCTTGTTACACTATCTATTCCCCATAGTACCCACTGGCAACTTGTTACACTACCTAATCCCCATAGTACTCGCTGGCAACTTGTTACACTACCTATTCTCCATTCTACTGTCTGGCAGTTTGTTACACTACTTAATCCCCATAATACCCGCTGGCAGCTTGTTACACTACCTAAACCCCATAGTACTTGCTGGCAGCTTGTTACACTACCTAATCCCCAAGGTACTGTCTGGCAGTTTGTTACACTACCTGTTCTCCATTCTACTGTCTGGCAGCTTTTTACACTTCTTAATCCCCATAGTACTCACTGGCAGCTTGTTACACTACCTATCCCCATAGTACCCGCTGGCAGCTTGTTACACTACCTAATTCCCATAGTACTCACTGGCAGCTTGTTACACTACCTAATCCCCATAGTACTGTCTGGCAGCTTGTTACACTATCTATTCTCCATGCTTCTGTCTGGCAACTTGTTACACTACCTAATCCCCATAGTACTCACTGGCAGCTTGTTACACTACCTAATCCCCAAGGTACTGTCTGGCAGTTTGTTACACTACCTGTTCTCCATTCTACTGTCTGGCAGCTTTTTACACTTCTTAATCCCCATAGTACTCATTGGCAGCTTGTTACACTACCTATCCCCATAGTACCCGCTGGCAGCTTGTTACACTCAATACCCTATAGTACCACTGGCAGCTTGTTACACTACCTAATCCCCATAGTACTGTCTGGCAGCTTGTTACACTATCTATTCTCCATGCTTCTGTCTGGCAACTTGTTACACTACCTAATCCCCATAGTACTCACTGGCAGCTTGTTACACTACCTAATCCCTGTAGTACTCTCAGGCAGCTTTGTTACACTGTCTAATCTCCATACTTCTGTCTGGCAGCTTGTTCCACTACAGTACTTGATCCCCATCTTACTCTCTCTGTAGGTTGTTCTGCTACTTGGTCCCAATAGTCCTCTCTGGCTACTTGTTCAGTGACATGACCTCCATAGTACTTGCTGGCAGCTTGTTACACAACCTAATCCCCATAGTACTCGCTGACAGCTTGTCACGCTACCTAATCCCCATAGTACTTGCTGGCAGCTTGTTCCACTAGTTGACCCCCATAGTAATCTCTGGCATCTTGTTCTACTACTTGATCCCCATAGTAATCTCTGGCAACTTGTTACGCAATTTAATCACCATAGTACTTGTTGGAAGCTTGCTCCTCTGCTTGATCTCCATACTACTCCCTGGCAGCTTGTTCTACTTCAATACTTGATCCCCAACCTACTTTCTGTTGCCTGTTCTGCCACTTGGTCCCATAATACTCTCTGGCGGCTTGTTCCACTACTTGATCCCCTAAGCACTCTGGCATCTTGTTTTGCTAATTGATCTCCATAGTAATCTCTGGCAGTTTATTTCACTATTTGGTCCCTATACTACTCTATGAAAGCTTGTTCCCCTACTTGATCCCCATGGTTCTCTTTGTCAACTTGTTCCACTACTTGGTCCCCAAAGCACTCTGGTAGTTTGCTCCTTGACTTGATCACTGTAGTACTCTGTGGTAGTTTGTTACATGACTTGATCACTGTAGTGCTCTGTGGTAGTTTGTTCCATGTCTTGATCACTGTAGTGCTCTGTGGTAGTTTGTTCCATGTCTTGATCACTGCAGTACTCTGTGGTAGTTTGTTCCACTATTAAATCACCATGCTGCTCTCTAGCAGCTTGTTCCACTACTTGATCCCCACACTACTCACTTGCCGCTGGTTTGACATATTGCAGTAACTGCTCTCTGAGTAAAAAAGGTTTCCTGACATTTTTTGTACCCTTCCCCTTCTTAACCATTGACTATGCCCCTGTTCCTACTTTCCTTTGCAAAGAAACAGCTTACTCTAACCTACATTATCATAGCGAACAAGTCACCATTTTTTGCAGAGCATACTACATACACTGCACACTATTCTAGCAATGATGTTGCTCAGAATAAGGAAAGATTAAGTACTGTAGTTTATATAAGACAAGACAGGAATGTTTTTTGAGTAGGTAATGTACTCTAGAAACCCCACGATCATCTATCATTGTGTCTCTTATGATTTTCAGTCATGGCTGAAAAAACAAGAAATGAAAAAGCCAGACAGTGGCACCAAAACAGCTGAAGCAAATTCAGTGAAGCAGGAGCAAATACAGTATGAAGACCAAAAAAATTCTGAAGACTGAAATTAAGAAATATATCATGACAATAAGGATGATACATTGATGAGGACTGAAATGCCAAATGGGCAAATAAAATACGTACATATTTAACATATTAATTACAAAAAAACTACATTAGTGCAGACATTAGGGTTGAAGAAAGCAAAGTGCATAAAACAGGAACTGAAAAGTATTAGGGTTTGGGGTCTCCAGAGTATCGACCTATCGAGATGGGGTCTTCCTTGGGCTTGTCAACCATAATGCCCACCACCTCACTCCCTTGCCCATAGCTTTCTGCCTGAAGCACAAGGTAGAGTACCAGTGGGGTCATGAAGGATCTGTAGCTCTCTAGTAACTAACTAGGACAAACAAGGTACTCTAAACATAAAACAATCTGGAGTACTGCGTGCAGTTCTGGGAACCCCATCTCCGCAAGGACATAGAGAGATGGAGGCAGTCCAGAGGAGGGCAAAAATGTGCATGGTCTGCAACAGAAGCCATATGAAGAGAGACTAAAGGAGCTTAACATGTATACCCTTGAGGAAAGGAAGGAGAGAGCGACACGATAGAAACATTCAAGTACCTCAAGGGAATCAATAAAGTCCAAGAGGGTGGCATCTTTCAGAAAAAGAGATGTGCAAGAACAAGGGGATACAATTTGAAGATAGAGGGGGGACGGCTCAGGGGCAATGTGAGGAAGTATTTTTTCACAGAGAGGGTGGTGGACGCATGGAATGGACTTCCTGAGGAGGCCATGGGGTCAAAAACAGTGAGGGGAATTCAAGAATGCATAGGACAGGCATAAGGCAATTCTGGTGGGGGGTAGGAAGAAGCAGGCTGTTGGTTAATTAGGATCTGCAGCTTATTTAGTAGGTAGGGAAATGGGCAGACTAGGTAGGCCTAGCGGTCCTTATCTGTTGTCAAATTGTGTGTTCCTATGTTTCAATGTTTATCTGATGTACATGGTCAGCATCCTCCAACACGGGTGCGGACATCCAGTTGATCTATAGTCATAAAGTGGAATAGGTTAGTATAAGCCATAAAAATATTGATCAGCTGTATAGTGTGGAAAGGGATTGCAGTTTTATTTTGGAGGTTTAAAGTGGGTTGGTTGGTAGGGTAGATACTGGTACCACAGCAGCAACCCAGGTTTGTAAATAGACTTGGGTCGATCATGTAGTCCAGCATAAGGAATGTGGAGAGGATTCAGTGTCCCTGCACCCACTCTCCTCTTGAGGTGTGGTGGGGCAAGTTGCTCTGCTCATCAACCTCCACCAGGCAGAATGAAACCACCACCTTCCACATGCTCTGAAACACCAACAGGGAAACACACTAGCAAAGTGGATGAAAGTCAAGGGGGTGGCAATCATCCATCCCCCTCCTGTCTTCATCATGGAAGGATTGGGGGTACCAAAGGTACAAGTAAGTTCCTGAGATGGAGGGCAATGGGGCCTGGTGGCTGATAGCAGAAGATGGCCTGTTATTGGCACGGGACCTGCAGTGAACCAACCTTCATCCCACCAGGTACACTTCTCAAATTTTTTATGCCACCTTACTTGTGCAGATGCAGTGTATGGGTCCATCTGCCCTCAACATGCACGACAATGCCTTGTGATGGAATGATCTCCGGCCCGCCACAAGGTATTGTGTGTGTGTATGTGCCAGAACACTGCTATGTCCTTCCCCTGGCTGTGGCCAGTGCTGCACCCTACATCACCTTTCCGCCAGACTCGGTCCATTTAAGTGGCTCATTGAACCTGCACCCAAACACAAGTCACTGGCGCATGAAGGCAACGTGGTCCCCACTTGGCCAACAGACATCCCTGCAAACAACATTACTTTATAAATTTTTTTTGTGACATTTTGACCCCGAAATTTCAACATAGTCTTTTCATGCCCACCACCACTGCCTAACATGACAGGTGTAATTTATAAAATACTGAACTAAATGTAATTTCATGCCACAAGTGCAAAATCACATTTGGGCCAGGATTTGAAAAATGACAGCTGTTGGGTTCATGAGGTGGTGTGAAAATTGGCTATGCTGAAAAATTTGGTGTCAAAATATTGAAATTTACCAGTTGAGAACAGCCATTGAAAAATGTCAATGTACCTTTATAACTTTTTTTTTCAATATTTTGACCCCAAATTTTCAGTATATTCTTCTTATGACCCCACTTCATGAATATGGTACATGAAAATTGTCAAATCCGGGCCAAAACATCATTTTGATCCAGAGGTGCGAGAACACAGTTTGACTAGGATTTGAGAAATGACAGTTGTAACGTTTATGACGTGTTGTGAAAAAATGGCTATGTTGAAAATCTGTGGTCCAAATCATGGAAATTTCCAAAGTTATGAGCGAGTGTTGAAACATTTTCAATGTACACTCATAGCTTCTCTTTTTTATAATATTTTGACTCCAAAGCTTCAACGTCCTATGACCTCACCTCATGAACTCGGTAGGTGATAATTTTCAAATCCCACCTGAAAGGTGATTTTGTAGAGTGACTGTGAAATCACTTACTAGGTCAGATTTGAATAATTTCACCTACCTTGTTCATGAGGTGGGGTCCTAAAAAGGCCATGTTGAAAATTTGGGGGCAAAATATAAAAAAAATGACCAATTCATTAGTAAAAGTTCAAAATGCATTGAAATACATTATACAAGAGCTGGCCCAGTGGTGCTGAGGGCTGAGGCGCTGTCTCAGTGCTTTACCTTGCATCACACAGGTGACTGGAGTTTGGGAACTAGATATGGGCACCAGGGGTCGGCGGGAGAGAGGAGGCCTGGGAGATGATTGAGTTGCTGCTAGGCAGCTCTCACTTCCCAGACTGTGATGATGAGTTTCCCACTCTGCTGACACCTAGTGGAGGTTGGGTGTGGAGCAGAAGCCTGGGGGCTGCTATCACGTTGGGTGGGTGGGTGGATGGGGCTGTGGTTCTGGGAGCATGTGTGCACCTCCAGGCACATGTGCTTCTTTGCCACCACAGTTCCAGGTTCGGAGAAACACATAAAATACTATGTCACTTTTCTATCAGATGATGGCACCCAGTGCTTTCAGGCCCATTCTAGTGGATCTCCACTGAGCAACAGTGGGGGGAGGGCAGATGGGGCTGGAACCACTGTGTCAAGGGCCCAAATACAGGAGTAGGTGGCACCAGAGGGCAAACCGCTATATGGAAAAAAATTATATATTATACGGCACTTACCTGATTTCCTCAGTTCCTGGTCCGGTGCTGAAGAGTTAAGACGTATCTCCGGTCCAGATAGGATTACAGTGTTGGACCTCTGGTAGACAAGAAGAGGGTAAAATAAAGTGTGGGGCAGTGGGTGCTTAGTGGGGAGTCAGTTTGGGGGTGAGGGGTGGGGATGGTGTCAGACAACATGGGACCATTTTCTTCTTTTCAGGGTAAAAAACAAGAAAAAGAAGTCATGGAATGGCTTTCTGTATGTAAAGTACCTCTGACACTGGGCATTGGGCACCCCAGTGTTGGCATGATGCTTGTGGACATAGGAGTTGGACACCCAATGTCCCAGACTGCTGGGTTGGGTCGAGGGAGGTTGTCTATGCTGACCTCAGGGATTGGGCACACTGGTGTCGGCAAGTTGAAATTATGAGCATGGGGGTGGGGAGACCTTATGTGAGGGATGAACTAGCACCAGGGGTGGGAACCTGGATATCAGAGTATATTTTTAATTTCTAATCCTAAACAGGCACTGGGGATTGCCTCTGCAGTGCAGTGCAAATAAACATGGCCACCACTCAGCTAATGGTGAATGCTCCACTCAACAAAAACAAACACACAGGCACAGCATGTTCAACAGTGGTGGAGTTACACACTGACATGTAGCCCCATCCCTGCTGAACGAACACAGCACAATGGCATGCACAAACATGAAATCAGCCCTGCCACCTGAATAAAGAACAGATTCTTACAAAATGACCACATTAAACAATGTGGTCGTAAAAATTCAGTTATCTTTATAAAGCTGATTTTTAGAGCTTCAGTGGGTTGAGCCCTGAAGTTTTTTTTTTCATCAGAAAAAGGACTCTGCATTCTTTCTGAACAAACAACATGTTGGACTTGCGTCAGTCACCTACGCCTCTGTGAAGCAGTCCGCCCATGTTGTCCCTACTAACTGCATCACTGCACTATGATAAAATAAGTGAGTTAATGTAAATCACATTTTCTGAAGAACAAGCCTGTATTACTAGTTCTGCTCCATCATAGCTGTTTTCATTTGTAACCCCTAAGTGGCGCTATCCCAGGGCTACTACCCCGCCTCCTTGGCTAGTAGCAGGTTAAGGGGCCTGAGTTTTGAAATGGTGCCTCCTCTCAGAGATCAGGGTTGGTAGTGGTCAAGCTAACCTGGGCACAGCCCTCCGGGACACTGTAACCCCCCTCTTTCCCCTCTAGCGGCCTGAACACTGTACAATAATCACTTTCACAATACTCCTGGTGTACCACACAAGTACCCACACTGTTTGCACTTACCACCAGGGCTGGTTCCTCTGGCTTGACCCTGGGGACACCCTATAAAACAAGGTTATGCATAGCAAATAGCAACAGTACAATACTTTGAGCACAAACTGGAACCACAGTCAAATTACATGCAGAAAAGTTAGATCTGATTTATTCAGGGACTTGAACAAGGAGAGGCAAAATCAGGTTAATTAGCTTAAAGGTTATATCAATCAAGAAATTATGCATGCTTTGAGTCCCCCACACACAGTCACACCTCTGGGTACCCAGGTGGAGAAGAGATGGGCTAGCCAGGACCATTGCCCGGGTTAGCTGGCGCACAGCTGGTTGGGGCCCTGTGATGGAAAAACACAACATGCACAATACACAATATTGTAATCCGGAGCTAGAGGGCTCAGTTCTAGAAGGAAACGAACAACAAGACAATCAGATGACACACTCAGATTAAGCTGTTGTTGCAGGGCAACCGTGGTATTTACTCATGATACCTAAGACTGGACACAGGCTGGACAAAAATCGAGACTGCAGGTGGTTGATCTGGAATGCCAGGAGAAGCAGGCCCATATGAGTTGCAGAGGCGTTGTTCCTGTTCAGGGCGCTGGAGCAGGGGCTGATCCCCAGGCAGGTCTCTTGTCGATGGCTTCTCGTGCAGTGGGTAGTCTGGCTGGGCCAGTCCGCAAGGCCCAGACCGCATGGAGACAAATTCAGTTGCAGTCCATTTTGGCTGGATACAGCTTCCAGCAAGCAGAAAACAGTTTCACAGTGGGGAACTAACTCACAACTCACTAGCAGCTCATAGCACGCTTACATGTATGGGAATTCTACTATACCAGGCAAAGCGCCCCCAGTCTCAATCGCAAGTCTCTGCACACACTGGGAGCATTGGGGTAGCTGGAACTCCTGACAGGCCAATCGCATTCAGCAAAATCTTCGGTCTTCTTCAGGTTGAGCCTGGCCCATTTCAGTAGCTTACTTTAGTCACACAAACTTGGATTTAGTCCAAAATAATTTCTCTCTCCTCTTAGGAGCAGCACACCGACGATGCAGGCCAAAACTTAGCCTTTTCAGAGTTCTCCCATGCGAATCCACTCAGGATTGCTGCTCAGAATCACTTCAGCTCCTTCTTGTTCAGCTTCCAGCTTAGATCTAACTGAAAACTGCAAGCAGCCTGGGACTTTCCAAGATCCAAAAGATTTGGTTGGCTGATTTGGCTGTCAGTCAAAGCAAGAGCTCCCCTTCACTTGCAAAAACGCAGAAAGTTCAAACTACAGTTCCTACAGATTTTGAATTCAGACAGCTCCTGTAGTCCGCTACATTTTCGGTCCCACCAGCATTGATTGGTCCAATTTGCAGTCCAGGACCAAGATAGCGGAGACAAACAAAACAGTCCTTGCTAAGAAAGCAGGTTAGACAAACTACATTATCATTATCACTCTAAATGATTTTCAGTAAATAGTTACATCTTTCAACAGAGCTCCCTCTCAGATTACTTAAGTTGCAATCAGGCAGCTCTTAAAGAGACAGTACACAGAGGTTATACAGGCTCTGGTAATCACATTTAAACTGCTAAAACGCAGGACACCAGCCTGGCAGTGAGCATTTAGGCATGCTCAAGGAAAACTTTTTGGGAGCATCCATTTGTAGGAGGGTTACACCCTTCCCTGCCTGGGAAAACTTAGCATCTGCGTCAAGTCTGTACCATCATAACATTGTAAATGCAATATATACAAGACATTTATACCATTAGCATGCTATACAAGTACTATCTGATTCATCAATTGGCATAACTTCTCACTTTACTATACATCAATGTACTCCACTATATCATTTCCATTCTGACAATACATTATGCATATTTCACACAGGTAAATTGAACATTACTATACATAATCATGTAATAACTTCTTGTACTCTAAACAATGCTAGAGGGGGCCCTTCCCTATCAGCTAACTTGGGGCTGGATGGGGCAGGGGCACCATGGTGAGAGGGCAGAACAAGTAACCTGGAATGGGCCGTCAAGCTCAATTTGGGCAGTGAGCTCTGAGAGACATAAACACCTTTGTGGATTACATTGAGAGGCAAATCCACTGGCCTCCCAGGGGAATTGTAACTGAAGTGCACCACTGGCTTGACAGCTTGGCCAGTCTTTCTGGGGTAAGCAACCACAGTCTCTGTACTTTCAGCAATGGTCTTGGAGCTTTCATCACTTGTGAGGGGTGCCTCAGCATGAAGGGGAATGTCCAAGCTGGGAGCACTGTCAGCCCCTTGCTCTGTAGTCTATGTTTCTACAACACTTGGCTCATTTTGAAGACACTCTGGCACTGAAGGGGGGGTTGTCAGCAGAAAGACTCATACCATCAGCCTCTCCTTCAGGCAAATCATACAGTTCCACAATGTATAAAGACTCAGCATCCTCAGACGTGATACTTTGCACTTCACTTTAAGGGAACATTGGCTCCAAGGATGATGCCAGGGTGTTAGGCAGTCCAGAAGGCCCAGCTTCATCCCCATAATTCAACATAGGATTTCAATAACAACTGACTCAGTTCATAAGAGGGGTAATAGGTACATCACACTCACTGTCATCTGAGTTAGACTGGCAGTCACTATCTTCTGGGCCTGCATGGGAAGTCTTAAATCGGCAACCACAGGGGCAGGCTGGTTTTGCTTATTTCTTGGCAGCACGAAAGTCACTGGTCCAGGGAATCAATCTCATGTGGTTCAGCCTCAATTATAACTTTGACCAATAGGTAGCAAGTGGTTACAGTGCATGGTCTTGATGGCTTTGAGTGTTACTGGCACACTTTACACTGGCAATCATCCAGCTTTCCAACTATGACATGGGAAGATGGTGCCATCGATCAGCAATTTTTGTTTATCATGCAATCCTAAATTTTGCAACACACTGTCTCCAAGCCTAAGCCTTAAGCCTTTACTTTTCTATCATGTCTCTCTTGTTGATTAGATTTCCTCGCCATTGTCTGGGCCAGTTGATAGGCATGGTTCAATTGAGCTTTCAGTTTTGTACATATTGCAGGTAATCTTCAGTGTGGATTCCATTGGGAGAAACCCCAAAACAGATATCAACAGGCAGCTGGGCATCTCTCCTGAACATGAGGCAGTAGGAAGAGAACCCAGTAGCATCATTCTTCGCAATTGTATGCGTGTACCAAGGTGCTAATCTGCTGGCTCCATTTATGCTTATCTTTTGGGTGGAGGGTGACTAGCATGTCTAGCAGGGTGCGGTTAAAGCTTTCTGGCTGAGGATCCCACTGTGAGTGATAAGGGGTGGTTCTTGACTTTTGCACCCCCCATAGAGAGCATTTCTTTGATTAGCTGACTCTCAAGTCCTGGCCCTGATCAGAGTGAATTAGCTGGGGCACCATAGTGGATGAAGAAATTTTCCAGTAGCACCTTGGCCACTTTAGATGCTTTTTGATCTTTGGTGAGAAAAGCTTTGCATACTGTATGAAATGCTCCGTAACTACTAACACAGTGCTAATGTTTCAGTGATCAGGCTCTAAACTCAAGATGTCTATGCAGACTAGTTCCATTGGGGTGCTGGTAGTAATGTTGACAAGGGGGCAGCCTCTGAGGTAGGGGCTTTTCTCTGCAGGCAGTGACTACAAGTCCTTACATGGTGCTCAACATTGGCCCCCATCTTGGGCCAGTAGAATCAAGATTGTACTAGGTCAAGGGTCCGGTTGATACCGTGGTGGCCCATATGATTGTGGAGGGACCTCAGTGCCAAATCTTTGAAGGCTGTGGGCAGGACAAATTGTTGCTTGTCTATTTGGCCACCTCGATCTACAGTCTCTCTATATAACAACTGATTAAGCAGGTTTAATCTGGGGCCTTCTTTAAACAATAAAGCGGTTCGCAGATCTGAGGAACGCAACTTGGACACATCTTTTCCTGCACGAAGGGTGTCAAGTGCTGGCTGAATCATAGGATCTCAGGATTGAGCTCACTGAATGCTGTCATTGTCAAGCTGAGGTAGTGCACTAATATCTAGAGCAGAGAAGTGGTAATACGTAGTCGGGTGCGGGTGACAGAGGGCCTCAAGCAATCTACTACAGTCCGCTGTGTCCGTAGACATCTGTTCATTTTATCAAACTTTGGCACAATGCTCGGATGTCAGGTTCAGACAGCCTGACCCAGTTGCTCTTGGAAATGGGCCTCCGGGATAGGGCGTCAGCATCAATGTGATTCAGGCCTGGTCTGTATTCAACAGCATAATCATATGTTGACAATGAAGAAAGTCACCGGTGCCCTGTGGTGTCTAACTTAGCTGAAGTCTGTACATAGGTCAACGGGTTATTGTCAGTCCTCACCAATATTTTCGCCCCACAGAGGTAATCATGGAACTGGTCGACAATGGCCTGTTTTATCGCAGGAACTGCAACTTGTGCACAGGGTAGTTTCACTCTGATGGGGTCAAGCTCCTACTGGTGAATGCCACTGATCTCAAACCATCCTCATGGTCTTGATACAGTACAGCTCCTAGACCCTGCAGACTGGCATCAGTATACAGCACATAGGGTTTGGTGGGATCAGCATAAGCGAGGATGGGGGCATGGGTGAGCTAGTATATGACTTCGTGGAAAGCTGCTTCACAGTCAGGCATCCAACAGGACCCGAAAAGTTCACCTGTGTGGAAATATGCTTTGTCTGGTTCTTTGATGGTCCCTTTTTTGTACTTTCGATTGGTAGGAGGGTAACCCTGGGTAAGATTCAAGAGTGGCCGAATCACTTTGGAATAGTCCTTTATGAACCGGCGGTGGTAGCCACAGCATCCCAGGAAACGTTGTAGTTCTTTCAAATTGTGGGGCTGGGGCCAAGTAGTCAAGGCTTCAGCTTTACTAGGATCAGTCTCCATCTCCCCTGTAGACACTATGTGCTCCACATACTTCACAAAGGTTTGGAAAAACTGGCACTTGTCAATGGACAGCTTGAGACCGAAATCTTCCAGTCGGTCTAGTACTTTGAACAGTCAACTCTCATGTTCCTCTAGGGAGCTCCCAAACACAATGACATCGTCCAAGTACACCAGGCATTCCAGCAAATTCATGTCTCCCGCCGCTCATTCCATCAGTCGCTGGAAGGTGGCTGGGGCGCCTGATATCCCTTGTGGCATTCTCAGAAATTCGTAGAACCCCAAAGGACAGATGAAGGCTGTCTTCTCATGGTCCTCCAGAGCCATCAGAATCTGGTAATATCCACTGTGAAGATCCAACACCGAACCATTTGCTCCCATTCAAACAATCCAGAGCATCTTGTATACGGGCATGGTGTACCATTAGGGATGGTCCCCTGTTGAGGGTCTGATAATCCACACACATTTGTACTGTTCCATTCTTCTTGCACAACCACAATGGGAGAAGCATATGGGCTCCTGGATTCTTGTATCACACCAGCTGCGAGCATTTCCTGCAAGTGCCTTCTCACATTGTCTATGTCTGCAGGGGCTAGGCGTCGAGACCTCTCTCGAAATGGCCGTTCATGGTGAGGTGTACCCTGGACACATCCCACGTCCCATTCCTTCAATGAAAACACTTGATCTGTCTGGGTAAGTTTCTGGCTCATTCTAGTTTTCTATTCAGCTGGCAACTGGGAGTCACCAAAATCAAACAAGTTGGGAGTCACTCTATCTGTCTTGCCAGGGCACTTGTTGCTGGGCAACACTACAGTACCATAGCTAGGGTGCATCCTCTGTTCACCCAGATCTCCTGATCTGACACATTATGAATCTGGACCATCATTCGTCGTGCATAGGCATGAGCATGAGCTGGCAAGATGCTGGGCTTAACCAATAATCCTTCTGCAATTTTCCATCACCTGGCATGTCCAACATCAGTATTTTGTTCTTGACATCTTGTGGAGGCGGATCTCCCCTTGAATGGTACACTGGGCATTAGGGGCCAGTACCATTGAATTGGGATCCTTCTTCCACACGACCTCTACCAGTTCATCCTGGTCCACTCCCTTGGGGTTCTGTTGCAAATCATAGGCCCTCTTGATCAGAGCGGGAATTCTTAGGGCCCTCCCAGTCCACCGCCCTTGTTTCTCACGACAGAGTTGTGCCAGTCTCCCAAACATATGGGCATTGGTCCCAATTAACAGGGGAACCCCATCATACAGTCCAGTAGGGGGACACTCTAAGGCCAGTGTCTCGACTTGCACCTCTACACCAGTTACAGCTGCAGAAAATGACAACCAGAGGTGGACATATCCTAGGTAAGGATAAGATTTGTCACTCAGCCCCCACACATGTAGGCCTTCCAGGGATTGTAAGGGCACAGCAGATAAGTGTTTGTCATACCAGTCTTTAAATACAGTGGTCACTTGTGACCCACTATCCAGCACAGCCCGAGCAGGAATACCATTCACAGCCATGGTAGTCTCCATTGAAGGGCCCACCATTTTGGACCAGTCTGGAGGAACAGCAGCAGGGGCCTGGACAGATGATTTAGCCACATAGGGATTTGAGTTACTACTTCTTGAACCCTCACTGCGGTCATTTTGGGCACTCCTTGACCACTGATTTGTTCTCCGAAGCTCTCCTTGAAGCCTGTATACAACTTTATCTAGGTCTTTTGTGGACCGGCATTCTCTCTTCATGTGCCCATCCTTCCCACAATTATGGCAAAATATGTTTTCTGGGATTTGGGGTGGCTGAGGCATCACACTGGGAGCTGGGCCAGTGGTGCTACCAACTGAAAACCTTGGTGCCATCTCTGTCTGCTGTGTGGTGAGCATTTGGAGACATCTCATCAATTCTCTTACTTTCATAGTCAAGACATCGAGTTTTGAGCTGCTGTCAGCAGGAGATGCCTGGGTGGACACCCCCACCCCCATATCAGATGCAGTTGGATAAGGGTCAGTGCCTGCACTTGCAGGAGCGGCCTTCATAAAGAGACTGTCTTTTGTTTCCCTGAACTCCCTCAGCAGTTCATCCCATGGTGGCACACCCTCATTGGTCCCCACTTCAGAAGGGCCTTCGATTCTGTGATCACTTAGGCGGCCCACCCTAGAATTACAATCCCTCTATATCTTCAACCCCTGGAGTTCTTTTATCAAGTCACAATAGTCCAGTGGGTTACCCTTCTATCTGGGAGCCTTAATTGAAGGAGCTGCAATTTAGAATGTTTTGTATGTTGCAGTATGTCTCCAACCTCACATGGTTTAAGTCACTAGCTGCCACCCCACCTTTTCGTAAGCCTTCTGCAATGCTCTTTCCAGACAAGTAACATATGCAGACAAACTTTCCCTGGCCATTGTTTTGTACCTTGAAATTTTCACATCAAGTTCTCCCTGACTCAGTGCTCCTAAATTGCCTTTGAGTGCAGATGGGTACTTCTGGGCAGATGAATCAGGGTTTGTGGATCTCCGAAATTTAATGGCCTCTAGGCGGGACCCCTCAAACCTTCTATGATCCTTTTCTGTTTCTCAGCCTCCACACACTGCTATTCAGGTACCAAAGGGGCAACACAATCTATCCAGGTCTCCCAATCATCCTCCCCTTGGGGGGTGGGAAGGGTGCCAGAGAAAATTCTCAACCTTCGGTAAGAGTCGTGACTATTGGCAGGTACAGACATAGGAGCCAGCATTGGCACAGGCACAAAATGAGGGTCAATAACGGGTGCTGGAGTGGGAGGGGGTGTTCGGGGAGGAACACCCCCAGGTGGCAGGAATAATTTCTTTAAGTCCTCCACAGTTTTCCCTTCCTCCAGCAACAACTTAGCAAATTTCTCCTCAAAGGTCTCAGATAGTGGGAGGGGTGCTCATTCTCTCCGGGATCTTTACTGTCTTTAGTTATCACTCTCCAAGCAGTGAGGGCTCCTTCGGGGGTGATAGTCCGTGGCACTTTGGAACTGTCTTCTGGGTCCTTACACTCTAATAACACCATGAAACTTTGAGCAGCAGATTAGCCTGTCGACCTACGCACCACAGGGTTTTGTAAACATTCAACCTTGAAAGTACTCTCTACAGTGTCCTTATTGGTACCCAGGGGAATATTCAGGACAAGTATAGCATTTTGGGGGTCGATCTCCTGCCCAGTACACCACCCCAGCAACTGGTGTACAGCCACTTCTGCTGGGGTAGCCATTTATTTTTAACAGCAATTCACAAATTTGGCCACTAGAAGACACAGAATCCCAGCTGTGAGCCTCCAAGATGTAACCCCTAAGTGGCGCTATCCCAAGGGCTACTACCTCTGCCTGCTTGGCTAGTAGCAGGTTAAGGGGCCTGAGTTCTGAAACAGGTGCCTCCACCTGGAAGTCAGGGCTGGTAGTGGTCAAGCTAACCTGGGCACAGCCCTCTGGGACACCGTAACCCCCCTCTTTCCCCTCTAGTGGCCTGAACACTGTACAACAATCACCTTCACAATACTCCTGGTACACCACACAAGTACCCACACTGTTTGCACTTACTACCAGGGCTGGTTCCTCTGGCTCGACCCTGGGGACACCCTGTAAAACAAGGTTATGCATAGCAAATAGCAACAGTACGGTACTTTGAGCACAAACTGGAACCACAGTCAGATTACATGCAGAAAAAGTTAGATCTGATTTATTCAGGGGACTTGAACAAGGGAGAGGCAAAATCAGGTTAATTAGCTTAAAGGTTATATCAATCAAGAAATTATGTATGCGCTTTGAGTCCCCCCACACAGTCACACCTCTGGGTACCCAGGTGGAGAAGAGATGGGCTAGCCAGGACCATTGCCCGGGGTTGGCCGGCATCTCAGCTGGTTGGGGCCCTGTGATGGAAAACACAACATGCACAGTACACAATATTTGTAAGCCGGAGCCAGAGGGCTCAGTTCGTAAAGGAAATGAAACAACAAGACAATCAGATGACACACTCAGATTAAGCTGTTGTTGCAGGGAGCTACCCTGGTATTTACTCATGATACCCAAGACTGGACATAGGCTGGATGAAAATTGAGACTGCAGGTGGTTGATCTGGAATGCCAGGAGAAGCAGGACCCACACAAGTCACAGCGGCATCATTCCTGTTCAAGCGTGGAGCAGGGGGCTGATCCCCAGGCAGGTCTCTCAGCGATGGCTTCTCTGTGCAGTGAGTAGTCTGGCTGGGTCAGTCTGGCAAGGCCCAGACTACATGGAGATAAATTCAGATGCAGTCCGTTTTGGGCTGGATACAGCTTCCAGCAAGCAGAACACAGTTCACACAGTGGGGAACTAACTCACAACTCACTAGCAGCTCATAGCACATTTACATGTATGGGAATTCTATTGTACCAGGTAAAGCGCTCCCCAGTCACAATTGCAAAGTCTCTGCACACACCGGGAGCATAGGGGTGGCTGGAACTCCTGACAGGCCGATCGCATTCAGCAAAATCTTCGGTCTTCTTCAGATTGAGCCTGGCCCACTTCAGTAGCTTACTTTAGTCACACAAACTTGGATTTAGTCCAAAATCATTCTCTTCTCTCCCTCTCAGGAGCAGCACACCGACATACAGGCCAAAAACTTAGCCTTTTCAGAGTTCTCCCATGCGAATCCACTCAGGATTGCTGCTCAGAATCACTTCAGCTCCTTCTTGTTCAGCTTCCAGCTTAGATCTAACTGAAAACTACAAGCAGCCTGGGACTTCCCCAAGATCCAAAATATTTGGTTGGCTGATTTGGCTGTCAGTCAAAGGAAGAGCTCCCCCTTCACTTGCAAAAAAGGCGCAGAAAGTTCAAACTACAGTTCCTACAGATTTTGAATTCAGACAGCTCCTGTAGTCCGGCTACATTTTAGGTCCCACCCGTACTGATTAGTCCAATTTGCAGTCCAGGACTAAAATAGTGGAGACAAACAAAACAGTCCTTGCTACAAAGAAAGCAGGTTAGACAAACTACATTATCATTATTGTTCTAAATCATTTTCAGTAGTTAAATCTTTCAACAGAGCTCCCTCTCACATTACTTAAGCTGAAATCAGGCAGCTCTAAAGAGGCAGTACATAGAGGCTATACAGTCTCTGGTAATCACATTTAAACTAAGCAAAGGGACACCAGTCTGGCAGTGAGTATTTAGGCAAGCTCAAGGAAGACTTTTTGGGAACCCCATTTGTAGGGGTTACACATTTATTGCACATAGCAGCAATTTGCAGTACCACTTCACATCAATATTGATTTAGAGGGAGAGCAATCACTTGCCTCGCCACTTCAAACTCAAAATCTGACCACTAAAACAGAACTTACAATGTAGTGTGGGAAAGCCCAGTATTTAATTTCAAACAGAACGCCGACACAAAACAAAATATACAAACCTAGTAGAAATACATCCATGTCAAACATAACTGTGGGTCACTGGCTGGAAGGGACATTGAGAAACTGCCATTGTGCTGTGCTGGCCAGGGTAACTGCAATATCAGCACGGTGTTGTTACAACCACGCTCGCAGTTACATTCAGGAAGTGCCACGGCTTGAGCAGCAGCTGCAGACAGTGATAGAGGGGATGACTAAAAACTAAACCAGAATTGCAGAGGAAAGAAGGAAGGAGTGTTTTTTTTTTCTTTCTTTTAATGTCAGCTGTCTAATATAATGCAAGTTCCGCTGACTTGGTTTTACTATTAATATCCAAAATTTCTCTGAAAATCTTGACCTCCCAGGGAATGAAACATGCATTAAAACTAATACTTTTTCCAAACTCCATAGCCTACTTGATGGTTCTAATAATGGCAACCAAAACTATGCCATATAAAACTATTTTACAATCTGGCTAGTGGTCCTCTCCCACCCGATCACCCGACCAATGTATATTTTAAAACAAAATAACCCTGGTGGCTACTGGTCCCCCCCATGTCCAGCAGTAGTCAATAGACAAATAACCCTCCCAACCCTATCCCTCATATATTAAAATATATTTTTCCTTCCTGGTGGGTCTAGTGAACTCCCCTCCCTCCCGATCCCGATCCCCAGCATGTCATTATTTTTTATTTTCTTTTTATTCCTTGGTGGTCTAGTGCCCGCTCCCACCCTGGCAGGTTGTGTCCCAGCCTGTTTCCCCCATCCTGAATGGAGCAGGCCACTGCCCAGCCTTGCTCTTTCCACAGTTGGTAGCCCATTGACATGTGAATGAATGAGCATGTGCTGCTGTGCAAGCTCTCATTCATTCACATCTCAGTGGGCTGTTGGCCGTGGAGGAGAGTGGAGGACTGTGTCGGTGGCCCACCCTTTCGAGATCGGAGGGGCAGCAGGGTGGGACACTACCTGCCTGGGTGGGGGGGTGGGTGTAAGTAAGAAATATTTTAGAAAGTTATAGTCTTACCTTTTTCAACAAGAATGTTTGCTCAGTGGAAGTGATGATTTTCTGTGCTTATGCGGTGTGTGTGTGTGTGTGTGTGTGTGTGTGTGTGTGATGAGCATGTACTCATGTGTGTAATTTAAAATCTTTTATAAGTTTAGTCTTTGATTTAGGCTGGGAAGGGGGAGCAACCTAACATGGTATGAAAGACTTTGCATACATGTTCTGGCTTTGGTGTTGAGTTTTGGTAAAAGATTCAAGAAAGTTGTGTTTTGACTTATTTAACAGGAATGCTGGTTCACTAAGTGTGACAGGTGCTGTGTTACTAATGTACTTTTTTATGGGTTAGTATTTACTATTTAATACTGCACCCAAGTTACAAGTAACAGGTTGAAGTTAATACAGTCATTAAAAGGATACCAACATTTTATCACTAACATCATATTACTACTTAAATCACAATACCTAAAATCATTACTGTAATCTACCATTTAAAAAGAATGATTCAAACAGAAGGCACTGTGCTATATACATTTCCTTTACTCTACAATATGCATTATATCAAAACACATTTCAAAGGGTAGGAAATCATCCAAGTTTAAAAGAGAGGAGGGGTGCAAACTTTCAGAAAAGGGACTAACTAACAAAGTGCCTCTCCATAGTGAGACATACAAATCTCACTCTAGGTCTTCGCATATTTTCACATGGCTACAAAGGAGGCAACAATAAAACCTATGGAAACAAACCAGCACTTCCAGAACCAGAATGAAGCAGCTTTTTATTTATTTTTACTTTCTTCAGTTTTAGGAGTGTTTGATCATCTTCTTCCAAAAGTCTTTTTTTGTAAACTCTCTAATCATCGGACCTCCAAGGAACTCTCCAGTTACCTCTAGGACTTGGACTCTACCTCCCTGTCTGAAGCCCACACATCCAGGCTGCTCCAGCCCGGTGATCCCCTGCTCTGAGCCCCGAGGTGGGACCACCTTATGCCCTGGAGCTCTATCACAATCCAATATGCCCAGGCCTGGGTCGGGAGGCGGACCTGGATGGTGAGCCACAGCGGTGGGGTGTGGTCAAGGCCTAGAGGTGCCTTCACCCATCCTCAGTGCTGGGTTTCTTTCTTTCCCCAGGAGCATAGCCGTGCTGCCCATAGACGTCCGCCACCTCCTCCCACAATGTGCTTCTGCGTTAGTAGTACTGGGGTCTCTACTGGACCAGAGAAACCCCAGTGCCTCTCCCCAAGGAGAGGAGAGCTGTCCTCTGGATGCTCGATCTTCTCCCTCCCTGTACTGACCCCGGTGCCCAGCTCATTTCCGAACTCGGGTCGCGGCATGGCTAAGGTGCTGCGTCAGTGCCTCAACCCTCAGCACCACTGGGCGGCCAACTTCAAAAGTCTTGACCTCCCAGGGAATTAAGCACATGTAACCCCTAGGTGGCGCTATCCCAAGGGCTACTACCCTGCCTGTGTGGATAGTTGCAGGTTATGGGGCCTGAGTTCTGAACGGGTGCCTCCACCCAGAGGTCAGGGTTGTTAGTGGTCAAGCTAACCTGGGAACATCCCTCTGGGACACTGTAATGCCCCTCTTTCCCTGCTAGTGGCCTGAACAATATATAGTAATCACTTTCACAATACCCCTTGTCCACCCTACAAGTACCCACACTGTTTGCACTTACCACCAGGGCTGGTTCATCTGGCGCGACCCTGGGGACCCCCTGTAAAACAAGATTATGCACAACAAATAGCAACAGTACAGCACTTTGAGCACAAGCTGGAACCACAGTCAGATTAAATACAGAAAAAGTTAGATCTGATTTATTCAGGGGACTTGAACAAGGGAGGGGTGAAATCAGGTTAATTGGCTTAAAGGCTGTATCGATCAAACAGTTATGCATGCGCTTTAAGTCTCCACACAGTCACACCTCTGGGTACCCAGGTAGAAAGTGATGGGCTAGCCAGGACCATTGCCCAGGATAGGCCAGCGTCGCAGCCGGTTGGGGCCCTGTGATGGAAGGAAACAACATGCACAATACACACTATTAGTAATCTGGAGCCAGAGGGCTCAGTTCATGAATGAAAAGGCAACAAGACAATCAGATGATACACTTTTAGATTAAGCTGTTGTTGCAGGAGCTACCCTGATGTTTACTCACGATACCAATACTGGACAAAGGCAGGACAAAATTGGGACTTCAGGTGGTTGATCTGGAGTGGCAGGAGAAGCAGGGCCCACACGAATCACCCTGGGTGTCGTTCCTGTTCAAGCGTGGAGCGAGGGCTGATCCCCAGGCAGGTCTCTTATCAATGGCTTCGTCTGTGTAGCGGGTAGTCTGGCTGGGCCAGCATGGCAAGGACCAAGCCAATTGGAGATAAATACAGATTTCAGTCGTGGTGCTGGATGCAGCCTCCAGCAAGCAAAACACAGTTCAACACACAGTGGAGAACCAGGTCATGACCCACTATCGGCACACAGCACACTTACATGTAAGGAAAATTCCACTGTACCAGGCCTATAGCTCCCCGGTCGCAGTTACAGAGTCTCTGCACAATCTGGGAGTTCAGAGGTGGCAGTCCTGACAGGCCGATCTGATTCAGCAAATCTTTGGTCTTCTTCGTATGAGCCTGGTCACAATTCAGTGGCTTACTTTGTTCTCACAAACTCTGATTCAGTCCAAAATAATTCTCTCCTCCCCCTTGGGGACAGCAGGCATACTAGCAGGCCAAACATAAGCCTTTCTACAGCTCTCCCAAGCGAAACTACGCAGACGGCTGCTTGACTGTCTCGAGCTGTTGCTCCTTCACTTCCCAGCTTAGATCTGACTTCTGTCCATCGTGCCCATAACTGGGGCACCAAGGAATAGTTCAAGACACAGTCTGAAATGAGGCTTCCCTTACCTCTCCATGCGGGAGAGATAAAGGCAGGCAGGCCAGACTCAGCCTTCCCGCCAAGTCCCCACGCTACCCCGTGGGGCAGCAGCTCCTACGAGCTGCTCACTCCTCCAGCTGCATGTCGCTTCTACTTCTCTGCTGCAGTCAGCTTGGGGATTTCCCTTCGATCCAAAAGGTCCAATTGGCTGATCCATCTGTCAGTCACAACAAGGGTTCCCCCTCCAGGTTCGATTAGGCGCCAAAAGCCCCAAACTACAATTCCTACAAGTTTTGCCCCTACCAAACTCCTGTAGGCAGATTCCATTTTAGAATCCCAAAAGTACTGATTGGGCCAATTCATCAGTCCAGGACCAAAATGGTGATGGTGAACAGAACAGTCCATGCTGCAAAGAAGGCAGGTTAGGCAAACTACAATTTCTTTACAACTCTAATAAATAACCAGCAAACAGTTACATCTTCTAACAGGGCTCCCTCTGAGCAATTAGCGATGGCAGAAATGGAGTGATTATCAGGCAGTCCGGGTGGGACTCGAGCATGGAAACACTCAGATTCCCTCCCAGATCAATTATTACTGCAATCTAGGCAGCCCTTAAAGAGACAGTACACAGAGACCACACTGGCACTCTCTGGCAATAACATTTAATTGCTAAAACCCAGAACACCAATTTGACAGAGGGCATTTAGGCACACCCAAGGAAGGCTTTTCGGGGACACCCATTTGTAGGGGGGTTACACACACATTGAAGCTAATACTTTTTTCTAAATTCCATAGCCTACCTCTGATGGTTCTGATTCTGGCAACCTAAACTATACCATATAAGACTATTTTACAATCTGGATATTTCAGTCTTTCAAAAAGGCACTACAATGTGTTAACCTTCATTCCTCGATGGTCTTTAAAGGAGCTGCGCTGAACCTGTAAACCATTTGCCTCAGTAGTAGCTGTGTTTTAAGTACTGGTTCTAATTTTAGTATTGTTCCCTCTATATGGAACTTTTAGTGAACACAGTGGGTTTTTCTGATTTGGACTGTGATGTTAATTGACATTTCAGAACAGTGTGATGCACTTTGTGCCCCTCTCAGCCACAGAGTTCTAAAGTATAATAGAACATAGATGCATTGTGCCAATAATGGAAGAGCAGAGCAAGGGACACAAAACTACATCACATAGTTCTACAATGGTACTTAATACTTGTGTGTGACTCAGAAACACACATTAGGATAACTAAAAAGCCAGCAGTGATTTAGAAGTAAAAGAATTTAAGCCAGTATCTAAAAATGGGCTTTAACAAGGGAACGTGGAATACAGCTTCAGTGTAGTTCTCCTTTAAGTTCTACAGTTGGAGTTAAGAGCTGTAACTTATGTCATAAGTGATTGTTCGAAGAGCCCTTTTCTGAATAGCCTCTAATTTGTCACTATTAGTTTCCCTGAGCCAGAGTGCCAGACTGCCAGACTGAAACCTGTACTCCAACAGGGGCTTGATTAATGATTTAGAAACCAAAATCAATGTGTTCTTTGTTGAACCCACCCATTTAAGAATATTCAAATAGTAAACCCTCTTGTTTGCATTTTTATTAGTTGTTCAGATTGGAGGTGCCACTTTAGGTCTCTGAAATTGTTAAGTTCAATTCAAGTTTATTATAGGGAATTATTCCATTGAGCAGGCTCATTCACAAGTAGGTCCTGGTAAACAATGACAATAACAAAGACATGTATGTACTTGTACAGACTGATTTGCTAGTACTATTACAACAGTGTATTGGGAATGGGGTACAGGTAATAAGGACAGAAATTACACTAGCTAATACACAGGAACAACTAACTATTATGGGAAAAACAGGATAGCATTTGCTAACATATAATTCTGAACAACCACTTTTGAAGGCAGAAAAAAGACAGAAAAATGCATGGAGTTAAGTGCTATGGGTGTTTTCGATGAGTGGTGCAGCAAGGTGCTTGGGAGTGAATTTAGGGCTGAGGCGTTGTTACGGTAGAGGTGGGGTCAGGGCAGAAATGGTAGTGAGGTTGGGCATAGATGGATGAGGGACAGGATAGGTGGCAGAAGGGTGGAGGGACAGGGGAGCTGATGGGGTGTGGAGGGTCTGGGCAGGGATGGTAGTGTAGGAGGGGCAGAAGGGTGGAGGGATAGGATAGGTGGTGGACGGTGGAGGGGCAGGGTAGCTGGAGGGCAAGGAATTCATATAATTATTTAGTTTTTGGAGCAATGGCAAACCACTTTGAACACTTTCTTGGTCAGAGTCTTAAAGTAAATTAATAAGACAATCTTGGTTAGCCTCAATGTATTTTGCAGTTGATTCTATATTGATGGGAGTACGAAGCTCATAGTACCTCTGTCCTTTTTAATGCATGTCCTGGGGATGTACAGGAGTACAAGATCTGAGTTACATAGGGAGTAAGCGTTGAGTGTCTCATGCACTAGTGAACAGATGTACTGTGGCAGCCTGCCTGCCAATAACTTCAGTGTCCATTGACAAATGTGTAGCATTCGATGAGTTGCTAGAGAGGTCTAGCCTAGTGATGAGTAGAGGGAACAGTGGTGTGTCCTGGATGGTGCATTAAGTATGAAGCGTAATGCCCAATGGTATAGGGTGTAGAGTTTGTGAACGTGAACTGCGGCGCTGCAATTGTAGATAATGTCGTCATATCTAGCAGTGGTTAAAATGTGGCCTCGACCAGTCTTCGCCTGCTGTCCTGTGTAAAGAGGGATCTGTTCCTGAAGAGGAAACCCAGTCTAGCTTCTAGTTTTTTGGCTAGGCAGTCAATATGAGTACTGAAGGATAGTTTGCTATCCAACCAAACTCCTAGATACTTAAATTGATCTGCAACCTCAAGGGTGTCTCTGAAGATAGTAGTAGTAATGGGTAACGCATTGTTCTGTGTACAAAGGGAAGAGGCCACATGGGTTGAGGTGAAAAACATCACCTTGGTCTTCTTGGCATTTAGGAGAAGTTTTGAGCTGGCTAGATTGAGCTGCAGCTGGTTGAAATCAACGTGTACTTTAGCGCAAGCATCACGTACTGATGGCTTAGAAGTGTAGAGAACCATGTCATCAGCAAAGAAATGTGGTTTTGATTTTTGAATGTTTTTGTCCAGGGAGTCAATGTAAATAGTGAAGTGGAGGGGCCCTAGAATGGATCCCTGTGGGAGTCCTCTTGTGAAGGGCACTGGGTCTGAAAGAGCCCCTTCTGCTTTGATTCTTTGTAGCCTACCTGAAAGGTAGCTAGAGAACAAATTTACAGTAGTTTCATGCAGTCCCAGGGATGTGAGACAGTGCAGGAGGAGGGCATTATCCCCTGTGTAGAATGCCTTGCTTAGGTCGAGGAACACGGCACAGGTGGATTGTTATCAATAGCAAAGAAGCAATCATCAATCACATTAACCAAGGCTGAGACTGTGTTGTGTTTCTGCCTGAACTCGTATCTGAGTGGGTTAAGTAGGTTGGAATTCTCCAAAAATTATTTTATTTACGAATCATATTAAAACTTTTAAATATCTCCATGTGCCTGCTAAAACTGAGTACACTGTGTGTACCCCAATTTACCACCACGACCAGTTTTGGTTTCGGATTAACTGGCAAATTATTCTTTTCATCCAAACACACTGGTTATTCAGATCATTATACAACCTACGTTGAAACGGTTTTCTTCCTGCTGTATATACAGTAAATGGTGGCATGACACAAGTAAGGTGCTGACCCTTTGTGTCTACATCATTAATCACAAGCTAAAATACAAGAGGTCCTGACTGAGTTCCCTGTGGCACACTTTTTATACAATCCCAGTTAGAAAGGGTTTTGGAAATGCATGTTTGTTGACACCTCTGATCCAATAAAATGACTGCTCCCCCTCGCTACATTATGATGAACATTCAAACATAATAGTTTCTTAACAAAACATTGTAATTTATTTAGTAAAGGCCTTCTTACAATAACTGAAAACAATGTAATTCGTGTGTTCTTTCTTGGAAGCCAACATGAAGATCTCACATCAGCTTCACCAATAAGTGAACAAGAGAACACCCCTTCAGGTTACCAGACTTATAAGGGTTAATCAAATCTCTGTCTTACTCTTTATAAATCTATTTTTTCATATGACCCACTCAAAAATTAACTGCTCAGCACTTTTGTTTATGACTGGTGTAAGAGATATGGGTCAAAGATCATTGTGAACATCTTTTACACCTGGCCTTTTCGGAATGGGTACAATTTCTGCCTTTGTTAACAGTATGCTAACACTGCCTCTAACACATTGAATCATTCAAAACTGTGAACAAAACTGAGGCCAGGACAATGGCATGCCCAGGAAAAACCAACCTGAAATTTGGTCAGGAGCACATGCTTAATTAGTATCAGTTTTGTGCAGTTTAAATACTTGGGGCTGGATTCTCAAAACACTCTGATAGTACAAAACCATCCGCAAGTCCCCAAAAGTTCCCCAGTTGCTGAAAAAAAGGGGAAATTGCATTGAGTGTTATACACAAAACTTCTGCAGCTGCGGAAAAAATACACTGCAGACTGGAAAAAGTGCAGCTGTGGAAGTTCATGAGAAAAAGAAACTATTGAAAAGTATGACACATCCCCTTAAAGGCTATTCTCAGCCAGTGTTTTTTTGCAGTTGCGGAAAAAAATGTTGCACACATGCTGTACCACAGAGAGTACGTGTAACTCTCCCTGAGCAAACTGCAGTGTACCACCAACTGAGATGCAATTATAGTGGAGGTTCAGGCACCAAGCAACAGCAAACCAGTGGATGTATAGTAGTGTCAGTTGTTACAACAAAAACAGCACGTTTTCATTTAAAGGCAACAGATCACAACCACTGGATCCAGTGCAGCCCATAAAGAAGCCCCATGAGCAGTTGAGGCAGGGGCTGGTAACAGCCTGCAGTGAGTGCTACTGAAGCAGGCAACATAAACACTCCAGGAGAGACACAACCATCAGTTACAGACAGTCACTGTGGTGCATGGCCCTGCTGGTACCAGTGGTGCTGCAGTGTTCCCAGTGGAGGACTGGCTGCTGGTCTCTCTGTGAGTACTTGCTGCTGCATCTATGGCAAGACTGTCAAAGCCTGCTTCTCCAATTAATATGGATCACCTGTTGTGCCTGCTGAGCCTTTTCCTCAGCTGCGGATCTGCACTTGCAAATTTTCAGTGGCTGTGGAAAAAATGTTGCAGATTTTCAGCACTTGTGGAATTTCTCAACTTGCCTGTTTTGCGATTTTCTGCAACTTCAGAAATTTTCTTTGTGAATATGCCGCAACTAAATTTCTGCAGTGCTACAACCCATTTTCCCACAACTATGGAATTTTTGGCTTTCTTTGAGAATCCAGCCGTGGATCTTTAGTCACTGGATACTTCGTAGGGATTTCACAAGTATCACAATTGGGTTAGCTGAATTTATTTAAGGGTTGGGTTAAAGATCAGAAGGTCAAGTTGACAGTATTGCAGAAATTGGCTAGACCTGCACTTTCAACTTCTGGCACCAAATTACTAGGTCCTCCATCCTTACCAAAACTTTTTTCATGTTTTACACCCTTTCACATTTTCTGAGGGTGAGTTGACATTAATTGCCAAACTTTTTCTGGCAGTAGTTCACTTTTATTAGGGCTGCAGTGGGTGGAGCCCTGCAGACCTCTTGCAACAGAAAAGCACTGCCTCGTTCCTTGCAAACCAACAACATGATGAAGTGACAAAAAAAAGTCACCTCTGCGGTCGTGTCTCTGGAACAGTCCGCGTTACCTCATCCTTGAATGATGATAGATTGCGAGCTTTGGATGTTTTTACTCCCATTCTCTTTTACATAGATTGCAAGCTTTTAGATGTCTTTACTCCTGCTCTGTTTTACTGACTGGCATACCCTGAAAGAACACCAAGACTAAAAGCAGTAGGACTCCCCAGAACTTACTGAGGGATTTATTTGCTTGCTGGCTATGTCTGAGTTAGGCTATCCTGATATATATAATTTGTAAATGGGAAAAAAAGCTTCATCTGGTATTTTCTATGTTTCATATTTATTTATTTATTTAACTCTAGGATTACATTACCTTTGAGCAAGAACAGCTCATTTACAAAGGTTCCACATTGTTATGGAGGTAACATACAATCAAGGTCAACATAGTTACATGGTATCCAGTAACACAGAGAAGGCAGTAGTATAACTATTACAATGATTCGTGAGGAGAGACTACCTATGACTGAGATCTAAGCAGAGTTCTAAGGTAAACTATTCGAAGAGCACAGGTGGTAGGAGGTCAGTATGGGAAGACCCAGGAAGAGTAGGCAGGCTGAGGGCCATTGTCGTTGTGGGAGGAGGGAAGGAGATGTGCTAAGGTTGGTAGTGGAAAGTGGACAGGGTCAGAGAAGTGCCAGTTTGGGGGTGAGGGTATGTGTGATAGGGGTGGGGGGAGAAGTGGGGTGAAGGATTAAGGGGTGGGAAAGGGCAAACAGGGGGACTGCAGTAGCAGTTAGTTGTGGAAGAGCATTGTGAGCCAGCTTCAACTGGAGTGCATAGGGAGGTGGTTCCCTTAGGAGAAACAGTCACAGCTACTGGTAGTGGTGAGGTGCTGCTGAAGCAGTCATTGGAGACCCAGGCAGAGCATATAAATAAGAGGTTTCTGCTGCAACTGAGAAATAATTTAGCTGATGCCCTTAGTGCTGCATTTACTTGCAAGGACTTTTTATTGCATTAATCCGAAGCAGTGAGCTGTCAAACATGAGCACGGAATAGCAAGCACTGCCACAGCCAACCTACAAAAAAACTACTATGACAGTTTCCTAACCCCCAACACACAGAAGAGACATGGTTTCTGCTCTGCCTCAGTCCCCAATGACTGCAGATTGCTCCCAACGCTTGATTTCAGCTGGGTGTTTGCTGCTGAAAGGGTGTGCGTCTGCTGGAAAATTACGCCTCCCCCACCGTGGCTGGTGGTCCTCCCCACCCAATCATCCACCGCCCAATGTGTATTAAAAACTACAACCCTGGTGGCTAGCCATCCTCCCCCCGATCACCCCTCATATCCAGCAGTAGTCAATAGACAAGTAACCCTCCCAACTCTATCAACCAATATTAAAACACATTTTTCCTTCCTGGTGAGTCTAGTGTACCCTCTCTCCCTGTCCCCAATCCCCAACATGTAGTGTATTTTTTTATTCCTTGGTGGTCTAGTGGCCCCCCCGGAAGGCAGTGTCCCACCCTGCTTCCCCTCCCGAAATGGAGCAGGCCACCGGCACAGCCCTCTGCTCTCCTCTGTAGCTGACAGCCCACTTAGACGTGAATGAATGAGCGTAACGTAACTGTGCTTCTCAAGCTTCCCTAGAACTAGGTTTTCCCTTTGCCTGATTACTAGGATCCTCCTATGCCTGTCCTATGCATTCTTAAATCCTGTAATCATTTTGCCCCAACCACCTCTTCTGGCAGGCTGTTCCTTTTGTCCATCACCTTCTCTGTGAAGAAGTACTTCTTCACATGCCCTCTGACTCTCCCTCCCACCAGTTTTATCCCATGTCCCTTAGTCCCTAGTCCTGGAGCATCTATTTTGTTATTGAAAAATTGTGTTTTCCTGCACCTTGTTTCTCCCTTCGAGGTACTTACATTTATGTATTTAAAAGTTTTACCAGGAAGGCATACTGAGCAGAGTACTGCTCGATTCCAGATGCAACCTGGGGGAAGGTGGGTACATATATAATAATACAAAAAAGTGCAAGTACATACAGGTAAAATGTACAGGCAGATCAGTACTGTACAGAACAGTACATGTAGCCTGTGAAACAGGGTGAATTTGGTTTAAACTGTACATTTAGCCCATGAAACAGGGTGAATTCAGTTTTAAACAGTACATTTAGCCTGTGAAACAGGGCAAACTGAAATCAATCAGGTCCCAGCAACACATTTCATCCAATGACCAGCGGGGAAAAAGGGGCACCGCCTACAGTGGGGACTGGTTTAGATACATATACAGTTAGGAGAGAAGTGGTCTTTGAGCAATGTGTTTAGGTGCTGTGAGGAGGGGGCATGATGAATGGCTGCTGGAAGGGAGTTCCATAGTTTTGGCAAATGATATTTTAAGGCAAGCAGCAGAGGACATGTGAGGAATGGTCAGTTGGCGGGAGTCATAATACCTGAGTGTGTAGGCTGTGGGGGTGGGAGTAGTCAGTTATACTGCAATATATGGGGCAGGGACTGGTCCCAGAACTTGGGGGCCATCTTAGTGCAGTGTGAGTGTCTCTGGTCTTGGAGGGATGGAAGGCCAAGCGACTGGTAGAGGTCACAATGGTGGGTGGTGGGTGGACATTTGAGGGTGAAACAACAGAAAGAGTGGAACAAAGGGTCCAGTCTGGCAAGGGTGGACTTGGGGGTGGCACTGTAGACCACAGTGCTGTAGTCAAAGATAGGGAGAATCATTTTCTGCACAAGTGCCCGGCGAGCTGGCAGTGTGATACAGTCATGGTTACGATATAGAACACCAAGTATGGGGTGTAGCTTTTTGTGAATGGCATCAGTATGTGCAGAAAAGTCGAGGTACTGATCAAACCAAACCCCAAGATATCTACAGGGGGTGCAGACCTCCATGGGGTTCCTGTCTAGGGTGTGGAAAGTGGGTGTGATGGGGAGCCTAGAGAGTCTTTGTCTGGTGCCAAAGGTCAAGAAGATAGTCTTCTTGGCATTGAGAAATAGTTGGTTTGAGCAGTACCAGAGCTGGACGCTCATGAAGTCCTGCTGGAGTCTGGACTCCATTGCAGTGGTGAAAGGTAGGTAGGTA
The DNA here is from genome assembly GCA_016271365.2 of Neoceratodus forsteri. Classification (NCBI taxonomy): domain Eukaryota; kingdom Metazoa; phylum Chordata; order Ceratodontiformes; family Ceratodontidae; genus Neoceratodus; species Neoceratodus forsteri. The sequence continues at coordinate 624,789,659 of CM057458.1, read as the reverse complement.
GGTAACATTTTTTTTTAAACAGGTAATACATGTCATTTGGACAAAAGTCCAGTTTAAAAGACAGACCTGGAAGGGCCTGAGGTATATAGGATTGTGTCATCCACATACATGTGGAGGATGTGTGGGCAGGCAGAGGGTAGGTGCTATTTAAGAAGATGGAGAACAATAGCGGCATAGGACTGAGCCTTGGGGTATACCCTGTGGAGACTTGGAGGGGAGGAGATTGTGTTACCTATTTTGACGGATTGGGACCTATCTACAAGGTATGAGAGGAACCAACTGGTGGCCTCGCTGGAGAGCCCAGCCTGAATGAACTTGGACAGGAGGAATGAGTGAGATACGGTGTCAAATGCCTTTGCCAAATCTATAAAAATGGCAGAGATGATGAGACCTAAGTCCATGCTGGTAAGAATAGAATTTGTAAGCCTCAGGAGGGAAGTTGTGGTGGAGTGGGACTTCCTAAAACCAGACTGGAAAGGTGAGAAAATGAGCAAGAGTCAAGGAAGGAGGAGACCTGGGAGAGAACAAGATGTTCCTGGAGTTTAGCAAGAATGGGGAGAAGAGAAATCAGATGATAGTTACCTTGGGAAGAAGGGTCACTGCCTTTTGGGTGGGGGATGATGATGGCGTGCTTCCAATCTGATGGGACTGAAGCAACCATGAAGGAGAGGTTTAAGAGAGAGGCCAGGGGAGTGGCAATGGTAGGTGCCGACAGGTAGCATTTTTGCATCCAGTCTGGATGTGCACTTTCCCTTGGAGGGATTTACAGCAAGGAGGGCTTTAAGAACTTCTGGCAGAGTAACCTGTCTGAAACAGAAAGTGGCGTTATCAATGGGGTCTTGGACATGGGGAGGAGAGGGGGTAGCATTTGACAGAGAGGATGGAAAGGAGGCCAGGAGAGCTGAGGTGCATTTAGTAAAGAAAGAGTTGAATTCTGAAGCTACTGTGAGAGGTTTGGAGACAGTGGTGTCACCAGAGCCAATGGTAGGGGAGGGAGATTAGGAAGGGGGGGAGAAGAGTGACCACACCACGTTCCAGAATTTTGCTGGGTAGTTTATAGTGTGGAAAGAGATTTTGAAGTAACTTGCTTTGGCCTGGTGTATTTGTTTTGTACATCCGTTACGGAGTGAGCGGTGCTTTAGGTGGTCCACAGGGGAGCCTGAAATTTTAAAGGATTTCCATGACCGGTCCCTGGCTCTGAGAAGAGCCAGTATGTCAGCGGAGATCCAGGGCAGGTGTGCTCCCTCACCTGAGCCCTTCTGACTGGGGCATGTCTATCCCAGGTGGTTATGAACTCGTCAGTGAAATATTCTAAGGTGGAGTCGATAGAGGTAGCACTGGGGATAAAGGACCAGTCAGTAGTTGCCAGGTCATTGTGCAATGACGCGCTATCCAGAGATTTATAGGATCTGGACAGGAGGGTTTTGGGGCTGGGGCCTTAGGTTTAAATATTTTTCTCACCAAAAAGATCATGTGGTGATCACTCAGGGAGTCAGGTAATAAGCCTGCTGTGAGTATCTGGTGTGGGTGAGAGGTAAGGGCCCAGTCCAGGAAAGTATAGTTTTGAGATTTAGTGTTCAGATGCATGGGTTCAGTTATCAGCTGAGTAAGGTTTAGCATAGCCACTTGGTTCTGAACATTCCTGCTGGTATTGGAGAGCCAGTTTATGTTAAAGTCTCAGAGGATGTAGAGTTTGCCCCCCACGGCATGCCATGTGAGGGCACACAGGTGGTCCATGATAGCAGGCGGGGTGGGGACAGGGAGCAGTAGGAACCAGCAATATAGATGGGCCTTGAGAAGGGGAGAGAAAGTTTGATCATCACAGCATCAATGGATTGCATGGGTAGAGAGAGCATGATAGGGATAAACTGTAGGAAGATTTAATGTACAAGGCTATTCCACCTCCCTCTTGTTACAGGGTGATCCTGATGAATTGTGATATAGTCAGGTATAGAGATTTCTTCCTCAAAGTTGTGGGGTTTTAGCCAGGTCTCCGAGATAACCAAGATGTCAGGGTGTAGTGATATGACTGCTGGTTGCAGTAGGGTAATTTTGGGCAGGAGGCTCAGGGCTGGCGTCAGAGGGGTGCAAGGGATGCCACTGCACCAGGGCCCAGACCACCAGCGGGCCTATGAACTCAAGTCAAAATTTGTATTTTTATTTTTTTTTTATTTTTATTTAATTGTATGTGCCCGGGTCAGTAAAAATGCTACCACCTCCTGGCCCTGGGCCCCATGGCTGTGGGCTGACTTGAGTGACTCTGAGCATGCCGCTGCTCTCTGTGTGCCATTTAAATCCCCTGGGGCCTACAGCCATTTAAAACAGCTTAAGAACAAACAAGGGACTGGCCTGTGGCGCTGAGGTTGAGGTTGCTGGACACCACACCTGCATCACACGGTGACCCAAGTTGGAGCGAGCTCAGGCCGCTGGGGGTCAGCTGGGGAAGGGTTGAGGATGAATGCGTCTGGTGCTCTCCTCCCCAGGTAGTATGGGGGGTGGGATGTCCCGGCGTGCTGGGGACCCCCAGTGGAGGCTGGAGACACTGCAGCAGCCAACACATGCATGCACCTAGCGTGGACGACGCTGGCAGGGTTGCCATGTGCCGGAGCATCAAAGTGCACCATGCAGGAAGGGAGTGGAAGGGCTCACAGAACAAGGAAACTGACGGCGCCATGGGCAGGCGACAGTACCTGTCCCCCATGCCCCTCACCAGCCCAAACCTGACTAGCCTTCCAGGTATTCCGTTCCCCAGACTTTCCCCTAGCCAGAGTCTGACTAGTAAGTGCAATCAAGAGGAGAGGGCAACCCACCCCGGGTGGGTCTAACTGGGTGCACTGGCTACAGTGGAGGGGGAGGAGAGAGGAGGTTCAGTTCAGGGAGGCTTCAGGCTGGTCAGGTAACAGGACTAGGTTGCCTGAGAGAGGCTCCATGGCGCCACTGCCAGAGGGAAAAAGAGAAGTAAGAAAAAAAAAGAACAAACAAGGGCCTGCACCTGCGTGCTTGAGTCCAGCTTGGCTCCATTCACACCACTCCCCGGTCTCAGTGGCTGTGGTAGGGTCGGTGACCCCCCCCCCGAACTTGGATATGCTCTCATGGATACAGAGCATATGTAATTACCTGCCTATGTTTTGGAGGTAATCTGAGAACATTGTGGGCTAAAATATTAAAAATCTGTTGCAACAGTCTCCTGCTCTTCTAATCTCTTCCTTTACTATCGCTCCTTCTCTGTCATTCCTCTACTCAAGCTTGGCCAGCTTTGAGCAGTCTTTCTGTCCCTTTCCTTATTTCCAGTTCATTTTCTAAATAATAAAGCCCCAATGTTTAGAATGTTCTGTGCTTGCAGTACAAGCTGTTATGATTAATTTTTCCTGCGAATATGCCACGTTCGACTTCAATAGATCGTGCGATATGTCGATAAGCGATCATATGAATGTGTAAGACGAAAAAGAGTTTGTTATGTATGCTTTCATTATCTGGTGAATTCTGAACAAATTAATAGCCTTTGTGCTAGTTTTAGTGTGAGAAGTTCAGAGTTATGTTATACCTCAGAATTACAACCAAGAATCATTTAAAAAGTGGTGTTTTTTGTTTGCTTAAATTAAAAGGTTAAACTAGTACTTTTAAAAGAAAAGGCAAAGCATGCCACTGTTAAAGGAGAGAGATAAAACTGTTTAACTTAAAAGGACTAAAGTCTCCTAATGTGATGCAGAAATGCTTTAGACTTACAACTCTCTTGTAAGTGCTTCCAGCTCCCTCTCAGTCCAACTCCTTATAGGACTGAGGCCCTGGTTGTCTCACTTTTATGATGCAGTTGGGGAGGAGCTAACTAAGTCATGTGCTCCTCCACTGGTATAAAAGGAGGTGAATGTGGAGTGTTGAGTCAGTGTGTGTAGGAAGGCAAACCTACCAGATGCCTAGCCAGATTCTAGGTGCCTTTTGGCAGGAATTTTCTTTCTTGTTAAAGATATGATTTCCTGTGCCTTATGTTTTTTAAAGTTATGTACAAGTTCTGCTTTAAGTCCATTTTATTTTTTCTGCTTCTAATAAATTTTGAAATATCGATCCTGACTGTTCTCTGGACTTTATTGGACATCCCCACGTTCACATTTGGTGTCAGAAGTGGGATATCACAAGGGAAGGAGAGCCACCTTTCTTGTGGATATTGTCCAGAGTCATTATGGAGGAGCAGAAGAAGATGGAGAAAGTGGAAATGTCTGCACTGGAAGGTACATGGACCAGAACCATGGTGGACAAATTTCAACTACCCCTAGCAGCTGGATTGGGTGAGTCCCCACAAGAAGCTTGTGCTCGATTGCAAGACTTGTGCACAAAATGGCTACAACCTGCAACTCATACCATACATCAAGTGGTTGAGTCAGTTGTGTTAGAACAATTTGTAAAAATACTACCTTATGAGGTTCAAATGTGGGTAAGAGAACATCAACTTGACACAGTAGAAAAAGCTATCAGTTTAGCTGAAGATTATATTACAGCTCACCCACAATGTCAGAAAGGGTCTCATAGAACAAATACTTCCCAAGTATTAATAAAACATCCACCCACTAGTCCTTCTACTAAGCCAAAAGAGGAAAGAAAAAGTATGAGAACATTTAACCCAGATATTATTTGCCACAAGTGTCAGACCAAGGGACACATCGCTAGATTCTGCCCCAAGAAAAAATCTGATCCTTCTCATCTGGCCTTAGCAAACTGGGGGCAATATACTGTGTCTGTCAATGTTGGAGGACAGGATGTGATGGCATTGATTGATTCAGGAAGTAAGCAAACCCTGGTATGTGCTGATTTACTCAGTGGTGCTCTTACAAAGAAACACTCGGAGAAAATTGGGGTGACTTGTGTTCATGGGGACACTCATTTTTATCCTGTACAGAAAGCTACTATTACTGCATCAGGTATGGCACATCATCTGAAGATAAGGTGGTTCCTAGACTACCTGTACCTGTGATATTGGGACATGACTTTCCTGTATTTAACAATTTATTGACTGCCTCTTCTTCTATATCTGCTGTGGTTACACGATCTCAAGCATCTCAGAAACAAATGGACATTGAATTGTTTCCTTTTGATGATACCTTATTTGATGTTCCTGGAAAAACTGTTAAATCAAAAAAACAAAAGAGACTAGAAAAATGGACATGGAATAAAACAAAGGACTTAGGTTGTGATGATGCCATGGTAAAAACTGTAAAGTCGGACTCTTTATCAGTGACCAAAAGAATGACCTCACACTAACCCCTTTGTTTTCCCAGGTTATTGCTGATGGGGTGGAAGGTACACCTCCAATGTATAAATTACAACAGGATAAATTGTATAGAGTTTGTCAAATCCAAAAACTGGAAATGGTAGATCAACTGGTGGTTCTTAGTCAGTATAGAGAACAGTTAATATTCTTAGCGATGATGTACCATGTGGGGACATGCAGGAAGGGATAGAACTTTAAAAGGTTACTATATAGATTCTTTTGGCCTGGCATTCATGAACAAGTGGCTGAATATTGCAAAAGTTGCAGACAGTGTCAAAGGGTGGCACCAGTTACAAGAAAGGACAAAGTCCCTCTTCAACCTTTGCCGTTGGTTGCTATGCCCTTTGAAAGATTGGCCATGGATATTATAGGACCTCTCCCCAAAAGTACTAAAGGCAACAGGTTTGCCCTTGTGTTGTGTGACTATGCTACAAAATATCCTGAGGCTATTCCTCACTCACAATAACAGCGGATAAAATAGCAGAGGAGTTGCTCAAGGTATTTAGCAGAGTGGGCTACCAAAAGTTATTTTAATGGATAGGGGAACCAATTTTTGTTCAGCTATTTTGAAACGTCTCTACCAAGCTCTGTGGGTAGAAGCTGTCTACACATCTCCATACCATCCCCAGACTGATGGCTTTGGTCGCGTTTCAACAAAACACTGAAGAAAATGATACAAAAGTATGTGGAAGATGAGGGTAAACACTGGACCTATATCTGCCACTGTTACTTTTGCATATCGTGAGGTACCCTCAAGCATCGACTGGATTCTCACCATTTGAACTATTATATGGTAGGAATCCCAGAGGTCTCCTAGATGTAGTCAAGGAACAGTGGGAGGATATTACCAACTGGAAAAATCCTACTACCCTTGACTACTGTTACGCAGCTACGTAAAAGAATAGCTAAGTATACTCAGGTTACGCAAGAACAGAATCAAATCAAGCAAGACTATCAGAAAGAAAGATATGACATAGGGTGGGTGAAAAACACTTTAGCTCTGGGGATCGTGTCTTATTGTTGCTTCCATCCACTGAAAACAAGTTAACTATGAAATGGCAAGGGCCTTATGTGATACAGAAACAAATTAGCCCCACTACATATTTGGTGGAAGTACCAGACAGAAACAAAAACTAAAAGTGTACCATGCCAATTTATTGAAAAGATGGCATAATAGGCCTACTGAAGTCATGTATGTATGTTCCAACCCATTGGACAATGAGATGGAGCTGGCATATGATAGACTGGAAGGAGAACAATTGTCTAAAGATTTGACAATAAACCCTTCTTTACTAGACAGTCAAAAACAAGAACTAGCCCACATTCTAAGTCAGTTTCATGATACTTTTACAACAGTCCCAGGGAAAACTACGGAAATGTGTCATCGGATCCATACATTTCAAAATACACCCATTAGAGTAAAGCCCTATAGGATTCCTGAGAAATTAAAACAAGAAGTCATCACAGAGATAGAAAGAATGAAAGAAATGGGTATCATAGAAGAAGCTAATAGCGAATGGGCATTTCCTATGGTCCTTGTCCCTAAAAAAAGAGGGAGGGATAAGAATTTGTCTAGACTTCCGAAAACTCAACGCAATATCAAAATTTGATGGATATCCAATGCCCCATATAGATGACATCATTGATCAACTTGGGCAAGCGAGATATGTTAGTATACTTGATTTAACTAAAGGATACTGGCAAATTCCGCTTGAGAAAGCATCAAAGACTGCTTTTTTGCACTCCTTTGGGGTCTTTTCAGTTCACAATGATGACATTTGGACTTCACGGAGCCCCAGCTAGTTTTCAAAGGTTGATGGATAAACTCTTGAGACCTCACGTTGGATATAGCGCAGCTTATTTAGATGACGTAATCATTTATAGTCCAACATGGGAAGACCATGTTAAACACCTTACTGCTGTTTTAAGGACTATAAAACAAGCTGGTCTCACCATCAACCCCAACAAATGTTCCTTTGCTATGGAGGAAGCCCGGTATTTGGGATTTATAATTGGTAATGGGCAGGTAAAACCAGAGGTAGGGAAGGTGGACGCCATAGCCAAGAGTCCTCGTCCCCTCACAAAAAAACATGTGCATTCATTTTTAGGCCTAGCAGGCTACTATAGACGTTTTGTGCCTCAATTTGCTACTTTAGCTAGCCCTCTAATTGAATTGACCAAAAAGAACAAACCCTCAAAAGTAATCTGGAATTCAGAATGTGAAGAATCATTTCTTGCCATAAAAGCAATACTTTGTTCCTCCCCAGTGTTAAAAGTCCTAATTTTGATAAACCATTTTTTTACAGACGGATGCTTCTAATGTTGGTTTGGGGCTGTGTTATCTCAAATCCATCATGGAGAAGAACATCCAGTACTGTATATCAGCCGTAAATTACATGTCAGGGAAACCAAGTACTCCACAATAGAGAAGGAGTGTTTAGCACTCAAATGGGCCATAGAATCCCTACGATATTATTTATGGGGAACTCAATTTACAGTATGGACAGATCATAATCCATTACAATGGATACATAACATGAAAGATAGTAATCCAAGGGTTATGAGATGGTATCTAACATTGCAACCATATAAATTCACTGTCAATCATAGAGCTGGAACTGCTAATAGTAATGCTGACTTCATGTCTTGCTTTGGAGCAGACATAATGTTAGAATCAAATGTAGACCTCGGGGAATGAATATATTTGTATTTGAGAATGCATTGTATTTAAGTAAAAGAGAATCTTAAAGGGCCCCGAGGTGGAGCTTTGGGAGTGGGTGGGCTAAAGCTCCATCTCTTTTTGTTTACAAAAGAGATCTACATGCTATTTCAAGTAGTGAAAACTACTAGTTTTCATCTTGAGTGGGGAGGACTGTGGTAGGGTCGGTGACCCCCCCCCCGAACTTGGATATGCTCTCATGGATACAGAGCATATGTAATTACCTGCCTATGTTTTGGAGGTAATCTGAGAACATTGTGGGCTAAAATATTAAAAAATCTGTTGCAACAGTCTCCTGCTCTTCTAATCTCTTCCTTTTACTACGCTCCTTCTCTGTCATTCCCCTACTAAGCTTGGCCAGCTTTGAGCAGTCTTTCTGTCCCTTTCCTTATTTCCAGTTCATTTCTCTAAATAATAAAGCCCCAATGTTTAGAATGTTCTGTGCTTGCAGTACAAGCTGTTCTGATTAATTTTCCTGCACGGATATGCGCTGATGCGACTGTGCGATCGTGCAGACGCTGTGCGATGCAATGCGAGCGATGCGAAGACGCCGAAAAAAGAGTTTGTTATGGCGTTTTCATTATCTGGTGAATTCTGAACAAATTAATAGCCTTTGTGCTAGTTTTAGTGTGAGAAGTTCAGAGTTATGTTATACCTCAGAATTACAACCAAGAATCATTTAAAAAGTGGTGTTTATTTGTTTGCTTAAATTAAAAGGTTAAACTAGTACTTTTAAAAGAGAAAAGGCAAAGCATGCCACTGTTAAAAGGAGAGAGATAAAACTGTTTAACTTAAAAGGACTAAAGTCTCCTAATGTGATGCAGAAATGCCTTAGACTTACAACTCTCTTGTAAAGTGCTTCCAGCTCCCTCTCAGTCCAACTCCTTATAGGACTGAGCAGCCCTGGTTGTCTCACTTTTATGATGCAAGTTGGGGGAGGAGCTAACTAAGTCATGTGCTCCTCCACTGGTATAAAAGGAGGTGAATGTGGAGTGTTGAGTCAGTGTGTGGTAGGAAGGCAAACCTACCAGATGTCTAGCCAGATTCTAGGTGCCTTTTTGGCAGGAATTTTCTTTCTTGTTAAAGAAATGATTTCCTGTGCCTTATGTTTTTTTTTTTTAAAGTTATGTACAAGTTCTGATTTAAGTCCATTTTATTTTTTTCTGCTTCTAATAAATTTTGAAATATCAGATCCTGACTGTTCTCTGGACTTTATTGGACATTCCCACGTGCACAGTGGCCTTCCGTAGCTGCTTGATGCTAGCCTGCTCCTCCTACTTCAGCTCAGCTCCTCCTCCTCCTCCGCTCCTTGATTCCTCCTCCTACCTCTGCTCCTGGGCTGGCGCTGGCTGCTGTTGTGCCTGTTGCTTCGCCTCAGCAGTGGGCAGCTCCTCCTCCTCTCCATGCTGGCTGGCTCTCTGTTTGGCATGCTGCTCCACAGCAGCTCCACCATCCCCAACCCCGGCCCCTCCTCCTCCGCAGTCCTGCAGTCCCCATGCACTCATTGCTCACCGCTCCTTCTCCAGTGCTCCCTCCCCTCTTCCCAACCCTGGCTGACACAGTGGGCGGCTGCTCGCTGCTTCCACAACTAATCACCACAGTCACTGTCGCTATATCACTCTCCCGATTGCTGCCTGGGGGCCTGGAGGTGGGCTTATGATCCACAGCCAGGCTGCTTGGCTCACTCAGATAGGCTGCCCTGTAAGCAGCAGGGGGAGCGAAACCGTGCTTGCATGACCCAGTACCCTGCCTCCCACGATCTCAAGAGAGTCAGTGTGCAGATTGAGTGAGTGGTAGTAGTAGTCGGATGCAGTGGCGGTTTCTCTCTTAGTTCAGAGTCAGCCTAAGGCCTTAAACTGCATTGGCGGCAGCGCCAGGCCAGCAGCTGCTTGCAACACTGTGTTGTGCTGTGAATTGTGAAAAAATACTTGAATTGATTGAACAAGTTACAACAAAATGAATGAATCATTATTAGACATGTAACTTGCAGCTGAGTGAAGTTTGTTTCAAGTGCTGACTGAGTGCCTGAGTTCAGTTGGCGGGCGGTGGGGGCAGGTTCAGTTCAGCAGACAGCTGAACAGTTCAGCTGCTGGCAAAGTGGCAGTTGTCAAATTTGGGTGGGGAGGATTTTGAGAAGAAAAGCAGAGGTAAGGGCCCCAGCAGCCCGGCGTGGTGGTGGGGAAACATAGAGATACGGGTCAGTGTTGGGCTGGCCAGCGACCTCCTGTTAGCCTAGCTAACTTTAGTCCTAGCAATAGGCTGGGCACAGAACAGTCAGTGGTCAGGAGGTAGGGAAACTAGCGATAGTTACAGCCTGGTGTTTAGCAAACAGCAGCTGCTGCACTGCAGCTCAACTTGATGATTGGTTTTAAGTAAAGTCTCTCTTTAGTCTCTCCATGGAAAATGCTGATTGCCTGTGCTGAGTATGCAACAGTAGACTAACTTGCCCGGGGGCACTACAAAGTCTGACTCCAGAGCCCAGTACATCCTGGAACCGGCCCTGAGGAGGCTACAGATATTGAGATGAGCTAGAAGTAGCCCCTTAAGAAGATTTGAAGGAGGGAAAGGGTTGAGCAGCAAACAGAAAACTCCAGCACCATCCACTGCAGACAAAGCAAAATAGACTCAATTAAAAACATTCAAAACAAACTAGAAAGCATATTTGAACAATCATTTGTTCAGTAAGTTCATTAGTGAAAAACAGCCATGGAGCACCATTGACCCTCTAAAATGAGAGCTCACAATTAGACCCACCAACCTCCTACCGGTTTCGCTTCAGAGCATTATCAGCTTGTTCTGACTGTTTTAAGTGAGTCACTTTTGCTTTGTCTGCAGTCGGTGGTGCTGGAGTTTTTTGTTTGCTGGTCATTTGCTCTCACAAGCACACCTGGCCATTTGGGGTGGCTTTTCTCAATTGTCTTGGGGAAAGGGTTGAGCCTGATGGAGGATTCCGGATTGGGTCCAGGGATGGGGTAGGACTGGGGTTAGATACTATATCCCCTGCTAGTAGGAGCAGCACCGTGAGCCATAGTTTAGCTTTCGCTAGATAAAGCAGGAGCTTCCTGTGGTCAGTGGATGACATGGATGTCCTTGAGGAGGCATGCTGGATATTTATTTTAGAGCAATCAACCCTGTATGGAAAGAGGTGAAGAATGGAGAGTCCAGCCGCACAAATCAGGAGGGGGTCCTGGTGGTGTGCATTCTGTGGAAGTGGCCGAGAGGGGAGAGTAGCTGGCTGAGTTACCTAAGAGTGGGCAGCAGGACTTTGGTGCAAGGTATAGTGAGAGTGGGAGAGCAGCTAGAGGCATTAGGGTAGCAGCTATTAACAAACTTAGTGGAGACATTGTTTACAGCTTGTGTGAGAATGACTCAATAGCGGCAGCTAGTGGTGATAGGAGATAGGCTGCAAATACTAAAACTCAATGGGCAAACTAGGTGGGCCAGTGGTCCTTATCTGCCGTCAAAGTCTATGTTTCTATGTTTCTGGTTGCTTTTTAAACCAAAACCATGTGATCTGTATAGTGCTACAGTATATATGGCTGAGTTCACCAAGGGTGGTTGGGTGAAACAAAGACTCTGATTGTCCTTTTTGCCTCACGGTGCACCTAGCACTCAGCCGTGGCTCACCACACAGCTTGGGGAAATTAGTGGTGCTCATACCTGCTTCCACAGATCCAAACAGCAGCGTGGGGGAGGGCTACCTCCAAGAGCCCTTGTGACCACCTTGGGAGCTGAAGGAAAGAGAGAAATGGAAGGTGAGATTTTATCCTGCCTAAAAACGAGGGAGGGACTTAAACCAAGTCGGGGGGGGGGGCACAATGAGAATTTTTAATATAGAAATATTTTTAAACACAAAATTACATTTATGGGACTTCAGCATACAATAAACAGCAGCTCATAATCAGTACAGGGAGTAAAGCTTTTTACAATGCAAAATAAATTAACTACATTAAACTCCTTGCAGTACAGAGAAATAAAATACTTTAAAAGGCTGCTTGGGCAAAAAGCTCCTGTAGAACTGCTACTTGGTCAATCAGAATTACTTGTGGCTACAAGGCTAGTTGCAGTAAGATGACTAAAGATCTAGAACTGTAAGCTTAGGTTCAGTGAGCTACTCTGTACTGTGGCACAGCTTTGAGAAATGCTGCCTTAAGGAACACTGTTAAAACAGGTGAAAACTACAGAAAATCAAAGCTTGTCAATTAAGGCACCATGTGGAACCCTACAGAAATGCAGCAGGATAGCTTGAAATACAGTTGAATAAAACTATCTCTATTTGTAGGCCAACACTGTGTGGGCTGGGGCACAAATTTGAACTTGGTATCAAAACAAATGAAGACTCCGACTGTCCTTTTTGCCTCACGGTGCGCATAGCACTCGGTCACGGCTCACCACACAGCTTGGGGAAATTTAGTGGTGCTCGTACCTGCTTCACATGAAGTTGGAACTATCCATTGCTTAACTTGACACAAAATGGCCGCCTAGGAGATAATGATCATTTTTATGTTGATTGCGCGCATGTGCAAGAAACATGTTGCGGCAGCTTGCTGCCAAAGCAGGTTGTGGAGGTGTGTCACTGTTCTGGCTAAGGCCCCCACTGCCTTTTGAGGCATGGCCTGTGCTCCTCAATAGGGTGGCATGCTGCTGCTGACACTAGTTCAGCCAGCATGCCACCTCCTTGAAACGTTTTAGCTGCTGTAATCAGGGGCCACCTCATACTTGCAGCGTCAGCCATTCCGCTGCAGTGAGGAGGCGAACCGTCATTGCAAGGCGGTCCCTTGTATTCCCCTGACCCAGTTTGCCGATGGGGAGCCCAGTCCCCATTGGTTTCTGTTGTCTGCTGAGGAGGTGCCCAATCCCCCTCGGCATCATGGCCCCTCCCCCTGTTTCTTTTCCGACGGGGGTGCCCAATCCCCATCAGCATGTCCCCCCTCCCATTTCTTGTGTGCCGAGGGGGTGCCCAATATCTCTTGGCTCATGAGATCCCCCCAGTATATGCCAATGGGGGGTGCCCAATCCCAATCGGCTCCTGCCCCCCACCCCAAAACACACAGGTGGCACACTGGGAGCCCACCCCAGCGTGCCAAAAGTACCTGCTAAAATGGAAAACCATCCCGCGATGTCTATTTTTTTTTTCTGTAAAGAAGAAAATGGTTCCTCACTGTCTGTGCCTCCTCCTCCAACCTGCATCCACCCACTGCGCACCCCACCTACCCACACCCCCCCTCACCCCATACTTACCTCCGAAGCCTGGCGCGACGATCTTCGGTGGACTGGAAACACGTTTGCACTCTTCAAAGCTGACCGCGAACTGAAGAAATGCCGGTAAGCTGTATAATGGCATAAATAGGGGTTTTTCAACTTTGCTGCATATCTCAATCACTTTTAGGAATTTTGGCACCAAATTTTCAACATGGGGTTATTGGGACCCCTCCTCACGAATTCAGCCACTGTCATGGTGTTATTCAGTCCTGAAAGGTGATTTCACAGTCACTGCACAGAATCACCTTTTGAGACCGAGTAATGAAATGACAGTGCCAGTGTTCATGAGGTGGGCTCTCAAAAAGCCTATGTTGCAAATTTGGTGGAAAAAATCCCAAAAATGACTGTTTTACTGGCGTGTGTTGCATAGTTGCTATGCACACTTGTAACTTCATGAATTTTCAATATTTTCATGCCGGATTTTCAACACTGGCATTTTTTAACTCCTCCTTATGAGCAGTACAGCTGTCATTTTTTCCCATCCTGGCCGAAATATGTTTTCGCACTTCCAGTGCAGAATAGTGCAGTCACTGTGAGAAGTCAGTGTTCGGGACAGATTAATAAAATGACAGTGACACTGTTCATGAGCAGAGGTTCTAAAATGCCTATGTTGAAAATTTGGTGACGATAGTCCATCACATGACTGTGTTACAAGTGTATGCGTATACAGTTTCCATGCACCCTTGTAACTTCGAGATTTGTAATATTGTCACGCCAGATTTTCAACACTGCCATTTTTTCACACCTGTATGAACAGTACAGCTGTCATTTTTCACATCTTGACCAAAATGTGTTTTCACACTTCTGGTGCAGAATAGCCACGGTCCCTGTGGGAAATCAGTGCTGGGACAAATTAAACAAGCATTTGTCAATGCCGAATGTTGTCTTGCGGGCACTGGCATTAGTAGTGCAGAAGGTAGAGAGATGCATGATAGGAATGGCAGTGAAGTATTGAACTGATGCCAACCCCACTCTCACCCTGCAGAAACTGACAGGCACTGGGATGCACCTTTGGATCGTCGGCCATAGCGCTCATGCCATTTCACCTCACCTCACCTCACTCTACCCTGCAGACACCGGCAAGTGTTGTGATGTGCCTTGGGGTCTTCTGGCCTTACTGTGGAGGACTAGTGGGTGACACCAGGTGTGGGGGTCCACAGGATATGGCAGCCTATGCCTGTCCACCAGAGCCTGCCATTCCCCCTTCAAAACAAGCCAGAAATGTGCCATAATATCAGACCAGTGCCAGTGACACCCCCAGTCCATACCTCTTCACCCAGGACTGGGGGCCAGTGGAGAATGGGCTGTACTTGCCCTGGTATGAACTGGACCACCAATCAGAGAGGGGCACATAGGTGGTATGACAGCCCCAGAGTAGATGCCCTCTGTGCCAGCTGCACTTGCTTCCCTGGCAATGTGCAGGATCATGCAGTTGTCTGTCCCCTTGCCTGCCCCAGCCTGCCGCAGAGATGGGTCCTGTGACCATGATTTAGGCATGGAGTAAACATACAACAATGGCTCTGGATGCTGTGGGGTGCCCCAAAGGTGCACATCCTGTGCATGGGGGGCCTCTGCAGCTGTCCACCCCCTTTGCAAGAGTGGAGCAGCTGCAAGCATTGTGTGGAGCATGCCCTTATTTCAAAGCATATTACATATACATAATGCACGGGGTGGCATGTGTAATGAGAATTTTACACTTATTTGAGGTGTGGATCAATAAACCCCGAGGGCAAAGCCCAAGGGTTTAGTAAAGCATCCCACACTGATTATTGCGAATGCGCGAAGTTACCAGTATGCATTGCGCTTGTTGCTATGCACCTTGTGAAACAGTCATTTTATGGAGCATTGTCATTCAAATTTTCAACACAGGCATTTTAGACCTTTCTGTTCATGAACAGTATCACTGTCATTTTGTAATGTGTCCCAACACTGATTTCACATATAAATCGTGACTATTGTAGCGCCAGAAGAGCGACTACATTTTGGCCAGGATGAAAATGACAGCTGCACAGTTCATAAGAAGGTGTGGTAAAATACCTATGTTGAGAATCTGGCATGCAAATAGTTCAAATGTGCCAACATACGAGCATGCGTTGCGCAGCTGATACGCACGCTCGTAAAACAGTCATGTGTTGGATTTTTCCCACCAAATTTGCAACATAGAGTTTTTGAGAGCCCCCCTCATGAACAGTGGCACTGTCATCTCCTTATGCGGTCCTGAAAGGTGATTCTGTGCAGTGACTGTGAAATCACCTTTGGACCGAATAACGCCATGACAGTGCAAGAATTCATGAGAAGGGTCCTAAAACCCCATGTTGAAAATTTGGGGCCAAAATTCACAAAAATGCCTGAGATATGTACTAAAGTTGAAAAAACCCTATCTATCCCATTATACAGCTTACCGGCATTTCCTCAGTTCGCGGTCGGCTTTGTAGAGTACAGACGTGTTCCCAGTCCACCGATGATCATCGGGCCAAGCTCTGGAGGTAAGTATGGGGGGTGTGGGAGGCAGGTGCGCAGTGGGTGGGTGCAGTGGGGGCAGGGGGGCACGGAGTCTGCGAGGGACCGTTCCTTTTACAGGTAGTAGAAGGAAAAGAAAACATTGTGGGACAGTTTTTTCCAGGGATTTGGAACACTGGGATGGGCTCCCAGCATGCCACCTAACTGTTTTGGGGGTTCTGTAGCCGACGGAGGATTAGGCACCCTCATCGGCAAAACAACATGGGGGCAAATTTATGCTGATGGGATTGGGCACCCTGGCAGCTACAAAGAAGGGAGGGGACACTGGGCAGGGGATTAGGCACCCCTCGGCATTAAACAATTGGGGAGTTATTTCTGCTGACGGGAGTGGGCTTCCCATCGGCACACAAGGAAAGGGGGGTGGGCAACAGCCGAGGGGGATTGGGCACCCTCAGCATTACACAATTGGGGAGGCACTTTATGCCGACGAGAAGTGGACTCCCCCATTGGCACATTGACAGGGGGCAGGGGCAGCCAACAGAGTGATTGGGCACCCCTGAAGTCTGCAGTTCTACGGCTGTGTCCCGCCATGCACATAATGGCAGCGAGCACAGCAAGAAAAGGACTGCTGCGTCTGACGAGCTTTGCTCAGATTGCAGCGGACCTTTCCTTAGTTGTGCTTGCCACACTAGTATGCATGGTGTGGCGCCGGCATGCAGGCTGATTGGGGAATGAGGGATGCATCTACTGATGCGTGCCCTGCATTCACCCAATAGTGACCGCGCCTCCAAATCTGCACTACTGCAAGATGTTGGCTTGCGCAGGCGCAGCAAGCCAACATAAAAATGACAGTGACACTGTTCATGAGCAGAGCTCCTAAAATCCCTATGTTGAAAATTTGGTGATGAAAGTCCATAAAATGACTGTGTTACAAGCGTGCATTGAACTGTTTCCACACACCCGTGTAACTTTGCAAATCTGTAATATTTTCATGCCACATTTTCAACACTGGCATTTTTTCACACCTCCTTATGAACAATACAGCTGTCATCTTTCACATCCTGGCCAAAATGTGTTTTTGCACCTGTGGCGCAGAATAGCGCAGTCGCTTTGGGAAATCAGTGTTTGGGACAGATTAAGATCGAGCGAGTGAGAGAGGAGGAGTGACTGAGCTTAACTGAGCTCTATCAGGACTGCTGTGGATTTCTTTGTGGGCAGAAAAAGGCACCAATGGAGGCAGGAGCCTAGTAAGAAAGGGCAGCCTGCAGCACCAGGAGAAACAGAATGAGAGAGTGAGAGAGGGGGAGTGAGCGACCTCAACGGAGCTTTGTCAAGACAGCTGTGAACATCTTTGTGGGAAGAAAAAAGTGCCAGTGCATACAGGAGCCCAGTACAAAAAGGCAGCCTGCAGCGCTGGGAGAAACAGATTGAGCGAGTGAGAGAGGGGGAGTGATCGAGCTCAACGGAGCTATGTCAGGACTGCTGCAGATTTCTTTGTGGGCAGAAAAAGGCATCAATGCAAGCAGGAGACCAGTACAAAAGGCCAGCCTGCAGCGTCGAGAGAAATAGAACGAGCGAGTGAGAGAGTGGGAGTGAGCAAGCTCAATGGAGCTCAGCTGGGACTTTACAGTTGCCCACCCTGCCACCCAGTGTCCTTTGTGGTCCTATATTACAGCAGGGTCTCTGGAGAGGAGACAAAGCAATGATTGGATACTTTAGGATTGCTGTAATAATACAGATTTAGTTGTCCTGTTTCTTTCTCTAACTGAGCTAAGTACTGAACTCTATTGTTATGATTGCTGTAATAATACATATTTATTTGTCCTGCTTATTTCTCTAACTGAGCTGAGTAATACTTGGAGTGCAATAGGATTTCTAACTGGGCTAAGTGAAACTATACGAAAGCCAAGAACAAAAAGTATGGCAGCTAAGGGGCGAAAAACAGACAAGGAGGCTTTAGGATTGCTACAGTAATACAGTATCTAATGGATGAGATTTGAGACTGAATTTCCCCGGTTGGCAAGGGGTCAGTAGGGGGACTAGTGTGGGGCCGGGGACAGGAATTTGAGGAAATAGGGGCATAACAGTTATAGCAGGTACAGAACCTGGGAGTAAGAGCCTGTAACATAAGATGGGGGCCAAAATGGGCAACTGCCACATATCAATAGGGTGGGCATATTTGGAAGGGTGGAGGGGTGTACAGGGTGTGAGCCCAGTGTGATCCTGGACTGGGATTGGAGGATGGGGGCGGGGTGTATGGTCTGTAGGTGACTGGCTAGTTTGAGGGAGGAACTGTGGAGGTTAGGGAGGAGTGTAAGTGGCAGGGCAGATTAGCATGGTAGGCATCCTGAGGGGGGAATTGGGAATGGCAAAGGGGGATGGAGGAAGAATAACTAGGGACTGAAATTGACCCAAGCATCAGAGGCACTAGCAGAAAAGAGAAGAGAAGGGAGGGGGTGCCCGAAGCGAGGGAGAGGGGCCTCCTGATGGGGGAGGAAGAAACCCTGAGGAGTACCGGCGGGAGAGAGCAGATGACTGTGGGTAGGGAGGGACCAGGGTGACACGGAGGGGAACAAGTAGGAGAGGAGAACTGATAGGGGGAAGAGATGTAGGACAGGTATTGACTACAAATAGATTCTAACCTTTGCTATGGGACAGAAAGTGGGAGCGAAGGGGGGAGGACAAGCGGGCAAGAGAGAGATGGCAACAGGTAGGGGAAGAGATAGTGAGGACAAAAAGGTAAAAGGGGGCTAGTAAGGAAGGAGGGGTGGTGACTGAAGGAAAGAAGGCTACAGGAAGGGGGAAGGATGGGAGGGGCATCGCTATCGGCGTAGAAGGGAATGGGGGCTCTAAATCAACAACAGCGGGGATAGGAGAGGGGCTGGAAATCAGCAGGGAAGGAGGGGAGGTCAACGTGGGAAGCCCAGTAGGAAGTAGTCAGGGTGGGAAGGGGTTCAAGAGGGATGGGAGAAATAAGGCAGAGAAAAGGGGTGAGGCAGAAGTAGGGGGTACGGATTCAGAAGTCACAGAGGGTGCAGTTAACGGGGGTGAGGGACAGGGAAGAACAAATACTGGGGTGGTGGAAGGAGCATTAGAAGGGAAAGGGGGTGAGGGGTGTGGGGTACTCATCCTGGGGGATTCTATACTGAAATGGGTGATATGGGGCAGAAAGAGGCAAAGGCACAGCCATATTTGGGTTGAAGCTGTCCCCAGGTTGACTGCAGGAGGGGCAGGGCAGGCATTGCTCAAGTGTGCAGCGAGAGGGAGGAAGAAACCTCATTTACTGTTGCATGTAGGTACAAATGACTTGGCAGGAGACACTGTGGAAGTAGTGAGGGGGAGGTTTGAGCACCCGGTCAGGCAGTGTGAGGGGTTGGGGAAGTTGGTGGCATTCTTGGAGGTACTGCCGGACTGCCGGTACCATGTGCAAGCATGGGGAGGAAGGGTAGGCTTCAGGAGTTTGAGTGGCTGAGGGATTGGTGCCACATGAAACATTATGGGTTAGTGACTAACTGGACTAGGGTCTGGGTGGAATAGTGACTTGTACGCGGGGGACAGGGTACACTGGAGCAGGAAGGGGAGGGGAGTATTAAAGGCAGCATTGCTGTCGGGCCACAGTCGCTAGGGTTGAGGCACTGGACACCACACCTCATGCCATGGTGGCAACCCAGGTTCGGACACAAGCCCAGGTCGCAAGGTGTTGACAAGAGAGGGATACGATTGGGCATCTGGAGGACTTCTCTCCTATCCCGGGACAGGATCAAGGGACCCACCACTCTGTAGCAGTCCCTAGTGATGACCACAGTGTAGTAAAGGGTGGCGGAGTGTGGTGGACTTTGGCACGCTATGACTAAGCGTCATTGCACGCCCGCACTCCGCAAAGAGGAGAAATGTGGAAAATGGGCTACAGTCAGGCAGCATGAGCTTCTGACCCCCTCTGCCCACCCGAATGGCACCTCCTCAACTGGATCCTGCTTTGGTGGGTTGACCTGGGAAGCCTCAGCACCTCACCACGGGAGTAATCCGTGGTGGTGAGCAAGGTCAGCCTGATGTTGGGGCAGGGCTGGGGTCGGTCGGGATGACCAAGCCATCCGTAGCCCAGTGAGAAAATATGTATAAAGAAAAAAAGGCAGGATTAGAGGGGTATAGCTCTACTAAGGTGGATTTAAACAAATGGAGGGTGGCCAAAAGACTGAAGTTAGTAGAAAGGTCCGGACAGGGAGCCTGATGAGCCTCAGCACTAGATATAGGTAAAGGCAGAGGCGTAGTAACCCTGGAAGGGGTGGGCAGAGTGGTCTGAATGTAATACAGAAGACACCACCACCGGGTAAGAATAAGGAGGAGAAAGGGTGCAGACTACTGGGAGGGAGGACACAGGCCAAGGAGAAGTGTGAGGAGAAAGAGGGGTATGGGTGGAAGGTGGTCTGACTAAATGGATAGAGAACTGGTTACAGGGAAGGGTGCAGAGGGTGGTGGTAGTGGGGTAGCATTCGGCATGCAGAACAGTGACAAGTGGGGTGCCGCAGGGCTCAATGCTTGGCCCAATGCTATTTGGTCTCTTTATCTCTGATGTAGCACACAGAGTGGGGAGCAGGGTTAGTCTGTTCGCACATTATACCAAATCAAAAGCAAATAGTTATAGTAGCAGAGCCCCCCACCAACACACACACACACGTACACACTCCCCGAAAAGCTGCTTAAAAGCCTGCAATTCATTCAAATCAATTCCATTTTCTTACTTACTTGGGGTTCAATGCCAAAAAGTGTAAAATCATGTACCTCGGCATAGGAATCGATGCTGGAGTAAAGGATGGGGGGAAATGCTGATACTCACTAGACATGAAAGGGTCATTGAGGTTATTATATCAGAGGACCTCAAAATGGCAGTACAGTGTGACAAGGCTATGGGCAGGGCAAATTGGATTCTGGGGTGCATAAGGAGTGGTACCTCCAGTAGGAGGAGGAGGGATGTTTGCTGCCATTGTATCACTCCCTGGTATATCCCCAGCTGGAGTACTGTGTCCAGTTTTAGAGTCCACACTTCAGAAAGGACATAAGGTGGAGGCTTTCCAGAGGAGGCAACTAAAATGGTTCAGAATTTTCACAGGAATCCCTACAATGAAAGGCTGAAGAATCTCAACATCTACACTCTGGAAGAGAGGAGGGTGAGAGGTGACATGATCAAGACCTACAAAGTACCTCACAGGGGTAAAGAGGGTACAGAGGGTACAGTTAGGGAGTGTCCTTCAAATGAGGATGAGGACCCAAACCAAGGGACATACAGTGAGGAAGCTGGGGGGGCATTCAGGATAGATGTGAAGAAATATTTATTTACTGAAGGAGTGGTAGACACCTTGAACAGACTGCCAGGAGAAGTGGTGGAAGCCAAAATGGTAGGGACATGAATCATGCATGGGATAAACATAGGGATATATTAGAAAAAAGGAAGGAGGGGTCAACGAGATCAATAAGGCTATGGAAGTGGAGTAGGTTCAAGTTCATTGAAGGAAAATCCATTTTGCAAGGTCATTCACAAGGAGGTCCTGATGGACGAGGCAGAATAAGACATGCAGTAACATATACAGGCAGGAGTTACAAGTAGGTAGAGAACACTTGGGCAGACTGGTGGGCTGAGTGGTCCTTTTCTGCTGACAAATTCTATGTTTCTATGGCATCATGTGTTAATTCAGGTGCCGTGTTAATTTAAAGTTATGCCTACCATACATCCAGATGTAAGGTACAGTAAATTCAGAATTAGATGCAGCCCACTTACAGTACAATAAACAGAACCCCAGTCCTTCGAAGCCTTTACTTCTTCATAAGGCTGCTTAAAGAGCTGGGGTTCTATTTGAGTGTTCACACCAGTATGCTGATCTTAAAATCGTCTCTGCATCTGAATGAATACTTGATTCTTGCTCACTCCATTTCTTCCCACTTTGAAACCTGCTTGTCCTGAGTTAGTTTTGGGCTGGCACCTCGCCTGTGTTGGAAGATGACCAATAAGCGGCACTGAAAGACATCAGACTTCTAACTGTGAAGGCAGCTGCTCACGGACAGACATAAGGCAATTCTACTGGGAGGGTAAGAGGAAATAAGCTGTTGAGTAACTAGAATCTGTAGCTTACCCATCAGGTAGGGAAATGGGCAAACTAGGTGGGCCAAGCGGTCCTTATCTGCCATCAAATTCTATGTTTCCATGTTTCTCACCCACCATCTTGGCAAAGAAGGCTGCTGGCCACTGATGACTGTTGGGGTGTGGGATGGGGACCAAAGGAGACAGATATAAGGAGATAAAATCATAATAAAAATAGTGAGACCTTCACCAGCTTTCCAAAACACTTACCAGTAAAAGAACACTCTATGAAGTTTTTCAAATGGCAACACAATCTGGTGAGCACTCTGTCTCTCATCTGACACCAGGCATCAACCAGCATAAAATCGCCTACAGAAGGCAGTGTGGTCATGTGGTTACTGAAACACTGGAGATTACAGATTTATAAGAACAAAGAACATCACACAGAAGCTGGCACATATGCCTATAGAGCGTCTCCTGCTTCTCAATAGTTATATTTATACCCTTGGGGTACTTGAATGTTTCTATCATATCCCCTCTTTCCCTCCTCTCTTCCTGTGAGTACATATTGAGGTCCCTTAATTTCTTCTCATAAGTCTTGTGTTGCAAGCTCTGTACCATCTCATTTGCCCTTCTCCGGACCATCTCCAGCCTGTTAATATCCTTACGAAGGTGCGACCTCCAGAAATGCACACACTACTCCATGTGACGCCTGACCATGGTTTTATATAATGGCATCACTACCTCCTCCTTATGCATGATACCCCTGCCTATGCACCCCAGCATTTCACTGGCCCTCCAGCTGCCTTACCACTTATACATTTTCAGGACATCTGAAATAAGAACCCCAGGTCCCTTTTCTTCTTTGTGACATTCAGCAACTCCCTCCCCCCCATCCTGTACCTTTCTCCAGGGTTTATATGGCCCAGGTGCATAATTTTGCACTTTTTTGAATTAAACTTCAGTTGCCAGTCCTCAGACCATTTGTCAAGCTTCCCCAGGTCCCTCCTCATTTTTACACCCCCTCTGGGGTATCCACTGTGTTACAGATCTCGGTGTCATCTGCAAACAGGCAGTCCTTCCCCTTCAGCCCTTCTGCAATGACACTAATGAAGACATTGAACAGGACTGGCCCCAGGACCAATCCCTGTGGCACCCCACTGGTCACCCCCTCTCCTCAGACTGTGCCCCATTTACCACCACTCTCTGCCTCCTGTCTCTTACCCAGTTTCTAACCCAGTTTATCACCCTTTCCCCCATTCCCAGCCTACTCAACTAGTTTATCAGCCTCCTATGTGGGACGGTGTCAAAGGCTTTGCATACATCAGGGTAAGCATTGTCCACTGCCCCGCCCTGATTTTACTTCTTTTGCCACCCAGTCAAAGAGATCAACCAGATTTGTCTGACATGACCTCCCCACTGTGAATCCATGTTGCCTATGGTCCTGGGCTCTGATGGCTTCTACATGCCCCACTATCCTTTCTTTAACCAATGTCTCCATGATCTTCCCCACTACTGAAGTGAGGCTGACCAGCCTATAGTTTCCCACCCTCCCTACTGCTGGATTTGTATAGAGGGACTACATGTGCCCTCCTCCAGTTCTCTGGTACCACCCTGTGTTGAATGACTCAGTGAACATGGTTCGCAGGTACTGCTGTTTCTCTTCACAGTTTTTTTAAAATCCTTGGGTATATGCCATCTGGTCCCATCGCTTTGTCCACCTTCAATATACTCACCTTCTGTAGGATTCTTCTGCCTGTCAATGGACTATTGTCCACCTCTATGCCTTTGCAACTGCTGTACTGTTGTGGCCCTTGCCCTTCCTCTTCTGTGAATACTGAACAGAAAGACACAGTGGATGTCTTGGGTGGGGGCACATGACAGTTCTTAGGCATGGTACTTTCACTTCAAATACCTAAACAGCACATATAAGCAATCAACATTTGGCATTGACAAATGCTTGTTTTTAAAGTGGTGTTATTTATAAAATTGTTGTACTTTCTTTCTCAGTAAAACTCCTAAAATTATTTTTTCTTTTGCTCCTTGTAAGATAGGTAAGACAGGGAAGCCTTAAAATAAATCTGGGCCCACAGGATTTATACTGCGTAAATCCTGCAAGCAGCAGTTGATAGAAGCTGGTTGCCAAAACCTGAGCTTTAATTGTTTGGGCCAAGATACCAATTTTGAAACTGTGAACTCCGCAGAGTTTTCTGCCCTAAAACAAACAACAAAATATTTGTCAGCTAAACATCAGTCTACATCCACTCCAGCTTCAAAAACAGCTTCATCAAAGTGAACTATAGTTAACTATTTTAGCTATTTCAGAAGTCCATGATATGAATGTGAATTCCTGAAGTGGTGTTACAGCACTTTAAATTATATAATGCCCATCAGTATACTGTAACTTCATAGGTCAAAGCACCTCACGTAACTGTTGATCATTCTCCACATCTGCACACTTCACCTGAAGTGCATATTTTTTTTAACAAATAAAAGTCAGTTTTATAAGTGGGACAATGTCATCCATGGTGTGTGGTCATAAGGGAATAAAGCACTAATCCAGTGGCTGTGGCCCTAAAAACCACCGGAGGCATACATTATTCCCTTATAACTGCAGACCCTCTCTTGTCTTATCCCTTTTACAATGTACGCTAGCTTAGAACTGCAGACCCTATCCTGTCTTATCCTTTTTACAATGTACACTAACTTATAACTGTGGACCCTCTCCTGTCTTATGCCCTTTACAATGTGCACTAACATAAACATTTTCAATTATATATGGTTACTATCTGTTAAAATGTACTCTTATGTTAACAAACAAAGGAGCTTTAACTTTGACCAAAGTTCCCTGGTTGCAGTAAAATACTAGGTGTCAGGGTGGCTCAGTTGATACTGTAGCACATCTGCATCTGGGCCAGAAGGTCATGGGGTTCTAGTCCCACACTGGGATTGGGCTCATACCTAAAAGGCTTGCACACTAGTGCACTATTGGGGTGGGGGGGTGCTGTACTGTTGGGGTGTGCCGTCCTTTGGATTAGATGTTAAACTGAGGTCCCTTCTGCTCATCTGTGGTGCTGTCCAAGTGGAAGCAAAGGAACTCAAGGCACTTTTTTCCAAGATTAGAGGAATTGTTTATTTGTAAAAATCAAATAGTAATGACCTTTCCTGGTGTCCTAGCCAATATTCCCCTTCCCATAAAACTGGTTCATGCAATTGTTCAAGGCTGTGTGTGAGTGTTGATGTGCAAAATGGCTACCACCACACTTTCAGTCACTTCACTACCAGTCTAGCATTGCTTGTAAAGGTTTGGTTGCAATGTGTATGAAAAGTGCTATATAAAACACAAAGAAAGTGAAAGCCAAAAAGATTGCATTCAGGCAATACAAAAAGACACAGGCAGAAGGGGATAGGGAGAAGTACCAGGAGAAGCAAAGGAAGGCAGGGAGGTCAGTAAGGGAAGCCAAAGCTCAGACAGAAGAACACATTGCAAAATCAGTGGGTAGAGGGGACAAAACCTTTACAGGTACATAAGGAAAAGAAAAGACAAGGAGGGATAGTGAGACTGAAGGGGAGGATGGGGGTCACGTGGAGGATGACAACAGTAAAGATGACATACTGAACAGGTATTTCTGCTCAGTCTTTACTGAGGAAGAGGAGGGTAATGGGTCTGAAGGGAGTACAAGGGGTGAGAATGGTGCAGAAATGGACACAAGTCCTTTACACGAAAGGGTCCTGAAGGAACTGGAGTAATAAGAGTTGATAAAGCAATGGGGCCAGATGGGGTGCACCCAGGGTCCTTAAGAACTAAGAGAGGTGGTGGCTGAACCTCTGGCTATCCTGTTTAGCCGATCACTGGAAACAGGAGGTACCCAAAGACTGGAGGACAGCAGATGTGGTCCCTTATACAAAAGTGGGAACAAAGAGGAAGCAGGAACTACAGACCAGTCAGCCCTCACCTCCGTAGTGGGAAGATCATAGAAGCACTACTGAAGGAGAGATTGGTGGAACATCTGGTTGTCAATGGACTACAGGACCCAAGGCAGCATGGTTTCACCAGGGGGAGGTCATGTCAGACCAACCTCATTGAATTTTCTGACTGGGTGACTAGGGAGGTGGATCAGGGAGGGCAGTGGACATGGCCTATCTGGACTTCAGCAAGGCCTTTGACACTGTGCCACATAGAAGACTATTACACAAACTGGGGAATATGGGTGTGGGCAGGACAGTAGTGTGGTGGGTACGTAACTGGCTGGGTGGCAGGACACAGAGGGTGGTGGTAAATGGCTGTCACTCCACAGAGGGAAGAGTGACCAGTGGGGTACCACAGGGATCAGTGCTGGGACCGGTCCTATTCAACATCTTCATCAGTGACATGGCGAGGACCTAGAAGGCAGAATTTCACTGTTCGCTGATGACACAAAGCTCTGTAACAGAGTAGACACACCAGAGGTGTAGACAGAATGAGAAGCGACCTGCAGAAACTTGAAGAACGGTCAGGGTTTGGCAGTTGAAATTCAATGCAAAGAAGTGCAAGATAATGCATATGGGGCACAAAACCCTGGCACAATATATCAGTTGGGGGTGAGGATATAGCATGCACCAAGCAGGAAAGGGATCTTGGGGTTCTCATCTCTGATGACCTCAAGGTAGGGAAACAGTGTGACAAGGCAGCAGGTAAAGCAAATAGGATGCTGGGATGTATAGGCAGGGGCATTACCAGCAGGAAAAGGGAGGTCATAATTCCGCTATACAAGACACTAGTGAGGCCCCACCTGAAGTACAGTGTACAGTTCTGGAGACCATACCTACATAAGGACATAGACAGGGTAGAGAAGGTTCAGAGGAGGGCAACAAAGATGGTGCATAGATTGCATCACAAGTCCTATGAAGACAGGTTGAAGGAACTGAACATGTACTTCCTGGAGGAGAGGAGGGAGAGAGGGATGTGATAGAGACATACAAGTATCTTACAGGGAGGAACAGGGTGCAGGAAAACACTATTTTAAGCAAAAAGATGTTCCAGGACTAGAGGGCATGGGATGAAGTTGGAGGAGGACGATTCAGAGGAAACATGAGAAAGAATTTCTTCACAGAACGGGTGGTGGACAAGTGGAACACCCTGCTAGAGGAAGTGGTGGGGGCTGAAACAATCACGGGATTTAAGAATGCATGGGATAGACATAAAGGAATTCTGGAGGTCAGTAAGGTGCAACAGACTTCTAGGAAAACAAACTGAACTTACAAGCTCAAATGGGCAGACTGGGTGGGCCATAGGCCTTATCTGCCAACACTGTCTATGTATCTATGTATCTATGTATCTATGTAAATGATGATTAAGGTTGCTAAGGCTATGGGGCCAGATAAGATACACCCCAGGATGCTGAGGGAGCTAAGAGATGGTGGCATAACCTCTGGCAACCCTGTTCAGCCAGTCACTGGAAACAGGGAGATATCCAAGAACTGGAGGACAGCTGATGTAGTCCCTATACAAAAGCAGGTACAGAGAGAAGTGGAAACTACAGACCAGTCAGCCTGGCCTCAGTAGTGGGAAGGATCATGGAAACACTACTGAAGGAAAGAATAGTGGAACACCTGGTTGCCAATGGTCTGCAGGACCCAAGGCAGCATGATTTTACTGGAGGAGGTTGTGCCAGACTAACCTCATTGAGTTCTTCAACAGTGACAAGGATGTGGATCGGGGGCAGTAGCTGTGGCCTACCTGGACTTCATAGCAAGGCCTTTGACACTGTGCTACATAGAAGGCTTTTAAACAAGCTGGGGAACATGGGAGTGGGTAGAATGGTGGAGAGGTGGGTAGAGAACTGGCTGGATAGCAGAACACAGAGGGTGGTAATAAATGATTGCCACTCTGCAGAGGGAACAGTGACCAGTGGGGTTCCACAGGGATCAGTGCTAGGACCAGTCCTCTTCAATATCTTTATCAATGACATTACAGAGGATCTAGAAGGGAGAATTTGCATGTTCGCTAATGACACAAAGCTCTCCAACAGGGTGAACATGCCGAAGAGTGTGGTTAGAATAAAGAGAGATTTGCAGAAGCTTGAGGACTGGTTAAGGGAGTGGCAGTTGAGATTTAATGAAAAACAATACAAGATGATGTACATGGGACACAAAACCCAGGAATAATATATCAGCTGGGTGGTGAGGATACAGAATGCTCCAAGCAGGAAAGGGACCTATGTGTTATCATCTTTGGTGACCTCAAAGTAGGGAGTCAGTGAGACAAGGCGGTAGGAAAAGCAAACAAGATGCTGAGATGCATAGGCAGGGTATCACCAGCAGTAATAGGGAGCTCATATTTCCACTATACAGGACATTTGTGAGACACACTTCAAGTACAGTGTCCAGTTCTGGAGACCTTACCTGCAGGTGGAGCAGTTAAGAGGAGGAAACCCAGATGGTGCAAGGATTACATCACAAACCTTATGCGGACAGGCTGAAAGACTTCAATATGTACTGCCTGCAAGACAGGAGAACAGTGTGGCTTTGGAGAAGAGAGGAAAGAGGGCATTTGGAGGTGGCAGAGCGAATTGTTAGTAGAAGGGAGTTCCAAAGATTAGGAAGGCAGAAGGAGAAACCAGACTGGCCAGCTAGGTATTTATGAGAGGGGAGCAAAAGAGAATGATAACCTGAGGTACGGAGAGAGTACATGGAGGGGAGTATAAGGGAGAGCAGAGAGCTGAGGTAAGGAGGGAGTGAAGCCAACCAGAATTTAGAAATAAAGGAGGCACAGTGGATGAGACAGCGGTCATTCAAGGAAGGGAGGGAGAGATCAAAATACAGAGAACAGTAGTGAGTCCGAGGTGACAGGTCAAGGCAAAATGGCAAAAGGAGTGGAAGAGGGACCCAGTCTGGCCAGGGAGGATTTGGGTGCAGCACCATAGACTAAGTCACCATAATCAGAAATGGGAGGATCATTTTACTGATGATGCCCTGGCAGACAGATATGGGGATACAGCTTTTGTTCCTATAAAGTGCACTGAGTGTAGGGTGGAATTTTTTGTACATAGCATCTATGTGCTGAGAAAAACCAAGGTGGTGATCAAGCCAGACACCGAGATACTTAAATGTGGGTGCGTCATCAATTTGACTCCCATCTAGGGCAAGGAAGGTGGGGAGTGAAGAGAGTCTAGAAAACCTCTGTCATGTTCTGAAACACATGGAAACCATTTTCTTAGCATTATGGAATAATTGATTAGCCCTGAACCATTTCTGGACAATGTCAAAATCAAGTTGAAGCCTGGATGTTAACTCTGATGGAGAAGAGACAGAGCAAAACAGGACTGCGTCATCTGCATACACGTGGATGGATGCAGAGGAGTAGGTGGAGTGGAGGTACTTGAGAAATATGAAGAAAAGCAAAGGGTCAAAGACAGAACCTTGGGGAACACCAGTGCGTATGGGTGGGGGAGAGTCTCCATTCTCACTGACTGAGATCTACCTACAAGGTAGGAGTTGAACCGCCTGGTGAGCCAGATAGACCCACTGATTTTAGTTTGCCCAGAAGAAGAGGGTGGAAGACAGTGTTGAAAGCTCACTAGATCAGCAAAGATGGTGGCAGTAGGAGGCCTTATTCCATCCCAGAATGGATGTAATCTGTGAGCCTGGGGAGGGAGGAAGTGATGAAGTGATGTTTACGAAAGCCAAACTGGAAGTGGGTGAAAGAGGAGGAGGAGTCAAAGAAAAGGGAGAGTTGAGATAGAACTATGTGCTCTAGAAGTTTGTTTAAATAAATTAAAAAAACGTGTTTAGCAATGGACTGGAAGACAGTGGGAAAAAACAGAATGCAGGTAGACAGAGCTTTAGAACGTTTGTAAGCTTTTTAAACTAAAGTCAAGTGTGTTTAAAAAGAAAAAAGAATAAAAGTAAGAAGTAGGAGTATGTTTTTTTAATTACAGTGACTTTTTATTTTTTATTTTGAGGAACAAAAATATTTCTTCAACTTGAATTGAAGCAGCAGCATTTTTAGTCTGCAAAAGATTTAATCATATTCTTTCAATATTGTATTTCTTACATCCTTATATTCATCATTAGTTTATTTTTTTAATTCTCCTTAAATAGTTTTAAAACAGATTATATTACTAGAATAATAATAATGAATGGCTCAAGTTATTAAATATATGGCAACCAAAAGCAATATTTAATTTTTTTTCTGTTGATATTCATTTTGATTTTCGATTCAAACTGTGGCTGTAATAAGATAATTTTAGCACATGTTTCTGATGCTATACTATGTGGCATAGCACCAGACAAAAATATTACATTTTTTTTTTCATAGTGGGGGGTGGCAGTAGAGCCATGACTTTTATAAACTTTAAAACCACATGTCTCAGTTTATTAATGCAATGAAAATAAAAATGGGTATATTGATGTTTTTGCCAGAGACAGGTTATGAATTGGTTTTTGGTTACCATGTAGGCCCACAGGAAACAAATAGTGTCTGTCACTTTAGGGGCAACTCAGTATCAGTTACAAAGACAGATATGCACAGCAAGCAAACAGTGTGAAAAAAGAGTGTGCAATTGATAAACTAGACCTAACAACAGTTCTACAGATCTTGATGCATAGTCAGTAGACATGTTGCAAAAGGAAAACAACTCCTAGAAAGATGTTACAGTAGGTGTAGAGGCAGTTTAATATGTACTTTTGTTGGATAAGGCATGGTAATTGTTGACACAGAGTCCAGTACACAATTACAAATAGCATGTCAGCTGTTACATCTGCTAGAGAAAGAAGGGATCTTTGAGGGCTAGTTTGAAGGTGCCAGGAGATTGACATTCTGTAATATGGGGGGTTACACAGTGATGGGGCTAGGTACAGTGGTACTTGTATTGAGGTATAACACGTGGTATTTGTGGCCACAAATCCAGTAATGATATTGTATTAGCATGTATTTGCTGCCACAAATACCACAATTTGCTGCTGTAAACACTGCTTTATGCCGCAATACAGGTGAACTTCTGTATAATTACCACTGTATAACAAACTATGGCCAGAGCCGATAGTGCAGCAGCTGAGAAATTTGGGGTAAAAATACTGTAAATTACCAAAGTTACAGGTGTGCATTTGCAAAATGTAACATAGGCTCATAATGTGTTGGTTTGTAATATTTTTACACCACAGTTTCAACATAGACGTGTTATGACTACCTCATGAAGACGAGCTGAGAAAATGTTCAGCTCTCGGCTTAAAGGTATTTTTGCACAGGGACTTCAAAATCAACTTTCAGGATGCAAAAACACATTTTGGGTAGGAGTTGAAAAATGACCATTGTCACATTCATGAGGTGCTGTAAAGAAATGGCTATGTGGAAAATTTGAAGTGAAAATATTATTACCAAACTTACGAGCCTACGTTCTCAGAAATCAACATAGGCTCATGACTTTTTTGTTGTTTAATGTTTTTGCACCAAAGGCCCAACATCCCTTTCTTTTGACCCCACCTCATTAACAAGGGCAGAGAAAATGTTCAACTTCTGGCTGAAGGGTGATTTTGTGCAGGGCTCACAAAATCACCTTTCGGGGTGTAAAAAACCATATTGGCCAGAATTTTAAAAATGACAGATGCCACATTCATTAGGTGCTGTAAAGATATGGCTATGTTGTAAATCTGGGGTAAAAATATTGCAAATTACCAAAGTTACGAGCCTGCGTTCGCAAAATTCTTCTTGGGCTTTTTTAATATTTTTGCACCAAATTTTCAGCATAGCCTTCTTATGACTGCACCTCATGAAAAAGGGCAGATACAATTGTCAGCTCGTGCCTGAAAAGTGATTTCAGCCAGGGACCGCAAAATCACCTTTCAGGATGTAAAATAAAAACGCTTTGGATGGGATTTGAAAAATGACAGCTATCACAGTCAGGTACTGTAAAAATATAAGTATTTTATAAATTTGGGGTAAAAATATTGAAAAGTATCAAAGTTATGAGGCTGCATTTGCAAAATTCAACATAGGCTCATAACTTTGTTGTTTTTCAATATTTTTACACCACATTTTCAACATAGCCTTCTTATGACCCCATCTCATGAACAAGGGCAGAGAAAATTTTCAACTCCTGCCCGAACAGTGATTTCATGCAAGGACTGTGAAATCACCTTTAGGGACAGATCTGCCTAATGACAGTGACATTGTTCATGAGGAGGTGACCCAAAGAAGGCATGTTGAAAATTTGGGCCACAAATATATAAAAATACCCAAGTTCTGACACTAAGTTCAAAACCCCATTGAAATACATTGAACTGCATACCTGTGTCTTCAGTTCACGGCCCGGCTTTGAAGAGTGAATACATGTCTGTGGTACAGTGAGGATTATGACATTGGAGCCCCGATGGGTAAGTAAGGGCTTTGGGGGGATGGGGGTGCGGGGGGTGGATGCTCAGTTGGAGGGTCAGGTGGGGATGATAAACAGCTGCAAAAGACATTGATGGACCATTTTAATTTTTTTTACAGGTGAAAAAAATTAATAAAGAGACCAACAATCCCCGATAGTGACACTGGGGGATTGGGCACCCCCAGTGTCAGAAAAAAACACTAACGATCCCTAATCATGACACTGGGGGATTGGGCACCCCCAGTGTCATTTCTGTATTTTTGTGGGTGGCAGTGTGGGTGCTGAGGGGGGGTTCATGTGGGGTAAATTTCTATGATAATAATAATAAAAGGAATATACACATAAATAAGTGCCAGCGGTCATGGTGGAACACGAGCCACTCTACCATGACCAAGATGGCTGCCTCACACTATTGTGCATACACAGTACAGTGCAGTGGCCATCTTGGAGATGACAGAGTGTGCCTTGTTCCACGTGACCACCAGCACTGTGAAATAGTGTAGTGCTGCAGTCAGTAGGGACAACATGGTGGACTGTTCACAGACGCCGATGCAACTGTGATGCAATCGAACATGTTGTTGGAAGAAATGTGAGTCCTTTTCTCAGTGATTATAAAAGGACTGCAGGGCTATGCACACTGTAGCCCTAAAAGGACCTTTGTCCGGTGTTTGTTTGCATGCAGGGATTGAAAGAGGTTCACAGTACATGGATCTCAAGTTTCTGGAGGAGATCTGCCTCTGCCTAGTCAAAGTTAGGACCAGGCTGGGGGGGGGGGGTGTTTGAACTTAAAAAAGTTTCAAGGTCAGGCCAATATTTTGTTTTATTTTCATGGCTTTAGTTTTTTTTTGTTATGTAGGACAAGGTTGAGAGTATTACTAAAAATAAATATACTGCTTAATAACTACTGCTGATTTTATTTATTTATGTATTTATTGAATTTTGATGACCGGGTAGGCCCACTGGGCCCCGAAGGTCCCTTTTTCAGGGGCGACCCGGGAATAACAGTACATGACATTATGAACATTTGTACATTTGCATATACAGGTAATCATGAGTATACAGTATTCGGCTGTTTACACATACTAGTCCCTACCAGAAACTACTTATCTTACTGATGCCCTGCAGTGAACCCACTAATAACTGGGGCAATACAGCCTTCACCATGGCTCCCTGAGTAAAGTCTTGCCAGTGCCGACTGTTACTTTAGCACGTGTGCCAGCCCACTGATACAGGATGCACACAGTTCTTCCCGTCCTGTAACCTGGATAGCAAACACTTTCCACTGCATCAGCTGGGAGAGAGCAAACCAAAACTGAGATTTCCCCACAGAATTACAGTTTATTTGTTTCTCTGAGTTTTCTTAACTTTTACCACATGCTGGTTTATGTTGAACCAAGAATAAAATGGAATTAGCACTGTAAACAACAGCTTGTGAATTATCAAAGGCTGGTGACTGAGTGTTCTGGTGGTTGAAGCACTAGTGCATTTACCTCTGTAGATGAGTCTTGCCCCAGGATACAAGTGGCATAAATTAGCTGGTGCCAGCTCAGTTTCCAGTGAACTGCAGACCCAGTCACCAACCTGCCATGTGTAGCTGCCATGACTCTGTTTTGCTCAGTGGTGGTTTGACTGGCTTTGAAACCAGATCAAACCAATCAGGCAGGGAGAAACCAATAGAGTCTCTCCTCCCTTCCCCCCCAAACACTGCCCCATCCAAATGACATAAGCTGGTACTCTTGGGTCCTACACCACAGTTGCAGGCATGTTTAGGTGTTGTGGATGTGAGATTGCTTGTTAAAGGCCCAAAGTGAGAATCGATGGTATGTAGTGGCATGGAAAAAACTTGAATAACAAAAAAAAAAGCATTTTGTTTCATAGAAGTTTTTTCCATTACTCTTTTTTTGCCATAGGACTTCTTGGCCCAACTTTGCGTGCTGAAGTAGGAGACACATTGACAGTTCACTTCAAGAACATGGCAGATAAGGACTACAGTATTCATCCGCAAGGGATCGCTTATGGGAAACAGTCTGAAGGTACATTCCAACATGCTTGTTATGGTTGTTTTTGTGTACTGTCCTATGTGGTTTAGGGTAATAAAGCACAATGATTTGCGATCTCTAAAGTAGCTTCTCAGATAGTACTTGAAAAGCACAGAAATCCATGAATATTTTCTTTGCATTTGCTGTTACTTAACCAGGCTGCCCCAGAACTGCTGAATATTTTTATACTTATTTGTTCCTTTGTCTTGTCCTAACGTGGAATCTTTGTGAAAGAGCACTTGGGCTCAAAAGTGTTTTCTGAGTTATAATAAATACATATCAAATATGTTAGATTTTGCACTATCCAAACTGACTGTGTGCCAGATAATTCACCAAATCAGTTTTCCCCAATAAAATAAACTATCCAGCAATTTGACATACAAAGCATGCTTGAAAACAAAGTTAAGGGCCTCCCTCTCCCAACCAGTGTTAAAAAGGTCCCACCCTTACCTCCCACTACCCAATGTGTTAAAGGTACTTTAAGGGTCCTTGGTCCATTTATAGAATATGCTCCATCCCCCACCCACTTGTAAACCCCAGGACCTCTCTGCACCCCCAAGTCCTGAGAAACACCATTACAACTTTGGGGCACCCTTGTGGAAGTAGTTTAGGGACTTGATGTTGTATCAAGGGTGTAGCTATTGATACTCCAAGTAAGCCACGGTGTACTAAGTTTAGTAGCAGGGGGTAGCAAACAAGCTGGCCAGCATTGCTCTGCCCTTTCTAGTCCAATGCTTTTAGATTCCTTTGTTTGGCTTCATCGGCTTTTTCTTTTCTCTTTCAACTTTGTTTTGGGGAGTGGCTGGCTGAGTGGACCACAGAAGTTGAAGTTAAAGGTCTCAATTAGGTCTGCATGGTCCGCTTGCATAGTGGTAGGGAGTGTGACAAGTCTGGGGTGGCAAGTTTAAATGCCCCAGCAAAGTTTGAAGCCATACTATTAGTTCAGTTGGACTGGGAGCGAGAGAAGCAGTAGAAGAACTGAGGAGCAGCGGACGGAAGAACAGGCTCAGAGCCAACTAAAAGAATGAAGAGTTCATATGAAGTGGCAAGCAGAGCGAGTCTGCCTACCTGTGGGGGGGGGGAGAGAGAAGAAATTTCTATTGTGGTCATGAACTCGTGGTGCAGTCAGTGGCATTTACCAGCTGGCAGCAGGACTGAACACCACACTAGCAGTGCAGACAGACAGCAAGTCTAGTGTGGGAATCATCTGATTGGAGCCAGGAACCTTGGACTCCGAGTAGTTAGGGAAGTGGGGTGGAGAGGGTAGCAGTGTGGCAGCTTGGTGTACAAATCTGAAATGCCTGGCCACATCAGTTGTAATAATAGATTTAGAATGGGGGTACAGGTAGGGCCTGGGATTTACAGGTGGG
Source organism: Neoceratodus forsteri (assembly GCA_016271365.2). NCBI lineage: Eukaryota > Metazoa > Chordata > Ceratodontiformes > Ceratodontidae > Neoceratodus > Neoceratodus forsteri. The sequence goes on along the minus strand of CM057458.1, from coordinate 624,754,121 downwards.
TGACTAGAAGGAAGAATATTCTGCAAGGGGCCCAAGGGCCTGGAAAATACCTTCTACACTTTAGGTGGTAAGAGGATGAGGGTGGGGGACATGTATTTTCACCTACATGAGGGGTGGGAGGCTTAACCTTGTTTTCAAGCATTTTTTGTGCACTGGCTTATCGAGTAAGTTACTGGATCAGAAAACACCAATCTGATAAATACTGGAATTTCAATCAGATTGGACAGAAACGGATAATGTGGTAATCTATTTTATTCTGATTGGATCAGAATCTAAGCTGTCCATGCACCAGTACTCTGAAGTATGTTGTTATTATAGTAATCCAGAGTATCAAGAATAAATCTAAACATCAAGAATCTATGCATATGATTCATTACTTTTTTTTTGTACAGATTATTTATCCAGGAAAGCCCAGCTGAGATGCAGTATCTCATTTTTTTCCTCTGTTAATCGTTTTTATTGACATTTTCAGAACAAAGCAGATTAACAAACACATAAACACATAACAGGTCAACAGTTCATAACATGCTTGTAAAGAGGGCCAGCAACAGAATATATAGACAAATCGCCAGGGGTCAGCCTTTGCCCAGCTCATTCTTTATCTGGACCCACAGTAGGGTTAGAGTATCTAGGGGGGTAAACCATTTGCATGTTTGTGCCCCTAGGAAGGCTAAGTAATAACCTTGGAACCAGGTGAGGTTCCACCCCCTATCTTTCCGAGTATCTCATTTTCAGTTAAGCTCTGCTTCTTCCCTGGTTTGACTGAGTGGACTGAAGCACAAGGAAGTTATATGACCTGCTCAAGGTCACAAGCTGGGTAGATGACTGACTGTTGTGGGATTTCAGCTTGCATATTCTTGTTCACAGTTCTGAACCTGAACCCTTAAGCTACACTGCTTGCATGAATAATGCAGACATGTAGCTAAAACCTTTTAATTTGTGTCATACCTTTCTTTCTGATGTTAAAATGTATTTTCCTGAATATTTAAGTGTTATTGAATGACATGCTGGTCCTTTACTGGTAGTTAATGACTGATTGGTGGAACTGTGAACCTATGGTAAAGCTATGAATGCTTAACATCGCTGTTCATTACTGTAGGTAAAAGACTGGCATGAAATACAAGTTTATCAGAAAGATTTAAATGATTTAAATCATTATTTCTCATTTACGGTGTACTTATATATCTTACTGTCATGACAACAGGCTCTTTTTCATCAACTAATTTGGACTAGACAGATATAAAACAGTTACTGATCGATCGCTCAGGTTTATAACAAAACCATGTATCAGTGTGGCAGCTAATCAGTTAGCAGTGTGAGTGGTATGCCTGATATTACTGAGATGTGTCTTGGCATCTTTATATATCAGTCTACAGTTGCATATTAAAACCAACAAATTTTACATTTTTCCCTGTTGAAATTAACAAAAGGGGCTGAATGTTCAGATGTGACTCAATAAGTCAGAACCTCTTGGGAAACAAGTATAATGACCTGTCTTATTGGCTGTTACTCCTTCAAATAAATCCCACCTGAAAGGGAATAGAAAACCTGACTTTTCCTGTGCTATGTAAGCCATAGTAACCCAATAAGGGGGGCACTGCAAAATTATGCCACAACTTTTGACTGATACCAAGAGTAAATTTTATTCTTTATGGATACATATAGATGCACTCCTTAAGCAGCATAATATTTGGGTTTTACATGGTCCAGTTTACAGAAGCCCTTACATATATTCATTATTCTTCCTCTACTACATTGCAGTGTAAGTTCATTGCACTTCATAAAAAAATTGCACATTTTGATTGCATATTCTCCCAGTGGCTTTTTTCAAGTAAATTAATAAATATTTACTACTGTGCACAAAGGGCCTGTTTAATATAATATTAAGCCACAAGGAGAGTGTCTGTGCAGATTAAAGACCAGCTTTCACCATATTGCACCGATGGTGGGCTACTCTGACAGTAATACTAAACACTTTGTTCCAAGTATTGTCCTGTTTCACAATAAGCCCATTCCCAGTTTGCAGCCAGTGTTGACCAACATCAAACTTTTCTTTTGTAAAGGGTGTCTTTGAAAAAGTAAGTATATTTTCATATTTAAAATGCTCTTCTGAAAATTAAAATTAGCTGGCCCAGTGCCTTAAAGGTGACAGGAAACATTTCTTTACACCTCTAGATGCCCTGCTGTTGTCCTTTTAGTGTCTATCAAATATTCTGACAGGTTTTTGACCTTTTTTGTTACATTAATAATATAATTTTGTTGCATTTGTAATGACCTTGAATCCCTCTCTCCTCAGTAGTTGCTGCTGTCTCATTTCATACTACCTGAACATTCTAGACATCAGTAACACCATCGGCCATTCAGATAATTAGCGTGGCATGGTGTTATGGATGTCACAGGATGTCTTACAAATATGGAAAGAAAGTGCAGTAGATCATGAGTAGAGTTGAACGTGAACTAGATCTGAGGGCACCCCAAATATAGATTATTTATTTTATCAACAATTGGTCAAAGCATATCAGAATACATAACTGGCATGGAAAGGAAGATGAATGGAGAGTTAACTATGTAAAATAATGTCCACTCTCCTTTAAACTGCAGCAATCTTATATGATCTGCTTGAAACAAGTAAACACCGAATGGTAGATAACCATGACAATTCAAGTGGAGGATTTCCTCTACAGTGGTTAGTTTGTTTCACTGCACTAACACTGAAGTTATCTGGTGTTCTTTGGAGGCTGGTCCCTTTTCACAAATGCACCACAAAGGCTGCTGCAGGAAGGTTACCCACTAAGTTCTTGAGGTGGCTATATACCTTTCTCAGGGTTTTACTGACTGTCTTTTTTTAATATAATTAGAAAGTTGAATATGTGAGTGTAGACTCTTAAATCTCTGTACTGTGTGATTTCTTGTGTTTGTTTCAAAGTATTCTTATATTTTCCTTTCTCTGGGCCTCCTACTGATGCCCTTTTCCCCACCTGATAGTAATTTTAAATTAGCAATAGATTATAGAACCTGATGACATCAAGGGCCAGATCACAAAGATCCTTGAAGTTGGCACAGGTGTGGAAAAACTTGAGCAAGTAGGTCTTTACTTGCAGAGCCACAGTTTTTCATACATTTTTCCTGCATGCACTGGATTGTCTAACAAGAAGCTATTTTACAGCTAGCTCCATCAAAGTTTTACTCACTGGAGAAGTTCTGGCAAAGTTAGTAACTTCGCTTCACAAAGTAATAAGCATTTTTTTTCCATAAGCTTGAAATTCACATAGTGGCTTTGCCACTAATCTAGCTGGTAACTTCGCCATAAAGACAGTTAGGCGAAGTCTGTTCAAAGTGAGACTACAGGTGTTCAGTCTCATGGAAACATCTCCCGAGGTCACATGCCACTGCTCTTATGTACTGACTCATCCTTAGTTTCACTTTACAGTCTGAGTTAGTGAGTGGAAGAGGTCATATCTGCTCTTTTGAGAGGTTTAAAACTTCCAAAACCCCAAGTATTTCAGCTTTTTTTGCTTGTTATTCATCTTTTTTACTGTACAGTTTGGGAGTCTTTGTTTAGTTGTTGTTGTTTAGCTGTAATTTTCTTTTAATTCACCATTTTTGTTTGTGCTATTTTTTTTTGCATTAAAATGAGTGGGGCTGGTCGGGGATGCAGCCAACAGATGGGAGACGGTGTCCCTTCTGTATTATGAGATCCATGGCAGTATGAGACAGCAGTACCAGCCCCTCCCCTCATGGAACACCAGTAGCAGCATGCCATGGCACCACCACCACCAAAGGAAACACCGATGTTGTACCACCATGATCTATGCACCATGAGAAGGAGGGGAGATGCACCCTGGACCAACTTGCTCCTCCCTCATCAGCAGCTGAAGTCCCTAGTGTGGGAGTGATCCCACTGACAACAATGTGGTCACATGTAAATTATGTACTGAGAGGGGTGGAGGTGGTGCAACCCCTACTGGTTCTTCTGAGCCGCAGGATGGGAAGGGCAAGAAAAAGCAACATGGTGGGTCAGGTGTGCTGGTCCAGAAGGGGGAGATGGAGGGGACTTGGAGTGGGACCTGCAGGCAGACTCGGGTGGGCACCTGAGAGACTGGCCTCAGATCCTCCTCCCACATCCACTCATGGGGAAGTGACACCACTCCGCAGGAGATAGGGGAGCTCTCCCAGCAAGTTGTGGGGTTGAAGGAGATGTTGCAAGAGTTGCTGAGAAATCAGCAAAGCATTCTTGAGGGTTGGTAGAACACCATAGTGGCAGTGCACCCTCTGTCATGAGGCCATAGCCCTTGAATCCCTATGTGAATATTTTTTTATCTGTCTTTTTATCCTTACCTGTTATACCCCAAAACACTTAAACATAGCAAACTAAACCACAGAAATAAAAATGACAAATTCCTGACTACAGATCAAAAATAATGAACAAGAAGGAGAGAAACCAAAATATAACACAAATCTCCTTCTTAGTCAAAAAAGCTCCAGATCTTTCTGGGTTGCCTTGCTTTACACCTACCCACTCCACACCACTGCTTCACAGACAGACTAAATAGAAACCATTACTTTAAAGTAAATAATCAGTGAAAAAATAAAGAAACAAAAAATACCCAGAAATCTAGAAGCACAATGCCCTCTAAAAAAATGTGTGCACGATATACCCTCAAAAAGCTTGGTTTAAATGACTTTCAATTTGTTTTTGTCTCTCAGACAAGAACACAGGACTTTTCTCTTACTCTGTCTTCAGAGCACTGCACCGAAGACAGCTTCTTCATGTCATACAATTCGTTTCAGCAAAATGTGACCTCCAGTCTCATAGTGCATTGCAGACTTTGCCTTTATACCAAACTCTGCTGTCGAAGTTCCAAATTTGCATCTCGCCAAGTTATCTCTGCACTGCAAATTGGAACTTTGCAAGCAATTAACTTCACAAAATGAGGAGAATTCGAAATTACTTTTGTGAAGCAAAGTTTTCCAACTTGCATATCACTAATGCTATCATACCCTAAGACCTTTTAACAATATGGGTTTTTTGTCTATACTATCCACCCTCTTGCTCCCCTGTCTTACTGCAACCCCTTAGTAACTACTAAGCCCTTAAAGATCAAATGCGCATATTTCATAAAAAGCTTGAATTCACGTCACTGTGTCATGAGTAGTGTTTCCTGAAAATATCATGTTGTTTGGTTTTGTGGTTTTCTTTTCATCAGCATCTGTTAATGTGCTGTGCAGTAACTGAAAACAGTGAAGAAACAGTGAAGATTTTTCTGCCCCTGTCAGTGAGCAATGGCATCATACTTGTTCAGCCTGCTGCTTCAGCAGTTGAGTCCCTGATTGACTGAATAATCTGTTGCAGTTCCTAGTTAGAGCAATCTGTAGAGCCAATTGTGTTCCTCAAAGTTTGTTATTAACCCATCTGGTTGGTGTTTAGAGATATGCTTAAAATCTATCTTTCTGTTCTCATAAAACGTTGATTATCTGGGATTCAGTACTGAACTGAAGTGGTATGCATGACTATCTTTATCACAGATGTCAGTTCTCCATCATCAAACCTCTGCATTCTATTTTGGCTATATAACACAGGGTTGTTTAATGGGATAAAATAAATCTCATAGATTTATTATATATCCATTCCATTAATTCATAGAACAGCATGTATATGATGTAGCCTCAGTAAATATTTTCATGTGACAATGTTGTTTACATTGTCAGACTGACAAACCCATGTCACCACTCTGCTATTTCAGGAACATATACTACATGGACTCACAAACTTCAGTTATCTGAGGGTTTCTGTGTGAAAATACATCATGTATGTGTATAACTAGAAATACTATATGGCATCCTGATGCCCCTGTCTCCTGCCTGACAGTTGAGCCTGCAGCTCTCTGCTTCCCTCTTTCCCCTGTCCCAAAGGCCCCTTGTCTCCTGCCCCCATTTGAGGCTGCTGCAACCCACTTCCCACTGTCTTCTCCACGCAGTCAGGGCTGCTGCACCCTGCTGTCTCCTGCACAAACAGTTGAGGCTGCTGTACCCTGCTAACCTCTGTACCCCACCCTATAACACAAGATGAAAGTGTTTTTGGTTTTTTCTTTGGAATCGTTTGGGCAGTGTACCAAATGATCTGACTCTTGTGGCCTGGAGCAACATGGTGCAATGATCCTAACTGTGGAGGTAAGAGGCTCTGTGGTGCAGCAGGGCACAGTGGTGTCAGCCGACAGAGGACAGCATGGTGCAGAAGCCTTGACTGTGGTGCAAGACACAGTGGGGCATCAGGGTACAACAGTCCTGACTGTGTGACAGGGTGCACGTGGTGCAGTGGCCCTTCCCATTTGGGGCAATGGAAGTGGGTAGCAGGGTACAGCCCCACCTTTGGTGGCCTAGGGTAGCATGGTGCAGCAGCCCAAACTGTGGAGACAGAGGCCATGGGACTCTAGGTCTTAGCACATCACAGCAGCCCTGTCTGTGGAGACAGGAAAAGGTGGCAACAGAGTGCATTGACCCTGACTGTGGGGTGGAGGGCAGAGGAAGCAAGGTGAGCAGCATCAACTGAGAGGCAAGAGACAGGTGCATCAGAATGCCATATAGTAATTCTAGTTATACACATACATGATGTATTTTCACACAGGAACCCTAAAACAACTGAATTTATGAGTTCATACATGTTCCTGAAATAGCAGAGTGTGGCAGACACGTTTGTCAATCTGACATAAAAACAAATTGTTCTCACAAGAACATATTTAGTAAGGCTACATCAAAGACACTCTGCTTCTAACTAACAGAATATAGATTTATTGTATATCCATTAAACATCCCTGTGTTATATAGCTAGAATAGAATGTAGAGTTTTGATGACATAGAACAGACAGCTGTGATACAGACAGGGTAATTTCTCATAGGCATTCATGCATACCACTCCAGTTCAGCACTGAACCCCAAATGATCATTTTTTTATGAGAACAGAAAGATAAATTTTAAGCTAATCTCTTTAAACACAAACCAGGTGGGTTAGTAACAAACTGTGAGTGAAAACAATTAGCGCTATAGACAGCTCTAACTAGGAACGGCAACAGATTATTCAGTCAATCAGGGACTTAATTTCTGAAGCAGCAGGCTGGGCAAGTATGATGTCATTGCTCACTGACAGGGACAGAAACATCTTTACTGTTTCTTCACTGTTTTTAGTTACTGCAGAGCACATTAACAGATGCTAATTTGAAGAAAACCACAAAACCAAACAACATGATATTTTCAGGAAACACTGCTCATAACAGAGTGACGTGAATTGAATTCAAGCTTTTATGAAATACTGTATGTGCATTTAATCTTTAACTCTGCCCCAGCCATGCTTTAATCCAGTAATGGTTCTTGCACCCACCACCTCCACTAGCAGGCTGTTCCATGGCATAACCACTCTACCTGTAAAATAAAACTTTCTCATGCCCCTCCTAAACTTCACCCCTCCAGCTTCCACTCATATCCTCATGTTTAATATTCACTACTTTTGTTGAATAATTCTTCACAGTTTACCTTGTTCATTCATTTTAGGAACTTGAAGGTATCTGTAGTATCATCCCTCTGATGTCCAACATTGAGTGAGTATGTGTTCAGTGCTCTAACCGGCTCTTCATAGGATCTATCCTGCTGTCCCTGAATAATTTTGGTTACCCTACACTGCACTGTCTCCAGCCTGTCCTTGTCTTTCCTTAGGTGAGGATTCCAGAACTGGCCACAGTATCCCAGGTGTAACCTCAAAAGCAATCGTTAGAGAGGCAGTAATACCTCTTTCCTCCTGCTGTCAAAACCCCCCCGATACATCCTAGCATCCTGCTTGCCTTACCATAAGCCTTTTTACACTGGCTAGATTGTTTAAGGGAGTCACTTATGATGATCCCTAGGTCCATTTCCTTAGAAGTAGTGCTCAGCTGAACCTCTCCCATCCAATACTCTTTTTCTGGGGTTCGTGTTCCCTGTATATGTATCACTTTGCACTTTTTGGCATTGAATTGCAACTGCCAACCTCGGACCACATCTCCAACCTTTGCAGATATCTCTGTGAAGAGACACATCTTGCCCTGAATTTATTCTCCTATAGTGATAACAATTAAGGTATATTGCATTAAAAAACAGTTTTTTAATTGCTACTACTGTGTGTCACTGATAAACATATTAAAAAGGACTGAACCCAGGACTGATTCCTGAGGTACCCCACTGGTGACCTTCCTCTCCTTGAATCTGACTCTGTTTACCACTATTCTCTGCAGTCTCCCTTCCAGCCATCTTCCCACCCATCTAATTATGTCCTCCATTGCATCCAGGTCCTGTAGCTTCTTCAGCAACCTTCTGTGAGGCATTGAGTCAAATGCCTTGCTGAAGTCAAAGTGGAGTAAATCCACTGCATGGCCCTTAACCACTGTCCTATTTACCCAAGCAAAGAATACTATCAGACTGATCTGACAAGACCTCCCTGCCATGAGCCCATGCTGTTTACTATCCCAGAGTCCATTTTTCTCCAGGTAGTCCACTGGGTCCTCTTTGACTAGTGTATCCATCAGTTTATCCACAACAGATGTTGAACTGACAGGTCTGTAATTACCCAGCTGCTCTTGCCCCCACCCTTATGGAGTGGAACTATCTCACTACCCTCCAGCCTTTCTGAACAACCCCTGTCTGAATAGAGCTATTGAATAGTCCTACCAGGGTTTTAGCTAGTTCTGATGCCAGCTCCCTGAGCACCCTTGGATGAATCCCATCTGGCTCCAGGGCCTTATCTATTTTCAGGGCTGCTAGCCCTTTTCTGACCCTTTCACTAGTAAATACTTGCTGCCTCACTTCCAGAATCCTCCTTCAGCAGCTTTTATGCTGCTCTCAGGCAAACGCCCACTGTTCTCTCTACAGAATACTGAGCAGAAGTAGTCATTCAGAATGCCTGCTTTCTGCTAATCTTCCTCTATTACCTTGCCTCCCTCTGTTAGACTAGCAATCTACCTCTTCCCTAACCATTTCAAAGAATCATATTGATCTCATGTACCTGTTTGTCTTTGTCACCATTCTTATGCTTGACTTTGTTGCCTGAAAAGGGCCTTTTCTTCTCTCCATCTTTCCTCCACTCCTGATACTGTCCATGCCAGTCTTCATCTGGTTAAAGTCTACCCTACTGAAATCTAGAACTTCAGCCTTTGAGAGTTTACTGGTATCAAGGGCCAGCTCGAACCATATGGTGTTATGATCACTGGACCCCAGTGGTTCTACAACCAACACTTCAATACCCTTTCTGAGTTGGTGAGCACCACATCAAGAACAGCACACTGCTTTGTAGATTCCTTGACCAGCTGTACCAGCATGCAGTCTTGCAATGTATCTAGCAGGGCCTGGCTTCTGGTGCTCCTAGCTGCAGGAATTTTCCAATCAGTGTCTGGCAGATTGAGATCCCCACTACTACCACGTCTTCTTTGTGACCCCCTTTAATTTTGCCCCAATTCCATTTTGCTCCCATCCCTCTGCTCTCATGGTCTACAGACCACCCTATATGAAATTTCTTACCCAACGCCACCTTGAGTTGTGCCAGCAACAATAGTATTTACCTATTTCCTCACCTGATGGATCCGTCCTCCACTGCCTCACTGCCTTTCCTAACATAGAGGGCCACCCCTCCTCCTTTTCATCCCCATTTTTGCTATACATGATGTAGCATGGGACCATCGGATCCAGTCCTTATTCTCTGTGGCCCAAGTTTCTGTAATGACTGCGAGGTCCAGCAATGTGTTCATTTTCCTAGGTGCTACCATCACCTAGATCTCATATATTTTGTTTCCCAGGCTCCTGTTATTAAGGCAGACCACTTTCCATCTTGCGCTCAACCCCCTTTTGTTTTTTACATGACCTCCCACATCAGTTTTTCCTAGTCTCCTTAATTTCTTGTTTTTCCCATTTTTTGCAGGCTTACTGACCACCCCCGGCCCCGGTATCTGTCCTATACTATTATGACCTCATGCCTTACTGGTTCCCTCCTAAGTGTTTCTAGCCCCCACCCCCATTCAGGGGAAGCCCTTGCTAGGTTATGCACTTCTTCTCCCTTGTCAGTGGTTTCCCCAGCCTCAGCCTCCGCTGCAGTCACTTTAACTGTCCACCAGTGTAGATATCTAATAAAATATATTACTTGCAAACCACATACTAATTGTATAGATTAGGCTAGACCAAATACTCAGCTACTTGACTTGTCTTGATGGAGCAATGAACTCCACCATTGATTTATTCTGAACCTCTACAACCACATACATTTTTGTTGGGGAGGTTGGTTGCCTCATGCAGTGCTATAGTGATAGTCATTAGAGGCATTTTCCAGTAGATGACCTGCTCTTTTTATGCCCTAATTTTTATTTTGGCAGGTGACTGAAAGAAAAATCCTGAATAGGAATAGCCCCTGTTCGTGGTATTCGGAAATACTATCTGACCCCTGCACAGCCCTATAAAGCAACATTTGGGTGTGTTGTATCGAGTCTCAAATATTTTTCTCCTAGACACTCAAATCCTACTTGTGCAAAGTTTTTTGTCACCAGTATCAGACTATGATGTTTTGTCATTTTTCAACTACATTAAGTACATTGTCCAGAGTGAGATCACGTTATGATAGTATCTGTTGCTTTTCGTTGCATACTAAGATTTGGCCCCCTTAATGTGATCTGCACTGTTTGTTTACATGGTTATCGCTAGAAGACAGATATTAGGTATTTTTCTACAATTCTCTTGTGGAAAAGTTTCCACGGTCTGTACCTTCAGACTATGAGGAAATTGTTTCCCATAGCAAGAAATGATCTTCCCACCCGGTCTAGCAATAATTTTTTATGTTCCTGGATGAGAACAATGCAGTAACAAAGAACTCTTGGTTTTCAGACTCCAAAACATTCAGTGCACTGTCTAAGTTGAATTATTTCAAATTTTAGCTGTTTTTAGCTAGTTCTCTTGCATGTGTTATACTTCATTTTATTTGCTGTATTTTACCTGTGTAATGTCCAGGTCATCAAAGAAGTCAAATCAAAGAGACTGCATATCTGTAGGGGACTGCTTCCAGGTGTGTGTGTGTGTGTGTGTGTGTGTGTGTGTAGCATGCCTCCTAACCATTTGTCACAAACTTATGGGACAGTGATTTTAAGTGTCATGGCGAACACGAAAGCAACATATTTATTCTGCATCACAGCCATTGCTCCAGACTCTCTTATTGATTCCACCCACCCGTTCCCTATTTGTAGTGGCACAGTCCTCCCCTTCATCTTCCTCCTTCCATTTATATGCTGGAAGAAGGCTTTGGTATTGGCTGCAGTTCCTACTGCTTTCCTGGATTCTAGTCCTTCCTTTGCTTTCTTAATTCTAGCCTTGCAGGCCTGTAGTGCTACAGGCCTATGCAGCTGCTACAATGCCCTCTTCAACAAATTCCACGTGAGCTAGCCTGTGCTTCACCAGCCTCATGCACCTGATCCTTCCAGACTCTTGGGCACCAGGACATTCATCTTGGCAAAGTCTGCTTCCATCTTCATAGCAGTTCAGCAAAGTTCTGCTCTAAAAGCTGAGAAGGTAGTCATCCTGACAGCCCAGTGGCAGCAGAAAATGTTACTGTGCAGGTGACCCAAGTTCAAATGCAAACACCTGAAGCCGTGTTCAGAGGCAGGCCAGGCACTAGCAGCTGCCACTCTTCAGTACACTGTAGTCAAGGAGGGTTGTGTTGGGTGACGGTTGCTGCAGCAACCCCTGCAGTGGGCGAAGAGAGGCTGATCCTCTGCTGGGTGTGTACTGCATGCAGCTAAGGCCCCTGATGACAACCAGGTGTGGTCGAAATGCTGGGGCAAGGCAGTCCTCCAGGCTGCCTTATGTTGGGTTCCTTCTCCCTGCAATAACAGTGCTTTTGCATCTGTTTTTGGTTCCAGCGATTTGATTTCTGAGTGCAGCCTACCTGTTTCTCTAGCTGAGACCACTTGCAGGCTCTGGATATGCCAGGGCAGGAGGGTGGGACGAAGGAGGGAGAAAAAACGCTTATGCTGCTGGCTCAGCTTCACTTCACAGTCCTTTTGCCCAAACAGCACAAGATAACATTATTATTCAGTAAGAGACACACTGAACTGTACCTATAAACATATATTCTACTGCCACCCAAACATGAAAGGCACTGTAGCTTGAGAAGTTGAGAAACTTGACATAAGCAGCACGTTCCTCCCCATTCTGCAGCCCTTTACGTTAAACATGCTGTACCTCTATCCCTCACTCCGCATCACCAACATGCTGCTCTAGGCTTGGAGCTATAGCCTGAGTCTCCAAAGTGTATTTAAATCAAGCTGACCTTATAAAGGGTTATATCTAAAAAAAGATGTTTAAACTGTATGTTTAGACCCTGAGGCAGGTATAATATTAGTGTTACTTGCCTTCTTCAGGTTAAAGGGACACTGTCAACCCCCTTAGGTCTCAAAGTGTATTTAGTTTAAAAACATGTTTAATGACTGGGCACATTCTGTGGAGATTACTGAAGAAGCTGGTAGTTTGATTCTGACTCCTTTTTTCTTTTAAAAAGTAAAAAACAGACTGCCCACCGTACTGGTGTTACCACACAAAAACATGTTTGTTTTCGTTTTTCGACCAACACCTACTGGATCATGCCCAGATGAAACCGTACCCAAATCCCGGAATAACACACATAACCACTTGCATAACATTTTGGCAGAAAAGGCCAAAACTTTATTTTGACAGGATTGCATTGCTAATACATTCTACATGCCTAAATCAAAATTTAGTTACAACATATAAATGGAAAATATCATACAAAAAAATTATATAGACAGTCTCCTCATAAAGCTATATCGGCATGCAAAATATTGTAGAGTATTCCTGGAGTAGCAGACATCGGCTACTAATAAAACATCCATGAATCAAGCTGGTTACCTCAGCAAGGAAAGCCGGAAACCCCTGCTAGGTCAGCTAGCTCCCCTGACAAGGCTGCTCCAATGGACCTGTACCGCTAGGCCATAGCCATGCAGTAGTTCCCTCACCGGGCCCCAACCGCTGGCATTTTGTATGTTCGCACAGCATATGGTTGCACATGGGTGTGGTGTTTTGTTGCATTAATTATAAATATTTAAGTAAAACAATCTGTTTTATATTTCACAGCAAAGGAAATATGAATCAGTAACTCATAAAAGAGAAAGATAACAGAGATTTAATAAAGAACATTGGTATGACTATTAAGTCTGTTGCTTTCTAGCTGTGTATGTGTGTGTGTGTGTGTGTATTCATATATATTTATGTGTCTATATATATATATTTATGGAGTATCATTTTCATTTCAGACTCCCCTGAAGAAGTCACAAAATATGTGGCAAAATGTTGTGGGTGAAAATAAAGAAACACAGTGTTCAAGTTTGAGTGTTCGGGCTTCTTTGGGCATACAGTGACATACTAGCAGTGTTGAATATCTAGGAATATTCGCTAGAGCCAGCTTCACAAAACAAGACTATTCTACTTAGCTATTTCCTGTGGGGACTTGGTGCTTGGGGCAACATATTTAACAGTTCTGTCAAGACATGCTTACATCGCTGTGACATACCATATACTCCTGTTTTTTACTGAAAGACCAATCTCAAATGTGGTTTACCCTTGAATGCAAATGAGAAGTTATCTGAAACGGATGCCATTCTTCATGTGACATAGTTCTCATGAGGATACTAAATTAATTGAAATGTTGTGTCATATTACAGAGATGACTGCCAGTGGTGTAGAAAAAGGGGGACGGGGCGGTAGAAGAATTTACCACAAAGTGGCGAACATAAAAGAACCACTACTGCTGGTATTGCAGGGTGGGGAGCACAGTGGGAGGTGGGAGGCAGAAGACATACCACAGAGTGCTAGAGATAAATGAACCAGCACTGCTGGTATTGTGGAGAGGGGGGGAGGAGCACAGTGGTAGATTGAAGACATGCCACACAGCAGCAAAATAAAAGAACCAGCACTGCCTTATTGAGAAAGCATGCTCAGTTACAGGTGGTCAATATCTTGGTCATGGCTCATCCTCCTCAGGAGCCCCAGTACAGATGCCACTGATGGCCGAGGTCTTGGTCTTTGCTTCCACCCCTCAGGAACCCCTTGTACAGCCATGACCAATGGCCAAAGCTTTGGTTGGGGCTCCTTTTCTTCAAAAGCCCTGTTAAAGGCACGACTATGACTGAAGTCTTGGTCAGGGCTCTTGCTCCTGGAAAAAACAATGTACAGCTGCAACCAGTGACCAGTCTTGGTTGGGGCTTCTGCTGCTCAAGAACCCCCAGTAGTGGTGCAGGTTGAAGGAAGTGTGTTTCTGGAACAGATAATCAGTCATGTGGTGGGATGGCTGTTAGTGGCAATGTGAGGAAGTGTGGTGTTGGACTGGTGAATTATCAGACCCATATTGTCCACATATCTGCCTCACTGCCAGACTGACACCTCAGCCAACAAACTATCAGCATTACAGTGACAGTGATACCTCAACCAATGAATTGCATCAAAGTAAACAGGAAAATAAAAGGCAACTCAGGCGTGTGCATGTAGCATGTACCTGACATTTTGGAATCACCACCATCAGTGTTATGATGAAGGTGATTCTGAAACATCAGCTATGTGCTACACTGAAGCCAGCCAGGATGAAGTACATTGTCAGTTTCCTGCATGACAAAAGGGACTAATTGCCATTGAAATTGCCTTGTTTGCTGCAGTAACTCTGCTGCAGAACTGGGTTTCATCCTGACGAGCTTCACTGTATGTGCATATGTCTGAGTTAAGCCACACCTTCCCCCTACTCTTAGCAAGGTGTGCTGTTACCTGGATGGAGGGTCAGTTTACAACTGACATGTAAATAATATGGATTCTGGTGAATTGGACTAAGCTGTAATGCACGCTATGAATACTTGCACTCTTCATGTAAATAAAAAAATGACCTACAAGAAGATGGTAGGCAAAGCAATTTATTTCATGCTTCAAGTAAACTGTTTTCCAAGTGTTCAGTGCAAGTTTGGCCACTGCTGAGCAGTTTTGCTTTCTACAAATTCTAACTGTAGGCAAGGGGCACTGTATCTGAGATACTACTAAGCAAGGGTGAGCACTGACATTTGTGCTGTTTGGTGTTACTATTCCAATACATTTCATTGCGGTTTGCAAGCAAACATAAAAAGGCACAGGGTTTTAAATAATTGATTAGCAGTTTTTTTCTTGGGACTATACTAACTGTACAGAAAGTATTTATATAGATTTTCTAGAAGTGCTGTGTTTGTTAAACACAGTAAGGCAAGAGCTATGCATTTTCACGAAGATTTAGCACTTTTATGAGCAAAACGCTAATCAATTTTTAGAGTTAAATAAATCCCTGAGGCATCAAGAGCTCCTGAAGACTTAGAGTTGGAGACACACATCAGCTAACTCTAGAAAGTTTTTGTATTTTGTATTCCCAAGGGTACAGGGTGCATGTATGTGGGGCACAGACAAAGGAGTGAAAGAAATGTACTTTAGCAGGCATACTTTTTATCTTGTTTATTAAAAGGCAGTGTTTAAGGTTCTGTAAACTTTGAACCTGCCTTTACTGTTTGTTTAGTTGGTGAACTCAGGGACATTAAAACATGTTCCCTTGTACTCTTTACTGCAACATAAACCAGTTAGCAAGACTTACTCTGCATTGCAAAACATACTTTATTCAAATGATGCACCTTCAATTCAAAAATATGTTTTCTAAACACAAATGTGACGTGTTTGACTGCTAAGATTTTCTAAAACCTGGTATTAAACGGTCCAGCTTTTAGGCACCAAACAAGGTTTGGAAATATTGCCATGGTTTAACCCCCCTACTAATGCGGGTTCCCAAAAAGTCTTCCTTGAGCTTGCCTAAATGCCCACTGACAGGCTGGTGTCCTGCGTTTTAGCAGTTTAAATGTGATAACCAGAGCCTATATAGACTCTGTGTACTGTCTCTTTAAGAGCTGCCTAATTGCAGCTTAAGTAATCTCAGAGAGAGCTCTGTTGAAAGATGTAACTATTTACTAAAAATCATTTAGAGTGATAATAATGTAGTTTGTCTAACCTGCTTTCTTTGTAGCAAGGACTGTTTTGTTTGTCTCCACTATCTTGGTCCCGGACTGCAAATTGGACCAATCAGTACTGGTGGGACCTAAAATGTTGCTGGACTACAGGAGCTGTCTGAATTCAAAATCTGTAGGAACTGTAGTTTGAACTTTCTGCGCCTTTTTTGCAAGTGAAGGGGGAGTTCTTGCTTTGACTGACAGCCAAATCAGCCAACCAAATCTTTTGGATCTTGGGGAAGTCCTGGGCTGCTTGCAGTTTTCAGTTAGATCTAAGCTGGAAGCTGAACAAGAAGGAACTGAAGTGATTCTGAGCAGCAATCCTGAGTGGATTCGCATGGGAGAACTCTGAAAAGGCTAAGTTTTTAGCCTGCATGTCGGTGTGCTGCTCCTGAGAGGGTGAGAAGAGAATTATTTTGGACTAAATCCAAGTTTGTGTGACTTAAGTAAGTTACTGAAGTGGGCCAGGCTCAACCTGAAGAAGACTGAAGATTTTGCTGAATGCGGTCGGCCTGTCAGGAGTTCCAGCTACCTCTAAGCTCCCAGTGTGTGCAGAGACTTTGTGATTGTGACCGGGAAGCGCTTTGCCTGGTACAGTAGAATTCCCTTACATGTAAATGTGCTATGAGCTACTAGTGGGTCGTGAGTTAGTCCCCCACTGTGTGAACTGTGTTCTGCTTGCTGGAAGCTGTATCCAGCCCAAAACGTACTGCATCCGAAGTTGTCTCCATGCGGTCTGGGCCTTGCCAGACTACCCACTGCACAGAGAATCCATCGACGAGAGACCTGCCTGGGGAACAGCCCCCTGCTCCATGCTTGAACAGGAACGACGCCTCTGTGACTCATGTGGGCCCTGCTTCTCTTGCATTCCAGATCAACCACCTGCAGTTTCGATTTTCATCCCACCTGTGTCCAGTCTTGGGTATCGTGAGTAAATACCAGGGTAGTTCCCTGCAACAACAGCTTAATCTGAGTGTGTCATCTGATTGTCTGGTTGTTTCATTTCCTTTTCGAACTGAGCCCTCTGGCTCTGGAAAACAAATATTGTGTACTGTGCATGTTGTGTTTTCCATCACAGGGCCCCAACCAGCTGCAATCCTGGGCATCGGTCCTGGCTAGCCCATCTCTTCTTCACCTGGGTACCCAGAGGTGGACTGTGGGGGACTCAAAGCACATGCATAACTGCATAAGCCATCTTTCGGATGAGATGTTAAACCGAGGTCCCATCTGCCTGGATTGGTGGTAGTTCAGGTGGATGTTAAAGCTCCCATGGCACTTATCGAAAAGAGTAGGGGAATTTCCCCCGGTGTCCTGGCCAAATTTCCCTCATTCACTAAAAATACCACCAACAGCTTAATCTGGTTCAAGATCAGTTGGCATTCATCTGTATCCCCCTCCCCCGGGTCATACCTGAAAATAGGTAGGATTTGTCTAGTGCACTTACCCAGTCAAAAAAAACTAACTAGATAAATAAAAACTGATATAACCTTTAATCTAATTAACCTGATTTTGCCCCTCCCTTGTTGAAGTCCCCTGAATAAATTAGATCTAACTTTCTCTGCATGTAATCTGACTGTGGTTCCAGTTTGTGCTCAAAGTACTGTACTGTTGCTGTTTGCTGTGCATAACCTTGTTTTACAGGGGTCCCCAGGGTCAAGCCAGAGGAACCAGCCCTGGTGGTAAGTGCAAACAGTGTGGGTACATGTGTGGTGTACCAGGGGTATTGTGAAAGTGATTATTGTACAGTGTTCAGGCCACTAGAGGGGAAAGAGGGGGGTTACAGTGTCCCGGAGGGCTGTGCCAAGGTTAGCTTGACCACTACCAGCCCTGACCTCTGAGTGGAGGCACCCGTTTCAGAACTCAGGCCCCTTAACCTGCTACTAGCCAAGCAGGCAGGGGTAGTAGCCCTTGGGATAGTGCCACCTAGGGGTTACAATTGCATGACTATTGCTTGGCTGAAAGGGCTCCAAAATTTACTGGGCCATCATCAACAAGCATGTTATGTGTGCATGCTTCAGTGGTGCTGCAGTGCAAGCACAGCATTCATGTTCTGCTTGAGTGGCAGACTGCTTATTTTGGGCTCTCTTGCAGAGCCTGGAAGTAAGCCCAAATCTTGCAAGTGCCACCCCGTGTGGCTCTATGGGGTGGGGTTTCCTTCTGTTGGAGCCCAAATCTAGGATATTGCACCCAGAATGGCTCTACAAAAGCCCCCATCTTTGAGAGCCTGGATCCAAGAACTGCTGCCCTGGCCAGTTCAGTGTAGTAGGATCCCTGGTGTTTAGTGGCACTCCCTTCGTCACACCATCCTCTGCCCAAAAGATACCTGCTGTCTTGTGGCAATCCCCTCCCTCTCCCCATCCCATCCTGTGCCAAGAATATCCCTGGTGACCAGTGACACCCCTTCATCTCCCCATCTATGCCAGAAACAATCCTTGTGTCCAGTGGTCCTTCCAGATAATGGCTGGCACAGCCATCCAGTCACCTCCTTGACCATCTGCCTATGTGTATATATATATATATATATATATATATATATAGAGAGAGAGAGAGAGAGAGAGAGAGAGAGAGAGAGAGGGGTAGGGAAAGCGAAAGAATTCTCAACATGGCACTGGAAAGAGCACAGCATTAGTGAGTACTCCCGGTGTGAGAGTTGTAAACTTTGTTTGCCTTCTTTATTTTATGTTGTTTATTTTAGTTGGTTTTTGTTATTTGGTTTTGTTGGTTTGTTTTGGTATGCAATAGTTTGTCCCCTAATGCTTAGTGGTGTTCTCTGGTCAGTCCTGGTATCTCACAGTCAAGGTGCTAGCTTTTGAGTGACAGAAATGGCTGTGCAGCTTGTTGGACTACAGGCTCCGTAAGCTGCCGGCCTGTTTTTATAATCAAATGTTTTGCCATGGTGCCTCCCTGTGGATTGCTCATTCCACTAAGGTAGGCTACCACACTGAGAGGTTTTCAGTCTTCTTCAAGGCCCCTGAGACAACTTGTCTATCTGTGGTATACCAACAACAGTGTTAGGAGCAGTGCTCCCCAGCGGCTACTGATTCTGGTGTTAGGAATATATTGCCTGAGTGGCTGACTCACAAGACCATATTTTCAAGAGCGTGTCCATTGGTATGGGGTCATGTCGCCATAAACAAAAACAGCACAGCAATGTACCACACTGTAAATACAGCAGATACATTGCCGGTGCTGAAAAAGAATGCCGAAAGCAAAATCAGCGAAGATTGCAAAGGACTTCTTTGTTTTCTGCGTGGGGGCTCTGCACCAGCACCTCCCATGAGAGGGTGCACTCAACCCCTAATTAATATAAATCAACTCTGGGGGTTAACAGGAATGAGGAGAAACACCGTGGGGCAAAGAAAAAAAAATGCACAATGTGGGAGTTTGTAAAAAGTTCTGGCACCAGGATTCAAGCCCTGATCCACAGACGCTGTTACAGTGTGTGGTAATAAACGTCAGACGAGGCAAATTTACAGGTTTAACACACCGTGGTGTGATATTTATTTTTCAAAAGTTTGCACAATAATAAATGAAAACAACAAAAATTGCAAAGAAAATCACTACTTAACATTAGTAGTTTCTCCCATACAGTCCTGGATCTTAGAGCTCCTAAGGCCCTTCTTATCTGCATTCAACAGCTTGTCTGCTTCTCTCCCTTCTCAGGGCTGTGCCCCACTGGCTGTACTGAAGTGAACTCACTGAAGAGGGTATTCATATCTTTTTGGTGGGATCACCTGACTGAGCCCTATTCTAGTTACAAGTCTGACATGTTGTTTCATGTCTGAACATGTTGTTTCAAAACCAAGGTGGGGGGACTTCCAGTGAGCGCACCGATCGAATGGCTGCCTAAATCAGACACCCCAGCCTGCCATTACACAAATCCGCCTCAATCTTTACCTAATCGGGACCATCCATCATTCAAAGCTGCAGGGAAAAGGAGAGAATGACCTCCAGACACAAAAACAGAGAGAAAATAAACATGCAGTAGATGAAACAGCACAAAACTCTGTTGGACTTTGCACAGCAGGCTGCGGTCTGCGCACCACCTAACTCACCGAAACAGGGATTCAGCATGGAGGAGGGAGAGGAACAAGAACAAGAATATACAATAACATCCAAACAGCTATGCGACACCCTCCAGAAGATGAACGCCACATTAGAAAGATTAGAAACTAAAGCTAATGAGGACAGAGAAAAAAATTGAACTCACTGCCCAGAAGGTAGAGTTGATGGAAAGGGCACTGACTGATTACACAAGCACCACAGACATGCACAATGCTGCCTTATTGGACTTACATCAGAGAGGGCAGGCTTTGGAAGCGAGATTGGACGAACTAGAAAATCGGAACAGGTGAAATAATATCTGTATTCACGGATTACCAGAAGGGACAGAGACAGGTCCTGTGCCGCAATTTCTGGAGTCCTTTTTACAGGAGATCCTAGACTGGCCAGCGGATAAACCCCTCAACATTATCCGTGCCCATCGCTCATTAATACCTAAACTGCGGGACCCGAAAGCATGGCCTAGATCCTTGGTGATAGCATTCCTAGAGTTCCACATTAAGGAAGAGATTTTAAGGACAGCATGGTCCAAAAAAGAGATATTATTTGAGGACACTCGCCTATACCTTGAGCAGGATTATTCCCCACAGCTTTTAACACAGCGCAGAAAATTGTTGCCAGTGGCATGCCAACTGCAGCAAAAGGGAGTTAAGGCAGTCATAGAATACCCTGCACGACTTAAGGTAATCATGGAGAACAATATTAAAAGATTTACAGACCTACAAGCGGCCCAAGGATATCTGACCTCGTTGGGGATAGAAATCTCCAGTGGTACATCGCAACAGAAGGATCACCTAATTGAAAGGGTCTGGCATCAGGGTGGAACCAAAAGAAAGGAGCTGCATGATCGCCCGGGGACTTCCATGATGTGGGACTCCCTCACTGCACGAGGGTATGCGATCACTGCCAAGCCTGCATGAGAAGCTGAATGGAATTGAGAGACAGGAGAAGCTGTGAACCAGAATGGCCTGACAACGGAGTTAGCGACCTGAAAAAAGAAGGAATATGGGCTGATGCATGTCTGTGAGTGACTTTTTGGAGAGAAGAGTGTGAAAAGTGCTGCAGACCCCAGCTGTTGCATCCAATGAAGTCGGTGGGGGAGGGGGGAGATTCTGAATTAAATGTTTAATAGAAAAGGTGGGGGGGGTTCTCACTCTTCCCTTACATTTTAAAAGGTGGATATATAAAGACCTGTTGTAGATCCTGAGGCTCTGGCACAATATGAATAGGAAAAATATGGGAACTGAAATGTGATTGGGGGGTTAGATTCTAAAGGGGTAAGAGAGAAAGGTGAACATTACTATTACTGTGAAAATTGGGTGTATGGATTCCAAGGGATAAGAGGGAAGGGGATGAAGGAGGAGGGGGGACCATATGATAGGGATTTAAGAATAACCATAGAGCATCATACAACGGACTATACAGAATAAGTTGTAGCCAAAACGAAGGAACCAATATGATCAAACTAGGGGAGATTATTCATGGAGAGATAGAGATATAGGAGATATGAGCATTGATAACAAGGAACTCCAAAATGCTAGATAAAGGAAAAGGGGGTGGAGATAGGGATAAGGAGATAGGGGCAAGGGAGGCTTGGATAAGTAGGATGACTTGGAGCAAGAGAAGGATCAACAGGGAAACCCAAACAGGATCAATAAGAAGCAAAGGCGGGGGGGGGGGAAGAGATGTTTTTGGGAGAGACCGGGTGCAGTGTTTTTTCCTGTGAAAGGGATTGTCCTTTTCATATATTGGCACCTGAGACATGCAGCTACGGTGCTTTAGATCTTCCCTTCTGGTGATAGAGTCGATGCTGGCCTAAAACCAGAAGGAAGGCCCACAGTGTTGGGTTCATCCAGCCACGCCTCCAGCAGCAGGGGGTTCGCGGAGGGTGGCAAGAGGGGCAACTTCATCTTGAAGTCAGAAAAGTTGAATAAGGTTATAGTGGTTACCAGTTTGAAGTTGTGTTAAATAAAATAAAAAATGATTATGTGTTTAATAGGACAAAATTATGTGTTAGTAACAATGCACAGAATATATTCAGGGTGTGTTCTAAATGTGTGTCCCCGTCCCTGGAGGACCATCAGGAAGGTACATTTAATTCAAAATATCGAGAATGGATGACTTAAAGATTGTTTCCCTAAATGTGAGGGGTATTAATTATCCGGTGAAAAGAGCTGAAATATTACAAGACTTAAAGAGACGAGGGGCCATGGTGGCCTTCCTCCAGGAAACACATTTGACAGCCCAAGAGCATCTGAAATTGAAAAGAGCTTGGGTAGGAAGTGTGTATGCCTCACATTATGGGGATAATCCACATCGTAGGGGGGTGGCAATCTTGATAAAAAAAAGATGTTCCTCTAACAATTTTGAAAGTCAAAACAGATCCAGAAGGAAGATTTGTACAGATTCAGGGGAAATATAGAGATCATGATTGCACCCTAGTAAACGTATACGCACCAAACGAAGAAGCTCCAAGGTTGGCATTCCTAGAGACAATAATAAAAGTAGCAGTTTTAGATGCACAAAGTATGGTGATTATTGGGGGTGACTTTAACGAGGTTATTAACCCACGAGTGGATAGGTCTGGGAGGGGTAACCCGAACAGGGAAACTTGTTCTCAGACTGGGTCAAGAATTAGGGCTAACGGAATGTTGGAGGTTCATGCATCCCAGAGGGCGAGATTACTCATATTACTCTCCACGACATGGAGTCTACTCCAGGATAGATTATTTTTTGGTATCTACTAATTGGGTACAAAGAGTAGAACAATGCTGTATAGGCCCAATAGTCATCTCGGACCATGCGCCAGTCCTTCTTAGTGTCTCTATGGCCCAGATGATAAAGCAATCTTGCTGGAGATTTAATGTGAGCCTCCTTACTAGGGAGGACTTTAAAGAACTAATAGAGAATATAATTCAACAATTTGAACTGGAAAATCCAAAGAGAGACACGAGGGAGGGAGGGAGTAAGATGGGACGCCCTTAAGTGCAGTCTAAGGGGGGAGATTATAAGATACTCTTCCAAAATTAAAAGAGAGAGAATTCAACGGAGGGTGCAACTCGAACAAAAGATTCTTCAATTAGAATCCAACCATCAGGTAAGCCAGGATCCCAAAGTAAAACAAGAGCTAGGCAAGGCTAGACATGATCTTAACCAGATTCTGGATATCCAAATTGAAGGGCAATTGCGGTATTCCAGACAAAAATACTATGAACAGGGCAACCGGGCTGGGAAACTTTTAGTTTGGCAGCTCAGACAAGAGAGGGCAAGTAGGACTGTAATACGCCTGCAGGGAGATGGGACAGAACAGGCAACCACCTCCCCAGCAGAAATAGTTCAGAGATTTGAAAAATACTATACAGATCTATACAAAGCGGACACCTTTCCAGGGCACAGAGAAGCGGTGAAAACCTTTTTAGATGGCCTTAAGTTACCTACTCTGGTGGATCAGGTGAAGAAGGAGTTAAATGCACATATTACAGTTCAGGAAATTGTGAGAAAAATTAAAAAATTAAAAAATGGCAAAGCACCGGGGCTAGATGGGTTCGGAGCCGAGTTTTACAAAGGATTTAAGTAACAAGTAGTGGGTATGTTGCGGGATACCTGCAATGAGATTTTGATAGAGGGAGCACCGGTTCCACCATCATGGGACCTGGCCCAGATATCAGTGATTCCAAAACCAGGTAAGAACCCAGAAGTATGTAGCTCGTATCGCCCAATATCCTTGTTGCTGGTGGACCTAAAGATCTTTACAGGTATCCTGGTGGATAGATTGCAGAGCTGCATCACTACTTTAGTCCATCCCGACCAGACAGGATTTATCTCAGGAAGATACCTGCAAGATAATATAAGGTGTCTCCTGAATATCATCACAGCTCAGAGAGGTTCAGTGGCGCTGCAGTTAGCCATCAGCAAGGATGCTGAAAAGGCCTTTGACAGGGTGGACTGGCACTTTATGTCATCCACCCTGTCAAGGTTTGGGCTTGGGGAGAACTTTGTCTCGGCCATTGAAGCTCTATATCATAGACCTGAAGCTAGAGTTAAAGTGAATGGCATGCTATCAAATCGTCTGCCTCTTATGAGAGGCACTAGGCAAGGGTGCCCTCTGTCTCCATTGATATTTTCCCTCTCTCTGGAGCCACTGGTGGTATGGATACGGGGCAATTCACACATTAAAGGCATTTGGGTGGGGGGAGTGGAGCACAAAACAGTGCTCTATGCAGATGACTCCCTTTTTTTCCTGCAGGACCCCCAGAACTCCCTCCCGCACCTTTTAGAAGCTTTAAATAAATTCGGTTCCCTAGCAGGATATAAGATTCATTTATCCAAATCGGAAGGGGTGGTGTTGAGTGGCACCCTTACCAGACAGCTAAGAGAAACCTTCCCATTTACTTGGGCTAGGAAAAACACGTTTAAATATTTGGGAATACAGACTGCGGTGGCTACATACAAGCTATATCGTAACAATTTGCTTAAACTACTAATTGATTTGAGATCGGATTTGGCCAGATGGAAACTGTTACCCCACTCTCTTTATGGTAGGATCCAAATTATAAAAATGAATGTTTTACCCTGATTATTATTTTTATTCCAGACACTTCCAATTCCCATACAGTCTCAATTTTGGAACCAACTCACAAAAGAAATTTCCAAATTCATATGGGGAGTGGCACGTCCTAGGATAGCATTAAGCACCCTGAGGAAACCTAGGGAGATGGGAGGCTTGGGCCTACCACACATGTAATATTATTATTTGGCCGTGCAGGGAGCACAACTAGTCACAAGGACCAAACAACGCATTGAGTCCAGGTGGTATCGCATTGAAAATGAATCAACCCCTAACAGCAAAATATGGACATATCCAACCTGCTATATAGACCCACATAACTGGCGGCTAATCTCTAATCCCTGGGTAAAACAATCCTTACGGATCCTGCTCAGACTCAGGAAAAAAACAAACACCTCAGACACCCTGGGCCCCTTATCATTAATCAGACACACAACAAATTTTGTCCCTCCGAGGTGGGATCTAGGATATGCATACTGGGAGCAAAAGGGTCTAACAGCCTTTAAGCAGTTGATAGACAGAGGGTCTTGCCTCGCATATGCCACTCTCCAGGAGCATTTTGCATTACATAGGGAGATTTTTATAGACACCTCCAAACCAGGCACTTTCTTAATACAGTGGAAAATCTTCAAAAAATCACTAGGGCCTTGTCCCCCCTTGAGGAATTCTGGTGGGATTCAAGAAGAATTAAGGATAAACTCCAGTACCTCTCTATTTTGTATAGGGTTCTTACGGGGGAGAGGGGAATCTTGGTGTTAGAAGAGATCAGGAAAAGGTGGGAGACAGAATCCGGGGAGAGAATCCATAAGGGAGATTGGGAACGCCGTACGCAGAGAGGATGGCAGGTAACCTCAGCCGTGACATGGCACGAATTTAACTGGAAAATTCTGACCCGTTACTTTCGGTCCCCGATGATTACCAAATACTTTAATCCTCAGGCGTCATCGACCTGTTGGCGTAAATGCGGGGAACCGCAAAGCACACACTATCACATATTCTGGGGGTGTGCAAAGTTGCAAAGATTTTGGTCTCAGATCCAAGAGGTTATGACCCAAATGGGGGGGTTGCATGTACCTTATACATTTCAAGACCTTGTCCTGGGGTTGCCAACCCTATCTTCTCAAAAGAGGAGAAGTGTGGAGCTATATCAGATACTGAGGATTGCAGCACTGAAATGTATTGCTATTAATTGGTTAAAGTAAGGTCCACCAACCTTTTGACACTGGACCTCCAAAGTGGAGGAAAACGAGGGATTAGAAAACATAACATACACCATCTAGTTAAGAAAGGACAAATTTTTAGAAATTTGGGGACCCTGGTATTGCTGAAAAGAAGGGCGAGATGAAGGTACGGAAGTAATGGATGGGGACACAAGAGGGGAGGAGGGGAAGGATGAAACATTATAGGGGAAGGGAGTGAGATGGCGTAAAAAGGCAAAAGGGGGAAACTGGGAACAGGAAGGCAAAGAGTGCCTGAGAAAAGATGGTCTTCCTTAAAAAAGGGAGATGGGAACACACATGGACGCACATGAACACACAAATACACATATGAACATAAATATAATTTGATGATGGAACTGAAATATCAGTTATAGTGTATTGGTTTGGATAATTATGAGTTGATATGGTTATAAAGAGTTTGGTTAAAGGAATAGATAAAAAAATAGTGAGAATATGATAAGATGTGCAAATAAATGTAGAAGTGGAGTTCCCAAGAAAGAAAAGAAAGCATTAAGACAGAAGAAGTGAAGAAGACTCATAAGTCGATCTGGGACATTACAATGGGCCACGTTATGGCGGACTGATCACATCATCTAAAGGCTTAAGGCCTGATAACGTGGGCCTAGAATTCCACTTTACGGACTGATGAGATAAGAGACTGAAAATTGTTAAATATTAGAAAGTTTGTATAGTAATAGAATAAGATATAGGAAAGAAGGAATAGGAATAGAATGTAAGTAATGCATAGATAAGCTTATTAAGATGTGATGTGGAACTGGATGTAATAATGATATGGATTGCAATAAAATAGATGAAGTTAAAAAAAAAAACAAGGTGGGGGGAAATTTCAGGGGACTTCCTGGTTCAGTTAAAGGTACAGTGTATATATCCACAGGTATCGACTTTCTGTATCTCTGATCCACAGTGACTAAGCTCTTTTATACATAGAGCCTTATACAGTAACAAGTTTATAATGTGAATTTATGAAAATACCTTTAGGATTTCTTACAACTGCACTAATCATGACATTATTAATGTTTTATATGACTTCTGACTCATTTTTCTTTAAAAAGACTTTACTAACTGTATTCATTCCTACTTGAAATAGCCTTCATGTTTTTTGTACACAAAATGCACTTATGCACTGTACATAACACCTCTCCGGGTGTTTGGCATCATTCCAGGGACAGGATGGATGGAAATGGAAAAATAATGAAAAGAGAGAACTAGTAGGAAGTTTAGTAGGGATAGTAAAGAGCTATGCTAGGTGGCCAACCTAAGGTAGGCGGGAAAAAGAAGAAAAGCAATGAGGAAAGCATTAACTGTTGCTAGAAAATAAGGAGATAGAAAAGTGGCCCACCAGCCATAGCTAAGGGTGTAGCCTAACTCTGCCACAGATGCATAGCTGCCCTGCACTGCCGCGGTTCATTCCTCTGAGCTACAGCAACTACTCAGTGGACCACCTCCCCAGCAGAGGACTTGACCTCTGTGTCAGTCCTTCCCACCAGCCATGCATGACAGGGTAAAAAATCATGCATGCCATGTTTGTGTCTTGCAGAGTTTTGTACCATCGCTGTAGTTCCCTGCGCTGTATGTGGTGCATGGTTTTGACTTCGTCATTATACATACAGCAGATTGACCCAGTACCGTGTCCACTCCAGCAGCTGTCTAGCAATATATGGAATATTGGAAGTGTTGACTCTTCACCTTGGATTTGGGAGATACTCACCTCAGATGTAGACCAGTATTGTTTTGCACCTTCATCTCTTGCGTGTTGTGGGCTAACCTGCAGCTGATTAGTGCGGTTCGCAATTTGGTAGCATGGCCTCCCCAGCAGTTGTTTATTGGATTTTATGAGTTTTACTGTCTCTAGTAGCAGACTTGCACTACTTACCCCCTCCCCATTTTGTCTTGTTGGGGGAGGGGTTATTGATTCCTAGAGTGCTACTCTGTAGATGGTTCTTTTCATTTTGAGGGCAGCTCTTTGTATGATTCATCTGTCCAGTGTTGTGTGATGCTTTTTTGTCTTTTGCTTGGGTGTTCCCCATCGGCTGTTTGTATTAGACTCTGCAACTTCTGGGGTCTGGGATTAAATCTTCCCACTTGCTGAAACTTGTGGATCCTGTTTCTTCTGGGAGCATTTTGCCCCTGCAAAAGCTTATTTCAGCCTGACTGGTGCCTTCTTGGTGGATTTTTATTATCATTTTATCCATGATAATTTTGCCTAACTGTGGAGATTGCCAGACATTTAAAGAAATCTGAGCTGCTTACACTTCTGAGGACTCTATATTTCTGAGCTTCACTGTAGTGAAAATGTAAAGTGCTAGACTTTTGAAGTTTGAGTCGTTGCACTCCTCAGAGGATTTTCCATAGTTGAATTTTGGCATTTTGTTCAAGATACGCTTCGTCATGTCAGCACCTGCTCGCACGCACTACTGCGACATCCTCAAAACCCTAGGGATGGTTGACTTTCGAGGCAAAGCTTGACTCCCCCCACTCTGTACAATGTTTAAACTTATCCATCTCCCTTCCCCTCATTAATTAGCTTACCTTGAAACCCATCCCTAGGTCTCTCCGCTCCTGTCACCTCCCCTTACTGAGTCTCCCCAGGACATGGTTAGACTTAGGCACAAAATCCTTCACCTATTTAGCACCCCAAAATTGGAATAACCCTCCACACAGACTGCTTTCCTGCATGTCCCCCAATTCAAAAAATGCTTTAAAGAGCTTTTCTTCTCACCACCCATTTGCCACTGTTTCTAAGTACTGTTGTCTCCCTTTACCTAATCTTGTACTTCCTCATCCCTGTACTCCGCTTCCCCTATGTTACCTCTATCTACTCTATTCACTATGGTGCTTCTATTACATACTGTAGATCAGTTTGAATATCTCATTGAAAATATATTTTATGTAAAGTATATACCCTTACCTCATTGTCTAATCTTGCCTAATACTGCTCTGATTGTGTTAATGATTGTTTCGTCTCTATGTTGTACGCACTATCCTTGACATGTTTTTAATTTTATTGACCACGGCACTTACAGACGTGAGTGTTAGATAATATTATTCTGTAAACTGTATTCCTTGTCACTCCCAACCTGTTTAACACATGTTTCTAACTTATTGGAATGTATTTTCCTGGGTCGCCCCTGAAAAAGGAATATGTCTATCTCAGTGGGCCTACTCGGTCATCAAAATTCAAATAAATAAAATAAATAAATAACTTCTGCCTGGTCCAACATTTTACATGTTTGTATATTTTTGTTTTTTCACCATGATAGATATACTTCTGGTAGTTTGCATTTATTGGGAAAGTCTACAGCCCAGGTAAAACTTGACCGTGATGATTTATTTATTTTTAAAGATTTACCAGGAAAGATATGCCGAGCTGAAATAGCTAATTTCCGGATGCATCTTGGGGGAGGGGGGAAGGAGAAGAGTACAGAAGTAAATTACAGCAGTCAGTTACACTAACCAAAAATGTAAGTTAATCAATTACATAGAAACACAATGAACAAGCTGAGCTAGGCAGAGCATCTGAAGAGCAACAAGTAATATAACTGCAAACTGGAACACAGTTGGAATATAAACAAAGCACTGCTATATATGGTATTAAAGCTGGGAGTATAATGCAGTGTTTTAAGGCTCTGAGCTGCAAATCTGGAGACCTGGGTTTGAATCCCATGGCCCCCACTTGCATACTGTGTGACCCTGAGCAAGTTACTTAACTTCCCTGTGCTCCCAGGTTGCACCTGTAAACAAGCTTTCAGCTTAGTGTGTCTCACCTGGTTAAACAATTGGTGGGAAAAGTGCAGGTGGCAGCACTTTCAAGTGTGTATGAAGCACTGTTGGCATTTCGTTCAGCAGGGAAAGATGGAGGTAACTAAGGGCCGGGAGAAATTTATTGAGGCAGGAGCAGGGGGAAGGGGAGAGAAACTGTAGGCTGGAGCAACACAGCACAAGATGAGAGACAGCTGGAGGAGACATAGTAGTAAAATCTTTATTTTTATACACCATTAGGATTGAGGTCCTGTTTTCAAGGTGGTCCTGTTTACAGTTAAGTTACATTAAAATTAAAAACAGAAACAAATTACACTTTGGGCACTTATTTAGTAAGTAAGCATAACAGACATTTATACTAGTATTCAAGGACATTACCAGATCTATTTAAAAACTAGCTAACTAACTTGCCCTAATATATTGCCTTAGAGTTATAAAAAAGACAAATTACACATAAGACATTTATTTAGTAAACAAGCATAACAAATAATAATGCTTATTATTCAAAGACATTTCAAAACCTATCTTAGATACTGTCTGGCTGACATGCCTTGACTCGTGCATGACAGGCATAGAACAATGAATTATGAAGAATGTTTCTAATTCAAGAGGCTATTCGACCTACATGCCCTATTATCCTATCTGACTAATAACTAACATTAAAAAGCAACAGAGAGATTTGAGTGAGTGTGATGAAGGAGTGTTATGAATGGTAATGGGAAGAAAGACCCGTTGTTTGGGGAAGTGGAAGGAGAAGGCATCTTGGCCAGCAGAGGATTTTATGGAGGGGGAGCGCAAGATAGTGAGGTCCAGAGCTACAAAGGGAGTGGGAGGAGGGGGAATTGAGGAGGTAGGAAAGGTAAGGGGGAGGGACCCAAGCCAGAGTTTGGAGATGAAAGTAGCACAATGAGAGAGGTGCCTGGCATTAAGGGAGGGAAAGAAGAGGGAGGAGTAAAGGGAGCAGTGATTGATTCCAGGGGCAGTCAAGGGCAAAGCAGCAGAAGGAGTAAAATAATGGATCCAGTCAGGCTAGGGTAGATTTTATAGCAGCACTGTAAACATGGTCACCCTAGTTGAAAATAAAGAGAATAATCTGTGAGATGATCTCTCAGCAAGCAAGAAGCAGGATACTCACTTTATTCCTGTAAAGTGCACCCAGTTTGGGGTGAAGCTTCTGGTGCATGGCATCCACATGAACAAAGAAATGGAGGTGACAATCCAGCCAGACCCCAAGGTATTTAAGTAAGGAAACATCCTCAGTTGCAACCCCAAGGGTATGGAAGGAAGGAAGAAAGGGAGTTTAGCCTAGGCAGTCCTTGTGTTGTGCCAAAACTCAGGGAGACCATTTTCTACACACTGAAGGATAGCTGATTAGCCCAGAACCAGTGATGGATGTTGGCAAAGTCCAGTTGGAACCAGGCCATGAGGTCAGAGGCAGAGGAGCTAGAGGCATAGAGGACAGTGTCATCTGCATACATGTGAATGGATGCAGAGGGGAGGTAGTTCAGGAATATGGATAATAGAATAAGGTCAAAGATGGATCCTTGGGATATGCCAGAGCAGATATAGAGAGGAAGGGATAAGGCTTCATCAGTACAGACAGCTTGAGACCTGCCCTCAAGGTAGGAGCAGGACCACTCAAGTGAGTAAACAGAGAGCCTCACTGCCTTTAGCTTGTCCAGAAGGACAGTATGATCAACAGTGTTGAAGGCTTTGGCCAGGTCAAGAAAAATGGCTGAGGTGACCAAGCCCTGATCCATACCAGAGAGGATGGAGTCAATGAGATGTAGGAGGGAGGTGGGGGTGAAGTAGAACTTCCTAAAACCAAATTTGTAAGAGACAAAGAAAGAGGAAAAATCAAGGAAAGGGGAGAGTTGGGAGAGAATGAAGTGTTCATGGAGTTTTGCCAGAGGAGGGAGATAGGGCAGTAGTTACCAGTGGAGGAGGGGTCACCCCCTTTTGGGAGGGGGATGATCGTAGTCATCTTCCATATGTCAGGGACTGATAAAAGTGATATGCAAAGCAGCAAGGCTTATGAGAAAACGTTTTGCGACCACTGTGTTATGATGCTCATTATAGTCATCCTATTCCCATATATTCTGACAGCAGCAATATTAAGATTTCATGTTCAATAGTTATTTGTAAGTACAGTATAAATATGTACAAAAACAAAAAAGCATGAAGCACCCACTCTGAGCAGCTTATAAAGAAAAATCAGCACTGTGTATTAAGAAAAACAATTAATCTTGTTATACAAAAAACACCTTTTTATTTAAGTACAATTTTGTACAATGTATAGAAAAACATGATGCAAAACATAATAGAAACAGTGCAAAGTGCAAGTGCTGGTATATGGCAAGACAATTATAGCAGTAAGAATAACTACATAGCTAAATGGCTACATAGAGAGACAGAATGTAAAGAGCATAAAGGGACGGCAGTTCCTGATGCTACAGTATCACCCTGATGGGTGAAAAAAACTTACGTTTCACTACGTCTGTGCGGAGTTTCTTCAGAGATTAAGGAGCTAGCAGTGTGTTCCTTATTTTATAGTACAACTGATTAATCAAATAATTAATAATGATTTAAGGTGCTTACTTCTCATGCTAATTCAATTAAACATCTACTATAGCCACTAATTTGACATGAAGGAATTTAGCTGCCCACACAAATCAAGCCTTCCCATCAAGTTCAAAAGGCATTTAATGGGAAATAACTAATCTATTAAAATAATGAATCACAACACTCTAAAAAGTAAAACACAGAGCTATCACCATGTAAAATACTTTATACCCCTAAAGCCTAATTACATTTTTCCACAGAACAAATACTTACATATCTAGCTAGATTCATTCTACATGAAAATGCAACATTTCCATATAAATACAGGCATACATGTAATTATTACTACTAATTAGTTATATTTGATGCTTTCTATAGTTCATTTTATCTATTGTTTTAGCATCAATTCTAAACGAAATATGGTCACAATTCTAAAATCAAAACCAATAAATCAAATATACACTCTTATTAAAAATGTCTTTAAAATATCCCTGTCATTTGTTTCACCTCCACAAGACATCCCCCAAGGCTCCATTTTAGGTCCTATCCTGTTTGCAATTTATATCAACAACCTTGATGCACAACTGCATACTGCTAATGTGCACCTATTTGCAGACGATACTGTCCTTTACATCTCAGACTCATCACTGGATTCAGCCTTTGAGGACCTACAGCAAGATTTTATCTCTCTCCAACATAATCTGATCAAAAATAAACTCCTGCTCAATGCTTAAAAAACAAAGCCATGATCCACGCACCTAAGGCAGCCCCGGGTCCAACACACAAGCATATGATTCTAACGCTATCAGGTGAACCCCTTGAAATAGTAGATACCTTCAGATACCTAGGGTTCTGGCTGGACAACAAGCTCGACTTCCTATGCCATCTCAATGAGGTCTCGAAAAAATTAAGGCAGCGGTTAGGCGTGTTCTACCACATTAAGCACCTACTTACCAAAGAAGCTAGAAAGACACTAGTGCAATCCACATTCCTACCCTTACTGGACCATGCTGACTTTCTCTACAACCGTTGCCCTACAACTGCACTCAGCAAACTTGACACGCTCTACCACCGGGACTTAAGGTTCATCCTAAACCTGCCCTCTCACACCCACCATTGCATACTGTACCATGAGACGGGATGGTCCTCTCTCTCAACAAGGAGGAAAAGGAATGCTCTTCTTTAGTTCTTCAGAGCCTTGTCTGACAGACTCCCTGCCTACATCTCAAGCTTCTTTGAATGTGCCAAAGGATCTTATGGGTTGAGATGCTTCTCCTTACTCTGCTTCCAGATACCCAGAGTAAAAACAACCCATGGCGTGGCTGCAATCAACTTCTCCTTCCTGTCCCTATGGAACACCACGCAAAGCTCACTTAAACTCTCTTCCCTTCCTGGTCCGTTCACTTTCAAAGCACTAATAGCTGAATACCTTAAGGAAAACTGTAGCTGCTACAAGTGACCATGTACCAGTAGCCCCTAATATCATCCATGAATCTGACATCTCTGTAACCTTCTCAACTTTTCATCCCTGTTAGGGTGCACCTAGCACTTATTAGTCTCTCTCCTCTTCCCCCTGTCCCCTTCCTCCCACCTCCCCTGCTTCATATACATTCCCCTCTTTTTTCTTTCCCTCCCTGCATATTCTCTCTCGTATGATAATAGCTGCCATACATTGATGTATATCTAAGTTTAAATGTTTACCTCTCGAGTCTTCTAGTTATGACACTGTAACTGTATCACTCATGTTGTCATGTATGCTTAGGCCTACTAGTTATGACCCTGCAACCATGTTACCTATGTTAGTTTCATATGTATAGACCTGAACAATCCTACACATGTACTATGCCCCTGGCTTGTCAACCCCTCCTATGTATGTTTTCTGTATTAATGTCCAGGACCACCTTGAAAATGAGCTTGCTCAACGGTGTTTATGCCTGATTAAACAAAGTTTGATTGATTGATTGGTTGTTTGTTTTTATATATATATATATATATATATATATATAGTCCAAATAGATTCCTGCAATCCAAGCTTATTAGTAATTTTTTATGATGCACCCATTTCGTCAATTTTTCTTTTTTCTTTTGAATTTTCTTTTCTTTCTTTCTGCAGTACATCAGTGGGCCAATGCTGAAACACATCAACAAAGGGGGATAGCCTAAGTCATTTGTTCATGTTTACAGTGCACAGTTAAACAACATCTCAATAGCCTTATTTAAATAAATATATATATATTATGGTAGCACGGTAGTGCTACCATAGTTAAGTTGAGGAGCCATTTCTATGTTAAACCCAAAATTTTGCACCTTAATAACTTTGCAACTGTTTGACGGATTTGCCTGAAATTTGGAATACATGATCCAAGAACCATAGGCCTTGGGATCTGCCAAGTTTTGCATTGGTCAGGTATACGGCTGCGGAGTTATTAAGCGTGATCTGCGCATCGCACGTTCGCCTTTTCTGGAATTCTCACGGTCGCTCTACAGGTTGCACGGTTTATGCTGATTGGCCCAAAATCTTCAGGGAATGTGGTCGGGGTCCCCAATGTGCCTTTTGAAGATTTGTGAAAAATATTAAACGGTTCAAAAGTTATTCAAAAACAATTTCCCATTATAAGTCAATGGGAAAAGTTAACAAAAAGTTTGACAGTGTCACAAATGCATTTTTACTTTCACAAATGGCCCTGTTACTTTCGCAAATCCACCATTTTGTTTTCAGTTAGTGATCAGAAAAATGTTTGGCATTTAAATTTGGGACTCTCTAGCAACCTAATTCTTTTTGTGTTCACCTAGTCGGACCCTGAGGATGCTAGTCATGTCTTTATTTTGGGGTAAAACACCCCAGTAATATGTTTTTCAAATTTCTGGAAAAAGTACTTTCGTCTTCATGAAAATGTCTCAAAGTTTTGCGAAAGCTTTCGCAAATTGCGACAGTAGTTGTCTAGTCTGTGGGAAAATGACAGCAATTCTTTGGCACTGCGCTGCAAAAGAATGGTTGGGAGTTTTGGGCTGAAATTTGGAAGGAATGCAGCCAACATCTCACAGATGTGCCTTTCAGTGTTGTGTTGAAAAAATATTACACAGCGGCAAAGTTACAGCACTCCAAAGTTGACCATAGGATAACATTACGGCACCCGACGCATTACAGGAATCCTTTGGCACCCTGCTGCAAAATAATGGTTTGGTCTTTTTTCCTGAAATTTGAAGGGAAGACAGCCAACAGCCCACACATGTGCCTTTCAGTGGTTTGGTGAAAAAATATTGCAGGGAGGAAAAGTTATGATGCTCCAAACTTCTCTTTTTTCCCTATAGGATAACATTATGGCGTTCGCCGCGCCTTTCAGGGCCCATATCTCGGAAACGGTGCGAGATACGGACTTTTCGTTGGAAAATGCCAGGACAGTCATAAATCATATGACTTTTAAATTTTTTTCCTACATCATACAGTTCCTGAGATATAACCTATTTAGTATTCCAAGTCCTCATTTTCTGCTCCGATACCATTATTATGCATACATTCTTTGTACTCACTATCTTTCTCTATGCAGGTTTTGGGGAAAACCAGCCTGTGCACTTACATTACTGTTACTGTTGCCCTTTCCACTTGTGGTTCCGTACCCATTTCACTTACCGTTGACATCTACGCCACCATGTGCGTTATCCTTTGCGTTTTCATTTGTTCTTGCGTTTCTGTTATTTTTTGCCATTTGTGTCTACAGTACTGTTTCTCTTTCTGTTTCACCTTGCGTCACCATGCCCATTGACATTTCCATTTGCAGGCACCATGTTACTATGTGACAACACATCACGTGGCAGAGTGTTCCAGTCAACGCCACCGTGTGCATTACCCTTTCTGTTCGCATTCGCGCTTGCATTACCATGTGCGCCACTGTTAGTGCTTCTGTTTGCATTGCTGTTCCTGTTACTATGCCACAAGACATCACATGGCAGGAGCACGGGGCCCGAAACAAAATGGATCTTTAAAACATGGGCTTGCCATCCTCCAGGACTCAATGACTCAATTGAAATCGTGCATTATTTATAATGTGTCTACGAGGTGTTATAAAAGTTGTAAAAATGATAAAAATTATACAAAACTTTTCTATTTCTTATTCATTTTTTGTTAGCCCATCATGCTGATTAAACTTTATGAATTTAGTATATGCCATATGTGTGTGTGATATATATATATATATATATATATATATATATATATATATATATATATATATATATATTTATTTAAATAAGGCTATTGAGATGTTGTTTAACTGTGCACCGTAAACATGTACAAATGACCTAGGATCTCCCTCTTTGTTGATGTGTTTGATCATTGGCCCATTGATGTACTGCAGAAAGAAAAGAAAGAAAAATTAAAAAGAAAAAAGAAAAATTGACAAAATGGGTGCATCATAAAAATCATTAATAAGCTTGGGATTGCAAGAATCTATTTGGACTATATAAATATGTAAACAAACAAATGACAGGGATATTTTACAGGCATTTTTGAAAAGATTATATATTTGATTTATTGGTTTTGATTTTAGAATTGTGACCATATTTTGTTTAGAATTGATGTTAAAACAGTAGCTAAAATGAACTATAGGAAGCATCAAATATAACAAATTAGTAGTAATAATTATATGTATGCCTGTATTTATATGGAAATGTTGTATTTTCATGTAGAATGAATCTAGATAGATATGTAAGTATTTGTTCTGTGGAAAAATGTAATTAGGCTTTATGGGTATAACGTATTTTACATGGTGATAGCTCTGTATTTTACTTTTTAGAGTGTTGTGATTCATTGTTTTAATAGATGTTATTTCCCATGAAATGCCTTTTGAACTTGATGGGGAAGGCTTGATTTGTGTGGGCTGCTAAATTCCTTCATGTCAAATTAGTGGGTATAGTAAATGTTAAAATGAATTAGCATGAGAAGTAAGCACCTTAAATCATTATTGTTAATTATTTGATTAATCAGTTGTACTATAAAATGAGGAACAAACTGTTAGCTCCTTAACCTCTGAAGAAACTCCGCACAGACGTAGTGAAACATGAGGTTTTTTCACCCATCAGAGTGTTGCTGTAGCATCAGGAACTGCCGTCCCTTTATGCTCTTTACATTCTGTCTCTCTATGTAGCCATTTAGCTATGTAGTTATTCTTACTGCTGTAATTGTCTTGCCATATACCAGCACTTGCACTTTGCACTGTTTTTATTATGTTTTGCATCATGTTTTTCTATACATTGTACAAAATGGTACTTAAAAAGGTGTTTTTTGTGTAACATGATGAGTTACTTTTCTTAATATACAGTGCTGATTTTCCTTTTTAAGCTGTTCAGAGTGGGTGCGTCATGCTTTTTGTTTTTGTTCTAGCAGGCTTTATGTGAGCACCACTCCATGTGGCTGGCTCCCTGGAGCGCCTATTTCTGGTGGTTAGTATAGATATGTAGTAGTATTTGAAGTAATCTGATATGCATCCACCGCTGTTGATGTAATAAGTGAGGCCCTTTTAAATGTGAGGGCCCTTGCCTCAAAGTCATTGCTAGTAGATGATTTAATTCTACCAAATTCTTTAGACTTCTTGTCCATTACCAAAACTTGGCAACAAGCAGATGATTGTTCTACTCTGAATCCTGCCCCTGCTACCTAAGTTTCTTTTTTGAATGTAAGGCATGTTGGATAGCAAAGGGAGAGGAGTAGCTATCGTTACTAAAAATGTGCTACATTGTAGACATACAACCAATTCAGTGTTTTCCTCCTTCAAACATATGCTTCTTAGCCTGTTAAATTCAATAAAAGAAACCCATTCTTTATAGACTTCCTAAATATCATTCTGATTTTTTTTCACATCTTTAAAACGTTTTGTCTTGTTCCTTTTTTTATTGTGGAATGAGCTTTGATCATGGGTGATTTTAATTTTCATTGCAGCCCCTCTCTGGCACCATCCTAGAGAAGGCCACTACCCCTGCCTTGCTGGCCAGTCACAAGGTTAAGGGGCCAGGTTCCTAGCTTGTTGTTACCGGGGGTCCTTTCCCAAGATGTAAAATAAAAATGGTGGTACCTCCACCCAGAGTACATTTTAGTGGGCCTGATCTCTACCAGTACAACCCCCTGTAATGTCGTACCAACCCACTTCCCCAAACAATCACCTCAGACATGGATGTACCCGAATCGAACATCCCAACATTTTTAACAGTTGGCATTCTATATTTCAGCTAAACAGATAAAATCAAGCTCTTGAGTCAGACCTTTTCTGAAACAGTAACATTGTGATTTATTTACATGGGGAGGGATAGGCTGGGGAGGATGGAATAGAGGTCAAGCAAACATTTTAATTCGATTTGCATTCTTAAAACAATCATTTAACCCCCAAACACCTTTTGATCATTGTAGCCACAACTCTCTAAACTAGTTAGCTGCTGCAGGTGTTACCATACTCAAATACCCCAAATGGTACCAGTTCAGAATGATGCCCTAATTTCTGTCCCTGGGTACCCAAATCTTATTGTTGCTGGCCTGAGGTGCAGCTGGTTGGCCAGCATTGGCACGCTTATTTGAATTAAACTTTTTACATGCTTCCTTTTGATTACTTTACTTGCTTCCTATGCCAGTGGGCATACTTGGACAGGACTATGTACAGTCCTCCAATCAGGGTAATTCCTGCTTTTACTCATGGTTCTGTGACATCAGCCCTAGCAAAATGGTTTACATTTAGTTCCCACATAGTCCTGAACTCCCAGTGTCCCTGCAGCCAAACTATTTACTTTTATTCAAGTGTTTTCCCACACATCTACAACCACCTCTGTGCCCTATTAAGCGACTGCACCACTTAGGAGTTTCAGTCAATCATTTTTCAGTCACTGCTGCCATTTTGTATTGCTCCTAGGCAGTCACACACAGTCCCAGCACAGTTCCTATATTGTCCCTCTTTACAAGGTCAGTAGACATCACAACACTTTATTTATTTATTTACACTGCCCCAATAGTCTGAAAGCAACCCCTTTACCCTTGTACACATTGCCAGACTATAACATTTTATTTATTTTTTCTGCCTGTTGCTATTGCTGTTTGACTCTGCCCCTAAGTCCTAGTTCATCATTATTCATGAGGTGCATCATTAAAATCCATGAGGCAGCTCCTGATTCCGTGAGTGCAATTGGCGCTCACAAAACAGATCTTCTGCTTTTTCCATTGCCTCTCCAATATCCTGTAGGTCTCCAGTCCCCATTTTGCTTGCCAGACAGACTGGGACCACCAGAGAGACAACTTATATGGCCACAGAACGGATGAACTGAAAATGCACTTCTGCGCATGTGTGGATTGCCGACCCTGCATCTGAGTGTAAAACAGGGCGGTGACTCTGTGGCCCAGCTCCTCCAGCCCTGCTCTCCAAAAAACACCATGTGGGTGCCGGAGGGAGGATCAAGACTACTGGGGGGACTGGCTAGGAGCTGGGACACACCAGGGAAAATAGGGCACCAGAACGGGGAAACAGAGCCCCAAAGGGGCCAACAGGTAAGCCCCTTTATGGGGTGTGGGGTTACATCATATTGATAAAATATCTGAAAAACAAGTTAGGGAGTTAATTGATCTTTTTGATCTGCATAGATTTGAGCGATCAGTGAACTCCCCAACCCATTCAGCTGCTCATATTCTTGACTTAGTTCTTTCTAAGAGTGTATCAATTACCCAGTTTCGCATAATCAAAATAGCCATGTCAAGATCGTTCTCTTATTAGAGCTCAGAGGTCCAAATCAAATGTTTTTAAAAGGAACTTGGTCTTTGCCAAATTTATGGCACATTTTGGCAAAATATAGGGCCATAGCAGGGTATATATTTAACAAAGACAAGACAGCTATTCTTTAACTTAACTACATCCCCCCCTGCCCAATGCTATCTGAATTTTGGTTTAAATAGGATCAATTGTTTGTTAAATATCTAGTGGTAGTGAGTCCCAAGGATTTTACAGAGCTCTACATTCTTAATTATTAAGCTTTAATGCAGATACTTCTTGCAGATTTGGAACACTGACTGCAACTCCCTTTACCTTTCATTAGTAAAGTGGAAACAATCAGGATGGACTTCCTTCCCAGACTGCTATATTTGCTTCAGATTGTCCCAATTTCTCCCACACAGCAAAATTAATGACAGTGGGATATATATATATATATATATATATATATATATATTATATGGAGAGAGACAGAGAGAGACAGAGAGAGAGAGAGAGAGCGAGAGAGAGAGAAAGAGATAGACAGACAGATAGACACATAGACAGATAGATAGATAGATAGATAGATAGATAGATAGATAGATAGATAGATAGATAGATAGATAGATAGATAAACTTTATCTGGAATGGTAAATCACACCAAATAAAGTTCCTCAACTCCAGTTGCACACCCAAAAGGTTGGATTAGCACTTCCTAACCTGTATGATTAAGTCATGGTAGCACAGTTGCAACTCATTTGCCATTAGTTAACACCCTATTACAAAGCACACTGGAAAGGTATGGAATTAGAGATAGCTTTACACTCTGTGGAACAGGCACAAGAGAAAGGAGGGTTGCCCGAGAACAATAGGGCAATAAACAGGGAAGTACTTTATCTACAGTTACTAAGATTCTTACCACAAGAACAGACTAGAGGCCTACTGTCCACTCTTATTCTAAACTTATTCTACAATTAGATAACCTTAGGTGAGAATCAGATGACAAAAGCCACTCAGAACTGTATTAGGGTAATCATCACTACACACTTCCGTCAGAGTCTAGATGTTACAAGAGTCCAGAGATCCGGCATCTTCGTGTACACCGTCGATCTGCGATGGTAGCTACGAAGGGGCAAGCAAACAGAACAATAATTGCTAATATAATCCCCAGCAGGGACCTTGTCAAGGCCACTGGGTAGTGAGAGGTTTGTTAAACAGACCATAAGATTATTTGGCAAAACCCACTCTCTCTCCGAGGCTGCCGGAATGGGGAACCAGAGCAGCTGGTTCCTGGAATACCCACTGATGAGCTGTCGGATTCCTACTGAAAACAAGGGTTCCTCAGCCAAAACCCACTCTCAGGGTTGCCAAGGACAGAGAGAGAGATCAGGACCTGTGTGGCGACGAATCCAAATGGAGGACTACCACGACCTGAAAGATGCTGCAGCACTCCAAGGACCAGCTAAACTTGGAAGGATTTCTGACAGGACCAGAAACCAGAAGACTCTGCAGAGATGATGGTTGATTCTACAATCCTAGGATCAGAACTAACACAAAAACAAAGAAACGGCGGGTGTGTCCCATACTGGGCTTCGACGGACTCGACTCTTGGCGAACGACCAGGAGGGGCGCAGACCAGGTTCTCCAGGATGAGCACACTTTTCTGTAGAGGGCGACCAACTTCGGGACATCTGGAACAGGAACCATACGAAATGACACTGGCACGGCTGTCGTGATGCGTTTCGGCGGACGTGCCTTCGAGCTGTGAAAACAAGAAATGGTGGGTATGATTTCTGGCACGACTGGCGATGGACTCGACTTCGGCAGACGACACAGACGGAAGTGATGAGCTGATGGACAATCCCACAGTAGTGAAGGATGCTGAGAAGACGTCGTCTTCTGGGTAGAGACCGATTCTGAGTGAGGAGTATAAGAGGTCGCACAATAGGACTGCAGTGTGGTAGAAGAGCGAGACTGTCCTCGTAC
Source organism: Neoceratodus forsteri (assembly GCA_016271365.2). Taxonomy (NCBI): domain Eukaryota; kingdom Metazoa; phylum Chordata; order Ceratodontiformes; family Ceratodontidae; genus Neoceratodus; species Neoceratodus forsteri. Next base: position 624,712,150 of record CM057458.1, on the reverse strand, counting down.
ACTGGTAACGATGTAGCTGAAAGATGCCAAGAGAACTCTGGAATGATACAATAATTTGCCGGGGAACGGGCAAATTATAAATTTAGGGTCAATTACTACTGGCGGGGCCAATGTTCAGGTGCTTAGAGCAATAGTTCGGGTACTTAGAGCAATAGCTCAGATACTTAGGGCAATAGATAGCCACAATCCAATACAACACGGTCCTGGTGCTTCCTAGCAAGTTCACAGTCTTTCAGGTATTTTAGCAATAACCATTGGATAGGCAGTACAGTTGTTGCAATAGCTTCACTATATAGGCGAACTGAGCACCCTTGGATAAACCCCTTTTTCCTAAATGTAGGGTCTTCCTGACTAGGATCTGGCTACCCCTGAACGTTTTGGCTAAGGAAGCCCTTAGTACCACTAGGTTGGCTTGCCCTATTACACTAGGCCGGGGCCTCCCCTTTAGTACCACTAGGCTGGCTTGCCCTATTACACTAGGCCGGGACCTCCCTTAGTACCACTAGGCTGGCTTGCCCTATTACACTAGGCCGGGACCTCTCTTAGTACCACTAGGCTGGCTTGCATTATTACACTAGGCTGGGGCCTCCCTTAGTACCACTAGGCTGGCTTGCCCTATTATACTAGGCCGGGGCCTCTCTTAGTACCACTAGGCTGGCTTGCCCTATTACACTTGGCCGGTGCCTCCCTTAGTACCACTAGGCTGGCTTGCCCTATTATACTAGGCCGGGGCCCTCCCTCGAACCCTGCTTTACCTCGGGCCTAATGCCCTACATTTACCTCAGGCCTGACGCCCTACAATAAACTGGGCCGGACGCCCTAAATACAGTGGGTCTGATACCCTCTTTATCATGGGCCTAGATTGCCCCATTAAACCTAGGGCCTGATAGCCCTCTTAAAACTGGGCCTGGTGCCCCACTCTATACTGGGCCTGAATTGCCCATTAAACCCTGGGCCTGCTAGCCCTCTTAAACGGGGCCTGGTGCCCCACTTTATACTGGGCCTGAATCGCCCATTTAAATAATTATTAGGCAAGAGAAAAAAAAATATGGTCGGGCCCCTTTAAATCTGGAGCTCTCTGAGAGCTGCTGTCACTCTAAAACACATCGCCGCCCCAAATTCCGCCCCCTAATACATATTTATTAGGCCGCTATACTGGCCTTGCCTTTATTTATTTATTTATTTTTGTATTTATTTGAGCATCAGTTTACAATCTTTGAGCCAGAGGCACATGTCCAAAGGTACCTCGTCACATTGAGGACAAATACATTACATTACCGGCTCGTTGTTATATCACAGAGTTTCAAGTTGTAATAAAATGACAACCAATTGAATTGACAGCCATGTATATTTACAAATATTTGTAGAGCGAAGGAACCATTCTAGTTACAGTGGTGCCGCTCATGCGAGCATTGTCAGTATGTGGTGGACTAAGTCACGACTAGTGACAGGTGCAACTACGTGCATACTAGTGGAGTACCTCAGGGCTCAGTACTGGGTCCAGTCCTCTTTAACATCTTTATAGGTGACACTGCAGAGGGTCTGGAGGGAAAGGTATGCCTCTTTGCAGATGACACAAAGATCTGTAACAGAGTTGATACACAAGGGGGGCTAGAAAAGATGAGAAGGGACTTGGCAAGTTTGGAGGAATGGTCAGACATGTGGCAACTTAGGTTCAATACAAAGAAGTGCAAAGTAATGCACCTGGGAAACAAAAACCCAGGAGAAGAGTACACAATAGCAGGGGAGGTACTAACAACAACAAAAATGGAAAGGGACCTGGGGGTAGTCATATCAGATGACCTAAAGGTGGGTAAGCAATGTGAAAAGTCGGTAAGGAGAGCCAAGGGGATACTGGGATGCATAGGAAGGGGCATCACAAGTAGAAAAAGGGAAGTGGTTATCCCTCTGTACAGACAGTTGGTGAGACCCCATCTGGAGTACTGTGTGCAGTTTTGGAGACCTCATCTATGCAAGGACATAGACAGGATGGAAGCAGTCCAGAGGAGGGCAACTAAATGGTGCAGGGTCTGCAGCAGAAACCATATGAAGAGAGACTGAGAGAGCTTAATATGTATACCGTGATGAAAGAGGAACAGGGGGACGTGATAGAAACGTTCAAGTACCGCAAGGAATCAACAAAGTCCAGGAGGGAAGCATCTTTCAGAAAAAGAGATGTGTAAGAACAAGGGGCACAATTTAAAGATAGAGGGGACGGCTCAGGAGTAATGTGAGGACATTTTTCACGGGAGAGAGTGGTGGATATATGGAACAGCCTTCCTGAGGAGTGCTTGGGTCTAAAAACAGTGGGGAATTCAAACATGCATGGGACAGACACAAGGCAATTATGGTGGGAGTTGCAGGAAGTAGGCTGTTGGTTAACTAGAATCTGCAGCTTACCCAATAGGTAGGGAAATGGGCAGACTAGGTGGGCCAAGTGGTCCTTATCTGCCATCAAAGTCTATGTTTCTATGTAATAGCTGGTTCAAGAAAAGTGTTTTGAAGGTGGAGATAGTGGTGGCAGAGATGGCTGGTGGAGTGCGTTAAACCAGGCTGGGGCTCTATAACAGAAAGATCTGTGTCCATGGCTTGTCCTGGTTCTAGGGATCAGAAGGGTGATTTTGCAGGAGGTCCGGGTATTAATCAAAGGTTTGGCTTGGCGGATGGAGGCTGTCAGCGCAGGGGGGGGGATAGCCCGAGAAGGTTTTTTTTTGTAATGAGGCTGGTTTGGTATTGAAGTTGCTCGTCCAGATTTAGCAGCCTTGCCAAGTCATATTGCTGACATGAGTGAGTGAGCCTGGGGGCCCCTGCAATAAGCCTACACGCCTTATTCAGGACAACGCGGATTTTGTTGAGGGCGGTCGAGTCAGCTGCACCGTAAACAGGTAGGCTGTCACCACCAGAGACAGTATCGAGGATGTAACTGCTAGTCGGAGGGCAACGGGGGGCGGGGGACAGTTTTTATGGTGGTAGAGGATACCTAGCCGCACATTAGTAGCAGAGGCAAGTGCCTCAATATGGGTGTGGAAGGAGAGGGAAGTGTCAAAGCTGATCCCAAGGTACTTGCACAAGTGGACTAGTTCAAGGGGTTGCTTGGCGCTGGGGAAGATGCGTGGTGGGAAGTTACTAGCTTTGTTTTGAGGGCGAGCAAAGAGCATTGATTTGTTTTTTTTGAGATTGATGACAAGTCGGTGCTCTTTGAACCAGGTTTCTGCATCATTGAAGGTGAGTTGTAGGAGTCCTGAGGCGCTTAAGGCGTGTGGGTGGCAAAGAGGACGGCATCATCTGCATATAATAGAATTCTACCAGTGCATGCACTGGGTAGGGTGTTTAGGTAGATTGAGAAGAGTAGCGGTCCCAGGATGGAGCCCTGGGGAACACCTGAGCGGATGGGACAGGTTGTAGAAAGTGTCCCGTTGATTTTGATACGTTGGAGGTGGTCAGATAGGTAGCTTGTGCACCAAGAGATCGGCCTAGTAGATAGGCCAGTATGGCAGAGGGCTTCCAGTAGGAGGGGGTGGGAGACAGTGTCGAAAGCCTTGAGAGATCTACAAACACTGCACCAGCTAGGGCACCGGCATCCAGGGAGGCGTGTATAAAATTTGAAAACTCAATTAAAGCCGTTCCGGTACTGTGCCCTGCCCGGAAGCCATGCTGTTCTGGACAGAAAATGTTGTACTTGGTTAGGTACTCAGTGATTTGAGAAGCCACCAGCTTTTCAAGGGCTTTGGAGAGGGTGGGAGGATGGAGATAGGTCTGTAGTTCTCACATTAGACCTGTCACCGCCTTTGTGGATGGGGCGAATTCATGGCTGCTTCCATGCAGTTGGGAATTGCCCCAGGCAGAGGGATTTGTTGAGTAGGGTGGTGAGCGGAGTAAGTACCTGGTCCAGCACCTGACAGAGAATGCTGGGGTCCAGGGAGTCGCTGCCGGGACTATTGCTCTTTAAAGCTTTGAGCAGGTGCGGTCTGGCTTCCTGGTCAGTTACACTGCATAGATGGAAACAAGGGCATTGGATAACAGGGGCCGGCCGGGAGGGGAGAGGGTTGAAGAAATTACTGGGGAGGACCGAACTAAGGTCCGTGAAGGTAGTGTTTAGGAATTTGGCTATGCAGGCCGGGTCAGTCGAGGTAGTCCCGTCCATGGTGATCTGGGCTGGGGGGGGTGCAGGCACTCCCATTCAATTGTTTAATGTTGTCCCAGAAGGTTTGGCGACACCCCCAGTAGGCGGTGAGTGTGGCCTGGTAATGGTCGGCCTTTGCTTTGGGGATAGCCCAGGTGCACTTGTTCCATGCTGCATTATAAGCCTGTCTGTCAGCTACCCGGCTGTTCAGTGGCAAGGTGCCATAAGTTATCCCTGTGCTTAGAGCAGTTGACATAGAGCAGGGTAACCCAGGGCACTGAGCTTTTGGCACGTGGTTCTGGTAAGGGGTGCGTAGAGGTCACAGGCTTTGTTGGAAAGTCTGGGAAAAGAAGGTGAGAGCTGTGTCTATGTCAGGAGCATGCTGTATGGGTGACCAGTTAATCTGGGCAAGAAGTCGCTTGAGACTTTTTAGCCCACCCAGGTCTGAGGGCTCATGGAGTGTGGGTTGGGCTTTAAGTGGGGTGGGGTCGACCGGCAGAATAGGATTGGGGAGTGATCACTGAGTGAGTCCGGGAGGACCTGGATATCTTGGATTTTTTTGGGGCGGTTTGTGATGATTACATCTAGAAGGGTACTGGTACCTCTCTTGGAGTTTACTCTTGTGGGGTTGGGAAATGAGTTGCGTCAGATCCATAGCCGCGAAGGTATTTCGGGTGGTGGAAGAGAAGGCACTGAGCCAGTTCACGTTTAGGTCCCCCACAAGGATGTGATCAACCTTGTGTTGGAGGGTAGCGAGATAATCGGTTAAGGATAACATCGCCGGAGTTTGGTGCTTTGGTGGAATGTATGCCATAGTGAGATATAGGGGGCCCCTGGTGGGGTCAGGTGTAAGTTTAAGGGTGAGGGCCTGAGCCCTGTTTACAAGAACCGGGGCAGAGAGTGCTAACCCAGTAAGTGAGTCCCTGATATAGATAGCACAGCCTCCCCACGCTACCAACACGATCCTCTCTCGGCATAGGGTGTATCCAGGTAGTGAGACAAAGTGATCAGGATGGATTTTGACAGCCAGGTTTCTACCAGAGATATGACATCTGGTTTATGCAGCATGACCCAGCATTGGAGGGAATCAAATTTTTTGAGTATGCTGCATATATTCATGGAGGTTATATGAGACCAGCGGTCCCAGTTGTGGGGCTGGTCTGGGTGGGGCCTGGGGTGGGATGTATACTGCCTGTGAGGAGTAGTAGGATGATCATGGCTCTAGCTAGGGGTGGAGTTTAGCGATCTTTCGTGGGTATTCGGGGTGGGGGGGCCATCAGGGAGGAGGGTATGGGTAGGGTCAGCACGGTTGGGAGGGCAGGGTGATTAGTCACCAGTGGGCGCCAAGCGGAGGGAGGTAACCTGGGATGGGTGCTGTGGTAGGGCACATGGTCATTGTAGGGTGGGATCTTATTATGTCCGGGGAATTGATGCTAGGGCGGCATACTGGATGGGCTGCCTGGTAGCTGGGTTATAGGTACCAGGTAAGTAAAAGGGGAGGCATAGTAGAGAGGGCGGGCTGACATGGTGCTTGCCATAGCAGCAGGGCAGAAAGGTAGAAGTATTTTGGGTGCTGTTCAGCAAGCGTAGATACCACTTTGGCTTAGTGGTAGTCCCGGACTCTGGTACAGAGAGTACCAGGTTCAAGTCTCAGCCAGGGCAGCTGGAGAAGGACCAGGTGGGAGCTGAGCTCTGAGTTCTGGGGCTTGAGACACGCATGCGTTGGGGCCAGAAACAAGGAGAAATAGTGACTCTAGTGGTCACAGAGTGCAGGCTAGGAGGTTAGGCTGGGGGTCAGGATGTATGATGAAGTATGGGGTGGGGCTGGGGAGATGTAGACAGGGATTAGAAGTAGGTAGAGGAGGGTCAATGTGGCAGAGATTTGCAGTAAGCAGAAGTAGTGGAGGCAGAGTGGCACAGGCTGACAGAAGGACCCAGGAGGTTTGGGGTAGGGTTGTATGACTGTACCTGAGGTAGGGTCTGTGGGTCCCTCTAGTGGCTGGCAGGTATAACCTGCAAATGGGAAAGTGGGAAGTGGGGACTTAGTAATTCAGCAGCCATGTGGCTGCTGCAAGTGGCAGTGTGCTGGGGGGGGGGGTCGGAAGGTCTAAGTAAGGGAGCAGACAAAGGGCAGAGATTAGTATGCAGCGGGAGACTGTACAGGTATTCAGGTCCCTACTGCGCATGCGCGAACTGTTGGGCTATGCCCCGACTCCAGCTCCTACTGAGCATGCGCGACAGTTCCAAAATGGCGACATCCAAGACATTCAGGTAAGCTGCTAAACTCAAACTGCTAAACAATTACAAGTCAGGACTGTACAGCTATGTAAACCGTCAGTTTCAGAGAGTAAAGTAACCCCAAGAACACCCCAGTCAGTCTACTGCTAGATAAGTACAGAGCTTTATACAGGTGAGTAACACAGTGTAAAACTACGAGATTTAAAGCAACTCCAAAGCAGTAGTCAGCAGGCAGTAGAACAGAGGTTGTAGCCCCAGTACAAAAAACAATCAGTTGATCTGTGGGGACAAAAAAATGCCCTTAACTGTCATTAGAGTCCAGCACAAGAACACCTCACACAGGCATCTGGTAGAATGAGAGAGGTCTCCTTTACCGCTTAGCCTTCCCGAGTTCGTTTCTGCTCCAGGAGGGAGCTCTGCTGTTGTTGTGGCTGCTGCAAGTGGCAGTGCCACTCCTGTGGGCGTCGCTAACCCTGCCCCCTCTCTAAATATTAAAATATGAGGGTCCTCTTGACCCGGTGCACCTGCGGCGCTCGGCCGCCTTTCTATGCGCCTAATGCGCTTTCTTTTTTTCAAATAAATAAACACAAACAGTCTCCCAGAAATGTGTGGTCAGCACAACATGTGCTGCCGCCGACTCACCGTCCAGTAGGAAGGAGCATCAGGAGGCGCACCAGGAGGCGGAAGGTATGCTGGCAGAGGAGGGACTGATTCAGGCAGCTGGGGGACGACTGGGGCCTCGGAAGGTCGACCGAGAGAGCCGACATGATGTGGCTAGCACGCTGCCAAACGGGGACCGGGCAAACTGAAACTAAAGGGGAAGGGCAAAATAAATAAACGGAGGGCTATTCAGCCCAACGACGTGAACAGGTGAATTTTTCTTTCTCGGGGACCCCCACCGACTCGCAGCAACAGGGAGGGTGACACAGGACTGGAGGAGGACCCACCACGCAGTCAACAGGACCGCCACACGCACCCCAGGTAAGCTACAAGTCACTGTTGTACTCCTGTGATCCTCTCGACTCCACAGTCCAGCAACAACAACTCTTAAATGTTAACTGTTCTTTTTTTAAAAACGGACAACCCTTTATTTCAAAGCGCCAGGGTTCGATTCTCGAACCCCGAGCTCCTGCCCAACAAACTCTAAGAACCTGAAGGAGGTACCACCTGCGCCAGGCCAGTGGTAGCGAACCTGGCGCTGGTGGTGCCCATTCTCCTGCTGCTTGCTCTGGGGTGGAGACGCAGGCAGCAAGGAGAAAAAAATATTTACTTTGCATGCCAAAAGCCCTTCCTAACGTTTGCTATGCACACAAAAGAGGGACCCCTGGGCATTTTAGAACCCCTATACTTTATTTTATTTACTGGGATGCCCCAACTGGGCATTACATACTTTAGAGAAGAAACCAAGCTGGTAAGAACTGTACAAGGGTGGCCATCTTTGCCAAGGTTGCTTGAGGACAGCGTGGAACCTATTGGTAGCTGCAGTACCTCCAATCAGGACATGGGGCTTGAGAATAGTGTGGACCAATGAGGTGTCGAGATTCAAACCAAACATTCTGGGGTTGACAGTTTGACCTGGAGTTTTTTCTGTGAGTGTTTTGAAGAAGAAACATCTGATTTTGACAGCTTCTGCTGCTATCACAGAAAAAACTGAAGTAGTTGTGCAAAACAAACTAAGGACATTCTGAACTTGCTCCTAATTGTCTGGTAAATCCCAGAAAAAAAAAAAGGATTTACCTCTGCCTGAACTGAACTTCTGGTATTTGGCAATCCAGATATCAGTGACTGCTGGAAGGAGTCTTTATTTGTGCTTGTATGAGGTGACAATCCCGTGCCTCACTGACCTGCCACGATAGACTGTAGTTCCTGCCAGGGCACCTAAGCTCTGAGGTCCTGCCTGCCTGTTCAGCTGCCTACCTACTGCCAAGGTGGGTGAAGACAAGTTCCTATGTGGGGTGAAGATGACAGCCTGCCTACCTGGCAAGGTGGGTGAAGACAAGTCCCTCTGTGGGATGAAGATGACGGCCTGCCTACCCGGCGAAGTGGGTGAAAACAAGCCCCTCTGTGGGGTGAAGAGGATCGTTGCCTGCATTCCATGCCAGTTCACCGGTTCTTCCAAAACTGCCTGAAAAGGGGAGATATCCCCCAACTCCTGCATCTCCTATTCTCCAAAAGGTCGGGAGTACTGGGTTTTTACCCAACCAAATACTTTTCTAACTGTTCATCTAGCTAGCTAGCTAGTTAACTTTCCATGTGAGCTTCCTGCATGATCTTAGCTATGCCCACAGCAACAGTTACACCCAGGATAAACAGTACTTTGCATTTGCAGCATCCCACCATTTCCACGGGGCTGCACCCATGTCCTCTAGCCACAGGCCTGCAACTCCTCAGTGTGCACACAAAGTACTTGGGAGCTCCCATAGGGACTGTGGGGTTAACTGGTGCATCAGTGGGGGAGAGAGGGGCTGGAACAGAGAACACGTGGGTGTATATACTGTGTTGCCTGTTATTCTGCCCGTTTACAGTTTTTTTATTACGAGGTTTTTGTTGAATGTTTTATTACCCTTGCTTCCCTTGACCTTTATCTCATTATGCAGCCCCAAAATAAACCCCCTTATTTATTTTACTGCAGTTACTGAATTATTTGCATTATTGTGTAGTGTAATATTTGCATGCTTAGAGTGATAAGTGGGAAGGGGACTGTATATTGTTTTACCTGTTTCCAAGGGAGGGGGCTGTATTTCATTTCCTGGGGGGGAAGCACCCTGGCAGTACGCTGCTATAAGGATCCCCATAGGTGGAGGCACCGCACCACTTGCCAAGTCAATCATAACAAGAAACCCAGGCACCAACCTATATCCCTTAGGCAGCACCACTTGCGGGTGGGTGTGCAGACAGAAGGGATGGTGGTTACAAAAGAACTCACAGATCAGCAGGAGTGGGCTTACTGTCAGTGTAACCATATAGTGTACCTTATCGTCATCCTAAACAATCTCCCTATCTGCACAAGCATGCAATATATGTCTCGTGTCACATCTCAAGTCTAACCCTTATTACGGCTCACGAACATGCCGAACCACCCAGTCGTTGTACAGTAGTATTTGCCAAAATAACCATATATGGTATTGTCCTATATGGATCTAGCAGGGACCCCATGTATTAGATACAAATCCAAACCTGTACAAAACATGTTTTGCCTGGTTACTTGTGACGCTCTATAACAGGAATAACATTACTGGTGCATGTGTGATTATATGCTGGGGGGGTGTATGTATGTATATATGTATATGTGTGTGTGTGTGTATATATATATATATATATATATATGCTTGTTTGCTTTACTAAGGCGAAGAGAATGTACCACCAACTGCTGACTAACATCATGTAGGAATAAATGTATTTCTTACTCTTCCGACTGCGTTCACGTCATCTGTACTGTACACCCAGGTCCCAAGGTAACAAGTAGCCTGGAGGGTCCCCAGCTAAAATTCCTTGGCTACAATTGGTGCGTGACTCGGATCGCTTTTAAATGAGAATACCAAATTGGGACCTCGGCGTAGTCTGTCCGCGCCTGCATAAAAATACTCAAGCGAGCGACTCTCGGAGAGTCTAGTGCCGCGAGAGAGACTGATCACCTAAACCAACCACTGAGCTCTATGAAGTAACGTATGCTTAGAGGCGTGTGGAAAGGAAACATAAGAATAGGCTAGGGACCACTGTTACTTGCAAGACAGGGCTCTAGGGGGTCGTAAGACTAGGCCTATGAGATCACTACTGGTGCACAAGGGAATAATATCTCGTCAGAGTTAGCAGAGGAATAATGTCAAACCTTGGGATAGAATTCCACCGAGTTAATTCTGTAAACACAACGCAACATAATTAGTACAATGGAGACAAAATATATAAGTATTTGGGAAAAGATGCAAATTGGGAGCATATAATACCTCCCCAGAGGACAAGTCAGTCCGAGAACATTTTAACAAGCTAGTGTTGGATTGCATTCCCGACCAAAAATGAAAAGAAAAGGCTAGCAAATGCTGTACAAGGTCTCTGGCAATGCAGCCAAGAGGTAACTCACAGAGCATAAACTCCTTAAGGACCTGCATGAACAACAAGATATAGCGACCCAATTACGATCAGAAACAGATGGCTTAGAAACACAAATCAGGCAAGGGCCAGAGCAACTTCAGCAGGAAAACCAGCAGCTAAAGTCACAATTAGTAAAAGCACAGGGAGACCTTTACCTCTTGGATAGGGACAATTCTCTTTTAAAAATAAAAGTAGACCAACAATCCCAGGAGCACGCTGCTGAGAGCGTAGCTGAGCTTGAGAACATTTTTTTTATTTTTATTTTTTATTTTAGCTTTTGTTGACCGGTAAGTGCACTAGACAAATCCTGTCTATTTTCAGGCACGACCGGGAGGGGATACAGATGAATGCCAGTGACCTTGAACCAGATTAAGCTGTTGGTGGTATTTTAGTGAATGAGGAAATTTGGCCAGGACACCGGGGAAATTCCCCTACTCTTTTCGATAAGTGCCATGGGATCTTTAACATCCACCTGAACTACCACCAATCCAGGCAGATGGGACCTCGGTTTAACGTCTCATCTGAAAGACGAAACATTGAGTTACAAGAGAGATTTGAGGAATTATCAGAATTGTTAGTAGAATGTCAGAGCAAGTTGGAGGAGTCAGAGGAGAAAGGCGACAGGAGAAAGAAAAAGCAATCATGAAAACGGCCACGGTTACTACAAGAGGTATGTCCGCCACTGGCGGCGGTACAATGTCCGAAGGGACCAGACAGAGATATGAGGAGACAAAACTCCTGTTAGAAGGAAAAAGGGATCAATGTATATTACATTGAAAACATGCCACAGAGAGAGGTAATGCAAGTGAGGTAGATCGGTATACCCAGCTGGAGGAAGGCATAACAGAACGATAAAATAATATTAGTGGGCTATTAGAAAAGGACAAACAAGCCAGGCAGGAGGTGAGAGCTGCCGCCAACCCAGGGTCCCTCTCTATCCCCAGGGAGGAGGCAGAGGTAGTCACGGAAGACACACAAGAAATGGCCAAAGAGGTAGAGCAGTGGAAACCCACCGGACAAATGGTCCGGGTACAAAAGACGGTTACTCGCCAAAAAGGGGACCGATCAACAAAAACAGGAACCCGAGATTCGGGATCTCACTATCAAAGAGGTAACACAGTTGAGCCAGGAAGTAGGCCTCACTGACCACAAAACAAATCTGGCTGAATTAAGAGAAGGTTAAAACAAACTCAAACAACTCTGGAACTAACCAATAAGGATGTCTGCTGCATCGTTATGTTAAACTTAGTCCACACTTGGCGGAGGCGATGCTGGATGAGGTGCAAGGCACGCACACAGATGCGCCCACAAATCCCAACTCATGGGCGGGCTATAATGAAATAGTTGATGCTATCAAATGGGTGAGGGGGGAATCAGCCTGGCAGGCAGGGATTGACAAATTTTAAAATGGCATGCTAGTCCAGGACAACTGGCCTTGCCAAAAATGATAGTCCCCGAGTTTCAAGTGGTAGTCCAGTGCATTTCAATGTAATGTTTGAAAAAAACTTGTGCAGAAACAAAGTACGTGGTGAGGGGGATGTACTGTTAATAGCATGTAGATGCAGAACAGCAGAAAACAGGTACAATTATACAGTATGTCTTTTAATGCTAATAACATTTATTTTATCAGTCACTATGTGGTACGTGTCTTTATTGGGTGGTGGTACTAGTAGACTGGAATGGAGGCAGGTCAGTGGGAACAGGTGGCAGACACTTTACCACCTGGGTGTTTGTCTGTAGGTAGGGTACAAGTCAGCAGTGCAGCTGTGGCTGAATATGTCTGCTCCTAGAACTAGTGCCCAAGTACCACACACAGCAAGCCCTGACAATAGCCTTCTTGAACCTGTCCCATGCTCTTTTGCTGTGGTTTTTACAACAGTACCCACAGCACAGAGAACACAACACTACAGTGCACTTTAGTGTTCACCTGGCCACTTTGGGTGCCACCAGTTAGCTAGGGTAGGTAGAATTTTTTTTTTTAAGCAATACACTTTAGTTGTAGTGCAATTTTCTTTTTCTCTTTAATCAGTTCTTCTCTTTCTTTAAAGCACCTCAGTCCTCTTCCCCAACTGCCCAAGATTCCCTTTCCCACACACAAGTCCAGTCTCCCCACCTGCTGTTTCCTCTAATCTTCCTGTGTCAAGTTAACCCAAACTGCCCAACTCCAATTGCCCCCACACTTTACTGCTGAACTGCAGACTGTGCTTACACAAATATTCCCTTTTGTTGTTTTTTATTTTGTTTAGCTAAGCATTGGCAGACACTTTTCTTTCTAGTTGCCTGCTGGTTGATGCATTACTGTGGCTTAGGTCAGGGTCCTTTCTCAGACACTTACTGACTGACCTGATTCGAATTGTTCTTTACTTATTTTTTTCTCACAATTATCCCCCTTTCGCTTGGTTCGTCATCGACGATCCCATATGCCTCACAACCAACACAGACATCACCCGACTGGCAAGGAAACTTCCCACCTCCTTCCTTCCCCGTTTCAGTCTTTTTTTTAAATGTTCTCCCCATCAGTGCATTATTTAGCAGCCAGCTCCCCCATGCCACTTGAAAAAATGTCCCCTGCAGTTGCAGCAACACTGAAGTTACTCCATCCACTGCACTGGTCTCAATGAAAATGGTGCGCCGGTGTGCGATGCGCAGTACCGTGCTAATCCGTCCAACTCCACCCCCATCAATCATGCCCGCACCCCACAGGACTGTCCCAAAGCATTGGTGGACTTACCTGGCAGCCCTGTGGCTGGCACAATGGCAGTGGGTGCTGTGATGATCTTGGGTGGGTAAAAGGAGATCCCCACTGCAGCGGGTGCATGGTGCTTCCTCTTCCTCTCAGCTTCTACTCCAGCGGCAGCGCAGCGCTCCCCGACACTAAACAGGTGATGACTAAAGCTTCATCACATGATGGAAGCTCTGCTGCCCCCTCTCTCCCACAGCCGAACAAGAGATCTGGGGACATCTAGGGGTGGAGTCGGGTGGACCGAAAAAATTAAAGAAAACCAAAAAAAAAGGCAGCGCTGATTTGGCTGTCCCTGGGACAACCAAGTACTGTGAAATTGGTTGACCCATGGCAAAAAATTGTAGCCTGGGATGTCGGGCTTAGGATTTGTCGATCCCTGCTGGCAGGAAGTCGACTGGGACAAAATAATGCAGACAAAACCAACAGTAGTGGAAAGGCTGTGAGTGTTTATCCCGAGGCTTCTTCGAGGTTTACTTGCGACATGGTGGGCAGGAATTTCCCACGAAGAGGATCCAACCTTTAGGGACCTGTGGATCCGGCATACGACCTGAACCCCACCCTACGGTCTGTGTTAAAACTATCAAGATCACATGAGGAAAGGACAGAGTTACTAGAAATGTACCTCAATGAAAAACAGAAGCGTAGCAAAGTTGCGGTGACCACATGGGTAAATGGGGTCCCAGCAGAAACACCAGCTGGTAAGTCAAACTTAACGAGTTTTAACTGTAGCTAACAGGACATACAAAAGTGAGTGTTGGGCCAAGGGCGGAGGACAGGAAGGAAAGGGGCTGAGACAAATGCAAAATAGAGGAAGGAGCAGGCTGGAGGCCAGTCGGTAGGCAGGCAGAGTAATGAGGAGACACTGTACAGGATCTCTCGACTCCACAAGTGGTACTAAAAGCGCCCCAGAGACAGGGACGGAGGACCCCTGGATGATGATGATGTCATCAAAAGGCTTAATGCCATACGCGAGGTGGACGAGAATAGGGAGGCGGAGGCTCCGGAACCCTGACGCTAAATGGGTATGTGCTTTACATGCTGATAGTCAGGGAGGCCACAGCTAAGGTTACCGCCAATGGCCATACTGCAGAAGCACTTGTAACACTGGAACAGCTGTATCTATTACTAAGATCAGCATACCCCTAGACACACTGAGACCACCATTATTTATAGAAGGATGCACGACATACCACGGAGGGTATTGGTCCCACTACAGCACATAAAGGCTAGGAGGTACACCCCTGGGATGTCAAACTTGCATGGCGGGGGAACCTCATGGAAGCCAACATTATTGGTAGTGATTGCTTAACTAAACACCAGCTCATTGTAGACCTTAGTAATCAGTGTTTATGGAGAATAAACATCAAAGGTTTTAAACCAGTCACTGTCATAGAGAGCTATGCCCTAGCCTCAATAAAATCAAATGCTGCCACAAGTGTTAAAAATTTGGAGACACGATTAAAGCACCCTGAATTTAAGCAAATTGTACAAAATCATAAGATGGTTTGGGTGCAAAACGGCACAGATTGTGGACAGGTAAGTGATATAGAGATAGCTGTGGAAGGCCCATGACCGGGGCACACCAAACAGTACCCAATACCAAAGGAAGCGGTAGAGGGAATTAAACCAGTTATTCAACAGCTGTTACAACAGGGAGTCATTAGGCCTGTGTGTTCAACAGCCAACAGTCCTATTTGGCTAGTGTTAAAGCCAAATGGAAAATACTGCCTGACTATCGATTACCGCAATTTAAATAAGGTAACCCCCAAGTTAGCCCTGTTACTGGTACCAACACTGAGATTTTTAACAAACTGCGGCCCGAGAGCAAGTTCTTTTCTGTTCTAGATTTGGCTAACGGCTTCTGGTCATTGCCCCTTAAGACAGAAGACCAGTATAAATTTTCATTTACTTCTCAGGAAAAGAGTATACATGTACTTGACTACCACAGGGCTTCTATTCAGCACCAACCCTGTTCCACAGGTACATAAAACAAATTTTGGATGAGGAGGGGTTAGAGACTCGGTCATCCAATATGTAGAATGACCTGTTGCTTCAAAGTCCAACAAAAGAGGGCCACCTGGTGCTACTGGACAGGGTACTAGGATTATTAAAGAAAAGAGGATTAAAAGTAAATCCAGACAAAGCCCAAATTGGTGATCAAAAGGTTACCTTCTTAGGAACTACTATTTCTCCCCAGGGGAGACAAATAGACCCTGCCAGAACGGCACTAATCCAAACCCTACCACTACCTACCACCATTACAGGCCTAAGGAAATTACTGGGTATGACAAACTTCTGCAGGGATTACATTAAAGGATACTCAGATTATAAAGCCACTATAAAATATGTTAAAAGATGACCCAAAGGGGCAGTATAAGCTCATCTGGGAGGGAGAAGAGTTATACTGTTTTAATAAGTTAAAAAAGGCCCTACAGACAGCGCCTGCTTTAATCCAAGCAGATTACTCAAAACCCTTTATTTTACAAGCCAATGTGACTGATGACACAATCACTGCTGTACTTTTGCAAAAAAGAAATGGAAAGTCAGTGCCAGTTATATACCTTAATAGACAGCTATCGGAGGTAGAGAGGGCTTTAATATATGAAAGAGCAGTTCTAGCTATTGCATGGGCCGATAGCGAGTGAGGCAACAACTAGGTTTAACCCTATCATAATACAGACAACACATACCCTCTAAAATTGTTGTTAGAAAACAAAGTCAAGGGAGTTAGTTTAACTCGACAGGCAAGGTGGCTTTTAGCCCTGCAGGATAAAAATATTACTGTGGAAAAATTGACAGTACCACCCATGTTACAGTACCTAGATTACCAGGAAGAGCCACATGATTGTGGAGAGGTTCAGCAAATAGCAACCAGAGAGTCACCATTTGTAGATGGGCATGGCACACATGGCTATGACGTGGCCTACGTGGATGGGTCGAGATATTGGGAACAGGGAGTCCCATATATAGGTGCAGCAGTGTACCACTTCACAGGGTGCTTCCACTTGGAGAACAAGAGGCCCACACACAAATAGGAAATACTTATAAAATTGTCACCAAGAGACTCCTCCCAATTTGCGGAATTGGTCGCAATCTACGAGGCCATCCTGGCAAACCCTAAAGGTAGATTAGGCATCCATACAGACTCACAGTTTGCGGTGGGATCACTTACCACCTGGTTACCCATATGGGCTAACAGGGGTATGAAAACAGCAACCAGGGAACACGTCAAACATAAGTAACTACTACAAGCTATTTTAAAGAAGGGTGAGTCTATGCCAGGAAGGATAGCCATCATAAAAGTTAAGGCCCACGTTGACTCTAAATATACCACCCCAGCAGAGTTAAGAAATGACAGGGCAGATAAGCTCGCCAAAATGGCGGCAAAATTGGGAAACCCCTGGAAAGGAATCGGACCAGAGGCCCCCATCCATTCTGTACAAATTAAACCAGCCATCACGGTGCTAATGCCAACTCATAAACTGCTACCCAAAGCAAATTTGGGAGATTTGCAAAGCCAGGATCCCTGGATTGTAAATAAATGTACACAAACAAAGGAGGATTCCCAAACCAACTATAAATTTAAACTCAGAGATAACATCATGTTTAGACAAGAGGATTACAAAACCCTTAAATGGATACGTCCAAGTCAACTATATCATGATATTGTTATGGAAAACCACCGCTGGTGTGGCCATGGAGGGTCCAATAAAACAATGCAAATTGTCAAATCTAAATACTGGTGGCCTAATATGGACAATGCAACTGCAGACAGCCTACACCAAGACCCCAAGAGGGGCAAACCAAAGTTACAACCACTGCCATTGGCAGATGGCCCATGGGATGCACTGCAAATTGACTACATTGGGCCACTCCCAATGGCAAAGGGGGGATTTAAGTATATGCCGGTTATCACAGATATGTTTTCTAAACGGGTGGAGGCATTTCCCACGAAAAACAATACAGCAATAACAACAGCAAAAATCCTGTATAACCAGGTGTGCACTAGGTGGGGCTTACCCAATATTATAGAATCAGATAGAGGCACACACTTTGTAAACCAAGTAATGGCCACAGTGTGCCAAATAATTGGGGTCCAACAGAGAGACCACCTACCATACCATCCCCAATCATCGGGAATGGTGGAAAGAATGAACAGAACACATAAAAATGCATTAAAAAAGTGCGTCTTAGATGCTTGGAAAAACTGGATAGATCACTTGCCTGATATTTTAATGGCAGTCAGAGGGACCATCCAGGCAAGCACTGGATTAACACCCTATGAATTGATGACGGGGTGAAAAATGAGGTTAACGCACCAAGCAGATGTGCCTTCTCCAAGCGGCCCTATTAGTGATGAGATAAAACAAGAAAAGTTTCTGTCCAGGGTACAATCACAATTGGAATAGTACCTAGGATTTGCCGCTCAAAACATGGCCAAGGCACATGAAAAGAATGTTAACTATAGACAACCCGTTATGGGATGGGCCACACCAATAAAAGAGGGGGACAAGGTCATGGCCCAAAATTGGGAATAAAAATCACTTTGGAAAGATGCCAATTGGCTAGGACCCTATACCATGTTAAAGAAATTGGGAGAGAATGCAGTATACGTAAAAAGAATTACTAAAGAAATCAAGCCCGTGCCCCAGATTGTGCAACAACAACATGAGGGGAAAAATAGCTTTTGTAAACAAAAAGAAAATACAAATGACAAGGCCAGAGTTGTGGGTTCATATTTTTCAATGTAAAAAAGTATCAGATAAGGCTGACTAAACAATGATACTGTATTTGATTTGTCTTTACAGGTCTTTGGCACCATGCTTATGTTACTATTGCTGGCGGTGGCCAACTGCTGCAAAGCATCTTCTGAAATACAAGTGTCCACCGAAACCAATTATACAGTTGTAAACTATAAGGACACTGCCTACTTAAAATAAATTGGACATGAAGCCAAACGAAATTGCTGTCAAGGACTTGAGAATAAATTGGGCATTAAACAATACTTAAGTTGCAACTTGAGATGGTGCCAAGAGGCAAACTGGACTACTGGACTAATAAATCCACATACTTGTGCCTCGATTACACAGCATCGAGGATGGGTTGAGCCAAAATTGGAACTCTGGTTTTGGAGAAGGCAACCCCAAAGACTCAGGCACCTACCAAGTAACTATATATTACTGTACTCGCAACCCATCTGATAGGATAACAGGGAGGTGTACAGAGACGCAAGGACATAAAAGTGATGGTACCTGTACTAACATCATCTGTTACGCCAACCATACTAGTACAAAAATAACATTGGCTGTTAATCCTGCTACTTGTCCCAACCTCACAGCAGGACCAGAAAGTGGACTTACGTCAACACCCACTGATCAAACTCTTGTAAATGATGCACAATATGTTAGATTACCTGTTAGCTTTAATTTTTCTAGTTGGGACTTAAATAGTACAAGTGATTGTGCCAATACACATGTATCACAGTTTTATGCCACGATGCTGTTAAACATGGTCAGTGCCTTCCATGCCTGGGAGGGGGGTTCATAATTACCAACCAGACCCAGGGCTCGCTCAAAAGAAGAAAAAGAGACTTATTGGGTGATATAATGTGACTCTTTGGTTCTGGAATGAGTATCTGGAATCGAGCCGATCTTGATGCCATACAAGAACACCAAAATACCATAAATCAACAGGAGGAGGAGGAGGGGGGAGGAGGCCTCCTACCATTAGCAATTAACCAAGCCAGACTGGCAGTTGAGGAACGACTGACTGTAAATAACATGCATGACATAGCTAAGTTGTTCAAACAAGTTAAAAATAAGATAAATGACATCGTAAATGAACATAACAATGAGGTAGGTAACCGCACTGTAGGAAAAACTATAATCTGCTCCGCTTATGGATCTTATGTATTAACTACTGTGAGTAAATTATTACAGCAATTAAGTAACAACAAGTTACCCAATCAAATATTGGATGCACTAATCAAATTGTGGTATTGCCCCATGTGTCGGGATGTCAACGACTCCCCGCTGTTTGGCCCCTTGCGCCAACCAAAGGGCTCCACCAATTTGGTGGGTCAGAAAAGTGGCTACAATATATGTAAGGCCACAAGAGTTCAAACCTAACAGTACGCTGGCAGACACAATGAACATACTCCTCATTGTAAAATTACCACAAGTACAGTATAATGAACAAAGGTATACTAATGTCGTGAAGGTCCACTCCCTAGGTCAACTCCAAGGAGACGATTACGCCTACCGGTTAGCCCACCAGACATACTAGTGCAAAACAAAAACGGGTCCTGGGTAGAGCCAAATTTACACTGCTGTGAGGAAATAAATAGTCAGTGGGTCCGCCAGTGCAATGTTATGTCCCAAAATCAACCAGTTTGTGCAGAAGTGTCTATTAGAGTGCCAAATAACAATACCGCCTGGTGTCCAGTTCAAATACAACAATGGAACACCCAGCATGTAATCTCCACCTACAACTCCACCAACCAATACTGTATAGTAACAAATGTTAAAACATTAATACATCATGACAAAGCCTGTTCTATTACCCAACCTAACTTTTGCTTTATACCTAAAGGTGATGTACAAATTGGAGACTATACTTTCCACCCTAAATCACGATATAAGCCAATCCAAATTAATATTAGCACCCAAGCACCCCATCAAGCATATCAAATTAATAACTATGCACCCAAATTTGGAGCACCCGCCACCCATACCACCTCTTACTCTAAATGTGCAAAAACTGCTGGATCGTAAGGACCCACACCTAATCAAAACTGAGAACTCAGCACATAAATTACAGCTTAAAATTCAAGAATTACTAAATGATGCTCATAATGAACACCTCATATACAATACACTGGGTGGATCGTGCAGTGTGCTGTCATTTAAAGCCCTACTTATGCTACAACTGGTGCTGGTATTCATTTTAATGTTTGGAGCATGCTGCCTAAGACGCACCATCAGAGACATGAGACGAGAAATACAAATGCTGCGTGGAGCAGAACTTGCGACAGCAGCCATGTTATAATTATTAAAATGTCTCTGGACTGCATACTTGTAGGAAAAGCCACCCCGAGGGTCCCTAATATGGCCCCCTATCAGAGGACTTCCACTACTGTATAGGAGACCAAAACTGTTCTAAGTTATTTGGCTGCCTCCATAGGTACAAGGGGAGATTGTAACCATATAGTGTGCCTATGTCATCATCCTAAACAATCTGCTATCTGTGCAAGCATACAATATATATCTACGTGTCACATCTCATGTCTAACCCTTATTATGGCTCACGTAACATGCCGAACCGCCCAGTCGTTGTACAGTAGTATTTGCCAAAATAACCATATATGGTGTTGTCCTTATATGGATCTAGCAGGGACCCCATGTATTAGATACAAATCCCAAACCTGTACAAACATGTTTTGCCTGGTTACTCGTGATACTCTATAACAGGAATAACATTACTGGTGCATGTGTGATTATATGGTGGGGGGGTGTATGTATATATATGTTTGTTCGCTTTACTAAGGCGAAGAGAATGTAACACCAACAGCCGACTAACATCATGTAGGAATAAACGTATTTCTTACTCTTCTGACTGCGTCCGCATCATCTGTACTGTACACCCAGGTCCCAAGGTAACAAGCAGCCTGGAGGGTCCCCAGCTAAAATTCCTCGGCTACAGTAATTTTAAAATGTCTCTTGCCTATACAACGACCCAGGCATTGTTTTATTTATAGACCCCTCGGGTGCTAGCTTAGGTGTCTCTGACCTTCGTGTGAGTTATGCAGCAGATCAAGAAATGTAGCGTATCCACATGTACCTTAATTCGCCAGTGATAAGGGTGGGGTGGTGGTGCACCACCCCGGAGCGTGTTCTCCGATGGATGCAGTTCAAATGAAATGCTCACTGTCCGTGCTCAATTCACTTGCACAGCTGCTGAGTTGCACTGTAGGTTTAAATTTTTTTAATTTGTATTCTTCTGTAGTTACTAATGGCTGCCAGCAGGGACATCTGGGACCAAGGACGGGGTGGTGGTGGTCAGTATGGTTGCTCGATTGCTCTATCAAAAATTCATGTGGTGGTGGTAGAGAAATTGTGTGGGCCAGCGAGACTGCTGCTCATTAGTATAAGGTATGGGTGGACGGCTGAGCGTGTGGTGTGAGAATGAGAGGGTAGGCGCCGCTAGAGGTAAGGTAGTGGTTGTTGGACAGGGCGACGGAGTGAGAGAGAGAGAGTTTACTTTTAGTACTAACATCAAAATGCAAAAGCGACTGAGAGGGAGGAGAGCACGGAGACACAGAGAGATTTATTTTATAAGTGTAAAAGTAAAAGCAACAATTATGCACAGCCGCGCCGCCCTGTGTGTGGGCCGCCCACACTATGCACTCTGCTTCGACGGTACTCTTACTTACTGGGCGGGTGGGCTCGAGCCTGACTTTGTGATTGAGTCAAGAATCGTCGTCCATACAGTGTGAGAGAGTCATTCTTCTCCATGAGAGAGTAGTCTAGCCCATGGCTGCGCTGCTCAGTGCTCTGCTCTCCTGCTGATTGACTGTGCTGACTGACTGCTCGCTCACTCAGGAGACATAACATACAAGTTTTGGAGTCGGGATTTCAATATTGTGAACTTTGGCAGGATGAGGGGGTTATTGCAGAAGATGTTAAAAGGGGAAAAGGCAATAGAGGGGTAACTGGGGTAGAAGAAAATGTAAACTGGTAAAGGATGGGATGCTGCAAATATTGGAGGAGTCACTGAATTAGAGAACGCTGTGGATTGTGGCATAATTAAGAATTTATTAAAGTAGAGACTGGCGGTCTATAAAAATTGTCTTTTGACCATCTATTGTGAGGAGCCACTGCCACCTAACCAGCTAATGTAGCTAGCTAACTGTTTATTGTTAAAATCCTAGGGCTTGGCAAACAGGGATAAGTCCACACTGAAAAGCTAGACTCTTTTTTTCTAACAGCAAAACTGGTAAATTATTTTATTTTTCTCGAGATTCGTGACCCTCCTAGACCTGTAAGATACTTTTGATGCACATATATCCTGGTCATGAGACTCCACCTATAGGACCCAGATGCATGCATGCTAAAACATTGTAGCATACTGGTTAAAATGGGCTCTGAGTTACTGGATGGAGAACTAAACAAACAAAAACACAAAAGAATTCCCATTGTTTCTGTGGATGGAATTTGCAAAACTATGCCAGTGCTTCCTTGGAGTCAAGGTGCTGCTGTCAATTCTCCCTCTCAGTCATCGACCATCATTGGGTGATCTCATCTTCTGTTATTTGCTCTCATGCTGGCACTGGCCATAGGGTTTGGTACACCATTTGGTGTTTCCAGCGTTATACTGTTGTTGGTAACCTATGTGTTCAGTACAGTACAGTACTTTACTTTAGTTGCACTAATTTCATAATTTTTTTAAAGCCTTGTTTTGTTTGCTTCCGATCCAAACATAATTTTAGAGTCCATGTCCTATCTAAAGCCACTTTCTAAAGTATTACTTTCTAGTGCTGCAGTAATCAACACATTGCAGAGTGGTTCAATTTCTCTGCTTCTTTCTGCAGCCAGGGAGATCCTTCACAACTCTGGATGGCTACCTGAGCAACACAAAAAGCAAGCCTAAGCTTTGCTAAGTAAGACAGAATAACTTTTAGCAGTACATCTGCATACTTTTTTTTAAAATATTCAATAGTAGCAGATGGAGTTTATAAAGGTAACATCAAAGCCTTTCAATTCAACTCCCAAACAGTTCATCTGGGTGGCAGCACTTGCATAGAAAACACAAGAATTTGTCAATGCCTAATGTTTGCTTGCTGGTATTGGCATTAGTACTGCATGAGTTTGAGTGATGCATAATAGGAATGGCAGTGAAGTACTGAACTAACGCCAACCCCCACCCTGCAGAGACTGACAGGCACTGGGTTGTGCCTTTGGGTCGCTGGCCATATCATGCCATTCCACCTCACCCCACCCTGTAGACACTGACAGGTGTCATGGCGTTTCCTGCGGTCTTTGGCCCTTACTCTCACCACGTTCCATAAGGAAATAAGAGGAGATAGGTGCAGTATAGGAGAATGGGGTGAAAGTTAAGGTTAAGGCAATGGTGTGAGCATTATGGTCAATGATCCCAAGCCGCATTCCTGATGCCTGTCAATATGTATAGGGTTCGGCATTATGATTGGATACCCTAACGCCCAGGCATTTGTTGGTATTTGACCAAGGCACACCTCGATGCCTGTCAGTGGCTGCAGGGTGGGGTGAAATGGTGTGAGCATTATGGCCAATGACCCCAAGCCGCATTCCTGATGCCTGTCAATATGTATAGGTGGTGCATTATCATTGGATACCCTAACGCCTGGCATTTGTTGGTATTTTGACTCCAAATTTTCAACACGGATTTTTGGGACCCCACCTCATGAACAGTGGTATGATCATATATCACATCACAGTATTTTCAAAAATGCATATAGGGTGGGTGCTTGATGGAATTGTTGGTTAGCCAGTTGTCCACAACAATTGGTACTGCACACTCTAAAGCCAGCCAGAGTCTCCCACACCTCAGATTCTATGGGGGCAAAATTTTTCCTGAAATCAGGGGTAGGGAACATATAAAAAAAAGTATGGTTTTCCTTCAAGAAAAGCCCCAAAACTCACCACAGAGCATGTAGCCACCCCAGAGCTTCTGGGGGCCTTGCGTCCCCCAGACCACTTGCTCTTTTCTGAGGGGGGGGGGCAAAATTAGTGTCTTCCCCAGGGCACCAAAATGCCTTCCTATGGCTCTGGGTAAAGAAAGTGCACAGGGGGCACTTAGATCTCCGGCATTACGAGACCTACAATCACAAAAACACAAATACAATCTACTCTGTAATCAACAGCACGGCTTTAGGAAAGGACATAGTACAACAACAGCCTTATTTGATTTCTCTGGAGAAGTCCACTCAGCCCTGGACAAAGGGTGCCAAACAGGTGCAGTCTTTATCGATACATAAGCTTTCACACAGTCCATCATGGCCTACTTACCTCCCTACTTTCTAGCCTAGGCCTGGCCGAAGGTCCTTGTGCTTGGGTAAAAGTTATCTGTCCAATCGGTCACAGGCTGTAAAAATCTCTAATGAACTCTCCGACTTCAAACCAGTTCTCTCGGTGTACCACAGGGATCAATTCTTGGACCGCTCCTCTTTAGCCTGTTCCTTAACTCCCTCCCAGATATCTGCCAGGAGAAAATAATCTTATCGCTGATGATGCTGTAATTCTCTCTTCCCACAGGATCCAAACTCCCGAAAAAGCCTGCAACTTGCTTTCTCTAGTGTTGAAAGGTGGTTCCTGGATAGTAAACTTGTGCTAAACCACAATAAAACAAAAGCCATGCTCTTCTCCAATCACCAAAACAAAAACAGGCATACTCCACTCACCATACAAACCTCTGCGGGAATTACACTGGACCAAGTAAATACTTTCAAATACCTTGGCATCACTTTTGACCAAGGGCTCCCTCAACCCACTTGACCCAGCACACTGCGAAAACAGTGAACCAACGCCTTGGAATACTATTCCGTAACCGTCAATTTCTAAATCAAGCGGCATTGAGAATAGCTATACAGAGTTCCATAATCTCAATCATTGACTATGGCCTTATTATTTATGGCTCAGCTACCTCCACTGCTCTAAGGTGTATCTCAATCACATCTAAATAAGGCCTGCGACTCCTCACGGGGCTCAAGACTGACTCACACGTGTGATCTGTACTATGAATCGGCTGGTTGAACCTATCAAATCGTCTTATTTATCTCACCTGCACAATGGCGAAAAATCTGTCTTGGGACTGACTCCATTATGTATTCAAAACCTACTCAACTGAAACCTGGCTCACCCTCCACAGATCTGAGCGCCAAGCCTTTCCTGGTTCGAGATGCGGACTGCACTGGGACAAGATCTTTCGCATACAGGGCCCCGACATGGTTCAATGTGCTTAGTCCACCTACTCTATCCTCAATCTCGCTTAGGCTTTCAAATCCATGCTCTATGCCCACTCACCACCACTAGCAACTGTGATTGCGCTAGATAAAGACTACTACTCTCATGTCCATCCTCACATCTGAGGCCTCTTCCTCCCTGACTAATGAACCCTCTGGTACTCTACTACTTCCTGTCTCCCCACCAAACTCACTCCCCCCTTTTTTCCTGTCCCCTCTCACTTACTCTCCCCGCTCCACCACCTTTCCCTCCTCTCAGCCTCCTTTTGGCACCTAATGATCACCCTCTCCTGGAAGTTTCTTAACCTCGAAATTGTCTACCGCTTGAACCTGTTATAGCTTGTTGTCTATGAAACTTAAAAACATTACTGCCTTAAACTGTTAATAGCAAATTTATGATGTAACTTTCCTGTCTGGTTTTACCTGTAATGTGTATCGTGCTTTGTTAAATGTTCTTTGTGACGTGGAACCTTTGTAAAAGAGCCCTGGCTCAAAGGTATTAATTCCTAGACTAATAAACTAAACTAAACTAAACAAAAAGGAAAAGAGCAAGGATTAAAGTTGGGCAGGAACTCACAGGAAATCAGTTCCCTCACCTCTTGCAAAATTGTGTACTCTTTCCATTTCTGTCATCTGGAGAGTTCTCCCACCTAACACTTCAGAAAAAGCCATAAAAGCTGCTTATAGTGCGGGCATACCTCTCAACTGTACCACATTAGGAGGAACGTTCCTCGTTTTACTTCAAAAACGCTCCCTGTTCCACATTGTGAAGACTTGTTCCACATTCAAAGTCAACATTTGAAAGCAAAAATCCATAGTAAATGATGGAAAAAATAAATTATTCAATTAATAACAGACTTTCTGAACATAAATGCAACTTTTTAACAGTGTTTTGAGCTTCTTAGGTAAAGATTTGATTAAGTGTTCCACATTTTGTCCATTCGTTCCACATTTTGACAGGCAGTGTTCCACATTTGGGGGACAATAGGTTGACAGGTATGAGTGCGAGGACACTAGTTTTTGAAACAAAATGACATTTAAAAAAGGCACTTACAATTTCATCCAGCTGGAGACAAACAGAATCGTCATCTCTCCCAAACCGAAGAACCAACACCTCTCTGCCACACTTTTTATTGCTTGATCCACCTCTTTCTTGCTAGACAACTTCGGCAGCAAATAACTCATTTTGAATTTAAGTTAAATGTTTGGCTCAGATTTAAACTGACTGCGAGTGCGAATTTAGAAATTCAAACACAATGACATTCTGACCCAGTGCCATACAAAATGTATACCTTCTCACACTGCGCGGGTCAGGAACCAGGCTATAGAGGGAACAAATTTCACGACACACCGGGCATTCGGAACTGTTGCTACAGAAATCGAAGTTGCTGTGGGGATGGTCATTGCTGAGACACGCACGCTGGGACCTCTGGCAGCGTGGAGCCTGGGATTTAGAACCGGAGTTTATGTAGAGTCAAGGTACGGTATATGTTTCATTCTGTGAACATTCATGCACATTTTCAATTACGTATTTGATTATGTTGCAGACTTTTCTTTATAACTCACTTTCTGCATACTTGTTAGAAGTTCTCAGGGTCATTGCAGTGTGCATTATGTAGGGAGACTGGGCACGGGGAGCACCACGAATAAAGGTAGCTTTAAGTAGCCAAAGTAATACCCACAAATCTTTCAGATTTTGTGGAGAAATACGGCAGCAAATACAGTGTGTGGTCTAACAATATTTGTTGTTTTGCTGCTGCATTTCTCAATAAAATCTACACGAATTGTGAGTATTGCTTGTTTGGCTGTATCTGCTTTTATCTTGTTGAACTACCACGAGGAGCTACTAGTGCCCCGTTTCTTGTTTTCTAAGCCAATTACCGTGCAGGATGTTCTCAGAGGGTGGTACTGAGTGTGTGCCACTTGTAGCGAGGAGGACCTAGGACATGGAGACTGCTCTGGTAAGGTGTTTTCTGACCTGCTCCTGGCGAGGATAGGAACATGAGCAATCATTCTCCTCTGTCTCCCATCAGCATTTGACACTGCGGATCAGGTATGGGCGGGCATCTTGCAGAATTTGGAGGACTCGCTAGAACAAGGTTAAATGGTCGAGTCTTTTCTTAATGGCAGATCACAGAAAGTTGTGATGATGGGATGTTCTCATTGCACTTGAGAGTGGTCAGCTGTGGGGTTCGTAATGGTCTGATCTGTCACCCATGTAATTTGTGGGTACATGCTACCATTTGGACAGGTCATTAGACGGTATGGTCTGACTTCTCACTACTATGCAGATGATTCAGCTGTACCTGTGTTTTACAGCTGACAGGCTGGCTACAGTCCTGGTCCTGGAGAGATGCCTGCAAGAAATATCTGACTTGATGGCGGAGCTTGAGTCCTACCAAGATAGAGGTGCTGTTGGTGTAACTCGGTTCTTGCGGGGTGGCAGCCATTTGGGTCGCCTTTACGATGTCATCGTTAAATGGTGTGCCACTGTAGGCCATGGATAGGTAAAGAATCTGGGTGTCATTGTGAACTCTGACTTGACACTTGAACATCATATGGTATTCTGTGGTCCGCAGTGGATTTTCCAATTAAGGAGTATCTCCTGTATCAGAACTTATCTGGGACATGATGACCTGGTGACCCTGGTGCATGTATTCTGTGACCTCAAGACTGGACAACTATAATACTCTGTAACTGGGGCTATGAGGGAAGTTGGTACAAAATGCAGTGATCAGCTGATCTCTTTTGGAATACTCTGAACATATTACACCTGTGTTGCAGCAACTGCACAGAGCTCCTGTCAGGTGGCGCTGGCACTTCAGGATCTTGTAGTTAACTTACAAGGCCTGCATGGATTGGGGCCAGACTGCTTCAAAGACCTCTTAGTCTGGTATGCCCCTATGTGCCCGCTTCGCTCTACTGAGAGTAGGTTCCTTGGGAACATTTGAAACTTTCTGAGGCGAGGGCTTCATTGATAGCTGCTCCGATGTTACTTGAACTCTGTCCCTTTCAGCTGAGGAATTCCCCATCGATGGAGGGTTCAGAAGGGGCTAAAAACTTATCTATTTGCCCAAGCTTGTAGCTTGGAGTTTTAACATGGCACTATCTCTGTTTTGCTGTATTAGCTGTGTTTTATGTATTATTTCAATATAGAATTTAATGTTTTTATTCTTGGGTATGAGGATTTGTGAAGCGCTCCGAGCCATAAATTGAATGGGACATTATGTAAAATAGAAATGCCTTGCCCTCTTAGTCCCGCACACTGTTGTTACTATGCATTCCCCAAATCCAGACTGATTACAAATCAGTGTGGTGCCCTCCCCTCAGAGCCATGCCAGTTTGCCATATCTTAGCATAGAAAGGGCTTCAATCTGTTGCTGGCTCTGGCCGAGTCCTGATGCTGTCCCATTGCTCTCTGCTTGCTGGTCTTCATCTGGCCCTGCCTCACAGACATTCCTGTGTCTTTCTCTTTGGCACTGTTCTGCTTTTAGTTCAGAAACTGTTTCCTTCTTTGCCATTATCATGTTTGTCATTTACCCTGGCTACTTCACGTGCCATCATGGTACCCCTGTTAGTTGCTGGCTCTGTGCTGGGGTCCTAATGTTGACCCATAGGCATAGCTTTCTGCTTGGTGGTCGTCACCTGGCTGTGCCTTGTCAACGTCTCTGCTGCTCTTTTTGGCTGTGTTCTCTGTTCACACTTCCAAGACTGTTGCCTTCTTGCTCATCATTTTTGTAACTGGACACTCGAGACTCCCACTCTGGCACTGTGGTCAGAAGTTGGCTCCGTTCTTTGGTCCTGATGTTGGCCCATGACTCTATTTGCTGGTCATTGCTGTGCTGTGTCGATGTCCCTGTTGCTCTCTTTGGCTCTGTTGTTCTTCAGAGCCTGTTGCCTTCTTTGCCATTGACTTTCTTGTTGTTGACTCTGGCTGCCTAAATGGTGCCACAGTCAAATTCTGGCACTGTGCTCGTGTCCTGATACTGTCCCGTAGCTTTATGCTTGCTGGTCATCGTAAACTCTAGCTCTGTTCCCCGGCCCTCTTCTCTGTTTTCCTTCAGGAGTCTATTCCCGTTTTGCTGTCGGCATTCTCTTTGGAAAAGCACACATGCCTGCACTCAGACAGGTACAAGAAATCCAAGAAGGTGTCAGTCTGCAGTAACTCACGATTTATTGGGAACAGAGAGTACACAGCAAACAAAAGCCCTGGCACTTCAGGCCTTGAACATGACCCTTCTTCAGGGGCATGGCTTACAAGCAAAATAGTGTCTCTTTTAAATTACACAAATCATGAATATTCATCATGTAAATTACTTTGTTAATGAATCCAAATAGAGCAGTCTTAATAAATAAAAAAAAAAAAAAAGTACAAAAAGATATAGATTTGTTTGAATAGTACAATTACAGGGGTTGAAATTAAGTTTTGCAGCCACTAGTCAGCGGGGCTAGTGACTGGGAAAATCCACTAGCCCCACAGACTTTCCACTTGCCCAGCTGGTGTGCTTACTGAAATGTTACCTTCTTCAGTACAAGCCCATAGGGCTAGTTAAGAGAAAATCTTACTAGCCTGACACAAAATCTGCCAGCATTTGGCTAACGGGCTGGTGCTAATTTCGACTCCTGCAATTAGAAGTAAAGGAGTTTAGAAAATTAAAAACATGTTGCAAAGAGCTGGGAAGGGGAGTGTTTATATGAGAAAGACGGCAACTGCTTAATAGCGGGCTGTATAAGTTAATGCTGAAGCAAGGAAATAGCTTCATACAAGTGAGTTCATTAGGGTGACCGCATAGTCAGAAAAGAGAACTGAGAAACAGGTTGTAAGATCAGTAAATAGCTAGGCAGCAGAAGCAGAGTGCCCCCACACAAAGCCATGCTTGAAAGTAAGACAAAAGGCAGAAGATAGAAACAGCTGCTAGGATAGTGCACCCTAATACAGGTGCCATACAATGTTAAGTGTCTCAATTATAATTTCTGATCATACACACAAATTGAGCACAGTAGTACAAAACAGGAGAGCCAGTTGCAAAAGAGGCTGACAAGTCACACGGCAAAAAGTAGGACTACTGATGATGTTACAGAATAGAGCAGCACATAGTGAGAAGAGAGCAGCATATTGTGAGAAAAAAGGCGTTTGCTGAGAGAAAAAAAAAAAAAAAACTTTTAGAAAGCTCAGTAAACATCCAGACTATGGAGGTAGGGTGCCCCACAAGCTCTACTGAAAATAAGAGTGCAAGTGGAAAATAGAGACAGGCTGCAGCTGTTAGAGTAGATTACTGTAATGAAAGTGCCACACAAAGGTGGTGGATAGTTTAAAAATTCCAGTACTG
This sequence comes from Neoceratodus forsteri, assembly GCA_016271365.2. Lineage (NCBI taxonomy): Eukaryota > Metazoa > Chordata > Ceratodontiformes > Ceratodontidae > Neoceratodus > Neoceratodus forsteri. The sequence goes on along the minus strand of CM057458.1, from coordinate 624,681,629 downwards.
AACAGAGGTAAGGCACATAGTCACAAGAGCTAGCCAGCTGCAAAAAGGGGCTGGCGCATCGCACAGCAAAAAGGTGGGGCTGCTGAAACCAAGTGCCACATAAGTCATTCAGTAGAAAACAGCAGAAGCCTCTGTCAGAGTTAACAGAAACAAAGATGCAAAATTAAATCAGAAGTAGGTGTGGAAAAATTAAGAAGGAAAATAGAAAAAGTAAAACTTAGCTGTGAAAAAAGTAGTCATTTTTAATTTGAGAAACAAAAATCCAGGCTAAGATTCTTAGCCATAAGTTGGTACCTGCATTGAAGCACTTGGAGAACAAATAATGAACAGCACATCATAGAGGAGTGGCTGAATACAGCACTGAGATGGTAACCAAGCTGAACACCAAAGGTAGTAAAACTGGATCCCCATGCATAACCTCCAATCTGAAAGGCAATAATCACAATTGACAATAAATCAAAGAAACAGAATTAAATCTGTGCAGTATTGTGATTCAGACCATTCGGTTTTAAAGCATGTAAACGTAAAATCCATCATGCTTCCTTTTGAAGCAACAGTCTGGCTCTGTCCCCCCTCCCTTGGGTTAATAGGGACATTTTCCAGCCCCATGAACTTCATGCAATTGGGGGCTTTATTGTGACACAGTTCAAAGTGTTTGCCCAAGGGATTATCGGGGATAGCAGAAACAACAAACCTGACATATTCTTGTATCCTTCTTTTTAAAGCAGCAGTACTAGATAAAAATTGAATCTGTTGTAAAAGTTTGTTCCCATGCTCTGTTGAGCATTTACCTGGTAATCTTTCTTGTTTTCACTATAATATCACCCCATAATTTGTTCTTTTTTCCTTGTTTTTGTCTACATTTCTTCCACCAGCCATGTTGAACTGGAACCCTCTGCTGCCAACCGCACATGTGTATGACTTCCAGTACTACACAGGAACAGCAGTAATGTGCAGCTCAGGGTCCCACTGAAGTAAACAAAAGACATGATGTGACGTGAAGGGGCGCTCGGCTGAAAATTAGGCAGCAGCCATATTTACTGTGGCACCACAAAACTGGAAATGAATCACTTTCTGATTATCTAGTACTGCTGCTTTAATGGCCCCACTGTCCGACCAACATAGATCTTATGACAGGTACAAGTCTGGACATAACACTACAAATAGTGTGGAACAGGTTATAAATTCCATGACTTCTGTTGTTTTTTGTGTAACAGGATGTATGAAACTGTTACCAGTTCTGCAGTATCTACAAACACTGCAGTTACCTCATTGGATATTGCCCGGGGGGGGGTACCAGTTTTGAGATGCACCTGTTATAGGTTTTGGCCTGTGAAAGAAACTGTGCATGACTAAATCACCACTGTCTTTGCTGCTATGAAAAGTAATCCATAGAGCCTGTCCCAGATGTTATAGAGGTCTTTATCACTTTATCGGACATGCAAGTACCTTTTGACAATATTGGACACTACAGTTAGGACCCCACAGAAACATTTTCTAGCTAGAAGTCTGAGGTGGGGGACCGCCCCCGACGTTGGCTCTGCCCCGACGTCAGACGTGGTTTAAAGGGGGTGGTCCACTGGCACCACCTCAGTTCTCCTGCTGGGGACCCGACTGAAAATACAGATGGAGAACCGAGGAGCCTCTCCCATCCCCAAAGAGAAGATGTAATGTTTGTCCCTGGGGGCAGGTGGGTGGGAAAGCCACCTGGTTCAAGAGATCCTCTCCAATATCTACTGTTACGTTAAATTCTTACGTAACTGTACTATCTCACTTCAATATTTCCAAAACCCCTGGCCTGACGATGTGCATCCTAGAATATTAAAAGAACTGACAGATGTATTGCCCCCCCCCCCACGTGTGTGTTTCAGTCTTCCTTAGACCAAGGGATAGTGCCTAAAGATTGGAAACATGCTTTAGTTGTCCCCATTCTTAAAAAAGGAGTCAGAACAAAACCAGAAAATTTTAGACCAATAAGTCTGACTTCACTAATGGGTAAGATCTTGGAAGGGGTTATAAAGGATTATATCCTAAGGCACCTAGAGACAAACGGTTTGCTGGACCATTCTCAACATGGGTTCACTAAGTCCGAATCTTGTCAGACTAACCTATTGGCCTTCTATGAAAATGCAAATAGGGAGTTAGACCAGGGAAACTCAGTTGATGTGGTGTACCTAGACTTCACAAAAGCCTTTGATAAATTACCCCATTTTGAGTTATTAAGATTGTTAGAGAAGATCAAATTACTAACATACTAAAATGCCAGCAGAATAGGCCTAATGGTCTTTCATGTCTGCTCGTTTGGTCAGCCCCCACCCTGGGTGCTGTCCTTGCTGTCCCCCTCGCCTTCTCTGGCTTCTCCCTTCCCAGTTCCGGATATTCTTGCTGCATTGGATTTTGCTTCCTGAACCCTTCCCTTGTACCTGTCCCACCCCCTCTTGAACTCCTCCACTGTCTCTGCCTCCACCAGCCCCCTAGGTAGTGCATTCCATGGCTCTACCACCCTCTCAGTGAAGTAGCACCTCCTCCTTTCTCCCCTGAATCTTCCCCTCCAGCTTCCACCCATGCCCTCTAGTGGCCCCTCCTCCTTCCTTGAGCACCCTCACTGTTCCTCCCTGTTTACCCTCTTCATGTACCTGAAGACCTCTATCATGTCCCCCGGTCCCTTCTCTCTTCAAAGTGTACATATTTAGCTCTTGAGCCTCTCCTCATAGGTCCTGTCCCCAGACCCAAATCATTTTGGTTGCCTCCTCTGGACCCTCTCCAGGAGGTTAATATCCCTCTTTAAGTGCGGCCTCCAAAGCTGCACGCAGTACTCCAGGTGCGGCCTCACCCAAGCAGTTATACAGAGGGAGTATCACTTCCTCCTTCTGGAGGTGATCCCCTAGCGATGCATCCCAGCATCCTGTTGGCCTTGGCTGCTGCCCTCCTACAAGTCTCAGAGTTGTTCATCTTGACATCCACCACCACCCCAGGTCCCTCTCAGCCATTGAGACTTGAGTATTCCCCAGGGTGTACACTTGGCCTGGGTTCTGCCCCAGGTGGAGTACCTTGCATTTCCCTGCATTAAACCTCAGCTTCCACTTTCTAGACCATCTTTCCAGAGCCTCCAGGTCCCCTGGGAGGCCACCCTCCCTCCTCCTCCCCATCCACCACCTCCAGTTTGAGTCATCTGCAAAGAGACTCATCTCACTCCTGATTCCTGTCCTTATGTCAGATGTGAGTTGAACAGAAGGGCCCAAGGACTGATCCCTGTGGGACCCACTAATGACCCTCCTTGGGAAGAGACTATCCCACCAACTCGACCCTCTGGGTCCAGTCCTGGAGCCAATTGCCTATCCATCGGATCATCTGGTTTCCCACCCCAAATTGAACCCTAATATTTGTAACTGGGTTTCAGCATGGTTACAGAGAGAGACAACAGAGGGTAATTAATAAAAACTTTCTAATTGATCAGCTATTTCAGTGGAGTCCCTCAAGGTTCCGTTTGGGTCCTTGCCTGTTCAATATACTGTCTATATACCCTACAATCAGATAATCCTAGGGTATGGCTATATAAATTTGCAGATGACTGCAGGATAGGGGCTGTTGTGAACACTTATGAGGAGGCACTGGAACTACAGAACATGATAAATAAAATTTCTGACTGAACTACTACTAATAAATTAGTTCTGAACACTACCAAATGCAAAATTATGCACATGGGTAAAAGAACAAACACAATAATTACACACTTGCTAATATACTCTCACTGGTACCACTGAAGAAAAAGATCTTGGAGTCATAATCTATCCAGATTTGAAGTTTAGTATACACTGTAGATTTCAGATAAAAAGGCAAATCAAAACCTAAATTGTATTTTACGATATATTGCTGGCAGGAAGCTAAGTGTTAATCCCACTACACGTAGCTCTGGTCAGACCCATTTAAGTATGCTATACATGTATGGTGTCCTCAAAACAGGGAGGATATTGATTAAAAAAAACTGTACAGAGAAGATTTACAGATCTATTCAGGGGATGAAGACATTATCATATCCATCTAGATTAATGGCTCTAAATCTATACTCACTACGTTATAGAAGGTTTAGAGGAGATATGTCCTTTATATAAGGCAATTGGTGATACTGACTACTGTACTGAGTTGGGTATTTACCCAAGAATGGACGAATATAGTATTAGAAGGCATAACAAACAACTAATACAATCCAAATGGAAACATAACATGTAAACACTGGTATAGCCAGAGGGTAGTTACTCCTTGGAATGCCTTACCTAGGGCAGTTATAGATAGTGGGAGCATGAACCTATTTAAAAATAATTTGGACCTACATTGTGGAAATATGAAAATTGAGTTCTGATATTGGGTATAATGGGCAAGCTTTACAGACGCAAGTCTATTTGCTTGTATACATCTATGAAATCTATGAAGGGGGAGCTCTTGCAGCAGGTACTACCATTAGGACTGAGTCCCAAGCAGTGCCCAAGAAGAGACTCAGATAGAAAGGGTGGAGGACAATAAAAAACTGTAGGAAGTTAGGAGAGAAGTCCCTGAAGGACTGCTAGGCCGAAACCTGCTCTCCTCCTGGAAGCAATGTCCAGACTGTAGTGCCTCCCAAAGGTATGCACTGAACTCCAAGTAGCGGCCACAGAGGTCTACAGAAGATGCATTTAGAAGGGAAGCGAAAGAAGTCGCCACCCCTCTGGTGGAGTGACCCCTCAGTGGTCCCGGTAGAGGTTTGTTTGTGGTGCTGGTAGCAAAAAGTGATACAGTGCACGAGCCACTTGGTTAGAGTTTGTTTTGTGACAAGTGCTCCAAGTTTCCTGTGGGCAAAGGAGACAAACAACTGGTCTGTCTTTCTGGCGGAACTAGTCCTGGCCAGATAGTAACGCAAAATTCTGTGTACATCCAGAGTATGTAACAATGCCTCCCTGTTGTTCGAGTACTGTGGGTAATAAACTGGTAGTTGGATGTCCTGGTTCAGCGTGAACTGACACTACCTTTGGTAAAAACTTTGGGTTTTTATGCAGGGCTACTCTGTCCCTAAGAAAATAAGGTAAGGCTCTTTACACATCAGAGCCTGCAGCTCGAAATCCACCAGGCTGAGGTAATGGCAACTAAAATAACACCTTCCAAGAGAGAAGGCGGAGCTCACAGCTTGTGGCTGGTTCAAAAGGTGGCAAGGAGAGCTTTTCTAAAACAAACACATGGTACTGGGTCTCTCCTGGGAGTTTAATATGTAAGATACCTTCAGGAAGGTCTTGCAGATGTCCAGCTGTGCAAGAGTGTTCCCATTTATTGGTGCATGGTAAGCTGACAGAGCACAGAGATGCACCTTTATGGACGAGTAACTGAGACCCAAGTCGGACAGGTGGAGAAGATACTCCAGCACAGATTCCACCGGACAACCCAGGGGATGCAGAGAATGTGGAATCACCCATAAGCAGAAGTGCTTCCATTTCATCGTGTAGGTCACCCTGGTAGAGGGTTTTCTTGCTGCCACAAGCACCTCTGCCACTCTGAGGGATACTCCAAACCTATCCCTAGCTAAGTCTGCAGGAGCCAAGCATGCAGGTGCAGGGACCAGAGGGCCGGATGGACCAGCGTCCCTTGCTCTTGGGAGAGCAAGTGAGTGGAGAGGGGCAACGGAACTGGCGGTTCTGATGCCAGCTGTTGCAACAGCAGGAAACCAATCTATCAAAGCCAGAATGGTACTACCAGTATCATCCTGGCCTCTTCTGCCTGTAACTTGAGCAGGACCCTCTGAAGTAGAGGGAAGGGAGGAAAGCATACAGAAACTTCCCTGTCCAAGAGAGGGACAGTCGTCTTGGAAAACACCAGGCCCTGGATCTAGCGAGCAGAAATTGGACAGTTTGACATTGTGCGGGAACGCAAAGAGGTCCAGTTCTGGCCGACCTAGCCTTCCGAAGAGGTTGTCTATGACTTCTTGCTGCTGTTCCCACTCGTGGTTCTGAGATCGAGAGCAGCTTAAGCTGTCTGCGAGGATGTTGTGGATGCCTGGAACATGGACTGCCGTGATGTCCAGCATGTGATCCACTGCCCAGGACCAAACTCTCATCGCCTCTTTGCATAGGGGATATGAATGTTTACCCCCTTGTTTGTTGAGATGGAAGACTACCGGAGTATTGTCCGACTGGACCAGTAGAGGTCCTGGAAGGAGTACCCTTGCAAAGCTTGAAGGGCATACAGAATGGCTCTCATCTCCAGGATGTTAATGTAAAGAGCTTGTTCTGTTGAGTTTCAGGAGCCCCTTGTCTGATGTGAAGCAAGATGTGCTCCCCATCCCAGTTCTGATGCATCGGTGGTGACAGTCTGCAGTGGACTGGGTTGCTGAAAGGGGACCCCTATGCCCAGGGGGGGTTGGGATGAGCCACCAGGTCATTGACTGTCAGACTGTGCTGGAGATCTGAATGTGCTCTACCAGCTCGTCGGTACCTTGATCCCATTGAACCTTGAGGTGCCATTGCAGGATCCTCCTGTTCAGACGCAAAAGTGGAACTGTAACAGTATCTGCTGCCATGTGACCTAGCAGTTGTAAAACCACTCTTGCCGAACAAAGTCAGAGTCTTGTACCCTCATGGCGACTTCTCTTAGCTTTACTGCTCCATCTGTGGGCAGAAAAGCTCTCCCTTGGACTGTGTCCAAGACTGCTCTTATGTAATGCAGCCTTTGAGCTGGCCATGGTTGTGACTTGGGCAGGTTTGGTGATGCCCAAAGTCTGGAATAGGCTGAATGTCTCCTCCACAGTCCTGTTCAGTTGGCCTTCTGTTGGTGCTGGAAGAAGCCAGTCATCCAGGTAGGGGTATGAAGTGACCCCTTGATCCTGAGGGTCGCTGCACCACTGCTAGGCACTTGGTCAAAACCCTTGGTGCCAAGGGTAGGCCGAATGGCAGCACCCTGAACTGGTAGTGACCTCCTTGGAAGGTGAAGCGTAAATACTTCCTGTGGGACAGCAGGATTCTGATGTGCATGTAGGCATCCTGCATGTCTAGTGAGCAAAGCCAGTTTCCTTGGTGGAGCATTGGTAACAGGCTCACCAGGGTCACCATTCTGAGCCGTTTTTATTCGATAAAGGTGTTCAGATGACTCTGGTCCAGAATGGGATGGAGATCTCCCTTCTTTTTCGGGACAAGGAAGAAATGGGAATAAAATCCCTTTTCCCTTTGAATAAAAGGAACCTCATGTATGGTCCTTTTGTCCAGCAAGGCCTGTATATCTGCCCTTAGGAGGGGTGCATGGGAGGGTAATGGTGGGTTGTCTGGTGGAAACTGGGTGAACTCTAGGGAATATCCCCTTTCTACTATCTGGAGGACCCATTGGTCCGATTGTTATACTGGACCATCCAGATAGGTGGAGGGAGAATCTCCCTCCTACCACCTCCCCCTGCACAGGCAGTGGTGGAGGGTATAGGCAGAGGAGGTTTTGGCACCTTGGGGTTTTTGGGGCCCTGGGTGCTTGAAGGGACAGGGTGGCCTTTTTTCTTGAAGCCTCCCTTATGTTGTGTCTGGCACCTTCCTTGCTTTCCCTGATTTTTCCAAAAGGGACGGCGGCGTGTGGATTGTGGCTTCGACTGGTAGATTCTGTGGACTTCAGATACAGCTTTACCTGAATCTTGAATTCCGGTGATCAGTTTTTCAGTGTCCTGACTGAACAGGACTGGTCCTTGGAAAGGCGCATCCAGGATAGCATCCTGAAGATACTGTCGGAAGCCCAAAACACTGAGCCAAGCATGCCTCCGCATGCAAATGCCTGTGGCCGCTGCTGTTGCTGCTGTATCTGCAGAGTCGTAAGAACTCCTGAGGACATGCTTATCCATGTCCATGCCAGACTGAATCGCAGCAAGGAGTTCCGCCTTGCCCCACGCATCTGGCTGTGCCTTGGTCAGCTCTGTTGTCTTTGCCCACAGGGATTTTTGGTAGGTGACCATGTGGGCCAGGAAGCTGAGTGACCTAACGGTGCAAGTTGCCAAGAAGTACACCTTGCATCCCGTGTGGTCCAATTTTTTTAGATTCTGGGTCTGGTGGCTGGCCACTCATGTGGCGAGGTTGTTGTGCCCTGCCATTGGCAGCTGTCAGGACCATCAAGTCTGCCTTTGGGTTTTAGCCTAGAAAAGGCTCCCCTTTTGGTGTCTTGTAAAGTCTATGGATCTTACAAGAAACTGAGGTTGTAGTGGCAGAGTGTCTCTATGTGGACTTGGTCACATCCTGAAATGGTTCCACCAAAAGGGGGGATGACCAATGGCTTAGGATCTGTGGCTCCCAAGAATTTGGCCAGTCTCGCCGTTCTTGGTCTGATTCCTCAGTGTTCCATTAGTTAAGCGCTTGACTATGGCACATAATGTCCAAAAAGGACGGGTCATCTGGGGGTGACCTCGCCGAGTCCCTCGGATTTGGAGATGGAATAGGGAGCTTGTCCTTTGTGGAATAGCCCAAAGACGAGTCCCCTGTGTCGTCCCCTGAAGATGACTGCGAGCGTCCGCTGGAGGAAGGGACGGATGACGGGTGTCTTTTATGGCCGCCCGACCCAGGCGTCCACCTGCCTTCTTTGTCTGGCATCGGGAGCTCCTTTGGTGGTAAAGGCCACTCAGGAGTGAGGTCTCTAGTTGGAGGATGTACTGGGGATGGATCCCTGGGTCTGGGGAGAAGATCTCCTTTGATGGTATTCCACCACACATTAAAAAGTGCTCCCACCTCAGCTAGTGGAACGACTGGCGGTGGGGGCGTCTGGTTGAAAGCGCTGGAGGTCCAGGCGTCTGGTCTGAAGGTGGTGGCACCCGGTCCTCTGGCACTTTATCAACTGGTACAACAGGTGTCAGATCCTCAGTGTCTGGCGGTCTGAAATCTGGTTCTTTTGATGGAGGCTGTCGGCGTCTGGTACTCCCATGTCTGGGAATCGGTCACTGGGGCTGCTGGCCGATCCTTCAGGGCTGATTGCCTTTCTTTTACTGGAGGTGCTCTTTTTCCAACGTAGAGTCGGAATGCCCGGTCATCTGCAAAGCAGATGGCACCCAGTGTTCGGGTGGGGGAGGTGTCCAGTACCTGACAACCTCACGGCATTTCTCTGGTTCATCCAGCTTCTTGTGTTTCTCGGACGTCCGAGAAGGCTTTTAGGCGGTGGGCTCTGTAGGTTTTCCCGAAGCCAGTGCCTGTCCCTCATGGGTCGACCCATGTTTATGGGGTTAGTGGGCCAAGGGATCTGGGTGGGCGGCTGTCCCATACGAAAGACTCCTGCCTTTCACCTGAATAGAGGTGATCGACTTCCTATGTGTGTTCCCAAAAAGCCGCTTGGTACCTGGGTGGACCAATTCAGACCTCCCGCCGGAAGTGGAAGAAGTGGACACCGGTGAGATGACTTTAGGCGGGACTCTGATCTGGCCCTCTCCTTCTTCTGGTGGTGGTGTTTCCCTCCTGATCTCTTCTCCTTGGGGGGAAGACTCCCTGGTTGAAGAGGACAGACTGTGTCCTGATGGGGCCTTCTGCATGGCGGCTACTTGCTACTCAAGGAGATACGCCTTTAGGGTGTTTGCGTGGCACATTCTGGTCTTGTTGTTGAATTTAAGGCAGTGTGGGCAGTCGTCTGGCTGGTGGTGTGGGCCTAGGCTGATCAGGCAGGCAGAATGGCCATCTTTCGCTGGGATCTGCTTCCTGCATGCATAGTTAGATTTTCACTGCTGAGATGATGAAAACATTAAACTTGATGGAAAATCTGTTGCATAAAGGTTGGTATGCGAGAAAAAAGGTGGTCGACTGCAACTTAGGCATCCGTGAGATCCGATGTTCAGGGTTGATGGCGGAAAGAACTGAGGTGGTTCCGGGCACCGCCTTTATACTACATCCAGGGTTTTAAATAATTGATTAGCAGTTTTTTTCTTGGGACAATACTAACTGTACAGAAAGTATTTATATAGGTTTTCAGAAGTGTTGTGTTTGTTAAACACAGTGAGGCAAGTGCTATGCATTTTCACAATGTTTTAGTACTTTTATGAGCAAAGCTAATCGATTTTGGAGTTAAATAAACCCTGACATCTAGCGTCAGGTGGAGCCAACATTGGGGTGGTCCCCGTCACAGACTGCTAGCTAGAAAATGTTTTCGGGGGGTCCTAACGCCTGGTGGCCTTAGTCCTAATGGTATTATCTGCTGCAAGAGCTCCCCCTCAAAGTGAGATCTGACCTGTCTCCTCTATCTCTAGCCCTGAGTAAATCATTATGCACTCTCACTAGAGCAGTTTCAGTGCTATGTCTGGCCCGAAAACCTGACTGGAAAGGCTCATAGATATCCGAGGACACCAGACGATCTTCAAGCTGACGTGCTGCCAATTTCTCAACAGCCTTGCTCAAAAATGGCAGGACGGTAATGTGCCAGGACATCTGGGTCGACAGAAGAGTTCTCTAGGAGGGGCTTCACCAGTGCTTTTTTCAGAGCAACTGGGAAGACCCACTCCGCCATCAATCACCTGGCAATCCTGGCAAACACTGGGCCAATGGCATCTACACATCCCATTAAGAAGTGCATCTGTGCTGGGTCCAGTTCGCAAAAGGTATGCTTCAGTCACTTCAGACACCTCCACTGGCCTAAACTCCTCCCAGGCAGACAGAGTGCCTCTGAAACTCCCAACTCGATCACTGCGAGGCAGAAGCCTCTGGCGGAATCCCAGACTGGATGGCAGACACTCTATCTGAGAAAAACAGAGCAATAAAGAGGTTGAAAAAGCTTTTTTTTTGCTGGAGACAGGCAGGATGTAAAAGCCTGTCCATGGTCCGAAACAGCTGAGATGGTCTGTTTCTTCCCGCAGCAATTTCCCTGGACAGAAATTCTACCTTCTTACGGGAAATTGCCCCCTGGTGCTCAACATAATGAAAACATAGGGCCAGCCTGTCGGCCTCTAGCCGGGTCTTCTGCCAGCAACACTTCAACTTCCGACTCCTGATCTTCATCACCTTGAGCTCTCCATCAAACCAAGGGGATCTCAAATGAGAGGATCTGGGTCTTATACGGACTGGTGCGATGGCATCTTGAACTTCAGTAACCACCCTATTATTTTATTTATTTATTTATTTAATTCATATATCGGATTTACAAACCTTTGAGTCAAAGACTAATTTACAAAGGCACCTCGTCGCAGGGAGGGGAGACAATATATCTGTGAGGCAAGACAGTGGGGAACAGTACAGGTGAGATACATGCAGCATACGTAGCAGAAATTTCAGAGAGCAAGTAAACATAGGCAAGTTGCAGAAGAGCACACAACAATAAGTAATTGGGGGTCCCAGTGGGTCACACAGGATACAGTGTGTGGTATACAGACTGAAAACAGGCCACAGCCTCTCCAGTGCCTGCCGCACATGCTGCATCAACCCTAGATAGGTCATCTAACGCCAATAGTCCCTCTGGGTCGACACCCCTTAAGGAGGGATAGCTGACCATCTCCACAGGGGATGGACATTCGGGGGGGGTCCCAAAGCTGAATACCTTGTTACCAGTGGACTACAGGATCCAAGGCAACATGGTTTCATGGGGGGAGGTCTTGCCTGACAAATCTGATCAAGTTCTTTGATTAGGTAACCAAGGAAGTGGATAAGGGGGGAGCAGTTGATGTGGCCTACTTGGATTTCAGTAAGGCCTTCAACACTGTTCCACGTAAAGGCTGCGAGCAGGCTGAGAAGCCTAGCTGTAGGCCCTAAAGTAGTAAGATTGGCAGTGATCTGGCTGGCAATAGCGTCAGAGCGTGGTGGTTAATGGTGTCCACTCTGAGAAAGTAAAGTAACCAGTGGAGTGCCACAAGAGTCAGTATTATGTCCAGTCCTCTTCAGTGTCTTTATTAGCTACATTGGAGGAGGACTGGAAGGGAAGGAATGCTTGTTCGCAGATGACACAAAAATCTGCACCAGAGCTGACACACTGAGAGGGTGGAAAGAAAGAGAGAAGATCTAAACAGAAAAAAAAAAAAAAAAAAAAGCTGGAAGAATGATCACGAGCTTGGCAGCTGGGTTTTAAAGGAAAAACGTGCAAAATCATCTAGTTGGGGCTCAGAAACCTGGGGGCAACATACCAAATGGGAGGAGAAGTACTGGCAGTCCCAAAACAAGAAAGGGACTTGGGTATAATCATTACTGATGACCTGGCAGGTAGTTTTAAACAGTGTAGCAAGGCAGTGGAAAGGCTAGTGGATGCTTTGATGCTTAGGCAGGTGTCACCAGCAGAAAAGGGAGGTAATACCCTGTATAGATCACTGGTGAGACACCACCCGAGTTCTGTGTACAGTTCTGAGATCCCACCTCCGAAAGGACATTGACAGTGTGGAGGTGGTACAGAGGAGGGCAACCAAAATGTTGAAGGCCTGCACCAGAAGCCCTATGAAGAAAGGCTTAAGGAATTAAATATGTACTTCCTAGATGGTAGGAGGGAAAGGGAGGAGGGATGATTGAAAGATTCAAATACTGTACCTCTTGGGTATAAACCAGGTACAGGAAGGAGCATCTTCCAAAGAAAAGATGCTAGAGGGCAAGGGTCACACTATGAAGCTTCATAGCGGGGAGGCTAAGAGGAAATGTGAAGAAGTGGGCGTGATGGATGTTTGAAACAGACTCATAAATTCCTAATTTTTACAATCTTGATCTATTAGAGACTTCATTACTCATTCCATTAATTTACCAGCCACTGAGGTCAGGCTAATTGGACAATAATTTTGCACAGAACCTCTATTGCCTTTTAAATATAGAAGTAACTATTGCTGAACACCAGTCATTTGGTACAATGCTTTCTTGTAAGATTTGTTGAAGATAATTGACAAAGGTATAGAAATATTTATAGCGGTTTGATCAGAAACCATGGATGAATAACTGCCTGGGCCCGACTAGTATTTTTTTTTCAATCTTTTGATAGCCTGTATAATGTCAGTTGGATAGAACCTATGATAATCTATGTGGTGAACTTTAAATGTACGAATAGGTGATTTTTGAGAGAAGACAGAACAAAAGTACTTATTAAAGAGATTCGAGGTTTCTGTATCCGATAGAGAAGAGCCATTGGTTATAGTGGGACCAGTGGTCCTTGATACACCTTTTTTACTAGTTATATAGGAGAAAAGAGATTTGTGACAGTCTTTTGTGTGAGCTAGATTCAATTCTAGCTTATTTTTTGCCAATTTAATAGAATTTTTTAAGTTTTTCACAGATAGTCTGTATTTATGTAATAGAGTAGTTTCGAATGGAACAGAACTATTCTTAAGTTTCCTAAAATGTTTAATTTTTATTTTAATCTGATTTTTAATTGTCTTGTTGAACCAAGGGGGGGAATTTTTCCTTTATTATTAAATTTCCTCTTAGAGGGAATAAAGGTATTTTCAAATAATGTACAGTACAATGTTTTTAAAAAAGTCCCAAGCTTGTTGTGTTGTACAATTAAGAAGATTAGATTCCCAGTTTGTTTTCTAAGTATTCATTGATTTTAGAAAAATTTGCTTTATTATAATTTTTTTGTACAGTATAACTTCCTTTGTGTAGTTTTAAACTGTTGAATTTCAAAAAGAATAGATGAATGATCACTGGTCCCAAGTGGATCCCAAATTTGTAAATTGCTAATTTGTTGCTCTATGTTAGTAAATAATAGATCCAAAATATTAGGACCTCGAGTGGGTTCAGTAACAAGTTGTTGTAATCCAGTACTAACCACATCTGTTAGCCCTTTCTCGGCATAGGACTGTCCTGAGAATGAGTCCCAGTTAATATGAGGGAGGTTAGAGAGTCACCAAATATTACAGTATCTTGAGATTCTGAAAAATGTGTAATTTCTTTAAACATATCAGTTGTGTAATCTGAATTTGCATATGGAGGTCGATTGATGTTACCAATAGTTACATAGGACTGCTCCTTCAATAAGATTTTAACCCATATACTTTTCAAAGGAAAGGGAGAACACACTGCATCTTTTCTTATGTACATACAAACTCCACCGCCTTGCTTATCTAATCTGTTTTTATGATATAACTTATAACCTGGAATTTCTCTGGACCAAATTGAGGATGTTTCCCACCAAGTTTCAGTTACTCCCACTACACCTATATTTAAAGTTTTAGATTTGGCTCCAAGTTCTGCTAATTTGAGTTGGTTTAAAGATCTTGCATTCAAAGCTAGGAATTTACATTTAGTTGTAATAATATTTTGGTAAGTATTCAGAGACTTGGGAATAGACCCATTCTCCCCCATTGTTTTTATTGGTATGCCTTTGTTAGGTGGAGAGAAGAAGAGTAAAAATAGAGACTTTTGATTTCACATGGGGACACCTGATATGGGTAGGCGTAGAACTGAAAAAGTTGCGGGAAGGTGGTGTATTTAATAAGGGTCGGGTGGAAAATTGCGGCTTTGCCATACCTTTTCAGGCTGAGTGTCTGGTCTTGTGGTCTTGGGCGCGGCTGTGGAAGCGCCTTCTGTCCGTGGCAGAGTCTCCTCGACTTGAAGCTGGGAGCCCTGTTGAGGTGTTTTCGGCTGGGGAAAGAAGGAGAGAACGTCGGATTAATAGCTGGCTGTGGACAAAGGGCCAACAAAACCAGCGGGGAGTCCAAATTTGTAAAAAGGTTGTGGATTCGTTTGGCGCCCAGAAGTCTGGAGCCAGAGCGCTGGAACAAAAGAGAGCTGTAAACACCCTTTTTTTTTTTTTTTTGCTAAACAGTGGAATACTTTGCTTAAAAATGCTTAAATTTAACAGAAGGCTAGCTGTTGCAATACATTTTTCATTTTTTAGTTCAAAACAGAGCAATTTGGCTTAACAGGAAGAAGTAAGAGCTAGGAAAGCAAGGACCAGTGGGAGCAGGGCCGGAAGAGCACTTGCTTCTGATTGATTCTTGACTTTTGCCCTACCTTTTCAGGCAGTGTCTGTGCCCTATGGTCTCGGCGGCAGCTGTGGAAGCGCCTTCCACCCGGTGGCAGAGTCTCCCTCAGCTTGAAGCTGGGAGCCTTGTGGAGGGTGTTTCTCGGCTGGGTAAAGAAGGAGAGAATGTTGGATTAATAGCTGGCTGTAGATAAATGGCTGAAAAAAACCCAGCGGGGAGTGCAAAATTGTGAACAAAGGATGTGGATTTGTTTGGCACCCCAAAAGTCTGGAGCCAGAGCATTGGGACAAAAGAGAGCTGTAAACACCCTTTTTTTTTTTTTTTTTGCTAGACAGTGGAATGCTTTGCTTAAAAATGCTTAAATTTAACAGAAGGCTAGCAATTGCAATACTTTTGTCATTTTTTAGTTCAAAACAGAGCAATTTGGCTTAATAGAGGAGAAGCGAGAGCGAGGAAAGCAAGGACCAATCGGAATGGGGCCTGGAAAGGCGCTTGCATTCCAATTAGTTGTGGTTTTTGCCATACCTTTTCAGGCTGAGTGTCCGGTCTTGTGGTCTTGGGCGGTGGCTATGGAAGCGCCCATTGGCTGAGTCTCCCTCAGCTTGAATCTGGGAGCCCTGTCGAGGACGTTTCTTGGCCTTTCAGGCCGAGTGTCCGGTCTTGTTGTCTCGGGCGGTGCCTGTGGAAGCGCAGTCCGCCCGGTGGCCGAGTCTGTCTCAGCTTGAAGCTGGGAGCCCTGTGGAGGGTGGTTCTTCCTTGGTAGGAAACACCTGCTGCCTTTACTGAAACCATATATATTCTTCTCTTACCCTTTCTTATTCTCTCTGCCCTCCTTTGAGTGGCATGGACTGTGGCTCTCCCTGCAGAAATCCTGAGAAGTCACATAAATAGATGCCATGCTCCTTCTTCAAGGCACTCACACTTTGGGGTTGCTCACGCAGGTGGTCGGTAATATATAGGCACTACAGCCTCCCTATTGGAGGTCTGCAGCCACTTGGCCCACCAGTCAGGCCAGCTTGTCCAGCTTTGCACCGGCCCTCAACCATCCCACTGATGATGCCTTCCCATCTCCTGTCCCTCGTAGTGTCCAAAATTATGCAAACTTTTTTTTGTTAAAAGTTGCTTTGGTCATTTGCAAGGCCCCACTGCACAAGCACCAGACTTATCATGCTGTTTCTGCTCTGTGTCCCTGTTCGCACTCGGCGGTGATGGTAAGAGAGAGCAGACTGCAAGCCTACAACTTTTAAACAAAAGACTACAGCCTCTCTGTTGGAGGACTGTAGCCACTGGGCACGCTGGTGCCGCCAATTAGGTTGGCTGATCCAGCTCCACACCAGCACTCAACCCTCCCACTGCTGATGTCCTCCACCTCCCGTCCCTCACAGTCCCCAAAATGACAGACATGTTTTTTAAAGTTGTTTCAATCATTTGCAAAACTGATACAGGTGGTCAGTGTCCTCCATCGCTGGTGCTGACATAAATAGGACCTGTAGACATAAAGTGGAAAATGGATTACTGTAAGCAATACAATTACCAATCAACTGTGTAAGATGGAAAGGGTTGTAGTTTTTTTTTTTTTGGGGGGATTTAAAGTGGGTTGGTCAGTAGGGTAAATACCTGTACCTTGGCAGTGACCCAAGTTAATGAACAGACTGGGTTGCTCATGGAGGCCAGCATGGGAGGATGTGGATAGGATTCAGTGTCCCTGGGCCCACTGTCTTCTCAGGTGGCATTTTGGCCAGGATTTTTAAAATGACAGCTGTCACTTTCATGAGGTGGTATGATGTGATGAAAGGGGAATGTTTAACCAGGAATGGCACACTAAGTCAAAGCTTGGCGACCTGGGAGCAGAGAAGTTAAGTGACTTGCTCAGGGTCACACAGTATGCAAGTGGGGGCATTGGGATTCAAACCCAGGTCTCCAGGTTTGCAACTCAGAGCCTAAACCTCTGAGCTATACTGCCTCCCAGGGAAAGGGGAAGGGGAACTTGTTTAAAACTCCTTTGTTCCCATAGACGCCATATGGCGTCGGAACCATCCATTGCTGGATCTGACCAAAAATGGCCACTAGAAGCAAATGAGTTAAATTGATTAAACTGATGAAATGGCTATGCTGAAAATTTGGGGTTAGAATATAGAAAAGTATCAAAGTTATGAGCAAGCGTCGAAAAATTTCAATGCATGCTCATAACTTTGCTGTTTTTTAACATTTTGACTGCACATCTTCAACATAGCCTTCTTATGCCCCAGCTCTTGAACCCAGTGGTGAAAATGTTCAAATCCCTCCCAAAAGATGATTTGGCATAGCAACTGCAAAATCACCTTTCTGGCAGGATGTGAATAATTTCACCACCCTTGTTCATGATATGGGGTCTCAGAAAGGCTGTGTTGAAAATTTGGAGGAAAAAAATAAAATAAACGACTCATTATAAGTAAAAGTTCAAAACGTATTGAAATACATTATATGACACGTGCCTGTTTTCCTCAGTTCCTAGTCAGGTGTTGAAGAGTAAAGATGTGTCTCTGGTCCAGAGAGGATTATGGCCTTGGACCTCTTCTCGGTAAGTATTGGGTAAGGTGGGGTGTGGGGTGGTGGGTGCTGAGTGGAAAGGTGGGGGTGAGGGCTGAGGGTGGCAGGAGACAACGGGAGACCATTTTCTTTATTTCAGGGATAAAAAAGTCATGGGACAGTTTGCTTATTTTAGCTAATGTACCTCTGACACTGGGGATTTTTATTTATTTATTGGAAAGTTTCACCAGGAAAGGCACACTGAGAAACAATTTGCTCGTTTCCAGGTGTGTCCTGGGGGAAAGGGAGTGGGAGAAACAACATGTTTAACAATCATCTTAGCAAACATACTAGATGTACAATTTCAACACATACATATGAAGTTATGTTTAAAGTGCTTTAGAATGCAGGTATATGCAGAGACCATACTGCATTTGGGGAAGTGGGAGTAACAACATATTAGACATTCTACTAAGATACAGTACTTAAATATAACATTAACATAGCGTAAGAACTAAATATTAGCAGTGCATTAGGTAATTACAGTTCTACACAGAGTTATCTCAGCTGTCACAGGTAATGCAAGATCAGGATTTCATGTCAGCAAGACAATTGAGGGACAATATTGTAGGTTATCAAGGGGGTAAACATAAACACAATTACAAGTGTGAGAAACAAAGTTGTGTAGAGATGTTGAGATGGACGAAGGGGAAGAGGAGTGTCTAATTTGTTGGGGGAGAGATTTCCAAAGTTTAGGGAAGCGGTGAGAAAAAGCAGCTTGTCCAACAGAGGTTGACTGGCGAGGGACCACCATGGTCCATGTGTCACAGGATCTAAGGGAGGGATATGGGGGAAGAGAAGTAAGAGGGAAGAGAGCCAAACCAGAATTTGGAGATAAATTTATTGCAATGGGAAAGACGCCTATTTTCAAGAGGGGGGGAAATATGAGAGATTTGTAGAGATCACAGTATTAAGTTTTGGGGGGAGGGTAGTCCAAGGCAAAGTGGCAGAAGGAGTGGAAGAGGGTGTCCAACCTGGTTAGGGAAGTTTTGGAAGCAGCACTGTAGACTACAACACCGTAGCCAAAAATTGGGAGTATCATTTTCTGGACAAGTACATGCCTGGCTGGTAGTGGTATACAACTGCGGTTCCTATACGGTGCACCTAGCTTGGGTGCAGTTTTTTCAGGATGGTGTCCACATGTCCAGGAAAGTTGAGGTGTTGGTCAGTTCAAACCCCTAGGTATCTAAAAGAGCAGGTGTCCTTCAGAGTTGTCCCGTCAAGGGTGTGAAAGGAAGGGAAAGGGAGCAGATATAGTCTCTGTCTCCTTCCAAAGGACATGGAGACGGTCTTCTTGGCATTTAGAGAGAGTTGATGTGAGCATAGCCAGTGCTGAACCTTGTCAAAGTCAAGTTGAAGTCTGTATGCTGCATCTGTGGGAGAGTGGTCGGAGGTATACAGGACAGTGTCATCTGCATACATATGGATGGAGGTTGAGGTGCAAACTGAAGGAAGGTCATTTAGGAATATAGAGAATAGGAGGGGACCTAGCACTGAGCCCTGGGGCACACCGGAGTTAATGGGGAGAGGATTGGATATAGAGTCTGCAATTCTAACTGATTGGGTCCTATCTATAAGGTGGGCCCTGAGGCAGTTTGTGTGGCGGAGTCCGATAGCCCAGCTGCAGAGATTGTTTAGAAGGAGGGTGTGGGAGACTGTGTTGAAAGACTTAGCGAGGTCGACAAAAATAACAGATGTGATTCGGCCATGATCCATCCCTGACAGGATGGAGTCTGTGAGCCTAAGTAGGGAAGTAGTGGTGGAGTGGTACTTACGGAAACCAGATTGGAAAGGAGTGAAGAAGCAGGAGTCTGTGAGGTGAGAGAGTTGTGAGAGAACTGTATGCTCTTGTAATTTAGCAAGGATAGGGAGAAGAGATATAGGTCTGTAGTTACTGGGAGAGGAGGGGTCACCACCCTTAGGGAGAGGAAGAACATTAGCATGCCTACAGGCAGTTGGGACAGAAGAAGAAGAGGAGAGATTTAGAAGGGTGGACAGACGGAGGGGAGGATATTGCTTGGGCAGATAGGTAGAGCAGCTTGGGATCTAGCCCATCAGGCAAGCTACCTTTTGGAGGGGTTTAAAGCAAGGAGAGATTCCAGAATGGCAGAGGGAGATACTGGGAAGGAGGCATCTTGTTTAGAGAAGACATTATTTTTAGAGTTAAGAGGTAGAGGAAGTGGAGAGGGAGGAGAAGGGAGCGATGATAGTAGGGCAGAGACGCAGGAGGTAAAGTCTGAATTTAATTCAGAGGTGACCGCTGGGGTCAGATATTATAGAGTTGTTTACATTAAGGAGAGGGTTAGGATCGTGTGTGTGTGTGTGTGTATGTTGTGGGGATAAAGCATGTACAGCCTTCCAGAATTTGGAGGGTGATTTATGTTTAATTGGAAGGTAGATTGAAATATTTTGCCTTAGCAAGCCTGATGGACTTGGTACAGGACTTCCGAAGTGCCCGATAGGTATGGAAATTGCTAGGTTACTTTGTAGCTTTATGAACCTTTCGGGCTTTGTCGTGAGCACATTGGCAAGCCAGTAGGTCAGAAGTGATGCAGGGAGGTGATGTCCACGAATACTGGAGCACCTAAGTGTGGCATGTTGATTCCAGGTTTGGAGGAATTTGTCTTGGAAATAGTCCAGAGCTACGTCAGCAGGATTGGGTACCCCAGTGTCTGCAAGATACTTGGGTGACCTAGCACCTGTAAACTGCTGAGATGAAAAAGAATCCAATAATGTATGTATTTATCCTTGTCAGATTTCTTGACATAATTGAGAAAATCTTCTTTTCATGTAATTGGTCATATATGTATTTGGATAACAAGAAGACATTAATGCAAGCTTCACCTCTGGGACTCATAAAATTATAGCTTTCATCTGGGCATGTAACAAAGGTCACAAAAGTGGCCCGCAGATCCTGAATTTCTACAGGACAAAACAACGACCAGAATTAGTAAAATCATCTATGCAACAGTACAGATTTCACATAAGTACATCACGAAACATTGATGATTCTAACCTAGAGTTCAGGCTTGGGGCTTTTAATCCACCTAGGTAATAAATTCATTTGGCTTCCTTCTGTAGTATCGAACCATTCAGATCCCTTCCCCATTTCCCCAACATTTCTTGCTCTGTTCCCATGCAGGTCCATTTATGTCCCCCCTCCCCCCGCAAAAATGACCACAGGCTGCCAAGATATTTTTCAGATCACCTTCATTGATTTCTGTACTGTGTTCCCCTATACATAATTTAAACATTCAGGTAGTCTCAATGTAAAAAGTTCCACATGTGCAAGTTACTAGATAAATTACATTCATCATTATCAGACAAAATCAAATTGTATATTTCATATTCATTTAACTTAGTAGGATGTTTAAATGTCTTGCCCTTCTTTACATACTTTAGTCTACTACAGGTAGTCCATCGGGGGCAACAACCCTAGTCTTTGTTGTGGACCTCGATCACAGGATGGCTGCAGAAAATGAACGAGCATACATTTTTGATTAATTTTTCTCTTGTATACCATCTGTGGCTATGTGCCCTGTACAGCTCTATCAAAATGGGATTCGACTTCTAAAACTGGCCCGTGTTTCTGAATAATGTTGCTGACTTGGACAGACTGTGGGCTGTAAATGGTAATACATTTCCTTATATCCAACATGGTTCTTGTCTAACTCAAGTGACTAGCTTGAGTACCGCCCAACATGCTGTTTCTTCAAACATAGTTGTCTTATACCCTCCATTGAAAGCGACTGACCATAGCTTTTGATTGTACCTTAAAATCACCCTCACTACAGTTTCTGAGAAGTCTTTAAAAATTGGCTTTGTGGTATGTTTTTAATAGTATGGGAGGGATGCATACTGGAAGCTAACAATAATGTATTCTGCTCTGATGTCTTTTTATACAAGTCAGTTTCCAAATATCAATTTAACTAGTTCCAGAAAGGGAACTGACAACAGATTATGATGTACAGTAAATTTTAGATGGTGGTTAGAAGCTTCCAAATACAGAACAAAGGCAATCAACTCTTTTTTTTTTTTTTTTTAACTTTTTTTCCCATCCTGTTGCCAGCTCTCAGGACCTCCCTCAGACAAGACCTCACTTGATCGGCTCCTTACTGCCCTACTTGACCCCGCCAACCCAGGGAATGTGGTGCAGGTTCCCCAATCCAACCTCACAGAGCCACGGCCAACCCCCAACCCCTGGCTTCCACCCCACCCCCAAAGCAGGGTCCCAACTCCTTACCTGGGGCTCTTTGTGGAATCTAGACAGCCATGGCCGGGAGAGGAAGGAGAATCTGGGAGAGCTGATCGGGCTGGGTCCAGTGCTGAGCATGTGGTCTGATCCCTTGAGGTCTGTCATCATCCTCCTGAGTGCCAGGGTTTTTCCTGTGTTCGTGTCCCCCCATGGCGCAGACACTGCAATGACCTCAGAGCATCAGTGCACACCCACATGTAGGACATCCATGACACTACCCCCGATCTGGGGTCCTTGGCTGTTGTGCTCCTGGTGTCCACTAGGAGCCACCAACACCACAGATCAAAGCCCCAAATGAGAGGAGAGTTGTCCACCAGTCGCTCAGTCCTCTTCTCCCCATCCAACCCCTGGCCCCCTGAGCTCGCTCTCCAACTCGGGTCGCTGGCGTGTCGTGAGGTAAGGATGCCTCAGCGCCACTGAGCCAGTGGCATCCAACTCTTTGACTGCTCCTTTCCATATTAGGAACAGGCAAGGCTCAACGTTTGTTTGTTCAACAAAGTCATTACAGATTTTTACAAAATTTAAAACATGCACATAGAAAGTGTCACTCTCTGAATACATTCCAGTGACATTATAGTTTCTTTTTATACCTTCATAGAATATTTTAGATAATCACCACAAACATTGCATAAGATATTTATAAATAAGTAGATTGTAAAGAACCAGCTACTTTCTGAAGTATAAGTACATTTTTATTATTCAGTAGATGTTCCACCATTTTATCAGGGGGTAGGTCGAGGTTCGCCATGATGTCACCAAGCCATTTTAAATGCAGCCCTTCATATAATGGGCATAAAAGCAATACATGCTTTAAATAATCTTCAGAGAGCTTATCACATTTACAAAATGGGGTCAGAATGATTTCCCTTTTTTGCTTGTAAAGTACATAATTAGCATTATAAATATAAAGCCTGAATTTAGTTATTATTCTCCTCCTCTCGTTAGGATTAATTAATTTAAATAGGGCTCCAAGCCATATGTTTTTCTGATCTGTTTGTACCATCTATATAGCTTAAGCTGTTTCAGTTTTACCTGTGCCATAGTTTTCTCCTGGTCCCTTAACCTGTTCTTCACCTTTGCGACTATTATTTGCCATGGATATATAAACATACTCCACAAGACATCTCCAAGCCCATTTTGAAAAAGGAAGCTCTTAAAAATTGCCAGGGTTGGAAAAATCTTCCCCATCGAGGAATATTTAATTTCTTCCTCTAGGCATTGCCTGGGTAACCTGTTTTCTTCTAAATAAAATAATTTTAGTGAAGACAGAATCAATCTTTCCTTCACTAATGTTGAAGTTAAGTACTAACCCAGTTCTAAATTGACTATACTTGCTGGTACTGATTGTGGCAGCATTAGAATATACCTTTTCATTTTTTTGCACAATACTTACAGAATATTTAGACCTGCTGTGCCCCAAATTTAGGCAACATAAAGTATGCTCGAAGTTACTTTAGCCTCCAAAACCCTCAACACTCCCTTGACCGATGTTTGGCTCTATCTTGGCATTAAATATTTTAAATGCATTAAATGCTTTCCTAACTTTCTCTGCAGTCTGCTTTATATGGTCTTTCCATTTTAAGGTCTAACTAAATCTGACTCCTAAACATTCATAATATTTAACTCTCTACTTTCTCTGTATTTATCCATAATGATTTATATTTTTTAGTATTCCCAAAAATCAGTATCTTAGTTTTAGATGTCACATAATTTTGAGAAATAATTGAGTTTCCTTTGTAGTCCTAAAGCAGATGTTGAAATTAGTTCTAAATTGTCGGCATACGCCAGGCAGTCTACTCTGGTGTCTCCTATTTTTGGTGTGTGGAATATTGGATTTTCTAATTTCTTTGAACATCATTAATGTACACATTAAACAAGAAAGGAGCCAATAAGCAACCTTGCCTGATCCCACGTGTCATTTGAAATGACTGAGAGGTGTTCCCATATTGGTCATATTAAACTACTCCCCATGTATCTGAATGCAGTCTTATTAAGATATTAAGTAATGCCGGGTACAACCCTAACTTCTTTAACTTATTGCACAATATTACTCTACTGATGCTATCAAATGCGGATGTAAAGTCCACAAAACAACAAAAAAGCTTGGTCTTTTTAATTTTTATATATTTCCAAACCAGATGTTTAAGTGTATAACAATGTTGGGTTGTAGATCTGTTTTTCTGAAAATCCATTTTGTGTTTCATGTAAAATGTTATTGAGATCTGCCCATTCCTCTAATCTCTCTAATATAGTTCTGGTAAATATTTTTTGTGAGATATCTATTGGGCTTATTGGATGGTACATTTTGGGGTCATTAGTGTCACCTTTCTTATAAATTGGATATATGATGCTCCCCTTCCAACTAGTAGGATATTCCTGTCCTTGCACTGAGATGTTATATCATTTCTCCATCGCGGGGCCACCAATCTGCATAATATTTATACATAATTCTTATATTTTGTCCAATCATGGAGTTTTATTGATTTTAACCACATAATTGCTGTATTTATTTCCTCTAAGGTTATTATCATAGGTATTGGATATATAATTTTTTGATCTTTTAAACTTTCTGTTTCTCTTACTAGTAATTTGCCTTGTTGGGAATGATAAAGTTCTGTAAAGAAAAGAACCCATGTATTTGGATGAATATATAGAGAATAATGGATGAGGAAGGGTTTGATATGAGAATTTAATGCACACCCGAGTTGTGGGATGCTATATAAACCCGAGGGCGAAGCCAGAGGAGTTTATCAAAGCATCCCACAATGAGGGTATGCATTAAATTCTCATCCGAAACTCCTTCCCATCATTTATTTTTTATAATAACAGGCCAGCAATTTTTCTCCAGCAGTTTGTGAAATTGTTTGGCCCTGCCCACATACAGAATGTTGGCCAATGAGGCAGCAGCATAGTTTGACTGGCATGGCTCATGAATGTCATAACAACCAGCCGCTTATGAAAAATATCAACCTGGTCAGTACATTGAGAGAAACTGCTGACCAGTTATATGCTTACACTGTCCTAGCATATTTATTATAGCCTTGGCTAACCATTAACCAACATTTTCTACCATCTTTTTCTTTCACTGTCTTCCTCAATTTTTCCCAAAGAATTTTAGTATATCTGTGTTTTTCTGCCTGTAGTATTTGTATTTTTTCCTTTCCTTATTTATGTCTATACTGTCTTTATTATTTTTAATTTGTTTAGTCTTTTATATTTTCTGATAACTTTATTCAAGTCTTTTTTTGCTCTTCTGCATTTCCCATTAAACCATGCCTTGCCATGCCTGATCTTTATTTGCCTTCCTATCTTATTACTTATACAGTAAGGTCTAACCAGGCTATTTAAATCAGCCCAATGTTTTAGGACTGTAATATAATTTGTATTTTCAGCAATCATAGTTCTTATATCTTTTATTGGTCCTTTAAATAAGTTGTCAAATTGTCTTATAGTATTTAAATTCCACTTAATCCTTTTTTGATTAATTATTTCCAGACCTTCAGTAATTCTTGATTTGTTTTTGCCTCTCTCTTTATCGGTATTTTGTTTAATCTCAATAGTTAGCCTGATTGGATTATGTTTAGATTCCATTCTATCCATAATTTCCATATCTTTAATTATTTTAACTCCCTCCAGATTGCTCCAAACGTGATCAATAATTGAAGAACCTCTAGATCCAATATATGTCAGTTCTCCCTCTTTGTCCTCCAGTGTTCTCCCATTTATTAGAAGCATAGTCTTACCAATTAGGTATGAGTTTATAAGTGTCCCTCTCGCATTATTCCTACTATCTTTTGAGGCTCTATTTCATGTTACTTTTGGGTTCAGTTCAGTTATTATGTCTAAGTATCCTGGGCCTTCTGAATCTCTTCCAATCCTTGCATTAAAGTCCCCTATTATATAGATTGGAATATTCAGCTCCTCATCCATTAATTGGTTGAATATTGCTTTAACCCTAGTTAATATTTTATCCATATCTTTAACCATTGGGGTTAAATATATGTTTACAATTATAATTTACATTTTTCCAGTATCTTTTCCATCTCCATCTTCTATTTTCACCATCAGCATGTCTTCTGGGGTGGGGTATTGCCTAGTGATTTTATAATTATTTTTAGTTGTTAAATATATTGCATCTTCTGCCTTTTGTCACCCATAGTTTTCCTTTTTAATTCTGGATTTGAGATACTTGTAACCTGAAATTTTAGGGCCATATCTGCCTTACACCAAGTTTCTTGAAGACATATCAAGTCAAAGCTGCAATAAACCGTTCAACTTCGGTATCTGGCATTTTTAGCATGCACCTTCTATATTCCACGACAAAGATTTTTGTTTTATTTTTATTCTGTTCTCCTCATAACTAGTCCATTTAATTTCCTGTCAATCCTCTTTTGCTTTTACTTTTCCAAGGCCTCATATCTATTATGGACCCATATACTGATTCCAACTATCTTCCACCTCTCTAAATCCTTTTCTTTCTGTCTTATAATTTTCAGTCTCTTTTCTGTTTTCTGCTTTAGTTCAGTCATTACTTGAGATCAGGTAAAGTCCTGTTTTTTTTTTTCAAGTAAGTGATCTTTTAACAATTGTTGAACCTACCTCTTTCTTCTTAAATGTGACACATCTATCTGAGATGTTAATTTCCTTCCTTTATGTATAATAATGTATTTTATAAGATTTTAGATATATCCAATTTAGTAATTTTTGAGAAAAAGATGCCATATCTCGTTTAATTTGTCCTATAGTATCCTTTTTAGTTGTTTCCCATCCAGATACTGTGTCCTATTTTCCCATTTTTCCTCATCTTCTTAGCTCAAATTCTTAATTGTCTTAAGAACTCCAGCATGGTTTCCCTATTTATTTCTGTGTTCTGTTTTATTTCCTCATTTCCTTCTACTAATGTTTCCTTAACTTCCCCTATTCCTTTTCTTATTTCTATGTTATCTTTAGACTCACATATGGTACAGTTTGTGTTTGCATAATGTGCAATCCCAAAGACTTTAGGGTCTTATCTTGTTTCCAAATATCTTCTAGTAGATGTCCTTTATTAGTATAGAATAACACACAGTCTTGATATAGGGTATTAAATGGCCTCATCACATGCATTTCATTCCTGTCATAAATACCAAAGTGCAAAACATGGATGATCCATTCCTTCAGTTTTCCTTCATTTCCATTACTGAGCCTAGCAGCTCCTTAAATCTCCAGCAGATATTCTGTGTTTGTTCCCTCTAAATCTACAAATCTACTTTTTATAGGTGATTTTACTCCCTTCCTTGTTGACATCATGGCAAACTCAACCCCACCCCCTTATTCATTGTTTTACCCGCTTTCCTGTTAGTATTTCTATCATTCATAGTCTTCTCTTTGTTAAGGATTTCTCTAGCCAAATCCTGTTTTGTTCTGACTTTATCTCCTTGTGTTGGAGGTTAAGGGTTTTTCTTTTCCCTCTCCTTCCACATTTAACAAGTCTTAGATATATTTCTCCAAAATATTTGTATTCCTTTGATTAGCAGTAATTTCCCTTTTTTTGGGCTCTAGCTGCTTAGTTGTTATTTTTTACCTTATCTTTCTTTATTAGCTCCTGTGTAATTGATTCAAAGTGACAAGTACATGGTTATTTCTTATCAAAAGGTGGTGGTAAATTATCCTGCACAGCTTTACTTTCTCCTTCCCTAATTCTCCCTTGACTTTGCTTTTCCTCTTGGTTTTTTTCTAAAGTCACAGGTGTCTGATCTTTTTGCACCTCCATCCTAAGTCTGATGACTTCATTCTGAATTATTACAAAATGCTCCAGTATGACTGAGAGCAATGAGTTCTTCATTAGCTCCTGAATTTGCTTAAAATATGTGCTACAGGTTGCTAAATTTTCCCTTCTATCAGAAAGCTCCTTTGTAACTCTGCCTACTGGCCCATCCTTTCCTCGTAAATCTCTAGGAAGTTGTGGGGTCGCAATTTTATCACATAGTTCACCTTTGGGTTTATCCAGGTGTTTTAAGCCATCAATAATAACACTTACGTTTTCTTTGATGCTTTGTATTTCGGTCTCATTTCTATTGCTACCACCTTTATTATAGGGCCCTGTTTTTCCCAGAGCCACTTCATTTTCATTAATTTTATGCTTGGGACTAGCCATGTCATGCCCATACCTTTTTTGTAGACTCAATGTGGAAAATCTACCTCCTACATAGTCATCTCTGCTGTCACTACTATATGACTCATAAGACTCCATACTATACATAATGGGGTCTCTTGATCCAAACTCATTTCTGAAGAGGGAGAAACAAGTGGTGCAAGGTGTTCCACTCATATTTATCCATTGAAATCCTTCATACTGTCCTATGGGTGTTGAAGTATTTACCCCTTTAAGAGATTTTCCTTGTGTTTTCGCCATATTATTTTTAACTCTAGTGTTTTGTATATTACTCATTTTCCTGTTTAGCCCCTCTGTCCAGTTTGATTGATCCAGATTTAGATCTCTCCGTTTACCGATGCCACCCATGACATTTGGCCACATTTCTGTGATCTTAATTTGTAGGGGGTCCTCATCAAAGGCTTCAGTTTGTCCATCATTAGCATTTTCTCCCCTCTCTTTAGCCAAGTCTTTTTGTTTGACCACTTTTGCACCCCTTTTTCCCCTCTTAGTCAGATTTCCTTTATTTTCTTTATCCATTGCTAAACAGGTTTTACCACTTCTTGTTATAACCATTTAGCTGTAAGAAATTCAGTCTGTTCAAAACAATGAGCAAAACAGTGTGCAGTGGACTAAAATGTCTAAGTAGTGGGCGTCTTCACCACTGTGCTTAGCATTTGTTCAAAATAAGTAGAATAAGGGCAGAAAATAGAATACAATTAGCATTTATGTTAATTTACCCAAATATTTAGAGTTCTTTGGCTTTCAAACATGAAGTAGTAAAGATAATGCAGCTAAAAACACATGTCACTTATTTAACTATGGAAAAGAACATTAAAAATGAGCTTGTTTAGTGTATCAAACAGTACAAAAACAACCCTAGATGCCCTCCAGGCCTTTAAATTAATCTTACAGGCAGGTTTTAATGTTACCGTTAGGAATACTAAAAAGTTGAAACCTAGAAAGTGCTAGGTACTAAATAACAATATAATAATACAGTACTTTAAATACCCACTAGAAATATAGCCTATGTTAACAGTCTTTTAAACTACACTCAAAAAATAAATTCTTTCAAAATCTGAGTTAGCAAAGTTCTTTAAATTGTCCTTTAATCTGATTAACTATAATTGATTTTCCAGCACCACCTGGAGTCCTTCTAATATTCTTGTACTCACAATATACCTTCGGATCTTAAAAATATTGTGTTATTTTGTTATTTCCTGGATCCAAGTCCCTGTGGTATGTAACAGCCAGTTCGAAACAAAGTCTTGCTTATTTAGCAGGGCTGTGCCTAGTTTCCTCAAGGTATAACGTTCAGGTCTGTTATGAGCCTCCCAATGCTGATCGTCGGTAGCTTCCGATTCTCCGTGAGGTGGTTTCACTAAATTAAAACAATAACAAAAGCCTCCTAAAAGTAAAAGTGTTTTTGTATCTGAATATAGTGCCTAAAGATATTAAATTACTATACCATCCTCTGTTAATTTCTATAATCTGGTTAAAATATAGGTCTAGGTTTACATCAGTAAGTAGTTAAATAAAAAGTATATAGTGTAGTCACCTACAACCTGCTAACATTACTTTAAATATAACTTATACCTTACTTACTTTTAATAAATTTTTATAGTGCCCAGGGGCCTTCTGTGGAGCAGATAGTATCGCAAGTCCACGATATCCACTAGCAATATCCACCAGCCTATTTTCAAAACAACGTGAACTCCACCTTGCAAGGAGACAACGAGCGTCTGAATTTCTGGCCTGCAAGAGCCGTACTACTGTGATGGCAAATGGTGCAGGTATTCAGTGACCAAGTTTACAATTTATACTCCAAGTTTTTTATCTGATTTAGGTAGAAAGGCCACTATGGAGTATACAGCATTGCTGCAATCTGCCTGCCAAAGAGCAAGGTGCTGAATGCTAAATGCTGAGCGAGATGATACCATCTGCTCAACAACTATCTTTTAATGGGAGTAAAGCATGTGAGAGTGCAATCCCATGTGCTTCAATTAAGCCTCGACCCATAAAGTTACTCACTAAGTGCAAGTAAGCTTCCCTCAATTATCTTTTTACTAGTTCCGATTATTCTGCCTGCCAGAAGTCCATACGTCTTATGTACACCAATTACATCGAAATCTATTGCAAATAGACTTGATAATTTCATATAGGGTTAGCAGACAGTCATTTATTTCATCAACCAATTATTCTCCAGGATGATCAAGAGCAAATATTACCACATTGGCATACTCCTTACAAACACTCGTACTTAAACAAATTATCTTGATATCAGCACCATGGACACAGTAGGGAGGGAGGTGTGCACTAGTCCCTTCACAAAAGAAAGGGTCCTACAAGAGCTTGATAAGCTCAGGGTGGACAAGGCAATGGAACCTGATGGCATACATCCCAGGGTACTAAAGGAGCTAAGGGTGGAACTAGCAGAGCCATTATCAGAACTGTTTAGTGAGTCTCTGAGCACAGGAGAGGTCCCAGAAGACTGGAGAAGGGCTCATGTGATCTTGCTCCACAAGAGTGGTAGCAGGGAGGAGGCAGGGAACTACAGACCAGTCAGTCTTACATAGATACATAGATACATAGACAGTGTTGGCAGATAAGGGCCTATGGCCCACCAGTCTGCCCATTTGAGCTTGAAGTTCAGTTTGTTTTCTAGAAGTCTGTTGCCCCTACCCCTGACCTCCAGAATTCCTTTATGTCTATCCCATGCATTCTTAAATCCCGTGATTGTTTCAGCCCCACCACTTCCTCTGGCAGGGTGTTCCACTTGTCCACCACCGTTCTGTGAAGAAATTCTTTCTCATGTTTCCTCTGAATCGTCCTCCTCCAACTTCATCCCATGCCCTCTAGTCCTGGAACATCTTTTTCGCTTAAAAATAGTGTTTTCCTGCACCCTGTTCCTCCCTGTAAGATACTTTGTATGTCTCTATCATCTCCCCTCTCCTCCTCTCCTCCAGGAGTACATGTTCAGTTCCTTCAACCTGTCTTCATAGGACTTGTGATGCAATCCATGCACCATCTTTGTTGCCCTCCTCTGAACCTTCTCTACCCTGTCTATGTCCTTACGTAGGTATGGTCTCAGAACTGTACACTGTACTCCAGGTGGGGCCTCACTAGTGTCTTGTATAGCGGAATTATGACCTCCTTTTCCTGCTGGTGTTGCCCTGCCTATACATCCCAGCATCCTATTTGCTTTACCTGCTGCCTTGTCGCACTGTTTCCTACATTGAGGTCATCAGAGATGACAACCCCAAGATCCTTTCCTGCTTGTGCATGCTATATCCTCACCCCCCAACTGATATATTGTGCCAGGGTTTTGTGCCCATATGCATTATCTTGCACTTCTTTGCATTGAATTTCAACTGCCCAACCCCTGACCATTCTTCAAGTTTCTGCAGGTCGCTTCTCATTCTGTCTACACCCTCTGGTGTGTCTACTGTGTTACAGAGCTTTGTGTCATCAGCGAACAGTGAAATTCTGCCTTCTAGGTCCTGCGCAATGTCACTGATGAAGATGTTGAATAGGACCGGTCCCAGCACTGATCCCTGTTGTACCCCACTGGTCACTCTTCCCTCTGTGGAGTGACAGCCATTTACCACCACCCTCTGTGTCCTGCCACCCAGCCAGTTACCTACCCACCACACTACTGTCCTGCCCACACCCATATTCCCCAGTTTGTGTAATAGTCTTCTATGTGGCACAGTGTCAAAGGCCTTGCTGAAGTCCAGATAGGCCATGTCCACTGCCCTCCTGATCCACCTCCTAGTCACCCAGTCAAAAATTCAATGAGGTTGGTCTGACATGACCGCCCCTGGTGAAACCATGCTGCCTTGGGTCCTGTAGTCCATTGACAACCAGATGTTCCACCAATCTCTCCTTCAGTAGTGCTTCCATGATCTTCCCACTACCGAGGTGAGGCTGACTGGTCTGTAGTTCCCTGCTTCCTCTTTGTTCCCACTTTTGTATAAGGAGGACTACATCTGCTGTCCTCCAGTCTTTGGGTACCGCCCTGTTTCCAGTGATCGGCTAAACAGGATAGCCAGAGGTTCCGACCACCACCACTGCCCCCATTGCTTTATCAGCTCCTATTACTTCTAGTTCCTTCAGGACCCTTTCTCGTGTAAAGGGACTTGTGTCCATTTCTGCACCATTCTCACCCCTTGTACTCCCTTCAGACCCATTACCCTCCTCTTCCTCAGTAAAGACTGAGCAGGAATACCTGTTCAATATGTCAGCTTTACTGTTGTCATCCTCCACTCGGCCCCCATCCTCCCCCTTCAGTCTCACTATCCCTCCTTTGTCTTCTTTTTCTCTTATGTACCTGTAAAGGTTTTGTCCCTCTACCCACTGATTTTGCAATGTGTTCTTCTGTCTGAGCTTTGGCTTCCCTTATTGACCTCCCTGCCTCCCTTTGCTTTTCCTGGTACTTCTCCCTATCCCCTTCTGCCTGTGTCTTTTTGTATTGCCTGAATGCAATCTTTTTGGCTTTCACTTTCTTTGCTACCTCTTTGGAAAACCATAATGGTCTCCTCTTTCTTTTCCTCTTGCTAACCTGCTTAATGCATAATTCTGTTGTTCTTGTAATTCCCATTTTAAGTACTGCCCACTGTTCCTCAACCCCTGATTCCTGTCCCATTCCCCTTAATGCCTCTTTCAAGTATCTCCCCATTTTCCCAAAGTCTGCCCCCCTAAAATCCAGGATACGTGTTTTTGTGTGGTTTGGTTCTGCTCTTTCTTTGATTTCAAACCACAATGACTGGTGGTCACTGTTTCCCAGGTGCTCCCCATCACACTGTCCCTGTTTGTGAGCACAAGGTCCAGTATTGCCTTCTGCGAGTTGGTTCCATGACCAGTTGCTTGAGGAAGGCACCCTGAAGGAGTCCAGGATAAATCTGCTCCTAGTTGATGCTGCTGCTGGGATGCTCCAGTCACGTCTGGAATATTGAAGTCTCCAACCAGTACTACCTCCCCTTGTCTGCCATCCTTTGGATGGCTAGCATCAACTTCCTATCTGTTTCTTCCTCCTGGGCTGGTGGTCTACAGACCACACCTGTGCGGATGGCTGTCCCTCAGTAGTGGGCAAGATTATGGAGACACTCCTTAAGGAAAGGATAGTGCAACACCTGGAATCCATAGGAGCACAGGATCCAAGACAGCATGGGTTTACAAAAGGAAGGTCCTGTCATACTAATCTCATAGATTTCTTTGACTGGGTAACCAGAGTGGTGGACCAAGGAGGAGCAGTTGATGTTGCCTACCTTGACTTCAGCAAAGCTTTCGATACTGTTCCACATAGAAGATTGATTAATAAGCTGGGTAGGCTCTGGGTGGGTCAGACGTTGGACAGCTGGGTGGCAAACTGGTTGATGGGCAGAAAACAGAGTGTGGTGGTAAACGGTATACAGTCCGAAGAGATGCAAGTCACAAGTGGGGTACCTCAGAGATCAGTTCTGGGGCCAGTCCTCTTCAATATCTTCATCAGTGACATTGCAGATGGACTGGAGAGTAAGGTTTGTCTGTTTGCTGACACCAAGATCTGCAACAGAGTAGATGATCCAGATGATGTAGGCAGAATGAGAAGAGATCTGGATAAACTAGCAAAATGGTCGGAAGAGTAGCAACTGGGGTTTAGCAAAGAAGTGCAAGATCATGCACATAGGGAAGAGGAAACCCTGAAGGCACCTATAGGCTGGGAGGAGTTGCTGGCAGTCACAAGGGAAGAAAGAGACTTGGGGACCTGAAATCATCCAAGCAGACCACTAAAGCAGTAGGTAAGGCTAGAGGGATGTTGGGGTGTATTAGTAGGGGTATCACAAGTCGGAAGAGGGAGGTAATGATCCCTCTTTACAAGATACTGGTTAGGCCCCATCTGGAGAACTGCATGCAGTACTGGAGGCCACACCTTCACAAGGACATTAACCAAATTGAAGCATTCCAGAGAAGGGCAACCAAAATGGTGCAGGGACTGCATCAGAAAACATATGAGGACAGATTAACTGAACTCAATATGTATACCCTAGAGCAAAGGAGGGAGAGGGAGGTGATATGATTGAAACATTCAAACACCTTAAGGGCATTAACAAGGTGAAAGAGTCGAACATGTTTCAATATAAGAAAAACAGGAGGACAAGAGGACACAGCATGAGATTAGAGGGAGGCCAATTAAGGGGTAATGTGAGGATGTTCTTTTTCACAGAAAGGGTGGTAGATGCAAGGAACGGCCTACCTCAGGAAGTGCTGGATATGAATACAGTGCAGGGCTTCAAATAGGCATGGGATAGGCATAAGGGAGCAATACAGATGAGTATGAATAGATAGGCCATTGACAGAGCAAAGGCCTATGGCACATTCATAAGGTAGAAAAAGAAATGGGCAGACTGGATGGGCCTGGCTGTCCTTATCTGCCGTCAACTTCTATGTTTCTACCCTGTGGCGATGTTTTGGAATAACCCCTGGACTGTGATAGAACTGAATTTTAAATCGGTGTAAAAAAGAAAGAAAAATACAGGTAGATGTTCAAAGTATAAGGTATGTAACAATTTAAAAATTAAAACTTTCACAAATACTAAAAATTTCACCAACATAAACCTTTTCAGTCAGCGATCAGCTAGATCAGTATCACTGACACATTAACACACTAGCACACTTATATAGGTGCATGATTTATTCAGCTAAAAGAAAACACTTAGGATGCCTGCATATTTCTTAACTTTTCATATACTTTCACTCGTAAAAAGAACAGGAGAGGCTTTGCAACAATATAATGTCCAAGATGCTAGAAAAATATTTTGGCATGAAGTTCGAGTTAAATCCCAAACTGCTTATAGGCTATGGATTCTATAACTTTCAGACAGCCTTATCGAGGCCGTCCCCCAGCGGGGATGCCCGAGGATATTGGCTCCGGGCGGGCTCCTCCAATCAGGACTCCAGGTTTCAGGGGCAATATAATGGGTATAGAAAGACTGTTTGAAGAAAACGGCAGCACAAGGTGGTCTGGAAAGGTGCTGAATAAGGTCTAAGTATTTAAACTGTAACCCTCCTAAGCTTACATAAAAAAACCTCCACTAAAGCAGTTTTAAACAGGCAATGGTAGCATACCTGTTGTAAACTTAGGAAAGCCTTTCAGCACTCCAGCTCTTTCTCCTTTTCCACAAGAGAATAGTGTACAGCTGCTCAGCAAGTTGGGCTCCACCTCAATCCTCTCACCAGATGGGATGCATCCCAGATTCGGAGAGAGAGTCTAGGAACAGGCCATCAATGTACCTGCAATATACCATGATGTGTCTGAAAAATGGATTCAGATCCAGATCCTGCATCACTCTGTTCTTCCAAAGTCCCATATAGTGATCAATGTAACTAGGCACCAACGATGCACAAAAAGCTGTACCACGGACTTGTAAATAGTGATTGTCCAGAAGGTCAGAGTATTGCAAGTTAGTACATATTCAGCCAAGTAACCAAAAAAATCTGTGCATTCTGAACGATGTTCTCCTATTTGCTTGAGATAGACCGCATTGCACTTAACCCCCAATGGGGGGCATTAGTATATAACGAGGTAACTTCCATTGTTGCCAGTAAGTGATGCGATTCCACTCTTAGCATCTGTAACAGCCTCAAGACATCAGTTATGTCCTTTAAGACTCCAAACCAGTGACTATGAGACAGAGATAACATACTTAGACAAATTTTCTGTTAGATACCCGATGGAAAGGGATTTAGAAGCATTTTTTGAACAAAAGAAAAATCACTGGCTTTGTGAATACCAGTAGACAGGAAAGGGAAGCTATCCACTCATTACAACAGAACCCCCCCCATTACCATCGAGCCTGCAGATAAAAAGAGGTTCTGTTGTAGTAATGGATACTGGTAAGTACATAAGTGAACTAGTGAGACAGTTGAATAATGAAAATGTTATCAAAAACTAGGAGCTGATCTGACAAAAAGATTTAAGGAAAAAATTTATATCTTCCTGAATATAGCTTTAAACAGAAGGATCGTTTCAAAAGAAACTAAACAGTTTTTGACTGGACAACCCGATACTGGACGCAATTTATATATTACTGAAAATACATAAATCTGTAACAAACCCTCCTAGTCGTCCTATTGTGGCCAGTATAGGGTGTGTAACAGAAAATTTGTTTCAGTATATTATCATCTTCGTTACAGACTTAACAGTGGAACCGCATCTATTATTAGTAACATCAAATGGATATTTTGTTATATACTAACGTTATCCATGATGGCGGGGGTTAAGTGCAATATGGTTCTATCTCGAGCAAGTAGAAGAGCATAGTGCAGAATTCATTGATTTTGTTTATTTTTTAGTTACTTGCACTAAATATGTACTAAATTGTAATACAGTGATTTTGTTTTCTGGACAGTCACTATTTACAAATTCATGGTACAGCTATAGGTGCATCTTTGGTGCCTAGTTGATTTAAATTCTATATAGGACTTTGGGAGAACATAGTGATCCGGGAGCTGGATTTGAATCAATTTTTCAGACACTTTATTGTATATTTCAGGTACATTGACGACCTATTCATAAAATAGAAAGAAACGGTCAAGGAGTTGAATATCTTTGTTCTGTATTTGGAAGCTTCTAAGTACTATCTAAAGTTTACTGTACATCAGGATCTGTTGTTGGTTCCCTTGGTGGATTGTTGGAAACTGGCCTATATAGAAAGACATCAGATAGGAATTCATTGTTGTTAGCTTCCAGTATGCATTCTTCCCATACTATTATAAAACAAGCTGCAAAGCCAAATTTAAGACTCTCGCAAAAACTGTAGGAGGAGGAGAACGTTAAGTACGATCAGAAGCTACAGTCGCTTCAAGAGAGAGGGTATAAGACAACTTTGTTAGAAGAAACAGCATGTTGGGGAGCTAATCAAGATAGACGGTCCCTTCTGGCTAGACAAGATATAAGTTATAAGTTTGGGACATATGAAATATATTACCACTTATTGCCCTCAGTCTGTCCAAAATCAGCAGTGTTATTCGGAAACACTAGCCAATTTTAGAAGCTGATCCCATTTTGGGTAGAGTTGTACAGACAAATATGATGGTATGTAAGAGAAACACTAATCAAAAAGATTTGCTCGTTCATGTTTTGCAGCTCTTCTGTGATCAAGGTCCACAACAAAGACTGGTAATTGGTGGTGTAGGTTCCACCAAGCTGGTTCGACAGAAAACCTGCGACCAAGCTTTACAGTGACGACACAAATGTCGACTACGATCGTGGTCTGGCATTGTGCTGTTGGGAACACAAGTGTGTTTTCTGTGGGGACTGTGCCCCGCACTTCAGATTTTATTATAATCACTTCCACACTGGAGGTGTTTCGGGAGGGGGACAAGACCCAGAGAAGCTGTGCTGGGGGTCCCACCGTTGTAGCGTGATCATTACCGCGACCCACAGTGACCTGTTATTTTGTCACTATAAACGACTGGTTGCTGTAATATTTTTGATGAAGCAATGGTATACCTCTCATGGATGCAGTACCTGTGGTAGATGCAAATATGTATAGAAGGGCAAGACATTTAAACATCCTACTAAGTCAAAAGAATATGAAATATACAATTTGATTTTGTGTGATACAATGAATGTCATTTTTCTAGCAACTTGCACATGTGGAGCTTTTACATTGTGAAACTACTTGAATGTTTAAATTATGAGTAGGGGAACATATTAGAGAAATCAATGAAGGTGATGTGAAAATATCTTGGCAGCCATGTTGTTTTGCTGGGAGGTGAGGCCTGAACATAAATGGGCTTTCATGGGAACAGAGAAGTTATGTTGGGAAACTTTGATAATCTGGAAGGAAGACAGATGGATTTATTATCTAAGTGGCTTAAAAGCCCCAGGTTTGAACTCTAGGTTGGAATCGGCAATTTCTTGTGATGTGCTTATATGAAATTTGTACTGTTGCATACATGATTTTACTAATTCTGTGGTTGTTTGTTTTTCCTGTAGAAATTCAGAATCTGTGGGTCACTTTTGTGTGCATTGTAAGATGCCGAGATGAAAGCCATTATTTTATGAGTCCCAGAAGTGAAGCTTGCATTAATGTTGTCTTGTGACTGGAATACATATGTGACCGATTACATGACAAGAAGCTTTTCTCAATTGTGTCAAATCTGATGAGGATAAATATATACAGTATTGGACTTTTTTTTTTTTTTTTCATCTCTGCAGCTTGTAATCTATTTTTTAAAATTTAGCAAAAAAAAAAAAGACTGGCATCAAGCTAAGGGGAGAGTGCTTAATTACTTGAGCAGGTTTCCATTTGCCTTGCAGTTTTTTTTTTATTTAGTCTTGCAGATATGCCGTAATTAGATTTAGGTATTGTATAATGTTTTACGTATATTTTTGTGTGTAGCATGTTCAGTGCACATGGTTTATATATATTTGTATTTAAGGGGTTTGCACTGAAATCAGTTGCTGCATTTACATCACATGAGCTTTATTGTGAAGTCATTTTAGAGACTACGAAAATTTTCAGTGATTCATATTACCCTTCACAAAGCACCTACAATTAGTGTGAAACACGTCAGGAATTTTGGCTGCCGTTATGAGAGTTTGGTACCCACGTTGGTTATATGCCTTGCACTTTAGATCCATGTAAGTTTCTCTAATAAACTTCTTATATTATAGTTCTCGTGGTGGTTATATGCCTGTGTTGCATGACAGGCCCTAGGTCTCCTTTTGTTTGCCTGTGCTATTGCTTTGGGCGGTTCCTTTTACTGACTTGGATATTTGGGTGTCCCAGACTGCTGGCAGGGTTGGAGTACACCGACACCAGGGGTTCGGCACCCCAGTGTCAGTAGATTAACATGGCAGGGGGGAGAATATTAAACGGAATGGGGGACAACCCCCAGTGCCAGTATACATAGGAAAGTACAGGCTCATAGCTAGCACTGTGTATTGGGCACCCCAGTGTTCATGTGCAGTCCAAATCTACGAGGCGGCTCAAGTGGCTGTAATGATGGCACCACTCCAAACGACGACAAACTCACATGCACAGTATGTTCAACAGGGGCAAAGCTACACACTGACACATGGCCCTGTCCCTGCTGAATGAAAACGGCACAACAGCATACTAAGACAGCAAAGTGGCCCAGCCACTTGATTTAAAGGAATGGCTTTTCGTAATACTACCACGATTTCATGTAAAAATTCAGTTATCTTTAGAACACTTTTTTTTTTTTTTAACTGCACATGCTCAGACATGGAACTGTTTTCTTAAATATTTTAAAAACTACTTAAATTTGGGAGATACAAACAACAAAAGTGAGTATCTTGGACCAAACTCTCTAAAACCAACACATTTCAGGTTTCAAATCCTTCTAGTTTTTAGTTATAGGTGAGCAAAGAAAAAGGTCTTAATTTGTGTAATTTTTGTGTGTTTTTATCCTCTGTAACTTTGCCCCCCAGTGAAATGATTGCCATGAAGTGTTCAGGGTCCAGAGATCCTGTCGTCATCTTTCTGCTTTCCACATTTCAAGTAAATCAGTTGAAAGTTAAATGGGGCAAAGTTAGTGTGAAATTTTGGGTTTAACATTAAAATGCTTTATCAACCCTAATATACAGGCGTGACTGCACCTGTATAATGTATATAGGATAGTGTGTGGTATCCTATACACAACAAGGCAATTTTTCACCTGAGTGTTTTATGTTACGTGCTGATGACTGCAGGTAAAGTTTCAAGAGGTCCCTCCACCATCGTCGAAAACAGGAGGAAAAGAAAACATGAGGTAGAAAAGCTGCCGAGTTGTTTGGGATGCCATACAGTGTTCTTTATAGTGTATGGTGCCCAAAACACAGGATCATCTACATTTTCTGGCGAGTGTCTGCTGCTGGAGACTGCACTCTTCGTCTCTCCAGCCCGCTGACCAGCTCGTGCACCCAACTCATCAACTGCCCCCTATCCTATGAACAGCGCTGATGGGGGGCGGTTGTATTGTGTCATAGCTACTACAGCAGAATGAAAAGTCGTTCTATGTTAGTAACTACGTCACTACTACAGCAGAATGACTTTTTACAGTGTATGGAAATCCATACACAATTACGTTCCACCATACTATATATACGTATAGTGTGTTTGCATGTTTTTGGCTTTTAAACTTTTATAAAGGGCTGGAGTTAAAATAGAGACTAAGGGCTAAGATTACATCCTCAAAATATTGTGGGCCCTTAAGACTGGGAAAGGAGCAGCAAGGAAAGAAGTACATTGATACAACACCATGAAGTGTCAGAAACTTTTTACTGAAACAGTTTCCATTGGTGAGGGAAAAGAAGGTTGCCTATAGGCGCTTCAAGCAATCAAGGAGAGAAAGGGATCAAGGGGAGTATGAATTGATGGCCAGAAGTGTTACCAGGGAGGTGAGATTGGCTAAGGCAAAGAAGGAGCAGAACTTGGCCAAGGAAATCAGGAGTGGAACAAGGTGTTCTTTAAATACATTGGGGAAAGAGGAAAGTGAGGGGTAGATTAGCAGGATTAGGACAGGGGCGGATGGGTACAGGATGCAGGGGAGCAGGCGAGGTACTAAACAAGTACTTGCCTCAGTTTTACCAGGAGGATGGGAGGGGGGCGCCACGCCATTCGGTGGAGAGACGGTGAACCTGGAGAGGGGGCGGGACCCTCATAGATCGGGAGCCCTGACAGGCCTGGGGGGGCAGCACCGACAGTTAGAGGGAATGCAGATCAAGGGGCCGGGGGGGGGAGGACATGGAGGTGGAAATCCCGGCAGAGAGAGTGATGGAAGCCCTCGGGTCCCTTAGGATGTAGAAAGCACCAGGGCCAGATGAAATGCATCCCAGGGTGCTAAGGGAACTTGTGGATGTCCTCGCGGGTCCCCTGGCAGAGCTTTTCAACATCTCTCTGAGGACAGGGTGGGTACCCCAAGACTGGAGGGTGGCCCATATTGTGCCTATCCACAAGGGAGGAACAAGAGAGGAGGCGGGAAATTACAGGCCTGTTAGCCTTACATCAGTGGTGGGCAAGGTGATGGAGGATATTATCAAGGAAAGGCTGGGGGAGAACTGTAGAAATTGGGGTACCTGGATGACAGACAGCATGGCTTCGGCCCGGGAAGATCGTGTCAGACAAACCTTGTGGAGTTCTACGATTGGGTGATGAGTGCCCTGGACCAGGGTAGGCCAGTGGATGTCCTCTTTTTCGACTTCAGCAAGGTGTTTGATTTGATGCCTCACAGTGGCCTGCTGGCAAGCTGGGGGGAAATGGGGGTGGGGAAGCAGATGATCAGATGGATAGGAAATTGACTCTCGGAGCATACTCAGGGTGGTGGTTGGGGGCTAGTCTTATCCCCAAGGAGGATCATTAGTGGGGTCCCAGAGGGATCGTTCCTAGGGCCCCTCCTGTTTAACGCCTATGTCTCTTACATAAGGAAGGTTATCAAGAGTGAAATGAGTCTCTTTGCAGACGATTCGAAGCTGGGAGCAGTGGTAGATGGGGAGGAGGGGAGAGTGGCCCTGTAGGAAGACCTGGAGGCTTTGGAGAGGTGGTCAAGGAAGTGGAAACTGAAGTTCAATGCAGCGAAATGCAGGGTTCTATACCTGGGGGGTCAGAAACCCCAATCAAGTGTATACCTTGGGGGGAGAAACGCTACAAGTCTCAGTGGGTGAGAGGGACCTGGGGTGGTGGCGGATGTCAAAATGAACAATTCTGAGACTTGTAGGAGGGCAGCAGCCAAAGCCAATAGGATGCTGGGATGCACTGCTAGGGGGATTACCTCCAGAAGGAGGGAAGTGATCTTCCCTCTGTATAACTGCTTGGTTAGGCCACACCTTGAGTACTGTGTGCAGTTTTGGAGACTGCACTTAAAAAGGGACATAGCACTCCTGGAGAGGGTCCATAGGAGGGGAACCAAAATAATTTGGGGATTGGGGGAAAGGACCTACGGGGAGAGGCCTGAGGAGCTCAACATATATACTCTGGAGGAGAGGAAGGACGGGGAGGGGAGAACATGATAGAGATCTTCAAGTATATGAAGGGGATTAATAAGGAGGCTCAGCCGGGTGTTCCAAAGGAAAGGGGAGGCAACTAGAGGGCACGGGTGGAAGCCAGATGGGAGACGGGGGGAGAGAGGAGGTGCTACTTCACTGAGAGGGTATTGAATCATGGAATGCACTGCCCAGGGACTAGTGGAGGAGGGTTCAAGGGCTGGGACAGGTATAGGGAGGGTTGAGCTGAGGAACCCAATACAAGGGGAATATCTTGACTGGGGAGAGAAACCCAAGGGATGGCGGGGGGACAGCAGAGCTGGCACCCAGTATGGGGGCTGACAAACGAGGAGACACGAAAGACCATTAGGCCTACCCTGCTGGCAATTTTAGTATGCTAGTGCTTGCTACCAGTAAAAATATAACCTACCTACATTTCCAAATCTATTGTATGTTAATATAGCAGCAGAGACCACTGTTAAGTTGTAAGACTGGTCTCACGTGCATTCTCAGGCTATGATACTCTAAGGATGTAAGTGAATAAAGATATAGTCTTAAAGAAAACCTTGATTTTCCTTAATTTTGGTACAGTACAGCCAATAATTTTCTGTTTTCAAAAATGACCAGTTTTGTTTGGCAAAATCTTACAATCTATTTTTTGCATTTTCTTTCCTACATTGAGGGCAAATCATCATGTTTTGTACAAAAATGTGGCTTAAAAATGGAAGGGTTTGCCCAAAAGCAGTGTCAGTGGCTCAGTAGGTAGCACACTCGCTTCTGAGGCCGGGAGATCGGAGGGCTGTGGGTTCAGTTCCACCTCTGGCACTTGGGTAATGTCCAGTACTGACACTGTAGTGCAGCATGAGAGGGTGCTGCACTTCAGAGGTGCCTGCTTCGGATGAGACGTTAAACCGAGGTCCCATCTGCCTGGATTGGTGGTAGTTCAGGTGGATGTCAAAGATCCCATGGCACTTATCGAAAAGAGTAGGGAATTTCCGTGCAAGGCCAAATTTCCTCATTCACTAAAAATAACACCAACAGCTTAATCTGGTTCGAGGTCAGTTGGCATTCATCTGTATCCCTCCCCTGGTCGTGCCTGAAAACAGGCAGGATTTGTCTAGTGCACTTACCCGTCAACAAAAATAAATAAATAAAA
This sequence comes from Neoceratodus forsteri, assembly GCA_016271365.2. Classification (NCBI taxonomy): domain Eukaryota; kingdom Metazoa; phylum Chordata; order Ceratodontiformes; family Ceratodontidae; genus Neoceratodus; species Neoceratodus forsteri. Next base: position 624,638,697 of record CM057458.1, on the reverse strand, counting down.
GCTAGTAAAGTGCGTTTTGTTTTCATGAAAATGTACTCTACAAATGCTGGTTTAAAATGAGAAATTTTTTTTTTTTTTTTAATTGGTATTTTCCGTTGAAAACAGAAAATCATTGGCACTAGTATAATTGGCATTGTTGACATGTATAGTGTCCCTACTGTCACTGCTATTCTTTCTCATTGGTTCCGTTAAGATAATCTTGTTTCCCTTTTTAGAATCTGTTGTTGAGTGCTGCCTTGTCTTCACATCGGATATTAATTTGTATAATTCCTGATCAGTGTGGAACATGGAGACATCAGTTGAGTGGAGGCCTTACATTGAAACTCCTACTGTTAGCGTCTCATCAACTGATGTCATTGAGTTCTGTGACTGGGAGGGTACAGATCATCTGGTATTCGTGCCCCCGCCAGTCAGTTATGGAGCAGCCTTGACTTAAAAAGCAGCAGCTTGCCCTAACTACTGTCAGCTGCAAGTGCGCAGCTGTAGTGAACCCTACCATTGTTGTGGGGCTGGGGGATCCCAAGGAAAAAAATGGGATAAAAAGAGCTTTATACAGTAGACATTAAAAGTCCTGTAACCTGGTTGGGCAGTTAAGGTCTTTACTCTTGGGTAAATCCTTCAGTAACTTATGACCATGAAAGGGCATTATTAAGGAAAAAAAATGTTTTACACATGGGTCCGTTGGAAAATTGCAGTAAGGCATTCCAGGACCTGGGTACATCGTGGGCTGGATATTCAAACTGCGCCATTCTGTGGCGCAAGCCCTTGCGCTGCTCAAAAACGTTGCTCAGGGGTGTGGCCGGGGCGATATTCAATGGAGTTGCGCTATTGAGCAACTCCTTTGAATATTGCCCCCCGGCCACAGCCACTGTGCATGGCGCAGTGGAACTTGCGCCACCGCAAGTGGTCAGAGTGGAGCATTCAAGATGCGTTGGCGCAAGTTCCATTGCGCCATGCTCAAATTTCCGATATTCAAAAGGTGACATGCAAATGGGGCCATAATTCATGCAAGGTGCGGGGGCCATTTGCCTCTACTTATGGCCCCATTTGCATTCCATTAGCATGCAGGTGCGCCGATCTCCGACGACTTGCGCCTGGCGCCCTGCAGGCAGCAGCCGCGTGGACCAACACCCTGCAGCCCGATCGCTGGGCATGAAGTAAACTTCCACCGTCCCGATCGGGGCATAATATTAATGACCCTCGATGACACGATCGCGGGCATAAGCTGAGGATATCCTCTCCGACTGGCCCCAATCGTAGGCATAACATAATGAACCCCCGACATGGATCGCTGGCATATGTGAATTTCACTGGCCCGATCGCGGGCATAATGTGAAATCTCTCCACTGGTTTGATCACGGCCAGAATAGGGTTCACTCGCCTCCTAAAGAGCATATCTTGGTGGTCTCGATGGCGGCGCGATCGCTGGGCAGTCATCCCCCCAGTTCTGCTTTTTGGTGGTCCAGTGGTTGTCCCACCGGTTCCACCACCCGGTCTCCATGTGCCGCGATGGCAGCACCACCTGCCTGCCGCTCGCCATCTCGATTTGCCGGTGCAGGTGTCTATTGTTCAGAGCAAGAGCCAATAGGCGTGCAGCCCGACTACAAAGGCAGTCCAGATATGAATGAATTATTCATTCCACATATCTGGACTCGCCTTTTCTGATATGGGCTCTGCGCCCATTAACTTGCTCTGAACCAATGGGCGTGCAGCCCTACCGCGCAGTCAGGCGGTGGGGTGCGGGCGGGTGGTGCTGCCGCCCGTCGGCTGATGGGGGAGAGCGGGTGGTGGGGTCCGTGGGTGGGTGGGTGGGGGCCACTGACCACCAGGGAAATTGGACTTTGGGGTTGACTCTATGCCCGGATCGGGCTTCATGTCCACTGACCACCAGGATATTGCCTTTGGGGTGAACTCTGTTCTGGCCGCGATCGGGCCAGTGGGGAGGTTTCACATTATGCCCGCGATCGCCAGTCGGGGAGGGGTTCACTTATGTTATGCCCGCAATCGGGCCAGTCGGGGATTTCACATTATGCCCGCGATCGGGCCAGTCGGGGGTTCATTTATGTTATGCCCGCGATCGCCAGTCGGGGGGAGATTATTATGCCCGCGATCGGGCTGCGGGGGGGGCATTAGGAACAGTGAGGGCTACCCACAGGTGGCAGCTGCTGTGTTGCGCCTGCAATGCGGCAGCTCACCTGTGGGTGGCCCTCACTTAATCCTTCTTTCGGGCTCAAAGTTGTGCAGGCGCAGGTAGGGGTTGGCGCCAGACACTCTGCACAGCCCGGCTGAATAGCGGCTGTGCAGTTTATGCATGGTTCCTCCCTCCGGTTGAGCATGCCTTCATTAGCATTGCGCTGTTGCTCAGCATGACTTGGGCTGCAGGCTCCCTGCTGAATATCGCAGAATGGCGCACTCCTTGACTTGCGCAGGCGTTAACCCCATTGTGCATGCGCAACCCTTTGAATATCCAGCCCCTTGTGTGGTTGTCACTCTACTGCATCTTGCGATACACCACATGAGGTGTGGTAAATCCCCAATAACCTAAGCTCTGTCATGCCTTATCGCTTAAATAAATTATACTGTTGCTCTTTGTGGATTTTAAACTTTGAAGAGAGTAAATCTGTATTTTTTCTTACAGGCAACTGCTGTGAAAGGACTGCTATACATGTGCAAAATGAGCTTCCCGAGTCTGCGGTTCTTAAGAAATGTTGGTAGTCTGTGTGTTCTGCAGGCTTTCACCAAAGATGCAAGGAAGGTGGGTTTCCAGTTTACCAGGCATCCAATACTCTTGCCTTACCGAATGATGGTGTTATCCCATTGCTTTAGAAAAGAAGAGACTCTGCCAGACCCTCCTGAGAAATTGGATCTTGATGTGTGGAAAACCATAATGAGATCCAGTGTAACAGAAGCTACTGAGGCAGTTTCTGACAGCGGTGGACTCTTCTTTGACAGCCATGAGGGAGCTAGTAGCAATGTGTGCAGGCTGGCAAAGCTGTGCCTGAGAACATGAGTGAGGAAGAGTTTGTGATTCTGCAGGAGCTTCCACCAAGTCGGCCATGAAAAGTACCTGAAATACCTAGCCATCAAGGAGAGCCATAAAAAGGTAAAGAAAGAAAAGAAAGAACGACAAAAGAAGGCAAGAGCAGCTGAACTGGAAAAGGTGAACGAAAGTGAGGAGAATAGTGGTCCAAAAAATACTTTTCTCCTGCAGTTCTGGCAAAGGACTTTGGACAATTTGTATAATTGGAGGGCAGCCAATGCTATGGTATTTGGCCAGCCGCTGGTATTTGATATGAGCTATGAAAATTGCATGTCACGTAAAGAACTAGAGAACACAGTGAGCCAGTTAATGGAGTGTGAAGGGTTCAACAGAAAATCCATAGATCCCTTCCACATTCATTTCTGTAATCTCAAAACTGGCAGTTTACACTACAAGGAATTGGTAAAGCGCTATAATGAGGCTTGGGATAAACTGTTAATAACTGTGACAGAAAACACATACATCGATATTTTTCCTAGAGATAAGCTTATTTATTTGACTGCAGATTCTCCTCATGTTATGAGAACATTTGAACATGATAAAATCTATATAATTGGTTCCATTGTTGACAAGTCTCTACAGACAGGGCTATCCTTCATAAATGCAAAAGCGTCTTAAATTGGCTACTGCGATTTCCTCTAGATGAATTCTGCATTGGAAACTGGCTTAAAACCTCACATTAGACCAAGTTATCCGTGATTTTGTTAACATTAAAGGACACGGGTGATTGGGTGGAGGCCTTCAAATTTGTTCCTCAGAGGAAGCATGCTGGATGTGTTCCACTGTGGTAGCTCAGAATAATAAAACGAGATGCCTAAATTTGTTCCTCAAAGGAAGCATGGTGGATGTGATCAGCCTGTGGTAGTTCAAAAATATAAAACAGAGATGCCTAGAAACAGGAACAAGCAGGACTGGTGAGCAGTCTGCCAACTGCAAGGTCTAGGGAGAGCAAATCTCCACCAAAAGTAAAGCCAGCTGCAGACAATGGGACTGGGAAACAGAGGCAGAAAAAATGGTGGGAAGAGGAAGAATAAAAATGTAACCTGGTTTGAAACCTGGGAAGTTTAATTACAGAAAGCTTTTAACTGGTGAAATCACATTCACTTGTATCAAGTTGTTGGGTCTGTATTAGTACCAAAGTTTCACATTATAATAACTCTTGTGGACGGCAAGTCTTCACAGGATATCTGCTGTGTACTGGGAATGGAAACATCCCATGTAGAGCTAGACCTGATACATTACTATTTTGTCAGTGAGCAAATTAACGTGTAAAAGTCACAAGCCTGGGAGGTTAGTGGGGCTCCTGATTACTAACATTTACTAGTTGCTTGGGCAGCTGGCTACATGTATTTTCTTCATGGCCTTTTTAGCTTTTAAACACTCTATAATTTTCACATCTGCTAAAAGTTTGAGTGACACCCAGGTCACATCTAAGTTACTAAGAAAAAAATTAGTAATGTTCTTACAGGCAGGGGTTTACTCTTTTATTTCCACTATGTAACCACTGGTTTCCAGCTTAGGAATATGTTTTCCAGGTTGTTTTTTTGTGACAAATCAATATAAAAAAAAAAATACAGAGAAAGCAACATTTCAGTCAGTAAAAATATTAGTCTCTGGCGATTAAGACACACATTTTTGTTGTGTAACTGGATTTTTATTAGTGTTTGTCACTTAAATTGTAGTTTTGTAGAGCCCTGACAGGACAATCTGATTTGAAGCCATTTTTCTACAGGTACTTTACCATTTGGTGCGTGTGTGTGTGTGTGGCGGGGGCAAAAGTGAATAAAGGAATAGTGCACGACAGGGTGTGTGTCATGCTGGAATAACATAGAAACATAGACTTTGACGGCAGATAAGGACCGCTTGGTCCACCTAGTCTGCCCATTTCCCTATCTACAGGAAAGACCGCAGATCCTAGTTAACCAACAGCCTATTTCTTTCTACCCTCAACAAGAACTGCCTTATGTCTATCTCGTAACACGCCCAGGGGTTGGGCCGCAGGCACATGAGCAGGTATGACCATGCCCAGGCATGGCGTTATCCCAAACGACACACACCCTGGAGTGCATTATTCCTGTTATACAATGGCTTGTTGTCATATATAAAATAAAATAATTTTAAAGAGTGTTTTTATTAGTGTGGAAAATATTTTTGTTTCTTAAGAGAGATACAAAATAAGGGCTCCAATAAATGGTCAATTGGTTCACAGTGCTGAGGCTAGAGCTGTGGCGTTGTGCTGGGATAACACCATGGGTCCAGCCCCAAACTGACCAATCACAGTCCAGGATTCTTTCTTGCCATTGTATAATTCAGGTTAGTTTATACTTAAATTTATTCTAAACCATATGCAACCCACAGCCACAGAATACAGCCTGACTGCCTTATTAAGCTTAATTTGTAACTATTTCTGATACGGTATGTCCACAAAAATATATGTTGTCTCACCTACTATTTGGGGGAGTTTTGTAATTTATGTATGCAGGAATTATGGTGTATGACCCAGAGTTATGACTTAGTTTCAGGTAATCTGACGGCTGATTGTGTGGTATAAATGTAATTGTTGTGCTCATATTGTGGAGTTTGTGGAAACAATGTTCCTGAAGTGCATTAATTATTTTTCTTTAAATTAATTTTGATGTTTTGTGCTGTATTTTGGGGATTTTGTAATATCAAAACCAGCATCCTCACCCATGGTAGCTAAATTTCAGCTGGATACTTAGCAGAACCATCAAAATTTCAGCTGGATACTTAGCTGAACCATCAATGTTAAGTGAAAGGAGGGCAACCAAAATGGTGCAGGGTCTGCACCAGAAGACATACGAAGAAAGACTAAAGGAGCTTAATATGTATACCCTTGAGGAAAGGAGGGAGGGAGAGAGGGGACATGATAGAAACTTTCAAGTACCTCAAGGGAATCAACAGAGTCCAAGAGGGTGGCATCTTTCAGAAAAAGAGATGTGCAAGAACAAGGGGGCACAATTTGAAGATAGAGGGGGGATGGCTCAGAGGAAATGTGAGGAAGTATTTTTTCACAGAGAGGGTTGTGGATGCATGTAACAGCCTCCCTGAGGAGGTCGTGGAGTCAAGAACAGTGGGGGAATTCAAGAATGCATGGGACAGACATAAGGCAGTCCTAGTGGGGGGTAGGATGAAGTAAGCTGTTGGTTAATTAGGATCTGCAGCTTATCTGTTAGGTAGGAAAATGGGCAGACTAGGTGGGCCAAGCGGTCCTTATCTGCCGTCCATTCTATGTTTCTAATGTTGTTGTTGCCAGTAAGTAAAATCTGGCTTGAATGGAGGGTATCAGTTTTCAATAATGGAGTCCATCTTTCCGTCTGCTTGCATTTCTCATCTGGCCTGGGTTATGTATGACCTGTGGGATTTTAAAGCTTGCGTATTACTGTATGTCCATTCCACAATGGCATAATTTGACCACCAGAAAGTTAAAGCAGCAGTATTTGTTAGTAACATTCATCATATACTGTATTCTTTTTAGCTATGATGTATTTCTGACATCCTTAGATTAATCATCAGGGATTTTTTTTATAGAAATTTCCTCAGTTACAAGGCAAGTATAACCATTTCATCCTTACAGTCTCCATAAATATTCTGCACATATATTATAAACGATTTATAGTACTTCTGTGTGGGCAAAGAGTTCATGTTCTGTCCATTCACATGTCCAAAATTCCTTTGCAAATATTTGAATCATGAGAGGTTCCCTGCTGTAAGTGCAGCTTTGGCAGGAAAAAGAGATGCAAGATATGAGCTCCACTGAGCCTCAAACTTGTCTACCCATCCCTGAAGCTCATACGTTAATTGCTCCAGAGAAAGATCCTAATCAACAACTTGCGCCACATGGAAACATAGAAAGTGACAGCGGATAAGGGCCACTGGGCCCACCCAATCTGCCCATTTTTATTACCTTCATTTTTGCTGCAGACCCTACTTGGTCTGTGGCGCTGTCTCTTCCCCTACTGCCCTAATGATTCCCTTGTACCTATCCCAGGCATTTTTGAACCCCACCACTGTTTCCACCCCCACTACCTCCGCTGGAATGCTCTTCCAGGAAGAAGTTATTTCCTCACGCCTCTCCTGAATCTTCCTCCCTCCAGCTTCATAGCATGTCCCTTGTTCTAGAGCACCTATTTCTCTGAAAAATACCTCCACCTGCTACCTTGTTAACCCCATAAGGTATTTAAAGGTCTCTTATCATATCCCCCTCTCCCTCCTCTCCTCCAGGGTGTACATATTGAGCTCCTTTAGCCTCTCCTCTTAGGTCATTATACGCAGACCCTGCACTGTTTTGGTAGCCCTCTTTTGGACCGCCTCACTCTGTCTTTTCCTGAGATGTGGTCTCCATAACATAGAAACATAAAAGTTGATGGCAGATAAGGACCGCAAGGCCTATCCAGTCTGCCCATTTTTTCTGCCTTATGAATGTGCCATACGCCTTTACTCTGTCAAAGGCCTATTTATTCATACCCATCTGTATTGCTCCCTTATGCCTATCCCATGCCTGTTTCAAGCCCTGCACTGTATTCATATCCACCACTTCCTGAGGTAGGCCGTTTCATGCATCCACCACCCTTTCTGTGAAAAAGAACTTTCTCACGTTACCCCTTTAATTGGCCTCCTCTAATCTCATGATGTGTCATTTTGTCCTATTTTTCTTATATTGAAACATGTTAGACTCTTCACCTTGTTACTGTCCTTTAGATGTTTGAATGTTTAGATCATATCACCTCTCTCCTCCTTTGCTCTAGGGTATACATATTGAGCTCTGTTAATCTGTGGCCTCGTGTGTTTTCTGATGCAGTCCTGCACCAGTTTGGTGCCCTTCTCTGGACTGCCTTCATTTGGTTAATGTCTTTGTGCAGGTCGGCCTCCAGTACTGCATGCAGTACTCAAATGGGGCCTAACCAGTGTCTTGTAAAGAGGGATTATTACCTCCCTCTTCCGACTTGTGATACCCCTACTAATACACCCCTACATCCCTCTAGCCTTACCTACTGCTTTAGTGGTCTGCTTGGATGATTTCAGGTCATTTGTGATGATGATGCCCAAGTCTGTTTCTTCCTTTGTGATTGCCAGCAACTTCCCTCCCAACCTATAGGTAGCTTCAGGGTTTCTCTTCCCTATGTGCATGATCTTGCACTTCTTTGCATTAAATCCCAGTTGCCACTTTTCTGATCATTTTGCCAGTTTTTCCAGATCTCTTCTCATTCTGCCCACCCCATCTGGATCATCTACTCTGTTGTAGATCTTGGTGTCATTTGCAAGCAGGCAAACCTCACCCTCCAGTCCATCTACAATGTCACTGATGAAGATATTGAAGAGGACTGACCCCAGGTTTGATCCCTGAGGTACCCCACTTGTGACTTGCATCTCTTCTGACTGTATACAATTTACCACCACACTCTGTTTTCTGCCCGCCAATCAGTTTGCCACCCATTTGACCAACTTCTGACCCACCCTGAGCCTACGCAGCTTATTAATCAATCTTCTATGTGGAACAGTATTGAAAGCTTTGCTGAAGTCAAGGTAGGCAACATCAACTGCACCCCCTTGGTCCACCACTCTGGTTACCCAGTCAAAGAACTCTGTTAGATTAGTTTGACAGGACCTTCCTGTTGCAAATCCATGCTGTCTTGGATCGTGTGCTTCTATGGATTCCAGGTGTTGCACTATCATTTCCTTAAGGAGTGTCTCCATAATCTTGCCCAATACTGAGGTAAGACTGACTGGTCTGTAGTTTCCTGCCTCCTTCCTGCTACCACTCTTGTGGAGTGGGATCACATGAGCCCTTCTCCAGTCTTCTGGGACCTCTCCTGTGCTCAGAGACTCATTGAACAGTTCTGCTAATGGCTCTGCTAGTTCCACCTTTAGCTCCTTTAGTACCCTGGAATGTATGCCATCAGGTCCCATTGCCTTGTGTCCAGCCTGATCTTAGCGAGCTCTTGTAGGACCCTTTCTTTTGTAAAGGGATTTGTGCACACCTCCCTCCCCCCTGTGTCCAAGGTGCTGAACTGTGGGCCCTGCCCTACCATCTCCTCAGTAAATACTGAACAGAAGTATCTGTTTAGGATAGTTGCTTTTCCTTGGTCCTCCTCCACACATCTCCTCTCATCCCCTTTGATCTTAGCAATACCCCCTCTGGACTTTCTCCTTTCACTACTATACCTATAGAAAGTCTTGTCCCCTTCTTTTACTGTTCGTGCTAGTGTTTCCTCAGTTTGGGCCTTTGCCTGCCTTACTGCCTTCCCTGCTTCCCTTAGGGAAGTTTGGTATGCCTCCCTATTTGTGTCCTGCTGCATTCCCTTATATTTCCTGAAGGCCAGCCTTTTGGCTCTGACATTTCTGCTACTGTTTTTGAGAACCAAAGTGGTTTCCTCCTTCTTTTGCTCTTCTCCCTAACACAATGTGATGTTGCTCCAAGTATTGCATCCTTAATGCTTGCCCACTTGCCTGTACCCCTCACCTGTATTTCTTCTTTCCAGGGCTAGCTTAATTCTGTTGACCATCTTATCAAAGTCAGCTCCTCTGAAGTCCCATATTTTGCCTTGGAATGGGATTATTTAGTTCTAGTGGCTAAATTGAACCATACCATGTGATGGTCACTGGCCCCAGGTGATCTTCTACCTGGAGATCTGTGATCCTTTCCCCATTAGTCAGTACTAGATTCAGGATAACCCTGTCTCGTGTGGGTTGTTGTACCAATTGTTTGAGGCCTCCTAGGCAGAGAATCCTCTATGTGTCTAGTTCTGGCGGATGTTCCTGCTGGTATTGACCAATCTGTATCTAGCATGTTGAAGTCTTCCATTAGCGGAGTTGGGCAGCCATTAGGTTGCTGGCTTTGAGCAGACAAGACAGACCATTTGGCCTAGTCTGCTGACTTTTAGTATGTTAGTGTGGAGTATTATCAGAACCTCCCATTTAGCTGTCATGTTTTGTATATCTTCTAACAGTAATGTGTGTGTGTCCTCCATACCTGGACACAGTACTCAAGATGGGCTCTTACCAGTGATATAGGGTAACACCACTTCCCTTTTCCTGCTGGTGATATCCCTACCTATGCACCCTCGCATCCCACTAGCCCTCCTAACTGCCTTGTTGCACTGCCTGGCCACCTTTAGGTTATCCGATCTGATTTCCTCCAGGTCTCTTTCCTGCTTGGTCGTTGTCAATATCACTACCCCATTTTGTACTCCACCCCTGGGTTTCTGTGGCCCAAGTGCATTATTTTGCACTCTTTTTGCATTAAAACCCAGCTGCCATACCCTTGACCACTCCTCCATTTTTTTCAGATCCCTGCCCATCCTCCCCCCCCCCAGGTGTCCACTCTGTTGCAAATCTTGATATCATCCGCAAAGAGGCAGCCCCTCTGCTATGTCACTTATAACACTGACTCCTGAGGTATTTTACTGGTCACCCCTCCCTTCCTTGGTGCGAACTCTGTTTAGCACTACACTCTGTCTCTTATCTCCTAACCAGTTTCTTACCGAGGTTACTGCCTTATTGCCCACCCACAAGCTACCAAACTTGCTTACCAATTTATTGTGTGGAATGGTGTCAGAAGCCTTGCTGAAATCCAGGTAGGCCACGTCAGAGCAATCGAGGGCTTTAATCAGTGTATTTTTAATTATCTCAGATAGTTTAATACACTGCTTTTATTACTGGTTTGGCAGTTGTTAATTCTGTTCAATAAATATGGTCAACACTAGCAATTGTTAGAAATCTCTTCTGTTGAGGTTATTTTTGGACTGTACAACCTTGTTTGTACTGTGGATGTGTGAGGCTGATGCTGTCACACGAGTCAGATGGTAAGCAGCACAGCACCACACCAGGATGTTTAATTTCTTATGTTGGGTGTGGTAAGAGAGAAGGCACATTTAAATATGTCAAAACCCACAAAGCTCAGTTCAGTGAGGCAATAAAAAGAGAAGCGGGTACATTGTTTTTCCCAGAAATCCATTATTATTGTTATATATAAAAAAAAAAACTGTATGATAAAATTCAATGCCAACACAAGTACTAATGCTTGAAAGTATGTAAGGCAGATAGTGTAGATTACCAGAGTCCCCACTGAGATGCAGTCCTGTTTTTAAGAGGCTCCTTTTGGCAGTACAACAGATGATTATATTAATATGGAATATAGTAAAATATTGAATGATGCCAGGATTTCCTGTTTATTATGTCTCATACCTATAAATACCCAGTTCTAATTTTTGCATGCTCAATCCAGGCTCAATCATTAATTTTTAGTCTTATGTTATTTTAATGCTTGTAGTATTGCACATTTTTACAAGGGTGTGGCTTGCAGGTGGCCACGTATCAGAATCCATCACACCCTCAAGTCACTGGCACTGCCCAAACAGAGTTTTTAACTCATTTTAAACTTTTTCTGTCTTTTTCTGTCTACATCTCTTACTCAAGGAGTCTTTGCTTTCCATATTTCTTACTAAAGTATGGGTATGCTTGGCTACTGCAATACAATAACTCCTAAAAAGCTAGGTCCTCCTCTGTCCTATATTTTTACTCGCTTGTAGTGAGCTGAAGTTAAGCTACCTCCTTCAGTGTTCTGTTCTAGGCAGCCTCAAAGCTTCACTGTTTAAGGCTGCTTGGAGTCGGACAGCATGCTTCTTGAGATCTTAATTGGTACAAGTCTGATTGTAAGTGGAAACCGAAAATTGCCTGATGGAATACTTTGTGTGTGCCTCTGCCTCACTCAACTTTTAAGGATACCACCATAGAAATCACGCTTAAGAAAGGACTTTTATGTGATTGCAAGGTGGGCTGCTGCTGGACTGCAACTATTTGCTGGGAATGGAGACGCCCATCAAAGGATGGGAGGGAGTGGAGAAAGTGAAATTAAGACCTCCGGGCTAACTACCACTGCACTGGGCTGTTAAATGATCCCTCCTTTTCTCCTCTTACCTTGCACCAAATTGAACTCTCAAGTCTGGAAAGTAACAAAAAAATGGGAACACACAGGATGGGTTCCTTTCTGTGTTGAATGACGACTGTTGACTAACAGAAGATTACCACTTTTCAGTTCAGCATGGGAAACCACAATTCACAGTTCCATTTGTTTTAGCTGCCTTGGTGTAGGGCATGGGATGGCCACTTGTGCTACCCACGACTTTTATCTTCACTGGCTGATTTGTATGAGGTTGACTTCCGGCTGCCATCTCGGGCGGCATTTCATATGTTGCCACTAGGGTGGTGGCCATCTCCCATTCCCCTTAAGGAGAGGGAGACATCTCTCTAACGTTGCTGCTGACACAGCTGCCATCTCCTGGTCTCCCTTGGGAGAGGAATGTTGCTGCCAGCATAGCGGCCATTTCCCGGTCCGCCTTAGGTGAGGGGGACACTTCAAACTTTGCCACTGGAACGATGAGTGCCTTGTCCCAGTCTGCTTCAAACTTTTCACTAGGGAAACTGGCCTTGTCCTGGTTTCCATCAGGAGTGCAAGCACTTCATTTTATTTATTTTGTAATTTTTGAGGAGGAAGGGCTTATTGAGCTTGGCTGTTACTGCACATTTCCAGGTACATACTGAGGATGGGCTCCTCTCTAGGTTTATGGGTCATCACACACCTCGGGTGTGAAACAAATCCATCATACACACTTATCTATGCTTTATTTTTTATAATTGCTGGTGTGTAGGATTTACTGTACTGTCTTAGGCAACATGGAAAAATACTTTTTTTTTTTTTTGCAACACTGCTTTATTTCGCAAGCGGGAAAAAAACTGAATAGAACTTGGAATAAACATTTTCAAGTAACATTTTTAATTTTTCAGTTCAAACTAAACATGAGCTGAAACCTCTAGTTTTGAAAATGAAACTTTTAGTTTGAGTACGAGTTCAAAATACCGCTTGTAGTAGAACTGGTGCTGCTTCTGTTGGTTTCCTGTTGACCGTAGTCTTCTTGGAAGCAGTCAGTGTGTAGATTTGTTCTGTATCGCGCTTTAAAAGATAACTGTTTAAGCCTACTGTTTTGAACTGAATGCCGGCGTATACTGTCTGCAGGTCAGAGATTGGTTTGTGTTTCTGTGGTGTCTGGGGTTAATTTTTTGCAGTGGAGAGCTGTGGGAGTAAAAATAAAGGCTAGGGACTGCCTCAAATTTTTTTTTTCTTTCAGAAATCCAGTTGTAAAAATAGGTTCATAGGTACTTCAGAGCATAGAAGACTTATGTCCATATAGCTCACTGATTTACTAATACCTAGCAATACCTTTACTAAACAAGTAAGAATCCAACCTATTTTAAAGGTATTCATAGTAGAACTTAACACCACTTCATTTGGTAGTGAATTCCAAATTCCTGTTACTCTTATAGTAAACCAATTTCCCCTTTTTTTGGTGTTATATTTATCTTTATACAACTGATAGGTATGTGACCTAGTATCGTGGCTTTGTTTTTTAATATTTATGTCCAGTTGTTCCCGTAGTTTCTCATCACTGAGTACTCTATATACTTGGCACATGTCCCCGTGTAGTCTACGGTACTCCAAAGAAAATAATCCTAGTTTCTCCAGTCTCTGATCATAATTCAGACCCTGAACCTCCTTTATGCCTTTTGTTGCCCTTCTCTGCACCCGCTCCAGGGCAGCCACGTCCTTCCTATAGCCTGGTGACCAGAACTGGGCACAATACTCCACATGGGGGCGCACCAGTGAGGTGTAGAGTGGCAACAACACTGCCCTTTCACGACTTGTGATGTGTTTACGTATACAGTGTTGAATACCGCTTGCCTTCCTTATCGTCTGGAAGTATTGTTGACCAAATTTTAATTCATTATCTACTATCACTCCTAAATCCCTTTCTTCCTGCATGATTCTTAATTCCTCATTCAATAGTTTATAATTAAAATGTAGATTATTCCTTCCCAAGTGCATAACACACTTTTCTATATTAAATGATGAGCCCTTATTGCTTGCCCATTTTTCCAATTCTATAAGTGCTGTCTGCAACATAATGGCTTCAATTATATTGTTGATTGGGTAACCCAGCCGTGTGTCGTCCGCAAACTTTGCTAGCCATACTTCATTACTTACATTCATATTAGAAATATATATATTAAAAAGGCATGGTCCCAACACTGAACCCTGCGGTATTCCACTCGACACCTCAGCCCACTCGGAGCATACATCCCTCACACAAACCCTCTGCCTTCTATCTCCCAACCATGACTCCACCCAAGAGGAGAGTTTTTCATGTACTCCTATTTCCCTGAGGGCTCCTGTTAATTCAACATGCGGCACCTTATCAAATGCCTTTGCAAAGTCAAGGTATACAACATCGACCGCATTACCCAGATCCAAGCTTTGCCAACCCTGCCATAAAACTCAAAAGGTTTCTCGCACAATCTGCCCTTAGTGAACCCATGTTAGCACCTGTCTATAATACCATTAATATTCATAAAGTCAAGAATATATTCCTTAATAATAGATTCCAGAATCTTGCCCAAGACCAAGTCAAACTGATTGGCGGTAATTTTCAACCTGTTGCTGAGAACCCTTTTTAAATATTGGTATAATGAGTGCCTGTCTCCAGTCATCAGGTACAACAGATGTACCCAAGGATTTTTGAAAATATAGGTTACTGGCCCTGCTAATTCATATGCCAGTTCCCTAATTACTCTTGGATGTATCCCATCCGGTCCCTGTGCTTTGTTGGTGTTTATATCCTTGAGTCATTTTAGAACATCAAGAATATTTAATGTAATGGTAGAACCCTGTGTCGTAATTTGCTGATTCAATTGTACTGGCTGGGCTTTATTAAAGACAGATGAAAATAAAGATTACACATCTGCCATTTCCTGATTGTCTGAGGTTATCGACCATCTGGGTCTTTTAGAGATGTAATACTACCGTTAGTACCTTTTATGGATCTAATGTATGCATGGAAAGATTTATAATTATTTGGTACCTTATTTCCTAAGTGAAAGGAAAGTGTGACTCTCACTGGGATTTGAACACAGGACCTCAGCAATCCGTGCTTTAGCTCTTAACCTACTGAGCTATGAGAGTTCAGCCAATTAAGACCCCTGAGTTTTCCCATGTGAATCACAAACACATTCCTTTCTGGTGTTGCAGTGAGCAACCAGTAAGTCTTTACAGACTCGCCTCCTCAGTCTCTCCCATTGCAATATATGCCACTGCGAGGCAAATTTAAAAATCCAGTTGTAGAAATGAAAGGAAAGGTGTGACTGTCACTGGGATTTGAACCCAGGATCTCAGCAATCCATGCTTTATCTCTTAACCAACTCAGCTATGAAAGTTAAGCCAATTAAAGCCCCTGAGTTTTCCCATGTGAATCACACATACATTCCTTTCTGGTGTTGCAATGAGCAACCAGGATGTCTTTTTACTGACTCAGATAACTCCTTCTCAATCTCTCCCAAGTGCAGTATATGCCACTGCGAGGCAAATTTAGAAATCCAGTTCCCCTGTGCAGTGGTAGTTTTTTTTTTTTTAAGAGAACTTTCTCTAGCTAGCTTATGTATGTTTTTTAGGCAGAACCACGACTTTCACTGAGCGCTGAGAGGAGACTTGAGAGGAAGGCGACGTCTGAGTACCTCAGCTGCAGTGGCTGACAACTGTGGGTACCCACTTGAACTGACTCGAGCTCAGTGTGGCGTGCTGTCTGTGTGATTGGCATTTTGTGCTTTGGACAAATGCTGTAATAACCAGATTTCAGGTTATGAGTGGATCACCGTGAATAACCTGAAATCTGGTTATTACGGCGTTTGACAAGCACCATAATCTGGTTGATATTGTAGGTCACCAGTAATTATAGCACAGTTCTAGGTACATCCTGAGAGTGGGTTTCACGACCTGTTGTATTGATAGAGGGTATGTTAGTCAGGACACTAGGGAAAATTCCACACTGTTATGATAAATGGCATGGATTCTTAACTTCCAACTAGAAAGCCACCAGAGATGGGCAGAAAGGACCACATTTTAACTTCTCATCCGAAGAATAGTACTGAAACAGTTTCATCCCTAGTAGTGTGTTATAGTGTCAGTATTGGGTAATAAAACAAAAGTGCTGATGTGGGACTAGAACCAATGACTTTCAAATCTTCGGCCCCACAGTCAAGTGTGCAATCTCCTGAGCCATTGACAGTGCTTTTTACCATTGGTGCCAGCGTAGGGCCCACAGAAATTCAGTAGAATAAAGGGAGGCTGTTGCTGTCAGGTGAACTACTGAGTCACACCTCAGCTAGAGCGAACCGCCTATGAAATGTGTGTGTGAGAGATGTACTAGCTACTGGTGTGCGTGTGTTTTTGATCTGTGCACATGCACATTTACCTTGTGTGTGTTTGCTTAAAGCTGTGTTTCTAGTATGTAGATGAGGGATCTGAGCAGGGTGACAGGTATAAGTGTGTTGTGAAGTATTACATGGATTTGGTTGAGGGTTATAAGTGTGTGTGTGTGTGTGTGTGTGTGTGTGCACAGGTAGTGGGTTGGATTATATATATGTAAAGAAGGGGTCGGATTGTTTGCATGGGTGAGGAAGGGTGTGTGGTTGTGGTGAGGGTCATGAGTGAGTGGGTCTGGTATGGGAGGAGATTGTGTATGGATGATGGGTAGGAGCTGTGAGGGGTATGAGAAGTAGAGGTGAGTTGGAGCATGGCCAAGGTTATGAGTGTGATGATTGGAGCAGTGATGGTTTGGAGTAGGAGGCGGAGCATAGAGGATACACGTGAGTGGTAGGATCAGGTGTGTGGGCGTATGTGAGGTGTTGCAGTGTGACAGTGGATGCAGATTACAGGGTACATGTATGGGCAAGGGGAAGTGTTACTGAAAAGCAGCGCAGTTCTGACAAGGCCCTTCCCCGTTACTACTGACACAGGTTTCTTTCCATGACATTACTGGACAGTCCTACCAGGGCTCCTAGTGGGAAGGGGGAAAACTGGAAAATGAATGGAGACTCTAGCAGATGATGATGCTTTTTCTCCCCAATCAGCGAGCTACTCCAATGTAATCTGGGCCTCTGTTTCCATAGACCACCACAGAGTGGGTGGGTGAAACATTCAGAGGCTTACTGGGGAGGGAAGAACCTCTGGGATAAAATGTGAGCTCTTCAGTTGTGGTGATCGTGGCAGAGGTCCACAAGTATGAGTATAAATACTAAGTTTAAAAATATTGAAATTGCATAGGTAAGCTGGCCTGTTAACACAATGGTATAGCCACCACTTGCAGCACCATCGATCTGGATTCGGGAGCGAGCTCAGGAGGCTGGAGGGTTGGCTGGGGGGGGGGGGTTGGATACAGCGGCAATTGCACGCTGTCCATCTGTGGGAGAGGGGGCCGTTCCTCCCAGTGTAGCGCCCCTCAGTGACCATGGGGGTGGCTTGCCGGGGGGGCCGCGGCTGAGTCTGGGAGGTGTGCGGACACTAGCCGGAGCTCCGCTGTTGTGTCACTGCACGCCATGCCTCCCAATCCCAGAAACTGAAAAAATTAAGCATAGCTCAGACTGGTCTCCTTGCCACTGCCTAAGGCACACCCGACACCTGGATGTTTTGGGGGCATAGCCAGCCACCCCTTGTTCCTGCCCAGAGGATAAACCATGCCTCCATGGGGATGTGGCGGTGGACTGGATGGCCAGCTGGAGATACAGGGGTTTACAGAAAGTATAAATTAAAAAAAAAAAAAAAAAAAAATAGAGTTGGATTTCACTTAAGAGCAATTCGTTAAATGCAATTTTCGCTTATAAACACACTTTTCACTTTCTCATTTTTTTTTTTTCCATTGAAGCACATGTTAAAAATGTGTTTAAATGCACTCTGCTTTAATGCCATTTTCAGTTAAATGCAATATTTTTAGGATGCAGTCTGCTATAAAAGGTGTTAATAGCTTGGCAGAAGACACCAGAAGAAAGGACTGCTGTGTAACTGACTTCTCTGCTGGGACTAAAGTAGAAGAACTTTGTACTTGGACCTTTAATTTAGGTAAAAGAAACTAAAATACAAAAAAAGTGTGTGTTTGGGTTAACTGAACTGAATGGGTATCTGAAGAGTTATCTCAGGTGATTGAAAGGACTTAACTGCTGTGAGGTTTAAATTACTTGTAGAAAGATCTGGTAAGTAGGGGGGTGGCTTAGCTAGCAGGAAGCTACATTTAAAGACTGCCTTAGAAAGATTCTACTAATAGCTTGGCAGAAGACACCAGGAGAAAGGACTGCTGTGTAACTGAACTTCTCTGCTGGGACTAAAGTAGAAGAACTTTTGTACTTGGACCTTTAATTTAGGTAAAAAGAAACTAAAATACAAAAAAAAAGTGTGTGTTTGGGTTAACTGAACTGAATGGGTATCTGAAGAGTTATCTCAGGTGATTGAAAGGACTTAACTGCTGTGAGGTTTAAATTACTTGTAGAAAGATCTGGTAAGTAGGGGGAGTTTATTAGAAGGAAGCCATTTATAGACTGCCTTAGAAAGATTCTACACAGCTTGGCAGAAGACACCAGGAGAAAGATGACTGTGTGTGACTGAACTCTCATGTTGGCCTATATTGCCTCCTTCCTCCACCCACCCAAAGCTAGTTCTATTTTATAGGCACAGGATTTGACTAACAACAGGAACTTCCTGTTTGGGGCAGGAATGAGTGATCACAGAACCACCAAGGACCCACCATCCTAGAAGGGCAAGAGTAGCTCTCCCGCCCCTCTAGTTGCTGGAGGTCTGCCTCTGAGCAAGTAAGTGGTCTACTGAGAAATATGGTATTCTTGTTCAGAACAGGACAATCAGGAGCTTAAAGGGCACACAGGCAGAAAGTAAGGAGGAGAGAAAAAAAACAGAGGAAAGAGTAAGGATTGCAAACAGTTAAGGGCCAGAAATAAGACATATTGATTGAGGGCAGTGCAGTGGCTGTGGAGCAGCAGTCTTCCGGGAGATGTTCTGAGGATGCGGTGTTGTCCCATCTGCAGGCATCTCTCTGGGCTGAGGGAGGAGGTTGCTCATCTCCAGGCTGAGTTGGCCAGGATTTTGGGACCTCCTCTTCCATCCAGAGACCACCAGTGCCACTGCCGCTGCTTCCAGAGGTTGCCAAGAAAGAGGAGCGTTGGACCACAGTGGGCTCAGGGAGGTGAGGGTGATGGAACAGAGGCGCCCTCCAGTTGTACCTCTCCACAGTACTATGCCATTCTGGCAAAGTGTGGTTCCTCTATGGAGGCACCTGCAGTGGAGACCAAGGAGGATGTTGGGAACCTCCACAAAGGAGACCCACAGGAGGGTGGCAGGGGACCCTGCAGGGAAGGGAAACAACTCCTGGTGGGGGACTCCATTGTTAGGAAGGTAGAACTGGGGAGGAAGGGAGAGGGAGGTAAGGTGCCTACCTGGCCATGGCTTGAGGGACAGGGAATCCTCAGGATTGCCGGAGCAGCTGCACAGGAGGGAGCTGGATGTCATTGTCCACCTAGGGACAAATGACCTGGCTAAGAAAGGATTAGAGAAGCAGGAAGAGTTTGTGAAATTGGGGATGGGCCTTGAGTCAAGTAGCACGACGTAACCTTTCTCGGAGGTGCTACCCATCTATGGCATAGGAGAGGCTAGGGTGTTCCGCACCATGGGATTCAATCAGTGGTTGAAAAACTGGTGTGGAGCTCAGGGACTTGGCTTCATTGGAGACTGGGGGTCCACCTGGAGTGAAGCAAGCCTGTACTGGCATGATGGGCTGCATCTGTCCGGGAGGGGAACCAGGATCGTAGGTGATAGGTTTGAATGCTTTCATTGGCAAGCTTTTTAAACCAGCCAGAGGGGAGGCACTGACAGGAGCAGGGAAAATCCTAGCCCCCAAATAATCACGGTAAGTGCGTAAACACCAACATAGAGGTGTCGATAGGGAGAAGGGCAGGAGTAAATGGAGAAAGTGGACAAAGGCAAGAAGGACAGGATGGGGTAAAGGGAGTAAGGCCATCAGGAAATGGAGGGTAATGAGTACCAATGCTGAGTCTGGGCAACAAGCCCCTGAGCTGGTGGCCTTGATGGAAGAGGAATGCCTGGATATTGCAGCAGTCACAGAAACATGGTACACAGAGAACCATGACTGGGATGTTAACATACCAGGGTACATAACCTACAGGAGAGACAGGCAGGGGAGAAGAGAGGGGAGGAGTAGCTCTCTATGTAAAGGAAGGGATAAAAGCAACTGAACAAAAGAGTAAACAGGGAGGAGAGGAGGCACTGTGGGTCACCTTGGAGACTGGAAAGGGCACCACAATCCGCACAGGGGTTGTGTACAGACTCCCATGTCAGGGGGAAGGAATGGACAAGGATATGATAGAAGGCATTCTTAGAATGGCAGAGAAAGGGGAGATACTGTTGATGGGAGACCTGAATATGCCAGATGTTAACTGGAGCACATTTGCTGCAGCCACATCCAAGAGCAGGGCCATTCTTGATGCCCTACAGGTGGCAGGCATTAGACAGCTAGTTTCGGAACCCACTCGTGAGGGAGCAATCTTAGACCTCGTACTCAAAGGGGGGCAGTGAGAGGATCTCAGATCTAGAAGTAGGTTGCCATCTGGGGACAAGTGACCATCAAACAGTGTGGTTCACGCTAAACTCAGCTGCAGAGTCAAGCCATACAAAAGTGAGGGTACTGGACTTTGGCAAGATGGGAGGAGCTTCTCAGAAAAGCACTAGCAAACAGGCTAAAGGAGGTGGTGGAGCAACAATGGGGAATTATCAAAACTGCCATCACAGAGGCAACAAGCTCTTGTGTGAAGCAAATAAACAAATCAAACGAAAGAAAAAGCCACTATGGTTCTCAAAAGAGGTGGCTGTGAAAGTCAGGAAGAAAAAGATAGCATTCTGGAAGTATGAAGGAACACAGAAGGAGCAGGACAGAGAGCTGTACCAGTTAAGGCAGAAGGAAGCAGGGAGGGAAGTCAGAATAGCAAAGGCCCAGACTGAGGAAAAGATAGCCAACTCAGTTAAGAAGGGGATAAAACCTTTACAGGTACATCAGCGAGCGAGGAGAGACAAAGGAGGGAGGATGTGAGGCTGAATAGAATGAATGGTGGGTGGGCAGAGGGGACAGTGAAAAAGCAGGAATACTGAATGAATATTTCGTTGAGTATTCATAAAGAGGAGGGAAGTGCCTAATCCAATTAACAGAAGCACTTTGATAGGGAGTTGATTCCAGTCCACAGAAGAAAGGGTTCTACAAGAACTCCTAAACTGAAGGTGGACAAAGCAATGGGTCCTGATGGAATTCACCCCAGAATTCTAAAAGAATTAAGGGAGGAACTAGTGAAACCACTGGCTACCTCTTTAATAAATCATGGAGGATGTGTGGTACCCGAGGACTGGAGGAAGGCATGTGATTCCCCTTCAGTGTGGGACCAAGACAGAGGCAGGACACTACAGACCTGTCAGTCTGACCTCTGTGGTAGGGAAAGTGATGGAGTCACTTCTGAAGGAAAGAATAGTTGAGTACCTAGAAGCCAGTGGAGCACAGGACCCAAGGCAGCATGGGTTCACAGCGGAAGAGGTCATGTCAGGACGAATCTAATAGATTTCTTTGACTGGGTGACCAAAGTAGTAGACCAGGGAGGGGCTGTGACATGGCCTACCTGAGACTTTAGCAAGGCATTTAACACAGTCCCACAAAAGATTACTTAGTCAAATTAACCAGCCTGGGAGTGGGTCCCAGGGTGGTAGCCTGGTAAAACATTGGCTGGACAACAGGACACAGAGGGTAATTTAAATGGAGTCCACTCTGAAGAAAGGGGTTGCTAGTGGGGTACCACAGGGTTCAGTATTGTCCAGTCCTTTTTAATGCTCTTCATCAGTGACATTGCAGAGGGACTGGAAGGAAAAGTATGCCTTTTGCAGATGACACAAGATCTGCAACAGGGTTGATACACAAGGAGGGGAAATATGAAAAGGACTTGGCAAGGTTGGAGGAATGGTCAGAAGTATGGCAGCTAGGATTCAATGCAAAGAAGTGCAAAATAATGCACCTGGGAAACAAGAACCCAGGGGAAGAATACACAATGGGTGGGGAGGTAGTAACAACAACAAAAAAGGAAAGGGACCTGGGGGTAATCATATCAGATGACCTTAAGGTTAGCAAGCAATGTGAGAAGGCAGTAGGGAGGGCTGGGGGGTATACTGGGATGTATAGGGAGAGGCATCATCAGCAGAAAACAGGAAGTTGTTATCCCTCTGTACAGACAGTTGGTGAGACCCCATCTGAGTACTGTGTCCAGTTTCTGGAGACCCCATCTCCGCGCAAGGACATAGACAGGATAGAGGTAGTCAGAGGAGGGCAACTAAAATGGTGCAGGGTCTGCAAGAGAAGCCGTATGAGGAGAGACTAAAGGAGTTTAATATGTATACCCTGAGGAAAGAAGGAGAGGGGGGACATGATAGAAACTTTTAAGCACCTCAGTGGAATCAACAAAGTCCAAGAGGGTAGCATCTTTCAGAAAAGAGACTTGCAAGAACAAGGGACACAATTTAAAAGATAGAAGGAGGGCGGTCTAGGGGCAATGTGGAGGAAGTATTATTTCACAGAGAGGGTAGTGGATGCATGGAACAGCCCTTCCTGAGGAGGTTGTGGGGTCTAAAACTGGGAGAATCAAAGTGCATGGGACAGACATAAGGTATTCTTGTGGGGGTGAGGAAGAAATAGGCTGTTGGTTAACTAGGATCTACATCCTATCCTGTAGGTAGGAAATGGGCAGACTAGATGGGCCTCAGCGTCTCCTTATCTGCCGTCAAAGTCTATGTTTCTATGTTAATTCCAGATTAAGCACAAAGTGCTAATAGATGCTATTCACCTGTATTTAAGAACCATTGTCAGGCACATTAACATCACATATTATGTGCAGACAGACAGCTTTTGTGAATGATGGAGCGCAAAAGGGTGACTTTAAACATTGACACAGAAGATAGAGGTGTTGCAGCGCATTGAAATGCCTAGAATTAAAAGGTCCGACGTTGTTGCTGATTTTGAATCGATCTTTCAACGGGTATGCAGCATGTTAAAGGCAAGGGAGCAGCTGTATGCTGAGTGGGGAAGTCTGAAAATAAGTGCCGAAAACGCGGGGGAGTGAGGAGGTAGAAGCCGCTTATCATGGTGGTTTGCAGCTACAAGAACAGCTGATGCCCCAGTTCATGGCCATATTCTGTTAGCTAAAGCAAAGCAGCTTGCGTGACAATACGGGCATTGAATTCACCTCAGTAGTGGATGGCTAAGCCGCTGGAAAGAGAGAAATGGGATTTTTGTTTAAAAATGTCACGGAGAAAAGAAAGATGCAGACACTGAATCAGTAGGCACCTGTTATTAGCGTATTGCCACAACTCTGAAAACTACCCACCATCTTGTGTACAACTATGACGAGACTGGGCTGTATTTCAGAGCAGTTCCAGATGGGAACATTAGCCTTTAAATCAGATGCTGCAAGTGGTGGGGCAAAAAGCCAGAGAGAATATCCAATGCTCTGTTGCAACATGGATGGGACAGATAAGTTATGGCTATTGATTGTAGGAAAATCCAAGAAACCCTGGAGATTTTCCCACAATCAGCCAGTCGTCTAAATAAGGAAAAACTGTGACACCCAGTTTTCTGAGATGTGCCACTACTACTGCTATGCACTTTGCAAACACTCTTGGTGCAGAGGTAAGGCCAAAAGGAAGTGTTGAGAACTGGTAGTGACCTGAGGTGAGAGTGAACCTGAGATACCTTCTGTGTGATTCTCTGACAGGGATGTGAAAGTAAGCATCTTTTAGATCTAGAGAGGCCAACCAGTCCCATTTTTGTAATGTTGGCAGAATTACTGACATGGTCACCATGGGTTTGACCAAATACTTGATTAAACATCTGAGGTCTCGTATAGGCTGCCACTCTCCAGTCTTTTTTGTTGTTTGGAAGTTATCTGGAGTAAAACCCTTGCCATCTTTGATTGAATGGAATAGGCTCGACTGCTTTTATTGATAGTAAGTTTTTTACCTCCTGCTCCAGCAATTTTTCCTGTGATGGAGGAACTGATGCAAAGCATTTTACTCTTAGAGGGGGAAGGGACTTGAAACAAAGGGAGAGACCCTGACCCACTATTTCCAGGACCCACTTGTCTGATGTTATTTTTGATCAGTCCTGGAAATAGTGGGAAAGCCTGCCCCCTACTGGATGTGGAGAGGCAGGGATTCTGCTTTTGCTGAGGTTGGGCAGAATGGGACCCTCTGCGAGAGCCTCTTCTGCCCCTGGCCCTGTAGAAACCAGTCTGCTGGGGTTGGTAGTGTGTCTGCGGAGCAGCCTGCACTTGAAAGAAAGGTCTTCTAAATGTAGACCTGCCCCTGCCTCCCCTAGAATAAGAAGTGGAGGGAGAAGGTTTGTCTCTGGTGGAATTACTTCTGAAAGTAGCCTTGTATTCATCTACTTTCTTCATGTAGGCTTCAGTTTGTGCATCAAAAAGGGAATGGCCCTCAACTGGGAAATCCACTGCTTTGTTTTGAGTGTCCTGGGTGAGGTTAGTAGCTCTCAGCCAGGCAAACCTTCTCATGACTATAGTGCCAGCCAAACATCTGGCCACAGTGTCATTTGTGTATGCTGCCATCTGGAATTGGTATTTGGAAGCCTCCAAACCCAATTTGGCTGTCTCTAGTAAATCAGAAACAGTGAGAGAGGGATTTGCCTCTGCATTATCCACCAGAGATTGCCATAAAGCATTCTGGTAGAGAGCAGCATAGGCCTGATAAGAGGCCTGCCTGATAGCAAGGGATGCTGAGAGGTACCCCCTCTTAACCATACTGTCCACCTTTCTGGAATCTTTTTCAGGTGAGTGAGAAGCCAAGGGGGTTTTGGCCTTCTCACAGGCTGCCTGCTGCACAATGCCCTGATGATCTGGGTGCCTGAATAAAAAGCCAGCACCAGATCTTTCCAGTTGGTACTTTGTCACATTTTTTTTTTTATCAATGGATGTGACAGTCTGAGGAGCTTTTAAAATTTCCAGAATGTCTTTTCTGAAAAATGTATACAAAGGAAGAAAGATTCACTTTGAGGGTGTTAACCCCATTAGTTCCATATATTGAACCTCTTCTTTATCCTGTACCTCCTCAATTGTCTGGAGGTCCAGTGTTTCCACCATTTTTGATAAAAGAAAAATGGGAGGGAAAAATCCTCTGAAGGCCTAGGAGGGGAACTGAAATCTTGCTCAGGTGACACCTCAGGCTATATTCCTTCCTCCTCCTCCTCATCATCATAAACTTCACCACCCACAGTGGGAACAGATACCAAAGGGGTGGCAGCAGTGGCAGTAGTTTTTTCAGATGGAGTAGTTACAGGCTGCTGGGAAGGAAGCAATCCCTACAGCACCTGTAACAAAGCCAGAGCTTGTGTGATATCAGCAAGAGAGGGTGTATGTACAGGCACTTGAGGGACCCCTTGAGGCGTTTCAGCCGGGGTGTCAGTGTGCTTACTTTTTCTTAATTTTTTGGCAGGCACCGGAGAGTCAGCCGGCTAACGGCCTCTCTTACTAGAGCCCTCACCCTTATTACGGTGGATTTGGAGGCTCTAGAAGGAACTGCCACATTTTTGAGGGGTGGACTGGTCAGAGCCAGGAGCCCTCTTCAAGTCTTCTTTAAGTCTCTCCCTCGCTTCTCCACAGTTTTTCAGGGAAAGACTTGCAAATGTCACAATCTTCACTGAAATGCTTAACACCAAGACAGAGCAAACAAAGGTCATGTTTGTCAGCTCTTACAAACACATCTGCACATTTAATGCAGTTTTAAACCCTGTAGATCCTGTGTTCTTTTGGTTTATCCTTAATAGAAAACAGGACTCAAAACCACTTAAGAGAGAAAATGTAAGCTTTTGCGGTCGGTTTAAATGAAAAAAAAAACAATTGGTTGAGAAACCGCAATTTAAACGTATCCATGGTTCCGATCGGTTCAGGAACCGAGAACTGCTTAGTAGAACCGTAACTTCGTTCAAAAAGAAAAATTAAATGTTTTAAAAGAAAAACACCCAGAAACGCAAACTAAAACTTTCCGCTTAGATCTACCAAACTGTCGGTTTCCCTTCGGTTCAAAGGAACCACGGAGTACCAATAAAAAAACGAAATAACTTATCTATGAGGTAAAAATTACTTAAATAACAATAAGAATAAGGTAGTAATGAAAAAATAAGACAAAATACTTAAGTTATTTTGTTCTTATGCACAATTTAGACAATCTTGATGGAGAGAGATCTCCAGGGCGTCTGAACTTTGCAGCAGACAGAAAATCTGAGGTAGAATCCAGGCAGTTAGAATAGGGCAGTTTGAAAATGAATGCACGAGCTAAACATTTCATAATTAGCATAGCATTCTATTTCGCTCCGGGTCAGTGCTGACCTTAAAGGGCACTGCAAAGAGTAATATTAGTGGATTCCTGGGGTTAGAAATAGACCAGTTTCTTTAGATGTGGTATAACTGATGACACGGCAAGTCACAGAAGGTATTTAAAGCCCTCAGCTCAGGGGCATGTGCACACTTTCATCTGGGCTCTCTCCTGAACACACACAGAGAAGCAAAACTGCCACAGCACAGAGACTAACTAGACACTGCACTTACTCTTTACAGACTTCAATTCGCTACAAACTAAGGCAGAACTTTAGATAACTGTCAGTGCATTTTGTTTTTGTACAATTCCACTTTTGTTATGCTGTGACCAAAAAGTTATTTAAATCTTTTTAGTTGTAACTGTATGATTAGTAACTATTTAGTAAAAACATTTTGTTTTTAAGAAAATTAGCCCGAGTAAGATTTTCTTATATTGTGTGTGCAACTGTGGGAGGTTCAGTATGAAAAAATTACTCACCTTAGTAAATGTTGTTTCTTCTAATGGAGTCTTGCTATATTATGACAGTAGCAGTTTGTCCCACCACTAGAACTGCTCCGGAGGTGAAATGGTTAATACCATTCCAAAATAGAACTTTGAGCACGAGCTCTAAGAAGCAGCTCTATCTGTGTAATTTCAAACCTGAACTGTCAGATCTTTATGAGCAAAACTCACTAAGGTCTGTGTGGAAGCTGTAACCTACACTAGCCAAATGGCTGCCTAAATATTAACAACCATTGCTGGTCCCAACACCCAAGACTCAAGTCAGGGGACCAGAACTACTAACACAATTCTAACAACATGAGAATAAAACAACAGTATAATAAAACACACACACCCCAAACTCCCAAAGGGAGAAACGCTAAAAGGCATAAAATAGTGCCCACACTAAGTTGCCCGCACCCCACCCAAGTAGAAGTTCTGAGAGGGCAGGCTGGGGTCATAATATAGCAAGACTCCATTAGAAGAAACAACATTACTAAGGTGAGTAATTTTTCTTCAAACATGAAGTCTTGCTATATTATGACAGTAGCAGACTACACAGCAGAACCTCCATGGAGGAGGGGCAGAACCTACTTAGGGAATAGGCTCTGAAGAACAGCTGTGCCAAACCGAGCATCTCTCCTGGCCTGGACATCCAGGGAGTAATGCTTGGTAAAAGTGTGTACCGTTTTCCAAGTAGCAGCCTGGCATATCTCTAATATAGGGATGTCTCTGGCAGCAGCTAGAGACGCAGCTGTACCCCTGGTAGAATGAGCCCTCAAGCCAGAGGGGATCTCTGCCCAGTTTCTGATAACAAAATTGGATACAAGAGACAATCCACCTGGCAACTGATCTCTTAGTGGCAGGTTTGCCTTCCCAACTTCACCATAGGTAAGGAAAGTTGGAGGGATTTGAACCTGGACCTTTGGTACGCTCTATATAGTAACTAAGAGCCTCTTAACATCCAGGTGTGCAACCTCCTCTCACCAGAAGAGGAGTGATCAGTGAAAAATACTGGAAGGGAGATAGATTGGTTAAGATGGAAATCTGAAACCACCTTAGGTAAAAACTTCCTATTAGTCCTAAGGACTACCATATCCCTGTGGAAAGAAATAAAGTCAGTTTTCACTGACAAGGCTTGCAACTCACTTATGCGTCTAGCAGAAGTGATAGCCACCAGAAAAACAGTTTTCCAAGTTAGATACTTAAGCTCTGCAGAAAACAGAGGTTCAAAAGGGGGTTGCATTAACTGGGCAATATAAACATTAAGGTCCCAGGCAGGGGCCGGTTCCCGAAAGGGTGGATTAGTATGAAGTAATCCCTTAAAAAACTTGGAAAACACAGGGTGAGTGGAAAGAGGGGATGACTTTCCTGCTGACACAAAAGCAGATACAGCTGCCAAATGGACTCTCAGGGTAGCTGGTCTGAGACTCAAGGAATTAAGATGGACCATGTAATCTAATACAATGGGCAAATCAGCAGATTCTGGGGAAATATTTTTCCCAGCACACCAAATGGAAAACCTTTTCCATTTAGAACTATAAGTAGCCCTAGTGGAAGGCTTCTGGAAGCCTTTAGGATTTCAAGAACACCTTGAGAGAGGTGTAAATCAGCAAACTCTAACTCCTCAAGAGCCAGGCCTTGAGGTTGAGGGATTTGAGGTCCGGATACCAAACCCCTTCCCTGGCACAAGTTAACAGATTGTGAATCCTGGGGAGGCAAAGGGAAGATGGATTGTCAGTGACAGAAGGAGGGGTACCAGGGCTGCCTGGCCCAATCTGGGGCAATCAGAATCACCCTGCAAGGCTGAGATCTGATTTTGACTAATACTTTGAATAGGGAGGAAGGGAGGGAAAGCATAAAGAAACTTCCTCCCAATCCAGGAGAAGGGCATCCAGGGGACTGAGCCCAACACTGGAGGCTCAACAGAACAGAGGAAGTCTGTGATTGTCTGGGGCTGCAAAAGATCTATCTGAGGGTGCCCCATCTGGCAAAGACTATCCCAGCACTTGAAGATCCAGGGACCATTCTGTGATGGCCCTGGGAAATCCTGATGAGAGCATCCGCTTAGGACATTGTCCTTCCCTGGAAGATGAACTGCTATGAGGGAAGTGTTCAGGGAATAGGCTAGAGAACTACAACTTACTGACTCTCGTGCACAAGGTCAAGGACCGAGTGCCCCTTGTTTGTTGGATGTACCACATTGTTGTGGTGTTGTCTGTTCTGACTTGTATCACCTTGTTGTGGACAGATGCAGAAAATGCTTGAAGAGCTAAAAAGACAGCTCTGAGTTCCAGCAAAGTGATGTGGAGCAGAGATTCCCGGGGGGACCACACTCCCTGAGTGGAAAGATCGCCCATGTGGGCTCCCCAACCCAGAAGGGAAGCATCTGTAGTGAGAGTCAAATTGTGAGCAGGGGGAATGAAGGGGACCCCCAATCTTAAATTGCTCTGATCCTGCCACCACTGGAGGGTCTGGATCAAGGTTCGAGTCCACTGGGACCAACTTGGAAAGGGGTCGTCTTCTCCTGAGACAATAGGGTTCTCAAGTGGAAACTGAATGTCTCTATCTGAAATCCTGCTCCCTGCACAACAGCTGTGGATGCAGCCATGTGTCCCAGGAGCTGCAGAGAGTGTCTTGCTGGTCGAGAGACCTGCAGGGTGAAGGAGGAGGCCAGAGTCACTAAATTCGGCTACCTTTTCTAAGGGAAGAAAAGCTCTGGCTAGCTTTGTGTCCAACTCTGCCCCTATAAAGGTGAGTACCTGGACTGGTCCAGAACCGACTTTGGTAGATTTAGCAGAAAGCCCAGATAGGTGAGAAGCTGCTGGGTAACTTGCAGGTGAGATTTTACTGTTCTGGGGACTGGCCTACAATGAGCCAATTGTCTAGATAGGGGAAAACAGCAATCCTTTGCCTCCTTAAGTGAGCCACTGCCACTGCTAGACACTTTGTGAATACTCCTTGGGGCAGAGGTAAGGCCAAGGGCATTGCTCTGAACTGGTAATGACCTGAAGGTAGTTCAATCTGAGGTACTTTCGATGGGAGCTTCTGATTAGGACGTGGAAATAGGGCATCCTTGAGGTCCAGGGAGGCTAACTAGTCCCCTGGCCTTAGGGAGGGTAAAATCTTTGCCAGAGTTACCATTTTGAACTTTGGTTTCAAAAGATGCTTGTTCAGATATCTGAGGTCTAATATGGCCGCCATTCTCCTGTCTTTTGGGGTAAGAAAGTATCTGAATACAGACCCTGCCTTGGTGCAGGGGAGGAACCTCTTTCCACTGCTCTGAGAGCCAACAGGGTTGAGACC
The DNA here is from genome assembly GCA_016271365.2 of Neoceratodus forsteri. Taxonomy (NCBI): domain Eukaryota; kingdom Metazoa; phylum Chordata; order Ceratodontiformes; family Ceratodontidae; genus Neoceratodus; species Neoceratodus forsteri. The sequence goes on along the minus strand of CM057458.1, from coordinate 624,608,533 downwards.
TCTGCTTCCAGAGCAAAGGTCTCTGAAGTACTTGTAGAAAAAGTCTGGTTCTCAACTTGGGAAACTTTTTGAAGCTGAGAACCAGACCCTGGCTTACTACTTCCAGAACCCACTTGTCTGAGGTTAAAGAAGCCTCAGTTCTGACTGGAAGTAAGCCACCTGCCCCTCACCGTGCAAAGGGAGACTTGCCTGGGCACCCCATCAGGGTGCCTGCTTAGCAGGAGCTTTAGGCTGAGGGGTGGGAGCAGGCCTGCCCACCGCCTGTGTCTGCCTCTGCCTGAAGAAGCCCTCTGAGCATAGGCAGAGGAGGCCTGAGTCTGGTAAAAGGCCTGTGAAAGGCCTACCCACCCCTGGGGTATGCCTCTGAGGAGTGGCTTGCCGCTTCCTTAGCTTGGGCACTTTTGTAAGTAGTCCTATATTCATCCATCTTTTCATGTACTCTCTGTCTGCTTCCCAAACAGAGAATTTCTCACCACAGGAAAATCCATAGCCTTAGTCTGGGTATCCGAGACAGACTAGTACACCTGAGCCAGGGCCAACCTACTTAAAAGCTACAGATGTGGCCATGACCCTTAGAGGAAACATCATTAACATCCACAGCAGCATGAAACTGTACCTTAGAAGCCTCAATGCCATCAGCAGCCACCTGTTCTAGTTCGCACAGCCAGCTGGCCATGGGCTTGTTTGGCTAATTCCATAACAGTATCCATCTAGATTTCTGATACCTAGCTACATAAGCCATATAATTTGCTTGCCTGAGTCCCAGAGAGGCTGCCATATACTTGTTTTTCGCCATGGCATCAATCTTCCTGGAATCCTTGTCAGGAGGATGTGAAGCCAGGGGATATTAGTTTATCACAGGCTGCAGCCTGAACTATCCTAATGGGACAGGCGGGAGGGGTCGTCAGATGGAGCCGTCCGGGAAGGGGGCAAAAAAGTATTAAATGTTAAAAAATAAAAAGAAAGTAGCGACGATGTGTGTGTAATAGACACTGCTGTAGTCGAAAAGGAGACTAAGGCAGTAAAACAAGAGCAGCTCTTAAGTGCTAGATGTAGCAGGTGGAGCACAGGGTAAATAAGAGCTAAGAGTAGACCTAGGGAAAGCCAGTTGAGAACGCAAGTGGGGAAGGAGGGGTGACAGAGAGAGGGAGGCGAAGGGGGGGAGAGAAGATAGAGACAAGCTGGAAAGCTGTACCCCCCTCAGGATGCTGAAGAATTCTGCAGTAGGAATAAGACCAAGCAGAAACAGAGGTGAGAGAGGGGGGAGATGGGATGGGGAGTGAAAGAGACAAGCTGAGACGCTATACCCCTCAGGATGCTGAGAACCCTGCAGGGGGGACAGAACCCTATAGAAATAGAGGTGATAAACACAGTGTTAAACCCTATCAAGTTATGAGATTATGAGACCATAATAGGGACAGTCAGTGATGCTATGTGTATTCTCATTTGGTAAAGGTTGACATCCATTTAAGGCATTGCTGGTCTTATTTATGACTTTGTGATTTTCATCCAGTCATGGGAATGCTTATGGAATGAGTTGTTAACGGGTGGGGTGGGGGAGTGGAGTAGTAGTGTAATGACTCCTTATTAGGATGCCTTATGGTGTAAAACTCTTCATAGATATTGTGTTAAACTGAACATTTTTTAACTCAATTAAAAAAGTTTAAAAAAAAAAAAAAAAAAAGGTGCTTCTGTGGTGGATGGAACCCAGCAACCTGTTGAAAGGGGTTCCTTTCCTGGGGAAACAGTTGAGCCACACAGCATATGATATTTCTGATGCTTTTGCCAGGACTGGAGCCTCTGGCATCTGTCTCAGGCACTGCTCTTGGCTCAGAGTAGCAGATTTTGCCACTGATGTGCAGCAAACAGTTCTCAGTGCACCATTCACAGGTTAGAAACTGTTTGGCCATGCTGTAGAAGATGATTTGAAAAATCTTCATTCAGTGGCAAAACTCTGAATTCAGTAAAATCCTTGTACCATACCAAAAGGAGGTATAGGAGCATGAGTAGCTTTTGCCCATTCACTCCCGGACTGTGTCAGGCCTACAGACAGTAGGGAAGAGGCAAAGGTGTGGGACCTTGCCAGTCCCCATCACTGTCCCGGTGCCCATACAAAAGCACCTAGAGGTGGTAGAGCCAGTGGCTCCCGCCACCCCACCCCAGCTCAGCATGACTCCTTATACTTCCCCCACCACATTTACTTCCAGGATTGGTCGTAGGGGATCGCTTATCCCTCCACTTGGACCAGTGGAGGGCAGTGACTACAGACAAATGGGTTCTGGAGATTGGTGTCTTAGCTGACTCTATCAGCCGACCACTGTCCCATATACTGTGTGTGGGATGCCTTGCCCCCACTCGATCCCCCTAAAGTACTATCCGTCTCCAAACTTTGCAGCTCCTGGACTTAGCCGCCTCTTCTTCAAGACCGCTGTCTTGTTGACTGGTCCCTATTTTCACCACTAACGATGTCAACAGGGCTACTGAATACTTCACCAACTCCTTACTCTTCCTACAGAGGAGACATATCCCCTTCTTTACCCATAGGGTTAAGAGCAAGCCTACTAAGTGGCTTAAGTGCCCTCTACTCCAACGCCTAAAGCAGAGGGATAAGTTATGGGTGAAATGGAAATCCACCATACTGCCCTCAGACTGCGATGAATATTGCGCCTTGAGGAATACCTGCATGAAGGAGATTCGGGTTGTCCAAAAGCATCTACTACTGTGAACTACTTCGCTTCTCCACATCCAATCCGAAGACATATTGGTCCCAAATTAATGATATCCTAGGGAATGGCAGGCCACAGACTCCGAGGGAAATGCTGGTGAACGATGTCAGCTGTAACCACCCCTCTACTATTGCGGAAGCCTTTAACTCTCTCTTCACTAAGTTTCCCAGTATCCCTCAGGCCTCTCCTCATGGCCCACAGACAACATATCAGGATACCACTGTTGCCCCTGCACCTTTGATACTAGCCCCTGTCATGAGATCAGAAGTCCTAAAACTATTCAGATCAATTTCCATACATGGTAGTGTGAGTCCTGATAGTCTTGAGCCAAGGATCCTTCATCTGGCTGCACCCCTTTTAGCTACCCCTGTAACCAGGCTATTTAACCTTTCCATTTCCACCTCTACTGTTCCTCATCTATTGAAGTCTGCCAGGATTATTCCCCGTGTTCAAAAAAGGCGACCCTAAGATATTAACAAACTATAGGCCCATTGCTATCTTGCCCATCCTTAGCAAACTGCTGGAAAAATTAATCCATGGACAGGTCTCTTCTCATCTAACGGAGTTCAATCTTCAGTCCACTGTCCAGCATGGCTTTAAGCCTGGGCATAGTACTACTACTACTACGGCTTTTGTACTGTTCATTAGTGAGGTTAAGACTAATATGGACAATGGGCAACTCTCTGGCTGTATTCATTGACCTCACTAGGCGCTCGACCTGGTTAACCATCCTCTGCTACTAAGCAAACTTCAGTGTCTAGGTGCTACTGGTCCCACCTTATCCTGGATAAAAAGCTATCTCAATGCTCATTCACAATCTGCCACTACTTCCACAACCTGCGGTGTCCCTCAGGGCTCAATACTTGGCCCCTTGCTCTTTTCCATTTTTGTTAATAATATTCCTGCCTCCTCGCCCCACTGTCAATCTATCATGTATGCTGATGATCTGCTTCTGTATGCCACTTATGTCTGTCAACTATAACAGTTCTCACCAATCGTCCTCCTTTCTTCAGATCCAATCCTGGCTCTCCTCAAACCATCTAATTCTTAATCTATCCAAGACTCAGGCCATGCTCTTTGGATCCTTAAGAAAAGTCAGAACCAAGTCCCCCCCATCTGCATGCAGGTCCAATGCCCTGATGGGTCTGCAATAACTAATACAAACTCCTTTAAATATCTGGGCGTGACTCTTGACCCCCAACTCCACTTCACATCACATATTAATGAGGTTTGTAGACACGTCAACTTGAAGATAGGAGACACATACAGAGTACGTCATTCCTTCACCCCTTCGGCCAGGATCTCTGTAGCCATGGGTGTTCTGCTCCCTGGGCCTAAATATGCTGTACTGGTCTTCTGTCATGCCAAGGCTGCTGATCTACATAAATGGGATACCACCTACAACAACATCTGCAGATCTGCCCTGTCTGCTCCCCATCGCACTCAACAATGTCTGCTCTACTCAGCCTTGAACTGGCTGTCTCCCAATGGCCTGCGCTTCTACACTCTTGGATGCTTCATTGATTCCTTAACCCATCTACCCCGTCCCGACTCACTTGCAGCTATGTTAAACCCTGTGATCCACTCTCGCCCTCTAAGGTCTTCTGCCTCTCCCCTGCTTTCCATTCCTCTCTGCTCTACTAAAATGGGTGAGCAAGCTTCGCCCACTTTGCTCCCAAATTTAGAACTCCTTTCCCCAACATCAAGCACTCATCTTCTCACAATACTTAAAAAAGTGCTTTTTTCCTACTTGAGCACACTTGGTGCTTGCACTGCCTCTCAACTCTCACTCTGGTTTTCCTGTGTACTCCATGCCTGCCATGTCTGCTGCATACTGCTACCCTGTGTATTGCTTGACCTGTTTAGTTTATTACTCACTCCTACGTGAGTGTTCACTTCACCTGAAACTATGTTTTTGACCTCCCTGCGTGGGGTCCTGTTTTCTTGGATTTGTTATACCTCTGTTGTCCTGTAAACCTGTACCATTGTTATTTTGTACACTCCCGGGTCGTGCTTGAAAATTGGCAGGTCTTTTGCCTAATGTACTTCAGGGTTGTATTTAACACTAAAAATTGATTAGAGTTTTGCTCATAAAAGTGCTAAAACATTGTGAAAATGCATAGCACTTGCCTCACTGTGTTTAACAAACATAACATTCTAGAAAACGTATATAAACACTGTCTATATAGTTAGTGTTGTTCCCCCCAAAAAACTGCTAATCAATTATTTAAAACCCTGTACTAACCTGGTTACAAAAAGCTAATAAATAGAGAAGAGACATGCTCTGGAGCTTCTGGACAACCCTCCAAGTCATCCATCAGTTGTGACAACATACCCACCAGGGCACATATCCCTGTTGCTAGCAGAAGTACAGAATCTGCTCCAAAAATGGGCCATAGAACCTCTACCTCCAGAACAGAGTCACACAAGTATTTACTCGAGATACTTCCTCATCCTAAAGTGGACAGTGGATCCGAGGCCTAGTCTGAATCTAAACTTTCTCACAGAATAGAAGTTCCACATGGTCATTCTATAGGGTCGCTTCCCCTGTTGTAAACGGGGGATTGGATTTGTTCCTGGACATGAAGGATGTGTACCTTCATATCAAAACCGGAAACCTCACAGGAAATACCTGAGGTTCCAGTTTCAGGAGAGCATTACCAATCAAAGTGTTGCACTTTGGCTTATTCTTTGTGAGTCTTTACCAAATGCTTAGCAGTGGAAGTAGCAGCAGCCCTTTGCAGGGAAGACCTGTATGTTTTTCCTTACTTGGATGACTGGCTATTAAACGCTCCACCCAGGGACCAACTATTGCAGACCTTAGCTCAAGTAGTCAGATATTCGATGCTTCGGGGCAACAGTCAGCATACCAAAGTATGTACTGACACCTGCCAATGACTACAGTTCATAAGAGCAGTTCTGGATATGGCCCAGGGTTCAGTGTTTCTGCCTCCTGACAGGGCAGACTACCTGATTGTCCAAGCACAGTTGGTGCATGACAGCTATTGTATCTCAGCAAGGACATTTCTGTGCCTTCTGGGACTCATGCCAGAAGCTGTTGATCTTACTTCGAGAGGGCTCTTGCAGTAGGTAATTACATATAGGACTGACCTGGCAGGCGTCAGGACCCCATGGAAAAATTTCTATCTAGCAGTCTCTGGCGGGGGACGTGACTGACGTCATGCAACGTTAGTATAAAGGGGCTGTCCCCCACGCCCGCCTTCCATTTCTTTCCCACCGTTGACTTGTGAAAGTGCCTCGCATTAAAGTTCCTTCACTCGTCAGTCTTACATCGGTCTAGTTTACCGAGTTTGTCGTTTTTTTCTTGTTTTTCCTACTTAGCGGCCATGTATGTCATCCCCAGCACCCTCCGAATCACATAAGAAAAAGTGCGACTCATGCGGATCCCAGCTGCCGCATAAGGATGGTCACTCCCTCTGCCTAAGCCCGGAACACGCTGTAGGGAAGTGCCTGCACTGCCAGCAGTTCAACGCAGCCAACCGTAAACGGAGGCAGAAGTCCCTGGAGGCCAACGTTTTAAAGAAAAAGATGGTGTCCATGGAGAAGGAGCTGAAGAAGCTTAGGCAGGCTTCCACTTCGCCTGAAGGACATAGGAAAAAGAAAGAGAAGCACCGGGACCAGGACTTCACCTCCACAGCTTCCGCGACTCTGGCCGCAGTCGCCATTCTTCAGGTGACGTCCCCTCTGGGGGACCAACCCTCGACGGCCATCTTGGCAGTCTTGCACTTGGGCCCCTCGATTGCCTCCAGGACAAGGAAGGTGACCGCTCCTGGGAAGGCCACTGCCATGTGGCCCTCTGGGTCAAGCAGGACCAGTAAGCCAGACGCCGGTGCTACTGACGTCCGCTCGGACAGGGCCGATAAGATGCCTGCTCCTTCAGGGGGGTGTATTGTCCCTCGTATGCCCACCAAGGTCGCTTCCCCAACGCGACCCTTGTTGGGCGTAGGTTCCGATAAGTGAGACCCGGCTCCTCAAACGCCCGCTCGGATCCTGCTGGTAAGCTGGACGTTGGACCCCTTGGACCAGTCCGACATCCCAGGCTCACTGCAGTGCTTGCTGCTGCCTGCCGAGGCTCCTGTGTCTTCTCTGTTGGACCCCGGGGATTTTAACCATCCATTCCCGGTCGACACGGAGGATTTGGGCATGCTGACATCAGGGCTCCCTCCTACAGGACTGGACCACCTGACACTGGGCCCTCGGACACCAGCTCCGACGCTGACTCACCCGGACGCCAGCTGACGCCCCTTTGCCAGATGCCGTCCCAATGCGGGCCAGATGCCCTGGGCCACCTTTACCTGACCCGCCTGCTGGGCCTCTCCCAGGGCTGTCTGCTCTGTCAGAGCACCTGGCTCCCGGGTATCTGACTCCGCTAACCCGGTGCCATCCTCACGGAACTACAGTATAGTAGGACCCCTACTTTTCTGCAGGCACAGTGGGACCAAGTTCTGCGGCAAGACTACTATTTGCCGCAGAACTTCTGCGGCAGTGGTTTGTAATTTCTGCGGAAGTTCTGCGGCACTAACAAACTACCACATCACAGTGACAGCTTGTCATCCTGACTTCACTTTCATGGCAGTTTTTATAGCAATCAGGATGGTGGAAAGCACAGTAACACTAGTTCAAAAAATAATCGAATTATAAAAATAATGTTATGCCTAAAAAAGCAAAACAAATGTCTCTCCCTTAAGGTCCTAGCCTGTTAAATAAATGACATATGCAAAGGGGATCTTATGTGATAAATAAGGTATTTCTATATGCATGTTATCTATCCCACTAATGAGGTCTGTACTATCCATCACTTACATATTTGTATGTGCTTTCTACACCACTCATGAGGTTCCCACTGTGTATCACTTATATATTTACATTCAATCTGTAACATACATACAAATGTGTGTGTGTGCGTGTGTGGTGAGAGAGACAGAGATACTGTATATGTATGTGTGTGTGTATATATATATATATATATATATATATATATTTTTTTTTTAATTTCCATGAACTTGCATCCTCATTCATATAGGTTCCATTAGAAATGAAATAGAGGAGTTATTGCAAAACTCATTTTTGCTGTCAACCTGCTTTCCCTGACACACTGCGTAACACCATCAGGCCATGACATGCATGTGAACCAATTGTGAGATAGAGCTTCCAGACCAGCACAATGTGTCCACCATGTGACAGAACACTGCACCATACCTTCCCAGGCTCTGAGCAATGATGTGTTCCACTAATCCTTGTTGCCCAGCCAGCTCCCAGAGCTAATCTCTGAACCTGAGTTGCCGGCATGGAAACACAGCATGCTTCCCTCTGGCCCAACAGCTGTCCCTGCACACAACATTTCTCCATAACTTTTAGGTGATTCTATCAACCAATGACAATATGTAATCAATAACCCGGCAAAATGCGTACAGTGCAATTATTTATTTAACAAGTCTATTCTTTCAACAGGTCTACATATTATTATATTCCATTTTTCTGGGCATAATTACTTTATTTTTCTTAAAAATGACAAATAAATTTTTACCAGTTATTCATTTCAGATGGTATCTCTATACCTTAAAGGCACAAATAGGTTTGTACAAAGTGAGGTATGGACTTAACAGGTCTGTGCTATTGACAAGGCTTTGTTTAAGTTGACCCTAGTGCAATAATGTAAGACTGAAAATTGTATTAGGCTGCAGTGCAGGTTGAGCAAATATCACCATGCCTGATGTGCTGTGTTACCGCCTCTGGCAGTGGGAGCTGTGGTAGATAAGTGACAGCCATTTCATTAGCTAATGTATGATGTTATAGCAATGATAACATCACATTCTGAGCATATAAGGGTTTAGGATATAAAAAGAGGGGAAAGGAACCAGATTCTATGGAAAAACAGAAATATTAATAAAAAATCAACAAGAAGAGTGAATTCTGTGGCACCACAGAAGTTCTGCGGTAGATTGCAAGTTTGCACAAATCCTGCAGCCGTAGAATTCTAGGGGCCTTGAGGTATCCGATGCCCTTTATTTAGTGTTGGAGTGGCTAGAGTTTTTACATTGGGCGTTGGGTTGCTAGGTTATAGAGATGTTGGTGGAGGTTTTTTGGTTTGTCTTCTTCTGCTTTTGGCAGAAAGCGGTATTAGGGTGCTCATGACTGAGTGGGCCATTAATTCTGGAGGACTTTGTGTATGCTGAAACACTCTCATTCCACTGTGTTAACACTTATCAATTTTCTACACACAAGCAGGATGCAATTTGAGTTGGCATAAAAAATCTGGGGACTCTGTGCCAGTTTTGTGCTAATGACTGAGTGTGCAATTAATTCTGGAGGTCTTTGTATGTACAGAAACACTCTCATTATTCTGTGTTTTTTTATTAAGTTTTTGTTGCACGAGTAAGTGCACTAGACAAATCCTGCCTATTTTCAGGCACCCCTGGGGAAGGGGGATATAGATGAATGCCAACTGTGCTTGAACCAGATTAAGCTGTGTTAACACTTGTCGATTGTCTGCACACAAGCAGGATGGATTTTGGGCTGGCAGAAAAAATCTTGGGGCTCTGTGCCACCACTACGCGCATAACTGAGTGATCTATTAAATCTGGGGGTCTTTGTAGGTATCAAAACATTCTCATTCCACTGTGTTAAAACTTATCAATTTTGCGCACACAAGCAGGATGCATTTTATGTTGGCAGAAAACATTCTGGGGAGTCTGTGCCACCACTTCTCGCATGACTGAGTGCACCAATAATTCTGGAGAACTTTGTATGTGCTGAAACACTCTCATTACACTGTGCTAAAACTTTTCAATTTTCTGCACACAAGTAGGATGCATTTTGAGCTGGCAGAAAAAAATCTGGGAACTCTGTGCCTGTTTTATGCTAATGACTGAGTGTGCAATTAATTCTGGAAGTCTTTGTATGTGCAGAAACACTCTCATTATACTGTGTTTTTTTATTTAGTTTTTGTTGCCCGAGTAAGAGCACTAGACAAATCCTGCCTATTTTCAGGCACCCCAGGGGAGGGGGATATAGATGAATGCCCACTGTCCTTGAACCAGATTAAGCTATGTTAACACTTGTCAATTTTCTGCATGCTAGCAGGATGCATTTTGGGTGGCAGAAACAATCTGGTTGCTCTGTGCCTCCACTGCATGCATAACTGAGTGTACCATTAATTCTGGGGGGACTTTGTATGTGCTGAAACACTCTCATTCCACTGTATTAATTCTTGTCAATTTTATGCACACAAGCAGGACACATTTTGGGCTGACAGAAAAAATCTGGCAACTCTGTGCCTCTTTTGTGCTCATGTCTGAGTGTGCAATTAATTCGGGAGGTCTTTGTATGTGTAGAAACACTCTCATTATACTGTGTTGTTTTATTTAGTTTTTGTTGCCCAGCTAAGTGCACTAGACAAATCCTGCCTATTTTCAGCACACCCGGGGGAGGGGGATATAGATGAATGCCAACTGTCCTTGAACCAGATTAAGCTGTGTTAACACTTGTCAATTTTCTGCACACAATCAGGATGCATTTTGTGCTGGCAGAAAAAATCTGGGGACTCTGCTCTACTGCTGCGTGCATATCCGAGTGCACCTTTAATTCTGGGGGAGTTTGTAAGTGTCAAAACACTCTAATTCCATAGTGTTAAAACTCTACAATTTTCTACACACAACAAGGATGCATTTTAAGCGGGTAGAAAAAATTCTGGGGACTCTGTACCACCACTGCTCGCATGACTGAGTGCATCATTTATTCTGGGAGACTTTGAATGTTCTGAAACACCTTCATTACGCTGTTTTAACACTTGTCAATTCTCAGCACACAAGCAGGATGCATTTTGGGACGGCAGAAAAAATCTGGGGACTCTGTGCCACTTTTGTGTGCATGACTGAGTGTTCCATTAATTCTGGAGTATTTTGTATCTGCAAAATCACTTTAATTCCACTGAGTTAACATTTGTCAATTTTCTGCACAAAACCAGGATGCATTTTGGGCTGGCAGAAAAAATCTATGGACTCTGAGCCACCACGGCACACATGACTGAGTGCGCCATTAAATGTGATGGACTTTGTATGTGCTGAGACAGTTTCATTCAACTGTGTTAACTTTTGTCAATTTTCTACAAACAAGCAGGATGCATTTTAGGCTGGCAGAAAAAATTCTCTGGTCTCTGTGTCACCACTTTACGCTTGACTGAGTGCACCATTAATTCTGGGTGGCTTTCTATGTGCTGCAACACTCACATTCCACTATGTTTACACTTGTCAATTTTCTGCACACAAGCAGGATGCATTTTGGGTTGGGAGAAAAATATGGCATCTCTAAGCCACTTTTCTTCTTTCGACTGATTCGCCATTAATTCTGCAGGACTTTGTATGTGCTGATTCAGTCTCATTCCACGGTATTTTTATTTAGTTTTTATTGACCGGGTAAGTGCACTAGACAAATCCTGCCTATTTTCAGGAATGAGCAGGTGGAGGGATACAGATGAATGCCAGCTGTCCTTGAACCTGATTCAGCTGTGTTAACACTTGTCAATTTTCTGCACACAAGCAGGATGCATTTCTAGCCAGCAGAAAAAATCTGGGGTCTCTCTGCCACTTTTGTGCTCATTACTGAGTGCGCCATTAATTATGGAGGACTTTGCATGTGCTGAAACACTTTCATTCCTCTGTGTTAACACTTGTCAATTTTCAGCACACAAGTAGGATACATTTTTGGCTAACAGAAAAATTTGGGGACTATGTGCGCTTTTGGGGGCATGACTGAGTGTGCCATTAATTCTGGAGGATTTTCTATTTGCTGAAACACTCTCATTCCACTGTTTTAACCCTTGTCAGTTTTCTACACACAAGCAGGATGCATTTTGGGATGGCAGATAAAATCTGAAGTCTCAGAGCCACCAATGCACACTTGACTAAGTGCATCATTAATTCTGGGGTACTTAGTATGTGCTGAAACACTTTCATTCCACTGTGGTAACCTATGTCAATTTTCTACACACAAGCAGAATGCATTTTTGGATGGCAGAAAAAATCTGGGAACTCTGTTCCACTTTTGTGCTCATTACTGAGTGCACCATTAATTCTGGAGGACTTTGTATGTGCTGAAACACTCTCATTACACTGAGTTAACACTCGTCAATTTTCTACACACAAGCAGGATGCTTTTTGGGCTTGTACAAATAATCTGGGGACTCTGAGCCATCACTGCACACTTAACGGAGTACACCATTAATTCTGGGGGACTTTGTATGTGCTGAAACACTCTCATTACACTGTGTTAAAAATTTATAATTTTCAGCCCACAAGCAGGATGCATTTTGTGCTGGCACAAGAAATTCTTCGGAGTCTGTGCCACCACTGTGCACATGACTGAGTGTGCCACTAATTCTGGTGGATTTTGCATGTGCTGAAACACTCTCTCCTCTAAGTTAACACTTGTCAGTTTTCTGCACAAAAGCAGGATGAATTTTGGATTCATAGAAAAATTCTGGGGACTCTGAGCCACCACTGCACACATGACTGAGTGCACCATTAATTATGGTGGACTTCGTATGTGCTGAAGAATTTTCATTCCACTGTGTTAACTTTTGTCAATTTTCTACAAACAAGAAGGATGCATTTTGAGCAGGCAGAAAAATCTGGGGATTCTGTGCCACCACTGCATCCATATCGGAGTGCACCATTAATGCTGGGGACTTTGTATGTGCTGAAACACTCATTTCACTCTATTAAAACTTGTCAATTTTCTGCACACAAGCAGGATGCATTTTGGGCTGGTAGAAAAATATGGGGACTCTTTGCCACCACTACGCATATAACTGAGTGGCTATATTAAATCTGGGGGCTTTGCATGTGTCAAAACACTCTCATTCCACTGTGTTAAAACTTATCAATTTTCTTCACACAAGCAGGATGCATGTTAAGCTGGCAGAAAAAATTCTGGAGACTCTGTGCCACCACTGCTCACATGACTGAGTGCACCAATAATTCTGGAGAACTTTGTATCTGCTGAAACACTCTCATTCCACTGTGCTAAAACTTGCCAATTTTCTGCACTCAAGCAGGATGCATTTTGAGCTGGCAGAAAAAATTCTGGGGACTCTGTGCCACTGCTGCTCACATGACTGAGTGCACCATTAATTGTTGAGGACTTTGCATGTGCTGAAACACCCTCATTACACTGTTTTAACACTTGTCAATTTTCAGCAAACAAGCAGGATGCATTTTTTGCTGGCAGAAGAAATCTGGGGGCTCTGTGCCAGTTTTGTGCTAATGACTGAGTGTGCAATTAATTCTGGAGGTCTTTGTATGTGCAGAAACACTTTCATTATACTGTGTTTTTTTATTTAGTTTTTGTTGCCTGAGTAAGTGCACTAGACAAATCCTGCCTATTTTCAGGCACCCCCGGAGGAGGGGGATATAGATGAATGCCAACTGACCTTGAACCAGATTAAGCTGTGTTAACACTTGTCAATTTTCTGCACACAAGCAGGATGCATTTTGGGTTGGGAGAAAAAATCTGGCATCTCTATGCCACTTTTTTGCTTTTGACTGATTGTGCCATTAATTCTGCAGGACTTTGTATGTGCTGATACTGTATCATTCCATGGTATTTTTTATTTAGTTTTATTTACCGGGTAAGTGCACTAGACAAATCCTGCCTATTTTCAGGAATGACCGGGGATGGGGATACAGATGAATGCCAACTGTAGTTGAACCAGATTAAGCTGTGTTAACACTTGTCAGTTTTCTGCACACAAGCAGGATGCATTTTGTGCTGGCATAAAAATATGGGGACTCTGCTCTTCCACTCATGCCGCATAACTGAGTGCACCATTAATTCTGGGGGACTTTGTATGTGTCGAAACACTCTAATTCCATGGTGTTAAAACTCTTCAATTTTCTACACACAAGTAGGATGCATTTTAAGAGGGTAGAAAAAATTCTGTGGACTCTGTGCCACCACTGCTCGCATGACTGAGTGCACCATTAATTCTGGGGAACTCTGTATGTGCTGAAACACCCTCATTCCATTGTGTTAAAACTTGTCAATTTTCTTCCCACAAGCAGGACGCATTTTAGGATGGCACAAATTATTCTGGGGACTCTGTGCCACCACTGCTCGCATGACTGAGTGCTCCATTTATTCTGGGAGATGTTGCATGTACTGAAACACCCTCATTCCGCTGTTTTAACACTTGTCAATTTTCAACACACAAGCAGGATGCATTTTTGGGTGCCAGAAAAATCTGGGGACTATCTGCCACTTTTATGTGCATGACGGAGTGTTCCATTAATTCTGGAGGATTTTGTACTTGCTAAACCACTCTCATTCCACTGAGTTAACATTTGTCAATTTTCTGCACACGACCAGGATGCATTTTGGGCTGGCAGAAAAAATCTGGGGACTCTGAGCCACCACTGCACACATGACTGAGTGCGGCATTAATTATGGTGGACTTTGCATGGGCTGAGACGGTTTCATTCAACTGTGTTAACTTTTGTCAATTTTCTACAAACAAGCAGGATGCATTTTAGGCTGGCAGAAAAAAATCTGGGGACTCTGTGTCACCACTGTGCGCTTGACTGAGTGCACCATTAATTCTTGGTGGCTTTCTATGAGCTGCAACAGTCACATTCCACTGTGTTAACACTTGTCAATTTTCTGCACACAAGCAGGATGCATTTTGGGTTGGGAGAAATAATCTGGCTTCTCTATGCCACTTTTTTGCTTTTGACTGATAGTGCCATTAATTCTGCGGGACTTTGTATGTGCTGATACAGTCTCATTCCATGGTATTTTTTTATTTAGTTTTTATTGACCGGGTAAGTGCACTAGACAAATCCTGCCTATTTTCAGGAATGACCGGGGAAGGGGGATACAGATGAATGCTAACTGTCCTTGAACCAGATTCAGCTGTGTTAATTTTGTCAATTTTCTGCACACAAGCAGGACGCATTTTGGGTTGGGAGAAAAATCTGGCATCTCTATGCCACTTTTTGCTTTGACTGATTATGCCATTAATTCTGCAGGACTTTGTATGTGCTGATACAGTCTCATTCCATGGTATTTTTTATTTAGTTTTATTGACCGGGTAAGTGCACTAGACAAATCCTGCCTATTTGCAAGAATGACTGGGGGAAGGGGGATACAGATGAATGCCAATTGTCCTTGATCCAGATTCAGCTGTGTTAACACTTGTCAATTTTCAGCACACAAGTAGGATACATTTTTGGCTAACAGAAAAAATTTGGAAACTCCGTGCCGCTATTGTGGGCATGACTGAGTGTGCCTTTAATTCTGGAGGATTTTGTATTTGCTGAAACACTCTCATTCCACTGTGTTAACCCTTGTCAATTTTCTACCCTCAAGCAGGATGCATTTTGGGCTGGCAGATAAAATCTGGGTCTCAGAGCCACCAATGCACACTTGACTGAGTGCATCATTAATTCTGGATGACTTAGTATGTAGAAATACTTTCATTCCACTGTGGTAACCTTTGTCAATTTTCTACACACAAGCAGAATGCATTTTCGGATGGCAGAAAAAATCTGGGTACTCTGTTCCACTTTTGTGCTCATTACTGAGTGCACCATTAATTCTGGAGGACTTTGTATGTGCTGAAACACTCTCATTACACTGAGTTAACACTTGTCAATTTTCTACACACAAGCAGGATGCTTTTGGGCTTGCAAATAATCTGGGGGCTCTTTGCCATCACACTTAATGGAGTGCACCATTAATCCTGGGGGACTTTGTATGTGCTGAAACACTCTCATTACACTGTGTTAAAAATTTACAATTTTCTACCCACAAGCAGGATGCATTTTGTGCTGGCACAAGAAATTCTGTGGACTCTGTGCCACCACTGTGCACATGACTGAGGGTGCCACTAATTCTGGAGGATTTTGTATGTGCTGAAACACTCTCACTCCACTAAGTTAACACTTGTCAATTATCTGCACAAAAGCAGGATGCATTTTGGATTCATGGAAAAAATCTGGGGACTCTGAGCCCCCACTGCACACATGACTGAGTGCACCATTAATTATGGTGGACTTCATATGTGCTGAAGCATTTTCATTCCACTGTGTTAACTTTTGTCAATTTTCTACAAACAAGCAGGATGCATTTTGAGCAGGCAGAAAAAATCTGGGCATTCTATCCCACCACTGCGCCCATATATGAGTACACCATTAATGTTGGGGGACTTTGTATGTGCTGAAACACTCTCATTCCATAGTGTAAACTCTTCTCAATTTTCTGAATGCAAGCATGATGCATTTTGGGCTATCAGAAAAAATCTGGGGACTCTGTGCCACTTTTGTGCTCATGACTGAGTGGGCCATTAATTCTGGAGGACTTTGTGTATGCTGAAACACTCTCATTCCACTGTGTTAACACTTATCAATTTTCTACACAAGCAGGATGCAATTTGAGTTGGCATAAAAATCTGGGGACTCTGTGCCAGTTTTGTGCTAATGACTGAGTGTGCAATTAATTCTGGAGGTCTTTGTATGTACAGAAACACTCTCATTATTCTGTGTTTTATTAAGTTTTTGTTGCACGAGTAAGCACTAGACAAATCCTGCCTATTTTCAGGCACCCCTGGGGAGGGGATATAGATGAATGCCAACTGTGCTTGAACCAGATTAAGCTGTGTTAACACTTGTCGATTGTCTGCACACAAGCAGGATGGATTTTGGGCTGGCAGAAAAATCTTGGGGCTGTGCCACCACTACACGCATAACTGAGTGATCTATTAAATCTGGGGGGTCTTTAGGTATCAAACATTCTCATTCCACTGTGTTAAACTTATCAATTTTATGCAAAGCAGGATGCATTTTATGTTGGCAGAAAACATTCTGGGGAGTCTGTGCCACTTCTCGCATGACTGAGTGCACCAATAATTCTGGAGAACTTTGTATGTGCTGACTCATTACACTGTGCTAAAACTTTTCAATTTTCTGCACACAAGTAGGATGCATTTTGAGCTGGCAGAAAAATCTGGGAACTCTGTGCCTGTTTTATGCTAATGACTGAGTGTGCAATTAATTCTGGAAGTCTTTGTATGTGCAGAAACACTCTCATTATACTGTGTTTTTTATTTAGTTTTTGTTGCCCGAGTAAGAGCACTAGACAAATCCTGCCTATTTTCAGGCACCCCAGGGAGGGATATAGATGAATGCCCACTGTCCTTGAACCAGATTAAGCTATGTTAACACTTGTCAATTTTCTGCATGCTAGCAGGATGCATTTTGGTGGCAGAAACAATCTGGTTGCTCTGTGCCTCCACTGCATGCATAACTGAGTGTACCATTAATTCTGGGGACTTTGTATGTGCACTCTCATTCCACTGTATTAATTCTTGTCAATTTTATGCACACAAGCAGGACACATTTTGGGCTGACAGAAAAAATCTGGCAACTCTGTGCCTCTTTTGTGCTCATGTCTGAGTGTGCAATTAATTCGGGAGGTCTTTGTATGTGTAGAAACACTCTCATTATACTGTGTTGTTTTATTTAGTTTTTGTTGCCCAGCTAAGTGCACTAGACAAATCCTGCCTATTTTCAGCACACCCGGGGGAGGGGGATATAGATGAATGCCAACTGTCCTTGAACCAGATTAAGCTGTGTTAACACTTGTCAATTTTCTGCACACAATCAGGATGCATTTTGTGCTGGCAGAAAAATCTGGGGACTCTGCTCTACTGCGTGCATATCCGAGTGCACCTTTAATTCTGGGGGTTTGTAAGTGTCAAAACACTCTAATTCCATAGTGTTAAAACTCTACAATTTTCTACACACAACAAGGATGCATTTTAAGCGGGTAGAAAAATTCTGGGGACTCTGTACCACCACTGCTGAGTGCATCATTTATTCTGGGAGACTTTGAATGTTCTGAAACACCTTCATTACGCTGTTTTAACACTTGTCAATTCTCAGCACACAAGCAGGATGCATTTTGGGATGACAGAAAAATCTGGGGACTCTGTGCCACTTTTGTGCATGACTGAGTGTTCCATTAATTCTGGAGTATTTTGTATCTGCAAAATCACTTTAATTCCACTGAGTTAACATTTGTCAATTTTCTGCACAAAACCAGGATGCATTTTGGGCTGGCAGAAAAAATCTATGGACTCTGAGCCACCACGGCACACATGACTGAGTGCGCCATTAAATGTGATGGACTTTGTATGTGCTGAGACAGTTTCATTCAACTGTGTTAACTTTTGTCAATTTTCTACAAACAAGCAGGATGCATTTTAGGCTGGCAAGAAAAATTCTCTGGTCTCTGTGTCACCACTTTACGCTTGACTGAGTGCACCATTAATTCTGGGTGGCTTTCTATGTGCTGCAACACTCACATTCCACTATGTTTACACTTGTCAATTTTCTGCACACAAGCAGGATGCATTTTGGGTTGGGAGAAAAATATGGCATCTCTAAGCCACTTTTCTTCTTTCGACTGATTCGCCATTAATTCTGCAGGACTTTGTATGTGCTGATTCAGTCTCATTCCACGGTATTTTTTATTTAGTTTTTATTGACCGGGTAAGTGCACTAGACAAATCCTGCCTATTTTCAGGAATGAACGGGTGGAGGGGGATACAGATGAATGCCAGCTGTCCTTGAACCAGATTCAGCTGTGTTAACACTTGTCAATTTTCTGCACACAAGCAGGATGCATTTCTAGCCAGCAGAAAAAATCTGGGGTCTCTCTGCCACTTTTGTGCTCATTACTGAGTGCGCCATTAATTATGGAGGACTTTGCATGTGCTGAAACACTTTCATTCCTCTGTGTTAACACTTGTCAATTTTCAGCACACAAGTAGGATACATTTTTGGCTAACAGAAAAAATTTGGGGACTATGTGCCGCTTTTGGGGGCATGACTGAGTGTGCCATTAATTCTGGAGGATTTTCTATTTGCTGAAACACTCTCATTCCACTGTTTTAACCCTTGTCAGTTTTCTACACACAAGCAGGATGCATTTTGGGATGGCAGATAAAATCTGAAGTCTCAGAGCCACCAATGCACACTTGACTAAGTGCATCATTAATTCTGGGGTACTTAGTATGCTGAAACACTTTCATTCCACTGTGGTAACCTATGTCAATTTTCTACACACAAGCAGAATGCATTTTGGATGGCAGAAAAATCTGGGAACTCTGTTCCACTTTTGTGCTCATTACTGAGTGCACCATTAATTCTGGAGGACTTTGTATGTGCTGAAACACTCTCATTACACTGAGTTAACACTCGTCAATTTTCTACACACAAGCAGGATGCTTTTTGGGCTTGTACAAATAATCTGGGGACTCTGAGCCATCACCGCACATAACAGTGTACACCATTAATTCTGGGGACTTTGTATGTGCTGAAACACTCTCATTACACTGTGTTAAAATTTATAATTTTCAGCCCACAAGCAGGATGCATTTTGTGCTGGCACAAGAAATTTATGGACTCTGTGCCACCACTGTGCACATGACTGAGTGTGCCACTAATTCTGGTGGATTTTGCATGTGCTGAAACACTCTCACTCCTCTAAGTTAACACTTGTCAGTTTTCTGCACAAAAAGCAGGATGAATTTTGATTCATAGAAAAATTCTGGGGACTCTGAGCCACCACTGCACACATGACTGAGTGCACCATTAATTATAGTGGACTTCGTATGCTGAAGAATTTTCATTCCACTGTGTTAACTTTTGTCAATTTTCTACAAACAAGAAGGATGCATTTTGAGCAGGCAGAAAAATCTGGGGATTCTGTGCCACCACTGCATCCATATCAGGAGTGCACCATTAATGCTGGGGACTTTGTATGTGCTGAAACACTCTCATTTCACTCTATTAAAACTTGTCAATTTTCTGCACACAAGCAGGATGCATTTTGGGCTGGTAGAAAAATATGGGGACTCTTTGCCACCACTACGCATATAACTGAGGCGCTTATTAAATCTGGGGCTTTGCATGTGTCAAAACACTCTCATTCCACTGTGTTAAAACTTATCAATTTTCTTCACACAAGCAGGATGCATGTTAAGCTGGCAGAAAAATTCTGGAGACTCTGTGCCACCACTGCTCACATGACTGAGTGCACCAATAATTCTGGAGAACTTTGTATCTGCTGAAACACTCTCATTCCACTGTCATAAACTTGCCAATTTTCTGCACTCAAGCAGGATGCATTTTGAGCTGGCAGAAAAATTCTGGGACTCTGTGCCACTGCTGCTCACATGACTGAGTGCACCATTAATTGTTGAGGACTTTGCATGTGCTGAAACACCCTCATTACACTGTTTTAACACTTGTCAATTTTCAGCAAACAAGCAGGATGCATTTTTTGCTGGCAGAAGAAATCTGGGGGCTCTGTGCCAGTTTTGTGCTAATGACTGAGTGTGCAATTAATTCTGGAGGTCTTTGTATGTGCAGAAACACTTTCATTATACTGTGTTTTTTTATTTAGTTTTTGTTGCCTGAGTAAGTGCACTAGACAAATCCTGCCTATTTTCAGGCACCCCGGAGGAGGGGGATATAGATGAATGCCAACTGACCTTGAACCAGATTAAGCTGTGTTAACACTTGTCAATTTTCTGCACACAAGCAGGATGCATTTTGGGTTGGGAGAAAAAATCTGGCATCTCTATGCCACTTTTTTGCTTTTGACTGATTGTGCCATTAATTCTGCAGGACTTTGTATGTGCTGATACTGTATCATTCCATGGTATTTTTTTATTTAGTTTTTATTTACCGGGTAAGTGCACTAGACAAATCCTGCCTATTTTCAGGAATGACCGGGGGGATGGGGACACAGATGAATGCCAACTGTAGTTGAACCAGATTAAGCTGTGTTAACACTTGTCAGTTTTCTGCACACAAGCAGGATGCATTTTGTGCTGGCATAAAAATATGGGGACTCTGCTCTTCCTCTTGGCAGCATAACTGAGTGCACCATTAATTCTGGGGACTTTGTATGTGTCAAACACTCTAATTCCATGGTGTTAAAACTCTTCAATTTTCTACACACAGTAGGATGCATTTTAAGAGGGTAGAAAAATTCTGTGGACTCTGTGCCACCACTGCTCACTATGACTGAGTGCACCATTAATTCTGGGAACTCTGTATGTGCTGAAACACCCTCATTCCATTGTGTTAAAACTTGTCAATTTTCTTCCCACAAGCAGGACGCATTTTAGGATGGCACAAATTATTCTGGGGACTCTGTGCCACCACTGCTCGCATGACTGAGTGCTCCATTTATTCTGGGAGATGTTGCATGTACTGAAACACCCTCATTCCGCTGTTTTAACACTTGTCAATTTTCAACACACAAGCAGGATGCATTTTCGGGTGCCAGAAAAAATCTGGGGACTATCTGCCACTTTTATGTGCATGACGGAGTGTTCCATTAATTCTGGAGGATTTTGTACTTGCTAAACCACTCTCATTCCACTGAGTTAACATTTGTCAATTTTCTGCACACGACCAGGATGCATTTTGGGCTGGCAGAAAAAAATCTGGGGACTCTGAGCCACCACTGCACACATGACTGAGTGCGGCAGTTAAGTATGGTGGACTTTGCA
Source organism: Neoceratodus forsteri (assembly GCA_016271365.2). NCBI lineage: Eukaryota > Metazoa > Chordata > Ceratodontiformes > Ceratodontidae > Neoceratodus > Neoceratodus forsteri. The sequence continues at coordinate 624,587,206 of CM057458.1, read as the reverse complement.
TGGGCTGAGACGGTTTCATTCAACTGTGTTAACTTTTGTCAATTTTCTACAAACAAGCAGGATGCATTTTAGGCTGGCAGAAAAAATCTGGGGACTCTGTGTCACCACTGTGCGCTTGACTGAGTGCACCATTAATTTTGGTGGCTTTCTATGAGCTGCAACAGTCACATTCCACTGTGTTAACACTTGTCAATTTTCTGCACACAAGCAGGATGCATTTTGGGTTGGGAGAAATAATCTGGCTTCTCTATGCCACTTTTTTGCTTTTGACTGATAGTGCCATTAATTCTGCGGGACTTTGTATGTGCTGATACAGTCTCATTCCACGGTATTTTTTAATTAAGTTTTTATTGACCGGGTAAGTGCACTAGACAAATCCTGCCTATTTTCAGGAATGACTGGGGGAAGGGGGATACAGATGAATGATAACTGTCCTTGAACCAGATTCAGCTGTGTTAATACTTGTCAATTTTCTGCACACAAGCAGGATGCATTTTGGGTTGGGAGAAAAATTCTGGCATCTCTATGCCACTTTTTTGCTTTTGACTGATTGTGCCATTAATTCTGCAGGACTTTGTATGTGCTGATACAGTCTCATTCCATGGTATTTTTTTATTTAGTTTTTATTGACCGGGTAAGTGCACTAGACAAATCCTGCCTATTTGCAGGAATGACTTGGGGAAGGGGGATACAGATGAATGCCAACTGTCCTTGAACCAGGTTCAGCTGTGTTAACTCTTGTCAATTTTCAGCACACAAGAAGGATACATTTTTGGCTAACAGAAAAAATTTGGGAACTCCATGCCGCTTTTGTGGGCATGACTGAGTGTGCCTTAATTCTGGAGGATTTTGTATTTGCTGAAACACTCTCATTCCACTCTGTTAACCCTTGTCAATTTTCTACCCTCAAGCAGGATGCATTTTAGGCTGGCAGATAAAATCTGGGGTCTCAGAGCCACCAATGCACACTTGACTGAGTGCATCATTAATTCTGGTGGACTTAGTATGTGCGAAATTCTTTCATTCCACTGTGGAAACCTATGTCAATTTTCTACACACAAGCAGAATGCATTTTCGGATGGCAGAAAAAATCTGGGAACTCTGTTCCACTTTTGTGCTAATTACTCTGTGCACCATTAATTCTGGAGAACTTTGCATGTGCTGAAACACTCTCATTACACTGAGTTAACACTTGTCAATTTTCTACACACAAGCAGGATGCTTTTTGGGCTTGTACAAATAATCTGGGGGCTCTGTGCCATCACCGCACACTTAACGGAGTGCACCATTAATTCTGGGGGACTTTGTTTTTGCTGAAACACTCTCATTACACTGTGTTAAAAATTTATAATTTTCTACACACAAGCAGGATGCATTTTGTGCTGGCACAAGAAATTCTGCGGACTCTGTGCCACCACTGTGTACATGACTGAGGGTGCCACTAATTCTGGAGGATTTTGTAAGTGCTGAAACTCTCTCACTCCACTAAGTTAACTCTTGTCAATTATCTGCACAAAAGCAGGATGCATTTTGGATTCATGGAAATAATCTGCGGACTCTGAGCCACCACTGCACACATGACTGAGTGCACCATTAATTATGGTGGACTTCGTATGTGCTGAAGCATTTTCTTTTCACTGTGTTAACTTTTGTCAATTTTCTACAAACAAGCAGGATGCATTTTAAGCAGGCAGAAAAATCTGGGCATTCTATCCACCACTGCGCCCATATCTGAGTACACCATTAATGTTGGGGACGTTGTATGTGCTGAAACACTCTCATTCCATAGTGTAAACACTTCTCAATTTTCTGAATGCAAGCAGGATGCATTTTGGCTGGCAGAAAAATCTGGGGACTCTGTGCCACTTTTCTGCTCATGACTGAGTGGGCCATTAATTCTGGAGGACTTTGTATGCTGAAACACTCTCATTCCACTGTGTTAACACTTATCAATTTTCTACACACAAGCAGGATGCAATTTGAGATGGCATAAAAATCTGGGGACTCTGTGCCAGTTTTGTGCTAATGACTGAGTGTGCAATTAATTCTGGAGGTCTTTGAATGTGCAGAAACACTCTCATTATTCTGTGTTTTTTTATTTAGTTTTTGTTGCCCGAGTAAGTGCACTAGACAAATCCTGCCTATTTTCAGGCACCCTTGGGGGAGGAGGATATAGATGAATGCCAACTGTCCTCGAACCAGATTAAGCTGTGTTAACACCTGTCGATTGTCTGCACACAAGCAGGATGAATTTTGGGCTGGCAGAAAAAATCTTGGGACTCTGTGCCACCAATACGCGCATAACTGAGTGCTCTATTAAATCGAGGGGACTTTGAAGGTATCAAAACACTCTCATTCAACTGTGTTAAAACTTATCAATTTTGCGCACACAAGCAGGATGCATTTTATGTTGGCAGAAAACATTCTGGGGAGTCTGTGCCACCACTTCTCGCATGACTGAGTGCACCAATAATTCTGGAGAACTTTGTATGTGCTGAAACACTCTCATTCCACTGTGCTAAAACTTGTCAATTTTCTGCACACAAGCAGGATGCATTTTGAGCTGGCAGAAAAAATCTGGGGACTCTGTGCCTGTTTTATGCTAATGACTGAGTGTGCAATTAATTCTGGAGGTCTTTGTATGTGCAGAAACACTCTCATTATACTGTGTTTTTTTATTTAGTTTTTGTTGCCCGAGTAAGAGCACTAGACAAATCCTGCCTATTTTCAGGCACCCCGGGGGTGGGGATATAGATGAATGCCCACTGTCCTTGAACCAGATTAAGCTATGTTAACACTTGTCAATTTTCTGCACGCAAGCAGGATGCATTTTGGGCTGGCAGAAAAAGTCTGGTTACTCTGTGCCTCCACTTCATGCATAACTTAGTGTACCATTAATTCTGGGGGACTTTGTATGCGCTGAAACACTCTCATTCCACTGTATTAATTCTTGTCAATTTTATGCACACAAGCAGGACACATTTTGGGCTGACAGAAAAATCTGGCAACTCTGTGCTCTTCTGTGCTCATGACTGAGTGTGCAATTAATTCTGGAGGTCTTGTATGTGTAGAAACACTCTCATTATACTATGTTGTTTTATTTAGTTTTTGTTGCCTAGCTAAGTGCACTAGACAAATCCTGCCTATTTTCAGCACGCCCGGGGAGGGGATATAGATGAATGCCAACTGTCCTTGAACCAGATTAAGCTGTGTTAACACTTGTCAATTTTCTGCACACAAGCAGGATGCATTTTGGGCTGGCAGAAAAAATCTGGGGACTCTGCTCTACCGCTGCGTGCATCACTGTGTGCACCATTAATTCTGGGGGACTTTGTATGTGTCCAAACACTCTAATTCCATTGTGTTAAAACTCTTCAAATTTCTACACACAAGTAGGATGCATTTTAAGCGGGTAGAAAAAATTCTTGGGACTCTGTACCACCACTGCTCACATGACTGAGTGCACCATTAATTCTGGGGAACTCTGTGTTACAGCACCCTCATTCCATTGTGTTAAAACTTGTCAATTTCTGCACACAAGCAGGATGCATTTTAGGATGGCAGAAATTATTCTGGGGACTCTGTGCCACCACTGCTCACATGACTGAGTGCATCATTTATTCTGGGAGACTTTGAATGTTCTGAAACACCTTCATTTTCTGTTTTAACACTTGTCAATTCTCAGCACACAAGCAGGATGCATTTTGGGCCGGCAAAAAAATCTGGGGACTCTGTGCCACTTTTATGTGCATGACTGAGTGTTCCATTAATTCTGGAGTATTTTGTATCTGCAAAACCACTTTCATTCCACTGAGTTAACATTTGTCAATTTTCTGCACAAAACCAGGATGCATTTTGGGCTGGCAGAAAAAATCTATGGACTCTGAGCCACCACGGCACACATGACTGAGTGCGCCATTAAATGTGATGGACTTTGTATGTGCTGAGACAGTTTCATTCAACTGTGTTAACTTTTGTCAATTTTCTACAAACAAGCAGGATGCATTTTAGGTTGGCAGAAAAAATTCTGGGGACTCTGTGTCACCACTTTACGCTTGACTGAGTGCACCATTAATTCTGGGTGGCTTTCTATGTGCTGCAACACTCATATTCCACTGTGTTTACACTTGTCAATTTTCTGCACACAAGCAGGATGCATTTTGGGTTGGGGGAAAAAATTTGGCATCTCTATGCCACTTCTTTGCTTTTGACTGATTGCGCCATTAATTCTGCAGGACTTTGTATGTGCTGATTCAGTCTCATTCCACGGTATTTTTTTATTTAGTTTTTATTGACCGGGTAAGTGCACTAGACAAATCCTGCCTATTTTCAGGAATGAACGGGGGAAGGGGGATACAGATGAATGCCAGCTGTCCTTGAACCAGATTCAGCTGTGTTAACACTTGTCAATTTTCTGCACACAGGCAGGATGCATTTCTAGCCAGCAGAAAAAATCTGGGGTCTCTCTGCCACTTTTGTGCTCATTACTGAATGCGCCATTAATTATGGAGGACTTTGCATGTGCTGAAACACTTTCATTCCTCTGTGTTAACACTTGTCAATTATCAGCACACAAGTAGGATACATTTTTGGCTAACAGAAAAAATTTGGGAACTCTGTGCCGCTTTTGGGGGCATGACTGAGTGTGCCATTAATTCTGGAGGATTTTCTATTTGCTGAAACACTCTCATTCCACTGTTTTAACCCTTGTCAGTTTTCTACACACAAGCAGGATGCATTTTGGGCTGGCAGATAAAATCTGGGGTCTCAGAGCCACCAATGCACACTTGACTAAGTGCATCATTAATTCTGGGGTACTTAGTATGTGCTGAAACACTTTCATTCCACTGTGGTAACCTATGTCAATTTTCTACACACAAGCAGAATGCATTTTCGGATGGCAGAAAAAATCTGGGTACTCTGTTCCACTTTTGTGCTCATTACTGAGTGCACCATTAATTCTGGAGGACTTTGTATGTGCTGAAACACTCTCATTACACTGAGTTAACACTTGTCAATTGTCTACACAAGCAGGATGCTTTTGGGCTTGTACAAATAATCTGGGGACTCTGTGCCATCACCGCACACTAACGGAGAACACCATTAATTCTGGGGACTTTGTATGTGCTGGAACACTCTCATTACACTGTGTTTAAAATTTACAATTTTCAGCCCACAATCAGGATGCATTTTGTGCTGGCAGAAGAAATTCTATGGACTCTGTGCCACCACTGTGCACCTGACTGAGTGTGCCACTAATTCTGTTGGATTTTGCATGTGCTGAAACACTCTTACTCCTCTAAGTTAACACTTGTCAGTTTTCTGCACAAAGCAGGATGAATTTTGGATTCTTAGAAAAATTCTGGGACTCTGAGACACCACTGCACACATGACTGAGTGCACCATTAATTATGGTGGACTTCGATGTGCTGAAGAATTTTCATTCCACTGTGTTAACTTTTGTCAATTTTCACAAACAAGAAGGATGCATTTGAGCAGACAGAAAAAATCTGGGATTCTGTGCCACCACTGCGTCCATATCTGAGTGCACCATTAATGCTGGGGACTTTGTATGTGCTGAAACACTCTCATTTCACCTCTTTAAAACTTGTCAATTTTCTGCACACAAGCTTGATGCATTTTGGGCTGGTAGAAAAATCTGGAGACTCTTTGCCACCACTACTCACATAACTGAGTGCGCTATTAAATCTGGGGGCTTGTATGTGTCAAAACACCTCATTCCACTGTGTTAAAACTTATCAATTTTCTGCACACAAGCAGGATGCATGTTAAGCTGGCAGAAAAATTTCTGGGGACTCTGTGCCACCGCTGCTCACATAACTGAGTGCACCATTAATTGTTGAGGACTTTGCATGTGCTGAAACACCCTCATTACACTGTTTTAACACTTGTCAATTTTCAGCAAACTAGCAGAATGCATTTTTAGCTGGTAAAAGAAATCTGGGGGCTCTGTGCCAGTTTTGTGCTAATGATTGAGAGTGCAATTCATTCTGGAGGTCTTTGTATGTGCAGAAACACTTTCATTATACTGTGTTTTTTTATTTAGTTTTTGTTGCCTGAGTAAGTGCACTAGACAAATCCTGCCTATTTTCAGGCACCCCCGGGGTTGGGGGATATAGATGAATGCCAACTGTCCTTGAACCAGATTAAGCTGTGTTAACATTTGTCAATTTTCTGCACACAAGCAGGTGTATTTTGGTCTGGCAGAAAAAATCTGGTAACTCTGTGCCTCCGCTGCGTGCATAACTGAGTGAACAATTAATTCTGGGGGACTTTGTATGTGCTGAAACACTCTCATTCCACTGTATTAATACTTGTCAATTTTCTGCACACAAGCAGGATACATTTTGGGCAGACAGAAAAAGTCTGGTGACTCTGTGCCTCCTTTGTGCTCATGACTGAGTGTGCAATTAATTCTGGAGATCTTTGTTTGTGCAGAAACACTCTCATTATACTGTGTTTTTTTATTTAGTTTTTGTTGCCCGGCTAAGTGCACTAGACAAATCCTGCCTATTTTCAGCACTCCCCGGGGAGGGGGATATAGATGAATGCCAACTGTCCTTGAACCAGATTAAGCTGTGTTAACACTTATCAATTTTCTGCACACAAGCAGGATGCATTTTGTGTTGGCATAAAAATATGGGAATCTGCTCTACCGCTGCTTGCATAACTGAGTGCACCATTAATTCTGGGGACTTTGTTGTGTGAAACACTATAATTCCATGGTGTTAAAACTCTTAATTTTCTACACGCAAGTAGGATGCATTTTAAGTGGGTAGAAAAAATTCTGGGAACTCTGTACCACCACTGCTCACATGACTGAGTGCACCATTAATTCTGGGGAACTCTATGTGCTGAAACACCCTCATTCCATTGTGTTAAAACTTGTCAATTTTCTGCACACAAGCAGGATGCATTTTAGGATGGCAGAAATTATTCTGGGGACTCTGTGCCACCACTGCTCGCATGACTGAGTGCATCGTTTATTCTGGGAGACTTTGAATGTTCTGAAACACCTTCATTACGCTGTTTTAACACTTGTCAATTCTCAGCACACAAGCAGGATGCATTTTGGGCCGGCAGAAAAAATCTGGGGACTCTGTGCCACTTTTGTGTGCATGACGGAGTGTTCCATTAATTCTGGAGTATTGTGTATCTGCAAAACCACTTTCATTCCACTGAGTTAACATTTGTCAATTTTCTGCACAAAACCAGGATGCATTTTGGGCTGGCAGAAAAAATCTACGGACTCTGAACCACCACGGCACAGATGACTGAGTGCACCATTAATTATGATGGACTTTGTGTGTGCTGAGACAGTTTCATTCAACTGTGTTAACTTTTGTCAATTTTCTACAAACAAGCAGGATGCATTTTAGGCTGGCAGAAAAAATTCTGGGGACTCTGTGTCACCACTTTACACTTGACTGGGTGCACCATTAATTCTGGGTGGCTTTCTATGTGCTGCAACACTCACATTCCACTGTGTTTACACCTGTCAATTTTCTACACACAAGCAGGATGCATTTTGGGTTGGGAGAAAAAATCTGGCATCTCTATGCCACTTTTTTGCTTTCGACTGATTGTGCCATTAATTCTGCAGGACTTTGTATGTGCTGATTCAGTCTCATTCCACGGTATTTTTTTATTTAGTTTTTATTGACCGGGTAAGTGCACTAGACAAATCCTGCCTATTTTCAGGAATGAACGGGGGAGGAGGATGCAGATGAATGCCAGCTGTCCTTGAACCAAATTCAGCTGTGTTAACACTTGTCAATTTTCTGCCCACAAGCAGGATGCATTTCTAGCTAGCAGAAAAAATCTGGGGTCTCTCTGCCACTTTTGTGCTCATTACTGAGTGTGCAATTAATTATGGAGGACTTTGCATTTGCTGAGACACTTTCATTCCTCTGTGTTAACACTTGACAATTTTCAGCACACAAGTAGGATACATTTTTGGCTAACATAAAAAATTTGGGGACTCTGTGCCGCTTTTGGGGGCATGACTGAGTGTGCCATTAATTCTGGAGGATTTTCTATTTGCTGAAACACTCTCATTCCACTGTTTTAACCCTTGTCAATTTTCTACACACAAGCAGGATGCATTTTGGCTTGACAGATAAAATCTGGGTCTCAGAGCCCCAATGCACACTTGACTAAGTGCATCATTAATTCTGGGTACTTAGTATGTGCTGAAACACTTTCATTCCACTGTGGTAACCTATGTCAATTTTCTACACACAAGCAGAATGCATTTTCGGATGGCAGAAAAAATCTGGGTACTCTGTTCCACTTTTGTGCTCATTCCTGTGTGCACCATTAATTCTGGAGGACTTTGTATGTGCTGAAACACTCTCATTACACTGAGTTAACACTTGTCAATTTTCTACACAAAAGAAGGATGCTTTTTGGGCTTGTACAAATAATCTGGGGACTCTGTGCCATCACCGCACACTTAACGGAGTACACCATTAATTTTGGGGGACTTTGTATGTGCTGAAACACTCTCATTACACTGTGTTAAAATTTACAATTTTCAGCCCACAAGCAGGATGCATTTTATACTGGCATAAGAAATTTATGGACTCTGTGCCACCACTGTGCACATGACTGAGTGTGCCACTAATTCTGGTGGATTTTGTGTGCTGAAATACTCACACCTCTAAGTTAACACTTGTCAGTTTTCTGCACAAAAGCAGGATGAATTTTGGATTCATAGAAAAATTCTGGGGACTCTGAGCCACCACTGCACACATGACTGAGTGCACCATTAATTATGGTTGACTTCGTATGGGCTGAAGAATTTTCATTCCACTGTGTTAACTTTTGTCAATTTTCTACAAACAAGAAGGATGCATTTTGAGCAGGCAGAAAAAATCTGGGGATTCTGTGCCACCACTGCATCCATATCTGAGTGCACCATTAATGCTGGGGGACTTTGTATGTGCTTAAACACTCTCATTTCACTCTATTAAAACTTGTCAATTTTCTGCACACAAGCAGGATGCATTTTGGGCTGGAAGAAAAAATCTGGGGACTCTTTGCCACCACTACGCACATAACTGAGTGCGCTATTAAATCTGGGGGCTTTGTATGTGTCAAAACACTCTCATTCCACTGTGTTAAAACTTATCAATTTTCTGCACACAAGCAGGATGCATGTTAAGCTGGCAGAAAAAATTCTGGAGACTCTGTGCCACCACTGCTCACATGACTGAGTGCACCATTAATTCTGGAGAACTTTGTATGTGCTGAAACACTCTCATTCCACTGTCCTAAAACTTGTCAATTTTCTGCACACAATCAGGATGCATTTTGAGCTGGCAGAAAAAATTCTGGGGACTCTGTGCCACCGCTGCTCATATGACTGAGTGCACCATTAATTGTTGGGGACTTTGCATGTGCTGAAACACCCTCATTACACTGTTTTAACACTTGTCAATTTTCAGCAAACAAGCAGGATGCATTTTTAGCTGGCAGAAGAAATCTGGGGGCTCTGTGCCAGTTTTGTGCTAATGACTGAGTGTGCAATTAATTCTGGAGGTCTTTGTATGTGCAGAAACACTTTCATTATACTGTGTTTTTTTATTTAGTTTTTGTTGCCTGAGTAAGTGCACTAGACAAATCCTGCCTATTTTCAGACACCCCCTGAGGAGGGGGATATAGATGAATGCCAACTGTCCTTGAACCAGATTAAGCTGTATTAACATTTGTCAATTTTATGGACACAAGCAGGTGCATTTGGTCTGGCAGAAAAATCTGGTTACTCTGTGCCTCGCTGCATGCATAACTGAGTGTACAATTAATTCTGGGGGACTTTGTATGTGCTGAAACACTCTCATTCCACTGTATTAATACTTGTCAATTTTCTGCACACAAGCAGGATACATTTTGGGCTGACATAAAAAGTCTGGCGACTCTGTGCCTCCTTTGTGCTCATGACTGAGTGTGCAATTAATTCTGGAGATCTTTGTTTGTGCAGAAACACTCTCATTATACTGTGTTTTTTTTATTTAGTTTTTGTTATCCGACTAAGTGCTCTAGACAAATCCTGCCTATTTTCAGCACGCTCCGGGAAGGGGGATATAGATGAATGCCAACTGTCCTTGAACCAGATTAAGCTGTGTTAACATTTATCAATTTTCTGCACACAAGCAGGATGCATTTTGTATTGGCATAAAAAAAATGGGAATCTGCTCTACCGCTGCTCGCATAACTGAGTGCACCATTAATTCTTGGGAATTTGTATGTGTGGAAACACTATAGTTCCATGGTGTTATAACTCTTTAGTTTTCTACACACAAGTAGGATGCATTTTAAGTGGGTAGAAAAAATTCTGTGGACTCTGTGCCACCACTGCTCACATGACTGAGTGCACCATTAATTCTGGGGAACTTTGTACGTGCAGAAACACCTCATTCCATTGTGTTAAAACTTGTCAATTTTCTGCACACAAGCAGGACACATTTTAGGATGGCAGAAATTATTCTGGGGACTCTGTGCCACCACTGCTAGCATGACTGAGTCACCATTTATTCTGGGAGACTTTGCATGTACTAAAACACCTCATTCCGCTGTTTTAACACTTGTCAATTCTCAACACACAAGCAGGATGCATTTTGGGTGGCAGAACAAATCTGGGGACTCTGTGCCACTTTTGTGTTCATGACTGAGTGTTCCATTAATTCTGGAGGATTTTGTATCTGCTAAACCACTCTCATTCCACTGAGTTAACATTTGTCAATTTTCTGCACACAACCGGGATGCATTTTGGCCTGGCAGAAAAATTTGGGACTTTGAGCCACCACTGCACAAATGACTGAGTGCGCCATTAATCATGGTGGACTTAGTATGTGCTGAGACAGTTTCATTCAAATGTGAGAACTTTTGTCTATTTTCTACAAACAAGCAAGATGCATTTTAAGCTTGCAGAAAAAATTCTGGGGACTCTGTGTCCCCACAGTGCGCTTGACTGAGTGCACCATTAATTCTGGGGTGTTTTCTATGTGTTGCAACACTCACATTCCACTGTGTTAACACTTGTCAATTTTCTGCACACATGCAGGATGCATTTTGGGTTGGGAGAAAAAATCTGGCGTCTCTATGCCAGTTTTTTGCTTTTGACTGATTGCACCTTTAATTCTGCAGGACTTTGTATGTGCTGATACAGTCTCATTCCATGGTATTTTTTTATTTAGTTTTTATTCACCGGGAAAGTGCACTTGACAAATCCTGCCTATTTTCAGGAATGACCAGGGAGAGGAGGATACAGATGAATGTGAACTGTCCTTGAACCAGATTCAGTTGTGTTAACATTTGTCAATTTTCTGCACACAAGCAGGATGCATTTCTAGCCGGCAGAAGAAATCTGGGGTCTCAGTGCCACTTTTGTGCTCATTACTGAGTGCACCATTAATTCTTGAGGACTTTGTATGTGCTGAAACACTCTCATTACACTGAGTTAACACTTGTCAATTTTCTACACACAAGCAGGATGCTTTTTGGGCTTATACAAATAATCTGGGGACTCTGTGCCACCACCGCACACTTGAGGGAGTACACCATTAATTCTGGGGCACTTTGTATGTGCTGAAACACTCTCATTACACTGTGTTAAAAATTTACAATTTTCTACCCACAAGCAGGATGCGTTTTGTGCTAGCACAAGAAATTCTGCGTACTCTGTGCCACCACTGTGCACATGACTGAGTGTGCCACTAATACTGGAGGATTTGGTATCTGCTGAAACACTCTCACTCCACTAAGTTAACACTTGTCAATTTTCTGTACAAAAGCAGGATGCATTTTGGATTCATAGAAAAAATCTGGGACTCTGAGCTCCACTGCACACATGACTGAGTGAAGCATTAGTTATGTTGGACTTTGTTTGTGCTGAAGCATTTTTGTTCCACTGTGTTAATTTTTGTCAATTTTCTTCAAACAAGCAGGATGCATTTTGAGCAGGCAGAAAAATCTGGGTATTCTGTGCCACCATCATGCCCATATCTGAGTGCACCATTTATGCTGGGGACATTGTATGTGCTGAAACACTCTCCTTTTTCTCTATGAAAACTTGTCAATTTTCTGCACACAAGCAGGATGCATCTTGGGTGGCAGAAAAAATTCTGTGGACTCTTTGCCACCACTGCACGCATGACTGAGTGCACCATTAATTCTGGAGGACTTTCTATGTGCTGAAACACTCTCATTCCACTGTATTAACAGTTGTCAATTTTCTGCACACAAGCAGGATGGATTTTTTATGTTGGCAGAAAAAATCTGGGGACTCTGTGCCACTTTGGTGCTCATGACTGAGTGCCCCATTAATTTTAGAAGACTTTGTAAGTGATGAAATCCTCTCATTAAACTGTTTTTTTATTTAGTTATTGTGAACCCGGTTAGTGCACTAAACAAATCCAGCCTATTTTCATGCACAACCCAGGGAAGGGGGATAAAGATGAATGCAAACTGTTCTTGAACCAGATTAACCTGTGTTAACACTTGCCAATTTTCCCCACACATGCAGGATGTATTTTTGGCTGGCAGAAAAATATGGGGACTCCGTGCCACTTTCGTGTGCATGACTGAGTTTGCCATTAATTCTGGAGGATTTTGGATGTGCTGACACACTCTCACCCACTGTGTTAACCCTTGTCAATTTTTTGCACACAGGTAGGATGCATTTAGGGCTGGCAGGAAAAATCTGGGGTCTCTGAGCCACCAATTCACACATGACTGTGTGCGCCATTAATTCTGGGGGACTTTGTGCTGAAACACTCTCATTCCACTGTGTTAACACTTGTCAGTTTTCTACACACAAGCAGGATGCATTTTGGGCTTGCTTAAATAATCTGTGGGCTCTGTGACAAAACTGCATGCATAAATGAGTGCACCATTAATTCTGGGGACTTTGTATGTGCTGAAACACTCTATTCCACTGTGTTAATATTTGTCAATTTTCTGAAAACAAGCAGGATGCATTTTGGGCAGGCAGAAGAAATTTGGGGACTCTGTGCCACTTTTGTGCTCATGATTGAGTGTGCCATTAATTCTGGAGGACTTTGTATATGCTGAAACACTCTCATTCCACTGTGTTAACACTTGTCAATTTTATACACACAAGCAGGATGCATTTTGGGATGGCAGAAATAATTCTGTGGACTCGTGCACCACTGTGAACATAACTGAGTGTACCATAAATTCTGTTAGACTTTGTATCTGCTGAAACACTCTCATTCCATTGAGTAAACACTTGTCAATTTTATGAACACAAGCAGGATGCATTTGGGCTGGCAGAAAAATCTGGGGACTCTGTGCCACTTTGTGCTCATGACTGAGAGCACCATTATTTCTGGAGGACTTTGTGTATGGTGAAACACTCTCATTCCACTGTGTTAACACTTGTCAATTTTATACGCACAAGCAGGATGCATTTTGGGCTGGCAGAAAAATCTGGGGACTCTGTGCCACCACTACGCGCTCATAACTGAGTGCGCTATTAATTCTGGAGGACTTTGTATGTGCGAACACTCTCATTCCACTGTGTTAAAACTTATCAATTTTCTTCACACAAGCAGGATGCATTTTAAGCTGGCAAAAAAATTCTAGGGACTCTGTGCCACCACAGTTCTCATGACTGAGTGCACCATTAATTCTTGGGAACTTTGTATGTGCTGAAACACTCTCATTCCACTGTGCTAAAACTTGTCAATTTTCTGCACACAAGCAGGATGCTTTTAAGCTGGCATAAAAATTCTGGGGACTTTGTGCCACCATTGCTCACATGACTGAGTGCACCATTAATTGTGGGTGACTTTGCATGTGCTGAAACACCCTCATTATATTGTTTCAACACTTGTCAATTTTCAGTACACAGCATGATGCATTTTGAGGTGTCAGAACAAATCTGGGGACTCTGTGCCAGTTTTGTGCTAATGACTGAGTGTGCAAATAATTCTGAGGTCTTTGTATATGCAGAACACTCTCATTAAACTGTGTTTTTTTATTAGTTTTGCTCGCTGGCGTGCACTAGACAAATCCTGCCTATTTTCAGGCACCCCTGGGGAGGGGCATATAGATGAATGCCAACTCTCCTTGATCCAGGTTAAGCTGTGTTAACACTTGTCAGTTTTCTGCACACAGTAGGATGCGCGTTTTGTGATGGCATAAAAATCTGGGGACTCTGCTCTACCACTGTGCGCATAACTGAGTGCACCATTAATTCTGGGGACTTTGTATGTGTCGAAACACTATAATTCCCATGGTGTTCAAACTCTTCAAATTTCTACACAAGTAGGATGCATTTTAAGTGGGTAGAAAAAATTCTGGGGACTCTGTGCCACCACTGCTCGCATCACTCAGTGCACCATTAATTCTGGGGATCTCTGTATGTGCTGAAACACCCTCATTCCACTGAGTTAAAACTTGTCAATTTTCTGCAAACAAGCAGGATGCATTTTAGGATTGCAGAAATTATTCTTGGGACTCTGTGCCACCACTGCTCGCATGACTGAGAGCACCATTTAGTCTGGGAGACTTTGCATGTACTGAAACACCCTCATTCCACTGATTTAACAATTGTCAATTTTAAGCACACAAGCAGGATGCATTTTGAGGTGGCAGAAAAAATCTGGGGACTCTATGCCACTTGTGTGTGCATGACTGAGTGTGCCATTAATTCTGGAGGATTTTGTATCTGCTAAACCACTCTCATTCCACTGAGTTAACATTTGTCAATTTTCTGCACACAACCAGGATGCATTTTGGGCTGGCAGAAAAAATCTGGGGACTCTGAGCCACCACTGCACACATGACTGAGTGTGTCATTAATTATGGTGGACTTTGTATGTGATGAGACAGTTTCATTCAACTGTGTTAACTTTTGTCAATTTTCTACAAACAAGCAGGATGCATTTTGGGTTGGCAGAAAAAATCTGGGGACTCTGTGCCACCACTGTGCGCTTGACTGAGTGTATCATAAATGCTGTTAGACTTTGAATCTGCTGAAACACTCTCACTCCATTGTGTTAACACTTATCAATTTTCTGAACACAAGCAGGATGCATTTTGGGCTGGCAGTAAAAATCATGGGGTCTCTGTGCCACTTTTGTGCTCAAGACAGAGTGCGCAATTAATTCTGGAGGACTTTGTGTATGCTGAAACACTCTCATTCCACTGTGTTAACACTTGTCAATTTTCTACACACAAGCAGGATGCATTTTTGGCTGGCAGAAAAAATCTGTGGACTCTGTACCACCACTACGCGCATAACTGAGTGCGCTATTAATTCTGGAGGACATTGCATGAGTCGAAACACTCTCATTCCACTGTGCTAAAACTTGTCAATTTTCTGCACACAAGCAGGATGCATTTTGGGATGGCAGAAAAAATTCTGGGGACTCCGTGCCACCACTGCGCGCATGACTGAGTGCACCATTAACTCTGGGGGACTTTCTATGTGCTGAAACACTCTCAGTCCACTGTGTTAACAGTTGTCAATTTTCTGCACACAAGCAGTATGCATTTTTTATGTTGGCAGAAAAAATCTGGGGACTCTGTGCCACCTTTGTGCTCATGACTGACTGCACCATTCATTCTGGTGGAATTTGTATGCACTGAAATACTCTCATTCCACTGTTTTTTTATTTAGTTTTGTTATCCCGTAAGTGCACTAAACAAATCCTGACTATTTTCAGGCACAACCCGTTGGAGTGTGATACAGATGAATGCAAACTGTTCTTGAACCAGGTTAAGCTGTGTTAACATTTGCCAATTTTCTCACACAAGCAGGATGCATTTTGGCTGGCAGAAAAATATGGGGACTCTGTGCCCTTTGTGTACATGACTGTGTGTGCAATTAATTCTGGAGGATTTTATATGTACTGAAACACTCTCACTCCACTGTGTTAACCCTTGTCAATTTTCTGCACACAAGCAGGATGCATTTAGGGCTGGCAGAAAAACCTGGGTGCTCTGAGCCATTAATGCACACATGACTGTGTGCATCGTTTATTCTGGGAGACTTTATATGTGCTGAAACACCTTCATTCCACTGTGTTAACACTTGTCAATTCTCAACACACAAGCAGGATGCATTTTGGGCTGGCAGAAAAAATCTGGGGACTCTGTGCCACTTTTGTGTACATGACGGAGTGTTCCAATTAATTCTGGAGGATTTTATATGTACTGAAACACTCTCACTCCACTGTGTTAACCCTTGTCAATTTTCTGCACACAAGCAGGATGCATTTTGGGCTGGCAGAAAAATTCCACGGACTCTGAACCACCACGGCACAGATGACTGAGTGCACCATTAATTATGATGGACTTTGTGTGTGCTGAGACAGTTTCATTCAACTGTGTTAACTTTTGTCAATTTTCTACAAACAAGCAGGATGCATTTTAGGCTGGCAGAAAAATTCTGGGACTCTGTGTCACCACTTTACACTTGACTGGGTGCACCATTAATTCTGGTGGCTTTATGTGCTGCAACACCACATTCCACTGTGTTTACACCTGTCAATTTTCTACACACAAGCAGGATGCATTTTGGGTTGGGAGAAAAAATCTGGCATCTCTATGCCACTTTTTTGCTTTCGACTGATTGTGCCATTAATTCTGCAGGACTTTGTATGTGCTGATTCAGTCTCATTCCACGGTATTTTTTTATTTAGTTTTTATTGACCGGGTAAGTGCACTAGACAAATCCTGCCTATTTTCAGGAATGAACGGGGGAGGAGGATGCAGATGAATGCCAGCTGTCCTTGAACCAAATTCAGCTGTGTTAACACTTGTCAATTTTCTGCCCACAAGCAGGATGCATTTCTAGCTAGCAGAAAAATCTGGGGTCTCTCTGCCACTTTTGTGCTCATTACTGAGTGTGCAATTAATTATGGAGGACTTTGCATTTGCTGAGACACTTTCATTCCTCTGTGTTAACACTTGACAATTTTCAGCACACAAGTAGGATACATTTTGGCTAACATAAAAATTTGGGGACTCTGTGCGCTTTTGGGGGCATGACTGAGTGTGCCATTAATTCTGGAGGATTTTCTATTTGCTGAAACACTCTCATTCCACTGTTTAACCCTTGTCAATTTTACACACAAGCAGGATGCATTTTGGGCTGGCAGATAAAATCTGGGGTCTCAGAGCCCCAATGCACACTTGACTAAGTGCATCATTAATTCTGGGTACTTAGTATGTGCTGAAACACTTTCATTCCACTGTGGTAACCTATGTCAATTTTCTACACACAAGCAGAATGCATTTTCGGATGGCAGAAAAAATCTGGGTACTCTGTTCCACTTTTGTGCTCATTCCTGTGTGCACCATTAATTCTGGAGGACTTTGTATGTGCTGAAACACTCTCATTACACTGAGTTAACACTTGTCAATTTTCTACACAAAAGAAGGATGCTTTTGGGCTTGTACAAATAATCTGGGGACTCTGTGCCATCACCGACACTTAAACGGAGTACACCATTAATTTGGGGACTTTGTATGTGCTGAAACACTCTCATTACACTGTGTTAAAATTTACAATTTTCAGCCCACAAGCAGGATGCATTTTATACTGGCATAAGAAATCTGGGACTCTGTGCCACCACTGTGCACATGACTGAGTGTGCCACTAATTCTGGTGGATTTTGCATGTGCTGAAATACTCACCCCTCTAAGTTAACACTTGTCAGTTTTCTGCACAAAAGCAGGATGAATTTTGGATTCATAGAAAATTCTGGGACTCTGAGCCACCACTGCACACATGACTGAGTGCACCATTAATTATGGTTGACTTCGTATGGGCTGAAGAATTTTCATTCCACTGTGTTAACTTTTGTCAATTTTCTACAAACAAGAAGGATGCATTTTGAGCAGGCAGAAAAATCTGGGGATTCTGTGCCACCACTGCATCCATATCTGAGTGCACCATTAATGCTGGGGACTTTGTATGTGCTTAAACACTCTCATTTCACTCTATTAAAACTTGTCAATTTTCTGCACACAAGCAGGATGCATTTTGGGCTGGAAGAAAAAATCTGGGGACTCTTTGCCACCACTACGCACATAACTGAGTGCGCTATTAAATCTGGGGGCTTTGTATGTGTCAAAACACTCTCATTCCACTGTGTTAAAACTTATCAATTTTCTGCACACAAGCAGGATGCATGTTAAGCTGGCAGAAAAAATTCTGGAGACTCTGTGCCACCACTGCTCACATGACTGAGTGCACCATTAATTCTGGAGAACTTTGTATGTGCTGAAACACTCTCATTCCACTGTCCTAAAACTTGTCAATTTTCTGCACACAATCAGGATGCATTTTGAGCTGGCAGAAAAAATTCTGGGGACTCTGTGCCACCGCTGCTCATATGACTGAGTGCACCATTAATTGTTGGGGACTTTGCATGTGCTGAAACACCCTCATTACACTGTTTTAACACTTGTCAATTTTCAGCAAACAAGCAGGATGCATTTTAGCTGGCAGAAGAAATCTGGGGCTCTGTGCCAGTTTTGTGCTAATGACTGAGTGTGCAATTAATTCTGGAGGTCTTTGTATGTGCAGAAACACTTTCATTATACTGTGTTTTTTTATTTAGTTTTTGTTGCCTGAGTAAGTGCACTAGACAAATCCTGCCTATTTTCAGACACCCCCTGAGGAGGGGGATATAGATGAATGCCAACTGTCCTTGAACCAGATTAAGCTGTATTAACATTTGTCAATTTTATGGACACAAGCAGGTGCATTTTGGTCTGGCAGAAAAAATCTGGTTACTCTGTGCCTCCGCTGCATGCATAACTGAGTGTACAATTAATTCTGGGGGACTTTGTATGTGCTGAAACACTCTCATTCCACTGTATTAATACTTGTCAATTTTCTGCACACAAGCAGGATACATTTTGGGCTGACATAAAAAGTCTGGCGACTCTGTGCCTCCTTTGTGCTCATGACTGAGTGTGCAATTAATTCTGGAGATCTTTGTTTGTGCAGAAACACTCTCATTATACTGTGTTTTTATTTAGTTTTTGTTATCCGACTATGTGCTCTAGACAAATCCTGCTATTTTCAGCACGCCCGGGAGGGGATATAGATGAATGCCAACTGTCCTTGAACCAGATTAAGCTGTGTTAACATTTATCAATTTTCTGCACACAAGCAGGATGCATTTTGTATTGGCATAAAAAAAATGGGAATCTGCTCTACCGCTGCTCGCATAACTGAGTGCACCATTAATTCTTGGGAATTTGTATGTGTGGAAACACTATAGTTCCATGGTGTTATAACTCTTTAGTTTTCTACACACAAGTAGGATGCATTTTAAGTGGGTAGAAAAAATTCTGTGGACTCTGTGCCACCACTGCTCACATGACTGAGTGCACCATTAATTTCTGGGGAACTTTGTACGTGCAGAAACACCTCATTCCATTGTGTTAAACTTGTCAATTTTCTGCACACAAGCAGGACACATTTTAGGATGGCAGAAATTATTCTGGGGACTCTGTGCCACCACTGCTAGCATGACTGAGTCACCATTTATTCTGGGAGACTTTGCATGTACTAAAACACCCTCATTCCGCTGTTTTAACACTTGTCAATTCTCAACACACAAGCAGGATGCATTTTGGGGTGGCAGAACAAATCTGGGGACTCTGTGCCACTTTTGTGTTCATGACTGAGTGTTCCATTAATTCTGGAGGATTTTGTATCTGCTAAACCACTCTCATTCCACTGAGTTAACATTTGTCAATTTTCTGCACACAACGGGATGCATTTTGGCCTGGCAGAAAAATTTGGGACTCTGAGCCACCACTGCACAAATGACTGAGTGCGCCATTAATCATGGTGGACTTAGTATGTGCTGAGACAGTTTCATTCAAATGTGAGAACTTTTGTCTATTTTCTACAAACAAGCAAGATGCATTTTAAGCTTGCAGAAAAAATTCTGGGGACTCTGTGTCCCCACAGTGCGCTTGACTGAGTGCACCATTAATTCTGGGGTGTTTTCTATGTGTTGCAACACTCACATTCCACTGTGTTAACACTTGTCAATTTTCTGCACACATGCAGGATGCATTTTGGGTTGGGAGAAAAAATCTGGCGTCTCTATGCCAGTTTTTTGCTTTTGACTGATTGCACCTTTAATTCTGCAGGACTTTGTATGTGCTGATACAGTCTCATTCCATGGTATTTTTTATTTAGTTTTATTCACCGGAAAGTGCACTTGACAAATCCTGCCTATTTTCAGGAATGACCAGGGAGAGAGGATACAGATGAATGTGAACTGTCCTTGAACCAGATTCAGTTGTGTTAACATTTGTCAATTTTCTGCACACAAGCAGGATGCATTTCTAGCCGGCAGAAGAAATCTGGGGTCTCAGTGCCACTTTGTGCTCATTACTGAGTGCACCATTAATTCTTGAGGACTTTGTATGTGCTGAAACACTCTCATTACACTGAGTTAACACTTGTCAATTTTCTACACACAAGCAGGATGCTTTTTGGGCTTATACAAATAATCTGGGGACTCTGTGCCACCACCGCTTGGGGAGTACACCATTAATTCTGGGGCACTTTGTATGTGCTGAAACACTCTCATTACACTGTGTTAAAAATTTACAATTTTCTACCCACAAGCAGGATGCGTTTTGTGCTAGCACAAGAAATTCTGCGTACTCTGTGCCACCACTGTGCACATGACTGAGTGTGCCACTAATACTGGAGGATTTGGTATCTGCTGAAACACTCTCACTCCACTAAGTTAACACTTGTCAATTTTCTGTACAAAAGCAGGATGCATTTTGGATTCATAGAAAAAATCTGGGGACTCTGAGCCTCCACTGCACACATGACTGAGTGAAGCATTAGTTATGTTGGACTTTGTTTGTGCTGAAGCATTTTTGTTCCACTGTGTTAATTTTTGTCAATTTTCTTCAAACAAGCAGGATGCATTTTGAGCAGGCAGAAAAATCTGGGTATTCTGTGCCACCACTGCGCCCATATCTGAGTGCACCATTTATGCTGGGGGACATTGTATGTGCTGAAACACTCTCCTTTTTCTCTATGAAAACTTGTCAATTTTCTGCACACAAGCAGGATGCATCTTGGGTGGCAGAAAAAATTCTGTGGACTCTTTGCCACCACTGCACGCATGACTGAGTGCACCATTAATTCTGGAGGACTTTCTATGTGCTGAAACACTCTCATTCCACTGTATTAACAGTTGTCAATTTTCTGCACACAAGCAGGATGGATTTTTATGTTGGCAGAAAAATCTGGGGACTTCTGTGCCACTTTGGTGCTCATGACTGAGTGCCCCATTAATTTTAGAAGACTTTGTAAGTGATGAAATCCTCTCATTAAACTGTTTTTATTTAGTTATTGTGAACCCGGTTAGTGCACTAAACAAATCCAGCCTATTTTCATGCACAACCCAGGGAGGGGATAAAGATGAATGCAAACTGTTCTTGAACCAGATTAACCTGTGTTAACACTTGCCAATTTTCCCCACACATGCAGGATGTATTTTTGGCTGGCAGAAAAATATGGGGACTCCGTGCCACTTCGTGTGCATGACTGAGTTTGCCATTAATTCTGGAGGATTTTGGATGTGCTGACACACTCTCACTCCACTGTGTTAACCCTTGTTAATTTTTTTGCACACAGGTAGGATGCATTTAGTGCTGGCAGGAAAAATCTGGGGTCTCTGAGCCACCAATTCACACATGACTGTGTGCGCCATTAATTCTGGCGGACTTTGTGCTGAAACACTCTCATTCCACTGTGTTAACACTTGTCAGTTTTCTACACACAAGCAGGATGCATTTTGGGCTTGCTTAAATAATCTGTGGGCTCTGTGACAAAACTGCATGCATAAATGAGTGCACCATTAATTCTGGGGGACTTTGTATGTGCTGAAACACTCTCATTCCACTGTGTTAATATTTGTCAATTTTCTGAAAACAAGCAGGATGCATTTTGGGCAGGCAGAAGAAATTCTGGGGGACTCTGTGCCACTTTTGTGCTCATGATTGAGTGTGCCATTAATTCTGGAGGACTTTGTATATGCTGAAACACTCTCATTCCACTGTGTTAACACTTGTCAATTTTATACACACAAGCAGGATGCATTTTGGGATGGCAGAAATAATTCTGTGGACTCCGTGCCACCACTGTGAACATAACTGAGTGTACCATAAATTCTGTTAGACTTTGTATCTGCTGAAACACTCTCATTCCATTGAGTAAACACTTGTCAATTTTATGAACACAAGCAGGATGCATTTTGGGCTGGCAGAAAAAATCTGGGGACTCTGTGCCACTTTGTGCTCATGACTGAGAGCACCATTATTTCTGGAGGACTTTGTGTATGGTGAAACACTCTCATTCCACTGTGTTAACACTTGTCAATTTTATACGCACAAGCAGGATGCATTTTGGGCTGGCAGAAAAATCTGGGGACTCTGTGCTACCACTACGCGCATAACTGAGTGCGCTATTAATTCTGGAGGACTTTGTATGTGTCGAAACACTCTCATTCCACTGTGTTAAAACTTATCAATTTTCTTCACACAAGCAGGATGCATTTTAAGCTGGCAGAAAAAATTCTAGGGACTCTGTGCCACCACAGTTCTCATGACTGAGTGCACCATTAATTCTTGGGAACTTTGTATGTGCTGAAACACTCTCATTCCACTGTGCTAAAAATTGTCAATTTTCTGCACACAAGCAGGATGCTTTTTAAGCTGGCATAAAAAATTCTGGGGACTTTGTGCCACCATTGCTCACATGACTGAGTGCACCATTAATTGTGGGTGACTTTGCATGTGCTGAAACACCCTCATTATATTGTTTCAACACTTGTCAATTTTCAGTACACAAGCATGATGCATTTTGAGGTGTCAGAACAAATCTGGGGACTCTGTGCCAGTTTTGTGCTAATGACTGAGTGTGCAAATAATTCTGGAGGTCTTTGTATATGCAGAAACACTCTCATTAAACTGTGTTTTTATTTAGTTTTTTGCCTGGCTAAGTGCACTAGACAAATCCTGCCTATTTTCAGGCACCCCTGGGAGGGCATATAGATGAATGCCAACTCTCCTTGATCCAGGTTAAGCTGTGTTAACACTTGTCAGTTTTCTGCACACAAGTAGGATGCGTTTTGTGATGGCATAAAAATCTGGGGACTCTGCTCTACCACTGTGCGCATAACTGAGTGCACCATTAATTCTGGGGGACTTTGTATGTGTCGAAACACTATAATTCCATGGTGTTCAAACTCTTCAAATTTCTACACACAAGTAGGATGCATTTTAAGTGGGTAGAAAAAATTCTGGGGACTCTGTGCCACCACTGCTCGCATCACTCAGTGCACCATTAATTCTGGGGATCTCTGTATGTGCTGAAACACCCTCATTCCACTGAGTTAAAACTTGTCAATTTTCTGCAAACAAGCAGGATGCATTTTAGGATTGCAGAAATTATTCTTGGGACTCTGTGCCACCACTGCTCGCATGACTGAGAGCACCATTTTAGTCTGGGAGACTTTGCATGTACTGAAACACCCTCATTCCACTGATTTAACAATTGTCAATTTTAAGCACACAAGCAGGATGCATTTGGGTGGCAGAAAAATCTGGGGACTCTATGCCACTTGTGTGTGCATGACTGAGTGTGCCATTAATTCTGGAGGATTTTGTATCTGCTAAACCACTCTCATTCCACTGAGTTAACATTTGTCAATTTTCTGCACACAACCAGGATGCATTTTGGGCTGGCAGAAAAAATCTGGGGACTCTGAGCCACCACTGCACACATGACTGAGTGTGTCATTAATTATGGTGGACTTTGTATGTGATGAGACAGTTTCATTCAACTGTGTTAACTTTTGTCAATTTTCTACAAACAAGCAGGATGCATTTTGGGTTGGCAGAAAAAATCTGGGGACTCTGTGCCACCACTGTGCGCTTGACTGAGTGTATCATAAATGCTGTTAGACTTTGAATCTGCTGAACACTCTACCCATTGTGTTAACACTTATCAATTTTCTGAACACAAGCAGGATGCATTTTGGGCTGGCAGTAAAAATCATGGGGTCTCTGTGCCACTTTTGTGCTCAAGACAGAGTGCGCAATTAATTCTGGAGGACTTTGTGTATGCTGAAACACTCTCATTCCACTGTGTTAACACTTGTCAATTTTCTACACACAAGCAGGATGCATTTTTGGCTGGCAGAAAAAATCTGTGGACTCTGTACCACCACTACGCGCATAACTGAGTGCGCTATTAATTCTGGAGGACATTGCATGAGTCGAAACACTCTCATTCCACTGTGCTAAAACTTGTCAATTTTCTGCACACAAGCAGGATGCATTTTGGGATGGCAGAAAAAATTCTGGGGACTCGTACACCACTGCGCGCATGACTGAGTGCACCATTAACTCTGGGGGACTTTCTATGTGCTGAAACACTCTCAGTCCACTGTGTTAACAGTTGTCAATTTTCTGCACACAAGCAGTATGCATTTTTTATGTTGGCAGAAAAAATCTGGGGACTCTGTGCCACCTTTGTGCTCATGACTGACTGCACCATTCATTCTGGTGGAATTTGTATGCACTGAAATACTCTCATTCCACTGTTTTTTTTATTTAGTTTTTGTTATCCCCGTAAGTGCACTAAACAAATCCTGACTATTTTCAGGCACAACCCGTTGGAGTGTGATACAGATGAATGCAAACTGTTCTTGAACCAGGTTAAGCTGTGTTAACATTTGCCAATTTTCTCCACACAAGCAGGATGCATTTTTGGCTGGCAGAAAAAAATATGGGGACTCTGTGCCCCTTTTGTGTACATGACTGTGTGTGCAATTAATTCTGGAGGATTTTATATGTACTGAAACACTCTCACTCCACTGTGTTAACCCTTGTCAATTTTCTGCACACAAGCAGGATGCATTTAGGGCTGGCAGAAAAACCTGGGAGTGCCCTGAGCCATTAATGCACACATGACTGTGTGCGCCATTAATCTGGGGAACTTTATGTGCTGAAACACTTTCATTCCACTGTGTTAACCTTTTCAAATTTCAACACAAAGCAGAATGCATTTTAGCTGGCAGAAAAAATATGGGACTCTGTGCCCCTTTTGTGTACATGACTGTGTGCAATTAATTCTGGAGGATTTTATATGTACTGAAACACTCTCACTCCACTGTGTTAACCTTGTCAATTTTCTGCACACAAGCAGGATGCATTTTGGGCTGGCAGAAAAAATCTACGGACTCTGAACCACCACGGCACAGATGACTGAGTGCACCATTAATTATGATGGACTTTGTGTGTGCTGAGACAGTTTCATTCAACTGTGTTAACTTTTGTCAATTTTCTACAAACAAGCAGGATGCATTTTAGGCTGGCAGAAAAAATTCTGGGGACTCTGTGTCACCACTTTACACTTGACTGGGTGCACCATTAATTCTGGGTGGCTTTCTATGTGCTGCAACACTCACATTCCACTGTGTTTACACCTGTCAATTTTCTACACACAAGCAGGATGCATTTTGGGTTGGGAGAAAAAATCTGGCATCTCTATGCCACTTTTTTGCTTTCGACTGATTGTGCATTAATTCTGCAGGACTTGTATGTGCTGATTCAGTCTCATTCCACGGTATTTTTTTATTTAGTTTTTATTGACCGGGTAAGTGCACTAGACAAATCCTGCCTATTTTCAGGAATGAACGGGGAGGAGGATGCAGATGAATGCCAGCTGTCCTTGAACCAAATTCAGCTGTGTTAACACTTGTCAATTTTCTGCCCACAAGCAGGATGCATTTCTAGCTAGCAGAAAAATCTGGGGTCTCTCTGCCACTTTGTGCTCATTACTGAGTGTGCAATTAATTATGGAGGACTTTGCATTTGCTGAGACACTTTCATTCCTCTGTGTTAACACTTGACAATTTTCAGCACACAAGTAGGATACATTTTTGGCTAACATAAAAAATTTGGGGACTCTGTGCCGCTTTTGGGGGCATGACTGAGTGTGCCATTAATTCTGGAGGATTTTCTATTTGCTGAAACACTCTCATTCCACTGTTTTAACCCTTGTCAATTTTCTACACACAAGCAGGATGCATTTTGGGCTGGCAGATAAAATCTGGGGTCTCAGAGCCCCCAATGCACACTTGACTAAGTGCATCATTAATTCTGGGTACTTAGTATGTGCTGAAACACTTTCATTCCACTGTGGTAACCTATGTCAATTTTCTACACACAAGCAGAATGCATTTTCGGATGGCAGAAAAAATCTGGGTACTCTGTTCCACTTTTGTGCTCATTCCTGTGTGCACCATTAATTCTGGAGGACTTTGTATGTGCTGAAACACTCTCATTACACTGAGTTAACACTTGTCAATTTTCTACACAAAAGAAGGATGCTTTTTGGGCTTGTACAAATAATCTGGGGACTCTGTGCCATCACCGCACACTTAACGGAGTACACCATTAATTCTGGGGGACTTTGTATGTGCTGAAACACTCTCATTACACTGTGTTAAAAATTTACAATTTTCAGCCCACAAGCAGGATGCATTTTATACTGGCATAAGAAATTCTGCGGACTCTGTGCCACCACTGTGCACATGACTGAGTGTGCCACTAATTCTGGTGGATTTTGCATGTGCTGAAATACTCACACTCCTCTAAGTTAACACTTGTCAGTTTTCTGCACAAAAGCAGGATGAATTTTGGATTCATAGAAAAATTCTGGGGACTCTGAGCCACCACTGCACACATGACTGAGTGCACCATTAATTATGGTTGACTTTGTATGGGCTGAAGAATTTTCATTCCACTGTGTTAACTTTTGTCAATTTTCTACAAACAAGAAGGATGCATTTTGAGCAGGCAGAAAAAATCTGGGGATTCTGTGCCACCACTGCATCCATATCTGAGTGCACCATTAATGCTGGGGGACTTTGTATGTGCTTAAACACTCTCATTTCACTCTATTAAAACTTGTCAATTTTCTGCACACAAGCAGGATGCATTTTGGGCTGGAAGAAAAAATCTGGGGACTCTTTGCCACCACTACGCACATAACTGAGTGCGCTATTAAATCTGGGGGCTTTGTATGTGTCAAAACACTCTCATTCCACTGTGTTAAAACTTATCAATTTTCTGCACACAAGCAGGATGCATGTTAAGCTGGCAGAAAAAATTCTGGAGACTCTGTGCCACCACTGCTCACATGACTGAGTGCACCATTAATTCTGGAGAACTTTGTATGTGCTGAAACACTCTCATTCCACTGTCCTAAAACTTGTCAATTTTCTGCACACAATCAGGATGCATTTTGAGCTGGCAGAAAAAATTCTGGGGACTCTGTGCCACCGCTGCTCATATGACTGAGTGCACCATTAATTGTTGGGGACTTTGCATGTGCTGAAACACCCTCATTACACTGTTTTAACACTTGTCAATTTTCAGCAAACAAGCAGGATGCATTTTTAGCTGGCAGAAGAAATCTGGGGGCTCTGTGCCAGTTTTGTGCTAATGACTGAGTGTGCAATTAATTCTGGAGGTCTTTGTATGTGCAGAAACACTTTCATTATACTGTGTTTTTATTTAGTTTTTGTTGCCTGAGTAAGTGCACTAGACAAATCCTGCCTATTTTCAGACACCCCTGAGGGAGGGGATATAGATGAATGCCAACTGTCCTTGAACCAGATTAAGCTGTATTAACATTTGTCAATTTTATGGACACAAGCAGGTGCATTTGGTCTGGCAGAAAAATCTGGTTACTCTGTGCCTCCGCTGCATGCATAACTGAGTGTACAATTAATTCTGGGGGACTTTGTATGCTGAGAACACTCTCATTCCACTGTATTAATACTTGTCAATTTTCTGCACACAAGCAGGATACATTTTGGCTGATATAAAAGTCTGCGACTCTGTGCCTCCTTTGTGCTCATGACTGAGTGTGCAATTAATTCTGGAGATCTTTGTTTGTGCAGAAACACTCTCATTATACTGTGTTTTTATTTAGTTTTTGTTATCCGACTAAGTGCTCTAGACAAATCCTGCCTATTTTCAGCACGCCCGGGAGGGGATATAGATGAATGCCAACTGTCCTTGAACCAGATTAAGCTGTGTTAACATTTATCAATTTTCTGCACACAAGCAGGATGCATTTTGTATTGGCATAAAAAATGGGAATCTGCTCTACCGCTGCTAGCATAACTGAGTGCACCATTAATTCTTGGGAATTTGTATGTGGAAACACTATAGTTCCATGGTGTTATAACTCTTTAGTTTTCTACACACAAGTAGGATGCATTTTAAGTGGGTAGAAAAAATTCTGTGGACTCTGTGCCACCACTGCTCACATGACTGAGTGCACCATTAATTCTGGGGAACTTTGTACGTGCAGAAACACCTCATTCCATTGTGTGTTAAACTTGTCAATTTTCTGCACACAAGCAGGACACATTTTAGGATGGCAGAAATTATTCTGGGGACTCTGTGCCACCACTGCTAGCATGACTGAGTCACCATTTATTCTGGGAGACTTTGCATGTACTAAAACACCCTCATTTCTGGAATCTGTACTGCTGTGGGCACTAGATTTGGTACTTTTCCAGGTAGTCAACCAGCTGGTCTGAGACTATTCATTCTAGAGCCTTTGAGAGGGAGTGTAGGATTGATATTGGGTGGTAATTGGTGTGGAGGATTCTGTCACCACTTTTGTGGACAGGGGTGACTACTGCAGCTTTCCATACCTGGGGGAATTGTCTCAGGCTGAAGGATAGGTTTAGTAGTTTTGTATGAGGTAGTAGAACTTTGTCTAGGGTAAAGGCTAGTAGTTTTAGATCGAGCATATCATTGCTGTGTTTAGATTTTCCTAGTGCCCATTGGAGATATTTGTTTACTTCAGCCCTAGAGATTGACTTGAAGTAGAAGGGGGGCATGGTAGGGAAACTGTTCTTAGAGTTCATGACACCAGTTGGCTTGCTTTCTGGAGTGTCAAAACAGCAGGTGGCAGCACACTGCTGAGATCTCCATATGTCATTGAAAGTGTCTGCAACATTTTATGGTCTTGGGTGATTTCTCCATTGACATAACATTGTGGGTGGATTTTTATTGATTTTGCCCATGAGATCCTTAATATTTTCCAAAACGTTCTGCCATCACCCAGGTGTTGGTGAGGCAGTTTTGAAGTATCGTATTTGGTGAGCTTGATCTCATGAGTACAGGTATTTCTTGCAGATTTGTATTTCAGGACAACTTCTTGATTGCCATAGGCCTTGGCTCTTTGCCAGAGATGGTCTCTTGTGTCCACTAGATTTAGCAGAGCTGGATGATCCATGATTTGTGGTCACCCTTAACTTCTGCTTCTTATTGTGGTAAAGATGTTGCATGCTTGAATAAATTTGGTGATGAAGAAGTCCAGTGTCTAGTCAACATCTATTGCTGAGTCAGGAATGGACCAGTCAATAAGCTTAAGGTAGTCCTTGAATGAGTTTAGTTGTTCACATTTAAGGATATGGCTGGCAAAGGGTTTGGGAGGGGGCTTTGAGGTTTTGATGGCCCAGTGACACATGACAGGGGAGTGATCACTAAGTGAGTAAGAGAGGACTGTGTTGTTGGGGACCCATTCAGGGTGGTTTGTAAGGATCTAGTCAAACAATGTACTGGAGCTTTTATGGTAGTTAACCCTAGTGGGTGATTCAACCAGTTGTGTGAGGTTGAGACATGTCAGGACATCTTTGTATTGGGCGGTATCATGAGACAGCCAGTTTACACTGAAGTCCCCAAGGATAACCACATCCCAGTTTTGTCTCAGGACTTTGATGTATTCAAGGATCTTGCTGAAGCCATTAAATTGATGATGAGGTGGAATGTAGGCTGACATAACTGTTAAGGATTTGTTTTGGGCCCCTAATAGCAGTTTGATGATTAGGGCTTGCACAGTGTTCGTGGTGTCTATTTAGGGAAGGGCATGACTCCATATGCAGGCTTTTACATAGATGGCACTTTCAGCAACCTTTTTCACCAACCTTTTAAGTTTGTAGAGTGTGTACCTGCTTTGGGGCAGGGACACATCAGGGACCCTAGTTGAGAGCCATGGTTCCACTAAGGACAGAACATCTGGATTGTGCTGACCTACCCATGCTTGGAGTTGGTTGAATTTAGCCATCAGGCTACAGATATTGAACAATGCTAATTTTATTGTCCTGTGGTTATTACTACTGCTCAGGGGCTGTTGGGGTCCAGGGTTAGGGTGGATGTTGTCTGAGATGAGCAGAAGCATCATAGTGATGTGCAGCAAGAAGTGTCTAAGTCTTTTTAGATTGGTGGTCCACTTGTGACTCCTGGTTCCTGTCTTCTTTTGTGTGCAGAGGGGCAAGGGGTGCGATAGGAGAGCATATTTGCTGCACAATGGACAACAGTAGGAGCTCAGTGGCAGTGCTGGCATTATTATACAGTATTTATATATCATAATAATTAAAGAGAAGCACTGTACACTTAATGGGATGGAGTAGCACATCACTAAATTCAATGAATACAACACTCACAATTTTTTAATTGTATAATGGAATAACTAACAAAAGTTCAGTGACCATTTTGTGTGGCACAATTTACACTGAAGTTCTTATCACTTTAGTAATCATGTGTTACAGGTTGCAATCCTAAGAAACAAGGAAGATTTTATTATAAACTATACACACTAAATCTACCTGAAACAGTTTCCTTAAACATATTTAAAAACCTGGCTAACAAAGCGCTTACAGACATTTGCCATTGCCAAAGCACCTAGTAGCCTTCCTGGTGAGAAACCGTTATAGTCTTATAAAAACTTGAATATAAACTTCTTTCATGTTTCCCCTTTTCTCCTTTCCTGCCAGTTAGCTTAGTTCCTGAAATGTGTATTATTTAGCCATAACTCCCCTCCTACTGTACATTGTGTACCTGTCTCAACACTGAACTTGATGTTTTGCAATTGTATTATATTGTATTACTATACATTGTTTACCTGTCTCAACACTGTTCAAACCTGATGTATTACAATTGTACTATATTATATTGTATTGTAATATCGCATATACTATGTACCAAGTTGTCCTACCAGGACCTTCTTGTAAATGAACATCTCAATAGAGTTTTCCTACAAATAAACCTGAACTTGAACTATTAATGCAGTAATATATGAGAGTTTGTGCTACTAATATGACACCCAATGATGTCCCAAAGAAAACATTTTAATGAGTAAAAGGGAAAAGAAAAAAAAATCATAAATAAAAAATATGAACTGACTACGTTCCAAAATTCCTGTTTTTTTTTTTGTGCTACTACTGAGACTATTCCGTACACTATTCATGATGGACAATTGCTTTTGGGCTACACTTTGAATTATTGCATTACAAATAAAATCAACATTATATTGATGAAAAATATAATACTATAATATCACAGATAATTTCAAAATATGAAACACTGGGTGCTGATTGTATTGTACAGTATGTCCTTTCATATCTTTGAAGGAGCACAGTGAACCAATGCAAGATCAGGTATGTGCTCATTGTGTTCATACTTCCACATAGATTCTTTTACATGGTTGGGGAGGTTCTGTTTGCCACCATCCTATGTCATGGAGTAGTACTGGGTGAAATTGATAATCTGTTTGATGCACTTTTCACAAAATTGCAACCATTTTCACGTAAGTTTGTGCCATTTTGTGAACTGAGCACATATACAGTACTATATAGCTTTTTGCACAAAATGAGTAGAACTGTACAAGTTTGCATTTTAAGGTTTATAAAAATGTACACTTTTGAAAGTTGAGGCTCAGCCTATGGCATTATTTGCCAAAATTGCACATTTTAAAAGTTCCCATCTTTAAAGATATGCAATTTGTGTGTGTGTGTGGGGGGGGAAGGGGTGATGCTATTTGCCCAAATTGCATATTTTAAAAACTCAAATATTAAAAACAAATGTGCAATGTGGGGAAAAATGCGCCATTTCAGAAAAGGGAAGCAAAATTATGCTGGATTTTGACAAAATTTCACAAAAATTGCACACAATCATTGATTTCACATATTTGCAAGAGTACAATAAATGTTGCCCTACACTACATTTGGGGCTCAATATATATGGGGATGGTGCTACGGGCTGTTTTTGGCATGCTTCTCACTACACAAGAGTAAGTATTCTATGCTGTTTTGTTTAATTTTGTTGAATGGGAAAGGAGGTGTAGACAATACAGTACTGCCAATATTTAGCCTTGTCAGGGTTGAGGGTATGGTGGAGTACTGATGTAAACTAACTGAAACTGAAGAGGGTAAATTGGTTATGGTATTTCTCTTGTACTGTTGTTCAGTATTTAAATACTTGACTATTTATTGGTAGCACTGCAGTATTTTGTTATTAGTGTTTTATTGTAATGTACCCAGAGCCAATGGAATTGGGTGCCTAAGAAATAAAAATACTACTACAACTATGTATGTTTATAAAGCATTTGTTTCTT
Source organism: Neoceratodus forsteri (assembly GCA_016271365.2). Lineage (NCBI taxonomy): Eukaryota > Metazoa > Chordata > Ceratodontiformes > Ceratodontidae > Neoceratodus > Neoceratodus forsteri. The sequence goes on along the minus strand of CM057458.1, from coordinate 624,554,670 downwards.
TGCAGTTTCCACTCACGCAGAAATGGCAACATTCTGATGCACAGCAAATCCAGTTTCTTTCACTTTTCCTTTGCAGGGGGAAATCAGGGTAATTAGGCTTCACTTTTAGGAGGGAGAGGCAGTGGGGTACGAGCAGTGCATTTCTTATGCCAGACCAGGAGGATTAGGCATCAGAGGCTGATGGTAGGACAGAGACCAGAACCAGGAGGGAGGAAGGGAACTGTACTGCAATGAAGCAGAGGACATCATCACAGTGGTGCTATAGCCATTCTACTTCAGTAGTATTTCCATTTTCATTAGGAAAAGGAATAGAATATGCTATTGAAAATAATAATAAACAATAATAAACAAAACTAGATAAATAATTGAAAAAATACAAAATAAATAAAAAGTATAATTGTTCTCAGTGAATTTTTATTATATTTTATCTGGTGGTGGGAATGAGTATTTTGCATCATAAAATGAGGGACAGTGTGGGACACTGACCCCCAGAATAAAGGAGATATGCAATGCTGAGATTATACATAACAAATACAAGGCAAAATCATTTATAACCAATGCTTCTGAGTGCCTCAAAAGACTGCTACAACTAGTATTTTCTTTGCTCAAAGTATATCTTTGCTTAATTGAGCACTAATCAGGGTGCCTGGACGATAGGCAGCATGGATTCATCCCAGGGAAATTGTGTCAGACAAACCTGGTGGAGTTCTATGACTGGGTGACAAGTGCCTTAGACCTGGGTAGACCAGTGGATGTCCTCTTTCTAGACTTCAGCAAGGCATTTGACTCTGTTCCTCATGTGGGCCTGTTGGATAAGCTGGGAGAAATGGGGTGGGAACCAGATGATCAGATGGATAGGCAATTGGCTCCAGGACCAGACCCAGAGGGTCGTGGTTAGAGGATAGTCTCATCCCCAAGGAGGGTCATTAGTGGGGTCCCACAGGGATCAGTGCTAGGCCCCTTCTGTTCCAACGCCTATGTATCGGACATAAGGACAGGAATCAGGAGTGAGATGAGTCTCTTTGCAGATGACTCGAAACTGGGGCGGTGGTGGATGGGGAGGAGGGAGGGTGGCCCTACAGGGGACCTGGAGGCTCTGGAAAGATGGTCTAGAAAGTGGAAGCTGAGGTTCAATGCAGGGAAATGCAAGGTACTCCACCTGGGGCCAGAAACCCAGTTCAAGTGTACACCTTGGGGAAATGCTACAAGTCTCGATGGCTGAGAGGGACCTGGGGTGGTGGTGGATGTCAAGATGAACAACTCTGAGACTTGTAGGAGGGCAGCAGCCAAGGCCAACAGGATGCTGGGATGCATCGCTAGGGATCACCTCCAGAAGGAGGAAGTGATACTCCCTCTGTATAACTGCTTGGTGAGGCCACACCTTGAGTACTGCGTGCAGTTTTGGAGGCCACACTTAAAGCGGGACATTAACCTCCTGGAGAGGGTCCAGAGGAGGGCAACCAAAATGATTTGGGGCTTGGGGGACAGGACCTATGAGGAGAGGCTCGAAGAGCTAAATATGTACACATTGGAAGAGAGAAGGGACCGGGGGACATGATAGAGGTCTTTAGGTACATGAAGAGGGTAAATAGGGGAGGAACAGTCAGGGTGCTTCGAAGGAAGGAGGAAGGGGCCACTAGAGGGCATGGCTGGAAGCTGGAGGGGGGAAGATTCAGGGGAGAAAGGAGGAGGTGCTACTTCACTGAGAGGGTGGTGGAGCCATGGAATGCACTGCCTAGGGGGCTGGTGGAGGCAGAGACAGTGGAGGGGTTCAAGAGGGGGTGGGACAGGTACAGGGGAAGGGTTCTGGAAGCAAAATCCAATGCATCAAGAATATCCGGAACTGGGAAGGGAGAAGCCAGAGAAGGCGAGGGGGACAGCAAGGTCAGCTCCCAGGTTGGGGACTGACCAAACGAGCAGACACGAAAGACTGTTAGGCCTATTCTGCTGGCATTTTAGTATGTTAATATGTTAGTATAATCATTAAAATCATGCTTTCAAATTGTCCCAGATCATTTTCTCCAGTTTTTAAGATTTTTTAAGCCTTGTCCCTGATCTTGAGACAGTAGGTTCAGAGATATATAAGTAAGCAATAAGCCACTCTGGGGTGTGCATTAGACATTTCTAATGCATGGCTAGGGGGCATGGTGGGGCACAGGGCCACAAGCCGTATGCATCCAGCCCCTTAGCCATGCATTAGAACTGTCTAACGCACACCCCAGAGTGGCTTATTGCCCATATAAAATGGGTATTTTCATATTACATGCATGTAAATGTCATAATTATGTTTAAACAGAAAAACATAAAATCTTAACTGTCTTTTGATGTAAAATAGTTCATCCACCTGCAATGCATTGTTGTACTGTCATTTGTTTTGCCCATTTGACTTTTGTCCCATTGTGGCCTCCCTACTTGAAGATGGTTGCTATGGTTAGCAGGTTCCCTCCTAGCCACTCACAATCTTGACTTTCGGCTACACACACACACATACACATGTCTTTGTGAATTCTTTTATTTTTTCACTGATTTATGTTTTTTTTTTTTTTACATTTGTTTTCTAAGGTCTGACAAAAATGCAGCTGGTAGGGAGTGAGCGAGCACAGTTGCTGGTGCTCTCATGATCGGATCACCAATGAGAAAATGGACTAAGAGATGAACTGGTGGCGGTGTTCAGAAATGTGCACCTCGGACAAATACTGCAGTTTTGGTACAGCTAAGTTTTATTTATTAATTGCTTTGTTTAACGTGAACATGGAGCAAGTGAGTGATTTAGCTGGAGTACGGCTGTGCTGTGGGGCATGAAGCAGGATAGTGAGCAGGTCTTGTTATTTGTGAGAAAAAAAGGTAGCTGTGAATGTGTTGTTTTTTCCCTCTGATATTGGCCTTGGATACTGGTGCAGACTATACTCTGAGTAGGTACTTCAGCAAGTTAGTGGGAAAGTGGGCAGGTGGGAGAGCGAGTGGGTTGGTGGGAGAGGAACTTAGTCAGGAGTGAAGTTGAATTTTGAAAGCTGTAATGCTGGCATCTTGGCACAAGGATTTCTTTGATGTACTGTGCCCATTTTAACAAGAATAGTTCTAGCTGTGAGTTAGAAACTTCTAATACATGGCTAACAGCCAGTCAGATTCCTTGAAATTCTTTGCCCATTTTATAAAAACATTTAGCTGAGTTCTAATCATGTGACATACAGTAGTTTTGGTAGTGAAATGGGGATATGTAATAATGAGTGTTTTGTTCATAAAATGATGGACAGTATGTGACACTGGTCTTAGTTTACAGCATCTTCCCTATGTGTTCATCACCTTTTCTGTGTGGGATGGATATTGGATATCAATTTCAGCATGGATACCAATTTCAGCACTGTGTATAGTATTTTAGCAATATAAGCTACTTCATAAAACCTAACCATGTGTGCATCAGAGAATTTAATTTTGTATTGCCAGAGATGTTTGCTGCAAAATGGTGATAACCATAGGTCAATATCCTAATTGATATCACCTGCCTACACAAACCAAGCGTTGCTATTTTCAGCATTGCTTTCAGTTTTATAGGTTCACATAGTCTTGTAGTATTCTATAATGATCTAATGGCTCAGTGATGTGCCGTGACATAGGTCATCATTTCAACTGAAGCGTCTGATCTTTCACTTAGTTTGCCATGGTTATAAGCAAAGTTTGTGTCTATTTGCAACCTGAATTGGCACTGTGCTCTAGCTGCTGAACATATGGGCCCTATTCTGCAATGTGCATAGCCTTAGCCAGCTATTCACAATGTAAAAGGGATGTGGAGGGCATACCTGCAATCACATGAATGCTGTGTCTATTTTGGATGCATAGGTAGGGCACACAGCGTGCATAAGTACAGCATGCTTGGGAGGCTTTGACCAGGGGCATGTCTGATGGCTACACACTGCACTTGTGGTACAACATGGCTGCATCAATGATTATATGCCAAAGAGGCAAATGCAGAGGCTGCAGCAAAATCACACCAGCCAGACCCCTGTCATAAACCTAACTACACATACATCCACACAGATAAGATCAAGAACATGCAATACAGCCATGCCCAGTCACACATACATGTTGCATGTATGCCTTGTGTGCCATGGGATGTGCAACACAAGGCATAGCTAACCCATCCACTGGGGACAGTGCAACAGACAGTGGCACCAACTGGAATTCAATGCTGGGGACCGAAACAAACAGCACCTGCAACATACCACCTGCCATAGTGGAACACGGCCACTACAGTAGCAATACTGTACCACCCCACCTGTACACAGTCCAACCTTATGATGCTAGTACTTGGCACCTGGTGACACCTGTGCACCCCCATACCTGTGACAGACCCCACTGCCATGACACGCACTGTGCCCTGCAGCATGCCCTCCAGACCTACTGTGACCCAACATACACCACCCATCAACATGGACTCCCTATTATAGGGAGCAGGTATCATCCAGCACCACACACAAAGGGTCTGCAGCACATGTCTGAAAACAGGTACCCTGTCCCAGAACAACAGGTGTGCCTAAATGACATTCCCACAAACAGGTACACACACAATCCTGATGAATCACCAATGGTGCATGTACACTATTACATCTGGATACTCCCTCGAGCCAGTGAATGTAACTCACTCCACACACCATTTCAACAATGCTCACACCAAAACAAAATCAGCACATGTAACGCATGCAAGGACCACACAGACACAGCATGGCACAGTGCATGTCATTTATTCTGATAGCACATCATATTCATATGTCTGGGATCCAGGTGCTACAAAAAACATGAAATGCATACTCCACACAGCACCCTCCATGGCGAAAGGACACCCATGTCCCCATGAATGGTCCCCAGTGATGGACACAGGCAGTACAGGCAACTGCACACAGCCTCATAACTGGTAACATGCATCCCTGCCACCAGATGCCACACAGACCCTCAGTGGGGCATTCAGTACAGTGTCCTGTATGCCTGCTCTATGGACAGCTGCCCCCATATGGAAGCCATTCTGGCAAAGCGCAGGGGCATAGTGGTGGCTGGCATACTGAGACTGGGGTAGGTGTATGTTAATAATTGTTAAATAAGTCCACTTCAACTTGTCTTATTGTCTTAAATGGTGGAGACGACAAGCATATTTGTACTAAGTACTTTTTTGCAAATGTTTTAACTGCAAACTGCAAAAAAACCAAAACAGAAAAATAAAAATATTGACATATTTTTTGCATATCTTTGGTGCTTACATGGATTTATTCACATTACTGCCCATTATTTGCTCACTGTATTTTTGTGGAAAAATACTATGGACAGCTGCACCCTATGGAAACAACACAAAAATGGATGTCCTATGCAGTCCCTGAATGGTGACCTGTGCCACATCCTCCTTAAAAACATGGATAGAAACATTAGAAATATAGAAACATAGACTTTGATGGCAGCTAAGGACCACTTGGCCCACCTAGTCTGCCCATTTTCCTACTTATTGGATAAGCTGCAAATCCTAGTTAACCAACAGCCTACTTTCTCCGCACCCTCCACTAGAATTGCCTTATGTCTGTCCCATGCATTCTTGAATTCCCCCACTGTTTTTGATCCCATGACCCCCTCAGGAAGGCTGATCTATGTGTTCACCACCCTCTCTGTGAAACAATACTTCTTCATGCTGCCTCTGAGTCGCCACCCTCCCCCATCTTCAATTTGTGCCCCCTTGTTCTTGCACATCTCTTTTTCTAAAAGATGCTACCTTCTTGGACTTTGTTCATTCCCTTGAAGTACTTAAAGTTTCTATTATGTCCGCCCCCCCCCCTTCCTCAAGGGTATACATATTATACTCTTTTATTCTCTCTTTGTATGGCTTCTGGTGCAGACCCTGCACCATTTTAGTTTCCTCCTCTGGACTGCCTCCATCCTGTCTATGTCCTTGAGAAGATGGGGTGTCCAGAACTGCATGCAGTACTTCAGTTGGGGTCTCAGAAACTGTTTGTACAGAGGGATAATAACTTCTTGTTTTCTACTGGTGATTCCTCTCCCTGTGCATCCCAGTATCCCCCAGCCCTCCTTACTGCATTCTCACATTACTTGCTTACCTTTAGGTCATCTGATTTGACTACTCCCAGGTTCCTTTCCATTTCTGTTTTTGTTAGTACCTCCCCCCAATTGTGTACTACTCCCTTGGGTTTTTGTTTCCCAGGTGCATTACTTTACACTTCCTTGCATTGAATCTAAGCTGCCATACTTCTCACCATTCCTCCAATCTTGCCAGTTCCCTTCTCATCCTTTCCACCCCCCTTTGGGTATTAACTTTGTTTCAAATCTGTGTGTTGTCTGCAAAGAGGCATACTCTTCCTTCTACTCCCTCCATAATTTCACCTATAAAGACATTAAAGAGGACCGGTCACAGTACTGAACCCTGTGGTACCCTGCTAGTAACCCCCTTTCTTTGGAGTGGACTTTGTTTACTATTACCCTCTGTGTTTTGTTGTCCAGCCAATTTATTACCCAGGTAACTACCCTGGGACCCACTATCAGGCTGGCTAACTTGTTTATTACTCATTTGTGTGGAACTGTGTCAAAAGCCTTGCTAAAGTCTAGGTAGGCCACATCCACAGCCCCTTTCTTGTCTACTACTTTGGTCACCTACTGTAGCCAAGGAAATCTATTAGATTCTTCTGACATGACCTTCCTGCTCTGAATGTATGCTGCCTTGAGTCCTGTGCCTGGATGACCTCTAGGTACTCATCAGTTCTTTCTTTCAGAAGTAATTCCATCATTTTCCCTACCGCTGAAGTCAAACTAACAGGTCTGTAGTTTCTTGCTTCTGCCTTGCTCCCACTTTTGTGAAGGGGAATCACATCCACCTCCTCCAGTCCTCAGGTGCCACCACCATCCTCCCATGATTTGTTAAAAAGGGTAGTCAGTGGTGTCACTAGTTCTTCCTTAGTTCTTTTAGAATTCTGGGGTGAATTCCATCAGGTCCCATTGCTTTGTCCACCTTCAGTTTTAGGAGTTCTTTCAGGACCCTTTCTTCTCTGAAGGGACTGGTGATTAACCCCCTATCCAGAGTGCTTCTTTGTTTGGTTTAGGTACCTCCTCCTTCTTCTTCTTTAATGGAGCAGAAGTATTATTCAGCAGCCATGCTTTTGCTTTCACCTCTACCCACTCCTCCCTTTATTAAGCCCTCACTTATCTCTCCTTGGTCTTCCTTCGCCCCAATATACCTATAAAAGGTTTTATCCCCTTCTTAACTGGGTTGGTAATCTTTTTCTCAGTTTGGGCTTTGATATTTTGACTGCCTTCCGCTTCCTTCTGCTTGAACTGATACAGTTCTCTGTCCTACTCATTCTGTGTTTCCTTATACTTTCTGAATGCAATTTTTTCTCCTTAATCTTCCCTGCCACCTCTTTTGAGAACCATAGTGTCTTTTTTCCTTCATTTAGTTTTATTTGCTTCAAAGAAAGGCTTGTTGCCTCTGTGATGGCAGTTTTGAGTTTTTCCCATTGTTCCTCCACCCCTTCTTTTCTTCTTGCCCATTTGCTAATGCTTTTCTGAGGTACTCTCCCATTTTGCCAAAGTTAGCCCTCCCAAAATCCAATACTCGTGCTTTTGTATGGCTTGACACTATGATTGTGTTTATCATAAATCACACTGTTTGGAGGTCATTTTTTCCCAGATGGCTACCCACTTCTAATTCTGAGATCCTCTCTCTGTCCCTGTTTGAGAGTACCAAGTCTAAGATTGCTCCCTTCCGAGTGTGTTCCAACACTACCTGTCTAAGGCATGTTACCTGTAGTGCATCAAGAATGACCCTGCTCTTGGATGTGGCTGTAGAAAGGTGTTCAGTTAACATCTGGAATATTCAGGGCCCCATCAACAATATCTTCCCTTTTCTGCCATCTTAAGGATGCCTTCTATCATTTTCTTGTCCATTTCCTCCACCTGAGATGGGGTCTGAATACAACCCCATGCAGATTATGTGTTTTCTGTCACCAAGGTGACCCACAGTGCCTTCTCTCCTCCCTGTTTACCCTTTAGTTCCATTGCTTGGATCCCTTCCTTATTTAGAAAGCTACTCCTCCTCATCTTTTACCCTCCCTGTGCCTCCAGTAGATTGTGTACCCTGGTATGTTGACATACCAGTCTTGGTTCTCTGTGTGCCATGTTTATGTGACTGCCTCAATATCGAGGCATCCTCTTCCATCAAGGCCACTAGCTCAGGAAGCTTGTAACGCAGATTATGGGCATTGATATTCATCAACCTCCATTTTTGATTGCCTTACCATTTTCTGCCTCCTCCTGTGCTTACTGCCTTTGCCTTTTCTCAATTTACCCTGTCCTGCTCCTTATTGACTTCTCTACCGTGATGATATAATCTGACTCCATACTGCTTCCCCCAGATGGGCTTGAGAAAGGCAGGGTGACATTGTTGGGACCAAATGGATCCATAGCCCTCAGAAATAGCTTGCAATTGGGACCTCAGACTTTCTGGAATGAAGCAGAGAGAGAACACAGTGTTAGCAGTGTGCCCCTACATGTGCTCACAAATGGTGGTCAGTGGTGACTACGGAGTGAGTATTGCCATGCCCACTGACTCAGTGTTCAATTAAGTGTCACATATGCACCCAACACATCCGGACACAATGAGATAATGGGTTTCACCCATGGTGTCCCATCACTAGGTGATCGGCCCTTGCATGGCAATCCACTCCAGGTCCCAAAAACCCTGTGGCATGGAGGGGATGGGTTGGGAGCCAACAATGGTGGATGGGCATTGAGTGGGCTTCAACTTGCACTGAACCAAAGCAGCCAAATCTGTATTTTGTTTTGTGAACAGTAATCAATGATAATATTTTGAACTGGTAGTGTTAACTAATGGCTTCAGGAAAATCTGCAAAAAGATAGGCAACTATCAATTTTGAGCCAGTGGGAAGGGATATTCATCAGGCAGGTGAGACCAAAACACGAGCCCGCAACATGACATTGGAGGTGAGAAGAGACAAAGAGAAAGAGAAGGATTCTCATAACAAATCGGTGATGGCTTTGCTGTTAAACTTACAATAAAAGGTTAAGGCAGGGTTTGAAAGCTTAACTGCTCAAGTCATCCATATTCAGTAGGTAGAGACAGGGCTGGCTGAAACTTCTGCAATGCATACTAAAAGGTTGGCTGAATCCAAAGCCCACATCAGTGAGCTAGAAGACTAAGTAGCTAACTTGTCCCAAGAGTGGAAAACATTGGAGGAGCAGGTCAAAATCCTGAGCAAGAGAGCCAATGATCAAGAAAATAGGGCAGAAGATCTAATGTTTGTTTCATCAGCCCACCTGAAAAATGTGAAGGCTCTGAAGGTGGTAGGAGGGTGCTGAGGTGGTTAACAGAGCAGCTGGGACTCAAACCAGTGAGCAGCTGAATGGGAACTGGAGAGAATGCACCAAACACCCATGGACTGGAGAAGGGCTCATGTGATCCCACTCCACAAGAGTGGTATCAGGGAGGAGGCAGGGAACTACAGACCAGTCAGTCTTACCTCAGTAGTGGGCAAGATTATGGAGGCACTCCTTAAGGAAAGGATAGTGCAACACCTGGAATCCGTAGGGGCACAGGATCCAAGACAGCATGGGTTTACAAAAGGAAGGTCCTGTCAAACTAATCTCATAGATTTCTTTGACTGGGTAACCAGAGTGGTGGACCAAGGGGGAGCAGTTGATGTCGCCTACCTTGACTTCAGCAAAGCTTTGACACTGTTCCACATAGAAGATTGATAAATAAGCTGGGTAGGCTCGGGGTGGGTCAGAAGTTGGTCATCTGGGTGGCAAACTGGTTGACGGACAGAAAACAGAGAGTGGTGGTAAATGGTATACAGTCAGAAGAGATGCAAGTCACAAGTGGGGTACCTCAGGGATCAGTCCTGGGGCTAGTCCTATTCAATATCTTCATTAGTGACATTGCAGATGGACTAGAGGGTAAGACTTGTCTGTTTGCAGATGACACCAAGACCTGCAACAGAATAGATGATCCAGAGAGGGTGGGCAGGATGAGAAGAGATCTGGATAAACTAGCAAAATGGTCAGAAGAGTGGCAACTGGGATTTAATGCAAAGAAGTACAAGATCATGCACACAGGGAAGAGAAACTCTGAAGCCACCTATAGGCTGGGAGGGGAGTTGCTGGCAGTCACAAAGAAAGAAAGAGACTTGGGCATCATTATCACCGATGACCTGAAATCATCCAAGCAGACCTCTAAAGCAGTAGGTAAGGCTAGGGGGATGTTAGGGTGTATTAGTAGGGCTATCACAAGTCGTAAGAGGGAGGTAATAATCCTTCTTTACAAGACACTGGTTAGGCCCCATCTGGAGTACTGCGTGCAGTACTGGAGGTCACACCTTCACAAGGACATTAACCAAATTGAGGCAGTCCAGAGAAGGGCAACCAAAATGGTGCAGGGACTGCATCAGAAGACATATGAAGACAGATTAACGGAGCTCAGTATGTATACCCTTGAGCAAAGGAGGGAGGGAGAGAGGTGATATGATCGAAACATTCAAACACCTTAAGGGCATTAACAAGGTGAAGAGTCTAACATGTTTAAATATAAGAAAAATAACAGGACAAGAGGACACAGCATGAGATTAGAGGGAGGCCAATTAAGGGGGAATGTGAGGAAATTCTTTTTCACAGAAAGGGTGGTGGATGCATGGAACGGTCTACCTCAGGAAGTGGTGGCTATGAATACAGTGCATGGCTTCAAACAGGCATGGATAGGCATAAGGAGCAATACAGATGAGTATGAATAGATAGGCCACTGACAGAGCAAAGGCCTATGGCACATTTATAAGGTAGAAAAAGAAATGGGCAGACTGGATGGGCCTTGTGGTCCTTATCTGCCATCAACTTCTATGTTTCTATGAACAGGCCGGCAACAAAATCCTGGAGAAAACCCCCAGCACTGTTTATTGAAATTCCTCCAGTTCCCTGAAAAAGAAAAAGTACTCCATGCTGCCAGGATGAAGGCTCCACTGGATTGTGATGATGCCAAGGTGCTGGTCTTTCAAGATTATAGCCAGGACTTACAAATACTGCAAAAAAATACTCGGCTGTCAAACTCTATCTCAGAAACCTGGGTTGTGAATATTCATTGCACTACCCAGCCAAACTCAAAGTTGCTCATTGAGGGCACCCTCCTAAGTTCTTCAACAAGCTGCAAGATGCCAAAAGTTTTATTAGAACAACTGAGGCAGCACAGGAGGGTCATTCTCAGAACAGAGTAACACAATCAGCAAAGTGAGTGGCAAATTGATTATTTGAGTATGATGTTTTGTTTGGGTCTGACTTGATGCATTGTGCATGAAGATCAGCCACAATGCAATTTTTGGGCAGGACTTGAATGGCACTGTACAGTGAGGAATGGCCATCTTAACAATGGGTAGCATGTGGCAAGTGTATTTAGTTTAAGCATCTGGTCATGAAACCTGATGAGCCACTACATATCAGAAAGCTGTGGAACTATCAATGATATATGTTTTTTCTTTCTATTTTTCTGTCTCCCTTGCAGAGGTCTTTTTCTGCTGCTAATAAACACAGCATATAAGGTGTATTATACTGTATGGCCCATGGGACAGTGATTGAGAACCCAGACTATGCCAACCAGTGAAGCAGGATTTAGCAGGGAAAGGCAGCCAACTGAGGAATCGGATGCTTTATTGGAGACGAATGCATATCTATATGGTCGTGTTCTGGGATGCAGTATCTTGTCAGCTGAGTGGGGGCACTGTGCTTTATTATAGGCAAATTAGGGTCCTTTTCAAGGAGGCTAGACTGTTTGAAGAACCTAATTGTGGGTTCTAGTATGGGAGCCCCCATAGACTGCTGGGTGCCATGAGGCTAAAGATGGTGTCTAGCCATGATATATTTGTCAGATGGCATTTCAGTGAGCTGACAGATGATCACCGCCTTATAACAGTGTTATATGAACTTACAATATGACAATATACAAGGCAATCATAATGAGTGCCAGCAGATCCTGAAGGGGACATCTTAGACAGAGGCTTTGTCTGCCCAAGGGTCAAGAGTGGTGTGAAGTGGTGAGTGCACGAGAGCTCTTGAAGGTAACCCTGTTTCAGCAGTCGGGGGTGCCAGGCAGCTCTCTGCGATCCTCTCAAGGCTGTGTTGTACAGTGCAGCAATTCAAAACATTCAGCTGTTCTCAAAGTTTTTTTCAGTTAATTTTTTTATTAGTTTTAAACATACAGACAGCAACATTTGTTACAGTATGAAACACAGGCATTTACAATTACATTTATGGTGTAAAGAAATTCAGTAATTTCAAGTATATTTTTATATCAGGAAAATAAGGATTGGATCCATACTTGCAATGATATTGTCCAGACATCAATTAAAGAAACTTACCTAGTGGGGAGAGGTGAGGGGATAAAGACTACCTCAACACAGAAAGGGAAACTATGGGTACTTAGGCCAGACCAGTAGGAGGTACCTCTGCTGATATATAGTCATAGCTCAAGAAGTTCAGAAAGCTGTACCTTCCAGTGGTCATCAGGAAAGTGACTGTAAGGAAAAGGAGAGATCATCACAAAGCATCTGAGGTGACATAACAGTTTAGATTTGTGACGTATATGCCTAAAACTTGAACCTAGGAGAGCATTTGCTACATACAGTACACGTAACTAGTAACATAACAGCAAGAAAAAACTTCATTGAGATAAAGGAGTGCACATAACCCTAATTATCTGTTAAGGATATTAATTACCTAGGAGGGTCATTAAACATTGCCATTTCGGTAAGGTTGTATCCTTGATGACAACTCTTCATATTAAGCCTATGCTGGCCCAAGGATCCAGGTATGCCATATATGGGGCCCCACATCGATAGAATTTATACCCTTGTCCAAGAGCCTTTATGTGACCGCTTATCCAACTCAAGTAATGGGGCGAGACAGGAAAGGATATCAGTGATAGAGAGTACAGTGGGGCTTCTCCAGTTACTAAGGATTGAGCATTTTGCCAGCATGCATAACAGCATTAGCCAGTGTGAATTCCTTGAGGAATGGGGCATCAGCTTTCATACCTGGCAGCATTAATGGGGCTGAGAGGGCAATGGGGCAGTAAGATCTTACTGGCCTCTTGTGATACCCCCAGCCATACTGGTGTTATGAGAGGACAGTTACATAATACGTGGACCAAATCACCCCCAGGTTGTTGGTATCTCCAATAGTTATCATTAGGTAGAGACTTTGCCTTGTGGAGTATTGAGGGGTCCTATTGCAAAAATGCATTATTTTGTTCTGAATCAGTCTGCTCCTAGTATCCCTGTAAATAGTATGGCTATGTGCCAGCATTGCTTCCACTGAATAGCAGATAGTTTAATATGCAAAGCATGTTCCCATTTGGTCTTTAGATGAGAAGAAGAGTTTGGCAGGGAGTCTCTTACTAAGGAGTATATTGCCCCTGATCCCTTTGTCATTTAGAGCCATTTTACAATATGTGATGGGTATGCTGAGATATGGATCTTGGGGTAGTAGGGGTTTGACTGCATCTCTTATTCGTAGATATTTCCAAAAATACGAGGTGGGTATGGACCACTGAGTTTGCAGGTTTTGAAAGGTATCTACTACCCCACTGCTGGGAATGAGCAAGTCATTAAGAAAGTAAATACCTTTGTCAATCCAAGCAGTCCAGTGGATATGGCATCCTCCAATGCGAATGAGGAGATTGCACCAGAGGGGTGTGTAGGAATTAGAGTGAGATTGGGCTGGTATTTTTTTGTGTAAAGCATCCCAATATAAGCATGAGGAGGCTAAAGAGGGGTGATTTTGAACATCAGGGGGTCTAGGGGACCACAAAAGGGAAGCTAATGCAGGGGTACGGCCTACATTTTGTTCTATGGCTAGCCATTGGGGGGAACCTGTGGAAGCAGGTTGGAACCACTTTAAGGTCTGAGAAGAATGGTAGGCTATTTTGTACCCCTCCATCCAGGGGAGTCCCCATCCTCCTTGGTTTCAGTGTGCCTGAAGTTTGTTCCTGCTGTAACGTAGGAGGGTAGAACCCCATAAACAGGAACCAATCATCCTATCTATCTTCTGGTACCAGTTGGAAGGGAGAAACAGGGGGATATGTTAGACAAAATAAAAATAAATAGGTGCCATAGACATTTTAAAGGTGGCAATTTTACCTGCCATGGTAAGATGTAGTGGGACCAGCATTCTAGCTCCCCTTGCATTCTACTAGCAAGGGTCCCAGGTTATAGTCCCACCATTTTTCCAGGTTGGTGCCCACTTTAACACCTAAATAAGTCATGGTGTCCTTGGACCACTTCAAAGCCATCGGGGGGAGATTACTGGAAAAACAAGCTGAATTTATGGGAAGTAATTCAGTTTTAATTTGATTGACTTTTAGGCCTGAAATATGTGAAAAATCATTTAGAAGGGACAGTAGGAGAGAAATAGAGGAAATGGCATCCTCTAGAGGTACTAGCAGGTCATCTGCATATAGTAAAGTCGAGTACTAGGTTGCATTCTGCTGAATCCGTTTGATGTTGGTGTTTTGCCGGATTGCAGAGGCTAGGGGTTCAATCACCATGACGAATAATAGTGGAGAAAGTGGACATCCCCGTCTAGTACCCCATAGAAGGGGAAGGGGTCAGATAATAAGGGGTTGGTTAATACCCGGGCTTGTGGTGAAGTGTAGAGAATTTTAATGGCAGCCCTAAAATTAGGTCCGATACCAAGCTTTCAAGCACTGCATGTAAATAGTCCCATTCGACTGAGTTGAATGCTTTCTTGAAATCTATTGCCAGAGCCTCTGCTGAGTCTTCATATGCTTGTCAAGGTGGAAAAGATTAATAAGAGTTCATATGTGATCTGTACTGTGTTGACCTTGAATGAAACCAGCTTGAGAGGGATGGATCAGAGAGGGAAGAAGGGGGTTTAATCTATTAGGAAGAACTCCAGCATAGACCTTGCTGTTGGAATTTATTAAAGAGATAGGCCGATAACTGACTGCTTCAGTGGGATCTTTTCCTTTCTTAGGAAGGACAGTTATTATATCTTCCCCGAGGGAAAGTGGGAGTATGCCTTTGCTCTGAGTTTCAGTGAAAAATTGGGTTAGTAGGGGGGTAATCATAGGTGCCATGGTTTGAAGAAACTCCACAGGAAAACCATCTCCACCTGGTGCCTTCCTGGTTTTAAGAGAGGACAGAGCAGTGTGGACCTCTGCAGCAGTGATGGGTTGTCTAGGGCTTCTTTTTGGGCTGGTGTTATTTTAGGGAGAGCCAGTGTGTTCAAAAATGTCGAAGTGTCAGAACTGGTTGCTGGTCGAGAGGAGGTGTAGAGGTGGGAATAGAAACCAGACATAAGCTTATTTACCTCCTTAGCTTTGGTTCTTATGTGTCCTGAAGTGGGGTCTCTTAGACCTACAATAAATCTGTCCATCTGTTGTTTCCTGATCTGGTATGCTAGTATTTTCCCACTTTTGTCCCCCCCTTCCCAGTAGTGTGACGTATTCTGACCAGAGCCAAATCAGCTTTTCGGGACGGAAGCTCATTTATCCAAAGACGCAGTACTAGGACCTGTCTGACTAGGTATGAGCGGTGGTAGAGCAGAGCTGTTCCTAAGAGCCAGCTCAGCTAAAGTAAGTCCTTCTAGGTTGGTGAGTTCTATGTCTCTTTCCTTCCTCTGGTATGAGGCATATCCAATGATTTTACCTCTCATAGTGGCCTTGTACACCTCTCATGTGTTTTGAGTTGAAATATCGACTGTAGGGTTTTCTGAGAGGAACAGTTTTGTTTTAGATTTGGCCCAGTGCAAAAAATTGGGGGCTTGCATAAGGAGAGGGTCTAGCCACCGTGTGGGAGAACTTGGAGAGGGGTCACCTTGAAGGAGAAGAACTTGGACCGGGGCATGATCAGATATAACTGTGGGTAGAATTTTGGAGCTGGTGACTGATTGAGTGAGAGTTTGAGAAATCAGCCAGAAGTCTAGTCTACTGAAAGACCCGTGTACCCCAGAGTGAAATGTATAATCTCATTCTTCAGGGTGAGTTAGATGCCAGATATCTACGAGTTGATATTCTGAGCATAATCTGCTCATAGCCTTAGCCCCTCTGATATGAGTCTCCTTACCCTGGTCACCTCTGTCTAAGATGGGGCACATTGGGAGATTAAAATCACCCCCCATAATAATGGGAGTGTCTGATTTGTGCATAGCCTCTATTTTGGTTGTTAAGTCCACAAAGAAAAGGGGCATCTTCTTTGGGAGCATAAACATTTACCAGAAGCATGATGCCCTTAGGAATATCCACTTGGCTATGATCCAGCAGCCTTGGGGGTCAGCTTTACTTTGCAAAATTGACCAGGGCAAGGATTTGTCTATCAGAATGGCTAGCCATGTTTCTTTGTGGGAGCACTGGCATGAAGCTCTTTCCCTACCCAGTCTCTTACCAGTTGTTTATGGTCTTGCTTAGTAAGCTTAGTCTCTTGTAAAAAGGTAACCTGGGCCCCTAATCTCCTTAGGTGCATCAGTACCCGTTTCCTTTTTATTGGAGTATTAAGACCTCTCACATTCCATGTAATAAAGGTCTGTTCAGCCATAGCTATAGGGAGTGTGGAAGGTCAATGGAGAAGTACTGAAAACATATGAGGAAAGCAAGAGGTCTACCAGGGCAGGAGTTGCATTTACTGATCCCCAACAGGAAAAGGGCATAGGACTAAATATAGAGGCATTTAAACAATATCTGGCAATGGGCTGTTCTCCATAATCATGGAGACTAGCTAGGTAATACAATGAAGCTTAACTTTCACAATAAGAACAGTCCTAACAAAACTATATACAAAGAGTGCACTAACTTGTACTTGGTTAGAGGTGACATACAGATCAGAGACAGAAAACACCTCCTAAGCCCAGCCTGCCTGTCTATTGGGGGCGGTCAAGGATGGGGTATGGTACAGGGTCTTAGCTTTATTGGTGTACAGTTAGGTAAAACGGGTGCATGGGTTGAATCAAGCCAAACAAACCAGATCTAGTTGGGGTATGCTGGAAAGTAAGTGGCAGTTGGAACTAATAAGGGTACAGGTCATTAAGCTTACATAGGTCTAATATGTATGCATGCCAGAAATGAGGTTAAGTACCTGTCATTTGCATTCTCCTGAGATTATGGAGGATGAAGGGAGTGAGACAGTCAAAGGGTACTAAACATCTAAATTGATCAACCATTTATACCTTGTTTAATAGTCAGAGAACTACTGGACCTTGGAGAATAGGGGCCCACGAGGGGGTATTCCTCGAGGATATCTTCAGGGACAGAATCAGGACAGAATCAAGGAATATTATGAACCTGCATATATTTAACCCGCCAGAAGCTGTTTGAAACCCAGACGGTGATACTAACCTAAAAATCATAACCGTGTTCGTGGTACATTACATTATATATTACAGCTACATGAGTGTGCCCTAGAGACATTGTCTGGGCGACTGGGCAAGGTTATAAGGCCTGGCCGAGAATGGGGTAAGGGGGAATGCTGTGAGAAAAAAGAAACCTTTCCCAGAGCAGGCCCATAATCTGTACCATGCCCTGACTTCTAAAGAGTGATCAAAAAGGCCACATATCTGTTACAGTCCTACGAAGTGTCTGGTAGAGAATGGAAAGAGTCCAGAGCAGTTGGTTGTTCCTTCTTGTCTGGGCCATGATCCTCGAGTTGAAGCAGATGTGGAGCAAATTTAGGAAAAGATTCCCCCTCAAGTCCCAGTGCAGGAAGGCTTTCAGTTAACGAGGCTTCGGGGGCCATCTCCTCCTTGGAGTAGTCCGGAAGGTCCCCAGTGTCATTTGTTCCATCTGGGTGAGAGCAGCATATGGTTAGAGCAGCAATATATCCAGGCTGGATTCAGCCGGATCTATTTCTTGATTCTGTCATTGGTTAGGCCTTAAGTTCCTCTCTTGTGGGTGAACTCTTCTCTCATGCCTATCAGTTTGTTGACATTTACGTAGATCTCACCGGTAGGCCATGAGTGGCTCCTTGAAATTGGTACAGTAGCTATGTTGGAGCTCAGGCCCTGATGGTGACCGGTCAGTGGTCCACTCAGAGATCCATGTGTTGGTAGAGGCCTTGTGCTTGTATGGCATAGGGTTGGTTGTTCGGTGCAGGGTACTGCTATTGCTTAGATATTCCATAAGTGCTGCTGGCATAGAGAAAAGTAATGGTGCACCATTTATTTCCAGTCTCATGGTGGCAGGGTACCGTAAGGAAAAGTGAATTCCCATTTCATGCATCTTGTAGTGGCACTCTGTATATTCTTTGTGTTTTGCAGCCAGCTCTCTGGAATAATCCTGGAAAATGTTAATTTTATGGCCCTGCCAGGATAATGCCCCCATGTCTCGGGCTCGGGAAGAAATCCACTCTTCGTCGACGAAATTTAGACTCCATGTCATGATGAGCCTAGGCTTTTCTCTGGGTTTAGGCAGTGGGCTAAGTGTTCTGTGAGCCCTTTCTATGGTAAATCCAGGAGCGAAGATCGGAGCGCATAATCTCTGGCAAAACATCCAAAAGAAAAGCATCCGAGCAACCCTTCTCTACTCACTCAGGGAAGCCAAGGAGATGGAGATTGTTTCTTTGGCTTCTATTTTCCATGTCGTTGATGTTTTGCTGCATAATGTGGATGGTTTTATATTGTTCCTGCACCGTCGCCATAACTGCATCAGTATGGTCTGTGTTGCCCTTTGCGTGATTTTCTACATGTTGAACTCTTTGGCTGATTTGTTGAATGGCCAGGTTTGTATTA
The DNA here is from genome assembly GCA_016271365.2 of Neoceratodus forsteri. Taxonomy (NCBI): domain Eukaryota; kingdom Metazoa; phylum Chordata; order Ceratodontiformes; family Ceratodontidae; genus Neoceratodus; species Neoceratodus forsteri. Next base: position 624,535,890 of record CM057458.1, on the reverse strand, counting down.
TTAGATGCCAAAGTTACTTCAGCCATTCATTTGCATCATGCCAATGAACATGCTGCTGAACTGCTGTGTAGATAGGGTCGTAGCTACTTTGGGCCTTGTGCCCTGCGACAGGCTAGAAAGTGACATAACGCTCGTAGTAATCGGTGCTACTAGCCAGAGAAAAAGCAGCAACTGAATAAATTGTTATTTACCCGGGTACAGTCCAATATAGAATATTTCATTTTAAGGCAAAAGGTACTTGAGGAAGAGGTGCCAACACGGATTAAAGTCACCAGATCGGCGGAGCTCTGCAATCAAGCGGCCATCAGTGTTGGAGACAAGCCCCCCCCCCATTCTCAAAGGTCTAAAAGTTTACAATTTTTTTTTTTTTTATAGAGATTTTTATGGTGAATTTTTTCGGTAAGGTTTTCTCCCACTTGTCCCTGCCCAAGGACGTACGTGCTTGTGGAGGCACGCTTGCACACCAGAAGCCAGCTGAGTCCCATTCACCCACCCATACTGCCACCTTCTCCTCACCTACGTTACCCCACCAGACCTCCACTCGGTGGGGGCAGAACTGCAAGAGAAATGACATCCCCCCCACCATCTCTGGGAGAGGAAAGCAGCCTACTGGCTTGCTCAATCCCATTCCTCCCTTTCCCCATGCCAGCACCTTAATGGCCCGAGGTTGTTCCCAAACCCAGGTCACCAGTGTAGTGGAGGTAAGGCATCCAGCACCTCAGCCCTCAGCACCACTGGGCCAGCACAAAGTTTACAATTTTATTCAGTCACAGTGGCAGTCTAATGGGCTTTGGTAGAATGCCTTCCCAACCTTGGATGGCTCAGTTCTTCACCACAATTGTAAGTGAGTACCCAGTAAGGAGGGGTCAAGGTTGCAATGCTTGAATCCCACCAAATCCCCTTCTGACTATTGCAGGGGTGATAGATAAGAGTGAATGGAGATACTTACTTTTACGAAGTTTCCCTGGCTCTGTCACTATTCCTGGAATTGGATATACTATTATGGTTTTCCTTGTTGGACTACAGGTCCCAGGACAATATTAATGAAAATGGATAATGGGAGTCCACCGTGGAAGAGTGAAGGCATGACAGCTGCCATGTGGTGCATCAATTTTGTCAGAATTTAAAACAACTAAGAAAGTGTGTGGTACAACCAGTTGTTTAAATATAAACAGTGTTAAATACTAACTGTTCAGTTATTTATGTTTTCTGATGCTGCCTTGTCAGCCCCTCACTGCCTCCCTATGGTACTGTTTGTGGTCATTTGTGATGTAAATCTGTTGATGTTTATGGGGGTGGGAAGAGGGTGGAGGGGAAGGGACAGTATTTTATGCTGCTTTTGACATTTTTTAATGATAAATCTGTTCCAGATCAAGAACAGCCACTTCTTTTATTTAAAATGGTAATTTTCTAGGACTTATATTCCCCAATAATTTGACACAGACAATTAGTTTTGTTGCCGTATTGGTCCTAGCGGCAAAGACCAGAAATAAGGAATGATTTGATACCTTTTAGAGCAACATAGATGTTACAAAGAAAATAGGTGCTTGAGCTTTCAGATTACATAAAATCCTTCATCAGAAAACAATTGTGTTTTCTGATGAAGGATCCTATGTAATCCGAAAGCTCAAGCACTGATTTTCTCTTGCAACATCTATGCTTGTCCAATAAAAGGTATCAAATCATCTCCTTTTGTCTGGACCAATAACTTGAGGTAGTGGTTAATATAACAGGAAGAGGGATAGTGGGAGTGTCTAATAGATGACAGGGCAGTGTGTAGCTGCCTCTGGAAGGAGAAGGGGAGTGGCTGATACACATGGCTCTATTACTTTCTTTGTTTTTTTTCTGAAAAATTTATTAATCTTTATGCATAAGGTTTTGAATAACAAGTGTGTAGCCTGGACTGTTCTTCCACTACTGAACAGGTGAGATGCTACACTGTAAGAAGGTGTTGTTTGGGGGAAGTGAGGAGGTGAGGCAGGGGAAGGTAAGCAAATGTGTTGGGTTGTTAGTTTGGTTAAAATGGTTACTTTGATTAGTGAAGATTCAGAAAGGGGAGCGAGATACATAGAAACATAGAAACATAGAGGTTGACGGCAGATAAGGACTGCAAGACCCACCCAGTCTGACCATTTCTTTTTCTACCTTATAAATGTGCCATCAGCCTTTGCTCTGTCAGTGGCCTATCTATTCATACTAATCTGTATTGCTCCCTTATGCCTATCCCATGCCTGTTTGAAGCCCTGCACTGTATTCATAGCCACCACTTCCTGAGGTAGGCTGTTCCATGCATTCTCCACTCTTTCTGTGAAAAAGAATTTCCTCACATTCCCCCTTAATCAGCCTCCCTCTAATCTCATGCTGTGTCCTCTTGTCCTGCTATTTTTCTTATATTTAAACATGTTAGACTCTTTCACCTTGTTAATGCCCTTAAGGTGTTTGAATGTTTCGATCATATCACCTCTCTTCCTCCCGCCTTTGCTCAAGGTTATACATATTGAGCTCCTTTAATCTGTCCTCATATGTCTTCTGATGCAGTCCCTGCACCATTTTGCTGCCCTTCTCTGGACTGCCTCAATTTGGTTAATGACCTTGTGAAGGTGTGGCCTCCAGTACTGCATGTAGTACTCCAGATGGGGCCTAACCAGTGTCTTGTAAAGAGGGATTATTACCTCCCTGTTATGACTTGTGATACCCCTACTAATACACCCTAACAGCCCCCTAGCCTTCCCTACTGATTTAGAGGTCTGCTTGGATGATTTCAGGTCATTGGAGATGGGGAAGCTGTTACCCTCTGCTTAAGTTAGGAAATAGAGTTCACTTTAAGGGGTTAACTGGTGATTTGTTGAAAGGAGGGTTAATAGTAGGCCAAGCATGGAGTGTGAGATCTCTTGTTACAGAACTCACATTCATAGGTGGTTCTTATACCTCTTGGGTTGAAGAGGGACAGAGGGGGCTAACAACTTTCAATTCACAGAGTTGTTTGTTCATACTACTGTTCTGGTTCATGTTAAAAAAAGGGACTGATGGAATTTTATTGGATGCTTAATAATCAAGAGGGGCAAAGTGCACAGATCTTCAAGGTAAATGAAAATGGATGACAACCTTCTAGAAGTGAGGTCATGGAATGTAAATGGGTTAAAGTCTCACACCAAAAGGAAAACAATGCTGGCCAGACTGAGATCTTGGAAATCAGATATAGTCTGTTTGCAAGAAGTCCTCATGTTGGAGAAAGAGGGGAGTCATACGGGTAATAACTGGGCAAGGAGTGGCACAGGTTGTATTTTACCTCTAAGGCAAGAAGAGCAGCAATTTGGTTGTGTCCTCACTTCCCAAGAGTGGTAACAAAATATATGCACACTAAGGGGTACTCCATCAGTTGAGAGCTACCAGAATAGTGCCCACTATACGATGCTAGTCTGATAAGTGCTCACATGGACAGCGAATGGGGACTTACAGCAGTGTTGCTGTAACTACTCCTCTAGTCGCTGTCCATGGTCCTGTATAAGGACAAGGGCAGAAAGGAACAAGAGGCTGGCCTAGCTTCTCTCAGGGAATGGAGGGCTGGGTCATGGAGCAGCTTGGTTAGTGCCAATGGAGACCAGGGTTCTAATCTGGTCAGCTGACTGTTGCTGCATTGGTACTTATGTTTTGTTCTGAGGGCCATGGAAACACTATTCCACTGCCCCACAAATGTTAACTTTCCTTGAGGCCCTCCCCCAGAGTGAAAATATTTAAGTTCAGGGGATGTGGGGGGGCAGAGCTTCTCGCATTGGGGGCTGCGGAGGGGCGAAGCCTCCTGGGGGGAAAAAAGGGCATCATTTTGCCAGTGAACACCATGCTGATGCTATTGTTGTTGGCACTGTTTGGACCCAGTGCTGACCAAGGGGGCAGATTTGTTTTATAAAAGTTACAACGTAACCCAGGGTTGAGATTTGCAGTTGGTTCGGTGTATGGTCCTAATATTAATTGCCCAGAATTCTTTCATAAATTGTTGGTGTAAATAGGAGATTTTGTAGGCCCATAGATATTATGTGAGGATGACAATTGCTTTACAGACACATTATTAGATAGGTCTTCCCCAACCATAATTCCCTGCCAATGCTAAGTCACTAATGGTTTTGATGAGGGACCACTCGCTGGTTGATTTCTGGAGGTACACTCAACCTACTGGAGAGCGTATGCACATTACTCTCACTCCACATCACATTACGCCAGAACAGATCCTGTATTAAAGTAACAGAGTTTGCTCTCCCTAATATAATTGGCTAAACATGAAAGTATTACAGTTACTGATCATGCCCTGTTCCTGGTAGCTTTGAAAGACATGGGCACCCCTTACGACCTGAGAATGTGGAAACTGGATCCTGTATTACTTAACAAACCTAACTTTAACTCCCATGTGAAGAAGCATATTCAGATATTCCTGAACACTAGTGTTAATGGGAAGCATACTCAGATATTCCAAGACACTAATCTTAAGGGGGAGACCTCAGTAAGCACAAGATGGGAGGCATTGAAAGTCTTTTTGAGGGGAGTCATCTCCTACACTAGCTATGCTAGGAAACTGGAGAACAAGAGATTAGAGAAACTGAAGAGGCAGATTGCACAGGTTGAAGGGTGCCATATGAAACATCCCACATCTCAGATTTATCGCCAGTTGTAAAAATTGAAGTGTGAGCTTAATCAATTAACAAACTCCAAAATTGAACACACTTTAATTTTAAGTCAGGCTACTCAATACTTCAAAGGGATGAGTGTGGTAAGCTTTTGGTATGGCAAATGAAGCACAGAGAAAGTCTCAAGAATGTCCAGAGTATTATTAGGTGAGATGGATTAGATACTGTATGTTTAAAAAGGAGGACACAGGAGAGTGTTTTAGAGAACACTACACAGAATTATACACCTCAGAGGTAAAACCAGATGAAGCAGACTTAAGGGCTTTTCCTGACAAAGCTCCAGTGGCTAGTATGTCACCATAGCAATTGAGTGCATTAGAAGCAGATATTACTTGGGAAGAGGTCCGCAGAGCAATATATATTATCTTAAAGGGGGGAAGGCACCAGGACCAGATGGTTTCCCCATAGATTTTTATAAAGTATTTTGTGCAGAACTATAAGAGCTGCTGTTTCACATTATTCAAGAATGCATGGGGGCTGGGATGCTGCCTCTCTCCACACAATCTGAAGTTGTAACAGTGTTGCCCAAAAAAGGTAAAGATCCGAAACTATGTGGGTCTTACAGACCTATCTCATTGTTTACTACAGATTATAAAATCACAGCATGGATCTTAACACTATAGGCTAGATGAAGTGTTTTACCAAATCTCATACATCCTGAAAATCAGGCTTTGTAAAGGTAGACAGGGCAAACACAATGTTCACAAAGCTTTGAACATCATTTGGAGGTGGGGAACTCAGTATAGTGGCAATCGGGCAGCAATTTGGCCCTAGACGCTTTAATAGCCTTTGACCATGTGGAGGGACTACATGTTTGCAGTGATTAGGAAATTTGGGTTGGATTTCAACATGGATTTATTTATTTATTATTATTTATTTATTTAGTTTTTGTTGACCGTAGTGCATCTAGACAAATCCTGCCTGTTTTCAGGCATGACCCGGGGGGAAGGGATACAGATGAATGCAAACTGACCTTGAACCAGATTTAGGTGGATATCTGCACTGTACCAAAATCAAATGGGTCAAGTCTCAGTCAATGGCAGATTTCCAATTAGTTCTCATTTTCGAGAGGTACTCAGCAGGGTTGTCCTTTCTCCCCACCTCTGTATGTCCTGTCTCTAGAACCATTGGCTGTGACCCTAAGGGCTTCAAAATATATTGATGGATTCAAATCCAGTGCATCTGATTCAATCTGTCTCTTTTTGCAGATGATTTGCTCATGTTCCAAGATACTGTAGGTCAGAAGAGGGTTTGCCACTAGTACAAAAGCTCCTGAGTGAATATGGCAAAATGTCCAGCCATAAAAATAAATTGGTCAAAAAGTGAGGTACTCCAGTTGTGCCAGGACTACACACACATCTTACAAACAATCCATTGAACGTGAAGTTGGTGGGCATGCTGAAATATTTGGGAATTAATATTTCTAGGCCAGGGCCCACTTTGTATCAAGAAAATTACAGGGGCTCATGCCTGACCATGAGCAGTATGGAAGCTTGAGCTACTAGCTCCGTGGTAGCAGCATCAAAATCCGTATTTTATGCCATAGTGACTATGCCTTTTTCACATGAAATTGTGATTTTCTGGCACTGGAATGCTGTCTTCTGTTGGCAGTGTGAATTTGATATCCATATAGTGCTGAGAACCTATCGTACTGCCGACTGTTCATGGCTACTTCTCAGGAAAATGTCACAGTGGGGGTCACAGATTTGTCAGATATTCTTGCCATGCTCCAGCAACTGATACAGGATATTCTGACTTTGAAAGCATCGGTGACCAGTTTAGGAGATCGTATGGATGCTGCCGAGCAGAGGATGGCTGCAACAAAGCTCTTTGCTTCTTCTGTAGAATCGTAGACCACTAGACATATGGACAGACTGATATGTTCAGACCCTAGAAGCCAAACTAGAGGACTGAGAAAATAGAAATCGTTGTAACAATTTGTGCATTGTGGGGTGCCAAAGGGCTCCAATGGCTTAAATATGTGTGTATTTCTGCAACAAATGTTCCTACAATTGCATGACTACAGATGGGACTTTTCCTTGAAACAGAGTGGCCCACAGATCCCTATGGCCAAGCCAGCCAGGGCCTGCCAGCTCACTCTATTATTGCTACTTCTTGATCGTTTCAGTGAAAGAGCAAATTTTATTGCTGGCTAGGGAAAGGCCTCTTATGGAATGGGCACACTATACACATTTTCCAAGATTTCTCCAAGGAGGTAGCTGCAATGAGGAAGGCATTTGCTCCCATCAGGAGAGAACTCACACAGAGGGAGTTCAATATGCTGTGCAATATCCAACAGTTCTGTCTGTGTTTTTGTGAGGGCTAATGGCTGTGCTTCTAGACTTTAACAGATGCTCAAAGTTTTGTGACCTCCCTTCAGAACCTCTTTAAGAGTGTGGTACAAATTACAAAAGGACAATTGAAGCCTAATATGCCCTCTGCATCACAACTGCATCCCTCCTATTTAGCTCCAGCCTCCTCTGCTTCTAAGGATATCCCACCTGCTGCAAAGACATTGAATGTAGAAGCCAATAATGATAATATAGTGAAGGGGTAAAAAAATCCTACGGCTAAACTGAAGAATTACAGAGAAGTATGAGGGAACACTGGCATGCATCACTTTCTTTTTTCTACTGTAAATGGTCACCTTAACCAAAATCTGGAATCACCAGGTCCTGTTTGTTCATCTGTTGTGAGCCTAGCTGATTAGGCTAAAGACCCAATCTTTAAGCATCCCTGTCTTTCACTTGATTCTCCACTAGCGGCTATGCAGGCTTCTAATGTAGATTGGGCAGACTTTCATGTGGAAGAATTGGTAGCCTTCTTGCAATCAGCTAGACGGCAAATGTTTCCTCCTTAGCGGCTCCAGTGACCATGGCTGTGGCACTGATAAAATTGTCAATCCAGGCTTCCAGTCAGAGTAAATCAGAGCATTTAAAGAAAACTCAGCTACCCCTACATAGACTGTTTGAAGATCTAGGGGTTAATGTTGTATTATTTTTCCTCATCCCCTGATTTCCTGACCAGTTGCAATTTAGTTCTATTGAGCTAGTTAAACTGTTTTGCAAATATAAAAGCAGGTGAAGGGGGCAGAGGAAGGTTACAGTTACTTTGAACACACTTATGAGACACCTTAGGCTGTGATGTATTTTTTTGAAAGGTGCTTAATGTGGGGTTCAGAGCGAGAGCTTATTTTTCTCTCGCTCTCTTTAGGTACTGTGTTGATACACCCATACTGTTGGGGTCTATAAGGAGGCCTGGCTTGGTCTGCCATGACAGGAGCATGGCTATTCTTACAGTTCTGGCCTACCAGATGGGTGGTGGGTATGCTCAACTGTATGCCTGCTGAGGAGTGGATGAGCCTTGGTGTTAAAATATCCCCGGCTCCTAGTGTTCCACTCCATAAGCTATTTGAAGTTTGCATTACAGGTTTTCTATGTAGCTATGTAATTTTTCCTAAAGGCTGATATAAAACCTTTATTTCATTTAAAGGGAATGTGGGAGAGGGGTGTCTATTTGTCAAGCTTGGGTGTTACCTAATGCCACCCTGCCTCCGGAAATTGCTTTCTTGGAAATTGCTATTAACAAGTCCTATGTGCTGTTATGATGGTTTAGAAAAGATTATAATGTGGATGATATATTAAGTGTTTAGCTGTTATATTTTTATATTCACTATTCGGATTATACTCAGCATTTCTTTCTAGGTACTTTGTTGCAGCGGGTTCTATGTTTTCCCATGTGGTTTGTCCAGGGCAGCTTATCCAATATTTTACTTAGTAATAATATGCTTTGTTCTCACTGGGTTTTTGAATAGTTTCTGTTTCTTTCCATGTTGGTATTATAGATGGTGAATATTAAGAAAATGTCATGGAATATACAAGCTATGAACCACCCTATTAAGAAAAAGAAAGCTCTTTCCTATCTAAACTCTCAGAAAGTAGATATAGCCCTTCTTAAAAGAGGTGCAGAGTTCTATCGAGGGGGTGGGTGGGGAAATCCTTTTCCAGTTCCTTTAGCACTAGGAAATGAGGAGTCTCAGTCCTGCTTCTGAAAGGGTGTTCCTTTTTCACATAAAGAGGGATGATGTGTTTCAATATTGGGTCACCTGTATGGGATTCAAGTGCTCCTGATTAATATTTATGCTCCTAATTCTGATTTTCCAGAGTTTCTCCTTCATGTAATTGATCATATTTCCAAGCGGTTACAGGACTCCGCTGTTCTTACCATTGGAGGTTACTTTAACCTTGTTGTGGATCCCCTTATAGACCGACCTCTAGTGAAAAGGGTCCACCATCCCACCAGAAATCACAGAGGGTTGTGTATCGACTTTGCTAAGAATTTAGTTTATTAGACTGTTGAGGGTCTTACATCCCCAGGAGGGTTGGTTTACTTTCTCCGTCTAACTGATTCCAGACATGTAGCCGCATTGACTATTTCTTATGTAGCTCTACAGTTTTGGGGATCTAATCAAAGCTTCCATTCATCCTATTGTCATATCAGACCACTCCCCAGTTTCACTGATATGGGTTCCCAAGCCAAGTGTCATTAGGTTTCACGGTGGCGGTTTAACTCTGCATTATTATGCAGAGAAGATTTCAAGATCTGGCTCCAGGAAGAGATGACTTTCTATTTTGAGACATATTTCTTTCTTCTCTATTTGGGATGCCTTCAAAGCCTTTGTTTGAGAGCATGTAATATCATATGCCTCAAGGGTAAATAAGTGTAGAAAGCAAAAATGGTAGACCTTACTAGCAGAATTCAAGCCCTGGAGGTTCTTATTTACGAATTGCAATCACACAAGGAATCCCAGATTTCTGAGCTAATGTCTCTTAAATATGAGTTGGATAATATTTATCACCAGCTGGCTTCAAGAGCTCTGTTTTTTATGAAGCAATCTTACTGGGATAGTGAGAAGAAATCAGGGGAAACTCCTTGCTTACAGACTTAAGACTAAAGTTAAGGAAGGGCAACTTCCATTCCTGCAGACGAAAGGGCATCAAGTCTTTACTGACCCCGAGGCAAATGGCCAATGAGTTTCAAGGTTATTATCAGGAGCTTTATAGCTCTAAATGCACTCCTAGTAATGAGGCATATGTGGTATGGTTCTCCAGTTTGCATATGCCCCATTTATCTCTGGACTACGCTAAGATCCTGGAGAAGGGCACAACATTAGAGTAAATTGGGGCAGTGATTCAGTCTCTTTCACTGGGTAAAGCTGAGACCTTTGAAGGGTTTATAACCACTTGGCTGCTCAGACTTTTCAGGACTAGTTTAGACTCAGGTTCTCCGCCATTATCTATGCAAGAAGTGACCATCACCATCTTTCCAAAACCTAATAAAGACCCCACTAATTGTGCTAATTTCAGACCTTTTTTTGCTTTTGAGTGTAGACTGTAAAATTCTGGCAAAATTTCTTGCTCTTCATTTAAAACAGGTCTTACTGTATATTATTGATAAATCTCAAACTGGTTTTATGAAGGGTCAGCAGGGCAGTGATAATCTTAGGGCAGTTCTTAATCTGATAGAGGTTGCTTTTAGGGGACCAGAATCAGCTGCCCTAATTGCAATCAATGCTGACAAGGCATTTGATTCAGTTGAATGGAGCTATATTGGCCTTTCTCAGGTGGGTATTGGGCCTACTTTCCAAAAATGAGTATGTTGCCTGTATTCCTCTCCCAGAGCAAGAGTGTTGGTTAATGAGGTGTTATGTGACCCCTTTTTATTATTCCAGGGCACTAGACAGGGTTGCCCATTGAGCCCAATTTTTTTTTTATTGCTGTAGAACCTTTAAACACTGCTGTTTGTCAGCATTCAAAGATTTGTGGTATTAGGGTTGGAGACCTCTGCATGCCCACACTACTTTATGCAGATGTTTTGCTCCTGGCCTCAACCAAAGTTGAGTCTTCCAGCCTGCTACATGGAAGGTTCTCAACTCATTTGGGGCCATATTAGGGCTATGAATTAACTTATCTAAGACCAAACTTATTCATCTCTATAAGGCAGACCCTGCTTGGGCAACATTTCAGCCTCAAACTCTCAAGTGGGCTTCAAAGGACTTTAGGTATTTGGGAATGGATATCTGTACAGATCTGCAGAATATGTGCCCCCAATATTTGCAGAATGATATAACCGCTTTAACTAGTGATTTCCCCAGGTGGTCTACATTACATCTTACACTTCCTGGCAGGATTGTGGCAATAAAAATGATGGCATTCCCAACACTGTTTTACTGTATATCTAATTTGCCTTCACCCATTCCTCTAGTTTATGGTGCAGGCAAACAAATTATTTTCAAACTTTATCTGGGAGGGTAAAATTCCTTGCTTTGCACAGAGAATCCTGAGAGCCCCACTCACATGGATGGTTGAAATTACTTTGGCCCTGGGCTTACCATATGGCAAGTGGTTTTCAGCAAGCTTTATTCTGGATTAAACCCAACATCACCCATACTCCTTTATGGGTGGATATTGGAAAGGCCCATTTGGGGAAGGTATCGTTGGCACTTGGTTTGAATGACCTTTTGCCTGCCCTTGGGCAAGCCACCATTCCTATGATATTTACTAGGCAAGTATGGTGGAAGATGGCCCAACTGATGGGATGGAACTATAAACATCTTGGTTATTATGAACCCCTTTGGAATAACTGTAAAATACATATTGGAGGCACCATGATCCTGTAGCTTAGCTGGGCATCCAGGGGATTATCTTTAGTGGGGGATCTTTGTGATCTAGAGAATGGGAGACTTAAATCCTTCCCCCAATTGCAAGCTTCATTTTGCTTACCCCCTCATGACCTCTGGAAATACTTACAACTTAGACACTCGCTTATCCCTTGCATAAATAAGGATCATCAAATAAAGTAAACTTATTTAACTGAGCAGTTACCTAGATGGCTGTCACTAGCAAGGGGCATACAGGTTTATTTTATAAACTGATGCAGAAAGCCTACCTTCAAACTGGGAGAACTGTGAAGCTAAAGTGGGGAACTGACATCCAGACTCTCACTAGATCCTGTAAATTGAAATTGGTATTGGCTGGAGGCACACTGTCTTTCCCAGATCCATGCTCAATTAATACAAAATAAGATCCTGAGTAGATGATACAGCACCTCTGCTAGACTTTTAGTATGGGTCTATCCCTCTCAGATATCTGCTGGAGGTGAAAATGTTCCAGGTACTCTTAGTTATAGCTTGTGGGGATTGTACACCTGTGAGAGCCTGGTGGGGGATATTCTTGGATCATTAGTTCAATCCTTGGGTATTCTGGTCCCTCAGTCACCTCTGTTTTGGATTCTGGGAGATTCTACTTTGTTATCCTCACAACATTTTATTTTTAGGATAGTATTTTTCACTGTGGTCTTGGAAGCTAAACAGCTTCTCCTTATCTTGTGGGGTAAGCAGCAGATGCCTTCTTTGGTGCAATGGTTTCAAGCTATGCTGAAAGTGGCATCCATTCAATGTATTCTTTCTTGGAGGAGGAGGGCCCTTCCAACTTTTCATTGGGTGTGGGATTCTTGGCTGCAGAGTGCGGGTGTGGTTCATAATTCAGTTATATCCATAACATGACTTATTTTTGCAGACTATTAATGAAAACCTTTTAAGAGTGGGATATTTTATGGTCAGTGAGAACTACTTCTTCCCTTATGGTGATTTATTTTTTACTACTAATAGTTTTATTTCCAACTAGGATAACTGCCCTGGTGGTTATTGTTTGGAACTTTTATTACTGTGGGAATTTCTTATGGCCTTGATATTAATTATATAGTTGGGTGACTTTGTCCCTTTTCCTGTTCAATGTTAAAAGGATTTATCTTTATATGGATACATATTGTTATTGGATTATCTTGTAGTTTTTGTCAAAGATTATTGTGTGCTTGTTTTCCTATTGAAATACCTAAATAAAACTTTCATATACTAAAAAGAAAATTAAAGAAAAATGCACTCTGTGATTCGTCAGGATTGTGATAGATCGATGGGCCTTCCCCTGACCTTAATTGGATGTGTAATCACTGTAAAAATGAATATTCTCCCCAAGTGTTTATAACTTTTCCAGAACTCATCAGTTTGAGTATCTGAAAGGTTTTTTAAGTCCCTCAATTCCATAATAAATACATTCCTTTGGGCATGCAAAAAGGCTAGAATAACGAGGAACATCTTGCAAATATCTATTAAAAAAGGAGGCTTGACGCTACCAAATTTTAAATGTTATTACTGTACTGCACAGCTATCCCTACTCACAGAAAGAAACCCAAACAATATTATACCAGACTGGTTGCTATTGGAAGGGGAGAGAAAGTATATGGTCTACTGAGGGGATAATTAATTCCCGGGTTACTATGTGCAAAGGTATTCAAACAGGTGAATCCTTATACCAAACAGTTGAGCAGAATTTGGTTTGGAACCCACAGATTTATAAATGACCCCAGTGGCCTCTCCCTTCAGACTAGCTTGCTGGCAGTATGTAGGGAAATGACAGGATACAACATCCTTTTACACCAGGTGCTGATGAAGAGGGATGTCACGGGTGGGAGATCTTTATGTAGGAGATACGAAGAAATCATTCACTGACATCAAAGAGGAATTTGCAGTGCACACTGGGGACTTCCTCACCTATCTGCAAGTTATGCAGCACTTGTCTGAAAAGAATATTTCATCCTCCCCAATTGAGGAGATTCTTTGCTGCCTGCAGCCTTGCTTCAGGCCCTTAACCACCTTGTTCAGTTATTTCTGAGGGCTATGCCTGAACCATAGTTGAAGGCCCAGGAACACTGGAGCTCAGACCTAACTTGCAATCTGGACATTCAGGCTCCAAGGGGGCTGCCATTAGTCATGTACATACATGCTCCAGCTCTAACAGATTAAGGAAAATACAATATAATTTTCTTTATAGATCATATTATACGCCAGTTTAGTTACATAAGCGCAGACCCACTACATTCCCTCAGTGTCCTAAGTGCCAGATTGAGAAAGGGGACATTATCCATTTGGCACTGACTTGCGTCAGGGTTGCCTCATTCTGGAGGGAGATGCACAGGATGCTGGAGGGGTTTATGGAGTGCAGGTTACCCTTTTCCCCCCTTGGTGTCTATGTTGGGAGTTGATGCTGTCAATTCCTATGCCCCTAATAAAGAATTGAATCAGAAGCTTTGGGATCTCACCCTTCTGAATGCTAGGGAGACAGTGGCTAAGCATTGGATGAGTACTTCACCACCAAGAATAGCACAATGGGTAAATGATAATGATATTTTGTGTGACACCTGAAAACTATCAACACAATGCTAGAGGTCAAGGTAAATAATTTATGGCAATATGAGGACCATTGATCAAGGCCATAGAGAACATAGAGAAGACTGCATGGGCAGCTATGCAGAACCAGTGTGTTCTGCCACAGAGGTATTCTGATTCCCTCTGATCTTGAGAGCAAAGCTCGAGAGGTCCATGGGAATCAGAACCACGAGGTGGCAAAACACACTGGTTGTGCATAGAGTTGCTCATCCTGTATTTTTTATAGTGTATAGTACTGTGTGAAAAATGTGTTTTGTGAGTTCTTTTGCTTTCAAAATGAAACTGATTCATGCAGTCTCTAGAGGTTCTAGAATACTGTTCTACCACAGTAAGGTAGAACAGCATTCCATGACTTTGGAACTGTGATAGAACAGCATTTTGAAAGGGATGGAATTCTATACAGAGCAACACTTCACTATACACTATGCAAACAATAATACCTGACAGAGTGGACAGTATTGGGCAATACCGGACTGCCCAGGGGCGTAATGAGGCCCGATGCCGCAGGCTCCTAGTCAGTACGGTATTGCCCATGCCACCCACCCTGGAGGGTATTATTGCACTTAGAAAATTTGCAAACTTTCTAGATAAATTCTCTGAGGCATTTAAACATTTAGATAATTTTTATTTTACAAAAATATAGCAAGAGAAAAAATAGCCTCTTTATGGGATCAATCAGATAACAGAATTTGCTTTTGTTTTTATTTTATAATAGACACAAAATAACTAGATAAAAGGTCAGTGCACTATTTGTTATAGGTGATGAAGTTGATAGGACAATTGAAAGTCCAGGATGTTGGGCTAACGAAATGAAGTGTTCCTAAGCCACTCTGACCTGACAGGCGGTTAGTTGCAAGGTGTTTATTATCTTCAGTCTGGTTTCCTCCTGTACTGTTGAGTTTTCTAGGTTTTCAGTCTTCTTGTCTTGCTGGTCTTCTGTCCTGTTTTGTTGCTGAGAAGGTATACTGGTACTTACTCGGATAGCTAAACATTAAATGAGAGAAAATATTTAGAACAGTTTTTACTAATGGAGCTACATGTAAAGATATATGATCTTACCTGTGGACTGCATGCTGTTACTACTTCCTATGATAGAGCTCCACTGTTTACAGTCAGTTGTAGAGGGTGTCCAATAAGTAGACAGACTTGTCTCAGATCTGGGGCCAGTCACTGATGTGATTTCTCAATTTGAGAGACCAGCATTAGAGAGGAGCTGGATAACTGTAGCTCTAATACTATGGTTCGTATATTTGTGAGACAGCTGGGCTTCATTGCTGATTTTGCTCATCAAGGAACCAAGGTAGGTTTTGCCCATGGGCTCAGTAGTATACCAGTAAGACTGGGTGTCTAAGACATCCTGGGTACACCTACGGGGGTGTACATAGAAAACTTTGGCATTTTGAGGAACTTTAGATAAATATTTTAGGAAACTTTTCACTGGACAAAGTTCATTCTCCTGGTCTTCAAAAATAAAACCTCTAGTGTTCTCTTTATTTATTTCAGTTGGGTTTTTGTGGTTTTTTGTGTCTGCGTTGTGACTTAGAGTTATGTACTTAGTGCCACTGTCATCTGTTTTTATCTCAAAGGAATCCAGCTTTAGGTCCCGTAGTCCCTGTCGGCCGCATCTTACCATATGGAGTTGGACATCAAACCATACCCTTTTCACAAGACCAGACGCAGTGTTGCGTGACAGCGCAGCACTTGATCTCAGTTTCTGTAGGTCTGAAGGTGAGATGGCAGGGTAGTGGCTGGATGTGTCTTTCTGTGCCTTTCTCAGTTTTTTAAGCACAGATTGCAGAACATTGTTTCAAGACTTAAACTGGGGGTCACTTATCATGTTTATGTTTCTTGCTACTTCAAGACTATTAAGGTGATGGTTTATGCCAGCTCTTAATGCACAATACCCAGCAACAGAGTACTGCTGCCCCTGGCTAGTCCTGTCTTCTGCATAAACCTTGTGCAGATGGCTATTTAGCTGTTCAGATGTATCATTATACCAATTTATGTTTATTCTACTCTGTGTTGCTCATTCTTCAAATACTGCAAGTGACCACTTGGTGTTCTTCTTTTTGTTCACTTCTAGTCTATCACTTTCTATTTTGTCTAGCTGGGTGTCACTTATGGAGACAAAACACTCACTTACATTTTTTCTTGCTATTTGCATTTTGTAGGTGGTTCCTCTGTGCTGCTGGAAAACATTGTGTCTATTGTTGAGACTGCTGTCAAGTTAAACTGGACTGGCAAATAGTCTGACATTGTAAGGCTTTATTTTTTGCTGCCTTTTGGTGCCCGTTTCAATTTTAAATCAGGTGTTTCAGTTTAAGAATGTATGTTGCTCTCTGATAGTAGAGCATTTGATTGGCTGATGCTGGTTGCTAGTGGTGACAGAGTACGCTATCTGAGGGAATGCTGATGTGTGTTAGAGTGGTGGTAGTTTCTTTGTTTTCATCTGCAGTGTGAGAAACCAGGAAAATACCGGTGCTGTCATTGATGCTTCTGCCAAAAGGGATAGCAGTGTCATTGAGACTCTACTACTGCTCAACATATTGGGCTGCACTGTCAATTTGAATGTAATTACTGGTTGAATTTTTTTTTTACATATATTGATTTATTTTGTTTCTTCAAGTGTTTTTCGGTTGCATGAACCACTACCCCCCACCCCGAGCTGCCCACTTTTGCCTAATGCAGACTTTGAAGCCACAGACGAGGTAGGTGTCATTGACTGTACTTGCCATTTTTTTGTTTGTTTTCTTACTTTAAGCAACTGCAGGCAGGGGGATAAAGCCAGCAGATAACCTCCACTAGTTGTGCTTTTTTTATGTGAGCATTACACTGCTTGAGAAGGTGCTGAATGTGAGCCATGAAGCGAGACAGTGCAGCTCGTGAATTCATATCTAACATGACTGCAGGTGGGCAGACTTCACAATGAGGTTGGGAGGTGAGGAAGGAGGTGCGTTATGAGTTGCAGGCCCAGTTGACATGAGGAGTAAAATGCTCACATTAGTATCAGCTCTGCAGAAAAGCAATGCTAATGTGGCTGATATCAAGTGTGATTTGAGAAAACTGGAACAATGGACATAGACCACAGAGAAAACCTTCACGAAGCTCCATGAAGATGGTGACTGCCTGAGCAGAGTAGTACTGTTCCTATGGAGGAGAGGACAGGCAAGCAATATTCTGGCCAAGTTATTAATGGGGCATGACATCAGGACAGTGGGGCATGAGTGGTAGGTGACACAGTTGATGTCTGGTTAATATTATTTGAAGGCAGTTAGTGGGTTTATAGTGACCAGGCGGCTAAGAGCAGGGTGGGTGGGGGACAACAGCAAGAAACATATCTACCAGACTCGCTCAACAAACAATGAATAGGCTACAGAGAAAATGTCTATTTGTTTTTTTGGGAAGTGACACCGTGTGTTTTCAGCCCTCGACATCACTGATGGGACAGTTGGAAGTGGAAGGTATGTGTGTGTATGGAGCTGGCTTTCTTTTAATGCCACTCTCGTCTCGGGGGGAGGTATCACGGTAAGTGCAGAAGACTGAATTCATGTCTGGGATATTTGTGGTTGGCATACAAATCAGTCTGGTTTTTGGGGGTACACAAAATTTAGTGTGGAGGATGCTGCATTTTCTTTAGACTACATTTGACTACTTCTTACTTTGTGATGGGTCGGAAGCTCAGTTTGCTGACTGCTAAGTGACAGAAACAAATGGCAGACATTTGGAATGCAATTGAGGGGTTTTATCCAATTGGAGAGCAGTCTGGGCACCAACATCCTGGTGATGGGGCAGGCTAGGCTGGCTCTTTTAATAGGTGGACATCTATTGTCTGATAGACGCCCAGCTAGAGAGGTGTTTGAACCAATCAGATGCCTCAAATAGGTTTGCACATTTTCTAAAATATTTTACCAGTGTAATTGTTAACATTATGTATTACTCAGGAGGAGAAGGTGGCTTTGTTTAAACTTTCCTAATTTGATGATTAGTTTAAAGAGCTTATGAATTATATATCTGTGTAACAGTTGTACTATGCAGTGTTCTTAAATAATAATATCTTGCCTTAGGTGTTTAGTTGGTGGAGCATTCTGATGTATTCCAATTTATTACCTCATTTCAAGATTGCAAATGTGTCAATGCAATATTTGTTTATTTATTTAACTTTGTTTACCGGGTGACTGTACTGGTAGCAAATACCTTTTCAGGCACAACCCAGGTACAGAAGCACAGACAAACAGGAATACAAATTACAGTAAATGCATACAAATTTACTGCAGATGTGGGCAAACGTGAACACATATGGTACTAATACTTCTAAATATGCAATGTTATATACACTGTGATATACAATGTAATATACAAAAGTGCTTGTACTGTAATAAACAAAGGTAGACTTGAGGATAGAGAAGGGGGAGGAAGATGGAGGAGGAGGAGAACAAAAAATGTGACCGAGATTAGTCAGTGGATGTGTTAGCTAGTATAAGGTGGGAGGTCATGACAAGGAGAGGTTATTGGAAGCAAATGCAGGCTTGGGCTGATGAGTAGTGTGACTTTAGGAGCTTTCCAAAGGTATAGAGAGATTTTTTAATTGAAGGAGGTAGGGAGTTCCAAACTGAAGCTGCATGATAACTAAAAGAGCACTGACCCATGAAAATTGGGTATCATTATATTGTTTTTGGTTACAGAGTGGGAGGAAGGAAGGTTGAAGAGAAAGATTAGGATACTGAGGTAGGCAGGTGTCCCAGTATGCATAGTTTTCTTTACTAGTGTTGCAATAGCTAGATTGGTTTTGATGTCAGGGGGAAACCGATTAAGGGATTTGAGAGCCGTACAGTGGTGAACATTGGACCTGCAACCTAAGGCAAATTTACATATTTTGTAGTATAGAGTGTGTTTTTGCTGTAGCGTGGATTTACTGGCAGCATCAGTTACAACAGATCCATAACCTAATGATGGGACTAGGTTTGCCAGTGCAATATGGGTCCTGGCCTCAGGAGTTAGGAAATGTTAAACATGGTAGATAGCACCTAGCTTCTGATGTAAGAGAGAAGTGGTGTGTTCGAGATGGGATCTGAAGAATACGATAGGGTCAAGATGAACCCTGAGGTACCTAAAAGACAGTGTCTTAGCTAGGGGTGTACCGTTACTGGTAAGGACACAAGGACAGAAACTGGAAGATACCTTATTTATTCTGTGCCTAGTCCCAAATGGTATGGACTGTATCTTGGGAAGGTTGAGCACCATATTTTCCATTACAAACCAGTTTTAAAGCCTGCCTAGGCAGGAACTGAGTGAAAGGTTAATGGCATTAATATCATTACTATGTGTAAAGAGAACTGTGTCATCAGCAAATAGCAGGGTCCATACAGGTTTGCAGACTGCGAGCAAATTACTTATGAAAAGGGTAAGCAAGAGAGGGCCAAGAATAGAACTTTACTGTACACCACTTGTGATGTTATTAACTCCTGAAAGTGTGTTTCCAATCCTGACAGCCTGAGTTCTGTCAGTCAAGTAGTCATTGAACCAGGCAAATGTTGATAATCCTAGGCCAACAGCATCAAGCTGATTTATTAGTTTCTTGTGGTCGACCAGATCAAAAGCCTTGTTCAGGTCCATGAACACTACACCTGTTATGAGACCTTTGTTCATGGCATGGTAAATGGCATCAGCGAATTCTATTAGAGCAGTGTTGGTGCTGTGCCCTTTGCGAAAACCATGCTGTTTAGCACAGATAAGTTAATCTTGCTGCAAGTGGTCCTCTAGCTGCCATTGCACTGTTTTTTCTTGTAGCTTTGCAAGAGCAGAAAGTAGTCAGATCAGGCTATACCTCCTGATGCCCTTCTTGTCCCTGACTGCTCAGCCGTCAGAGAGGTACAGTGTGGTGAAGCATACATTTGGAGTGCTGGAGGTGCAGTTTCACTGTCTGGACAGGACAGGTGGCACCATGCTTTTTGTACTGGGGAAGGCATGCTGCATGTTGGTCTTGTGCTCGTTGCTACACAACATGGCTCTGTGAAACCACGTACCCATACCAGAGGATGTACATGATATGAAGGACCCATATGGTGACACTTACACTCCAAAAGAGGTGCCTGCAGACATGGTTCAGCAGAGTGATGGTGGACTGTCTAGGAGGGAGGCATGGCATCAACTGATGTAGAGTACATTCATTGGTTAGGGTGGACTGTATGATACATGTGCTCCAGAGGTGAGAGGACTTTGCACAGGTAATGAATGGACCTAGGGGGGCTGCCACACTGATGACCCCAGTGTACTGAGTGGTACATTTACTGATGGGAGGGGTGAATGCTGAAATAGGGGTCTACTTTCCCCATGCAATACAGGTTGAGGAGCAGGTGCCAAGGTACTTAGTAAGAACACTGTCACAAATGACATGGGTGACGCCTTGTGCAAACTTTGCCCTGCGGTGCCATGTGCCTACGGACTGGCTCACCAGGACAGTCATCTCCTGGGGGTTTGGTATGTGTACAGGCATCTGCTTGGGTGCAGGTGTCATGCCTCAGTGCTGGCATCAGTTGCCTGGCTGCAGTATACGTGTGCCTAGGTGCTAGCCTCTGCAGTGGGCTGTGGCAGTGGGTATCTATGTTGCACAGATTGCATTCTGAGTATGTACCTGATGGACACCATGCATCTTTCCCATGATCACAGTTGACTGCTCTGTGTTCTCCTTGGTGGCACATATGCACTGGAGCTCCAGATTTCTGAGCTAAAGGTAGGGATACCTTAGTATGGTGGTCATCCATGTATGCTGTTCCTTGCCTCATGATGGGTTGATGGGGGATGGTGGATGGCATGGTCAGTACTTTTTCTTTTTCTCAATTTCTATTTATCACCCCCATCCCTTCCAGCTCTGCTGCATCAGGAGGAGCCTATGAAGTCCACCCCTGCTACTCATCTTACCTGTACTGGCCCGGTCTCCCATCCTGCCGTGGTTTACCCCCTCGGGTGGGGATGGGTTGGGGAGGGAACACCCTGAATCATTCTCTTGTCTCATCAGGCCCAAGGCAGCCAGACAGTTGAGAGCACATTGGGACTAGACTCGGTGCTCCATCTCCCCAGAGCTGGGTTGTTTTTCCTCATTTCTTTGGCCATCACTTCACCCTGAAGTCAAGGCACCTAGCACTTATGTTGTAATGTCTGCTCCTTTGTGTGAGCTCAGGCTTGCTATTCCCTAGACTTCCACCTGGGGAAAGTCAAGCACCAAGTCGCTGTCCCCCTACCTCCCTGGAGATGGCGAGCTGTCCTTGGGACACTCAAGCCTTCTCCCCCAAGCTGGCCCTCCAGCTCCGGGCTTGGTCTCAAACCTTGATCACTGGTGTCGCAAGTGGAAATCCAACCACTTTGTTAGTGCACTTGGCTCTGGGATGTGCAGGATGAGTTTCTGGAAGGTGCATTGGCATGTGTCCCTGCCCTGTGTGTTCAACCGTGGTATGCCACATGGCCTGCAGGACTCCATTTGGCACCTCCTGCTGTTCTGTATGTTCTGTCTCATCATTCCTAGGACATGGTCTGCACTGGTGGACATTCTCTGGTTCATCCACATACTATGTGCTATCCACAGAGGGTTACAGTGACATGGCTGCACTATGGTGGAGAAAGGGTCTGGATGATCAGTGTTTGTAGTAGGTGTTGTGTTTTGATGTTTGTCTGCTGTGCACTGGGGGCATGGCACATAATAGGGTGTTAATTCTGTCACCCACACCATTCAACACATCCTTTGGCAAGGTTTAGGCCACGATGCCATCGACTAGTGAAAGGTTTGCGGTGGGTCCTGAAGGATATGGACTGTCACGGGTCTGCCTGCTGTACTACTGTAGCATTATGCAGCCACCTTACATTTGGCTGTGGTGTGTAGGTCATGTCATTTGTGTTTGATGGCAGATGTGGTATGGGGCTCACTGCCACAGGCATTGACCATGGGTATGTCCAACCAGATTCTGAGCTTATCCTCCACTGGCATCTTTATCAAGCTGGTGCTTTACAGGATGCTGTAGTTGTGTCAGATCTCAGTCATCTGCATAGCCACCTGCTTGGGCTGAAGTTGGATGAATGGGACAGTGTCAGCCCTTACATGCCTCCCTTTACATGTGTGCCCCTGTTCCCTGGCATTGGTTGACACTGCACCAGCACTGTGCTTCCCTATGGCTGGGATGCCATTACTGGGCTGGCTCCCCTGGTTATCACTTGGTGTGATGTGTGGATTCATGTCAGTCCCTCTTACTCCACATGCACTCCTATGTGTGCACATTGGTGGTCCATGTGCCTTCAAGTTGCAAACAACCATATATGGTGAGGTAAAGTGGCATTCCCATCTCTTGTGGACTTTCTCATGTCTTGCTCTGCACATTCTAGTACATCCCTATGCATCACACCATCTTCACAGAGGTGTGATATTAGATCCCATACAGACTATACACCTTCAGGGGTGTGCACCTGCACACCTGTCACTATGCCCATTTCAGGCATGAATCACCATGTTCATGAATAAAGACCATGGTCATTAGGGTGATTGGAGAGTGTCTGGCAGAAAGAACTTGAGGATGATCCTCAATGCCATGCATAGCTGCAGTTCTGGATCTCCTGCTGCTGTTGTTTCTGGTCTTGCGTCATCTCTAGCAGAATGCATAGCTAAGGGTTGAATTGAG
Organism: Neoceratodus forsteri; assembly: GCA_016271365.2. Classification (NCBI taxonomy): domain Eukaryota; kingdom Metazoa; phylum Chordata; order Ceratodontiformes; family Ceratodontidae; genus Neoceratodus; species Neoceratodus forsteri. Next base: position 624,513,265 of record CM057458.1, on the reverse strand, counting down.
AAACTCACTTGAACTGTATCAGGAATTCCTTGATACTCTGTACCATATGAGTGACCAGGCACAACCCTTTGTGCATCTTTTTTAAAGCTGGCCAGAATACAGACAAAATCTTCATCCGTCTGATCCTCCTGCCTGGCAGTGTTGCATAGTAGTGTCCATTGCACAGATTCTGGCCCTCTGCTCCTCATCTATTACAGTCTCATCACCTGGAGTGTGCTGTTGCATGAGCTATGCTGTGGCAGTGTCACCTACATTGTCCTCTTCTGATGTGGGTGCACAGATCCTGATAAGATTACAACAGAATGAAATAAAATATAATTTATTAATGATACATTAGTACAGTATGTATTTCAAAGATTTGTGCATTTCATCTCCACCCCCTTCCACATGTGTGCCTGTCTCTTTTGTTACAGTCTATAACCTCTAACAAATGTTAGTCCATTAATAAGAAAATCATGCTGTGCCTATCCATAAAGTACAGCATACTGATTTATAAGTAACAACTATTTTATATATATTGGTAACAGTGGCAGATCAGGCGATGAACTCAAATGAGATGTGACAAAGGTATGAATGCTGTATTGGCAAGGCAGAGGGGGACCACAACATCGGTTTGTTTTGTTTTGCAGCAACATAATCTTCTTTGAAGAAGCATGTTAAATTCTGTGTTCTGGGATGACACACTGGCATGACAGACTAAGGCACTGCTTCCTCAACCCCTGCTGCTCTGGTGACCTAGATTTGGAAATGGACCAGGGTTGCTCATGGGCTGACTGGGGTTAAGGGGGACTAAGCACCTGTAGGACAGCTCTCCTCCCTTGGGGAGTGGGGAATGCCGGTCCTGCGATTTGACTACCAACTAGAGGAATCAAGGTGGTGGCAACATGGGACAGCAAGATGGGGGGGGGCAGACACCTGGACACTGTTAGTATCTCCACAGAGGTGGAGTATGCACATGCATCACTGCACATGATTCAGCACAAATAGGTGAAAATGGAGGAAAATCCCTCTGACCTCATCATGGTGATGGCTTGGTTCTTCTTGAGCCCAGCACCAATGACTGAGCACCTTCTGTAGCTGGATGACAATGATGGAGGTAAGTCACAGGAATGTAGAGTCATGGTGTTAGCATGATCTATCCAGATGGGGGAAAGTTAGAGTGACCAAGGTGAGAAACTCAAGGTGAAAAAAAAGAAAATTCTGTGCTTTGGACTCTGAACCTCCTCCCCAATATGAAGTGCTGAACTTCATTACAGTTGGAAAAGATTTATGTGAGCATAGTTTCTCTGTAGGTAGTATGAAAATTGCACTATAATTTTTGAGGCACTTCCTACAAACCACATATTTTCTTCACATCATGTTATTTTGTATTAGTTATTTTGTTTGTAATTTCCATTCAGATAAATTGTGAAGAAGATTACTGATGAGATGGGCCTTAAAATTAAGTTATGCATGTGGAAGGGACAAGAGTGAAGAGGATACATGAATTTCTCAAGAATAACAATACTACTGTCATAGACAGTGGTCTGCGTGTGCATATAAAAATATCAGGACTTATTCAATGCTGTTGGGCTCCCACTCTTTGTATAAGGTATTGCACAGTACAGGCCTGTATTCTACTGTTTCTGTAAGTGTCAATACAAGTGCCAGTTTATGGTATGCAGCATTTCATGTTTTATTTTCTAGGGGAAACATGCATCTCGTGGATGGTGTTCTGAATGAGAATGATGAACTAACTACAAGCGTATGAGCTTCTGAACAGGGCACATGATGTAACCATTTTTCTAGCTCAATCAAGTTAAGGTGCATGTGCTGGTCATATAAGACAGCATGGTATGCATTATTCTGAAATTCTTAAATTATGTAATGAACAGTACTATACTGAATTAATTTAGCTTACAGTGGACCATTCATTGTGTGAATTCTGAAATGCATTCTGTGGGTATGTTCCTGAACTTTGAAATTTCATGCTGTACTGTATCCTCTAGAATCATGCACATTATTTCAGAAAAGTTAACCAAAACCCCCTTTGCCACACACACAAACCCCAGACTCCATGCTGATATCACACAAGTGGTACAGGTGAAACATTTCAGTACTATTAAAAAGGATTGGTGTTCTTCATGCATAAATAAGATAAGCAGAACACTACATGCAATACAGCACAAAGCATAAACACAATGCACTTGGGAGAACAAGGAACACATTCAGAGCCTTGATTTCCCAGAGATTTCTACCTATGGTATATTCTTTTCTCCTCTGCTCTTGAATTTTAGTATTAAGTACAGTGGTAAAAACCATCATAAAATCCATCAACAGAAAAATGAACATGAAAACACAACCATTGAATCAGACCAAAATGGCTGTCTGACTTTGACAAAATTATGCTCTATTCAATGTGCCCTGCTTTCAATTGCAGTGCATTATACCCAACACTAAGCCACTACCGAAAGAGTGTAAATCTCGCCATTACAGATAATTTATAATCCCTTTATGTACAACTGTATTAGAATTATATGTGAAACACCACTGAAAAAAAGAGATAAACACAACCATGCATACCTAATTGAGAAGAATAAATGGTTTGTGAGTGCAAATATAATATTACAGGTGTAAATGCTGTGTGCGATTCTGGTGCTCTTTCTGAAGAAGGATGTGAAATTAGTGGAAGGAATACAATGCAGGTCAACAACAATGATCCAGGGACTGGAGGACAGACCATACGATCAGAGGCTGAGAGAGTTAAACATGTACTCTTTGGAGGAAAGAAGGGACCAGGAGGATAGGATTGAGACCTTTAAGTACATAAAAGGGATAAACAAGGCAGGCACTGAAGGGATACAAAGGCTGAGGAGGGGGAGGGACATGAGAGGGCATAGCTTTAGATTGGGGGGGGGAGATTTAGGACGGAAATGAGGAGACACTTTTTTATGGAGAGGGTCATGGCAGAATGGAATTCTCAACCAGAGGAGGTGGTAGCCTGTAAGATAGTGGGCTGTTTCAAAAGGGGATGGGACAAGGTGTGAGGGGGGTAATTGGGAAGGGGAGAGGAGGTGGGGCAGCTGCAAGTTGAGGGGGTTAGCTGCACACTTGAACAGACTTGATAGACCAGGTGGCGAATTTCTGCTGGCAAATTCATATGTTCATATATAGTTATGGACATACAACATATTTAATATTTAATGTTTGAATACAATATGACAGAATATATATTATTTAACAAAAAAGTGAACACAGAAATGGGACATCATGGGAAACATAGTGTAGCTCATGCATGACAAAGGGAACTACTTACAAAAACAAACTACTTTCAAAAGATCCAAATTTCTGTTGACACATCATGTTGTTCACACCATCTCTCTCTGCAATCATCACCATCACCATACCCTCATTGTGTTATAGCTAGCAGGATAAAATGAAACATGATCATCAAGGCTTGATTCCTGTAATTTCAATGAATAGACTGAGCTGAACCCCCCCCCTCCCCAACTACCATTGTTTCCACACTGACACTGAAAGAGGTGTGAGTTAGTCACCAAAGTGTTTTAAATGCTGACAGTAGAGATGCAGCAAATTTAAATTCCGCCAGTGAAGTGAACGCGAAGTGGGCACTTCACGTTGCCACTCTGCTATGCAGAGTGGGCAATGCAAAGTGCTCACTCCACCTTGTCATTACCACTTTGCGTAAAGGCAGAATGGCAATGTGAAGTAAGGTGAAGTCATCATTTTTAATGGACTTTGCATTCCTCATTATGATTCTAAGTGATCCACTTTGTGTTTCAGATTTGGCACCCCCACACATCACATGGCTTACAGTACTATAAGTCACATGCTCTTTAGCTAGGCAGGAAGAAAGTGAGTCATACAAGCAGACACTTTTACTTTCTCCTGTGTTGACGGAGAGAAAGTAATGTGTTTTGTGACTGCTGATACTTTTAGATCACAGTGAGGAGGAGATTTAAACTTTGATTTAGACCCAACAGCTTTTTTAAAAGCTACATTTTTTTTGTCATTTCTGTACTCTTTTTTACTTAATTTGTTCTTTCTGTCAATTTTATTTTTCTTACCTTTATAAGTAGTTAGTTTGTCTGTGTCTGTGTGACTGTGTGTGTTGTGTGACAGTTTGAGTAGTGATTGCTCAGACTGAGGGAGCTCAGTAGGAGAGATGGACCAGGGTGAGGGAATGTCTGTAGCGGGGGCAGCTCTAGGAGAGTGTGGTAGTGGTAAGTGTCATACCTTGCTCATGTGTTGAGGGCATGGGTATTCATTCCTGTTGGACTGCTCAAAACTTGTGAGTGCCCACCCCCCCAGAAGCAGGACCAGAACAACGAGAGGGTGAGTGCTGTGGAGCAGTGGCTGGATCACATAGAGGGACATCAGTTGCAAATTATGTCCATGCCGGAACTGCTGCTGGATCACCATGGGATCCCACATTCGTTTTTTTTTCCTCACACCATGTGCTCCTGCACACCTTCCTTGTTGTGTAATAAAATGTATTCCTCCACCATAGGGTTACCACCTTTTAAGAAGTCCAAAGTGGGACATTTCTTACTGAAACATGATTTTTTGCAGGACAATATCTAACCTCAACCAACACAACAGATTTTTTCTCTAAATAATCAGAATTAAGACTAAGTGTTGCAGTTTTTTAGGTGTTCCCTAGTGTTTCGTATCATTTTAAGATATTTTAGTTAAGGTACTATAGTTTTTGCAAAATTTAGAGGAAAGTCTGAAAATATTTTTCTCTACTATAATGTCAGGACATTTAGTAATTTTCATGTTTTTTTGCAGGACACAGCTGCCCAAATCAGTACTGTCCTGTGAAAATAGGGACAGGTGGTAACCCTACTCCACCATCCTCGACCCTTGTATGTAATTATGCCCTTTTTTTGTTGTCTTCCATATGCATGACACTTTGTATTCTGAGCAATGCAAGTATACTGTGCTAAACTGCAAGTGTGCAGTCAGTCTTCTTTCCACTTTGTGTATGTACTGCAGACACTGTCCAACTCCCTGACTTAGAAACAAACATTAATGAGTACAATGGTAGGGTGGTGAAGCATGGAGAGATACTACAAAATGGGCTTACAATACATCCAAGTAACTATTAAAAATAAATAATCTTGTGATTTGTGATGTGATCATAAATCGTGATTTGTGACTGCATTTGTGACCACGATGATGAAGAAATGTGAATGCCTACAGCTGTACTTCCCCGGGCCCTGATGAGCTGTAGCTTAAAACTCGCAGACTTAAAAACACGTATCAGTGAGTACAATGGTGGGATGGTGAAGCCTGGAGAGATACTACAAAACAGGCTTACAATACATTCAAGTAACTAGAAAAAAAATTAATGTTGTGATTCATAACGTGAATGATCATGAATCGTGATTTGTGACTGCATTTGTGGCCATGATGATGAAGAACGTGATTTGTATCACGAGTGACTCGTGATGATGGTCCTGACTTAAAAACGCATATTAATGAGTACAACGTTCATGCAGAATTAAGCACCACACCTGCCCAGTACTCTGAAGGGAAGCCAAAGAAACAACTGTGACTTAAGTTACAGATGGAGGTTGGGCCCTAAAAAGATGCAAATGCACAGACAGATTAAGATTATGCTGTGCACTGAAGTGATGCAGACACAAAGGCACAACACCTAACCAGTGCTCACCATCAGAAATTCAAATCTGAAAAGAATACCTTTGCTGGTTGGGGCGGGCTGCGGGGGGGTGTGTACTGTACTGCTGCAGTAAAGTCACTAGTACTAGTACCAGTAAAGATACCACAAAGAAGTACAAAAATCATACAGCTGCTGTGGATAGCAGCTTCAAGTTGCTGAAATTATTATGTGGCACAATAAAAGGTGCCTGATTTGATGACACGCGTCACACACATACTCACACACACATTAAGTAATGCATAGCAAAGTGAAAACTTCAGTAATATAACCACATATTTTAAATAAACTAAAATGATGCATTGCTGCACCACAACAATCAGCAAAACAATGGCAAGAAATAGGTTGCAGGTGCTGGTGGCTGAGGGTTGCTGGGGACTGTTCTGCACAAGGAGAAAAAACAGTGCGATAAAAAAAAGGTTTTAATTTGTTAAATGTTTCTCTCCTCAAAGGCAAAAACTATAAATCTTTAGATAGTGAAATTTTGTATGTTTATATAGGTTGGTGGGGAAGAATTTCCTATGGTGTTTGGTGTTTGGGAGTTTTGTGCTTTTTGAGATATTTTATTTGAAAAATTGTGTTTTTAGAGTTAAGCAATCTACTCCAATAATCGGGCTAGAGATAATGTACCACGTGCACAGAAGTGTTTCAATGCGTCTAAATGGAGATTGTATTTGTGTTAGTATTTTGAAGGCTGCATAGGTTTGCTGTCCTGTAGAGAAAAAAAATATAAAATTTCACATTTTGAAGGTTGGTGTGGATATGTGGATTTGTGTGATATGATTTCCTAAGGAACTTAAAAGTTAATATCTTGTTTAGTCTTTTAGCTATTTAAGTTTTAAAATAGAAGTTTTAAGAGTGAAAGTAAAAGTCAAAGAGAAGAGTACTGCTTCTCTTTCACTTTTACTTCTGCTCCTCAGTGACCATCACCCATCAGCCACTGGCAACCTGCTGTGTTGTAAGGTACACAGAACAATTGTAATGAGTAATGAGAAATAAGAAATCACACAGTGATGGCATGCAGACACATCAGGGATCATTTGTCCAACTGTGAGGAGTATTGTCAGTTCAACAATCTCATCTGCCATGCCCAAATTCCATCTGGTTGCAGAAATACTTGTAAGCAGTTGTGGGAGACATTTAAGCAACTGTGTTATTTTTATTTTTACTGTTCACAGCTAGATTTGTCCATCATCCAGACAAAGTAGTCCCCTTATGGCACCTAGTCTAATACCTGATTTGATGTAAATTACAGCTGTTAGCTAATAGTTATTAATTGATGTTCTTATTCCCTTCCCCCCCTCCTAAGTAATTCCCATTCTGTGTAAAGCCTGATTGAACATTGTGGGCCCAATTCCAAGATGTATGTTGCAACTCACTGGCACTTGTGAGTTATGACATATGCCGCTATGCAGAGGACCCTGCACCCAATTCCAGAACAGGCAGGTTCCCTGGAGGCTACGTCCTGCAGCTTGCAGCACCTCTAACACTGCACCACAGGAAGGGCGCACCTACACAGGGTGCTGCAAGGAGCAGGTATGCTCTCCAACAGGGTGCAAGCCTCTCATGGCATGGCCCCCCCAAAGCCCCACTCCCCAACACCATGGCAATGCCCTGCAGAGCTGGTGGGAAGGGAAGGGGTGCCAATGGACTACCGTGGAGTGAGTGGCATGGCAGGGGATGTGAACAGCTTATCCAGGCAAGAATCAGGGATGGGGTGTGGGGGCACCAGCAGCCCACAGAGGGCTGCCCTGCCAATGGGTGGATGGGTGGAGGCATCTGTGGGACCGTGGGGAGGTGGCTGTTGGGGCACCAGACACAGAGGTGCACCAACAGTGGATATAGGGGTATGGTTAGACCAGCAAATAGCTGGTCTAACTGTACTGAACCACTGTCTTCTGGGGCAGACTTGGAATAGCACATTTGCAATTACATCAGTCACACTCCTGGAATCAGACATAACTGCTGCCAGAAACCACCTTGTGCTATGTCGCGGGAGGTTTCTGGCATAGCTGGTAGCATAACCCATCTTTGGCACAGGCAGCCTGCAACATGTCCAACATGTCACAGGCTGCCTTGTGGAATACAAGGTAGTAGTCACACATGGCACAATGTGCTACTTGTGCCATTGAGTTTGCGTAAGTCACTTTGTGACATGTAACCTATTCTGAATTGGGCCCCATGTCCCAGACCTATATTTTGCTCTGCTCGACTGCTTGATTCCTTAGCAGTGGCTGTCTAAATCATACAGCAGATTGGGTCTCTTCCTTCAACTAACCACAACCACTACTTCCATCAGCGAGAGTGGGAGGTGAAACTTTGTTATTTGAAAACTGAAGGTGGGATATTCAGACTGTGCCAGGCTGTGGCGCAAGCCTGGGCGCCAGCACAACTGGGATGTGCCAGGGCACTGACAGGGTGATATTCAATGGTGCTGCGCCATGGCTCAGCACCGTTGAATCATGCTGTAGCCACCTGCAATGTGCATGGCGCAGTGGCACTGCACCAGTGTAAGAGGCCAGAGGGGAAGGGGATGCACTAACACAAGTGCTGTTGTACTAGAGCGCATCACCCATGATATTCAAAAGTGCACATGCAAATGGGGCCATAATGCATGCAAAAGTACCAATGGGGCCATTTGACACCATCAATCTATTCATTGCATGCAGGTGTGCTGATTCCTGGCGACTTGTGCCTGGTACTCTGCCAGACTGCAGCTGTTGGGAACCGACACCCCTGCACAAGCGGCAAAGTGCCCCACTGCCTGATCACGGGCATATGTATAGAATTAAAGGTCCAATATCCTGGTGGTACAGTGGACCGCTCCCAGCCGATCATGGGCATATGTATAAAGTAAAGGGCCAATATCCCTGGTGGTCCAGTGGACCGCCACAGCCTGATCATGGGCATATGTATAGAATTAAAGGTCCAATATCCTGGTGGTCCAGTGGACTGTGTCCAGCCGTGATCACGGGCATATGTATAGAATTAAAGGTCCAATATCCCTGGTGGTCCAGTGAACTGTGTCCAGCCTGATCGTGGGTGTCAGTGCTAAAATATTAAAATCCAATCCATCCCTGGTGGTCCAGTGGTTCCCCCTCCCCACTCGCCCACTGATCCCCACCAGCTCCCCAGTCAGTGGTGGTGGCTTGCTCTCCCCGCCATACCACCATGGGCTGACTGTGTACAACTCTGTGCTGTCGCCCATTGGTCCCAGCATGGGCCAGCGGGCATGCAGCCCGTACCGTACTACACAGTTCAGAAATGTGAATGGATCCCAATTTAGCAGCTTCTACAGTGCTGTACTTGCTGATACTGGAATGGGGAAATTGTGAAAAGTCAATATTAAATGTTTTCATTTTCACTTGTGAAGAGGTCTGAAGAGTAAAGAGAAAAACAGCACTAAATGTCAAGAAGGGGAACTCATTAAAGAAGTCAGCAAGCCATCACATTTACTCATTCATCGTAGTACAATCGTGAACTGTATATGGCTCCAGGAATCACTGGGAATTACATTTTTGGACAAAGAAATTCTGGTAGAGCACCACTTTTAATAAGAAGTGCAGGTTCAATTAAAAATGCTACAATAATATCTGCATTATTGTCCAAGTACAGTACCAGTTTGCTAACTTTTAATAATTAAAAATAAAATCCATTTATTTTATATTTATGTCTGGTCAAGGATAAAGCCAAATGCCAACTAAAGAAAACTAAAAAAAAACTTCTAATTCTAGTGGCACTACCCGTAAAGCAAAGAGGCAAAGCAAATGAAGAAAATCGCATTACATCGCACACTAAAATACTTTTGAACAGTATTTCTGTAGCTTTTAAGGAGGGAATCTCACATGTGAAGCATCTCATTTTTTAATAACACACAACTGCATTTCAATTTAGAATGTCAGGGACCTTTTTCCTGACTCTGAGCGGAATCATCAGTTTGACAGTCTCATCTACCCAGGTCCAAATTCCAGCTAGTTGTAGAAGTGCTAGTAAGTACTTATGGAAGACATTTCTGCGACTGTGTCATTTTTAATTTTACTGTTCAAAGCTAGATTTGTCCATCACCCTGACAAAGTAATCCCCTTATGGCACCTAGTCTAACATCTAATTCAATGTGAACTACAGCTGTTAGTTAACAGTTGTCAATTGATATTTTTCCCCCTTCCCCATAATTCCCATGTTCCAGACCTGTGTGTTGCTCTGACTCGACTGCTTGACTCTTTAGCAGTGACTCTTTGGCTCGAACAGCAGATTAGGTCTGCTCATCCAACTAACCACAACCACTACATTCATTAGTGAAAATGGAAGGTGAACTCTTTTTATTTCAAAACTAATTATGTAAAGTTATACATGCCCAAACTCGAACAAGCAAACTGAGTCCCTAACCCTATGCTCACCAACTACAAATTCATCACAGGTGATATGCTTGCAGCTCTCTGAACTGAGAATGGGAGGCAGAACTTTTTCATTCTTGCTTGCAAGCATGTGCAAGAAACAAAGTGCCATCATCCAAGTTTTTGGAGGTGTGGCACCCATCTTCCAATTCAGTCAGTGTGTTTGTAGGTGCAGCCATAGTTCTCCAATGAATGCTGCAGCTGTCTATGACAACAGTTGAAAATGCAGTGCCATACATTTGAAAGGAGGCTCACTTCAGTGAGCAGCGCCCCTCCACATGCATGCGCATGAAGCATATTTCATGTTCATGCACTTCCCCATGCACACACTGTACGGCTGATGGGGGTGCCCAGTCCCTGTCGGCTCCATGCCCCAAAAAAGCTTTCCAGGTGCTGCAGCTGGAGCCCACCCCAGCAGTAGCCAAAACTGCTAGTGGCCAATGGGGTGCCCAATCCCCTGTCAGCTCCAGGCCCCCCAAACAGCCTTCCAGCTGCCACGCTGGGAGCCCACCACAGCATGGCAAACGTCCCGCGTCGTCTTCCTAAAAAAACAAAACCTGCAAAAAAAAAATGTTCCCTTGGCAGTCTCCCTGCCCACCCTCTGCACATCCTACCTCCCCACTCCACCCCTCACCCCATACTCACCTCCGGAGGCTGGTGAGACGATCTTCGGTGGACCGGAAACACGTCTGCACTCTTCAAAGCAGACTGCGAACTGAGGAAATGCCAGTAAACTGTATAATGCAATACATAGGGTTTTTTCAACTTTAATGTATATCTCAGGCATTTTTTGTAATTTTGGCACTAAATTTTCAACATGGGGTTTTTGGAACCCCTCCTCATGAATTCTGGAACTGTCATGGCATTAATCGGACCCGAAGGGTGATTTCACAGTCACTGCACGAAATCACCTTTTGGGACTGATTAACAAAATGAAAGTGCCAGTGTTCTAAGTGGGCTATCAAAAGCCTAAGTTGCAAATTGGTGAAAAATTCTAAAAATAACTGTTTTATAAGCGTGTGTTGCACAGTTCCTATTCATGCTTGTAAGTTCATGAATTTTTAATATTTGCACTCCAGATTTTCAACATTGCCATTTTACCACACCTCCTTATGAGCAGTATAGCTGTCATTTTCACGTCACCCAAAATGTGTTCCTGCATGTATGGCGCACAATGGCGAAGTCAGTGTGCACAATCAATGTTTGGAACAGATTAAGAAAATCAGTGATACTGTTCATGAGCAGAGGTCTTTAAATGGCTATGTTGAAAATTTGGTGAAAAAATTCCCAAAAATGACTGTTTTAGGAGTGCATGTTGTGCAGTTCCTACGCCCGCTCGCAAGTTTATGAATTTTTAATATTTTCATGCCAGATTATCAACATTGCCATTTTATTACACTTCCTTATGAGCAGTACTGCTGCCATTTTTCACATCTTGCCCAAAATGTGTTTCCACACATGTAGTGCACAATGGTGCAGTCGGTGTGCGAAAGCAATGTTTGGGACAGATTAAGAAAATCACAATGACAGTGTTCATGAGCAGAGGTCTTAAAATGGCTATGTTGAAAATTTGGTGACAAAAGTCCATAAAAAGACTGTGTTATGAGTGAGCATTGATCAGTTTCCACGCACTCTCATAAGTTCATGAATTTGTAATATTTTCAGTCCAGATTTTCACCAGTGGCATTTTTCCACACTTCAATATAAACAGTACAGCTGTCATTTTTCACAACATGGCCAAAATGTGTTGTAACACTTTCAGTGCAGAAATGCGTGGTCGCTGTGGGAAATCATTGTTTGGGACAGAAAGAAAATCACAATGACACTTTTCATGATCAGAGGTCCCAAATTGCCTGTGTTGACAATCTGCTGTAAAAAATTCCCAAACTAATTACATTACGGGTATGCGTTGCACAGTTTCTATGCATGCTTGTGACTTCACCAGTTTTTTAAATATTTTCACTGCAGATTTTTAACATTGCCATTTTTTACACCTCCTCATGAACAATACAGCTGTCATTTTTCACATCCTGTTCAGAATGTGTTTTGCACCTGTGGTGCTAAATGCCGTAGTCGCTGTGCAAAAGCAGCTTTCAGGTAACAAACTGATATTGCCACTGTTCATGAGATGGGGTCACAAAAAAAACATGTTGAAAATTTGGAGTGAAAATACCAATGAATGCCTGAGGCATTAGGGTTTCTGACCATAACGCCCCCCCCCATAGAGAATGACAGGCATCAGGGGTGTGACTTGGGATTCTTGCCTGTAATGCTCATACCATTCCACACCCTGCAGCCAGTGAGAGGCATCAAGGTGTGCCTTGGACTCTTTGGCTCCAAAGTTCACCCCATTCTCCTATACCACACCCATCTCACCATATTTCCTGATGGAATGGGGTGCGCATGAGGGCCAAAGACCGCAAGGCACACCGTAACACTTGTCGGTGTCTGCAGGGTAGGGTGTGGTGAAATGGTGTGGCCACTATGCCTGATGACCCAAAGGCACACCCCAATGCCTGTCAGTCTCAGCAGGGTGGTGGGGGGGTTGGCTTCAGTTCAATACTTCACTACCATTCCTATTATGCAGCTATGTAACTCCTACACTACCAATGCCAATGCCAGCAAGCAAACATTTGGCATTGACAAATGCTTATTTTAAGTAATTATGTAAAGGTATACCTGCCCACACTCAAACAAGCAAAACAGAGTAGTATGGAGCAGATCCAGTTAATGAGTTGGGGGGGGGGTGCTACTAACTGCCAGAGTGAATGTTAATGCAGTAGCTAACAATGTTATCAGGAGCAGCTGTACAATAGTAACTGTGGCAAAAGTAATTTTCAACTGCTTTTGATAAATGGGACAACCACTTAATTGGGATGAATTGCCCACCATGGGGTGTCCTGATTAAACAGTTTCTACTGTATTGTACTTGCTGAGACTGGCATGGAGAAACTGTGAAAAGCCAGTATTGAATTATTTCATTTTTGCTTGTGAAGGGTTCTAAAGAGTAAAGAAAACAACAACAAGAATGTAGAACTAGCAGAAGATGCCCGCCCCCCCTTGAAATCCAAGTGAAGAAATGTCCCCTGTGTGATTCTACATGCCACGTGCTAACCTGTAGGTACATCATTGCAGTGATGAGAGACTTAGGATTTTGCATCTGTTCCAGAATCTGATGTGATTTGGGCATGGCTGTTGGGGGCATGGTCAATAAACAGCACTAAACACCAAGGAGGGGAAATCATTAAACAGGTCAGCAAGCCATCAAAATTAGTCCTTCATTGTTATACAATCATGTACTGTACATACAGTAGCTCCAGGTATCACTGGGCATTAATTTTTTGGACTAAGAAATTCCGGTAGAGCACCACTTGTCATAAGAAGTGCAGGTTCAATTAAAAATGTTAATTTAGCCACATTAATGCCTGCATCATTTTTCAAGTGCAGTACCAGATTACTAATTTTAACAATTAAGAAAAAAACTCCATACCATACACAGCCAATATATTTGGATGCACAGTATCCTGGTGAGTTGCCTAACTACTGTTCACCCACTTGTTTTCATTACATAAAAGTTTACTCTTTCATTGCTCAATTGGTGCATATGTAATGAATTTATTATACTCCTTTCTTAAAAAAGGTCCCTGTCTACTCTCAAACTAAAATGTACAAGTGAGCATGCAATAAAAGTTGGTTGTATTCTTACAGTTCTTAAGGCATATTTTTGAAGCTTTAATCCCCTCCATTCCAGCCCGGCAGTACCTGAAATCATATCTTATTTTATATTATGCCTGGTCAAGGAGATCACCAAATGCCAAGTAAAGAAAACTTAAAAAAAAACTTCCAAGTTTAGTGGCACTACCTGTAAAGTAAAGTGGCAAAGCAAATAATGAAAACCATATTACATTGCACACCTAAAATACTTCTGAGATGTATCTGTATAACTTTTAAGGAGGTTGTCTTGCATGTGAAGCATCTAATTTTTTTACTAGCATACAGCTGCATTTCAATTTGAAATGTCTAACTCTCACAAAACAATAATTTAATTGTAGTAAAATATATGTTTAAGGTTATAATTGCTGGAACAGGAAGTGAAAGATCTCAGCTGTATTTGGTACTGCCAAATATGTGATATTTTTGCAAGCTTAAGTAATTTGTTGCTAATAATAAACTGTGTCTTACAGCTTTCTCCATTTAAAGAAGCCTTTAATTTTTATTGATCTTTATTTCACTGATTTCTATAACAATTGTTTTTCCTGCTTCATATAAGACAAATGCCCTCCTAACACCCTATATTATTATTACCACTAAAACTGAAAAAATAAATACCTTTTGGTAATAGTACCTATATTTTACATTTTTAATGCATACTTTCTCCTTTTACTCTTGTTTATCCCATGTATTCTTGTTTACATCAACATAATGGAAGCAAAGTTTAACTAGGATCTTGAAACAGTGAGGAGATCCACAGCTCATTTTTTCTGGAGTTATATTGTCACACACATTTCTGGAGGATATATAGCATCCAGACTAGCAGCAAATGGGTAACTGTTTCAGGTTCACAAAGTATTGTAATCAGATATTAGATAGATAGATAGATAGATAGATAGATAGATAGATAGATAGATAGATAGATAGATAGATAGATAGATAGAAAGGCAGGCAGACATACATATAGACAAACAGATATATAGCTAGATAGATGGATAGATAGATCAGATATTTTCTTTGAAATATGGGAACTGAAATAGGTGGTAAACACACACACAGATATCACAGCTTCACTTTATAGCATGTGAAATTGAGCAGAGCTCATTTAATATTTGCAGCATTAGTAACACGAAGCAAGAGACATAGTTACTGTTGTTTTATTTTAAATTCAGGGACACTGGCAAGTAATTTTAGGAGAAAAAGGCAGGAGTGATTAAAAAGCAGAATTTTACCTGATAGCCCTATTTTATTGGTAACAGTGAGATGCCATGATATTTGAAACGGACAGAATTTGTTTGCCAGCTAAATACTTCAAAAATATAATAAATGTAAATGTGTTTAGATAAGGCAGCTAACTAGTGTTGGGCACCCATGAGCCTTTAGGTATATGCACATATATACACAGCTTTATATATATTCAGTTTTAATTACAAATAACAACTGCAACTATTATGGAACTTAAAATTAAGCCAATATTATATGTGTATTAGACAGCTGGTGAATTCTATGTTAAACTTCATTTTTAGCTTGTTGCTTGCTGTAAGATGGTTTTACAGAAGATGGTTTTATAGATTTACATGAAACTTTCCGGATTCCGGATTTGTTGTCCATGCGGATTCCACATACCCAGAAAGTCTCACGTAAATCAGTTCAATACTTTTAGAGATATTAAAGTGTGAAAAAAATAGTTTGCCATTGATTTCAATGGGTTTTAATTTGTTACATTTTTGCTCTACTTAAATAGTGACATTTTGTGTGCTTATGTAGGTTGGTGGGAAATAATTTTTTGGAGGGGTTTATGTTTAGGAGTTTTGTATTTTTTGAAATATTTACATTTGAAAAATGTTGTTCTTAGCATTAAGGAGTCTGTTCTGAGAACTGGGCTGGAGTTAACATATTACCTGCACAGAAGTGTTTCAATGAACTTGAATAGGAATTGTATTGGTGTAAGGATTTTAAAGGATGCCTAGGTTTTCTTCCATGTACAGAAAAAAAAATAAACAGTTATTTTGAAAGTTGGTGTCGATACGTGGATTGGTGTGATATGATTTATTAAGGGGCTTAAAAGTTGATATCTTGTTTAGTCATTTAGCAATTTAAGTTTATAAAAAGGAGTTTGAAGAGTCCAAGTAAATAAGAGAAGAATGTTGCCTACCTTTCACTTTTTCTTGTGCTCCTCAGTGACCCTCACTCATCAGCTGCCAACAGCATATTGTCCTATACTATGCATGGAAAAACTGTAATGAGAAAGAAGAAATCACACAGTGTTGAATGCAGATGCATCAGGGACTGTTTGGCCATATAGGCTATTAGCTCATATTTGTATAAGCCAGGACTCTCCCTCTATGCAGAGCTGTTTTCTAATGCTGCTTCCAGTCTCCAATTAACTTCTCAGAGTCAGGTTTAAGCCCCTAATCCTCTCTCCCAATTCATATGCCTCCCTTCATCCTATCTGCAAGCAACCCTTCCATTACCCTGTACCCTATTCATGTGGTGACCCATTGCTCACCCACTGAGAACTGCTTCCATAACCATTTGTCTCTGCCTCAAGTACTGTATATGAAAAGTATATCTAGACTGATTGTTTCCATCCTATAATTAATACAACCCAATGTGTAAAACATTGTATTCTTGCATAAAGGAAGACATACCAGAGCTGTTTGTTACAAATTAAATAGCAAAAGACTGTCCAAGTCAGTGTTTTAACCATTTAGAGTGTATGTAATCTTTTAAATTATGCAGTGATCTCTAAATAGATGGGGTCTCTACATGGTTACAAAACTGACTTGAGGCAGTTGGCTGCTATAGATTTTAAACTGGCTTAGCTTGTATATCTCCTTTATGCAAGAATACAATGTCTTACACATCAGGTTGTAATAATCATAGGTAGGACAGAGGCAGCCCAGAGGTGGGCAACTAAAAAGATGTAAGGTCTGCACCAGTAGCGATATGAAGAGAGACTAAAGGAGCTTAATATGTATGCCATCAAGGAAAGGAGGGAGAGGGGGTACATGATAGAAACTTTCATGTACCTCAAGGGAATCAGCAAAGTCCAGGAGGGTAGAATCTTTCAGAAAAAGAGATGTGCAAGAACAAGGGGGCACAATTTGAAGACAGAGAGGGGACAGCTCAGGGGCAATGTGAGGAAGTATTTTTTCATGGCGAGGGTGGTGGACACATGGAACAGCCTTCCTGAGGAGGTTGTGCGGTCAAAAACAATGGGGGAATTCAAGAATGCATGGGACAGACATAAGGCAATTCTTGTGGGGTTAGGAAGAAGTAGGCTGTTGGTTAACTAGGATCTGCAGTTTATCCAATAGGTAGGGAAATAGGCAGACTGGGTGGGCCAAGTGGTCATTATCTGCCTGTCAAAGTGTATGTTTCTAAGTTTCTATGGGGAAGGATCTGTCCAGCTATACAATACTTTCTATCACATGAGGGATCAAAAAAAAAAAAGAGCAACACTTCCCTTCCATGACTGCATAGTCCTCTGAGCAGTCAAAGCTAGCACAAGAATGCAAAGGCATACAGAGCTAGGTATTTCAATAAAAATACTTTATTCACACACTAAAAACACGTGATAAATCAGGAAACAAAATGAGTCTCTTTCTTGGGTATAACAGCAGGTACAGTCTGAATGGAAGTGCATGTTAGTGGGAACTTAGTGATAGTCGACAATACAGTTCCCCGAGTGCTCAGACTGTCACAGGGACAACATTGTTCCTTTAGGGAAGTCTGTCTAATAGACTTGCTGATGCTCTTTTAATAGTGAGTTAATTCTTATTTCTGATGTTAATTCAAATCCCTCTCTTTGTACTTCAACAGATTCCTTCACAAACAGGCTGCAGCAGTGCATCATAAAGTGAACTCCATCTGCTGATGCTGTCAGCTTGTCATCACTCACACATTATTTTCCCCTTTTAAGTGTATCTGTTCACAAGGGGGAACATAAGATAAGCTATTCATTAATTACAGCAGTGCTATTTAACTGTGGCACCTAACAATGATTTTCAAATACATTTTATTATTTTATCATAATAAAAAAATTAAAATTAATTTTCAAATAAATAAATACATTTTAAAAAATGTGTTTCTATGACAGGCTGCAGCATGAGAGTGAAAAGCCACAGTACTTTCCTTTGTCTGCACCTTGTTAGTGAAGTCATCTACTGATGTGCAAACAGAAGGATTTGAATTAACATAGAAAATAAGTATTAGTTTAATTGATCAGCTCACTACTGGAAGCACAACAGCAAGTCTGTTTCACAGAATTCTCTAAAGTAACAGTGTTGTCACTCTGACAGTCTGAATACTTGCTCATTGTTTTCCGACATGCTTTTTATTAAAATTTTAAATATTCAAACAGCAGCATATACATAGATATTACGTACAGAGTTACAACTTCAATAATAGGCGACACACACATACACCAGCTGTACTGGAAATCGGCTCATGTGGTGCCGATTTTTAAAAAAGGGGATAGGAGTATACTATCAAACTATCAACCAGTAAGTCTAACCTCGGTGATTAGTAAATTAATAAGGGGGATCTTGAGTGATGAGATAAAATATTATATGGAACAGAAAGGATTATTAGATGACAGTCAGCACGGTTTTGTTAAGAATAGGTCATGTGAAACTGATATGGTCTGTTTTTGATTGGGTGACTAGAAAGTTTGATCAGGGTAAGAACATTGATGTGGTAATGCTGGACTTCAGTGGGGCCTTTGATAAGGTCCCTCATGGATTATTGTTATCAAAACTACTAGATATGGGTGTGGACATAGGATTGGTGAGATGGATTGGGCATTGGTTGATGGAGAGGATGCAGAGAGTGAGGATTTAGGGTCATTTGTCAGATGCAGAGGGTTGAGATTGGGGTGCTGCAGGGTTCGGTGATGGGACCATTGCTGTTTTGGTAATTTTATGAGTGACTTGAAGTTAATAGTGAGAATAAGATAACTAAGTTTGTGGATGATATTAAAATGGGGGGTAGTCAATACTTTCGAATAAAGACTGAAGTTTGGACAGGACTTATTTAGACATTGAGGAGTGGGCTCAAAAGAACAACATGAATTTTAATACTAATAAAGTGTAATGTTGAATATAGGAAAAGGTAATATAAAACAAGATTACTATATTCAGGGTATTAAAATAAGAACTTCAAGTTGTGAGAAAGATCTTGGCATATATATATATATATATATATATATATATATATACACAACAGGATTTGAAAAGTGGAACACACTGTAGAATAACAGCTGATAGAGCTATGCTTGGTGAATTGCATTAGAAGAAGTTTTAATACCAGGAATGCAGGAATGCTCATCAACTGTTTAAATCATATGTGAGGCCAACTCTGGACTACTGTTCTACAGTTTGGAGTCCTTATTTAAAAAAGTATAAGGTTCTGTTAGAACGTCCGCAAAGAATCATTTCTAAAATGGCATCAGGTTACAGTAACCGATCATATGAAGCCAGACTAAAGTCATTGGGGCTATGGTTCTTAGCAAATAGAAGAAAGAGGGGCAATCTGTTGCTGTTTTACAAAGGTTTGCACCAGAAAAATTAAGAAATGAGCTGGGATTGTTTTTCAGGGAAAAAAATGGATAACTGGAGAAAACATGGCCGGCAGTTAGTGAGTGAAAGGTATAATACCAACACAAGAAAATATGGCTTTGTATGTAGGGCAATTGAATATTGGAACAAGCTGCCAACATATGTTGTGCAGGCAGATTCATTCTCTGCTTTAAAGACGAGGTTGGATAAATATTTGACAGTTGTTGATGATTGTTACCTCCAGAGAATTGTGGGGACAGCCTACATGGGCTATTAGCCTTCTTGACTGTCTTACACAACTTTAGTATGAACATACATATAACATATCCCACCCACCCTCTCTCATTTTAACAATGATATAGTCCATAATAGAAACACACAGGGTATAATTAATACAATAGAACAATCTATCGAAAATATATTACATTTCTATTCTCAACAGTGGCAGAATATTTAATTCAATTTGTCTCTCCCTGGTTCCAAAAATGTCATCATAATCCTCATTATACGATCATACAAGCATACAAATGTGGCAGCCGAAACAGACCACCCAGTCTGTCTACGTCTGCTCAAGTGTGCAGCTAGCACCCCTAGTTTCCAACTGCCCACCACCACCACTTTGTCATCCCACTGCCACTCCCACCACCCACCTCACTCTCCCTGCTTCCTGTCCCATGCCCATTTAAAGCTGTTCACAGATTTACATGATACCACCAATTCTGGCAGTATTCCATTTGCTACCACCCTTTCCAGAAATAGTGTCTCATCATTTCTCTACTAAATCATCCTCCTCTATTCTTAGCCTGTGCCCTCTGGTATCCCTCCCACCATAGCTTAAAGATCCCATCTGCCCAATCTTATTGATTCCTCTGAGATACTTGGATACCTCTATCATGTCTCCCCTGTCACTTCTATCCTCCATGGTGTACAAATTAAGGTATCTCAGCCTACTCTCATGGTCTCTCCCCTCCATTCCACATATCATCTTCATTGCCCTCCTCTGCAACCCCTCCAGTAGCCTGATATCATGCTTCAGGTATGGCCTCCAAAACTTCACACAATACTCCAAGTGCAGCCTTACCAGGGACCTGTAGAGGGGCAAGATCACCTCTCTTCACCTGGATGAAAACAGCCTCACTATGCACCCCAGCATTTTGTTCACTTTTGCAGCCACTCTCCTGCATTGGGCAGTGTTGTTCATGGTCCCTGTTACCATTCCCCCAGGTCCTTCTCCTCCTTCTCCTCAGTGATCCCCAGCTTAACTCCCCCCCAAGCCAGTATTCTCTCATTGGGTTCTTCGCCCTGAAGTGCATAACCTTACACTTCTTTGCATTGAACCCCAGTTTCCACCTCTCTGAACACTCCTCTAACTTGCTTAGATCCCCCTGCAGCTGCTCCCATCCCTCCTCTCCATCCACCGCTGCTCCCATTTTGGTGTCATATGTGAACAGTCATACCTTGCTCACCACCCGTGTGCAATTTCTGATATGAAGATCCAAAATAATAAAAGTCCAACACAGAGCCCGGTGGCACCCCCCTCATCACCAACTTCAGAGTAGGGAGCTCCCCTTCCACAATCACCTTTTGCAGCCTCCCACTCAGCCAGCTTGTAATCCAGTTTATCAATTTTGCCCCTACCCCTACATCAGTTAGCTTCCCCCCAAGCCATCCATGAGGCACTGAATTGAAAGCCTTTCTGAAGTCCAAGTAAAGAACATCCACCGCATTACCCTTATCCTGCTCACCTGTCACCTAGTCATAATATTGCATCAGGTTGGTTTGACAGGACTTTCCTGAAATGATCCCATGCTGCCTCACATCCTGGAGGCCGTTGACCTCCAGGTATGATACCAGTCTTTCCTTTAGTATCATTTCCATGAGTTTGCACACTATGGAGATGAGACATACTGGATGATATTACCTAGTTCATCCCTTGGTCCGCTCTCGTGTAATGGCAGTACATGTGCCATCCTCCAGTCCAGTGGCACACATCCTGACTCCAGTGAGGTGCTGTACAGATCTGCCAGTGGCTCTACCAATAGCTCCGCCATCTCCCTCAGCACCTTGGGGTGGATATCATCTAGCCCTTGTGCCTTATCTACCCTCAGTACCCTCACTCCTTCTAGGACTCTGCCTCCCTCAATCCTTCCATCTGTCACCTCCTTCCCCCCTTCCCCACCCTCCCAGCCTATGGTGAGCGGTTCCCTCGTTTCTTCCATGAACACTGAGCAAAAGTATTCAGTCAGTGCTTCAAGATGTTTCTCCCCTTTTCTGTCCTCCCCAACCCTTTTTATCCTCCTCGTCTCCTTGCACTTCCTTTTCTCCCAACGTATCTGAAAAAGTCTTTCTGCCCCCTTAATTCCCTGCACTAATCTCAGCTCTCTCTGGGCCTTGGTTTCTCTCACTTTTCTGGTGACCTCCCTGGACCATCTTGCATACTCCTCCCTGTCCCCTTCCTTCCCAATCCTCTTATACCTGTGGTGCACCTCTTGTTTTGCTCTCACCACCTCCACTACCTCACTGTTCAACCAGCATGGTTTCCTTGCTCTGCTCCTCTTACTTTGTGTCTTGGTGCAGGCTTCCCTTGCCTCTGTAATCCCCCATTTAATAATATCCCATTTCTGCTTCATGTCCATCTCCTGCCTTATGCCCTTCAGTTTCCCTTTTAGTATTTCCTGCATCCTCAAAAAGTCTGCCCCACTGAAGTTTACCACCCTGGTTACTGAGTTCCTTGGCTCCCTGCACATTGTGATATTAAACCACACTGTTTGGTGATCACTGCCAACTAGTGGGTCCTCCACCATTATTTTCCTTACTGCCTCCCATTTGACAATACCAGATCTAAAGTATTCTTTAGCGTAGTAGGTCCACTGACCAACTGTGTCAGGAGACCCTCATAGATGTTCATAGATTCATTTTTCATGCAGTAAAGTTTCATGAAATACATACCATCAATCATTAAAGGTGAAAGGGGGATTTACAAAACAATCTGAAGGTGCAAAATCTACCCTAAGTCCCCAAAAGTCTCGTAGCTGTGTAAGAAAAGGGGAAATTGCTCTGAGTGCTCTATACAAAACTTCCGCAGCTGCAGAAAAAATACACTACGGACTGTGGAAAAAAAGTGTAGCTGCGGAAGTTCCTGAGGAAAAATGCCATCGATAAGTATGGCACATCCCCTTAAAGGCTATTCTCAGCCAGTGTTTTTCAGCAGTTGTGGAAAAAATGTTGCACACATGAGAATGAGGTGTAACACCCCCTGAGCAAAATGCAGTGCCCCAACAATTGAAATACAATTATAGTGGAGGTCAGGCACCAGTAATAGCAAATCAGTGGGTGTATAACAGTGGCAGTTGTTACAGCAACACTATCACACATTGTCATTGAAAGACAACAAACAACAACCACCAGACCCAGTGCAGCCCATGAAGGAGCCCCACAGACAGTAGAAGCTGAACAGCCTGCAGTGAGTGCTACTGCAGCAAACAACAGAAACACTCCAGGGAGAGACACAACAATCAGTTACAGACAGCCACTGTGGTGCATGGTTTTTCTGGTACCAGTGGTGCTGTAGTGGTACCAGTTGAGATAATGGTTGCTGGTCTCTCTATGGTAACTTTTGGCTACATCTATGGTAAGACTGCCAAGGTCTGCTGCTCTAGCTAATATGGATCACCTGCTGTTGTGTCTCTAAAACCATTTCCACAGCTGTGGATCTGCACTTGCGGATTTTCAGCACTTTTGGAAATTCCACAACTGCTATTTTTTTATGGCTTTCCACACATGCACAATTTTTCATTCAGAATACCCAGCACCAGCATTTCCGCAGTGCTGCAGGACTTTTTCCAGCAGCTGTGGGATTTTGGCTGTCTTTGTGAATCCAGCCTGAAACCTTTAAGTGTCTTTTCCTTCCAATTGGACAAAATTTGGTGTTTAAGAGCCATCGATGCCAGTGCTATTATCTTTTGCTGTAAAGGAGATGGGGTACTGGCTAGGAAGTAATTTAGAATATATATTTCCTGTGTGAATGGAATTTCTACTTCCAGCCAGTTGGCTATAATTACATTCACTTCCTGCCACCATAACTGGATTTTGGGACATGCCCACAGACAATGAGTGAGATCTGCTCTGTGATTACAACCATGCCAACACTGATCGGAATGCTGGTTATTGATTTTGTTAATTTGGGCTAGTGTATAGTAGGTCGAATCACTATATTTCTCTGAATAGACTTATTCTTTGCAGAGAAATATATCATATTACATTGGTTCTTAACTGAACCCATTGACTGTGGGTAAGTGAGATGGTGGCCTCTTGGTTCCATGTTATATTAATAACCTAAAAGGCAGTTTTTACCCATTATTATCATAAAAATATGCCAGTAATTTTTTAGAGTTTTGTGATATCAAAAGTGATTGTTGTTTCATCAAAGAAACCAATGAGTTTTTTGAATGACTAAAAATTCCCTGAATTTTCTGGAATTTCCTGCATAGAGTATAGTAATATAGAATATTCCACGAAGTAAGATGTAAAACTTTCAATAGTTATTGGTAGGAAGGAAATTTATTAGCAACCAAAATGCCTTTCCAAAAAATTATATTATTCTTGGTCAAAACATTGAAGTGCACCATTTTATTATTGTTACCCCATATTCTCTTCCCTTTTGTTATTCTGAAGAACAACCATGGAAGCTCTAAGCGGGAAGTATTTTTAATCAGTCTATAAATAGATTGAAACTAACTGGGCAAAAACCTAATCTGTCCTTTACAGACTTCTAGGTTTACCAATAAATCTTTTAAATCTTCTTCATTATCATCATAAACATTGCTTAAAATTAACTTCTTATAAAGCATTTGGTCTGAACCAGGGACACATGTCCATTGGTAGACCATGGACAATATATGAGACACTGCATAATTATATGGGTCTGGACAGCCAATTCCACCCATCATTCTGGGAATTATCAGAGCTTTCCAAACTATTTGGGGATTGCCTCCTCTCCATATAAATTTTTTGAATATCCTCTTCACCTCTTGGAACCACTTCTCTGTAGGTGCACCTAAAATATTTGGAATAATATAAATTAGATAGGGCATAGCCATCATTTTAATAGTGTCTGTGAGTCCCCATAAAGACAGTAATAGATTTTTCCAAATATTCAGTAAAGATTACATTTGTTCTTTTGCTTTATTGAAATTAATTTTGATATTAATATCCTGGTTGGAAGTTAAATGTATACCCAAATATTTTACATAATCCTGCACTTTTAAGTTCTGAAATAGGTATATTGCTGGATCAGGATTATGGTTTGATATTTTCATTATTACAGATTTAGTTTTATTTATTGTATATTCAGAGACTACAGAATATTTTTGAGCCTCAGATATGAATGTTTTTCAATGATTGAGAAATGTCTTTCATTATTAACAGAATGTCATCAATAAAAACATTAAGTTTTACCTGTTCTTTATGTATTTGGACTCCCTCTGTAAGGAAGTTTAATCTAATAGAATTTAGAAATGATTCTAATGTGAGGATAAAAAGGGTTGGAGAGGAGGGGCAACCCTGATGTACACCGTTAAACATTTCAGATACATCAGGCAGTGAAATATTTACTTGTATTTTGACCTTATTGCTATAATATAATTTCTTAATAATAAAAATCAGTTCTTTTGGTATAGTCCAAACTTGTAGAGCCTCAAACATAACATGTCTATCAATAAGGTCGGATGCCTTAGTGGCATCAATTGCAACTGTATAAAAGGTGCCTTTTTTATATTATTTGTCTGTATTTATTAATTTAATAATTGCCTGCAGTTTATTATTTGCTTGAGGTATTTTCCTTCCAGAAATGAATCCATATTAATTAGAATGTATATAATTCTGGATGAACATTTGTATTCTATTATTAATCAATGTTGCTATTAATTTACAATCAGAAATATATCTATAGAATTGGTAGCTTTCAGAATTACCTGGGTTTTATCTTGTTTTAATATGAGTATTAGTTTAGCTTGCTGCATCAATGGTGGGAAACACGTTTCTTCTTTCTCTAATACCCCCAGTATCACTTTTTCTATCCAGGGGGCCAAAGTTTTGGCAAAAGCCATATAGAACTCATTGGAGATGCCATCTAACCCTGGCATTTTATTTCTAGGAAGTTTATTAATAGTATCAATAATTTATTTCTGTGCTGCATGATAATAATCAGAGTGAAATGGTTTTATAATTGCTTCTTCTAGATATTCATTAATCATGTTCAAATTTAAATTTGAAGACTTTTGGTAAATTGTTCTATAATATTGAATAAAAATCTTTGAAATTTGAGAATCTGAATTAAATATGTGTCCTTCTTGATCTTTTATACTGGAAATAATATTATTTATTTTTCCTTGGTGCAGTAAGGAAGACACATTTCTACCTGCCTTATCTGTGTGGAAATATTTAGTTTTCCTGATAGCATTAGATAATTTGGATGTTTCTTGATATATTAATTCATGTTATTATTTCTCAACTGTTCCCATTTTTCACCATAGGTGTGATAGTCTTCTATTACTAATCTGTCTAATTGTTTCAATCTCATATCTATTTCAAGAGCTTTCTTCTTGCTAGCTTTTTTTGATTTAATTTAAAATTAAATGATTTCTCCCCTAATCTTAGCCTTGAAAGTGTCCTGCAGTTGACTAACTGGTTTTTGTTCATTTATACTGAAGGTCCAATATTCCTGAATTCTATTATTAATCAAATACATAAATCAGTGTCTTTAAGTAAGTTGTTATTGAACCTCCACTGACAGTCTCTTTTTTCTATGAGGGTTTTCCAAAATTAAACTAATATTTACCATGGCATGGTGAGAAAGACAGATAAAATAAATTCCCATCTTTTCAACATGTTTGAAAGCATTATTTGAAATGAATATATAATCTATCCTGGAAAAATGTACCAGTTTTGTTTTATCCAAATGAGTAAAATCTTTAACTCCAGGGTTATTAATTCACCATGGATCTATAAGAGATTAATTCTGCAGAAAATTAACTACTTTTTGCAATACTTATATTTCCTGCAGATGGCTTTGATGGTTTGTCTAAGTGTGGAGTCAGTACTGCGTTCATGTCACCTCCAATAATGATTCCTTCACCCTGCAACATATGAAGGCCTTCTGAGATCATAGCCAGAAATGCTTCATATTGGGAGAAGAGTGCATATACTGAATCCAATATAATATTATATGAATGCATTTCAACCTTAACCAAACATATTCTGCCTTCTCTGTCTTAAAAATATATTTTATTTTTATATCTAATCCTTTCCTAATAATTATAGCCACACCTCTGCTTTCCCTCGAACCCACATTGAAAAAACAATGACTACATCAGTTTTTCTTTAATTTCTCAATTTCTTTTTCATCAAGATGAGTCTCTTGTATAGATATAATTTGTGTGGCCCTGAAAACTTGTGTATAATTCTATCTTTGTACAAGATACTTGTTGGTCCAATAAAAGGTATCAAACCTTCCATCCTCTCCTGTTTTTCAAGGACCAAAACAGCAGGAATCTCTAATCTCTTTTTACAAGGCAGATGCTTTCTTTATATAATTTAATATTTTATTTTGTTTAATTGGGGTATTACGACCATTTACATTTAGTGATGCCACTTTAATATTACTCAATGCCATTCTTTGGGGAAAAAAAAACTCTAATAGGATGTAAGAAGGCTGATGAGCAGTAAAAGTTATGTTGAATGTCTGGATGATTCTTTATTCTAGTAATGATAATTACCCTAAAGTGGACTATCTTCATTAACTTATTTAATATAGTCTTCTTCTCCCCCCCAAAAAAAACCAAATTTAAACAAAAAACACTACCTGATCTAACCAGGGTGGCACATAAATCTGGATAGAATAAAGAAATAATGTATCATACTTTTGAAATATAGTAACAATGTTTCAATTAACAAATAAAGCACCCAACCACTGGCAATAGGGTAAAACATCAAGATTAAAGAAACATGCCCTATTTTGTGGCATAGCTGTAACCCCCTCCATTCACATACACACCTAAAAAGTAGAAAAAGAAATGAAATATATATTAAAAAATAGAACAGGCTTAATCAAGCATATTATATTCCTTCTTGAAAGCTGAAAAGGGAAGAAATAAAAAAATAAATTAAGCAAATATTTTGGGAATAAGTTTCATCAGTTCTTTAGTAGCTTCTTCCACTGAATTATAAATATGTCTCATTATTAACTATCATTTCTAGCTTAGCTGGCATTATCATCGAGGCCCAAAAGCCTTTAGTCCAAAACTTGGATCTCAAACCATCAAACTTTTTCCTTTGAGCCAAAATTTCAAGCGGGAGATCATTAGATGGCCTCTATCAGATGAATGCATGAATTTCAAAATAATGGGTCTGGGGGGCAGAATCATCAGGGTGTTGTCTTAAGCCTCTGTGTATTTGATCAATCTCAATATTAATGTTCTCTGGAGAAGTGCCTAGATAGCAAGCAGCTATTTCATTAAATGTCTCCTTCAATGATCTTGTACTGTCTCAAACTTTGGGTACTCCTATTAGTCTAATATTCTTCCGTCATGAACACAATTCAAAATATAAACATGTCTCTTGAATCTCTAATTGTTTTTTGCAAGATGTTAATTTTACCTGGAGCTATGGACATTTCTTCTTGCAGAGCATTATTACTATGTTTAACTTCAGATATCTCTTGCTTAAGGGCAGCATTCTACTTAATTAGAGACTGAGTAGTAGCAAAATACCAGCACAGAGTTCCTGCATTGTAAGCTTGGCCCCTTTGTCTGAACAATCTGGGAGGTTATTCATCTCTGGAGTCTCCACCTGTGTCAGCCTTGGGTTTATTGTTTGAAACATGAGAAAAAGACACACTGTCGCTGATGGCCCCTCTTTTTCTAGAGGTAGCAATTCTGGCATCAACAGTTTGTCAAGTTCACTTTTTGTGTCTCCTAACAACACTTTATAAGTGGAAGCTGAGATATTTTTGTTAATTTTGGTATGTCTCACCAAGATTGATGAACATTTAAATGGAGGACAATGAGTACAAATGCCCGTAGTCTGGAAACAAGCTTCCTGAGCTAGTAGCCTTGATGAAAGATGAACACTTGGATATTGTGACAGTCACAGAAACATGGTTACAGGAGACCATGACTGGGATGTCAACATGCCGGCACACAGTCTATAGAAGGGACAGGGAGGGGAAAGAGGAGGTGGAGTAGCTCTATACATAAGGAAGGGATCAAAGCTACAGACCTAAAAAGTAAAGGGAAGGACAAAAGCACTCTGGGTCACCTTGGAGACGGGAATGGCATCACAATCCACACAGGGTCGTATACAGACCCTATCTCAAGGAGGAAATGGATGAGAAAATGTTGAGGACATTCTCAAAATGGCTGAAAAAGGAGATACTGTTAATGGGGACCTGGATATGCTACATGTTAACTGGATGACATGTACTGCAGCCACATCCAAGAGCAGGGTCATTCTCGATGCCCTGCAAGGGGCAGGCCTTAGACAGCTAGTGTTGGAACCCACTCAGGAGGAAGCAATACTAGACCTTGTACTCTCAAATGGAGAGAGGATCACAAATTTAGAAGTTGGTAGACATCTGGGAACAAGCGACCACTGCACAGCGTGCTTCACAATAAGCACAACCATGGAGACAAGCCATACAAAAAACAAGCATACTGGACTTTAGAAGGGCTGACTTTGGCAAAATGGGTGAATACCTGAGGAATACACTAGCAAATGGGCAAAAAGGAGGGGTGGAAGGACAATGGAGAAAAATCAAAACTGCCATCATAGAGGCAGCAAGCCTTTGTATGAAACAGATAAAGAAAACAAAGCGGAGTAAAAAACCACTATGGTTCTCAAAAGAGGTGGCAGGGAAGGTTAAGGAGAAAAAGGCTGCATTCAAAAAGTATAAGGCATCACAGAAGGAGCACAACAGGGAACTGTATCAATTAAAGCAGAAAGAAGTGGGGGAAGGCAGTCAGAATAGCAAAAGCCCAAACTGAGGAAAAAATAGCCAAGTCAGTTAAGAAGGGGGATAAAACCTTTTATAGGTACATTAGGGAGCATAGAAAGGTTAAGGGAGGAATAGTGAAGATTAATAAGGAGAGGGAGGTGGGCAGGGGAGACAGTGAAAAGGCAGAGATACTGAATGAATACTTTGCTCAGTATTCACAAAAGAAGATGAGGAGGAGTTACCTAAACCAGACAATAGAAGCACTCTGGAGTGCGGGGTTGACACCAGTCCATTTACAGAAGAAAGAGTCCTGAAAGAACTCCTAAAACTCAAGGTGGACAAAGCAATGGGGCCTGATGGGATTCACTCCAGAATCCTAAAAGAACTAAGGGAGGACCTAGTGACACCACTGACCACACTTTTTAACAAATCATGGGAGGATGGGGTGGTACCTGAGGACTGGAGGAGGGCAGATGTGATTCCCCTTCACAAAAGTGGGAGCAAGGCAGAAGCAGAAAACTACAGACCTGTAAGTTTGACCTCAGTGGTAGGGAAAATGATGGAATCACTTCTGAAAGAAAGAATTGTTGAGTACCTAGAGGCCAGCTGGGCACAGGACCTAAAGCAGCATGGATTTACAGCAGAAAGGTCATGTCAGATGAATCTAATAGATTTCTTTGACTGGGTGACCAAAGTAATAGACCAGGGAGGGGCTGTAGATGTAGCCTACCTAGACTTTAGCAGGCATTTGACACAGTCCAAAAACGATTAATAATCAAGTTAGCCAGCTTGACAGTGGGTCCCAGGGTGGTAGCCTGGGTTGCAAACTGGATGCACAACAGGACACAGAAGGTAATAGTGAGTGGCACACATTCCGAAGAAAGGGGGGTCACTAGTGGAGTACCTCAGGGCTCAGTACTGGGTCCAGTCTTCTTTATCATCTTTATAGGTGACAATGCAGAGGGTCTGGAGGGAAAGGTATGCCTCTTTGCAGATGATGCAAAGATCTGTAACAGAGTTGATACACAAGGGGTGAAAGGATGAGAAGGGACTTGGCAAGGTTGGAGGAATGGTCAGACATATGGCAACTTAGATTCAATGCAAAGAAGTGCAAAGTAATGCATCTGGAAACAAAACCCAGGAGAAGAGTACACAATAGCAGGGGAGGTACTAACAATAATAAAAATGGAACGGGACTTGGGGGTAGTCATATCGGATGATCTAAAGGTGGGTAAGCAATGTGAGAAGTCAGTGAGGAGTGCCAGGGGGATACTGGAATGCATAGGAAGGGGCACCACAAGTAGAAAAAGGGAAGTGGTTATCCCTCTGTAAAGACAGTTGGTGAGACCCCATCTAGAGTACTGTGTGCAGTTTTGGAGACCTCATCTATGCAAGGACATAGACAGGATGGAAGCAGTCCAGAGGAGGGCAACTAAAATGGTGCAGGGTCTGCGTCAGAAGTCAAATGAAGAGAGACTGAGAGAGCTTAATATGTATACCCTTGATGAAAGGAGGGACAGGGGGGACATGATAGAAACGTTAAAGTACCTCAAGGGAATCAACAAAGTTCAGGAGGGTAACATCTTTCAGAAAAAGAGGTGTGTAAGAACAAGGGGACACAATTTAAAGATAGAGGGCGGACGGCTCAGGGGTAATGTGAGGAAATCTTTTTTCACAGAGAGAGTGGTGGATGCATGGAACTGCCTTCCTGGGGAGGTTGTTGGGGCTAAAACAGTGGGGGAATTCAAACATGCATGGGACAGACATAAGGCAATTGTAGTGGGGGGTGGCAGGAAGTAGGCTGTTGGTTAACTAGAATCTGCAGCTTATCCAGTAGGTAGGGAAATGGGTGGACTGGGTGGGCCAAGTGGTCCTTATCTGCCATCAAAGTCTATGTTTCTATGTTTCTATTTTGGCTCTCGAGATGTGGACATTATCCTGAGTGCCAGTAAGTCTTCAACAATTTTCTTTTGAGACAGACTTTCGTAGATGTGCAGGATAGGAGTTCTACCTGAAAAAATGAGTACATTTACAATAGCTTCATTAAGCTAAGTGTCAGTTTTCTTGATGAGGTGGTTGAACTCAGAGTTCAGTACTCCTGGCATTTCAAGTTTAGTGCCATGATGCTCTCCTCCCTCCTACTGGGTGGAGCTCCCCAGTGTCATACCCTCAACAGTTCAGTCTGAACACCTGCTCATCCATTGGTAACCAGATGGATGTGTGAGCATCTAGGGAGGCATAGAAGTGCAGGACCCAGAGGGCTGTGTGCTTCTTCAGCTAGATGGATGTATTCACACAGGTTCAAAGGGACTTGCATGAATGAGGATATGATTGTACTATCTCAAAAGGTAAGACTTTCTTTGCAAAAAATATGTGTTAATGCACCAGTTAGGGTGCAGATTGAAATAAGTAACAGCCAGTGAATGCAAGAATCATTTAAATGTCTCCTTGTGGGGCATACAGCATTCTACCTCTCTACTGTCCAAGATATTAAGGTACTGCACTCAAAATTTTCAGCTGCAATTATATGGTAATTTGTCTGACCCTGATTTTTTAGCCAGACTACTATGCACTAGGGACTGTTGCTCATACATCCCAACTGTCCATCATTATTTAGGGGCATCTCTCATCTTCTCCTCAGAAGTGCTCTGCCCCATATCTATAACATTCAGTGATAACACAGTAATATTAAACTTTGAACAACTAAAAGTACTGGCACTGTGTACTCAGTATGGTGAGCTTGCAATTACATAAAGTATTGTGCTGGAGTTGAGAATATGTTCCCACAGTGACCACATTGTCACTCATTCTATCTGCATGCTACATTTCCATTACAAAAGTTGAGAGGTACCATTTATGTCTTTTATTGTCGCCTGTATCAGGCTGTATTAATAACAGTTTGTGGGCATTGTAACCCTGTCCTGTGATTGCTTACTTGCTTTTGTTTTATCATGTCATTGTTTTTGGGTCCTGTAATCATGACCCGAGTTTCCTATTTTGCTGGTGCAGTTTTAGGTCAATGTATTAGAGTTTTATAACCATGACCCATGATTATTAACTTTTAAATGATTATTTTATGTCACTGTGTCTCCCTATGTAACCCTTTCCCCAGGTCACACCTGGAAATGAGCCTCGGCTCAATGGTACCTTTCCGGTTATCAACTTTTTTTTTTGTATTCCTATTTTACTCCTCAATGCAGGCTCCACAGCAGTATAATCCTTCTCCTTAGAGGAGGTACATCTATATTACCCCAAAGCTCATCAGCCCCCTTGGTTTCCCCACAGATTTATCTGTGGCAGGGCTAAGTGCAGGGCTGCCGGCATTCCCCTCCACCAGGTACGGCCAAATCTGGTGGCGAGAGGAAGACTTCACCAGAGCGGTCAGGACATCATGGGTCTGTGGAGCCCCGGACATTTTTTTTCTGTCCCTTCCCTCCCCTCCAATGTAAGCACATGGCTTCCAAGCCTCCCAACCCATACTGCCCTCCAGCCACTGCTAGAGGGCAGTCACCGGTGGGACAACTAGTCCCTTCTCCAGAGAGGAGGAAGTCCTTCAGATGCTCAGTCCTCTCTCCCTCCAGCTGACCCCCCAGCAGCTGTGGCTAATTCCTAACCCAGGTTGTGGGTGTGGCATGAGTATGGCATCTAGCACCTCCACCCTCAGCACCACCGGGCCAGCAAATGGTTATCAACTTTTAAATAAATAAATATGCTGTACTGTAGCATACAATGCCTGTATGTTTGCTGTGACATTTTCCGTAATACAGGAAGAAAGGTCAGTAGAGGAAAACACAGATTTTATGATAAATTAAAATAATATTACTAAGACAGTGATGACACAATGGTAACTTATCCGGTGAAGGCCAAGATGTGCTGTGCCATTTGGGCACTGCCATATTGAGTCTCAGCAAAATCAAGCATGACAAATGCCATGACTGTAGTATTAAATCACAGTCTTGGCAGACTACTGAGAGTTGGATAGCTAACTGGTTGCAGTGAAAAAATTGATCCCTGCAGCACGCAATACTACTTGGCAAAGGCATACAATATAAATTATTTATTTTGCTGAACTCCTCCCCAGCCATAAGCAGATTCCTTCCAGTCATATTGGAAATGTTTCACACCTTGTTAGAAATATCAGATCTGTTGTGATCCTGGGTAGTTTTGAATCATAGGGCTTCTGATCATGCTTTTAGAAGGTGGAGGCCCACCTGAAATGGGGACCATGTGGCAAATCCATCTGACTGAGCCAGTGCAGTTTGGTAGGGGTAGATAGCTTGGAGAGGGGGAGTTATGTGTTCTTGTCTTGTTTTGATTTTTCTGTTGTCTTCTATGCATTCCTAATTGTATGTAGTTTGCATCTTGTCCCTTGTAATTGTTTTTATCTTCTTTTCTCCTTTTCTGTAAGTTTTTTCTTATAATATCAATAAAGCATATAAAATAAAACAAATATTTATTTTTGGCCTTTATTGCCAATGTGATAAATACTGATTAAACCAGTTCAGAATGCTCAGTGAAAACCCCAACTCACCAAGTTTAGTACACAGTAGGTGATGGCCAAAAATGTCAAATACTTTGCCGAGATCTTTAAAGGCTACACCTGCTATGCCCCCTCCATCTACAGCACTGTTTAAATATGTAATTAACTCTATTAAAGTGGAATGGTCAACACTAAGAACCCCACACTCAAGTGTGGGACAGGTCCCAAATTGCAGTTTGGGTACATTTTTTACTTACTTTCTGTTTACTGAAGCACTGTATATTAGATTGTATTTGGCTGATCCTGTAGGCTTCGACCCTGGAATTTGCTGTAACCAGAAATCCCAGAATCCCCTGCAGCTGACATAAGAGCTGTGGCTTTGAATTATTTAATGGCCTGAAGTACATGTTGGGGATTTTATAAACTCTGATATTTAGTTTGTTGGACCTGCTATCCTCCCAGAGCAAAATACAGTCACAGAGGGCTGCATGTATGTCCAAGAAACAGCAAGACAATCAAACAGGTAATCAGAGCTTATAAAAGCTCTGACATGCAGAGCAGGCTATTGACTCACCCATGTCCACAGCTCAGCTCTGACATCAGCTGCAAGAGATTTGGTGATTTATGGTTACAGCAAACTAGCCAGCAGGATCATCTATATGATCTACTATGCTGCAGTAAACAATAAGTATATTTTATTTGCTTTTACTTTGCAAGCTGGAACCAGACCATCACTTGAGGTGTGTGTCTCTTATGACTGACGGTTCCCTTCACAACTGTGGAGGTGCTATTTTTTTGGGGGTTGTTACGGTAGCATAGCTAGAACCATGATGACATCTTGCTAAGAAAGGAGGGTGATACAAAAAAGGATGAACACTCCACAACCTGCTTCCATTCACGAGTGGAGCTGAAGTACTATTTGTATTCCTGAATATCTCTGCTTCCTCTGTTTGTCTCTGTCTTTTTCTGTACCCCTTCACTTCCCTTGCTAGATCTACTTCTATCCATCCCTCTAACTAAAAAAGTTCCTTTCCCTCACTAGTCCTATCACCTCTCTCCTCCGAGTCAGATCTGGTGTGTTTGGGTCTCCAAAAGGATTCTCACCTCTCTCATGAGAGTCAGGCCTACTGCATAATATTAAAGTTTGGGTCTCCAAGAGGATTCTCTCTTCCCCCATTCTGATCACCACATTCTCTTTCCATCTCTCTCACTCGCTGTCTGTAGCTCTCTCTCATCTGCTCACTATCCCTCTCCATCCCATACAATCTGAAACAGCCTTTCTGATCTGCCTTCTTCCCTCAAGGTTATAATGTCACCTACCTCCAACAAGCCACCCTGGACAGTAATTTCAGTGCTGGCAGTTTGTCCCAAGCTCTGAGTATCTGGCCAATCCCAATGGACATCATCACTATTAAGGTCCACTAATGTTCCAATATGAGGTGCATGAGCTCAGGATGGGACAGGTTTGCCCCTGGCCAACTGCAACACCACACTATCCTAAGAAGGGAAGGAACATTTTTCTCAAGATGTCGACAGAGCAACCAAAACTTTTCCCTGGATGAAAGTGGAGAAATCTGCTCCAAACAGTGAGAGTTTAAACCAAAGCTTTAAAGGACACCATCAGGCAGGACTGAGGGAAGGGCTTTTCATTTTTTATCACTGTATTAGCTCTGGGTAGTTTGTCAGCTGCTTGATCATGGACATAACATACACTGAACTGAAAAGTGATGTAATTATTCTGACTTGTAACTTATCTGATCCATTTAGCCCATGGGGAAAAATCCTAATCATTCACAAAATAAATCTGCATTTTCAGGTTGTGTATTGTTTTCTTTTTAAAATGCTCTTTGTATATAAATTTATTATCAAAATGTTGAATGTGGTGCACTTTCAGCATATTTTAACTGAAAGTCCAAGGAAGACAAATTTGCCACATAGTAAAAATAAAACATAAACATAAATGAATTTCACCAGACCGTCACGTTTTTCCTTTGGATAATTCCTCATACAGCACATAAGTTCCATCACCTTGCACTATACATCAAATGTATACCAGGATTTGTAAATAAAGCATACTTTGTTAATATTAGGGATTTCATCTATTCTCCTGTAATTCCATGTGCTAGGTTTGAGTTCCTTCATGCAATGTTACATTCCACTCTAGGTCTTCCCCAGGAGTCACTGTTATTCACATATTCAAGTACCCCAATCCTTTTAGAATCAGGGTGCAAGGTCTCTGCATCTCTTCTATGACTCCACTGTCCCAGCACTGTGAGACAGGTTCATGCAGTCAATCCAGGTAAACTAAACTGAAATGTGATCTGCTCATCTTAAAAACTAGGCTAGGCTAAGGTATAGATTTTACTTATTTCCCTTCAACTCTCTCATCTTCTGTGCCCATACTACAGTATATTTCTACCAACACCTTTTCACTCTTCTAAGACAGAGTGTGGATGGGGGGAGGGGGGCAAGATCTAAACTAAAACAGACTGAACATTCTCAGTAGTATCCATTTTCTGATGGAATGCACCATCATACAAGTTATACATCCTTCCCTCAACCCCAAACTGAAGAGGTTTGACAATGGACCAAAAAGGCATGTGTGCAGTAATGTACAAAGTGTACCATTTATATATGTGTTTTATTAATTGTTCTTAATTGCATTATGTATGTTGAGGTTGTTCACTGTGAGGTGTGTTGGATCTTAAAAGGTGTGAGATACATTAACAATGTTTACTGTAATGCCTCAATTGAAAGACTATTTAAAATTATTTTTGAACAGTGTTTTATATATATATATACACTATATATATATTTATATTTATATTTATATATATATATATATATATATATATATATATATATATATATATATATTATAGTGGCACAGTAGTTGAGGAGCTATTTACATATTAAACCCACAATTTTATACCTTAATAACTTTGCAACTGTTTAACAGATTTGCCTGAAATGTGGAATACAGAATCAAGACCCATCCACCTTGGGATCTGCTAAGTTTCATACCAGTCACATATCACGGCTGCAGAGTTATTAAGCATGAACTGCGCACGTCTTATGCTTTTCTGAATTGCTGTCATCTGAGGTCGCACAGTTGTGCGACCAGTCTGAAATCTTCAGCAACTTGTAGCTAGGGTCCCCGATGTGCCTTTTGAAGATTTCGTCAAAAAATATTAAACGGTTCAAAAGTTATTCAAAAAACAAGTTCCCATTATAAGTCAAAGGGAAAAGTTAACAAAAAGTTTGACAGTGTCGCAAATGCAGTTTTTACTTTCGCAAATGGCCCTTTTACTGTCGCAAATCCACCATTTTGTTTTCAGTTAGCGATCAGAAAAATGCTTGGCATTTAAAATTGGGACCCTCTAGCAACCTAATTCTTTTTGTATTCGCCTAGTCAGACCCTGAGGATGCTAGCCATGTTTTTATTTTGGGGTAAAACACCCCAGAAATATGTTTTTCAAATTTCTGGAAAAAGTACTTTTGCAAAGTACTGTCACACTTGTGAAACTGTCGAATGAATTTGCTAAAGCTTTCGCAAACTTCAACAGTACTTTTCTAGGCTGTGGGAAAATTACAGCAATTCTTTGGCACCCCTGCTGCAAAAGAACGGTTTGGTGTTTTGGCCTGAAATATAGAGGGATCACAGCCAACATCTCACAGATGTGCCTTTCAGTGTTTTGTTGAAAAAATATTACATGGTGGTAAAGTTAAGGCACTCCAAATTTGACACTTTTTCCCATAGGATAACATTACGACATCCAACACATTACAGGAATCTTTGGCGCCCTGCTGCAAAATAATGGTTTGGTCTTTTGGGCTGAAATTTGGAGGTTAAATAGCCAGCATCCCACAGATGTGCCTTTTAGTGGTTTGGTGAAAAAATATTACAGGAAGCCAAAGTTATGGCACTTGAACTTCTCTTTTTCCCCATAGGAAAACATTACGGCGTTTGCCACACCTTTCAGGGCCTGTATCTCGGAAACGGTGCGAGATATGGACGTTTCATCGGAAAAATGCTTTACTGGGGGCTAAGTACAAAACTAGCCAGGAAAGTCATAAATCATACGACTTTAATTTTTTTTCTACGTCATACGGTTCCTGAGTTATAAGCAATTTAGTATTCCAACTCCTCATTTTCTGCTCCGAGAACCATTATTATGCATACATTCTTTGTACTCACTGCCTTTCTTTATGCAGCTTTTGGTAAAAACCAGCCTGTGCGCTTACACTACTGTTACCATTACCGTTTTCGTTTGTGGTTCCATTCCCGGTTTACTTACCGTTCACGTCTACGCCACCATGTGCGTTACCCTTTGCGTTTTCATTTGTGCTTGCTTTTGCATTGTTTTTAACATTTCTGTCTACACTACTGTTTCTCTTTCTGTTTAGCTTTGCGTCACCATGTGCATTATTATTTGTATTTGTGGGCACAATGTTACTATGTGACAAGACATCATGTGGCGGGAGCGGGGGGCCCTTTCCCACCACCGCATTACATTCACTGTTTCTCCTTATCATTCTCAAAAAGAAGGGAAATTAGAGGCAAAAAACTCTGTTTAATGCATTAGTTAGGATTGTTCCACACCAACAAAAGCGAGAATTTGGCATTAGGGTTGAAAGCCCTGGCCCCCGGCCCAAACCCCAACTGGCATCGGAGTGTGCATTAGGGTTGTTGGTCCTAACTCTCACCCATTCTCCTACAACTCTGCTTCTTTACACATATGATGGGGTGAAAGTTGGCCGACAACCGTAATGTACACCCGATGTCGGTTAGTGTGGGCAGAGAGGCCAACCTCAACACCGAATTTCCCTCGCTTTTGTCAGTGTGGAACAACCCTAACTAATGCATTAAATGGAGTTTTTGCCTCTAATATATATATATATATATATATATATATAAAACAGAACACTGTGTTAATGCATCATTTAGGGTTAAAACACAAAAAGTCAGGAAATGAAACCTTTAGGGTTGCCCCTCCTCCTCCCTCATGTACCCCCCCATCCTCCCGAGATTGACAGATGCCGGGGTGTGTCATTGGGATTGTGAGGCCTAAATATCACCCCATACCATTTGTAATCATGTTCACAAGCCACAGTAAAGAAGAATGGGGTGACATTTAGGCCTCACAACCCCAATGTCACACCCTGTCTGTCAATCTTGGGAGGATGGGGGTACATGAGGGGGGAAGGGGAACCCTAAAGCTCTCATTTCCTGACTCTTTTTGTTTTAACCCTAAATGATGCATTAATGCAGTTTTTTGCATAGAATTTCCTTACGTTTTGAAAAAGCATAGAAAAGTAGCAAGTTGGTGGGAGCACGGGGCTCTTTGGGCCCTGTGCGCCACCCACTTGAAAATTTCTGCCTAACATAACAGTACTGAATATCATATGTATTGGTGGTGTCCCATGCTCCCACCACCTTGAAACAAAACAAAGTTTCATTCATCGAGTGGCATAATTCTGCACCCTGTTTACATGTCAGACACCTAACCACTGAAAATTACCTCCATGGCAGTAAGGCTAGCTACCCTATAAATGTGAAGCCACTACCATGATGCAAAACACTATACACAAAAAGTAAGGTTCATCACGCAATATCTTGACAGCAAATTCATTTTCCAATACCTAAATACAATAGCTCACATGTACAAGACATCCCCTCAACACTCCCCAAATTTTAAGTTAAAAGACCAAACCATTTCCGACATGTTACATTTTAAGGTTTGAGATTTTAATTCATTGGATTGACATAATTCTGCACCTGTTTAAATTTTACACATGTAGCAACTGAAAAGTACATCCATGGCAGTAAGTATAGCTGCAGTACTCTATAAATTTCATGCCACTACCACAATGCAAAACGCTGTCTGCAAAACGTAAACTGTGCCATGCAATATCTCTGCAACAAATGTATTTTTTGACACCTAAACACCATAATTCACATCTACAGGACATCCCATCAGCACCCTCCAAATTTCAAGTTAAAAGACCAAACCATTTCTGTGATATTTAATTTTAAAAGTTGTTAAAATTGGGCTATCTGGTCCCTCCAAATCTGGCCATTTAGTCCCTCCCTCATGAACAAAGACTGCGATCAAAGAATTTCATGATCAAAGAATTTGCAGGCTCATAAGCAAAGATTCTGCAGGCTCATGATCAAAGAATAAAAAATTTTAAAACTAAATTTTTAAACATGAATATATGATACCACAGCCATGACTTGATAGAACGAAGTCCACTGAGCAAAACTCCCATTCTACAGTAGTTTGTCTTTCTAAGTCACCCCAGACTGAAAAATTAGATTGTTTTAATCTGGCCATCTAGTCAAGCCCTCGCGATCAAAGATAGCAGTCAAAGAATCTTGCGATTAAAGAATTTGCAGACTCACTATCAAAGATCGTTAGCGAGCCGTGATCAAAGAATTTAAAACTTGAAAACTCTACTTTTTGACTGAATTACAAGAAACCACAGCCATGGCTCAATAGAGCGAAGCCCCCTGAGCAAAACTCATCCAAGGTTTACTTCAGGAGTCACCCCTGAGCTGAGCTATTTGTTTTTTTACAGCCACAAAATGAAAACAAGATGGTGGCCGTTGCGGTCCAAGAATTTCTTGCGGTCAAAGATTCTTTGATCACAAGCCTGTAAATTCTTTGATTGTGAAGAGGGACCGATGGCCAAAACCCCATTCTTCTTTCGCAGAAATAACCATATAAATTCTCTTAGACTTATAATGGGAACTTAAAACTTTAATAACTTTTGAATGGATTAATATTTTTTCACCAAACAAAAAGCAGCGTGTTCCTTGACCCAAGCTCTTTCAATGTTCCAAGTTGCAGAGTGGCACACCATACAATAGCCACGCAGCACCATGGACAAATTCTAAAAAACTACCCACATGACTGTCAAAGTGCATTTTCAGTGTTTTGCTGCACAAAAACAATAAGTCTGACTGAAATGAAATTTGGAAGATCAAGACAGCTACCAAGCCCCATCACATACAAATTTTCCATAAATCCATTGAACAAGTCCAAAGTTATTAAAGTTTAACATAGAAGTGGTGTACAACTCTAAATACGAGGTGTGACTGTGCCCCATAAGATATATATATATATATATATATATATATATATATATATATATATATATATATATATATATATAGTAGCACGTAGTGCTACCATAGATTAGGGTTGAGGAGCCATTTCTATGTTAAACTAAACTTTGCACCTTAATAACTTTGCAACTGTTTGATGGATTTGCCTGAAATTTGGAATTTATGATCAAGAACCATAGGCCTTGGGATCTGCCAAGTTTCATACTGGTCAGATATACGGCTGCTGAGTTATTAAGTGTGATCTGTGCGCGCGTTTACACTTTTCTGGAATTCTGTGGTCGTGCCTACAGGTAGTATGGTTTGTGTGACCGGCCCAAAATCCTCAGGGAACATGCAGTCGGGGTCTCCGATGTGCCTTTTGAAGATTTCGTAAAAAAATATTAAACGGTTCAAAAGTTATTCAAAAAACAGTTTCCCATTATAAGTCAATGGGAAAAGTTAACAAAAGTTCAACACTTTCGTAAATGCATTTTTACTTTCACAAATGGGCCTGTTACTTTCACAAATCGGCCATTTTGTTTTCAGTTGGTGATCATAAAATGGTTGGCATTTAAATTTGGGACCCTCTAGCAACCTAATTTTTTGTATTCACCTAGTCGGGCCCTGAGGATGCTTGCCATGTCTTTATTTTGTGGTAAAACACCCCAGAAATATGTTTTCAAATTTCTGGAAAAATTACTAGCAAAATTACTTTCGTGCTCTTGAAGTGTAGCGAAATTTTGTAAAGCTTAGTAAAGTGGACAGTAGTTTTCTAGTCTGTGGAAAATGA
The DNA here is from genome assembly GCA_016271365.2 of Neoceratodus forsteri. Classification (NCBI taxonomy): domain Eukaryota; kingdom Metazoa; phylum Chordata; order Ceratodontiformes; family Ceratodontidae; genus Neoceratodus; species Neoceratodus forsteri. The sequence continues at coordinate 624,471,544 of CM057458.1, read as the reverse complement.
CAGCAATTCTTTGGCACTGTGTGCAAAAAGAACCGCTGGGAGTTTTGAGCTGAAATTTGAGAGCAGAGCCGACATCTCTACAGATGTGCCTTTCAGTGTTGTATTGAAAAATATTACATGGCGGCAAAGTTACAGCACTCCAAATTTGACAGTTTTTCCCATAGGATAACATTACGGCGCCTCGACGACATAGAAATCCTTTGGCACCCTGCTGCAAAATAACGGTTTGGTCTTTTTCCTGAAATTTGGAGGAAGACAGCCAACAGCCCACAGATATGCCTTTCAGTAGTTTGGTGAAAAATATCACAAGCAGCAAAGTTACAGCACTCAAAGTTGACATTTTTCCCATATAGGATAACATTGTTGCTAACGCATAACAGAAATCTTTGGATTCCTGCTGCAAAATAACAGTTAGGGAGGCAAAGTTATGGCATCCGAACTTTCTTTTTCCCATAGGATAACATTATGGAGTTCGCCGCCTTTCAGGGCCGTATCTAGGAAAGCGGTGCGAGATACGGACTTTTCGTCGGAAAACTCCAGCCCCTAATGGGGCTAAGATTCAAATTAGCCAGACAGTTGTAAATAATATGACTTTTAAATTTTTTTCACGTCAGACGGTAGGTAAGGCCATGCAACTACTAAGTGTGGTATGCTGCGTGCAGCTGCAATCAGGGATGTGTACGCTTGGTGTACATGCCTTAGTTTGCTGTTGATCTCCACTGAGCATGCAGTACCTGGTCAGGTGGGTGGGGATGTCTCATAGTACATTTAGACAATTGTTTGTTATTTCTGTCACCTGCTGCTGGATGTCTGTCATTGGTTGTGTTGACTTGGTCCTCCCCCATACTTGAATGTGTGTGTGTGTCTGTGTGTGTGTGGTGCTGGGGGGTGAATTCGGAGTTAGGGTTTTCAACCCTAACAGCGAATTTCCTCACTTTTGTCACTGTGGAACAACCCTAACTAATGCATTAAATGGAGTTTTTTGCCTCTAATATATATATATATATATATATATATATGTGTGTGTGTGTATATATATATATATATATTATAGTGGCACTACCATGACACTATAATTAGGGCTGAGTGCCCCATTTAAGGTTAAATTTGAAATTTTGCACCTTAATAACTTTGGCACCATAAGATGGATTTGCCTGAAATTTGGAAAGCATGATCTGGTACAATAGATCTTTGGACCTGCCAAGATTCGTTACTGTCAGAAGTATGGTTGCATAGCTACAGAGTACAAAAAATGCATAAATTACAGTTTTTTGTGTGTTTCTTTGCTCATGCCTACAGCCCACACACATTGTGCGTGGGCAGTCTGAAAACATCATGGAACATGCAGTTGGAGTTCCCAATGTGTCTTTCAAAGATTTCATGAAAAAATATTAAACGGTTCAAAAGTTATTCAAAAAACACTGAATTCAATGATAGTCTATGGGAAAAGTTAACAAAATATTCAAAAGTGTTGCAAATGCAGTTTTTACTGTCGAAAATTACCACTTTACTTTCATGATTCAGAATTTTTTTTTCAGTTGGTGGTCAGAGAAATGCTTGGCATTTAAATTTGGGACTCTCTAGGGACACAATTCTTGTTGTGTTCTCCTAGTCGAGTCCTGAGGATGCTAGCCATGTCTTTTTTGGGGGTAAAACTCTACAGAAAGATGTTTTTAAAATTTTTGTAAAAAGTAGTGTCGCAAACTACTTTTGTATATGTGACACTGTCGTGATTTAGTGTCATGATTTGCGAAAGTACTTTGCAACACTATGCTCAAAACAATAGGGAATTTTTGCCACCCTGCTGCAAAAGAACGGTTTGGCCTTTTGGGCTGCAATTTGCAGGAAAGAAAGCCAAGATCCCACAGATATGCCTTTTGGTGGCTTGGTGACAAAATATTAGAGGGCTGCAATGTTACAGCACTCCAAGTTTGACAATTTTTCCGGTAGGATAACATTATGGCGTCCGCCAAGCCTTTCTGGGCCTGTATCTGGAAAACAGTTCAAGATACAGATTTTTTGTCAGAAAAATGCTTAGTCCCCCACTAGGGGCTAAGTACAAAACTAGCCTGAGAAGTCATTAATAATATGAGATTTTCATTTTTTTTCTACATCGTACGGTTCCTGAGATAAAAGGAATTTAGTGATCCAAGTGCTCATCTTCTGGTACGATGGCCATTATTATGGCTACATTCTTTCTATTCACTGTGCTTCTGAATACACCTTTTTGGGACAAAAAGCATGTGCATTTTGGTTACTGTCATCGTTTGCATTTACATTTCCGCTTGTGTTTCTGTTACTATTTGCATTACCGTTAACAGTTGCGTCAACGTGTGTGTCATCGTTTGCGTTTGGGTTTGTATTACCATTTGCATTACTGTTTCCTTTTGCATCACCCTATTCATTACTGTTTGCATTTCTGTTAACGTTACCATTTGCGTTTGCGTAATCATTTGCATTTCTGTTACTGTTACCGTCAGCGTTTGCATTTGCACCTGCATTTCCGTTTCATTTGCGTTACCATTTTCTTTTGTGTCACCATTACCACTAGCATTACCATTACTGTTTGCATTTGTACTTGCGTTTCTGTTGCTGTTTGCATTTGCGTTTACATTGTGTCACCATTACCCTTATCATTAGAGTATCTGTTTATGTTATCATTATCTTTTATATTTGCACTTGCGTTAACATAACCATTCGTGTTTGTGTTTTCGTTTGCATCATTGTTAGCATTATCATTAGCGTTTATGTTTACGTTACCATTACCATTTGTGTTTGAGTTTCCAACACTGTTACCATTAGAGTTTGTGTTTGTGCTTGCAATTCTTTTTGTGTCACCGTTACAGTTAGCGTTAATATTATTGTTATCATTTGTACTTCTGTTTCCATTGGCATTTCTGATTGTGTTTCCATTTGCATCACTGTTACTGTTATTGTTAGCATTTCTATTTACTTTACTGCTACCAGTTTGCGTTTGTGCTTGCGCAGCCATAGACATAACCATCAGTGTTTGCGTTTGCATTTTCATCAGTGTTATCATTACCATTAGCATTTGCATTAACAGTACCATTACCATTTGTGTTTGCTTTTACACTTGTGTTTACGTTACCATTAACATCTGTCTTACTGTTTGCGCTTGTCACCATCACTGTTAGCGTTTGAGTTTCTGCTTGTGTTACTGTTTGTGTTTGTGCTTCTGTTATCATCAACATTTGCTTTTTCATTGCCATTTGTGTTTATGTTTCTGCTTGCATTTATGTTACCATTTGCGTTATTGTTTCCGTTTCTGTCACCATTTGTGTTCCTGTTTACGTTTGTGCTTAAACTTCACATTTTTTGTGTGATTATAACTTTGTACCTGTTGAACTGATTTAGAAACATAGAATTTGATGGCAGATAAGGACCACTTGGCCCACCTACTCTGCCCATTTCCCTACCTAATGGATAAGCTGCAGATCCTAATTAACCAACAGCCTACTTCCTCCTACACCACATTAGAATTGCCTTATGTTTTTCCCATGCATTCTTGAATTCCCTCACTGTTTTTGACTCTATGACTGCCTCAGAAAGGCCATTCCATGCATCTACAACCTCTCTGTGAAGAAATAAAGTAAAGTTTATTTCTATAAGGCACCTTCCCAAGCTCAGGGCACCTTTACAAAATTCCATAAGCAGCATTAAAAACCACAATAATAAATAACATTTTATATATAACAGCTTTAACATAATTTACATCACTGAAATGCTTGATTAAAAAGGAAGGTCTTCAAGGTTTTTTTTAAAGCCCTCCACAGTCAGGCTATTTCATATCTGGCAAGGTAGAGAATTCTACAGGGTAGGAGCCATAAAGGCAAATGTTCTTCCACCAGATGTTTTTAAGGTCACCCTGGGAATCTCTAGCAATCCCTCATCAGAGGATTGGAGGGAGTGGGAGGGGCAGTAAGTAGTCAGGAGTTCATCCAGGTAGTAGGGTCCCAACCCATGTAGGGCTTTATAGGTCATCAACATGACCTTGAAAGTGATCCACCACTGTACCGGCAGCCAGTGCAACTCACAAAGCACAGGTGTTATATGGTTGGACCTTGGGCTTCCAGTCAACAACCTAGCCGCCGCTGTTTGCACCAGCTGCAAGCAGCGAATATCCCCTCCAGGCAGTCCTAGATAAAAGGCACTGCAGTAATCAAGATGACTGGCAACAAAGGCATGGACCAGGGCAAGAAGATCCTCTGGTGAATCCAGATGTTTCACCCGTGCTATATTCCTTAGATGGAAAAAGGATGATTTGACCACGGCCGACACCTGCGCCCTCAGGGTCAGGCCCTCATCAAATATAACACCAATGTTAAGTACCTGGCCAGATGCCATAAGTGGGGTCTCTCTCAGAAATAAACATGAGGGTTTTCCCACATATGAACCTGACATCCTCACCCCCGGTTTCACCACCAATAACTCTGTTTTTCCCAGATTCAACTTCAGCCAATTGGTACTCATTCAATTCTGTATTTCCAGGAGGCAGTTGTTAAACAATGTACTTAACTCAGACTCCTACTCGGGCACAAAAGACATATAGAGTTGAGAATCATTGGCATAGCAATGAAACTTCAACCCATATTGTCTTATAATGTCCCCCAGTGGAAGCATGTACACCGCAAATAACATGGGGGACAGCACCAAACCCTGTGGCACTCCACAGTGTAGACAGTGAGAGGCCAAAGAATGAATCCCTGACACTACTCTGAATCCTACCCTGTGGGAAAGGTTTAAACCAACTGTGGACCACCATCCTTAGTCCACAGAGAAACCACAAGTGATCGAGCAGCACCCTATGATCCTTGGTGTCAAACACTGCTGAGAGATCAAGGAGAACCAAGATAGAATGAGTTCTCCAATCTCTTGCCATCAGGAGATCATTTAGTACCCAAACAAGAGCTGTCTCAGTACTATGCATTTTCCTGAAGCCAGATTGGAAAGGGTCATAAATACTGTGAATAGTTAAATGGTCCTCCAGCTGCAATGCAACCACCTTCTCGACAATCTTTCCCAAAAAGGGAAGGCTCGAGACCGGTCTGTAGATTTCTGGGCAGTTGGGATCAAGGGAGGGTTTTTTTTCAAAATGGGGCATACTATTGCCTCCTTCAAGGGATCAGGAAAGATCCCTCTCTCCAGTGACACCGCAACTATCCCTGTAAGGATCGGGCCAATAACCTCTTCACACCCCATAAGTAGGTGAGTAGGGCCCGGATACAATCTACAGCAGGTTGGCCGCAAAGTCTGGATGATCCTCACTACATCCAACACTGTTGGTTGAATGAAGGTGAACCAAGTTAATTGGGTATTTGTGTCCCTCAGTTGATCACTACAAGACCCTATGGGGAGGCGCTGGCTGATCTCATCCCTGATAGTGGACACCTTATTAGTGAAAAACTTCTCAAATTCCTCACATTGTAATTGTGACAATGCTTGACCAGCTTGAAGACAGACTGGATTGCACAATCTGTCCACAGTCCGAAAGAGCTGGGCCAGTCTATTCCTCACTGGAGAAATTTTCCTGGACAGGAACTCTGCCTTCCTATGGGAATTTGCTAACTGATAGGTCTTATAATGATCTAACAGTCTAAGCCTGTCCACTTCCATGTGAGTTTTCCACCAGCGTCTCTCCATCTTCAGCCCTGTCCCTTCAACCCACGGATCTCCATGGTAAACCACGGGGCCCTCAGGTAGAGAGTACAGGGACAAACACGGACTGGAGCAATGACATCCAGGGCCCTCACAACTGCCCTATTATAGGCTAGCACTAAGGACTCTGGGTCAGTACTATCCATTGGAAAGCCCAAGAAGTCCAGTTCTGTCATTAGGCCTTCTGAGGTAACTCCTCCCAAAGGACAGAACTGTATTATCTCCTTAGGGGCACGCCTCTTTCAGGGGGCTGCAAAACTGAACCTCAAGGCATGATGGTCAGACCAACTGATGGGCTCCACCTCCACACCAGAGAATTCCATACCCAGATGGAATATCAAATCCAATGAGTGTCCCCTCTTATGGGTTGCAGAGGTAATAACCCATGTCAGGCCCAATGAATCCATCAATTGGAGGAGGTTTTGACCAAATGGCGCAAGTTCATTGTCGACCCAGGCATTGAAATCCCCAGAATTGAGGTGACTTCTGGTTGGGGCAACGGACCTAATGGTTGCCTAAACAAATCGCTGAATGACTGACCAGAAATAATCCACGTTAATCCATATAGAAAACATCAATCCTGTCGACCAAAAGATCAATAAAGGATTATCTAATGGGACCAAAACACAGTATGAAGAAGATTCAGTTGAATGGAGCTGTAAAACAAAAGATAGCTGAGCAGGTACAGAACAGCCGAGCGGAGGCCTATGCAGAGCATGAATCCATGGGACAAAGTGGGGAGAAGGCCGCGAGCATGGCACAAGAAACAGAATGCACGGTTACCTCTCGGCAGCTCTGTCAAACCCTACAACAAATAAATGATACTCTGCAGAGATTGGAGGCTAAAGCAGTAGTCCAATGCCAAAATATTGCAAAATTACACCAGAAAACACAAGAAGTTGAGACGGTAATGACAGAATATACCCAGACCACAGACGTGCAACTCGGCCTTCTATAGAGCTGCATCATCGCACTCGCTGTTGGAACAGAAGCTTGAGGAACTAGAGAATTGGAACCTGTGAAACAATATTCGGATCCATGGAGTACCAGAAGGAATGGAATCAGGGAACATGATTGATTTTGTCGACTCATTTTAAGAGAGATCCTTAATCTACCTACTGATACATGGCTTGATATTATTAGGGTTCACAGATCACTGGTACGCAGCCTCGCGATCAGAAGGCCAGACCCAGATCGATAGTACTCACATTTCTGGATTACAGGATCAAAGAGGAGGTGTTAGCCCTAGCCTGGTTGAGGAAAACTATGCATTTTGGAGATGTCATACTGTTTTTGACCATGACTTTACCCCACAGCTGCTTGCTAGAGGAGGAAGGTGCTATAGGTCATTAAATTACTACAGCAAAAGGAGTAAAAGCCTTTGTGGAATACCCAGCTAGGCTGAAAGTTCAAACAGAAAAGGGTCTTTTGAGATTTCAAGAGCTGGCAGAAGCTAAGGAGTTCGTGGAGAGAATGGGTTGCACATACCTGAGGAACAGGGTCGTATGATTCAACAGCAGCTGGGGGAGCAGAACTGGTCTCAAAGAGGCCCAAAAGAGTGAATGGTGGTTCAAGTAGGGACATGTTTGGGGTGTGGGACAAGGTCCTAGCCAAAAGAAACCCCAGACACAGAACTAGAGTGAGGACAGCAGGAACAAGGTGACCTCCGAGAGAACAAGAAGTAGTGCTGAGAACAACTTAACGGGTTGAAGGCTGAAGATGTGAAACGGAATACACTGCAAGTACTTACTCAAAAGAGACTATGTTGTGGACTAAAGGGAGTAAAGTGTGTTCAGAGTGCTTTACAGGAAATGAAAATGACTTTAATAACTTGGGTCTATGCCTGCATAATCAGATTACATGACACATGAATAATAACTAAACGATCTTAATGGGATTGCAGGGGAGGTTTAATGTCTCCTGACTTCCTGCAGCAGTTATAATGCTATGTAGGTATAGGATGTCTCAGGGAAGCAGAATTTGACATGGAAGGTTTATGAGCAGATATAAACGTGGATGTAGAGGAAGGAGGTGAAGGGAATGAAACAGAAGTGTAAGAATCATATCACCATCAGGAATTGGGTTATTTTTCACTTGATTGAGGGTGCGGAGGTGGAAGTGGGAGGAGGAATATAGAGGGCTAATCTTTGGTTTGACACTGGAAAGGGAGCCACTGTATTGGATTGGTGTAAGTAATCAAGGGCTCCTATTATGGAGCTTGAAACAGGAGAAGAGGCTTAGCTGAGAAGGAATATATAAAGTACAGACCATTATATCTGAAACCGTACAAGGATATGGGTTTAAGATATCAGGAGTACAAGAATGGGCATTAATAACACAAAAGATGGGGATGAAAAGATAAGAAGCTTTTAGAGGTATGGGAAAAGGGAATACCATAGAGGAATTAATGAATAAAATAAACAAAATTAGTCGGTTAGTGAATTGTGAAGGGAGGGATTGGAGAAGGGGAAATGATTCTTGGTTGGTTGCTGAGGGCCTTCTTCCCCCATGAGGAGGGATATCGCCTCCCCAGGAGAGAGTACCCCAGTTCGGGAAGTGAGGGAGGAGATTCCTCTGGCCCTATAGAAAACATGAAATTGAGATTGGTCAGGAGTTAAATGTTTATATGAAAGACGGTTAGATCAGCACAGAATATCATTTTCTTCTGGATGGTGCTTGAGACAGAGTGCTCCAATTAAAAAGCTTTCTGATCAATAGAAATTGGTCACATAGAAAAGCAAAAGCTCCAAGTTATGAACAAGAGCTCTCTAGATAGAGATCTCCATTGTAGAGACACTGGTAACCCCTCTGAACGCTTCCGCATGTATAAGGTGGAGGTAGGACTAGAGCCCCCAAATAGTGGACTTCTACCTTGGAGGTCAAGGATAATGCATTGGTTACTAGCCCAGTTGGCTGAAGTTAAGCTACTGTTATCAAGTAATGGTTTCTATGTTATTTCATATCTGGGATGTGTTCCGTTGCAAGACAGAGTTATGAAATTGGTGAAGGAGATGTGAGGGCTCGAGGAGGAGTCCAGGGGACCCTGAGAATATATTTCTAAATACAGACCCTTTCAATGGCAGGTAGGGTATGATTATTTGTTCCTATAATGGTAACGGCCTTACAAACCCGGTTAAAAGATCTAAAATATTGAGACATGTAAGGAAAGCTACTGCAGATGTTTTATTTCTGCAGGAGACCCATCTGTCGATGAAGGAGCACAATAAGTTCTAAACTTGGGTTTTGGAGAAATGGCATCTTCCTATAAGTATAGTAGAAGGAGGGGTGATGGTGTTGGAGGCATCTAATTCCCATTTGAAAAATGGAGGCTAAGACGAGATAAGGAGGACGGTATGCGTATGTTGAAAGGTAAATTTAGGGGTAATGTTGTCACACTTGCATCTGTGTACTTTCCCCTGGCTCATCACTACCTGAGTACCGTTCCTTTCTAGCCACTCTATTAGAGTGGGGGTAGGGAGTCATATTTGTGGGGGATCTAATCTATCTTTGAACCTGGATATGGACCTCCTCGGGGGTAAGAGGGAACCACATAGAACAGCTAGGAAAATCTAGAAATTGTTAGGAGAAATGATTATTAGACACTTGAGGCACCAACACACTAGACAGAGGGACTGTACCTTTTTTCTGTGGCCCACAACACATATTTAAGGCTAGACTACATACTAGTCATGAAGACTGAGGTACAAAGAATTGAGGATACTGATAGGGACTTACTTCTGTCTGACCATGCACCCATATATATAAAATAGATCTAGGGACCACTGGAATACCATATGGTGGCTGAACACCTCTCTTTGAAAGATAAAGAAATTAGGACCAGATAGTAGAAACTATAGGGCATACCTTCAGATAATACAGAGCAGGATACCACACAGGCTATCCGCTAGACGCCGCAAAAGCTGGTCTCATGAGGTAATTTATCCAACTGGCCTCGAGTGAAAAGAGGAGCGGGAGGCCAGAAGACTTAAGCTAATAGGGCTGATAGCAGATTTGAGGGGCAGCAAAAAAAGTATGACAAGGAGCAGAGGAGACAGTTGTTGAACTATAAGAGGAGTTGACGGAATTTTGGATTATCAGATGGAACAGAGGTTGCTCTTTCTGAGACAACAACATTATGAGAGGGGACCTCGATTGTTGCGCTACCTGGCTAGCAGGCTGAGGGAAAATGGGCAAGAGCAATGATAATGAAGGTGTGGCATCCAGGGATAGGCAAAATTGTTCAAGGGGTTCATGAGATAGCAGACGCCTTCAGAATATACTATACTGAGTTATACGAGAAGACACCAAAGTGGTAAGGGAAGACATAAAGAGATTCCTGAGTTCACTTAAACTATCAGCCTAAATGGGAGCAAGGGAAAGGTTAATGGGACCTGTGAGACCAGAGGAAATAAAGGAGGAGATTAAAAGGCTTAAGGTGGTAAATGTCCGGTTCGGATGGACTCCCAGAGTTCTATAAATGCTTTGGGAACCAGATACAGACACTTCTGGGAAGGTTTTGAAGAGATCATGAGAGACAAGGCTGCAACCCTCCTTCTTGGGCCCAGGCAGTGATTTCATAATACCCAAGCCGGAAATGACCCAACAAAATGCCTTCCTTCATAGACCAATTTTTATTGAACACTGATTACAAAATACTTACATCTCTTTTGGCAAGACATATTCAGGAGTACCTCCCCCCTTTAATACAGATAGACCAATATGGTTTCATACCGGGAAGACAAGCACAGAATAATCTTCATATAACAACATATATAATTGATCAAATTTCCATGCAAAAAATACTGTCGCTGTTAGTAAGTCTTGATGCTGAAAAAGCATTTGATAGAATATCTTGGTTGTTTCTGAAGGAGGTCCTTTCCCAGTTTGGGTTCCTGAGGCAGCTGATAACGGCCATATTTAAGTTATACGAGTCTCCGAGAGCGCAGGTTAGAGCGAATGGACATATCTCTGGGACTTTAATTTGGAAAAGGGAATGTGACAAGGGTGTCCTCTCTCCCCATTATTGTTTGCCCTGTTCATTGAACCTCTTGCTCAGAGCATCCATCAGTGCCCAGAGATAAAAGGAATTAATATGGGGGGACAAACTCACAAACTGGCTTTGTATGCTGACAATGTTCTTTTATATGTAGCGGACCCTGTGGAGTCTTTGCCAGCAGTATTCAGATGGCTAGATAAGTTTTCTGGGTTGTCGGCTATAAATTGAATAATAATAAAACCTGAAATTCTCTGTTTTAATTTTACCCCAACTGAGGAGTTTAAAGTAAGTACCCATGTTATGGGATCAGACAGAGATAAAATATTTAGTAAAGTTGGGTAGGAACAATGCACAATTGAAAGAGTTGAACTATCCTCCTATAATAGTGCAGCTTAAAAGTAATTTTCAAAGATGGTCCCTTCTACCCATCTCATTTAGTGCTAGGGCTCAAGCCTCAAGATGAACGCATTACCACACCTTCTCTACTCATTTCAATGTGTCCAATGTCTGTTAACTCTGGTGGATCTGAGACCTGGCAGAGTATGTTTTTTTCCTATTCCTGGAAGGGTAAAAACCCAGACTAAGAAGATCTTTTCTTCATCTTCCTAATGAAGAAGGGTGCCTTGGTTCCCATGCCTGCAGGGCTACTGGGTGGCAGTGCAGATGAGGTTGCACTACTTTGGGGCAACCCGGTGCTACACCATTGAAGTGAATAGATCTCTGGAAACAAAGGATACCCTTTATGGACGGTGATGTTTGGGCCTCTGGATACAGGGGAAATGTTTGGTTTCTCAGGCACAAGGGTGTTGGAAGGATGGAGGAGGAATAAGCAGAAGGGCCACATTTAGGAATCTATAGAGGTACAGATGGTGGGCATATGACCATCAGTTTATACCAGCAATGCTTGATAAATGGTATCAGAAACAAGCTAGACGGGTCTGTGCATGCCTTATCAGATAATGACTGGGAATACTCTGCTCTCTTTGAAGCAATTCAGGAAAATATGGCCTGAAGCAGACTGATAAAATCAGGTATTACCAATTGACAGACTACTTGAACATGCAAATTAACAAAATAATGCTGGAGGAGCCGTTGGAGAGAGAGGGCTATTTCAAAGAGTGTGGGGGGCAAGGGGCAGACCATGCCATTTCGTGGCTGTATAATAACTATGTGGCAGATATGGCCAACACATCCCAGCATATAAAGAAAAATGGGAACAGGACTTAGTAATTCTTATAACAGATAAACATTGGTCTCTGATGTGGAAGTAGGTGGTCAACTTCTAGCTCCTTAATGTGGAGGGACTTCTGTTGGAAGTTGAGAACCAGATATTTTTAGTACCAACATGAATGGCACATTTGAAGGAGGGACCACAGCTGGGTGCTGAAGGGCTTGTGGAGAACAACATGCCTCACAGGCACATGTCTTTTGGTCATGTCCAGGTATCACCGTATATTGGAGGGAGGTTAGAAAACATCTAGAACAAATATTTTCAATTCAGACACAGTTGGGACCTGAACACTTGGTTTTAAGATTAATCAGGGAGGCTAGAGATAAGGATGCCAGATACCTATGGAAGATCCTGGTTGTGGCAGCTTTAAAATTATAACTAAGAATTGGTTGCGCCGAGAGCCCGGGGTAGGGGAATGGAAGGATATGGTTGAATCCATACATTTGATGGAAAGGTTAACGATCAATCTTAAGCAAAAGCCACAGATATATCAACAGAAATGGACCAGATGGTTACTCCATGACAGTGGTTAAGAGAGATGCCTGAACTGCACTAAAAGAGATATTTACCTTTACATCAAAGTTAGAGAATGTCCCTGATTAACTCCTGTTATAGGTATTTTCTGGATATGAGATAACTTGTTATAGATAGTGAAAGGACGAACACATCCCAGACAGTCGCACCTACTGTTACTGTTATAGCTAGACTGTAGTAAAGTTGACTATGGTGAACCAAAAGTACTGTAATATTTTGGTGATGTTGTTAGTGCTAGGGCTTTACCCCAAAGAACAACATGTGAATCACGTAAATGATGTAACAAATGCTGACAAATGAAAGATAATATGCTAAGTATTAAAAAGAAATCCCCAGAATTAACCATCAGGGGATCCAATACCCTCGGCGATGAAATCCACAACCTCCCTCAGGAATTCCCTCCCATCACCTGGTGGATGATAAATGAGAAGTATCCTGAAGCTGTACCTGTACCCACAATACACTCAAAGGAGTTGGTACATCCAGCTGGTATTTCCTTGAGGTCCAGTTCCTGTCTAAAACAGACAGCAACTCCTCCACCCCTACGGTCCACTATCGGGCAGTGAATCACTGAGAACTCAGCCAGAACTGCAGATTCCAAATGGGGCCCACATTTTCATAAAGCCAGGTCTGGTGATGCAAGCTAAGTCCACAGATATAACAAGATCTGCCACCAAAGCAGTATTGTTTCTAATAGATCTAGCATTGCTTAACACCATCCGAAAGGGACGAGACTCCATGGATGACTCCACCTCCTGCCTGACCAAGTCAGTGCCCTTGGGTATGGGTACAAGATATGATGGACCTCGTTCCTGTATCTATTTCACCCCAGGGCACCTCCTGGTTCTAACAGCCTCTATCCACCCACTCTTTTCCCATCCCCCACAAGAGTCCCAGGATCTCCTATTCCCTCCACTCCTTCATATCGAAATGCTGAATATTCGGCCTCTCCTATAAACTTCTGAAGGAAGTGTGGGACATTCAAATGGTCGAAGATCCCTCAGTCTTGAGGGGGAGTACTGCCTGACTGTGTTTTTACCAACCCAGTACATTCAGACCCTATCAATAATACTAAATTATAAAAAAAACCACTAAATCAATACTTTTATTTAATCTGAATATACCTCTTAATAAAACCACTCCACACTCTACTTAAATCAAAAAACTTAAAATAAACAACTATTAACAAAATAAAACCAAACCACACTCAGATGGCAACTCTTCCACTCTCTTGCACAAAGTGGGGGAAAAGAGGGAAGGTTTACAAATCCCATCCACTGTCTCACACTGAAGGGGAGAATAACACAACATTTCCACATTAATGCCTACTTAAACTAATATAAAATAAACAAAATAAATAAAATAAACTATAAACTAATAAAAATAAAATATTCACTCAACAAAAAGTCTCAGTTCATTCAAAAGTCCTGGTCAATCCTGTATTTCTTCTTAAACAATTTTATCACTCCTTTTATCCAAGAGACAGTTGGCAGTAAACATAAAGTTCATGTCTCAGGGAGCCTTGAATGAAATTCAGTTCCTCCTGTGGGATCTCACTTCCACAGAGGACTAAAACCAGTCATGAATCCCAGCGATAAAATCTCAAGTCAGTTCTTTAACCAGATTTTACTTCTCAACCCAAAATCAATTCAAATTGTTTCATATGAACCTGCCACGGTCACTCCCTGTTTAATCAAGAAGTCCCACACATTCAAGTAGCCAGCTTTGTTTTATGTCTCCTCGCAGTCTTCACTCTAACCGGAGTCGAAATGCCTCCAACCTTGCCAAGAAATATTTCATCACATTACCTCTGAGTCATCCCCCCTCAATCTTCAAATTGTGCCCACTTGTTCTTGCACATCTCTTTTTCTGAAAGATGCTACCCTCTTGGACTTTGTTGATTCCCTTGAGGTATTTGAAAGTTTCAATCATGTCCCCCCTCTCCATCTTTTCTTTGAGGCTATACATCTTTACATCTTAAGCTCCTTTAGTCTTTCTTCTTATGTCTTCTGGTGCAGACCCTGCACCATTTTGGTTGCCCTCCTCTGGACAGCATCCATTCTGTCTATGTCTTTGTGGAGATGGGGTCTCCAGAACTGGACACAGTACTCCAGATGTGGTCTTACCAACTGTCTGTACAGAGGGCCAACAACTTCTTGTTTTCTACTGGTGAAGCCTCTCCCTATGCATCCCAGTATCCCCCCAGCCCTCCCCTTAATGCCTTCTCATATTGTTGGCCCACCTTTAGGTTATCTGATATGACTACCTCCAGGTCTCTTTCCATTTTTGTTGTTGTCAGTATCTCACCCCCCTTTGTGTACTCTTCCCCTGGGTTTTTGTTTCCCATGTGCATTACTTTGTACTTCTTTGCATTGAATCTTATCTACCATACATTTGACTATTTGTCCAAACTTGTCAAGTCCTTTTTCATCCTTTCCACCCCACCTTGTGTATCAACCCTGTTGCAGATCTTTGTGTCATCTGCAACATACTTTCCCTTCCAGTCCCTCTGCAATGTCACTTATAAAGACATTAAAAAGGACCGGCCCCAGTACTGAACCCTGTGGTACCCTATTAGTAACCCCCCTTTCTTTGCTGTGGATTCCATTTACTATTACCCACTGTGTCCTATTGTCCAGCCAGTATTTTACCCAGTCTACCACCCTGGGACCCACTCCCAGGCTGGAAAATTTGTTTATTAATCTTTGTGTGGACCGTGTCAAATATCTTGCTAAAGTCTAGGCAGACCATGTCCACAGCCCTTCCTGGTCTACTACATTGGTCACCAAGTCAAGGAAATCAATTAGATTTGTCTGACATGACCTTCCTGCTGTAAATCTATGCTACCTTAGGTTTTGTGCCCCAGTGGCCTCCAGGTGCTCAACAATTCTTTCCTTCCAAACTGACAGGCCTGTAGTTTCCTGTCTGTCTTGCTCCCATGTTTATGAAGGGGAATCACATTTACCCTTCTCCAGTCCTCAGGTGCCACACCATCCTCTCATGATTTATTAAAAAGGGTAGTCAGTGGTGTTACTAGTTCTTCCTTTAGTTCTTTTAGAATTCTGGGGCAAATGCCATCATGCCCCATTGTGTGGCATTTGCAATACTTGGCCTACTATGGTATTTCTATGCAATTTTCATTTGACATCTGCATACATTTTTTGGACAATGAAGCACCAAACATGTATTTTTCAGCACTCATATGCTGGTTTATGCTTGTGCTGCTCTGCAACCATTGAAGAGATTTGGATAAGATTTGGTATACATGGAGTGGAATGGTACCTCTATTGATTTTTCCAATTCCTGTTTCACTGGTACATACTACCTTTGCAGAGTGAAATGCAAAAAATACAGTTTTTCCTATTTTTTGCATTACTTTGCATGATGCATAGTGCTGACAGTGTTTGGTTTATTGGTCTGAAACTTGGCACATAGACCTTTGTTCAAGGATTATGCCAGTTATTGTTTGGTGAAACAATGTTGCTCCATTCCAGAATTATTGCCATTTGAAGTTGCCCCCCTCACGGTTAAAGATTTTTCGGCTGCTGGGTCTGCCATTTTAGCACCTTTTCGGACACGATTTCCATCACTTTGTGGTGGAAGACTTCTTAAGGGTGCAGAAACATAAAAATTAAATATCTCTGAAATGGTTTGGTCTTTTCACATGAAATCTGAAGGGTGTTGAGTGGATGTCCTGGAGATTGGAGTTATGCTATCTACATGTTGGGAAAATAATTTGCTGTGGACATACTGCATGATGCAGTTACCATTGTGTATGCATAGCATTCTGCATGGTGCTACTGGCTTGAAATTTATACCATAGGTAGCCCTACTAGTACAGAGGTGTCTTGCAGTGGTTTGGTGTGTGAAACATTAACAGGTTTAGAATTATGCCACTTCGATGAATGAAAATGTGTTCATTCCACTTCAATAACTTTTGAACTGTGTGTCCAATTTACCTGGCATTTGGACTGTAGAAGTATTTCAAATACATCATTGAGTGTGAAAATCTTTGGGTTGCTGGCAGTTATCATTGCTGAATTGTGCCTGTAAAGTTGTTTGCTTGTGACACTGTGCGATCGTTGAATGGATGGTCACACAATTCTGGACACACAGTGTGCTATGGTACATATCTTCATTTACCAATTTTTGGTTCTGTCGGATATATGGTTCTTGTGTAGTGAAATGGCAAAAATGTTCTTTTCAGCAGTACTGCACAGTTTTCCTGGTGTGACGCTGTGCAACCATTGAACAGATTCAGATAACATTTGTAACACATGTTGTGGTATGGTGCATGTCTTCATTTACCAATTTTCATGTCAGTCAGTCATACAGTTTTTGTGCAGCAAAGCAACAAAAATTCATATGATGGGAGTGAGGAGCCCAAAGGGCCCCAAGCTCCCACTACCACATGCTATTCATTATTTATTGGGCACATTCTCAAAAAGAAGGGAAATTCATGGCAAAAAAAAACTCTGTTTAATGCATTAGTTAGGGTTGTTCCACAGCAACAAAAGTGAGAAAATTCAGTGTTAGGGTTGAAAACCCTAACTGCACATTTCCCCCACCCTCCCCCACACACACGCATGCTAGTAGGGGAAGGACCAAGGCAACACAACCAGCAGGAGGTGTATACCTGTGCTACCATAGCAAGTAGGTAAGAAATCTAACTTCAGGTATCATACAGTATTTCCAAACTTGTTTCACATGGTTAGTTCACCTAAAGGTGAAACAAAGTGGCAGTAGCGAAAACTGTGTACCTTACTTCGTTTCTGACATATGGGTGGTGAAAGGCATCATGGGTGCTGCAATGTTAGTCTATGGGAAATTGCTCAGTTTTGGAACAGTGTAACATTGTCATGCTTAAGTATATTAGCACCAAAGCAGAAAAGGCACATCTGTGGGACCAGGGCTTGCCACCCTGAAAATTTCAACACAAAGGACCCAACCGTTTGCTTATAGGATGATGGCAAAGATGTGCAGTCATCAGGAGCATACTTTTGCAAAATACTGTTGCAAACACAAAAGTGTCATAAATGGACTGCACAATAGTGTCACATTTGTGAAAGCATGCAAAATAGTGTCACAAAATTCTGTCACAAACATGGAAGTGTTGCAAATGCATTGCACGATACTGTAGCATTTGCGAAATATAATTTTTGAAAGTATTTCAAGGAACGTGGAAAACTTGTTTTGAGTCTTGTACACCCAATATACCATATGTGTAGTCTGTGTTATGTGTTGGGGCAGCATGTGGCCCAAGATGGCCAGTTGTCCATAATGATATGTGCTTTGCGGTGCGTGGAACCTCTGTGATTAGAGTTAGCAGTGATGACTCCATGCTGCAGCCCAATGGGAGCATGGGTGTGTGGTTTCATGGTTTAGATAGTTGTATGTTACTTCTGTTACCTGCTGCTGGTTGTGTGGTTGGTTGTGTTGCCTTGGTCCTTCCCTGCTTGCATGTATGTGTGTGTGTGGGGTGGTGGTGGGATGGCGGAATGACTAGTTGAGGTTTCAACCCTAACTCGAATTTCCTCGCTTTGTCACTGTGGAACAACCCTTACTGATGCATTAAACTGATTTTTGCCATGAATATATCTATATATATATATATATATATATATATATATAAGAGAGAGAGAGAGAGAGAGAGAGAGAGAGAGAGAGAGAGAGAGAGATAAAGATGTATATGCATATATATATATATATATATATATATATATATATATAAAATGTTTGTATTTTCAAATACTAGTAGAAACAGTTATGTTAAGAAAGTAGTGGAGCTCTAATTAAAGAGTAGATATCCATTTTAGTGTGTACTTTCATAAATGTGATATTTTCAGCTATTACTTGTAACCTAATATTGCATTTTGTTAGGTTGCAGTTTTCTGTTCAGGATTAAAAGCATGTCATAGTAACATTTCCAATGTGTCTGTATATAACACATGTGACTGCCCTCAGCTGACCACATTGTATTTGTGTATGACATCACATGCTTTCCACTGCAATAAGCTGTGATGTCTCACAGCAGGTGTGACGCTGAATTGGGCAGTCAGATATTTTATACAAGACGGAGTGAAGAACTGTAAGTGGTAAATGCTGCATTATCTCATTTTTATATTTGGAAGATCAATACAGGGAAAAGTAACAGAGCCTGTAAAACATGAGACATGAACATACTGTAATTGCTATAACAGGTGCATTGTAGATGCCTGTATTTTAAACAACTTGTAGGACAAACTATGTGTGTGGAGTATGCTAGTTGTCATAGTCAAAACAACATTGTTCACCAAACAAAAACAGTTTGATTATTTGTTGAACAAATGACAGCATTTTGATGGTGATTTAATGCACATAAACTGGCCTCAGCCGAATGATACCATATCTAAACAAATTCTGGTCAGAGCCAATATGGCTGCAGCATAATGTTATTGATGATGACTGCATCTTAGCTCTCATATCCTTTGGAAACATTCAATGGTGTGTCCCTGAAGGTTCCATGGGGTGATTCTTCTGGTGGTACTCACTCTAACATGAGCTGCCGTTCACTCTTTTAAATAACTCAATTGGTGCTTGCATCATCCACATAATTTTCTCTTTTACATTTCTTACAAAGGATATAACAGCTAGGATGCAACTACTATCAATACATATAATTTGCAGCTGGATTGGCTCTAACCAGAGTTTGTTTTTGAAGCAATGTTGGACATGTGTATGTAAATTGTATTTTTCTATATACTGCATCAGTTGAACATTGAAAAGTCAGTCTCATGTCCTGGACAAGGAGAAAAGGACAGATATACTCATGTAATTACTAATTAAGTATGTTCTCTACCATTTCTTGCACAGAAACCACTGTAGCGTTTCCAATCGGTTTGCACTTCTTGTGTTATCACGGATATGTTTATTCATTTTTCGGGGGTAACAATTGCACCTGAGCTATTGTTCTAAATTTGATATCCAAATTTAACCAGAAGAGACACACTAAGCAGAAGCTTGTTTACAGGTGTGACTTGGAAGCACAAGGAAGTTAAGTAACTTGCTCAGGGTCACACAGTATAAAAGTGGGATCTGTAAGATTCAAACCCAGTTCTCCAGGTTTGCAGCTCAGAACCTTAAACCACTGCGCTATACTGAATTGGAGAATGCTTTGGTTAGGAGAGGCCCTTGACAATCAATCAAGTTTTCACCCCTGACCAAATCATAGCATTATGCCAGTTTGGGTTGCTTATTTGGTGGACTTTCAAGTAAGAAATAAAACAGAAAAGAATGTGAGTTTATTTTCTTTAACCACATGCCCAAGTAGATTGTGAGGCATGAAGAGCTTGCACTGAGTGCCGTTAACACTGAAGTCAGTTTCAGAAAAACAATTCACAACATGGAATGTGTTATTGTGCTTCTGAAATGGGTAACTAAGACAAAAATAATTTGTAGTAAAATGATATATATTTTATTTGTTTTCAGGAAAAAAAACACGTTGTTAGGAAAAGGAAATTTAAAAGGTCTCACACACATCTCCCCTGATGCTGTCAATTATTAGGTTGTCTTTCCTTAATGATACAGGGAGGTGTGTTTAGACAGAATAGTGTCTGTGTCTTATTAGCTTTATTGTTGCTTGTCTACATAATGCTGCTGTGTCTGGAAAATTGGTAGCATACAGGGGCTACTCACATTGTCCTCACATAACAACATTGAGAAGAACTAATGTATGGCTTGTTTTTCCATTATGAATGTGACTGCTCAGGAAGTTGGGAGCCTCTGAGCAAGTGTGCAGGGTTGATAATGGAGTGGATGTTGAACTGATGTTTGTACTTTATGCTGTCTGGTGTGTGGTGGTTAGTGGCAGTTTCTGAGTGGTAAGAATTTTTTTTTTGTTTTAAAAGATGGAAAGTAAGTAGGTCTAGATTTTCTTTCTTTCTTTCTTTCTTTCTTTCTTTCTTTCTTTTGCACTGTAGCTGCCAGAAATGTTTTAAAGAAGTTTTCTGACAGGCATTGATTCCCAAGTGCACTTCTTCCTGGTTGCCAAAAGAATTTAGAAATGAGTTTCTTTTCTAAGATTCATGGCTTTGGAATCGTTCAGTCAGTTAGTACAGTATGTAGGAAATTACTTGCCCATTTTCTAAATTGTAAAAAAAGGTTATTATTTTGTGTAGCACATTCTGCTAGTTCTAATAACATTTTACCATTCACCTCTAGCAACTGGTGCATGGTGCTTTCATTTCCATTGAATAACTCATTCACACTTGAGCAGAATGTCTTAGGATTTCAAGCATTTCCTATTAAGTTTAACAGTAATACTTTGCCTTGTTTTTTTTTTTTCATACCCTTACTTTTGTTGCTAAGTTTCTTATATTAGGACAGCAGGGATAGGTCACCAATGCTTTTCTATCTGACCTAGCTTAAGCCTCCACCTCATCATCTTAATGAGACATACACTTATCCAACTCTGTGCATCTTGTTTTAGCCACATTTTTCTAAGTGTTGCAAAAGATCACTTATTTTGTTGTATTCTTTTGAGACACTGTCTATGTGTCTATGCGAGGGATGGAATATATGAAAGACCAGTGTACAAAAATAATTTTGTCTCTGAATCTTTGAATTCTGATTAGAAGTAGCACCCGGTCATATGTAATAACTGGAACATGTTTGATCACATGAACATTTTTATTATACTTTACAGAGAACTGGCTCTCCAGACTCTAAGAGAATGTTAGTTTTTTGAATATGACCTTTTCATGTTCCTAATAGCTAAATAATTAGGGTTTGGCTTATATTTCTATAGGTATTGTGAGTGGCTTCACTTATTACCTGTGTTAGGTTTAATTTGTTTATGTTATTTTGAATTGGATTGATTGTTCTGCCTCAGCAGTTTATATTAAAGTCCACTAGGATATTTTTTATGTTTATATAGCCGATTGCAAAATGTAACAAATAAATCAAATCCTTGTAATTGGTAATTCAGCAAAATATATGTGACGGTCATCACTAAGTTATTTGTCCCCCAGGGCAATACTTACAGCTAGAAATTTACAATGCCAGTTCTTTTCTATAATATTTATGTTTGTTGCCACCAGGTGCTTTTTTCAGGTAAATTGTGCAGCTTCCCCTCTCCAGCCAACCCTGTCCTCCATGTGTAAGTTGTATGATTCAAGGGGTTATCATTGGATCTTTGATTGTGGGGGAGAACCAGGACTCTGATGGGTAAATTATATAAGGGTCATGTTGCTTGGTCCAGTCCTCAAAGTTGCAAGACCTTGCTGCTAGACTCCCTATTTTGACATGGATTGCTATTAACTGGTCCTTTACTATCCCTGCCTGCAGTACTGTGGGGATTTGCCCAGGCTTCAAATTAACATGTGCATTGTGAATGCCTGTGGTTGTCCTCTGGTCCTCATTAACATGTACTTTACCTGACATGAACATCAAAATATTGCATCACTGTCATTATACTGTTACCATCTATAATAATAATAACTTTATTTGTGGAGTGCCTTTCAGATGGCCAAGGCGCTTTAACATATACATTGGATAAAACAGTAAAACAGGATAAAACAATAAAAGCATAATACAGATATAAATAAAATCAGTAAAAGCAGTTCGGGTAGGCTTGGTGCCACAAATGGGTTTTCATGGCCTGCTTGAAACCCCCCATGGTCCTGCATTCCCATACTTGATGGGGTGAGAATTCCACAGGGCTGGAGCTGCATGCTTAAATGCATGGGCCCCTGATGACTTTAGAGATACCCTTGGAATCTCTAGCAACCTCTTGTCAGTCGAGGGAGTTGTCACCTGGGTCAGTAGGGGACAGGAGCTCTTTCAGGTAGTCTGGGATCTTTCCATGAAGGACTTTATAAGTCAGAAGCCTGACCTTGATGGTGATCCACTGTGTAGTTCACACAGCACCAGTGTGATGTGACACACCCAAGGGGTCTCTGTCAACAACCGGGCTGCAGCGTTCTGCACCAGCTGCAAGCAGCAGAAATCTATTTATTTATTTGAAAATTGGTAATCGAAAGACTCTCTGAGCTGAGGCTTGTTTCCATGTGACAGCCTGGGAGGAAGAAGTTGGAGTACAGAAGCACAATAAATAATAACAAGTCGATCTAACAACATTTGAAAACAACAAGGCTAGAATAAACATATCAGTGCAAAACAGCAACAAAAAAATATACAGTAAATACAAAATAGTAGGCAATGAGAATAAAGTTCCATTACAACTGTAAGGAAACTGTGTGTTTTTTGTAAATGAATCACACCGAATAGCGATAGTTGGTGCAAGTTTCCTTATTATGCAGTTAGCTCATACAATAATACAAAAGCATAGCATAATCTAATATACACAATTATGTAGCAGTTAGCATACAGATAATCAAGTAATTGGGCCAACTTACCTTTCTCCAGGAGCATAACAGCATGTCAGGAGGTCTCCTTAAAGATAATATCTGCATCTCATCTGTCAAGCCCTCCCACGCCCACATTTATATAAAGCTTTTAGTGTAGCTACACTACAAGATACACAGACCCACAGGAAACTAAGGTATAATACATAGTATACTCTTTTGCTATCTCAGCAGAACTGTACACGTTTTCTGATTGTTCAGCAGCATGTAAGGCATCTCACATGCTGGTCTTAGACATTATCAGCAATGGACAGCAATCATAACAAACATTATTCCTCTTCCCCTTATTAGCGATGGTCAGCCTTCTTGTCTTCCCTCAGAATACAACTAAAGTCATGTGTCACCTTGACATGCTGCATCTGGTACTACATCTGAGAAAAACAACATATACTCTCATGGTCAGCCATTTTGCAATCCTAATAAAATTCCATCACTAAATTTCCCTAAAACAGGCCATAGTATACTGTGCAATTCTCATTCACAGAATAGTTCTGTATAAACCCATGACAGATCCCCATATGCTGTATGCCTACAGCCTTCCACCCAATGACACATTGCAAAGTACAAAGTACATTTGCAAAGTGGTGTCACCAAGAGAAGGAGATGTCATGTTATTTGGGTTGGAAAATAAGAACATTCTGTAACATTCTTAATTCTCTGTAATGATTTTGCAAGAGACAGATAAGGTAAATGCAATAAGCACTAAAATAACCTGCACCATAATTAACAGTTTGAAGTTAATTGCTGTCCATGTATTTAAAATTAAAAGATCAAATTCACCATCATGTAATAAAGAATTCAAAGATCATTGAGCAAGTTGTGTACAATTGCTAATTCTAATCATATGTTCATATTTATGGTTAAGCAGAGTTTCATGTCTAGAGAAAGTGGAGAAATGTGCACATTGAAGGTTGAAACATAATTTATGACACATCAATTTGATGACCAGGTTTACTTACAGTATATTGTTCCTTGTTGAGTTGTTCTGGTAAAATAATGGTTTGACCACTGACAGTGTCAGCAGTAGGAGTGAAGCAGAAGTTGGGAGCAATTACTGTGTGCATTATTGTCCCATATGTGAAAGATTTATGATTGGTAGCCACACAATACTGTCCAGCCATGTTGTAGGTAACACTGACCATAGGAAGGTGCCATTTAGTCAGTCTCACTAGACAGGTGCCATTTTGTATTGACAGGATGCTAATGTTTTGCTGAATACCTCCATCAAGGCTGCACACAGGCATTACCACATCAAAGACTTCACAATGACATATGTAGCGATGTCCACTTACTGAGCAGCAAACAGCATGTGGGGGCCTACCACAGGGCTGTAATGGGGTTGTACACTACTAGGGAAGGTGTGTCCACCCTCTCCTTATAAATGTTGCCTTCCAAGTAACCCACAGAATGGACTATTGCCATTTTGTCAAAAATAGCCACAACCGGGTCAAATATAGGTAAACAAAAACATGAAAGATAAATAGAGTATACTGTCTAGAACAGTGCCTACTTGCATAGCACTTTCCCAGGTTGGGATGCAAGGTAAAATACCCCAGGTTTCTTCATGTTACAACAGAAAAATTCTGACAAGCCTAAACACATCCTCCAGTTACAAATGCTGAACAATACTATTTGGTCAAATAATTATCAGAGATGAGATCTGGGAAATTCCTAGACTCCACACCTCTGAACAATTGTGTGGTCTTGTGAGAACATAATTGCCTATGCTGTGCATATTATCTTTTTTCCCATACACTTGTATTGAGCCTTTTTATTATTAACAGTAATCAATGTAGTAAGCTATATCTGTGTTTCTATAAAGAAGTGTGCTATGTCATGAATACATAAACAGTGTACTTTTCTTCAGTTGCAAGACCACTATACCCTGCAAGGCAGGGTTTAAAATGAGTTCAGCAGACTGATGCTCAAAATATGTCTCTATATGGTCTCCGTGTCAGCCCTACCTCCATATGGACAAGCCAGATGCAAATATGCCTGAGACAGTGTCAATAAGTCCTTCCAAGTCTCAAACCTATCTGATATAGAAGACTCCATCTTCAAGTTGCCTTTCTTGCATAGCTATAGGATCTTTTCTAGCAGGATATGAAACTAACATATCCAAAAGAAAACATTATATAACAAATGTACATTAGTAGAAGCACAAAATGACTATGTTCAGTCATGTCCCAAAGAGAAAACTTCAAAATCTGAGGAATATGCACAATTTTTCCCAGTACAGAACATCAGCTGCTTTTGCCTGATGAGTGACAATCATCCCTAAAACTAAAGAAATATAAAAAATCATGCAGTTGTTCCCAATGTAAAACATTAAAAACAACATGCATATACATAAAGTTCCCACCCAATCCCATGTTCAGGGCATAGTTCAGTCTCCATAAGAGTCTCTGATGCAGATGAGTGCATAATGTTGGGATCCAGTAGTGACAGTCTAAGGACCCTTAATATAATATGTGTCACCACTTCATGTCCTGGATTTTTGTTTGTTCCTGGCTCTATAACAGTCACTGTATTAAAATGTTTGCATCAGATTTGTGCAATAGATTGATGAACAATGATGCATTGTTTTCCTACAGATACATGTCCTTTTGGTAATTTTGACCAGTAGGGCTTATTTCTCCTGCGTACGAGCCAGCAAGGCACTTATAAACAGTTCATGGCTGTCCAACATCTGCTGCCATAATATCAAGTGTCATGAGATGGATGAAATGTAAATGGTCCTCTGGCTGTGAGCCACATATTGCTTAATTTCTGAATGACAAAACAAACAAAGGGCTTCAGGCCCCTCCTTCATTATTAGGTTAGTTCTGATCTTTAAACAGTTTCAACTGATTTACATGAAATCATTTATCAATGGCTACCTGGAGCAAATACAATGCAATTCTCACAGTATCTGTGTATGTCTCTTTTTTATATATCTGGCCACCACCCAACTGTATGCATTTTCAAAAAGGTTCTGTTTTCCCCCTGATGGCCTCCCATGAACACATCAGGTACTGCATAAATATGTTCATGGACCTGCATACTGTAGAATTTCAGTCTATGGATGACAACTGTAATTTCTTTTATGCCTTCTTAAACAGTTAACACTGCTCAGGTAAATGGGCTCAATTTGTTTTTCTATTAATCTTGCCACAGGTTGTGGGGGCATATGGAAAGCCCATGCCCCCTCATTTGAAGTCTTTGTTTTACAAGGGAATCAGCTTTGGCATTGATGTTACTAAAGGAACCTGTTTTGGAGGCTTTAACCATGTAATTCCATTTACATAAAATTGACAGACTGCAGAAATATACAGGAAAAACAATGTACTGTAGAGGGACACTTTTTTATGTATTTTATTTATGACTTTGATAACCGGGTGAGTGCACTGATCCCAGGGACCATTTTCAGGCATGACCTGGCCATAACACATGGTGCAGAATGACAGTGGAGTACAAGGTAACAGTAATACACATGAAACAGATTTGACACAAGCAACAATAGTAAGCACAATATTTGCAAGGCTTCCCACATGTCAGCCCCACATACACACTGTCATTTCCATACTACAGACCATGTATGCATATAACACAGGGGAAATGTTAAAACCTAAAATGCTGAAATTAAAAGATTAGTTTTAGAATATAAACTTCATTTCCCTGTTTAATTAAGGCTCTTGTTCATGAGAGGAATGGGTGTTTGAATTACAGTGCACTGCATTCCAGCCAGTTACTCCTTCTCCAGCTACAGCTGAGAACTCAAGATTGTCAGATTAACCCATAATTAGTCAATTTAGTTTAAATGTGTCTCTTTTGGAAATGTGCCCCCCCCCCCCGAAGAAGGAGAGTAAAACAAAATAACAAAATGTAAAAAAAAAAAAAACCTGAACCGCTTATGCTTAACAAGCGGAATGGTACAAGGAAAAAATCCATTGCTAACATAATGGGGCATAATAAAAGTTGGGACTCCCTATTAACTGAGATAGCACAAATGTGCCAATGCAATGGAAAAGCTACAAATAGCTTCAAATGAGCAAACAATAACAACTGAAGGAGAACCTTATTGTTTCTGTTCACAGGTAAATATATGACCCCCTCCCGCCCTTTCACTAGGTTCAAACCAGTGAAAGCTGTAACAGGCTAGCAGCTACCTGGACTCTGTGCCACAGAAGGAATGATTTCAGTAGATACATAAGGTGGGGGTTAATCACATTAGTCCATGCCACACCATACTTTTGCATTAAAGCACCTCTTATACTTTCATAAGAAACATGCATACACATTTTAGCACAGAATAATGTAAAAATATTCAAGGCAGAGTATCACATAGTGCTGTTATCAAAATCATCAATGTCATCACATAGTTCATGTTACTATAAACACATGAGGAATCATTTTAAACTGCAGAGAAAAATATATTGTTAATTGCAGTACTCTGTCTCTCTCACCAAAATCTCTCTGTACTGACTGACATAATGTTCCCAAACATTGCATATCACTTATCCTTGAACATTTTTACTTGCTGCTTAGAGTAGAAAAATAATATCTCAGTTCAAATTCACACAACACACAGTGGTATAACATCTGAACATTTGTAAAGCACAAAATGACATAACATAAAATCCACAGAATTTAGTTACCCTCTGACAGAGCACTAAAAGCAAAAGCTTTTCCAAACAGTTACACTTCTGAAGTAACATACTAGTGTGTGTGTGTGAGTGTAAGTGTGTGCATGACTGTGAGTGTGAGTGTGTGTGTGTGTGTGTGTGTGTGTGTGTGTGTGTGTGTGTGTGTGTGTAAGGAGACGAAGAAGTCAATAAGAACATGAGAAGATATCTATCCTGGAGGATCAAACCAAGATAGATGAAAGACCAGAAGAATAGTATCAGAGAAATGTGGATTGCAGACTAAAATAAAGGAAGTTAAAGTGAAAGGTTGAGGTTATCTGGTATGCTGATGTTTTTCCTGCTTGCCACTAACCTTTTTCATGTAAAGCTTGCCTTTGAATTCTTGTATTTGTTTGGTGCCATTTGGAAAGATCCATCGCGATCCCCTTTATTAGTCCTTGTATATGCACAGTTCCTTTAAGGTTCAGGCACTGCTGCTCGAGACTGAACTTAGGACAGGTTACACATTTCAAGTGCACTAGCAGTTAATTGATCTCCTTTTGTTTCTCATTTTCCAATAGCGTTTGCAGTAAACATTTTTCAACCCTGCCATTTGCTTCCTCTACATTTGACTTTGTACAGCAAAGTCTAAATAATAAATTAACCTTGTATATACAATAGCTCTTTTCTGTTTGTCCTTAAGTACCTTATCTGATTTTAAACAAAACTGTTGCTTAGCATTTTTCCAGGGATCTCCTTTATGTCTAGCTTACTTGTTTAGGTTCTGAGCCCCATGGAAAGTCACAAATGCAACAAAAAATTCCTCCATCCTGCCTAGCTAACCAGGTCCTTGGGGACTGCAAAAAACTAGATGCCCTGGTTCTTGGGTTATGACTAGATCTTCCCATACAGGTAGAAATAAGTCTGTGACTCTTGATTTCCCCTCTCACTTTATATTGCTGCTTTTGGGACTGAAACCACTTTTCCAGTTTTCAGGATCCTGGCAGAATTGCCAGCTATGTAAGGAAACTGTGTGGTTTTGGTAAATGATGATATGGGCTCAGATAGTTGGTGCAAGTTTCCTTATTATGCAGTTAGCTCATGCTGTACAGTACTACAAATGAATAGCATAATCTAATACACGATTACATAGCAATTAGCATATAGAGAATAAAGTAATTGGCCAAGTTACCCATCTCATGTCTAGCAGCAGCAGGTCAGGAGGTGTGCTTAGGATGGTATCTGCATATCATCTGCCAAGTCCTCCTGGGACCATATTCATACCTAGCTTCATGTGTAGCTACTTGACAAGACACACAGACCAACAGAAAACTGAGACATACTACATGCATACTCTTTGACTGTCTTAGCAGAACTGGACAAGGTTTCCTATTGTTCTGCAGCATGGGGCATCTCACATGCTGGCCTTGGACATTATCAGCGATGGACAGCAAACGTAACTAATATTAGTCTTCTTCCTCATCAGTAATGCTAAGTCTTTGTCTTCCTCAGGATATAACTAAAGTCATGTGTAACCCTGACATGCTACATCTGGTGCTACATCTGAGAAAAACAACATTGATTCTCATGGTCAGCAGTTTTGCAATCCTAGTAAAATTCCATTACTAAGCTTCCCTGAAACAGGCCATGGTATACAGTGCATTTCTCATTAGCAGTATAGTGCTGCTTAAAACAATGAGAGTTCCTTCCCAATAAGCTGTATGCCTACATAGCTCAATAATAGATATTTATACAAGTCCAAAGTACAAGTTCCGGCAAGATATAGTGACAACAGACAGGCGACCTTTTGGGTGATCTACTGCCTGGCCACATGATGGATCGAAAAACAGAGGTAGTACGGTAGTGAAACCAGAGATTGATAGAGGGGACAAAGCCAACCATCATACCAGGGATGGTAGAGGCTCAGGCAAAGGAGGTGTCAGGAGTTATGATAGAGGGAGGAAGGAAGAAGTTACACATTTATAGAAGTTGATAGGAGAAGGTAGATTGTCCAGTGGAGGAGGGGGGGTGAGGAGTGGTAAAGTACAGTGGTCTGTATACTGGAAAAAACAGGATGCAAGAGAAAGTTGGGAGAGGAAAGAAGAGAGGTAGAGGGGAAGGAGCCACACCAGTATTTGTTTATGAAAGGGGTAGAGTGAGCCTGACGACATGAGGCCAGAGGGAGGATGGATTGGGAGGAATAGAGGGAGCAGTGGTGTGTACAAGGGGGGGACCTTGAGGCAAAGTGGCAGAAGGAGTTACAGAGGGTATCCAGTCTGTTGAGAGAAGTGGAAGGGGCAGTACCACAGACCACATCCACATAGTCAAAGACAGGGAGCAATTTGCTAACAAGCTCCCTGCAGACATGTGGAGATAAACAGTCTTTGTTGCAGTGCAAGACACTGAGCTTGGGACATATTTTGCATGTATGGCACCAATGTGGGCTGAGAAGTCAAGTTTACTGTCTAACAACACACCAAGATATTCAAATGACTAAACTGCTTCAGGAGGCATGTCATCAAGAATGGTGAAAACTGGGAGAAATGAATCTGGCCAGTCTCTGACTGGTACCAAAGGTCATGGACACCATTTTTTTAGTGTTGACTCTGAGTTGTTTGGATGGGAACCAGTGCAGAATGTTGTTGAAGTCCTGCTGCAGGAGGTCCTCCACAGTTGCAATGGAGGAATTGGAGGTGAAGATGAATGTGTCATCTGCATACATGTGGATATGCAAGGTGGCACATGCAGTGTGGAGGTCATACAGGAAAAGGGAGAAGAGGATGGGACCCATGATTGAGCCCTGTGGAACCCCAGCCGGAATGGATAGTGGAAGTGAGGGGACACCTCCTACCTGTAGTGACTGCTGATGGCTTGTGAGGTAGAAATGGGACCAATTAACAGCAGGAGCTGAGACACCTGGAGAGCTCAGCTTGTCCAGGAGGAGTGGATGGGACACCAAAGTAAAACTTTTGGCCAGATAGGTGAAACTGGCACCATTATTTGCCCCGATCCATCCTGGTGAAGATGGAATCAGTAACATGCAGCAGAGAGGAGTCAGTGGAATGGTGCTTCTGGAAAACAGGCTGGAAGGGTGACTGGAAGCTGGAGAATAGACTTGGTTCTCTTGTACCTTTGAGAGGGAGAGGAGGAGGGTGACAGGATAGAGGTTTCCAGGGAAGGAGGGATCATACCCTTTATGATGTGGCACAACTTTGGCCAACATCCTGCATTGAGGAACAGTACAGAGGGAGAAAAAAAGGCTAAGAAGGTCAGTAGAGAAGCTGCAATGGAAGGAGCTGAGAGGTGGACATGTTTGGGATCCAGACTGTAAGGGCTGGGCTTTGATGGCCTGATGGAAGAGAGGGCAAGCAGGGTTTTCTGGATGTTGATGGGGGAGTTGAAGCCTGGTGTGTGGTAAGGTTGGGGAGGAAGGGGGTTAAGAGATGGAGAGGAGCCTGGATGGGTAGAGAAAAGGAGGGCACAGGTTGTGAAGAACTCATTGAAGGAAGTAGCAACAGAAGTAGGGCAAGGCATAGGTGGGCATCAGGATACAGCAGCACTGACCAAGGCACAGGGTGCACATGGTGCAGCTGCCCAGTCCATTTGGGGCAAAAGAAGTGTGTAGTAGGGTTCAACAGCACCAACTGTGGAGGCGGGAGGCATGGGATGCTAGGGTGTAGTACAACACAGCAGCCTTAATGTGGACACAGGAACAGGGAGCAACAGGGTGCTGTGGCTATGACTGTGGGGGTGGGGATGGGGACAGAAGGTGAAAGGGTGCAGCAGCCCTGAATGCTTGGGCAGGAGAGAGAAACATAGCCCACCAAGTATGACCATTTTCCTATCTAATGGGTAAGCTGCAAA
This sequence comes from Neoceratodus forsteri, assembly GCA_016271365.2. Classification (NCBI taxonomy): domain Eukaryota; kingdom Metazoa; phylum Chordata; order Ceratodontiformes; family Ceratodontidae; genus Neoceratodus; species Neoceratodus forsteri. The sequence continues at coordinate 624,440,236 of CM057458.1, read as the reverse complement.
TCCTAGTTAACCAGCAGCCTACTTCCTCCTACATCCCACTAGAATTGCCTTATGTCTGTCTCATGCATTCTTGAATTCCCCCATTGTTTTTGACTGTATTACATCCTCAGAAAGGCCATTCCATGCATCTACAACCCGCTCTGTGAAGAATTACTTCCTCACATTACCTCTTAGCCCTTCCCCTTCTATGTTCAAATTGTGCCCCCTTGTTCTTGCACATCTCTTTTTCTGAAAGATTCTACCCTCTTGGACTTTGTTGATTCCCTTGAGGTATTTAAATGTTTCTATCATGTCCCCCCTCTCCCTCCTTTCCTCGAGACTATACATCTTAAGCTCCTTTAGTCTTTCTTTATATGTCTTCTGGTGCAGATCCTGCACCATTTTGGTTGCCCTCCTCTGGACAGCCTCCACCCTGTCTATGTCTTTGCAGAGATGGGGGTCTCCAGAACTGTACGTAGTACTCCAGATGTGGTCTTACCAACTGTCTGTACAAAGGGCAAACAACTTCCTGTTTTCTACTGGTGATGCCTCTCCCTATGCATCCCAGTATCCCCCCAGCCCTCCTTAATGCCTTCTCACATTGCTGTCCCACCTTTAGGTCATCTGATATGACTACCCCCAGGTCCCTTTCCACTTTTCTTGTTGTCAGTATCTCACCCCCCATTGTGTACACTTCCCCTGGGTTTTTGTTTCCCAGGTGCATTACATTGCACTTATTTGTGTTAAATCTAAGCTACAATACATTTGACCATTCCTCCAACCTTGCCAAGTCGCTTCTCATCCCTTCCACCCCACCTTGCATTTCAACCCTATTGCAGATCTTTGTGTCATCTGCAAAGAGACATACGTTCCCATCCAGACCCTCTGCAATGTCACTTATAAAGACATTAAAAAGGACTGGCCCCAGTAGGGAACCCTGTGGTATCCCACTAGTAACCTCCCTTTCTTCACTGTGGACTCCATTTAATATTACCCACTGTGTCCTGTTGTCCAGCCAGTGTTTTACCCAGGCTACCACCCTTGGACCCACTCCTAGGCTGGCTAATTTTTTTATTAATCTTTTGTGTGGGACTGTGTCAAATTACAGGGAAAGCATCAGGGTACAGCAGCCCAATCTGTGGGATAGGGCAGCAGCTATGTTTGTTTGGGACAAGGGATGTAGGCAGCAGGGTGTAACAAGGATATGACTCTAGTGGCAGAGGGCAGCAGGGTGCAACTGCCTCAACTGTACAGGCAGGGACATGGTGCAGAAAATGCCCTGAATCTTGTGGCAAGTGCCAGCATGGTGCTGCATCCCTAACTGCAGAGGCATGAGGCTAGAGCACAGCAGGCCACAGCAACCCCAACTGTGTGGACAGGAGCAGGGTGCAGTAGCCCTGGCTGTGGTGACAGAATACAGAGTACAGCATGGTACGGAAGCCTTGACTGTGGGGTAGGACACTGGGGGGCATCAGGGTACAGAAACCCTGACTGTGAGATGGGTTATGCATGGTGCAGCAGTCCTACCAATTTGGGGCAATGGAAGTGGGTAGCAGGGTACCACAAAACCAGACCTCTGGTGGCCTAGGGCAGCATGGTGAAGCAGCTCCAACTCTGGTGGCAGGGACTCAATAGCTTAGCAGAGCACTTCCATCCATACTGTGGAGACAGGAACTGGGGCATCAGGTGCAGTGTCCCTGATTGTGGGGGTTCAGAAGAGAGAGCAGCAGGGTATAGCACCTCAAACTGTTTGGGCATGGGGCAGCACCCTTTAGCAGCCCTGATTCTTTAGGCAGAAGAAGGAGGTAGCAGGTGCACAATCCCCAACTGTGCTGGAGAAGGCGGTGGGCAGCAGGGTGCAGTAGCCTTGAATATGAAGTAGAAGGCAGGGGGTTTGTGGGGCAAGGGACAGGTGGCAGCAAAATGCAGCTGCATCAATCATGGGGAAGAGACATGGTGCATTGGGATGCCATATAGTGTTTCTAGTTATACACATATATAATGTATTTTCACACAGAAACCACCAACAAACAGAAATGTGTTGGTTGAGACAGTACATGTGCTTGAAATAGCAGAGTATGACAGGCTCCTGTTTGTCAATCTAATATAAAAACATTTTCTTACATGAATGTATTTATGAAGGCTACATCAAAGACAAACTATTTCTAAGAATGAACAAAATTTAGATGTGCTTTAAATTCATTAAACAGCCATGTGTTATTTAGTTAGAAAAAATCAGAGTTTTGATGAGAAAGAACTATCTGCTGTGATACAGACAAGCTGATTTCTCACAGAAAGATTTCCACTACTTCAATTCAGAATTGAAACGTGAATGATCAACTTTTCATAAGAAGAGAATGATAGATTTTAAGCTATCTATCTAAATACAATCCAGAGACTGAGTTTGTAAGAAACCTGGAGATCAAACCATTAAATGCTCTGATTGGGAATCTGAAGCTGCAAGTTACTCCAAAATGATGTCATTGCTCTACAAGCCTGACTGAGAGGGACAGAAATAACTCCACTGTTTCAGCCACTGTATATCAAGTTAACAAATGCTGATTTAAAGAAAACCACAAAACCAAGCAGCATAAAATTTTCAGGAAACACTAATCATGACACAGGGACTTGAATTCAAACTTTTAAAGCTTTTATTAATAATATGTAAAACTTTGCACATGACCTTAATGCAGTTGATTTTAGAGTGGCGATGAGATGAGATCAGAGGAGGAGTTGGATACCTTATAGCTGGCCCAGACGAGATCATGAGTCTTGCACAGGTCGATGATTCAAGAAGTAATACAGGGTGGATGGAAGCTTTGACTCTGTATTTCCTGAAGAGGCCATGCTTGTTCCAGACAGAGGAGAATTTGAGTGGAATAGGGTGAGTAGTGGTGGGCAAAGTGGCCAAAATCCGCTAGACAAAGCAATTGGTGAATTAAGGTGGAATCTGTGAAGTAATCCTCAATGCGAAGTGGAGTACTTCGTGTCATAATGAGGACATGCGATGTCCATAGGAAACAATGAGTTTGTGTTACTTCACCTTTCCCCAACCACGCCTGCACTAGTTTTAATGCAAAGTACATTTAAATCAATGTACTTACACCACTTCACCTTGTTGGTGAGCTCCAGGCGAATTTTGTAGTGATTCATGGGATTCCAGATCACATGGGTATTAGATTGTTCTGCTCAGCCTCTGTTCTGTGTAGTGTGTGTATAGTGGAAGATGGAGACAGTTTGCTTTTCAGAGCTCTGAGTTGCAAACCTTCTAAAAGCCATTCAAAAGCCTTTTGAGCCATTTTCTTTTGCTCAGAGTTTAGTACATCAATTGTAGGAAACCCTCCTGTGCTCATATATTCAAGTGTTTATTGTTTGTGTCTAGATTTTGAATGTTAATTTAGAAGGTTCAGTCTGTGTAGTGCCAGACACTTGAAGTGTGCTTGGGGGAAGGGGAGTATCTGTGGTGGAGGGAGGTAGTTAAATTGGGAGAAAAGCAGTCTTTCTGTTTTGGTAATATTTTTCCTTGTATAACTGTGTTTGTACACACAGTAATATTTTCAGTAATTTTTGACATTTTTGTACTGATTATTGTGGTGAAGCAGTGCATAATTTCAGTTTGTTTAAAAGATTTTGTTATATTACTGTGGTTTTCAATTTGCTGCACGTTATCTGTAGTGTATGTGTGAGTGTGTGTGTGATGCATGCCATCAAATCAGTCACCTTTTATTGTGCCACACAGTAATTGCAGCACTGTGAACCTGCTATCTACTGCACCTGCATTATTTTGTACTGCTTTGTGGTATCTTGGTAGTGGACTGTTACTGCAGTACACTGCCCCCTCAACCTACAAAAGGTATTCTTTTCCAGATTTAGATTTGTGACTTGGGAGCATTGGTTAAAGTGTTGTTGTGCCTTTGCATCTACATCTCTTGAATGTGCAGCACAATCTTATTCTGTCTGTGCATTTGCATCACTTTATGGCCCAATCTCCATCTATAACTTAAGTCACAGTTGTTTATTTGACTTCTCTTCTGAGTACCATGTGGTGCATGTCTCAGCATGCACATTTTACTTATTAATTTGCCTTTTTAAGTCTGGGTGATCATCACGAGTCACTCATGATACAAACTGCGTTCTTCATCTTCATATGCATGATGATTCATGAATTACAAGACTTTAAGTTTTTGGGTTGTAAGTTGCATGTAATCCTGTTTTGTAGTAGCTCGGCTTGACCATTGTACTCATCAATATGTGTTTTCAAGTCAGGGTTTTTGTGGTGGTACAGGTCAGGGAAGTACAGCTGTAGGTATTTGCATACAGTTCATTAGTCATGTCACACCAGTCACTCATCATGAGACAAATCATGTTCTTCATGAATTACAGCAGTTAAATTTTTCAGTTCTGATGATACGCTGATTGGGGGACTGGAGAAAAAAAGTCAAGGTGGCTGTGTCTAGATCTATTGGTGTTAAATCCTCCCTCCTCAAAAGTTGTGATATAGCAGTTCCTGTTGAAGATGATGATGATGATGATGACTGGGAGGGCATGACAGAAAATATCAAGTACCAAAATGGAATCAACAATGTACAGGAGGGTAGCATCATCCAGAAAAATAGATGTGCATGAAGAAGGGACCAACATTTTAAGATAGAGGAGGACAGATCGGGGCAACATTGGAACTATTTTTTCACACAGAGGGTGTTGGGTGCAAGGATAAAATAAAACTAATGATCAACAGTCTGATGGGACAGAAGCAGTTGAAGCATCCCTTTAATTTGTAACTGGTGCCCCTCGATTCTCTCCAACTGATGCTCAACATTGTCAAGATGGTGGTTAACAGCCTGCAACTCATTCTACATTAGGCCCAAATCAGCCTGTGTGGCAGCTAGTTGGGCAGGGTTGCCACCATCATCTGCTGCAGGTTGAGGTGGTGGAGCAGACACTTGATCCATGGCCCTTCCCTGCTTCACACCACCAGGCGCAGGTGGATGCTGTGCTGCCCCTCTTCCCCAGCAGGACCAGCAGTTGCATTACTGCCCTGTTTTGCAACCTTGGCCTGCTACTGTACATGCTGGTGGTTGTACAGGTGGGTGTGCTGACCCACTGTGCCAAGGTGAGTTCCTTTGGGGCCACAGCACACCTCCACACCACACAGATTATTTTCACTACACTGCTGTCCCCAGGCAGTGTAGTAAAGAACTCCACACTAATGAGGTGCGGGCAGGACCAAGCACAGGAGAAGGGTGGACCCAAGTGTTATTGGAGCCAGGGTGCTGCTGCAGTGCAACTCTCTTTCAAGCATGATTCACATCCTGCCTGCCTGAAGCACGTGACCTAGACTGTGTAAGACATGTGATGTGTTGGGGCTACCTGTAAATTCTCACTCCGCCCTTAAAGGCCGAGTGAGCAATGTAAAGTCATTATTACCATCATTACAAGGTGAAGTGGTGAAGTAGCCCTTTCAATAGGCACTTTGCATAGCCGTAAAGTAACGTGGCGTGGTCTACTTCATGTCTACTTCACTGGCAGAATTTAACTTCACTGCATCTCTACACACAACCTCTGTCTCTCACTACAAGGCAAAAGTGAAACTCTCAGGCATGTTCACTTCCTGCCTGCCTGCCTGAAGCATGTGACCAAGACTGTGTAAGCCATGTGATGTGTGTGCCCTGCCTGTAAATTCTCACTTTGCCTTAAAGTGAAGTAAGGCAGAGTAAGCAATGCAAACTCATAATTACAATGTGAAATGGTGAAGTGAGGGTTTCAAATTGGCACTTTGCATAATGGGATGTTAACATGAAGTGGACCACTTTGTGTCCACTTAGCAGGCTGAATTTAACTTCACTGCATCTCTAAGGGTGAGGGCCATGTCAATATCAGAGGCAGAGTTGATGGCTGGCCAGGTTGTTGCAGCAATGTCACATAGTAGAGCATTAATATTTAGCAACTGGAGAGACCTGGACCAGACATATTTTGGTGAGGGGCATACCAGATTTTTCTGATGCAGATTATCAGAATTCAGTGGTTGCTAAATGAATAAGGCAGTATACCACTGGCTGCCATGCGTGAGGATGGAGGTTAGAATCCAGTCCAAAAGTGTATTGTTGGAGGAGGAGGATTGAGTCAGGTGGGTTCTGAAGTAACCTGGGACAAATTAAGAAACTCAGACTTAAGAATCATAGATTTGGAGCATGGGAAAAGCTGATGTGCATTGAAATCCCTAAGGAGGATGAATTCACCTTTTGTGGAATGACAGCTGATGGAGGATATGGAGTCAACCAGGGATGAGTGAGAGATCTTAGGAGAGGCATTACAAATCCCAATGAATATAGATACAAAGGAGGGGAATAAGACCCTGACTAGGAGAAATTAGGTGGTGTAGGAGGGTATGGCCTCCCTGATGTTCACAGTGTATGTGATGCTCAGGTGGATGAAGATGGCAATGCCTTCTCCATGTTTTCCCCTGTACTGCCAGAAAAGATGGTAAACAGAAAGGGTCAGGCTGCTGTTCTAGGAGACAGCCAGGCTTCAGTAATACAGATGACATCAGGAAAGTGTATTTGAAACCAGCCAAAGAGAAGTTTGAGCTTACATAGAAGACTCAGCATTCTGAAGGTAAATGTTAAGATGCTTGGTAGTAGTGGAGAAAGAGAGGGAAGGTGGGGCGGTGCCGTGGCTGGTCTCCATGTTGCAAGACAGGATGAGGAGCAGGAGAATAAGGAGAAGGATGGAGTGGGGCTTCCTACACTTGCACAGGTTGGAGAGCAGGGAGAAGAGGGGCTGTGAGAGGACAGGAAGGCAGGGGGAGAAACTCCAGGTTGAGGGAGAACAGAGGAAGAGACCATGTTGGATTGGGAGGAAGGAGAGGACAGGTGTAGACAGTAGAAGGAAGGGGTGGGGGAAGAAGGGTAGGAGAGTTGGATGAGGGAGGGAGGGAGGTAGGTGGAGAGGTTAGGAGGAGGAGTGGAAACCCTGGTAAGATAGTTCAAAATAAAACAAGTAATGAAACAGATATTGCAGGGAAGGCAATCAAACAGCTAGTCAGAGAAATAAATCTAGGCAGTGCTCATATTCATTTTGATTTGTTATTCCATTTTGGGGGGGGAAATCATGTATATATTAGGAATAAGTCCCTCCAAACTGAAAGGCCCCTTTGTGTTTTAAATGGAATTTTACATATGGATAGTCCAATCTGTTGAAGAGTGTGAGGGAGACTTAAAAACAAAACAAAAAATAAATGAAGTATCAACTTTAAGAAAATGTTAGGTAGAAGTAGCATAATGTTCTATGGCAGATAATTAACCCCCCTTTTCCATATGAGGTCACCAAAGTGTACTGAAGTCAAAGGTACTGAGGAGTTCCCCAGAGCCCAGAGGTGAGTAAATCAGATCATTCCATGCCAAGGCAGCAAATTCTACATCCAATTTATCAACACTTTTAAAATTACCCATTTATGAGAGTTACTGCAGAAAGGACTGTGCTGTATCAGTGACTTTTGACAGACTTTGGGACCTTGGCAAATTAACTTGCTTATGAGAGTAGAGGTAAAAAGTGTTAAATGTCATGTGTCTGAATGCCACTGAGGAAATGTGTCACTTGTGTTAATTGAGCTAATGTTAGCTTTTAGTGAGTAGTCTGCACAGCCTTTCTGGCTGAGTTCTTGCAGGAATACCAATAAGTGTCAACACAGTCATGTAATAGGGCACAGGACCTACCAACACATCAGGTGGGCTGTGGAGATAAAGTTTTTGTTAAATAAATCTGTTGGTCTTTGAATATGATCTTCAAGCTCTGTTTTAATTAACTACTCCTTCAGCAGTTACTGTAAAAGGTTGCGTATACTTAGATAATGTTATATATATATATGTATATATATATATATATATATATATATATATATATATATATATATATATATATCACAATTGAATCCCACTTTATATCAATGGGATTTTCTTTGAATCATCAAGACATACTTTGCAACATAGTATTGGCTGCAACTGTGTAGCACCACTCTTGCTTTCTGTTATAGATGACCAGCTCTGTGATTAACCTTCCATGGAAGCATACTGGATTCCTCCACCTAGGTTTATGCAGGCAGGGTGTGTTGTTATTACATAGTCACTTTCAGAACACTGGAAAGAAAAGGAATATACTTTGGGATGTCTAAATGCCTCACCTGAATATATGATTGTGGCAGCATTGTGCATGATACTCAGGAAGCACTAATAAGTCAAATTCAAAATAAAAGTGCAACAGAGTGTGCAGAAAATTCATAGACACTAAAATAAGCTGCACTCTTTTAGGTCGGATAGATTAAAGCAAAAAAAAAAGGTTTTATAGGTTGTTTTGAAAATAGATGGACAATTTGTCCTTTTCTGTTGATTCATCATTATTGAATGTAACCCCTCTTATTCATATTTAGTAAATGTTTATCCAAAAACTACAACAGTTCCTGGACCACGGGAAACAGGGTGCTCTGTACACATGTATAGATTGTGCACCTACCTCAGGAGTGTATGGGGAATAAATGATACAAGCAATACACAGACAGTAGCCTGCCAGTATAGGTGAGGTCAGCACCTAAAATCAACTTAAACTCAGAGGAAAAACAGACCATAAAAACAGTCATAAAATAATGCCAAGGTTATTTATTAGTGAACGAGTATGTGAACAAAACTCTGCACAGAACATTAGCTCAGCCACAATGTAAATAATTTCAGTCAGTGCTACAGGGCATTACAAAAGCTTGCCACTTCCAGTAGTCATGAATTAACAAATGGTGATTCCATAGGCACAACACATTCAGAAAAAAACTCCACATAAAAGACTTTAACTAAAGTCTGGAATGTTTACCTGAGGTTGACCAGTAGGGTTGAAACATAAGCGCACTCTTTGATGATGTCATTCAGAAGGGACATTCCAAGCCAGCAGCTACTCATTTGGATGGTGTATCTGTGGTGTTTGTAAATCAAGCAAACAAAATTTGGTAAACATTCTAGGCTTTAAAGAGTTTCGTGCAGGTTTTTGTCTGGATGAGTTGTGCTATTGGAATCACTACATTTGTTCATCCATGACTACTGGAAGTGGTAAGCTTTTTGTAATGCCCTGCAGCATTGTCTGAAAATGTTTTCATTGTGTCTGTTATAATTTTCTGTTCATAATTTTCTTCACATACTTGTTCACTAATAAATAACATTGACATTATTTTATGATTGCTTTTGTGGTCTGTTTTGCCTCTGAGTTTAAGACTGATTTTAGGTTCTGACTTCACTTACACTGGCAGGTTACTGTCTTTGTATTGTTTGTACAATAAATGATTATCCAATTTTATTTCAAATTCCTGCATACTGTCACTCCCCACTTTCTCCACTGAGACATTCCAAAATCCCACCACCATCTTTGAGAACCACATGCCCCTTTTCTTCGTTCTGCTAATTTCTTCATGTAGCTTAAGATCATGAAATCTTGTCATAAACTCCCCTTTCTTCATTTCCATCCCTATGCAGTCCCACAGTTCATTATTCTCAAATGCACAATACACCAAACATAGATCCCCCATCATCCTCCTATATTCCAATACATAAAGTCCTAGTCTTTCCAATCTTTCTTCATAACCCAAATCCTGCATATCCACAATCTTCTTGGTTGCCCTCCTCTGCACTCCCTCCAAACATCTAATCCCCTCCATTGTATATGGTGCCCCAAACTGACTACAGTATTACAAATGGGGCCTCGCCAATGCTGTATACAGAAGCATCTTGACCCTCTGTCCCTACTCTGCACATGTCTCCTAATGTAACCGAGTATGTTATAGCATTTTTTGCTGTATCGCTCCAATGCCTTTTCATGGAGAAATTATCTGTAATAATAATTTCCAAATCCCTTTCTTCCTGTGTTATTTCCAGCTCTTTCCCATTTAATGTATATTTTGTTGTTTTATTAAGTCTCTCCAAGTGCATGACCTTACACTTTTCTGTGTTGTATTCCAATTTATTCTCCTCTGCCCATTTCTCCAGTCCCTGTAATTCTCTTCTTAAGTTTTCTTTCTCTTCATCTTTCCTTTCTGTAGACTATAATTTAGAATCATCAGTGAATTTGGCTAGCCAAACAGTACCTCATAATGCATAGTAAACACATACATTTTGAATAAACATGGTCCAAATACCAATACCTGTGGCACCCCATTCATCACCTTTATCAAGTCTGACAGTTCCCCCTTCCCTTTGCTCCCTATCAGCTAGCCATGACTTTATCCATTTAACCAGCCTTCCATTTACTTCTATGTGCTCTAGTTTTTTTTTTTTTTATAAATTGCAGGTGATCTACAGTATCAAAGCCTTTTTGTAATCCAAGAAAATCATATCCTCATGTATCTCTCTAACCAGGGTCCTTACTGACTTTTTCATAAAAACTCAATTGAGTTGCCAAACATGACGAAGCACCAGTGAATCCATGCAGGGTATTATCCTACAAACCATTAGCATTTATAAATGTTTCCAGTTCCTCCTTAACTATATTTTGCAATTCCTTGCACAAGACTGAGGTTAAGCTTACTGATCTGTAATTACTATTCTACATTATCCTTTGCTTTTTTTTTATAAAAAGGAACAACTTTGCCCTCCTCCAACTTGATGTAAGTTCTCCTGAATCTAATGAGGTTTGCAATATTTTAGTCACATGTGCTGCCAGTTTATCTGTCAACTCTCTAAGCAGCCTTGAGTGTAGGTCATCCAGGCACTGGGCTCTTTTCCTAATATCACCTTCTTCAATCACTACTCTAGGTTACTGAAAGACTTAACCATTTATTGCACACACCCACACACAAAAAATAGCATAGTACCAAACCCCAACACTTCAGGTCCTAGCTGGAACCCTTCATCAGGGGGTGTGGCAGCAAGGAGTAGGCAGAACATACAAAAAAGCATTTAAAGGGACAGCACAATTAACATTTGTCTGCCTGTTATCAAATAGCAAGTTATGCACCAAGTGCATTCAAAGTAAAAAATTAAGGAATGAAAACAAGGTGAAAGAGTGAAGCTACCCATGAAAAAATAAATAAGCCTAGTAACCCCCACAAAAGGTGTGCAAACAGGGTTAAAGCCCTTAACATGAGTAGGAATAAAGGAAGTTATAAAGGGTCAAATGACCAGCAAAACCCAAGAAATGCAGTGTCAAAGCTACTGCAATAGAAAGCAGTAATGGCATACTGCAACAAATGTGCAGTACATTTTGTTTAGTAAGAGGCACAGTCATAGAAAGGTTTACAAAATAGATCACTACAGTGGGTTACAGAATAGGTCACTACAGCTGAACAAAAATGATATAAAAAATCACTCAAGAGGAAGGAAACCATATGTATATCCTGAACAGAAGCTACCGGGAGGGGGGGTGTCAGACACCATAACACTGTTTCAATAGTACAAATCAAGTAATGGAAATGGTGTAGTGTGGGGCAATGCATATCATGCAGTCAGTGCAAACCTAACATAAAAATAAACAAATAAAATAATATTAATGAGCAAGTTATGCACCAAAAGTAACTGTAAAAAAAGATGCATATAATCAAAATATATACTGTACACTACATCATTCAAACTGTGAATCACAAAAATTGAATAATGGAATGAAGGGAGTATGGTGGTAGCAGAAATTAAAAATATTAATTGGGGAGGCATACAAATAGGTCAACATGCAGGGAAATTATAGTGCCATAAAGTAACACTACAACCAACATAACAAGATTTCATTTTGACAAGTACATAGACCTTTCTTGTACATAGGCAAGGCTTTATAGAAATTCAGAGGCTAGCAATAGGGCTTGGAACAGGATATAGCAGCCAACTGTTGTAAATAGGAGCAGTATTGATTCTTGAAAGCACAGGAACAGAACAGTGTCTAACGTTAGCAAGTACTGTGTCCTATGTTTCAGGACAGAGACAAAGAAAGCTTTTGCTCCATGTTTGGTCCTGGTGCTAGGTGTGACTAGAAGATCTAGATCTGAATATCTTACAGGGTAGGCATTTTGTAAGACACAGGAGAGACAAGAAATGATGGCACCTGATTCAGTATTAAAACTCCCCTTCCAAAACTATTGCCACACACCATTAAAGGAAAAAGGTCCAGACTGGGCATCAGTCACAACCAATGTCAAAATGGCAGATATTGTAAGCCAAGTTACATTTGTATAAGACAGAGTTAGCGGCTTTAGAGAAAATAGGCAGACCATAGGAAAGTATAGTGAGCAAAATACCTTGAGCAACAGCAAATTGGACAGAATGGGAGGTACTGCAGCTGGCTCTATTGGTTAGTATGAGTCTAACATTGACTGCCTTATAGACAATGTCACATGGGGAGGAAAATCAAGGGAGGGATTGAGCATAACACCCAGGTAATTAAAGGATCAGCAACTGGACAGAGGGGTACTGCTATCACAGGCCACTGATGGTGGAGTTGAGCTATTCTTTAGTTGATGTGCAGTTCCAAATAGCATTGCTTGTGATTTGGTAGGATTTGATAAAAGTCTGTTGTCAAGGAACCATGTTTGAACAGTGGGTAGGTCAGCAGACAGCTAAGAGTTGATATCAGCCATGTTCTGGGCACTATAAAAAAAGACCAAGTCATCATTGCACTGTAGAGGGGTACTGCTTGTTATAAAATAGTGAACCGAGCTGACATGAGGGAGAATAAAAGGAGTTCAATTATAGAGTCTTGTTGGACACCAATGGTGACTGGGGTGGATCAAACGGAGGATCCAAACCTGACTTATTTCTACCTATTAGACAGGTAATCTCTGAACCAGGAGAGGGCACCACTGGAGATTCCTAGGGCATTAATTCATTACAAAGTAAGGAATGATCAACTATATCAAAGGCTTTTAGTGAGATAGTTGAATACAGTGTCAGTAAGCTCCCCCTTATTGAATGAATTGGAGATGCTGGCTCTATTGGCCAGTCAGAGTCGGACATTGACTGCCTCATAGGTAGATGTAACATGGATAGAAAAATCAAGGGAAGGATTCAGTTTAACACCCAAATAATTAAAGGATCAGTTCAGGTTACAATACCAAGATGGCCTTGGTGAAGTTCATGGACTACTGTATGTCCATGGGGCTCTGGAAAAGGGCCGTATGTGGCATCAGTCTTCGTGGACCTCACTAAGGCTTTTGAATTGTCGACCATGAGCTCTTCTGTATACCACGTTGGAAAAGGGTTTTTCATCAAATCCAATCTCTTGGTTCAGAAGCTATCTTCATGGGAGATCCCATTGCTTTGTTATCAAATGGGCTCGACCTGACTCTAAGGAGAAATTGTGTGGAGTACTTCAGGGCTCCATATTGGCCCTTTGTTATTTTCTTTATTTTTGTATTCTATGCCTTTGATATGTACCTCATCTAAGTTAATTTTATATGCAGATGATGCTGTTCTGTTTAGTTCTGATAAAGATGTTTGTTATTTACAAAAAACCCTTCAAAGTGATTTTAATCATATTCATAACAGTTATTTGTTCCATACGTTACTTTTAAATTCTAAAAAAAAAACAAGTTAATGTTTTTTCTGATTCTAGTAAACCATTCTTACATGGTATTCAGATTTCTGATTTAACTAGGCTCCCAAATGATTGTGTGGCTAGCTTCTGCTACCTGGGGATTAGCCTGGATAAACATTTAAGCAATATACCATGATGGTGTGGGTGATGCCAGGATTTACCCATACTTGGTGTGGTTCACTCATGAGGCCATAGGGCTGAGTGAGTGAACCACACAAGAATTGAATAAATCCTGGCATCGACCACATCCTAGAGTGGCATACTGCAATTATACAATGCACCTATTTTTGTGGGGGGTAAGAGTTAAAGAAAAGACTTTGTATTTTAAACTTGTTTTTTATTTCAATTTATTACTGTGCCACATGAAGTAGTTATGTGTTGTTAGGGAGATGCTGTCCTGAGTTTTGTGTGTCCAGAGAAACACTTCCTTTGCTGTCCATTCGGTGTGAGATGGAGGGAGTGAGCTGCATTTTTTTTAAGTATAAAGGGATGCACAGAGAGAAAGGAAAAGGCAGGATCCTTTGCTTCTTTTAGTCAGGGAGAGAAAGAGACTTGCCCATGTCCAGCCAGATTGGTTTGTACTCCCTGTCAGATTGCAGCTCTTAAGTGCACATGTAGGTGCTGTGCTAGTATGGTCCCAAAACAGTGCTGTGTTCTGATTGTGAAAGTATGGAACACACACACAAAAAGAAAGGAAAGAAAGAGAAGGACTAGACTGTTTCAACACTATCTTGCATAACATTATGGTAAATTAATATGGAATGATCTGTACGAGAGCGGCAAGCAGAGGAAACACTAACATTTAGTTTAGGTCAGCACGAGAGTGGGATCCTAAAGAGAATAACCTAGTAATTTTTTTTTCATTTTCAGAAAAAATCATTTTGTACCATGTGAGATGGCTTTAGGATTGTTGAGTCTGTGACATTTAATCTGTATTCCATTTTGAAGTACCGTTTTACTGTTGCAGTTTTGCTGGAGGCAATATGGCAGTTTTTGTTTAATCTTTGGGGGCTCAGATTGATTCACAAACTGGGGACTCCAGATGCAGCTGGCTGGTATGTCTTCCGATGGGGTGATGCTACGATTTACAACATGTAAATCATGCCAGCCAGCAAATCAGGAGCCAGTATTGTTTAAGACTTTGTATAATTTACATTTGATCATCATGTTGCCCAGTTAATTAAGGTATTACACAGTAGACTGGGAACGTTACATAGAATGAATCAGTTTTGGTTCTCTGAGTCATGTAAGTTATTGGCAAATAGTTTGTTGTTTTTAAAGTTTGAGTATGGTAGCATTTTGTATCTTTTTTTGACTGAAAATTTATTTAAGTGATTAAATATACTATACAATCCCATAGGCAGAATTGCCACTGGGTTGAAGGGATCAACACAGCATTGTCTTTTAAATAAATGACTGGGATGACTTCCACTCAAACAACATGTCGAATTTAAGGCTTTAATTTTTTTTTGCATAAAATTGTGTTAGTCCTTATGCCAAACTCAGTGAGTGAGACATTTACTAGATGTACTAACATGTTTTTCACCAGGTCTCAAAAGAAATATGTTTTCTCCATTCCCCATTTCAATTTAGCTTTTGGCCAGAGATCCTTCAAATACAAAGCAATTATTTATTACAATTTACCTCAGCTTGTCTTGAGTAATATACAATTGTTCCAATTTAAATCTGGATTGCAAAACATGTTGTTGTAGGATTCCGATTGTGCATGTTTTAAGTAATGTTTTTAATTGTATTTGTTTCTTTGTACTGGTCACTGTGAAAATTGCATTTGTCTTCCACCTGCTTACCAGATTAAATGAAAATGAAATCAAATGAAAAGAAAATGCTGCTGGTGAGGGTAAGTAATGCTGTGGTGGTGCTATGGATCCAATGGAAACTGTGCTTCCTGGGGAGAGGAGATTATGTGCAGAGAGATAATTAGTAAGCTGGGTGGTGAGAAGTTTTCCCAAGATCTTACTAAGAACAGGTAAAATGGCAATAGTTCTGTACTTGCTAATAATTTTATTATTGCCTTTTTTGAACACTGGCACTATGTACGGCATCTTCCAGATAGTTGGGACAGTGCAGGAGGAGAGGGACAGAATCAATCAATCAATCAATCAAATCTTTATTTATTCAGGCAAACATCATTGAGCAAGGCTCATTTACAGGATGGCCATGATAAGGTCAAGGTTCAATAGTTGATACACAACAGATACATCATACACTTTATAAGACAGTTATACATACAGAGGAAACAACGATTATAACACAATGATGTACAGTGAATTCACATGGTAAAACTCGGTTACAGGAAAGTTAAGCTAATATTTACAGTATATACAGTACATACATATCCTAATGGGGCCATGGCAGACACACAACATAATGAATACTAGGATGGTGAAGGTAATATTGGGTGCCATAAGATGGGGTGCCTGTCTGGAAGGAGTATGCCATATGTTTGAAGTGAGATTTGTGAGGTGACAATTCTAGTTCTAGCGTTAGCAACTGCATTTCTCTGTGAAGAAGACTGTACAATGCTGTTTAAAGGATGCAAATGGAATGATAATGGACAGTTTTAGGGATTTTTGTAGGGTGTTCCATGCTATAGCTAGAGAATAGCTGATTGCTGCCCTCCTAGCCTGGTGTTGAATTTGGGCACTTGAGCAGGATGATGTTGTTGCTTCTAGGGCATAGGAGCTAGGAATGGTCTGGGTGAAGCAGTCCAGGATATAGTTTGGAAGTTTTTTTGATAAAGTTCTGTAAATCCATAGTGCTGCATTTCTGCTCCTTCTGATATGAAGGGAAACCCATCCAACTGCATCATAAAGAGATCAATGATGGGTATTATATGGCAGATCTGTAATGAACCTTATTGCTCTATGATATAAGGTATCCAACTTGTGAAGGCAGGAGATGGGGCAGTGACTATAAAGGAAGTCTGCATAGTCAACAACTGATAAACAAAATGGCCTGGACTAACCTCATCTTTGAGTCTCTGTTAAGGAAGGGTTTTAATCTATAGAGAAGGTCAAGCCTTTGGCGAAGCTTTTTTAACAGTTCTTCTAAATGATGAGTGAAGTCGAGTCTGCTGTCAATCCACACGCCTAGGTATTTGAAGTTTTCAACATACTCCAGATTTTCTCCAAGTATAGTGCATAGCTGGGGGGAGAGTGATTAAAGAGGATGTGCTGGTGGAGTTTTGATTTGTGAACATCATTGCTTTAGTTTTCTTTGCATTTAACAGAAGCTTTTTCTCGAGTAGCTGATGTTGTAACAAGGAGAATTCTGTTTGTAGGATTTCACGAGCAACTGCAGGTGAAGGGTTGCTGACATACAGCACAGTGTCATCAGCAAAGAGGTGTACTGAGGAATTGGTAAGGGTTGAATCAATGTTATTTATATAAATGGCAAAAAGGATAGGACCCAGAATAGAACCTTGGGGGACTCCTCTTGACAGTGGTTTTAATGGGGATAGGTCACCTTCAGCTTTTACCTGCTGTGACCTGCCGGTGAGGTAGCATCTGAACCACTTAAGGGAGGGTGGATCTAGGCCAAGGGAGTGCAGGGATGAGAGTAGCAGTTCATGGTCCACAGTATCGAATGCTTTGCTCAGGTCCAGGAATACTGCACATACATTATTCTTTTTATCCAATTCGTTTTGCCAGTCATTTGTGACCTTGGCTAATGCAGTGATAGTGCTATGCCTTGGCCCTGAATCCAGATTGAGCTGGATTTAAGAGATTAGCATTGTCAAGATAGTCCCTTAGCTGATTACTCACTAATTTCTCCAGCATCTTGGATAGCACTGGTAGAATGGAAATGGGCCTGTAATTATTAAGATCCATAGGGTCCCCTGATTTTAGAGGGAACCACTTGGCTGTCTTCCACAGTGTGGGAACAGAGCCAGAGTTTAGGAAAGGTTAAAGAGGTGTGTTAGGGGACTGCAAGTACATGGCACGCAATCTTTAGAAAGAAGGGTCCAGAGAGTTTGATCCTGCACTTTTTGGTATCCAGATGCCATAATAGATCCTCAACTTGTTTCAACAGTATAGGTTTGAAGCTAAAGGAAGAGTCAACTCTTTGATCACCAGTGTAATGGGAGCTTAATTGTTCCCTCAGCAGGTTAGCTGGAGAGGTGTCAAAGGCAAGGCCAGCCGTTGTGAAGTGGTTATTGAATGCATCCAGGATTTCCATTTTGCCAGTGATAGGACCATAACTGTTGTGTAGTTGAGGTGGAAGGGGGTTGTTAGTGTCCTGCCCCACCATACCCTTGATGGTGCCCCAAAACCTAGCAGGATTATGGTAGGAGGAGTCAAGCTAGGCCAGGTAGAAGGCAGCCTTTGCATCCCTAACTTTCTTGGTGCATCTATTCCTGGCTTTCCTAAAATCATCCAATCATTTGCATTCTTAGTTTTTCTTGCCATTTTCCAGAGTTTGTCTCTCTCCAGCAGTGCAGCTTTGAGGTCAGCTGAAACCAGCACAGGATTTGTTTTTATTCGGATACTAGAGATTGGGGCATGGGTGTTGAGGGCATTTATTATAATGCTATTTAGCACCTGCTGAGCTTTTTCACAGAATGTGCAAGATAAAGCTCTTGCCAGTGTGGATAGTAAGCTAGATCATGCAAATATCCTTCGATATTGATGTTTTTCTTGGATCTCCTCATCAGGAATTTTGCAGGATTTGTTGTTATGCTGGTGGATCTTACCCCTGTGATGGGGCAGTGATCACTTATATCGCAGAGCAGCACTCCAGCGGTGTGAATAGATATGGTTTACTCACTAGCATGATATCAAGTAGTGTGCTGTTATTACTATTCCTTGCATTAATTCTGTTGGTTCATTAATTAGCTGTGTGAACCCATATGTGTCATAGAATGATACCAGAGGTGTAGCTGCCAGGGTGAGCCAGTTGAAATTCAGGTCACCTAGAATAATGACTTCTTCAGTGCTGGGCTTGACCAGGTTCCCCAGGTGGGATAAGAGCTTGTGTTCAGCAGAGGGGGGTCTGTAGCATCCAATTAGTTGAAAAGCTGCTGTATTGGGGAGAGAGACTTTTAGGGATAGGCATTCAAACTTCTTGGGCATAGATGTTGCAGCAATACAGGATACAGCTACAGTATACCAGATTTTGCATATATGGCTACTCCACCTCCCCTTGTTTGGCGATCAGCTCTGAATAGCTAATAGTTAGGTAGGTTACATCCCTGTCTGCTGTGGTGGGTTTGAGCCATGTCTCAGATACCACGAGAAAGTCTGGCAAGGTATGGGCAACCCAGGCTTGTATCAATGTAAGTTTTTCAACAGACTGCATACATTAATATGCAGGAAACTGAGGCCTTTAATTGAGGTTAGGTCTGATGGAGAGGTGATACATTCAGGAGGTCTAGGGTTGATTTCACATTACCAATACAGAGCAATAGAAAGAGCAGGAGTTTCATGAGGGCTGCCAGTGATAGGGAGAGGGGCTGTCTTTGGTCCTCCTTCTTTATTCTGTTGCCACTCTTTTTTGGGGTGCTCCTGTGGGTTTAAGGAAATGTGTAGAGACATCAAGTAGCAGTTTGGTGCTTAGGCTTAGGGGATCTGTATAACCAGCAGTGGAGCCTTGATTGAAATACATGTGGTGGTATGTGTCTCTTTATGGTGGTTATACCACTGTAGTCAATACAGCAATGGTAGAGCATATGTGAGGGCTTGAGTGTCAGCCAAAGGATGGTTCAGAGACTGGGCGGATGGATCACCCTACTTTGTATGATAGGACATCTTCTTTGTGGAACCCTATGGCTGATAGTGAAAGGAGTATCGAAGTAAACTCCCATTCTGAAAGAGATATTGGTAGTTGGCTGTCGGGGAGTATTGAAGTTGCTGGTTGGTTGGATCAACAAGCTGTGTGACTATCTGTTGGTTTAGAAAAATGCTGAGGCGGGAAGAGATTTCAGCGGGAAGATGCCTATAAACTAACATACAAGAGAGGGAAGGGTGGGTGGGCAAAATTGTGCGCCTTTCCAGAGTGCTCCCTCGCTGTTCTTCCTGGCCTCATGGTTCCCTGGTTTGGCTAAGGTGCTGCCGACCGCCTGCTGGCTGGGAAACCATCAGAGCCTGCAGATCAGATTCAGGGATCTGCCTCAGGACTTTTCACACCTCAGAAACTCTTAACATATTTAAAGTGAATAGTAAAGACTTAGCACAGGTTCTGGAATTGGAGGCAAAGTCTGACAAGGTGAGGAAAAGGAAAAAGCCCCAGTATAGATTGTGAGGTCAAGAAAAAAAATAATTGAAGGCATTTGAGATTGTTGAACGGGTTCTGCAGTTTACTTCTCTGATCTCAATGTCAGATGCTGTGGGGTTCCATCTTGATCTAAGGTTTTTATTTTATTTTGTATATGAATGCTTGTTTATTTTATTTAATAAAAGAAACAATAGACCATTTACAAAGCTATGAAACATACAAAAAAGGAGAAGAAAAATTCCAAATCCAATTCCATAACATCAACACATGTGCAGAAATATACTAACATTTACAATATGCCATAAATCTGAAGAAAATGGTTAAATTTAATGAACATCCTGACAAACATCTTGAAAAGAATACTAAACATCATAAGACCCCTGGAATAAATTGGGTATATTGCTAAACAAGAGCATGGCAACACCTTATCAAGAAAGATTCTAAGCACTCTAATAGGAGAGAAACATCAAGCATTTCCCTACAAAGAGCATGTTAAGTGTGATATTGTTAAAAAAAAACACTTTATATGTTGTACCATACCAGCCATATCATACCATCCTGAATAACAGACTAGGGTCAGGTCTCAGATACCCCAGGACTCCATAACCACAGGCCCCATGCAGACTGGAAAACTGTTGACATTCTTTTCCACCAAAATAGTACCTGTTAGTAAAAGGCAGTCTTTGACATAGCTTGTTGCTGTTGACAGAAATTAGGAACAGAGGTTGACCTCCAGTTCCGCACTAGTAACCTTTTTGCTTCTAAAGCCGCTGGATACAGAAGTAATTTATACTTTAATGTTGGTTGGCTAATTAACTGTGAATTGCCTACAATCCAAAAGCAGGGCGAATAAGGCAGGGGTATACCAATAGTGTGCTCAAGGTGACATATAATTCCCTCCCCCCACTCCCTAATTAGAGCACAATCCCATAAAATATGATATAAAGTCCATGGGATTTTACACACCCAACAAAGATTATTAGTACCAAATCTCATTGACACTAACTGGTTCAGAGTCCTATACTAATGGCTTAAAACTTTCTTCTGAAAAATTGAAGTCATGGGTCAGAAAAAAGTCAATGAGCTTCAACCCAGAACATTTTAAGCCTCTTCCATAACAAGCAACTGCAATTGAATGCCCATTTGGACCTTTGAGTTTTCCAAACAGGTATATACTGTTCCAATAAAACGTATATATGAATATGTATATATATAACTAAATATATATATATATATATATATATATATATACAGTATATATTTATATACAGTGTAACCTCACTTATCCGAACCTAGAGGAGACATCACTTTTGTTTGGATAAACGAAAGGTTCGGTAAAATGGAGGTCCCATAGAAATCAATGGAAAAGAGATTGTAATCAGTACAATTGAATTTACTGATCTAGTTTAGTGCAATCAGAGTGTAAATAAGAAATAGGAACAACCCAAAGTACTATGTTCAGTAAGCATTAAACTTTATTAAACGTTAACAAATATTTTAAAATTCAAAAGTGCACCATCATAAATAAATTTCAAAAAATAATGTCACTTCTGAAAGTAGAATGTTATTGCATGCTGCTTTTTGCATTAATTTTGGTGTTTCACAGCCTTTTGTTTAAGCTGTCTAAGCAGCATGTATGGAGGTAATCACAGTCCGGTTGGCTTTCAAACCACAGGATACAGTGCACAAAGGAATTGACTGCTTTAGCAGTGGATAGCTCAATGAGTTCATCAACCTCATCCTCCTCCTCAACATTGAATTCAGACTAATTTTTAGGAGGTCTTGCAATGCTATGGATCGATGTCCTCATCAGTTAATTCGCCATACCCCTGATCATTGCTCTCAGCATTAATCCACTCTGCCATGTCTTCCTCATCAAGCTCAAGCTGTTCAGCAACCTGCATCAGACCCTCAGTTGCCTCTTCTTGCTGTTCTACTGAAATTTCATCTGTGCTGGACAACAGCACGTAGGACCATCACCAGCACTTAGCAACAGTATCTGCCCTCACCTCTGACCTTGACTCAGTAAGCAGATAGCAAGTGTCCTTGACAGTGATGCTCTTGATAATTTCTGCAAGGCTGATGGACTTGTTTTCTTCTGACAACACATTACTTAAAAGTTTACTCTCATAGATGCATTTAAGAGTAGCCAGAATGCCCTGATCCTTGGGCTGGAGTTTTATGGTTGTGTTTGGTGGCAGAAAGATTCACTGAATGCTATTGTCATCTGTTGTTAACTGCTCAGTATTCAGGTGTGTCCCAGTGTTATTAATGAGCATGATTGCGTGCAAAGGCAGACCCTTCCAACATAGATAACACCATACTGATGGAAAAAATCTTGGAAAAACCAAGATGTAAAGAGAGAAGCTGTCATCCAAGCACTAGATTGAGCTTGGTACAATGCTGGCAAAGTTTCCAAGTTTATGTGCTTGAAGCACCATGGGCAAAATGATTTTCTGATCACAAGCAACTTCAGCTTGTGCCCACCTGTAGCATTACTGCAGCTCAAAATCATTAGCCTCTCTTTATTGTTCTTGTGTCCCGGTGCAAATGTTTCTGACGAGCTGGCTAGTGTTTTCTCAGGTAGAAGTTTCCAGAAGCAGCCAGTCTCATCAGTGTTGTAGATTTGCTCGAGACACAGGTCTTCATTTTTTATAATAGCAGACAGCCTATCTCTAAGCAAAGCAGTTGATTCATTGTTCGATGACGTTAGCTCTCTAGCAATAGAAAGCTGGTGAATGCCTTGGCATGCCGTAAAACACTGCAGCCATCCCTTGCTCACCTAAAAGTACCATCCTCACCATGCAGGTCATGTTGGAACTGCATCGCTTTATGTTTTAAAATTGGACCCAATATTGGAGTGCCTTGAACTCTATTCTAGACAAACCAGAGATAAAGCAATCTGTTGAGTTGCTCGTCATTGCAGCCTTTCATTGTTTTTCTGCTCCCCTGTCCTCCTGAATGCTCCATTGTGGCAGCGAACATATGGAGCTTCTCTTTTGCTCACTGAATGTCTGAGACAGTTGATTTGCTAATGTTAAATCATTTGGCAACTTCTATGCCCTTCTCCCCTCATTAAAGGCATTCCAAAATCCATATCTTTTGTGAGATATCAAGTACACAGCACTTCCATTTACAATCAGCCATTGCTGCACAAGTAAGGTATGAAATAACACGTACCTTTACAAACAGCTTCATTAAGTGCCAATACATAGTACACTGCAGACACTGATTAGTATTGTACTGTATTGTGGTGAAATACAGTGCTTTAAGCTACAGTGAAATAAAAAAACATACAGCCAAGGGTATATAGCATGGCCAGATATACTGCATACAGTCAGGACACACAGCGAAGGTGTGGATAATCTGGAGATCCAGATAAATGTGGTCTGGATAAATTAGGTTATACTGTATATATATGACTAATCTGGCTGTTTGAAAGTTGAGATTATTTCTGCAACTACTTAACTAAATCTGTTTGATTTAACATATAATTAATTTGGACACAGAGGCAGAATACATGCCGTAGCTGTAAAAACCTCCATCAATCCCTCAGAGACAAACTTTGCTCCTATTGCAAAAAGCTAAAGTTCTTTAGCACCTCTGTTTCTGACTCTCAGACCTCAGAGTTTGAATCCCTTTAGAGGCTCAGGACACCCAATTTATATGAGCACCTCAACCTGAAACCCAAGATTTTTCCATAAGGGTTCAAATGGACCTAAGTAACCAGAATTCCATTTATGAATCTTCACAAACTTCCTCCAACACTGCTGTGTGAACATTATGGGGACAGTGTATTTTTGGGGATACACAAGCATCTTGAAGCAATACTGTAAGAGTGTATCCCCAACTAGGGCCTGCTCTATATCTAACCAAAGCTGAGAAAACCGACAGGAGGCGACAACCACTGAAGTGCACATTTCATACCTAACCCCCATGGTAGGCCCAAGGCCAGGGCAAATTCCAACCACCTTTCAGACCAGGTGCACATAAGATTCTCCAAGCAAATCTTGATACATGCCCTTCCCAAATGAAAATGGAAAATTACATCAACTTTATTCCACAGCCCCGAGAAAATTAGAATGGGTAAGTAATTCAAACTGTAAAAAAGTTTAGGGAAAGCCATTAATTTTATTGCTGCTATTCTACCCGGAAGTGTCAAGTGTAATTTTGTCCACCAACTGATGTCCAGAGACATACTATTTAACACCTCTGAGATATGTCTCAAATTCATTTCATACATATCCTTAGAAATAAACATACCTAAACATCTTATCCCTCCAGGTGACCTTTTTAATGCTAGAGTGTGTATAGATCCCAGTTTGGATCACCTTTATGAAGGGATAAGATCTTCATTTTGGTCTAATTTACATTAGGCCCAATATGGCACTAAACCTATCAAAAACTTCCCAAGTGGCTAGAAAGGATGTTTCTACTTCAGAGAGTGCCAGAAGCAGATCATCAGCATATAACAATGAGAAGGATCGGTATCATTCCCTAATTCCATGTATGATTGAATGCTGCGGTATAGCTACATTTAGGGTTCTATAACAAGTAAAACAACAGGGCTGAACAGACACCTCTGCCTAGTGTCCTGAAATAAATTAAAAGACTTTGACAAAATGCCATTGGCTATCACTCTGGCCCTAGGGGAGTGATATAAACAACAGACACAGGGCTGAAAAGATGAACCTATACCCATTTCCAAAAGAGCATAGAACAAGTAATTCCAATCAATGTAATTGAATGCCTTCTCAGTGTCAATTGCCACTGCTGCTGCAGAATCTGGACTCCCGGTAGCAATCTGGATATGGTTGATCACTGACTAGAGTTTATCACTGCCTTGTCTACCATTCATGAAACCAACCTGAGATTTGTGAATTAGAAAAGAAAGAACTAACTCTAACTGCATTGCCAGCACTTTGGCCAGGATTTTACAATCCAGATTAAGTAATGATATGGGCCTGTAGTTAGAACACAGAAACGGGGTTGTTAGGCTTACAAAACAGTAATAGTAGCCTGCTGCATGGATGGAGACACAGAACCCATCTCTTTTATGTATCGGAAAAGTTCAAGAAAGTGGGTAAGAGTTAATCCTGGAAGGCCTGACAAAAATTAGCATTGAGACCATCTGGTCCTGGCGTTTTACCTGCAGATAGCTGTTTAATAGCCAATTTAATTTCATCAAGAGAAATGTCCTTGTCCAAGGCCAGAGCAATATCCATGGACAAAGATGGCAACTGAATACCTGCAAAAAAAAGGAGTCAAAATCATCCTGGGAGGGGGAAATAGTGGAGGCATACAGAATCTGTTATACACTTTTTCTATGCCTGTTCCTTGGCTGGGGGAATGTACCTACGGTTCCCCCCAACCATCCAGCTATCTCTGCTGCCACTGCCCCCATCAGTCAGGAGCTCAAAAACCCCTATGTCCCACCACTCCCTAGCCACATCACAGTGGGTATGTACCCCTCACACCATGGAAGACTAGGGGGCAGGCACACCAGGGGAGCTGCTTTGGGTTTGACAGATGCAGAGGTGCCAGATCCTTCTTTCATCATGCTCAGGGAACTGACATTGATTTTTCTTGTGTTTTTCTATTCCACGGTGCAGGCATGCAATGATGCCAAGGACTCTCCATGCACACGTCCGCACCCAGCAAGTCTGGCATCAGCTTGCATCAATGCCTATGGCAGACCACACCTTGTACCAGCTCCCAGCCACCATCAGGAGCCAGTACTGCTGTGGTTGTTCCTCCTCCTCCCCAAAGAAGGAGAGTAGTCCCTGGCATGCTCAATCCTCCTCCTCCTCCTCTTCTCCAGCTGACCCCCAGCACCTGAGGTTTCTCTCGACCCTGGGTTGCTGACATGGCATGAGGT
The DNA here is from genome assembly GCA_016271365.2 of Neoceratodus forsteri. Classification (NCBI taxonomy): domain Eukaryota; kingdom Metazoa; phylum Chordata; order Ceratodontiformes; family Ceratodontidae; genus Neoceratodus; species Neoceratodus forsteri. The sequence goes on along the minus strand of CM057458.1, from coordinate 624,414,597 downwards.
GTGGTGTCCAGAACCTCAACCTCAGCACCACTGGGCTGGAGGCATACAGAGTCAGAAAGTATTCTTTAAAATATTACAGATCTGTCATGGATCTACTACTACGTGGTCCCCTTCACTCTTCAAAAATGAATTTGTGTTTCCATTGACTTTTTCTTCAACTGATATGCCAACAATTTGCTGGCTTTGTCCCCTGATTCCCAATAACACTGCTGCATAAAGAACGGGCCCACATAGCCTGTTGTTGGTAAATAGTGTTCAGTTTATACTTAAGTTACAAAAGTTCTTTTAAATCTGCTCTGAACTATCCAGAAACTTTTGATAAATGGCCTTCTCCAAAACTTGAATGCGGGCAGTTAAGGAAGATAAATCCTCCATCCACTTTTTATTCTCTTTAGATGCAAAAGTTATAACCCAGACTCTAATAAGTGATTTAAAGGCATCCCAGAGAATAAAAAGTGATGTGGCAGGGGAAGCATTAACTTTGAAATTAACACCAATTTCATCCTTTAGCCATTCTTGAAATCCTTGAACACACAAAAGGGCAGGATTAAAGCACCAACGTGGTATTTTCGGAATACTCCGCTGTGGAGTCCATATTAAACTAACAGGGCCACGATCTGAAATTACCATAGGACAATAGTTCTTAGACTTTGTCACAGTGAGCCTCCCCATATCCATGGAATAGATTTTGAGCCTCCCCAAAAAACTGAAATAATCTTGGGCCTCTCCAAAGAAAAATAACATAGTGTACTTTGTGCAGTACACCATGAAAAAACTGAAACCCCTTTATGCGTATTTGGCTCACATTCAGTTCTTTGTCTTATACTGCTGTGGAACCTTTGAAAAAGAGCTCCTGAGCTAAAAGGTGTTATCTGAATAGCAAATAAATAAAATTAACAAATATTATCATTCAGCTTGTTGTTACCACCCCCCACAGGCCCACCTACTTGCTCTGCTATTTTCATTCTTGAACCATTGTTATCCCTTGTTGCAGCACCTTCATGGGTCAGACTAGTGTCTCTGTTTCCTCTCTATATGAAATAATGTTCTTATATACCTTGTCTCTCCCCCTCCTTCCCTGCTCCTAAGCAACTTCTCTGGGATTACTTTGCTCCTTCCTGCTATTGCTTTTAGCACTTCTATGTTCATCCCTTATATTTGGACTGTTTTGTCATCAGCCTGCAAATTGATCAATTACCACCACTCAGTATTAGTTTATTGTTCATATTTGTTTGCACAATTGTTCATTGTATATTTCTTGATTGTTTTGCAGTTACCTTTTGAAATGTATTCTTTCTCTACCCTTCCCCAGGTATACCTGAAATGAGCCTTGGCTCATTCACCTTCCCTTGTCACTAATTAGAAAATAAATACATAAAACTCACCTACTATTATCCTCTTTCAGTTTGTTGCATCTCTTCACACAAAATATATAAACTCAAAATTTAAATACAGTACTTTTTCAGACTTGCTTGTGCCTCCCCTGGAACAGTTTGGGGCCTCCCCAGGGAGGCTGGCCTTACCATTTGAGAATCCCTGAGGTATAGGAGATACAATCACATCCAATACACTGAAAAATAGAGCTGAGCTACCTGAAAAGAAATCCAACTGACTACAAGTGTAAAATGTATTTAATCATAATGTATAAACCTGGTCAGTAGAGTGCAACAATTGCCAAAAATCTACTAAATTGATCCCTGAACACATTTGTTTGAGCAATGTCAAAGTATGCTGATGTGAAGGGGTACCCTGTACCTGCAGGGTTCTATCTTTAATGCGGTCCATGACAAAGTTAAAGTCTCCCCCGATTATAACATACATATGGGGTTGATACCAGTCCATCATATGTTGAGCAAGTTGGGTGAAAAATTCAGGGGCATCAACATTTGGAGCATAAATGTTCACTAGCAGGTAGTTGACTGCAAAAAGGGATACCAATAGGAGACAACCTTGCCCCATCCCATCTGAAGCAGTGCGCTACACTTTAAAAGGACAGTCTTTTTAAAAAAATATTGTTTCCCATTGTATTTTTAGCCCAATAAGTGCTAGAAGATTCCATACCCACCCATCCCCTAACCAGCTTAGCTGTATCTACTTTTAGGAGGTGGGTCTCCTGGAATCACACTTACGAGACCGTTAATACCATAACACTTTTTTCCTCTTAGTAGGGTGGTTCATATCCTGAATGTTCCAAGTAACTAGGTGAATATCTGCCATGTTAAAGTGTAGTGAGAAACTGATCAACAGCAAGTTGAAACAGGCTCATGAAAAGAAATGTCAATAACGCATAGGAAAAACATGGTGCCATGTTTACACTATAGTGAGTAATTATCCAAGAAAAACCTGTGCACATAGAGCCACAACAAATGCCTGATAAACCCACTTTGTCCTGGATAGAACAAATGAAAATTCTTGAATTAGAAAAATGCCCTCTAAAACCCTGTACCCATTTAATCTTCAAATGACCTGTGAGAAAATAATTAAATCCTCCACAGTCTGTGATAACCCATACTATAAAGAAGTGCATAACAACTTGAATAAAAAACAGATCACTCTAACATAAAATACCATGCAACAATAGTGAAACTTGTAGATGGGGTATTGGGAAACATGATAAGGAAAAATTAACAAGCCAGAGATAATGAATATCAGGGGCTGGCGGTGATAATCCATCCATGCCCTCCTGTTTCCGAAAGGAATAAGTACGGCATAACAGCCCAAGTTTTGAAAGTCCCTTTGTGTGGAATCCCACCTCCCAAACCTTAAAGACAAATTTGTAATATGGCTGTTTTTCACAAAGAAATAGCTTTTTCCGCTAACAAGAACAACATTAAAGAAAATAATACCTGTGCCATAGCAACCCATGTAACAAAAGGAGTTTTCTCAGTAGTTCAACATAATCTAAAAGAGATAGTGTACAAGTATCACTCAATGATGTATACAAATCCAAACTTACCCCAGAAGCATTGTAAAATATGTTAACCCCCCACTGACCCTTGCTGCCCAACTTCTCCTACACCCAAATAAAACAATAACCAAGGCATGAAAGATTCAAAGTCCCCAGTAATCCAAGAAACCACACCTGGTGAAATATAACATAGATGGGTTGGAACATAGGCGATCACCAATTTTTATCTAAAACATCGGCAGATGAGCAGTTAGCTAATGGAATAGGGGATGTAGAGCCCAACTAAGCTTCCTCTAAATTTTCTGCTGCTGCTGCATCAAGAACGAAGTTTGGAGTAGAGGTAGATGAAGTGGCCGAAATTCACTCTGTGGAGTCATTTATGGAGTAACATGGAATCCGCGAAGTGCTCCACAACGCGAAGTGGAGTACTTTGCGTCATAATGGGGAATGAGAATTCCATTGAAACCAATGACTTTGCATTATTCCACCTTCCCCAAACCACTTGTCCACCAATTTTAAGGTGAAGTACATTGAAATCAATGTACTTTGCATCACTTTACCTTGTTATTAAGCTCCAATGTGAATTTGCAGTGCTTCATGGGATTGTAGGTCACATGGGGTCTAGATTGTTCTGCACAGCCTCAGTTCTGTGTAGTGTGTGTAGTGGAAGATGGAGACAGTTTCGTCTCAGAGCTCTGAAATTCAAATCCTCTAAAAGCTGTTAAAAAAGCCTTTTTGGGCCTTTTTTTTTCTCAAAATTTAGTGCATCAATTTTAGGAATCCCTCCTGTTCTCATATCATCGAGTGTTTATTATTTGTGTGTGGATTTTGAATGTTAATTTAGAACAGTCAGTCAGTGTACTGTGAAATCTGCTTTGAGGGAGAGGCGTATGTGTGGTGTAGGCAGATTAACTGGGAGAAAAAGGCAGTCTTTCTGTTTTGGTTATATTTTTCTTGTATAACTGTGTTAATGTACACACAGTAATATTGTCAGTAATTCTTGACATTTTTTACTGATTGTAGTGGCAGCGTGTATCATTTCAGTTTGTTTAAAACATTTAGTTATAGTGCTAAATGTTTTCAATTTGATACGCAATGCTTGTAGTGTGTGTGTCTGTGAGTGTGTGTGTGATACATACCATTAAATCAGACAACCTTTATTGTGCCACAGAGTAATTGCAGCAGTGAGAACCTGCTATCCACCTCACCTGCATGACTTTTTTATACTGCTTTGTGGTATCTTTACTGGTAGTGGGCTGTTACTGCAGTGCACTATCCCACAAACCGGCAAAAGGTATTCTTTTTCACATTTAGATTTGTGATTTGTGACCACTGGTTAGGTGTTGTGCCTATTTGTCTGACTCTGCATCTCTTGTGTGTGCAGCGCAATCTTAATCTGTCTGTGCATTTGCAGTACACGATTAATTCTGGAGATTTTGCATTTCTTGTTATGCTCTCATTTCACTTCATCAGCACTGGGGAATTTTCTGAACACAAGACGGTAGCATTTTGGGGATGCACATTAATTTTGGTGACTGTGTGTGGCCACTGCGCACATGGCTGAATGCACCATTAATTCTGGGAGACTTTGCATTTCTTGTTATGCTCTCATTTCACTTCGCCAGCACTGGGGAATTTTCTGGACATGAGACAGTAGCATTTTGGAGATGCAAATTAATTCTAGTGACTGTGTTTGACCACTGTGCGCATGACTGTGTGAGCCATTAATTCTGAGAGACTTTGCCTTTCTTGTTATGCTCTCATTTCACTTCGTCAGCACTGGGGAATGTTCTGGACACAAGACAGTAGGATTTTGGGTATGCACATTAATTCTGGTGTCTGTGTATGATGTGACTACATCCATTGCATGCATGACTGAGTGTGCCATTAATTCTGGGAGACTTTGTATTTCTTGTTGTGCTCTCATTTCAGGTCAGCACTGTGGAATTTTCTAGACACAAGACATTAGCATTTTGGGGATACACATTAATTCTGGAGGCTGTGTGTGTGGGGGGGGGCACTGGAGGCTGCCAATATTGTTGCCACTCCACCTTACTTCATGTTAAGGCAGAATGACAACACGAAGTAATAATTACAAGGTGAAGTGAGCCTTTCCTATTGACCACTCTGCATAGTGGAGTGACAACACAAAAGTGGCCACTTTTGCATTCACTTCACCAGCAGAATTTAATTTTGCTGCATCTCTAGTTTGGAGTAGTCTTTAATTGCTCTGGGGACAAAGAGGCAAGCAGCTCATTCTCTATGTAGTTCACACAGTCCATGCTACCATTTTGCAAGATTTTCTGATACCATTGTGGGTGACTACTGAGGGTGTTTATGGTCCAGGTCTGTAGACCGCCCTGGGAAGTTAAAGCAGTTTAGACTCTTGGGGAAGTTGTAACCTTCTAAACTGATCCATCCTTGAGGTCTCGTTACTCTGATGATCAGTGATACATTAAGGATCATTGGGTGTCCCTGTGCCTTTTCAGTTTTTGACCAGTGTTCTCCTCTCCCACAACAGGAACAGTTGCAGGCTGCATAGTAACATACCTCGAAGGGTGAACAGGCTCAATAGTAGATGTCAAAGAGTGGTCATCTGTGAAAGTATGCTTCCCTTCTGTATTTGCTCCTTTCCTTAATGCATTAGACCGGGTGGCCGGGGAGTGAAGAGGGTGAAAAGATTTGCAGGTCTCCTGGAGGAATTGTTGTGAATCCTGGGGGGTCTCAAACTGGAGCCAGCAACCATCCCAAAGAACTGGGAGGACAGAAGGATACTTTAAAACCTACTGATGTTTTTGTTCTGCTCGTTCTTTCCTAACAGGGGTAAATGCTCTGTGATGAGTGGCAACCTCCTTAGAGTAATACTGGAAGATGTGACTAGAATGGCCATTCCATTTAAGTGGCCCTTTCTCTCTAGTCAGCTTGAGGATTTGCTCTTTAAAATAAAAGTGCAAACAATATGCATAAGATGGGTCACGGAGGCATTCCTCTGGCTGGACAGGGGCCCAAACACCCATCAGTCATCTCAGTTTCTAAAAGGGAGTCCCAATAATGGTCCACTGCCTGTCGTATCAATTGCTTAAGAATTTCTAGCATATCAGGGCCTTCAGCCTCCTTCAGGGACACCAGCTATCTACAAATTATTGCATTGTCCCCTATTTTCTTAATCTTCGATCTTGGCCCATGCTAGATGTAATGGCTGCTCCAGCCAAGTAGTGCGGTCGGCATGTTGAGCTGTGTCCAACTTCACTTTCATGAAGAATAACTCATTATCAGCAATTCTATGCTCTGCTGCCTCCACTCTGTCATTTAACTGAGATACAGATGCCACAAGATTAGGTGTATCCTGGGTAAGTGACAGCAACATCATGTGAATATCCATTAAATCTTCTAGTCCCTGTACTACAGGGTAGCTGAGGTCACCATCACCTTAACACTTGGAACAGTCACTGACAGAGCAATGGTGCAGGACTCTCTGTGGCAAATTTGACAAAGGTGTTACACTCAAAGAATTAGCCAAAATACAGTAAGGTTCTTCCAGAACAGATATTAACCAAGTCCATATTTAAGTTTTTAGGTTAAGCAACCAAAATATTTTCAGTTTGACGGAGTGTCGGTATCAGTCAGCCATCCCATATCGCCCATGCATGCGCCTCCCTTACTTACGGTTTTTTAGACACAACTCCAGAAATGATGAGGTTGCTGAAGGAGAAATCAAACTGGGATTTACAAACAGCTTCTGCTCCATCAAATGACTCATTTACATTTATTTCTTAGGCTTCTATAAGTTGCCCAGTCAGAAACAAAGTTGGTAGCCTTGAAGGTAGGCAAACATTTGTCTCTCATTTTGAACAGGATAATACAGGATGATCCAGCCATTTAGTTGTTGGACCAAAAGCCCTCCTAGTGGGTAGGGAGTGTCTTTGTCCCACAGACTTGCAAATATAGTCCTCAAGAGAAAGACAGCTTAATTAATATCAGGTATTGCCCACAGGTAGGACCAGCCATGGCTGGCTACCTAACCTTTGAACTGGGAGGGTTCTCAATGGAAGAAATCTCAAGACTGAATTAGAAGAGTGGGGATCCTAGGGGCTATCACTCACCACACACAGTAGACTGGTGAGTACAACTGAACAGGTTACTCTGTCAGTTTTGGGGACTAGCACCCAGTCAAAGAGAGTGGTGCATTGTCCATTTTTGGAAAGCCAGGTTGGATGGGAGATTAATTGCATGAGTATCAGCTTATTTAAGGATAACTTTACTGAGTATCTGTTGCATTTTAACCAAGCAATATTAAAATCTGCAAGCATGATAAATTCATTGCATCGAACGAGTTGACCAATTGTGCTTATTGAGGAAGGGAGTGCTTGGTGACTTGTGGCAGGAGGTAAACACAAAACAGGTAAAGTTTCTTAGTGCTACACAGGATTAGATTAGCATGACACAGTTCAAAGGATGGGTCAGTTGTGGGGAGATAGGGGAACTTGGGTCTAAGACATTTTGGTGGGCTTTGAAGTACATCATGGTACCCTCTCACGTAGAAGAGGCCTTATCACATCTTGAGAAGTTGTAACCTGCTACAGCAAAGAGGTTATCTGATATTGTAGGCTTTAAGCATGTTTCAGGGAAACAAAGAATGTCAGGCTGGTAATGACTAGCCCAGGAGGTGAGATCATCCATGATGTGGAGGAGGCTTCTTACATTAAGATGGGCTTTTTTAAGACATGACTCTTGCTAGATGGGAAATGAGATGGAAGGAGACTGGGCTGAGTAAGCCAGGGTTGGGTTCAATGTCTCCCCCAGCCAGTAAGAGGGATAAGGCCAGGAGGGCAAGAACATTGGCACTCAGATGAAATCCCATTGGGGGAAAAAATCACTGAAACTTGCTAAGGGAACCAGAATATGAAGTACTAGACTTTTGGGTCAAGTAGGTATTAGACATAGTAAAATCAGTGGGAGTAGGGGGGTTGCTGCCTCATAATTAGAGGTTCAAGTTCAAGTTTATTTGCAGGAAAACTCCACTAAGTACGCTCATTTACAAGGAGGTCCTGGTAGGACAACTTGGTACGAAGTATACACAATATTAAAATACAATACAATACAATATAGTACCATTGTGATAAACCAAGTTCGAACAGTGTTGAGACAGGTAAACAATGTACAGTAGAAGGAGTTATGGCTAAATTATGTACATTTCAGAATTAAGCTAACAGGCAGGAAAGGAAGAAAGGGAAACATGAAGGAAGTTTACATTCAAGTACTTGTACCAGGTTAAAATAGCACTTCCGAACAGGGAACCATGCATGTTGGAATAGTGATAGGGGTAGAATAGCATTGAGCAACTAGTGCTAACACTTGTCGCTATTCACCCATCCACAAGAGGAGAAGAAGGAGGAAGTGTTGTCACTGGCTGAGCTGCCCCATGGTAGAGTGGGTTAAAGCAGTGACTCAGCCAGGAAAGACTGGGAGACCAGGGTTTTTAATCCTGGTCTCCCACCACATTACAGCTGGAACACTTAGTTTTTACAAGGGGCCATGAAAACAGTAATTCTATGGCCTCACAAATGAAGTTTTTCCCTGTGATCCACTCTGCCTTGAAGTTAGGATCATTAATTACTGGGGGTGTAGGGACAGACCCCCACTGGGGTGGAGGTGGAGATGGAGCCCCTCACAAGAAATGGGAAATTTCTTGTCATTTCTTGTAGAATGGTAGTGATCATCTGACCACTACCATTTGTGCTGTTTTTCCCCGTGGCATTTAGTACTGCCGCTGTATTGGAGAGCTCTGTCAATACAGCGCTGTTATAGATGGCGTTGTTATCGACAGCACTTTTCAGACCTACTGCCCAAGTGCTTTATGAGACTATAACAGATTCTCTGCTAGGAGGGCTACTAGGTGCTTTGGCAGTGGCAAATTTCCGTAAGCGCTTTGTTAGACAGGGTTTTAAATACATTTAAAGGGACCGGTTCAGGAAGTTTTAGTGTGGCTTTTAGTTTGTTCTAGGTGGATGGGATTACATGGCTAAATGCAGCTTTACCATAAAGTGAGTGGAATTTAAGTACTTTTAGTAGTATGAAAGCCGTTTTGCTAAGGGCTTAGAAGGTATGATAACAATGAAAAAGGGAGGTGATGTAGGAAGAGACTTTGTTCTGAAATGTTTTAAGAGCCCAGATATTAATGTGTAGCATCCTTCTTGTGGCCAGGGAAGCCCAGCCTACAGCAACTTAAAGGGAACAATGGTGGATTCTGTAGGGTGCATTAGTTATAAAAAGGATCACACAGTGAAACAGGATATCGCACTTATGAAGGTTGGTTACTGTGCTACTATTAATAATTATATCTGTGTGTCGAGTAAAGAAGAAAGGTGGCTTGAACCAGCCTTTTCCTAATATCTAAGGGGAAGGTATTTGTTTCTGTAGAAAAAAAACAGTCTTATTTTCAGTTTCCTAGCAAGGGATTCAATGTGGCATGCGAAGGATAGTTTGCTATCTAACCATACCCCTAGGTATTTGAATTGATCAACTGACTCTAGTAAGTCTACTAGTAAGGTTAGTATAGGTGCCGCTGTGGCCTGTCCACATAGAGAAGTTGGAGATGTGGGGGTAAAACATACATCATTTTAGTTTTCTTGGCATTTAATAATAGTTTTGATCTTAGCAGGTTTCACTCCAACTGGCTAAAATCAGACTGTAGTTCTGTAACGACATCTGACAGTAAAGGTTTGGATATATATAGGACAATATCATCTGTGAAAAAGTGAAGTCTGGAGTTGCGTATGTTATCACTAAGGGATTTGATGTCAATTTTGAATAACAGGTGTCCAAGAATGGATCCCTTGGGTACACCTCCAGATATCGGTAGGGAAGAGAAAAGGAGTCTGCTGGTTTTGATGCATTGGAGTTGACCAGTAAGATAGCTAGTGATCCAGTTTGTGGAATAGTTATTCAGCCCAAGGTCTTTGATTGTGGCTAACAGAGTGCTATAACCAACCTTGTCGAAGGCCTTGCTTAGATCTAAGAAGAAGGCTCCAGTAGAGTTTTATTATCCAGGGCAGTGAACCAATCATTTGTCACTTTGGCTACAGTCGACACCATACTATGGTTTTGCTGGAAGCCGGATTGGAGGGGGTTAAACAAATGTGATTTTTCGAGATGCTCCCTCAGTTGATTACTGAGTACCTTTTCTAAAAGCTTTGACAGAAGGGACAAGATGGAAATCAGTCTGTAAATGTTAAGGTCATGGGGGTCTCCTCATTTAAACAAAGGTAGTATAAAGGCTGTTTTCCAGCAGAATAGGACTGTTCCAGATGTGATTAATAAGTTGAAAATATGTGCTATGAGGGCAGTTAGAAAGTGCTACCTTAGCCTTAGGAAGAAAGACTTGATTCCGTCTGTGCCTGCACTTTTTTGTATCTAATTTTATTAATAGGTCCTCGACGTGCTTGACAGTCAATGGTGAGAAACACAAGGAGTCTTGAGTCTGAGGGGCAGAGGGGGCATCATTGAATGAAAAGCAGTCAACAAGTCCGTCAGCTGGGGAGGAGTCGAATGCTAGGCCTTCTGTCACAAAGTGCTCATTTAGTTTTTCTACAATGGTGCCCTGGTTGGAGATTGTGGTACCTTGTGTTATAATTTTGATGAGGATTGTAGGAGGGGTTCTCTGTCCTTTGACAGCTTTGATGGTTTACCAGATCTTGGCTGAGTTACCTATGGCACCCTTAAGGGTTTCCACATAATAGGTTGATTTTGCTGCTTTAACCAGCTTGGTGCAAGCTTTCCTCGAGATTCTAAAGGCCAACCAGTCAGCTGGAGCTTTAGACTGCCTCACCTTGGCCCATAGTTTATCCCTTTAGGTCAGGGCTGCTTTCAGGTTGGAAGTAAACCAAGGATACAAAGCCTTTTTCACCCTACATTTAATGAATGGGGAATGCTTATTTGCCAAGTTTGTTAGGTTAGTATTAGGGATATTAATAGCCTCATCTAGTGAAGTAGCCAGGTAGAAGTTTTGCCAGTTTGTGTCTCAGAGGTCTGCTAGGTAACTTTCAGGTTTGAATTTATGGAAACTTCACATTGTGATGAACATGGAGTGGGATGGTCATTTTTCTAGGCTTCTTGTACAGATGACAATGTTGTGATCACTAAGATCATTGTGGAAGACGACTGTATGCTCAATTTTATGTGGTCTGTTTGTAAGTATTAAATCTGATATGGAGCTTTTAGGGCTATTTTTGGCATTGAATCTTGTAGAGTCTGAGATGAGCCGTGTGATACACAGCTCATCACACATATCCTTTGTGTATTTGCTCTAGGAACAGTCAGTCCATATTTAGGTCACCAAGAATGATGGATCCATTAGTTAGTTTCCATGATGTTTCTGACAGTTGGCAGTAGTTCTACACCCCTACTGGTGATCTGTAACAGCCAATGATGTTGATTGTTTCAGATGGGTACAGGGAGAGTCTTATGGCTAGACATTCAAATTCCTTGGGTCTGGTAATAGCAAGGATTTTGGTGGCAATGAATAAGGAGTAAGATGGTAAGAGCAACTAGGTAGGCTAGTGTCCAGTAAATCATTGCCATTATTCAGGGAGTTGAGGGGACCCAGGACAACATTGGATTGGCAATACAAATCAAGGTAGAACTGGCAGAGAGATTAAGAAATTACATGAAACCCAGCAATGATTAGACTGACCAAAATCAAGAGAAATCAACAACTCAGATTGGCAATACACATTAAGGTAGAGGTGGCAGTGAGCTGAGGGAAATCTAAAATTGAGCAAGTCAGGAGAAAAGAATGATTCAAATACTCTGTGTTGAGAGGATACTTACCTAACTACTAGGGGAATTTACTAGGCTAGGGCTTATAAAGAAATGATGCAAGCTGGTGGAGTTCAGCAGCCTCAAGGCAGTATGTGAGCAACTTACACACTGCAGAGAGGAGGTGCAGACAATCAAACAGTGATTGCAAGTGTACAGGAAGGGCAACTAGCAGCCTAACCAGCTTTATGCTTCCCTCTGGCTGATTCCTGGCAGACTCCTTTTGATTCCCATTGCTTTCATCCCTTTGTGCAAGGACTGGCTCGGAGGACTGCTGTGGCTGTCAGCCTTTACTTCAGAGGATTGCCTGTGATTAGACTAGAATGGTCACAGGATTTAAGAATGCATGGGATAGACATGGGAATCTTAGGAGCAAGAGGGGGTGTAAGCTAGAGTTCAAGTAGGGTCTCTGGGGCCACTATAGGAAGGGAAATGGAGCAGAATAGGTGAGTCAAGTAGTCCTTATCTACTGACAACTTCTATGTTTCTATTTTAGTTCTGGGGCCGGTGGTGGGTGGGGCTAATCGCCACTGCTGCCGCCAGTCCCAGGGCTCAAGAGGAGTGGGCAGTGCAGCAATTAAATGGGGGAGAGTCACAGTGGAGCAGGGAGAAACTCTCCCCAGCCCCTGTGCAGTCCAGCAGTAAAAGTCCAGGATAAAGTGTCCAGTTTTAAAGCTCAAACAACAAAGGAACTTCAAGATTTAAGAGAAGAACACCACTTCTGCTATGCCTGCAACTGGGTCTGGGGCTGGTGCTGGGTGGGGCTAACCAACTCTGCTGCCACTGGTCCCAGGGCAGGAGAGGGGTATGCTGGTGTGGCGACTGAAAAATTTTTGGCTGTTGCCAAACAGTACGGGCATGCTACAGGTGTATTAAAAAAATTAAAAAACACGGAATAAAAGTAGGATGAAAGGCAAAACTACCAATAAAGAAAAAGAATAAGTCTTATAAAAAGAAAACAAAAGGTGAATATGTGAGAGCAAACAAGGTTTGAGAACTTGGGGTGGGCAGGAGTAAAAGATGGTTTTAGGGTCAAATGCCAACAAACACAACAACATGTAGTTACACTGTCGTGTTTCTTGGTACTGTAATTATGGTATAACTACATGTAACTGCATTGCAATGTAGCATGCAACACATTTGTATCTCACAGTGCAACTACCCTGTTGTATGCACTTAATGATTAGTTGCATTGAAACAGACACTTAAAATAAAGTGTAACCAAAACTTTTGTGCCAAATCTACTGTGATAGAATGCATTAATCGCATTTGTGCAGTTCACTATTTGCAATAGGAATCTAAAATAGAAAAAAACTGAAAAAGCATTAATATCAATATGCAAGTTAAGCATTAAATTAATTCACTGCCTTTGCAAAGAAATGGATAATGCCATATTTGTTAAGTGTGACTGTCAAATGGTCACATCCAGAAATCAAACTTAGGCTTTAATTATTTTGTAAAATAAATAGTAAATATGGAGCCATGTGAATGCACAGTGAAACTTTCTGTTTTGTCACACTTTGTGAACTAGTGACATGAACAATGAATTAGAAATCATTATTTATTTTAGCAGTACTTGCAATTGGAAACAGCATCATAGCTGGCCAAGCAATACTTCTGAAATCAAGGAGATAGTTTTCAGACAGAGGATCAGTCTTTAATAAGGATGAGCTATGCCATTTTCTGTCAGAACAATAACTTAAGATGTCAAGGATAGATACATTTTAATTAGTGTTGTGCAAGGTTAAAACAAAATAGCATCATGAATGAATTTGTGAATTCATTGCAATTTCAGACGTTATTCCCATGCTCTGAATTGACAATTTGAAAGGTGGATTAACTTCATGAATTGTTAATTTGATACCTTCACTGATGAAGTGGGTTCCACAGGTTAAGTTCACTATGTACTAAGGTACTGTAGGTCAAACAGTACTGACATGAGTTGTATGACATAAGAAGGATGTGTTAAATGCAGACTTTAGAAGAGACAGTTGGAGAGAAGTCTGTTACTGCTTGTCTGAGCAAAGAAAAAAAAATAAAATCAATCAAAAAACTGTGTCTTTTGAAACAAAATGGCTTCCAAATACATCTAGAGTACCCTGAGCAGCTAGATTAGTGTTGTTTGTTTCTGGTTTTGCTGATTTATTTAGTTTAAAGTAGTGGTTTTGTTTTGTCTGGTGAAGCACTGCTGTATGGGGAAGGGAGATGCTTCAGCTAGCAAGGTAGCCCAGAATTATCAATGACTTTGAGTGTTTGAGGAGGTGGCAACAAAAGGAGAAGTCCAGAAGGTAGCAAAATATCTGGCTCAGGCACACTGGTTAAGGAGGAGGTTGCTGGCATCCCTATCACTCGTTAGTGGGAGTGCTGAGCCTGATATTGCTGATAGTTTCCATTTCCAGATGAAAATGTGGAGCTTGACCATAAGTCACAGCTTAAGGAGGGAGATCTGATGTTGTGCAGTCCTTAAAGACTTAACTGAAAAATGTGTCTCTGACTAAAGTGGATGACAAGAAGTGAGACCCTAGAAAAACAGAAGATGAGGAGGAAGGAGCTCAGGAGGAGGAAGCTATCAGTGGTGTCGGGATGATGATTTGATTCCCTGATGGGAAATGGAAAAGAAAATGAGGAAAGGTGATGCTGCTGAACATGTGCTGCTTTGCACACCAGAATGTCATAGAACTACCAAATCCCGCCTCCCCAATACTACAAAAGTGTTCCTCTTGCCAAGGCTGAGTCCATTACACCTCATGAGTTCCAGTGTTAAAGTGCAAAACTCATCTAAAAAAACATCCTTTTCCATCAGTCGCCTGTCCTACTCCCAACACAATGTAAGTAAAATAAAGGGACAAAAAAATGCCTAGCTTTGGATTTTTATATACAGGACCCAGCTGACAAAACAGTTATGTCAGCTGTGTCAAGCATGAGTTAGTAAGGGGAAAAAAAGGCAACCTCCTAGACACTAGTGGCCAAAACACACACCTAATGTCCAGGCACCCGTTATGCTGGACTCAACACCAAAGAGAAGACAGTAAAGGGTATCACCCACCTTATCATCTGCATTTGTCAGGGTATCAAGAAACAGCAGGGAAATTGTTCCAGTGGAGGGAAGGGTGACTGAGGAGGACTGCTACAGAGATGAGAAGTCTTTGGGACAGCATAGTAGTGGTCATGCCAGGAGAGGTGGGTTGAGTACTAGCACCCAGAGGCACCAAAGTACATCAACCCAGTGCAGAAAACACCCTAAAACACTCCTTTCTTTTGAGTAGCACCCATGAATCCACAGGAGTTAAATATTGCCCCACCAGGCAAGGGCAAAGCAAGGCAAATTTTATTTGAAGACGTCCATCCTGGAAGCTCTCGCCATACATATTAAAAAGAAATTCCTATACATACAAATATAAAAATAAATAAATAATACACTTATAAACATCAATACACATCATTAAATGTAAAATAATACCCCAGCAGCAATAATAAACTCAAAGGAAGCCAAAATTATTTATTTATTTATTTATGTATGTGTTTCTTTATTTCATTCTAGGATTACAATACCTTTGAGCTGAGGCTCTTTACAGAGGTTCCAGTCAGCGTATGCAACAGTCATAATTTTTAGTTACAACTGTATAGTCATTGACTTACAGACATGTAATAACCAGTACAAAGGCGTGAGCTATGAGCAAGACAAGGGAAGGGGGTGGGTGGTGGGAAGTGAGGTAGGAGATCAGGGGAAGGAGGTGCAGGGGAGTATGGGAGGTGGTTGGGGCGGGGGGCAGGAGTGGAGATCGGGGAGGTGGGCATGGGTGGGAGACAGTGCAGCCAGGGGGCCTTGTCGAGGGAATATGACAGGTAAGGTGCTAGGGGTGCAAAGAATTTCACAGGACAGTGGTGAAGACACTAAATGCTCTGTCACCAGCTGTCTTTAACCTCATCCTGGGAATCGCAAGGAGGCCCCTCGAGGATATTTTAAATAACAAATTCTGAAATCGGGTTCAGGATATCCAACACAGTCTGGGAAGGCCTGATTATATATGAAGGCCTTAAGGTGGGCCTTGAATACCTCAACAGAAGGGACCTCCCTAGCAGCTGGAGCAAGCGAATTCCACAGGACAGTGGTGAAGACACTAAATACTCTGTCACCAGCTGTCTTTAACCTCATCCTGGGAATCATAAGAAGGCCCCTAGAGGATTAGTGCAGGGGGCAGACAGAGGCATCAGGAGTGAGAAGATCCTTCAGGTAACCAGGGCCCAGGCCATGTAGGGCCTTAAAGGTCAGCAAACCCACCTTAAGGAGGACCCTCCACCTGTCCAGCAGCCAGTGAAGCTGACGCAGCACCGGAGTGATATGACAGTACTTAGACTGTCCCATCAACAATCTAGCCACTGTGTTCTGCACCAGCTGCAGTCAGTGCAGGGTACACCCAGAGACCCCGAGATACAGTGCATTACAGTAGTCAAGCCTGGACATCATGAAGGCATGCATCAAGGTGGGGAGGTCCAGTGGCTGCACTAGGGGCTTTATCCTGGCAACATTCCTCAGATGGTAAAAACTAGAGCGGACAACGGATGCCACCTGAAATTCAAGTTACAATCTGCTG
This sequence comes from Neoceratodus forsteri, assembly GCA_016271365.2. Lineage (NCBI taxonomy): Eukaryota > Metazoa > Chordata > Ceratodontiformes > Ceratodontidae > Neoceratodus > Neoceratodus forsteri. Next base: position 624,398,277 of record CM057458.1, on the reverse strand, counting down.
TCAAGAATAACACCAAGATCACACTCTCTAGAGAATCCTTCAATGGTACAAGAGCCAAGAAAAGCCCTGTCTCTGCACCAAGGCCAACCTATCATGCCCTCTGTTCGAGTCCACCACCAATACCTCCGTCTTATAGGGTTCAGTCGCAACCAGCTGGAAGCCATCCAATCATTGATCTCAGTGAGGCAGCTGTTAAGCACTTCCACTGCACAAGATGTTCCAGGGCAAAGAAAAATACAGCTGGGTATCATCAGCATAACAATGAAAACCCAAACTGTACTTCTAATGATCTCTCCAGGGGCAGCCTGTACATGGCGAACAACACTGGTGACAAGACTGAACCCTGGGTAACTCCATGACAGGAGAGCAGGGAAGGAGGAGGAGAAGTTCCCCATCACAACCCTCTGCCTCCTATTAGATAAAAAGACTCAAAGAGCAGATGACAGTGTCAGCAAGTCCACAGAAATCCCTTAGGCGGTCAAGTAACAATCAATGGCCCACCATATCAAATGCTGAAGAAAGACCGAGGAGAACCAGAATTGTCCCTCCCTAGATCTTTAGCCCTAAGGAGGTCATTGTGCACCAGAACAAGTGCAGATTCAGTGCTGTGCTTCACACAAAACCCAGACTGGAGAGGCTTGTATAAATCATGGGCCACAAGATGCTCCTCCTGCTGAAGCGCCACCACCTTCTGCACAATCTTACCATGAATGGAAGATTGGAGATGGGACAGTAATTTGCTTTGATGTTAGGGTCCAAAGAAGTTTTTTTCAGAAGGGGTCTCATCAATGCCTCCTTCAAGACATCAGGAAAGACACCCTCTGACAAGGAACACCAGACAATCAAGGCAAACACCGGGCCAATGGAGTCAACACATCCCATTAAGAAATGAGTTGGCACTGGGTCCAGTTCACAAAAAGTGTGCTGAAGCTTGGAAGCAATCTCAATGACCTCAGCCACCTCCACCAGTCTAAACTCACCCCAACCAGGTGCCGTGCTCTCCAGATGCACATAGAGACCACTGTCGGCCAAACTCTGGCCCACTGGTGGAACCCCCACCTGATGGCAGACACCCTGCCCGAGAAGATCTGAGTAAACTACTCACATAATGCATCCGATTAGGCTACATTCGGCTGTAAACAGGAAGGATAGAGACGCCTGTCCACAGTCTGAAAGAGTACAGTTGGTTGGTTCCTCCCAGCAGCAATCTCCCTAGACAGGAACTCTGCCTTCTTATGGTTGATTGCCCCCTGATATGCACCATAGTGCACAGGCAGGGCCAGTTTATCCACCTCCAGACCGGACCTCCACCAGTAGCACTCTAATCTCCGACCCAAGGTCTTCATCACCTTGAGCTCCCCATCAAATCAGGGGGACATCAAGTAAGAAGTCCTGGGTCATACATTGACTGGTGTGAGGGAGTCAACTGTGTCAGACAATGCCTTATTATAGGCATCAATTGCTGGGCCCACACCCTCAATGCATGCACTGCCCACACTAGATAGATCAGCCACTGCCAAGAAACCCTCCTGGGTCAACCCCCTTAAAGGGTGGTAGCTGACCATCTCAGCAGGGGGAGGGTTCTCAGGGGGTGCCCAGAACGAAAACCTCACTGTGCAATGATCGGACCAAATGACCTGCTCAATCCTGAGACTATTAATCTCAAGCCCCAGTGAGAACACCAGGTCCAATGTGTGATCACCCTGATGGGTCGCAGAGGGAGCTCCTTGCGCAAGGCCCAGAGATGACATATTCTGGAAGAAGTTATAACCAAGCCGAGATGATTCGTCATCAGCCCAAACATTAAAGTTCTCCAGCACTAGACATCTGGGGGCCTCCAATGTGTCATGAATGACGAAATTGGCCACCTCCTGCAGGAAATCTCCCACCGCCCCAGAAGGGCAGTAGATAAGGAAATGTGGCAACCTGCGCCCGCAGACCCCGAATGGCCACACACTCAAATGAATTTGGTGTTCTCACTGGGTGCAGGGTGAAGCCAAGTTTGGATCTAAAACAGATGGCTTCACCCCACCCCTGTGTTCCACTCTGGGGCAGTGCACTATGGTATACCTGAAGGGACGGCGGCCTTTAAAACCGGGCCAGCATCATCACCAATCCAGATCTCCATAATGCAAGCCAGATCAGCCAAAGAAACCAACTCTGCTATAATAGCGGTCTTGTTTCTGACCGATCTGGCATTGCAAAGCACTGCCCTCAGGGGGCTGGTGGACAGTGCAGCCCCTCTAGTTACCTTCCCACTCAGTCTGGTGGGAACCCTGGTGATGGGAACTAAACACATCTAACCTCTCCCTAGAACCCATCTAATTTCAGGGTGCCTTCTACCCCAATACCTCAATCCTGCCACCCCTGCCATGCACAGGGCACACCAGCCCAATCGAATCATCCAGTTCCTTCCTATCCCAACCTCCCTACAGCACCTAGTTGTGGTAGCGGACACTGGGAGGCTAATAAAGAGCCATAGATCAAACAGCTGGGATACCCCATATACTATTCCAGCCCACCCCAGGCCATCATACCTTCCCTGACACATCCCCACTGACTACACAATCCTGGCCCCAAAAGAAACCAACCCACAAATACAACACAACACACACCACTCTCTATACAGTTCTAAAACACACACTCTCCATGCACTATACACAATCACACCATCTTATATAAACAATAACCCCCAAAAATAACCCAAATCCCAGAAACTCCAACTAAACTACAACCCCATAAAAGAACTAGATCAAAACAAATAGAACAAATTTTAAAACAAACCCTCCCAAAAACTCAAAAAATAACACTCCTTATAGCAGCCTGCAAGTGAACAGATTTAAAAGAAAAAATCAGTTGAGTCTCTCAGCCTTGTGAACCCATAGAGCTCCCACCTCTTTGGGGAATAAACCAGAAAACTTGGCCAAGTTCAATCTCTCACATTAAACTTGGTGAAATCAGCATAAATTAAATGCAATAAGGGCACTCTCACTGCCTGCTTTGAATTATAATGAATCTAGATAAAACCTTTAACCGGTCAGAATTTAGGAAAATCGTAGATGTCCCAGCTCAAAAATCTTCTTAGAGTCTTCCTCAGTACAATTCTCTTTACGACTAGCACAATTATAGCTCCTGTCCAACGACATCCATCTTCACAGTTCAAAGGGACATCAATCAAGGAAATACAGGAAAAAGGATCTCCCAGCACATCTCCTAGGAGGCAGTTTCCTTAGTCAGCTAGACCTGCCACTATGACATCCATGACACCATGCCAAGTTCAGCTATTTAGTAGCCCAACACCCAGAAAGGTTCACTCTTTACTGCATAACATGTTTGAGCATTATGTCAAACACACACTCATGCTATTGCACATGAATAGACTGCAGCAACCTCTGAAATGCTGGACACTGATCTATTTCCATTGTCTTCTGTGGAGAAAGTAGGATTTAGAAGGTTAATGGCACATACATGACCAAAATGGCAGATTCGCTCAAGTACTTACTTCTCCATCCATGCCATTCCTCAACTTTATGGGATAGTGTCATGCATGGTAATTCATGCCCTGCTGCATTCAGCACTGCTACACATCCATCTCATTATGGATATGTGGCCCAGTGACCACACATCTGTTAGCTCCTGTCTGTGCATTACAGTGCTTTGGGCAGAGGTACTGAGGCAGTACTTGATTGTGACCAGGGGAAACACTGTACTAAATCCAATTGCTGTGGTAGCAACACTCTGGGAATTGGCCAGCATGCTACACTGGCAATGAAAAGTGTAACTGGATAACATAATTCAGAAGACATTACAGTTGATCCTGATTGAGATTGATGAGTGGCTGGACCCCCTTTCACTTAAAGCAGATTTCACTGCAACCATTGATGGCTCAAACATACTGAAATACATCAGTGATGGGGGGTTTCTCAAGATGCCATGCCTGGCACACTGTCAGTCTCATTGTTCAGTAGTTCCTAGCTTATCTTGATACGATGTCAATGTTGGCTATGACCTGCCACATCTATGCCAGCTTTGTTCATTCCTTAATGGCCCATCACCATTTCAGGCACCTGAAGATCCAGAACAAACTGCTTCAGCACCATATGAAGCTGGAAGTCATCACCAGATTGAATGCAACACTGTGCACATTTGAGTGCTTCCAGAAGCAATACAAATCCATCTCTGAATATCTGCGAATGCATACAAGCCATGACAGTGAAGGAGTATCTATGTCTCTGACTACAGACCAGTGGTGAGTGGTGACTAATGGACAGCCTGATCATGATTCAGAGTCCATTGAAACATGAAGTGTAGGCAGTGACTGGGGACACTGCCTGTAGCAATCAGGCCAGCCATTTCTGCAGATGCTGAGGCAGATTCTGCTGAATGTATAGCATGTGCTGAAGGCAGGTGATGATACAGGAAGGTGTGCCTTAATGGGACACATGTCCCATATCATGGACTGCAATACCCATATTTCTGGCATTCTGCAGTGTACAGATTTTGAGATTGTCACCATGCTGGGCCGCAGTATAAATGGGGTTGTCATCAGAACTTAAGGAGGGTGTGATGACAAAGTCCAAAATTTTACGTATCTTCTAATAAGATGATACATGGAGCACAGGTGTTGAAGTCACAGTTATGTAAGACACAACATGAAACAGAGCAAAGATGGGGGTTTCTACCACCTCACATGGTAAACAGTCTTATAAATCATGCAGGTTAACAAAAAATATAACCGCAAATCCACTCTGGGATGCTTTGTACAACATGGGAATTGAAGACAAGGAGGAGGTAGACGAGGCAGCAGGATTGCATGATGAATTCATGTTTGGCAGACACCAGGCACTTTACCATTACAGAACAGCCCTTGCTGTACTGCAGTGGCAAGGTCGCTGATTGGCCAGCTTGGACATTCATAGAATCAAAACCTGAGCTGTTCGGCCTTGAGTGTCGATGTGAGATGGTATTCAATTAGGCAGGACCATTGTGTTTGACAGTCATACATGCTAGCATTTATCAAAATAAATGCAGGACACATTCAACACAGTGCAATCATGTCAGTGTTCCTACCGCATGAAGGTGGAAGTTGTGGTGAAGATGAACCTGAAGAGCCTAAAATTGTCGGCATTGGCAAATTGTTTTCTACTGAGGTACAGTAGATGAAGCATGGATCGAGAAAATATTTTTTATTTATTTATTTATTTATTTAAACAGCAGTTTGGAAAACCTTTGAGCCATAGGCTCATTTACAAAGGTACCTTGTCACAGTAAGACAAACGAAAATACACAGTATAACAGTACAACACAGTATAACAGTAACTTAAGACATAAATACAAACAAGCTGGTCAACTTGTGTGGACAACTTCAGTCAGGAAGACTGTAAGGGCTACTTCCTTGATGAGAGGAAGCATAATATAAAATGCATTCTGTTCATTCTTTCCTCTTTATAAGCTGAATCCCTTTCCTCATGATTAAGTTTTTTCTTATGTCATTTAATTTTTCCTCAAGTTGTGCTGCTGTTCTCTCATCATCTGATTACCTGCCTTTATTTTTTACAATGTAATGTATATAAGCAAACTAGAAAATCACTGAACACTGCATTATTTAATGCCAAGTTTGTCAGCAACATTAGTTACTGCCACCTCCACCCCATCTATCCAGACGGAAAAACTTAAGACTCTTAATCCAGTTTACATGTCATCACCAGCCATGCAGAGCATGCATCCTCCAGCAATGAAGACAGCACCACTTAATCCTCCTCTAGCCTGCTTGATTCCTCCACATCCAGTAACAACATGGGCCACCACTACCTCCACCACATGAATCCAAACAGAGAAACTCAGACTCTTAAGTCAGCAAAATGATATTCCAACCATGCAGGCTATGGAACTTCCAGGAATCAAGCCACCACCTCCTCCTCCTCCTTATCTGGCCTGCTTGTCCTCCATATCCAGAAACAACATGGGCCACTGCCACCACCACCACATGCATCCAGACTGAGGCACACAAACTTTTAATCTGGCACAAATGCCATTGCTAGGCAGACCTCTAGCCAGACAGCCAAGCCATAAAGCTGAGCCTCCAGCCAGCCAGCCTATCAAGCCTATCAAGCCAGCACAATCTGAAGTTCAGCAAGAGCCAACTTTAGAAACATAGAATTTGATGGCAGATAAGGACCGCTTGGCCACCTAGTCTGCCCATTTCCCTACCTAACGGATAAGCTGCAGATCCTAGTTAACCAACAGCCTACTTCCTCCTACCCCTCACTAGAATTGCCTTATGTCTGTCCCATGCATTCTGAAATTCCCCCGCAGTTTTTGACTCTACCACCTCCTCAGGAAGGCCATTTCAAGCATCTACAACCCTCTCTGTGAAGAAATACTTCCTCACATTACCTCTGAGCCGTCCCCTCATCTTCAAATTGTGCCCCCTTGTTCTTGTACATCTCTTTTTCTGAAAGATGTTACCTTCTTGGACTTTGTTGATTCCCTTGAAGTATTTGAAAGTTTCTATCATTTCCCCCTTCTCCCTCCTTTCCTCGAGGCTATACATCTTAAACTCTGTTAGTCTTTCTTCATATGTCTTCTGGTGCAGATCCTGCACCATTTTGATTGCCCTCCTCTGGACAGCCTCCACCCTGTCTATGTCTTTGTGGAGATGGGGTCTCCAGAACTGTACACAGTACTCCAGATGTGGCCTTACCAACTGTCTGTACAGAGAGCCAACAACTTCCACTTTTCTACTGGTGATGCCTCTCCTTATTCATCCCAGTATCCCCTGAGCCCTCCTTACTGCCTTCTCACATTGCTGGCCCACCTTTAGGTCATCTTATATGACTACTCCCAAGTCCCTTTCCATTTTTGTTGTTGTCAGTATCTCACCCCCCATTGTGTACTCTTTCCCTGAGTTTTTGTTTCCCAGGTGCATTACATTGCACTTCTTTGCGTTGAATCTAAGCTGCCATACATTTGACCATTCCTCCAACCTTGCCAAGTTGTCTGTTGTGATGGTAAGTTATTGTCACTGTTGTTCTCACTCCTTAAGCTCACTGTTGGTGGTGACTCCATTCCTGCACAGGAGAGGATTACACCTTGCTTACAAGACAATACAATTTGCTCCTTTCTTTCCTGTTTCTCCCTCCCTTCCTCTCTAACCATTCATGGGGATGACTAGAAAGCAAAACACAAAGCAAGACAGCCTACAAGGCATTAACTTGAGTTGTCTCTTCTTCCACCAACCCTTTCTGTGGTACCATTGTGCCAATATATGGCATGGCCATCACTGATTTGATGGTAAGTATTATTACATAATTTTCTTTTTATGTTTAATTTTTTTTTTCTTTTAAGTTTTCCTTTCACAGGCACACAATGTCACAGTGCCCAAATCATGCTAAATAATTTCTATTTTCTCTTAGGTGAGAGGTATAATAAGAATGGGTGTGGACAACAGATATACTATCTATGTGGTCACCCACAGTGGCTCATTGAGTAGAGTCCAAATAATTATCTCTTGTGTTAACAGGTCTTATGTTCTGCTGACTTTTCATCCAGCAAGCAACACTTCTTCTCCTCCACATCCTCTGTCTGGGGCATCTTTGTGCAATTTTAAGGTATGGCACTCACCACTGTGATAGTAAGCATCTGTTCAATTTTTTTCTTTTAATTTTTAATTGTTTTTGTTTCCTTTCACAGGTGCAACACAATAGGGAGTGTACTAGAGTTTAAATTATTTCAATCTAGTATTTACAGGTTTCTTTCCATTCTGTCATGAATGCCTCCTCTTCCAGCAAGCAAGCAATTGCCATCTTTTCCACAAAATTATTGATGTGGCCAACATTTGGAGCCATGATGACCTGCTATCACATTACAGTCCCCCCGCCATGGGATTAACAGGAAAGACACAAGCTGAGCACCGTGATACCAAAAAGCAATTGTAATGTTGATAGGGTAGGACCCAAAAAATAGAGGTGCTTTTACAGGCAAGGTCCTACAGTAGTTAAGCCACAACAGAGAACTCAAGCACCATACACTAACCCCCAATAATGAAGCAATCCCTAATGATGCCTTAGGCTGAAACTGGTTGGTAGCTGTCTACAGGGGTTGCTACTCAGCTTCCCCATTTGGAGAGGTAGGAGGTAGGATGTATGTCTGATCTTCTGGGCTTTTCTGCAAGAAAAAACAGCTGCTATAGCTCTTTAAAATAATACTGGTGCACTGGATTGCTTCATTTTTGATGGGTGAGTGGATGGTGCTTGAATTCTCTATTGTGGCTTAGTACTTTTATTCTTAGCACATCAACAGCTGTTGGGGCAGTTTAACTGTGTTATTAAGGTTTTGATAAGGACAGAGCCATACAAAAGTAAGCTGCCAAAGTAATATGAACAACATGAAGCAAAATAATGAATGAAAGGTTTAGAATAAATGAAACTGATAAATGTACTGCTAAAATACCTACAGCTGTAAGCCATGTCAGTACAGTAATACAGCAACATGAAAATACTAGAGCAGTGCAAACATTAAAAGTTGGGAGTAGTAGGGGCATGGCTAACGCTCAACCAAGATGGTGACTTAACCCCACAGCTTCACTTGCCTAAGAGCCTAGAACCCTAAATTGATATCCTCGCTGGTGGAATTTTAAGGAGGAAAGCAAATCTTCAGCGATCCGAAGGTATATTCTAATAACTGACCAACTCTGGGACAAAACGCATTACAACTAAGCTAATTAAGAGTGGAGTTGCAGCTACAGCAGTGAGGTAAACAGTATGGCGCACTCACTAAAAGAGAAAGAAGAACCCTCTATCAGAGAGATGTTTGTGACTATTATGGCTAGCATTATTACGCATACTCTGGCAGCTAATAACTCTGCCTTTTCTATACAGCAGATCAACCTCAGAGTCGATGCAGTAGAACAAAAGGCCACTGTGCAGGACGATGCACTCCAGAATCATACTGCTATCATGAGAGAACAGGTGGCCCAAATTCAGTCTCTACAAGATAAAGTAGACAACTTAGAAAACAGAAGTCATCGCAATAATTTGCGTCTTCTTTACTTTCCGGAGGGCTGTGAGGATGGGAGGGTGCTATCCTTTCTACAACAAGCACTACCAGAGCTTCAGCAATTACCCCAGAGCACTAAGATCATGATGGAATGGGCACACCATACACTGCAACCCAGGCTGGCTCAAGGGGAAAGGCCTCGCCCAGTCATAGTTCAAATTTTGAACTTTGCTGAAAAAGAAGCAATCCAGACACGGGCTAGGGAAATGGGGCAACTTCATTGGAAGGATCATAAGATTATAATCTTCCAGGATTACTCAAGAGAGCTGGCAGCCCGACGTAAAGCCCTCTCCGAAGTTCATCGGAAGCTACACGCGCTGAATATCCCCTTTACCCTGAGGTACCCTGCAATGTTATAAATATCTGTAAATGGAGCAGCCCACCAATTCTCATCTCCAGGTATGGCCTTGGCCTTCATTTTCAATATGTGGCCAGCTGGCCTGAGCTCCTTGTCTTCTGCGCAGGCTGAAAATAATTCTCAGCAGCATCTGTCTAAAGGGGATTCTTTTGATACCTCTCTCCCCCCCGGCCCCGGGGTGGGACTGGATCCCAGAAACATGAAAGTTAGGAAAAGGCCACCAACCTCACCACATTCCAAATGGGGCCATCTTCAGGAGAGGAAAAATGCCTCTGAAATACAGGCCCAAACCTTCTCGACCTCTGCTGAAGCTGAAATAAAATATGTTAGTCCGTATTTTACCCACAATCAGTTTTCGATTCTGAGCGGACTTCCCGATGCTGAGTCATGTGCTGAAATGGACACTGAAAGTGGAGATCTGGAACGCAATATCCCTGAGGAAACACACACCATTTGGGCCCACAATGCAGAGACAGAGTCGGCATTACCTCCACTAGACCTTCAGGCTCCAGGCTCTCCCCCAGAATGAAACTCCGAGCGAGACCCCGCAGAGGCAAACCAACTAAATCCTCCATGAACTATGGGAATCCTCAATAGCCTAAGCTGTTTAATTGCCAAATACGTATCTGGGGGCTGTTAGTTTAGAGGCATTAGAAAGCGAGGGGTGGGAGGCACTGGGGGAGAACTGAGGCCTATATAACTAAAACAAACTTGGGTCCAGTTAGATATAGAGGGCTTATTTTAGCAGCAGATAACACAGCTTATATTGTTGCAGCCCCAGTCACATATCTGTTGGTTTCTTTTGGGTTGAATATGTTTTTATAGATTGCAAAGGCTCTAAATAAGTTAAAGCAGACTAATGTATAATGAGGTGGCTGCCTAGGGATTTATGTTGGGTGGATAGGATTGCTAGACAATATCACTGGTAATGTCATTTTCCAGTAAGGAACTTATTGGTATCCCCCATTGCTCTCTTACAAGGCTCACCACTTCCCATTAGGATGACTCTAAGGTCTTCTCTCTGACCTTCCCCCTTACACTGGTCTAAGAGTGAGCTTTGATCAGTCTGTCCTGATAGAGGACCACTGGGAGTGTAGTCTATCCTTTGTGGACCCCATTTTGCACATACTTCATGGTCCCCACAACTGCAGAGACTCGCCTGATCTTCGCTCTTTTTGTCATGGCGTACCTCCACCTGTAATTTGTACCTGGCAATATCTCTGGCATTTGGAGCAGCTTCTGCCAAATAGTGGTACAATCAAGGGAGGAGAAGTGCTGTAATAGAGCATAGATGTTGGATCTGACTCAGTTCTAATATGTGCGAGTGGGCTTTATTCGACACTGTGCTCCCAAATAGTTCTATAGCTCCTGCACCAACCCTCCAGTGTAATATCAAATAACAAATAATATCCTACCCGGTGCTAAATTTATTACTGTGAGGGACAGGGCGGTAGAATAGTTTCACTTTCAAGCTGCCTACCATAAAGTTATGATTGAAATGTTCTAAGCCTGTAGCATAATAGAAGATTGTATTCAGTGGTTGTTACAGTTATAAGAGATGTTTTTCTGACTGATTTAGGGTTTTTTTCTTGTCTCAACCCCTGGCTACTTTGTGGGATGAAATTTTATAGGGAAGTCTCAGAAACCAGCTTACTCACACTTCTGGTGCCTGCATTTTCTGGTGTATACTAACCTCTGCTTATGGCAGACTGCTGCTAATGGATCAGTGTAGCCTAAGAAAGTTAGGCTTATTGATATAACCAGAGTCTCTGTCTTTATTTTGACATACAAATTGTATACCAGTTTAAGAGCTCTGGTAATGCTTCTCACTTCCCCAGCTGAAGGGTTTGCAGGCAGATCCGGGTATGGCTCTTGCAAGAGTTGGACAGCTGCTCTCTCTGACTTTCACCTTGGTGCCAGATAAGCTAGTATAAGCAACTTAGCAATAAGGTGTTCTCTTCCTTCTTGGGGAGCTTTGTTCCCCACCCCCAAGGGTGATAGGGCATACCATTGGCTAGGGCTGTAGCAGGTTTAGTCCTACTGCACCTCCTCTACTATTTTGTAGGATAAGTTAGTTAGTTAGTTAAGACTCTTAGACAGTATATAGTCTCTATAGTGTTGATAGATAAACCCACAGCCACTTATAAAGTCTCCTTGAAGGGATAGGTTAGTGACCCCTAATTACCTAACATACAGAGGCACCCCTACTGTATTTCTCCTTTCCTTGTTGTCTCCCTGTTATATCCCAGGGGCCCTTAAATGCAATGTCTGATATTGTGATACACACATGGAATGTCAGGGCGACAAACTCCCCAGTGAAACGTAAGAAGGTTCTGGCTCACCTGAAACGTAATTGTTTCCAAGTGGCCTTCTTGCAGGAGACTAAGTCCTCCGGGGATGACCATATCCGTATGAGGAAAGATTGGGTTGGTCAACAAGTTCACTTTAATGCCCCAACTAGGAAGCATGGGGTTCTCATCCTTGTCCATAAATCTCTCGCCTGGACACTGAAGCAGACCCTTTCAGACCAAGACAGCAAATGGATAATAGCTACTTATAATACACCCACAGGTCCACTAACCCTGTGTAATATATATGCCCCCAATGAAGACACCCCTCAGTTTTTTCATAATCTGGCAGCGATAATTCTGGAATTCAACCCCTCAAACTGCCCCCTGCTTATTGGTGGGGATTTTAACCTCACACTGGTACCTCTCCTTGATAGGAATGATGGGGGGCACACCTTAGAAGTGGGAAGGTTCTCCAGCAGATGATCTCTGACCAGAGGCTTACAGACTTGTGGAGGCTATTCCATCCCAGAGCAAGAGACTTTACGTTTCATTCGGCAGCAAATGCCTCATACAGCCGCCTGGATTTTGGGCTCGGTTCACCCATTTGACATCTAAAACCCTTGATGTCTCAATTCTTCCCTGCTATATTTCAGATCATGACCTAGTCCAGCTCCTTATACAATGGGATCCGGTGGCTCCCCCTACTAAACAATGGAGATTAGACCAACTTCTGGTGAAAGACCCTGACTTTATTTCCTGTGTTAATAAGGAGGCTTCCTTTTTTCTAGCTGAGAACCCAATAAGTGACACCTCTGCCGGTAAAACATGGGAAGCCTTCAAAGCCACAATGCGAGGTATCATTATGGGGTTTGCTGCAGCCAAACGTAGGTAAAGAGAATTGCAGCTGGTCAATCTTGAACAGAGATTAGTGGCAGCTGAGAGCATTTTTAAGGCTATGCCCTCACCATCTATTCATTCACCTATAGGTAAATCCATATTGGGTATCCAGTTTGAAATTAACCAATTTCTGAATAGGAAAGCCGAAGTCACTATCCTTCACCTTAAGCACACCTTTTGGGAAGGTGGGGACAAAGGGGGTAAAGTACTCGCATATCAACTTCGCAAACAGCAGGCCAGCAGATATATCCCAGGGTTGAGGAACAAACAAGGGGTGCTGAGTACCTCCTCTAGAGATATTAATAACATGTCTTCCTTCTACAAAAAGCTTTACTCCAGACACACAGGGATTCTTGGATACTCTAGGTCTGCCTAAACTACAGAGGCAACAAGTACAACTTCTCAAACTCCCCATTTCGAGAGAGGAAGTGACCGCAGCCATCCAAGACTTGAAAAAAGGGAAATCTCCAGGTAGTGATGGTTACACTGCAGATTTCTACCAGATTCTGGCCACTATTATTTCACCCCTTCTAACCCAAGTGTTTCAGGAGATAGAAATTAAGGGTTCTCTACCACCCTCTATGCAGGAGGCAATCATAGTGGTTATTCCCAAAAACAGCAAAGACTCTACCAACCCCAGAAATTACCACCCGATTTCACTTATAAATTTGGACAGTAAGCTGTTTGCCAAAATTTTAGCCTCCAGACTTAGTCCCTTACTGAATGTTCTTGTACACCCATCACAGGTGGGATTTATACCTGGACATCATAGTTCAGACCACTTAAGAACCCTTCTGAACCTGATCCCTCTTGCTAAGTCCCTTAATACACCTACAGCTGCCATCACGGTTGACTTCAAAAAGGCATTTGATTCCATGGAGTGGGATTATTTATATATGACTCTTTCCCACTTTGGGTTAAGTGAAACATTTCTTACCATGATAAAAGCCATTTATGAAGGCCCCTTAGCTAGGGTTAACACAAATTCAATGCTTTCCACCCCATTCCCTTTGGGCAGAGGTATGAGGCAAGGATGCCCGCTCTCCCACCTTCTTTTTGTGTTGGCCGTCGAACCCCTGGCTGCAGCTGTTAGAAACCACCCAGAGATAAATGGTCTGACAGTGGGGAATATGTACTATACAACCTTTATGTACGCAGATGATCTCCTTATCCTTCTGGAAGATGCACATAATGCTAACTCTCCCCTTCTTACCCTCCTAGAAGCCTTCTCAACTTATTCAGGTTTACGAATGAATTGGAATAAGACGGAAGTGCTTCCTCTTAACACCCACTGTGTACAACAAATGATAGCTGCAGATGCTTTACTTTGGGCACCAGAAGGGATTACATATTTGGGTGTTTTTTGATCCCATCCTTGGAGACAATATGGCAAACTAACGTACAGCCCCTCCTCTCCTTCATTAAGACAGACTTCAATAGATGGAGGTTTCTTAAACTTACTCTAGCAGGGAAAGTTGCAGCGGTGAAAATGATCTCAGCCCCTAAACTCTTCTATCTTCTGATGCACCTGCCTGTTCCCTTACCAAAACAATGGTTTCAGGTATTTGATAAATTAATTGGGGATTTTATATGGGAGGGATCTAAACCCAGATTTAGTCGATCTAAGCTGAGGTCACATTGGAAAAAAGGTGGTTGGAATCTTCCCTGGCCAGAGGGATACCATCGGGCCTTCCTTATGGCTCAAATGGTAAAATGGGTGTGCTCCCCTTCCCCCATCTTGCCACAATGGATACAACTAGAAACAGACAGTATGGGCCTGTCCCATCCATCTTCCATTTTTGTACAGAGGAGTATTGCTAAAAGGTCCAAGGCCAGTAAAATAAGTGTAGACTTTACTTCACCCACGGCGATTGCATCTAGAACCAATTGGTTCAGTTCTCACCATAAAATGAACTTAGACCCCCTCCCACTCTCTTATGTACCGATTTGGCAAAACCTAGCTATTATTATAGGAGGAGCTGAAGTCCTATGGAAACACTAGGTGGAGTTGGGTATCACTAAAATGAGTGATCTGTTGGCCCCTGACCATAAAGCCATGCAGACATTCCACTCCTTGCAACAACTATGGGGTATCCCACACTCAGACTTCTGGGACTATCTTCAATTAAGGGACGCAACCCGGTAACTTTTATCTCCCAGCTTGAGTCACAACAAAAATTCTCCCCTAACTGGATACTTTGTTCCAAGGGCCTTGCAGGTTGTATATATGTTACTTTCAGAGATACTTTTCCATCTCAATCAGATGAAGCAAGACAAAGATGGGAGAAGATGCTGCAGACCCATATACCATCTGAGGCCTGGGATAAAGCGTGTGTAAATACACATACATGGTTCACAGATGTCAAATCCAGATTAATCCAAAATAAAATTGCACACTCCTGGTACAGAACCCCAGTCATTCTTCATAAAGCTAAAGGAATGGAACATGATAACTGCTGGAGATGCCAGAAGCCGGGGGTGACCTAGTGCATGTATTGTGGTCTTGCCCAAAAGTCTGGCTCCTATGGCAAGAAATACCAAAAACTGCTTCAAGGGTTCTGCAACAATCAGTCCCTCTTAGCCCTCTCTTCTTTCTCTTGGGGATCTGTGTTGATATGCCCAAGCTGTCCCCATTGAAGTACAGGTGGCTGACTTTCTTGGCTCTACAAACAAAAAGAGCTATCCTATGCAAATGGAGAACCCCCCTAATTCCTACAATGTCAGAAATTCTGGGGTCCCTGTCTACCTTGGCCAAACTGGATAAGATATCTTATCTACAGAAGTCCAAACTTTCCACCTTTGAAGCCTGCTGGGAGCCCTATCTTAAATACCTGGGTACAGTCCAATCACCAACAGAGATAGGTTGAATATCCTCATAGCCTCACATTGATATAAAGGTAACATGAAAAGGGATCTTTACCAGAGGACCCAGTAGCATGAGAGGAGCCCCTGGTATTCCTCTGCTGGTTTGGAGACTATAACTATGAGTCTTTTCCAATAAATATATGGATGGTTGCATATATGATGATATGTAGAGTGTATAATTCACCCACGAGAATGTTAAGCTTGGGATACACTTTGTTTCAGTTCCAGGGTCACATTGGTCTCTTGTAGAGCATATACACACTCTTACCTAACTTTCTCTAGATGCCATGAAGAGGGATATGTCTGGTTGCAGATATACAGAGTTCTTGTTTGAGGTGTTTATGTCTGGTAAGATAACTTTCTGAGATGGCACCTTATTTTGGTGAGTACCCTTACATGTTATTTACTTGGATTAGGTGAAGCTATGGTAGGGTACCCCCCTTGTACCTAATATTTTGCCTCTAAATAATAGTCTTTTGTGTAGGGGAATTCCCTTAGTAAGAGGGGAGTTAGCTTCCTTTGAATACAAAGATGTCGTTGTTAGTTCTCTCATTTCTGTTGTCAAATGTCTGATCAATGTTTCCCACACACCTGAAGTAGAGAGTTATGCCAACAGGAAATATATTAATGTGCATCTAACAAATAAATTGATATATGTATGTACCCTCATTTTCCCTCTCTTACCCACTAAACCTTTTCCTCTGCCTACTGTACTAGCACTTTGCACTTATATAAAGACGAAAGGTGGCCAAATGTATCTATGTACAGACTATGTGACTGTATGTTGTATTATGTCTTTCTTCATGTCTTTTATTTTTTTTTCTGAAAACAATAAAAAATATTATCAAAAGAAAATTGGGAGTAGTAGCTGCGTGACTGAGCAAACACTGAATGAATTGTGCAGAGCACATTGAATACCAAGGCCTGGATATTCAAAAGGGTTGTGCATGGCGCAACAGTGTTGCATCATGTGCAACCCACTGTTTTGCCCCGGCGTGATATTCAAATGGGAATTGTGCCTGGCACAAATCCTGATGCGCCAGAGCGCAACAGTAATGTATGCAGAGCAGGTACAGGGGCGTGCCCATGTATACTCTGCACATCCTAATATTCAGCCAGGATGTGCTGAGTCCATGCATGCACAACCCCTACTTGCGCTGCACACAGGTGAGCCAAAAAAAAAGGAACAATGGCTGGCCACCCACAAGTGAGCTGCTGTATTGCAGGGCACAACACAGCAGCTGCCACCTGTGGGTGGCCACCCGAGCTCCGGCTGCACCTCTGTGGCAGCACCCCTCATGCCCGATCATGGGTATCTATGTAAATAAATCACATCCTATATCCCTGGTGGTCCAGTTGACTGCTCGCAGCCTGATCGCAGGCTTAAGTAAAAATAAATCTAAATCCTATATCCCTGGTGGTCCAGTGGACCGCTGTAAGCCTGATCATGGGCATAAGTTTAAATAAATGAATTCCAATAACCTTAGGTCCAGCGGTACCCTCCCCACTCACCTACTGGCCCCACCGCCCCCTCCCCGGTCAGCGGTGGCAGCACCCACCGTCTGCTGCCCCATTATCTGCCGACTGACACTGTATGGAAAGGCTGTACGCCCATTGGTCCACAGCATGAACCAATGGGCATGCAGCCTGTATCTACTACACATCAGATATGTGAATGGATCCATTCACTATCTGGATTGTGTAGTACGGTACAGGTTGCATGCCCATTGGCTCATGCTGTGGACCAATGGGCATACAGCCTTTCTGTACAGTGTCAGTCAGTGGGCGGTAGGGTGGCAGGTGGGTGGGGTGCTGCCACCTGCCCGCTGACCGGGGAGGCAGC
This sequence comes from Neoceratodus forsteri, assembly GCA_016271365.2. Taxonomy (NCBI): domain Eukaryota; kingdom Metazoa; phylum Chordata; order Ceratodontiformes; family Ceratodontidae; genus Neoceratodus; species Neoceratodus forsteri. The sequence goes on along the minus strand of CM057458.1, from coordinate 624,380,966 downwards.
GGGGTGGTGGGGATCAGTGGGCGGGGGGGTACCGCTGGACCACCATGGTTATTGGAATCTATTTATTTAAACTTATGCTCGCAATCGGGCTGACAGCAGTCCACTGGACCACCAGGGATATTGGAATTCTTATATTGATACTTATGCCAGTGATCGGGCTGACAGCGGTCCACTGGACCACCAGGGATATAGGACGTGCATTTATTTTTACTTATGCCCGTGATCAGGCTGCAAGCAGTCCACTGGACCACCAGGGATATAGGACGTGTTTTATTTTTACTTAAGCCCGTGATCAGGCTGGCAGTGGTCCACTGGACCACCAGAGATATTGGAATTCTTATATTAATACTTATGCCCATGATCAGGCTGTGGGGCACATTGCCGCACTGTGCAGGGGGCGTCGGTCCCCAACGACTGCTGTCTGGCAGGGCGCCAGGCACAAGTCACTGGGGATCGGTGCACCTGCATACAAATGGGGCCATAATGACATGCAAATGGCCTCATTTGTACCTTGCATACATTATGGCCCCATTTGCATGTGCACTTTTGAATATCATGTTTGTTGAACATAGCGCAATGGAACTTGCGCTAGCGCATCCCCCTGCTCCACTCTGGCCACTTGCGCTGGTGCAGTGCCACTGCACCATGTGGACTACGGGTGGCCAGGGTGCGATATTCAATGATGCTGTGTCATGGCACAGCTCAGTTGAATATCGCCCAGTCAACGCCCCTGCGCAGCAAAGTTGCGCTGCTCCCAGGCTTGCGCCACAACCTGGCTCAGTCTGAATATCCAGGCCCAATACTAAATTAATTGAGCAGAGCTGATGAGCTGCAAAGATGGAGCTAGCACTGAGTGAATCCAGTCCAGGTGCAAACAATTAAGGTGGCTGTACACACTGTTAGAGGCAGGGAGAACATGAGAGTTGAATAGCACACAAATAACAATTGCAGTTGAACAGAGAGATGTGCTAAAGGTATGATAAAGCAAATGGGAGTCAGAACAGCACAAGGCAAACAAAAGAGCAACAAAACACTAGGAAAACTAGAAAGGCATCACAATGCAAGCAAAAGGATGCAGCAGGGTACTAGGAAAACTAGACACCCCCCCCCCAAAAAAAAAGAAAGCAGAAGAAACAAAAGCACACTGGAACAGCAGAGCAGACACATACATCAGAGAGAAGCAAGCAGCAGCCAGAGGCAAAATTAAAGACTTTTTTTGGGGGGGAGCAAAGAAAAATGCTTCAGAAGGAGGCTGGGATGAACTGCTTATATAGCTCAGGAAGGGGGTATGGCTGGTTGCTCACCCCATTAAACCACAGGCACAGCCTTCTAAATATAAGAACTATTGCAAATTCTTCAGGATAATATAGTAATATAGTAACTTATGGTTGGAAGTGGCAATAGGTCATACATTTATGTCCATTGCTTCCATAGGAATTTTGATTAAGTATGCTGTGCAAACCTGTAAATGATCGATTAGATTTTAAGACATTTTGATTTGTATGTTTTTGTATTTGAAACACATGTCGCAAAAATATAGAACGTGGGTCACATATTCAAATTGCCTGCATATGATTTCCAATGACATCACTAGAATGGATAAACTTTTAAAATGAAAATACATTCCCCCATCAATAAAAAACAGGTCCACGTAAACTCACCCCTAGAACACACCTGGAAATGAGTCATCACAGCTTAGTGTGCCTTTCTATGTCAAAAAATGTAAATAAATAAATAAATAAAATATATAAGGGCCCAATGAAAGTAAGGACTTGTTTCAATTCCTAGCAGACCATGGTAAACCAGTTTACAATTCCGGAGTCAAGCTTAAGCAAGAGATTAGGATACACTACTTCACTCAGAGGGTGGAAAGATTTTAATATTTTACCTCAAGTGGTGGAGGTGTAAAATCCTTCAAAAGCATACTGGATTGGCACCTGGAAGAAAAAGCCTTTGGTGAGCTAACAGTTGGGAAACATATCACCATCTAGCAATACTAGAGAAACATAATGATTTCAGACTAGTGGAGAAGAAAACATGTTGATTTACTGTGCTGTTGGTTTTGATTCACTCTTACCTTCTATGTAATTGTGGGTAAAAGGCGGTGAAAGCAGTCACATCTACTCATTTTCTTCAGCCTTTAACATGATTTCATTTTGAGAAATACTGTAACATTGTCATATGCAGCCAAATTATTGTGGTGTTGGTCACATACTTTGCAGTTCAGAAAGCTCCTTCCAATGCTACCAAATGTGATTAGCTTTGATCACAACAGGAAAATATTACCAGCACAGAGAGCTACGGAAACACAATGGTGATATATGTTTACAAAGTCAGTCACACATTGTACTGAAATAAAGTAGGTTACTACTCACACAAACCTATGGACACACAGAAACCTAACAATATAAAAAAATCTGCTACATGAATAAGGAAAGCGTACTGCAAATTATTATTGACTAGCCATCAATAATGTCAACTTTATTTTTTTGATTTGGTTTTGAAGTGTATGAAATACGTTAATTGATATTTTCTTTTTGTTTTGTTTCAGGCCTATATTAAATTAGTTTATGAAATTAAAAAAAAAAAAGTCAATTCATGGTTTCAAACATAGAAAGAAAATTAAGTGATTTCTATTACCCTTGAAAAATGGCAGTCGTTCTTAAAGAATCAAACACACTAAAGACCCAATTGGCAAAGCCCTGTACAAGTGCACTGTGGAGTGCTCCCTTTGCAAATGCATATTTTTCCACATTCTTGAATCTCCATCAAAGTTGCACAAGTGCCTCCACCTCATCCTACATCACCCTCAAAGTTACTGTACAGTGCAGTTCACATTAAACTTATGGTGCAATCAGTTTACAGACCATTCTCTTTATGTTATTGCAATGAATTATCAACTAGTTGGTTTGCTTTTCCCCATCAGCTTCAGAATGTAGCTTACAGATAAAAATATATTTAGGCAGCTCATTCAGACTTCAGCAGAAACCAGCTAACAACCCTTTGGTGTATGGCAACTCTGCACCCACAGAGGGCCATAGAAAGCTGCAGAGTGTTACCTATGTGATGCATGTACACCTATGGGGCACCTCATGGCATCCACTGCCTGGCTACATGCCCATTCTGGGCACAACAGCTCTACACTGGGATGGGTGGGGGTGTTCTAAGGGGGTACTACCAGTGGCAGACATCTGCTCCATTGGCAGCAATGCTGAAGTAGTGCATGTGAGGCCCAGTTCCAAAAGATGTTACACCTAGCACAAGGTGAGGTACGCCAAACCCGATGCTGCAGCTCACAACTTATGTCAGGCATAGCGCCAGCTGGTATTCTAAAAAGGTGGCTGCGATAACCCACAAATGCCATTCCAAGAGTCACATTGGTGCAGCAGAGTTAGACCAGCAGGTAGATGGTCTAAGGGGCATCCATTCATGCCAGTTGATGGATTCCCACTCCACTGCATCATGACACACATGTGGCCCTACTCACCCTTCCCCCATGACAGCCATGCCCCCACCCCTGAATGATGGGGACTCCTGGGGTCTGTTACTTGTGATGCCCCCCTGAATGCCAGTGCCACCTGGCCAGCCCCCATGCCCCTGGTACATATGGTGGTGTTCTGGGGTGGGAGCTCCGGGGGCAGTTGTATGCGCATATGACTTGCAGCACCCAGGCTCAGTGTGCCATGTGTTTGGAACTAACCTGCAGCTGCCACAAGTTATGGGCATAAGTGCTGGGGACCCTGCCTGTTCTGTAATATGGTGCATGGTCCTCATCATAGTGCCACATGGCACAACTCGCATATGCCTATGAGTTGCACCATGCCTCCTGGAATCAGCCCCATGGACAGTAGAATGGGTGGACAATACACAACCCTAGGCATTGACATTGCACCTATTTGCATCTCTCTGCTCAGCCATCCTGGACAACTCCTAGTCAGAAAGGCCCATACTCCACTGGCCCCCAGGCCCAGGAGCATAGTTATGGGGTTGGGGGTCATAGGATCATAGTTGTTTACAAACTCAGGAGGCAAAGCCTATTATTGAACTTGCCACCCAAGGGTGGATTAATTATCTATATAATCAAATTTGGTGTTACCCATAAATTTATCTAGCATACCCTTGAACGTATCCATTGTCTTACTCTCTACAATTGAGGTTGGCAATGTGGTCCATAAGTTAACTATTCTCTGAGAGAACCAAAGATGTCTTTTCTTTGTTTTACAATTTACCCCTTTTAGTTTAAAGTTATGAGATCTGGTTTGTGATATAATAAAGTTTTTTCTATATCTAGAATTTCAGTAAGGCCAGGTTCACTTATGGCTTTATAGATCAAGCAAAGGTCACCACGAAGTTGTCTATACTGGATGGAAAATAGGCCCAATGTTTTCAATCTTTCCCCATAAGATTTGTCTGTCATACCCTGAATCCTTTTAGTCATTTTTCTTTGAACCCCTTCTAATCGCTTCTTTCCATGAATTGTATTACGTGTGCAGAAGGGAGCACAGTATTCTAGGTGAGATCTAACCAAGCTGGTGTAAAGTCGAAGGATGACCTGCGGTTGCCTGCTTTTAATATTTTTCCATATGCAGCCCATAATTCTTTGGCATTTCTTAACTTTAAATGTTGTATTATTGTCAAAGTTGAGCTTACTGTCAATATTTATCCCGAGGTCTTTTTCATTTTCTGTTTCTTGAAGTTTTACATTATTTATTAAATAACTATTTTTCATATTATTATAACCAAAATGCATTACTTTGCACTTTTGTTCATTAAATTTCATCTTATTCTTTTTTGTCCAAAGTTCTAGAGCTTCTAACTCTTTTTGGAGAGTGCTAATTGCCTCAATGGAGTTGACAATGCAACCAATCTTGCAGTCGTCTGCGTATTTTGATAGCCTTACATTATCTTTTGTCTGCATTAATGCTATCAGAATGTTAAACAAAACAGGCCCCAACACAGAACCCTGCGGCACTTCACTTGTCACCTCTGCCCATGAGGACATAGCTCCTTTTACTGATGTACGTTGTCTGCGATTAAATAACCATGAATCTATCCATTTTATTAGAATATATGGAAATTTTAGTTTAACCAAATGTTCTAAGAGTATTTTAAGTGAAACCCTGTCAAAGGCTTTTGCTAAGTCCAGATATACAACATCCACTGGAAGTCCCACATCCAAAGCTGTGCTAACGTTTTCAAAGAAGTTTAGTTGGTTTGTTAAGCATGACCTTCCTTTTCTAAATCCATGCTGTGTTAAACCATGTAAATTATAATGATTCATATGTTGTTCAAATCTACTCAGAATTAATCTTTCTAGGATTTTCCCTATAACCAAAGTCAAGCTTAGTGGCCGATAATTAGATACAACAGATTTAACACCTGCTTTGAAAATTTGAATCACCACTGCTTCTTTCCATGCTGACACACTTTCACCTACTTCCAGGGATAGATTAAATAATTTGCTCAGAGGGCCAGAGATGTGAATGTCAATTTCCTTTAAAAAAATAGGGTGTATTCCATCTGGTCCAGCCGATGAAATAGCTTTTAGTTACTATAATTCTTCAAGGACTTCCTCTACCATAATAAGCTCAACAGTCACTTGGTTAGAATTTATAACTGAGTTATTAAATTGTTCCTTGGGAGAAAATATCGTATGTAAATAATTGTTGAATTTTTCTGCCATTTGCAATTCATTGTTTATAGTTCCTGAATTTGTTTGTAATGGACCTATTGTTGCTTTAGAACCTCTGAGTGAACCAACATAATTATAAAACTTTTTCTTATTATCTAATGTGTCAGATGCTAATTTATTTTCCATAAACATTTTAGCTTTCCTAATTTGTTGTTTTACCTTATTAGCACAATTTGTATACCATTGCCATTTTTCTTTGGATGGCTGAATTTTTTTATTTTTTGTAAATTTTTTGGTTTTTACCAATCAATCTTTTAATTTTATTATTCCACCATGCAGGATTTCTGTAGCCCTTATTATATTTCTTCCTATTTGGTACCCATGTATCCAAACAGTGATTAATTTTGAGCAATATAAGGTTCCAAGCTTGGTGTACATCGAGACCTATCAATTCTGAGTTCCAGTCCCAGGAATTCAGGTATTGTTTTATTTTTGGATAATTAGCTCTTGTGTAATCCTTTAATGTAGTATTCCCCATTGGTATCTATTGACCTAGACTGTATGTGAAATGGTTCTAAAATTCTGGGTTCATATACAGATGTCCCCATGTTTGTAAGAACAATATCAATAATATTGTTATTTCTAGTACCTTTCTGAATTATTTGTTCTAGATTTTGCTTTATTATAATATCAAGAAAATCCTTCTTTACATTACCCTTCCAATTATGTTTTATCCAGTCGATATTAGGAAAGTTAAAATAACCCATTAGTATATAGTTTATTGTTGGTTCAAAACAATTAATTAATTTAAGAAAGTCAGTGTTCTGTTCTTTATTAAGGTTAGGGGATCTATAGGCCAATCCTATACATATTTTTTAAGATGGTAAATTAATCTCTGCCCATATTATTTCGTTTTCACTATTTGTTTGTGTGTAAAGATACAGTGAAATGAATAATCTTTGGTAATGTACAGTGCAATCCCCCCTCCTTGTTTATCATTCCTGTTCTTAATTATTTTATTAAATCCTGGTATATCTACATTCCAGCTATCATCATGAAACCATGTTTCTGTGACCCCACAAATGGAAATATTTTCTTTTTGCATTATATATCTTAGTTTGTCCATTTTGTTTGACAGACTTCTAGCACTTAGAAACAAGACTTTTATGTCACTCCTGTTTTGATGGTAAAAACTATCTATAGATGTGACTATATTGGTAGAAGGAGATAGTATTGGAGTTCGGTCCTGTTTTGTATATTTGTCTCTTAAAGACTCAAACCCTCCCCCCCCTGCACTAGTTTAAATATTTGTCAAGAGAAGAAATAAAGTGTTGCCCTAGTAATTCATTTCCTTTCTTGCTTAAGTGCAGGCCATCATAACAAAATAAATAATCTTGGTGAAAAAACTCTTCCCAATGTGTCAAACAATGAATCTCTTGCCTTAATGTCCATGTCCTTAACCAGTTATTAAATTTTTGAACTTTCAGGCTGATTCTTGGCGAGGCTTGTGGTATTGGAAGTGTCCCAGATATCATAACTTCACATCCCAGAGAGATTAGTCTATTAGATAAAGCCACCATATCTTGTTTTATATCCTCTAGGAAATCTCTGAACATGTTATTTGTTCCCACGTGTATCAGAACATGGGGGTTATGACCTAAACCTTTAACCATTGTTTTGCACATATGGGTTAAGTCTGCTAATTTAGCCTCCCTAAAAGATGATAATGTCTGATATGATTTATCTGGATTACATATGATCCTGTCCAATCCTTTGTCTCTGGCACTGTCCAGTTACTCCCAGTACATTACATACTGTGCCCAAAGTGGATATGGCAACTTAAGGGGGATCAACATGGCTGCCATTTCCAATGAACCCACTTGACATGTGGAGAAATGGATCAATTGAAAATCCAACTTAGTCATCTGATTGGATGCCCGGGGATCATGGGCAAGGCACCCCTGGCACTAACAACAGCTTTTGACCAGGAATCCAAGCCATTAGGAAGTAGTGGGATAGGGCTGATGATCACACCCATCCCCATGCAATTCCATTGTGAACAGTGGCATGGTGGGGATACACTAATTTCAAGTGTATTCCTGCCACTTTTGTCGATGGACCCTAAGTGATTTTCTATGTAGAACCTTAACACCTCAGGTAGTAATTGGCTGTTGTCTGGCTGAACAAAAAGATTAATGTGAATTACACTGTATATGGGTGGTTGGGGCAGGGAAGGCTGCTATGTTGTGAGATATGTGCTGCAGAAATCATTTCAAATGTAAGGAGTATATGCCAGAGTGATCTCTGACAAGTATTTTTTGTTCTATCAATCAGAATATTGATGCATGTAAAGACTCACAACTTTCAGCCTTCCAACACATTGGAATGGAACATTTTGATTTTAAATGTATCCCATTGCCACTCAACTTTCACTTTCTTCTGTCCCACCTTTGGGAACTCCATTCTACTCAGCAAGAGACTTTTAAATTTAAAACCTTTATCAACTAAGGCAGCATCACAATGATATATTGATTTTTTGCCAGATAAATTGCAAAAGGCTATTTTATTTTTATTGTTTTTATTTTCTATTTTATTGTTCTCATTTATGTTGTATTATTATATTTGCAAAATATATAATTTTATGTATCTGCACTGTACCAAGGACACCATTGTAATTTAGATTTATTTAGCTCAGTGATATTCATCCTGAATAAAATTAAATGAAATGATGTCCTCTGAAGCCTCCTCACTAAGCCAGTTGTGATCTCCCACACCAGAATTGTCCACAGCCCTTCAAACCAGCATGGGCAGCTTAGAGGCATGACTCTGCAGTTCAGTTTCTTTTACAGTTTAAAATGTTTACAAAGAAAACCGTGAGCCTCATTCTAGAAGCACCCCTATGCATGTCTCAAGTTGTGACATGCAAGGGGTGCAGTTGCACCAAGGACACTGCACCTGATTCTGCAAAGGGCAGGGTCCCTGTGGCTAAGTCCCATGACTTGCAACAACCTGAAAGGTATACCGAACAGAGGGCGTACCTGATTAGGATGTCACAGACTGCAGCATGGTTCACTGAAGGGTGCAAGTGCCCCTCTGCCCCGATCAACCATAAATGCTGTGTATGTCCTGCAGAACTATATGACTCCCCCATGCTCTGATCCCCAGTAGATGCTGTTTATGCTCCACAGGGCTAGAGGACCCCCCATGCCCTGATCTCCCATATATGCTGTGTATGCCCTGCAGGGCTAGAGGAACCCGCCCCATGCCCAGATCCCTCATAGATGCTGTTTATGCCCACAGAGCATGAGGAACCCCCCCATGCCCCAATCTCTTATTTATGCTGTGTATGGTCCGCAGTGCTAGAGGAATCTCCCATGTGCACCGATCCCCTGTAAATGCTATATATGCCCCACAGGGCTGGGGAAACCTTTCATGCTCTGATAACCGTAACCAACATCTGTGCGATAATGGCCAGTGTAACAATTTCAAAGAACCCTGTATTCCCTAGTAGTCTAGTGTTCCCCACCCCCTCACCCAACTGTTCCAAACCACCCCACTCCCCCTGACTTGTAACCAGCTGGCAACTGGCACAGCCCACTTCTCACCACCGTTGCCAGCCACTGACTGAGCTCCATCTGAAGACATACTGTATATAGTACATGCTTAATGAATGAATGACATTTCATTCATTGAGCGCATACTATATACAGTGTGCTCAGATGGAGCTCAGTCGGTGGCTGGCAGCAGTGGTGAGAGGTGGGTTGCGCCATTCGCTGGCTGGGTAGAGGTGGGGGGGTGCGAGGTGGTTTGGCAATGCCAGCTGGGCTGGTGGGGGGGCCACTAGACTACCAGGGCTTATGGGTTGGGTTCTGTGTATTTATTTTTAATTTTACAGGATGTGCCATTTGCAGAAACTGACATTGGGATTTGGGGTTTTGGGGGGCCATGAGTAGCCCTGCAGGCCTCATTTACAAGTACTGGGGGTCGGGGTCATGCAGCAGCCCTGTGGGGCTATTTAACAAGTATTTGGGGTCAGGGGCATTCAGCAGCCCTGTGGGACTATTTAACAGGTATTGGGGGTTGGGGGCATGCAGCAGCCCTGTGGGGCATTTTGGTATTGGGGGCATGGATAGCCTTATGGAGCATTACCATGCTATTACTAGGTCGGTGCATTGGTGGACAGAATTACCCCTGTGGGGCTTTTATATTTTGGGGTCAGACCAGTGTTGGAGGGAGGGAGGGTGACATACCATTGAGGGATGGGCCAGCTGCACATAGAGGCAACCTCCGGGGGCATACAGTAGGTACCGTTATGCTAGCTATATGCTGGTGTAACTTATGTTGACAGTTTTCCCCCAATGGTTGTTGGAAAATAGTGCCCTGGGGGACTTTGCTGCTACCCTTCCAGAATAGGGCATAACTGCTGCCACAGCCCCCCTAGCACCATGTCACAAGGGGTTTAAGGTGTAACTGGTGGCATAAGTCCACTTAGGTGCAAGCAGCCTGCTGCATGTAGCAGGCCACTTTGCAGAATACCGTATGTCGCAACTGCTGGCAAAACTTGCTACTTGCACCATTTTTATTGGCACACATCAAGTTATATTAGACATAACCTTTTGATAATAGGGCCTATGACTTTAACTCCAAATCTAAAGATACTGCACATTTAGATGTTTCAGTTCCTGAGATCTGATATCTAGCTCTTGGAGATATGTTGGAAACAACTAATAAGTAAGAATTCATATACTGTAACTAAGTCATGAGTCAACTTTAAGGTGGAAGATAGTTCCAGTAGTTTGTGACTTATTGTAGTGTACAGGACATCAGATAGAAAATCAGAGTTCCCAGAATTAAGCAAAAGTCTAAGGAGCCTTGTCTTATAATATAAATTGCCATACAAGTAAAGAAAACACATTTGTTATTTCTACTGTTTAGTCTGATGTTTATTGGTGGGGTTGTTTTGCTTTATTGGTGAGGTTAGTGTTTTTTTTTTAGGTTTTTAAGACTATTCCTGGGAGTGCAAATGTGTAGTGGAAGTAACATTGAGGGCACATTTACTCTGAAGACCCCCTGTGGCAGTTCCACTCTTTGATGAAACCTCACTAGCCCTCCCTGCAGAGGTTCTCAGCCATTGCAGGGGGCTGGTGATCCTCAGAAGGTAGGGCACTAGCCACGTGCAGGTCCCATGTATAACGATTGGAGGGGGAGGTTTGGTTTGAGAGAAGCAGGTGATTCCAAGCCAGGGTGTGGAATCAGGATCAAAGCCATCCTGTCTGGTTCCCCTCCCTAAGGCTCCACCTAATGTCAACAATCAGGAAGTTGTTAGTCCAGCTAGATCTGCTGCTTTCCTTTGAGCTATGCTTTGCAACACAAGGTCACTAAGAAAAAAAAATGAAGTGATGAATGATTTTATCACAGATTCCTTGACTGTCCTTAATTGCATCACTGAGACCTGGTTGGGGATGACTCTGGCCCTGTTATGGAGGCATATATCATGCAAGACTACTCAGTGGTGCATTGCCTGAGGTGATATCACAGGGGTGGTGGGGGGCCATTTGTTTTAAGTCCACCTGGGACTCACCATGTACCTCATGGGAACTTTCTGGTCCTTTAAATGTGTGACTGTTAGTTGCAAAATCATTTTCATATACCAACCTCCAAGGATGGGAGTGATTTTATGCAGGAGCTGGCAGAGTTCATGGTCAAACAGATATTGAATGCCTCCAGACTTTTGTTGATGGTGGACTTCAATGCTTGGGTTGATTATAAAACTTCATCCCACGGTCAGAAGCTCTACCAGTTGATGACTTCACTGGGACTAACACAGGCTGTTGCCTCTGGAACACATCAACATGGACACACTCTGGACCAGACCTTTCATTAGGTTTTGAAATTAATGTGGTCTCGGGTGATCTAATCTTTTGCTCAGATCATCGCGCAGTGTCATTCCTCTGGTGGATACCCAGTTTAACTCCTCTCTCTGTGGATATGATCTGATACTGTATGAAACGCAATCAGGAGTCTTGCAAATTTGTGGAGCTATTGAATGTCTCAGGCATGATGCTTGTTTATGCCCAGGGATCTGAGAACACTGGAGAGCACTATAATAAGGTTCTTGCGTCTGTCATAGATTACTTAGCACTTTATTGTGTTTGTCCTATGACATCACATCATGCCTCACCATGGTATTCTGATGAGCTGAGTCAATTGAAAACTAAAGGATAGAGTTTGAACATTCTTGATGTACTATAGGTCCTGAACGGTGGAGGATAGGTTGTCCTTGAAGACTCACTATTATGTGTATCAATGGGTGATTTTCCTAGAAAAGATAGAGTTCCTGTCAAGGACAATGGCTGCATGGAGAATCTGACCAGCTTGGTTCTTTCACACAGTGGCTAAGCTGATTAATCTATCCTGTCTGTAATCTGCTCAAGCTTTTTCCACTGAAAAGTGTGAAGGGTTTTTCAGTTTCTTCTCTGACAGGGTCTTCTCTATTCAATCGGGCATTTCCTCAAGTGGTCTGTCATGGGATGGTGGTGGTTTCCCTGTGAGGGACACTGATGATCTCCTTCCCTTGGGTGCGTTTTGGCCAGTTTTTGAGGAGAGAGATGCTTCGAGTGATTCAGGCGTGCACACCACCAGTTGTATTCTGGATCCTAGTCCTACCTGGCTGCTTTTGGGCTGTTAGGAATCCTTGGGTCCAGTTGCCACTGAGATAATCAGTTGTTCCTTGAGGGAGGGTGTTTTCTCATCTGGTCTGAAAAGGCCAGTGGTTACACCCCTTCTGAAAAAAAAAATCCTTGGACCCTGATGTTGTGTTGAATTGCAGAGTCATCTTTAATCTTCCTATTTTGGAGAAGGTTATTGAGAAGGTGGTAGTGGCACAATGTTTGGATTGATCACAGAATTTTAATACCTATGGGCCTCTCCAGTGCAGTTTTCAGATCTGTCACAGCATGGAGGCAGTACTCATCAGGGTGGCATATGATCTCTTCATGGCAAGGGATGAAGGGTTCTTATTCCACTTTGTCCCCTTTGATATCTCTTCAACATTTCATACAGTTGACTGTGGGGTGCAATTGGATCACCTGAAGAACTACATGGGTTTCTTCAACATGGTTTTGTGCTGTTTTGAGTCCTATATAACCAGTAAAATACAACAGGTGGCTCTAGGAACTTACATCTCCAGAGTGTCTTTCCTCTCCTGTGGTGTTCCTAAAGACTCGATCTTTACCTCCATGTTGTTTTCTGTGTACATGTTGTACATGAGATCATTAAACGGTGTATGAATTTCACTGGCATGCAGATGATACTCAACTATATCTGTTTGGTACCTCTGATTGGGTTCAAGCTACATTTGCACCGGGACATTGTTTTGCAAAAATGAATGAATGGCTGGCATTCAACTGCTTTTGTCTAAACCAGAAAAAGATGGAGGTCATGATTGTCAAGCTGGGTTGTCATACTTCAGAAGTATAAGGTCATTTGTGACACTTCCTTCGTTGGGCAGCACACCACTCAGAGCTGCAGATATGATACAGAAACTTGGGATAATTTTAGATTGCAAGCTCATCCTTGTACAACAGGTGCTGGGTATGGTGTCACCTGACATTTATCATGTCTGTAGCATTGCTAGGATTAAACCACATCTAGCCCCAGCACCCATCTGGCAACAACTGTTAATGCCTTTGTTACCTCTCGGCTCGAGTACCAAAATGCTCTGTACTTAGGGTTATCTGAAGATGAAACTATGCCTACAACTGGACCAGAATGCTGCAGCCCAGCTGATTGTGGGCACTTCTCAGACAGAGCATATCATGCCAGTTCTGGGTGTGCAGCACTGCCTGCCTCTGCAGTGGTGCATCACCTTCAAGATATGCTTGATGACATTCAAAGCCCTAGGGGGTTTGGTACCTGACTACTTAAAAGATTTCCTGGTTATTTATGACCCAACTTGCTTCCTCTGCTCCTCCAGTGTGGACCTGCTCATTGTCCATTTCTCTCACTTAAAACAATCTGGGGACAAGGATTTTAGTGTGGCAGCTGCTTTGTTATGACATGCCTTGCATGGTAATGTCTGTTAGCTTGCACACTGGAGGCTTTAAAATCTCTATAAAAACATATGTATTTATGCTGGCATTGTCAGATAGCTTTTTGATAGTTCTAACAGCAATTCTATTTTATTTTGTATTATTTTATATATGTATTTTTTTCATTACTGATGTTTCTTTTATGTTATTCTGATTGTAAAGCACGTTGTATCTTCGGGAATGAGCGCTCCATTAATAAAATTTGCCTTGCTTTGTCTTGCCATTTCTGCATAATAAAAACTGTCTCATAAACGATATTAAACCACATAAACATTGCATCATTTATATGTTAAATAGTGTACAGAAAAATTACAAATAAGCATTCCAGGAATAGGGATTGTCAAACACAGATTTGTGACACAATTTGTTAGCATCCTTCATGCTTGTATAAATGGTGTAGACCACCTAAAAGGTTGTTTAACTGGTAGTCTAACTTATTTGTACAAGTTGCTAGAGTTATGACATTCCCAATGCTGCCTGAGTCAAAACGTGACTCATGCATCACTATTTTTGACTCAAGCTGCCTTAAGGCAGAGAAATAGTTGTAAATGCTTAAAACATTTGTAAATGACATTCAAATGTTTCATTTCATTTATTTTAACATGTGCACAATGCAACATTGGGACTAATATAAATCCTACCCTCTACTTATTAGCAGACAACAACTAATGAGAAGGGGTATAACTATTTTGAAATGTTAGGCAAGTTTGATGGAAACTACATATCCATAATTCATAGATTTACTTACACTTTAACATACTTGACTACTTATGTTAAACATGATTTGCGATGCAAAAAGTAAACACAGGTAGACACATTATAAACATGCTAGAGGGGATTTTCAAATGGCATACCCAGGTACATATATGTATTCTGCTTTACCTGTCCCACTGAGTATGTCCAATGATGCTGCAGGCATCTTTCAAAAGGAAGGCTTCTTTATGGCCACAATGTCTGCTTTACAGCAGAGTCTGGACATGACTGGTAGTTGTGGCCAGAATCACCAGCTTATCAGATGTAAGTGCCAGACCACCTAATAAATAGTGTAGCACTTACACAGGTGTAGCCTCTCAAAGGAAGGCCTTTCAGTGGCATAACAACATTTTCAGGGACTCTGCAATGCTGGTGCTACATCAAAGGGGCAGATGGATGGGAGATCATTGTCATCTGCATGTGACAGTTGCAACTGTGCCTGTATTCCAATGGGCAACAGACCAAATTGGCAGGTCCTATGCTATGGTGGACCTCACGGAGTCAAAGTCCTCACAACACTGAACCCTGCTGATTTTGAAAATATGGGTTGGATGTAGATATCATCAACATCCACTCTTGACTGCCTCTGATACTTCTAACCATTGCCAGCAGGCACAGTACTTTGAAAATCCCCCTCCCCATTTTGCACAATGCATAAAACTGATTACCAAATTTATCATGGAATAAGGTCTGGTGAAGGCCATTTTGCCATGTGTTGCAGTCCACAAAGGTATGCTAAACTTACATATAGCCATATAAAGGCCCTCACGCACATAAGCTACAAGATGCAGACAAGAGGCAGAATTCCACATGCTAAATATTAGAGAAGCTACAGTATAACAGCAATTGAGTTTGTACAAGTTTGCACAAGTTTTAATAGCACACAAAATCACTTGTGCAGATATTCTCATGGAAAGGAACAGGCACTATTTAATTGTTGGTTTCTATTCTGGATCCCACTGGGACAATTACTAATGAGAATAACAGAGAGAAAACATGTTTGATTCAGATACTGCTTAAGATTAGGTGTATGTACATGCTCCTTGAGAAGATTATTAATATGCTTAAAAACCAGAGATACAACATTACTGTGGGTCTGGTCAGAGGTTATAACATCCCATCTAATAATACTGCAGGGACTAGTACATTCTGTGCAACAAGTGTCTTGACTTCACACCTCAACACAAAAACTGAACCCTTAAAATGCAAGTCATTCTGCTGCAAGGTTTAGAAGTGGATCAGTAGAAAGACATTGTTTTAGGCAAAACGGCTGACATATCTTAAGAAATGTACTCCTAAGTTATGACACAGGACAAAAAACCTTTAAGCTTTAAAATCTGGGGCATTTCATAGTGATTGCAAGTCTGCTGGTCACTCAGTGCTGCAGCAAGTGGAGACAGTCAGGGCGCAGCAGCAGCAATTAGACTGGGTTTGAGTTGAGTCTAGCTTCCTTCACTTCTGTGGCTGCTACTGCGTGTCAGCACTCCTGTGATCCCAATCCCAGGATAGTTCTGCAAGGACAAAACTGGAAAACAAAATGCTATCAGACATGGCTGAAAGCACAATCAAGCACACAGCAGCTCTCCAACACCAGGAAAGGAAACAGAGTCAGACATAGAGCAGCCAACCTCAGTGCCAGAATACCATGCACTTGCCACACATATGCAGCATGCAGAAGATGGAAAGGCAGCTCTGGTTTGAAAAAATGGGCCATTTGTTTGCAACACTGATGGCAGTCCCAACCCTAGGGCAGACAGTAGATTTTGGACATGTGATAAGGAAGCCTCTCAGGGCACTTATAACAGCAACAGGAGGCTGCCAATGGCACAGAGGAGTCCACAAATAAGATGTTAACAAACACAGCAGCAAACATAATGCTAGAGCCACTGACCCCAACAAAGACTCCTGGGAAGGTGTCAGAAAAGTAATAATTAAAAGAACCTATGAAAGTCCACCAATGATGAGCTCAAAATCTGAAGACTTGGATTTGCAAACAAATGCATCAACATTGTCATCCAATCAGGCATTGAGATTCCTCTGCTATAAGAGATACTGGCTCCAATATTCAAAGGTTTGCTTGGGCACAAAACTGAGTTTGCATGAGTGCTCCCAGTAATGCAATATTCAGAGAGCACAGGAGTTCCCATCAAACCTGGCA
Organism: Neoceratodus forsteri; assembly: GCA_016271365.2. Classification (NCBI taxonomy): domain Eukaryota; kingdom Metazoa; phylum Chordata; order Ceratodontiformes; family Ceratodontidae; genus Neoceratodus; species Neoceratodus forsteri. The sequence goes on along the minus strand of CM057458.1, from coordinate 624,364,333 downwards.
GCACCACAGCACTAAAATACCTCGGCACCCATGTAAATGATGGGATCATTTAGTTATACCATTGCAGTGATATATTCAAAAATTTGTGGAGATAAACAGCCCCCCAAGTGGTGCTATTTACTGCTGCCAAAACCCACAGCTAAATGGGGCACTACATCCATCCATCCATCCATCTATCCACAAAGACAGGGTTGCTGTACTTCAGCTACCTGCCCCTGTTCTCCCTGTCAAGCTCTGTTACACATTACCTGGTGATCCAGTGTGACTCACCACCCCCAGCCATTCCACAGAGGACAGATAACTCCTCCCTGGTGATCCAGTGTGTTCCCCATCCCCTACTCACTCCTCAGAGCTGCCCTCATATAGCCCTGGTAGTCTAGTGTGCCTCACCCCCAAATAACTCCTCAGATCTGTCCTTAAATAGCCCTAGTGGTCTTTTGTGTCCCACCACCACCAATTCCTTTCCCCAAACTCTTAAATATATCCTGGTTGCATAGTGGCCCCCTACCCCTGATCTCCCATTCACACCATTTAAAATGAGACTCTGGTGGTCAGGTGACCCTCCAGAACAGCCCCACAACTGATTTGCCCACTAACACACCACCTTCCTACACCCTCCTTACCCCAGTGGCTGGTACTTCTTTCAGTTAAATATAGTGACTGGTACAGCTCTTCTCTCCCTTCCATGGCTGGCCACTGTGTGAGCTGTCTATGAGCATGCATACCTTTGAAAGATGTTTCTACTATGCAAACACTCACTGACAGCTCATACAGCAGCAAGCTGCAGAGGTGAGAGGAGGGCTGAGCTTGTCACTGTATTGAGCTACGTTGAGTGCCAGTCACCGGTTAAGTGAGGGGAGGACTAGGAGGTGGGATTTCAGTGTACAGGTTTGGTGGGGAGTAGTTGGTGAGGCAACTGGAAGACCAGGGACTCATTTTAAATAGTGTGAATGGGTGATCAGGGGTGGGAAAACACTATGCCACCAGGGCTATAAAAGGATAGCTCTGAGGAGTGATTGGTGGTGGCTGGAAACACTAGGCAACTACAGAGGTATAAGGACAGCTCTGAGGAGCACTCAGAGAGTTGGCGGACTCACCAGGCAACCAGGGAGGTTTATGAACAGCTCAGAAGAGCAATCTGGGGGCTGGGGAACACATTAAACTATCAGGAAGTTTTGAGGACAACTCTCAGGAGCGATCAGGTGAAGATACACAAGACCACAAAGGAGGTTTAAGGACAGCTTTGAGGAGTGCTTAGGTGGTGGAAGGAAACACTGGACAACCAGGAGTGAGTTACATGTGTTCTGTGGCAGCACTATTGCCTGTGGGTTATATATATTTGACCAGGACCATTTCAGGGCTGTGCAGTTGCACTTACATGTCTATCAGGAAGTTTTGAGGACAGCTCTGAGCAGCAATCAGGTGAGGATACACAAGACCACAAAGGAGGTTTAAGGACAGCTTTGAGGAGTGCTCTGGTGGTGGGAGGAAACACTGAACAACCAGGAGTGATTTACATGTTCTGCGGCAGCACTATTGCCTGTGGGTTTTATATATTTGACCAGGACCATTTTGGGGCTGTGCAATTGCACTTACATGTCTATCAACACAGCCTTATATTCAATCAGATGGCACCACCCGCTATTCCACTGAATATAGCAGCAGCCAAGGTGAACGCAGGTGCAGGTGAAGCACAAACTGTGTGCTGCACTTGTGCTTTTATTTGAATATGGCAGTCCAGAAGATGACCAAATCAAGAAAAAAAGCTTACACTTACCACCTCATAATAAAAATCACCCACACAGTCTATGAAAGTGCAAAATATCCTTTATTGCAGTGCAATAAAAAGCATCACTTCTCATGCTTTGATGCATTTCAGACACAAATACTTTTTCAAAAAGCATAAGAAACTCAGTGCATGATGTGTCTTAAATACATCCTCATGACGTCATCAGTGAATGGCAAAAAACTCACAGCACATACACATATATATATATAGACATATATAGATATAGATATAGATATATATACAATCATATCTAAACAACAGTGTTGTAAATTTATAACATCCTGTATTACACCATTATGTTAAGTAAAAAAAATTGCTGAAATGCTCTAATTTGTTAAATAACAGAGCAGGATAGCATATCTATTGTCTGGTCTTCTGTAAACCCAAAGGTCTTATAAACCATAATTCTGCTCACAAATTTCTATTCTTATTTTCATTTTATTGTTCCCTGTTATTTCCTTTTTTAAGCCTCTCCTAAATGTTAGAGACAGGGATCTTTAAGAAACCAAGAAATAGGAATAATTAAAAACATCTGAAGAAAAAATAAAAATAAATTCTGAAAGAAAATATCTTATAACCCCAAAGATATTTTTATAAAGCTTACAGTCTCATTTTCCTGTACATATCAGAGATGTCTCCAAATACTCTCTATATTTATTGAGAATCACAGAAATTCATTTCTGTAAGGAGGGGGATAGGTCAAATCTTTTATTCTGACCAGGATATTGGAATGCTTTCAATGTAAAACTCCAAAACCTTCTCTTTTAAAATCAAGTTATCATAATCATTACCGTGGGGACACTTTCTCAATGCCTATGAATGTAAAATCATGTTCATTTTATCATTGCCCCATTGTTGAATATGCAGTGCAGTGGCATATGTCACATCTTGGTGACTAATGGCTCTCCTGTGTTCCCTTCAATTGTCTTTTAGTTTTGCCAATATAGAAAGCCCCACATTTATAGTTTGCTTGATAGATGAAGCCCACTGCTGTATCACATGTAATGAGTTGTCAAATGTAAAAACACTTTTGTAGATTCAGGCTTGTAAAATCCTTCTCCTGCCTAATGGTCTTACAATTGACAAATTTGTGACATCTAAAGCAAACTGTATACATGCTAGTAAGCCATGTCTTTTGTGTGGGCTGAATCTGTCTACTATGTACCAGCATGTCTTTAAGATTGGTAGCTCTTCTGTATATGAATCTAGGTGTCTGATCATGGAATGCTTTCATACCTGTATCCGCCTTCAAAATGTTCCAGTTTTGCATAATTATCTGTCTCACTCTATAGGAATGCATATTATATGTTGTAATAAAATTCATCTAGACATGACTGGATGTCTGATTATTCTGCTGTTGTCTCTGTATTATTGTATTTCTTTCAATTCTCTTTACAGTCTGGGCTGTTTCATTTATGTGTGTTGTACTGTACCCGCTTTCCCAAAATCTACTCTGAAGCTCAATGGCAGCCTTGTCATAGGCTTCTTCAGTGCTACAGTTTCTTCTCAATCAACCTCTAAAACTGTCCCTTTGGAATATTTTGAATTATATGTTGAGGCTGACAGCTAGATGACAGAAGTTGTGTAGTACATTCACATTCCTTCCTGAAAATGTCTGTATAGATATTCCCTTCTATGTCTTTCTGTATGTGCAGGTCAAGGTATTTGACCTTCCTCTGACTCGCTAAATAGGTGAAACATAAGTTCGGATTTGAAACATGTAAATATTCAACAAACTGTTCAAACATCTCCAGCGAACTATCCCAAATTATTATGATATAATCTATAAAGCATCTATACAGATAAATAAAAGGAAAAAAGGGATTGACATCAGAATCTCGAATAACTTCATTTCCCCACCTTCCCACATAGAGATTTTCTATACTTGGTGCAAAAGTGGCACACATTGCACTTCCACAAATTTGCAAAAAAATTATTCAGAAAGGTAAAAACATTATGCTTAACTACAACTGTTGTCAATTTCAGCAAAAACGCTGTTGGAGGTACAGTATCATTCTCTTCAGCATTCAGAAAAAATGCTAAGCTATCCAGTGCATCCTCTTGGGGTATATTGGTAGAGAGGGACACTATATCCATAGTAATGAGATATGAGTCCCCCTGTACCTGAATATACTCCAATGTCTGTAAGATGTCATTCGTGTCTGTAATATATGACCCTAAATTCAAAACATATGGTATAATGTACCACTCTACAAACTGTGATAAAGGTTCTGTAAGGGACCCTATGCCACTGACAATAGGTCTACCTGGGGGGGGGGGCTGAGGTGACAAACTCCTTATGCATATTAGGCAAAGTGCAGATCATTGCTTTAATAGGAGAACTGACATTTAGAAAATCCCTAACGTCACTATCTATCCAACCCTTCCGAAAAGCTTCTTCAATATACTCATCAATACTGGATTTATGTATTAGAGTTGGGTCTGATGTTAGTTTTTGATAAAAAGATCCATTATCAAGTTGCCCCTTAACCTCCTTAATATAATCTTCAGTATCTACGATTACAGCAGCCCCCCTTTGTCAGCTGGCTTAATAACTATGTCCTTATCTTGTCTCAAATCCTCCAATGCCGTTCCTTCTTCTCTGGGCATATTATCAAACTTTAGAGACGGTATATCATTAAATAGAACCTCCAGTTCATTTTCACAGACTTGCTGGAAAGTATTAATGGCTACAGTTCCTGCTGGAAAAAAATGGGATCTACCTCTAAATCTTTTAGTTGTATCTAAACTTGTACAAGCAAGATTGTTCACCTCAGAATTACTACTTGTCATGCTTCCAATACTGTTACCTCATCATTCAGATTCCTTTCTACCCAAAAAAGATTTAAGGCATTAATTCCTACAGAACCATTAAAGGTCCACAAATGTCTCAAATTTATTCAGTTTGCTAGTAGGCATAAAAGAGATACCCTTATTAAGTACCTCCATTTCAATTGTTGTTAACATCCTAGCAGACAAATTAATTAACTTGGAGGTCCAGGAGAAGAAACCAGGCATCTCTGACCTTGTCGCTGCCATTGCAGCCGTTATTGTCAACATTGCCTCCTCTATGTCTAATGAGGGTGAGGGTACTATTAAATTCATTATCACTGTCTCTAACCCTGTTCCTGTTGTTATCATCAGAATTGCATTCTCAGCATCTGATGGGGGCAGGGGTACTGTGGTGTTTGCTGATACTGTCCCACATGTATGTCTTGATTTCCACCACTGATTCTTCTTCCTGCACCCTCTCCGGAGCTTCCTCCTCTGGGTCTGTTTCTCCCTCTGCCTCTCCCTCTCTGGTAAACTGGTTGAAAACCCTTATACATATTGTGTCGAGGACTACATCCTGATGGTGGAGGCTCTGATACTGAGGTACCTTGTTCCTGATATTCATCTCCTAATGCAGCGGAATCTGTCCCACTTAAATCCATGTCAAAATTAAATGAGACCCATCTATCTTGCCTCAGAATAATTTTGTCTTCTTGTTCCAATTATACATTCACCCCAGGTGGTAATCATCATAATCTCTTTTGAATTTCATCAGCTTCCTTGATTTAAGTTCAAAGTCCAACTTCTCTATATTGTCTTTCAATTTGGTATTACAACGGTCAAAGTCTACATGGTTTTTAAAGGTGACCACAATTTTCTCTTGTTCTTTGATGTCTTTTAGCAGCACTTCATTAACTTTCATCCCATAGCTGATAATGAGTTTCCTCAATTGATTCGACACCTCATCCAGAATAGCATGCCACTTCTTCATGAACTCTTCTACATCAATCCCGAAAGCCGGTTTCTTAATTGGCCTCAATCCTCGGGGAAGTCTCTGGACTTGTAAATAGGCATTTAAGTTGATTATATTCCAATGTATTTTCTGAGGTTACTGACCAATTTTTCAAGACATTTAAAGGCATCCAATAAACATGTTGCTATTTCTGTATTTGGACCAACTGGAACAGTAAAATCTGTTAAAAATGGATTATCCATAACTGCAGCTGCTAGCAGTCCATTAACAAAAGAAGAAGGGTAATTTTCTTGTGTTGGAACCTGAGATGGTGCAATAAAATTTAAATGTAGCTTGTATTTCAGTGACATAGTGTCCTTCCTGTGGTAATTTTGCACTCCAATCCTTTTTCATAGGCGTGCACAAAAAACACAAAAGATTTTTAATCTTGACTGTGGGCTTATCTTTGAGGTTTCATACCATCTATGTTTGAACAGTAACCAGTGCAGTCAATAAATATATTCATCTAGGTTCAAAAAATTAACCGCAACTGCCTGGTGGTGCAGAAACAAAAAACAGATAATCAAATCAAGAGAAAAAGCTCGCACTCACCACCTGGTAATAAAAATCACCCACACAGTCTATGAAAGTGCAAAATATCCTTTATTGGAGTGTGATAAAAAAGCACCACTCCTCACACTTTGATGCATTTCAGAAACAAATACTTTTTTGAAAAGCATATACTAGGTAGGAGTGGAACCAACTGGTAGCCACATTTGATAGCCCTGCATTGGAAAGATTGGAAAGGAGGAGGGCGTGCAACACAGTGTTGAACGCCTTTGCGAGGTCGATGAAAATGGCAGAGGTGATGCATCCCTGATCCATACCAGTTTGGATGGAGTCAGTGAGCCTCAGCAGGGAAGTGATGGTTGAATGGGATCTCCTAAATCAGGCTGATAAGGTGTGAAAAAAGAAGTGGAGCTAAGCAAGGAGGAAAGCTGAGATAGTACTAGACATTCCTGCAATTTAGTGAGAATGGGGAGGAGAGAGATAGGGTGGTAGTTACCAGGGGGAGGAGGGGTTTCAGCCTTTATAGAGATAGACAATAGTGGCATGTTTCCATTTGGTAGGGACAGTAGTGAGGGAGAAAGAAAGATTTAGAAGAGATGCGATAGCAGGGGCAGACAGTTACAGCATTTTGGCGTCCAGCCCAGAGGAGCACATGCCCTTGATGGGGCTGAGTGCAAGAAGTGCATTGAGGACTTCCTTAGGAGTGATGTGGCTGAAGGTGAAGGAAGGGAAAGAGGGAGCAGAGGGGTGTGAATTGGGGCATGTGTGACCATAAAAACAGAGGAGATACCAGAGGACTGGAGGAGAGCAGATGTAGTCCCGATCTACCAAATGCAGGAAATTACAAGCGTGTCAGCCTGACATCAGTAGTAGGAAAAGTAATGGAAACACTATTAAAGGAAGGAATTGGGAACTACCTAGTTACCAATAACCTGCAAGATCAGAGGCAGCATGGGTTCACAGGGGGGCGGCCCTGCCAGACAAACCTGATCAAGTTCATTGATTGGGTGGCCAAGGAAGTAGATCAAGGGGGAGGAGTGGACATGGCCTATCTGGATTTCAGCAAGGCCTTCAACACCATTCCACATAGAAGGCTGTTAAATAAGCTAGGAAGCCTATGAGTAGGTCCTAAGCTAGTAAAATGAGTGGAAAATTGACTGGGTAATATGCATCAGAGGGTGGTGGTAAATGGCAGTCATTCCAGAGTAGGCAAAGTGACCAGTGGAGTACCACAGGGATCAGTACTATTTATATCTTTATCTTTATTAATATTTCAAAGATGCACCTTGAGCCATGGCTCATTTACAAAGGTTCCACATCATACATTACAAAGCTGTATTTGGTCAAGTCACAAGTAATGCAATGACCTGGACAAGAATTTCAACAAAATAATCTTCATTTGATCTAGAAACAGGTGGGCAGCTGCTACAAGGTAGCATTGTCATGGTAAGCAGGAACACAGGAGGGAATTGTAGAGGGGGGTGATGAGGGGCAGGTGTATGGGGATGAGGGGCAGAGAAGAGAGGGAGGGGGGTGAGCTTGATGATGTTGTCCCTTAAGGGGGTTACTTTTGGTATTTAAGTGCAGTTGCAGGTAATTTGCGATGCAAGGTACTTTCTCAAGGCAGATTTAAAATAACCTGGAGTAGGCAAGTCCAGTACAACAACTTGGAGCTCATTTAGCCAAGTAGGCAATCAAACAGGGAAGGAGAGCTTAGCTATGTGGTATCACACACCTGGACATTTTAATAATAACTGAGAACCTGGCTCAAAAAGCATCCCGGACAATGCCATTGCCATCCCTGGTATTCTCTTCAGACAAGACCAGACAGGTCGGGGAGGTGGAGTAGCCATGTATATCCTGTCCTCATTTGCAATCTACAATGATCCTGTCTTCTTCATCCCAGTTACTTACGAGGCCCTTGTCACCCACAGTACTCTTCCTTAGACAGTTTCTATTTTTGTAGCTGATATCAACTGTTGCCCAAGCATCCCACTCTCGGTTGTTATGGAACTCTTATCCTCCATCACCTCTATCTTCCATTCTGTTTTATACTGGGTGATTTGACCTGAATCTAAACTGGTTGTCCCCAAGTCGACTATGCTATGGGATGAAGTTGCTGCACTAAACCTCACCAAACTTTAATTGAGGCGCACATGTCTAAATCATAAAATGTTAAACCATACCCTACTTGACTGGGCACTCACTTCAGATCCACCTCGTAATCCTGTCCAGGTATCCTCCTGATGACCTTAGTGACCACAACCCAATTTTCATGGTTCACAAGGCCCATCACCTAACCCCTCTAAATCATCCAGCTTAGCTCCTTTAAATCGCTAGATCTTGTCCCTCAAATATGAACTTGCCTACACAGAACAGGCCCCCTCTCTCCTCCACCACTTCTGTCGACCAGGCCTTTGACTACTTCAAGGATAAATTAATTTCCACTTGTAACGTATTTGCTTCCTTCAAGAGGACCATGGTAAGTGGAATACACCTCCACTGGATCACACCGGAATTACTGGTCTGCTTCAGGCAGCATGAACGGGCTTGGAAAAAACACAAATCTACAAAGCACCCTAGTGACTATGCCTTGTAAAAATGCTATGCAACTCTTGTACAAAAGCTACCAGACTTGCTAAGTCCAAATATTTCAAATTCTCAGTCCTCACAAACATAAACTCCCCATACAAATTCTGGAGGGTTGTCCACGCTCTCTTCTCTCCTCCCTATCACCCCTCACCCCCAGTTCTTAAAATAAATAATTCCTTGGTATCTCACCCTTACTTGGTGACCAATGAATTCAATGCCTACTACACCTCTTGAGCCTCATCTCTCCTATGCTCCTTCCCTTCAAAATCAGCTCCTAACTCAAGCCCCCCACCACTTCCTTCATTTGTCTGTCTCCCTTTCACCTTCTCTACCATCTCCTCGATGAAGCTTTAAGCACCCTCCTCTCCCTTAATCCCTCAAAAGGGTCCTCTCCAGATAATCTTGATCCTAAACTTCTCTACCTCTCTGCTTCTGCTATTGCTTATCCTATCCCTTTAATCTTAAACCTCTCCTTTACATTTGCTCAAGTTCCCTCCTCCTGGAAACACACTGTTGTCCTTCCTCTCCCTAAGGGAGGAGACCCATCTGCTCCTGGTAATTATTGCCCTATCTCTCTCTCCTTCACCATTGCTAAACTCCAGGAACACCTGATTCTCTCCCAACTGTCCTCCTTCCTCACTAATTCCTCCTCCTCCTCCTTCTTCAACAAGTTCTAATCTGGTTTCAGAAAATCACTTGACAACACCTCCTCTTCAGGCTCACCGATTTCATCCTTACAGGATAGACAATGGCTTGATCACCTCAGCCATCTTTGTCGACCTAGCCAAAGCTTTTCAATGCTGTCTCCAATACTTGCTCCTTGACTCCTCTCTTTGCAGCAGGCCTTGCCTTGTCCGCTACAAACTGGTTTAAATCCTACCTTATTAGCAGGACCCAATCAGTGAAAATCTCCAACTCCACCTCCTTCTTCTCCCTATCAACACTGGAGTCCCACAGGGTTAGTACTCGGTCCCCTGCTTTTCTCTATCTTCCCAAATGACCTTCCCATAGCCTGTTCACTTCCTCCATCCACATATATGCTGATGATACTGTTTTTACAGGCAGCAAACCTGCTGCTGTGGAAGCCAGCTTTCAGGATGACTTCAGCCAAGTTCAGCTCTGGTTTGCCTCCCACCAGCTCTACCTTAATGCTAAGAAGACAGTCTCGATGACCTTTGGTACCAGGCAGAGACTCTCAAGACTCACCACCCTGCCCTCCTTACAAACCCTCAATGGGACAGCCATTGAGGACACATCCTCATTTAGATATCTTGGTGTTTGGTTGGATCAACACCTCAACTTCTCTGTGCATATCGATGCCATCCTGGAAGAAACTGTACCCCAAGCTTGGTGCCCTATACAGGAATCATAGTTGCATCCTCTGACTGTGAGGCGAAACTTGTCCAGAAGATGATACTCCCCATCTTTGACTACTGTATGTAGTCTATGGTGCTGCTCCCAAATCTTTCCTGACCAAATTGGACCTCTTTTAACTCCTGATGCCTTGCCCTTGACTCTCCCTCTCATACCCATCACTGTGAACTCTATCACTCCCTTGCATTCCCTCCATTATCAAACAGGTGCCTCTCCCACTGTGTCAAACTAAACTCCAAATTCTGGCTTGGAGAACTCCCTCCATACCTCTCATTGTCTCTCTCCATTCCTCATCCATCCTCAGAGTCCCTCAAATCTAGTGACACGAGTGCATTGGTAGTCCCACACCATTCCACTCTCATTGGGCAGACTGACTTTGCCCATTGCTTCCTAAAATCTGAACCCCTCCCTCAAATAAGGCACCCTCTTCCACCTATTCCCTTAGTACTGCCTCCACAATTTCCTCTCCCAGCTGTTCCTGCTTTAAGCCTCCTTAACTTCCTTTACTCATAGTTCCCACTCTACCAACTCCTTACCCCTGCAGGTTCATAGCATTCTGAAGGGGCACCTGGTGTTGGCTGGCCCCCACCCTTACCATCTTCCTTCCACTTTCACCCTTCAGCACTCTTAGCTATTTCTTACTCCTAATACAGAACTTGTGTAATACCTTGAGCCCGCACTTGGTACAGCATAACACTATGATTGTTCTGTTTGTATAATTTATACCACCTGTTCTTATCCTAATCTGTGGAATCCTATTGTTGTATTTTTACCAACTGTATTGCCTGCACCGTGCCCTACTGCTGCATTATTTTGTCTTCCCTCCTACACAATTTGTAACTGTTCTTCCATCCATCAATTGTATAATCTCTGTTTCTTATCCTCATGTAACCCCCTCTCCCCAGGTCACACCATGAGACGAGCAGCTAGTTGTTCAATGTGCCCTCCTGGTGAAACATTTAAAAAAAAAAAGAAAAAATAAGGAAAAAAAGCAACTAAGGGCAGATAAGGACTGCTTGGCCTACCCAGTCTGCAAATATTTTTTGTTTGTTTTTATTTTTGCTTTTGCTGTAGACCTCAGTTGATTTACAACACTATCTCTTCCCCTACCTTCCTTACCCCTACAATTCCATGTGCTTCTCCCAGGCATTTTTGAATTTTCCAGTTTTTGCCCCCACCACTCCACTGGAAGGCTATTCCAGGGATCCACCACTCTTTCCATGAAGAAATACTTCCTCACATTCCTCCTGAATTTACACCCCAGCTTCATAGCATTCCCCGTGTTCTAGAGCACCTTTTCTTCTGAAAAATATCCCTCCTGCAATCGTGACACCCCCTCAGTTAGGTATTTGAAGGTATATAGTATATCCCCTCCCTCCTTTCCTCCAGGCGTACATGGTTATCTCCTTTAGCCTCTACTCATATTGTTTTATTACAGTCCCTGCACCATTTTGGTAGCTCTTCTCAGGATCACTCACTTTGTCTATGTCCTTCCTGAGATGTGGTCTCCAGAACTGGAAACAGTACTCCACGTCTTACCAGAGATCTACATAGCGGCAGCACCACCTCCTTCTTCCTGCTTGCAATACCCATTCCTATACACCCCGGCATCGCACTCACCCTTCTGACTGCCTTGTCACACTACCTGACCCCATTTAGGTCATTCGGTATGATCACTCCTAAGTCCCTTTCCTGCTTGGTCTCTATCAGCATTCCTCCTCCCATTTTGTACTCCTCTCCTGGGTTTCTATAGCCCAAGTGCATTACTTTTCACTTTCATACATTAAAACCCAGCTGCCATACCCTTGACCTCTCCTCTAGTCTTTCAGATCCCCCATCCTTTCCACCCCTGCTGGATTGTCCATTCTGTTGCAGATCTTAGTAACATCTGCAAAGAGGCAGATCTTTCCTTCCAGTTCCTCTGCTAGGTCACTTATAAAGACATTGAAGAGCACCAGTCTCTGCATTGATCCCTGAGGTACCCCGCTGGTCACCTTCCCTTCCTTAGAGTGAACTCCATTAACCAGTACTCTGTGTATCCTGTTCCCTAGCCAGTTTTTTACCCAAATTATGATCTTCCACTTCCTTCCCCTCAGAGCTCCCGGTGCCTTTTCTTGGTCCCTCCCCCTCCCCTTCTACTGTGACTACTGAGCAGAAATATTTGTTCAAGGTGTTTGCCTTTTTGATTCCCATCTATACAGTCACCTCCTTCCATCTTTAACCATCAAATCCCCTCTCTTAGTCTTCCTTTTCTCGCTACATAGCAAACAAATGTCTTGTCCTCTTTTAATGCTCCCTGAGATATTCTTTTCTCAGTTTGGGCCTTTGTACTCCTTGCTGCTTTGCCTGCCTGTCTTTGTTTTACCAGATACACTTCCCTATCCTCCTTACTTTGGGTCCCCTTATACCTTCTCAATGCTATTTTTTTAGCCTTTACCATTTCTGCTACCTCTTTTGAGAATCATAGTGGTCTCCTCTTTCTTTTACTTTTTCTTACCTGTTTGACACAGAGGTTTGTTGCCTTTGCTATGCCCTCTTTTAGTTGGGCCCACTTTTCTCCCATTTAATTTGGCCCACTTTTCCTCCACCTCCCCCCCAAGATGTCCTCTCCCCCCTTGCTAGGTCATTCCTGAGGTATCCAACTATCTTCATAAAATCAGCCCTTCTGAAGCCCAGGACTCTTGCAGCTTTGTGGTTGGATTCCGCAGCAGCTCTTATGTTGAACCATACTATACAATGATCACTAGTCATCAGATAGCTTCGCTCCTTGACATCTGTAACCCTGTCTTTGTTTATAGGCAACTGGCCTAGCATTGCCCCATCATGAGTGGGTTCACTGACTAGTTACCTGAGGAACGCCCCCTGAAAGGAGTCCAAGTTGTCCCTGCTCCTAGTTGAAGCTGCCACAGGAGGCTCCAATCTACATCTGGTGCTCTGAAGTCCCTCCAGCAAAATATAAATATGTTATATATGGATATATTAAAAACTGGACCCACATTTGAGCACTGAAGTGATTTACATTATACTGTCTTTCATTCTGAGAGTCATTCCTTGAATATTATACTGTGCTGCTTCTGCCAGTGGCTTATACAGTGAACTGAATCCCCATATACTGTACAGACTCTCTCAAAGTTATAAAATGTTGCACCAAATACATGGATATGGAAATTAAAACGACTGGAAAGGAAGGAAGGAAAGGCATGTAGTCATACAGTGCATTTTGTACATACTGTATCCCAAATCTCTTTACAATTTAGGAGGGGAAGTGGCAGTGGAGGGAATATGGCTTGATTTTCAGCACACATGGAAAGTAATCACAGAGATAGATAAGAGAGCTATAGAGATAGTGAAATTAAACTCAAGGTGGTTAAGTGATTAAGTGATTAATCAGGGTTGTATTTTCAGCAGAGCTCAGTGAAAGTTGGGAATTCTGCATTAGCGGGACCTCCGCAAAATTCCACATCTTTTGCAGAAGTTTTGAAACTTCCACCTATGGTGAATCAAAAATCTTCTGAATGTGTTTTGTGAATTTTTGTCCTTTTCCATCAATCTGCTCACATCCTTGTATTTGATATTTCCCTGGTGTGTAATGGCAACTCCCCCTCCTCCAGTGGTCACCAATTGCCACCCAAAATAAGACTTCCCTGGTGCCCAATGGCCCCCCACCCAAAGCACTGCCCAAAATAGAAATAAAAATCCCTGGTGGCTAGTGGTCCCTCTCCCCAGTCACTCACCCTTTATAAAAAATGCTTCCCTGGTGCCTAGCAGTCTCTCCCTCCACCTGATCACCCACCCAATGTGGATATCATATGCCTGGTGTTCAGTGTAACCCCCACCCCAGCAGGTAGTGTCCCACCACTACGCTCTTCCCAATCATGAGCCCATGGGGCAACAAGCACAACCCTCTGCTCTCCACCATGGCTGGCCACCCACTGAGCTGTCAATGAATGAGCGCTTACTTGAACAAACACATATATACAAACACATGCTCATTCAATTACAGGCCAGCTTGTGCTCATTCAGTGACAGCTGAATGAATGAGCATGTCATCATTGAATGAGCATGTGCTTATACAAGAATACACACATTCACTGATGGTTCAGTGGGTGGCTGGCTGTGGTGAACAGTGGAGGACTGTTCCGGTTGCCTGCTCAGGTTCAGGATGGGGGGAGCGGGGTGGTCAGACACTACCTGCTTGGAAGGACAGTGTACTAGACCACCAGGGAATAGAAGAGAATTTGTGTACTGGGGATCAGGAATAGAGAGGGGGGTTTCACTAGACCACCAGGGAAATGTTTTGACTATATGGGGGATCAGGATGGGGGTTACACTGGACACCAGGTCATCTAATGTCCATGTCTAGTGGGTGATCGGTTTAGGGGAGGGACTGCTAGCCATCAGGAAAGTATTTTTTAATATATGAGGTGAGTGATCATGTGCGGGCAAGGATCTTTAGCTACCAGGGAATTTTATTTCTATTTTGGGCAGGGCTTCAGATGGGGGGGGCACTGGATACCAAGGAAATCTTATTTCATGCAGCGATCAGTGACTGGTGGTGGGGGGGCACTAGACATCAGGGAAATATTAAATGAAAGGGTGCCAGCAAAAAGTTGGAATTTCCATGAAAGTTGCTCATTTAATGTCCAAACTTTTGTGGAAACAAAAGTCTGATTTTTGCTGAAATTCCACCAGTGGAAGTGTTTTGCATAGCTCTAATTTTCATACCATTGTGCACACTTGTGGCAGGCACAGCTGCAGAGGATGTTATGTCTGGTAATACCAGGTACAGCATTTCAGTGCAGCTGCACACAGAAAACATGCATGACTGCCAGCCAGTTGGTGCAGCAGTTGGATTTCCACTTGCAAGACCATGACCCATGTTCAGGAATGGACCTGGGAGCCAGAGGCCAGCTGGAAGAGAAGGATCAAGCATCCTGAGGACTGCTCTCCTTCTCTGCTGGAGGTGGGACAGAGTGTCCCACACTTTATGGACCCCTGGCAGAGGCTGGGAGTCCACTGTGGCTGGCACCATCACCTTAGGGGGGCAGGGAAGATGCTGGACATATTTGTATGTCCCTTCCCCCAGGGATCCAGCAAACATAGAAAAATGTTGACCCCAAGCATGATGACCAGCTCTACTGTCATGTCCCCTTTGATGTCCATCAGGGTGGGGTCCCACTCCATTCCCCCGACCCAGGGGTGTTTTGAGCTACCACAGTGTCCATTGGGGAGCCCCAGTGGCCCCACCCAAGGGGTAAGCCTGAGTATGGGGAGATGACAGCAGAACAGGTCTGACGTCTGAATGGAGGATTAGGGACTAAAAAAAGAAAACGTGCCCAGGCTGCCATAAATTCCAGAGCTGATCACAGACCAGCTCCACATATGAAAATATTACTCATGCTGCAAACCAGAGGGTGCACAAAGGAAGCCCTGTTGCACACAGGTTTTGCCATCCATGCACAATTTTCAGTGTTTTGGGAAATTGGGTCCCAGGTGAGTAGGATCATAGCTCTACAATATAGCCACTATGACAAACAGCCTGATGAATGGGAGGGGGAAAAGGGGATAAAACATAGAAAAGTGATGGACAGGAAAAGATCTGAACAGTCCATCCACTCTGTTCAAGGTTAAGTAGAACTGCATTATGAAAAGCCTGTTTTATTTAAACTGTTATTGAAAATGCAGTTTTACAAATATGTTTTAAATGGTGTATTTCAATAGAAACCCAATGTTTAGGAATTAATATCTATTTTGCCTTGAGGCCATCCAACATTTGATCTGGCATTTTCCCCTTGACATTTCACCTACTGCATTAAGATGTACAGAGGAATGAAATACTAATTTTTCTCCTTGGGAACAAAGGACAAACTGACTGAAAAGATTAGCTGCTATATTTAAAAACTGAATTACAGTGTGTTGTTATGGCAACTGAAGATATAGAGCAGAAGTACAGGCAAACATAGTGCTTGATTTGGTTGAAACAGATTGTTTAATAAATTACTTCAAAAGATTCTTTGGATTGTTTCTTACTGCTGTTCAGATAATTTATTTTAACGTGTAAGTGTTCTTCCAATCTGTTCTACATATGTTATTTTCCTGAAGAATTGTCCATTAGTCATGAATTCATCTTTAAACCCTAAATTATTTGTTAATTTTATATTTTCAGCTGTAAAATCTTCCTTTTTACAGATAGAAGCAATTTTACTGCTGATGCCTGATATGTGGGACTGCAGTCATGCTACCCCATATATTTAATCTTGTTTATTACCTCTTTATGAGTTTTGAAGAGTAAGCATTTTAAGCACATTATCTCAAATAGAATGGATTATATAGTAGATGGATTATATAAGTTTCCCTAGACATGAGGTTCTCTCCTGACTCAAAATGTATTCATAAATTAACTCCGCTGATGATGCATTTCTCTCTCTCTCTCTCTCTCTCCTTCCTTCCACTGCTGATATTAATACACTGTACAATATGAAGCACAAGCATCAGAATTACACTGACCATCATGAAAGAAAGTTTATATTTTGAAATACTGCATTTTATTATCTCGAGTGCAACATGTACATGCAAAATATATTTTTATTCATCAATGTATTTGGGCTAATGGGAAAGGTAGGCTAGATCATTTATTTGTTTTGAGCTTCTTTTTAGGTAAGCACAGGCAATTTATAGCAGGAGGCAATACACACAATAAAATGCAGTTGGTGAAAAACATTTAACTGCAGGGGTTACAGATATTACAAATGGTTGCAGGGGCTACAGATATTACAAAGAGTATGTAAAAGAAGCATATCATCATGGTGTACATCAGAGAAGCAGTCCCATTATCTCAGTGGGCATCATGTTCTGCTCTTGGGAATAGACTGCAGTGGGCAAAGATAGGGAAGCACGAGAGGAGTGGACTGGCATGAATGATCCCTCCTGATAGCAATCAAGAAGAGACTTACTGTATTGGCAGAATAAGTTCCAGAAGACTGCATATGTAAGGACACAGCAGTCCCTAATGCAGTAGGAATTGTTTAATCCAGCACAACTGTGGCAGATAGGAGGGGTTCAAGTGGCCGGAGGAACATGAAGCATTTCCTAGTAATCATCATTTTATTTATTTAGTTAGTTAGTGATAGATAGAAAGATAGATAGATAGATAGATAGATAGATAGATAGATAGATAGATAGATAGATTCATATACACATGCATGCATACTTTTTTGCAAATAATTTGAAGCACTTTACAAAGCATAAACACAGAATAATATTTACACAGTGAAATAAATAGGAACAAATGGAAAAGAGTCTTAAAAATAAAGAGCTACAGTCAATGATATGCATTATTGTGTCCAAATCCTTTCAAGAAAATAAAAATCTCCACATACTTTTGCATTCATATAAAGATTGAAACACTATAAGTTTTTGGGGTAGAGTGCCAAAGTCTTGGTACTACACAAAGAAGTCTCAATGATCCACAGATTTTTAATCTAGAGGAAGGCACTGCCTCTCTGTTATGGACATCAGACTCAAACCAGAACATACCACATTAGCAACTCAGCAATAGCAGAAGAGCTGAGGTCATATATAGCCCTAAAGGTAAGAGAGTCTGGACATGAGGAGGCAATGCAATTTTTAGATAACAGGAGAGCTATGGTTACATGGACTCAGTCTTCCACCAGTCGCATTGCAGAATTTTGTATAAGTTGCATCGAAATTAGAGATTTCAGTGGCTGACCAAACTACAGTGCATTCCAATGTCTTAATCTCAAAGTAATGATTATAGTGACCACTGTAGCAAACAAGTCATAGGGGACTCCATGGTTAGACGGACAGGAGGATGTGGTGTAACTCAAAACAGAAGGACATATTCAGTCTTTAACTCCTAGGGGTGACTACAGAAAAAAGGTAATTCCCCAACTGGAAAGGCTTACCAGAGCTGTGAGTGGGAAGCCAGGCACTGTGATATACCTACTATAGGTACCAACAATCTGGAACAGAGCAGTGTAGAAATGAGGACAGGTTGATTCATGGAATCACAGTGTGCAGTAAGCTGAGGACTGTTGCAGATGTAGTAGCCTTCTTGGAGGTGCTGCCTGTATCATGTGTAGGAAAGAGCACAAAGGATAAAACAATACAGTTCAGCACATGGCTGAATGGTTGATGTACTGAAGAGACATTTCACTACTCAGTACACTGATAATCCTTTTAGTATGATAGGTGACAGTCTGAAAAATTATCTATGTCTAAGCAGAGGGTACCAGCACATTAGGGTAGAGGTCAGATGTTACAAATAGTAAGTTCTTAAACTAGGTAAGGGAAGGGCATTGTTACAGTACAGGTAAGTGCACAGATACACAAAGGGAGCAAAGATGGCTCTCTCCTGGGTCTCAAGAGACATGAATAAAGGGGGAGGGAGTAGACAGGGGCAAATGAAGTAAAAAGGAGAAATTCTCAGCAACCAGGAATAGGAAAACCATACGGGATAGAAGAGCAGGTGGACAGTTATGTATACACAAGCAACAAAGTTGCAGAATAAGTTGTACCATCTACATGTGACTTCCTTTGATTGCAGAACAAAAAGACATTGTAGCAAAAATGACGAACTCTGGCCAGAGCCAATAGGGCTGCATCCAAGGAAATTCTGGGTAAAATATTGAAAATTATCAAAGTTATGAGCTTATTATTAGCAAAATAGCAGGCTCATAAAGTTGTTGTTTTGTAATATTTATACACCAAATTTTCAACGTAGCCTTGTTATGACCCTGCCTCATGAAGAAGGGTAGAGAAAATGTTTAATTCCTAGCCAAAAGTTGATTTTGTGCAGGGACAACAAAATCATCTTTCAGGATGTAAAAAACATTTTGGCAAGGATTTGAACAATAACAGCTGGCACATTCAAGAGGTGCTGTAAAGATATGGCTATGTTGTAAATTTGGGGTGAAAATACTGAAAATTACCAAAGTTATGAGCCTCCATTCCCAAAATTCAATGTAGTCTTATAACTTTGTTGCTTTGTAATAATGTTACACCAAATTTTCAAAATAGCCTTCTTATGACCCAACCTCATGAACCAGAGCAGAGAAAATGTTCAGCTCCTGCCTGAAAGATGATTTCATGCAGGGACCACAAAATCATCTTTCAGGCTGTAAAAAACATTTTGGAAAGGATCTGAAAAATAATAGCTGTCACATTCAAGAGGTGCTATAAAGATATGACCATGTTGTAAATTGGGGTGAAAATATTGAATACTACCAAAGTTACGAACCTCCATTTGCAAAATTCAATGTAGGCTCATAACTTTGTTTTTTTTTAATATTGTTACACCAGCTTTTCAACATAGCCTTCTTATGACCCCGCCTTATGAACAAGGTCAGAGAACATTTTCAACTCAGGCCCAAAAGGTGATTTCACATAGGGACCATGAAATCACTTTTTGGGAGAGATTTGCTAATGTCAGTGCAGTTGTTCATGAGGTTGGATCCCAAAAAGGCATATATAAAATGTGGGTCAAAAATATGCAAACATGCCTAAGTTATGCCGCTAAGTTCAAAACACCAGTGAAATACATTGAACCACATACCTGTTTCTTCAGTTCTCAGTATGGCTTTGAAGACTGAAGATGTGTTTGTGGTGCAGAAAGGATTATGGCATTGGTCCCCCATAGGGTAAGAAAGGGCTTGGGAGGGTTTGGGGTGGTGGGTTCTGAGTGGGAGGGTCGGGTGAGGGACAGGAATGGCCACAAAGACATCAATGGAAGGATTTACTTTTACAGGGTTAAAAAAAAAAAGGATTCCAGATCACGACACTGGGGCATTGGGCACCCACAGTGTCACTCTTATGTTTCTGGGGGATAGTGGGTGCTGAGAGGGAGGTGCAGATGAGGGGGGATATCCTTAATTAAAAAAAATTGGTGGTTATGGCAAAACATGGAACACTCTGCTGTGTCCAAGATGGCTGCCACACTGTACTGCACATGCACTAGTAGTCACACATGCGCAATACAGTTTGGTGGTCATCTTGGACATGGCAGAGTGTGACATGTTCTGCCAACACAGAAAAAATAGTGCAGTGCTACTGCCAATGGTGACAAAGAGTGGAGTTCTTCATGGTTGCAGAGGTGACTGTGGTGCAACTGCAACATGTTGTTCAGTCAGAAGGAATGCACTGAGTCCTTTTCTCATGGCAAGAGGTCTGCAGGGCTATGCCCACTGCAGCCCTTAAAATGTGGGCTAACCAGAATTATACCTGAAGCCTAAACATATCATGATAAACTCTATTTAGAAAGAACAGAGAAAATTTCAAGGAAGGGGGAATTGCAGTATACATTAAGAAGTCTATTAGGGTCTCAATGGATAAATCAGTCTTGGGTAAAAGGGAATTAAGTTGTTGTGGCTTCAGCTGCCCAAAGTTTGGGGGGACATGACAGGAGAAGTCTTCTGGCTGCCTAACTAGATGGCTGACAGAGACAAGGTGCTAGAAAATGCAGTTTGGAAGGCAGTAAAGCAGGAAGAATTTTAATCATTGGACATGTTAACCTCAATAAATTGACTGGAAAACACAAGAAACATAGAAACATAGAATTTGATGGCAGATAAGGACAGATTGGCCACCCAGTCTGCCCATTTCCTACCTAATGGATAAGCTGCAGATCTTAGTTAACCAACAGCCTACTTCCTCTTACCCCCCACCAGAATTGCCTTATGACTGTCCCATGCATTCTTGAATTCCACCACTATTTTTGACTCCACAACCTCCTCAGGAAGGCTGTTCCATGCATCCACAGTCATCTCTGTAAAAAAATACTTCCTCACATCACATCTGAGCCTTCCCTCCTCTATCTTCAAATTGTTCCCCCTCGTTCTTGCATATCTCTTTTTCTGAACATTGCTACCCTCTTGGACTTTGTTGAGTCCCTTGAGGTACTTGAAAGTTTCTATCATGTCCCCCCTCTCCCTCCTTCCCTGGTGGCTATACATATTAAGCTCCTTAAGTCTCTTTTCATATGTCTTCTGGTGCAGACTTTGCACCATTTTAGTTGCTCTCCTCTGGACTGCCTCCATCCTATGTCTTTGCAGAGATTGAGCCTCCAGAACTGCATGCAGTACTCCAGATGGGGTATCACCAGCTGACTGTACAGAGGGATAACACTTCCTGTTTTCTACCGGTGATGCCTCTCCCTATGCATCCCAGTATACTCCCTCCTTTCTGCCCTCTAACATTGCTTGCCCACCTTTAGGTCATCTGATATGACTACCCCCAGTGCCCTTTCCATTTTTGTTGTTGTTAGTATCTCACTCCCCATTGTATACTCTTTCCACTGGGTTTTTGTTTCCCAGGTTCATTACTTTGCACTTCTTAGCATTGAATCTAAGCTGCCATATATTTGACCATTCCTCCAAAGTTGCCAAGTCCCTTCTCATCCTTTCCACCCCACCTTGTGCATCAACTCTGTTGCATATCTTTGTGTCTTCTGCAAAGAGACATACTTTTCCTTCCAGTTCCTCTGCAATGTCACTTATAAAGACATTGAAGAGGACTGGTCCTAGTACTGAACCCTGCGGTATGACACTAGTAACCCCACTTTCTTCAGAGTGGACTCTGTTTACTATTACCCTCTGTGTCCTGTTCTCCAGCCAATTCATTGCCCTGGCTACTATCTCAGGACCCACTCCAAGGCTGGTTAACTTGTATATTAATCTTTTGTGTGGGACTATGTCAAATGCCTTGCTAAAGTCTAGGTAGGCCATGTCCACAGCTCCTCCCTGATCTACTACTTTGGTCAACCAGTCAAAGAAATCTATTAAATTCATCTGACATGACCTTCCCAATGTGAATCCATGTTGCCTTGGGTCCTGTGCCCCTCTGGCCTCTAGGTACTCACCAATTGTTTCCTTCAGAAGTGATTCCATCATTTTCCCTATCACTGAGGTTAAACTAACAGGTCTGTAGTTTCCTGCTTCTACCCTGCTCCCACTTTTGTGAAGTGGAATAACATCTGCCCTCCTCCAGTCCTCAGGTACCACCCCATCCTCCCATGATTTGCTAAAGAGGGTAGTCAGTGGTGTCACTAGTTCTACCCTTAGTTCTTTTAGAATTCTGGGATGAATCCCTTCAGGCCCCATTGCTTTCTCCACCTTCAGTTTTAGGAGTTCTTTCAGAACTCTTTCTTCTGTGAATGGGCTAGTATCAACCCCATATCCAAAGTGTTTCTATTGTTTGGTTTAGGTACCTTCCCTCTTCATTTGTAAATACTGAGCAAAAATATTTGTTTAGTATCTCTACCCTTTCACAGTCACCCTCTGCCCACCTCCTCACCTTTTAATAGGCCTCACTATCCTCCCTTGGTCTTTTCACTCCTGATGTACCCATAAAAGGTTTTATCCCTTCTTAACTGAGTTGGCTATCTTTTCCTCAGCTTGGGCCTTTGCTGTTCTGACTGCCTTCCCTGTTTCCTTTTGCTTTAACTGATACAGTTCTAAGTCCTGTTCCTTCTGTGATTCCTTGTACTTCCTGAATGCTTTCTTTTTGTCCCTAACCTTCCCTTCCACCTCCTTTGAGAACTATAGTGGTTTCTTACATCATTTTGTTTTGTTTATTTGCTTCACACAAAGGCTTGTTGCCTCTGTGATGGCAGTTTTGATTATTCCCCATTGTTCTTCCACCCCTCCTTCCTGCCCATTTGCTAGTGCATTCCTTAGGCACTCACCGATTTTGGCAAAGTTGGCCCTACTAAAGTCCAGTACCTTTGCCTTTGTATGGCTTAACTCTACTGCTGTGTTTTTATTGTGAACCATACTGTTCGATGTCTGCTAGTTCCCAGATAGCTACCCACTTCTAAATCGGTTATCCTCTCTCCATCTCCATTTGAGAGTACCAGGTCTAAGATTGCTCCCTCTCTAGTGGGTTCCAATACTGGCATATTCAGCATCTCCCATCAACAATAACTCCCCTTTTTCTGCCATTCTAAAGGTACCTTCTATCATTTCCTTGTCCATTTTCTCCCCCTGAGATGGGGGCCTGTATTCAATCCCTGTGTGGATTGTGGTGCCATTGCCTGTCTCAAAATTGACCCACAGTGCTTCCTCTCCTCCCTGTTTACCCTTTTGTTCTGTTGCTTTGATTCCTTCCCTAATGTAGAGAGCTACTCTCCTCCTGCTCTTTTACCCTCCCTGTCCCTCCTGTAGATAGTGTATCATGGTATGTTTATATCCCAGACATGGTTCTGTATGTACCATGTTTCTGTGACTGCCACTATATCCAGATGTTCCTCTTCTATAAAGGCCACTAGTCCAGGAAGCTTGTTACCCAGACTATGGGCATTGGTACATATTACTCTCCATTTTTGATGACTTTACCTCTTGTAGCACCATCCTTGTCCTCATTGACTTTGCTTTCTCCATTTACCCCTGTCCTGCTCCCTACTATTCATTCTACCTTGGTATTTTCCTCATTTGGTACCCTGTTTAGTAGGGGAGGCAGGGAATTCTTTCTTATCAGTGCCTCCCCATTGACTAGTTTAAAACTTGCCAATGAAGCATTTAAACCGATCACCCAGAAGACTTGTTCCTTTCCTGGACAGATGCAGACCATCCTGCCAGTATAGGCTGGAATCTCTCCAGGTAGAACCTCAGTTCCCAATGAAGCCAAACCCCTGTGATCCACACCATTCTTTCAACCATTCATTAAATCGCATGGTGAGGAGTACTCTCGCCTCACTCATGCCATAGACAGGCAGCACTTCTGAGAAGGATACTATGTGAGCTACTTGCCTTAGGCCCCTCCCCAACTCCACAAACTCCTCCTGCACTTCTCTAATCTCATGTTGAGCCAAGTCATTCATCCCTAGGTGGACAATGAAGTCCAGCTCCGTCTCCCGTGCAGCTGTTCTCATGATCCTGAGGATGCACTTCCTGTCCCTCCAAGCCATGATGCCAGGTAGGCACCTTACTTCACTTTTCCATGCTTCCCCTGTTCTATCCCCCTGCTAATTGAGTCCCCCACCAGGAGCTAATTCCTTTCCCTGTGGTTTCCTCTGCCTTCTTCCTGTGATCCTCCCTTGTGACAGTTGAGGCCTCCCAAATTCTAAAGGTTTGTGGATATATTGCTGTGTTTTCACCCAATAGGTGAATAAACCATTAGGTGAATAAACCAATCTGGGTGAAGCAATCATAGATCTCATAATATCCAACCAAGAAATATCATCGTGTAGAGGACCAACTAGGAGAGTGACCACAACACTGTGAAGTTCAACATTGTGCTGGATTCTCAGAGATTAAATTCCAGCACTGTAAGTACTTGAATTTAAGAAAACAGATTTTTTTGAAAAAATGACAGAATTAAACAACAGTCAGTTACAGAACATTCACAAGCTGGAGGGTATATAAAATATGCATTAAACAATAAAAGAGCACTTTTAGAAAAGATGAAGCAGTGCACTTGAATTTCTCAGTATGACACTGTTGTAGAAAGAGGTTCCAACCTTATTGGTCCTTGGAAAACAGGAAATGATGGAAGGTTTGATACCTTTTATTGGACCAACAAGTGTATTGTACAAAGATGGAATTGTATTGTATGCAAGCTTTCTGGGCCTCACAGGTCCCTTCTTCAGGTGACTAGCACAACTGAGCAACATAAGCAGTATATAAATACATATATATATATATATATATATATATATATATATATATATGTCTGCTGTGGAGCAATTTAAAAAAATAGCAGGAAGTGAAGTAGGAAAGAGATAACAGGGGATATGAGATAAAAGTCTATATAAGATGCAAAGTAAAGAAATGGGTGAGGCAAAATGGGGGAAGGGGGGGACTGGTCAGTAGGAAATGAAAGGAAGCTAGTAGGAGAAAACAAAGGACCGGACACAGGAACACAGATAAAAAAAAGATCTGCGATCAGAGGTTGGCTTGTAAGGGTAGAATGGAAAGAAGATGACTACGAAATGCATAAAAGTCAAGACATTAGAGGAAACAAAAGAACAAAGGCCAAGATAAACAGAATGTCAGATAGTAAAAACAAAAGGCGTGAAAACAATCAGGGAGTTGACAGGACTGGGCTGAAGAATTTGTAGGAAAGGTATGAAGAAGTAAAGTACAGGCAAAAAGAACAGATTAGGCAGGAACTAAGAAAAAAACAATAACAAGAGAAATACAGAATTGAAGTAAGAAAAATAATGTCATGATTTAGTCCACAATAAAAAGAGAATTACAGTTGACCATCGTGTATCATGAATCCAATGTCCCGATTCAGTCCAGAAATGTTAGATTTAAATTGTTTAATATATTTCAGTTTCCATGTCCTTCTGTCCTGTGAGTTTCTGAAGTCGCCTCTTAGTATCAAGACAGATACATCCAGGAGAGAGTGATCTGTTTGTGAAAAATGGTTTCCTACTAGAGTGCTGATAACCTGGTTTACTATTCTGTGACTGTGATGATTCATCCTGGTTTTCAGTGGTTTACAGGTTTCCCCGAAATAGTATCCGTTAGTGCACTTCTTGCACTGAATTAGGTATACGACATTGCTGGATTGACATGTGTAGGATCCATTAATTTATATTATGTTGTTCTGGTTTGTCTTGATGGTGGTCTGTGTGCATATGAAGGTGCAGGTCTTATATACTTGCCATGTTGCATGGTGTTGTCCCTCTTGTTTCTTGGTTGTTATGGTCCTCTGGGAGTTTGTTTTGAATTATTATGTTCAAGAGGCTGGGGGGCTGCTTATATGAAAAGACAGGTGGTTCAGTGAAGATGCCCTTCAGTGTTTCATCTTCTTTCAGCATGAGTTGCAGCTCTTAAATAATTTGCTGAAAGCGGTTTAGCATGAGGCTGTAAAGTGACCACTAGGGTCGTAGTCAGTGTAGTGTTTTTATGTATTCCAGCAGATTTTCTTGTGGTATTTGAATGGCCCATTCAAATTCTCTATCAATTTGTCTTGGAGAGTAGCCCTACTGAATTAGGGAATTCGAGTGTGTAGAACTGTCTGTCTCTTGTTCTCTCATCTGAGCAGATTCGATGGTATAGAATCGCCTGACTGTAGATTACACATTTTTTTGAATGTTTGGGCGGAAGTTGGAATAATGCAGGTAGCGGTGTCTGTCAGTGGGTTTTCTGTAAAGAGCAGTTTGTATATGTCCATTTTTAATCATACTGACTGTGGTGTCAAGAAAAGATATGCTGGTGGTGGAATATTCAATAGTGAGATTTATAGAGTGATGAAAGTTCTTAAAATCATGATGGAATTTTTTGAAAGAGTCTTGACCTTCTGTCAGATCAAGACACACTTGAATGAAACTGCACCACATGCTATTCAGCTTATGCAAGAAATGAGCACTGTAATGCTAGAAATCAGAGTGAAGGGAAGTTTGGAATGGCAGCCCTGGGCAGTCTGAAATTAAACTAAGCACAAACTGCAAGTGGCTATGACTTGTTTCAGTTAAAGAAGTTATAATCTGATGCTAGAAACAAACAGAAAACTGAATCCTAGTTGTTCTAATGCTGATAATGAAAGAATTTATTTAGGAACACAAGATCCTAAGCCCCAGAGGAAGCCCAGTGTTGGATGAAATGTTAGGCGTACCTTAGGGATCATAGTGTTCTAAGAAAATATTACAATAAAACTACATTTCTTATGATGAACTGAGTGGCTGGTCTCCAGATACTTTTCTCTTATACAGATCAAGAATATGTCATCAATATAATGGAGGTAGAGATGGTTTATAGGGGTAGTGTTTAAAAATCCTCCTCTAAGCGGGCCATAAAGAGATTGACATATTGTGGTGCCATTTTGGTGCCAATGGCTGTCCCCATGATCTGTAAAAAGTGCATGCCATTTAAGCTGAAGTTGTTGTTTGCCAAAATGAATTTTATTAGAGTGCTGATGGTGGTTTCTGGAATGTCTCCTGCAGATGTGTTTTCCTTTAAACATTTTTGACATGCTACTATGCCATCTTCATGTGGGATATTAGTGCAGGGCAGTGACATCCACTGTGGCTTGGATAGTGTTCGTGGCAGTTGTCCAATTTGTTTCAGTTTCCTGATGAAATCTGTGGTGTTCTGAATAAAACTGCTAGTAGCTCATACTAGTGGTTTTAAAATGGAGTCAATGAGTCCTGAAATTTTTTCAGTGAGTGTGCCAATGCCAGAGATGATGGGTCATCTGGATTCCCAGGTTTTTGTATTTGGGGCAGCATATAGCCAGTTCTCCACACTTTGGAATTTCATAATTCAGCAGGGCCACTCTCCAAGACAAATGGATAGAGGATTTAAATGGGCCATGCAAATACCACAAGACAATCTGCTGGAATACAGGCAAAAACATGAAACTGACTGCACACCCCTAGTGGTCAATTACAGACCAATGCTAAACCCCCTTCAGCAAATTATTAAAGAACTGCAACCCATGCTGAGAGAAGATGAAACACTGAAGGGCATCTTCCCTGAATGAACTGTCATTGCCTATAAGCAACCCCCCAGCCTCTTGAACATAATAATTCATAACAAACTCCCAGTGGACCATAACAACCAAGAAACAAGAGGGACAGCACCATGTAACATGGCAAGATGTAAGACCTGCACCCACATATGCACACAGACCACCATCAAGACAAGCCAGAA
Source organism: Neoceratodus forsteri (assembly GCA_016271365.2). Taxonomy (NCBI): domain Eukaryota; kingdom Metazoa; phylum Chordata; order Ceratodontiformes; family Ceratodontidae; genus Neoceratodus; species Neoceratodus forsteri. The sequence continues at coordinate 624,336,669 of CM057458.1, read as the reverse complement.
CAACATAATACAAATTAATGGATCCTACACATGTCAATCCAGCAATGCTATATACCTAATTTAGTGCAAGAAGTGCAATAATGGATGCTAATTCAGGGAAACCAGTAAACCACTGAAAACCAGGATGAATCACCACCGTCACACAATAGTAAACCAGGTTATCAGCACTCCAGTAGGAAACCATTTTTCACAAACAGATCACTCTCTCCTGGATGTATCTGTCTTGATACTAAGAGGCAACTTCAAAAACACACAGGACAGAAGGACATGGGAATTGAAATATATTAAACAATTTAAATCTAACATTTCTGGACTGAATCGGGACATTGGATTCAAGTCACACTATGCTCAACTGTAATTCTCTTTTTATTGTGGACTAAATCATGACTTTTTTTCATATTTTGGTTCTGTATTTCTTTTGTTATTGTTTTTTTCTTAGTTTGTGCCTAATCTGTTTTTTTTGCCTGTACTTTACTTCACAATGCCTCTCCTACAATCTCTTCCGCTCAGTCTTGTCAACTCCCTGATTGTTTTCACACCTGTTATTTTTACTACCGCACACTCTGTTTTATCTGGGCTTTTGTTCTTTTGTTTTCTCTAATGTCTTGACTTCTATGCATTTCTTAGGCATCTTCTTTCCATTCTACCCTTTCAAGCCAACCTCTGATCTCAGATCTTTTTAATCTGTTTTCCTGTCTGGTCCTTTTTTTTTCACCTTCTAGCTTCATTTCATCTCCTACTAACCAGTCCCCCCATCCCCATTTTCTCTCACCTATTTCTTTACTTTGCATCTTATATAGACTTTTTATCTCGTATCCCCTTTTATCTCTTTCCTACTTCACTTCCTTCTATTTTTTTAAATTGCTCCACAGTAGGTATATATACTGCTTATAGTGATGGTTATGGCTTATTGTGACTAGAAAGCAGTGGCTTTCAAAATCTTGTTGTAGGACAGTTCGAAGGTCAAAAAGTTGTTGTACTATCGTTCTGATATCACATCAATAGTACAGCAACTTTCTGACTCCACTACCTGATTGGCTGAGTCACACTGGAGATTCATAAAATGCTGGATAAAATGGTGGTATCATAGCGAGTGGTCAAGCGAGCAGCTCATAAGTACAGTTTGGACACGGACTATATTGTCAGCTCTGTGTGCCCAAACTGTCAGTTTTCGGTATTTTTATTTTTTAAAATCTACTGGCACAGTTACCAATGCCAAAGCAGAGAGGGATTTTCAGTGAGGAGTCGGGAGAACTGGTAACTTCTATGGCAGGACCACATCACGGAGGACTGCAATCTTTAGATAGGGAACTGCAAAGAATGACAAAATGCAGAGTTTTGATGCTGGAATGTGAACACAAGGTATGAACCTTGTTAAATGTTGAGGAACCATATACTATATAAAATAGTGGATGGTTAACCATCCTCAACGAAAGCCTTGTTTCCACCTCGGGAATCAATGGCATCATAGAAACCTCTCGAGCTTTGCTCTTGAGGTTTCTGTGACATTGTCGACTCCCTCGATGGAAACACAGCCTTGTTGTGGATGGTCAACCATCCACTATTCTATATATGTTGCTCAATTGTGCTATTCACTTGAAGAAGGGACCTGAGAGGCCCCACAAGATTGTGTACAATTCCATCTTTGTAAAAGACACTTGTTGGCCAATAAAAGGTATCAAACCTTTCATCATTCTCAGTATGACAACAAAGCATAAGAATCCAATCTGGTAAGATAGAGAAGTGAAGAACACAATTCAGACACAAAGGGAGATTTCAGGGTCTACAAAGAGGAACAAAAGTAACCAATATGAAGGTGTATAAGGAAAAACTAGGGAAAAGAAGCAACACATTTGAGGACAGAGTAAGACAGACAGCTAAGAGGCATGGTGTTGTTTCATTTGAGTAGTGTTCTACACATAAAAACAAGGAACAGTGAAAAAGCTTTTAGTTATTATTGTCATATGATGTAGAATTCATTAAGGGTTCACCTGTGAACTCACTCATCTATTATGAATTCCCTTCATGTTGTGAAGCTGATTCATAAGATCCTTACCCTTTGATGAGGACCTATTGCTAGGGTATTATTTAAATGTATTGTACTTCAAGTTACTGATTTTAAATTGCCTACTAAGTCTGCTATTTCAGAAATGACTCACAAGATCAGTCATAACTTTCATCATGGTGGACCGTTCAGGCCCTTCCCAAAGCAGGAGACCACTCATAACTTTCTTTCTGCAAGGTCCTGTGGGTTCTGTGCAAAGTAGAAGATCTATCAATAACCCAAGACATCTTGTTTGGCCTTGTATCATGATGAGAGGGCCAGGGTAGAGGTGGCATTAGGGTAAAGACCCTGAGGAACAACCCACCACCAATGCCAAGACTCATGGGACTTTGAACCCACATTTTTGAAACACAGAAACACAGAAAAATAATGTCAGATAAAGACTCAAGGTCCGTCCATTCTGCACAAAAACCCTACCTGCACCCCATTGACCTATTGCCAGACTGAATGATTGGGTACATTTTTAATTACCTTTGTTTGTCTGCTTCATGTTATTTAACCCTACTAGATCCCATTATGGCAGAGATTGACCTTGACGTACCAGACATTACAGAGTCATAGTACATTAAGCACCATGACTAGAAAATGGCAATAACAGGCTACTCTACATTCAGGATGGACAGGACAGGAAGAAGGGGAGGAGGGGCTGTTTTATATGTGAGGGAGGGAAACAGGAACATGGAGATACAGAGGCATCTAGTGGAAAAGGAAGGGCTGCACATGCTGCTGGTCACAATGGAGACAGGCTCCCAGGTTACTGTCCAAACCAGGGTAGTGTACAGGCCTCCAGCACAGGGAGGTTGGATAAGGCACTAGGGAAGCCATCATAAAACTATCAAATGAGGGGGAGATAGTGCTTGTTGGTGATTTCTGTAATGAAGCCCCAATATCCTACCAAAGTATTTTGCTTATGCCAAAATATTGTGTATGCTTATGGAGAGACAAAGGCCTGCATTGGGATTGTATTTTTATTTAGAAGCAATAAGAACCAGCTGGCCTGCAGTGCAGCGGTTGGATTTCCACTTACGATGCCAGTGACCTGGGTTGAGAATGAGCCGGGTCACTGGAGCGACTGAGGGGAGAAGGATTGAGCATCCCAGGGACAGCTCTCCTTCTCTGGGGGAGGGTGAGGGACTGGTCTGGTGCCTGCTGGCTCCCTAGCAGAGGCTGGGAGTATCACAGGGACGTGCGGCCCAATACTAACCCGGGGAGGAAGCGGATGTTGGCGTAAGCTGTGGCGTCACTACGCTACCCCCAACAGAAAGCCAGGAAAAATCACTCACTGGCCTCCAGATGATGGATCTTCATTCCTAGGGGCCTCCAATGCCTTCCTGGTGCCTCCTGTTCCCCAGCAGCACCCAGGCCCTAGAAGGATGTGCTGGGGCTAACCCCCGGTGCCTTCCCCTCGAAGGAGAGGGACCCGCCTGGTGAAAGATACACGGGATATCCCGGGGGTCAGCTGCAATCTGGGGACTAGAGGAGGGCTGGGCAAGGCCAGAAGAGGTAAGGGGAACTTGTAAGAGCCTGAAGGAGTGCAGGACCAGTGAGCAAAGGGGTGGCAAAATAAATAATACAAAAAAAAAAGAAGCAATAAGAACCAGGAATATGCTTGCTTGCAATTTCAGACTATGATAATGGCTGATGCTGGCCCTGCATCACTACAAATGCATATGGAAAGACATAGCTGGGGGCACATGCACGTTTTAGCTTAGGTTCACCAAAGTGGAACACATTATGACCAATATGGTAACTTGTTTTCTTATCTTTTCCTTGCAAACAACATAATCTTCTTTCAGGCAGGCCAGAAGGTGATGTGACAGCTGGGGCTCAGCTGGGAATAGTCTATGTACTTGTTGTTAGCTGGAAGGGATAGGCTACTAGCCATGTGGTATTTGGAGGGGCCCAAGCTAGCCGATAGCTACTAATGCCATACCACTGCCTAGCTGCTGATGAGTTGCTGATGTAACTACTTGGCTAGTGACATAAACTGCCTAGTTGTTGCTAGGGAGAGTTCTTTTACTTAGAACTATGGGTGTTTTCCAAGACATAGCAAGATGTTTTCCATGATTAGATAGAGCATTGGCCTTGTATGAGAACAGTTCTGTAGAAAAAATGTTTTCTTGAAACCAGATCAGGGAGTGAACTGGCTAGCCACTCCAAAAGAAAGAAGAATGCCAAGTGGCTACAGCAGTTATTGCATAAATCTCCCAAGATGATCTCTACAATCTAGCAGTCAAGGAGGCTGGTTGTTTGTTGTTAGTTACCTGCTTTTAATTATGTCATAAAAAAACATTCTGGACTTTTATGCTTTGTGTTGGTTATTACTGGCCTGTCACAACCTGTGTCATTCAAATAATTCCTTACAAATTGGCACCCAAGATACAGGGACATGACTGATCATGGGTAAAGAAATAATCAACTTATAGATTGTTGCATTAAAATATAAAGTGCACTTAGAAAAAAATATTTTTACAACTTCAGATAATTCTGGTTGAAAAGTGGGAGGAAGACATCATGGCCATCTCTAATGATAGGGTGGATTGTTTAGGTGACTTCATTGTAGATTATGTGTCAAAGCGAGCAGGACATGATCAAATGTTAGTATGGACTGAGGAAGAAAAGTCTGAATAAGAGGACAACATCATGTGGAAGATAGATATCATGAGTGGGTCATTAAAAAAGAGATTGTGAGTTTATTAAGGGAGCAGTTATGTCAGGAATCTATGCCTCCTGTGTGGTATATGATAATCAGGTTAAGTTGTTGAAAAGAGCACATCTTGACTTAAATGAAGAGGTACAAAACAGCTTGATGAGGTTCAGTACCAGTACAGCCAAGAATGAGACCTCATGTTAGAGTGATGGACTTTGCTGACTAAACCCAGAAGAAAACCAGGACCTGACTTTCAAGCTGATCCAGCAACAGGCTGAAATGTTTGAGCTAACCAAGGCTAGATGACTTAAAACAGGAGCTAGAGGTTGAGGAGCTACCTTCTACTGACTTCAGTGTTGAAGAGGTGTGGTTCTGATGCCAGTAAGGATGCAGAACCTGTGGATCAGTATGAGATGGAACACAGAGGTGGGAGTCCACTACACCAACCTACAGTAGTAGCTGAATTAATCAATGGATTTTTAAGAATTTTAAAAATCCCTGTTGAGAATTGTGAAACCTTTTGTTAGGGATTTTATTTTTGGTTTGGTAGTGTGTTCACTGCTACCAGGAAAGAGTGCTTCCATCTGATAGTCTAGTTGAGAATCTACTAGATGATGTTTGAATACCGTAATGGAAACTGGTATCTTTCTATAGGTACAACAAAAAGAATTTTAGAAGACTTTCTTTTCCCTAAACTTTTGAAGGATAACTAGGAATCTTACAAACTTGCATGACATATTTGTCACTACTACTGTACTGGGGCATTTGATGCATTCTTCATCTGCCTCATCTATTGGCACTGAACCCTATACCCCCAGTTACCCTTCTTTACCACCTAACTGTATATCCCAGAGTTTGAGTGTCATACTTACTTTGTTATCCGGGATACAGGTTCCATTAAAACAACTGGTACATGTGGTACAGGTACCAGAGAATTTAAGGTAGGGGACTCCATTCTGCTAAATGGCATTAAACTGAAGGGTAATTTGAACCTGTATGGTATCACAAACCTTCAAGATCAGATTTGGTGCCTTCAGATGACAATGCCAGGCAATTGTGGGGAGACTGCCTCCGCCCCCTGCAGGGAATGAGTCTTTGAAGGTTTACTGAAACACTTATTAGACCTCTGCTGCCCAGCTGCGAATGGCATGCAGTTGGCAATGAACACTGCACAAGAGATGGATGAGCATACTAAATGTTTCTATGAAAGGAAAGCAGCAGCATTTTATATGGGAAAGATTACTTTTGATTCTGAGAACTCAGACTTTAAGGGTTTATTTTTAGTTAACATGCACTCAGGCATTATAATCAAAATTTTCATGCTGTTATATTCTACCAAACCTATGACTTGAAATTTTAAGCAAGGCTTCTAGAGTTTATCTGAATATGAAAGCAAGTAGGAAGGAAAGATCAGAGAAGGACAAGGGGAAAATAAGATAGAAGAGAATAAGGGCAAGGACAAGTCGAAGGTGGCAGCAGCTATCCCAGTAACTGTGGCAAAACAGCCAGCACCATAACCCTTACTGGCAGAGGATGGCACGGGGTCATAATGTCACAAGACATTATGCCGCAAAGCAAAATCATGCTGCCAATACAGCGCGATATTGCCATACAGCACATATCTTTTCCTCTAAGGCTCTGCCCTCACAACACACATTTTGGGGGCTGCACCCCAGGCCCCCAACAATGATTCTCAACTCCGGGGCAGGGAGGTCCAACTCAGTGAGTGCACAAACTGTGTAAAGAAACAAAATGTCTGGGATCAGAAATCAAACCCAGTCCTAGACACAACGCCTGGTTCCTGCTGTTGTGGCTCAGTCCAATGAGTAGTCACAAAATGCACAAGGGATGGGGAAGTGCTGGACTCTGTGCTTAGAACCAGGGACAGCACTGCAGAAATCACACTAGGCAGTCACCACATGAGGATTCAGGCCGTTGATTTTAGTAGGGCAGAATTTAAAGAAATGAAACTGCTTCAAAAACTGCCTTAGGGGATGCCAGTTAGATGTGGAGGCACAGTGGGCAATAATAGGGAAAGGTATAACTAAAGCAACTAACCTGTGTGTGAAGGACATGAGTAAAAGCAAAGGAACAAGCATTTGTCAATGCTGAATGTTCGCCACTGGTATTGCAGTAACAGGTCTTGCTTGTGTCACACTTTTTATAAATATTTACCTCTGCATGGAGCAGATGAGATGCAATATCCCATTTTCAGTGGTGTCCTGTTTTGACACATTGTTAGATTGTAATTACCCAGGACAGGAAAGCTGACAGGAACTATTCTAGTTTTAAGTGGGCTTCCGCATTTTGACCCCAAATGTCCAACAGTCTTTTTATGATCTGACATTACGAACAAGACAGGTGGAATTTTTAAAATCCCATCCAAAAGGTTATTTAACTGTGCAACTGTGGAAACAAGTTTCAGGGGTGATATGAAAAATGACACCTGCCATGTTCAGGAGGTGGGGTAACATAAGGGATATGTTGAACATTAGGGGACAAATGCTGCAAAAAATAAAGTTAAGAGTAAATGTTGGAACAACTTGTTTCCTCATACCTTAGTTGGTTTTCACATTTTTACCTCAAATTTTCAACATAATCTTTTATGATCCCTCCTTCTGAGTATGACAGATATTATTTATAAAACAATGGCTGAAACATCATTTTGCACCACAAGTGTTAAAACACACTTTGGCTAGGATTTGAGAAAATACTGCTGTCACATTCATGAGGTGGTGTGAAAAATGTGTATGATGAAAATTTAGGGTCAAAATATTGAAAATTACAACAGTCACGAGCATGTGTTGAAAACTTGCAATGTAGACTCATAACGTTGTTTTCTCATGTTTTTCCCCATATTTTCAACACAGTCTTCTTATGAGCCCACCTCATGAACGAGGCAGAGAAGAAATTTCAAATCCTGCCCAAAATGTGAGTTTGTGCCACAAGTGGCCAGGATTTGAAAAATGACAGCTGTTGCATTCATGAGGAGCTGTGAAGAAATGGCTATGTTGAAAATGTGTGGGTCAAAATACTGAACATTTGTAAAGTTCAAAGTAGGCTCATAACTTTGTTGCTTTTTAATATTTTTACCCTGAATTTTCAACATAGCCTTCTTATGAACCCATCTCATGAACAAGGGTGGAAACAATGTTCAACTCCTGTCTGAAAGGTGATTTTTCACAGCAACCACAAAATTATTTCAGGATGCAAAAACCCACTTTGGTTATCACATTCATGAGGTACTGTGAATGAATGAATGAATGAATGAATGAATGAATGAATGAATAAGTTTATTTGTTCATCCAAAATAGAAATCCATCAAGGTTATTGCAACATAAAATTATATTATAGGTTACAATAGTTAAAACAATTTCCACAATTTAAAATATTTTATAAATGGGTTTCATATATCAGATATTATACAAACCAAATTTTCAACATAGCCTTTTATTTCACCTCATGAACAAGGGTGGAGAAAATGTTCAACTCCTGCCGAAGGTGATTTCATACAGCAACAGCAAAATCACCTTTTGGGACAGAAATGCTTTATTCACTGCCATTGTTCATGTGGTTGGGTCTCAAAAAGGGCACATTGAAGATCTGAGGCAAAAATATTGAAAAATGACCAAGTTATGCCACTAAGTTCAAAACCCCATTGAAATACATTGAACCGCATACCTGATTTCCTCAATTCGCATTCCAGCATTAAATAGTGAAGATGTGTATGCAGTTCCAGAAGGACTATGATATTGAACCCGTATGTAAGTTGAAGGCTTCAGGGGTGTGGGGTGGGAAGGCTAGTGGGAGGGAGTCGGGTGGGGACAGTAACAGCGCAGCAGGCATCGATGGACAGTTTCCTTTTTAGAGAGTTTATTTAACAACAAAAATCTATGAGGATGGTTTCCTTTATTTCAGGTTGTGACACTGGGGTTGTGCACCCCCATGTCAGTGTTATGTTTGTGGAGGGGGTGTGGGGTGGTGGGTGATGAGTGGGAGGGTTGGGTTGGGGGGACTTTTTTAAGTGACAGTTCCAAAATCATGTCACTGCTATACAGCTCAACATTGTAAGTGCAAATAAACAAAATTAGGAACACTCAAAACACTCAGACAAAAGATGGACTCAGACTCAAAAATCAGACTGAAAATGTTTTAATCCAGGATGTGGAAGGTCTGAACAGTATTTTCACCACAGCTAACAAATGCATCTCGATGTTTCACCCATGAGGACTTCGTTAGGAGGTGGAGTCATACCACAACATAATTCTTTAAGTACTATGTCATCTGTTACATCATCATCCTGTTGACTAATCACCGAACACAAAACATTTTCAAATGTTAATGTCACATTTTATGTTTTAAGGATTTATATTATATCCACAAATATAGCTTTGTTCATTTAACTAACTGGTAACATCACTAGAAGTAACAGGCATATAAAAACAAAACTTGCACTATGTATAAAATAAAAGATCATGAAACAAAGAAGATGCACAGAGTCATTAGTGAAAACAGCTCCCAGCACAAAGTATCACATATTGGTTGGACGTATGAAAGGTATACCAATTCATTGTGATCACCCAATCTTTTAATTATCAGGAAATCCCTGGGAATCTACAAAGTGTTTGACAGCACCAGGCAATACTGCGTCCAAATGTATGTTAAGCAGAGAACCTATAACAGACAAAAGAGGGAAAATTAAGTGCTAGTGACATTGGAAATAAATACAAACATAAAAAATTCTTAAAATAATGAATATTTAGATAACTACTCTAACAAAAATGTCACTATTTCACATACTCTGGCACAGGAGCAAACAATAGTCTAGAAAATGTCCCACATACACTATCAAAAATCTTTCTATTACAAAGAGGGCTGTGGAGGGTGGGGTGGGGTGGGAAGCATAGTGGTGGAATTTCATAAGAATCATTGGAGCCCAAACATCACAAGTCAACAAATTAAAAAGATAGGTTAATAACAGTTACCAACCCCTATTACAATGAAACAGGGGTAGGTATATCTTATTCAAATATTTATTTATTTATTTAGATTTTGGTAACAGGTAAGCACTGAGACCAGAGATACCTTTTCAGGGCAACCGGAATTAGTTACAAAGTACATAACTTGGTGACATTGAACAGTAATCTTGGATAATGCATTTATGGTTGCAGTGAATTCATACATAGGAATTTGTATAGGGTGATATTAGGTGAATACATATTAAGGAGTGGGATACATAGGAGCCACAGTGGAATAGCTTTAGCTGAGTACCTATTTAGTTACAGAGGGTACATAGGTATTAATATACATAGGTTTAGGGTTATACGTGTTATGTATAAGGTATCGAGCGTTTGGCACAGAGACAGGGGTGTCACTAGGCTAATAGATATTAAGACAGTTTTCAGTGCCTTTTCATTTTACATAGGAGTTTTATAGGGAAGCGGATGAGGTTAAACCAGAGGTCGCAGAGGAGAGAGCCCGATCAGGGGCTAATGGTTGCAGCCACAGAGACTAAGTTCCAGGAGATACGCTTTCAGGCCTGATTTAAACCCTGGGAGAGAAGGCTTGTCAACTAGACTTTCTGGGAGGGCATTCCATAAGAGGGGGGCAGCGTAGTGGAAGGAGCGCTTGCCTTGGTTGGTGTGAACAAGGTGGATGGCAAAGAGACACCTAGCTGAGGATCGAAGGGTTTGGTGCTGGACTTTTGGGGTGAGCAGGTCAGCAGAGTGAGGAGCCAAAGGAGGTGAATTTTAAACCCAGACAGGCAGAAGAGTAGGCCAGCTTGTGCCATAGGGAGGGCCAGTTTAGGTCCGCTAGGGCCTCACAGTGATGCCTCCTAGGGAGAGTTACTAGCAAAGTGAGCCACTCTGTGGTAGGGGTAGAGAAGCTTGTTGAGCTCCGTCTCTCGGAGAGACTGAAGTAAGGGGCCACGTGGCGGATTGTAGGAAGGAGGTTGCAGTTGTTGATGGCTCATTGTGCCTCGCCAGAGAGGAGTTTCCTAGAGCGATAGAGGCCAATCCTCTGGTGGATGGTTCGGGTTAAGGAGATGATGTGGGATTTATAGGTCAGCTCCTGGTCGAGAAGGACCCAAGGTACTTGAACTTGTCCATGACCTCTACTCCTCCCTAGGGGGAGGTGGAGTTAACTACGCTTCTGTCAGTGCCCAGACATCTGGTCCCGAACAGGTCGGCCTTGGTTTTGTCATCATTCAGTTTTAGAGTTAGAGGTGAACCAGACCACAAGAGCAGAGAGCAGGCCTGCAGTTTGGCGGAGATGACACTGGGGTGAGAGTCGCTGAAGTAGGCGACAGTGTCATCTGCATAAGAATGAGGTTACTAGCACGCAGTCTACTTCAATGTCATTTATAAAGAGTGAGAATAGTAGGGGCCCAAGATCGAGCCCTGGGGTACCCCGGAGACCATGGGTCTTGTGCCTGACTGTGTTCCTTTCCACCTGACTTTTTGGTTCTATTGGTCAGGTAGGTCTTGAACCAGGAGGCAGTGTTCATCCAGACCTAGTCGATGGAGTTTGGTGAGGAGGTTTTGTGGCTGACCATGTCAATGGCCTTGGATAGGTCAATGAATAGGCGCCCATTGGGAGGCCTTGGTCCATGGCCTTGAGGAAGTCAGATGTAAGTTGAATGAGGGCAATGTCAGTGCCATGGCCTTTCCTGAAGCCATGTTGTACATCAGAAAGGAGTAGGTGCTGTTCTAGGTAATCCTGCAGTTGATTGTATCGATGTCTCCTATATTTTCCAAGAGGGCTGAGAAGGAGATTGGTCTGTAGTTTCCCACGATGTCCCAGGGACCTTTTTTGTGGACTGGGACAATAGTCAAAACCTTCCACTTGCTTGGGACTGATCCTTCAAGGAGTGACCTGTTGATCAGTAGGGTGACAGAGTGGGCAATAGCCATGGCGGCTGCTCTCAGCAGCCTAGGTTCTAATGGGTCATGCCCGTGGAGGTGTTAGGGTTCATTTTGAGCAACAGTGGAAGTACAGTGAGACGGTTTGACCAGCTTCAGGTGGATTTGGGGCCATGGAAGTGCCCAGTCCGCGGTGGTGAGAGAGGGAGTCCCGGGGCTGGGGGAGGGTCCAACTGGATTGGAGAAGAAGGCACAGAAGGCTTCAGCAACTAGAGGGGTCACTGGTCAAGGTATTCCCGACCAGAGTGTGTCATTTAGTGAGGTTGTGGTACCCCTGAGAGGAATTAATGTGACCCCAGAATTTCTTGGGTTACTAAGGCGGCTAGTTTAGAGGTCTCTTAGATACTTGGACTTAGCCTGTTTAGAGTTTTGCAAAGATTCCTGTACTTCTCCCAGTCAGGAGTATGGCCAGAGGATTTGTAGAGTCCCCAAGCCCTGTCTCGGAGTATAATTGTTTGCTTAAGGCTAGGCTCAGCCATTTGTGGCACTTTCCCTGTACCCTGAGTTTCTTTCGTGAGTGTGCAGGTTGGCCAGGGACAGGAATGAATTGGTGAAGTAATCAAGCACCTCGTTGAGTGAGGGGAAAGAGATGATGGTGTCCCAGTCAATAGTCCCCAAGTCAGAGCAGAAGTCTATAAGTACAAACCTGCTAAAATTCCTGGCTTCTATAACCCGAATAGAGGTTTTGGGGTTTTTGGACCAGGTACAGAAAATTGGTGAGCGATCACTCAGGGAGTCAGACATGACCCAGCAGTCAGTATACGGTCGGGGCAGGAGACTAGTGCCCAGTCGAGCAGGGCGTGGTTGCCAGACTTAGAGTTGTGCCTGGTAGGAAGGTCTATGATTTGGGTGAGAGGGGAGTTGAGTATTATATTCTTGGTCGTGGGAGACCCTAGGGCCAGCCAGTTTAGGTTGAAGTCCCCAAAAAGGATGATCTCCCCCAAGGGGTGCTCCATGAGGGCGTTGGTTAGGGGTTCTAGGGAAGCATCAGCTGAATGGGGTGGGAGCTAGGCACACCCTATGTAAAGGGGCTTGGTGTTGCTGAGGAGCACTTCAATGATTAGGATCACACTGTACAAACCATGGAGGGAAGGGGTGGTCAACCTGTGAAGCATTCAAGGTAGAGCTGAGGTAGATGAGAACCCCACCTCCTCTTTTTTTCCCTGCTCGGTCCTTTCTAAAGGCCTGGTAGCCAGCTAGGTCACTTCGTGGGGAGAGACTGGTTTGAGCCATGTTTCAGTAACGCTAGTGCCGGGTTTCTGATCATGGTCAGGCCTCCAGGTCGTGGATTTTGTGCCTTAGGCTACCGATGTTCATATGTACCAACTTGAGTCCCTGGTGTTGTCGGTAAGGGTGAGATTTGGGGAGTAGGGACCAGGGTTAGGTTCAATGTCCCCCCCCCCAGTGCCAGCCTGAGCCTGACATAAAAGCCAATGGTCTTGGGGGGAAGAGTAGGAGCCTCCGCTGGTCATAGTCATTGAGGTAGGGTGATAAATAGTAGCAGTGACCCTTCAGCAAGAGACTGGCAGGGGGCTTGAAGTGATTGGGAGATCCTCCGCTGATTTTACTCATTGTGGTAGGACAGTAGAATTGCAGCATCTCTTCAGGAGTGGTCTGTGCGAGACTTGGTGAAGCTTGTTAGACCTGTCCCACCCACGACGGAGTGGGTCCGGGGTGGGGGATGTATGGGGTTCAAGCGCCGGGCTCTGGGGAGAGGCAACCACAGGGAGGGGAGGGCAGTTCTCAGTATAACTACTGAGGTATGCTGGAGCAGCCCTGAAGAAACAAGAAAAGGCTTAAGATCCCAAAATTGAGGCCCTGTGGATTGACAGTTTGTAACCTAAAGATCCAAAGGTTTTCCCTTCTGAACAAAAGATTAGTCCTATTACCTCCCTGCTAGGTGGTTTTACCATTTTCAAACTTAAACATCTCAGGGTGGTGAGATCATTGTTATGAACCACAGCAGGACTGTCACATTTCTGGTTTATGATGGACCCACATGTTCCTGCAGTCTTTCTTTTACCATGCATACAGTTCTACCTATGTAACAAAGTCTGCATGGGCAGCACAGGACATATACAATGAATTTGGTAGTGTAATTTATAAAATAACTGAAAGGAATCTGTTTTCTATCTCATGAATTTAAAAAAAGATTTTGTCTGTACAGAATACTGACAGACATTGCAGTTTCTGCATTTATAGAAGCCATTTGCTTTTTTCTCAGCCAACCTGAGTCTTTGAGTTTCTTAATATAAAATTGTCTTTTAAACTAGTGTCCTTTCTAAAGGTAACTCTGGGGCTCTTACCTACCAGTTCTGCCAGCTTCTCATCTGATGTAAGAATAAGTCAATTCTTCCACACTATGTTCACTATTTTTTCCTGAAATGGAATTAAAGTTAGTGGAAAAGGTAATGGCTTCAAGTTCAGTGTTGTTGTTTTTTTTTCTACAGAGGTAGATGTTCTAGGTTTCAACAATTCTTCTATGTTTTTTAATCATGCTTTTCTGACTGCTCCTCCCAACAGTTTCAGATCGTATCCCCCTTTCTAAGAATCTTTTCTTAAGTTCCTCAGCCTGTGATTCAAAATCATTGTCCTCTGTACAGTTTCTCCATATTTATTTATTTTTATTTTATTTTTATTTATTGTATAATCAGATTTATAACCTTTGAGCCAGTGGCTCGTGTACAAATGTACCTCATCACAGAGAGGACACACATGGTTAACATAATTTACAGAGTACAGTCAAGACAAAATAACAGATTTTTTACATATTTACAGAATACAGATATACAGAATCACATAGTTTTACATAGGTTGCATGAACAGAAATACATAGTATTACATACAATTGCTTGAAACACATGGGTAATTAATAAACATTTCAAATAGTACCAGCAGGTACTGGCAGAGGAGAGAAGGCCAGGGGTGGGGGTGGGGTGGGGTGGGTGGGTGTTCAGCCCAGTGGACCACGTCAATAGCATTGCTTGTAAAGCACTTTGGACATATGAAAAGTGCTATATAAATGCTGATTCTTCTTCTCCTTCTTCAACAGTGCCAGAAGAGCAGCAGAGTATCTTTAGTGACAGGTGCAGCAGCAGGTGTTGAAAAGCAGGTCTTGTAATGCAGCTTTGAAGGGGGCAATTTTGGCAGTGTTGGAAATGGCTGCAGGAGTGAGCTGAACCAGGTAGGGGCTCTGTAGCTGAATGACCTCTAAGCCTGGGTGGTCCTAGTTCTAGGCACTAGTAGAGTGACCTTTCCCGAAGTTCAGGTGGTGGCTCTGGGGGTGTAAATTGGATGGAGGCAGACACCCCAGGGGAAGCCAAGTAGAATCTTCTTGGTTAGCAGGCCGGTTTAGTAGCAGATATGTTCATTGAGGTTTAGGAGTTTGGCCATGTCATAGAGTTGACACATGTGGTGAGTCTTGGGCACTGGTCAGTAGCCTGCAAGCCTTATTTAGCATGAGTCTAATCTTGCTGAGGGCAGTGGAGTCAGCAGCATCATATATTGGGAGGCGAATCAATAAGGGACATTACTGTGGATATGATAGTAAGCCTGAGGGCATCAGCTGGGAGGCAGTCCTTGTGCTGGTAGAGGTTGCCAAGGAGCACATTTGCAGCAGAAGCAAAGGCATTAATGTGGGCATGAAGGTGAGGGCTGAGTCAAATGTGATTCCAAAGTATTTGTATGAGTAAACTTGTTCGAGTGGTTGACAAGTGTGGGAAGATTTGGAAGGGACTTTTGCTGGCTTTGTTCTTGTGGTGGGTGAAGAACATTGCCTTAGTTTTTGAGGTTAATTACTAGTCTGCTGTTCTTAAACCAATTCTCAGCATCATTGAAAGAATGCTGGAGGAGTCTTGCAGAGAGGTGAGATTTTTTGTGAGCTGCATAAATCACAGCGTGGTCAGCATATAGTAGAATATTGTCAGAACAAGAGCTAGGCAGGGTGTTTGGGTACAGGCTAAAGAGTAGTGGGCCCAGGATAGAGCCCTGGGGAACCCCTGAGTGAATGGGATGGGTTTCTGAGAGCACCACATTGTTTTGACATGCTGGGGTGGGCTGATAGGTAGCTCACACACCAGGAGAGGGGCCTGCAGAGAAACCCGTATGGTTGAGGCATTTAGTAGGAGTGGGTGGGAGACAGTGTCAAAGGCCTTGAGAGGTCAATGAACACTGCACCAACTAGGGAGCCGAGATCCAGGGAGGTGTGTGAAATTAGAGAACTCCATTTAAGCTGTGCCTGTACTGTGACCAGTGTGGAAGCCATGCTGTTCTGGACACAGGATGTTTTATTTTGCTAGATATTCAGTGAGTTGGGTGGCCACCACTTTTTCTAAGGCTTTGGAGAGGGGGAAGAATGGAAATTGGCCGATAGCTGCTGAGGGTGGACCGTCACCACCTTTGTGAATAGGTGTGACTGCCGCAGTTTTCCATGCTGTGGGGTATTGCCCTGAGACAGAGGATCAGATCAGTAGATCCATAAGTGGGACCAGGACTACATCCAGAACCAGCCAGAGTATTTTTGGATCCAGTCACTGCTAGGACTGGTGCCTTTTAGTGCATTAAACAGGAGTGGTTTGGCTTCCTGAATGGATACCTTGCATAGGTAGAACCTGAGGCACTGTGGATCTGGTGGCGGGTTGTGAGTAGGGTCAAAAAGTTACTCGGGAGGACAGGGCTAAGGTCAGTAAAGGAGGAGTTAAGGCAGTTGGCAATGTCGGTGGGGCTGACATTGTTTTATTTTTTTGTCATATTGCTCTTATCTGTCACTTGGTTATGGGGTGAGGGCTTGGTTTGGGAGGGGATGGGTGGAGGTTAGTTGACTGTTTTGCTGGCTGCTTGTTTCACTGTATTGTGCTTATTTGTTCCTGGCTTTATTTTATCAGTATCTCCTGTTATTGTATGTGTGAAAATTTTAATAAACTTTGATTAAAAACACCAATGCTTGACACTGGAGTGTGATGGACAGAACTGTGAATTAGCAAATAAGTTAACCATTTATCCTATACATGAGGCTGAAAATCCACATTTTCATTCTCTGACAAGACTGGTTTGCATTCCTTACATCTAGAAATGCCTGCATTAAACTAGCTAGGTCAGAAAAATCTAGGTATTTCCAAGCTGAACTAGAAGCCAGTAAAAACAACTCAGTCAAATTCTGGAACATACTTAGAAGTTGAAGGAAACCCGACAGCATCATCTCTACCATCCAAAATATTGTCCAGTGGGCATAACTTTACTGGCAGAGCCAAAATTCTTGGACAGCTGAACAATCCTTTGCCACTGCAGGACTTGCTTTTGATGCCTCATCCATTAGTAAATTACTCCTCAGGGTTACCCTGCTGTCAACTAGCAACACTACTAATCCTAACGTACCTTATTCTCCTGTATTTACCTTCAATATAGTCACTTTTAAGCAGGTTGAGGACTTACTACTTTCACTGGTTACTAAAGAACACAGGTGCAGACAACTTAGAACCATACTTTCTTAAACTTGAATATCATTACTTGACCACCCCCATTACACATCTATTCAATTTGTCATTAATGCATGGAGAACTTCCCCAGCTGTGGAAAACTGCTCATATTCTACCTCTATTCAAGTCGGCAGACCCATGCGATCTGAACAATTATCAACCTATATCTATACCTCCTGCACTGTTGAAACTACTTGAAAAAATTTTAATGCCCAATTAAGAGAACATTTGGATATGCATAACTTATTACACCCTGCACAATCTGGTTTCAGAGCCAAACACAGTACAGTATCGGCACTTGTGAAAGTAACCACACATTGGCAAACTGCACTAGATACTAAGAAACATGTGGTTGCTCTCTTCCTGGACCTGAGCAAAGCTTTCGATACTGTGGAGCACAATATAATACTTAAGGCTCTGAACAGCCTTGGACTTGACACCTCTGCAATCAAATGGTTTTCTAACTACCTCACCAATAGACTGCAACAAGTCAAAGCTGCAGGTGACCTGTCATCTCAAAATAGCCTTCTGCAAGGTGTTCCCCAAGGCTCTATATTAGGCTGGATCCTACTCACAATTTATATCAATAACCTGGACAGTCACCTATAAGCAGCTAATATACACTTATGTGTATAGGCAGGCAGTATAGCGCAGTGGTCTAAGGCTCTGAGCTGCAAATTTGGTGACATCCAGCAGACCAGACCTGGGTTTGAATCCCACAGCATTTCACTTGCATACTGTGTGACCCTGAGCAAGTCATTAACCTCCTTGTGCTCCCAGGTTGCTCCTGTAAAAAAGCTTTCAGCTTAGTGTGCTATACCTGGTTAAACAACTAAATAAAAAAAAAACTTTTCATGGATGATACTGTACTATATACCATAAACCCCTCTTTAGATGTGGTGCAGGAGAAGCTGCAGCAACACTCAGCAAAGTGCACATCAAGTGCCATATCCGAACAAAACAGCTGAAATTCCAGTTCAACCCATACAGAGAGCAGAAGAGCAGGAAATGCCAATTACAGGAACAACCCTAAACCAAGAGGAAGAAAACATGAGAGAAGACTTGCTGAACTTAATTGACATGGACAAATATATCAAAATACATCAAAGGGAAAGACTGCAAAAATTACGCCTGACATACACAGTTAGGGAACACATAAAAGAGATATAAAAAGTTATTGGAACCATCCAGAGGGATCCATATGATGTCACTGAAATAAACAGAATACATTATTGTACAGCGACACTAATAAATAGAGCAGTGCCAAAAAAAGCAAGGAATGAAGAACAAAAAGAGAGGGAAATTCAGCATACCACCATGGAAAAAGCGGATAGAAGGGACAATTATGGAGCTAAGATCAGAAGTATCACTGCTGGAGGAGTTTAGAAAGGTAATAGATCAATGAAAGCCATCAGGAAAGTGGATGAAATCAAAGAAAATGCTGTATTAAAACAGATCAGGACCTAAATTTTACCATCTCAAATAATAAGCTTAAGATCTCTGCTCAAGCCAAGAAGCTCAGGAGATACTGTCGTAGAAAGGAACAATGAAAAATGCAAAATAGATGGTTTAGAAGACCGAAGAAATTCTATAGGAGCTGGGAAGAAAACAGCCAACATAAAAACACCACCAGTAAAGAAAGAAATTGAGGAATTCTGGAGAAGTATTTATGAAGACCCAGTTGAACATAATAGGGATGCAAAGTGGATACAGGAAATAAAAAACAGTATTAGAAATGGTACTACTAGAGATATGGAGTGGCCTGACATAACAGCTAAGGAGATAGAAGTGTAGATAAGGAAGGCCTCCAACTGGAAAACCCCAGGTCCAGATGCAGTACCCAACTTCTGGCTAAAAGTACTAACATCTTTGCACCAAGATTTAGCTACCTCAAAAACTATTTATCACACATCCTGACTTGACACCCATCTGGTTAATGACAGGAATACCACACTTCTATTAAATCTGAACCTGCCAGTCTCCCCAAGAACTATCGCCCAATAACCTGTTTCACAACAACATATAAACTATATACTGAATCGATGCAGATAGAGTCTACAATCATTTAGACTGCAATAAACTCATGGCAATAGAACAAAAGGTAATAAAGAAAATCATATGGTACAAAGGACCATCTCCTGTTGAACAAAGCCATTATGGAGAGCTGCAAAAAATGTCGAAATCTTAGTGTAGCATGGATCGACTACAAAAAAACATTTGACAGTATCCCACACTCCTGGATCACTGAGTGTTTACGGATCTACAGGATACATCCCACACTGATAAACTTCATCACAACAACAATGACAAAGTGGCAAACCACCCTGCAATTAAATCATGAGAAAGGTCAAATCACCATCCCAAATATAAGTATCCAACGAAGGATATTTCAAGGTGACTCCTTGTCACCACTTCTGGTTTGCCTTGCCCTCAATCCCTTGAGTAGCCTAATCAACAATCTAGGCTATGAATACAGCTTGAACCCCAGAAACAAAAACAATCAACAACTAACATCTCACCTTCTATTTGTAGATGACCTAAAACTTTATAGTTCATCTGACAAACATTTGAAAGAACAACTACAAATTGTTAAGACCTTTTCTGATGACATACAGATGACGTTTGGCCTAGACAAATGTGCCAAAGCAACATTTGTAGCAGGAGAGTTAACTCATAAAGAAAACATGAATCTGGCGGAGGTTTGTCACATAAAAGAACTTGAGCAAGAGGGAGTGTATAAATACAGTACCTGGGAATAGATGAACGAGTAACAGCACAACATGAACAAATGAGAGTAAAAGTAAGCAAGGAATATTTAGAAGGTTAAAGCTAATTTTGAAAACTGCGTTGACAACTGAAATAAAGTGCAAGCTATAAATCAACTCGCACTTCCAGTGATATCATACAGCTTTAGTGTGATAGACTGGCCACAGAAAGTGTTAAACCAGCTAGATAGAAAAACAAGAAAAATGTTTCATGCTCACCAATTAATATACAAAAATCAGTGCATGCCAAGATTATACATCCCAAGGGCAGTGGGAGGCATGGGCCTCATTGAGATTGATTACACATATAGAGCCACAATAGTGGGGCTACATACATACTTACTGACATCCTTGGACCTAAATATAGTCAAGGTCTTGCATCATGAAGAAAATAAGCCTAAAATGACTTCACTCATCAAATAAGGAGAAGCCTTCAGAAGGGCAGCAGAGATTGATGTCAATGCACAAGTAGATAAGGAATTGTCAGCAACAGAAAACACAAAGAATCAGAAAAAGGAGTATAAGGATAAAGACCAACAGAAAAGAAAGAACAATTGGAAAGCCCATAATTATACTGGAAAATACAGGGAGCTACTGGAGCAACCACAGGTCGATCAAGCCCTGACCCATGAGTGGTTAAAAAGAGGTGAATTTAGGCCACGAGATGAGAGACTAATAATGGCAGCCCAAGATAGTGGGCTACACACAAGATGGTTCACAAAATCCATAGAAAAAACAGGAGAAACAGACAAGTGCAGGTTCTGTAGTACAGAATTAGAAACAGTTGCGCATCTTGTGGCTGGATGTGAAGTACTCATGGCAGAAGGCCTGTGTACTGAAAGACACAACAATGTAGCAAGATTGATCCACTGGAAACTGTGCAAACACTATAACATACAGGTAGCAGAGAGACACTGGAAACATGAACCACAAAGAATCACAGAGAATGAAGAAGTAATGATCACATGGGATCACCCAATACCAACAACCAAGAAAGTGGAAACAAGAAAACCCGATATTACAAGAAAAGAGAACAAAGGTAGCATTACTGATTGAAATAGCCACCCCTAGTGACTACAGTGTGCTGCGTACAGAGAGACACAAAATCATGAAATACCAAGATATGCAGTCAGAAACAAAACTGATGTGGAATAAGGACACACAAATTGTTCCAGTAGTGCTTGGAGCAATGGGACTAATCAAAAAGAACTTTCAGGCACATTTAAATATGCTACCAATACTTGTGACACCTTATGAACTTCAAAAGGAAGCCATTTTGGGGACATTGCGTGTGCTGAGAAGAGCGGTCTCAGCAAACATCAAAGATTAATACAGTACTCATTTCTTGAGTTTTGAATATGCCCTGGCTAAAGAATGGGGTCCATTCTTGCCACGGTATTAGAAATCCCTAAACATTTGGAGACACTAACCCCCAAAAAACAAAAGTTATGGTTCTCCCACCAAAAACTGGCCTCGGATTGACATCCACTTTTCAGATTTTAAAGCTCCTAGATGAACCTCTAGAATTAGTCGAAACTTTTAAAGACCTAGGATTCTGGTTGGACAACAAACTGAACTTCCAATGCCACCTGAATAAAATCTCAAAGAAACTAAGGCAGCGGTTAGGCCTATTTTATAGCCTTAAACATCTCCTAACTCTAGATGCTAGAAAGAGGCTAGTGCAATCTACTTTCTTAGCTATACTGGATTATGCTGACTTCATATATTCTTATTGTCAACTAACAATGCTCAGTAAATTTGACACCTTATACCACCAGGCCCTCAGATTTATTCACAACCTACCCTTACGTACTCATCATTGTCTACTATACCAGGAATCAGGTTGGCCATCTCTATCAGCTAGGAGGAAAATAAATGTTCTTCTTTGGCTCCACAGCACTCTCAAATAAGCTCCCTTCATACGTATCTAGCTTATTTGTATGCACCAAGGGTTTTTATGGACTAAGACGTTTTCTTATGTTCTGCTTTCAGATTCCTAGAGTGAATACAAAACCATGGCTCAGCAGCATTTAACATCTCTTCCTTCCATATGGAACTCCATGCAAAGCGACTAAACTATCATCACTTCCAGGCCCAACTGCATTCAAAAAGTTAGTTACTACCTTCCTGAGTGAAAACTGCAATTGTTTCAGACAAAGATGACCCTCCATACTTTTTCCTGTTAATCTGGAACCAGCATGCCTTGCATGCTTTCACCTACCCTGGATCTCTATTCTCTCTTCTCTTTCCCTTACAACAACTGCTTCTTGCATTTCCTATTCTGTCTATTTACAGAGGTGGTTGTTGAAGCTTATTAACTTCCTATCGTTCATATAATTTAATTGCCAAGCTTGGAATATTGACAGGTTTAGCTGTTGCTGACCATTTTGGGTACATCCTGTAAAACTACTGTATTGTCTATGCTTATGTACTTATTGTATTGTATGTAATGTTCTTTGTTTCATGTCCATGACCACTTTGAAAATGAGCTTGCTTAATGGTGTTTATGTATGGTAAAATAAAGTTATTGATTGATTGAGAAGTTCAGTGAATCATTTCTGAAATGAGGGGTTGAGCTGTTTCTCCAATGTCTTAGTATAACAATCTTCTCCACTGCAGCTATTAAAGCAATGTGAGCTTTATGATGTCCAATTAGGGTGGGAGGATAGTCACCCTCTATATAAATTTCCTGTGTAAAGGCATCTTCTAGGCCAAGAAGTGGGTCCAACGAGTCCTTAATTCTCTGCCAGAAGCGTGCCACCTCCTGACATTCCCAGAGCATATGAAAGGTGGCCCATGTCAAGACCACAGTGGAGACCAAGTGAAGAGACAGATCTGCCCATCAAGTAGAGTTTATACTATCAAGTAGAGTTAAACTGAATTTCTTCAGTTAAAAGTGTAATTTTACCTGCACCTGAATGTATTTGAACTTGGAATTTCAGAGGGCTAGACTGTATTACTAAATCTGTGATAGAACTTGAACAGTTCTGAGCCTCTGCTACCACACTGTGTATTTCTGTGAAAAGTCACTTTCAGTTAATTTCTCCTGTCTACCCCGATTTCAGTGTCTTTTTTTTTCCTCCCCTTTGCAGACCCAGCTCGCACCTAGCTCACTGTCTGAGTCCCACCCACAATTTAAATTCCATTATTTGTGACAAAGCTTTTTTTGTGACTTGTAAAAGGAAGCCTCCCATTGTTTTTGGAGCTATATCTAACCCCTGCTTGCCCATTCTCCTTCTGACATCCTCTCCATAGCCCTTTGGGCTAACAGCGCCTCAGATGGGGTCTACACACCTCCATGGTGAGAAAACCTCTACCACACTCCCTGAGCTCTTGCTTACAGGTACTGACTGGACGGCATTCCAGGAACTCAAGGCTATGTGGCTGTCTCTTTAAATTTTTAAGGACAATTGCCTTTCTCTTGAGACAGCTCTTACCAGTTGCCCATGGACCACGAGCTCCTTGTTTGGTTCCTCATCCTGCCAGGCATTTTCAAATTCCTCCTGACTGGACTATGTCACTACCATCGGCTAGTTTAACCTTTTTTCCCCCCAATCCAGTATTGCCTCTGATTTCTGGACTGTTTTAATACTCAGTGCAGAATTCTACCTGTACCTGAATGTGTTTGAACTTGGAATTTTAGTGGCTAGACTGTATTACTAATTCTGTGATAGAATTGAACATTTCTGAGCCTCTGCTACCATACTGGGTATTTCTGTGAAAAGTCCTTCAGTTAATTTCTCCTGTCCACCCCGATTTCAGCTTCTTTTGTTTCTTCCTTTGTAGACCCAGCCAGCACCTAGCTCTGTCTGAGTCCTACTCACAATTTAAACTCCGTTATTTGTGACAAAGCTTTTTGTGACTTGTAAAGCAGGAAGACTCCCATTGTTTTCAGAGCTATATCTAACCCAAGCTTGTCCTTTCTCCTTCAGGTGTGTCTACTATTGCATTTACAGATTATACTGTAAAGTCACTGAGAAACAACAAAATTATACATTGCAGTCCTCTTCCACTGCTTTCCCTAACACTTCTAGTCCTGGTCATTCATACCTAAAACAAATTATCTATGTCATAACATTCAGTGGTGTGATCTGAATCTGTAAGTCTGTACAAAGCCTCTATTACCCTACCTAGAATGGTTTTCATCTCCTCCTACTCACACCCTTCTGGTTCTTACCCTTATCCCAGTCTTCCCCTCTACACCTATTGCCACATACCGCTCCACTTCCATTTCAGATACCTCCTTCATCCTGTCAAGCACCCCACAGCTCCTCTTGTAAACAGACCCCACTTTCCCTACTACCCTCCAGCCTCTCTGTTTTCCCTTCCTAGTCACTTTACCTTTCTTCATTTCCTTATCTCCTTCTCTCTACCCCTCTCTCCCTCTTCCCCTCCCTTACGTATTTACTACTCTAATTACAAAAGTCCTAAACTTCACTATTTCATCCCTGCCCTCCTCCTTCTTTCATCAGGGAACATCCACCCCAACCCTGGCCCTATTTCTTTTCCTACCCTTGCTCCTTACCCAAACAACATGTCTCCAAACTCCACTTCCACTACAACCCTTCCTAACAGGTTGAAGCTCCCCCACCTGAACATCTGCAGCCTGCTACATAAAATCGACCTCCTACAAACTTTTATGATTTCACACACCACTGACATCCTAATTATTACTGAGACATGGCTCAAAAAAACATCCCTGACAATGCCATTGCTATCCCTGGGTATTCCCTCTCCAGACAAGATTGATTGGGTCACAGAGGAGGAGTGACCATGAATATCCTGTCCTCACTGCAGTTTACTACCACCCTGTCTACCTCCATCCCAGCTACCTATGAAGCACTTGTCACCTGCATTGCCCTTCCTTTCTCAATCCCAGTCTTTGTGGCTGTCATCTATTGCCGCCCAAGCATTCAACCCTCAGTCACGACTGAACTCTTTGTCAACATCACCTCCCTCTTGCAATCTGGTGAATTGTTCATAATGGGTGAGGTGACTCTAAATTGGTTGTCTCCCAAGTTAAACAAGCTACAGTAGCAGCCAAAGACACTGCTAGCTATTTCCCAAAATTTCTGTGATATTTCCAGAAATATCACATGCTTTCTCCATTTCCACAGTAGGGGCAGCAGAGAAAACTCTTTAGAAATTTCATGAAATACAGGTATCTGGAAATAGCTGGCAATGTCTGTGGCTACTACTGTATGCAATGACTTTACTGCTCTAAACCTCACTCAACTTATACATGAGCCCACATGCTCTAATCCCAAAACACAAAACCACACCATGCTTGACTGGGCACTCACAACCCACCTGCATGGCATCATTAAATCTGGTCTCCTCCCTGATGCCCTTAGTGATCACAACCCAATTTTCTTTGTTCATAAGGTCCATCACTCTAAACCTCCCCCTAAAATCATATAGCTCTGGTCCTTTAAATCCTTAGACCTTACCTCACTCAACTATGCACTTGCTTCCACTGACTGGGTCCCCCTCTCCACTGCCATTTCTGTCAACCAAGACCTTGACTATTTTAAGGATTAATTCATTGCCACCTGGAATGCCTTTGCTCCTTTTAGAAGGACCAGAGTCTGTGGGCTTCACCTCTCTGGATCATCCCCAAACTACTGGCCTGCTTCAGGGAGTGCGACCAGGCCTGGAGAAAACACAAATCTACTAAGCATTCAAATGATTACGCCAAGTACAGAATGCTACACAGTTTGTGTACTAAAACTACTAGACTGGCTAAGTCTGATTATTTCAACTCCTCATTCCTGACTAACATTAACTGTCCATCTAAATTCTGGAGGGTAGTTCATGCCCTAGTCTATCCCCCTCTCCCCCTCCCTCTCTAGTTCTCAAAATAAATAACTCCCTAGTTTCTGACCCTGGCTCCATGGCCAATGAATTTAATGCCTACTACACCTCATGCACCATGTCTCTTCTAAATTCCCTCTCATCCTTGCCACCGACTAATGTCATCCCTTCACCTCAGCCAGTGCCTACCCCTCCCCTTTTTCCTTTTCTACTATCTCCTCTGATGAAGTGCTTAGTGCCCTCCTATCCCTCAGCTTCTCTAAAGGCTCCTCACTAGATGAGCTTGATCCTAAACTTCTCTACCTTTCTGTTCCTGCAATTGCTTATCCTATCTCCCTAATCCTTAACCTGTCCTTTACTTCTGGCCAACATGCTGTAGTCCTTCCTCTCCCCAAGGGTGGTGACACATTCAATCCTGGCAACTATCTCCCCATTTCCCTCCTTCCTACCCTTGCAAAACTTAAAGAACATTTAGTTCTCTCTCAACTATCACCCTTCCTCTCTGATTCCTCCTTCTTCATCCCCTTCCAATCTGCTTTTCAGAAGAACCACTCAACAACCACTTCCCCATCCCTGTTTCTTGATTCCTCTCCTCAGCTGGCCTTGCTCCATCAGCCACCAACAGGATTAAATCCTACCTCACTGGCAGGACCCAATAAGTGAGAATCTTTGATTCCATCTCCCTCCCTCCCCATCAACACTGGTGTCTCTCAGGGCTCAGTGCTTGGTCCCCTAGCTCTTCTCCATTTTTGTTAATGATCTTCCCACAATCTGCTCATACTCATCTATCCACATGTATGCTGACTATACCATTTTATACAGTTTTGCAAAAACTCTGCTGTTGTGAAACCAGCTTACAGAATGACTTCAATCAAGTTCTGCTCTGGTTTGCTTCTCACCAGATTTTCCTAAATGCCAAGAAGACAGTCTCAATGACCTTTGGTACCAGGCAGAGTCTCTCTAGACTCCTAGCCCTACCAACCTTCCATACCCTTGACAGGACCATCCTGGAGGACACCTCCTTATTTAGATATCTGAGGGTTTGGCTGGACCAGCACCTTAGCTTTTCTGTGCATATCAATGCTATCCTGAAGAAAACGTGCCCCAAGTGTGATGCTTTATATGAAATCGTAGTTGCATCCCACTGACTGCAAGGTATGAAATTGTCCAGAAGATTATACTCCCCATCTTTGGCTACTGTGACATAGTCTTTGGTGCTGCTCCCAGATCTTCCCTGACCAAGTTGGACACTCTCTTTAACTCCTTCTGCCACTTTGCTCTCAACTCTCCTTCCCACTCCCACCACTGTGAGCTCTATTGCTCCCTAACCTTCCTTTCACTATCTCACAGATGCATCTTGCACTGCCAAACTAACCTCCAAATTCAGGTTTGAAGTGCTCCCCTCCTATCTCTCATCCTCTCTCTCCACTCCCCTTCCCCCATCCACTCTCTCAGATCTAATGATGCCCACACTTTGACGGCCCCTCACCAGTCCACCCTCATCGGTCAAACTGGTTTCGCCCATTGCATCCCTAAAATCTGGAATTCCTCACCCTGAAATATGACATTCCTCCTCCAACTACTCCCTTACCTCTGCCCTACACAATTACCTGTCTCAGATGTTCTTGCTTTAACCTTCCTTAGTACATATCTCCAGTTTCTGCCTTCCTACCCTGACCCCCCGGCATTCTCAACATCCTGAGGAAATCAGGAAATAGCTACCCCTACTCCTCTCCCTTCTCTTCTCCATTTGCCCTTCTGGGTCACCTGTGTACACAACCTACCCCATCCTTTTTACTCCAGCAGCACTTGCGTTCTACCTTGAGCTTGCTCTGGTACACTCATCCACACAATGGTTCTGTTGCATTATTACTATTTTGTATGTTTACATGTTCTTTTCTACAATTTTGGAGATGTATTGTAATTTACCCAATGTTCCACTACTGTTTATTGTACAATACCTTGTGTTCCAACTGTTGCATTATCTTACAATGTTGTATTGTTTGTACTACCCACATACTATTGTAACTGATCATCCTTCACAACCTTATGTAACCCCCTCCCCCCAGGTTGCACAATGAGACAAGCAACTTGTTGTTCAGTGTGCCCTCCTGGTGAAACATTTCAATAAATAAATTAAGAAATAGTTTATGCAGGGTGTAATACAAATTGTGCAGAATACAAAACTGGGTCCACCTATACTTATCCCTTTTGACAAAATTATAAAGGTTCTGCAAGATGGAGCACCATCTAGCACTATCCTTTTGCTAATTCAGAGTTTGTTGCCAATAAAAACAAGTTACCTCAAGGGCTGAGGGGTCAGCTGTTTGAAGGAAGACATACAACCCGTGACTGAGTGAGGTTGCTGAGCCAATGCTATTAGTCTAGGTAAAGTATCTCCCACAGGAGTGTCATCAGGGTTGGGTCTCAGAGCTTTAGTTAACTGTAGGTATTTAAATGGGTGAAAAACAGGAATGTTGAAATGGTTTTATAGATAAGCATGGGAGACAAAACCATCTGGATCTAAAAGTGAATCAACTGTGGCTTCTGCCAGTTGAGTGCAGAAGGCTATAGGGATCTGGTGGCCTCCAATTTGAATATTGGGGTTTGCCAGTATTGGTTGTAACTGGGATGTAGCTCACTCTGTACCAAGAAACTTCTGCATCTGTTTGCGGGCCTTAATAGACCAGACCAGAGGAGGAATGTGTAAGACAGATGACAAATGAGAGGGTCTCACATATAACAGACTTGCTAAAAGAATTCCAGCCTTTTGACAGAGATTCACCTCAATCTGTTACCAAAGAGGTTGGTAGTCCACCCCACCTGGGTTAACTGGGGGGGGGATAGCATAAAGGAGGAACTTGGTACCATGTAAGGCTAGGTAATAAAGAAAATAATTGGGTAGACATAAACTGCCCCGGTCTCCTGGGAAAGGGAGCTTAGAGTAGGCCCAGTGAGCTGCCGTGTCCTTCCAGAGAAAGTGGCTCAGTGAGCATTGAAGTGACAGAAACCAGTCTTTGGGTAAGAAGACCACAAGCATGCCCATCGGGTAAAACAAGCGGAGAAGAATGGTCATTTTAATAATAGTGGAGTGACCCCAGAGGACAAAGGTAAAAGGCCCATCTCTA
Organism: Neoceratodus forsteri; assembly: GCA_016271365.2. Lineage (NCBI taxonomy): Eukaryota > Metazoa > Chordata > Ceratodontiformes > Ceratodontidae > Neoceratodus > Neoceratodus forsteri. Next base: position 624,307,850 of record CM057458.1, on the reverse strand, counting down.
GGTCACTCTTAATCATCTGAAGAAGAGGTGAAAAATTAAGGGAGATAATATCCGAAAGGAAAAAGGGTATATGAATGCCCAAATACTTCAGGGACGTAGATTCTCAAGAAAGGCCTAAGACCTATATATCCTGTATCAGGACAAGCATATTCAGAGGCATAATCTGGGACTTGTCCAGATTCAGCTTATATCCAGCTAGTGGGGAGAAGTCCATGATCTCAGCAAGCACAGCAGGAACTGAGGAAACTGGATCCTCGACATGGAGGAGCAGATCAACTGCATAAGCAGATATTGCAAACCGAATCCCTTCAGTCTTCGCTCCTTTAATAGTCGGGGAGGATTGGAGCTTATAAAGGAGGGGCTCTAGATACAAGTTAAACAGGAGTGGGGAGATGGCACGACCTTGTCTAGTGCTCCTCCCCAACTGAAAAGGAAGAAGACAGTCCATTACACGGATCCTAGCAGTGAACATACAGTACATAACCTGAATCCACTACAAAAATTGGAGGATGCTGAATTTTTAAGGACGGCAAACAAAAAGGGCCATGAAATGTGATCAAACACCTTTTCTGCATCCAGAGAGACCAGTGCCACAGGGATCTGATCTCTCCAGATGCCAAATGAGATAAAGGAGTTTTCTCAGGTGGTCATTTGATAGACATCTGGACATGAACCCCACTTGGACTGGCAAAATCAGTCTCCCCAGACCAGCTGCAGTCTGTTGGCAAGGACCTTGTCCAAAATTTTAATGTCAGTATTAAGGAGGGAGATTGGCCAATAACTTGACAGGAGCAGCCCTTCCTTGCCAGGTTTTTGAATAAGGGTAATCCAGGCCTCATTAAAGGAGTAGTCTTTCAAACCCTCTGGCAGGAGAAAATTATAAAGTTTAGCAAGAAGGGGTGCAAGGTCATCAGCAAAAGCCTTATAAAATTAGTGAAGATTTCCATGATTAATCAGCATAGGACATCTTAGGCACTCAGTCATTTGGGTTCATCCTAGACTCTGAAATATTACACCACCCAGCACAAACTGAGCTCTGCGTCCAATGTATGGTGCAATGAACAGGGCTGCAGCCAAGACGGATCATTTTCCTGGGCCAATGGAAGGATGTTCCCATGGTGTCTTAGGCAGGTAAGGGCAATTCTAAAATAGTGACCTTGCCCCATGGAACTAGCCATTCTGAAAGTAAATAGAAAGCTTGTGAAAGCAAGTGTCTAGTTTACAGTTTGCAACAACACAGTAACACAATGACAGCAGTAATTCCCAGAATCACTAATATTACATGAAATGTTGATGTCAGCCAGCACAACAGCCATTTTATCCAGTTTACTGGATTTAGCCAGTCCCATGTTCCTCCTTCAGTTATAACCCCAGATATTGATTTAAGGGCATAACTGAATTTGCTCTTCCAGTTGGAAAACTCTGTTTCTGACTGTTCCAGTTCAAGTTTTACCACTTGTTCTTGCAAAGTGGTTATGCTTTCTTGCATTAGGTTAATTATTTTGTTAATTGATTGTATATCATCTTTTATTATAACTATGTCTTCTTTAATTGATTGTAAATCTTCCTGCATGAGTATGCCATTTTTATCACTTTTACGTCTCTTTGATATGTGTATTGCATATCCAGGTTTATCTAATTCTTCTTTGAATGCTGCCTGTTGGGTGTGTAGAGTGAATCTGAGAAATTACATAGTGGCAAGGACTGTATTTAATCTAGATATTGTATGTTGGATCAGGTTTTGTAGCATTTTGGTATATGTGTGAGACTGTAACAGAAGAGAGAAGGTTAGTTGTTCAGTAGTACAGTTGTAATACATTATGCAGAAGTCTGTGATATCTTTCTAGAAATAACCTGAAATAAGGATGGGGTATCAAAGTTGCCTATGGTCTTACTGTCTAATAGTGTATTGTTTGGCAGCATATTATATGGGTAGTATATGGTGTTGAAACCTTGAAAGGGCCAAATCATTAAAGTATTGAGATGTTTGGGGTTGTGGAATACAGATGACAGGTCGTGTGAGTAAAAACAAGTTAGACTGCAGAGGTTTTGTGGAACAACATGTAGTGTGCCTGCATATGAGCAAATGGTATGGGTGAGTTTGGTAACTTGGATTTGATATTTGGCAGGATCAAAACAGAATTGTGTCCTATAAGCTTGTTCTCCATCTGGACAGTGATCTCTTAAGAGGGGATACAGGTGCATATTTGCTGCTTCATTTAAGTCCTCTGCCAGATTTAGTTGGTGTATTAGTTCCATATGTTGATTGTTTAGATATGTAGTCAAGTTATTTTTATTTGCCCCAGGTGTTCTAGGGCTTGTTGATATTGCAAGCTGGTGTTCATGGTACGTTGATAGGCATATGTCAGTGATTGCTTGTGGTGTTTCAGTCTTGGTGATTGCACTTGAGCATACAGTAAAATTCTGTATCCTGATACATATTCATATATGTCAACTTGGCAGGTATTCATGTAATTGGAGTTATTACAAGAGAAGACATTTGTAGTGAGTCCCAAATGTTTCTGTTGTGGGGGCATGTTTGGTTTTCCAACTTCTTGAATAACTCTCAGTTCATTATACCATTGTCTCACTGGTACTGTTGATTACAGGTGGAGGACAGCTTATGGTGCAGTTTCAAAACATGCACACTGCTTTATTTGGAGGTGGCTGGTCACAGACTGCAGTCTCTTTGCAAGGCACATATATAAATTGGGGAACAAATTCATATACCTGAAGTGATGAGAATGTTGGTGCTCCGGTGTAATCCACCACACAGTGGACACTGTACTTGAGTTTGCCACAATCTACACTGATGTTTTTATAGTCAATAATCTAGAGCCCGGTAACATTTGTACTGTAATAGAGTTTTGGAATTTTTAAACCTTTATTTGCTTCATTTTTTGATGTGAGGTTATGACATGACATTTCAGAGCTGCTCCCCTCCCTTGAGATAAACTGACAGTGATGAATAAGTCTATAATATTGTCCATTTTTCTTGACAGATCCTCCAACATGATGCAAGGGAAGATCCATAGGATATTGGGAGTAATTCTTTGGACAGGCCTGGTTTTGCAGAGGGTCTTCAGTCTCACTCTTATGGGTCCAGGAAAGGTAGTGTATTCTGTAATAGTCTTGGAACCATTTGTATATCAATTTTTTGTTGAGAAACTTGCACCAGTAAACAGTTAAATTCATTTATATGGTAGGCTAGTCATCAGTACACTTAAAAAATGCATTGCAATGTACATTTACTCATTTTAAGAACACTTGCAGTCTTTTAAGGAAAGGCAAATGGCATCATGGTGGCAGGTAGTCCATATAAGTTGTAATGTCCATGCTGAGGTTGTACTTGTACAAACGGGGGTTCATTTTACAGGTATGCATTCAGGAGGCTGCGTCTCTTTTTCTGTGCTATATTTTGCTTGGCTTGTTGGTTGTGCCTGTGTGGGTATGGATTTGTGTGTGCAGGTGTATGAGGCATGGATGTTGGGTTGGCACCAGTACGATTTGGTGAGTGTGTTGTATAGCCTGAACTAACCTGTCTGGTAAACTGAGGTTGGGATGCCCTATGGGTAGATGCATTTGTTGATAAGGTGTCTTGATTAGATGCTGAGTCTTGGGTCAGCAAGACACAGGGATTTACATTATGCGGTAAATAAAAAGTGTAAACTAGAAATAACACTATGGCAAGAATAAGTGCTGCAGTGATGGTTTTTTGCAATGTTTTACATATTAAGTGTTTTTTCTTCTTCATGGATTTACTCTGACAAGATGCAACATGAGCCTTAATAGGGTCAGTCAGCATGGTGTAAGGTGTATTATTCTTTTTTAGAAATGGCTTGTATTTGCCACACTGCACCATATTATATTGAAAGCAATACAAATATCAAAAATGCAATATTCTACTAAAGGGAACAAGATTATCAAAAATGCAATATATGTATATAAAGGATCAGTACATAGACAGATCTTGACAGAGCTCCCCTTGAGGTTTCTCTCAAGAATTTGTTTTTTGCAGTAGGTTAATCTGGGTGTTGCTTTCCAACTAAGGATTTTGCCTGTTCTATAGCAGGTTTTAGATCTTTTAAACATTTACTTAAACACTTTAGCAAAGGCAAAACCAAAACACATGCTAAGTGGAATCAGAAAAGCAATACAGGCAATTGTAGGTGAAATTATCATTTCAAAATCTGCAGTCTTTTTCTCTTTCTGTCTTTGGGGTAGAAGACATTTATCCTCTTGGATTTCCAGTGTAATCAGTCTTGGCTCAAAAAGGTGAGGATCTTTGAGGAATAGATGGAGATATGCACACATTAGAGATATTAATTTGTGCCTAAAAAGGTCACGTTGACCTTGTCGTTGGGTGTTCTGGACAAGTTCTTGCATTCATTGAAGACTTAGGACTGGCAGCAAGGGGTCATTTAAAACTTGCTGGGCATCATGAATCAGTCCTTTGAGTTCCCAGGTTTCTTTGGGTGCCCTGATCCTTTGACCCAGTTGGCAATTTGTTGGCATCCTGAATTCAGATGGAAGGATTATTAGCTGCCATCTGAAACAGAGCATTTCTTTAATTGTGAAATATGGACCAATTTAGGCTTATTTCTTACTTTCAAAAGCACAGCATTGTTAGAAACATAATTTATTTGCATTGGTTTTGTAAATTTGGGCCCCGGGGGGGGTATTCAGTATTTTTTTCCAGCAAACCCAGTCTCCAATGTTATATGGGTTTACTGGTGGTTGCAATTTGTCTTAGTTCATTCGGGTCCTGCCTGGTATCAGGTATCAGAATCCAGGACAGTCTGTGCTTCCATTTGGGTTCCAATAAGAAGCTTATAAGGTGACAAACCATGTTTTGAAAGGGTTCTGTTTCTGAGATGCATAAGTGCCATAGGCAAACTTCTAGCCCAAAATTTGATTTGCCCCATTCTCAGACTTGGTTTAACTGCTTAATGTTTTCCACAAGGCCTTGCGACTGAGGGTGGTAAGGAGTACCATATTGCCAATTAATGTCATATTTTTTTGATTATGTGCTCAGAAACATGGACATGTTTAAAATGTGAGCCCAGGTCTGAATGCATGTGAGTGGGGATTCTCAACGAGGGAAAATTTCCCTGTTCGGAGATCCCAACAAACTGAGCCGTGGCTGCTTTTGCTGGAAAAGCTTCAACATGCTGTGTAAAATGATCATTGATTACTAAAAGATATTTCTTATTTTCACTGGGAGGGAGCGGCCCCACAAAATCAAAATACACTCTCTCCCAGGGATTTTGAGAACTTACTTGCAGATTAGGAGTGTGAATTGGTTGGGCCTGCTTATATTGTTGGCAGGTTACAGAGCTACTGACATATGTTGTTATAGCTGTCATCATGGAAGGTCAATTAAATTTCTATCTTAATATTCTGTAGGTTGCTTTAATGCCTCAAGTGTATATGTCCTGTGCCTGCATGGGCTAAATGTATCAACTTCCACCTGCAGGAATTGTTATAAGCAAAATCATATTCTTGTTGCTTTCTCAATTAGATCTTCCAACTTCCATTGCTGCAATTCTTGGAAATCCTTACTGTCCAGGAGGTGGCCAATCTCCTGTCCAGCCAGACAGACCTCCATCATGGTTTGACTGGTGGAGAGTGACGGTGGCATAGTAGAAGCTAGCTTTGCCATTTTATAAGCCACCATGTTGCCATAACAATGCCTGGAAAAAAGCCTGTCATGTCTATGCCCAAGTACATAGGATACTTGGGACTCAACAGGACTTGTGCGGTCACTTGCTTGCAAAATCATATCCTGGTCTGAGGGAAATGCACCAGGCTGTCGTGGACGCAGATTGTAGGTATCTACTACATAACTGCTGTCAGTAAAAATAAAATTTGGTTTATACTTCAATGCTTCCTTTAATGCCAAAATCTTGGCATGTTGGGCAGACTTTGTCTGAATTGGTATTGCTTCTCATCTGTCAATAGAGTAATCTCCTGCTGTATCTTATGGCCTGATAATTATACCATACCTGATTTTTGTTTACCATTTATATGCTGGACGCTTCCATCTGAATATGCTATAATGCTGCCATTTGGTATATCTGCCCAAGAGATGTATTTTAAATTTGGGAGACTGCCTTTGTTATCCATGTGATGAGTATAGTGTTCTTTGTCTATAATAAAAGTTATTTTTTCAGTATTTAATAGTGCATTGAGGTGCAGGGTTTAAGCCTTGCTTGTGGCTAGTGCTGTTTTTTTTTTTGTTTTGTTTTTTTACCAGGGCTAATGTGCCCGGATCTTTGAGGTGCACTGAGATTGTTTGCACCTGCCATAGGTGAGGTGCTCACTTAAGTATTTGGTGAAGGGCAAGTAGTGGTTTGATGGGTTCTGAAAAGTTTACTTCCATGTTTGAAAATGATCCTGTATAGTATGAGATTAAGTTATTTTGTTGCTGTAAAGTTGCAGAATAATTACCATGATCAGTGTCAATAAGGATGTCAATTGGTAGTGATAAGTTGATTGGTGCCAGTTTATAATGTTGTAGTACCACCTGCTGTAACTGCTGTAGAAGTTATTTTTCTTTATCCCATTTAAAATATCTTGTTAATTGGTATATGGGTTTTGTTATGGCAGCATAGTCTGGGATGTGGGTTCCAGCAAAACTTCACAGTTCTAATATATGTTGTAATTGTTTTTTAGCCTGTGGCAGTGCAATATTTCTTACTTTTTCTAAATAATCATCTGTAAGGCATATATTTTGATATATTAATTTGCCCAAATAATTTCCTTTCTGTAGACCTATTTGACTGTTTTCCCAGTTAATTTTGTACCCTTTTTTATGCAGTCTTTTTGCTATTTGTTGCAGGGTGGCAAAGTGTTCATCTGGAGAGTCATGACTGAAATAGATATCATCTATGTAAATTCTTATATTAGGAATATTTTCCAGGTTGGTGGTTATGACAGATTGGAATGTATTTAGGGAATTCTTATAACCCTGGGGGAGGCAAGTGAAGCAGTATTGTTTATAATTTACAGTAAATGCTGTCCTAAATTGATCCTTGTGGTGCAAGAGTATGGAAAATAATCCATCTGATACATCAAGAACAGTTTTGTAAGTTTTATTTGGAAGTGATTCCCATTGTTGAAACATGTCAATATTTTGATATGCATAGTCCCTAGAGTGTTTATTTAATTGTCTGTAATCTACCACTAGGTGGCTAGATCCATCTTTTGGGGTATTGGTAGGACTGTTGAATTAATGGAGGAGGTGCATTGTCTAATTATATTGCCTTTTAAAAGTATTTGAATTGTTTTATCAACTCACCCTTGTATTGTGTTTTAATGGGATATTGTTTTGTCTGGAGTGTGTATTACCATGTATTTTTGCTGGGGCATGTCTATGAGTCCTGCATATTCTGGCCTAGTGGTTGATTGAATTGATTGTTGAATTTGGGCTTTGCAGTTATGTGGCAGGTCTGTTTACAATGGGGGCCAGTCAGTAACAACATTTAATAGGGCTAGGTGTCTGGCATCCTGTGCTCCTAGAACACCCAGTGCTGGTACATCTGCTATTATTGCTGTTGTGGGGTGATTATTGATTTTAACTGGGACCTCTATTCCTGTCACTGCTGGCTGTCCTATAATTATATAGATAGTTTCTGTTGAAAGGCTATGAAATCAAATGGGTAGTTTCTAAGGGGCAGTACTGTTGTGTGGAACCTGAGCCAATAAGCTAAATTTCTCAATCTCTGCCTCAGTTGTTGTCCCAGTAGGATCGACCTATCTGCTATTAAGATCATCACAGGGTGAAGATGATACCCATATTCATATGAATTTTGAGGTCAGGAATCAAACTGATTGGGTGGTTCTCGCTATGGGGAGTGCTGTGGTGAGAGCTGTTGAGGGGCAGCATCCTGAAAGGACTGCTGCACCTGGGGTGAACTTTGTTCTGTGGTTTGTTTTTCTTTATGAAAAGGCTGATTTTCTGGCTGATATAATGTTTGGCCCTGGTGTAATAATTTTAGTTTTTTAATTGCCTCATCCCAAGGTAAGTCCTGTATACTGTGGTCAAAATGAGTTTGGAGTGGTGGTTTAATACAATCTTAAAGCACCTATGACTAGGTCTTTAACCTCATATCCCAGGTGATATAGCCAGTCATGGAAGTCTTTACTTGGTGTTAGGGCCATCCTGGTTTTACATTGTATTATGACCTCTGTTTGTAAGTCATACACATGATGGAGATAGTAAATAATGGACTTGCCTGTGTCATAATGGCCTTTAAAGATTTTGTATTTAACTGCATCCAAACTGCGTTTTAATGCTTCCAAAAAAAGGTCTCTGTATTCCTGAGAAAACTCCATAAGTTGTGCCACATGTTTATCTATATTACTTAAGGTAACACCGTCATATAAGATTTAATTGATTTTTAAGGAGTTTTACAAATCTTATTTTTTCTAGTTTGGTTATTGGCAGAAGGGCTACATGGAGATTGCCCTGTGAAGTTTGAATGAGATATTGTCCTTGTGAAGGCTGCATAGAAGGCTGTCCTTTTAAAGACTGAATGGGGTTTGTCACGGGAAAGTTGCATGGGGCATTGTCCTTGTGGAAGTTGAGTGGTGGAAGGTGGAACCATCAAGGTTTGTGGTTGGACAGTCATTGGGACTTGTATAGGCTGGACAAACTGGGTAGTTATTGGGGTGGAGTTGAATTTTGCTGATAGGCAGGTATGGGATTATGAACAGTCACTGGATTGTGAATGGTCAAAGGATATTAGAGTGAATATTGTGATGCCTGAGTGGTGGGATTATTTTGGGGGCTGAAATGTTGAATAAAAATTGGTTGTGGGGGTTAGGAGAAATTTGGACATGTGATGGAGATTGATTGTTTGATGGCAGTGCTGAATTTCCCTGATGCATTAAGGTTGCATTTAAATTGTCTTTTTGGTTATCATTGAATAAGTATTCAATACTTGTCATGTATAGTGCCAGGACTCAGGGCAAGTGAACTTCATTTCCATGTAAGAGGTCACCAAATGTGACTTTCCAAGCCTGATTTTGTCTCATTATTTCAGATATTATGGGATTAAATCTTATTTCTAGTGTTAAACATTTTATTAAATAATCTTGTATTCTTGGTAGACACGATATTGCATCTAACAAGGTGTAAGGCAAGGGAATTCTTGCAATAACAGGAGTTATTGGTAAATAACAGTGACTTTGAGATGGGGAGGGGAGCTGACTAGGAGTTTGAGTGGCCTGTTATTGAAGTGTGTCGTGACTAGGAGAGGGTGTGGGAGTTTGATTAGAGTCTTGGAAAATCTGTTTTTGAGGTTTGGGGGGTCAGTATCTGAAACTGAATCTGTGTTGGAATTTTGAAACTCAGTTTCTGAATTTTGTTGAGGAATTTGAAATTCCTCTATTGGGTCAACCTGTGGTGCTCCATTGGCTACCTGTTTAGGTGATCGTGGTTTATGTTTCAAAAAATGATTAAGTCCTGTGATTATTTGAGAGCATATTTCTGAATGCCAGGAGAGATGATGAGGGGTTTCATCATCCACCTGTTCTTGTTTCTGGTCTGTACATTGTATGTTAGGAATGGATGGTGCACTTAATGTTTTACATAATGTAGATCTTTGCCTGTGTCTATGACGCTTAATCTCAGTTTCTGAATTTGGGGCTCCAATATAGATGTGGGGGTCATCAATTGTTGCACAGGGGTCATTCTTTGACCCCTGGCATGACTGCCTAGGCAGATCTCTCTAAGGCCTATGCCTTGACCATTGGAGACCAACAATCTTCCAAAGAGTCTACAAGTCATGGCAGGGTAGGATACAGTCTATTTGGAGTAGCTAGACACAAGGCAGGTAAAGGGAAGTCTGTTTCCTCACCTATAAGACCTCCTGCCACCACCACATTGTCATTCACTTAGCTGATTAAAACTATTTGATTGCCTTGGACAAATGCTGTGTGTTCATTATAGTCTACTGTATGACTATGGCCATGGCTGATCACCATAGGACAGTGAACCTGTCCTAATTCTTCAAATATTCTGACCTGTATTTTAAAATCTCCTCTTTCCTTATGTCTTGGACAATTTAAAATTGTACAATTGCTAGCCTTATCAGGGTCTATTTGACACCATCCCAAACATTTGTGTATATATTTTGGACAACTTAAATCTGTGAAATTGACTAAATGAATATAACCAGTAATGGTAATTTTTATTGTCCCCATGTGATCTATGAAGCAAAAATCTAACCTTGGTTTACATTTTTATTTTGAAAATGCTAAATTAAGGGCCCTCGACTGAATCATGGATAGATGAGAGGCATCACCAGAATTTATGTTTCAAAAAAATTATTTTTACTTAAAATCAGTATTTTAAAAATTACAAAATAGTTGTGACATTAATGCAAACAGACAGTTACAATTTTTCTGAATGGCAGTACAAGCAAAAATATTTTATTTGATGTCAACAAAATAGTCACAATAAAAGAATAAAAATAGTGTGGGCACATGTTATTATTAGATCCAATGCCTGGGATAAAGGCAACAACCCACTGCACCAGAAACTATGATGTCCACGGGAGGCCTGGAGCTGGGATGACTCTAGATTGTCTCTCTGAGTGCTCTTACTTTGACTGAGATGTCTGCAGGCTTATAAAGCCCCTTAAGGCAGTTGGCTGGGTTTGTAGGTATACAGTTTTTTGCAAAGATCCAAATAGTAGCTTTTTGTATTTTTACTCATCTGGTTAAGGGAATTTTTCTTCCAATTAAATATATGGGGTTGCTTTTACTAATTTAAGTTGTCATGGTACATGACAACATCACAGCAGTCTAGTATTAGGCCAGGAGATATACAAAAATAATCTTACTTGTACAGAAGCTAAGACTGTGGTCACCCATAAAGATATCTAGTTGCTTCATTGTGTAGCCTTGTTTAAGACAGACTAAAGATACCTAACACATGGCTTACAATAAGTCTATTTAATATATCTTGGCATATAACTCTCACTATAAATGCTTAATGTATTTAAAACAAGTTCACCCTTAGCAGTAAGTATTAATACAAGTTAATAAGTGGATCAGTAAGTTATCAAAACAGTTTAAATCTATAACATATCTTTAAATATTCATTTGCACGATATACATTTTAGAGTCTGCTTGCTTAGTTCATTGCACTAAGAAATGTTATTTGGCATCTAATGGCTCTGTGGTTAAACTTTTCACACTCTTGAGGCTGAGCTAGTTTCAGGAATACATTTAAAAATATATCAAATGCAAAAACATTTAAAACACTTTAACAATCAGTATCCTACTTTTAGACTTTAAGGCATTATTTTTTGCTAAGTTAGAAAATTTGTATTCAGTAGTTATACAAATAAAACTCAATAATTCTAAGCATTAAGTACTGTAAAACTGCAAAATTGGTAGCTATTAAAAACATATTGCTAATTATAAAGCACAACTGTAATCATATGCTCAAGGAAGTAGAAGCTGATGTCAAAACTGCAAGGTACTCATGCTCAGATCTGCTTATAAATTTATTGAAGTGGAAAGTGACATTTTAATCATACTAATCAAATAATTATTTTATTTAACATTCCTTAGGGCTCATTTGTGAGGTCTAAAGAGGTTGTCATGGGTTGGGTCACTAGGTCTGGCCATTCAGCTATTATCTCTTCCATCCCTGGTCAATTTCCTCTGAGGTGATCCTGGCCATTATTTCTTCAAGTTCGTGATTAATTTATTCATCAGTTAGGATTATTGGGGTGATCAGACCCAGTGGGGACCAGATTAGATTGCAGGCTGTGTAAGACAAGATGTCTGGAAAATGTCCAGATTGCATACAGTATAAAATCCAGCCCCTCTGTGAGCAAGGCATTTTAGATACTTGCTGACCTGTGAGACAGCATTCTGCTGTGGCACAGGCACCAGCAGGTGGGTAAAACATTGATAAACCTGTATGAAATATAGCTGCTGATTTAATTATTGCCATTATTTGCTGCAAAATATATAGTGGGAATGTCCCTGCAATCATTCCCAGCAGGTAACAGGAATTGGAGGATTCTTGTAGTTTGAGGAGAGTTTCCCCTTGAACTACAAACTGTAGCAGTGGTCTGTATTTTTAAGTTTAAGGGCTCGACAGTTCTACGTAAACTATTAACCTCATGCAGTGTTTTAAAGCACTTCAGTGCACTGAGCATGTGAGTCAGGAGACTTGACCTCTGGAAGATTTCCAGATTGCATACGACATAAAATCCATCCCCTCTACAAGAGGGGCGAGCTGAGTGGGACGTGCTTTTCACCGCATGTGGAGACGTGCACCAAGACACACATTTTCACATGTGTCTGGCATGTGAGGCAGACAAGGAGGGCAGAAGGGCACAGAATATTGCAAGTAGGCTGTTTTATAGATGGTAATTGGATCAGCCATTACTGCAGTTGTGGAAAGGAACAAATTAGATAGGAGAGACCTCTTAGATGCTATTGGTGGAGACAGTAGCAACACCTAAATATAAAACAGAGGTAAACTAAATTTACTGGGTAAAATATATCTCACCTGTCCATCCAAAACACTACAATATAAACATTTGTGAGTGAAGTGCATTGTATCAGGAGTAGTGCACTGTGTGTTCTCTACATTATCAAACCACCACCAGACTAACTACATTGAATTGTCACTACATTGTTTTCATGATGGCAAATATGATAGCAACATTTAAAGATGGGACTTTAGGCATAAAATGTATCTACTGCAGCAAGTACTGTGTGGAAACTACTGGTGAATTAGGCCCTTTTACTTGTCAGCAATGTAAAGACATCAAAGATTTAAAAGCAAAAATATTTGGGCTAGAATTAGAAATTAAGAGTTTGAAGCAGTTTGTAGATGTAAATATAGACATCACTAAGGAAACCCTTGAGGAGGATGAGGCAAAGAATGATACTAGCAAGAGTACAAGAGATGAGGATGAAGTAGATGACTGGTGTATGGTAGAAGAAAAAAAGAAATACGAAAAGAAAGAAGGATAGAAGAGAACAAGATCTAACTTATGCACTACAAAATAGTTTTTCACCCTTAATAAGCCTGATGGAAAACACTGAACAGCAGACTAGTGACTTGTTCACATTAGTAAGTGAATAAGTGCAGACAAATGGGAATAGTGAGGGAAACAAGGGCACATTTGACCAAAATGAAACACAAAAGGAAAATACCTCAAACCAAGAGGCAGAAATGGAAATGACACAGGAAAGTGTGACAAATCACATTGAGCTGAAGCAAATATATATATTAGGGGACTCAATGATCAGATATGTTGACCAATATACAACCAGAGGAAATAAAGAAAAGGTGGCCAGCTGCAGGTTCTCAGTGGCAACAATAAGTGACATTGGCAAAATGATACCGAACATCCCAAAACTGGAAGGGGATAAACCTTTGGTGCTACTACATGCTGGTACAAACAATACTAGGAACCAATCGGTGGAAAGTGTGAGTAAAAAATATGAAGCCTTTAAACATGTAACAGATAAATTGAAGGTGGAGCTCATTATATCAGAGTTTTTGCCAGTCCTGAAAGCTAGTTACAAATGGACTAGAAAATTGAAACACATAAATAATCAATTAAGGCAATGGTGCTTAGAAAACAATGTAACATGCATCAAAACTTGGGAGATTTTTTATGGGAAATGCAATCTCTTTGCATATAATGGATTACATTTAAGTAAAGGAGGGAGCAGATTGCTAGGGCATATGTTTGAAAAAGAAATACAATGTACAACTTTAAACTAGAAGCTCAGGGGAGAAGGGAAACCAAATTGTCAGGTATACCAAAAAACACAAGTATAACAAAGGACACTATTGTAAAACAGAGCACAAGATCCCAGTATCAGGATATTAAAACAATACTTATTAATGCTAGAAGCCTAAGAAATAAGACGGATGAACTAGGCTACCTGCTACAACATGAAGATATTCACATCTGTGTCATAACAGATACCTGGTGGCAAGATGACAGTTGGGGAAAAATATACCAGGATACAACACCTTCGTACCAATAGGAATGGTAAAAGACAGGAGGGGTTACCATACTAGTAAGAGAGTCACTAGAAGCATACAAGATAATACCAAAAGTAGAAATGAGGAACCAGTAGAACAAATCTGGATTAACGATTGCAAACCAAAACATAAAAAATCGAATTGAGTATGCCATCGGGCACCTAGCCTAATCACAGGGGAAAACAACAATTTTGAAACACTAAAAGTATTGATTTAAGTAGAAGAGTATTCTTATTGGGTGACTTTAATTATCCTGGGATAAATTGGGAGGATTACACAGGGTTCACAGACTTTGAAAACAACTAGTTGACATCATCGTACTAAATGACTTTGAACAATACTTACGAAAGTACTAGAAGAGAAAGCACACTAGATCTAGTGCTTACTAATATGAACATGTAATAAAAATTGTAAAGTTAGAGATTAAATGACCATAGTATGGTTGTCTTTTGTGTAACAAATGTTATTGAGAAAGAGAGGGTGTGACTGTGCTTAAATGTTGGGAGAAAGCAGACTACAGAGAATGAAACCCTTATGAAAAACTGGAACTGGGAAGGTGATTTTAAGGACAAATGTGCACCAGAAATATGGAACATAATAAAAACACCTTGGAGTACTGTTTCAAAAATATATCCCTGAAAAACACACGTATAATAAAAAAGGAAAGATTCCATCCTGGTTTAACAGAAATATTATAAGATACATACATAAAAAAAGGCAAGCTTACAAAAACTATTAATGTAATCCAACGTTGAATAGGTTATCAAAGTATAAAGAAATAGAAAAAGAAATGTAAAACATTGATAAAAAATGCAAAACAAAATTAGGAACATATAATTGCAAATAAAATCATGGACAACAAGAAAACTTTCTTTGATTATATAAACAGTCAGAGGCAGAGTACAAATAAAATAGACCCACTATATGTGGATGGCAAAATCATTATGGACTAACAAAATATCGCAAACTCTTTCAATGATTACTTTACAGGAGTATTTCAAAATAAAACCAATTATCAGAACCTGAATTCATCATAGGTGGGCCTCCCAAAGTTTCATTACCATAAACAAGAGTACTATATTACAAAAGTTTAAGAAACTAAACAGAAACAAATCACCAAGACTGGATGAGATCCATCCTTGATTATTACAGGAATTAGCTGAGGAACTGGTAGGTCCCTTGTCCCATCTCCTTTTACTATCATTAAAAACAGGTGAGGTGCCCACTGATTGGGTAACGGCAAAAGTAACACCTATTCACAAAAAGGGAGTTAAAACCTCTGTCAAGAGTTAAAGACCCATCAGCTTAACTTGTATAATGAGCAAAATCATAGAGGAATATATAGAAGAAAGTTTAGAAGACCACAAACAGAAATTGGGATATATTGACCACACACAACACAGATTCACACCAAAAAGATCATGTCATACAAATTTATTGTACTTTTATGTACATGTCAGTTGTTCTCTTGACCAGGGACTCCCAGTTGATGTGGTCTATTTAGACTTCTCAAAGGCCTTTGACAAGGTCCCTCATGTGGAATTGATTATATGTTTGATGGAATTGAATGTGGACCAGTATATTGTTAGATGGATTCAATCTTGGCTTAAAAAATAGGAAACAACGAGTGCATATCAGGGGATATATGTCAGACTGGGGAGAGGTATCCAGTGGAGTTCCTCAGGGCTCTGTAGCAGGGCCTACCATATTCAACATTTATGTTTCTTCATTAAAAATATCACAACATTATTGGACAGCTAAGTTTAAAGATGATAGTAAAATCAAATCCATAGTGAGCACTTATAATGATATTGCTATACTCCCAAAAAGAATTAGATAAAATTACTGAATGGGAAAACAAACATAAGATGGTATTTAACACAGATAAGTGGTGTGTCTTACATTTTTGAAAAAAAAAAAACAACTTACAAGCCAGTTATACCCTAAATGAGAAAGAACTTTGAAATTCTACCTCTGAATGGGACCTGGGTATCCTTGCTGCAAATGATTAGAATTTTACTGGACATACAGCTAATGTTGTTAAAAAAGCAAGTACAATCACCAATTGTATATTAAGGAATATTAAAAGCAGAGATAAAACAGTATTCATGCCCTTGTATCTGTCATTGCTGAGTCCCTGACAGAATATGGAGGGCAGTTTTCAACCCGTACCATGTCAGGGACATAAAGCAGCTAGAGGTATACAAAGGAAAACAAGAAAATAAAAAAATAAAAGATTATCACAACCTGACATATAAGGAAAGAATAAATCAGCTAGGTTTAATCAATTTATAATACAGAAGGGTACAAATTGACCTGTGTATGGTATTTGCTACTTTCAAGAATGAAGATCTGTGGGAATGTGTGGGACTGGTAAAGAAAGAGACAACTAAAAACACTAGAGCACATGCATTACACTTAAAAGGGAAACATTTTAGGACTAACAAACAAGGATCATGGTTTAACAAAGGGTAGGAACACTATGGAATATATTACCAGCTGATATAGTAAATAGTGATAGCATTAATACATTTAAATGTAAACGGGATAGTCATAGGGGAACTAAGGAACTAATTTAGACCCGAGTCTATTATTGGTGAAAACTATGGACTCATAGACCTACTTATGATACTTATGATAAGTCACCATCAAATTCAAAGGCATTGTTATTAAGTACAAAATCAAGACATTTCATCAAAAAATCAACTGACATTGTAATAATGTTTTTTTTTTTTCTGCAGCATCGATGAGAAAGTCGATCTAACTCATGGAAATTGATGCACGAGATGAAAAATCCTGATTGCCAGCCAGGAAAATGCTGCCAGCTCCATGCACCTTGTGTTTGGCACACCCCACCGCTTGTGGAATTCGAAAGCTTTTGAAAACCTGGCCACAGATGTAAACAATATCTCAAATTTTGATCAGTTAATGATTTGTAAACTGTTACTATGTTTCATCTAAGTCTTCTCATTTCATGTCTATACAGTCCTAAACTTCCTATCCTTTTTTTACAGTTTAAATCCTCCAATTCCCTGATCATATTTGTTGTTTTTCTCTGGACCTGTTCCAGTCTGTTCACATCATTCTTATTTTGTGGTATTCAAATCTGCTGACAATACTCTAGGTGTACCTGTATCATTGCCCTATAAATAGGCAGGATCACCTTGTTATCCCTACTGGTAATATTTTTCTTTATACACGACAGTATATGATTACATTTCTTAACTAACAGATCATAGTGCCTACAATGTTTAAGACTACCCTCCACTGTAATACCAAAATCTTTCACAATCTGAATCGTTTAAGACTGTGCTTCCAATGGTATATTTTATTTTGATTATTGTACCCAAAATGTATTACTGCACATTTCTCAGGATTACATTTCATCTTCTTTAAAAGTGACCACACGTGTAACTCATTTATTTTCCCTTGTAGTCTATCCACATTTTCCGGAGTATCAACCACATGTCCAACGTTTGCATCATTCACATATGTTATCATCCACCCACCCTGAGACACCTGCATGCTTGAAGTGAATATATTGAAAAGTGCTGGCCTGAGGACAGACCCTTGAGGTACTCCAGCAGTCACTTCTACCTTATCAGATTATTGGCCGTTTGATCTGACAACCTGTGTCCTATCAGTAAACCAAGACCTTATCCAATGTATTAGTATAGAACTGAGATTGCTTTTAATTAGACACCTGACTAATTCTGCATGTGGCACAGTATCAGATGCCTTACTAAAATCCAAATAGATGACATCTACTGGTTTTCTACCATCAAGAGCAAGGCTAACTTTTTCAAAGAAGTTCATTAAATTTGTCAGACATGATCTCCCTTGACTAAATCCATGTTGCGTAATGTCCCATAAGTTGTTTTTGTTTATAAAGTTATTTACTTTATCTCTAATAATTGTCTCTAGTAGGTTTCCAACAACAGAAGTAAAACTTAAGTTCTGTCATTTTTTACCAAAGCTCTGCTACCCTTCTTAAATATTGATGCAACTATTGCTTTCTTCCATGCCATGGGTATCCTCCCCTGGTTAAAGCTTGAATTAAATATCAGGGTTAATGTCCCCAGTGAGTTCCTGTCCCAGTTCTTTAAGTAGCTTACGATGTAGGCCATTAGGACCTGGTGATTTGTTTATTCTTAGGTTATTATGGAGCTTTAAAGCTACATGCTTTGCATACCCATTGGTAGAGCAGTTGGATTTCCGCTTGCAATGCTGGTGACCTGGGTTTGGGAATAGACTTGGGTGCCAGAAGGCTGACCAGGGGGAGAAGGCTTGATCATCTGACTACTGCTCGCTTTCTCCTGGGGGAGGGAGGGTCCACAGCCTGGTGCTTCTGGACTCCTGGCAGAGGCCGGAGGAACAGCAATGCATCAGGCCACCACCACATAGGGAGCATGATGGTCGTTGGCATGTGCCTTGATGTCAGTGGCACACCACACTCCCAAGGGGAGAAAATGGGAAATGGAACTCCCTGTCCAGACTGATGACAGTTGCTGGCCACTGCTACCACAAAGCTCCCAACATCCTATCCTGGACCACCTCAGCAGCATCCTGGGCCAAGGTAAGAGTAGTGCGTTGGATGGCCCCCACTGCAGCTTCCCCCTAAGAGGGGGTGGCCCCATCTGGTGAATGATTATGCCAGGCTGCCCAGGGAGGGCTGTGATGTGGGTTGGTGGTTAGCAGCAGGGACAGAGTGCCAGTGGGGTCCTAGGTGACCTGAAGGAGTGACTGGTCAGAGAGCACGGGGAGGAGCAAAAACATAATAATTACGTACTTTTCCACCATAACAGGTAAATTTCCCTGTGGTATTTCTTCCTTACTCAGCTTAGATGTCTGAAATACAGAGCCAAAGAATCCAATTAGGATGTTGGCCATCTGATCTTCATTATCTAATATTTTATCTTTGTCCTTCAGTGGCCCCACTACCCTTTTATCTCCTTTATTGATCTTACAAAGGACTAAAAAGTCTTATTATTGTCTTTTGATTATGTAGGTATGTCAAGTGATTTTTGTGTTTTAGCTTCTTTAATGTTAATTTTGTAACTCCTATCTGCAATCTTACTGTATACTCTATCCATAAGGCTGGGTCCCCCATAGATTTTGCCTTTCTGATTAATTTGCTTTTCTTTTTGATTTTCCTTAGCAATCTCCTAGCCATACCAGTATTTTCTCTCCTTTATTATTTTTAAATGTCTGGGGCACAAATTTATCCTTCGATTTTCTATTCTTTTCTGCTAGTATGTTCCACATTTAGTCTGTATCAGTGCAAACTAGCTCCCCTCTCAGGTTCCATCTATTGAATTCATACCTCATGGTTTTGAAGTTTGCTCTATGAAAACAGTAACATTTAGTCTTTCCTCTGAACTTCCTGACTTTACACCCCACACTGAAGGAGGCGATGTTGTGGTCGCTGTCCCTCGAAGTTCTCTAGTCTTACAATTTCTTATTGATTCCCCCAGACCACTTTAAATAATGTCCAGTATATTAGAACCCCTAGTTGTCTCATTAACATATTGTTTCAGGTTTAGCTCAATTAGCCTTTTACCTAACAACCTATCCTGTCTTGTCCCACCGTCACCTGACCTCCTATCTATCCCCAATAGGTTGAAATCCCCCATTAAGATGATTTTATGTTGATCCATAAATTGCTCTATTTCATTAATTAATATCTCATCCTTACTCTCTGATTGGTTAGATGGTCTAGAACAGATCCCTAGTAGGATGTAGTTGCTGCAATGTTTACAAATTTTAACTTAGTTTCATTTTCACATGCCATAGGCAGTAATATTTCATCAGCCCGTAGTGTATTAAAAGATCAAGAAAAAAAGAGATGATTTGATACCTTTTATTGGACTAAAACATAGATGTTACAAAAAAAAAATAGGAGCTTGAACATTTGAATTACTTGTTAAGAAGGGGAGCCATGCTTTCTACAGAACGTTTCATTTTTTTCCTTATTGGCATTAAGCAGAGAATTGCAGGATTCCATTAAAAGTGTAGTAACTTTATAACCAGAGGGAGTGAGATACAACTGACGTTGCTTGATTTCTGGGGTTGAGACCTAGGATTTGGAAGGATATTTTTGCAACATTTTAAGTGTCCTGCTGGCTGAGGAGTGAGTTCATTTTTTCCCTGGATTCAGCAGAGTGGTTTGTGTAGGAGCAGTGGTCTAGTAAATTGTGGTGTTAGTTGAATTACTATAAAGGGCAGTACTCACCAGGGTGGTGGAGCAGTTGTGTATTTGATTGTTTCTAACAGTCACCAGTGGCTGTGGACTACCCTCAACCCTTCCCACACCCACACCCCTGGCATGGCATTTATTTTATAGCCAAAGTTCTGACATCACTTCCTCAACAGGTCTTGGGGCAGAACTGTCATATTCTTAATAACCCAGCACAGTGCGTAAAGAGTAGGTACGCACCACAAATAATAAAAAAATATATATGTGTGTGTGTGTGTATATATATTACATATTGTATATTATAAGGGAGAGGGACATGTGGGGAGTGGTGCAATGCACTGGCTGTGGGGCAGCAGTTTTCTGGGAGACATTCTGGAAACTGTGTTGCTGTCCTATTTGCAGGCAACTGTCAGCTCTGAGGGAGGAGGTTGCCCACCTCCAGGCAGAACTAGCAAGGACTAAGGAGTCCTCCCCCACCCAAGAGCACCACTGCCACAACCACTGCCTTAGAGCTTGCCAAGTATGAAAAGCAGTTGGACCACAGTGGGTTCTGGGAGGATGCGGGTGGTGGAACAGAGGTGTAGCCCCCTAGTTGTACCCCTACACAAGTCATATGCCATTCTGGCAGAGCAAGGTTCCTCTATGATGGCACTCTCAGTGGAGACAAAGAAGAATGCTGAGGACATTCACAAGGAGACCCACAAAAGGGTGGCAAGGGACACCATAGGGAAGGAAACAGCTCTGATGGGGACTCAATTGTTAGGGTAAAACTGAGAAGGGAGAGGAGAAGGAAGGAGGTGCCTGCCTGGTGCCATGGCTTGGAGGACAGGAAGCAAATCCTCAGGATTGCAGAAGCAGCATCACAGGAGAGGGAACTAGATATCATTGTCCACCTTGGGACAAATGACCTAGCTAGGCATTGGATCAGTGCAGTGCAGAATGAATTTGTGGAGTTGTAGAGGGTCCTCAGATAGGTAACAAGCATGGTAACCTTCTCAAAGGTGCTGCCAGTCCATGGCAGGGCTGAGACTAGGGTACTGCACACCATGCAGTTTAATGAATGGTTGCAAAATTGGAGCAGAGCACAGGGCTTTGGCTTCACTGGGGACTGGGGGTCCACCTGGAGAGAGATAAAGGTCTATACGGGCATGATGGTCTGCATCTGTCCACGAAGGGAACCAAGCTCCTAGGTGACAGGTTTAAATGCTTCCTTGGCAAGCTTTTAAACTAGCCAATGGGGGAGGTGCTGATAACAGGCAGAACATTTCAAGCCTTCCCCCACAAAACATGGCAGGTAGTAAGGTAAACACTGAGGTACAGAGCTCAACACAGGACAGGACAGGGGTAAATGGAAAAAATAGACACAGGCAATAAGAGCAGGGATGGGGAAAAAAGAATAATGCCAACATTAAATGGAGGGCAATGAGTACCAATTCCCCATAGTCTAGGAAACACACTTCCTGAACTAGTAGCCCTGATGGAAGATGAACAATTGGATATTGTGGCAGTCACGGAAACATGGTACACAGAGAACCATGACTGGGATGTCAACATACCAGGGTACACAATCTATAGAAGGGACAGGGAAGGTAAAAGAGGAGGTGGAGTAGCTCTATACATAAGGGAAGGGATCAAAGCTACAGAACTAAAAAGTAAAGGGGGAGGACAAGAGGCACTCTGGATCACCTTGGAGACAGGGAATGGCATCACAATCCACACAGGGGTTGTATACAGACCCCCATCTCAAGGGGAGGAAATGGACAAGAAAATGATAGAGGACATTCTCAAAATGGCTGAAAAAGGGGAGATACTGTTGATGGGGGACCTGAATATGCCAGATGTTAACTGGATGACATGTACTGCAGCCACATCCAAGAGCAGGGTCATTCTCGATGCCCTGCAGGGGGCAGGCCTTAGACAGCTAGTGTTGGAACCCACTCGGGAGGGAGCAATACTAGACCTGGTACTCTCAAATGGAGAGAGGATCACAAATTTGAAGTCAGTAGACATCTGGGAACAAGTGACCACTGCACAGTGTGCTTCTTAATGAGCACAACCATGGAGATAAGCCATACAAAAACAACTATACTGGACTTTAGAAGGGCCGACTTTGGCAAAATGGGTGAATACCTGAAGAATGCACTAGCAAATGGCCAAAAAGGAGGGGTGGAAGAACAATGGAGAAAAATCAAAACTGCCATCATAGAGGCAACAAACCTTTGTGTGAAACAAATAAAGAAAACAAAGCGGAGTAAAAAACCACTATGGTTCTCAAAAAAGGTGGCAGGGAAAGGTAAGGAGAAAAAGGCTGCATTCAGAAAGTATAAGGAATCACAGAAGGATGCGACAGGGAACTGCATCAATTAGAGCAGAAAGAAGTGGGAAGACAGTCAGAATAGCAAAGGTCCAAACTGAGGAAATAGTAGCCAACTCCAGTTAAAGAGGGATAAAACCTTTTATAGGTACGTTAGGGAGCATAGAAAGGTTAAGAGAGGGATAGTAAAGATTAATAAAGGAGAGGAGAGGTGGGCAGAGGGAGACAGTGAAAAGGCAGAGATACTGAATGAATACTTTTGCTCAGTATTCACAAAAGAAGATGAGGAGGAGTTACCTAAACCAGATAATAGAAGCAATCTGGGTAGGGGGTTGACACAAGTCCATTCACAGGAGAAAGAGTCCTGAAAGAACTCCTTAAACTCAAGGTGGACAAAGCAATGGGGCCTGATGGGATGCACCCCAGAATCCTAAAAGAACTAAGGGAGGACCTAGTGACACCACTGACCACACTTTTTAACAAATCATGGCAGGATGGGGTGGTACCTAAGGGCTGGAGGAGGGCAGAAGTGATTCCTGTTCACAAAAGTGGGAGCAAGGCAGAAGCAGGAAACTACAGACCTGTAAGTTTGACCTCAGTGGTAGGGAAAATGATGGAATCACTTCTGAAAGAAAGAATTGTTAAGTACCTAGAGGCCAGCAGAGCACAGGACCCAAAGCAGCATGGATTTACAGCAGGAAGGTCATGTCAGACAAATCTAATTGATTTCTTTGACTGGGTGACCAAAGTAATAGACCAGGGAGGGGCTGTGGATATGGCCTATCTAGACTTTAGAAAGGCATTTGACACAGTCCCACACAAAAGATTAATAATCAAGTTAGCCAGCCTGAGAGTGGGTCCCAGGGTGGTAGCCTGGGTAGCAAACTGGCTGCACAACAGGACACAGAAGGTAGTAGTGAATGGAACACATTCCGAAGAAAGGGGGGGTTACTAGTGGAGTATCTTAGGGCTCAGTACTGGGTCCAGTCCTCTTTAACATCTTTATAGGTGACATTGCAGAGGGTCTGGAGGGAAAGGTATGCCTCTTTGCAGATGACACAAAGATCTGTAACAGAGTTGATACACAAGAGGGGGTAGAAAAGATGAGCAGGGACTTGGCAAGGTTGGAGAAATGGTCAGACATATGGCAACTTAGATTCAATGCAAAGAAGTGCAAAGTAATGCACCTGGGAAACAAAAACCCAGGAGAAGAGTACACAATAGCAGGGGAGGTACTAACAACAACAAAAATGGAAAGAGACCTGGGGGTAGTCATATCAGATGACCTAAAGGTGGGTAAGCAATGTGAGAAGTTGATAAGAGAGCAAGGGGGATACTGGGATGCATAGGAAGGGGCATCACAAGTAGAAAAGGAAGTGGTTATCCCTCTATACAGACAGTTGGTGAGACCCCATCTGGAGTACTGTGTGCAGTTTTGGAGACCTCATCTATGCAAGGACATAGACAGGATGGAAACAGTCCAGAGGAGGGCAACTAAAATGGTGCAGGGTCTGCATCAGAAACCATATGAAGAGAGACTGAGAGAGCTTAATATGTATACCCTTGATGAAAGGAGGGACGGGGGGCATGATAGAAACTTTCAAGTACCTCAAGGGAATCAACAAACTCCAGGAGGGTAGCATTTTTCAGAAAAAGGGATGTGTAAGAACAAAGAGGAACAATTTAAAGATAGAGGGAGGACGACTCAGGGGTAATGTGAGGATTTTTTTTTCACAAAGAGAGTGGTGGATACATGGCACCGCCTTCCTGGGGAGGTCGTTGGGTCTAAAACAGTGGGAGAATTCAAACATGCATGGGACAGACATAAGGCAATTATAGTGGGGGGTTTGCAGGAAGTAGGCTGTTGGCTAATTAGAATCTTCAGCTTATCCAGTAGGTAGGGAAATGAACAGACTGGGTGGGCCAAGTGGTCCTTATCTGCCATCAAAGTCTATGTTTGTATGTTTCTATGAAATTCTTCATCAGAAAAATAACTGTTGGTTTGAAAGAGCATACTTTCTTAAAGTCCAGATCATGCATAAAAAAACATATGTAAAATTGTTAAAATCCCATTGGCTCAGGCTGCTTTTTAAAAATAAGCATTGATGGAACAACAGAGTTCCATCACAAGAAAGGTACGTCAAGGTCAAATGTGCTGAATTGGTAAGTTTCTTCCCTCAGAAAAGCCATGGAACATAGAAGATGAATTAAGTTTGAGAAATACATACTATATAATGTTAAAAGTCTTCTAAATAAGAACATGTATTTGTGTTAAGCAAAACTGTGGGTTTAAAGACAATCTGTCCTGGTATAAATTAAACATCAACCAGCTGTTTCCCATATTTATACAGTGTAAGTACTATTCACATATGTTTGACTTAAAAACAATGTACAATAAGTCAATATTATTCATAGATATTTAAACTTATATTGTTTAAAATGAAATGTTGTAACTCTGTAACAAGTGACTAGAGTTTCTGCACATTCAACACCAAAACCTAACCCAGACCTCCTTGTAATTGAGATGCTGTTATCCTAATAATTCCATGTATCAACATGTATCCATGTATACCTAATAATCCGTACTATTAAATAACAGTTCTAGCAATCCAAATAAAAAAATGAGGGAATCAACACTCTGCCACCACATTCAACCCCTGCCAAGTATTAATGTATCATTAAAAATCAAACTTAACAAAGACCCCCTAGTAATTGAGATCATGTATCCTAATATGTCCATTCTTTAATAATGTGAAAATATATAATCAAACTGCTGTATATGGTAACAGTCCTAGAAATCTGAAACAAAACCAAAGGGAATTACCCCCCCCCAAGACCACTCCTATGCATTGATAACTGATCAAGCAGAATCATATAACCATTTTGTAAGTGAACAAGTAGTCATCACATAACTTAACCCAACAGTGTCATGTGCTAGATGCCAAGAGTTTGTGCACATAAAAGAAACAGGCACAAACACCAAGTACCTAGTAAATGAGATACTGTACCTAAAATATCCATGTATGAACATGTAACTGTATATAAGCTTTACCCCATAACACCAACCCACCCACCCCCTAATTTTTGGGTGGGTGAAACCTCCATAATGATAACCAATTAAAAGGGATTCTATGACCATTTAGTATTAAAACATACAACAAAAACAAAATGTACTACCATTACATGTCCATTCATTGTTCCTGAAGTAAGTGAAAGTTTAAGTACTTTAATGTGAGATAAAATCTAAATCAGTGTTCACATTTAACATTATATACTATGTATTTCTTCAGCTTAATTCATCTGTATGTTTCGTGGCTTTTCTCAGGGAAGAAACTTACCAACTCAGTACATTTGACCTTGACACACCTTTCTTGTGATGGAATTCTGTTGTTCCATCAATGCTGATTTTTAAAAAGCAGTTTAAACCAATGCAATTTTAACAATCTTTCTTCTGTTTTTTTATGCATGATCTGGACTTTAAGAAAGTGTGCTCTTTCAAACCAACTGTTATTTTTCTGATGAAGAAGTCTATGTAATTCAAAAGCTCAAGCTCATATTTTCTTTTGTAACATCTATGTTGGCCCAATAAAAGGTATTAAATCATCTCTTTTCTCTGTATCTTTTGTCACAAGGACCAATATGGCAAAATAACTAATTTTCTGTATCCCCATACTGTATTAGAACTATATATATAGAAACTTCTTCTCTTCTTCCAGTTCTATCCTTTCCAAATAGGTTATATATGGCTATTTCTTTACTTCATGTATCATCAATGTTTCACCATGTTTCCTTAGTACCTGTAACCTCCATTTTTCTACATACAACACTGAAACAAAGAAACATAGACTCTGGTGGTGGAGAAGGGCAGCTTGATCCACCTAGTCTGTCCATTTTTTCATCCTTAACTTTTGCTACAGACTATACTTGATCTACATTGCTGACTCTTATCCCCATTTTCTTACCCCCATTATTCCCTTATGACTGTCTCAGGCATTTTCAAACCCTACCACTGTTTTTGCCCCGACCACCTCCACTGGAAGTTTGTTCCAGAAATCCACCACTCTTTCTGTAAAGAAGTAATTCCTCACATCTCTCCTGAATCTACACCCTCCAGTTTCATAGCATTTCCTTGTTCTAGGGTAACATGTTTCAAAATATATGGTTTTATGTGATAACAGTGAGTTTTTATAGTGCCGACCACAAAGAGCAAAGGAAACAGCAAGCAACAGGAAAAGGGATGACCGCTTCAGTACCTGGTCAGAAGAGTGCTACATTAATAGGGCCAGCCAAGGGAAACGCTTGGTGAGGCTCTTCAGGATTCTACTTGTCTTATCTATGAAGTACATGGACAGCGACTAGTAAACGCAAATGGCTAGTGCTGTAAATCCCTACTTGCACTTCAGCCATGCGCCTCCACTGGTCACTGTCCATGGTACTCCATATGGACAAGGACAGCAGAATCCAAGAGCCTCACAGTTGCTCCTGTGGCACAGAGGGTTGTGGCACAGTGTAGTTTAGCCAGCAACAGGGGGAGATCAGGGTTCTAATCCTGGTCTCTGAAATTTTTAGCACATTTGGAGTTTGATTTTTTTTCACATGGGGCCATGGAAACAGTATTCCATGGTCCCACAAATTTTAACCTTCCCTGGGATCTGCTCCCCCTCAGAGTGACAATCTTATAGACCGGGAGGGTGGGGGCTGAGTCCCTTGTGTTTGGGAGTTCAGGGGCATAGCTCCCCACAAAAGTAAAAATGGCACCATTGTTACTGCACACTCCCTGCCAATGCTGTTCTTGTCGGCACTCTTTGGACCCAGTGTCACCAGTTTCACATGCACCATTGCAAACAGCCACAGTCACTTCTTTTCTCAAGAAAGGAAGCCAAACAAATATTTTTATGCAGGGGCTATGCCACCCACAACCTTTTTGAGGGGGGCAAGCCTCCTGCACCTCCCAAAATTATTATAATCAACTCTGGTGGGGCAGACACAGGAGAAAGAAGAGACACCCCCCCCCAAAAAAAGTTCCACCACAGCCAGACACGACCCCCGGTCCATGTGCTCCAGGGCTGATGGCTCAAACCACTACACCAAACAGCCAGCTCACCAATGTTTGTCCAAACACAGCCCCATATTCTGCTTCAGTGAGTGTAGCTCACTGCTACATTCACTATACACTACTCGCTCACTTTCACTTCTATTCCTACGGTGCAATTGATTCACATCACATGCCAGAAATACTCCCTCATGTACCTTATTAACCCCTGAGAGGTATTTAATGGTATCTGTCATATCCCTTTCTTCCTGTCTTCCAGGATGTACATATTGAGCTCCTTTATCATAGGACTATTGATGCCGACCCTGCTCCATTTTGTTTGCCCTCTCTGGACCACCTCCATTCTGTCTATGTTCTTTCTTAGATGTGATCTCCAGAACTGGACACAGATCTCAAGGTGGGTCCTACAAGTTATCTTGATAGGGCAACACCACCTCCACCTTTCTGCTCGTGCTATGCCTGCATATGCAAGTCAGCATCCCACTAGCCCTCCACATTGCCTTGTCACACTGGCTGGCCACCTTACCCTTGACTACATCTCACCAGATTCCTCAAACTCCTTGCATAGGATAGTAGTATTTTCCAGTTTTTATTGTTTGTATTTTCACTGTTTCTTTTTTGTAATGTTCCTAGTAACTACCACCGAGTTTCCAGACCCTCCAGCTGTACCCTTGTTAGAAGTAGCCTTTTAATCACAGTCATTATCTCCTACCTCATTCCCCTTGACAATTAGTTTAAATATTCCCTTATCCTTTTATTTATGGTGTCATCTAGCATCCTTGCACTCAGCCTATTTAAGTGGAGTCCATCACTTCAGTATAAATCCTGACGGTAAACGTTGTACAAATTTTGAATAAATCTGACCCCTTCTTTTTCAGTCCAAGTTTTTGACCAGTTATTAATCTTTCTTATTGCTGTAGTCTTTCCAGCTCCCACTCTGAGAGTATACAACTACCACACGCCCTTTCTGTTTTGAAGTACTACCTATATTTTTTTAAATCTTTTTTAATATCATCATCCATCCTGTGCTCCATATCATCCATCTTGTCATAGAGTGTCACTATTGACTTCTCCCAGATAACTTCGTAGGCCTTCCAGATTCTCCCTTACATCCTTTACGTTTGCCCTTTCCAGGCAGCAAACTGTTATTCTTTCTTTCTACCCATACTAATAGTTGTGTCAGTAAATTGAATTACAGAGTCACCTACTATAAGTAGATTAGGCTCAGTTTTCTTTTTTTGTTGTCTGCCTACTCCATCTCTTCTAGAAGTTCTACACTGTCACCCTGTTGTTGTAGAGAGTCATATCTATTTTTTATGTTCAAATGGCAGGGACATCAGCAGTTCTTCCCCTTCCGTTACTACTTCTACACTCAATACGTGTCCATGATGGTAGATCTTCCCCTTCATTCTCCTCCTGGTGACCTTTCTCCTCTAATTGGTTACATTTCCTTTTATAACCCCCAGCTGACACCAAGCCCATCTCAGTCTGAACCTTTAAATCCTGATTAGGTATGTTTACTTTTGTTACTGAGACATCTAGCATGCTGTCCACTTAGGCTTCAAAATTTGTATTGCTTTCTGGAACATTTATTGAATCTGTTAATCCCCTTATTTCCTTTTCCAAAGACATAATATAATGATATTTAGTGTAAGTAAATTCATTATTTCTTTTTTTATATTTAAATGCTTTATTTATTTTTAAAGCATATACACAAAAATGACAGATTACCAGACAATGCATTACAATACAATACACTACACTGCATAAGCCTCCCCCTCCCCTCACCTGCCCATGGCATCGACTTAACTTAGTTTTGTGGCTCCCAGCCATTTCCACATTATGGAATACTCATATAGAGTACAATGTTTGCAATTTGTTCCATCGTCTATCAAACCTAGGCACACAGTTATTTACAATAGCGACAATCTTCTCCACAGATAAGTTGACTAAGAGTTTCTGTAACCATTCAGTATAAGATATTACTTCCCCATCCAGCCAGTGTCTGAGTACCAGCTTTTTGACTGACATGGCTATCATATTTATGTGAAACTTCCTTTCTGTAACAGGTATGAGAGAATAATCTCACTAGCAGGTTAATGGCTCTATATGACCCATTACACCCAATAAAGGACCAGTCCTTTGTTTAATTAGGGACCAGAGGGAGCTATTTTGGACAATCCCAAAAATATGATACAAGAATCCCACCCTGTCCTGCAATGGTTACATATTGCATTGGGGTCCTTACCCATTTTAGCCATCTTTTCTGGGGTATAAAACATATTATGATAATCTATTACTGCATTAGCTGCAGTCTATCTTGAGATGCGTACCTGTGTGTGTCTTGCCAAATTTTGGTCCAGTTAAATGTTTCTCTGAAACTGCTTAACTCAGTACTTAGAGGCTCCCACCGTGTTTGGGAAAGCTTTCTCCAAAAGGTTGGAGTAGATCTCGGAAATGGCATGTTGTTCTGTAGCAAGCATGCTGATATGCCCAATAAATTCCCTTTCCTTTCCTGTTTCACTATTCAGCTGGGATTTAGCTATCATATGTCTGAGTTGGGACACTTTAAAGCTAGATTTGGGGTCTAGTTTATTATTTTTAATAATATCATCCATTGTATGGACTCTTCCGTTGTCCCATAGGTCTGCTGTTTGCTTCCCAGTTAGTAGTGGGTTCCAAGTATTTGTAATCATACGACCTCCAGTTTTGTAGTTCGGATTTCCACCACCAGTTGATTTGGATCCTTATAGTGTCTGTAAGATAAGGAAGTACAATCTCATATGCACTTTACCGATGCTCCTATTGGATTATCCCTAAGTGCAAGAGGGAGTAATTTAGGTGATATATACATAAGAGGTACAGGGGATAATTTTTGAGCTTCTATAAGCTCTTTCTCTAGTAATAGTCAAATGGGTCTGTATTGAGTTGGGTCTGAATCTGTGTTTTGGTTCAGCCATCTCAGATACTTTGCTGCTTGACTCGCTCAATAGTAAAGTTTAAAGTGTGGAAGTCTCAGTCCACCTTTAAATTTAGGGGTTGTTAGTTTGTTATAAGCCATATGGGCCTGTTTATTTTTCCAAATAAATGCAGTGAGTAGGGAGTGTACTTTAGAGAACCATGATTGAGGTAGCCATAAAGTCAACATTTTTGATGGGGTAAAATAAACAGGGTAATATATTCATTTTAACTAAATTAATTCTTCCCCAGAGGGATAATGGTAACTTATTCATCTATCTAAGTCCTGTTTGATAACCTGTACCAATGCTTCAAGGTTGTTTACTCTGGAAGATTTTGTGCTCCTTGTTAGGATAATACCGAGGTACTTCAGTTGTTTATATTCCCACTGCACACCTAAGCCTTCCACTTCACATTTATGGGTGACCATATTTAAAGGAAAAACTTTAGATCTCTCCAGGTTCAACTTGTAGTTGGAAGTGCCCTGAAATCTTGAATCACTTGTAAAGATTTGTTTACTTACTGTCTTGGGTTCATCAGATGAAGGAGTATATCATCAGCATACACTGATAGTTTGAGTTCCTGAGTCCCAATTAGGGGTGGGAGAAACTGCCGTTTCCTCTTCCGCGGAATGTCTGCGGAACTTCCGTAGAAATTAAGGGACTTTCTTGGAAGTTTCTGAACTTCTGCCTGTGGTGGAGCACAAAACTTCCAAGAAAGTTACAGGTGTAATTTCACCTGGAAATTAAGAAAATAAGCCCTGGTGGCTAGTGATCCCTCCCCCCACCTGTCCCACATGTAAAAAATGATCCCTGGTGAATAGTGGTCCCTCCCCTCCACCCTGTAATCCACCCACCACCATGAAATGTACAGTAACCCCCCACCTCCCAGCACCCCTATCTCCACTGTCCTGTTAAAAAAAATCTCTGGTGTTCTAGTGTTTTTTTTTTTCATTTAAACCCCCTCCCAATTCCCAGTCCCAAAACCCTGGTGATCCAGTGCTCCCCACCCAGTCTCCCCAGCAACGAGGTGTCCCACACCATAAACTCCAACAGCAGCAGACCAACACAGCCCTCCTCTCTCTCCTCCAAGGCCGGCCTGCTGATTGAGCTATCATGAATGAGCAGATGCATACCACTCATTCATTGACAGCTCAGTCGGTGGGCAGGGTATGCAGGAGAGAGGAGGGCTGTGAGTCCACCACTGCCAGGGTTTATGATGGGGTGGGAGCGGGTCAGGGACACCTGGCTGCTGGGGAGACTGGTTGGGGGCACTGGATCACCAGGAATGGTATTTGGAACTGGGGATCAGGGGGGGTCTAAATTAAAGAAACAAAACCACTAGACCACCAGAGATTTTTTTTAACTGGACAGACAGTGGAGATAGGGATGGAAGGGTACTGTGCATTTGGTGGCAGGCAGATTATCAGGTAAAGGGGAGGGACCACTGGCCACCACGGATAATTTTTTTCATGTGGGGCAGGTGGAGGAGTGACCACTACATTAGCCACCAGGGCTTTTTGGGGGGCAATTTAATTTAAGAAGTGGTGATCATAGGTGGAAGTTCTGCAGAAGTTCGGAAATCAATTTCCGAACTTCCATGGAAGCGAAAGTCTGACTTTCGCTTGAATTCCACCTGTGTAAGATGATTTTTGCCCACCCCTAGTCCCAATGTTTATTCCCTGAATCTCAGGGTCCATTTTGAGCTGGGTTAAGAGGGGTTCTAGGTATAGGTCAAATAAAAGAGGGGACAATGGGCAACTCTGTCTGGTACCCGAGAAAAGAGGGAATCTTCACGAGAAAGTTCTATTACAGTATATATGAGCACTAGATGTAGTGTATAAAGATTGGATACATTGCACAAAAAGAGAAGGGAGACTGAACCTGTGTAATACTCTGAAAAGTAAGTTCCAGTCTACCCTACCGAAGGCTTTCTCTGCATCCAGTGACATCAGCACAGCAGGATTTGTGCTATTCCTGGACACAGAGAATATATGGTCTAGTTTCCTGGGATGGTCCGAAGATCTACCTGCCATGAAACCCACTTGTTCTGTGCAGATCAGAAAAGGCATTACCTGTTTCAGCCTAATGGCTAAAATTTTGGCCAATATCTTGAGGTCATAGTTTAGCAGTGAAACTGACCTGTAGTTTGATACTAGTTCTGGGTACCTCCCCTCTTTGTGCAATATCACGATCAGGGCTTTGAATAGATGGGGGTCAGTGCCATCCCCTTTCAGTATAGTGCAAATTAGTAGAAGCAACCATGGAGACAGTTCCATCCCCATTTCTTTGTAAAAACTGAGGAAGAACCCATCAGTCCAGGGGCTTTGTCTAGAGACAAAGTGTTGATTGCTAGTTGAATGTCATGTTCTGTGATGGGAGCAATCAGCCCTAGTTGCTGTTCCATGGAGAGCCTAGGTAGATAAGTTAGCTAGATAAATTCTAAATTCTAAATGTAGACCTAAGCTGATGTCAATCAGTACAGAAACCCCAATAATAGTAAATAATAAGTCTTCATCTCAACCAAATATTAATTCTACATTATTATTAAATGAGTGTTCAAGCTCCTTAATCAATGCCCATCATATACTAGACTCACTCCCCACTGTCACTAGGACCTTAGTTCCACCTATGGACATTACTGAATCAAACTTTCAAGACTCTACACGTCAAGTCTATGTATTAGGGGACTCTATTATTAAACATTTGGACAGGGCAATTTGCAATCCAGATAAGGCTACAAGAACATGCTCCAGTTTTAGGGGAGCAAAGATCGCCGATATTACCAAAATGGTCAATGATATACTTATGGATGCTGGAAATAACCCCTTGGTCATTATTCATGTAGGCACCAATGATATAAATTGAAACAGTTCCCTACAGATCAAAAAAGACTTTGTGGCTCTAAACAACTTACTTGTAGAGAGGGGATGTACCATATGTTTTCAGAAATACTACCAGTTCCCAGGGCAACTGATAATATAACTTGTCAAATTAAGGAAATTAATGAATGGTTGAGGAAATGGTGTTTTAAACAAGGCATGTGTTGCATTCCACACTGGGAGAAATTTGATGGCAGGGAATCCCTCTTTAGTTGGGATGGATTGCACCTCAGTAGGAGGAAGTGTCTCATTGGCAAAACAAAAGGTACTGTTATTAATAAACATTTAAACTAAATAATTTGGGGGAGAACTGGAGTATTCCAAATTCTCTTAACATAGAAAATAATGCTAGTACTGGGAAAACACTTACCTTTCTGTCCTTTAATGCAAGATCTCTAAATTCCTTAAAAATGGCAGAACTTTCAGCAAAATGTATCCAACTGGACTTAAGTATCATTGCCATTACTGAAACTTGGTGGGATCAATCTTCTCTTTGGACTAGAAATATTCCAAATTATAAACTTTATCATAAGGACAGAATAGACAGCAAAGGTGGTGGTGTATGTCTGTTTGTTAGAGAAGATATTACCGCATATAAAATTCCATCAACCACCTTGACTGAATCAGTATGGATTTCTATTCAACCAATTGATCATCCCAAAATTAACATAGGGGTGTGCTATAGACCACCATCAGCAGATATCCAATATACTACTGAATTATTAAACTTAATATCGGAATTATCCCAGGAAAATGACATTCTAATCTTTGGGGATTTTAACATTCCTGGTATAGATTGGAATCTGAATATGAGTAATAATAACCATGAATGGTTATTTATGAACACAATTACTGATTTAGGTTTGGACCAATTGGTAAATCAGCCTACACGTGGCAATAATATTCTGGACCTTGTAATTGTAAATGAAGGCTTTAATATCGCAGGGACTAATATTATATCACCTATTGGCAACAGTGATTATAATTCCATATTTGTTAATACTCACTTACAAACTCTCAAAATGAATAATAACTTCCAACTCAGGAATTACAATAAAGCAAATTTTACTAGGATCAATCAGGAATTAACAAGAACTGATTGGTTCAAATTATTTAAAGATAAATGAATAAATTAAATGTATACATGTTTAATAAATATTATTCATTCTCTAGAGGATAAGTATATTCCTCTAAAGTCAAAATGCAATAAAAAGGTAAAATTCCTGTCTGGTTTAATAACACGATTAACAAACAAATTAAAATTAAGGAACATTTATTCATGAAATTAAAATCTAATTTTAGTTCATCTTTGAGAGATAAATACAAAACTGCTTTGGCTACACTAAAATCAATCAAATCTGCTAAATTAAAACTAGAGTTTAAATTGGCACATTCAAAAACTAACCAGAAATCTTTATTCTCCTATATTAATGGAAATAGATTTAATAACAGAAACATAGGACGTCTCTGTAATTACGGGATTACTAGAACCTCAAATAAAGATATGGCAGACTATTTTAATAGGTATTTCTGTTCAGTCTTTAATCAATCAAGAAATCTTGTAACTAACATCAATAGTAATGATTCTTGTATTCCGTTATTTCAGTTAAAAGAAATAAAAAACTCACTGTCTAAGATTAAAAGATCGACTAGTTCAGGACCTGATAATATTAACGCTATATTTCTTCTTGAAACACTTGACTCAATTATTACTCTCTTCAAATACTATTTAATAAATCATTATTAGATTGTAAAATACCTGATGTTTGGTGTACTGCTTTGCTACACCTATTTACAAAAAGGGCTAAAGTTCTAATGTCCAAAACTATCGCCTAATTAGTTTGACCTCTATTCTGGGAAAAACATGGAACGATTAATTAAAGGTAGATTGGAAAATGCACTGGAAACATTGAATATTTATAATTTGTCTCAGCACGGATTCAAATCAGGCTTCTCATGTACAACAAATCTTATATCATTTTACCAACATATTACTAAACTACTAGATAGTAATGTATCTACTGATGTATTGCTGTTAGATTTTAGCAAAGCTTTTGACTGTATATCACATTCTTTACTAATAAACAAACTACATAATTTTAAAATCCCATTTCGATTAGTAAATTGGATATCAGAATGGTTGTTCAATCGCACCCAATTGGTTAGAATAAATGGAGTTCAATCAGCTCCTGGGGTTGTCGCAAGTGGGGTCCCACAGGGATTCATTTTGGGTCCGGTTCTGTTTAACTTCTTTATTCATGATATGGTCATAAAATCTAACAACTATTTATCAAAATTTGCTGATGATACAAAACTAGGTGGAAGAGTTGATACCCGAGAAAATTTTAAATTACTTGAATAAGATCTGTATACCATTGAACAATGGGCTAATAAAAACTTAATGCTATTCAACATCAACAAATGTAAGATTTTGCATTTTGGCACGAAAAATCCATTTTACAATTACTATCTAAATAAGCAGCTATTGGAATCATCTAGCTGTGAAAGAGATCTTGGCATTTTAGTTAACAAACTGTCATCAGGTAATCATTGTAGTAAAGTGGTTAGATCTGCCAATATTGTAATGAGACAAATCAAAAAAAACATTTATTAGTAAATCAGAACACTATTTAATACCATTGTACAGAGCATACGTAAGACCCCACTTGGATTATGGTTCTCACTTCTGAGTCCTTATTTAAAATGATATAAATCGTCTTGAACAAGTACAAAGAAGATTAACTAAATCCATTCCCAGATTAAAAATAAATGTTATGAGACAGGTTACAAAGACAAGTCTTTATCCACTAACACTAAGAAGAAAGGGAGATTTACTTCTAATGTATAAGTTAGTAAATAATTCCAAGTTGTTTAACATATGTGGATTAGCATATGCTGACAAAAGAATTGTGGGAAGATTACACACCAAGCAATTAAAAGTAGAGTGGGCTAATAATAAAAAATACAATAACTTTTTAAATATAAGGGCAGCAAAATCTTGGAATTCTTAACCACCAACTATTGTAGATTCAGTAAATTTTGACACCTTTAAAACTAGGCTTGATCTCTGGTTACTAGCCCAGAGATCTGATTAATATCCCACTGTTGTGGGAGAACAATCTAGATGGGCCCTGTGCCTTCTTTTGTCCTAATTTCATCCAGTAAATCCAGTAAATATGTGTTGATGCAGTCTAACAAAGTGGGATTAGTTCTGACCCTATATAAGTCTGCACAGAATTCCTGAAATTCCATTGCTATGTCTCTGAGATTTGTTTTGAGAGTACCATCTACCATTGATTTAACTGTGTTGATCACCCTCGATGTCTCCTGTTGTTTGACCCTTAAAGCAAGCAGCTTTCCTTCCTTCCCCCCCCATCTACATATGTGGATTTCGTTTTGATAATTGCATATATTCGGCTTTCTCTCCCAACAAATCATTATAACAAGCTTGCAGATGAGTAAGTACCCGACATTGTATTTTGATAGTTAAAGAAGTTAGTGTTTTTTCTAATTCTCTAATACTTTACAGTAATTTTAGTAGTTGTTGTTCCTTTGTCTCTTATGTCAAGAGGCAATCTTTATTAGCTCACACCTTAAGCACTTTAGCCCCCATTCCATATCCACATGACCCATGGAATTCAGGTTGTTCCTTGTGTAATCCTTAATACTGGTCTTTAACACTTCTACTATTCTTTTATCTTTCAATAACTGATTATTAATCTTCCAGGTTGCCTCTACCTGTTGATTAGAAAATAGGGACAGGGTACAAATCACTGATGAGTGGTCCGATATGACCTCTGGAGAGATCTGACATTATATGAGATCAGGGAGAAATTGTTTACTGGGCAGGAACTAATCTATGCCAGATGAGGTACCATGGACTGTTGAACGAAATGCATATTCCCTCCTCCTGGATGTAAAACCCACCAGGAATCAGTTAGTCCCAACTTGTCAGTCATGTCCCTAATGGCCCACTGCAGTGGGATAGCCCCACCTTGATTTCGCCTGTCCTATCTGCATCTGGAGAAAATGGTAAATTTCAGTCACCTCCTAATATCACAGGTGCAGACAGAAAAGGCAACAGAGTATTAAGCAGTTCTATAAAGAAGGAGGGAATGTCTGTGTTAGGACCGTATATAGATCCCAATACAATGTCAGACCTCTCTAGTGTGCCATGTACAAACACATATTTACCCAATAGGTCTCGGATGCACTGACTGCATTGAAAGCCTAAGTTTCCTGTCAGCAAAATTGCCACTCCTTTACTGAGGGTGGATGACTCTGCTGTATAAACTTGACCTATCTGCAACTTTTGCACTAGGTTAGCCTCTGTATCTAGTAAGTGTGTCTCCTGGAGGAAGATTATCTGACCTTTAATTACTTGCAGGTGCTTAAGAATCCTGTACTGTTTGTTCTTACTGTGCATCCCTTTCACATTCCAAGTAATAATTCTGTATCTATTAGCCATTCTGTGTTATTTCAGCTGATAATGATTGGCTGAAAATGAAAGTAATAAAAGCCCCACTTGTCGATGCCATGGCGCCCCCCCTCTCCCCAATTACCCCAGTACAAACCAACACACACACCCCATGTCAATCCCTTCCTCTCCCCTCCTCCCCTTCCCTTCACCCTCTCTTCCAAATTTTTTATTCGCTTTTCTTGGTCTTGGAGCATCCTGAATCTACTCCTGACCGACCCCTCTACTACTCTTATCTTAGTAACTTGAGCAGGTGACTTAAGGAACCCCACCCTTGATATGGTACATGATGCTGCCAAGTTCAACTTACCCCGTTCCTCCCGGTTCTCCATATTCCGTTTATGATTCCAACAATAAGTCTGACACAACCCCCTTTTAACATCTGGTCCATAAAATCACAGTAAAATAAGGCATTATAATCTCTGATGTTATCCCCATAGAAATCATATTCGAGGGCTTAATCCCACCCCAAGTTTAGTATGTTTTAATCTGGGGCTTTACAATTTCTTTGGTGATTCATCCTGTTCTGTTTAAAATACTGAACAAATAGGTCGCTACTACTGCTTCCAAGGAATTAGTATTCATTCCCCTAGTAGTGTCCTCATCTTTACCCCTCTTGACAGATATTATTGTCCCTGGTCGAACTCAAAAACTCTTTTACTAAATGAAATTGTAATATTACTAGACCCTACTCTTGCTACTAATACATTTCTAAGAGGCTCTATAACACAGTGCCCAACCTATTTAAGCAAAACACTTCATTTTATGCCCCCAACTTGGTGCCTTTTTTCAATATTTATTCTTAACTGCACAACAGGTACAAATAAAACCACAACATTTATGAGCTGGAGTCCCCTTTAACTCAGATAGGTGGTTGAAAGGATGCAGTTCATCTGCAACTCTGCAGAACTGTGCATTGTCGTGTTGCTCCTTCTGCAATGGAAAAGCCGCTTCTGCACCCACGTGACTGTGTGCAGCATCAAGAGGAAAGTGAGCCCTCTGGAACAAAGCATACAACTCGCCAACCGTGGTTGCCCTGACACACAAATTGACATGGTTTTCTATCCAGATAACATCATTTCAGTGTGATTGAAAGGAAGGGGAGAAGTATCCTTAAGAAATACTGATTCCGGCTCCACACTGCGTTGCTATTCGGCAGCAGACTTGCCCGAAAGTAAGCGAGATACATTTGCCTGAATTTCCTGTATTACTAGGTGCATTTCCACATCGCAAACCCCAAACAGTGAGAATGTTACAGACCATAAAGTAGAGATTCTTGCTGATCTTTATTTTCCTTCCTTTCTTTTGCCCTACTTTGGTTTTTCATCTGTTGAAAATTCCCTTGCTTGACTCTTCCCTACCAATTAAGACATTTTCCCTGCAGAAATTTCACTTTTAAACAGGTCTGGTAAGAGACGTTGCAGATCCTGTACTGCCTGTTCATTGGAATGGTATGCATGCCACTTGTCTTGAACCCTGATCTGTAACTGCACCGTGTATAGCATTCTGAAGTGCACTCTGCAGGATGAGCTGGGAAATGATGGCATGGAAGGAGCCCTTTCTGCTGAACTGAAGCTGGCAGATCCTGTGCTATGCGAATTTTGTTGCCCTCCCACATCACTACATGAACTTCCTGGATGTTCATCATTATATGTTTTTGTCTAAGAAGTTCAACAATCGCAGGATAAAAGGACGGGGGTGAGCTTGAGTCAGGTTTAGGGCGCAGTGCCCAATGAGCTTGTTCCACCACATAAGAAGGCCTATTGGGAGAGGGACCAGCTATTTTTTCCAGTAATTTTTGGGCAAATACACTAGGAGAGGATCCTTCCTCCCCCTCAGGAAGCCCAATGACTACCAAGTTATTGCAGTGACTACATCCTTCCAAAATCCTCCAGTTTAACTTCCATCCTAGATAGTTGCCTTTTGATTGCCACCAGTTCAGGACCTGTAGTTTCTCTTCACTTTTTGAGTGAGATTACTCTCACCTCCGTGGCCCTTGCCTGTCTTTTATACCTCCGATAAGTCTGTTTTCAAGGAGGATACTTCTGTGGTTGTAACAGAAATTGCTTCTTGTAGCAGTTTCATTTCTATTAGGAAGTGCTCTTCTGACAAGGGTGTAGGCGCCACTTTGCCTGAAGAGGTCGAGGCCATTTTAGAGCTCTGCTGCTTTGCTTTCTTTGCAGCAATACCAGCGAAGGAGGGGGAATGTGGCACGGTAATTCTTGCCTCGTTGTTACCTCCATGCTGCGATTTGGAGTTCCTTTCTGTAGTCGGACGTCAGGTAGGATGTTCAGGATAGCTTTTCTGTTGAGGTATTTGCTGTTAGTATACTTTTGAAAGCCTAATTATGGATCGGGAGATCGGTAGAAAAGTTGCGACACTGCTTACTTCTAGCCAGACATCACGTGACCCCCAAACTCATTATTTCTTTCATTATCACTTCCCCAAACAACATTTTACACCTCTCACATTCAATTGCAACTTTCTCCTCATCAATTTCATTAGAATATATACAATATGTAATATTTCTGACTGGTCCGGTGATTGTTTATTAAGTGTGTTGCTTGTTTATGGTATTACTGTAACCACCAGTGTTGGTTAAGGCTATCAGTGTATTGGCTGTTGTAGTAAGGTTGAGACCAATACATACTTATGCAACAGTAAATGAAACACAGAGGTGTACTGTCCCCAGTGTGTTATAGAAATACTACTGTCTAAAAATACCACCAACAGCTTAATCTGGTTCAAGGTCAGTTGGCATTCATCTGTATCCCCCTCCCCCGGGTCGTGCCTGAAAATAGGCAGGATTTGTCTAGTGCACTTACCCGGTCAACAAAAGCTAAATAAATAAATAAAAAATAAATAAATAAATAGTTTGACCCTGTATTACAGGATTTCAAAGAAAATGTCAAGGTATGCATATAAAAAAACTGCAGCACACCTAACCAAATCCCTATTATCCTTAGTCTCATTACACAATAACATGATACTGCTATGCTTTCAGTACTACACACTTGCCAGTGTAATCTTTATTTTGTGTTAAACCCAGTTTATTTGAAGTCAAAGGTAAAATTCCTGTCCAGAAACTGTATCTTTGTTTAGTGATCTAAAAGTACTCAGCCCCGAGTCCTGCACACAACTATAGTCACAACTAAGATGCCGTGCTAAAATTAGAATCTGAGTTCTCGTTTACACCCTCCGCTATTGTAGTTCTCCAGACTGTAGAGAACTACAGCTCCAAGCAACCCCTAATCCTATCACCTCAGCAAAAAGTATAGGGTAGCATTTTTATATATGTTTTGCTTTTTTTTCAGAGAGATAGAGTTATACTATGAGTTATACTAGAAGTATTAGATGTACAGTAAGCCATAGGCCCATATGCATACATCTCCAGCAAGCTGTAATCAGTTACCCATAACTCAGTAGGTGTCTGTCAAGATTGATTTTAAAGCTATCAAAGGAGTTAACTTCGACTACATATTTTGGGAAGGAGTTCCATACTGGTATTATTCTTTGTGTGAAGTAAACGCATCTGCTGTTTCTTTTAGGGTGTGTTAATGTTAGTTGATAGTTATGAGTTCTTAAATTGCAATCCCTTCTGCTGTGTTGCATACATGTCTGCCAGCAACTGTTCATCCCTGGATATCCAGAACATTTGTAGTAGGTCTCCTTGTTCTCCTAAGTGCCAAGGGTATAAATTCAACTCAATAAACCTCTGTTCATAGTTTTGTTCTGCATAGCATCTATT
This sequence comes from Neoceratodus forsteri, assembly GCA_016271365.2. Lineage (NCBI taxonomy): Eukaryota > Metazoa > Chordata > Ceratodontiformes > Ceratodontidae > Neoceratodus > Neoceratodus forsteri. The sequence continues at coordinate 624,266,188 of CM057458.1, read as the reverse complement.
AATTTTGTTTTATTTATTTATTTATTACATTTTGGTGATCAGGTAGGCACACTGAGCCCCAAAGGTCCCTTTTTCAGGGGTGACGCGGGATAACAATACAAGTTATAATAATGAACAAGGACATAAGGAACATTTGAGGCATTGTGAGTTACATCATGAGGTGATTACAGTAAAGAAAAATAGTGGATACAGGCATGGTTACAGGCATGGTAAAAGAAAAGCAGTGGATACAGGCATGGCTTACAGGCATGGTAAAAGGAAAGCAGTGGATGCAGGCATGGGTACTGGCATGGTTATCATCATGACATGTAAGCAATTGGTAGTACTTTGCATACAGTTTATGCAGGGGTTACACGTGGCCTTGTTATCCTTCTTTGAACACCTTACAGTCTAGTTATGTTCTTATCAAGATAAGGGCTCCATAATGGAGAACTGTAGTCTAAATGTGGCCTTACATAAGTCCTAAACAGTGGCCGAATGCATCCACTATTTCTGGATGTGAATGCTCTTTTTATATACCCTATTATGTTATTACTTTTACTGACAACCTCATTGCAATGTTTACTAAAGGTTAGGTCAGATGAAATGATGATTCCAAGATCTTTTTCGGTATCAAATGAGCTCAAGATTCTACCATTCAATGAGTACTTATTTTGTATATTAGAGTCTCCTAAATGCATAAAATCAGTGTTGAAAAGCATACCATTTGTTTTTGCCCAGTCTTCCAGAGTGCACAAATATTTTTCCAAAGATTGCACCTCCAAATTACAGCTAACTTTTGCAGCTTTCTCAGTGTCATCTGTGAATCTGATTACAAAGTTACTGAGTTGGTCAGTCATGTCAGATATAAAAATGGAGAATAACACATGTCCCATCACGGAACCCTGTGGCACACTACTAGTTACTGTTCCCATACTACATTGATGGCCCCTAATGTGTACCATCTGGGTTCTATTAATCAACCTTTCTTCCATCCTTCATACAATTATAGAGTTTAGATCCATACAATTAATTTTTTCAATCTGGGCTGAATGAGGAACTTTATCGAAGGCTTTACATAAGTCCAAGTATACAATAATGACAGGAGTTCTTTCCTCCAGCAGTGCACGCACCCTTTCGTAAAACACTAAGTTACTGGTAAGACATGACCTCTGATTTTGAAGCCGTACTGATTGTTGTCTATAGAGATAGAGACAGTGGCAGTTAAAGGTCTTTTGAGACTGTTCCTTAGATCAAATATTGCGATGACTGCCATGCCTACTTTACCGTATCTATACTGACACAGTTTTAATCACTTAGGCTTATTATCATTTAAACTTACATTAAAAGACTTTGTTCTTAACATTAAAACTATTTTTTTCTTTTGAAAATGATGTTCAATCTAATGTAAAATAACATAAAAAAAAAACAAAAACTTACTCTAGGTTGCATGTTTCTATTTCCAGTGCAGTAAAAACTCAGCTGAACTCTCCACTGAGCTCTCAGCGCTTGTCATAGAATGCACTGACCAATACAGCTAAAAATAGTTGATTAATTGTTGATTGTATTCCTATCTTCCCTGTCCCTGGGTTGCACCTGGAATAGGGCTTTGACTCAGTGTGCCTTTCCCAGTTAACAAATGTTTAAATTAAATTTAAAAAATAATCTTGCAGAAGACTTGCAGACACTGGCTCAATTTTAAAAATCTTTTCAAAAGGTCTTATAAAATGAGCTGGCAACTACAGTATAAAAATTAGATCAGTTGATGGCAGTAGACATGGCATATCTGGATTATGTGGATTTCAACAAGGCCTTCAACACTGTACTTCACAAGAGGCTGATAAAGAAACTCAGCAGCCTTTGGAGGGTGGGATCTAAAGTGGTGGACTGGGTTTGAAACTGGTTAACAGATTTGAGACAGAGGGTGGTGGTAAACAGCATTCACTCAAATGATGGATGGAAATCCAGCGGAGTGCCACAGGGCTCAGTATGGGGACTGGACCTCTCCAATGTCTTCATAAGTGCCATTGCCAAAGAACTGGAAGGAAAGGAATGATTTTTTGCAGATGACACAAAATCTCTGAGAGGGTGGACACTCAGGAGGGGTGGAGAGAATGTACAGGGATAAGGGGAAACTTAAGGAGTGATCTAAAGTATGGCAGATGGATTCAATGACAAAAAGTGCAAAACCATGCACCTAGAACATGGGAAACCAGGTGCTAAGTATAAGATGGTGGGAGGCGCTAGCATTCAATAAACAGGAAATAGACCTTTGACTTATATTTTATGACCACAACAAGGCAGGGCAGTGTGACAAATCAGTGAGTAGGGCTAGTAAGATGCTGGGGTGCATAGGGAGAGGTATATCCAGAAGGAAGAGGGAGGTGGTATTGCCACTGAATTACTTGCTTGTGAGACCCTACCTTGAGTACTATTTCCAGTTTTGGAGGCAGCACCTCAGAAAGTATATAGACAGGGTAGAGGCAGTCAAGAGTAGGGCAACTAAAGTGGTGCTGGGGGTTGCATGAGAAGCCATATGGGGTGAGACTAATAGATCTCAGCATGTACACTCTGGCAGACAGGAGTGCTAGAGGGACATTATAGAGACGTATAATACAAGTTCCTTACAGGGAGAATATGTGCAGGTGGGAAGTCTCTTTCAAATGAGGAGGAGCACCAGGACCAGGGGCATGTGATGAAGCTGTGGGTTAAGAGAGAGATGGAGAAAATATTTCTTTACTGAAAGGATAATGAACACCTGGAACAGACTGCCAGCAAACATGGTGAAAGCAAAAACAGTGGTGGGCTTGAAGCATGAGTGGGATATACACAGGGTGTATTAGAAAACAGACAGTGTGGAGGGAGGGGTTGCCAGAGACTAGTTAGGGTCTATGGAGAAAGATTAGGCAGGAAATATCTTGGCAGACTAGATGGTTCAAGCAGTCCTTTTTTGCAGGCAAATCCTGTTTCTACAATGCATTACTGCTTTTTTTCAATTAATGAATGTTAATATTAAGGGCACCAACCTGTGACTTGATTTGGCAGTGGCATGCTTTCAGGGAGGCAGTATAGCGCAGTGGTTTAAGGCTCAGAGCTGCAAATCTGGTGACATCTAGCAGACTAGACCTGTGTTTGCATCTCACAGCTTCCACTTACATATTGTGTGACCCTGAGCAAGTCACTTAAATTCCCTGGGCTTCCCAGATCTCACCTGTAAAAAAGCTTACAGCTTAGTGTGCTACTCCTAGATTAACAACTAGAAAAATACAAACACAGGTATTAATGCATTCAGCCCTACTTTGGCAGAGGTGAATGATAAAACTGCAAAACTTTGTTTTGCCTCTCTTACTGAATAAACTATGAGTCTTTAATTTTATTTGTGTTTTGCCCCTAATTTTCTTTAAGTGTAGGTTTTTGTGTTTCAGTTTGTCAAGTTGCCTGGTGAGTCATATGTGAGGCAACTAGATGGTGACAATCACTATAGTGTATGGTGGAATGCTGTTTAGCATGGAAATCCATGCTCCCAACAGCGTTGTTGTGCTTGCCTCAGTGCGTCACGATGTTGTTGTGCTGCACAAGTGACATCACCAGTGCAGCACAGCAACATTGAACGTGTCACGACATGCAATTGAGTGGGCCACGGTGAGGAAGTAAGTGGCATGATGAAACAAAAAACAGCTGCCAAAGTAAGCATTTTTTCCCAAGCGACCTGTTTGGGGATCAAGAAAAGCCATATGGTTGCCCATACACTATAAAAGATTGTGTATGAGCAACAATATACATACAAGGCAGTTAAACGATCTCGAGGTCTCCATGGTAACGGACCTCTTAAGCTGCACTCTCAAAGTCTCTGGTTACCACAGAAACCTCTTGATCACAACTGCTTTGTTGTGTATGCTTGCTCATACACAATCCTCCAGGTTCTAGACCTGTAGCTTGCTTTTTAAGTAGCCCTGTGGGCCACTTGCGCAGCAGCACAGCAGCTGCATGGTATCACCCATTGCAGCACATGTGTATTTTACTTCTCAAGGGGTCCTGCAGTCCACTACCAATGTAGCTGCAGCTCATCACTTTGTCAGTGTTTGCCATTTTTGACCCATGTTTTCAAGGTTCACATTTCCCTACTCACCCTTATGACCAGCTAAGTGGTCTAGTATTTGGGAATTGGAATGTGATACCCAAATGTAAAATAATGCACAATAGTAGCAGAAATCATTATGCAAATTGCTGCACTTATGGGTAAAGGTGGATCACATAAAAGCTGAAATGGACATGAGGTGATAAATAGCAGTAGTCTAAAATCCTCTTCCAACTGATAAGGCATTTGGGAAGGCAGACAGTATTAGGATGAACAAGGAAGGACTTAATCCATCACAGATGGGAGGTAATACCACCTCTGTACAGGTATCTAGTTTGACTACACCCAGAGCACTGTGCACTATTCTAGAGCCCACATCTGAGGTAGGACAGAGACTGGTGGCTGGAAACTTTACAGACAATGTAAAGATATTGAGCCTGATGTACAGTCTCAAAGAAATATTGCAACATTGACAGCTAAACCGCTGGTCATGATTGAGCGACTCTGTCATGCTGCGTGCAGAGTGGGGGTCACTAGCCTTCTTGCATAGTCTCTTACCCAGTTCAGTCATGTGGGGATGGGGCTGGGGATGAGGTTGCTATGCTAATGGGTCTCCAATACCTGTTTTGGAGTTTGTGACACCCCCTGCCCTTGAAACTGTAAGCTCTAAAGGTATGCAACACGGTGATAGGGAAGAGAAGAGCAGGCAGTGGACATAGATTATTCAAGTACAAGGTATGCAGGATGACAGTGTAGGATAATAGACTAATAGTGCTTGTTAGGAAGTGGAATTGCACTGGGTTCAGTGGAGTACTGGGAGACAGAGGTGCAGTGAGAGTGGTTCACCAGGGCATGCTACAGATGGATACTGTATGAAAACTGAAATTAACTTCATACTGAAAGGAAGACAAAAAGTATGGGTAGGTAGGCAGGTAGCTGGAGGGTGAATACAGTAGTAACACCTGTATGCATGGCCTCTGGCCATGGCATACCACCAAATGAGACTGATGCTATGCCATGTGAAGCGACCATGGATGTCCTCAACAGTACACATATGTCAGCGGTCACAGTCCCAGACTGCACCCATTAACATCTGTCAACCTTATTTGCATAGCAGAATACAGAAGTTGTAGGGAGGACCTCTTCCCCTGCAAATATGAACAACTTTTGTATATTACCTTAAAGTGTAGAAATGCAGTGGGGCAGCCATGTTCAGCCAATTTTGCACTCCAGACTTTACAACTGAAAACTGTACCCATTGTGATTTCAAATGAGAAATAGGAATCAACGTGACAGACAATGCTAGCAGCTGGTGGGATTATGATGGCTTCTCAAAGGAAACCAGATTTGTCACATCTCTCTAGCCTCTAGAAGGTTATTTTGTGTGACAGGGGCATAATAGCCATGGCTCTCTCCCAGATTTCAACCTTTGTTTGGGCAGTTTTAGGAGATATTCATCACTTGATTACAGATATAGTTTATTTGGATGCCCAGTACTACACAATGAGATAATGTTTTCTTATGTTCCAAGGTGGCACTTTGAAATGCAATGCGTGATAAACTTATCTCAATGTGCTTTCTGGAGAGAAAAATCAATGAACAACAGAAGAAACTAAAATATCTTCTGAAGTCAATACAAATAAAGTTAGCTAAGTAATCAATGAAATCCATATAAATAAAGCCACTTAATAAACTCAGGTTAATAAAATCTTCTAATGTAAAATAGTTCAATGACATACAGCACCTAATTAAACAGCATGCTCAATTTGCATTTTGCTTTTGATCCAGTATTACAACAGAAGAGTAGCAATCTAAATAAGACCATGATTTTAGTGTTTTTTCTGATAATGTAAAATATCATTACAGAGGTAATTGACATGATGGAAAATGAAACAACAGGGCCAGAATATTCAAAGGTGATTGGAAATGGCAAACTGGGTTGGAAATTTCCTAATATAACTTTGTGCTCTCAAAGCAGGGAGGGACCTCAAAATGACATATGGGGTGGCATAGTTACTTAGTCACTAGTCATCTGTGGCTGATCATAAAGTATGCCTGTGCGTCAATGCAAAGCAGCAGATAAAGCAGCGGATAACACCTTGCATATAAGTGCACTGGCATATTGGTAGATTTGGAGATGTGGCAATTAGCCATCAGTGCCATGCTAATTATTACCTCCTGAACCAGGATCTATGACCTGGACCCCCTGACTGTGGTCCTCCCCATTCCTGGAACACCCCCAACTTTACATACTTAAATTTCGCTAGCACCCAGTCGTTTCTTCCACATTGAACTCCCCCAACTGTATAGATGTAAATATCTCTGGCATCCAGTGACCCCCCCATGCCTCTGAGTACCCCCGACTGTATGGATGTAAATATCCTTGAGTTCGGACCATCCCCACCAATACAAATCTAATCAAACCCTGCTGTTTAGTAGTCTCCCCACTTACTGTAGATTTGATATCCCCCACACACCCAGTCCCCAAGCTCCACTCACTTCCCCTGACATGTCTTTCTTGTCCCCAGTGCATGACCCCCTTGGTGACTGGCATAGATTCTCTGTACACCTCAACAGCTGGCCACTGACTGATGTTTCACAATTGTGCAAATACTATATTCGCAGCTGAATAGAGTAAGCATGTGATTGAGAAATGTCTTTGCTGGCCAGCCATGGAGGTAACAGGAGAATGTGTGCTAGTCACGGGGGGGGGGTGATAGGGACAGGGCAGGCAGGTTAAGGGATCTGACCATGTAGGGACCCATTTTGGCTGGGTGGGGGTATTTGAACCTATGGGGAGTGGGAGAAACCACTAGACACCAGGAATTATGTGGTTTGTGTCGATGGGGCAAGTCAAACCTGGGTAGGAGGGACTACTGGATGCCAGGGACATATACATCTGTATGGCCAGGGGTGTTTAGGGAGGGGGACCACAGGATGCCAGGGGTATGTAAATCTTTAAAGTCAGGGGGTGTCAGTGGGTGGGGGACCACTGGACACCAGGGATATTAAAATGTATACAGTTGGGGTATTCAGAGGCAGGGGGACCACTGGATACCAGGGATATTTACATTTCTTAAGTCTTTGGGCATGATTGTCAATGCTCTTGGGGCAGCGCAAGGTTCTTACACCACAATGAATGGCAAAAAGTGCCCCTTGTGCCAAATGAAGTGCCAGGAGTAATTCTAAAAGAAGTCTGCATCAAATGCAAGCTGTCTGCACCAAACAGGGCTATCACTACCCGTGAGCGACAAAATGGGCTGCCACATGGTGCAAGGGGTCATGAGGCAGACACAAGCTGCCACACCCTCAAAAGCTGGATTCTCAAAACTCTCCCAGTGGGAGAAATTCTAAGTACTATTAGACCAGCCAGGGCTGGTCTTAGGGTACTTAGATATATCCGTCTGGTAGAGTTTAACACAGCCCCCCTCCCAAGCCCAGATCCCCCAATATGTGCAATTAACTTTTTTGGTGGTCTATCAGCCTCCCCACTCCCCAATGTCCCTAATAAACAGTAATCTTTGTAATTCCCTGGTGGTCTAGCAGACCCCCCTTCCCCATACCCCATGTCCCCAATAAATAGTAATCTTTATAATTCCCTGGTGGCCTAGCGGACTGCCCTCCCTGATCCCTGATGTCCACAATAAATATTATTTTCCATAATTCCCTGGTGGTCTAGTGGATCGCCCTCCCCGATCCCTGATGTCCCCAATAAATATTATTTTTCATAAGTCCCTGGTGGTCTAGCCAACTGCCCTGTCCCACCCTCCCTGATCCCTGATGTCCCCAATAAACAGTATTTTTCACAAGTCCCTGGTGGACTAGTGGACCCCAATCCCCAATATCACCAGTATGTTTAATTAATAATAAAAAAAAATTTTCCTGGTGGTCTAGTGGATCCCCACCTCCCACCCCAGAGGTAGTGCCCACCACCTCCATCGTGAACTCGAGCTGGTGACTGGCACAGCCCTCCCTCTCACCACCATGGCCAGATGCCACTGAACTGTTACTGAGTACATACTGTATAATACAGTCCACTCTCACTGATTGATAGCTGTCAATCATTGAGCACGTACTGTATTATACAGTACATGCTCAGTGACATTTCAGCCAACATCCAGTTATGACGGTGAAGAGAAGGGTGTGCAGGTCACCTGCTTGCGATTCAAGGTGGGGGGACAGGGTGGTGGGCACTTCCTGCAGGTGTGGGGGGTCCACAGAACCATCAGGGATGTTTCTTTTAATTAATTAAATATATGAGCAATATCAGGGATCATGAAGAGGGATCCAGTAGACCAACAGGGATTATGAAAATTACTATTTATTGGGGACATCAGAGATCAGGGTGGGTATTCCACTAAACAACCAGGGAATTATAGAAAGTAATATTTATTGGGGACATCAGGGATCAGAGAAGGTGGTCCACTAGACCACCAGGGAATTATAGAAAATAATACTTATTGGGGACATCTGGGATCAGGGAGGGCAGTCTGTTAGACCACTAGGGACAGGAACAACATATTTGAACAGGGATCTGGGATTGGGGACTCAAGGGGTCAGGCTGGAGGAGGCACTGTGCTCCATTCTGGGAGCTGGAACAGCCTGAGACCCTGGCTGATTCAGTGCATTTGCCAGGCTGGAGGAGATGCTGTTCTCCGTTTGTGGAGTGGAATGGCCTTAGTCCCTCTCTGATTCAGTGCAATGGACCAGGCTGGAGGATGTGCTGTGTTCCATTCTAGGAGCTGGACTGGCTTGGGTCCTAGCTGATTCAGTGCATTGGACCAGGCTGGAGGAGACACTGTGCTCTATTTGGGGAGCTGGAATGGCCTGTGTCCTTGCTGATTCAGTGCAGTGGACCAGGCTGGAAGAGGCCTATGCTCTGTTCTGGGAGCTGGAACCACCTGAGTTCCTTGTTGATTCAGTGCATGGGGCCAGGCTAGAGGAGACTCAGTGCTCTATTCAGGAGCTGGAATGGCCTGATTCCCTTGCTGATTTAATGCAAGAGGTCAGGCTGGAGGAGGCGCAGTGCTGCATTCTGGGAGCTGGAACACCCTGAGACCCTTGTTGATTCAGCACAGGTGGCCAGGCTGGAGGGACTGTGTGCTCCATTTGGCTGAGCTGGAACAGCCTGGAGTCCCTTGCTGATTCAGTGTATAGGCCAGGCTGGAGGAGATGCTGTGCTCTGCTCAGGGAGCTGAAGCAGCCTGAGTCCATTGCTGATTTAGTGTAGTGGGCCATGCTTTAGGAGACCCTGTGGTCCTTTTGGGGAGCTGGAATGACCCGAGTCCCTTGCTTATTCAGTGCAGGTGTCCAGGCTGGAGGAGGTGCTGTGCTCCTTTTGGGGAGCTGAAATGGCCTGAGTCCCTTGCTGATTCAGTGCAGGGTGCCAGGCTGGAATAGGCGCTGTGTTCAGTTCTGGGAGCAGGAACAGCCTGAGTACCTTGTTGATTCAGTGCAGGGGTCCAGGCTGGAGGAGACTCTGTGCTCCATTATGGGAGCTGGAATGGCCTCCTTCCCTTGGTGATTCACTGCAGGGGTCCAGGCTGGAGTAAGCGCTATGTTCCATTTGGGGAGCTGAAGCAGTCTGAGTCCATTGCTGATTCAGTGAAGTGGACCAGGTTGGAGGAGACACTGTGCTCCATTTGGGGAGTTGGAATGGCCTGCATCCCTTGCTGATCCAGTGCAGTGGACTAGGCTGGAGGGGATACTGTGCTCCATTTGGGGAGCTGGAATGGCCTGTTTCCCTTGCTGATTCAGTGCATTGGTCCAGGCTGGAGGAGACACTGTGCTCCATTTGGGGAGTTGGAACATACAGAGTCCCTTGCTGATTCAGTACAGGGGGTCTTACTGGAGGAGCACTGTGCTCCGTTCAGGGAGCTGGAACGTCCAGAGTCCCTTGCTGATTCAGTACAGGGGGTCATGATGGAGGAGCACTGTGCTCCATTTGTGAAGCTGAAATGGCCGGAGTCCCTTGCTGATTCAGTGCAAGGAGCCTGGCTTGAGGAGGCGCTGTGCTCCATTTGGGGAGCTGGAATGGCATAAGTCCCTGGCTAATTCAGTGAACTGGACCAGGCTGGAGGAGACACTGTTCTTTGATTGGGGAGCTGAAATAGCCGAGTCCCTATCTGATTCAGTGTAGGGGGCCAGGCTGGAGAAGGCTGTACGCTACTTCGGGGAGCTGGAATGGCATGAATCTCTGGCTGATTCAGTGCCATGGACCAGGCTGGAGAAGAGTCTGTGCTCTGTTCGGGAGCTGAAATGTCCGAGTCCATCTCTGATTCAGTACATGGGGTCAGGCTGGAAGGAGCGATGTGCTCCGTTCAAGGAGCTGGAACGACATGAGGTTCCTGGCTGATTCAGTGCAATGGATCAGGCTGGAGGAGACACTGTGCTCAATTTTGGGAGCTGGAATGGCCTCAGTCCTTTGTTCATTCAGTGCAGGGGCCAGGCTGGAGAAGGCGCTGTGCTACATTCAGGAAATGGAATGGCTGGAGTCTCTTGCTGATTCAGTCCAGGGGACCTGGCTGGAGGAGCACTGTGCTCCGTCCATGGAGCTGGAATGGTCTGAGTCCTTGCTGATTCAGTGCCATGGATGAGGCTGGAGGAGTCACTGTGCTTCATGTGGAAGCTGGAATAGCCAGAGTCCTTGCTGATTCTTTGCAGGGGGTCAGGACAGAAGAGGCACTGTGCTGCTTTCGGTGAGCTGTAATGGCCTGAGTCCCTGTCTGACCTCTAATCAAAGGCCCAACTGTAGGGCCGAGGTGCTTGGATCTGTTTGTTCTCCAGTCATTAAACTGAGTTTGTATCCAGTGAGCTACTGATGTGTCATCATTTCATCCTTTTATTTTTTTACGGGACCACAACTGCCACAAGTTCTGCCAAGCTTTGAGAATTTTGGATTTGATTTACCTTCCTTTTGTGATAACACCCAGGAATTTAGCTGTGACACACCTTTATTTCAAGTTTGCAACCTGGTTGATTCACCTCAGGGGCCAGGCTGGATGAGGCACTGTGCTCCATTCTGGGAGCTGGAACAGCCTTGCCCATTATTGATTCTATGCAGTGGACCAGGCTGGAGAAACTCTATGCACCGTTCAGTGGAGCTGGAATGGCCAGAGTCCCTTGCTGATTCAGTGCATGGGGCCAGGCTGGTGGAGATGCAGTGCTCCATTTGAGGAGCCTCGAATGGCTTGATTCCTTTGCTGATTCAGTGCTAGGGGCCAGGCTAGAGGAGATACTGTGCTCCATTCAGGAGCTGGGATTGCCTGAGTCCCTTGCTGATTCAGTGCAGATGAGCCAGGCTGGAGGAGGCAGTGTTCTCGTTTGAGGAGCTGGAACAGCCTGAGTCCCTAGCTGATTCAGTGCAGGACACCAGGCTGGCAGAGACACTGCTCCATTGAGGGAGCTGGAATGACCTTCATCCCTTGCTGATTCAGTGCAGATGGCCATGCTGGAGGAGGCACTGTGCTCCTTTTGGGGAGCTGGAATGGCCTGAGTCCTGGCTGATTCAATGCATTGGACCAGGCTGGAGGAGATGCTGTTCTCCATTTGTGGAGCTGGAATGGCCTGAGTCCCTTGCTGATTCAGTGCAAGGGGTCAGGCTGGAGGAGGCACTGTGCTCCATTCTGGGAGCTGGAACAGCCTGAGACCCTGGCTGATTCAGTGCATTTTGCCAGGCTGGAGGAGATGCTGTTCTCCGTTTGTGGAGTGGAATGGCCTTAGTCCCTCTCTGATTCAGTGCAATGGACCAGGCTGGAGGATGTGCTGTGTTCCATTCTAGGAGCTGGACTGGCTTGAGTCCCTGGCTGATTCAGTGCATTGGACCAGGCTGGAGGAGACACTGTGCTCTATTTGGGGAGCTGGAATGGCCTGTGTCCCTTGCTGATTCAGTGCAGTGGACCAGGCTGGAAGAGGCGCTATGCTCTGTTCTGGGAGCTGGAACCACCTGAGTTCCTTGTTGATTCAGTGCATGGGGCCAGGCTAGAGGAGACTCAGTGCTCTATTCAGGGAGCTGGAATGGCCTGATTCCCTTGCTGATTTAATGCAAGAGGTCAGGCTGGAGGAGGCGCAGTGCTGCATTCTGGGAGCTGGAACACCCTGAGACCCTTGTTGATTCAGCACAGGTGGCCAGGCTGGAGGGACTGTGTGCTCCATTTGGCGAGCTGGAACGGCCTGAGTCCCTTGCTGATTCAGTGTATGGGCCAGGCTGGAGGAGATGCTGTGCTCTGCTCAGGGAGCTGAAGCAGCCTGAGTCCATTGCTGATTTAGTGTAGTGGGCCATGCTTTAGGAGACCCTGTGGTCCTTTTGGGGAGCTGGAATGACCCGAGTCCCTTGCTTATTCAGTGCAGGTGTCCAGGCTGGAGGAGGTGCTGTGCTCCTTTTGGGGAGCTGAAATGGCCTGAGTCCTTGCTGATTCAGTGCAGGGTGCCAGGCTGGAATAGGCGCTGTGTTCAGTTCTGGGAGCAGGAACAGCCTGAGTACCTTGTTGATTCAGTGCAGGGGTCCAGGCTGGAGGAGACTCTGTGCTCCATTATGGGAGCTGGAATGGCCTCTTCCTTGGTGATTCACTGCAGGGGTCCAGGCTGGAGTAAGCGCTATGTTCCATTTGGGGAGCTGAACAGTCTGAGTCCATTGCTGATTCAGTGAAGTGGACCAGGTTGGAGGAGACACTGTGCTCCATTTGGGGAGTTGGAATGGCCTGCATCCTTGCTGATCCAGTGCAGTGGACTAGGCTGGAGGGATACTGTGCTCCATTTGGGGAGCTGGAATGGCCTGTTTCCCTTGCTGATTCAGTGCATTGGTCCAGGCTGGAGGAGACACTGTGCTCCATTTGGGGAGTTGGAACATACAGAGTCCCTTGCTGATTCAGTACAGGGGGTCTTACTGGAGGAGCACTGTGCTCCGTTCAGGGAGCTGGAACGTCCAGAGTCCCTTGCTGATTCAGTACAGGGGGTCATGATGGAGGAGCACTGTGCTCCATTTGTGAAGCTGAAATGGCCGGAGTCCCTTGCTGATTCAGTGCAAGGAGCCTGGCTTGAGGAGGCGCTGTGCTCCATTTGGGGAGCTGGAATGGCATAAGTCCCTGGCTAATTCAGTGAACTGGACCAGGCTGGAGGAGACACTGTTCTTTGATTGGGGAGCTGAAATAGCCCGAGTCCCTATCTGATTCAGTGTAGGGGGCCAGGCTGGAGAAGGCTGTACGCTACTTTCGGGGAGCTGGAATGGCATGAATCTCTGGCTGATTCAGTGCCATGGACCAGGCTGGAGAAGAGTCTGTGCTCTGTTCGGGGAGCTGAAATGTCCGGAGTCCATCTCTGATTCAGTACATGGGGTCAGGCTGGAAGAGACGATGTGCTCCGTTCAAGGAGCTGGAACGACATGAGTTCCTGGCTGATTCAGTGCAATGGATCAGGCTGGAGGAGACACTGTGCTCAATTTTGGGAGCTGGAATGGCCTCAGTCCTTTGTTCATTCAGTGCAGGGGGCCAGGCTGGAGAAGGCGCTGTGCTACATTCAGGGAAATGGAATGGCTGGAGCTCTTGCTGATTCAGTCCAGGGGACCTGGCTGGAGGAGGCACTGTGCTCCGTCCATGGAGCTGGAATGGTCTGAGTCCTTGCTGATTCAGTGCCATGGATGAGGCTGGAGGAGTCACTGTGCTTCATGTGGGAAGCTGGAATAGCCAGAGTCCCTTGCTGATTCTTTGCAGGGGGTCAGGACAGAAGAGGCACTGTGCTGCTTTCGGTGAGCTGTAATGGCCTGAGTCCCTGTCTGACCTCTAATCAAAGGCCCAACTGTAGGGCCGAGGTGCTTGGATCTGTTTGTTCTCCAGTCATTAAACTGAGTTTGTATCCAGTGAGCTACTGATGTGTCATCATTTCATCCTTTTTATTTTTTCGGGACCACAACTGCCACAAGTTCTGCCAAGCTTTGAGAATTTTGGATTTGATTTACCTTCCTTTTGTGATAACACCCAGGAATTTAGCTGTGACACACCTTTATTTCAAGTTTGCAACCTGGTTGATTCCCTCAGTGGGCCAGGCTGGATGAGGCACTGTGCTCCATTCTGGGAGCTGGAACAGCCTTTGCCCATTATTGATTCTATGCAGTGGACCAGGCTGGAGGAAACTCTATGCACCGTCTGTGGAGCTGGAATGGCCAGAGTCCCTTGCTGATTCAGTGCATGGGGCCAGACTGGTGGAGATGCAGTGCTCCATTTGAGGAGCTCTGAATGGCTTGATTCCCTTTGCTGATTCAGTGCTAGGGGCCAGGCTAGAGGAGATACTGTGCTCCATTCAGGAGCTGGGATTGCCTGAGTCCCTTGCTGATTCAGTGCAGATGGCCAGGCTGGAGGAGGCAGTGTTCTCGTTTCGAGGAGCTGGAACAGCCTGAGTCCCTAGCTGATTCAGTGCAGGACACCAGGCTGGCAGAGACACTTTGCTCCATTGAGGGAGCTGGAATGACCTTCATCCCTTGCTGATTCAGTGCAGATGGCCATGCTGGAGGAGGCACTGTGCTCCTTTTGGGGAGCTGGAATGGCCTGAGTCCCTGGCTGATTCAATGCATTGGACCAGGCTGGAGGAGATGCTGTTCTCCATTTGTGGAGCTGGAATGGCCTGAGTCCCTTGCTGATTCAGTGCAAGGGGTCAGGCTGGAGGAGGCTGTGCTCCATTCTGGGAGCTGGAACAGCCTGAGACCCTGGCTGATTCAGTGCATTTTGCCAGGCTGGAGGAGATGCTGTTCTCTGTTGTGGAGTGGAATGGCCTTAGTCCCTCTCTGATTCAGTGCAATGGACCAGGCTGGAGGATGTGCTGTGTTCCATTCTAGGAGCTGGACTGGCTTGAGTCCCTGGCTGATTCAGTGCATTGGACCAGGCTGGAGGAGACACTGTGCTCTATTTGGGAGCTGGAATGGCCTGTGTCCCTTGCTGATTCAGTGCAGTGGACCAGGCTGGAAGAGGCGTATGCTCTGTTCTGGGAGCTGGAACCACCTGAGTTCCTTGTTGATTCAGTGCATGGGGCCAGGCTAGAGGAGACTCAGTGCTCTATTCAGGGAGCTGGAATGGCCTGATTCCCTTGCTGATTTAATGCAAGAGGTCAGGCTGGAGGAGGCGAGTGCTGCATTCTGGGAGCTGGAACACCCTGAGACCCTTGTTGATTCAGCACAGGTGGCCAGGCTGGAGGGACTGTGTGCTCCATTTGGCGAGCTGGAACGGCCTGAGTCCCTTGCTGATTCAGTGTATGGGCCAGGCTGGAGGAGATGCTGTGCTCTGCTCAGGGAGCTGAAGCAGCCTGAGTCCATTGCTGATTTAGTGTAGTGGGCCATGCTTTAGGAGACCCTGTGGTCCTTTTGGGGAGCTGGAATGACCCGAGTCCCTTGCTTATTCAGTGCAGGTGTCCAGGCTGGAGGAGGTGCTGTGCTCCTTTTGGGGAGCTGAAATGGCCTGAGTCCCTTGCTGATTCAGTGCAGGGTGCCAGGCTGGAATAGGCGCTGTGTTCAGTTCTGGGAGCAGGAACAGCCTGAGTACCTTGTTGATTCAGTGCAGGGGTCCAGGCTGGAGGAGACTCTGTGCTCCATTATGGGAGCTGGAATGGCCTCCTTCCCTTGGTGATTCACTGCAGGGGTCCAGGCTGGAGTAAGCGCTATGTTCCATTTGGGGAGCTGAAGCAGTCTGAGTCCATTGCTGATTCAGTGAAGTGGACCAGGTTGGAGGAGACACTGTGCTCCATTTGGGGAGTTGGAATGGCCTGCATCCTTGCTGATCCAGTGCAGTGGACTAGGCTGGAGGGATACTGTGCTCCATTTGGGGAGCTGGAATGGCCTGTTTCCCTTGCTGATTCAGTGCATTGGTCCAGGCTGGAGGAGACACTGTGCTCCATTTGGGGAGTTGGAACATACAGAGTCCTTGCTGATTCAGTACAGGGGTCTTACTGGAGGAGCACTGTGCTCCGTTCAGGGAGCTGGAACGTCCAGAGTCCCTTGCTGATTCAGTACAGGGGTCATGATGGAGGCACTGTGCTCCATTTGTGAAGCTGAAATGGCCGGAGTCCTTGCTGATTCAGTGCAAGGAGCCTGGCTTAAGGAGGCGCTGTGCTCCATTTGGGAGCTGGAATGGCATAAGTCCCTAGCTAATTCAGTGAACTGGACCAGGCTGGAGGAGAGACACTGTTCTTTGATTGGGGAGCTGAAATAGCCTGAGTCCCTATCTGATTCAGTGTAGGGGCCAGGCTGGAGAAGGCTGTACGCTACTTTCGGGGAGCTGGAATGGCATGAATCTCTGGCTGATTCAGTGCCATGGACCAGGCTGGAGAAGAGTCTGTGCTCTGTTCGGGAGCTGAAATGTCGAGTCCATCTCTGATTCAGTACATGGGTCAGGCTGGAAGAGACGATGTGCTCCGTTCAAGGGCTGGAGCGACATGAGTTCCTGGCTGATTCAGTGCAATGGATCAGGCTGGAGGAGACACTGTGCTCAATTTTGGAGCTGGAATGGCCTCAGTCCTTTGTTCATTCAGTGCAGGGGCCAGGCTGGAGAAGGCGCTGTGCTACATTCAGGGAAATGGAATGGCTGGAGTCTCTTGCTGATTCAGTCCAGGGACCTGGCTGGAGGAGGCACTGTGCTCCGTCCATGGAGCTGGAATGGTCTGAGTCCTTGCTGATTCAGTGCCATGGATGAGGCTGGAGGAGTCACTGTGCTTCATGTGGGAAGCTTGAATAGCCAGAGTCCCTTGCTGATTCTTTGCAGTGCAGGACAGAAGAGGCACTGTGCTGCTTTCGGTGAGCTGTAATGGCCTGAGTCCCTGTCTGACCTCTAATCAAAGGCCCAACTGTAGGGCCGAGGTGCTTGGATCTGTTTGTTCTCCAGTCATTAAACTGAGTTTGTATCCAGTGAGCTACTGATGTGTCATCATTTCATTCCTTTTATTTTTACGGGACCACAACTGCCACAAGTTCTGCTAAGCTTTGAGAATTTTGGTTGATTTACCTTCCTTTTGTGATAACACCCAGGAATTTAGCTGTGACATACCTTATTTCAAGTTTGCAACCTGGTTGATTCACCTCAGTGGGCCAGGCTGGATGAGGCACTGTGCTCCATTCTGGGAGCTGGAACAGCCTTTGCCCATTATTGATTCTATGCAGTGGACCAGGCTGGAGGAAACTCTATGCACCGTTCGTGGAGCTGGAATGGCCAGAGTCCCTTGCTGATTCAGTGCATGGGGCCAGACTGGTGGAGATGCAGTGCTCCATTTGAGGAGCTCGAATGGCTTGATTCCCTTTGCTGATTCAGTGCTAGGGGCCAGGCTAGAGGAGATACTGTGCTCCATTCAGGAGCTGGGATTGCCTGAGTCCTGCTGATTCAGTGCAGATGGCCAGGCTGGAGGAGGCGTGTTCTCGCTTTAGGAGCTGGAACAGCCTGAGTCCCTAGCTGATTCAGTGTGCAGGACACCAGGCTGGCAGAGACACTTTGCTCCATTGAGGGAGCTGGAATGACCTTCATCCCTTGCTGATTCAGTGCAGATGGCCATGCTGGAGGAGGCACTGTGCTCCTTTGGGGAGCTGGAATGGCCTGAGTCCCTGGCTGATTCAATGCATTGGACCAGGCTGGAGGAGATGCTGTTCTCCATTTGTGGAGCTGGAATGGCCTGGGTCCTTGCTGATTCAGTGCAAGGGGTCAGGCTGGAGGGAGGCGCTGTGCTCCATTCTGGGAGCTGGAACAGCCTGAGACCTGGCTGATTCAGTGCATTTTGCCAGGCTGGAGGAGATGCTGTTCTCGTTTGTGGGTGGAATGGCCTTAGTCCCTCTCTGATTCAGTGCAATGGACCAGGCTGGAGGATGTGCTGTGTTCCATTCTGGGAGCTGGACTGGCTTGAGTCCCTGGCTGATTCAGTGCATTGACCAGGCTGGAGGAGACACTGTGCTCTATTGGGGAGCTGGAATGGCCTGTGTCCTTGCTGATTCAGTGCAGTGGACCAGGCTGGAAGAGCGCTATGCTCTGTTCTGGGAGCTGGAACCACCTGAGTTCCTTGTTGATTCAGTGCATGGGGCCAGGCTAGAGGAGACTCAGTGCTCTATTCAGGGAGCTGGATGGCCTGATTCCCTTGCTGATTTAATGCAAGGGAGTTCAGGCTGGGAGGAGCGCAGTGCTGCATTCTGGGAGCTGGAACACCCTGAGACCCTTGTTGATTCAGCACAGGTGCCAGGCTGGAGGACTGTGTGCTCCATTTGTGAGAGCTGGAACAGCCTGAGTCCTTGCTGATTCAGTGTATGGGCCAGGCTGGAGGAGATGTTGTGCTCTGCTCTAGGGAGCTGAAGCAGCCTGAGTCCATTACTGATTTAGTGTAGTGGGCCATGCTTTTAGGAGACCCTGTGGTCCTTTTGGGGAGCTGGAATGACCTGAGTCCCTTGCTTATTCAGTGCAGTGTCCAGGCTGAGGAGGTGCTGTGCCCTTTTTGGGAGCTGAAATGGCCTGAGTCCTTGCTGATTCAGTGCAGGGTGCCAGGGCTGGAATAGGGCGCTGTGTTCAGTTCTGGGGAGCAGGAACAGCCTGAGTACCTTGTTGATTCAGTGCAGGGGTCCAGGCTGAGGAGACTCTGTGCTCATTATAGGGGCTGGAATGGCCTCCTTCCTTGGCACCCCCAGATTTAATAGATCACTCAGTTATCTGCGCGTAGTGGTGGCACAGAGCCCCAAGATTTTTCTGCCAGCCCAAAATGCATCCTGCTTGTGTGCAGACAATCGACAAGTGTTAACACAGCTTAATCTGGTTCAAGCACGATTGGCATTCATCTATACCCTCCCCCAGGGTGCCTGAAAATAGGCAGGATTTGTCTAGTGCACTTACGTGCAACAAAAACTTAATAAAAAACACAGAATAATGAGAGTGTTTCTGTACATACAAAGACCTCCAGAATTAATTGCACACTCAGTCATTAGCACAAAACTGGCACAGAGTCCCCAGATTTTTTATGCCAACTCAAATTGCATCCTGCTTGTGTGTAGAAAATTGATAAGTGTTAACACAGTGGAATGAGAGTGTTTCAGCATACACAAAGTCCTCCAGAATTAATACCCACTCAGTCATGAGCACAAAAGTGGCACAGAGTCCCCAGATTTTTTCTGCCAGCCCAAAATGCATCATGCTTGCATTCAGAAAATTGAGAAGTGTTTACACTATGGAATGAGAGTGTTTCAGCACATACAAAGTCCCCCAACATTAATGGTGTACTCAGATATGGGCGCAGTGGTGGGATAGAATGCCCAGATTTTTTCTGCCTGCTCAAAATGCATCCTGCTTGTTTGTAGAAAATTGACAAAAGTTAACACAGTGGAATGAAAATGCTTCAGCACATATGAAGTCCACCATAATTAATGGTGCACTCAGTCATGTGTGCAGTGGGGCTCAGAGTCCCAGATTTTTCCATGAATCCAAAATGCATCCTGCTTTTGTGCAGATAATTGACAAGTGTTAACTTAGTGGGTGAGAGTGTTCAGCACATACAAAATCCTCCAGAATTAGTGGCACCCTCAGTCATGTGCACAGTGGTGGCACAGAGTCCACAGAATTTCTTGTGCCAGCACAAAATGCATCCTGCTTGTGGGTAGAAAATTGTAAATTTTTAACACAGTGTAATGAGAGTGTTTCAGCACATACAAAGTCCCCAGGATTAATGGTGCACTCCGTTAAGTGTGCGGTGATGGCACAGAGCCCCAGATTATTTGTACAAGCCAAAAAGCATCCTGCTTGTGTGTGAAAATTGACAAGTGTTAACTCAGTGTAATGAGAGTGTTCAGCACATACAAAGTCCTCCAGAATTAATGGTGCACTCAGTAATGAGCACAAAAGTGGAACAAGTACCCAGATTTTTCTGCCATCCGAAAATGCATTCTGCTTGTGTGAGAAAATTGACAAAGGTTACCACAGTGGAATGAAAGTATTTAGCACATACTAAGTCATCCAGAATTAATGATGCACTCAGTCAAGTGTGCATTGGTGGCTCTGAGACCCCAGATTTTATCTGCCAGCCCAAAATGCATGCTTGAGGGTAGAAAATTGACAAGGAGTTAACACAGTGGAATGAGAGTGTTTCAGCAAATACAAAATCCTCCAGAATTAAAGGCACACTCAGTCATGCCCACAAAACACGGAGTTTCCAAATTTTTCTGTTAGCCAAAATGTATCCTACTTGTGTGCTGAAAATTGACAAGTGTTAACACAGCTGAATCTGGTTCAAGGACAATTGGCATTCATCTGTATCCCCCTCCCCAGTCATTCTTGCAAATAGGCAGGATTTGTCTAGTGCACTTACCGGTCAATAAAAACTAAATAAAAAATACCATGGAATGAGACTGTATCAGCACATACAAAGTCCTGCAGAATTAATGGCATAATCAGTCAAAAGCAAAAAGTGGCATAGAGATGCCAGATTTTTCTCCCAACCCAAAATGCATCCTGCTTGTGTGCAGAAAATTGACAAGAATTAACACAGCTGAATCTGGTTCAGGACAGTTAGCATTCATCTGTATCCCCTCCCCGGTCATTCCTGAAAATAGGCAGGATTTGTCTAGTGCACTTACCGGTCAATAAAACTAAATAAAAAATACCATGGAATGAGACTGTATCAGCACATACAAAGTCCTGCAGAATTAATGGCACAATCAGTCAAAAGCAAAAAGTGGCATAGTGATGCCAGATTTTCTCCCAACCCAAAATGCATCCTGCTTGTGTGCAGAAAATTGACAACTGTTAACACAGTGGAATGTGACTGTTGCAGCTCATAGAAAGCCACCAAGAATTAATGGTGCACTCAGTCAAGTGCACAGTGGTGACACAGAGTCCCCAGATTTTTCTGCCAGCCTAAAATGCATCCTGCTTGTTTGTAAAATTGACAAAAGTTAACACAGTTGAATGAAACTGTCTCAGCCATGCAAAGTCCACCATAATTAATGGCGCACTCAGTCATGTGTGCAGTGGTGGCTCAGAGTCCCCAATTTTTCTGCCAGCCCAAAATGCATCCTGGTCGTGTGCAGAAAATTGACAAATGTTAACTCAGTGGAATGAGGTGGTTTATAAGTACAAAATCCTCCAGATAATGGAACACTCCGTCATGCACATAAAAGTGGCAGAAGTCCCAGATTTTTCTGCCACCAAAAATACATCCTGCTTGTGTGTTGATAATTGACAAGTGTTAAAACAGTGGAATGAGGGTGTTTCAGTACATGCAAAGTCTCCCAGAATAAATGGTGCACTCAGTCATGCGAGCAGTGGTGGCACAGAGTCCCAGAATAATTTCTGCCATCTAAAATGCGTCCTGCTTGTGGGAAGAAAATTGACAAGTTTTAACACAATGGAATGAGGGTGTTTCAGCACATACAGAGTTCCCAAATTAATGGTGCACTCAGTCATGTGAGCAGTGGTGGCACAGAGTCCACAAGAATTTTTCTAACCGCTTAAAATGCATCCTTCTTGTGTGTAGAAAATTGTAAGTTTAACACCATGGAATTAGAGTGTTTTGACACATACAAACTCCCCAGAATTAATGGTGCACTCAGTTATGCACGCAGCAGTAAAGCAGAGTCCCCAGATTTTTCTGCCAGCACAAAATGCATCCTGATTGTGTGCAGAAAATTGACAAGTGTTAACACAGCTTAATCTGGTTCAAGGACAGTTGGCATTCATCTATATCCCCTCCCCGGCGTGCTGAAAATAGGCAGGATTTGTCTAGTGCACTTAGCTGGGCAACAAAAACTAAATAAAACAACACAGTATAATGAGAGTGTTTCTACACATACAAAGACCTCCAGAATTAATTGCACACTCAGTCATGAGCACAAAAGAGGCACAGAGTTGCCAGATTTTTTCTGTCAGCCCAAAATGTGTCCTGCTTGTGTGCAGAAAATTGACAAGAAATTAATACAGTGGAATGAGAGTGTTTCAGCACATACAAAGTCCCCAAATTAATGGTACACTCAGTTATGCATGCAGTGGGCACAAAGCAACCAGATTGTTTCTGCCAGCCCAAAATGCATCCTGCTTGCGTGCAGAAAATTGACAAGTGTTAACATAGCTTAATCTGGTTCAAGGACAGTGGGCATTCATCTATATCCCCTCCCCGGGGTGCCTGAAAATAGGCAGGATTTGTCTAGTGCTCTTACTCGGGCAACAAAAACTAAATAAAAAAACACAGTATAATGAGAGTGTTTCTGCACATACAAAGACCTCCAGAATTAATTGCACACTCAGTCATTAGCATAAAACAGGCACAGAGTCCCCAGATTTTTTCTGCCAGCTCAAAATGCATCCTGCTTGTGTGCAGAAAATTGACAAGTTTAGCACAGTGGAATGAGAGTGTTCCAGCACATACAAAGTTCTCCAGAATTATTGGTGCACTCAGTCATGCGAAGTGGTGGCACAGACTCCCAGAATGTTTCTGCCAACATAAAATGCATCCTGCTTGTGTGCTAAAATTGATAAGTTTTAACACAGTGGAATGAGAATGTTTGATACCTACAAAGACCCCCAGATTTAATAGATCACTCAGTTATGCGTGTAGTGGTGGCACAGAGCCCCCAAGATTTTTTCTGCCAGCCCAAAATGCATCCTGCTTGTGTGCAGACAATCGACAAGTGTTAACACAGCTTAATCTGGTTCACGCACAGTCGGCATTCATCTATATCCCCCTCCCCCAGGGGTGCCTGAAAATAGGCAGGATTTGTCTAGTGCACTTACTAGTGCAACAAAAACTTAATAAAAAAACACAGAATAATGAGAGTGTTTCTGTACATACAAAGACCTCCAGAATTAATTGCACACTCAGTCATTAGCACAAAACTGGCACAGAGTCCCCAGATTTTTTATGCCAACTCAAATTGCATCCTGCTTATGTGTAGAAAATTGATAAGTGTTAGCACAGTGGAATGAGAGTGTTTCAGCATACACAAAGTCCTCCAGAATTAATGGCCCACTCAGTCATGAGCACAAAGTGGCACAGAGTCCCCAGATTTTTCTGCCAGCCCAAAATGCATCATGCTTGCATTCAGAAAATTGAGAAGTGTTTACACTATGGAATGAGAGTGTTTCAGCACATACAAGTCCCCAACATTAATGGTGTACTCAGATATGGGCGCAGTGGTGGGATAGAATGCCCAGATTTTTCTGCCTGCTCAAAATGCATCCTGCTTGTTTGTAGAAAATTGACAAAAGTTAACACAGTGGAATGAAAATGCTTCAGCACATATGAAGTCCACCATAATTAATGGTGCACTCAGTCATGTGTGCAGTGGAGGCTCAGAGTCCCAGATTTTTCCATGAATCCAAAATGCATCCTGCTTTTGTGCAGATAATTGACAAGTGTTAACTTAGTGGGTAGAGTGTTTCAGCTATACAAAATCCTCCAGAATTAGTGGCACCCTCAGTCATGTGCACAGTGGTGGCACAGAGTCCACAGAATTTCTTGTGCCAGCACAAAATGCATCCTGCTTGTGGGTGAAAATTGTAAATTTTAACACAGTGTAATGAGAGTGTTTCAGCACATACAAAGTCCCCAGGATTAATGGTGCACTCCGTTAAGTGTGCGGTGATGCGCAAGACCCCAGATTATTTGTACAAGCCCAAAAAGCATCCTGCTTGTGTGTAGAAAATTGACAAGTGTTAACTCAGTGTAATGAGAGTGTTTCAGCACATACAAAGTCCTCCAGAATTAATGGTGCACTCAGTAATGAGCACAAAAGTGGAACAAGTACCCAGATTTTCTGCCATCCGAAAATACATTCTGCTTGTGTGTAGAAAATTGACAAAGGTTACCACAGTGGAATGAAAGTATTTCGCACATACTAAGTCATCCAGAATTAATGATGCACTCAGTCAAGTGTGCATTGGTGGCTCTGAGACCCCAGATTTTATCTGCCAGCCCAAAATGCATCCTGCTTGAGGGTAGAAAATTGACAAGGGTTAACACAGTGGAATGAGAGTGTTTCAGCAAATACAAAATCCTCCAGAATTAAAGGCACACTCAGTCATGCCCACAAAAGCGGCACGGAGTTTCCAAATTTCTTCTGTTAGCCAAAAATGTATTCTACTTGTGTGCTGAAAATTGACAAGTGTTAACACAGCTGAATCTGGTTCAAGGACAATTGGCATTCATCTGTATCCCTCCCCAGTCATTCTTGCAAATAGGCAGGATTTGTCTAGTGCACTTACCGGTCAATAAAAACTAAATAAAAATACCATGGAATGAGACTGTATCAGCACATACAAAGTCCTGCAGAATTAATGGCATAATCAGTCAAAAGCAAAAAGTGGCATAGAGATGCCAGATTTTTCTCCCAACCCAAAATGCATCCTGCTTGTGTGCAGAAAATTGACAAAATTAACACAGCTGAATCTGGTTCAAGGACAGTTAGCATTCATCTGTATCCCCTCCCCGGTCATTCCTGAAAATAGGCAGGATTTGTCTAGTGCACTTACCCGGTCAATAAAATAAATAAAAATACCATGGAATGAGACTGTATCAGCACATACAAAGTCCTGCAGAATTAATGGCACAATCAGTCAAAAGCAAAAAGTGGCATAGTGATGCCAGATTTTTCTCCCAATCCAAAATGCATCCTGCTTGTGTGCAGAAAATTGACAACTGTTAACACAGTGGAATGTGACTGTTGCAGCTCATAGAAAGCCACCAAAATTAATGGTGCACTCAGTCAAGTGCACAGTGGTGACACAAGTCCCAGATTTTTTCTGCCAGCCTAAAATGCATCCTGCTTGTTTGTAGAAAATTGACAAAGTTAACACAGTTGAATGAAACTGTCTCAGCACATACAAAGTCCACCATAATTAATGGCGCACTCAGTCATGTGTGCAGTGGTAGGCTCAAGTCCCCAGATTTTTCCAGCCCAAAATGCATCCTGGTCATGTGCAGAAAATTGACAAATGTTAACTCAGTGGAATGAGGTGGTTTAGAAGTACAAAATCCTCCAGAATTAATGGAACACTCCGTCATGCACATAAAAGTGGCAGAGTCCCCAGATTTTTCTGCCACCAAAAATGCATCCTGCTTGTGTGTTGATAATTGACAAGTGTTAAAACAGTGGAATGAGGGTGTTTCAGTACATGCAAAGTCTCCCAGAATAAATGGTGCACTCAGTCATGCGAGCAGTGGTGGCACAGAGTCCCAGAATAATTTCTGCCATCCTAAAATGCGTCCTGCTTGTGGGAAGAAAATTGACAAGTTTTAACACAATGGAATGAGGGTGTTTCAGCACATACAGAGTTCCCAAATTAATGGTGCACTCAGTCATGTGAGCAGTGGTGGCACAGAGTCCACAGAATTTTTCTACCGCTTAAAATGCATCCTTCTTGTGTGTAGAAAATTGTAGAGTTTAACACCATGGAATTAGAGTGTTTGACACATACAAACTCCCCAAATTAATGGTGCACTCAGTTATGCAGCAGCAGAAACAGAGTCCCCAGATTTTTCTGCCAGCACAAAATGCATCCTGATTGTGTGCAGAAAATTGACAAGTGTTAACACAGCTTAATCTGGTTCAAGGACAGTTGGCATTCATCTATATCCCCTTCCCCCAGGGTGCCTGAAAATAGGCAGGATTTGTCTAGTGCTCTTACTCGGGCAACAAAAACTAAATAAAAAAACATAGTATAATGAGAGTGTTTCTGCACATACAAAGACCTCCAGAATTAATTGCACACTCAGTCATTAGCATAAAACAGGCACAGAGTCCCCAGATTTTTCTGCCAGCTCAAAATGCATCCTGCTTGTGTGCAGAAAATTGACAAGTTTTAGCACAGTGGAATGAGAGTGTTTCAGCACATACAAAGTTCTCCAGAATTATTGGTGCACTCAGTCATGCGAGAAGTGGTGGCACAGACTCCCCAGAATGTTTTCTGCCAACATAAAATGCATCCTGCTTGTGTGCGCAAAATTGATAAGTTTTAACACAGTGGAATGAGAATGTTTTGATACCTACAAAGACCCCCAGATTTAATAGATCACTCAGTTATGCGTGTAGTGGTGGCACAGAGCCCCCAAGATTTTTTCTGCCAGCCCAAAATGCATCCTGCTTGTGTGCAGACAATCGACAAGTGTTAACACAGCTTAATCTGGTTCAAGCACATTCGGCATTCATCTATATCCCCTCCCCAGGGGTGCCTGAAAATAGGCAGGTTGTCTAGTGCACTTACTCGTGCAACAAAAACTTAATAAAAAACACAGAATAATGAGTGTTTCTGTACATACAAAGACCTCCAGAATTAATTGCACACTCAGTCATTAAGCACAAAACTGGCACAGAGTCCCCAGATTTTTATGCCAACTCAAATTGCATCCTGCTTGTGTGTAGAAAATTGATAAGTGTTAACACAGTGGAATGAGAGTGTTTCAGCATACAAAGTCCTCCAGAATTAATGGCCCACTCAGTCATGAGCACAAAAGTGGCACAGAGTCCCCAGATTTTTCTGCCAGCCCAAAATGCATCATGCTTGCATTCAGAAAATTGAGAAGTGTTTACACTATGGAATGAGAGTGTTTCAGCACATACAAAGTCCCCCAACATTAATGGTGTACTCAGATATGACGCAGTGGTGGGATAGAATCCCCAGATTTTTTCTGCCTGCTCAATGCATCCTGCTTGTTTGTAGAAAATTGACAAAAGTTAACACAGTGGAATGAAAATGCTTCAGCACATATGAAGTCCACATAATTAATGGTGCACTCAGTCATGTGTGCAGTGGGAGCTCAGAGTCCCCAGATTTTTCCATGAATCCAAAATGCATCCTGCTTTTGTGCAGATAATTGACAAGTGTTAACTTAGTGGAGTGAGAGTGTTTCACACATACAAAATCCTCCAGAATTAGTGGCACCCTCAGTCATGTGCACAGTGGTGGCACAGAGTCCACAGAATTTCTTGTGCCAGCACAAAATGCATCCTGCTTGTGGGTAGAAAATTGTAAAATTTTAACACAGTGTAATGAGAGTGTTTCAGCACATACAAAGTCCCCAGGATTAATGGTACTCCGTTAAGTGTGCGGTGATGGCTAGAGACCCCAGATTATTTGTACAAGCCCAAAAAGCATCCTGCTTGTGTGTAAAAATTGACAAGTGTTAACTCAGTGTAATGAGAGTGTTTCAGCACATACAAAGTCCTCCAAATTAATGGTGCACTCAGTAATGAGCACAAAAGTGGAACAAGTACCCAGATTTTTCTGCCATCCGAAAATGCATTCTGCTTGTGTTAGAAAATTGACAAGGTTACCACAGTGGAATGAAAGTATTTCGCACATACTAAGTCATCCAGAATTAATGATGCACTCAGTCAAGTGTGCATTGGTGGCTCTGAGACCCCAGATTTTATCTGCCAGCCCAAAATGCATCCTGCTTGAGGGTAGAAAATTGACAAGGGTTAACACAGTGGAATGAGAGTGTTTCAGCAAATACAAAATCCTCCAGAATTAAAGGCACACTCAGTCATGCCCACAAAAGCGGCACGGAGTTTCCAAATTTTTCTGTTAGCCAAAAATGTATCCTACTTGTGTGCTGAAAATTGACAAGTGTTAACACAGCTGAATCTGGTTCAAGGACAATTGGCATTCATCTGTATCCCCTCCCCCAGTCATTCTTGCAAATAGGCAGGATTTGTCTAGTGCACTTACCCGGTCAATAAAAACTAAATAAAAAAATACCATGGAATGAGACTGTATCAGCACATACAAAGTCCTGCAGAATTAATGGCATAATCAGTCAAAAGCAAAAAGTGGCATAGAGATGCCAGATTTTTCTCCCAACCCAAAATGCATCCTGCTTGTGTGCAGAAAATTGACAGAATTAACACAGCTGAATCTGGTTCAAGGACAGTTAGCATTCATCTGTATCCCCTTCCCCCGGTCATTCCTGAAAATAGGCAGGATTTGTCTAGTGCACTTACCCGGTCAATAAAAAGTAATTAAAAAATACCATGGAATGAGACTGTATCAGCACATCCAAAGTCCTGCAGAATTAATGGCACAATCAGTCAAAAGCAAAAAAGTGGCATAGTGATGCCAGATTTTTTCTCCCAATCCAAAATGCATCCTGCTTGTGTGCAGAAAATTGACAACTGTTAACACAGTGGAATGTGACTGTTGCAGCTCATAGAAAGCCACCAAGAATTAATGGTGCACTCAGTCAAGTGCACAGTGGTGACTAGAGTCCCCAGATTTTTCTGCCAGCCTAAAATGCATCCTGCTTGTTTGTAGAAAATTGACAAAAGTTAACACAGTTGAATGAAACTGTCTCAGCACATGCAAAGTCCACCATAATTAATGGCGCACTCAGTCATGTGTGCACTGGTAGCTAGAGTCCCCAGATTTTTCTGCCAGCCCAAAATGCATCCTGGTCGTGTGCAGAAAATTGACAAATGTTAACTCAGTGGAATGAGTGGTTTAGAAAGTACAAAATCCTCAGAATTAATGGAACACTCCGTCATGCACATAAAAGTGGCAGAGAGTCCCCAGATTTTTCTGCCACCAAAAATGCATCCTGCTTGTGTGTTGATAATTGACAAGTGTTAAAACAGTGGAATGACGGTGTTTCAGTACATGCAAAGTCTCCCAGAATAAATGGTGCACTCAGTCATGCGAGCAGTGGTGGCACAGAGTCCCCAGAATAATTTCTGCCATCCTAAAATGCGTCCTGCTTGTGGGAAGAAAATTGACAAGTTTTAACACAATGGAATGAGGGTGTTTCAGCACATACAGAGTTCCCCAGAATTAATGGTGCACTCAGTCATGTGAGCAGTGGAGGTACAGAGTCCACAGAATTTTTTCAACCCGCTTAAAATGCATCCTTCTTGTGTGTAGAAAATTGTAGAGTTTTAACACCATGGAATTAGAGTGTTTTGACACATACAAACTCCCCCAGAATTAATGGAGCACTCAGTTATGCACGCAGCAGTAAAGCAGAGTCCCCAGATTTTTTCTGCCAGCACAAAATGCATCCTGATTGTGTGCAGAAAATTGACAAGTGTTAACACAGCTTAATCTGGTTCAAGGACAGTTGGCATTCATCTATATCCCCTTCCCCCAGGCGTGCTGAAAATAGGCAGGATTTGTCTAGTGCATAGCTGGGCAACAAAAACTAAATAAAGCAACACAGTACAATGAGAGTGTTTCTACACATGCAAAGACCTCCAGAATTAATTGCACACTCAGTCATGAGCACAAAACAGGCACAGAGTTGCCAGATTTTTCTGTCAGCCCAAATGTGTCCTGCTTGTGTGCAGAAAATTGACAAGAATTAATACAGTGGAATGAGAGTGTTTCAGCACATACAAAGTCCCCAAATTAATGGTACACTCAGTTATGCATGCAGTGGAGCACAGAGCAACCAGATTGTTTCTGCCAGCCCAAAATGCATCCTGCTTGCGTGCAGAAAATTGACAAGTGTTAACATAGCTTAATCTGGTTCAAGGACAGTGGGCATTCATCATATACCTCCCCGGGTGCCTGAAAATAGGCAGGATTTGTCTAGTGCTCTTAACTCAGCAACAAAAACAAAAAAAAAAACACAGTATAATGAGAGTGTTTCTGCACATACAAAGACCTCCAGAATTAATTGCACACTCAGTCATTAGCATAAAACAGGCACAGAGTCCCCAGATTTTTTCTGCCAGCTCAAAATGCATCCTGCTTGTGTGCAGAAAATTGACAAGTTTTAGCACAGTGGAATGAGAGTGTTTCAGCACATACAAAGTTCTCCAGAATTATTGGTGCACTCAGTCATGCGAGAAGTGGTGGCACAGACTCCCCAGAATGTTTTCTGCCAACAAAAATGCATCCTGCTTGTGTGCTAAAATTGATAAGTTTTAACACAGTGGAATGAGAATGTTTTGATACCTACAAAGACCCCAGATTATTAATAATAGATCACTCAGTTATGCGCGTAGTGGTGGCACAGAGCCCCAAGATTTTTTCTGCCAGCCCAAAATGCATCCTGCTTGTGTGCAGACAATCGACAAGTGTTAACACAGCTTAATCTGGTTCAAGCACAGTTGGCATTCATCTATATCCCCCTCCCCCAGGGGTGCCTGAAAATAGGCAGGATTTGTCTAGTGCACTTACTCGTGCAACAAAAACTTAATAAAAAAACACAGAATAATGAGAGTGTTTCTGTACATACAAAGACCTCCAGAATTAATTGCACACTCAGTCATTAGCACAAAACTGGCACAGAGTCCCCAGATTTTTTATGCCAACTCAAATTGCATCCTGCTTGTGTGTAGAAAATTGATAAGTGTTAACACAGTGGAATGAGAGTGTTTCAGCATACACAAAGTCCTCCAGAATTAATGGCCCACTCAGTCATGAGCACAAAAGTGGCACAGAGTCCCCAGATTTTTTCTGCCAGCCCAAAATGCATCATGCTTGCATTCAGAAAATTGAGAAGTGTTTACACTATGGAATGAGAGTGTTTCAGCACATACAAAGTCCCCCAACATTAATGGTGTACTCAGATATGGGCGCAGTGGTGGGATAGAATGCCCAGATTTTTTCTGCCTGCTCAAAATGCATCCTGCTTGTTTGTAGAAAATTGACAAAAGTTAACACAGTGGAATGAAAATGCTTCAGCACATATGAAGTCCACCATAATTAATGGTGCACTCAGTCATGTGTGCAGTGGGGCTCAGAGTCCCCAGATTTTTTCCATGAATCCAAAATGCATCCTGCTTTTGTGCAGATAATTGACAAGTGTTAACTTAGTGGAGTGAGAGTGTTTCACCACATACAAAATCCTCCAGAATTAGTGGCACCCTCAGTCATGTGCACAGTGGTGGCACAGAGTCCACAGAATTTCTTGTGCCAGCACAAAATGCATCCTGTTTGTGGGTAGAAAATTGTAAATTTTTAACACAGTGTAATGAGAGTGTTTCAGCACATACAAAGTCCCCCAGGATTAATGGTGCACTCCGTAAGTGTGCGGTGATGGCACAGAGCCCCCAGATTATTTGTACAAGCCCAAAAAGCATCCTGCTTGTGTGTAGAAAATTGACAAGTGTTAACTCAGTGTAATGAGAGTGTTTCAGCACATACAAAGTCCTCCAGAATTAATGGTGCACTCAGTAATGAGCACAAAAGTGGAACAGAGTACCCAGATTTTTTCTGCCATCCGAAAATGCATTCTGCTTGTGTGTAGAAAATTGACAAAGGTTACCACAGTGGAATGAAAGTATTTCGCACATACTAAGTCATCCAGAATTAATGATGCACTCAGTCAAGTGTGCATTGGTGGCTCTGAGACCCCAGATTTTATCTGCCAGCCCAAAATGCATCCTGCTTGAGGGTAGAAAATTGACAAGAGTTAACACAGTGGAATGAGAGTGTTTCAGCAAATACAAAATCCTCCAGAATTAAAGGCACACTCAGTCATGCCCACAAAAGCGGCACGGAGTTTCCAAATTTTTTCTGTTAGCCAAAAATGTATCCTACTTGTGTGCTGAAAATTGACAAGTGTTAACACAGCTGAATCTGGTTCAAGGACAATTGGCATTCATCTGTATCCACCTCCCCCCAGTCATTCTTGCAAATAGGCAGGATTTGTCTAGTGCACTTACCCGGTCAGTAAAAACTAAATAAAAATATACCATGGAATGAGACTGTATCAGCACATACAAAGTCCTGCAGAATTAATGGCATAATCAGTCAAAAGCAAAAAAGTGGCATAGAGATGCCAGATTTTTTCTCCCAACCCAAAATGCATCCTGCTTGTGTGCAGAAAATTGACAAGAATTAACACAGCTGAATCTGGTTCAAGGACAGTTAGCATTCATCTGTATCCCCCTCCCCCGGTCATTCCTGAAAATAGGCAGGATTTGTCTAGTGCACTTACCCGGTCAATAAAAACTAAATAAAAAAATACCATGGAATGAGACTGTATCAGCACATACAAAGTCCTGCAGAATTAATGGCACAATCAGTCAAAAGCAAAAAGTGGCATAGTGATGCCAGATTTTTCTCCAACCCAAAATGCATCCTGCTTGTGTGCAGAAAATTGACACTGTTAACACAGTGGAATGTGACTGTTGCAGCTCATAGAAAGCCACCAGAATTAATGGTGCACTCAGTCAAGTGCACAGTGGTGACACAGAGTCCCCAGATTTTTCTGCCAGCCTAAAATGCATCCTGCTTGTTTGTAGAAAATTGACAAAAGTTAACACAGTTGAATGAAACTGTCTCAGCACATGCAAAGTCCACCATAATTAATGGCGCACTCAGTCATGTGTGCACTGGTGCTCAGAGTCCCCAGATTTTCTGCCAGCCCAAAATGCATCCTGGTCGTGTGCAGAAAATTGACAAATGTTAACTCAGTGGAATGAGAGTGGTTTGAAGTACAAAATCCTCCAGAATTAATGGAACACTCCGTCATGCACATAAAAGTGGCAGAGAGTCCCAGATTTTTCTGCCACCAAAAATGCATCCTGCTTGTGTGTTGATAATTGACAAGTGTTAAAACAATGTAATGAAGGTGTTTCAGTACATTCAAAGTCTCCCAGAATAAATGGTGCACTCAGTCATGCGAGCAGTGGTGGCACAGAGTCCCCAGAATAATTCTACCACTAAAATGCATCCTTCTTGTGTGTAGAAAATTGTAGAGTTTTAACACCATGGAATTAGAGTGTTTTGACACTTACAAACTCCCCCAGAATTAATGGTGCACTCAGTTATGCACGCAGCAGTAGAGCAGAGTCCCCAGATTTTTTCTGCCAGCACAAAATGCATCCTGATTGTGTGCAGAAAATTGACAAGTGTTAACACAGCTTAATCTGGTTCAAGGACAGTTGGCATTCATCTATATCCCCTCCCGGGCGTGCTGAAAATAGGCAGGATTTGTCTAGTGCACTTAGCTGGGCAACAAAAACTAAATAAAA
The DNA here is from genome assembly GCA_016271365.2 of Neoceratodus forsteri. Taxonomy (NCBI): domain Eukaryota; kingdom Metazoa; phylum Chordata; order Ceratodontiformes; family Ceratodontidae; genus Neoceratodus; species Neoceratodus forsteri. The sequence goes on along the minus strand of CM057458.1, from coordinate 624,233,225 downwards.
CAACACAGTATAATGAGAGTGTTTCTACATGCAAAGACCTCCGAATTAATTGCACACTCAGTCATGAGCACAAAACAGGCACAGAGTTGCCAGATTTTTCTGTCAGCCAAAATGTGTCCTGCTTGTGTGCAGAAAATTGACAAGAATTAATACAGTGGAATGAGAGTGTTTCAGCACATACAAAGTCCCCCAGAATTAATGGTACACTCAGTTATGCATGCAGTGGAGGCACAGAGCAACCAGATTGTTTCTGCCAGCCCAAAATGCATCCTGCTTGCGTGCAGAAAATTGACAAGTGTTAACATAGCTTAATCTGGTTCAAGGACAGTGGGCATTCATCTATATCCCCTTCCCCCGGGGTGCCTGAAAATAGGCAGGATTTGTCTAGTGCTCTTACTCGGCAACAAAACTAAATAAACACAGTATAATAGAGTGTTTCTGCACATACAAAGACCTCCAGAATTAATTGCACACTCAGTCATTAGCATAAAACAGGCACAGAGTCCCCAGATTTTTCTGCCAGCTCAAATGCATCCTGCTTGTGTGCAGAAAATTGACAAGTTTTAGCACAGTGGAATGAGAGTGTTTCGCACATACAAAGTTCTCCAGAATTATTGGTGCACTCAGTCATGCGAATGGTGGCACAGACTCCCCAGAATGTTTTCTGCCAACATAAAATGCATCCTGCTTGTGTGCGCAAAATTGATAAGTTTTAACACAGTGGAATGAGAATGTTTTGATACCTACAAAAGACCCCCAGATTTAATAGATCACTCAGTTATGCGCGTAGTGGTGGCACAGAGCCCCAAGATTTTTTCTGCCAGCCCAAAATGCATCCTGCTTGTGTGCAGACAATCGACAAGTGTTAACACAGCTTAATCTGGTTCAAGCACAGTTGGCATTCATCTATATCCCCCTCCCCCAGGGGTGCCTGAAAATAGGCAGGATTTGTCTAGTGCACTTACTCGTGCAACAAAAACTTAATAAAAAAACACAGAATAATGAGAGTGTTTCTGTACATACAAAGACCTCCAGAATTAATTGCACACTCAGTCATTAGCACAAAACTGGCACAGAGTCCCCAGATTTTTTTATGCCAACTCAAATTGCATCCTGCTTGTGTGTAGAAAATTGATAAGTGTTAACACAGTGGAATGAGAGTGTTTCAGCATACACAAAGTCCTCCAGAATTAATGGCCCACTCAGTCATGAGCACAAAGTGGCACAGAGTCCCAGATTTTTCTGCCAGCCCAAAATGCATCATGCTTGCATTCAGAAAATTGAGAAGTGTTTACACTATGGAATGAGAGTGTTTCAGCATACAAAGTCCCCAACATTAATGGTGTACTCAGATATGGGCGCAGTGGTGGGATAGAATGCCCAGATTTTTCTGCCTGCTCAAAATGCATCCTGCTTGTTTGTAGAAAATTGACAAAAGTTAACACAGTGGAATGAAAATGCTTCAGCACATATAAGTCCACCATAATTAATGGTGCACTCAGTCATGTGTGCAGTGGAGGCTCAGAGTCCCCAGATTTTTCCATGAATCCAAAATGCATCCTGCTTTTGTGCAGATAATTGACAAGTGTTAACTTAGTGGAGTGAGGTGTTTCCTACATACAAAATCCTCCAGAATTAGTGGCACCCTCAGTCATGTGCACAGTGGTGGCACAGAGTCCACAGAATTTCTTGTGCCAGCACAAAATGCATCCTGCTTGTGGGTGAAAATTGTAAATTTTAACACAGTGTAATGAGTGTTTCAGCATACAAAGTCCCCAGGATTAATGGTGCACTCCGTTAAGTGTGCGGTGATGGCACAGAGCCCCCAGATTATTGTACAAGCCCAAAAAGCATCCTGCTTGTGTGAGAAAATTGACAAGTGTTAACTCAGTGTAATGAGAGTGTTTCAGCACATACAAAGTCCTCAGAATTAATGGTGCACTCAGTAATGAGCACAAAAGTGGAACAGAGTACCCAGATTTTTCTGCCATCCGAAATACATTCTGCTTGTGTGAAAATTGACAAAGGTTACCACAGTGGAATGAAAGTATTTCGCACATACTAAGTCATCCAGAATTAATGATGCACTCAGTCAAGTGTGCATTGGTGGCTCTGAGACCCCAGATTTTATCTGCCAGCCCAAAATGCATCCTGCTTGAGGGTAGAAAATTGACAAGGAGTTAACACAGTGGAATGAGAGTGTTTCAGCAATACAAATCCTCCAGAATTAAAGGCACACTCAGTCATGCCCACAAAAGCGCGGAGTTTCCAAATTTTTTCTGTTAGCCAAAAATGTATCCTACTTGTGTGCTGAAAATTGACAAGTGTTAACACAGCTGAATCTGGTTCAAGGACAATTGGCATTCATCTGTATCCCCCTCCCCCCAGTCATTCTTGCAAATAGGCAGGATTTGTCTAGTGCACTTACCCGGTCAATAAAAACTAAATAAAAAAATACCATGGAATGAGACTGTATCAGCACATACAAAGTCCTGCAGAATTAATGGCATAATCAGTCAAAAGCAAAAAAGTGGCATAGAGATGCCAGATTTTTTCTCCCAACCCAAAATGCATCCTGCTTGTGTGCAGAAAATTGACAAGAATTAACACAGCTGAATCTGGTTCAAGGACAGTTAGCATTCATCTGTATCCCCTTCCCCCGGTCATTCCTGAAAATAGGCAGGATTTGTCTAGTGCACTTACCGGTCAATAAAACTAAATAAAAAATACCATGGAATGAGACTGTATCAGCACATACAAAGTCCTGCAGAATTAATGGCACAATCAGTCAAAAGCAAAAAAGTGGCATAGTGATGCCAGATTTTTTCTCCCAACCCAAAATGCATCCTGCTTGTGTGCAGAAAATTGACAACTGTTAACACAGTGGAATGTGACTGTTGCAGCTCATAGAAAGCCACCAAGAATTAATGGTGCACTCAGTCAAGTGCACAGTGGTGACACAGAGTCCCCAGATTTTTTTCTGCCAGCCTAAAATGCATCCTGCTTGTTTGTAGAAAATTGACAAAAGTTAACACAGTTGAATGAAACTGTCTCAGCACATGCAAAGTCCACCATAATTAATGGCGCACTCAGTCATGTGTGCAGTGGTGGCTCAGAGTCCCCAGATTTTTTCTGCCAGCCCAAAATGCATCCTGGTCGTGTGCAGAAAATTGACAAATGTTAACTCAGTGGAATGAGAGTGGTTTAGCAAGTACAAAATCCTCCAGAATTAATGGAACACTCCGTCATGCACATAAAAGTGGCAGAGAGTCCCCAGATTTTTTCTGCCACCAAAAATGCATCCTGCTTGTGTGTTGATAATTGACAAGTGTTAAAACAGTGGAATGACGGTGTTTCAGTACATGCAAAGTCTCCCAGAATAAATGGTGCACTCAGTCATGCGAGCAGTGGTGGCACAGAGTCCCCAGAATAATTTCTGCCATCCTAAAATGCGTCCTGCTTGTGGGAAGAAAATTGACAAGTTTAACACAATGGAATGAGGGTGTTTCAGCACATACAGAGTTCCCCAGATTAATGGTGCACTCAGTCATGTGAGCAGTGGTGGCACAGAGTCCACAGAATTTTTCTACCGCTAAAATGCATCCTTCTTGTGTGTAGAAATTGTAGAGTTTAACACCATGGAATTAGAGTGTTTTGACACATACAAACTCCCCAGAATTAATGGTGCACTCAGTTATGCACGCAGCAGTAGAGCAGAGTCCCCAGATTTTTCTGCCAGCACAAAATGCATCCTGATTGTGTGCAGAAAATTGACAAGTGTTAACACAGCTTAATCTGGTTCAAGGACAGTTGGCATTCATCTATATCCCCTCCCAGGCGTGCTGAAAATAGGCAGGATTTGTCTAGTGCATAGCTGGGCAACAAAAACTAAATAAAACAACACAGTATAATGAGGTGTTTCTACACATACAAAGACCTCAGAATTAATTGCACACTCAGTCATGAGCACAAAACAGGCACAGAGTTGCCAGATTTTTCTGTCAGCCAAAATGTGTCCTGCTTGTGTGCAGAAAATTGACAAAATTAATACAGTGGAATGAGAGTGTTTCAGCATACAAAGTCCCCAAATTAATGGTACACTCAGTTATGCATGCAGTGGAGCACAGAAGCAACAGATTGTTTCTGCCAGCCCAAAATGCATCCTGCTTGCGTGCAGAAAATTGACAAGTGTTAACATAGCTTAATCTGGTTCAAGGACAGTGGGCATTCATCTATATCCCCCTCCCACGGGGTGCCTGAAAATAGGCAGGATTTGTCTAGTGCTCTTACTCGGGCAACAAAAACTAAATAAAAAAACACAGTATAATGAGAGTGTTTCTGCACATACAAAGACCTCCAGAATTAATTGCACACTCAGTCATTAGCATAAAACAGGCACAAGTCCCCAGATTTTTCTGCCAGCTCAAAATGCATCCTGCTTGTGTGCAGAAAATTGACAAGTTTAGCACAGTGGAATGAGAGTGTTCCACATACAAAGTTCTCCAGAATTATTGGTGCACTCAGTCATGCGAAGTGGTGGCACAGACTCCCCAGAATGTTTTCTGCCAACATAAAATGCATCCTGCTTGTGTGTAAAATTGATAAGTTTTAACACAGTGGAATGAGAATGTTTGATACCTACAAAGACCCCCAGATTTAATAGATCACTCAGTTATGCGTAGTGGTGGCACAGACCCCAAGATTTTTCTGCCAGCCCAAAATGCATCCTGCTTGTGTGCAGACAATCGACAAGTGTTAACACAGCTTAATCTGGTTCAAGCACAGTTGGCATTCATCTATCCCCCTCCCCAGGGTGCCTGAAAATAGGCAGGATTTGTCTAGTGCACTTACTCGTGCAACAAAACTTAATAAAAAACACAGAATAATGAGAGTGTTTCTGTACATACAAAGACCTCCAGAATTAATTGCACACTCAGTCATTAGCACAAAACTGGCACAGTCCCCAGATTTTTATGCCAACTCAAATTGCATCCTGCTTGTGTGAAAATTGATAAGTGTTAACACAGTGGAATGAGAGTGTTTCAGCATACACAAAGTCCTCCAGAATTAATGGCCCACTCAGTCATGAGCACAAAGTGGCACAGAGTACCCAGATTTTTCTGTCATCCGAAAATGCATTCTGCTTGTGTAGAAAATTGACAAAGGTTACCACAGTGGAATGAAAGTATTTCGCACATACTAAGTCATCCAGAATTAATGATGCACTCAGTCAAGTGTGCATTGGTGGCTCTGAGACCCCAGATTTTATCTGCCAGCCCAAAATGCATCCTGCTTGAGGGTAGAAAATTGACAAGGGTTAACACAGTGGAATGAGAGTGTTTCAGCAAATACAAAATCCTCCAGAATTAAAGGCACACTCAGTCATGCCCACAAAAGCGCAGGAGTTTCAAATTTCTTCTGTTGCAAAAATGTATTCTACTTGTGTGCTGAAAATTGACAAGTGTTAACACAGCTGAATCTGGTTCAAGGACAATTGGCATTCATCTGTATCCCCTCCCCAGTCATTCTTGCAAATAGGCAGGATTTGTCTAGTGCACTTACCGGTCAATAAAAACTAAATAAAAAATACCATGGAATGAGACTGTATCAGCACATACAAAGTCCTGCAGAATTAATGGCATAATCAGTCAAAAGCAAAAAAGTGGCATAGAGATGCCAGATTTTTCTCCCAACCCAAAATGCATCCTGCTTGTGTGCAGAAAATTGACAGAATTAACACAGCTGAATCTGGTTCAAGGACAGTTAGCATTCATCTGTATCCCCTCCCCGGTCATTCCTGAAAATAGGCAGGATTTGTCTAGTGCACTTACCGGTCAATAAAAGTAAATAAAAAATACCATGGAATGAGACTGTATCTCAGTCACAAAGTCCTGCAGAATTAATGGCACAATCAGTCAAAAGCAAAAAGTGGCATAGTGATGCCAGATTTTTCTCCCAATCAAAATGCATCCTGCTTGTGTGCAGAAAATTGACAACTGTTAACACAGTGGAATGTGACTGTTGCAGCTCATAGAAAGCCACCAAGAATTAATGGTGCACTCAGTCAAGTGCACAGTGGTGACACAGAGTCCCCAGATTTTTCTGCCAGCCTAAAATGCATCCTGCTTGTTTGTAGAAAATTGACAAAAGTTAACACAGTTGAATGAAACTGTCTCAGCACATACAAAGTCCACCATAATTAATGGCGCACTCAGTCATGTGTGCATGGTGGCTCAGAGTCCCAATTTTCTGCCAGCCCAAAATGCATCCTGGTCGTGTGCAGAAAATTGACAAATGTTAACTCAGTGGAATGAGAGAAGTTTATAAGTACAAAATCCTCCAGAATTAATGGAACACTCCGTCATGCACATAAAAGTGGCAGAGAGTCCCAGATTTTTCTGCCACCAAAATGCATCCTGCTTGTGTGTTGATAATTGACAAGTGTTAAAACAGTGGAATGACGGTGTTTCAGTACATGCAAAGTCTCCCAGAATAAATGGTGCACTCAGTCATGCGAGCAGTGGTGGCACAGAGTCCCCAGAATAATTTCTGCCATCCTAAAATGCGTCCTGCTTGTGGGAAGAAAATTGACAAGTTTTAACACAATGGAATGAGGGTGTTTCAGCACATACAGAGTTCCCCAGAATTAATGGTGCACTCAGTCATGTGAGCAGTGGTAGTACAGAGTCCACAATTTTTTCAACCCACTTAAAATGCATCCTTCTTGTGTGTAGAAAATTGTAGAGTTTTAACACCATGGAATTAGAGTGTTTTGACACTACAAACTCCCCAGAATTAATGGTGCACTCAGTTATACGCAGCAGTAAAGCAGAGTCCCCAGATTTTTCTGCCAGCACAAAATGCATCCTGATTGTGTGCAGAAAATTGACAAGTGTTAACACAGCTTAATCTGGTTCAAGGACAGTTGGCATTCATCTATATCCCCTCCCAGGCGTGCTGAAAATAGGCAGGATTTGTCTAGTGCACTTAGCTGGGCAACAAAAACTAAATAAAACAACACAGTATAATGAGAGTGTTTCTACATGCAAAGACCTCAGAATTAATTGCACACTCAGTCATGAGCACAAAACAGGCACAGAGTTGCCAGATTTTTCTGTCAGCCAAAATGTGTCCTGCTTGTGTGCAGAAAATTGACAAGAATTAATACAGTGGAATGAGAGTGTTTCAGCACATACAAAGTCCCCAAATTAATGGTACACTCAGTTATGCATGCAGTGGAGCCAGAGCAACCAGATTGTTTCTGCCACCCAAAATGCATCCTGCTTGCGTGCAGAAAATTGACAAGTGTTAACATAGCTTAATCTGGTTCAAGGACAGTGGGCATTCATCTATATCCCCTTCCCCCGGGGTGCCTGAAAATAGGCAGGATTTGTCTAGTGCTCTTACTCGGGCAACAAAAACTAAATAAAAAAACACAGTATAATGAGAGTGTTTCTGCACATACAAAGACCTCCAGAATTAATTGCACACTCAGTCATTAGCATAAAACAGGCACAGAGTCCCCAGATTTTTTCTGCCAGCTCAAAATGTGCATCCTGCTTGTGTGCAGAAAATTGACAAGTTTTAGCACAGTGGAATGAGAGTGTTTCAGCACATCAAAGTTCTCCAGAATTATTGGTGCACTCAGTCATGCAGTAGGTGGCACAGACTCCCCAGAATGTTTCTGCCAACATAAAATGCATCCTGCTTGTGTGCGCAAAATTGATAAGTTTTAACACAGTGGAATGAGAATGTTTGATACCTACAAGACCCCAGATTTAATAGATCACTCAGTTATCGCGTAGTGGTGGCACAGAGCCCCAAGATTTTTCTGCCAGCCCAAAATGCATCCTGCTTGTGTGCAGACAATCGACAAAGTGTTAACACAGCTTAATCTGGTTCAAGCACAGTTGGCATTCATCTATATCCCCTCCCCAGGGTGCCTGAAAATAGGCAGGATTTGTCTAGTGCACTTACTCGTGCAACAAAAACTTAATAAAAACACAGAATAATGAGAGTGTTTCTGTACATACAAAGACCTCCAGAATTAATTGCACACTCAGTCATTAGCACAAAACTGGCACAGAGTCCCAGATTTTTATGCCAACTCAAATTGCATCCTGCTTGTGTGTAGAAAATTGATAAGTGTTAACACAGTGGAATGAGAGTGTTTCAGCATACAAAGTCCTCCAGAATTAATAGCCCACTCAGTCATGAGCACAAAAGTGGCACAGAGTCCCCAGATTTTTCTGCCAGCCCAAAATGCATCATGCTTGCATTCAGAAAATTGAGAAGTGTTTACACTATGGAATGAGAGTGTTTCAGCATACAAAGTCCCCAACATTAATGGTGTACTCAGATATGGGCGCAGTGGTGGGATAGAATGCCCAGATTTTTCTGCCTGCTCAAAATGCATCCTGCTTGTTTGTAGAAAATTGACAAAAGTTAACACAGTGGAATGAAAATGCTTCAGCACATATAAGTCCACCATAATTAATGGTGCACTCAGTCATGTGTGCAGTGGGGCTCAGAGTCCCCAGATTTTTCCATGAATCCAAAATGCATCCTGCTTTTGTGCAGATAATTGACAAGTGTTAACTTAGTGGAGTGAGAGTGTTTCAGCACATACAAAATCCTCCAGAATTAGTGGCACCCTCAGTCATGTGCACAGTGGTGGCACAAGAGTCCACAGAATTTCTTGTGCCAGCACAAAATGCATCCTGTTTGTGGGTAGAAAATTGTAAATTTTAACACAGTGTAATGAGAGTGTTTCAGCACATACAAAGTCCCCAGGATTAATGGTGCACTCCGTTAAGTGTCGGTGATGCAAGAGCCCCCAGATTATTGTACAAGCCCAAAAAGCATCCTGCTTGTGTGTAGAAAATTGACAAGTGTTAACTCAGTGTAATAGAGTGTTTCAGCACATACAAAGTCCTCCAGAATTAATGGTGCACTCAGTAATGAGCACAAAAGTGGAACAGAGTACCCAGATTTTTTCTGCCATCCGAAAATGCATTCTGCTTGTGTGTAGAAAATTGACAAAGGTTACCACAGTGGAATGAAAGTATTTCCTTTAATACTAAGTCATCCAGAATTAATGATGCACTCAGTCAAGTGTGCATTGGTGGCTCTGAGACCCCAGATTTTATCTGCCAGCCCAAAATGCATCCTGCTTGAGGGTAGAAAATTGACAAAGGTTAACACAGTGGAATGAGAGTGTTTCAGCAAATACAAAATCCTCCAGAATTAAAGCACACTCAGTCATGCCCACAAAGCGGCAGGAGTTTCCAAATTTTTCTGTTAGCCAAAATGTATCCTACTTGTGTGCTGAAAATTGACAAGTGTTAACACAGCTGAATCTGGTTCAAGGACAATTGGCATTCATCTGCCCCTCCCCAGTCATTCTTGCAAATAGGCAGGATTTGTCTAGTGCACTTACCGGTCAATAAAAACTAAATAAAAAATACCATGGAATGAGACTGTATCAGCACATACAAGTCCTGCAGAATTAATGGCATAATCAGTCAAAAGCAAAAAGTGGCATAGAGATGCCAGATTTTTCTCCAACCCAAAATGCATCCTGCTTGTGTGCAGAAAATTGACAAAATTAACACAGCTGAATCTGGTTCAAGGACAGTTAGCATTCATCTGTATCCCCTTCCCCCGGTCATTCCTGAAAATAGGCAGGATTTGTCTAGTGCACTTACCCGGTCAATAAAAACTAAATAAAAAAATACCATGGAATGAGACTGTATCAGCACATACAAAGTCCTGCAGAATTAATGGCACAATCAGTCAAAAGCAAAAAAGTGGCATAGTGATGCCAGATTTTTTCTCCCAACCCAAAATGCATCCTGCTTGTGTGCAGAAAATAGACAACTGTTAACACAGTGGAATGTGACTGTTGCAGCTCATAGAAAGCCACCAAGAATTAATGGTGCACTCAGTCAAGTGCACAGTGGTGACACAGAGTCCCCAGATTTTTTTCTGCCAGCCTAAAATGTATCCTGCTTGTTTGTAGAAAATTGACAAAAGTTAACACAGTTGAATGAAACTGTCTCAGCACATGCAAAGTCCACCATAATTAATGGCGCACTCAGTCATGTGTGCAGTGGTGGCTCAGAGTCCCCAGATTTTTCTGCCAGCCCAAAATGCATCCTGGTCGTGTGCAGAAAATTGACAAATGTTAACTCAGTGGAATGAGAGTGGTTTAGAAGTACAAAATCCTCCAGAATTAATGGAACACTCCGTCATGCACATAAAAGTGGCAGAGAGTCCCAGATTTTTCTGCCACCAAAAATGCATCCTGCTTGTGTGTTGATAATTGACAAGTGTTAAAACAGTGGAATGACAGTGTTTCAGTACATGCAAAGTCTCCCAGAATAAATGGTGCACTCAGTCATGCGAGCAGTGGTGGCACAGAGTCCCCAGAATAATTTCTGCCATCCTAAAATGCGTCCTGCTTGTGGGAAGAAAATTGACAAGTTTTAACACAATGGAATGAGGTGTTTCAGCACATACAGAGTTCCCCAAATTAATGGTGCACTCAGTCATGTGAGCAGTGGTGGCACAGAGTCCACAGATTTTTCTACCCGCTTAAAATGCATCCTTCTTGTGTGTAGAAAATTGTAGAGTTTAACACCATGGAATTAGAGTGTTTTGACACTACAAACTCCCAGAATTAATGGTGCACTCAGTTATCACGCAGCAGTAGAGCAGAGTCCCCAGATTTTTTCTGCCAGCACAAAATGCATCCTGATTGTGTGCAGAAAATTGACAAGTGTTAACACAGCTTAATCTGGTTCAAGGACAGTTGGCATTCATCTATATCCCCTTCCCCCGGGCGTGCTGAAAATAGGCAGGATTTGTCTAGTGCACTTAGCTGGGCAACAAAAACTAAATAAAACAACACAGTATAATGAGAGTGTTTCTACACATGCAAAGACCTCCAGAATTAATTGCACACTCAGTCATGAGCACAAAACAGGCACAGAGTTGCCAGATTTTTCTGTCAGCCCAAAATGTGTCCTGCTTGTGTGCAGAAAATTGACAAATTAATACAGTGGAATGAGAGTGTTTCAGCACATACAAAGTCCCCAGAATTAATGGTACACTCAGTTATGCATGCAGTGGAGGCACAGAAGCAACAGATTGTTTCTGCCAGCCCAAAATGCATCCTGCTTGCGTGCAGAAAATTGACAAGTGTTAACATAGCTTAATCTGGTTCAAGGACAGTGGGCATTCATCTATCCCCCTCCCAGGGTGCCTGAAAATAGGCAGGATTTGTCTAGTGCTCTTACTCGGGCAACAAAAACTAAATAAAAAACACAGTATAATGAGTGTTTCTGCACATACAAAGACCTCCAGAATTAATTGCACACTCAGTCATTAGCATAAACAGGCACAGAGTCCCCAGATTTTTCTGCCAGCTCAAAATGCATCCTGCTTGTGTGCAGAAAATTGACAAAGTTTTAGCACAGTGGAATGAGAGTGTTTCAGCACATACAAAGTTCTCCAGAATTATTGGTGCACTCAGTCATGCGAGAAGTGGTGGCACAGACTCCCAGAATGTTTCTGCCAACATAAAATGCATCCTGCTTGTGTGCGTAAAATTGATAAGTTTTAACACAGTGGAATGAGAATGTTTGATACCTACAAAGACCCCCAGATTTAATAGATCACTCAGTTATGCGGCGTAGTGGTGGCACAGAGCCCCAAGATTTTTCTGCCAGCCCAAAATGCATCCTGCTTGTGTGCAGACAATCGACAAGTGTTAACACAGCTTAATCGGGTTCAAGCACAGTTGGCATTCATCTATATCCCCTTCCCCCAGGGGTGCCTGAAAATAGGCAGGATTTGTCTAGTGCACTTACTCGTGCAACAAAAACTTAATAAAAAAACACAGAATAATGAGAGTGTTTCTGTACATACAAAGACCTCCAGAATTAATTGCACACTCAGTCATTAGCACAAAACTGGCACAGAGTCCCCAGATTTTTATGCCAACTCAAATTGCATCCTGCTTGTGTAGAAAATTGATAAGTGTTAACACAGTGGAATGAGAGTGTTTCAGCATACACAAAGTCCTCCAGAATTAATGGCCCACTCAGTCATGAGCACAAAGTGGCACAGAGTCCCCAGATTTTTCTGCCAGCCCAAAATGCATCATGCTTGCATTCAGAAAATTGAGAAGTGTTTACACTATGGAATGAGAGTGTTTCAGCACATACAAAGTCCCCCAACATTAATGGTGTACTCAGATATGGGCGCAGTGGTGGGATAGAATGCCCAGATTTTTTCTGCCTGCTCAAAATGCATCCTGCTTGTTTGTAGAAAATTGACAAAAGTTAACACAGTGGAATGAAAATGCTTCAGCACATATGAAGTCCACCATAATTAATAGTGCACTCAGTCATGTGTGCAGTGAGAGCTCAGAGTCCCAGATTTTTCCATGAATCCAAAATGCATCCTGCTTTTGTGCAGATAATTGACAAGTGTTAACTAGTGGAGTGAGAGTGTTTCAGCACATACAAAATCCTCCAGAATTAGTGGCACCCTCAGTCATGTGCACAGTGGTGGCACAGAGTCCAGAAATTTCTTGTGCCAGCACAAAATGCATCCTGCTTGTGGGTAGAAAATTGTAAATTTTAACACAGTGTAATGAGAGTGTTTCAGCACATACAAAGTCCCCAGGATTAATGGTGCACTCCGTTAAGTGTGCGGTGATGGCACAAAGCCCCAGATTATTGTACAAGCCCAAAAAGCATCGCTTGTGTGTAGAAAATTGACAAGTGTTAACTCAGTGTAATGAGTGTGTTTCAGCACATACAAAGTCCTCCAGAATTAATGGTGCACTCAGTAATGAGCACAAAAGTGGAACAAGTACCCAGATTTTCTGCCATCCGAAAATGCATTCTGCTTGTGTGTGAAAATTGACAAAGGTTACCACAGTGGAATGAAAGTATTTCGCACATACTAAGTCATCCAGAATTAATGATGCACTCAGTCAAGTGTGCATTGGTGGCTCTGAGACCCCAGATTTTATCTGCCAGCCCAAAATGCATCCTGCTTGAGGGTAGAAAATTGACAGGAGTTAACACAGTGGAATGAGAGTGTTTCAGCAAATACAAAATCCTCCAGAATTAAGGCACACTCAGTCATGCCCACAAAAGCGCGCAGGAGTTTCCAAATTTTTCTGTTAGCCAAAAATGTATCCTACTTGTGTGCTGAAAATTGACAAGTGTTAACACAGCTGAATCTGGTTCAAGGACAATTGGCATTCATCTGTATCCCCTTCCCCCCAGTCATTCTTGCAAATAGGCAGGATTTGTCTAGTGCACTTACCCGGTCAATAAAAACTAAATAAAAAAATACCATGGAATGAGACTGTATCAGCACATACAAAGTCCTGCAGAATTAATGGCATAATCAGTCAAAAGCAAAAAAGTGGCATAGAGATGCCAGATTTTTTCTCCCAACCCAAAATGCATCCTGCTTGTGTGCAGAAAATTGACAAGAATTAACACAGCTGAATCTGGTTCAAGGACAGTTAGCATTCATCTGTATCCCCTTCCCCCGGTCATTCCTGAAAATAGGCAGGATTTGTCTAGTGCACTTACCCGGTCAATAAAAAGTAAATAAAAAAATACCATGGAATGAGACTGTATCAGCACATACAAAGTCCTGCAGAATTAATGGCACAATCAGTCAAAAGCAAAAAAGTGGCATAGTGATGCCAGATTTTTTCTCCCAACCCAAAATGCATCCTGCTTGTGTGCAGAAAATTGACAACTGTTAACACAGTGGAATGTGACTGTTGCAGCTCATAGAAAGCCACCAAGAATTAATGGTGCACTCAGTCAAGTGCACAGTGGTGACACAGAGTCCCCAGATTTTTTTCTGCCAGCCTAAAATGCATCCTGCTTGTTTGTAGAAAATTGACAAAAGTTAACACAGTTGAATAAAACTGTCTCAGCACATCAAAGTCCACCATAATTAATGGCGCACTCAGTCATGTGTGCAGTGGTGCTCAGAGTCCCCAGATTTTTCTGCCAGCCCAAAATGCATCCTGGTCGTGTGCAGAAAATTGACAAATTTAACTCAGTGGAATGAGAGTGGTTTAGCAGTACAAAATCCTCCAGAATTAATGGAACACTCCGTCATGCACATAAAGTGGCAGAGAGTCCCCAGATTTTTCTGCCACCAAAATGCATCCTGCTTGTGTGTTGATAATTGACAAGTGTTAAAACAGTGGAATGAGGGTGTTTCAGTACATACAAAGTCTCCCAGAATAAATGTGCACTCAGTCATGCGAGCAGTGGTGGCACAGAGTCCCCAGAATAATTTCTGCCATCCTAAAATGCGTCCTGCTTGTGGGAAGAAAATTGACAAGTTTTAACACAATGGAATGAGGGTGTTTCAGCACATACAGAGTTCCCAGAATTAATGGTGCACTCAGTCATGTGAGCAGTGGTGGCACAGAGTCCACAGAATTTTTCTACCGCTTAAAATGCCATCCTACTTGTGTAGAAAATGAGAGTTTAACACCATGGAATTAGAGTGTTTCGACACATACAAAGTCCCCAAATTAATGGTGCACTCAGTTATGCACGCAGCAGTGAGCAGAGTCCCCATATTTTTATGCCAGCACAAAATGCATCCTGCTTGTGTGCAGAAAATTGACAAATGTTAACACAGCTTAATCTGGTTCAACTACAGTTGGCATTCATCTATATCCCCTCCTGGAGGTGCTGAAAATAGGAAGGATTTGTCTAGTGCACTTAGCCGGGCAACAAAACTAAAAAAAAACACAGTATAATGAGAGTGTTTTCCAAAACAAAGATCTCCAGAATTAATTGCACACTCAGTCATGAGCACAAAGGAGGCACAGAGTCAGCCAGACTTTTATGTCAGCCCAAAATGTATCCTGCTTGTGCAGAAAATAAATATTAATACAGTGGGACTGAGAGTGTTTCAGAACATACAAAGTCCCCAAATTAATTGTACACTCAGTTATGCACACAGCAGAGCACAGAGTTACCAGATTTTCTGACAGACAAAATACAACTCTTGTGTGCAGAAATTGACAAATGTTAACACAGCTTAATCTGGTTCAAGGACAGTTGGCATTCATCTATATCCCCTCCCGGGGTGCCTGAAAATAGGCAGGATTTGTCTAGTGCACTTACTCAGGCAACAAAAACTAAATAAAAAACACAGTATAATGAAAGTGTTTCTGCACATACAAAGACCTCCAGAATTAATTGCACACTCAACCATTAGCACAAAACTGGCACAGAGCCCCAGATTTCTTCTGCCAGCTAAAAATGCATCCTGCTTGTTTGCTGAAAATTGACAAGTGTTAAAACAGTGTAATGAGGGTGTTTCAGCACTACAAAGTCCTCAACAATTAATGGTGCACTCAGTCATGTGAGCAGAGGTGGCACAGAGTCTCCAGAATTTTTCTGCCAGCTTAACATGCATCCTGCTTGTGTCTAGAAAATTGATAAGTTTTAACACAGTGGAATGAGAGTGTTTCAGCATACACAACTCCCAGAATTAATAGGCCACTCAGTCATGAGCAGTGAGTGGCACAGAGTCCCCAGATTTTTTCTGCCAGCCCAAAATGCATCCTGCTTGTGTGCAGAAAATTGACAAGTTTTAATACAGTGGAATGAGAGTGTTTCAGCACCTACAAAGCCCCAGCATTAATGGTGTACTCAGATATGGATGCAGTGGTGGCATAGAATCCCCAGATTTTTCTGCCTGCTCAAAATGCATCCTTCTTGTTTGTTGAAAATTGACAAAAGTTAACACAGTGGAATGAAAATGCTTCAGCACATACAAAGTCCACCATAATTAATGGTGCACTCAGTCATGTGTGCAGTGGTGGCTCAGAGTCCCTTGATTCTTCCATGAATCCAAAATGCATCCTGCTTTTATGCAGAAAATTGACAAGTGTTAACTTAGAGGAGTGAGAGTGTTTCAGCACATACAAAATCCTCCAGAATTAGTGGCACACTAGTCATGTGCACAGTGGTGGCACAGAGTCCACAGAATTTCTTGTGCCAGCACAAAATGCATCCTGCTTGTGGGTGAAAATTGTAAATTTTAACACAGTGTAATGAGAGTGTTTCAGCACATACAAAGTCCCCAGAATTAATGGTGTACTCCGTTAGTGTGCGGTGATGGCACAGAGCCCCAGAATATTTGTACAAGCCCAAAAGCATCCTGCTTGTGTGCAGAAAATTGACAAGTGTTAACTCAGTGTAATGAGAGTGTTTCAGCACATACAAAGTCCTCCAGAATTAATGGTGCACTCAGTAATGAGCACAAAAGTGGAACAGAGTACCCAGATTTTTTCTGCCATCCGAAAATGCATTCTGCTTGTGTAGAAAATTGACATAGGTTACCACAGTGGAATGAAAGTGTTTCAGCACATACTAAGTACCCCAGAATTAATGATGCACTTAGTCAAGTGTGCATTGGTGGCTCTGAGACCCCAGATTTTATCTGCAGCCCAAAATGCATCCTGCTTGTGTGTAGAAAATTGACAAGGGTTAAAACAGTGGAATGAGAGTGTTTCAGCAAATACAAAATCCTCCAGAATTAATTCCACACTCAGTCATGCCCCCAAAAGCGGCATGGAGTCCCCAAATTTTTTCTGTTAGCCAAAAATGTATCCTACTTGTGTGCTGAAAATTGACAAGTGTTAACACAGAGGAATGAAAGTGTTTCAGCACATGCAAAGTCCTCCATAATTAAAGGCGCACTCAGTAATGAGCACAAAAGTGGCAGAGAGACCCCAGATTTTTTCTGCTGGCTAGAAATGAATCCTGCTTATGTGCAGAAAATTGACAAGTGTTAACACAGCTGAATCTGGTTCAAGGACAGCTGGCATTCATCTGTATCCCCCTCCTCCCGTACATTCCAGAAAATAGGCAGGATTTGTCTAGTGCATTTACCCGGTCAATAAAAACTAAATAAAAAAATACCATGGAATGAAACTGTATCAGCACATATAAAGTCCTGCAGAATTAATGGCGCAATCAGTCAAAAGCAAAAAAGTGTCATAGAGATGCCAGATTTTTTCTACAAACCCAAAATGCATCCTGCTTGTGTGCAGAAAATTGACAAGTTTTAACTCAATGGAATGAGGGTGTTTCAGCACATAGAGTTCCCCAGAATTAATGGTGCACTCAGTCATGCGAGTAGTGGTGGTACAGAGTCCCCAGAATTTTTTCTACCCGCTTAAAATGCATCCTGCTTGTGTGTAGAAAATTAAAGAGTTTTAACACCATGGAATTAGAGTGTTTGAAACATACAAACTCCCCAAATTAATGGTGCCCTCAGTTATGAGCACAGCAGTGGCACAGAGTCCCCAGATTTTTTCTGCCAGCCCAAAATGCATCCTGCTTGTGTGCAGAAAATTGACAAGTGTTAATACAGCTTAATCTGGTTCAAGGACAGTTGGCATTCATCTATATCCCCTCCACGTGGGCATGCCTGAAAATAGGCAGGATTTGTCTAGTGCACTTACCCGGGCAACAAAAACTAAATAAAACAACACAGTATAATGAGAGTGTTTCTACACATACAAAGACCTCAGAATTAATTGCACACTCAGTCATGAGCACAAAGAGGCATAGAGTTGTCAGATTTTTCTGTCAGCCAAAATGTGTCCTGCTTGTGTGCAGAAAATTGACAAAATTAACAGTGGAATGAGAGTGTTTCAGCACATAAAGTCCCCAGAATTAATGGTACACTCAGTTATGCAGGCAGTGGAGGCACAGAGTAACCAGATTTATTCTGCCAGCCCAAAATGCATCCTGCTTGCGTGTAGAAAATTGACAAGTGTTAACACAGCTTAATCTGGTTCAAGGACAGTCGGCATTCATCTATATCCCCTCCCGGGTGCCTGAAAATAGGCAGGATTTGTCTAGTGCTCTTACTCGGGCAACAAAAACTAAATAAAAAAACACAGTATAATGAGAGTGTTTCTGCACATACAAAGACCTCCAGAATTAATTGCACACTCAGTCTTTAGCACAAAACTGGCACTGAGTCCCCAGATTTTTTTCTGCCAGCTCAAAATGCATCCTGCTTGTGTGCTGAAAATTGACAAGTGTTAAAACAGTGTAATGAGGGTGTTTCAGCAAATCCAAAGTCCCCCACAATTAATGGTGCACTCAGTCATGTGAGCAGCGGTGGCACAGAGACCCCAGAATTTTTACTGCCAGATTAAAATGCATCCTGCTGGTGTGCAGAAAATTGACAAGTTTTAGCACAGTGGAATGAGAGTGTTTCAGCACATACAAAGTTCTTCAGAATTATTGGCGCACTCAGTCATGCGAGTAGTGGTGGCACAGACTCACCAGAATGTTTTCTGCCAACTTAAAATGCATCCTGCTTGTGTTTACAAAATTGATATTTTTTAACACAGTGGAATGAGAATGTTTTGACACCTACAAAGTCGCCCAGATTTAATAGAGCACTCAATTATGTGCGTAG
This sequence comes from Neoceratodus forsteri, assembly GCA_016271365.2. Lineage (NCBI taxonomy): Eukaryota > Metazoa > Chordata > Ceratodontiformes > Ceratodontidae > Neoceratodus > Neoceratodus forsteri. The sequence goes on along the minus strand of CM057458.1, from coordinate 624,214,715 downwards.
TGATGGCACAGAGTCCCAAGATTTTTTCTGCCAGCCCAAAATGCATCCTGCTTGTGTGCAGACAATTGACAAGTGTTAACACAACTTAATCTGGTTCAAGGACAGTTGGCATTCATCTATATCCCCCTCCCCCAGGGGTGCCTGAAAATAGGAAGGATTTGTCTAGTGCACTTACTCGGGCAACAAAAACTAAATAAAAAAACACAGAATAATGAGAGTGTTTCTGCAAATACAAAGACCTCCAGAACTAATTGCACACTCAGTCATTAGCACAAAACTGGCTCAGAGTCCCCAGATTTTTTCTGCCAGCTCAAATAGCATCCTGCTTGTGTCTAGAAAATTGATAAGTGTTAAAACAGTGGAATGAGAGTGTTTCAGCATACACAATGTCCTCCAGAATTAATGGCCCACTCAGTCATGAGCACAAAAGTGGCACAGAGTCCCCAGATTTTTTCTGCCAGCCCAAAATGCATCCTGCTTGTGTTCAGAAAATTAACAAGTGTTTACACAAGAATGAGAGTGTTTCAGCACCTACAAAGCCCCAGCATTAATGGTGTACTCAGATATGGGCGCAGTGGTGGGATAGAATCCCCAGATTTTTTCTGCCTGCTCAAAATGCATCCTGCTTGTTTGTTGAAAATTGACAAAAATTAACACAGTGGAATGAAAATGCTTCAGCACATACAAAGTCCACCATAATTAATGGTGCACTCAGTCATGTGTGCAGTGGTGGCTCAGAGTCCCTTGATTCTTTCCATGAATCCAAAATGCATCCTGCTATTATGCAGAAAATTGACAAGTGTTAACTTAGTGGAGTGAGAGTGTTTCAGCACATACAAAATCCTCCAGAATTAGTGGCACACTCAGTCATGTGCACAGTGGTGGCACAGAGTCCATCAGAATTTCTTGTGCCAGCACAAAATGCATCCTGCCTGGGGATGAAAATTGTAAATTTTAACACAGTGTAATGAGAGTGTTTCAGCACATACAAAGTCCCCCAGAATTAATGGTGCACTCCGCTAAGTGTGCGGTGATGGCACAGAGCCCCCAGAATATTTGTACAAGCCCAAAAAGCATCCTGCTTGTGTGCAGAAAATTGACAAGTGTTAACTCAGTGTAATGAGAGTGTTTCAGCACATACAAAGTCATCCAGAATTAATGGTGCACTCAGTAATGAGCACAAAAGTGGAACAGAGTACCCAGATTTTTTCTGCCATCCAAAAATGCATTCAGCTTGTGTGTAGAAAATGACATAGGTTACCACAGTGGAATGAAAGTATTTCAGCCATACTAAGTCCCCAAATTAATGATGCTCTCAGTCAAGTGTGCATTGGTGGCTCTGAGACCCCAGATTTTATCTGCCAGCCCAAAATGCATCCTGCTTGAGGGTAGAAAATTGACAAGGGTTAAAACAGTGGAATGAGAGTGTTTCAGCAAATACAAAATCCTCCAGAATTAATGGCACACTCAGTCATGCCCCAAAGCAGCACAGGAGTCCCCAAATTTTTCTGTTAGCCAAAATGTATCCTACTTGTGTGCTGAAAATTGACAAGTGTTAACACAGAGGAATGAAAGTGTTTCAGCACATGCAAAGTCCTCCATAATTAAAGGCGCACTCAGTAATGAGCACAAAAGTGGCAGAGAGACCCCAGATTTTTCTGCCAGCTAGAAATGCATCCTGCTATGTGCAGAAAATTGACAAGTGTTAACACAGCTGAATCTGGTTCAAGGACAGCTGGCATTCATCTGTATCCTCCTCCCGGTCATTCCTGAAAATAGGCAGGATTTGTCTAGTGCACTTACCCGGTCAATAAAAACTAAATAAAAAATACCATGGAATGAGACTGTATCAGCACATACAAGTCCTGCAGAATTAATGGCGCAATCAGTCAAAAGCAAAAAGTGTCATAGAGATGCCAGATTTTTTCTACAAACCCAAAATGCATCCTGCTTGTGTGCAGAAAATTGACAAGTTTTAACTCAATGGAATGAGGGTGTTTCAGCACATAGAGTTCCCCAGAATTAATGGTGCACTCAGTCATGCGAGTAGTGGTGGTACAGCGTCCCCAGAGTTTTTTCTACCCGCTTAAAATGCATCCTGCTTGTGTGTAGAAAATTAAAGAGTTTTAACACCATGGAAATAGAGTGTTTCGAAACATACAAACTCCCCCAGAATTAATGGTGCACTCAGTTATGCACGCAGCAGTAGAACAGAGTCCCCAGATTTTTTCTGCCAGCACAAAATGCATCCTGATTGTGTGCAGAAAATTGACAAGTGTTAATACAGCTTAATCTGGTTCAAGGACAGTGGCATTCATCTATATCCCCTCCCTGGGCATGCTGAAAATAGGCAGGATTTGTCTAGTGCACTTAGCTGGGCAACAAAACTAAATAAAACAACACAGTATAATGAGAGTGTTTCTACACATACAAAGACCTCCAGAATTAATTGCACACTCAGTCATGAGCACAAAAGAGGCATAGAGTTGTCAGATTTTTTCTGTCAGCCCAAAATGTGTCCTGCTTGTGTGCAGAAAATTGACAAGTATTAATACAGTGGAATGAGAGTGTTTCAGCACATACAAAGTCCCCCAGAATTAATGGTACACTCAGTTATGCAGGCAGTGGAGGCACAGAGTAACCAGATTTATTCTGCCAGCCCAAAATGCATCCTGCTTGCGTGAAGAAAATTGACAAGTGTTAACACAGCTTAATCTGGTTCAAGGACATCGGCATTCATCTATATCCCCCTCCCGGGTGCCTGAAAATAGGCAGGATTTGTCTAGTGCTCTTACTCGGCAACAAAACTAAATAAAAAACACAGTATAATGAGAGAGTTTCTGCACATACAAAGACCTCCAGAATTAATTGCACACTCAGTCTTTTGCACAAAACTGGCACTGAGTCCCCAGATTTTTTTCTGCCAGCTCAAAATGCATCCTGCTTGTGTGCTGAAAATTGACAAGTGTTAAAACAGTGTAATGAGGGTGTTTCAGCAAATCCAAAGTCCCCCACAATTATCGGTGCACTCAGTCATGTGAGCAGCGGTGGCACAGAGACCCCAGAATTTTTACTGCCAGATTAAAATGCATCCTGCTGGTGTGCAGAAAATTGACAAGTTTTAGCACAGTGGAATGAGAGTGTTTCAGCACATACAAAGTTCTTCAGAATTATTGGCGCACTCAGTCATGCGAGTAGTGGTGGCACAGACTCACCAGAATGTTTTCTGCCAACTTAAAATGCATCCTGCTTGTGTTTACAAAATTGATATTTTTTAACACAGTGGAATGAGAATGTTTTGACACCTACAAAGTCGCCCAGATTTAATAGAGCACTCAATTATGTGCGTAGTGATGGCACAGAGTCCCAAGATTTTTTCTGCCAGCCCAAAATGCATCCTGCTTGTGTGCAGACAATTGACAAGTGTTAACACAACTTAATCTGGTTCAAGGACAGTTGGCATTCATCTATATCCCTCCCCAGGGTGCCTGAAAATAGGAAGGATTTGTCTAGTGCACTTACTCGGGCAACAAAAACTAAATAAAAACACAGAATAATGAGAGTGTTTCTGCAAATACAAAGACCTCCAGAACTAATTCACACTCAGTCATTAGCACAAAACTGGCTCAGAGTCCCCAGATTTTTTCTGCCAGCTCAAATAGCATCCTGCTTGTGTCTAGAAAATTGATAAGTGTTAAAACAGTGGAATGAGAGTGTTTCAGCATACACAATGTCCTCCAGAATTAATGGCCCACTCAGTCATGAGCACAAAAGTGGCACAGAGTCCCCAGATTTTTTCTGCCAGCCCAAAATGCATCCTGCTTGTGTTCAGAAAATTAACAAGTGTTTACACAATGGAATGAGAGTGTTTCAGCACCTACAAAGCCCCCAGCATTAATGGTGTACTCAGATATGAGGCAGTGGTGGGATAGAATCCCCAGATTTTTCTGCCTGCTCAAAATGCATCCTGCTTGTTTGTTGAAAATTGACAAAAATTAACACAGTGGAATGAAAATGCTTCAGCACATACAAGTCCACCATAATTAATGGTGCACTCAGTCATGTGTGCAGTGGTGGCTCAGAGTCCCTTGATTCTTCCATGAATCCAAAATGCATCCTGCTATTATGCAGAAAATTGACAAGTGTTAACTTAGTGGAGTGAGAGTGTTTCAGCACATACAAAATCCTCCAGAATTAGTGGCACACTCAGTCATGTACAGTGGTGGCACAGAGTCCACAGAATTTCTTGTGCCAGCACAAAATGCATCCTGCCTGAGGGATGAAAATTGTAAATTTTAACACAGTGTAATGAGAGTGTTTCAGCCATACAAAGTCCCCAGAATTAATGGTGCACTCCGCTAAGTGTGCGGTGATGGCACAGAGCCCCAGAATATTTGTACAAGCCCAAAAGCATCCTGCTTGTGTGTAGAAAATTGACAAGTGTTAACTCAGTGTAATGAGAGTGTTTCAGCACATACAAAGTCATCCAGAATTAATGGTGCACTCAGTAATGAGCACAAAAGTGGAACAAGTACCCAGATTTTTCTGCCATCCAAAATGCATTCAGCTTGTGTGTAGAAAATGACATAGGTTACCACAGTGGAATGAAAGTATTTCAGCACATACTAAGTCCCCCAGAATTAATGATGCTCTCAGTCAAGTGTGCATTGGTGGCTCTGAGACCCCAGATTTTATCTGCCAGCCCAAAATGCATCCTGCTTGAGGGTAGAAAATTGACAAGGGTTAACTCAGTGGAATGAGAGTGTTTCAGCAAATACAAAATCCTCCAGAATTAAAGGCACACTCAGTCATGCCCACAAAAGCGGCACGGAGTTCCCAAATTTTTTCTGTTAGCCAAAAATATATCCTACTTGTGTGCTTAAAATTGACAAGTGTTAACTCAGAGGAATGAAAGTGTTTCAGCAAATACAAAGTCCTGCATAATTAATGGCACACACAGTAATGAGTACAAAAGTGGCACAGTGACCCCAGATTTTTTCTGCCAGCAAGAAATGCATCCTGCTTGTGTGCAGAAAATTGACAAGTGTTAACACAGCTGAATCTGGTTCAAGGACAGTTGGCATTCATCTGTATCCCCTTCCCCCCGGTCATTCCTGAAAATAGGCAGGATTTGTCTAGTGCACTTACCCGGTCAATAAAAAGTAAATAAAAAAATACCATGGAATGAGACTGTATCAGCACATACAAAGTCCTGCAGAATTAATGGCGCAATCAGTCAAAAGCAAAAAAGTGGCATAGAGATGCCAGATTTTTTCTCCCAACCCAAAATGCATCCTGCTTGTGTGCAGAAAATTGACAAGTGTTAACACAGTGGAATGTGACTGTTGCAGCGCATAGAAAGCCACCCAGATTTAATAGTGCACTCAGTCAAGCGCACAGTGGTGACACATAGTCCCCAGAATTTTTTCTGCCAGCCTAAAATGCATCCTGCTTGTTTGTAGAAAATTGACAAAAGTTAACACAGTTGAATGAAACTGTCTCAGCACATGCAAAGTCCACCATAATTAATGGTGCACTCAGTCATGTGTGCAGTAGTGGCTCAGAGTCCCCAGATTTTTCTGCCAGCCAAAATGCATCCTGGTCGTGTGCAGAAAATTGACAAATGTTAACTCAGTGGAATGAGTGGTTGAGCACATACAAAATCCTCCAGAATTAATGGAACACTCCGTCATGCACACAAAAGTGGCAAGAGTCCCCAGATTTTATCTGCCACCCCAAAATGCATCCTGCTTGTGTGTTCAGAATTGACAAGTGTTAAAACAGCGGAATGAGGGTGTTTCAGTACATGCAAAGTTACCCAGAATAAATGATGCACTCAGTTATGCGAGCAGTGGTGGCACAGAGTCCCCAGAATAATTTCTGCCATCCTAAAATCGTCCTGCTTGTGGGAAGAAAATTGACAAGTTTTAACACAATGGAATGAGGGTGTTTCAGCACATACAGAGTTCCCAGAATTAATGGTGCACTCAGTCATGCGAGCAGTGGTGGTGGTACAGAGTTCCCAGAATTTTTTCACCCGCTTAAAATGCATCCTACTTGTGTGTAGAAAATTTAGGAGTTTTAACACTATGGAATTAGAGTGTTTCAACACATACAAAGTCCCCCAGAATTAATGGTGCACTCAGTTATGCACGCAGCGGTAGAGCTGAGTCCCCAGATTTTTTCTGCCAGCACGAAATGCATCCTGTTTGTGTGCAGATAATTGACAAGTGTTAACACAGCTTAATCTGGTTCAAGGACAGTTGGCATTCATCTATATCCCCCTCCCCAAGGCGTGCTGAAAATAGGCAGGATTTGTCTAGTGCACTTAGCTGGGCAACAAAAACTAAATAAAAAACACAGTATAATGAGAGTGTTTCTCACATACAAAGACCTCCAGAATTAATTGCACACTCAGTCATGAGCACAAAGAGGCACAGAGTTGCCAGATTTTTCTGTCATCCCAAAATGTGTCCTGCTTGTGTGCAGAAAATTGACAAATATTAATACAGTGGAATGAGTGTTTCAGCACATACAAAGTCCCCAAATTAATGGTACACTCAGTTATGCATGCAGGGAGGCACAGACTCCCCAGATTTTTTCTGCCAGACCAAAATGCATCCTGCTTGTGTGCAGAAAATTGACAAGTGTTAATACAGCTTAATCTGGTTCAAGGACAGTTGGCATTCATCTATATCCCCCTCCCAGGGGCATGCCTGAAAATAGGCAGGATTAGTCTAGTGCACTTACTCAGGCAACAAAAACTAAATAAAAAACACAGTATAATGAGAGTGTTTCTGCACATACATAGACCTCCAGAATTAATTGCACACTCAGTCATTAGCACAAAACTGGCACAGTCCCCAGATTTCTTCTGCTAGCTAAAATGCATCCTGCTTGGTTGCTGAAAATTGACAAGTGTTAAAACAGTGTAATGATGGTGTTTCAGCAATGCAAAGTCCCCAGAATTAATGGTGCACTCAGTCATGCGATCAGTGGTGGCACACAGTCCCCAGAATATTTCTGCCAGCTTAAAATGCATCCTGCTTGTGTGCAGAAAATTGACAAGTTTTAAAACAGTGGAATGAGAGTGTTTCAGCACATACAAAGTTCCTCAGAATTAATGGTGCACTCAGTCATGCGAGCAGTGGTGGCACAGAGTCCCCAGAATTTTTTCTGCCAGCTTAAAATGCATCCTGCTTGTGTGCAGAAAATTGATAAGTTTTAACACAGTGGAATGAGAGTGTTTTGACACATACAAAGCCCCAGATTTAATAGCGCACTCAGTTATGCTGCGTAGTGGTAACTAGAGTCCCCAGATTTTTCTACCAGCCAAAATGCATCCTGCTTGTGTTAAGAAAATTGACAAGTTTTTAATAGAGTGAAAGAGAGTGTTTCAGCACATACAAAGTCCCCAGCATTAATGGTGCACTCAGATATGGATGCAGTGGTGGCACAGAATCCCCAGATTTTTCTGCCTGCTCAAAATGCATCCTGCTTGTTTGTAGAAAATTGACAAAAGTTAACACAGTGGAATGAAAATTCTTCAGCACATACAAAGTCCACCATAATTAATGGTGCACTCAGTCATGTGTGCAGTGGTGGCTCAGAGTCCCCAGATTTTTCTATGAATCCAAAATTCATCCTGCTTTTGTGCAGAAAACTGACAAGTGTTAACTTAGTGGAGTGAAGTGTTTCAGCACATGCAAAATCCTTCAGAATTAGTGGCACACTCAGTCATGTGCACAGTGGTGGCACAGAGTCCATAGAATTTCTTATGCCAGTATAAAATGCATCCTGCTTGTGGGTGAAAATTGAAAATTTTAACACAGTGTAATAAGTGTTTCAGCACATACAAAGTCCCCAAATTAATGGTGTACTCCGTTAAGTGTGCGGTGATGGCACAGAGCCCCAGATTATTTGTACAAGCCCAAAAAGCATCCTTCTTTTGTGTAGAAAATTGACAAGTGTTAACTCAGTGTAATGAGAGTGTTTCAGCACATACAAAGTCCTCCAGAATTAATGGTGCACACAGGAATGAGCACAAAAGTGGAACAGAGTACCCAGATTTTTCTGCCATTCGAAAATGCATTCTGCTTGTGTGTAGAAAATTGACATAAGTTACCACAGTGGAATGAAAGTGTTTCAGCACATACTAAGTACCCAGAATTAATGATGCACTCTAGTCAAGTGTGCATTGAGGCTCTGAGACCCCAGATTTTATCTTCCAGCCCAAAATGCATCCTGCTTGTGTGTAGAAAATTGACAAGGGTTATAAACAGTGGAATGAGAGGGTTTCGCAAATAGAAAATCCTCCAGAATTAATGGCACACTCAGTCATGCCTCAAAAGCAGCACAGAGTCCCCAAATTTTTCTGTTAGCAAAAATGTATCCTACTTGTGTGCTGAAAATTGTCAAGTGTTAACACAGAGGAATGAAAGTGTCTCAGCAAATGCAAAGTCCTCCATAATTAATGCGCACTCAGTAATGAGCACAAAAGTGGCAAGAGACTCCAGATTTTTTCTGCTGTCTAGAAATTCATCCCGCTTGTGGGCAGAAAATTGACAAGTGTTAACACAGCTGAATTTGGTTCAAGGACAGCTGGCATTCATCTGCATCCTCCTCCCCGTTCATTCCTGAAAATAGGCAGGATTTGTCTAATACACTTACCGGTCAATAAAAATAAATAAAAAATAGCATGGAATGAGACTGATCAGCACATACAAAGTCCTGCAGAATTAATGGCACAATCAGTCAAAGCAAAAAAGTGGCATAGAGATGCCAGATTTTTCTCCCAACCCAAAATGCATCCTGCTTGTGTGCAGAAAATTGACAAGTGATAACACAGTGGAATGTGAGTGTTGCAGCACATAGAAAGCCACCCAAATTAATGGTGCACCCAGTCAAGTGTAAAGTGGTGACACAGAGTCCCCAGAATTTTTCTGCCAGCCTAAAATGAATCCTGCTTGTTTGTAGAAAATTGACAAAGTTAACACAGTTGAATGAAACTGTCTCAGCACATACAAAGTCCACCATAATTAATGGCGCACTCAGTCATCTGTGCAGTGGTGGTTCAGAGTCCATAGATATTTTCTGCCAGCCCAAAATAAATCCTGGTTGTGTGCAGAAAATTGACAAATGTTAACTCAGTGGAATTAGAGTGGTTTAGCAGAAACAAAATCCTCCAGAATTAATGGAACACTCAGTCATGCACACAAAAGTGGCACAGAGTCCCCCAGATTTTTTCTGCCAGCCCAAAATGCATCCTGCTTGTGTGCTGAGAATTGACAAGTGTGAAAACAGCTGAATGAGGGTGTTTCAGTACATGCAAAGTCTCCCAGAATAAATGATGCACTCAGTCATGCGAGCAGTGATGGCACAGAGTCCCCAGAATAATTTCTGCCATCCTAAAATGCGTCCTGCTTGTGTTCAGAAAATTGTCAAGTTTTAACACAATGGAATGAGGGTGTTTCAGCACATACAGGGTTCCCCAGAATTAATGGTGCACTCAGTCATGCGAGCAGTGGTGGTACAGAGTTCCCAAATTTTTCAACCCCCTTAAAATGCATCCTACTTGTGTGTAGAAAATTGGAGTTTTAACACCATGGAATTAGAGTGTTTCGACACATACAAAGTCCCCAGAATTAATGGTGCACACAGTTATGCAGCAGTGGTAGAGCAGAGTCCCCAGATTTTTTCTGCCAGCACAAAATGCGTCCTGTTTGTGTGCAGAAAATTGACAAGTGTTAACACAGCTTAATCTGGTTCAAGGACAGTTGGCATTCGTCTATATCCCCTTCCCCGGGGTGCCTGAAAACAGGCAGGATTTGTCTAGTGCACTTACTCGGGCAAAAAAAACTAAATAAAAAAACACAGTATAATGACAGTGTTTCTGCACATACAAAGACCTCCAGAATTAATTGCACACTCAGTCATTAGCACAAAACTGGCACAGAGTCCCCAGACTTTTTCTGCCAGCTCAAAATGCATCCTGCTTGTGTGCGGAAAATTGACAAGTGTTAAAACAGTGTAATAGTGTGTTTCAGCAAAACAAGTTCTCCTGATTAATGGTGCACACAGTCATGCGAGTAGTGGTGGCACAGAGTCCCCAGAATTTTTTCTGCCAACTTAAAATGCATCCTGCTTGTGTGCACAAAATTGATAAGTTTTAACACAGTGGAATGAGAGTGTTTTGACACCTACAAAGTCCCCCAGATTTAATAGCGCACTCAGTTATGCCCGTAGTGGTGGCACAGAGTCCCAAGATTTTTTCTGCCAGCCCAAAATGCATCCTGCTTATGTGCAGAAAATTGACAAGTGTTAACACAGCTTAATCTGGTTCAAGGACAGTTGGCATTCATCTATATTCCCCTCCCCCAGGGGTGCCTGAAAATAGGCAGGATTTGTCTAGTGCTCTTACTCGGGCAACAAAAACTAAATAAAAAAACACAGATTAATGAGAGTGTTTCTGCACATGCAAAGACCTCCAGAATTAATTGCACACTCAGTCATTAGCACAAAACTGGCACAGAGTCCCCAGATTTTTTCTGCCAGCTCGAAATGCATCCTGCTTGTGTGCTGAAAATTGACAAGTGTTAAAATAGTGTAATGAGGGTGTTTCAGCACATGCAAATTCCCCCTCAATTAATGGTGCACTCAGTCATATGAGCAGTGGTGGCACAGAGTCCCCAGAATTTTTTCTGCCAGCTCAAAATGCATCCTGCTTGTGTGCAGAAAATTGACAGGTTTTAGCTCAGTGGAATGAGAGTGTTTCAGCACATACAATGTTCTCCAGAAATATTGGTGCACTCAGTCATGTGAGCAGTGGTGGCACAGAGTCCCCAGAATTTTTTCTGCCAGCTTAAAATGCATCATGCTTTTGTGCAGAAAATTGATAAGTTTTAACACAGTGGAATGAGAGTGTTTTGACACACACAAAGTCCCCTAGATGTAATAGCGTGCTCATTTATGCGTGTAGTGGTGGCACAGAGTCCCCAGATATTTTCTGCCAGCCCAAAATGCATCCTGCTTGTGTGTTGAAAATTGTCAAGTGTTAACACAGTGGAATGAAAATGTTTCAGCATACACAAAGTCCTCCAGAATTAATGGCCCACTTAGTCATGAGCACAAAAGTGGCACAGAGTCCCCAGATTTTTTCTGCCAGCCCAAAATGCATCCTGCTTACGTTCAGAAAATTGACAAGTGTTTACACTATGGAATGAGAGTGTTTCAACACATACAAAGTCCAACAGAATTTATGGTACACTCAGTTATGTGCACAGTGGTGGCACAGAGTCCACAGAATTATTTCTGCCAGTCCAAAATGCATCCTGCTTGTGTGTATAAAATTGACAAGTGTTAGCACAGTGGAATGAAAGTGTTTCAGCATATACAAAGTCCTCCAGAATTAATGGCGCACTCAGTTATGAGCACAAAAGTGGCACAGAGTCCCCAGAATTTTATCTGCCTGCCCAAAATGCATCCTGCTTGTTTGTAGAAAATTGACAAATTTTAACACAGTGGAATGAGAGTGTTTCAGCACATACAAAGACCCCCAGAACTAATGGAGCACTCATTTATGCATGCAGTTTTGTCACAGAGTCCACAGATTATTTATGCAAGCCCGAAAGGCATCCTGCTTGTGTGTAGAAAACTGACGTGTTAAAACAGTGGAATGAGAGTGTTTAAGCACAAACAAAGTCTCCCAGAATTAATGCTGCACAAAGTTATGAGCACAAAAGTGGCACAGATTTCCCAGATTTTTTCTGCCAGCACAAAATGCATTCTGCTAGTGTGTTGAAATTTGACAAAGGTTAACACAGTGGAATGAAAGTGTTTCTGCACATACAAAGTCCCACAGAATTAATGGTGCACACAGTCATGTGTGCATTGATGGCTCAGAGACCCCAGATTTTTTCTGCCAGCCCTAAATGCATCCTGCTTGTGTGCAGAAAATTGACAAGGGTTAACACAGTGGAGTGAAAGTGTTTCAGGACATCCAAAATCCTCCAGAATTAATGGAACACTCAGTCATGTATACAAAAGTGGCACAGAGTCACCATATTTTTCTGCCAACAAAAATGCATCCTGCTTGTGTGGAGAAAGTGGAAAGAGTTAACACAGCTTAACCTGGTTCAAGAACAATTTGTATTCATCATGTATCCCCCCGGGTTGTGCCTGAAAATAGGCTGGATTTGTTTAGTGCACTTATGGGGATAACAAAAACTAAATAAAAAGAAACAGTGGAATGAGAGTATTTCAGCACATACAAAGCCCTCCAGAATTAATGGTGCAGTCAGTCTTGAGCACAAAAGTGGCACAGAGTCCCCAGATTTTTTCTGCCAACATAAAAAATGCATCCTGCTTGAGTGCAGAAAATTGACAACTGTTAACACAATGGAATGAGAGTGTTTCAGCACACAGAAAGTCCCCCAGAGGTTAATGGTGCACTCAGTCATGCATGCAGTGGTGGCACAGAGTCCCCAGAATTTTTTCTGCCAGCCCCAAATGCATCCTGCTGGTGTGCAGAAAACTGACAAGTTTTAAAACAGTGGAATGAGAGTGTTTCAGCAAATATAAAATCCTCCAGAATTAATGGCACACCCAGTCATGTGCACTAAAGTGGCACAGAGTTTCCAGATTTTTTCTGCTAGCCCAAAATGCATCCTGCTTGTGTGCTGAAAATTGACAAGTGTTAACGAAGTGAATGAAAGTGCTTTAGCAAATACAAAGTCCTCCAGAATTAATGGCGCACTTAGTAATGAGCACAAAAGTGGCACTGAGTCCCCAGATTTTTTCTGCTGGCCAGAAATGCATCCTGCTTTTTTGAAGAAAATTGACAAGTGTTAACACAGCTGAATCTGGTTCAAGGACAGTTGGCATTCATCTGTATCCCCCTGCCCCCGGTCATTCCTGAAAATAGGCAGGAGTTGTCTAGTGAACTTACCTGGTCAATAAAAACTAAATAAAAAAATACCTTGGAATGAGACTGTTTCAGCACATACAAAATCCTCCAGAATTAATGGCGCAATCAGTCAAGAGCAAAAAAGTGGTACAGAGATGCCAGATTTTTTCTGCCAACCCTAAATGCATCCTGCTTGAGTGCAGAAAATTGACAAGTGTGAACACAGTGTAATGAGAGTGTTGCAGAACACAGAAAGCCTCCCACAATTAATGGTGCATGCAGTCATGCGCACAGTGGTGACACAGGGTCCCCAGAATTTTTTCTGCCAGCCCAAAATGCATCCTGCTTGTGTTTAGAAAATTGACAAAAGTTAACACAGTTGAATGAAACTGTTTCAGCACATACAAAGTCCACCATAATTAATGGCGCACTCAGTCATGTGTGCAGTGGTGGCTCAGAGACCCAGATTTTTTCTGCCAGCCCAAAATGCATCTTGCTTGTGTGCAGAAATTTGACAAGTGTTAACTCAGTGGAATGAGAATGGTTTAGCACGTACAAAATCCTCCAGAATATGTGCCACACACAGTCATGCACACGAAAGTGGCACAGAGTCCCCACTTTTTTTCTGCCAGCCCAAAATGCATCCTGCTTGAGTGCTGAAAATTGACAAGTGTTAAAACAGTGGAATGAGGGTGTTTCAGCACTTGAAAAGTGCCCCAGAATTAATGGTGCACTCAGTCATGCGAGCAGTGTTGTCACAGAGTCCCCAGAATTTTTTTTGCAGGTTAAAATGCATCCTTCTTGTGTGCAGAAAATTGACAAGTTTTAACACAGTGGAACGACAGTGTTTTGACACATACAAAGTCCCCCAGAATTAATGGTGCACTCAGTAATGCACGCAGAGGTGGCGCAGAGTCTCCAGATTTTCTCTGCCTGCCCAAAATGCATCCTGCTTGTGTGCAGAAGATTGACAAGTGTTAACATAGCTTAATCTGGTTCAAGGACAGTTGGCATTCATCTATATCCCCCTCCACCCGGGCATTCCTGAAAATAGGCAGAACTTGTCTAGTGCACTTCACCGGGCTACAAAAACAAAATAAAAAACTACAGTATAATGAGAGTGTTTCTGCACATACAAAGACCTCCAGAATTAATTGCACACTCAGTTATGAGAACAAAAGAGGCACTGAGTCCCCAGATTTTTTCTGTCATCAGAAAATGTATCCTGCTAGTATTCAGAAAATTGACAAGTGTTAACACAGTGGAATGAGAGTGTTTCAGCACATACAAAGTCCCCCAGAATTAATGGTGCACTGAGTTATACGTGCTGTGGTGGCACAGAGACCCCAGATTTTTTCTGCCAGCCCAAAATGCACACTGCTAGTGTGTAGAAAATTGACAAGTGTTAACACAGTGGAATGAGAGTGTTTCTGCACATACAAAGTACCCCAGATTTAATTTCACATTCAGTTATGCGTGCAGTGGTGGCACAGTGTCCCCAGATTTTTTCTGCCAGCCCAAAATGCATTCTGCTTGTGTGTAGAAAATTGAAAAATGTTAACACAGTGGAATGACAGTGTTTCAGCACATACAAAGTCCCCCAGAATTAATGGTGCACTGAGTTATACGTGCTGTGGTGGCACCGAGACCCAGATTTTTTCTGCCAGCCCAAAATGCACACTGCTTGTGTGTAGAATATTGACAAGTGTTAACACAGTGGAATGAGAGTGTTTCTGCAAATACAAAGATCCCCAGATTTAATTTCGCATTCAGTTATGCATGCAGTGGTGGCACAGAGTCCCCAGATTTTTTCTGCCAGCCCAAAATGCATCCTGCTTGTGTGCAGAAAATTGTCAAGTGTTTACACAGTGGAGTGAGAGTGTTTCAGCACATACAAAGCCTCCAGAATTTATGGTGCACTCATTTATGCATGCAGTGGTGACAAAGAGGCCCACATATTATTTCTGCAAGCCCAAAAATGCATCCTACATGTGTCTAGTAAACTTGACAAGTGTTAACACAGTGGAATGAGAATGTTTCTGCACAAACAAAGTCCCTCAAATTAAAGGTGCACTAAGTCATGAGCACAAAAGTGGCACAGATTCCCCAGACTTTTTTCTGTCAGCCCAAAATGCACTCTGCTTCTGTGTTGAAATTTGACAAAGGTTAACACAGTGGAATTGAAGTGTTTAAGCACATACAAAGTCCCCCAGAATTAATTTAGCACACAGACGTGTGTGCATTGGTGGCTCAGAGACCCCAGGTTTTTTCTGTCAGCCCAAAATACATCCTGCTTGTGTGCTTAAAATTGACATGCATTAAAACAGTGGAATGAGGGTGTTTCAGCACATGCAAAGTCCCCAGAATTAATAGTGCACTCAGTCATGGGAGCAGTGGTGGCACATAGTCCCCAGAATTTTTTCTGTCAGCTTAAAATGCATACTGCTTGTGGGCAGAAAATTGACAAGTTTTAACACAGTTGAATGAGGGTGTTTCAGCACATACAAAGTACCCCAGAATTAATGGTGCACTCAGTGATGCCAGCAGTGGTGGCACAGAGTCCCCAGATTTTTTCTGCCAGCACAAAATGCCTCCTGCTTGTGTGCATAAAATTGACAAGTGTTTACACAGTGGAATGAGAGTGTTTCAGCACATACAAAGTCCTCCAGAATTAATGGCGCACTCAGCCTTGAGCACAAAAGTGGCACAGAGTCCCCAGATTTTTTCTGCCAGCCCAAAATGCATCCTGTTTGTGTGCAGAAAATTGACAAGTGTTTACACAGTGGAATGACAGTGTTTCTACACAAACAAAGTCCCCCAGAATTATTGGTGCACTAAGTCATGAGCACAAAAGTGGCACAGATTCCCCAGATTTTTTTCTGCCTGCCCAAAATGCACTCTGCTTCTGTGTTGAAATTTGACAAAGGTTAACACGGTGGAATTAAAGTGTTTCAGCATGTACAAAGTCCCCCAGGTTTAATGGAGCACACAGTCATGTGTGCATTCAGAGTCCCCAGGTTTTCTGCCAGCACAAATGCCTCCTGCTTGTGTGCAGAAAATTGACAAGGGTTAACACAGTGGAATGAGTGTTTCAACACATACAAAATCCTCCAGAATTAATGGCACACTCAGTAATGAGCACAAAAGTGGCATGGAGTCCCCATATTTTTTTCTGCCAGCCAAAAATGCATCCTGCTTGTGAGGAGAAAATTATCAAGTGTTAACACAGTCGAATGAGAGTGTTCAGCATATACAAAGTCCCCCCAGAATTAATGGCACACTGAGTCATGCTCGCAGAGGTGGCACAGAGTCCCCAGATTTTTTTCTGCCATCCCAAAATGCATCCTGCTTGTGTGCAGAAAATTGACAAGTGTTAATACAGTGGAATGAGAGTGTTTCTGCACATACAAAGTCTTCCAGAATTAATCCGCCACTCAGTAATGAGCACAAAAGTGGCACAGAGTACCCAGATTTTTTCTGCCAGCCCAAAATGCATCCATGTGTAGAAAATTGACAAGTGTTAACTCAGTGGAATGAGAGTGGTTCAGCACATACAAAATCCTTCAGAATTAATGGCACACTCAGTCATGCACACAAAAGTGGCACAGAGCCCCCAGATTTTTCTGCCAGCCAAAAATGCATCCTGCTTTTGTGCTTAAAATTGACAAGCATTGAAACAGTGGAATGAGGGTGTTTCAGCACATGCAAAGTCCCCAGAATTAGTGGTGCACACAGTCATGCGAGCAGTGGTGGCTCATAGTCCCCAGAATTTTTTCTGTCAGCTTAAAATGCATACTGCTTGTGGGCAGAAAATTGACAAGTTTTAACACAGTTGAATGAGGGTGTTTCAGCACATACAAAGTACCCCAGAATTAATGGTGCACTCAGTCATGCCAGCAGTGGTGGCACAGAGTCCCCAGATTTTTTCTGCCAGCACAAAATGCCTCCTGCTTGTGTGCATAAAATTGACAAGTGTTTACACAGTGGAATGAGAGTGTTTCAGCACATACAAAGTCCTCCAGAATTAATTGCGCACTCAGCCTTGAGCACAAAGTGGCACAGAGTCCCCAGATTTTTTCTGCCAGCCCAAAATGCATCCTGTTTGTGTGCAGAAAATTGACAAGTGTTTACACAGTGGAATGACAGTGTTTCTACACAAACAAAGTCCCCCACAATTATTGGTGCACTAAGTCATGAGCACAAAAGTGGCACAGATTCCCCAGATTTTTTTCTGCCTGCCCAAAATGCACTCTGCTTCTGTGTTGAAATTTGACAAAGGTTAACACGGTGGAATTAAAGTGTTTCAGCATGTACAAAGTCCCCCAGGTTTAATGGAGCACACAGTCATGTGTGCATTGGTTGCTCAGAGTCCCCAGGTTTTTTCTGCCAGCACAAAATGCATCCTGCTTGTGTGCAGAAAATTGACAAGGGTTAACACAGTGGAATGAGTGTTTCAACACATACAAAATCCTCCAGAATTAATGGCACACTCAGTAATGAGCACAAAAGTGGCATGGAGTCCCCATATTTTTTTCTGCCAGCCAAAAATGCATCCTGCTTGTGTGGAGAAAATTATCAAGTGTTAACACAGTCGAATGAGTGTTCAGCACATACAAAGTCCCCCAGAATTAATGGCACACTGAGTCATGCTCGCAGTGGTGGCACAGAGTCCCCAGATTTTTCTCTGCCATCCCAAAATGCATCCTGCTTGTGTGCAGAAAATTGACAAGTGTTAATACAGTGGAATGAGAGTGTTTCTGCACATACAAAGTCTTCCAGAATTAATCCCCCACTCAGTAATGAGCACAAAAGTGGCACAGAGTCCCCAGATTTTTTCTGCCAGCCCAAAATGCATCCATGTGTAGAAAATTGACAAGTGTTAACTCAGTGGAATGAGAGTGGTTCAGCACATACAAAATCCTTCAGAATTAATGGCACACTCAGTCATGCACACAAAAGTGGCACAGAGCCCCCAGATTTTTCTGCCAGCCAAAATGCATCCTGCTTTTGTGCTTAAAATTGACAAGCATTGAAACAGTGGAATGAGGGTGTTTCAGCACATGCAAAGTCCCCAGAATTAGTGGTGCACACAGTCATGCTTGCAGTGGTGGCTCATAGTCCCCAGAATTTTTTCTGTCAGCTTAAAATGCATCCTGCTTGTGTGCAGAAAATTGACAAGTTTTATCACAGTGGAATGAGGTCGTTTCAGCTCATACAAAATTCCTCAGAATTAATGGTGCACTCAGTCATGCGAGCAGTGGTGGCACTGAGTCCCCAGAATTTTTTCTGCCAGCGTAAAATGCATCCTGTTTTTGTGCAGAAAATTGACAAGTGTTAACACAGTGGAATGAGAGAGTTTCGACACACACAAAGTCCCCCAGAATTAATGGTGCACTCAGTTAAGTGCACAGTGGTGGTACAGAGTCCCCAGATTTTTTTTTGCTAGCCCAAAATGCATCCTGCTTGTGTGCAAAAAATTGACAAGTGTTTACACAGTGGAATGAGAGTGTTTCAGTATATACAAAATCCTCCAGAATTAATGGAGCTCTCAGTCGCGTGTGCATTGGTGGCTCAGTGACCACAGGTTTTTTCTGCCAGCCCAAAATGCATAATGCTTGTGTGCTTAAAATTGACAAGCAGTAAAACAGTGGAATGAGGGTGTTTCAGCAGATGCAAAGTCCCCAGAATTAATACTGCACTCAGTCATGCGAGCAGTGGTGGCACATAGTTCCCAGAATTTTTTCTGCCAGCTTAAAATGCCTCCTGCTTGTGGGCAGAAAATTGACAAGTTTTAAAACAATGGAGTGAGGGTGTTTCAGCACATACAAAGTTAGCCCAGAATTAATGGTGCACTTAGTCATGTGAGCAGTGGTGGCACTGAGTCCTCAGAATTTTTTCTGCAAGCTTAAATGCATCCTGCTTGTGTGCAGAAAATTGATAAGTTTAAAACAGTGGGTAAGGGAGTGTTGAAACACATACAAAAGTGCCCAGAATTAATGGCACACTCAGTTATGTGCATTGTGGTATCACAGAGTCCCCAGATTTTTTCTGCCAGCCAAAATGCATCCTGCTTGTGTGCATAAAACTGACAAGTACATTAATGAGTGGAATGAGAGTGTTTCAGCATATACAAAGTCCTCCAGAATTAATGGCGCACTCAGTCATGTGTGCTTAGGTGGCTCAGAGACCCCAGGTTTTTTCTGCCAACCCAAAATGCATCCTGCTTGTGTGCTTAAATTTGACAAGCATTAAAACAGTGGAATGAGGGTGTTTCAGCACAATGCAAAGTCCCCAGAATTAATGGTGTACTCAGTCATACGAGCAGTGGTGGCACTGAGTCCCCAAAATTTTTTCTGCCAGCATAAAATGCATACTGCTTGTGGACATAAAATTGACAAGTTTTAACGCAGTGGAGTGAGGGTGTTTCAGCACATACAAAGTTCTCCAGAATTAATGGTGCACTCAGTCATGCAAGCAGTGGTGGCACTGAGTCCCCAGAATTTTTTCTGGAAGCTTAAAATGCTTCCTGCTTGTGTGCAGAAAATTGATAAGTTTTAATACAGTGGAGTGAGAGTGTCTCGACACATACAAAGTCCCCCAGAATTAATAGCGCACTCTGTTATGTGCGCAGTGGTGGCACAGAGTCCCCAGATTTTTTATGCCAGCCCAAAGGGCATCCTGCTTGTGTGCAGAAAATTGACAAGTGTTTACACAGTGGAATGAGAGTGTTTCAGCATATACAAAGTCCTCCAGAATTAATGGCACACTCAGTCTTGAGCACAAAAGTGGCACAGAGTCCCCAGATTTTTTCTGCCAGCCCAAAATGCATCCTGCTTGTGTGCAGAAAATTGACAAGTGTTTACACAGAGGAATGACAGTGTTTCTACAGAAACAAAGTTCCCCAGAATTAATGGTGCACTATGTCATGAGAACAAAAGTGGCACAGATTCTCCAGATTTTTTTCTGCCTGCCCAAAATGCACTCTGCTTCTGTGATGAAATTTGACAAAGGTTAACACAGTGGAATTAAAGTGTTTCAGCTCGTACAAAGTCCCCTAGAATTAATGGAGCACACAGTCGTGTGTGCATTGGTGGCTCAGAGACCCCAGGTTTTTTCTGCCAGCACAAAATGCATCCTGCTTGTGTACAGAAAATTGACAAGGGTTAACACAGTGGAATGAGTGTTTCAGAACATACAAAATCCTCCAGAATTAATGGCACACTCAGTAATGAGCTCAAAAGTGGTATGGTGTCCACATATTTTTTTTTTGCCAGCCAAAAATGCATCCTGCTTGTGTGCAGAAAATTGGCAAGTGTTAACACAGTGGCATGAGAGTGTTTCTGCTCATACAAAGTCTTCCAGAATTAATCCCCCACTCAGTAATGAGCACAAAAGTGGCACAGAGTCCCCAGATTTTTCTGCCATCCTAAAATGCATCCATGTGTAGAAAATTGACAAGTGTTAACTCACTGGAATGAGAGTGGTTCAGCACATACAAAATCCTTCAGAATTAATGGTACACTCAGTCATGCGCACAAAAGTGACAGAGAGAACCCAGATTGTTCTGCCAGCCCAAAATGCATACTGCTTGTGTGCTTAAAATTGACAAGCATTGAAACAGTGGAATGAGGGTGTTTCAGCACATGCAAACTCCCCCAGAATTAATGGTGCACTCAGTCATGCGAACAGTGGTGGCACATAGTCCCCAGAATTTTTTTTGCCAGCTTAAAATGCATCCTGCTTGTGTGCAGAAAATTGACAAGTTTTAACACAGTGGAATGAGGGCGTTTCAGCACATACAAAGTTCCTCAGAATTAATGGTGCACTCATTCATGCGAGCATTTGTGGCACTCAGTCCCCAGAATTTTTCTGCCAGCGTAGAATGCATCCTGCTTTTGTTCAGAAAATTGACAAATTTTAACACAGTGGAATGAGAGTGTTTCGACACATACAAAGTCCCCCATAATTAATGGCGCACTCAGTTATGTGCGCAGTGATGGCAAAGAGTCCCCAGATATTTTTTTGCCAGCCGAAAATGAATCCTGCTTCTGTGCAAAAAATTGACAAGTGTTTACACAGTGGAATGAGAGTGTTTCAGCATATACAAAGTCCTCCAGAATTAATGGTGCACTCAGTCTTGAGCACAAAAGTGGCGCAGAGTCCCCAGATTTTTTCTGCCAGCCCAAAATGCATCCTGCTTGTGTGCAGAAAATTGACAGAATGTTTAAACAGTGGAATGAAGTGTTCAGCATTCAAAGCCCCAGAGTTAATGGTGCACTCAGTTATGTGTGCGGTGGTGGCACGAGTCCCCAGATTATTTGTGCAAGCCAAAAAGCATCCTGCTTGTTTGTAGAAAATTGACAAAAGTTAACACAGTGGAATGAAAATGCTTCAGCACATACAAAGTCCACCATAATTAATGGTACCTCAGTCATGTGTGCAGTGGTAGCACAGAGTCCCCAGATTTTTTCTGCCAGCCCAAAATGCATCCTGCTTGTGTGCAGAAAATTGACAAGTGTTAATACAGCTTAATCTGGTTCAAGGACAGTTGGCATTCATCTATATCCCCTCACCCGGGCATGCCTGAAAATAGGCAGGATTTGTCTAGTGCACTTACCCGGGCAACAAAAACAAAATAAAACCACAGTATAATGAGAGTGTTTCTGCAAATACAAAGACCTCCAGAATTAATTGCATACTCAGTCATGAGCACAAAAGTGGTACAAGTCCCCAGATTTTCTGTAGCCAAAATGCATCCTGCTTATGTGCCGAAAATTGACAAGTGTTAATACAGTGGAATGAGAGTGTTTCTGCATATACAAAGTGCCCCAGAATTAATGGCGCACTAAGTTTTGCATGCAGTGGTGGCACAGAGTCTGCAGAATTTTTTTCTGCCAGCCCAAAATACATCCTGCTTGTGTGCAGAAAACTGACAGTTTTAACACAGTGGAATCAGAGTGTTTCAGCACATACAAAATCCCCAAGAACTAATAGTGCACTGAGTTATGCATGCAGTGGTGGCACAGAGTCCCCAGATTTTTTATGCGAGCCCAAAATTCATTCTGCTTGTGTGTAGAAAATTGACAAGTGTTAACACAGTGGAATGAGAGTGTTTCAGCATATACAAAGTCCTCCAGAATTAAAGGTGCACTCAGTCATGAGCACAAAAGTATCACAGAGTCCCCTGATTTTTCTGCCAGCCAAAATGCATCCTGCTTGTGTGTCGAAAATTGATAATTGTTAACACTGTGAGAATCAGAGTGTTTCAGCACATACAAAGACCCCGCATTAATGGTGCACTCAGATATGGGTGCAGTGGTAGCACAGAATCTCGCATTTTTTCTACATGCTCAAAATGCATCCTGCTTGTTTGTAGAAAATTGACATAAGTTAACACAGTGGAATGAAAATGCTTCAGCACATATAAAGTCCACCATAATTAATGGTGCACTAAGTCATGTGTGCAGTGAGCTCAGAGTCCCAGATTTTTCTATGAGTCCAAAATGCATCTTGTTTTGTGCATAAATTGACAAGTGTTAACTTAGTGGAGTGAGAGTGTTTCAGCATACAAAATCCTCCAGAATTAGTGGCACCCTCAGTCATGTAGAACAGTGGTGGCACAAAGTCCACAGAATTTCTTGCCACACAAAATGCATCCTGCTAGTGGCAGAAAATTGTAAATTTTAACACAGTGTAATGAGAGTTTTCAGCACATACAAAGTCCCCGATTAATGGTGCTCCGTTATGTGTCACGGTGGTGGCACAGAGTCCCCAAATTATTTGTACAAGCTCAAAAGCATCCTGCTTGTGTGTAGAAAATTGACAGTGTTAACTCAGTGTAATGAGAGTGTCTCAGCACATACAAAGTCCTCCAGAATTAATGGTGCACTCAGTAATGAGCACAAAAGCGGAGCAGAGTTCCCAGATTTTTTGCCATCCAAAATGCATTTTGCTTGTGTGTAAAAATTGAAATAAGTTCACCACAGTGGAATGAAAGTGTTTCAGCACATATAAGTCCCTCAGAATTAGTGAAGCTAGTCAAGTGTGCATTGGTTGCTCTGAGACCCCAGATTTTATCTGCCAGCCCAAAATGCATCCTGCTTGTGTGCAGAAACCGACAAGTATTAATACAGTGGAATCAGAGTGTTTCAGCACAAACAAATCCCCCAGAACTAATAGTGCACTGAGTTATGCATGCTGTGGTGGCACAGAGTCCCCAGATTTTTTGCCATCCCAAAATTCATTCTGCTTGTGTGTAGAAAATTGACAAGTGTTAACACAGTGGAATGAGAGTGTTTGCATATACAAAGTCCTCCAGAATTAATGGTGCACTCAATCATGAGCACAAAATATCAGAGTCCCCTGATTTTTCTGCCAGCCCAAAATGCATCCTGCTTTGTGTGCAAAATTGTGAGTCGTTAACAATGTGGAATCAGAGTGTTTCAGCTCATACAAAGTCCCCTGAATTATTGGTCACTCAGATATGGGCGCAGTGGTGGCACAGAATCTCCAGATTTTTCTGTCTGTTCAATATGCATCCTGCTTGTTTGTAGAAAATTGACAAAAGTTAACACAGTGGAATGAAAATGCATCAGCACATACAAAGTCCACCATAATTAATGGTGCACTCAGTCATGTGTGCAGTGCTGGCTCAGAGTCCCCAGATTTTTTCTAAGAGTCCAAAATGCATCCTGCTTTTGTGCAGAAAATTGACAAGAGTTAACTTAGTGGAGTGAGAGTGTTTCAGCACATACAAAATCCTCCAGAATTAGTGGCACCCTCACTCATGTGCACAGTGGTGGCACAGAGCCAGCAGAATATCTTCTGCCTGCACAAAATGCATCCTGCTTGTGGGCAGAAAATTGTAAATTTTTAACACAGTGTAATGAGAGTGTTTCAGAACATACAAAGTCCCCAGAATTAATGGTGCACTTCGTTATGTGTGCGGTGGTGGCACCGAGTCCCCAGATTATTTGTGTAAGCCAAAAGCATCCTGCTTGTTTGTAGAAAATTGACAAAAGTTAACACAGTGGAATGAAAATGCTTCAGCACATACAAAGTCCACCATAATTAATGGTGCACTCAGTCATGTGTGCAGTGGTAGCTCAGAGTCTCCAGATTTTTTCTATGAGTCCAAAATGCATCCTGCTTTTGTGCAGAAAATTGACAAGTGTTAACTTAGTGGAGTGAGAGTGTTGCAGCACATACAAAATCCTCCAGAATTAGTGACACCCTCAGTCATGTGCACAGTGGTGGCACAGAGTCCGCAGAATTTCTTCTGCCAGCACAAAATGCATCCTGCTTGTGGGCAGAAAATTGTAAATTTTTAAAACGGTGTAATGAGAGTGTTTCAGAACATTCAAAGCCCCCAGAGTTAATGGTGCACTACATGTGTGCGGTGGTGGCACCGAGTTCCCATATTATTTGTATAAGCCAAAAAGCATCCTGCTTGTGTGTAGAAAATTGACAAGTGTTAACTCAGTGTAATGAGAGTGTTTCAGCACATACAAAGTCCTCCAGAATTAATGGTGCACTCAGTAATGAGCACAAAAGTGGAACAGAGTTCCCTGATTTTTTCTGCCATCCAAAAATGCATTCTGCTTGTGTGTAGAAAATTGACATAGGTTACCACAGTGGAATGAAAGTGTTTCAGCACATACTAAGTCCCCCAGAATTAATGACGCACTCAGTCAAGTGTTCATTGGTGGCTCTGAGACCCCAGATTTTATCTGCCAGCCAAAATGAATCCTGCTTGTGTGAAGAAAATTGACAAAAGGTTATCACAGTGGAATGAGGTGTTTCAGCACATACAAAATCCTCCAGATTTAATGGCCCACTCAGTCATGCCCACAAAGTGGCATGGAGTCCCAGATTTTTTCTGTTAGCCAAAATGTATCCTACTTGTGTGCTGAAAATTGACAAGTGTTAACACAGCTGAATCTGGTTCAAGGACAGTTGGCATTCATCTGTTCCCCTCCCCTTGTCATTCCTGAAAATAGGCAGGATTTGTCTAGTACACTTACCTGGGCAACAAAACTAAATAAAAAAACACAATATAATGAGATTGTTTCTGCACATACAAACACCTCCAGAATTAATTGTCATTCAGTCATGAGCACAAAAGTGGCACAGGTCCCCAGATTTTTCTGCCAGCACAAAATGCATCCTGCTTGTGTGCAGAAAATTGACAAGTGTTAATACAGTGGAATGAGAGTGTTTCAGCACATACAAAGTCCCCCAGATTTAATGGCGCACTCAGTTTTCCATGCAGTGGTGGCACAGAGTACACATAATTTTTTCTACCAGCCCAAATGCATCCTGCTTGTGTGCAGAAATCTGACAAGTTTTATCACAGTGGAATCAGAGTGTTTCAGCAATACAAAATGGCCCAGAACTAATGGTGCACTGAGTTATGCATGCAGTGGTGGCTCAGAGTCCCAGATTTTTTTTTGCAAGCACAAATTCATTCTGCTTGTGTGTAGAAATTGCAAGTGTTAACACAGTGGAATGAGAGTGTTTCAGCACATACAAAATCCTCCAGAATTAGTGGCACCCTCAGTCATGTGCACAGTGGTGGCACAGAGTCCGTAGAATTTCTTCGGCCAGCACAAAATGCATCCTGCTAGTGGGCAGAAAATTGTAAATTTTTAAAACAGTGTAATGAGAGTGTTTCTACACAAACAAAGTCCCCCAGAATTAATGGTGCACTATGTCATGAGCACAAAAGTGGCACAGATTCCCCAGATTTTTTTCTGCCTGCCCAAAATGCACTCTGCTTCTGTGTTGAAATTTGACAAAGGTTAACACGGAGGAATTAAAGTGTTTCAGCATGTACAAAGTCCCCCAGGATTAATGGAGCACACAGTCATGTGTGCATTGGTGGCTCAGAGTCCCCAGGTTTTCTGCCAAGCACAAAATGCATCCTGATTGTGTGCAGAAATTGACAAGGTTAATACAGTGGAATGAGTGTTTCAACACATACAAAATCCTCCAGAATTAATGGAACACTCAGTAATGAGCACAAAAGTGGCATGGAGTCCCCATATGTTTTTCTGCCAGCCAAAAATGCATCCTGCTTGTGTGGAGAAAATTAACAAGTGTTAACGCAGTCGAATGAGAGTGTTCAGCATATACAAAGTCCCCCAGAATTAATGGCACACTGAGTCATGCTCGCAGAGATGGCACAGAGTCCCCAGATTTTTTTCTGCCATCCCAAAATGCATCCTGCTTGTGTGCAGAAAATTGACAATTGTTAATACAGTGGAATGAGAGTGTTTCTGCACATACAAAGTCTTCCAGAATTAATCCCCCACTCAGTAATGAGCACAAAAGTGGCACAGAGTCCCCAGATTTTTTCTGCCAGCCCAAAATGCATCCATGTGTAGAAATTTGTCAAGTGTTAACTCAGTGGAATGAGAGTGGTTCAGCACATACAAAATCCTTCAGAATTAATGGCACACTCAGTCATGCACACAAAAGTGGCACAGAGCTCCCAGATATTTCTGCCAGCCAAAAATGCATCCTGCTTTTGTGCTTAAAATTGACAAGCATTGAAACAGTGGAATGAGGGTGTTTCAGCACATGCAAAGTCCCCAGAATTAGTGGTGCACAGTCATGCGAGCAGTGGTGGCTCATAGTCCTCAGAATTTTTTCTGTCAGCTTAAAATGCATCCTGCTTGTGTGCAGAAAATTGACAAGTTTTATCACAGTGGAATGAGGTCGTTTCAGCACATACAAAATTCCTCCAGAATTAATGGTGCACTCAGTCATGCGAGCAGTGGTGGCACTGAATCCCCAGAATTTTTTCTGCCAGCGTAAAATGCATCCTGTTTTTGTGCAGAAAATTGACAAGTGTTAACACAGTGGAATGAGAGAGTTTCGACACACACAAAGACCCCCAGAATTAATGGTGCACTCAGTTAAGTGCGCAGTGGTGGTACAGAGTCCCCAGATTTTTTTCTGCTAGCCCAAAATGCATCCTGCTTGTGTGCAGAAAATTGACAAGTGTTTACACAGTGGAATGAGAGTGTTTCAGCACATACAAATCCTCCAGAATTAATGGTGCTCTTAGTCGTGTGTGCATTGGTGGCTCAGTGACCCCAGGTTTTTTCTGCCAGCCCAAAATGCATACTGCTTATGTGCTTAAAATTGACAAGCAGTAAAACAGTGGAATGAGGGTGTTTCAGCAAATGCAAAGTCCCCAGAATTAATGGTGCACTCAGCCATGCGACGCAGTGGTGGCACATAGTTCCCAAGAATTTTTTCTGCCAGCTTAAAATGCATCCTGCTTGTTGTAGAAAATTGACAAGTTTTAAAACAGTGGAGTGAGGTGTTTTCAGCACATACAAAGTTAACCCAGAATTGATGGGGCACTCAGTCATGCTAGCAGTGGTGGCACTGAGTCCCTGAATTTTTCTGCAAGCTTAAAATGCATCCTGCTTGTGTGCAGAAAATTGATAAGTTTTAACACAGCGGAGTGAGAATGTTTCACACATACAAAGTACCCCTGAATTAATGGCACACTCAGTTATGTGCACTGTGTATCACAGAGTCCCAAGATTTTTCTGCCAGCCCAAAATGCATCCTGCTTGTGTGCATAAAATTGACAAGTGTTTACACAGTGGAATGAGAGTGTTTCAGCATATACAAAGTCCTCCAGAATTAATGGCGACTCAGTCATGGGTGCTTAGGTGGCTCAGAGACCCCAGTTTTTCTGCCAACCCAAAATGCATCCTGCTTGTGTGCTTAAATTTGACAAGCATTAAAACAGTGGAATGAGGGTGTTTCAGCACATGCAAAGTCCACAGAATTAATAGTGTACTCAGTCATGCGAGCAGTGGTGGCACTGAGTCCCCAGAATGTTTTCTGCCAGCATAAAATGCATACTGCTTGTAGACATAAAATTGACAAGTTTTAAAACAGTGGAGTGAGGGTGTTTCAGCACATACAAAGTTCTCCAGAATTAATGGTGCACTCAGTCATGCAAGCAGTGGTGGCACTGAGTCCCCAGAATTTTTTCTGCAAGCTTAAAATGCTTCCTGCTTGTGTGCAGAAAATTGATAAGTTTTAATACAGTGGAGTGAGAGTGTCTCGACACATGCAAAGTCCCCCAGAATTAATGGCGCACTCAGTTATGTGCGCAGTTTTGCACAGAGTACCCAGATTTTTTCTGCCAGCCCAAAATGCATCCTGCTTTGTGTGCAGAAAATCACAAGTGTTTACACAGTAGAAAGAGTGTTTCAGCATATACAAAGTCCTCCAGAATTAATGGCACACTCAGTCTTGAGCACAAAAGTGGCACAGAGTCCCCAGATTTTTTCTGCCAGCCCAAAATGCATCCTGCTTGTGTGCAGAAAATTGACAAGTGTTTACACAGAGGAATGACAGTGTTTCTACACAAAGTTCCCCAGAATTAATGGTGCACTATGTCATGAGAACAAAAGTGGCACAGATTCTCCAGATTTTTTTCTGCCTGCCCAAAATGCACTCTGCTTCTGTGATGAAATTTGACAAAGGTTAACACAGTGGAATTAAAGTGTTTCAGCACATACAAAGTCCCCCAGAATTAATGGAGCACACAGTCGTGTGTGCATTGGTGGCTCAGAGACCCCAGGTTTTTTCTGCCAGCACAAAATGCATCCTGCTTGTGTACAGAAAATTGACAAGGGTTAACACAGTGGAAAGAGTGTTTCAGAACATACAAAATGCCCCAGAACTAATGATGCACTGAGTTATGCGTGCAGTGGTGGCACAGAGTCCCCAGATTTTTTTGCAAGCCCAAAATTCATTCTGCTTGTGTGTAGAAAATTGACAAGTGTTAACACAGTGGAATGAGAGTGTTTCAGCACATACAAAATCCTCCAGAATTAGTGGCACCCTCAGTCATGTGCACAGTGGTGGCACAGAGTCCGCAGAATTTCTTTGGCCCGCACAAAATGCATCCTGCTAGTGGGCAGAAAATTGTAAATTTTTAAAACAGTGTAATGAGAGTGTTTCATCACATACAAAGTCCCCAAATTAATGGTGCACTCCGTTATGTGTGCGGTGGTGGCACAGAGTCCCCAAATTATTTGTACATCCAAAAAGCATCCTGCTTGTGTGTAGAAAATTGACAAGTGTTATCTCAGTGCAATGAGAGTGTTTCAGCACATACACAGTCCTCCAGAATTAATGGTACACTCAGTAATGAGCACAAAAGTGGAACAGAGTTCCAAGATTTTTTCTGCCATCCAAAAATGCATTCTGCTTGTGTATAGAAAATTGACATAGGTTACCACAGTGGAATGAAAGTGTTTCAGCACATACTAAGTCCCCAGAATTAGTGGACGCTGTCAGTCAAGTGTGCATTGGTGGCTCTGAGACCCCAGATTTTATCTGCCAGCCCAAAATGCATCCTGCTTGTGTGCAGAAAATTGAGAAGAATTAACACAGTGGAATGAGGGCGTTTCAGCACATGCAAAGTTCCTCAGAATTAATGGTGTACTCAGTTATGCGAG
Organism: Neoceratodus forsteri; assembly: GCA_016271365.2. Taxonomy (NCBI): domain Eukaryota; kingdom Metazoa; phylum Chordata; order Ceratodontiformes; family Ceratodontidae; genus Neoceratodus; species Neoceratodus forsteri. Next base: position 624,185,315 of record CM057458.1, on the reverse strand, counting down.
CAGTGGTGGCACTGAGTCCCCAATTTTTCAGCCACCATAAAATGCATCCTGCTTTTGTGCAGAAAACTGACAAGTTTTAACAAGGTGGAATCAGAGTGTATCAGCACAAACAAAATTCCCCAGAACTAATGGTGCACTGAGTTATGCGTGCAGTGTTGGCACAGAGTCCCCAGATTTTTTTTGTCATCCCAAAATGCATTCTGCTTGAGTGTAGAAAATTGACAAGTGTAAACAAAGTGGAATGAGAGTGTTTCAGCATATACAAAGTCCTCCAGAATTAATGGTGCACTCAGTCATGAGCACAAAAGTATCACAGAGTCCCCTGATTTTTTCTGCCAGCCCAAAATGCATCCTGCTTGTGTGCAGAAAATTGACAAGTTTTAACAATGTGGAATCAGAGTGTTTCAGCACATACAAAGTCCCCCTGAATTATTGGTGCACTCAGATATTGGCGCAGTGGTGGCACAGAATCCCCAGATTTTTTCTGCCATCTCAAAATGCATCCTGCTTGTTTGTAGAAAATTGGCAAAAGTTAACACAGTTGAATGAAACTGTCTCAGCACATACAAAGTCTACCATAATTAATGGCGCACTCAGTCATGTTTGCAGTGGTGGCTCAGAGTCCGCAGATTTTTTCTGCTATCCCAAAATGCATCCTGGTTGTGTGCAGAAAATTGACAAATGTTAACACAGTAAAATGAGAGTGGTTTAGCAGATACAAAATCCTCCAGAATTAATGGACACTCAGTCATGCACACAAAAGTGGCACAGAGTCCTCAGATTTTTCTCCAGCCCAAAATGCATCCTTCTTGTGTGTGAGGATTGACAAGTGTTAAAACAGTGGAATGAGGGTGTTTCAGTACATGCAAAGTCTCCCAGAATAAATGGTGCACTCAGTCATGCGAGCAGTGGTGGCACAGAGTCCCCAGATAATTTCTGCCATCCTAAAATGTGTCCTGCTTGTGTGCAGAAAATTGACAAGTTTTAATACAATGGAATGAGTGTGTTTCAGCACATACAGAGTTCACCAGAATTAATGGTGCACTCAGTCATGCTAGCAGTCGTGGCACAGAGTCCCAGAATTTTTACCTGCTTAAATGCATCCTACTTGTGTTTAGAAAATTGATGAGTTTTAACAGCATGGAATTAAGTGTTTCGACACATACAAAGTCCCAAGAAATTAATAGTACACTCAGTTTTGCACTCAGCGGTAGGGCACAGTCCCCAACTTTTTTCTGCCAGCCCAAAATGCATCCTGCTTGTGTGCAGAAAATTGACAAGTGTTAACACAGCTTAATCTGGTTCAAGGACAGTTGGCATTCATCTATATCCCCCTCCCCCGGGCATGCTGAAAATAGGCAGGATTTGTCTAGTGCACTTAGCGGGGCAACAAAAACTAAATAAAAAACCACAGTATAATTAAAGTGTTTCTGCACATACAAAGACCTCCAGAATTAATGGCACACTTAGTCATTAGCACAAAAGAGGCACAGAGTCACCAGATTTTTTCTGTCAGCCCAAAATGTATCCTGCTTGTGTGCAGAAAATTGACAAGTATTAATATAGTGGAATGAGAGTGTTTTAGCACATACAAAGTTCCACAGAATTAATGGTGCACTCAGATTTGCATGCTGCGGTGGCACAGAGTACCCAGATTTTTTCTGCCAGCCCAAAATGCATCCTGCTTGTGTGCAGAAAATTGACAAGTGTTAACACAGTTTAATCTGGTCCAAGGACAGTTGGCATTTATCTATATCCCCCTCAACTGGGGGAGCATGAAAATAGGCAGGATTTGTCTAGTGCACTTACTCGGGCAACAAAAACTAAATAAAAAAACACAGGATAATGAGTGTGTTTCTGCACAGACAAAGATCTCCAGAATTAATTGCACACTCAGTCATTAGCACAAACTGGCACGGAGTCCTAGATTTTTCTGCCAGCTCAAAATGCATCCTGCTTGTGGGCTGCTGAAAATTCACAAGTGTTAAAACAGTGTAATGAGGGTGTATCAGCATATGCAAAGTCCCCCACAATTAATGGTGCACTCAGTCATGTGAGCAGCGGTGGCACAGAGTCCCCAGAATTTTTTCTGCCAGCTTAAAATGCATCCTGCTTGTGTGCAGAAAATTGACAAGTTTTAGCATAGTGGAATGAGAGTGTTTCAGCACAAACAAAGTTCTCCAGAATTATTGGTACACTCAGTCATGTGAGCAGTGGTGACACAGAGTCGCCAGAATTTTTTCTGCCAACTTAAAATGCATCCTGCTTGTTTGTAGAAAATTGACAAAAGTTAACACAATGGAATGAAACTGCTTCAGCACATACAAAGTCCACCATAATTGATGGTGCACTCAGTCATTTGTGTAGTGGTGGCTCAGATTCCCCAGATTTTTTCTATGAGTCCAAAATGCATTCTGCTTGTGTGCTGAAAATTGACAAGTGTTAACACAGTGGAATGAAAGTGCTACATCACATACAAAATCCTCCAGAATTAATGGCACACTCAGTAATGTGCACAAAAGTGGCACGGAGTTTCCAGGTTTTTTCTGCTAGCCTAAAATGCATCCTGCTTGTGTGCTGAAAATTGACAAGTGTTAACACAGTGGAATGAAAGTGCTACAGCAAATGCAAAGTACTCCAGAATTAATGGCACACTCAGTAATGAGCACAAAAGTGGCACAGAGTCCCCAGATTTTTTCTGCTAGCCAGAAATGCATCCTGCTTGTGGGCAGAAAATTGACAAGTGTTAACACAGCTGAATCTGGTTCAAGGACTGTTGACATTCATCTGTATCCAGCTCCCCCTGGTCATTCCTGAAAATAGGCAGGAGTTGTCTAGTGAACTTACCCGGACAATAAAAACTAAATAAAAAAATACCTTGGAATGAGACTGCTTCAGCACATTCAAAGTCCTCCAGAATTAATGGCACAATCAGTCAAGAGCAAAAAAGTGGTACAGAGATGATAGATTTTTTCTGCCATCCCTAAATGCATCCTGCTTGTGTCAGAAAATTGACAAGTGTTAACACAGTGGAATGAGAGTGTTGCAGAACATAGAAAGCCTCCCAGAATTAATGGTGCACGCAGTCATGTGCACAGTGGTGACACAGGGTCCCCAGAATTTTTTCTGCCAGCCCAAAATGCATCCTGCTTGTGTTTAGAAAATTGACAAAAGTTAACACAGTTGAATGAAACTGTTTCAGTACATACAAAGTCCACCATAATTAATGGCGCACTCAGTCATGTGTGCAGTGGTGGCTCAGAGTCCCCAGATTTTTTCTGCCAACCCAAAATGCATCCTACTTGTGTGAAGAAAATTGACAAGTGTTAACTCAGTGGAATGAGAGTGGTTTAGCACATACAAAATCCTCCAGAATTAATGGCACACACAGTCATGTGCACAAAAGTGGCACAGAGTCCCCAGATTTTTTCTGCCAGGCCAAAAATGCATCCTGCTTGTGTGCTGAAAATTGACAAGTGTTAAAACAGTGGAATGAGGGTGTTTCAGAACATGCAAAGTCCCCCAGAATTAATGGAGCACTCAGTCATGCGAGCAGTGCTGGCACACAGTCCCCAGAATTTCTTCTGCTGGTTAAAATGCATCCTTCTTGTGTGCAGAAAATTGACAAATTTTAACACAGTGGAATGAGAGTGTTTTGACAAATACAATGTCCCCCAGAAATAATGGTGCTCTCAGTTATGCTTGCAGTGGTGGCGCAGAGTCCCTAGATTTTTTCTGCCTGCCCAAAATGCATCCTGCTTGTGTGCAGAAGATTGACAAGTGTTAACACAGCTTAATCTGGTACAACGACAGTTGGCATTCATCTATATCCCCCTCCCCCCGGGCATTCCTGAAAATAGGCAGGATTTGTCTAGTGCACTTCACTGGGCTACAAAAACTAAATAAAAAAACAAAGTATAATGAGAGTGTTTCTGCACATACAAAGACCTCCAGAATTAATTGCATACTCAGTTATGAGAACAAAGAGGCACAGAGTCCCCAGATTTTTTTCTGTCATCCCAAAATGTATCCTGCTAGTGTTCAGAAAATTGATAAGTGTTAACACAGTGGAATGAAAGTGTTTCAGCAAATACAAAGTCCCCTAGAATTAATGGTGCACTGAGTTATGTGTGCTGTGGTGGCACAGAGACCCCAGATTTTTTCTGCCAGCCCAAAATGCACCCTGCTAGTGTGTAGAAAATTGACAAGTGTTAACACAGTGGAATGAGAGTGTTTCTGCACATACAAAGTACCCTAGATTTAATTTCGCACTCAGTTATGCGTGCAGTGGTGGCACAGACGCCCCAGATTTTTCTGCCAAACCAAAATGCATTCTGCTTGTCTGAAGAAAATTGAAAAGTGTTAACACAGTCGAATGAGACTGTTTCAGTATATACAAAGTCCTCCAGAATTAATGGCACACTCAGTCATGAGCACCAAAGTGCACAGAGTCCCCAGATTTTTTCTGCCAGCCCAAAATGCATCCTGCTTGTGTGCAGAAAATTGACAAGTGTTTACACAGTGGAATGAGAGTGTTTCAGCACATGCAAAGTCCCCCAGAATTAATGGTGCACTCAGTCATGCGAGCAGTGGTGACACAGAGTCCACAGATTTTTTCTGCCAGCCCAAAATGCATTCTGCTTGTGTGCAGAAAATTGACCAGTGTTTACACAGTGGAATGAGAGTGTTTCAGCATATACGAAGTCCTCCAGAATTAATGGTGCACTCAGTCATGAGCACAAAAGTGGCACAGAGTCTCCAGATTTTTTCTGTCAGCCCAAAATGTATCCTGCTTGTGTGCAGAAAATTGACAAGTGTTAATACAGCTTAATCTGGTTCAAGGACAGTTGGCATTCATCTATATCCCCCTCACGTGGGCATGCCTGAAAATAGGCAGGATTTGACTAGTGCACTTACCCGGGCAACAAAAACTAAATAAAAAACCACAGTATAATGAGAGTGTTTCTGCACATACAAAGACCTCCAGAATTAATTGCACACTTAGTCATGAGCACAAAAAGTGGCACAGAGTCCCCAGAATTTTTCTGCCATCCAAAAATGCATCCTGCTTGTTGGTAGAAAATTGTCAAAAGTTAACACAGTGGAATGAAACTGCTTCAGCACATACAAAGTCCACCATAATTGATGGTGCACTCAGTCATTTGTGTAGTGGTGGCTCAGATTCCCCAGATTTTTTCTACGAGTCCAAAATGCATTCTGCTTGTGTGCTGAAAATTGACAAGTGTTAACACTGTGGAATGAAAGTGCTACAGCACATACAAAATCCTCCAGAATTAATGGCACACTCAGTCATGTGCACAAAAGTGGCACGGAGTTTCCAGGTTTTTTCTGCTAGCCCAAAATGCATCCTGCTTGTGTGCTGAAAATTGACAAGTGTTAACACAGTGGAATGAAAGTGCTACAGCAAATACAAAGTCCTCCAGAATTAATGGCGCACTCAGTAATGAGCACAAAAGTGGCACAGAGTCCCCAGATTTTTTCTGCTAGCCAGAAATGCATCCTGCTTGTGTGCAGAAAATTGACAAGTGTTAACACAGCTGAATCTGGTTCAAGGACTGTTGACATTCATCTGTATCCTCCCCCACATGGTCATTCCTGAAAACAGGCAGGAGTTGTCTAGTGAACTTACCTGGTCAATAAAAACTAAATAAAAAAATACCTTGGAATGAGACTGTTTCAGCACATACAAAGTCCTCCAGAATTAATTGCACAATCAGTCAAGAGCAAAAAAGTGGTACAGAGATGCTAGATTTTTTTCTGCCAACCTTAAATGCATCCTGCTTGTCTCAGAAAATTGACAAGTGTTAACACAGTGGAATAAGACTGTTGCAGAACATAGAAAGCCTCCCAGAATTAATGGTGCATGCAGTAATGTGCACAGTGGTGACACAGGGTCCCCAGAATTTTTTCTGCCAGCCCAAAATGCATCCTGCTTGTGTTTAGAAAATTGACAAAAGTTAACACAGTCGAATGAAACTGTTTCAGTACATACAAAGTCCACCATAATTAATGGCGCACTCAGTCATGTGTGCAGTGGTGGCTCAGAGTCCCCAGATTTTTTCTGCCAACCCAAAATGCATCCTGCTTGTGTGAAGAAAATTGACAAGTGTTAACTCAGTGGAATGAGAGTGGTTTAGCACATACAAAATCCTACAGAATTAATGGCACACACAGTCAAGTGCACAAAGTTGGAACAGAGTCCCCAGATTTTTTCTGCCAGGCCAAAATGCATCCTGCTTGTCTGCTGAAAATTGACAAGTGTTAAAACAGTGGAATGAGGGTGTTTCAGCACATGCAAAGTGCCCCAAAATTAATGGAGCACTCAGTCATGCGAGCAGTGCTGGCACAGAGTCCCCAGAATTTCTTCTGCTGGTTAAAATGCATCCTTCTTGTGTGCAGAAAATTGACAAGTTTTAACACAGTGGAATGAGAGTGTTTCGACACATACAAAGTCCCCAGAATTAATGGTGCTCTCAGTTATGCATGCAGTGGTGGCGCAGAGTCCCTAGATTTTTTCTGCCTGCCCAAATGCATCCTGCTTGTGTGCAGAAGATTGACAAGTGTTAACACAGCTTAATCTTGTACAACGACAGTTGGCATTCATCTATATCCCCCTCCCCCCTGGCATTCCTGAAAATAGGCAGGATTTGTCTAGTGCACTTCACTGGGCTACAAAAACTAAATAAAAAAACAAAGTATAATGAGAGCGTTTCTGCACATACAAAGACCTCCAGAATTAATTGCATACTCAGTTATGAGAACAAAAGAGACACAGAGTCCCCAGATTTTTTCTGTCATCCCAAAATGTATCCTGCTAGTGTTCAGAAAATTGACAAGTGTTAACACACTGGAATGAGAGTGTTTCAGCACATACAAAAGTGCCGTAGAATTAATGGTGCACTGAGTTATGTGTGCTGTGGTGGCACAGAGACTCCAGATTTTTTCTGCCAGCCCAAGATGCATACTGCTTGTGTGAAGGAAATTGAAAAGTATTAACACAGTGGAATGAGAGTGTTTCAGTATATACAAAGTCCTCCAGAATTAATGGCACACTCAGTCATGAGCACCAAAGTGCACAATGTCCCCAGATTTTTTCTGCCAGCCCAAAATGCATCTTGCTTGTGTGCAGAAAATTGACAAGTGTTTACACAGTGGAATGAGAGTCTTTCAGCACATACAAAGTCCCCCAGAATTTATGGTGCACTCATTTATGCGTGCAGTGGTGACACAGAGTCAACAGATTATTTCTGCAAGCCCAAAATGGATCCTGCTTGTGTGTAGTAAATTGACAAGAGTTAACAAAGTGGAATGAAAGTGTTTCTGCACAAAAAAAGTCCCCCAGAATTATTGGTGCACTAAGTCATGAGCACAAAAGTGGCACAGATTCCCCAGATTTTTATCTGTCTCCCAAAATGCACTCTGCTTCTGTGTTGAAATTTGTCAAAGGTTAACACAGTGGAATTAAAGTGTTTCAGCACATACAAAGTCCCCCAGAATTAATGGAGCACACAGTCGTGTGTGCAATGGTGACTCAGAGACCCCAGTTTTTTCTGCCAGCACAAAATGCATCCTGCTTCAGTGCTGAAATTTGACAAAGGTTAACACAGTGGAATCAAAGTGTTTCAGCACATACAAAGTCCAACAGACTTAATGGAGCACACAGTCGTGTGTGCATTGGTGGCTCAGAGACCCAGGTTTTTTCTGCCAGCACAAAATGCATTCTGCTTGTGTGCAGAAAATTGACAAGGGTTAACACAGTGGAATGAGTGTTTCAGAACATACAGAATCCTCCAGAATTACTGGTAGACTCAGTAATGAGCACAAAAGTGGCATGGGGCACCCATATTTTTTTCTGCCAGCCAAAAATATATCCTACTTGCTTGGAGAAAATTTGCAAGTGTTAACACAGTTGAATGGGAGTGCTCAGCACATACAAAGTACCCCAGAATTAATGACACATTGAGTAATGCTTGCAGAGGTGGCACATAGTCCCCAGATTTTTTTCTGCCAGCCCAAAATGCATCCTGCTTGTGGGCAGAAAATTTACAAGTTTTAACACAGTGGAATGAAAGTATTTCAGCACATACAAAGTTCCTCAGAATTAATGGTGCACTCAGTTATGTGAGCAGTGGTGGCACTGAGTCCCCAGAATTTTTTCTGCCAGCTTAAAATGCATCCTGCTTGTGTGCAGAAAATTGATAAGTTTTAACACAGTGGAATGAGAGTGTTTCGACACATACAAAGTCCCCCAGAATTAATGGTGCACTCAGATATGTGTGCAGTGGTGGCACAGAGTCCCCAGATGTTTTCTGCCAGCCCAAAATGCATCCTGCTTGTGTGCAGAAAATTCACAAGTGTTTACACAGTGGAATGAGAGTGTTTCAGCATATACAAAGTCCTCCAGAATTAATGGCGCATTCAGTCTTGAGCACAAAAGTGGCACAGAGTCCCCAGATTTTTTCTGCCAGCCCAAAATGCATCCTGCTTGTGTGCAGAAAATTGACAAGTGTTTACACAGTGGAATGAGAGTGTTTCTACACAAACAAAGTCCCCCAGAATTAATGGTGCACAAAGTCATGAGCACAAAAGTGGCACAGATTCTCCAGATTTTTTTCTGCCAGCATAAAATGCACTCTGCGTCTGTGTTGAAATTTGACAAAGGTTAACACAGTGGAATCAAAGTGTTTCAGTGCATACAAAGTCCCCCAGAATTAATGGAGCACACAGTCGTGTGTGCTTGTGAACTCCAGAGACTTTAGGTTTTTCTGCCAGCACAAAATGCATCCTGCTGTCAGCAGAAAATTGACAAGGGTTAAAACAGTGAATAAGTGTTTAGAACACCAAAATCCTCCAGAATTAATGGCAACACTCAGTAATGAGCACAAAAGTCCATGAGTCCCATAGACTTTTTCTGCCAGCAACAAATGTATCCTGCTTGTGTGGAGAAAATACGCAAGAGTTAACACAATCGAATGAGAGTGTTCAGCACATACAAAGTCCCCCAGAATTAATGGCACACTGAGTCATGCTCGCAGTGGTGGCACAGAGTCCCCAAATTTTTTTCTGCCAACCCAAAATGCATCCTGCTTGGGTGTAGAAAATTGGTAAGTGTTAACACGGGAGAATGAGAGTGTTTCTGCACATTCAAAGTCTTCCAGAATTAATCCCCCACTCAGTAATGAGCACAAAAGTGGCACAGAGTCCCCAGATTTTTCTGCCAGCCCAAAATGCATCCATGTGAAGAAAATTGACAAGTGTTAACTCAGTGGAATGAGAGTGGTTCAGCACATACAAAATCCTTCAGAATTAATGGCACACTCAGTCATGCACACAAAAGTGGCACAGAGCCCCCAGATTTTTCTGCCAGCCCAAAATGCATCCTGCTTGTGTGCTTAAAATTGAAAAGCCTTGAAACAGTGGAATGAGGGTGTTTCAGTTTATACAAAGTCCTCCAGAATTAATGGTGCACTCAGTCATGAGCACAAAAGTGGCACAGAGTCCCCAGATTTTTTCTGTCAGCCCAAAATGTATCCTGCTTGTGAAGAAAATTGACAAGTGTTAACACAGTGGAATGAGAGTGTTTCAGCACATACAAAGTCCCCCAGAATTAATGGTGCACTCAGTTATGCATGCAGCGGTGGCACAGACTCTCCAGATTTTTTCTGCCAGCCCAAAATGCATCCTGCTTGTGTACAGAAAATTGACAAGTGTTAATACAGGTTAATCTGGTTCAAGGACAGTTGGCATTCATCTATATCCCCCTCACATGGGCATGCCTGAAAATAGGCAGGATTTGACTAGTGCACTTACCCGGGCAACAAAAACTAAATAAAAACACATTGAAGAGTGTTTCTGCACATACAAAGACCTCAGAATTAATTGCCACATAGTCATGAGCACAAAAGGGCACAGAGTCCCCAGAATTTTTCTAACATCCAAAAATGCATCCTGCTTGTTGGTGAAAATTGTCAAAGTTAACACAGTGAATGAAACTGTTTCAGCACATACAAAGTCCACCATAATTGATGGGTACTCAGTCATTGGTAAAGTGGTGGTTCAGATCCCGAGATTTTTCTATGAGTCAAAATGCATTCTGCTTTGTGTGACAAAATGACAAGTGTTAAAGGTGGAATAGAAAAGCACAGCACATACAAAATCCTCCAGAATTAATGGCACATCAATCCATGTGCAAAAAGTAGCACGGAGTTTCCAGGTTTTCTGTTAGCCCAAAATGCATCCTGCTTGTGTGCTGAAAATTGACAGTGTTAACACAGTGGAATGAAAGTGCTACAGCAAATGCAAAGTCCTCAGAATTAATGGCGCACTCAGTAATGAGCACAAAAGTGGCAATAGAGTCCCCAGATTTTTCTCGCTGACAAGAAATCTAACATCCTGCCAGAAAATGGACAAGTGTTAACACAGCTGAATCTGGTTCTGCTGACTATTGACATTCATCTGTATCCCCTCCACATGGTCATTCCTGAAAATAGGCAGGAGTTGTCTAGTGAACTTACCTGGTCAATAAAAACTAAATAAAAAAATACCTTGGAATGAGACTGTTTCAGCACATACAAAGTCATCCAGAATTAATTGCACAATCAGTCAAGAACAAAAAAGTGGTACAGAGATGCTAGATTTTTTTCTACCAACCCAAAAATGCATCCTGCTTGTGTCAGAAAATTGACAAGTGTTAACACAGTGGAATGAGAGTGTTGCAGAACATAGAAAGCCTAACAGATTTAATGGTGCACGCAGTCATGCGCACAGTGGTGACACAGGTTCCCCAGAATTTTTTCTGCCAGCCCAAAATGCATCCTGTCTTCAGAAGAGAAAATTGACAAAGTTAACACAGTTGAATGAAACTGCAGTACATACAAAGTCCACCCATAATTAATGGCACACTCAGTCATGTGTGCAGTGGTTGCTCAGAGTCCCAGATTTTTTCTACCAACCAAAAATGCATCCTACTTGTGTGAAGAAAATTGACAAGTGTTAACTCAATTCAATGAGAGTGGTTTAGCACATATAAAATCCTCCAGAATTAATGGCACACAGTCATGTGACAAAAAGTAGCTCAGAGTCCCCAGATTTTCTGCGAGGCAAAATGAATCCTGCTGGTGTGCTGAAAATTGACAAGTGTTAAAACAGTGGAATGAGGGTGTTTCAACACATGCAAAGTGCCCCAAAATTAATGGAGCACTCAGTCATACGAGCAGTGCTGGCACAGAGTCCCCAGAATTTCTTCTGCTGGTTAAAATGGCATCCTTCTTGTGCGCAGAAAATTGACGATTTCAACACAGTGGAATGAGGTGTTTAAATGAAATGCAAAGTTCCCCAGAAATAATGGTGCTCCCAGTTATGATAGCAGTGGTGGCGCAGAGTCCTAGATTTTTTCTGCCTGCCCAAAATGCATCCTGCTTCTGCAGTAAGAAGATTGACAAGCGTTAACACAGCTTAACTGGTACAACGACAGTTGGCATTCACTATATCCCCTCCAGGCATTACCGAAAATAGGCAGGATTTGTCTGAGAGCACTTCACTGGGCTACAAAAATTAAATAAAAACAAAAGTATAATGAGAGTGTTTCTGCACATACAAAAGACCTCCAGAATTAATTGTATACTCAGTTATGAACAAAGAGGCACAGAGACCCCAGATTTTTTCTGTCATCCTAAAATGTATCCTGCTAAGTGTTCAGAAAAATTGATAGCGTTAACACAGTGGAGACAAGAGTGCTCAGCAAATAAAGTCCCTAGAATTAATGGTGCACTGAGGTTGTAAAGGCGCTGTGGTGGCACAGAGACCCCAGATTTTTTCTGCCAGCCCAAAATGCACCCCTGCTAGTGTGTGAAAAAATTGACAACGTTAACACAGTGGAATGAGAGTGTTTCTGCACACAAAAGTACTGAATTTAATTTACCAGACAGTTATGCATGCAGTGGTGGCAAAGAGTCCCCAGATTTTATGCAAAACAAAAATGCATCTCTGCTTGGTCTGAAGAAAAATTGAAAAAGTGTTAACAAACAAAATGAGACTGCCTCAGTATATAAAGTCCTCCAGAATTAATGGCACACTCAGTCATGAGCACCAAAGTGCACAGAGTCCCCAGATTTTCTCGCAACGCCCAAAATGCATCCTGCTTGTGTGCAGAAATTGAGACAAGTGTTTACACAGTGGAATGAGAGTTTCAGCACATGCAAAGTCTCCCAGAATTAATGGTGCACCTCAGTCATACGAGCAGTGGTGACACAGAGTGCACAGAATTTCTTCTGCCCACTTAAAAAATGCTATTCTGCTTGTGTGCAGAAAATTGACCAGTGCTTACACAGTGGAATGAGAGTGTTTCAGCATATACGAAGTCCTCCAGAATTAATGGTGCACTCAGTCATGAGCACAAAAGTGGCACAGAGTCCCCAGATTTTTTCTGTCAGAACAAAATGTATCCTGCTAGTATGCAGAAAATTGACAAGTGTTAACAAAGTTGAATGAGAGTGTTTCAGCACATACAAAGTCCCCCAGAATTAATGGTGCACTCAGTTATGCATACAGCGGTGGCACAGACTCCCCAGATTTTTTCTGCCAGCCCAAAATGCATCCTGCTTGTGTGCAGAAAATTGACAAGTGTTAATACAGCTTAATCTGGTTCAAGGACAGTTGGCATTCATCTATCCCCCTCACGTGGGCATGCCTGAAAATAGACAGATTTGACTAATGCTCTTACCGGGCCTCAAAACTAAATAAAAACCACAAAGATAATGAGAGTGTTTCACATACAAAAAGTCCCCTAGAATTAATTGCAACACTTAGTCATAGAGCACAAAAGTGGCACAGAGTCCCCAGAATTTTCTGCACATCCAAAAATGCATCCTGCTTGTTGGTAGAAAATTGACAAAAGTTAACACAGTGGAATGAAACTGCTTCAGCACATACAAGTCCACCATAATTGATGGTGCACACAGTCATTTGTGTAGTGGTGGCTCAGAGTCCCTAGATTTTTCTATGAGTCAAAATGCATTCTGCTTGTGTGCTGAAAATTGACAAGTGTTAACACTGTGGAGTAGAAAGTGCTACAACACATACAAAATCCTCAAATTAATGGCACACTCAGTCATGTGCACAAAAAGTGTACGGAGATTTCAGGTTTTTCTGCTGGCCCAAAATGCATCCTGCTTGTGTGCTGAAAATTGACAAGTGTTAACACAGTGGAATGAAAGTGCTACAGCAAATACAAAGTCCTCCAGAATTAATGGCGCACTCAGTAATGAGCACAAAAGTGGCACAGAGTCCCCAGATTTTTTCTGCTAGCCAGAAATACATCCTGCTTGTGTGCAGAAAATTGACAAGTGTTAACACAGCTGAATCTGGTTCAAGGAATGTTGACATTCATCTGTATCCCCTTCCCCCTGGTCATTCCTGAAAACAGGCAGGAGTTGTCTAGTGAACTTACCTGGTCAATAAAAACTAAATTAAAAAATACCTTGGAATGAGACTGTTTCAGCACATTCAAAGTCCTCCAGAATTAATGGCACAATCAGTCAAGAGTAAAAAAGTGGTACAGAGATGCTAGATTTTTTTCTGCCAACCTTAAATGCATCCTGCTTGTGTCAGAAAATTGACAAGTGTTAACACAGTGAAATGAGGAGTTGCAGAACATAGAAAGCCTCCCTAGAATTAATGGTGCATACAGTCATGCACACAGTGGGATGACAGGTACCCAGAATTTTTCTCACAGCCCAAATGCATCCTGCTCGAGTTTAGAAAAATTGATAAAAGTTAACACAGTTGAATGAAACTGTTCAGTACATACAAAAGTCCACATAATAAAATGGCACAGCCAGTCATGTGTGCAGTGGTGGCCCAAGTCCCTGATTTTCTGCCAACCCAAAATGCATCCTGCTTGTGTGAAGAAAATTGACAAGTGTTAACTCAGTGGAATGAGAGTGGTTTAGCACATACAAAATCCTCCAGAATTAATGGCACACACAGTCATGTGCACAAAAGTTGAACAGAGTCCCCAGATTTTTTTTGCCAGGCCAAAATGCATCCTGCTTGTGTGCTGAAAATTGACAAGTGTTAAAACAGTGGAATGAGGGTGTTTCAGCACATGCAAAGTGCCCCAGAATTAATGGAGCAATCAGTCAAACAGTAGTGCTGGCACAGAGCCCAGAATTTCTTCTGCTGGTTAAAATGCATCCTTCTGTGTGCAGAAAATTGACAAGTTTTAACACAGTGGAATGAGAGTCTTCGAAACACATACAAAGTCCCCAAGATAACGACGCTCCAGTTACGCATGCAGTGGTGGCGCAGAGTCCCTAGATTTTTCTGAATGCCCAAATGCATCCTGCTTGTGCAGAAAATTGACAAGTGTTAACAACTAATCTGTACACGACACCGCATTCATCTATATCCCCTCCCCCAAGTTCCTGAAATAGCAGGATTGTCTAGTGCACTCACAGAGCCAAAAAAATAAATAAAAACAAAAGTATAATGAGAGTTTCACATACAAAGACCTCCAGAATTAATACTCAACTATAGGAACAAAAGACACAAGTCCACAGTTTTCTATCATCCAAAATATCCTGCTAGTGTTCAGAAAATTGACAGTGTTAACACAGGAATGGAGTGTTCAGCATACAAGTCTGCAAAATTAATGGTGCACTGAGTTATGCACTGTGGCGGGAACTCAAGAATTTTCTGCCAGCCAAAATGCACCCTGCTAGTGTGTAGAAATTGACAAGTGCTAACACTGGAATGAGAGTGTTTCTACCACACAAAGCACCCAGATTTAATTTGCACTCATGATACGGCATCGTGCAAAAGTCCCCAGATTTTTCCAACCCAAGATACATACTGCTTGTGTGAGAAAGGAAAGAAAGACAACACAGTGGAATGAGAGTGTTTCAGTATACAGTCCCAGAATTAATGGCACACTCAGTCAAGAGCACCAAAGTACCATGTCCCAGATTTTTTACTTCAGCCCAAAATGCATCTTGATTGTGTGCAGAAATTGACAAGGCTTACACAGATAGAGTCTTCCACATAAAGTCCCCAAATTTATGGTGCACCCATTTATGCAGTGGTGACAGAGTCAACATATTATTTCTGAGACGAAAATGGTCCTGTCGTGTAATAACGACAAGAGTTACGAAGTGGAAATAAAGCAGCACAAAAGTCCCCAAATTATGGTGCACTAAGTCATGAACACAAAGTGGCACAATTCCCCAGATTTTATCATCTCCCCAAAATACACTCTGCTTCTAAGTTGAAATTTACAAAGATTAACACAGTGGAATTAAGTGTTTCAGCATAAGTCCCCAAAACTAATGGAGCACACGTGTGTGCATGGTGCACTCAGAGACCCAGTTTTCTGCCAGAAAAATGCATCCTGCTTCCAGTGCTGAAATGAAAAAGGTTAACACAGTGGAACTAAAGTGTTTCAGCAATACAAAGTCCAACAGACTTAATGGACACAGTCATGGTGTGCATTGGTGGCTCAGACCCCAGGTTTTTCTGCCAGCACAAAATGCACTCTGCTTGTGTGCAGAAAATTGACAAGGTTAACACAGGAATAGGAGTTTCAGAACATACAGAATCTCCAGAATTACTAGTAGACTCAAGTATGAGCACAAAAGTGGCATGGAGCACCCAAGTTTTTCCTGCAGCCAAAATATATCCAAGGTTTGGAAAATGGCAAAGCGCAAACAGTTGAACGAGTGATGCACAGACAAAAGCAACCCAGAATTAATGACACATGGTAATGCTTGCAGAGGTGGCACATAGTCCCAGATTTTTTCTCAAGTGAAATGCATCCTGCTTGTGTGCTGAAATTGACAAGCATTAAAACAGTGGAATCAGGGTGTTTCAGCTCATGCAAGTCCCAGAATTAATGGTGACCAGTCATGCGAGCAGTGGTGGCACATACCCCAAATTTTTCTACATTAAATGCATCTGCTTGTGGGCAGAAAATCAAGTTACAAACAGCGGATGAAAGTATTTCCACATACAAAGTTCCTCAAATTAATAGTGCACTCAGTTATGTGAGTAGGTGGCACTGAGCCCAGAAATTTTTCTGCCAGCTTAAATGCATCCTGCTTGTGAGCAAAATTGATAAGTTTAACACAGTGGAATGGTATTCGACACATAAGTCCCCAGAATTAATGGTGCACCCAGATATGTGTGCAGTGGTAGCACAGAGTCCCAGATGTTTCTGCCCAAAATACATCCTGCTTGTGTACAGAAAATTCACGTATTTACACGGGAATGAGAGTGCTCCAGCATATAAAAGTCCCGAATTAATAGCGATTCAGTCTTGACAAAAGGCACAGAGTCCCAATTTTTCTGCCAACCCAAAATGCAATCCTGCTTGTGTCCAGAAAATTGAAAGCGTTTACACAGTGAATGAGAGTGTTTCTACAAAAAAATCCCCGAATTAATGGCACAGTATAGCCAAAAGCGGCACAGATTATACAGATTTTTCTGCCAGCATAAAATGCACCTGCTTCTGTGTTGAAGTGACAAAGGTAACACAGTGAATCAAAGTGTTTCAGTGCATAAAGTCCCAAAACAACGGGCACAATCGTGTGTGTGTGGTAGTTCAGACTTTAGTTTTCTTCCAGCACAAATGCATCATGCTTGTGCAGAAAACTGACAAGGGTTAACACAGTGGAATGAGAGCCTCAGCTCATACAAATCCTCCAAATAATGACACTCATTAATGAGCACAAAGTGCCATAGGTCCCATATTGTTTCTGCAGCGCAAAATGCATCCTACTTGTGTGAAAATTAACAGGTTAACAAATAAGATCAGAGTGTTCAGCACATACAAAGTCCCCAAATTAATAGCACACTGAGTCAACTCAGAGGGTGGCACAGAGTCCCAAATTTTTCTACAACCAAAATGCATCCTGTTGGGTGTGAAAATTAGTAAATGTGATACGGGGAATGAGTGTTCTGCATAAAGTCTTCCAATTAATCCCCACTCAGAAGGAGCACAAGTAACAGACCCCAGATTTTTCTGCCAGCCCAAAATGCATCCATGTAGAAATTGACAAGGTTAACTCAGTGGAATGAGAGGTTACACACAAAAATTTCAGAATTAATAGCACACTAGTCATGCACACAAAAGTGGCTAAGGCCCCAGATTTTTCAAGTCCCAAAATGCATCCTGCTTGTGTAAAATTGAAAAGCCTGAAACAGTGGAAATGAGGTGTTTCAGTTTACACAAAGTCTTCAAATTAATAGTGCACTCAGTCATACACAAAAGTGACACAGAGTCACAAATTTTCAGCCAAAATGCAGCCTGCAGTATGAAGAAAATTGACAGTGTTTACATGGAATGAAAGTGTTTAGCACATACAAAGTCCCAGAATTAATGGTGCATCGATTGAGCACAAAAGTGCCACAGACTCTCCAGATTTTTCTATCGCCAAAATGCATCTGCTTCAGTAAGAAAATTAACAAGTAATAGAGGTTAATCTGGTTCAAGGACATTGACATTCATCTATATCCCCCCGCAAGTATGCCTGAAAGAGGCAGGACTTGACTAGTACTTACCCGACAACAAAACTAAATAAAAACCACAGTATAATGAGGTGTTTCACATACAAGACATCAAGAATTAGTACATAGTCATGAGCACAAAGTGGTACGGTCCCAGAATTTTTCTGCCATCCAAAATGCATCCTGCTTGTTGGTGAAATTGCCAAAGATAACACAGTGAACAAACTGCTTCAGCACATACAGTCCACCATAATTGATGGTGCACGATCATTTATAGTAGTGGTGGCTCAGGTCATGATTTTTCTATGAGTCCAAATGCATTCTGTATGTGAAAAATTGACAGTATTAACACTGTGGAATAAGTACTACAGCACATACAAAATCCTACAAATTAATAGCACAGGTCATGTGCACAAAAGTAGCAAGAGTTTCCAGGTTTTTTCCACAGCCCAAAGGCATCCTGCTTGTAAAGAAATTGACAAGTGTTAACACAGTGGAATGAAGTGCTACAGCAAATACAAGTCCTCCAAATTAATGGCCTCAGTAATGAGCACAAAGTGCACAGAGTCCCAGATTTTCTGCTAATAGAAATGCATCATACTTGTGTGCAGAAAATTGAAATGTTAAACAGCTGAATCTGGTTCAGGATCTGGACATTCATCTGTATCCTACATGGTATTCCTGAAAATAGGCGGAGCTGTCTAGTGCCTATTTTGGGGCTTTGAGTAGAATTGTGATTCATTGTTGCTGGCTTCACTAGCTGCAAAGCTTAGTGCAGAGTGGGGAAGGGTGCTAATGGTCTGACCAGGGGTCTCAGCTACCTGATTGTTTCTGGAAGACTTGGCTGGTCCCACCCCAAGCCCCTCACTCCTGGTCCATTGTTTCTTTATACCAGGGTTCTGACATCAGTTCCTCAAACGGGCAAAGGATATGCACCTGTCATAGCAGAAGCAGACATCCAGGAAAGGAACAGCAGCAAGTGAAGAGGTGACTGCTATCTCAGTGGAAGGGAAGTAAATGAAAATCTAAGAGCTTTCATTGTTACTTCTTCACATTGCTATTGTATTGGGGAAAGGAGGAGTAGGAGTTTGAAGAAGGTTGTGCAATAGCTATTTAAAGTGTCTTTTTGATCGTGGATAGGAAGGATAGGAATATAAAATGCAGTTGCTCAATTTATCTAAACATGTACAACAAAAGGGGTAAGGGAAATTAAGAAAAGAATGTTTTGCACCGATAGAGGGGGGAGAGGGGAGACTTGGGGGAGTGTTTGGTATCCTGCATCTGGAAGGGTGGGGGGTCACTGGTGGGCAATGACAGCAATGGGTAGGGTGGTAGGCTGCAACAACTGTGGTGCACCAATCTTTCTAAAAATTGCCTGGAGTGTGGGAGGATGTTTAGTGTGCAACCACATAGAGAAACTTAGAAATGAGATTGAGGATCTGCAGGAGGAACTAAGACATGCAAGGCAGATTGGGGGTGGGTTTAGCCCAATACTGGAGGGAGGAAGAAGGGAGATGAGGGAGGGCAATTTAAGCCAACAGTGGTGAGAGAGGGTCAGAAGAAGGGAAGCAGAGACAAAGGGGCCCAGGCCAGGAAGAACGATTGCCACGGAAACCAGGTCAGGAGACAAAAGACAAATGGAAGGAGGAGCTAGAGACTTGTGAGGGGAGGTGAAGAAGTGGCAAAAGTCATGGAGTGGAAAGGAGAGACCAGGTTACTATGCAAAGAGAGGGAGTGGGCATTTGTGAAGGGTCTTCAGAAAATAGTTTTGCACTGCTAGAGAGGAAGAAGGTGGAGGAGGGAAATGATGAAATTAGAGGAGTAATTGATAAATGCCTGGACCAAACCAGATCGGGGGGGAGTTCTGCTGGGAGAATTGCAACCGGGGCAAAAGGGGGAAATAATGTGCAGGAGGAAGAAGAGGAGCCGGAAATGAGAGATGGAGATGAATGGAAGCAAGCAGGGAGAGAGTGGTGGAATCTTAGTGCTGGGGACTCAATACTAAGAGGAGTCAGTGGGGTAGCAAGGGGGAGAGGCATAGTCGCATTTGGGTGGAGGCCATGCCAGGAATGACAGCGGAAAGGGTGGGACAATCTGTTCTGAAATATGCTAGAAGGGGTAGGGACAAGCCTCATTTAATTATACATCTTGGGACAAACGACCTGGCTGACAAGGCAGTAGATATAGTCCAGAGGAGGTTTGAGGAACTAGCACATTTATGTGAGGGGGCAGGAAGATCACTAACTTTTCAGAGATACTTCCAGTGCCCAAAGGCAAGCACAACAAGAAAGCTGAGAATAGAGGAATTTAATGGATGGCTAAGAACCTGGTGTTGTGCTAAAGGGTATGGGCTATTGGGGGTGGGGGAGGGACCTGGGAGGACAGTAGTCTCTATGCCAAGGACAGACTACACTTGAGTGAGGAGGGAAAGAAAGTGTTGAAACAGAGGATGGAGGAGTACATAGAGGTGGGAATTTAAACTAGAGTGGGTGGCACTTGGGCAAGAGATATGCAGAGACCACAGGTTGGGAAACCATATGAGCTTACCCCATAACAGTGACAAAGGACAAATGGCAAGTACTATTGGTGATGCTAGGAAAGGAAGGCAGGATCGGGGGTGGAAGGTGGTTACCTTAATACTAGGAGCCTTGGAGGAAAACTGCAGAGTTACAGGTGCTCATGGCAGAGGAGAGGTGGACATTGCAGCCATCACAGAAACATGGGCCACCCAATACAATGACTGGGACCCGTCGGTACCAGGGTACAGGTTATTTCATAGGGACAGGGTGATTGGGAAAGGAGGGGGTACTATATGTGAAGGAAGGACTGAAGTGTGTAAGGGAGGAAGGGGAGGAGGGTAGTACAGAGTCACTTTGGATGCAAATTCAGGATTCCAAGAATAGGATTCTTAGAATGAGAGTGGTGTACAGGCCACCATCTCAGACGGGTGAGTTAGACAGGGAACTAGCAGAACAGATCAGGAGGACCTGCAAGAATGGTAGAGTGGTGATTGTGGGGGACTTCAACATGCCAGGAGTGGACTGGAGTACCCCAACAACCAGGAACAGAAGGGAGCAGTTACTGCTGGATGCCTTCCAGGACAGCTTCCTGCTGCAAATGGTCAGTGAACCAACCAGGTTAGGAAATACCCTTGACCTTGTGCTGGCAAATGGGGACTTTGTGAGGGAACTTACAGTGGAGGAACCACTGTCAGGGAGTGACCCCCACTCAGTATGGCTCAAGTTGGATAAGGGCAAGGAAGGAGTGGAATCTGGCACAAGAGTGCTGGACTTCAGGAGGGCCGACTTTGGGAGGATGGTGGAAGTGGTAAAAGGGTACCTGGCCAGAATTCAATCTAGTATGAACACTAGCCAGAGGTGGGAGCTCATAAAGCTGGGGATAGTGGAGGCAACCAAAACCTGCTGTAAGGTCCAGAGCAAGAAGGCTAGGGCTAAGAAACCGAGCTGGTTGAGCAAGGAGGTAATGGAAAAGGTAAGGAGAAAAAGAGCTGCCTTTAGGAAGTACAAGAAAACAGGGAGGGGGGAGGACAGGGAGGAGTACTTGACAGAATCGAAGGAGGTGACAAGGGCAGTAAGGGAGCCAAAGCATCTACGGAACTCAGGCTGGCACAAGGCATTAAGAAGGGGGAGAAGGACTTCTTTAGGTACATCAGGGAGAAAAGGAGCTGTAAGGACCACATAGTAAAGATTAGGAAGGGGGGTTGGGTGGAAGCAGGGTGCGATAAGGCAGAAGCACTAAATGAGTACTTCTGCTCAGTATTTACTAAAGAGAAGAGGGTGGTGACACCCAAGGGGGAGAAATGGCAGAAACATGGGGGGAAGGGGTGACAGATGGGGAAATCATGGAGGGCAGAGTTCGGGAGGGTTTGAAGGCACTGAGGGTGGACAAGGTGCCAGACCCAGATGGCATCCACACCAGGGTACTGAAGGAGCAGGCAGAGGTCCTTGCAGGACCTTTGGCAGACCTATTTAATGCCTCACTACATTTGGGGTGTGTACCTCAGGACTGGAGGATGGCTCATGTGGTGCCCCTCCACAAGATTAGCCCCAAGGATGAACCGGGAAACTACAGACCAGTGAGCCTCACATCCATCGTGGGTAAGCTAATGGAGACTATCCTGAAGGAGAGGCTGGTGGCCCTCCTAGAGGCCAAAGGACTACAGGACAGCAGACAGCATGGCTTCATATGGGACAGATCCTGCCAAACCAACCTGGTGGAGTTCTATGACTGGGTAACTAGGCAACGGGACAGGGACCATGCAGTGGATGTCCTGTATCTGGACTTCAGTAAGGCATTCGACTCAGTGCTGCATGGAAGGCTGGGAAGTAAGTTAGTAGGCACAGGGGTGGGTGCAAAACTGGTGAGATGAGTAGGAAACTGGCTTCAGGAAAGGCAACAGAGGGTGGTGGTGGGTGGGGAGCTCTCACACCCAAGGGTAGTGACGAGAAGTGTTCCACAGGGCTCGGTGTTGGGACCAGTGTTGTTTGGGATATTCATTGCAGACATATCATGGGACATCAAGAGCAAAATCAGTCTGTTTGCTGATGATACCAAGGTAGGAGCAGTGGTGGATGACCTAGGGGATGGCAGGGGTTGCAGGATGACCTGGCAAAGCTTGAAACCTGGTCTGACACCTGGCAACTGGGGTTTAATGCCAAAAAGTGCAAGGTGCTGCATTTTGTGACGAAAAACCCAAGGAAGAGTTACCAGCTGGGGGGAGTGCAGCTAGCCCAGACAAAGGAGGAGAAGGATCTGGGGGTGCTCATTACAGGGTCAATGAACAACTCAGCACAATGTAGGAATGCAGCTACAAAGGCTAACAAAATGCTGGGTTGTATTGCAAGGGGTATATCCTCCAGGAGGGAGGAGGTGAGTCTGCCACTGTATAGGTCATTAGTTAGACCGCACCTGGAGTACTGCATGTAGTACTGGTGCCCATATCTGAAGAGAGACATTAAGTTACTGGAGGGGGTGCAGCGCAAGGTGACAAAGATGGTCAAGGGGCTGGGGGACTTATTATACGAGAGAAGGTTGAGGGAGTTGAACATGTACTCACTGGAGGACAGGAGGGACGGGGGGACGTGATTGAAACCTTTAAATACATGAAAGGAATAAACAAGACAGGTACAGAGGGGCTGTTCAAAGTAAGGGAGGGGAGGGACACCAGGGCCATGACATGAGACTGGAGGGAGGAAGGTTCAGGAGGAGATGAGGAGACACTTTTTACAGAGAGGGTGGTGGCTGGGTGGAATGCGTTACCTGCAGAAGTGGTATCCAGTAGAACAGTGGACTGCTTCAAAGAGGATGGGACAAGACAAGGGAGGGTCAATGAAGGGGAAGGGTAGAAGGGAGGGAGGGGCAGCTGCAGAATAAGGGGTGCTAGCTGCACATTCGAGCAGACTTGATAGACCTCTAGGCCTTTATCTGCTGGCAAATTTCGTATGTTCTTATGTTTGTATCATCATCACAGATGACCTTAAATCATCCAAGCAGACCACTAAAGTAGTAGGTAATGCTAGGGAGTTGTGGGGTGTATTAGTAGGGGTATCACAAGTTGAAAGAGGGAAGTAATAATCCCTCTTTACAAGACACAGGTTAGGCCCCATCTGGAGTACTGTGTGCAGTACTGGAGGCTGCACCTTCACAAGGACATTAACAAAATGAAGGCACTCCAGAGAAGGGCAAACAAAATGGTGCAGGGACTGCATCACAAAACATATGAGGACAGATCAACACAGCTCAATACGTATACCCTAGAGCAAAGGAGGGAGAGAGGTGATATGATTGAAATATTCAGTCACCTTAAGGGTATTAACAAGGTGAAAGAGTCTAACATGTTTCAATATAAGAAAAATATCCGGACAAGAGGACACAGCATGAGATTAGAGGGAGGCTGATTAAGGGGTAATGTGAGGAAGTTCTTTTTCACAGAAAGGGTGATGGATGCATAGAATGGCCTACCTCAGGTAGTGGTGGATATGAATACAGTGCAGGGCTTCAGACAGGCATGGGATAGGCATAAGTGAGCAATACAGATGAGTATGAACAGATAGGCCATTGACAGAGTAAAGGCCTATGGCACATTCATAAGGATAGAAAAAAATGGGCAGACTGGATGGGCCTTGCGTTCCTTCTCTGCCATCAACGTCTATGTTTCTATGTTTCAATACAGTAACAAGGATATTATAGTGCTGGTAAATTTAAAACTATCCATGTAGCTGCACTGCTGTTTTGGAGGAGGGGAGAAAGGGATGAAGCCTCTTGTGGGAGGTGTGCCGCTGAGCAGCTGCTGTGGCGGAAAGGGTAGGGCCACAAGCAGAGATGGTGGCAGGCACATTGATGGGCTGGTGTTCACTTCCCTGTCCCAGGACATTGTTTTTTTTTGTTTTTGTTTTTGTCTCCCCCCTCCCTACTTAAGTTTCTACTTCTCCTCTCAACAGTTCCCCCCCTTTAAGGTTTCTGTGTCCTTGAGTTGCCTCCCCCCAGAGATAGTTATATTTAGATGGAGGAGTTTGGAGGGGTGGAGCTCCCCGTATGCAGCAAATGTGGCTGTTTGTGTTGGTGGTCACTGATGCAGCAGTCCCTGTTTTTCCCAATCCTTGAGTTGCCCCCCGCCGAGGTACTTATATTTACATGAGGATGGGTCGGGGGTGAAGCCCTCCGTAACAGGTTATGTGGGAGGCAGAGCCCCCCACATGTAGTAAATGTGGCTGTTTGTGCTGGAAGTTGCTATTGTAGTGGTTTGTGTTTTTACCAACCAATATTTTATCTGTCGTTTTTGCGGCACTGTTTTTGACAGCATTGTTTAGGCTTTCGCTGTTTTGACCTAGTGCTGTTTAATCGGGGCCTCCATTTGTTTTCCTAACACAGATGTAAGGCTAACTAGTCTGAAGATACCAGCTTCCTCCCTGCTTCCACCCTTGTGTAGTGGCACCACATTCCAGTCCCTTGGCATGACCCCCGACTGATGTGAATGGTTAAACAGATGCGCCAAGGAGTCTGCCAACTAACCCACTAACTCTTTCAGTATCTTTGGATGTATTTCGTCCAGTCCAGGAGATTTGTCCTGTTTTATATGCCCAAGCATCTCCCTGACCCTCTCTGTGTTAAATAATGACATTTCCATTTGTGGGACAACCCTGTCATGTGCTGTAATGCCACTGTCAGGGATTGGGCCACTGTGTTCCATGGTGAACACCGAACAGAGGTGCTGGTTCAGAATAGTTGCCTTCTGTCTGTCTTTTTCCATGATCCTATCCCCATCTTTAACTAACTACTGCTTCCCCTTTCTTTCTCTTCTCTTGTAAGTACTTGAAGAATTGCTTATTCCCCTCCTTGACACCTTTTGCTATCTGACTTTCCGTCACCACCTTGGCTTGCATCACTGTTGTCTTATCTTCCTTATTCCTCTGAACATAATCTTCCCATTTGCAGTCACCTGGTTACCTTTTAAAGTTGAGAAAAGCCTCCCTCTTGGCCCTAATGACTATTTTGACTTGGTTAGCATATGAGCCATTTGTGTTTTTTCCTTTTTGTCACTGTCTTTATGCTTATCTTTGTAGGGGGGACATATTCAGAGTTGGCCGGATGCATGCGCAAAATGATGCACCGCACAAATAAAATGGTCCATCTGACTCTGGTGCCCTATTCAAGCAGATTGCGCCATCTGAACAGATCACAAAACTGTTTGAATATCAGACCCTGGATACGTGGAGCACAGCAAGCACCACGGTGCATCCAGGGTGCGGGGCTGAAGACCACCCATAGAGGAATGCATGACACATACCTGTTTGCGCCATATACCCCATGGGCAATATTCAGCCCAAACATGCAAATGATCTTATTGAGCATGAAGGGTGCAAAGGGACAATTTGCATGCCCATTATGGGCTCATTTGCCACTGCACACCCTTGGAGCACCGTCTGTTGTGCACCCCATCATTAGGGAACCAAATCCGAAACTGATCGCCCCACCCCTAGGTCTGACCCCAAGTTAGAAGCCAGTTAGAATCCTAAATAAGGGGGGTTCTGAGAAGTGCAACCCCTGCATGAATCCCTGATCAATGACGTTTGGGTTTGGTGCCCTAATGACGGGGCACACAACAGCCATTGTGTGCTGAGGGTGGAACCCTCATTTGCACATCTGCGCTTGGTAGAATGTGCTGGGCCAGCACCCCCAAGCCCTGAGCACTATAACAATGAAAAACACAACCATAATCCTTTTTCCATAGTGTAGAGACCCCCCACTCCAGCTCTGAAGGTACAACATTTTTTAAGTTTGACACATCTGCCTTTACAAAATTCACATTAATAGACATTGCACATAATATACATAACAATTCTTCTGCCTTTACATAAATGATGAAACAATAAAATCAATAATACATGTGGTTTTAAATGTCGGATGGATCCATAACCCTATGTCCATAGTGTAGGGGCCCCCATCCCTAGCCCTGATCATTGTTAAAATAAGTAATAAATCCCTGATCCTGTTCCATAGTGTAGGTGTCCCCCCTCCCCAGCCCTGAGCAGTGTTAAAATAAGTAATAAATCCCTGATCCCATCTCCATACTGTAGGGACCCTCCTTCCCAGCCCCGATCAGTGTTAACATACTAAGTTGCCAGCAGATTATTTATTTATTTATTTATTTTATTTATTTCAAATTCAGGTTAACACCTTTGAGCCAGAGAGCTC
Organism: Neoceratodus forsteri; assembly: GCA_016271365.2. NCBI lineage: Eukaryota > Metazoa > Chordata > Ceratodontiformes > Ceratodontidae > Neoceratodus > Neoceratodus forsteri. Next base: position 624,159,080 of record CM057458.1, on the reverse strand, counting down.
TTTTACAAAGGTTCCAAGTCAATTAAGTACAAAGTATAAGATGGTGGAAAAATTACAAAAAATGTAGAGCTGCAAGGTTAGCAGGTATTGCATAACAAATGTAGATTGCAGAAGTGAGATGCCTAGTTAACAGCAATCTCTTAAAACAGTACACATTGGTCATGAGCAATGAGGAACATGTAGGTTGCAAGAGTTTCTTAAGTGCCAAACAATGGATAGGTAGCAGCCTGGGTAGGCATTGTCAGGATACAGGAGAGAGATGATGGAAAAGAGTATGGAGAGGAGGAGGGAAGTAGGGGAGGTCAACATGAGAATAGATCACAGGGAACGCTTGACCAGGAGGGGCAGCCAAAAAGATGTGCCTGTGCTTAAGAGCCAGGCAAAAGATAGGTAGCAGCCTGAGTAGGCATTTTCAGGAAACGGGAAAGAGAGATAGGGGAAGAAGGAGCATGGAGATGGGGAGGGAAGTGGGGTGGTCAAAATGAGGAATAGATCACAGAGAACGCCCATTCAGGAAGGGCAGTCACAATGACTTTCCTATGCTAGGAGGAGGTGGAGATCTCTTTTGAAAGGGGCAATCTTATCACAGTCTATCAGGTGGACTGGGAGGTCATTAAACCATTGAGGCCCCTGAATGCATAGAGCTCACTGGGCAAAGGTGGTATGCCTAAATGGGATGTGGAGTATACCCTTAGAGGATCTTCTAGTCATTTTGGTGGATTGGGGGCATTGGAAAATGCTAGCCATTGAGGCAGGGGTTAGTTTAAGTTGGGCCTTTTTACATATTAGGCATGCCTGATAATTGACTCTTAGAAGCAGGGGGAACCACCCTGTCTCAGAATACAGAGTACAGGTGTGTGTAAAGTGACCTGCCCCTAGGACAAGCCTTCAGGCTTTGTTCAGGAGTGTCTTAAGCCTTTTTAGAGCTGTGTCCATAGCAGCGCTGTAGATGATAAGTCCATCATTAACAGTGGACAAAACAGAGCTCTTTGTTACCAGGATCAAGGCCTCAGGAGTCATAGTCTGCCTATGGTGATAGAGGATCCCAAGTTTGTTGTTCGCTGTTTTGATAATGGGGTTGATGTGGCCAGTGAAGGACAGGGTATCATCAAGGTGTATGCCAAGGTATTTGAAGGAGTGGACTTGTTCTAGAGGGTCTCCTTTTTGGCTATGTATGTACAGAGGGCAGTTTTTTTCTTATTTTGGGGGAGTGTTAAGGGTATACCTTTTTTTTTATATAAGATGGTGTAGGGTATGCAGAGAAAGTCATATGGACAGAGGTGCAGTGAGCTGGATCTGTACACGCCGGAGACAAGGAGGGAAAGGGGAGCCAAGATTGAAATTTTTAAATATGTAAAGTGGCCTAATAAAGGGTTGAGAAAAGGGTTTACTTAAGAGGAAAAAGGGGGACAGAATTAGAGGGCACAGCCTCAGACTGCAAGGAAACGATATGGGGCAACATGAGAGGGTGTTTCTTCAAAGAGAGGGTGGTTGAGCCCTGGCACAGACTACCAGATGGAGTGGTGGGGCTAAATCAGTGGACGAATTCAAGAGGGCATGGGACAAACATATGTGGCTGAGTATCGGGGGAGGGAGGGGGCTGGCACAGAGGAGGAGGAGGAGTAGGATAAAAAAAGGGCAGACTGGATGGGCAGGTATGGTCCTTTTCTGCCATCAAGCTTCTATGATTCTATAATTCTATAGTTTAGCAGGAGCTTGTTATGAACAAACCAAGTCTCTAGTTCCCTGAAGCTATCCTGAAGGGCCATAACAATTTCGGTCATTTGGGATCCTGGCACAGAGATAACGTTATCGTCCGCGAATAACTACATTTTTGATGGGCACGCAGAGGGTAATGAATTTATGAATAGACAGAAAAGCAGTGGGCCCAGTATAGACCTTTGTGGCACTCCCAGGGTCGCATCTCTAGGGTCAGATGCTATTGCTGTAATTTTCACACATTGAATCCTGTGGGATAGGTAACTGGTGAAGCAGGTTATTGTATCATACGACAGACCAAGAGACAGGAGGTTGTCTAGTAGGAACTGATGGTTCACAGTATCAAAAGCTTTTGTGAGGTCTATAAATATAGACCCTACTGACTTGCTGTTGTCAAGGGCATCATACAGGTATGAGGTGTATTCAATACGTGCAGTGATAGTACTATGATTCTTTCGAAAACCATGTTGTTGTGCATACAGTAGGTTGTGTTTATTTAGGTACTCTATTACTTGATGAACTACAATTCGTTCGAGGGCTTCAAGAGAGGTGGTAATATTAAAATGGGTCTGCAGTTTCCCAGGCATGTTCTATCTCTACTTTTAAAAAGTGAGGGGACATAAGCAATCTTCCATTTATCTGGGAAGATCCCTGTTCTCAGTGATATATTGAATAGTTTGTTGAGAGATAGAGCTATTTTGTTCAAGGTGAGGACAAAGAGCTTCATGTCGATCTTGTCACTTCCAGTTCTTGTTCTACCTAGTACCCTTCTAACATATTTAATGGTCTGCGCTTTAGAGATTTGTTTGAAATAAAATAATGGTTGCTTGGAGTTCTGGGTTGGGTTCAAGTTGTCACAAGTGGACATGCTTGAATGTTGGTCAGTTAGATACTCTGGAGGCAATACTGCACTTAGATTGGTGAATGCGATGTTGAAGGCGTTTGACAGATCCTTAGGCTCCTGCAACATGTCTGATGCTGTAATAATTTGGTCTGGTGGCACTTTGGAGTCTTTACCAGTCATGGTTTTAATATTGCTCCAAAACTCTTTCCTGTTGCCCCAAGACCTACCAGGTAATTCTTTATAATAGTTTGCCTTTGCATTCCTGACCAGCCTTGTGCAATTATTTCTAGTAGCTTTATAGGCAATTTAGTCAACCTAGCTTACCAGTTGCCCTAGCTTTGTGCCACAGGTTGTTACATAGAAACATAGAAGTTGACGACAAATAAGGATCACAAGGCCCATCCAGCCTGCCCATTACTTTTTCTACCTTATGAATGTACCATCGGCCTTTGCTCTGTCAATGGCCTATCTATTCATAATCATCTGTATTGCTCCCTTATGCCTATCCCATACCTGTTTGAAGCCCTGCACTGTATTCATATCCACCACTTCCTGGGGTAGGCCGTTCCATGCATCCACCACCCTTTCTGTGAAAAAGAACTTCCTCACATTACCCCTTAATCGGCCTCCCTCTAATCTCATGCTTTGTCCTCTTGTCCTGCTATTTTTCTTATATTGAAACATGTTAGACTTGTTCACCTTGTTAATGCCCTTAAGGTGTTTGAATGTTTCGATCATATCACCTTTCTCCTTCCTTTGCTCTAGGGTATACATATTGAGCTCCATTAATCTGTCCTCATATGTTTTCTGATGCAGTCCCTGCACCATTTTGGTTTCCCTTCTCTGGAATGCCACAATATGGTTAATATCCTTGTGAAGGTGTGGCCTCCAGTACTGCACACAGAACTCCAGATGGGGCATAACCAGTGTCTTGTACAGAGGGAATATTACTTCCCTTTTCTGACTTGTGATACCCCTACTAATACACCCCATCATCCTCCTAGCCTTACCTACTGCTTTAGTGGTCTGCTTGGATGATTTCAGGTCATCATCGGTGATGATGATGCCCACGTCTCTTTCTTTCTGTGTGACTGCCAGCAACTTCCCTCCCAACCTATATGTGGCTTCAGGGTTTCTCTTCCCTATGTGCATGATCTTGAACTTCTTTGCTTTAAACCCCAGATGTCACTCTTCCAACCATTTTGCCAGTTTATCCAGATCTCTTCTCATTCTGCCCATCCCATCTGGATCATCTACTCTGTTGCAGATCTAGGTGTCATCTGCAAACAGACAAACCTTACCCTCCAGTCCATCTGCAATGTCACTAATGAAGATATTGAAGAGGACTGGCCCCAGGACTGATCCCTTAGGTACCCCACTTGTGACTTGCATCTCTTCTGACTGTATACCGTTTACCACCACTCTCTGTTTTCTGCCCATCGACCAGTTTGCCACCCGGTTGACCAACTTCTGACTCACCTTGAGCCTACCCAGCTTATTAACCAATCTTCTATGTGGAACAGTATTGAAAGCTTTGCTGAAGTCAAGGTAGGCAACATCAACTACTCCCCCTTGGTCTGCCCCTCTGGTTACCCAGTTAAAGAAATCTATGAGATTAGTTTGACAGGACCTTCCTTTTGTAAACCCATACTGTCTTGGATCCTATGCTCCTATGGATTCCAGGTGTTGCACTGTCCTTTCCTTAAGGAATGTCTCCATAATCTTGCCTGCTACTGAGGTAAGACTGACTGGTCTGTAGTTCCCTGCCTCCTCCCTGCTACCAATCTTGTGGAGCGGGATCACATGAGCCTTCTCCAGTCTTCTGGGACCTCTCCTGTGCTCAGAGACTCACTAAACAGTTCTGATAATGGCTCTGCTAGGTCCACCCTTAGCTCCTTTAGTACCCTGTGATGTATGCCATCTGGTTCCATTGCCTTGTCCACCCTGAGCTTAGCGAGCTCTTGTAGAACCTTTTCTTTTGTGAAGAGACTAATGCACACCTCCCTCTCCTGTGTCCATGGTGCTGAGCTGTGGGCCCTGTCCTACCTTCTCTTCAGTAAAAACTGAGCAGAAGTATCTATTTAGGATAGATGCTTTTACATGGTCCTCCTTTTCACATGCCCCCTTATCCCCTTTGATCTTAACAGTACCCCCTCTGGACTTTTTCCTTTCACTAATGTATCTATAGAAAGTTTTGCCACCTGCTTTTACTGTTTGTCTAGTGTTTCCTCGGTTTGGGACTTTGTCTACCTTACTGCCATCCCTGCTTCCCTTAGGGAAGTTTGGTATGCCTTCCTATCTTCATCTTGCTGCGTTCCCTTATATTTCCTGAAGGCCAGCCTTTTGGCTCTGACCTTTTCTGCTACTGTTTTTGAGAACAAAGTGGTTTCCTTCTTCTTCTTTTATACTTCCTTTTCTCTCTTTAACAACAGGATGTTGCTCCTAGTATTGCTTCCTTAATGCTTGCCCACTTTGCCTGTACCCCCTCACCTGTATTTCTGTTTGCCAGGGCAAGCTTAACTCTGTTGGCCATCTTATCAAAGTCAGCTCCTCTGAAGTCCCATATTTTTACCTTGGAATGGGATGATTTAGTTCTTGTGGCCAAATTGAACCATACCATGTGATGTTCACTGGCCCCAAGTGACCTTCGACCTGGATATCTGAGATCCTTTCCCTGTTAGTCAGTACTAGATCTAGGATAGCCCTGTCTCTTGTGGGTTGTTGTACCAGTTGTTTGAGGTCATCCCCCAGCAGGGAATCCACCATATGTCTAGTTCTATCAGATATTCCTGCTGATATTGACCAATCTGTATCTGGCATGTTGAAGTCTCCCATTATCAGAACTTCCCCTTTATCTGTGATGTTTTGTATATCTTCTAACAGTAATGTGTCTATGTCCTTCCCCTGGTCTGGAGGCCTGTACACAACCCCAGTTCATATGACTGTTCCATTTCCTGTTTTCAGGGTGAACCCACAATTCTTCTGGATCCTTATGTGTATTCTGAATTTCTGTAGCTTTGATATTTTCATTGACATAAAGGGCCATTCCCCCCCCCCCGGCTTTTTGCACCTCGGTCTCTTCTGAACAGTACAAATGTGGTTACTGGTAATCCATGTCTCATTAATGGCTACTATGTCCAGTTTAGCCTCTGTAATTATTGTCTGCAGGTCTGGGATCTTGTTTCCCAGACTGCGAGCACTTGTGTACATGATTTTCCATTGGCTAGATTTCAGTGTGTTAGTTGTTGGGTGATGTCTTATATTTCCACTGTGCATCGTATGGGGAGCCGGACCTTTTTCCTTACCTGGTGATGCAAATGAACTGAAAACATGCTGAACTCCTGTTTGACGATTAGCTGAGGGGGGAGGGGTGTTCTTCCCATTCGATGTATGGGGTGCTGCACCCCTCTTTCCATTTGCTAGTTTAAGTATTCTGCAAATACGTCAAACTTCTACCCCAATGCACTGACTCTCTCCTTAGTCTGATGCAGTATATCAAATTAAAGAAGTTTCGCTCCCAAAACTGTTGCCAGTTACCTACAAATTTGTGTCTTTTTCCTGGCACCAGCCCTTGAGCCACATGTTTAGCTCCCATATCTCCCCTTCTCTAACCTTCTGTTCATGTGCCCCCCTCTTCCAGACTGGCAGGATCTCAGAGAAGAAGATGCTGGATGAAATGGATGATAGTTTATCACCCAGCCTGGTCAGGTGTTCCTTGGTTTCCACAACTGACCGGCTGGCGAGATCATTTTTCCCTATATGTACCAGGACGTCAATGTTTTCTCCTACTTTCTGAACAATTTCAGCAATGCAGTCAGTGTCTTTCCATGCTGATGTACCTGGGAGACATCTGATCATTACCCTTGGCTGGAGATAGGTATTTTTTTCACCTTACAGTGTGCTTGTCGTACCATACTCTTTCTCCTCTTACTTGTAGCCTTCTCCACTGCCCTCTGATCCCCCTCAATCCGTACTGGCACGGCCCCCCTGTCTACTCTGATAAATCAATGTCCACCTCATGGCCATTCTCCCCCCTGCTTCTTACCCTCCTCCTCCTTGTTATGCCCCCCATCTCCTCCCTCCCTAGGCCCTACCTCCCTTGCCCACTCCCTCCCCAATCTCCTGCCCTGGCACGACCTTCTGTTCTAAGGGAACTCTACACTTCCTGCCTTGTCATCCTTGTGGCCCGCCTATGTTCAATACCTGGTTACTGCTTATGGAAACAAAGCCCTGTGGGCTGGCCTGCATATCTTTGCTTCAACTAATAACATCGCCTGGGAACTACTGACTGGAACCCCGCCTACAACTCCTGCAGCAAACAACGTCTTAAATTAGACCTCAGGGAACTACGCCTCTGCTTCTTAAAACTGCTTCTCCTCATCCTACTGATCTCTGGCAACATTCATCTGAACCCTGGACTGTGCAGCCCAATTCTCAAAACTACTGCCGGAGCTCTTCTCCTTGTAACCCTAAACATCTGTAGCCTTCTGTCGAAGTTTGATGCACTTCAGTCTTTCATTAGGCATCACAACCCTGATGTCCTAGCTGTTGTGGAAACCTGGCTGATGCCGAAAGTACCAGTACCTGCGATAACCCTCCAAAGATATAGCATTTTTAGACTGGACTGAGTCTTCAAGAAGGGTGGGGGCTGTGCCGTTTATGTCAAAGACACCTTAATGGCTCACCCCCCTAGCTACACCGATGCCTGAGTCCTCATCCCAGATTCTACCGTTCAGACTACTCCTAGGTCCTAATCACAAAGCACTCCAAATTGTCTCCATCTACATTCCACCCCGGGAACAAGCCAATGGTCTTAAGGATGTCCTCAAGTACATTAACACCCAACCTCCTTACTCTGAACTTATCCTGTTAGGGGACTTTAACATAAATTGGCTTGGTTCTGATGTAGGTGCACATTAGGATGCCATAGCAGCCACCAACCTCACACAGATGGTCAACACCCCTACTAGAACTAATTACAAGACCGGCACTAGTGCTCTACTGGACCGGGTACTTACAACTCACCCATCTCGTACCTCTAGTACCTCCATTCTCCCAGACTCCCTCAGTGACCACTCCCCAGTCATCTGCGAATGGTCTAATAAATTTCCCAAGCCATCTCCTTCTATCCAACATAGTAGGGTCCTTCTCTGTGGGAAGCTCTCCCACTTTAAATATTACCTGAGCCTTCAAGACTGGCAACCTATCTACAATGCAACTGATGTCAATGTGGCCCTTGACCTCTTCATTGCCACCTTTAACAAGGCCTGTGACCTCTGTGCACCTGCTAAAAAATGTAAAGTCAAAGCACTCATCAACCCCTTGATAAACTCCAAGCTCCTTTCACAATTGAAAGCAAGGGACCACCTCTGGGCAGTAGCCCAAGGCACAGGCAAGCCATCAGACATTCAAAACTACAAACAAGCCTGAAATGTCTGTACTAAAGCCATCCGGCTTACCAAAACCTCCTACAACGAAGCTCTCTCAAACACCTGGGGAAATGGTCGTGCTTTCTGGGACAACATCAAATAAATCACAGGAAAACAACCAAAAAAACCCTCAGACATGCTGATCATTGATGGTGCCACCACACTGGACTCCATGACAATTGCTAACACCTTTAACACAGCCTTCACTGATCTCAGTGCTGTCCTCCCCCCTGAATTCTTTAATGATGATAATTGTTCCCCAACTGTCTGTTTCCAAGGTAAACCACCCCAACTTCTACTTTCAGCAGATCGACTTGTGTAAAACACAATGTTACATCACAGCTGCCATCTCAAAATCCAGAGCAAGTGGTGATACTCTCGACCTCAATTTAGTGCTGCTCACTGTTGAGGAAGTCCGACGTCCCTTAACCAAAATCCTGAATCTCTCTCTGCACCAGTCAATTCCTGGACAGATGGAAAGCTGCTACTGTCTCTCCAATCCACAAAAGTGGTGATAAGTCCAACCATGTTAAGTATCGCCCAATTTCTTTCCTGCCCCTCTCTCCATGGGACTTGAACGTATTGTAGCAGACCAGCTAACTGACCATCTCGTCAAATACAATCTGTTGTGTGATCAACAGCATGGATTTAGAAAGGGACACAGTACCTCCACTACCCTTCTTGAATTCACTGGTGCTGTACATAGTTCCCTAGACAACAGTCTCCTTACTGGTGCAATTTTCATCAACCTCTCTAAGGCTTTTGATACCGTTCACCATCGGCTACTGGTCAACCAGCTCCTAAACATTGGACTCTCCCTGGACTCAGCACCGTGGTTCAAAAGCTACCTTAAAAACGGGACCAAAAGGGTAAAAATTTCCGCTACTCTCTCTGATGCCTTACCAGTTCACGCCGGAGTTCCCCGAGGATCCATTCTTGGCCTGTTACTTTTCAGCCTATTTCTTAATTCCCTCCCACAGTCTTCCACAGTAAAAATCATCCTCTATGCTGATGATGCAGTCATCTTCTCATCCCACAGAGACCCCGTATCACTACAACAAAATCTCCAGACTGGTTTTAGTGCCATTGAGAAGTGGTTCTCTAACCACAAGCTCATCCTTAACCAAAAGAAAATGAAGTCTATGCTCTTCTGCAGCTCTCAAAATAGACAAAAGCTTCACAGCCTAACTATCTCCACTGCGCAAGGGTCTGTCCTGGAGCAGGTCCATTCCTTTAAATACCTCAGGATACTGCTCAGACTCCAACCTCTCCTACAAGGCTCACATCGAAAGTGTGGCCAAGGCAGCAAATATTTGCCTTGGCCTCCTCTACAGGCACAGACAACATCTCACACCCCAAGCTCTCAGGCTTGCCATTCAGAGTTCATTGGTCTCAATTATTGATTACGGCCTTCTCTTCTATGGCTCTGCCACAAGGTCTACCCTCAGGCGTGTCTCAACAGCCCTCAATAAGGCATGCTGGCTAGTCTCTGGGGCACACCGACTTACAAATACCTGTGATCAGTATGCTCAAATCCACTTGCTCCAACTCTCTAATCGCATAAAGTTCCTGACCTGCATAATGGCTAAGAAAATCAGCCTTGACCTTGTGCCACCGGGAGTGATGGCCCTGCTCCAAAACAGCAGAAACAACCTGCAGATTACCAGGGCGGCTAAAACTCAACTCCTTCAAATCCCCTGCTGCCGCACTGCTCAGGGTCAACGAGCATTTGCGTACACTGCTCCATTATGGCTGAATAACCTTAGCCCTGACATCACCTCAGCTCCTACAATTGGCACCTTTAAAACTCGCCTATGGCTTCATCTTATTGCCTCTAGCTCCTGCGACTGCTACACTTATGCTTGAGCTGACTTGTCCAACTGCTGACACCTCCTCAACTTCCCCCCCTGCAGCTTGTACCCCAATTGCACTTACTATACTTCTCCCCTCCACCTATCCTCACCTATCCCCTCTCTCTGCCATCCCGCACCCCTCCTCCCCTTCACCCACCTTCTCCTTTTACCCCCTCTCCTCTCATCTGACAGCTGCCTCTGGCTGCATCTTTGTGTTCCCCTTCCTTTGCTTCCCCCTTGTTCTCTGTGCTGCCCGCCTCCCCACCGAGGCATTACTGTCTCTCCATAGGTCTATCCCCACCTTGAATTGTCTATATATCATGTCATTATTTGTTCCTGTCTCAAATCAATATATATTGTTGTACTAAGACTTCTGTTTTTGATGCGTATCAACCCTGCTTTGTACTTGCCTCTGACGTGGAACCTTTGTAAAAGAGCCTTGGCTGAAAGGTATTTATAATCCTAGATTTCAATAAACAACTCCCTGAATCATGGAGTCTCCTATGATAAAGTTTTTTGGATTTCTTTTTTGCTTGTTTTTTTTGGTTCCTGTTTTGGGTGAGTTTTGTTGTGCTAGTTCCTGTGCTGCAGTGTCCTGCTTTGCAGTGCCCTCTGCCCCTTTGTTTGATTTCGAACTTAAGTTCAGTTGTTTGATAAGAGAGGCTGAGATCCAGGGGTTGGTGGTCCCTTTCACTTTTATGGATTTGAAAGGGGTGAATAATTTGCAGGCATTGTTAAAAATAGTTGTAATGTAAGTGAGAGCTTGATTTGCATCCTATATACTATATAGTGGCATCCAGTCTGCCATTTTTCAATATTGTTTGAAAGAATCTAGTTGCTGTTTTTTAAGGGATCAGTTTCTCATGAACTGATGGGAGCCTTTCAGGCTTTTGTTTAACCATGTGCAAACCACTGGTGAGTGGTCACTTAAGGAGTCTAGGGAGATTAGGTCAAATGATCTATTGAGTCTGCTGGAGATGCAGCTCACAGCTACATTACAGTTACGTCACTGTAGCTGCCCACCCTCATTCACTGTTCCCCCCCCGTACTCCCATCACATTCTCTGCTCTCCTCACCTGTGCTATACCCCTGTATTTGTCCCAACCCTCTTGAATCCCCCCACTGTTTCCACTGCCACCAGTTCCATTGGTAGTGCATTCCATGGTGCCACTACCCTCTCTGTGAAATAATGTCACCTCACTTCTTCCCTCTACCAACCTCAGGTTATGACCCCTGATGGACCCCTTCTTCCTTAATTGGAATAGACCATCAGTGTTGACCCAGTTTATCCCCTTCAAATATTTAAAGACCTTTATCATATCCACCCAATCCCTCCTCTCCTCAAGGGAGTTCATGTTCAACTCCCTAAGCTTTTTCTCATAGGACCTGTCCCCCAGACTGTGAATCATCCTTGACACTCTCCTCTGGACCTTCTCAAGAAGAGCAAAGTCCCTCCTCAAGTATGGGCACCAGAACTGCACACAGTATTCTGGGAGTGGCCTAACCAAGTAGTTGTACAGGGTAGTAGGACCTCCCTCCTCCTCAATGTTAGCCCTCTAGTGACGCACCCAAGTATTCTATTTGCTTTTGTTGTTGCCCTCCTGCACTGCTCTGAATTATTCATCTTAATATCTATTACTATCCCAAGATCTTTTTGTTCCCTGGAGACCATCAGTTTACCCTACCAAGAAAGTAGCCATGGCTGGGATTCCTAACACCCAAATGGAGTACGCTGCACTTCTTAGTGTTAAACCTCAGCTGCCAAGTGTGCAACCACCTCTCAAGTGTATCTAAGTCCTACTGTGTAGTGTCCTTCTCCCCTCCTCCCTGTCCACCACCGCTCCCAGTTTGGAGACATCAGTGAATAGACTCAGCCTGCTCCTAACTCCCTACCCAATGTATGAGATGAATGTATTAAATAGGAGCGGGCCCAACACTGACCCTTGAGGGACCCTACTGATGACTCTTCTGGGAAAAGAGACCTCACCCCCAACCATTGCTCTGTGAAACCAATCAGATAACCAATTTCCAATCCACCCCAGCAACTATTCCCCCACCCCCAAGCTCCTCAGCTTCCCTATCAGTCTCCTGTGTGCCACCAAGTTGAATGCCTTGCTGAAGTAATAATAATAATTTTATTTGTATAACACCTTTCAGTGTATCAAGGTGCTGAACAGTTTTAAAACAATTCTAAACTCTCAATAAAAACATAAAATATCCATAAAAAGTCAGCATATCATCAAATAGCATATTTATAATAAAAACCAAACATTAATAAATAACTTAATTATCTAAAAAGGCCATATAGAACATCCACCGGCCTTCCCTGATCCAGTGACCTTGCCATCCAGTCATAGAATTCAGCTAGCTTGATTTGACACAATCTCCCATGGACAAACCCGTGTTGGCTTTTATCTTGGAGGCCATGTGCTTCTAGGAACTCCACCATCCTCTCGTTCAAGATGGTCTACAACAGTTTCCCCACCACTGTGGTCAGGCTAACTGGTCTGTAGTATCCTGGCTCGTCCTGTGGTACACTCTTGGGGAACAGCATGACATGTGCCATCTTCCTGTCCCAGGGGACCCATCCTGATTGAAGGAAGGAATTGAATAAGTCCATCAGTGGTGCAGTAAGTTCTTTCAACACCCTGGGATGGATCCCATCTGGACCCAGAGCTTTGTCATTTCTCTTTAGAGCCTCCTTCACCCTCTCCACCAGGCTCTCACCATCTGTGAGTGCCTCCCCCTTCCCAGCCCCCATTAAATAATAAATAATAAATCCCTGATACTGTTTCCATAGTTAGGAACCCCCCTCCCCAGGCCCCAATCAGTGTTAAAATAAACAATAAATCCCCAATCCTGTTTCAATAGTGTAGGGGCCCCCCTTCCATTGAATCATATGTCTAATCACTCTGCACTGGATAGATGCAAATTACAAGTGCAGAGGAGCTATGTAGGAGCTTAAGCATTTAACAGAAAAGCACACAGGTGAAAATTTATGCAGAGAGTTTGTGCAAGTTCTTGATAATTGGGGTCTGCAAGCCAGTTAAAGACATTTAGTCATTTGGGATAACTGCCCTAACATAACAAAGGCAATGAAATTAAGAGGTGTTCCAAGCAAGAGGTGCTTAGCACCTACTCTACAGTTGATCGTCCCTGATGCCATTATGAGAACAAAGTCCTGTGAAGACTTGCTATCTGTTGGGAGAGTGATAGTGGGGCATTTTAAGCACTCCAGCAGTGCAACAGAAAAGCTAACAGCTTTACAGAAAAGCCTTCAAGTACCTGTACACAGACTAATTCAAGATGTTCCAACCAGGTGGAATAGCAGTTGCTACATGTTAGAAAAACTGCTAGAGCAGAGGCGAGTCCTCACCATATAAGCCTTTGAAACTGAGAACCGAACCCTGAGCTCTACACAGTGGATGCTAGCTCAAAGTATGTGCTGCATATTAAAGCCCTTTGAGCATGAAACTAGAAGGTTAAGCCTGCAGTCAGCTTGCGTGTCAGACATAATCCCCCTTTCCACTGTTCTTTATCATGCAATTAAGAACATTAAGATACCAGGCTTACTATTTATGAGCAAAGCTCTATTGGCGGCTATGGACACTCAATTTAAGCATTAAGAAGCATCGAAGCAATTGGTAGCTGCTTCATTTCTTGACCCCTGTTACAAATTGCATTTTTTTATAACTGACAGAGGCAAATCATTTGCCCGTGCTGTTGTCAAAGAACTAGTTGATGAACTCAATAATTTCAAGCCCAGATTAATGAAGAATGTACTGCCAGAAACCACACTGGAGCCTGAGTGTGAGGCTGAGGACCCATGGGACACCTTTACGTAGTATAATGCTGTGCCACAGGAAAGTAAGTGCTTTAGTTAGCTCTTTTGCTGTTGTAAGCTTTGTCTAATTTTTGTAATACCCAAATCTTAATATTTTATTGAGACATGCCTTCTCACCCACAGCTGTTGAAAATGCAAAGGTCACTTCAAGAAATACTGAGATCGAAATATACCTTTCTGAACATTTGCTCCCCAAAAAAACAACACCTTATGCCATACATTAATGGGAAAGTCACAATCTCCACTTCCCGATGCTTTCCAGGCTTGCAAAATGCTACCTGTCAGCTCCACCTAGTAGCGTTCCCAGTGAGCAAACCTTTAGTGTTGTGGGGGAAATTATTACAGAACGTCGCTCTCATTTATCTACAGAGAATGCAAACGTTGCTTTTCTTGAAATGAAATCTGTTACAAAACTTCTAAACTGTTTTCAGTATTGAAATTGTGACCTTTAGTAACACTGACTATTGCCATTTGGAATTTGTTATTTGACCCCCCCCCCCCACTATCTAAGTCCATTTTTGCAATTTAAAGCTTGTAATAATAAAGTGCAATGGTGCAACGATGTGCAATATTAAATAGTAAACATGCTAAATACAAGTTTTTTAAATAAATATAACATATATTGCATATAGGTGCAATGAATTCATTATATTTATTGGTATCCAAACTGATGTTGAACTGAAACCGGTTAGGTTCAAAATAAAAAAAAAATATCCAGACCCTTAATCAGGGATAAAAGTGGTATCCATGCATCACTAAATTTATTTTACAGGGTTTCATATCTTGTTTTAATGGTTCTGCTTGCTCCCAGTCCTCGCTGGAGACCTGCTGTACACCCGACCCTGGAGGTCACCATCCTGACCCTCATAGAAACATAGAAACATAGACTTTGAAGGCAGATAGGGACCGCTAGGCCCATCTAGTCTGCCCATTTCCCTACCTACAGGATAGGCCGCAGATCCTAGTTAACCAACAGCCTATATCTTCCTGCCCCCCACAAGAATTGCCTTATGTCTGTCCCATGCATTCTTGAATTCTCCCACAGTTTTAGACCCCACAACTTCCTCAGAAGGCTCTTCCATGCATCCACTACCCTCTCTGTGAAATAATATTTCCTCACATTGCCCCTGAACCGCCCTCCTTCTATCTTTAAATTGTGTCCCCTTGTTCTTGCAAGTCTCTTTTTCTGAAAGATGCTACCCTCTTGGACTTTGTTAATTCCCATGAGGTACTTGAAAGTTTCTATCATGTCCCCCCTCTCCCTTCTTTCCTCAAGGGTATACATATTAAGCTCCTTCAGTCTCTCCTCATACGGCTTCTCTTGCAGACCCTGCACCATTTTAGTTGCCCTCCTCTGGACTGCCTCTATCCTGTCCATGTCCTTGCGGAGATGGGGTCTCCAGAATTGGACACAGTATTCCAGATGGGGTCTCACCAACTGTCTGTACAGAGGGATAACAACTTCCTGTTTTCTGCTGCTGATGCCTCTCCCTATACATCCCAGTATACCCCCGGCCCTCCCTACTGCCTTCTCACATTGCTTGCTAACCTTAAGGTCATCTGATATGATTACCCCCAGGTCTCTTTCCTGTTTTGTTGTTGTTACTACCTCCCCACTTCTTCTCACTTCTGTTTTCTCTGCTCCAGGTGCTGCCGACCATTAAAAAAATGTACTTCGTGCAAAAAATAATAAAAAAAAAAAAAAAACTTGAAATAGTGATAGTTTGGAAACACGGAGCCAAGTATGGCTGTCCGTGTCCAAACTTCCTTCAAGTGCTGACCCATCCGCTCACTTAGTACTGCCGCCATTTTTTTCTGAATTTTTTGTGAAGCATTTAGTTTCCACCAATCAGGTTGCAGGACAAGGTTAAAAAGTTGTTGTACTATTGTTGTGATGTCAGAACAATAGTACAACTTTTTTTGACCTTTGAACTGTCCTACAACAAGATTTGGAAAACCTTTGTTTTCCATACACAATAAGCCCTAACCACATACTATAAATGTCTTATGTTCTTCCAACACCAGTTCACTTCATTAGAAAAACAAGCATTTGTCAATGCTGAATGTTTGCTTGTTGGTATTGGCATTGGTAATGTAGGGGTGAGAGAGACGCATAATAGTAATGGCAGTGAAGTATTGGATAATGCCAACCCCCAACCCCACACTGCAGAGACTGAGAGGCATCGGGGGTGTGCCTTTGGGTCATCAGCCACAACACTCATGCCATTCCACCACACCCCACCCTGCAGACGCCAACAGGTGTTGCAGTGTGGCTTGAGGTCTTTGGCCCTTACTCTCACTCCATTCCATTAGAAAATAAGCTGAGATGGGTGCAATATAGAAGAATGGGGTGAATGTTAGGGCCAAAGATCCCAAGGCACACCTCAATGCCTGTCAGTGGCTGTAAGGTGGGGGCGGAATGGGTCGAGCATTGCGGACGACAACCCCAAGTCACACCCCTGATGCCTGTCAGTCTGTACAGGGTGGGGCATTATGGTTGGAAACCCTAATGCCCTAAGCATTTGTTGATATTTCTGCTCCAGATTTTCAACATGGGCTTTTGGGACCCCACCTTATGAACAGTGGCAGTATCATTTCGTTACTCAATCCCAAAAGGTGATTTCACACAGCGAGTGTGCTGTTCGGTGCCACAGGTGTGAAAACACATTTTGGGCAGGATGTGAAAAATGACACCTGTACTGTTCATGAGGAGGTATGAAGAATGGCAATGTGGAAAACCTAGAGTGAAAATATGAAAAAGTGGCAAAGTTATGAGTGTGAGTAGAAACTGTGCAATGCACGCTCATAGCGCAGTCATTTTTTGTAATGTTTTCACCAAATTTTCAACACAGACTTTTTGCGTCCTCCCCTCATGAACAGTGGCACTGGGATTTCATTAATCTGTCCCAAAAGTTGATTTTGCATAGCGAACACACCATCCTGTGCCACAAGTGCAAAAACACATTTCATGAAGGATGCAAAAAATGATAGCTGTATTGTTCATAACAGGGTGTGAAAAATTGGCAATGTTAGAAATTTGGAGTGAAATATAAATAAGCATTTGTCAATGCCGAATGTTTGCTTGCTGGCATTGGCAGTGGTAGTGTAGAAATTACAGAGCTGCGTAATAGAAATGGCAGTGAAGTATTGAACTGAAGCCAACCCCACCACCACCCTGCAGAGAGTGACAGGCATTGGGGTGTGCCTTTGGGTTGTCAGGCATAACGGCCAAGCCATTTCACCACACCCCACCCTGCAGACACTGACAAGTGTCATGGTGTTCCTTGGGGTCTTTGGCCCTTATCGCACCCATTCCATTAGGAAATACAGTGAGATGGGTGCGATATAGGAGAATGGGGTGAATTTTGGGGCAGAAGAGTCCAAGGCATACCTCGATGCCTCTCACTGGCTGCAGGGTGTGGAATGGTATGAGCATTACAGGCAAGAATCCCAAGTCACACCCCTGATGCCTGTCATTCTCTACAGGGTTGGGCGTTATGGTTGGAAACCCTAATACCTCAGGCATTCGTTGGTATTTTCACTCCAAATGTTCAACATGGTTTTTTTGTGACCCCACCTCATGAACAGGGGGAATATCAGTTTGTTAGCCGAAAGCTGCTTATGCACAGCGACTACTGCATTTAGCACCACAGGTGCAAAAACATTCTGAACAGGATGTAAAATATGACAGCTGTACTGTTCATGGGGAGGTGTAAAAAATGGCAATGTTGCAAATCTGCAGTAAAAATATTTAAAAAAATGGTGAAGTTACAAGCGTTCATATAAACTGTGCAATGCACACCCGTAATATAATTAGGTTGGGGAATTTTTTTACAGCAGATTGTCAACTCAGGCATTTTGGTGCCCCTGATCATGAGCAGTGTCACTGTGATTTTCTTTATCTGTCCCGAACAATGATTTCCCACAGCGACCACGCATCTCTGCGCTGAAAGTGTGAAAACACACTTCGGCCATGTTGTGAAAAATAACAGCTGTACTATAAATAAGGAAGTGTGGAAAAATGCCACTGGTGAAAATCTGGACTTAAAATATTACAAAGTCATGAATTTACGAGGGTGCGTGGAAACTGCGCAATGCTCACTCATACCACAGTCATATATTGGACTTTTGTCACCAAATTTTCAACATAGCCATTTTAAGACCTCTGCTCATGAACAGTGTAACTGTGATTTTCTTAATCTGTCCCAAACATTGCTTTCGCACACCAACAGCACCATTGTGCGCTACATGTGCGAAAACACATTTTGGGTGGAATATGAAAAATGGCAGCTGTACTATTCAGAAGGAAGTATAATAAAATGGCAATGTAGAAAATCTGGAGTGAAAATATTAAATTCGCAAACTTATGAGCATGCATAGGAACTGCGCAACGCGCGCTCGTAAAACAGTCATTGTTAGGAATTTTTTCACCAGATTTTCAACATAGCCATTCTAAGACCTCTGCTCATGAACAGTGTCACTGTGATTTTCTTATTTGTCCCGTACATTGATTTCGCACACCGGCTGCGCCAATGTGCGCTACATGGAAGTGGAAGCACATTTTGGGTGAGATGTGAAAAATGACAGCTATACTACTCATAAGAAGGTGTGGTAAAATGGCAATGTTGAAAATATGGAGTGAAAATATTGAAAATTCGCGAACTTACGAGCAGGCGTAGGAACTGCGCAACGCATGCTCGTAAAACAGTCGTTTTTGGGAATTTTTCCAGCAAATTTTCAAAATAGGCTTCTTGAGAGCCCGCCTAATGAACACTGGCAGTGTCATTTCATTAATTGGTCCCGAAAGGTGATTTCGCGCAGTGACTACAAAATCACCCTTCGGGCCCGAATAACGCCATGACAGTGACAGCATTCATGAGAAGGGGTCCCAAAAACCCCTTGTTGAAAATTTGGTGTTCCCAGTCCATCAAGATCATCGTAGCGAGCTCCGGAGTAAGTATGGGGTGAGGCGGGGTGTGGGGAGGCAGGGTGCGCAGTGGGTGGGTGCGGGTTGTGGGGAAGGGGCAGGAAGACTCCATGGGACCGTTTTCTTTACAGGTACTTAAAAAAAAAGATGACGCGGGACGTTTGCCATGCTGGGGTGGGCTCCCAGCGTGGCAGAAGGATGGCTGGGGGGCCATGGAGCCGGCGGGATTGGCCCCCGTCAGCCATAACATCTATTGCCACGCTGGGGTGGGCTCCCAGCGTGGCACCCTGCTCGGGGGAGGGGGAAGACAGTGAAGCAGATGGGAGATTGGGCACCCCCGTCGGCTATACCATTGAGTTGCCACGCTGCGGTGGGCACCCAGTGTGGCATTTGGAAGGCTTTGGGGGGGCAGCGCAGCACAGCCGACGGGGGATTGGGCACCCCCCATTGGCTATAGAGTGTGCGTGGGGGGAGCATGCAGTATGCGTGCGTGTGTGTGTATGTGTAGGGGGAGCTGCACATGAGCAGGCGATATCTTATCGCTGCTCACTGAAGCATAGCTCCCCCTTTCAACTGTATGCCACTGCATTTTGGAGCTTGTCATAGACAGCTCCAGCATGCATTGGCAGACAGGGGCTGCACCTGCCAACACACTGACTGAATTGGAAGAGGGGGTGACACACCTCTGAAAACTCAGATGATGGCACTATGTTTCTTACTCATGCGTGCAAGCAAACATAAAAATTGATGAAGTTACGAGCTTGCGTAGAAACTGTGCAATGGACGCTTGTAATGCAATCATTTTTTAGAGTTTTTTCACCAAACTTACAACAAGGGCTTTTTGGGACCCCACCTCATGAACAGTGGTACTGTCATTTCATTAATTGGTCCCAAAAAGTGATTTCACGCAGCAACCTTGAAATCACCTTTCAGGACTGAGAAACAAAATGACAGTAACAGTGTTCACAAGGTAGGGTCCCAAGAACTCCATGCTCAAAATTTGAGACCAAACTCCAAAAATTGACTGAGATATAAACCTAAGTTGAACCCCCCCCCTATTGACTGGCATTATAGGGCTTACTGTCATTTCTTCAGTTCCCAGTTGGTCTTTGAAGCATGCAGATGTGTTCCCGGTCCACAGAAGATCACTGCTCCTGACCTCCAGAGGTAAATATGGGTGAGGGGTTGTAGGGATGTGGGGTACATAGAGGGAGAGTGTGGGTTGGGGGAGGGGACCAGTGGGAACAACAGAGGACCATTTTCTTTTTTTTCAGATTTAAAAAGAAAAAAGACTTTGTGGGACTGTTTTCTTTTTTACAGGTGACATATTATGGATTTCAGCACACTGAGTACTGGGGGAGAATCAATGTTGACCCAGGGATTGGGCACTCCGAGGTCGGCTGAGAACATTGGGGCATGGGGGGACACATCCAACACTGGGAATGGGCATCCTGATGTTGGAAACATCAAACAGGTAGTTTTTTTGGGACACTGGGGTGGGCTCCCAGTGTGCCATATTAATGGGAGAGGGGGGATACACATACCTCTCAACCTCCCTCATCACAAATCAGGGACAAGGCTTAAAATGATCAGGGACAAATGACCAAAATCAGGGACATATCTAAAAAAATAATAATATTAGTTCCAGAAGCTGTGTACAACATGCATCTTAGTGTGAATAGTATTTTCTGAATGAGATCTATACTGTAATACCAATGGCTAGAATTATTTTGTGATTCAAATCCCTACTTTTCAGTGACAGAAATGCCAAATTTAGGAGGGACAGAAGAAATTTCTGAGGCAAAATCAGGGACATCCCTGAAAATCAGGGACAGTTGAGAGGTATGGGGATACATGCTGACACAGGGATTGAGCACCTCGATGTCAGCTGGAGAGGGATCCACTAGTGCAAACACGCTTAAGTGGAAGTGCCTTCGGGGACTGTAAACTCCCAGACTGTACAGAGCTTAGGCTGTGGCCTACTCCACATGGGTGGGAGAAAAGGAGCAAAAGGAGTTAGCGGGAAGTGGAGGAGGCAGGGGAGGAAAGTGCCTCCTCCTACCTTTCAGAATCACCACTGTGGTGGCACTATTATAAATTTATTTATGCCCTACAGGGCTTAAGAAATCAGCCAGGACTGCAAGGGGCTGGAAAGAGAAGGGACTGGTTGGGTGGTGGGGGGAGACTTCAGCCAGACTGATAGGGATGCAAACAGCTGTTTGCTGGGTGGTGACCTGCAGTTGAAAGGAAAAAGCTGCCACATGATTGGTGCATTTTTCTTTTGAAGTGCAGACCACTTCAGGCAAAACAGCATCAGGATCAGCCTGGCTGATGATTGGTGTGATACTGTTGAGCGCCTTGCAGAGCACTCTGCATTGGACAGACAGTGTCACATCCCTCAAAATCACTCATCCCAAGAAGTTTGATGTGCATGCGCAAACTTAAAAATGGGTTGCCTGAATAAATGGCAGCCTGTGTTGTCAGGGGTCACCTGACCAAAAAGAAAGATGGTGCCAGTTAGAGACAACAGGATGGGGACAGAGAAAAGGGAGACAGGGATGGGAAAGTGAGAGTGAAGGACACTGGGAGTAAGGTCAGAGTGAGAGTGAGGGACCCTGGGAGTATGGTTGGTACAAAAAGTGGCCGGGGCTAAACAAGTGGTAGAATTGGTGGAAAAGATAAAAGGTAAGCCTACCAAAGTGCAGGTACAAAAGGGAAAAGGATAATAGGGTCTTCCTTCTTTTTCTTGCTAAGCAAGTTGATACGCTTCTAGCACGTCAGTCGGCATCACTGATTTGTTTTCTGGAGGCTTTGTTCCAGCATTTAGGACGTGAAGGATCAAAATAAATCTATTTTAAGGTATAAATATAGATACTGGCATAGGAACAGTTAATTATTGAAAATGTTTTGCTTTGGGGTTGAATATCTGTGATAAGTGTGTGTTGAGTATAACAGAAAAAGAGGTAAGGAAGGAAAAAGGTGGCTGCATGTCTGGGGAAACGAGGGCTCCCTGGGGTCTGATTTTTCAGGGCTAAATTATTGGTGGGAGGGAAGGCAACTTGCTTAACAAGAAAAAGAAGGAAGATCCTGTTCTCCCTTTCCCTTTTATAGCCTTAATATCCCAGCTTTGATTTTCCTCCTCTCTTCTACTGTATGTATTGATAGAATGCCTTGTCCCCGTCCTTTATTACACTTGCTGTATTTAATTCCGTTGGTGCTTCTGACTTTCTCATTGCTTTCTCTGCCTCCTTCTGTACAGCCTGGTAATGATCCATGTCCTTCTACCTCTGTTTTTTTTTTAATTTCAGAAATGCCCTTTTCTTGGTCTTCACCTTTTTAGCTACTTCCCTAGTAAACCACATAGGCCTACTTTTCCTCCTACTTTTCCTGATGTGCCTGACTCCCATCATGGTAGCCATTTCAATAGCCTCCATTATCCCTCTCCATTTCTCTTCCACCCCCACCCCCTGAATTCCCACATGCTAGCTAGGGTGTCCTTCATGATCTGCCTCATCTTTCTGAGGTCAGCCCCCCAGAAATCCAGACCCTTGTTCTTGTACTTCTGTTTTCCAATTTGTTTTTTGTCTTGAAAACCACTGTTCTATGATCACTGGTTCTCAGGGGTTCTGTCACTTCCACCCTATAAATACTGTTCCCGTTTGTGAGGACTAGATCCAGTACAGCTGCCCCCTAGTTGGTTCCTCCACCAGTTGACTGAGGCCCGCTCCAGAAGCAAGTCCAAGAAGTCTCTACTCCTAGGGGTTGCCGCTGCTGGGAGAACCCAGTCCACATCAGGTAGAATGAAATCCTCCACCAGCAGCAACTCGCCCTTGCCTGCCATCGTGTGTATGTCCTGCAGTAAGTTTATGCCCATCTCCTCGCTCTGCATAGGGGTCCTATATATCAACACAAATCTCAGAACTATCCCCTTCCCCATTTCTAAATTAACCCATAGTACCTCTTGCCCACCCACCTGATACCTTCTGTAACCTTTATGGAGTCCTTCACATATAGTGCCACCCACCCCACCCTCTCTTTTCCCAACCCTGTTTTTCCTGAACACGGTAAACCCCTGGATGACCAAGTCCCTGTCCTTGTGTTCCTTACACCAGGTTTCCATGATGGCCACTAAGTCCAACCCTCCCTCTGTTGTGGCCACCTCCAAATCAAGGATTGTATTACCTAAACTCTGTGCATTTGCACACATGGCCCTCCATCAGTGAAATCCCCCCCCAGACAACCCCCTACCATATTACTTTCTATTTCCTGATGGGGAGTGCCAGCCAGGACTTCATTCCTCCTATTCCTTCTACCAGCCTTCCTAGCTACATACTCTCCTTTAGAGGTTTAACTGCAGGACCTCTATCATGTACCCCTTTTCTTTGACCCTAAGGACCTTGGAACCTCCTGCTCAGGTGCAGCCTATCCTTGGTGTACAGGCCTTCATCCAGTAACATGTTCCCCCATCCCACTAGACATGTAAACCCCTCTTCCTTACACCAGTCCCTTAATCATATATTAAACTCCCTTATCCTATCCTTCCTCCAAATGCTGGCTCAGGGGCTGGGAGAACCTCTGAGAAGGTTATGGAGCTGATTACCAATTTTGCAACATTTCCCCAGCTCCCGAAATCTTTTCTGAACCTCATTAGTCTCATCCCCTGATATATCATTTGTTCCCAGGTGTATTATTACATGTGGTTTTCTTCCAACCCTTCCTGCCTCATACATGAGCATAGACCCTGCCCTGCCTGTCTCCATCCCAGGATCACATACCATTACTCTTCTTTTGTTGGGGTCCTATCACCTGGTCCAATGTATCCCCTTTATTATTGAGTCCCCACAGAGCAACACTTTCTCTTCATGATTCAAGTCCTTTCTCCCACTAATACCCACTGATCTGTCCCTTTCAATGACTGACATAACTTTATTTGGCCTGTGCTCTCCCTCATGCCTATCTCCCCTTAGCCCTACAACTTCCCCTGCTGTACGGCTATCCTGTATCCCATTCTCATCATTGCCTGATCTCACTACCCTGACCAATTTGGCCCCCAGACCTATTTGACCTTGTATTCGTCCTCCTTCCCTCCCCTTATCCTCCTGCTCTGCTCCTGCCATACCCCCCATCTTTTGCTCTAGCCCAGGGATCCATCTGCCCCCTTTGGTCCTCTGCTTCCATAACTGCCGATGGTAAGAACCTGTTTGACCCTCTACCCCACCATTGCAGCATTTCCCCATGGTCTCTCCCAAGTTCTTCCCTTGTATTGTGCCTGTGACACCCTCCATGTACCCTTCACTACATGCCAGCCATTTCCCCCTGCTTCCGTTAGGCCTGTCCTCCCCTCCCTTGACTTCTTCCCATCTTTCATCCTGCTACATCTCATCACAGCCTGCACTAGTGACCCTCTCCCCCCCCACTGATCCTTCCTTAAACCTCTCCCCAACTCCCACTTCAGCCAGTTTATTTCCTCCCTTAGTTGGCCCAACTGCCTGCATATTGGGCACCCACCAGTGTTCCACAATGTGTTTAGGAACACTGCTGCTCCACACCCATTGCAATCCACCACTCTATCCCTTCTTTCCTGCCCCCTCTGTCTATCTGTCCCCCAACCCTGCCACATCCTCCTCATCCCCTTCTGCCTGTGCCAGTCTCCAGATTCCCACATCCTACTGGTGAGATTAGTGTATTATCATTATTACTATTCAGTTACTCCAGTAATCCTATGTATGGTGTTAGAGCAGATTACTCTTGTCATTCTATGTAACAGGTGTCTTAATTTTACCAAGCCACACCCTTGTCATAAAAGAAAAATCACTGTTCCCTTAAGATATTTCAAACCCCCAAATTTCACTCCTCCACCAAGCCTCTAGTAAAGTCACTGTTCCCCTTCCGATATTTAAAACTAGCCTATCATCTTGCAGTTGCCTACAGATATTTAAAAATAGCCTACCATCCTGATAATGCCTCCTTCAGTTAGCCTGCTGATAACACTGTTTCACATTCTTGTAATGCATTCATTTCATATTCATATTCACATTGAAGCAGAAACAAGAATGATAATGGTGCCCAAAATTAAAGTGAATTTACCTATGTCCCTCCTGCTTGCTTACTTCTCCAGGATCCATCTGCATCCAATTTACCAAAGCCTATATAAGTAGAGTTGGCCCTGGGTGAGAGGGTGGCTGGGGCGGGTGATTGGGAAAGTACTATAGGTTAGCGCAGCTGGCTTCCCTTTGTTTCAGTTCAAAATTAGGTGCCAAGCATTTGGAGTGATCCGGTTGACTGCCTTAGTCATATTGAGGCTACAGTGTCCCTCAGACGATGGTTGAGAGGGCTGTTTTGTGGTGGCAAAAGTTTGTTGCAGGGGAGAGGGATATTTATACCTCACAAGTCTCTCTCTGTTAGAGTCCACTCAGTCTTCTAACCCTTCTAATGTCCAAGTCAACTGCCTCAGTGATTGCAGGGCTACGTCAAACCACACCATGTTGTAGTCACTAGTCCTTAGAGGCTTTTCCACAGTTAGCCACCAATTCTATCTTGGTTGATCAGAACTAGGAGAATGGTACTGTCCCTAGTCTGTTTCTCCACTAGCTGAGTTATGAAACAGTCCAGTAAGGGGTGTCTAAAAACATCTAATTTTAGGTATTCTGCTCCATTGGGATGCTGCAGGCATCATCTGGTTTATTGAAGTCTCCAAACAGGACTTCTTCTCTAGTTACTGTCTTCCTATTCTCCTCATCTAGACCCTGTTCTCCTCTTTTGTTCATTAGAGGGTCTGTAGATTACTTCAAGGAGGACAATTCTCCCCCATCCAGTGTATAGTTTCAACCATGGCCAGATATTTCCTGAAATTTGGGTGATATCTCTAGAGAAGTTCTCTGCCTGCCTGTAGTACCTATAAAGGATCACAAGAGAGAATTTCTGGAAATATCTGGAACTATCTGATCAAGTCTTTGGCTGCACCTTTAAACTGTGCCTATAGTGAGTCTGCCATGACCCACCACATCTTGTACTCCTTCACTTTGATGCCTTCTCTGACAGAGTGCAATCTCCTTCCCCTTTGCCCTGTTCCTCCTGAATGATATTCTTCCTGAGACAGTGAGGTCCTAGTTGGTTTTGAGTGATGCCCATGTTTTTATCACTGTCTTTAAATCAGAGTGTTTAACTGTACCTTTACCTTCACAGTGTACCCTGGACAAGTATGGCTCCATAAGTCCTGCAGTTAACTAACTTCCATTCTCTGTGACTCCTCCTCTGCCTACTGCCCATGTCAACTCACAGTCCCCACTATGAGTCCTTAACAGTCCTTCAGATAGAACTAGTTGCTTCTGCACCCCAGACAGGGCTATTCTTAACTGGACTATCCTTAATGCCAGCTACAATACTTTGTACTAACTCCTACCACACTCTACACCAAATAGGATTTAGCTGTGCCATCTGCTAACACTGGCCTTCTGAAACAAGCCACTCTCTGATACTCCCTGGATTAAAAACCTTACAGAGTCCCAGCCTAGATAAGATTTTCCTACATTTTCCCAATTACCTAGGAACCAGCTTGTATACAACCCAGCTCAGTGCATTACATAAACAACAGTTAATGTGCAGTAATATCATGCACCATTCGAGTAGAGTACCCCTGGAGGGTGAATCAAATAATTCCTATCTCAGGCTGGCTGAAGATATGTACAGAGTATCCTTTTGACCTGCAGAGTTCCTCACAGGCAACCTGCAGATGATGTCTTCTGCTTTGTGGTCCGGTAAGCTCTTGGTGCTACTGTTCTTTTATAATGCAGAAATCCTCTGCATATTACTTAACAGTTTTTGTTGGAACTAAGTACATAGTCATTTTACACCCACTTGACCCTAAACTTCATAGAACTTCACATTTAAAAAGAATCATATACTGTAGAATAAATACAACTCCTTGTACCCTCTAATGAAAATCCTTGAGCTCATTTCCTATCGACTATTTTCCCTCCCTATTATCCCTCACACTCACTCTTTGCTGGCCCAAGTAAAACAGCCCCTTCACAAATGACAAGCCTGTCTCTCCACAAATGACACACTTCTTACTTCTTTTGCAGTAGGGTGAGTTACTTGAAAGCATTTTGTTTCAGAAAATGCTAAAACATACTGGCCAGGATATTCAGACTGTGCCAGGCAGTGGCACAAGCCTGGGTGCAGCACAACTGTGATGCACCAGGGCCAGGTGATATTCAACCATGCTGCGCCATGGTGCAGCACCATTGACTATGACATGGGCAGAGCATAACCTGCACATGGCAAAGTGGCTCAGTGCTGGTGCAAGCTACAGATAGGGAGCACAGGGATGCGCCTGCATAAGTGCAGTTGCACTAGGTGCATCACCCATGATATTCAGCAGGGGGCATGCAAATTGGGCCATAATATATGCAAGGCACAAATGGGACCATTTACATGTCATTATGGCCCCATCTGCATGCCTTGTGCAGGGCAGGCCGGTGACTTGCACCTGGCGCCCTGCACAGCATGACGTGTGCTGTGGGGATCCCAGGGCATCCCCCACCCTGTAGCCACGATCGTAAGGTATATGCATATAATGAAAGCCCTGGTGCTCTAGTGGCCAACCCCCAGTCCCAGAATCCCTGATGTGTAGGACACATGTCCAACTCTGGTGGTCCAGTTGTCCCCCCTCCCACCAGAGTCCCCGATGCCCTGATACATGACATCATGATGTCCCTGGTAGTCCAGTGGAAACCCTCCACCTGTTGCCGCAGTGGGGTACAATCCTGACATGAAACACCCTAGTGATCCAGTGGCAATCCCACCCCACCCACCCACACAGAACCTCTTGCCCAACCCACTTCCCCATCAGCAGGCAGCTGCATCCACCTAGGGCATACTGTACTAGACAGTCCCAAATATGTGAATGACTCCATTCACATATTTGGGATATCTAGTACAATATTCTCTAAGCTACTGGTCCACACTGGGGACCAATGGGCTTACAGCCCATACTGTACCTGTCATTCCAGTGGGCAGCTGGGGGTGCGGACGGGATGCAGCTGCCTGCCGGCTGACGGGGAGTGGGGAGGCAAGGGTTCTGTGTGGGTGGGTGGAGTGGGGGGTGCCACTGGATCACCCGTGCATTTCAAGTCAGGATTTTACCGTGATCATGGCAATGGTCGGGGGGGTTTCAATGGACCACCAGGGACATCATAATGTCATGTATTGGGGCATCGGGGACTCAGGTGGGAGGGTGGACCACTGGACCATCAGGGTTGGACATGTGTCCTACACATCGGGGATTCAGGGACTGGGGGGCCACTAGACTACCAGGGATCTCATTAGTTACATATACCATGCGATTGCGGCAACAGACAGGGGGGTTCCACTGGACCACCAGGGGTATTTGTGCTGTGGACGGTGTTCTGGGCGGGTGAGTGGGTGGCCACCCATGGCTGGGCTGCTGTGTTGCACCCTGCAATACAGCGGCCCACCTGGGGGTGACCGAGCTTTGCTCCTACTCAGCGTGGCCTCAACTTTGAGCCCCCCTATCCAGCGCAGTGCAGAGGTACGCCAGCATATGTGCCGCATATGCATAGGCATGCCCCCTGCATCTGCACCACATACATTATCATTGCACCCCAGCTCATCGGGATTTGCGCTGCACCAGGCAGCCATCTCAATATCCCTCCGAGGCACAATGTGGGGTTGCATCAGCGCAACTCCGTTGCTCTAAGCTCAACCCCTTTGACTATCTGGGCCACTGTATAATCTGGCTGCCACCAAGCTCCTCCAACATGTTGCACGGGCACCTTGGTGCATGAAACCTTACTACCTCGCTTTCCCATTAAAAGTTTGTATTTTTATAAAGTTGTTTAAAACAACAAATTTATAGTTATTGATTGATTGATTTAGTTTTTGTTGACTGGGAAAGGAAGGCTAGACAATTCTGTCTATTTTCAGACTCTTCCCAGGGGAGGGGGGAGATACAGATGGTAACCAACTGAAACTGAACCATATTAAGCTGTTCGTTGTTTTTAGTGAATGGAGGAAAATTGGCCAGAACACCAGGGAAATTACCCTACTCTTTTCAAGAAGTGCCATGGGATCTTTAACATCCACCTGAACAACCACCAGAACAGGTAGACGGGACCTCAATTTAACTTCTTATCCAAAAGACAGCACCTCAGGTGTGCAGCATCCCCCTCATGATGCACTACAGTGTTAGTATTGGGATTTTTACTCCAGTTGTCTGCTGTGGGGCTTGAATCCACAACCTATCAATCTTCTGGTCTCAGAAGTGGCTGTGAAACCTGCTAAGCCACTGACACTGTTTTTGTCAGTGCCACTGATTGATTGATTTTTTGTTGGTTGGGAAAGGAGGGCTGGGCAGTACTGCCTATTTTCACCTTCATCTGGTGGTGGTGGTGGTGGGGGGATAAGGAGATACAAATCACCTGAAATTGCACCAGAAAAATTATGGTGGTAGTGAATGAGGGAACTTTCGCCTGGATTCTGGGGTTGACTTTCTTTGAATCATAATGTGAAGTTTTGTTTCCTCATTATAGAAAGGGGGCTGTGATCTGGGGTCTGACAAGTTTCTGGATGTATTTGTCTTAATCTTATTTGAGAGGGGTCTGCATATGTTTCCTTTCAGTGTGAACTAGATACTGTATGGTTTTTATTCCTTTCATCTTTTTTTCTGTTATGTATGCTTGAAATGCTTCATTTATGTTTGTTTGTTAAATGTTTCCCCAATTTTTCATGTGATATGTAACATGTTTGGTCTCTTGATGTTCATTTGAAGTTCTAATGAAAGAATTCCCCTACTTCCCAGGGGGGGTGCTATTCATCAAAGCAAGATGGTGGACACTGGTGTTGTGGAGGTGGAATGAGAGGAGCCGGGGAACTGGCCTCCTCTCTAGCTCCTATTCAGCCTCAGGTCATGTTAGTGTCTGATGACAATGCTGAGCATGTGGATTTAGATAATGCTGCCATGGACATTGACTTGAGAGCTGTCCTCCCATGGGTCTGGTATGGAAACAGATTTAGCAGTGGAAGATGCTAAACTGATGCAAGCTTTAGAATTAAAAAAAATCTCACTTGGTGGCCCCAATGGCATAGGAGGAGGCATGTTATGTCATTGAGAAGGAATGTCTGACTGCAGAATGACTGACGAGGGATGCTGTTACATCTTAGGTATCCACGGATGGTCTGGTGCTGACACAGAGCAATGCAGAAAGCCCTGCACTTGTCTTGGAGGTTGATATTTTGCAAGGTGGTGAATGGGGGGAAATGATACTCCTATGAGAATACAGTCAGGGAATGCACCTGGAAACAGTGCAAATACCATCCTTTCTAATGCTGAAATGGTTCTAGCCAATCATAGTTCTGTCAGTTGTATAGTTAAGCAGAAATACATGAACAAGCCTCAGGTGAAGCATGGTGACATGGTGGGTGCTGCTCCAGAAGTGCAGAGGCAGCATCAGTTAAGACCAATATGCAGGTCAGGGACTCACAAGCTGACTTGTGGAGGAAGAGGAATCCTCATCCCATGAAAAAGAATTGTTTGCTGCTGGATGAAGGAGATCCAAAGTTGGATCCACTTGGCTAGCACACATGAAAGATGAGGAAGAAGACCTCCCACCCTGGCTGCACTGCACAGACATGCCAATTTTGGGCAGGGTCAGGGGAAACAATCTGAATTACAGCTGTACCCAAATTCTGCTGCTACAGGGACTGGTAAAGATTTGGACACTATGCTGCATCCAGTTTCAGACAATAGATAGGGGCTTGAGAGACCCACTGCAGAGGACTTAATGCTACCTTCAGCTACTGTACATCAAGTGGTAGCAAGTAGAGTGCATGTTTTCTGAGGACAAGACAATACCCTCTATACCAATAGACAATAGACTGGTAACTGTCTTGGAAAAGGGGGCTATGGAGACTGGAAAAGATGACTGTGGGGAACAATCAATTGTAGAATAGGGGGCTGTTTCAGGGCATTATGTTGATATGGTGGGTGTGGGAAATATTCATACACACTCTGAAACAGAGGTAGTTTGTTCTTCAGGTATACAGGCGTCTACCATGCTTGGTTTGAGGTCACATGCTGCAAAGTATATGCCTACACTGAGTAATGTTGAACAAACTGCTACACTTGATTCAGATGTTGGGGAAATACTCTAAACTCCCTTTAACAAATCAATAGAAAGTTTTAAATCTCTGACTTGTTTACTTCTTGTGGGGATCCAGCCCAGAGAAGGAACGTGGTTCAACTTAGATACAGAGGGGGCCTTGATACACCACCAGACTGCCTCTATGTCACTAGGGTACTACTTAAAGATTCAGAGTGCTTTTTCACATCTGAAGTCTATGCTTAATTCATGTGGCTGGGGAGGTGAATTATGGCATCAGTTTTAAAACTGCAAACTCACTTTAGAGGTTTTGGTCTGAGTGTATCCAGTTGAAGGATACAGCACCTTGGGCCCCATTTGGACCACAGTGGGCTCAGGGAGGGTGAGGATGGTGGAACAGAGGCACACCCAGTCAGTTGTTCCACACCACAATCCATACACCATTCTGGGGGAGCATAGCTCCCCTATGGATGCACCCGCAGAGGAGACTAAGGAGGCTGAGGACAACTGTCACAAGGGAGGCCCACAGGAAGGAGGCAGAGGACACCACAAGGAAAGGAAGCAGCTCCTGGTGGGGGACTCAATAATTAGGGGGATAGAGCAGGGAAAACTGAAGTAAGGTGCCTGCCTGGTGCCATGGCTTGAGAGACAGGAAGCGCATCCTCAGGATCACGAGAACAGCTGCATGGGAGTCTGAGCTGGACGTCATTGTCCACCTAGGGACAAATGACTTGGCTAATCATGAGATTAGAGCAGTGCAGAAGTACTTTGTAGAGATTGGGGAGGGCCTAAGACAAGTAGCACACACAATATCCTTCTCTGAGTGCTGCCTGTCAATGGCATGAGTGAGGTGAGGGTACTTTGCACCATGCAGTTTAATGAATGGTTGGAAAAAATGGTGTGAGCACAGGGTTTGGCTTCATTAGGGACTGGGGTTCCACCTGAAGGGACACCAGCCTATACTGGCAGGATGGTCTGCATCTGTCCAGGAAGGGAACAAGTCTTTTGAGCAATCGGTCTAAATGCTTCATTGGCAAGCTTTTAAACTAGTCAAGGGGGGAGACACTGATAAGCAGCAGTAAAATCCCAGCCTCTCCCTACAAAACAGGGTACTAAATGAGAAAAAGACCGAAGTAGACAGGTCAGTGGAGGATGCTGCAAAAGAAGATAAAGCCATCAAAAAATGGAGAGCAATGAGTACCAATGCTCGTAGTCTGAGTAACAAGCTTCCTGAATTAGTGGCCTTGATGGAGGAGGAACATCTGGATAGCGTGGCAGTCACAGAAACATGGTACACACAAAACCATGACTGGGACATAAACATACCAGGATACACTGTCTACAGGAGGGACAGGGAGGGTAAAAGAGGAGGAGGAGGAGGAGTAGCTCTTTACATAAGGGAAGGAATCAAAGCAACAGACCAAAATGGAAAACAGGGAGGAGAAGAAGCACTGTGGGTAAATTTGGAGACCGGCAATGGCATCACAATCTGCACAGGGGTTGTATACAGACCCCCTTCTCAGGGGGAGGAAATGGACAAGGAAATGATAGAAAGAATACTTAGAATGGCAGAAAAAGGGGAGATATTGCTGATGGGTGATCTGAATATGCCAGATGTTAACTGGAATGCAGTTGCAGCAGCCACTTCAAAGAGTGGGGTTATTCTAGATGCCCTACAAGGGGCATGCCTTAGACAACTAGTATTGGAGCCCACTCAAGAGGGAGCAATCTTAGACCTGGTTCTCTCAAATGGAGATGAAGAGAGGATCACAGATGTAGAAGTGGGTAGCCATCTGGAACTAGCGACCATCGAACAGTATGGATTCTAATAAACACAGCAATAGAGTCAAGCCATACAAAGGCAAAAGTACTGGACTTTAGGAGGCTGACTTTGCCAAAATAGGTGAGTGCCTAAGGAATGCACTTGCTAATGGGCAGAAAGGAGGGGTGGAAGAACAATGGGGAATAATAAAAACTGCCATCACAGAGGTAACAAGCCTTTGTGTGAAGCAAATTAACAAAATGAAACGATGTAAGAAACCACTATGGTTCTCAAAGGAAGTGGCAGTGAAGGTTCAAGAGAAAAAGAAAGCATTCAGGAAGTACAAGGAATCACAGAAGGAGCAGGACAGGGAACTGTATCAGTTAAAGCAAAAGAAAGCTGGGAAGGCAGTCAGAACAGCAAGGCCCAAACCGAGGAAAAGATAGCCAACTCAGTTAAGAAGGGGATAAAACCTTTTATAGGTACATCAGGGAGCGAAGGAAGACCAAGGGAGGGCTAGTGAGGCTTAATAAAGAGGAGGGAGGGTGGGCAGAGGGTGACTGTGAAAAGGCAGAGATACTAAACAAATATTTTTGCTCAGTATTTACAAAGGAAGTGGGGAGGTACCTAAAACAAACAGTAGAAACACTCTGGATACAGAAGTTGATACCAGCCCATTTACAGAAGAAAGGGTTCTGAAAGAACTCTTAAAACTGAAGGTGGACAAAGCAATGGGGCCTGATGGGATTCATCCCAGAATTCTAAAAGAACTAAGGGTAGAACTAGTGACACCACTGACTACTCTCTTTAACAAATCATGGGAGGATGGGGTGGTACCCGAGGACTGGAGGAGGGCAGATGTGATTCCCCTTCACAAAAGTGGGAGCAAGGCAGAAGCAGAAAACTACAGACCTGTTAGTTTAACCTCAGTGGTAGAAAATGATGGAATCACTCTGAAGGAAAGAATTGTTGAGTATCTAGAGGCCAGAGGGCTCAGGACCCAAGGCAGCATGGATTCACAGTGGGAAGGTCTTGCCAGACAAATCTAATAGATTTCTTTGACTGGGTGACCAAAGTAGTAGATCAGGGAGGGCTGTGGACATGGCTACCTAGACTTTAGCAAGGCATTTGACACAGTCCCACACAAAAGATTAACATACAAGTTAGCCAGCCTGGGAGTGGGTCCCAAGATGACAGCCTGGGTAAGGATTGGCTGAAGAATAGGACACAGAGAGTATTAGTAAATGGAGTCCACTCTGAAGAAGGGGGTTACTAGTGGGGTACATGCAGGGTTCAGTATTAGGACGGGTCCCTTCAATGTCTTTATAAGAGACATTGCAGAGGGACTGGGAGAAAAGATGTCTCTTTGCAGATGACACAAAGATCTGCAACAGAGTTGATGCACAAGGTGGGGTGGAAAGGATGAGAAGGGACTTGGCAAGGTTAGAGGAATGGTCAAATGTATGGCAGCTTAGAGTCAATGCTAAGAAGTGCAAGGTAATGCACCTGGAAAACAAAAACCCAGGGGAAGAGTACACAATGGGGGGTGAGATACTAACAACAACAAAAATGGAAAGGGACCTGGGGGTAGTCATATCAGATGACCTAAAGGTGGGCAAGCAATGTGAGAGGACAGCAAGGAGGGCTAGGGGGATACTGAGATGCATAGGGAGAGGCATCACCAGTAGAAAACAGGAAGTTATTATCCTTCTATACAGACAGTTGGTGAAATCCCATCTGGAGTACTGAGTGCAGTTCTGGAGACCCAATCTCCGCAAGGACATAGACAGGATGGAGGCTGTCCAGAGGGGGCAACTAAAATGGTGCAGGGTCTGCACAGGAAGACATATGAAGAGAGACTTAAGGAGCTGAATATGTATAGCCTAGAGGAAAGGAGGGAGAGGGGGACATGATAAAAACTTTCCAGTATCTCAAGGGAATCAACAAAGTCCAAGAGGGTAGCATCTTTCAAAAAAAAAAGGTGTGCAAGAACAAGGGGGCACAATTTGAAGATAGAAGGGGGGCGGCTCAGAGGTAATTTAAGGGAGCATTTTTCACAGAGAGGGTTGTGGATGCATGGAACAGACTTCCAGAGGAGGTTGTGGAGTCAAAAACAGTGGTGGAATTCAAGCATGCATGGGACAGTCATAAGGCAATTCTAGGGGGTGGGGGTAGGAAGAAATAGGCTGCTGGTTAACTAGGATCTGCAGCTTATCCAATAGGTAGGGAAATGGGCAGACTGGGTGGGCCAAGCGGTCCTTATCTGCCATCAAAATCTATGTTTCTATGTTTCTATGGGAGGATGGGGTGGTACCTGAGGACTGGAGGAGGGCAGATGTGATTCCACTTCACAAAAGTGGGAGCAGGGCAGAAGCAGGAAACTACAGACCAGTTAGTTTAACCTCAGTGCAAATAGGATGCTGGGATGTATAGGCAGGGGCATCACCAGCAGGAAAAGGGAGGTCATAATTCCGCTATACAAGACACTAGTGAGGCCCCACCTGGAGTACAGTGTACAGTTCTGGAGACCATACCAACGTAAGGACATAGACAGGTTAGAGGAGGTTCAGAGGAGGGCAACAAAGATGGTGCATGGATTGCATCACAAGTCCTATGAAGACAGGTTGAAGGAACTGAACATGTACTCCCTGCAGGAGAGGAGGGAGAGAGGGGATATGACAGAGACATACAAGTATCTTACAGGGAGGAACAGGGTGCAGGAATACACTATTTTTAAGCGAAAAAGAAGTTCCAGGACTAGAGGCATGGGATGAAGTTGGAGGAGGATGATTCAGGGAAACATGAGGAAGAATTTCTTCATAGAGCGGGTGGTGGACAAGTGGAACACCCTGCCAGAGGAAGTGGTGGGGGCTGAAACAATCACAGGATTTAAGAATGCATGGGATAGACATAAAGGAATTCTGGAGGTCAGGGGTAAGGGGCAACAGACTTCTAGGAAAACATAAACTGAACTTACAAGCTCAAATGGGCAAACTGGGTGGGCCATAGGCCCTTATCTGCCGACACTGTCTATGTATCTATGATAGGGAAAATGATGGAATCACTTCTGAAGGAAAGAATTGTCGATTATCTAGAGGCTAGAGGGACACAGGACCCAAGGCAGCATGGATTCACAGCAGGAAGGTCATGCCAGACGAATCTAATAGATTTTTTTGACTGGGTGACCAAAGTAGCAGATCAGTGAGGGGCTGTGGACATAGCCTACCTAAACTTTAGCAAGGCATTTGACTGAGTCCCACACAAAACATTAATATACAAGTTAGCCAGCCTGGGAGTGGGTCCCAAGAAGATAGCCTGGGTAAAGAATTGGCTGGAGAATAGGACACAGAGGGTAATAGTAAATGGAGTCCACTCTGAAGAAAGGGGGGTTACTAGTGGGGTGCCGCAGGGTTCAGTATTAGGACGGTCCTCTTCAATGTCTTTATAAGCGACATTGCAGAGGACTGGAAGGAAAGTATGTCTTTTGCAGATGACACAAAGATCTGCAACAGAGTTGATACACAAGGTGGGGTGGAAAGGATGAGAAGGGACTTAGCAAGGTTAGAGGAATGGTCAAATGTATGGCAGCTTAGATTTAATGCTAAGAAGTGCAAGGTTATGCACCTGGGAAACAAAAACCCAGGGGAAGAGTACACAATGGGGGTGAGATACTAACAACAACAAAAATGGAAAGGGACCTGGGGGTAGTCATATCAGATGACTTAAAGGTGGGCAAGCAATGTGAGAGGGCAGTAAGGAGGGCTGGGGGGATACTGGGATGCATAGGGAGAGGCATCACCAGTAGAAAACAGGAAGTTGTTATCCCTCTGTACAGACAGCTGGTGAGACCCCATCTGGAGTACTGTGTGCAGTTCTGGAGACCCAATCTCTGCAAGGACATAGACAAGATGGAAGCTGCCCAGAGGAGGGCAACTAAAATGGTGCAGGGTCTGCACCAGAAGACATATGAAGAGAGACTAAAGGAGCTTAATATGTATAGCCTCGAGGAAAGGAGGAGAGGGGGACATGATAGAAACGTTCAAGTACCTCAAAGGAATCAACAAAGTCCAGGAGGGTAGCATCTTTCAAAAAGAGGTGTGCAAGAACAAGGGGCACAATTTGAAGACAGATGGGGGCGGCTCAGAGGTAATGTAAGGAGTATTTTTCACAGAAGGGTTGTGGATACATGGAACGGCCTTCCGGAGGAGGTTGTGGAGTCAAAAACAGTGGATGAATTCAAGCATGCATGGGACAGCCATAAGGCAATTCTAGGGGGTTGGGGTAGAAAGAAGTAGGCTGCTGGTTAACTAGGATCTGCAGCTTATCCATTAGGTAGGGAAATGGGCAGACTGGGTGGGCCAAGCGGTCCTTATCTGCCGTCCAATTCTATGTTTCTATGTTTCTATTTATTGCCATACCGCTGATCAAACCAGCAATTAAAGTCATCACTATACTATTCCAAAATGAGGATATTAATGTTAATGACATATTATACTGGTTACGTCAAAAATGTGATGCCCTGGAAAGACCAGAAAGACCAGATCCTATCATAGATACTGAATTTATGTGGGTGGTAG
The DNA here is from genome assembly GCA_016271365.2 of Neoceratodus forsteri. NCBI lineage: Eukaryota > Metazoa > Chordata > Ceratodontiformes > Ceratodontidae > Neoceratodus > Neoceratodus forsteri. The sequence goes on along the minus strand of CM057458.1, from coordinate 624,122,003 downwards.
GGTGGAAGTTTTGGGTAAACTGCTTCTGTCTGACCAGGAAATTCTACATCTTCCCAGTAGTTTTCTCAGCAGTGTTAACATTAGAAGGGATTGTGGCCTGTTGTTCTACCAAGGCCAACTGAAATTGTGCCATCAGTGCAGGTCCAAGATATATCTTAGCAACACTTGTGGGAGCTCTCATTGTAGCCTCTGTTTAGAGTATGGTCATGACTGCTACCACTGCTTTAAACCCATCAAATGCAATCTGTGTGAAGACACAAGTCACACATACAATGTACATATGCAGCCCATAACAGAACTACTGAGCTGCATCAGGTTAATTCAATCACTATGGCACAATAGAAAGGGTCAGACACAGCCTTTCTGCAGAAACAAACAGGCCTTTCCCCTTCCCCAGAACCAAGGCAGACTGATTCTGAGAAGGTAGAAGATCCAGAAAGTACAGAAGAGAACAGACCCCAGCCATCACAGGTGGTGTAATCAGTTACACTAGTAGCATACATGCACCTTGAACCTTCTTTTGAATTGAAGACTGCTGCTCCAACTTTGGATTTACCTGTTGGACCGATGATAGCACCCCAAGAGAATGAGATTACTTCCCAGGATACAGAGAGGCCTTTGGCTGAGACATCTGTCAAGGTATCTCCTCCATAGGAGGACACTTAGGAAGACTCCACAGAGAAAATGCTTCCCCTACCCCCTCTTCCACTTCCACCCTAGAAGGAATGTTCTACTATGGTGGCAAACAGAAAGAGGTGCAGGCATAGACAAACAACAAAAGTTAAGGTGCCTGAAGCTCCCAAGGTAACACCCACACCTGTCAGGAACAGATTTGCTGCTTCCGTGGAACTAGGTAATGGGATGATACAGAGGTTTAGGAAGATTCAGAAACCTCTTCTCTTTGGTGCCCATGACTTTTAGATATGTCCTTATTCCCCTTCCCCAACACCTACTTTACCTGTTTTTAAAATTGTTCAGGCTTTCATAAGTGTTTACTATGTGTTTTAAGCTGTTGTTAATGCACTTGTCTTCCAGTCTATTGTTAAGTGTTTTCTACAGCCATATAATTAATATAAATGAAGTAATGACCAATGAGATTGAAATTGTAATTGTGATGTCATAGTGAATGTCAGTTGCTGTTGTACTATTTATTTTATGTCTCAGTATGTGCACATCAGCCTTTGATAAAGGACTGCTAGAGTCTGAAATGCGTCGGGCATGTGCAGACTTTGTTCTGTTTCATTCCCAGCATTGGATTTTAATAAATATTTATTGTTTTTTCATAAGCTGCAGAGTCTAGAATAATTGGTTTTGTGAGCACCTGGCCTCCAGTTTGTGTTGATCTTGCCTTTTGCAATGAGCACCACTATCCCAGTGTGCATCTTTTGTGTCTGAAAGCCTTTACTCTCCCTTCCTTTTTGCAAGAATTGTCTTCAGACCAAGGAGTCTCACTATCTGAGACTTTTTTCTCAAAAAAGGTAGAACTCACTCACAAAATAAGTAATGTATTTTAAATGGGGGTTTGTGCTAGCCTCTTTTTTCATCATGACTGATGCTGTTTCTTCCCTGATGTAAGTCTCTCTCAGAATGTAAACAGCATTAAGAATTATAGGAAAAGGGTAAAGTTTCACAATCAAAAATATTATAGCAAATGGGTTGTTCTTTTTGGTCTGCCGGAATACATACTTGTGATAGTGTGGCAGTAATGTTTAGGTGCTATGATTTTTCAGTATCTAGAATCTTGTAAGCCACTTGGGTGTGGTACGTTATGTGAGGGCAGGCATTAAAGTGACAGTGATACAGGGAATACAGGTGCAGCAGAGGTATTGAGTGTCATCCTAGAGATAGGGAACGGAATTTCTATTCACACTGGTGTGATCTACATGCCTCTAGCACAGGGGGAGGAGTTAGCTAAGGTATGATGAAAGCCACTGGCAAGATGGCAGAAAAGGGGGAGGTGCTGTTGGTAGGGGCGCTTCAATCCTTCGGATATAGATTGGAGCCTCCCAGCTGTGGCTTCGGCTAGAAGTAGGGAAATCTTGAACTCCCTGCAGAAGGCATTCCTCTGGCATGTAGTCAGTTAACCCACTTATGATGTGGCAATACTGGAACTGGTACTCACCAACAGGGACAGTGTTGTAGATGTCAATGTAGGGGGGGGCATCTGGGGACTAGCAATCACCATACAGTGTGGTTCAATACAAGGACAGCTGCAGATTCAAACCACACAAAGGCGAGGGTCATGGACTTCAGGAGGGCAGATTTTAAAAAGATGGGTGAATGCCTCAGGGATGACCTGGCAGAGGGAGATTGGGTATGGTGGAGGAACAGTTGGGGTAACTAAAAAGGACCATAGTGAAGGCAACAAATCTCTACCTCAAGTAATGAAGCAAAAGAAAAATAGACTACTATTGTTCTTGAAAGATGTGGTGGAAAAAGTAAAAGCTAAGAGGGTAGCAAACAGAAGGTACAAGGAGATGCAGAATGATTACAATAGGGAGGTATGCCAGAGGAAACAGAGGGAAGCAGAGAGAGCACTAAGGAGCATAGTGGTGTAAACTGAAGAAAGAATAGCTAAGGAAGTTACAAAAGGGGTCAAGACATGTTTTACATATGTAAACAAGAAAAGGGAAGAAGAGGGGTGGGATTGTAAGGTTAAGAACAGAAGGATAGGGCTGTTCAGGGGGAACAGGAAAAGGCAGACATCTAGAACAAATAATTTTGTTCAGTGTTCACAGAGGACAGAGACAGAGAGGTGAAACAAAAATGTGACAGGAGTATTGGAAGTAGGTGGACACTAGTTCATTTTCAGAATAGAAAGTCCAGAAGGGACTCCCAAATCTGAAAGTGGACAAAGCAATGGAGTCAGATGGGGCCCAGTCAAGGGTATTGGAGGAATTCAGGAAGGTACTGGCTGCACCTCTGATGGTCCTGTTTAACAGCTCATTGGAAACTGGAGTGGTCCTGAAAGCCTGGAGGAGGGCAGATGTTGTCCCACTTCACAAATTTTGTAGCAGGGAAGAGGCTAGAGATTTTAGGCCAGTCAGCCAGATTTCGGTATGGGAAAGGTAATGAAACCTCTGTTGAAATAAAGGATTGTGGAATATCTTGAATCCAGTGGGTTACAGGACCCGAGGTAGCATAGGTTCACTGAGGAGGTCATGTCAAACAAATCTGGTAGATCTCTTTGACTGAATGACCAAGGATCTAGAGCAGGGTGGAGCGGTGGATGTAACCTACCGAGATTTCAGTAAAGTGTTCAACACAGTTCCACATAGAAGACTAGTAAGCAAGCTGGGTTGCTTAGGAGTGGGTCCACAAGTGCTAAACTGGGTAAGAAATTGATTAAGGGACAAGAAGCAGAGAATTGTGATAAATGGAGCTCACTCAGAGGAAGGAAGGGTGGCCTGTGGGGTGCCTGAGGTATCAGTGCTGGGACTGGTCCCCTTTAATGAGTTTTTAAGTGACATTGCAAAGGAGCTGGAAGGGAAGGTCTTTCTCTTTGTGGATGACACCAAAATCTGCAATAGGGTGGACACTCTAGGAGGGTGGAAAAGAATGAGCAGTAACCACTGAAAACTCAAGGAGTAGTCAAGGGTATGGCAGCTGAGTTTCAATGTGAAAAAGTGCAAAATAATGCATGCACTTGAGGCACAGAAACCCAGGGGCAGAGTACTAAATGGGAAGCTGGTAGTGATGATCGCCAAGCAGGAAAGAGACCTGGGGTGATCATATTTGATGACCTAAAGGTGGCCAGGTGGTGCAACAAGGCAGTTGGGAGGGCAGGTGGGATGCTGGGGTGCATTGGGGGAGGTATCGCCAGCAGAAAGAGGGAGGTGGTGTTGCCTCTATATAGATCACTGGTAAGAAACCACCTAGCATACTGTGTCCAGTTCTTGAGACCACATCTCAGAAGGGACATAGGCAGAGTGGAAGCAATCCAGAGAAGGGAAACCAAAATAGTACAGGGTCTGCATCCGAAGCCATATGAAGAGATATTCATGGACCTAAATATGTACATCCTGGAAGAGATGAGAAAGAAAAGAAATAAGATAGAGACCTTCAAATACCTCATGTGGGTAAACAAGGTGCAAGAGGAAAGTATTTTTCAGAAAAAAATGTGCTCGAGGACAAAAGGGCATGATAAGAAGCTGGAGAGGGTAGATTCAGGAGTGATGTGAGGAAGTACTTCTTCACAGAAACAGTGGTGAATTCTTGGAAATCTTCCAGCAGAGGTGGTAGGGGCAAAGACTGTGGTGGAGTTCAAGAAGGCATGGGATAGGCTTCAGGGAGTCTTGGTGAAAGGGAAAGGGGGTGAATGGGTCAGAGATCAAGTGGGATCTATGATTATACTGCAGGCAGAGAAAAATGGACAGACTAGGTGGGTCAAGCGGTCCTTATCTGCTGACAAATTCAATACTTCTATGTTTCACACCAGGTCGGGTATTAGTGCAGGATTTACTTTATGACAACATTCAGTACAGACCAATATGCGTGTATGTCCCTCAAACAAAAGTAGCACGTACTGAAGTTTTTAAGGAACTCCAACCCTTCCTTCATACATCTAAGATAGTAATAATGAAACGGAATTTCAATTGTGGTACTTCTGTCACAGATAGAGGACTGCAGACAAATAAATTGTTTTGTGATTATGTACAATTAGTCAGGGATGGTAACCACTGATGACTTACCAGATGCATACTATGAGTTCCATTTGGAAGGGGGATATTTATACAAGGCTCCAAAGCCACAAGAATTGATAATGTTTTCTATATCAAAAGCTGGGGTGCAGCTTATACAGGATTCCATAACACCTATGGAAATTTCAGATCATTCCATGTTGTCTTATACCCTATCACTCAGCCCATCTCATACAATGGGGCTTGGACGGTGGAAGCTTAATGAGGGGATGTTAACTGATCCACTGCTGCAAAAGAAATGTTATAGACTTTTTACCACATGAAGTTTTGCACTATAGCTCTATGATGATTTAACAGCCTGGTGGGGGGGCCACAAAAAAGGGCTTTAAGGCTTTTTTTCTTAAATTCTCAAAAGTAAAAGTTAAAACTCAGTATATTGAATATTTGAAGCTATGTTCACAATTGTATATGTTAATCGTGGCCTCTATACATTTTAAGACCTATGTGACCCAGATTAGGAATTATGGCTTCCAAATGAGGAAGATATGATACGATAAGGCTGTATCATTAAAAAGTGAGACACAGTTTGGTACTCAAAATACAAAACAGGTTTTATCCCTTTAGACAATGTAAAAACTGGACTAATAGAAGGATTATGTCTGTATTATCAGAAGAAGGTAAAAAAGTGATGGATAACGAGAGTTTAATCCAGATAGCGCAGACACACTTTTCCACATCTTTTGGTACAAAAGCTGACATATACAGGATTTTTGGATACCTTGGGCTGGATTCTGAAAACACTCTGAAGGTGCAAAATCATCCGCAAGTCCCCAAATGTTTTGCAGTTGTGGAAGAAAAAGGGGAAATTGCGCTGAGAGGTATACACAAAACTTTCACAGCTGCAGACAAAATACACTATGGACTGCAGAAAAAAAGAGCAGCTTCAGAAGTTCCTGAGGGAAAAAAATCCATTGAAAAGTATGGTATATCCACTTAAAGGCTATTCTCAGCCAGTGTTTTTTCTGCAGTTTTGGAAAAAATGTTGCACACATGCTGCACCAAAGAGAGTGAGGCGTAACTCTCGCTGAGCAAAATTCAGTGTATCAACAACTGAGATACAATTATAGTGGAGGTTCAGGCACCTAGCAACAGCAAACCAGTGTGTGTATAATAATGTTAGTTGTTACAACAAAAATAGCACACATTTCATTGAAAGGCAACAAACCACAACCACTAGACTCAGTGTAACCCATAAAGGGGCCCTACAGGCAGTAGAGGCAGAGCTGGTAACAGCCTACAATGAGTGCTACTGAAGCAGGCAGCATAAACACTCCAAGGAAAGACACAACCATCAATTCCACCATCATTTTCAGACAGCTACTGTGGTGCATGGTTCTGCTGGTACCAGTGGTACTACAGTGGTCCCAGCCAAGGGACTGGCTGGTGGTCTCTCTGTGAGTACTTTCTGCTGCATATATGGCAAGATTGACAAAGTCTGCTGCTCCAGTTAATATGGATCACCTGTTGTTGTGCCTGCTGAGCCTTTTCCTCAGCTGTGGATCCACACTTGAGAATTTTCAGCAGCTGCGGAAAAAAAAGTTGGAGATTTTCAGCACTTGCAGAATTTCACTTCTTGCCTGTTTTGCAATTTTCAGCAAATGTGGAAATGTTCTTTGTGAATATTTCACAACTAAATATCTGCAGTGCTACTAACCATTTTTCTACATATATGGAATTGTTGGCTCTCTTTGAGAATCCAGCCCCTTTTCTCTGCCCCAGTTACCCAAATCTGTTCAGCAGAGTATGTGCCATCCTATTTCAGTTATGGAAGGTACTAAATCAGTAGCTACTTTAAGAAACAACAATGCCCCTGGGATAGATGGGCTGTCCTCAGGTTTCTTTAAACTTTTTGTGGAAACACTAAACCTCATTTTGATGAATTTTCTAATCAGTTATTAGAAACCAATACACTTTCAGGAGGGATGCTGGAGGCTCTGCTGATCTTTATATTTAAAAAGGTGGACAGGAAAAATATAGAGAAGTGTCAACCTTTGAGTTTGCTTAATGCCAATGTGAAACTTTAGCTAAAAGTTTGACTACCAGACATCTCAGCATGCCAGAGTACCTAATAAGTCAGCAATAATATTGTGCTCTTCCTAATCTGTCTATAACAGATAAGTTGATATTATTAAGAGCGATTTATGAAAGGGGTATGAGGTGATGGACTGCTGGTTGCATGTTGTCAGTAGACCAAGCGAAAGCCTTTAATAGAATATCACATGACTATCCTTTTGCAGTATTATGACAGTATTGTATTTCCCCCAGTGTTCAAAGACTGGATACTGTTGCTATATTCAGAACCAACAGTCTTATTGGTGGTAAATGAACAGAAGGTCTCAAAGTTACCAATGTCAAGAGGTGTTAGGCAGGGGTGCCCCTTGAGCCCCCTGTTATATACAGTATGTTGCATCTTGGTCCCCTCCTTAGAATTTTGGAGTTATGGCCAGAAATCCGGGGAATTGCAACAGGTAATGCACATCAGGAAATAATTACATTAGCATATGCTGATGATATTTGCTATTGTTAAGAGATGTAGTATCAGGCTTGGTGGCAATTAATGTGCTACAAATCTTTTCTAGGACATAAGGATCAAAGATCAATTATGGGAAGAGGCATGACTTGGAACTAGGTAACATGGCTTGGCCAGAACCCCCGTGTGTAGGCAATATTATTTTGGAGGATGCCCATATTAAAATAATGGGACTACTCCTTGAAAGCAAGGACCTAGGGTTACTTAATTGTGAATCTGTTTGAGGGAAGCAGCCTGGAAAGTCTCTCAATGGAAGACGTAGACTTTGTCTAAGGTTAAAAGAGTTTTGGTTATCAAGACTATTAATCCCTATTTTTTTTTATATGTTAGCTCAGTATTGCCTCCTCTGATACAAATGGAGGCATGTTAGTTTAGCCTGTTCTTTCAAATGGTGTGTGGGAGTAGGCTGAATCCAGTTAAAAGACAGTTGAGTTATAAGGCAGTCACTAAAGGTGGTCTTGTGACGGTGCATCCTGTTATTTTCCTTTTTAGTATATTTGTGCATAGGAACTTTGGGCCAGTGCTGTCCAATTCATAGAAATTGTGGGAACCTTTACTTAACCATTAGTTAATTGATATATTGCCAGCCTGGTGGGTGGGTCAGTTGCAGGGTTTCAAATTCCCACCAAAGGCTCTTCTTGAGTATATTATAATGACTTTTAAAGAAATTAAGAATGTGGAATGTTGCTCCTATCCAGATCCAACAAAACGCCTGGAAGCAATCACATGATAAAATACTAGACCCTATAATAGATCCCAAGGTAAAATGTTCTGGATGTCATCCAGGTAAGGATACCACACAACCTACTGATAAACATCTTCCTTGATATGCTTGGGATATTGTATGCTTTCCTGTCATGGGAGGTTGAGTGTGAAAAACACTCACAAGCACAAAAGCATTAAGGAATGAAACTGTACAGGGCCTAGCTGCTCTGAGATCCTTGAAAAACAAGAACATTTGTTCATTAATTGCCCATATGCTTAAGGATTTGGGGCAAATCTAGCTAATAAGTTACAGCTAATAAGTAACAAACACCTCTTTTTTAACTTTGAAGTATGAAGAATTAGTGCTGGGGATTATATTAGGTCAGTGGTCCAAGTAACATAAAATCACACTTTGGCTTGTATTTGCTTTGTTGAAATATCACTTATGGCAAGCACAGTGTTCATTTAGTGCCCAGCAAAAGATAGTTGATTACGGGGATGTACTCAGCAGAGTTAAAAATGGCTTCTTGACAGTATATAAATAATCATGATCATACTGGCAAATCAAGAAAAAATGGAAAGGCACAATGGAAAGCTGTGCTGCTAAGTTTGGGTTGGTGATGTGAGCAAGATGGCAGCTCTGCTGTTCTGCGATCTCTGAGTGTGCTATGCTGCTCCCAACATTTTTATTTTTTATCTTATTTTCATTTACTAGCGCTCTAGTTTAGTTTTATGAGTTGTGTTTGAATCTATACTTTATGTTTTATTTCATTTTCAATTTTGATTTTTCCAGGCAGTGTAGAGTCCGTTTGTTGTAGCAGTCTCCTGGCGTCCCATTTTCCCCAATTCTGCCAAGTGAAGGCATCCACTTGCGACAGTGCGGTCCTTTTGTTGCTTGAAGAGGACTGACACCACGAGTTAGGGGACCAGTTTTACTATCTTGGGACATTGTGCAGCGGAGCGGAGCAGAGGATTGGAAGGGAGGAATCCGATTGTAACTGAGGACGAAGGAGTAGTTTGTTTGGAGGTTTCGCCACCTCCTGGAGAGTCCGTTTGCTGTAGCAGTCTTTTGGTGTCCCGGTTTCCCCAACTCTGCCAAGTGCAGGCATCCACTTGTGACAGTGCAGTCCTTTTGTGGTTTGAAGAGGACTGATACCCTGAGTTAGGGGATAAGTTTTACTATCCTGGGACACTGCAGCAGAGTGGAGTGGAGGATTGGAATGGAGGAATACGACTGCAACTGAGAACTGAGGAGCTGTTTGGAGGTTTCGCCGCCTCCTGGATTTACCTGCTCGTGAGTGGGGACCTGTTCTATCGGTGTGTGAATTCGTGCTCAGCTCCCCTGTCTTTGGGAAGAAGAGAGCTTGGAGAAGTAAGATCCTGAACTTTTTTAGGGTCCCTGCTTGTGGCCAGTGGGATGCACTTCGGACACCTGTCCTCCTGAAGGTGGTGGGCCAGGAGGGTGCTGCTATTTGGCGGCAGGCCTCCTGGCACTTCTGATCTGCACTGGAACAGCTGGAGAGCTGACCAGGAGGTGGTAAGGTCGGAGGTGAGGCGGGTTGTTCCTGGGGTGAGTCCCTGGTGCAGGCAGTGGTTCCACTAGTCCTTTTTCTTCCTTTGATTTAATCCTAGACGACTACAACAAAGTAAGACCTCTGCTTGTTAAATTTATTTTACACTGCTGCTGCCTAATTTACTTAGCGGTGGAGTTCATTCTGGTGGGGTTTTTCCAAGGATACAATTTGGGGTGTGATACTTCGTGGTGGTGAGAGCCCATGAAGGATTGCTAACTGTACTGTACCTTTGTTAACTGCTCCTGGATACGCCTACCATAGTATATCATTGTATCTTTGAAGGTCTCCTCCTGTGCTGACCCCACCTGGGTGGTGAGAGTTCCCTGGCGGGTTTGAACTGGGGGAGCACCTTTAGGATTTCTGCCTTAATTCTAACCTGCGTTCTCCTGGTTATTGGATCCATGGAGTGAGAGTCTGTGGCCCCATATTTGGACATTTTGGCTGTGGAAGGTGGGAGCTCCACTGTCCTTAAAAGACTTTTTAGAATTCATATGGACTGGATATTGTTGTTAATTAATTATTGCTGTTATTGTTTGTTTATTTAGGTTTTTTGATTGTGTAGTTTAATTTATGCTAAGTAGACTTGTTTGTTAAGTCTTGTTTTATTTATGATTTAGCTTTTTCTTGAGTTATTTTTATTGATTTTTAATTTTGTATTGTGTTCTGATTTTATTTTATTATAGGGAGATTTTATATTATTGTCACTGGCTCCATGTCTGAGGATGATGATATATATTGTTATTCCACCCCACCGTCATGCACTATTCATCCACCGCTCTTCGTGCCCTCTGCCCTTTCTTTCCCCTCCCATTGCTTTTCCCTATCTACCAACATTGTAGGGCCTTGGGAATTGCTCGTGGGGGGTTTTGGAGGGGCCGGGGGGCATGAACAGCGGTGGATGGATGAGGCGGGTGCTCGCATCTGAGTGGTTAAGTCCTGAAGATGCCCTGGAGCGAAATGGAGTGCTGAATGTGGATCTTCCTGTTTGGTCTCCATACCCAAGGGCACCACCTCGGTAAATGGTGGGTAGGTGGTTGGGGTGTCCCAGGAGTCCTATCCAACCCGGGCGGTGTTGTGCAATGCCAGGTCCATTGTGAACAAGACTGCCATTGTAGCAGACTTGGTGGGCACAGCGGACCTGACTTGCATCACCGAAACCTGGCTGGATAGTAGTGCTGGCCCAGTACTTGAGGCAGCAGTTCCAGCTGGGTATTCGGTGATACACTGCCCAAGATTGGATCACAGGGGTGGGGGGGTTGCGGTCTGTTTTAAGACTGAATTGGATCTCCCTAGTGTTCCAGTGGAGGAGACCAGATCCTTTGAATGTGTCGTAGTGGCAGGTGGAGGCTATAGGATAGCTCTCGTTTATCGTCCACCCGGTGACAAGAAGCTATTCCTTAAGGAAGTGGCGGACTTCGTCGTTGACCTGGTATTTGAGTCGTCCAGGTTGATGGTGCTGGGTGACTTTAATGCCTGGATCGACGACAAACTCTCACAATTTAGTCAGCACTTCCTCCAATTGATGTGTTCATTGGGCCTCTCAGAGGTGGTTACCTCTGCCACTCATAAACACGGCCATTCGCTGGATCTGGTCTTCCTGCTAGGGATGGAGGCCTCCGATGTGGGGGTGGAACCTGAATGATGGTCTGACCACCACACTGTGAGATTCAATTTTTGCACCCCCCTGCGTAGGCCTACCCCTGTGGAGATGGTCAAGTACCGCCCTTTACAGGATGTTATTCCTGAAGGCCTAATTGCAGTTCTTGACATATCAGAACTTTCTGGGATGAGCTCTAATGCTGAAGTGCTGGTACTAGCCTATAATAAGGCTGTTACCACTGCTTTGGATTTAATTGCTCCCACCCATGTGCGTCCTCTCTCCCTTCACCCTCGATCCCCCTGGTTTGATCGGGATCTGAGGAAGATGCGGCGACTAGGACGCAGGTTGGAGAGGTTCTGGCGAAAATCTGGCTTAGATGCTGACCATCTTGACTCCTAGAGCATTATAAACTCTATCAGTCGGCAATTACTCATAAGAAGGTAGTATTCCTGTCCGGAGAAATTGCTGCTGCACAGAATCGACCAGCCCAGCTCTTTCTAACTGTATACAGGCTGTGAAACCCAGCCTGTCTGCAGGTTCGTCGAGCCTTTTCACAAATGCAGTGTGAGGAGCTTGCTTGATTCTTTGCAGATAAGGTGGCCGACATCAGGGCCGAGACTCACACCGCACTCTTCATGGGAGTTGCGATGGTCCAGCCTACAGTTACAAGCACCCCGTCTGCCTGGAGTTCCTTCGAAAGGCCGGAAATCGAAGATGCTATGAGGATTGTCCAGGGTATGCGTACCACAAGCTGTAGTTTAGACCCGGGCCCCACTGGCCTGATTATGGGCTGTGATGAGGTTATCATCCCGGTTCTAGCTAGGATAGTCTGGTGCTCTTTAGACTCTGGTGAATATCCCTGCTCCCTGAAGGAAGCGATGGTGACACCAGTGTTGAAAAAGGCTTCTCTGGACCCAGACTCCCTAGCCAACTACAGACCTATCTCAAACCTCCCCTTTGTTGGGAAGGTAATCGAGAAAGTGGTGGCAGCCCAGCTAGACAACCATTTATCCATCCATAACATCTACGACCCTCTTCAATCAGGTTTTCAAAAGAGGCATAGCACTGAGACTGTGCTGGTTCGGGTGCTCAATGATCTCCTGATGGTGAGAGACCAGAAAAAATGGTCCATTTTGGTCCTTCTGGATTTGTCAGCAGCATTTGACACCGTAGACCATGGGGTGTTGCTTGAGTGCCTGAGATGCATCTGTGGGTTGTCGGGTTTAGTACACAGATGGTTTACCTCCTTCCTCACAGGTAGAACCCAGAGGGTGGAATCGGGGATATTTTCCTCTGATCCTACTGCTCTGACCTGTGGGGTGCCTCAGGGCTCTGTGCTGTCCTCCATGTTGTTTGCGATGTATATGCTTCCCCTCGGAGATATTGTAAGATGATATGGGCTGGAGTGTCATTGTTATGCCAATGATACCCAGCTCTATCTGCCTTTTGCACCTAACCAGAATAGAGCACTCTCAGTGTTCAACAACTGTCTCCGTGAGATCCAGGGTTGGATGAGGTCCAGCTGGTTGAAATTGAATTCAGGGAAGACGGAGGTGATGGTTGTGGATCCTGGCCGCTGGACTGAGGGGCTGGGGGCAAATCATGCCTCAGGTTTATTCCTGGGGGATGTCGAGCTCCCTGCCTCTGAATGGGTGCGAGACCTGGGGGTGATCCTTGACGATCAGCTGACATTGCGTGCGCAAGTGTCGGTGGTTGTTAAAGGTATCCTTTTACCATCTTAGGAACATCGCTAGGATCAAACACCTTGTTCCATCTGGTGACCTGCCTACTCTGATCCACGCCTTTGTGACCTCTCATTTGGACTACTTCAATTCCCTTTACTTTGGGCTTCCTGGGGTTGATATCCGCCACTTGCAGCTAGTGCAGAACTCAGCGGCCCGGTTGTTAATGGGGACTTCACGTTCTTCCCATATTACACTGGTGCTGCGGGATCTGCACTGGCTGCCGGTTCAGAGGCGGACCACCTTTAAAGTCAGATTACTGACATATAAAGCCCTACACGGCCTGGGCCCTGATTACCTGAAAGATCTTCTGGTGCCTTACCTTCCGGCGCGACCACTCCATTCAGACAACGAGGAGTTGCTAGAGATTCCGAGGGTTGTCTTAAAATCTTCCGGAGTCCGAGCCTTTAGTTTTGTGGCACCGACCCTCTGGAATTCTCTACCCCGTTGGATTAGAGAGTGCATGATGGTGGAGGGTTTTAAAAAAGGCTTAAAATCCTTCTTATGGATAAAGGCATTTGGAGGTGATATGGATATTAATTAATGCTGTGTATTTTAACTTGGATTTTAATTTGTTTTATGATGTTTTTATGATTGTCATTTTATTGTAATGCGCCTTGATTTTAGAAAGGCACAAAAGAAATAAAGTTTATTATTATTATTAATGTCACTAGGGAGCAACTAGGGAAACTCAAGCACAAGATTGGGGAAGAAATGTTTCCATGTAGATTGTATAGGTGTTTCTGTTTCTTCTTTTTTGTATATAGTTTACTATGATTATGGGTAGAGGGAACCACTGTTGTGGGACATATATGTGTATTGATTTTTGTTTTATTTTATTTTTGGAACATGATGTAATGTGATGTTTATGTTGTTTATGTTAATTGTATCAGTTACTTTATTTTAATAAAAATTCCCCTAGTCTTCGGAGGGAGTGCTGTTGGCTGGCTTGCTGTCCTGCAAGATAGCTGCTCGGGAGGATAAAGGTGAAAGAGGATATGCTGTCTTTGTGACTACAGAGATCCCTATGGACATTGGAAATGTGTAAGCTGATACTGAGGTACCAGTGGAAATGCTTGATGGGATGTGCGTGTTCTGTAACGTACAGAATGCAATGATGTCAAACACTGAGTTAACTGATATACATAATCTCCCTCATGTAGTAATCCTACCTGTCCCAGATGTCCTGTTGAGTGGCTCCTGATGGCAGGAATGACAGAGATAAAATCAATATTATGGCAAATACTTGCTGAAGAAGATGCTGCTAAGGCACATATCCCTGAATACACTACCCCAGCTTCAGATGCAAGATGAAGGAATCAACTGCTCCAGGGACATCATCAGAATGACAGCTGACAGTGTTAGTGTTGAATCTGGCTGTAACATCTGACAGTTCACTTTGTGTTTCCCAGACTGGCAGCAGGTGAATTGCAGGGATTAAGAAATGTGCATCCACCAGACACTAACTGTGCCCTCGGTGACTGTCAGATGGATGGTGGAGTCAGCCCTGCAGGTGACATGGTGGAAAAGGCACCAAATGGGATGCTATAGCTTCCAGGACCAATAACCACAGTTGCACATATCCTAGAGTTGAGCCTGAAAGTAAGCCCCAATACATTGTGGTCTGGCCTTCACACCATGGTTGCTCATCCTCACAGCAAGTTCAGTGGCAAGTCAGCTTCAAAATTGTCCAAGTCTCCCATTATTGACTCTGTACAGACTACTGAGGTGCAGGTAAAGAAACAGGATGAGAGGGATGATGTAAATATAACACCTGGCAGGCTGCACAGCACACCGCTAGTCACCCCATCACTCCTGCTACAGTAACCTTACTACTGAATCCCTGGAAGCCAAATAGAGTATCTTGACCTAAATGGACCATTTTCAGTTAGCTTTGCAGCAAGGTCTAAGCTGGGAGGCCACCCTTACTGATTCCATCTGAAGGGACTGTTATATAGAAGGATGGCAATAATCATTCTCAGGCCCTTCAGAATGCACTTTCCTCAGGGGACAATGAGGTGCTTAATAAACAGGAGCCAACACCTTCAGTTACACCAGCTGCTGAACAAGCAGATATGAGGTCAAGTACAGAAGGTTCCTCTACAGCTTCAGACAGGCCAGTTTCCAGCAGCTTAACCCCTGCCCCCTCAGGTATTTGAATGCCCCGAAATTAGGTCTCCATGTGGGTAACTCTCTGGCCCCCTTTGCATCCTTGCATTCCTAGGCAGGAGTGTTGGGGGCACCTACTGTTTGACAGAAGTGCTGTAACAGTTTGTACTGCAAACACAGATGGGGCCCCTCCACATTAAAATGCACAGAACCTTTTTCAGCCTTTTCTGAACCTGCCTAGAGGCACAGTGCAGCATACTTATGCTGTGTTGGAGAAATTAACACTTCATCAGACAGAATGTAAGTCATAAGATTGCTATTTAAAGACTCTATGAAGTTTTATGCTTCAGAACTGTATTCCTTTATTCATGTCTCTGGTGAATAAATCTATGAAATCAGTTTCAAGCAGGCAAAATCTCTGGATAGGTTTTGGGTGCAATATTCCTAAAAACATACCACCCCTGGTCACCTTATGTCACCATTCCCCTGATGAAACCTGCTGTAAAGACTGTAACCATTTTGTTTCAGAATGAGAGGGTGAGCATTTCGGATATTTCCTTCTGGCTTTGTCAAAAATGAGAGGTGTTGGATATACCGGCATCTATCTTGAACACTGAAAAAGTATGGACTGTGGGGTGGATATTCAGGGTAGAAATGAAGTATGGGAGTACAGGGCTGATTCATGTGCCTAGTAGTTTCATTCCAGAAAGGGGTAGAGGCCTCTGTTTTTATCAGGGGCAACCCCACTCCTGTCACAGGTGTGGATCCTTGCCCCCACTATAGCAGTATCTCTGACCAGCAAAGGTGTGGTTCCTGTCTCGAGTACGACCACACCAGTAGCTATTGTCCCAACCCTTTTTGATGTAGCCTACAGTATGTGAGGAGAAGGGTCACTTGTATAAGAAATGCACCTTAGCCTCCCATAATAGAAAGGATGGTTTAGATCATGTCTACCTTATTAGCAAATCACAACAGTCCTGCACAGTGAAGAGATCAGCAGAGGCAGCTGCAAGAGGCTTCTCTGTAAATCCTCCTGAAGGGACCTCAGACAGGTCTTTGTCTCTTCAGGAGGATTTACAACCTTGAGTAGCCAAACCTACTCTGGACCCATCTTCTGTAGAGTTGGAAGTGGTCACTCTCTGACAAAGCTACTTGATAAAGGAGTTCTGGATCAACTTTCTAAGGACCCTTTTGCCATTTCATGGACATCAATTCCCTCAGACAATACCCTGGATATTATAGAGGTACAACTTAACATGCCACCACTTCCTGTTTTGCCCCATCTGCCTATTTCCCCTCCCCCCTTTGGAGAAGGGGGAAGTGCATCAAGTTATCTAGAACTAAAGAGTGTACAGTCAGAAACCTAAAACCACTTATACCACAACTATGCCTGTGGAAACAGGTTCAGGGTTTTGCAAGGGAAAAAAATGTTGGGGGATACTGAAAAGGAAGAAGCAGACTCATATGTTTCCTCCATAGCTTCAGCATGTGAGCTCTGCTCTGATCAAGAGAATTCCCAGTTAAAGACTTCCTCTTCAAAAAAGAAAAAAATGGTAGGATGAGGTCTCAATCTCTGCAGATGAGGAGGAATTCGCTTTGACAATGATGCTGTTGTTATTCTTGTTTTCTTAATAATAGACCCTTTTACTGCTGTCATTCTCAATAACAACAGTTTGGAACATAGAAACATAGAAGCGGACGGCAGAAAGAGACTACTATGTCCATCTAGTCTGCCCATTTGTTTTAGACTTATTTTGACATTCTAGTTGCCCTTTGTAGTCAGAGCTCTCTTGCGTCTATCCCATTCATTCTTGAATCCCCCCACAGTGTTGACGCCCACAATCTCTTGGGGCAGGCTGTTCCAGGCATCTACCACTCTTTCTGTGAAGAAAAGCTTCCTGATGTTGGTAGAGAACCTCCCTCCTTGCAGCCTGAGGTCATGTCCCCTGGTCCTGGAGCCCTTCTTGAAGTGAAAAAGTTCCTGTGCCTGTACCCTGTTAATGCCTTTTATGTACTAGAATGTTTCAATCATGTCCCCTTTCTCTCTTCTCTACTCCAGGAAGCACATATTCAGTTCCATAAATCTTTCCTCATAGGACATATACTGCAGATGCTGAATCATTTTTGTTGCCTTTCTCTGTACTGTTTCCATCCAGTCAATATCCTTCCTTAGGTGAGGCTTCCAGAATTGGACTCTGTATTCCAGATGAGGCCTGACCAGTGATCTGTACAGTGGTAGTACCACCTCTCTCCTCCTGCTTGTGATTTCCCTCCCAATGCACACTGCTTACTAACCTTCAAGTCATCTGAGATTATGATTTCCAGATCTCGTTCCTGGTTGGAGGCTGCTAGTCTTTCGCCTCCTAGGTAATACTCCTTTCTTGGATTTTTCTATCCAATGCACATGACTTTTCACTTTTTGGCATTTTCCACATTCCAGACCATTGTTCTAGTTTCTTGAAGTCAGCTTCCATCTTGTTTGCTCCTTCAGAAGTGTCCACACTGTTACTTATCTTGGTGTTGTCTGCAAACAACATTATGTGACATTGCAGAGGGACTGGAAGGGGAAGTATGTCGCTTTGCAGATGACACAAAGATCTGCTACAGGGTTGATACACAAGTTGGGGTGGAAAGGATGAAAAGGGACTTGGTAAGGTTGGAGGAATGGTCAAATGTATAAATGTATAGCAGCTTAGATTCAATGCAAAAAAGTGCAAAGTAATGCACCTGGGAAACAAAAACCCAGGGGGAAGAGTGCACAATGGGGAGTGAGATACTGTCAACAACAAAAATGGAAAGGGACCTGGGGGTAGTCATATCAGATGACCTAAAGGTGAGCCAGCAATGTGAGAAGGCAGTAAGGAGTGCTGGGGGGATACTGGGTTGCATATGGAGATGCATCACCAGTAGAAAACAGGAAGTTGTTGGCCCTCTGTACAGACAGTTGGTAAGACCACATCTGGAGTACTGTGTACAGTTCTAGAGACCCCATCTCCGACATAGACAGGTTGGAGGCTGTCCAGGGTAGGGCAAATAAAATGATGCATCAGAAGACATATGAAGAAAGACTAAAGGAACTAAAGATGTATAGCCTCAAGGAAAGGGGGGGGGGACATGATAGAAACTTCTTTCAAATACCTCAAGGGAATCAACAAAGTCCAAGAGGGTACCATCTTTCAGTAAAAGAGATGTGGAAAAACAAGGGGGCACAATTTTAAGATAGAGGGGGGAACGCTCAGAGGTAATGTGAAGAAATATTTCTTCAGAGAGAGGGTTGTGGCAACATGGAACAGCCTTCCAGAGGAGGTCGTAGAGTCAAAAACAGTGGGGAATTCAAGAATGCATGGGACAGACATAAGGCAATTCTAGTGTGGGGTAGGAGGAGGTAGGCTGTTGGTTAACTAGGATCTGCAGCTTATCCATTAGGTAGGAAAATGGGCAGACTAGGTGGGCCTAGCGGTCCTTATCTGCCATCAAATTCTATGTTTCTATGTTTCCAAACAGACACACCTTCCCTTCCAGTCCATCAGCGATGTCTGCTATAAAAACATTGAAGAGCAGAGGCCCCAGCACTGATCGCTGGGACTCCTTTAACCTATACCCTCTGGATTCTGCCTTCTAACCAGTTTTGTACCCATCTGACAACTTCTGGACCAACCCCTGTGTGGTCAAGCTTCTTTACCTGCCTTCTGCGTGGAACTGAGTCAAAGGCCTTACTAATGCCTAGGTAGACCACATCTACTGCCCTACCATTGTCCACTATTTTTGTAGTGTAGTCAAAAAACTCAAGCAGGTTTGTCTGGCATGACCTACATGCTGTGAAACCATGCTGTTTAGGATCTTGTTGGCTGCTAATTTAGAGGAATGCTATAATCCTCTGTTTCAGTAGTGTTTCCATTAGTTTCCCTACTATAGATGTGAGGCTGTGATTACTAGCCTCTTCACAACTGCCTGATTTGTGAAGTAGAACCACTATTGCCTTTTTTCAGTCTTCAGGTACCACACCAATCTTCAGGGATTTTGTGGATAGAAGTGCCAGAGGGGATGTAATTCTGCCCCTAGTTCCTTAAGGATTCTGGGGTGCATCTCGTCTGGTCCCATGGCTTTGTCTGCTTTTAGTTTATTTTGCACCTCCCAGACTTCAGCTTCTGTAAAGGGATTCGTGTCTACCCTGGTCCTGGGGTGTTGTGTTTTTTTTTTAGGGCTGGGTCATCCTCTAGGTTCTCTTTGGTAAACACTGAGCAGAAGTATTTGTTGAGGATTTCGGCTTTCTCTGGGTCATGTTTGGTGCATTTCCCTTCTTCAGTAGCAATCATTACTATCCCCTTTTGCTTTCCTAAATTTCCTAATGTAACTAAAAAAATGTTCATCTCCTCTCTTTGCCCCTTCTGCTATCTTTTTCTCAGTCTTGGCTTTTGTCTTTGTAATTTGTTTGTTTGACTCTCTCATGTTTCCCTTGTATGACTCCAGTCTTTCTCAGCTTTGGTTTCCTGGTATATGCTTTACACTTTCTTTTTTTCTTTGACTGTGGTAGCTACTTCCTTGGAAAACAATAGATGATTTATTTTGTTTTCTTCGCTGACCCAACTGGCACATTGATCTATGGCAGTCTTTATTGCTTTCTTGAGTCTCCACCACATGACCTCTACCTCCTCAACCTCTGTTTCCATTAACTGGCTACCTATGTTGTTCCTCATTTTTTTGAAAGTCAGCATTTTTGAAATCCAGCACCTTTATCTTTGAGTGGTCAGTGTCCTGTGTCATGTATACCTTTAAGCTTACCATATGATGGTTGCTGTTGCCCATATGGCATCCCACTTCAATGTCCTTGATCCTTTCTGAGTTTGTGAGGACAAGATCAAGAATGGCATCTCCCCTTGTTGGGGTTTTAACAAATTGGCACAGTCTTGTGCCTTGTGGTGACAATAAGAAGACCATACTTCTTGTTTTGGCTGCCGTTAGTGTGCTCCAGCTAATATCTGGTAGGTTGAAGTCCCCCACCACAAGTCACAAAAAAGTGTCACAATGCTTTTTACCCTCCAGCAGCAACAGAAGGACATCTTTCTGGTTCAAGATACTCAGCTTAAAACTCAGCATTAAATAATATGAGCAAAAGTTTCTTGGAGAGCATCATTTTGGTCTATAAGTGAAGACACTTGTGATGGGGTTGGTATTTTGTTTCAGAGCTACGTTTGGCATCATTCTAAATTAGTGGATATTCACCTGGGCAGGGCCCTGATGGCTGTCATACAGTGGTGACAGCCAGGATGCAACACAGTAATGCTGCAGTGTATCACAAAATGCTGCTGTATACTGCACAGAACAGTGTAAGTTAATTGCAATTGACCCTTTTTGTCATGCAGTATTTTGTGACTTCCACTTACTATAGGTTACTGCATTGCATTGTGGTTGGCTCTGCTGTATCTAGAGGTGGTCAACAATATAGAATTTTTCAGTATTCACTCTCCCCAGACAAAATCCCTACATACAGTATTGATCTGTTCATGGATATTCAGCCTCTTTTGTTTACCTCCAAAATAGTAATTTTAGGAGGGGATTTTAACTGCCCTCTTTGGCAACTGTCCCCAGGAATACAGAGAAAAAGATTTATTGTGATGCAAATTATTTGTCTGTCATTACTAACACTGTTGATCTGAAACATGCATACCCTTTGCTGCATGATGCAGGGGGCTTCACTTACATTAGGGGTCATTTGGCAACACACATTGACTGTTTCTCTGTTCCACTCTCTCCAGGTCTCCAGGGCTGACACTTGATGTGGAATCATTTGACCACTCTTTACTGAGTTGTACCTTCCTACCATACCCTTCCTCTGTGTGAGGTAAAGGAGAGAAAGGTTAGTGGTGCACACACAGGGAAGAAGAAAAGTGGTGCTCAGTAAGGTGGCCAGCCTGGCAAACATGAGGAGTAGGAAACTGAGCACTTGTAAACACAAACTGGAGGCAAGATTCAGTCACTTAGTGCAATTTTTTATTGGCAATGGTGCTCAGAGGAACAGAGGAACAACACCCTCTGCCCCAGTGCTTCAACCCAGAATGGTTCTTCATCAGGGGCGGGTCTCTCAACTGAATCTTGCCTCTGGTTTGTGTTTACAAGTGCTCAGTTTCCTACTTCTCTTGTATGAGGAAAAGGAGACTGAGGCCTCAATGCATTAGTATTTGCAGATGCAAGAGTCAAATCTAGATGGGAGGCTGTTTGACAAGCTAGTATGTCAGTGTGTTGTGCCTATGATTCTAATTCCCTTTGGTGGGAGGATTCCAAAAAAGATTTTAAACAGTTCTCCCCCCAAATTTCCATCCTGAAGTCCAATAATACTTGTAAGAAAAATCTTGATTTATAATCCTATCTCCAAAAATGGATAGATAAATTACTAAGATTCCCAGGTTCCTTTTCTGAGCAAATTTAGCAAGTTAAAAAGGGCATGAAAATCATCCAATATGATAGGGCTGCCTCCTTTAATGAAGAATTGCAATTCTGCATGCAAAGGTCATGGTAGAGTTTTGAAGTTTTTAAAGGATGCCAGCCAGAGTTCATAGCAGACTTTTTATGAGTCTACATGATCAGGAGGGCATTACACACTCCTCCAAGACTGACCTGCAATAATTTGAATTACAGAAACATGTAGTTAGAATGTTTGGATCATCCACTGCAGTGCACCCAGACTCCTTTATGCAGCATATACAGGTCACTGATTTAAAAGACTGTGAAGCTATCCCTCATGACCCCTATAACTCCCATAGATGAGGCAGTGGCTATTAGGTTATTAAACTAAAATACTGCTCCTGGCAATAATGACCTTTCCACTGACTATTATAAATCCTTTTAGGATTTTTTTACGTTCAACTCTGGTGGAGTTATACAATGACAACCAATATTCGGGGTCTTTGTCTCCCTCAATGTCCTCGACATTGCTAATATGTTTGTTTAAAAAGGGTGATTGATCTCTTTTACAGAACTGGACACCAATAAGCCTAATTAATGTGAATCTAAAAATACTGTCCAAAATCATGTCCAAATGGTTAAAATAGGCAGCTTTATGCATCAGTTCCCCAGATCAGCCCAGCTCTGTTCTGCACAGATCCATCCCAGGTAATTTAATAAAAATCAGGGAAAGTTTTGACCATGGAAAGATGGATTGTTTAAGTAGATATGTGTTGTTCGTAGACCAGGAAAATGCCTTTGACAGAATTTCTCATGCTTATTTGTTCACAGTGCTTAGCCACTATGGAATCATTGAACAGTTCATGCAGTGGATGTTATGTCTATATCAGCAGGCTAAGATCTGTCTACAGGTTAATGGTTGGCTCAGAAGACCCCTGGATATTCATAGGGGGATATGTCAGGCATGCCCATTTAGTCTGTCTTCTATGTGTTCAGCTTATGCCCCCCCCCTTGTGCAGTCTGCAGGGTAATGAAGATATTCCTGGAATAAATACTTAATCCCACTTTATCTTTCCAAAAACACTGGCTTATGTAGATGATGTTAACATTTCTCTACAGGAGGACACTGCTGGCCACTGCAGAGCATTTTGGACAACTTTGCATCAACATCAAGTTCTATAATAAGTCATGAAAAATCATAGGAATTGGGAATAGTATTTTACAAAGTGCAGTTGGCATATTGGCCAAGTTTCAAATTTCAGGCTTCTCTATTACCATCCTAGGAGTACATTTCAGGGTTGGAAACCTTGCTTTCTAAAACAAGATCGAGCAATATAGCCTTGAGGTTAGAGTAATGATCAGAGAGTGAGCTTGATACATCAAGCACATCTGGATTTGATTCCCACAACCTTCACTTGCATACTGTGTGACCCAGAACAAGTCACTTAACTTCCCTAGTGCTCCTGGGTCTCCCATGAAAATAGGCATTCTTCTTAGTGGGGCTTCTGATATGATAGAAGGCATACTTAGGATAGCAGAGAAAGGGGATATACTGTTGATGGGGGACCTTAATATGCCAGATGTTAACTGGAGCACCTTTGCTGCAGCCACATCCAAAAGCAGGGCTATTCTTGATGCCCTTCAGGTGGCATACCTCAGACAGCTAGTTTTGGAACCTACCCATGAGGGAGCAATCTTAGACCTCATATTCTCAAATGGGGACAGTGACAGGATCTCAGATCTAGAAGTGGGTAGCCTTTTGGGAACAAGTGACCACCAAGGTTTGTAATTCCGAATTTCAGTAAATAAAATAAAAATAAAACAGTGTGGTTCACGATAAACTCAGCTACAGAGTCAAGCCATACAAAAGTGAGGGTTCTGGACTTCAGGAGGGCTGACTTTGGCAAGATGGGAGAGTGCCTTAGAAAAGCATTTTCAAACAGGCAAGAAGGAGGGTTGGAGCAACAAAGGGCAAATATTAAAACTGTCATCACAGAGGCAACAAGCTTTTGTGTGAAGCAAACAAACAAATCAAAATGAAAGAAAAAGCGACCATGGTTCTCAAAAGAGGTGGTGGTAAAGGTTAGGGAGAAAAAAATAGCATTTAGGAAGTATAAGGAAACAAAGAAGGAGCAGGACTGAGAACTGTACCAGTTAAGGCAGAAGGAAGCAGGGAGGGTAGTCAGAATAGCAAAGGCCCAAACTGAGGAAAAGATAGCCAACTCGGTTAAGAAGGGTGATAAAACCTTTTATAGGTATATCAGGGAGCAAAGAAAGACAAAGGGAAGGATAGTGAGGCTGAATAGAATGGACGGTGGGTGGGCAGAGAGGGACAGTGAAAAAGCAGGGATACAGAATGAATACTTCTGTTCAGTATTCACAAAGAGGAGATGGGAGGTGCCTAATCCAATTTACAGAAGCACTCTGGATGGGGGGTCGATCCCAGTCGTTTCACAGAAGAAAGGGTTCTGAAAGAACTCCTAAAGCTGAAGGTGGACAAAGAAATGGGGCCAGATGGAATTCACCCCAGAATTCTAGAAGAATTAAGCAGAGAACTAGTGACACAACTGACTACCCTTTTTAACACATCATGTGAGGATGGTGTGGTACCTGAGGACTGGAGGAAGGCAGAAGTGATTCCCCTTCACAAAAGTGTGACCAAGGCAGAGGCAGGAAACTACAGACCTGTCAGTTTGACCTATGTGGTAGGGAATGTGATGGAATCACTTCTCAAGGAAAGCATTGTTGAGTACCTAGAGGCCAGTGGGGCACAGGGTTCACACCGAGAAGGTCATGTCAGATGAATCTAATTGATTTCTTTGACTGGGTGACCAAAGTAGAAAACCAGGGAGGGGCTGTGGACATGGTCTACCTAGACTTTAGCAAGGCATTTGACACAGTCCCACACAAAAGATTAATAGTCAAATTAACCAGCCTGGGAGTGGGTCCCAGGGTGGTAGCCTGGGTAAAACATTGGCTGGACAACAGGACACAGATGGTAATTGTAAATGGAGTCCACTCTGAAGAAAGAGGGGTTACTAGTGGGGTACCGCAGGGTTCAGTACTGGGCCCAGTCCTTTTTAATGTCTTTATAAGTGACATTGCAGAGGGACTGGAATGAAAAGTATGCCTCTTAGCAGATGACACAAAGATCTGCAACAGAGTTGATACACATGGAGGCATAGAAAGGATGAGAAGGGACTTAGCAAGGTTGAAGGAATGGACAGAAGTATGGCAGCTTGGATTCAATGCAAAGAAGTGCAACATAATGCACCTGGGAAACAAAAACCCAAGGGAAGATTACACAATGGGGGGGGGTAGTAACAACAACAAAAATGGAAAGGAACCTGGGGCAATCATATCAGATGAAGTTAAGGTTGGCAAGCAATGTGAGAAGGCGGTGGGGAGGGCTGGGGGGATACTGGGATGCATAGGGAGAGGCATCACTAGCATAAAACAGGAAGTTGTTATCCCCCTGTACAGACAGTTGGTGAGACCCCATCTGGAGTACTGTGTCCAGTTCTGGAGACCCCATCTCCGCAAGGACATAGACAAGATGGAGGCAGTTCAGAGGAAGGCAACTAAAATGGTGCAGGGTCTGCAAGAGAAGCCATACGAAGAGAGACTAAAGGAGCTTAATAAGTATATCATTGAGGAAATGAGGGGGGGGGACATGATAGAAATGTTTAAGTACCTCAGTGGAATCAACAAAGTCCAAGAGGGTAGCATCTTTCAGAAAAAGAGATGTGCAAGAACAAGGAGACACAATTTGAAGATAGAGGGGGATCGGCTCAGGGGCAATGTGAGGTAGTATTTTTTCACAGAGAGTATTGTGGATGCATGGAACAGCCTTCCTGAGGAGGTTGTGGGGTCTAAAACTGTGGGAGAATTCAAGAATGCATCAGACAGACATAAGGCAGTTTTTGTGAGGGGTAGGAAGAAATAGGCTGTTGGTTAAATAGGATCTGCAGCTTATCCTCTAGGTAGGGAAATGGGCAGACTAGGTGGGCTAAGAGTCCTTATCTGCCATCAAAGTCTATGTTTCTATGTTTACCAAAGAATAATAAAAAAAAATAAAACTATACAGCTATTTGAAATCTGCCATGTTACAGGTACAGTGGTGAAAGGCATGGAAGCTGTCAAAAAGAAATGGGGTTTCTTATTTAAGTCTTTGTTGATTCCCAAGCTTTTGTATATTAGTTATGTGCCCCCGTCCTCTCTGGAGGCAAAACAGTACAGTTCATGTTTTATATTTTTGTGGGGAAGCCATTTAAACAGCATCAAGAGGGGATGACTTATTTGAAAGTTAAGAATGGTGGAAGATATGTTAAACCAAATGGCTTTCTTTTATAGTTCATTTTTCTTTTGTAATTTTCAGCAAGTTCTGTGCCATGAGGACAGACTCTGGGTATCAATGGTCAAAAAATGGCTGGAACCTTTTATTTTGTGGTGGGGTCATAGCAGGATACATATTGCAGGGAAAGGTTCATAGAAACATAGAAACATAGACTTTGATGGCAGATAAGGACCACTTGGCCCACCCAGTCTGCCCATTTCCCTACCTATTAGATAAGCTGCAGATTCTAGTTAACCAACAGCCTACTTCCTGCCACCCCCTAGTACAATTGCCTTATGTCTGTCCCATGCATGTTTGAATTCCCCCACTGTTTTAGCCCCAACAACCTCCCCAGGAAGGCAGTTCCATGCATCCACCACCCTCTCCATGAAAAAAGATTTCCTCACATTACCCCTGAGCCGTCCCCCCTCTATCTTTAACTTGTGCCACCTTGTTCTTACACATCTCTTTTTCTAAAAGATGCTACCCTCCTGGACTTTGTTGATTCCCTTCAGGTACTTGAATGTTTCTATCATGTCCCTCCTGTCCCTCCTTTCATTAAGGGTATACATATTAAGCTCTCTCAGTCTCTCTTCATATGGTTTCTGATGAAGACCCTGTACCATTTTAGTTGCCCTCCTCTGGACTGCTTCCATCCTGTCTATGTCCTTGCATAGATGAGGTCTCCAAAACTGCACACAGTACTCCAGATGGGGTCTCACCAACTGTCTGTACAGAGGGATAACCACTTCCTTTTTCTACTTGTGATGCCCCTTCCTATGCATCCCAGTATCCCCCTAGCTCTCCTTACTGACTTCTCACATTGCTTACCAACCTTTAGATCATCTGATATGACTACCCCAGGTCCCTTCCCATTTTTGTTGTTGTTAGTACCTCCCCTGCTATTGTGTACTCTTCTCCTGGGTTTTTGTTTCTCAGGTGCATTACTTTGCACTTCTTTGCATTGAATCTAAGTTGCCATATGTCTGACCATTCCTCCAACCTTGCCAAGTCCCTTCTCATCCTTTCTATCCCCCCTTGTGTATCAACTCTGTTAAAGATATTTGTGTCATCTGCAAAGAGGCATACCTTTTCCTCCAGACCCTCTGCAATGTCACCTATAAAGATGTTAAAGAAGACTGGACCCAGTACTGAGCCCTGAGGTACTCCACTAGTGACGCCCCTTTCTTCGGAATGTGTTCCATTCACTATTACCTTCTGTGTCCTGTTTTGAAGCCAGTTTGCTACCCAGGCTACCACCCTGGGACCCACTCCCAGGCTGGCTAACTTGATTATTAATCTTTTGTGCAGGACTGTGTCAAATACCTTGCTAAAGTCTAGGTGGGCCATCTCCACAGCCCCTCCCTGGTCTATTACTTTGGTCACCCAGTCAAAGAAATCTATTAGATTTGTCTGACATGACCTTCCTGCTGTAAATCCATGCTGCTTTGGGTCCTGTGCCCTGCTGGCCTCTAGGTACTCAACAATTCTTTCTTTCAGAAGTGAAGGTACACTATATCCAAGTTGTATTTTGCTGGATCTTACAAAATTTAGATGTTATCACCTGAACATATTGAAATGTTTTCAAGGAAATTTATTTATGATCAGGTTCAGTCTTCTGTTTTTATACAATCCCTGCTTTTCCTGATTGTCCAACAGGTGCCTTCTCCATGTCACTTAAACACCTCTCTAACAAGAGAGTGCTCCCACAAAGGTGGCATGTTCTTCTGTTCGGTACACACAGGCATTTGCGGGTCAAAGACCCCTAAAACATTCAAGTCTGACAGAGTGTCATTGCCCTCATTCAGACTGTGCCACTGTGCTAGAAATGCAAGACCATTTATTTTTGACTTGTACATATGCCCAGTGGTTCTGGAGGTTTTTTTGGTATGTTTGCTGACCAATGCCATTTAACACAATTTTTGTTTTTAACTCATCAGGCTCTGGTGTTAGGTATTCTTCCCCAGAATGGCAGGCCTTTGAGACACACTGTATGATGGATCTATTTTACATCTGGCAAGTCAGGTGTGCATTCTTTCTTCAGCAGAAACCAGTACCATACCAAGAGTTATTTATCATAGTTAAAATTGCTTTGCACAGGGTTTATGCTAAAGATGTCTCTTCTGTTTCTATATAAAAAGTAACTTATTTTTGGAGAAATGTTCCCAGAGAATTCCTTCAGAGCAGGTAAAGGGGTCCATGGTGAGTTTTGTTTTTGTGGTTTTGGTTTTCAGTGTTTTTTTTTTTCATTATTTTGGTAACAGTATGGGTTTCTTATTTTATTTTTATTTTCTTTCATTCTCTCATAAGCTATTAGTTATTAAGATGGTTTGATTTTCTGTTTTTGCTTTTGATTTCCTGATCTTGAGTTTCTCCAATATAATTGTTTTGATTTATTTTTTGAATAAAAAAATTACCCTACTCTTTTCAAGACGTGTCCTAATGTCAACGTGAATAATCACTATTAAAGGTGGATAGGAACTTGGCTTACCATCTCATCTGAAAGACAGCACACCCTGACAGTACAGCATTCCCTTAGTACTGCACCCATGTCTGTGCCAGTGTTTATGGCATAAGCCCAATCCCTGTTGGTATTGTATTAGAACTCAAAACCTTCTGACACAGAGAGTGATGTGCAACTAAGTGAGCCACAGTGACACTGTTAATTAAGCTACTGTATATTCTTATGACAGATACAGTTTTTACAGTCAGATATTCTGAAGATACAAAAGTAAATGTTTAGTAAGGACATTCATTTTTTATTATGAACACAAGTGACAACATGCTTTACGTTTAAGAAGTAAGGCAAGACCAAGGGTTAATGCTAATGATATATTAATTACCCCCTTGGGGCCTAATGTTTCAAAATGCATCCCTTAGTACCACCTGTCCCTAAAGGGAGATTACCCTTAAGATAACTTCTTTCTGGGGGGGGGCGCTTATAGCTATTCTAATAAAAACTTTTTTTAAGTGTTGTAATTCAGTATGTGATCTGGCACAATATGTAAGTTAACCACAAAGTAACATAAGACAGGTAGAATGTTTGCAGCCAATCAGACATTTCTATTTCTCAGACCCCTTTATAACTCAAAAGCTGGTGTTTATTGTACAATAATTAATGGCTCTCCCCTTTTGCCATTCAGAGACCGTGGTGTAATTTGCCATTATAAAGGAGCATTTATAACAGCAAACACGCGCACGGTTCTCCTTCCTCTGCGCATGCGCCTACACCAGTGTCTCTCTTCCTGGCTCGTGCTTCCTTCAAGCGGAGCCACGAAAGCACAGCGGTGAGTAAATTTTAAAAAAAATAAAAATGAGCACTGCTTTTACAGATGGGGGACTTCCAGCATTGTTAAAAAAAAATAAGTGAAGCCCCCAAAAACGAAAATACAACCGGACGAAAAATAAAGTGGTGCATACTCGTAGCCACACCGAAAATACTGATTTTATTTTATATAATTGCTGTGGCCAAAAAGGGGAGAGCCAACAATTATATAAAATAAAATACAGGGTAGTATGTTTAAACTTGAGGTTTACACACACCCTTGGGGTTAGATGCTTTGCACAAACCCCTTGAGCTTTGCTCTCGGGGTTTATGAAGCATCTAACCCCTCGGATTTGTGCAAACTCTCATTAAACACACCACCCCATACTTTATTATCTATGTTTACCACACAAGAGAACAGCAAAGCAAAGCTGAAGTGAAGCCACTCATAGTACAATAAGTGACTCCAAATGACAGCAAAAAAAGCAACAAGGTATGACAGGTTGCGTGTTATTGAAGGATTATTGCACACTTTGGGAATTGAGACAAAGAGGGAAGCTGGGTGCCTTCTGCACCTGATAAGTGTCATTGAGATAAACATTCCATAGAATGTCGTATTATGCTTCTAAAGTGATTCCCTTAGTTTTTAGTTAGAAAGTTAAGCACTTCTGACTTGTGATGCTGTGCTGGAATAATGAAGATGTATTTGATCATGTTTGACCAACTACTTTGTTTGGTATCTCATGCCCATTTATAAAGAACCTGATATTTTTGGTGTTCTAATTATACAGTTTTTAAGCTTTACATTGGCTAGGAATTCAGTTACCACTTGTTAATCTTACCCTAGAGAGATCATAAGGCAGGAGGCATAGTCAAGTGTCTTAGGTCCCTAGGGTTAAATTAACAAAGGTAACCAAATCCATGGAGTGCATTAATTCTATTATAAAATACACACTTGGGGCTAGACTCTCAAAAAGATCCAACAATTCCATAGTTGCAAAAAAATGGCTAGTAGCACTGCAAAAATATAGTTGTGCCATATTCACAAAGAAAATTTTCAAAGTTGCGGAAAATCACAAAACAGACAAGCTGTAAAATTGAGCAAGTGCTGAAAATCCGCAACTGTTTTTTCCGCAGCTGCTGAAAATTGTCAAGTGCAGATCTGCAGCTGAGGAAAAGGCTCAGCAGACACAACAACAGGTGATCCATATTAAGTGGAGAAGCAGACTTTTACAGTCTTGCCATAGATGCAACAGAAAGTACTCACAGAGAGACAAGCAGCCAGTCATTTGGCTGGGACCACTGCAGCATGCAGTACCACTGGTACCAGCAGGACCATGCACCAGAGTGGCTGTCTGTAATTGATGGTGGAACTGATGGTTATGTCTTTCCCTGGAGTGTTTATGTTGTCTTCTTCAGTAGCACTTATTGCAGGCCGAGGATTCTATTACTTAACTTAATTCAATATGGCACCTCAGAAAGAATGAATTAACAATGCATTAACCTGCTAATGAGCCAATACTGAATTACAATATGCCATCATTTTACTGTGCTGTGCATACATGTGCTGGCATACACAAAGGTTTGAGAGGTGTTAAATAACTGTCTCTAGTTTAAATAAATATCACATTTTATGATTGATAACATTTTGTAGAATTAGTTGATTTATCTAGTTAGTTTGATTCTAATTCCTTTTTTCTTTTTCATTTTAAAGTGAAAATCAAACTGTCCAACATATCCGTGTTACCATACAAAAAACATTTTGTTTACAGTCCTTGATCAACACTCACTGCATCTTTCCTAGAGTTGGGAACACCCTGTACACAGCCTAGCCATGAATGATGCAGTGGGAGGAGAGGAGACTACTGCATCATGAATTGCTGCACTGTATGAGGGTGTTCCTAACGTTCATGAAGTATGCAATGAGAGTAGTTCAAGGATGTGAAACAAAAAAAGACTGGGTATAGCTACTCCATTGGCATGCATTTATGTCTGACTAAGAAAGGAGTCAGGTAAAACAGCCAGCAACATCAGTGGATTATAGGGAACAGAAGCAATCATAACACGTTGGTTTATTTAGAAATATTGTAATCTGCTGCAAAAAGGCTGACAATGTCACTCTATTGCCTGTACAAACCTTGTGCTAACTATACAGACAGCAGTGTGCCCATAATCACTGTTCTGATGTAGACGAAAGTATTCCCTGGTAATCTACTGCCCCCCCTACACACATCTAATCAGTGTTACAGTATATGATAAAAGTATTCCCAGGTAGTCAAATGGCCCACTACCTGATCAATGTTCTAGTGTTGAATAAGGTATTCTCTGGTATTCTACTGGCACCCCGAAGTATTCCTTTGTAGTCTAGTAGCCTCTTCACCCAGTCACTCTTAAAATTTGGAAATGTCTTCCCTGCTATTCTAGTGTCTGCCCCTCTTGATCTCTGTTCTGATGTAGAATAAAGTACAATAAGCAGATAGGGGGCCACTAGACTACCAGGGAATATTTCATTCTACAGTAGAACAGGGATCAGGCAGGGGGCGCTGTCCAGGGAGCTTCTGTTTATTCCTCAGCCTGTAATGAGGCAATACTGGGATGCAAATGACCACACAGTGCCTTGCCTGTGCTATCAAGTCATTTGCATGGGGAGGGTCAAATGTGGCAGATTGCTATACAGGAGCAATTGCCTTTTGTGAGTACTACCAACATGTTTGTTTCTTGTATCCTTATAGCTCCCAATTGGATGCATACCACATGTACCCAGTAAGGAAGTTTTGATTTGTGAGGAGCAAATGGGTTATTGTCTGCATCCTTCAGCCAGTATATTGAAACATGTTGTAAGCACTCGCAATCTGCTTCAAGCATGTTCTAATATACCTGGAGTTTGTTCCAGGCACTAATTTGCTCCTGGAGCAAAGTAATAGTGAACACTATTTTTCGGCTTCAAGTATTCTGGTCCTTGTTTCTTGCACTATTTTGAACTAAGAATCAGTAGTTAAAAAAAAAACAAGTAAATGGTAGCAGTGTGAAACTCAGTTTTGCACACCCTCAGTATAATACCTCTATAAAGCCTTGTTCTTTGCTCTTGTGGTTTACAGTAGGCAGCATCACACAACTCAAGTCCTTAAAAAAAACTGTTACACATTACTACCCACACACTATTATATATGTTGTACTGGGAATGACCAGATACACAAAAACATTATAAAAGGAAATCTGATGACCAGTAGCCTCTTGAACAGACTTCTGCAGAGCCACTCCAAGACTATCTTCTTCAATCCTATAGGGATCCCTGGTCCCAAATTGTTCTCAAGTACTGTTGCAAATTGCCAAAACATTCATGGGAAGTTTCCTATAAATCATTACTACTGAGTCTCTTATCAGAGCCCCTCTGGTAGCATTTAATGAATCACCTTGTCAAGTTTATCAGTTCCTTTTTCAGTTTAACAGTCTGTTCTGTGTTCTGCTACACATGTTTTGTAATGTTATTTAGTTTAATTGAAATTGAGTCCATCTCAGTGTCACTTTCTTAAAGCCGTTCCCACTACATAGAAATCTTTAAAGAGCATTTTACAGTTTCTAGCAAAAGAAACTCAGCTGGCATAAAGTAAACTCAGTTACTCAAAATTTCTGAAAAATCTGAATAAAAAGAAATTGCATTTTTTATTCTAAAGGCATTCTCATTAAAACAGAATTGTTTCCCCTTAAACATTTGTTTATGATTATTTTAGCTGTGAAGTCATTTTTCTTTGATTTTTGTATCACAGTTTGTTGCCACAAAAATCATTCTGAGTCACAAACAGGGAATTATTACTTCAGAACAGAGATGTTGGGTAGTGAAACTTTGCTGGTAAGGATGTGGCAAACTTTGCCCTCACCGGTGTCATACGCATTGCCCCAGACCAGCATCCTGTTACCTTGTGTCTCATAACGTAAAAGTGTAGTGTTTGTCATGGAATGTAATTTTGTTACTTTTACTATGTTGCTGTATTTATTTATTTATGATGTGAAAACCTATGTTTGAAACCTAAGCTGATCCATGCATTCAGTTTGCTGGATGTCATGGGGAGGGGGCAGGATGAATGGAGTCAGGGTTCATAAAACCCTAACATTGCATTTCCTTAGTTCTGTGGCTTTCCTAATAAACCCAAATTTGTTATTTCTTTTCCTCTCCTCACTGGTCATTCCATATCTTGCTCTGCCTTGCTCCAGCCCCATTACCCTGGCATCCCCTAAGGCTTACCTGCCAACCCATGTTCCTGCAGAGCTTCCCTCTCTGGTGGGTGAGGCTGAGGCCCCCATACCTTGGCTACACATGGATCCAGTTCTGAGAGGCAAGGCTCAATTAGCCAGGTGTGGGGCCTGCAGGCAAGGTCAGCATTCATCCAGCTGCTGGGGCTTTTCCCTGCTACTTCTCCATTCCCTCAGGATGTCAACATAAGGGTGCACCAAGCATGCATGCATGTGAGAATTCACAGTGTGGTGCCCGTGGATGTCCTCCTACTCATGAGTTGCTCCAGTTGCACTGCCACCTGTGGTCACCCAGGTGGCAGTATCACTGTGCAGCTGGCTGCCCTTGTTCCACAGAGGAAGAGAGCATCCTCTGGTACACTCAAGCCTCCCGCCCCCACAGCTTGCCCCTGATGACTCATGCCTGTTCCCAAATGTGGGTCGTTGGCATTGCAAGTGGTAGTGCTACTGCTACGTTGATCTGTCAGCCACCTAATTTTTGAATTAATGTAGTGTTTTGCAATGAATTTTGTGATACAGTAGATGGCCATATTAGCTCATTTTATTACAATCTATACTCCAAATCTGAAGTGGATGTTCTGTGTCTCCCAAAGCAAGTTCATCATCACACACATTTTGCCAGGATTGTAGTGGACTTAAGGTCATGAAGCAAGAAGTAGCTGCATGGTCACAGACGTTGGGTCAAACATGTAGCAAACTTTGCGAGTGACCATACAAGCCACTTGCAAAGCAACTGCATAACTGCACACCTCACACCTGTCTTGTAGTGAACATTTTGAGTGGCCCTGTTCCATTTGAGAAGCAGTTGCATTATGATGCTCACTGAACCAGGTCTGTGGTCTACTTTTCCATGGCCTTTCAAAGCCATCTAGAGTTTTCTTGTTTTGAGACAAAATGTCACTAAAACAGTAGGTTGTAGTTGGTCTTAAGTATCAAATTAATTTTGTTCTACACCAGGAAGTGGAATGGCTTCTGTTGAGGTCCAAACATGCCTATTGGGAAGGTGGTGAGAAAGGGGGTAGACTGCTAGCTTATTAGTTGTGGAAGCAGCAGGCCTCCTCCTGTATTCATGCCCTTCAAACTCCCTCAGGGCAGGTGGCTACTGACCCCAAGGAGATTAACAGCACCATGCAGCAGGTTTACAAATCCCTGTAACAATCCCACTCCACTCTGACCACCCTCCAGTTAGCGCAGGGGCTCAGACAGTTCTGTCAACAGTTACCAGTGCCTGGCCTTACCTCAACCCAAGTAGACCAACTAGATGCCCCGATTACTAGAGAGGAATTATGTCTTGCTCTCACGCTGATGGCTAAGGGGAAAGCGCCCGGTCCTGAAGAGATGTCACTCGAGCTTTATCAAATCATCGAGCACAAAATAGCCCTCTCACTACTCTTAGCCTTCCAAGAGGCCCATTCTGCGTGAGTTTACTCAACCTGAAGTGGTTGGTGTCTCACTCCACATTACCCATGGCTGCTCTAGCCTTTAACTTTACCAAAACTTTGATTCTGTAGCGTGGGATTATCTCCATGAGGTGCTCCAGATGTATGGCTTTGGTCCCCTGTTCTTTCAGTGGATAAGCACACTATACAGCTCTCCGATGGCCAGAATCCTAACTAATACAAATCTATCCCCTCCGTTCTCATTGCATAGAGGTACCCACTTAAGGGTGTCCCCTATCCCCTCTCTTGTTCCTGGTAGCCCTGGACCCTCTGATGTGGGTTTTCATTGCCTCAAATGGGGGCTCCAGTATCAAGGGAGCAGGGCTACTTATTTGGTAGCTGCATATGCAGATGACCTCCTTCTCACCTTGTCCCAGCCCAAGCAATCCATACTGGCTGTGCTATCAATCCTGTAGTACTTCACCACCCTATCTGGATTGAAAGCCAACTGAAGGAAGACTACCCTTGTTCCCTGTAACCCGGCCTGCACCAAGGAGCAGGACTGGCTTGGGATGTTCAGGGCTTCTCATATCTGCTCCTGTACATTCCTACCAGATGGTCTGACCTGGAAACAGTCAACTTCTCCCCTCCCCTCTCCTAGCTCAGTTATCCACCAAAGTGGAGAGATGGGATAAGTTATAACTATCTCTTCCAGGCAAAGTGGCTGCTGCTCATATGGTTTTCCTCCCCAGAGTTACCTACTTATTTAACAACCTTCCTTTGTGTCTCTCTCCCAAGCTATTCATCTCCCTTGAAAGGCTTATAAACTGGTTACTGTGGGATGAGCAGGCTCCAAGTTGGGGAAAGAGCAAATTAAGAGTGCATTGGACACGGGGAGGGCTAGGCACCCCTTGCCTTCAAGGCTACCACCATGCCTGTGTAGCAGCACATTCCAGAAAATGGTTCATTCCTGTGTCCTCATGCCCTGAGGTATGGGTTTGTCTGGAAGCTAGGTTAGTGGGTGGTACTCCTCTTACAATATTACTGGGCTCTGGTAACCCCTCATGCAAAGACCTCACTTCTATCATGTACGAGACTGGGCAGGCCTGGTGCCGTATTATGTCCCTATCCCACATCCCATGAGAGGCTTGGGCCCCTACTCTGTGCTACACCATGCTCTGGCACAATTACCTCATAACCATTGGGGGGACCCCTACACTGGCCTTCCTGGGAAGCTCAAGGGATTCTCCATATGCAAGACCTGTACATGTCAAACTCCACCATACTGCTCTCATTTGAACAGCTCAGAGTGAAATTCAGCCTTTCCAGTAAAGATTTCTGGAGGTACCTCCAACTTCACAGCATCATTAGTGGTCTTCAAGTGCAGCACAGCCCTGACACCTAGCGGCAATGGTTGAAGGCACTACATAAATCTCCCTCGGCCCGTGAGCTAATAGGGTGGTTTTACAGCACTTGGTGGAACTCACAGCCAGATCGCTCAGGCTCTTGCAGACTCAGGTGGATAGAATACTTGAACACAGACATCCCTGAGGTGTCCTGGTCCTGGTACCTCAAGGCAGCTCATCTTACCTATAGGGATACCAAGAGTCGCTTCTTGCAACTTGAAATTCTCCTACGCTGGCTCCAGATGCCTGCAGCTCTCCACTCGACAGGGATACTTAAGCATTCAGATTGTTGGCGTTGTCAACAACCCTCTGCTCACCTTCAGCATGTCTTGTGGTCGTGCTCTCAATTGGCCACATTCTGGGCTTCCATTGCAGCAGACTGCTCCAAGGTACTAGGAACCTCCATTTCGCTTTCAGACCCCAAACTGCTACTAGGTGACACTTCCATGCTCACCTCTCTGCCCAAAGGCCACCGAGATTAACTGATGCTTGCCATGCTTGAAGCCAAGTGGCTGCTACTAGGTGTCAGTGTGGCTCAGTTGGTAGCACATCCGACTCTGGACCAGAAGGTCATGGGTTCTCATCCCACACTGGGATTGGACTTGCACCTAAAAATTGCTGGCATTTGAGTGCAGTATTGGGGGGTGCTGAACTGCTGGGGTGTGCCATCCTTCGGATGAGATGTTAAACTGAGGTCCCTTCTGCCCATCCTGGTGTTGTCCTGGTGGGTGTCCAGGTGGAAGTGAAAGAACCCAGGGCACTCTTCACAAAGAGTAGGGAACATTCCCAGTGCCCTGGCCAACATTCCCCTTCCCATAAACTGGTTCATGCAATTATTCAGGCTGTGTGTGGGTGATGATGTGCGATATGGCCGGCACCACACATTCAGTCACTTCACTACCAGTCTAGCATTGCTTCTAAAGTGCTTTGGGATACTGTGTATGAAAAGCGCTATATAAATGCTGATTCTTCTTCTTCTTCTACTGATACACTAGAGTCAGATGGCCTTACCAGCGCTAGCATCCTGGCACACAGCCCTAGCATGCTTGATCCAACCAGAATGGTTATCCTATTCTCATAGAGGCCAATTAGACCAATATTTCTACAAATGGGATGCATATTTGCAGTCACCTTTGTGTAAGACTCCAACACCTCCAGGTAGTTCCCCATGTTGAGACACTGACACTGTCATGGTCCTCCATCCCCTTTACAGTCAGGTTTACTGCTGGGAAAGTGTAAGCTACAATACTGTTATGCCTGTCACCAACATGATTTAACAAATCATGGGAAGATGGGGCGGTACCTGAGGACTGGAGGAGGGCAGACGTGATTCCCCTTCACAACAATGGGAGAAGGCAGAAGCAGGAAACTACAGTCCTGTTAGTTTGACCTCAGTGGTGGGAAAAATGATGGAATCACTTCTGAAAGAAAGAATTGTTCAGTACCTAGAGGTCAACAGGGCACAGGACCCAAAGCAGCATGGATTCACAGCAGGAAGGTCACGTCAAACGAATCTAATCGATTTCTTTGACTGGATGACCAAAGTAATAGACCAGGGAAGAACTGTGAATATGGCCTACCTAGACTTTACAAGGCATTTGACACAGTCCCGCACAAAAGATTAATAAACAAATTTTCCAGCCTGGGAGTGGGTCCCAGGTTGGTAGCCTGTGTAGCAAACTGGCTGCACAACAGGCCATTGAAGGTAATAGTGAATGGAACACATTCTGAAGAAAGGGGGTTACTAATGGAGTACCTCAGGGCTTAGTACTGGGTCCAGTCCTCTTCAATGTCTTTATAGGTGACATTGCAGAGGGTCTGTAAGGAAAGGTATGCCTCTTTGCAGATGACACAAAGATCTGTAACAGAGTTTATACACAAGGAGGGGTAGAAAGGATGAAAAGGGACTTGGCAAGGTTGGAGGAATGGTCAGACATATGGCAACTTAGATTCAATGCAAAGAAGTGCAAAGTAATGCACCTGGGAAATAAAAATCCAGGAGAAGAGTACACAATAGCAGGGGAGGTACTAACAACAACCATAATGGAAAGGGATCTGGGTGTAGTCATATCAGATAACCTAGATGTGGGTAATCAATGTGAGAAGTCAGTAAGGAGAGTCAGGGGGATACTGGGATGCATAGGGAGGGGCATCACAAGTAGAAAAAGGGAAGTGGTTATCCCTCTGTACAGACAGGTGGTGAGACCCCATCTGGAGTTCTGCATGCAGTTTTGGAAACCTCATCTAATCAAGGACATAGACAGGATGGAAGCAGTCCAGTGGAGGGCAACTAAAATGGTGCTGGGTCTACAACAGAAACCATATGAAGAGAGACTGAGAGAGCTTAATATGTATACCCTTGATGAACGGAGGGATGGGGGGACATGATAGAAACTTTTAAGTACCTCAAGGGACTCAACAAAGTCCAAGC
Source organism: Neoceratodus forsteri (assembly GCA_016271365.2). NCBI lineage: Eukaryota > Metazoa > Chordata > Ceratodontiformes > Ceratodontidae > Neoceratodus > Neoceratodus forsteri. Next base: position 624,083,573 of record CM057458.1, on the reverse strand, counting down.
GGGTAGCATCTTTCAGAAAAAGAGATGTGTAAGAACAAGGGGGCACAATTTAAAGTTAGAGGGGACTGCTCAGGGGTAATGTGAAGAAATTATTTTTCACAGAGACAGTGGTGGACGCATGGAACCACCTTCCTGGAGAGGTTCTGGGGTCTAAAACAGTGGGGGAATTCAAACATGCATGGGACAGACATAAGGCAATTATAGTGGGGAGTTGCAGGAAGTAGGCTGTTGGATAACTAGAATCTGCAGCTATCCAATAGGTAGGGAACTGAGCAGACAGGGTGGGCCAAGTGGTCCTTATCTGCCATCAAAGTCAGTATTTCTATGTTTCTATGTTGTCTACTCCTTTTCTTATTAGTACTAGTTTCTACCTGCTGGTATGATGTAGTGAAGCTCATGTGATCTGTTTATTCATAGGGCCATTGGCAGTTGATGGTTCATTACTGTATAAATGCTGTTCTGTTCTGAGCTGTCTTTAATTTAATAAATAAAACTTTCTATGATAAAAAAAACACAGTAGGTTGCATCTCATAGTGGGTCTGAATGTCACAAAAAAAAGGTTCACAATGAGCGACATTAAGACCTGTTTTCTTGACATTAAACAACATAATTTCATTAAAATATTTTTAAAACTATTGTTAAAAAATAATTACTTGAAGAGTCACCCCAACACTCTACACTGTCAACTGTACCGTTTCTGGCTTACCTTCAAACAGATTTTCTTGTTTTTGATATAGAAAGTTTTCTCTTGTTTTATCCACTTTCATGACCACTAAGACTCATACAACTATGAATCATGTTTCAGGAAAGTGGATTTCAGTTCATGACAGTGATACAGTATACCTCATGCATGCAAAACATCTTATTAAAAATGTGTGAAAAAATGAACTACACAAGTGCAGAAATGGAAATTATTTTAAAAATAATTCAAATTCTATACATTTTCATGTAAAACCAAACATCAAAACATCTGTCTTGGCCTTTCATCTAACAAACTTAAAAGTTTCAGGTTTAGCCAGCCCAGTGGCACTGAGTGTTGAGGCTCTAGACATCACACCTTGCACCATGCCAGATACCCGGGTTTGGGAATGTGCCCAGGTCTTTGGGGGTTGGTAGGGGAGGACTAGGATTGAGGGTCTGCTGACAACTCTCCGAGTCCTGGGGTGGGCTGGGGAAGCACACCACACTGCAGCAGCCCCTGGGGATGTCTCTGAGGGTACTGCAGATCAGGTGTTAGTAGAGGGGGAGTGTGGTAGATGTCTGCATGTCAGTGCATGCCCGTGATCCATTGGGGGACCTTAATGGAGGAAAAATGGCTAGGCATGACCATGCAGCCTGATAGCCATGCCCTGCCTCACTGGAATGACTCTCATGGAATCATGCTGGGGGGGAGTCCAGGGCTGATCCTGCTGTACAGGGTATGGGGAGGCCCTGCAGCAGACTGGCAACAGCCATGCTGTATCACCCATCATGCGAGTAAGCCTGGTGCTCTCCCAGTGGGCAGGCAGTGGCTGGATGCCCCCACTGGTAAGTTGCCAAAGCAAGGCAGAAAAATCGTGACATGATAAAAACAAAGTTTGAGGTTTGGCCCAGCCCGGTGGCACTGGAGCTTGAGGCTCTGGGTGCCACACCTTGTGCCATACTGGTGACCCAGGTTTGGGAATGAGCCTGAGCTGCCGGGGGTCAGCAGGAGAGAGAGAGAGGATCAAGCATCTGGGGGACTGCTGTCCTCTCTTGGAGAGAGAAGGATTGCTGTCCTGCTCACTGATCATCCTCTAACAATGGCTGGAGGTGGATATGGGTCAGAAGGCATGATGTCAACGTACAACATTGATGGGGAGGGGGGAGGGAGAAAAACCAAGGAGGAAAATGAAGCTAGCAGGCTCTGTGATGGTCCCACTAGCGCTGTATCCTGATGCCTGGAATCTGGATGTTGGTCTCCAGTGTGGGGTAAGCCCTTCACCGTGGCCCTGTCATGGGGGCAACCTGTAGGGGATTGCTGGGTCAGTCAAGCAAGAGTAAGGTGGAACTGGAGACCAAGTTCCTTCCAAGGGAGGGACTGGAGCCACCTGCCAGGCTCCCAGGAGGGAAAAAATTCTGAATGAAAAAAAAGTTTTAGGTTTGGAGCTGGCCTGGTGGCATGGAGGACCGAGGCATCATGTCTTACCTCCTGCCACACCAGCTATCCATGTTCATGGTGTGAGTGGGTCATAAGGGGTTGGCTGGGGTGGGAGAGGATTAACCCTCCAGAGGACAGTTCTCCTCTCCCAGGGAGGGAGGAACATGGAGGCTGCTGCACCTGTGACACCTAGCAGTTGCTGGGTGTCAGAGCACATGGGTCCAGTATGTGAGGTATGTAGGTGGAGCAGTCTGCCGGCATGCTGTGGGCAGAAGGGCACACAGATTGGCCATTGCTGACACCCATAGCTCCACCTATGGGTTGGGGTGAAAGGGAAAAAGGTCCTGGGCAGGTAGCTGACTGCTGATTCCTGCAGGTACTGCCCCACTGAATGGCAGGCATCTCCAGAACAGGATCCATGATGGTGGGTTGAGGGATCCCCACCACTCCACCACATGGGGTAAGCTGAGCGGAAGACAGGAGGTGGTGCTGTGACTGGGTGAACAGGATGGGGGGGTCAAGAAGAACGTGGGCTGCTCAGGACAACGAAACAAAAAAAAGTTTCAGGTTTCACTTCCTAGCCATATTTGTGACATTAGTGAGCAACAATACCTTAAAACCATATTTTTATACATTTTCAGCCTTCTAGAACTTTCAAACCAACATTACTAAATTTACAGGATCAAGAGATCCTGTGACCAATAATGCACATTCCAAATTTCAAGTGATTCTGTACAAGTACAGCTTCAACATAAAGGTGAAAAAAATGGGGTTAAAATAGAACAGCATTTGTAATCCTAGTTGTAGGATGCTACTGTGCCATAGAGTACTGTTTATCACTCTGGAGGAAGTCACTCCAGCTGGCAGTACTGTGCTCTTCAAAACAATATACTACTACCAATGGATCTGGGGCCATGCATGCAGAGAAAAAGCAAGCTAAATTTCCTTGGTACAGTTCACAAACAGTGACTCAGAGCTTGCATCATGCCCTGTGTCAGACCCATTTTTTGGTGCAGCCGCACCAAACACTTCACACAGGATGCACCCAATTCACAGAGGTTGGGTACATTTGTAACAATTTTTATGATTTATGGCAGCTTGTGCCAAATATTTGGCACAAGTTCCATAAAAAGGGTACCCGAGATTGGAGCAAGTTATTTATTTATTTTTTTTTTAACCAGGAGAGACACACTAAGCTGAAGCTTGTTTACAGGTGTGACCTGGGAGCACCAGAAAGTTAAGTGACTTGCTCAGGATCACACAGAATGCAAGTGGGGCTGTTGGATTCAAACCCAGGTCTCCAGGTTTGCAGCTCAGAGCCTTAAACCACTGCGCTATACTGCCTCCAAAGCTGGTTGAACTTGCGGCAGTCGGTGCATGGGATTGATAATCCTGATCACTTGCTAGGGATTGCCATAATCCCTGTGTGCTGTATGTTCAGCATACTCAAGGTTTGCAGCAGTTCCAAATCTTTTCTGAATTGTGCCCTCCGTATCTTTGAGCTGGAGCTTAGATACACCATGTGGATTTGGATTACAGCTATAAGATTTTACTTCTGCTGCCATCTGTAATTATTTTGCAGGATGGCAGAAATTCCCTTTAATTTACTGAAAGTATATTCTGTTGATAGGTTTGACGGCTATTCAGGCAATGGGGTGGAAGCCATTGGAGAGTGCAGGTTGAACAAGAGAGAGCATTAATCATGTCACCACCTGAGGTTGATGAGAAATGTAGTTCCCTCTTAGGACTGAAGGAATTACTGCATGTAAACAGAGGAATCTGATGTACTATAAGGGCTCCTTTTTACAGTTGCAGGGTGGAACTCTGGAGACATTTTGCTGTCACATTGAAAAATGGACCTCAGCAGATTGCTAATGGACTTCATTAAACTGCAGTTTTATAGCTATCCCTCCACTCAACAGTCCGTTTACCGCACTACTTTTTCTTTGCTAATCAGTGTTTCCCAGTGAGGAATGAGGTTCACAGTAACAGTACATGTATTTAAATCTTAATTTGTGCATAACAGGACTTGTGTGATAACATGGTTACTAGTTCCAGCTTGTTTTTATGGCTGAAAAGAAGAAGCATACAAGTATACTGGAATCTCCCTTACTGAAGCTCTGATGCTCTCAGTGTCTTATTCAGCAGACTACAGTGTCAAATTACAGGCCACCCAGATACAGCTCTGCATGTCCTTCTGCTTTTATAGCTCTTTGAGAGATGTTTTTAACTCAGAGCTCAGCCCCTATAATTCAAAACCATGACCCTCAAGTACTGTGGAGGAATGCTGTGTATTTTTTTATATTGTAATAAAAAAGAAGGCATTTGTAAACTGGAAAATCATTGCAGTATAAAAGAAGTTTATGCAAATTGGCACTGAAGGATAATATGTGTGTGTGTGTGTCTTTTCTGAACTCTGTCAGATGCTCCTGACAACTCTTTCCGCTTCAAAGGCTCACCCAGTCCCTCCTTCTTACAGACAGAACTAAGTTTTAACTCTTGATTATCCTGGTAGTTTACATTCAGCCTTCTTGCAACTTAATGGATTATTTTACCTGCCAGTTCTTTCCTGCATAGTACAAAGTGGGAAGACACATTGCAAGCTTCCCTACAATATAATGGAATTAGTGTTGGTGAAAGATGAGGGACTGACATCACTGGAAACTGAATCCCTCAGTTCATCCATAGAGATAGATACAGTGTGGGTAGAGACATCATGTGGTGAGTGTAGTGATGTTGATCAGTGAGGTACTGACAGCTCTCAAGCCCTATTTATCCACTGATACATGTATAATGCAGAGCTTCTCCACTCTGTGATGAAATATAGTAGTGGTGAAAGGTGAAGGGTGGACTGCTCTGGAGACCTCTGTTTCTCCACAGATGTAGGTACAGTGTAGTGTTTCTCCACACTGTGATGAAATGTGGTGATGGTGAAAGGTGGGGGACTGACTGCTTCTCCCTGTTTACCCACAGGGACAGGTACAGTACAGGCTTTCTCCATGCTGATGAATGTAGCAGTGGTGAAAGGTGAGGGTTTGACAGCTCTGGAGCCTCAGTTTTTCCCAGTGACAGGTACAGTGCAGACTCTGCTTACTAAATGAAGGTAATAGTGATAAAAGTTGAGGAACTGACAGCTACAGTGCAGGCTTTCTCTACCCTGTAATAAATGTAGTAATGTTGATAAGTGAATGACTGGCAGCTCTGGAGATCCCCTGTGTACCTACTGATACATGTAGAGTATAAATTTCTCCATGCTTAAACATATTTAGTGTTGGTGAAAGGTGAGGGACTGACATCGCTGGAAACTGAAACCCCTCAGTTTATCCACAGAGATAGGTGCAATGTAGGTTGAGACAGTGCAGGCTTTTCCTTACTGTGATGTGGTTTTTAGTGATGGTGAGATGTGAGACACTGACAGCTCTGGAGACTGCAGATTCCTGTTCATTCACAGGGATGTGTACAGGGTATGTGTTCTCCATACTGTGATGGATTTTGTTTTGGTGAAAAGTAAGGGTCAGACAGCATTAGAGAATGAAGCCATCTGTTTACCCAATGAGCCAGGTGGCACAGGCAAGTTCACTTTGTATTTACTGCTGGTGAAATGTAAGGGGCTTATAGATCTGGAGAATAAAGCCCTCTGTTTATCCAAAGGAGCAGATGCAGTTTAAGCAGGTAGAGTATACACTTGTGTGTATGTTATGAATGATTATACAAGTGGCAGTGGTGGGACTCAAACAAGAATTTCAGAGCACATACAACTATGCTTTTGTTATTAGATCTGTCATTTTAATTGTTTTTATACATCCTGCTACAATGAAAGTATGTGCACATTTGTATATCATGCAATCTATATACCCCCCCACACACACATGCAAACACACATTTGTGTCAGCCAGGAACTGTGGCACACAATCTTTCAACTGTGCTAGATGTTTTATTTCCCTTTCACTACTATCAATAATATCATTTTTCAGCTGTATTGGCTCTCACTAGAACATGTTATGTATGGGAGGTTTGACAGAGCTAATTTACTGGTTAGGTGATGGCCAGTGTTCTTTTTAGCAGGGATAGTTTTAGTGCTCTGTTTTGTGCATACTTCATGTGATGATTAGAGCTTCTGGGTCCTCAAAGGATAAAAGGCATGACCTAATAAGTTATACAACATGACATAAATATCAGTCATGGCAACACCTATTTAGTACAAAACACCAAAAAATAGATAATGTGAAATTGGTGTAGAAATTAATCGAACCATTATCCATGTTATTATATTCCATTTCAAATGTTGGAATGAAATAACAGTATACTAAAATAATTGCCCAAAATAGGAAAAATCAAGGGACCAAAGGTTTTTGAAAATAGACACTGGGTTATTCAAACATTACTTATGGCATAGACAATACAGATTTACTATACCTACAGAATACATACACTTTGTAACCACTGAACTAATCAGTGATTATGTATACTAAATACTAATAGTACACTATTCCGTTCTCTGTAACGTATTCATGTAATCTGGCTTCATATCACTGCTGTTATACACAATTAATCTTTGTTATATATGATCAACTGTATTAGAATCTATATGGTCATTAAAGAACAAAGGGGTAAAGTGCAATAGTGTAATACATCAAAAGCACAAAAAATGCATAAAAATATATATATATATATATATATATATATATATATATATATATATATACACACCCACATATGCATATTATATAGTTAATTTATAATGCAATGCAGGTGTATCTCTATACTCACACCCTTAGAGTACATCCTTATACTTAAAACCAAGTGTGACTTTAAATTATTTGTAAATCATATCATGTAAAACAGATATGTCTCTACACCCTTAATTATAAGGACAAATGTAAATCCATACAGGATAGTCTCCAGAGGGACTTTAATATGTTACATTCTTGGTTTATTTAACATAGATTAACACTTAATTTTACCAAAACTAAATTTTTGATTTTTTCTGGTTGTAGGAACCAGATTAATTATAATTTTGTGCTTAAAGATAATTTTGGTAACACAATTGAAAGGGTTTTCACCTTCAAGTATTTAGGCCTTATATTGGATCAACATTTAACTTTTGACCAACACATTGTTTCATCGATTGCTCCTTTACATCTGTGACTAGGTGTGTTGTTTCATGTTAGAAAGTTCCTAAATTCTGAGACAAGGACTCTACTGGCGAATAGTTTATTGTTTTCCTTACTCAGGTATGGTTCTATTGTTTATTCATGTTCTACTGTAAAAATGTTAAACAAACTTATCTGTACATATCACAGTATTTTACATTTTATTACTTGTTTACCTAGGATGACTCATCACTGTATTCTTTATAGAGAAATCTGGTTATTTATCTCTTAGTGCCTTTTTTAAACGTAGGTCTTTAACTTTTTTGCACAAGGTTCAATTAGGTCTTGTACCTGATAGTGTTGCTAGCTTGTTCCCCATCTCCAAGACCACTGTTATGACTAGAAGCAGTACAAGAAAGGTGTTCACGCTACCTTTGATTAGGTCAAATATTATGAAGAATTCAATCCATTTTGAACTGATGATTCAGTATAATCAGTTATCTAATGTAACTGCTTGTTGTATTATGTCTGCTGTTAAAGGTTTACTTGAACAAAAAAATTTGCCTGAAGTTGTTTGTAATTGTTTCTAATGTTTGAGAAATTATACGTTTCTGTTGATGTGTTTATGTTATACTGTTTTTATTGTGATTTTTGTTATCTTATTTGTCACTGGACATCTGTGAAAATAGGCATTTTGTGCTCACAGATTTTTTCAGTACAAAATAAATGAAATAAAAAAATGAAAACAAAAACATTCTCAGATTCAAATAAGACTTATTTATGCAAGTAAACAGCCAAATTAATCTCATTACTTATGCCATGCTGTATAACTTATTATCCACGTGTTAACAATGTGCACTGTCACTTTAAGAACAACATTTAAATGTGGGAGCATGTGTGAGTTTGGGACACTTCTTGAGGAAGCTTTAGGGCAAAACTGGTTGAAGTTTGTGAGGGCCCTGCCTGTTGTTCCTTATTTTTATGTTTATTCATTTATTGAAATGTTTCACAAGGAAGGCATGTTGAGCAACAAGTTGCTCATCTCCTAGTGTGACTTGGGGGGGGGGTGGATGGAAACCTGAGGATAGTACATGGAGATTTGGTACACAATATAGATATACAATTTGATTACATTCAATAAAGTGAGCAGGCTATACAGACTTACTGAAAAGGAGGAATGCTAACATGTATGAACTAGATGAATACAATGCTAACAATCTTGAACTAGATACGATAGCATAAATATATTTGGCAAACACTTTGTAGGACATAGCTTTGTAGTTAGAAAATGGTTGGATAGAATACAAGGAGGTTGAACTAGGGCAAGATTGTGAGGAGAGGCACAGATAGAACAAAATTTGTAAGGTGTAACAAAAGTACAAGGTTGACTGTAAGTGCATTAGAGATGATGGTTAGCCAATAACTGTGGCTAGGAAGGGTGGGTGGGTGGGTGGGGGAATATAGGCAGAGAACAAGGAGGTTGGAAGGGGCTTGGAGGACGGGAAGCGAGGAGTGGAGGAGAAGCATCTTCCAGGGTCTGACTCCTCCAGAATGCTGGGGACCCTGCCTACACCAGATGGAGGTCAAACATGAACAGGAGGGAAGCAGGTTGTAGGCAGTGGGAGTTTGAGCATGTCAGGAAGGAAGAGAGGGGGAAGACAAGGGTCTGCAGGGGCCTGACCCCTCCAGTATGTTGTAGACCCTGCTTGCACAAGGCAGAGGTAGAGCACAATAGGAGGGAAGCAGGTTGTAGACAGCAGAGGTAGATCATGACAAGAGAGAGGTAGGCACTGATGGGGAGTAGGCTTCAAAAGAACCAAGAAAGAGGTACAGTGATTGCTACAGAAAAGTTAACTGGTAATGCTGTATTTCTCAGCAGCCGCGGTGCCCCCGAGCAGTACACTGAGCAGTGCATTAAGCAGTACTGAGAAATACCTTGTTACCTGGTGAATGTGGTAAGAAAGTGTCCGAGTTCATAATTCATTCAATCACCTATCATCAGCTTAAAATTACCAGGAGGCACTGTTTGCGTGAAATTTACCTTGCTAATTTGAAATATTTTGGTAGGTGTCCCCACAGTCCATAATCCACATCCCACAGCAGTAGCTGAAATATTTTTATTTAATCAGAGTTCCCGGAGTCCTGCTCCTGCTCAGCTGAATGTGCTGAAAGGAATTTTGAGAATTCTTTCAAATTGGGGGAGCCAGGCGCAACAAGACGCCAACTTTGAATTCTCTGACTTGGCTCCACAATGGCTGGGATCTTCCAGCTATGTAAAAACACATCTTCTTGCTTGTGGGTCCAGCCATTATCTACTTTGCTGCATTCCCCCTTGCAACATGGGACATCCTGATGCTGCTAAAGACTACCAGACATTTAATCTATTTCAAAATGTCTTTCGGGACCTGCTCCTACCTTGCTGAAATCTTTTAATTTAAATTCTGCTCCCAGAGTACTGCTTCTGCTCAGTTGAACCTATGGAGAGGAATTTGGATGAATTTTTCAAGTTGAATTAATCAAAATAAATGTGATGTTGCTGTACACCTGAACACCATCTCCTCTCACCTACAGGTACTGTACCTGAGAAAAGCTGGGTATCAATGAGATACTGTAACTCAGATGGTGCTAAATAAAATCACAGTTGTAGAAATGCAAATAAAAAAAGGAAAATTCAAACACTAGTCTGCAAAGGTCCAGATTCTCCATAAGGGAAGTACACCCCAAAAGGCATAAGCCCCAAACAAACATCCATTAAATTAATAAGACCTGCATTAGCTACTAATACAGTCAGAGCAACAAAAAGTAGATAAATAATAAACCACATGTATCCTTTGGTTCCCTCGGCTTTCTGTGCTAGTGGGAACTAGCTGCAATAAAACACAGATCAGCTGGAACACTTCCCATGAGTTCCTCAACCCAAGTACTGTACCCTCAAGTGCATGTTATTCTCTATTTTTAAAGCTCATTGGTGTTTATTAATGTGTGCCATTAACTAAGCATCTAAAACATCTACATATTGGGACATCAGGTCAGTACAGTAGTTAAGTGATCATTTGTGACATCCCTGTGCCTGACCAATGGCATGGGGTCTCTGGACTTATTTATCTTTTTACTGGGCAAGTGAATCATGTTTCCTCACAAGAACATGTTGTTGTTGCAGCTTAACATTTCCAAAATGACAGTGAAGGACGGGTCACGTGACGCAGTGCAGCTAGAGGCAGCATTCTCGCGGAGCTCCCATTACCCACCCATCTTTAAACTATTTTCAGCCTACAAAATCGACATCTAAAGTCCTGTTTTACATCTGGAGTACAGATAACACTCTTCAGTACTTGGTAACATCTTGTTTTGTGCATATTAATGCACTTGGAGGACGATTGAGATGGAAGCGGAGATAAGGCCTGCTGGCATGAAGCACACTCCACCATCCACGCCTGAGAAATCTTCAAAAAAATCTAAAAATCAGAATTCGGGGCCAGAAGCAAAATCACCCCCTTCCAATACTTCTCCAACTCCTCTTACCTAGGACTGTTTCTTACAAGAGCTTATACCTTTTAAGGAAACATTGGATGATATTTCTGCTGATCTGAAATCACTAAGTGGAGATCTCAGTGCCCTAACCACCAGAATGGGAGATTTGGAAGCCAGAACTTCCTCTTTGGAGACCTGGAGGGAGAAGATAGACCCAGAGATTATTCACCTCAGACAGCAGATCAGTAAACTGCAACTCAAAACGGAGGACTTAGAAGGAAGGAGCCGAAGGAACTACTTGGTGATCCTGGGCCTCCCCGAGTCTAAGGAGGAACCTGACATTAATCACTTTCTCCAGAAGTTTCTAAGCAAAGTTGTTGGGCCTTCCCCTCTCAATCCACAATATCATATTGAAAGTGCTCATCGCTCTCTTAGACCAAAACCTGCCGTTGGATCCCCGCCAAGACCTATCATTATCAAATTTCTAAGCTTTCTGGAAAAACAGCATGTATTATCAAAGGCAAGAGAACTACAAGCAATTCTATGGAGTGGTTCTAAGCTGCATATTACTCAGGATCTTCCCTACGAGACGAGGCAAACATGCTCTGCGTTCCATTCTACAGTCAGTAAGCTGATCACAGCGGGCATTCGCTACAAAATGAACTACCCTGCCAAGCTACAAGTTGCCATTGATGGTTCTAGGTACTCCTACGAATCCCCAGACAAAGCGGCATCGGATCTCTCATTCAAGTTACCTAACCTGTTTAAACCGGACTGAATCACTGAGGCAAAGCCAAGAAGTTACCTCCTGCTACATGCTGCATTTCTGGACTCTCACCTTTTGTTTTTGATTTCTTTCTTCTCTCTCATCTGGTTTCTCTGGTGGCTGGGGGGGCGGCTTTGGAGTGGTCCATTGGGGGGTTTGGTGGGCTCGATCTGTGTGATGGTTCATGGGGTCTGCTTGCTGGGGGGGTGGGAACTTGGGGAACGGAGGCGGTTTCCACATGATGCAGGACTGGTGGGACCTTTTGGTCCCTCTAGTACCTATTGCTCCCCCGGTTCCTCCCGTGCTTCCCTGGCTCAGATAATTAGGTTCACTTAACTTTACAGCAAGTTAGACTGAAGTGGTCACTAGGAAATCCTTGGGTATTTATCAGGTGTGGATGATGGGTTAGGGAGGCCTTTTAAGAAGGGGCGATGAGCTAGGCCGATATTAGGCAATGAGGATCATGGTCATTATTGTGAACATTTTAGAGGGGGGTTTGCAAGATGTCAGTGTGACTCTGCCTGAGGCCTAACACACTCCTACATTTGGGAACATACTTTTTACCGCTGACGGTTTTTGATCGCGGCGAGGCCTGGAATTGGCCCCCTGGGCTGGGGGGGGCTGACTCCGACTCTTAGCACTGCCATTGGGGTCTCAGAGTTCTACTCCCCTATCCTATCCAGCTTGAAACTCATGCGTGTAGTGCAGTTCGGCTATCCCTCTTGAGGGGCTAAGGGGTTCAGATAACAGTCGGGAGGTCGGAGGCATGTGATGACCCAGTCAGTCCGCACTTCGGCCAGAAGCCATTCTCTCATGGTGAAGACTGGAATCCAGGGGGCCCTGGTAGGCTTTCACTCTCAATTGAGGTCTGGTTGCACCATACCCAGATTAATAGTGCTATCTCTGAATAGATGTATTGAGTACATTCCACGTGTATGATTACATTCCTTCTCAAGTTATGGGAGTAAAGCATGGCAAAGGCTTAGATAACCTCGAGACTCTGGTCAGGTTCTCAATTCTCTCAGGTCTTTTTGTAGGATTTATTCAGACTTCTCTGGGGGGGAGGCTCCACGGGAGAGTCGGCCCTGGTGGGACTGCTAAATGCACTAAGGAGAGGGGGGAGAGCAGCCCAGATGGGGGATACTTTAGTCAGGGAGTTCTCAACACTTATGAGGGGATTTCTCTCTACTTACTAGCCGATACTTCCTCAGGGTACCGGTTCATGATTATTTCCTGGTACTCCCACCTGGTGGTAGCTTTTGGGGCTTTGTTCCCCAACCCAAGAAAAATCACTTTCAGTTTCTCTCAAAAGGCAGTCAGGAGAACAGTTGTATATAGTTTGAAGGATGAGGAGGGGGGGAAGAGGTCTCTCTTTCTTAGCTCAGGACCTGATAAAGGCTGTAATACCATGTCTGGAATTTACACTGCTCCAGTTTCTCTCTACTGGTTTTGAGGGAGGGGTGGAGGGAGGGACTCGATCAGTGGTTGGTTTATGGGGGGAGGGGGAAGGGCAGGATGTGCCTTCTAGGGTGGCCTACCTTTTCATGTTTTCATATTTTATTGTTGCATTGTATATTTGACAATGAGTGTTACAGCACTTAAAATTGCTACGTGGAATGTAAGAGGTGTCAGAGACCTAACTAAAAGGTACCAGGTTCTCAAAACCTGTGCTCTACTGAATGTCAATATTCTCTTGATGCAAGAAACCCATTTGCTCTCATCAGAAGTCAATGGGCTTCGCAAACAGGGTTATGCTCAGGTTTTTGCCTCAGAGGGGTCATCCTCTAGCGGGGGTGGCCTTTCTGGTTAAGAAGCACATTCCCTTTCTGGCAGAAAAGCTTTTATCGGACCATGAGGGAAGATTCATTATTGTGAAAGGTTCGCTCTATAATGTGAAGATAACATTAGGGGCGATTTATGCCCCAGTGGGGGGGACCCAGATTTTCTCATGACCTTGGCTGAAAAGCTGAGTGGACTTTTACCCTCAATGTTAATAATCGGGGGACTGGAATATCGCTCCCTCTCAAGATTTGGATAAATCTTATAGACCCCTGAAACCACTCTCCTCTTCAGAGCTGGCCTTGAGGAACTTTATGGACCTACTAGGCTTGTGTGATCCTTGGCGCCTACTTAATCCCACAAGACAACTCTTCTCTTATTACTCCCAAGTACACAAGACGTGGTCCATAATCTAACCTAATCCTAGCACTTAATCCTAGTCAGCAATAATGTTTTGTCTGGAGTACTCCAGTCTGGTATTGAGCCCATAGTGGTGTCAGACCACTTGGTGGCATGGATTCTGGTCTCCCCGAACCCGCAGGTGCAAAGAGACACAGCCTGGAAACTAAACACCCAGCTTCTAAAGGACAAGGGTATAGTCTCCCACATTAGATCCCTAATCACCTTATTTGTGGAGACCAACACAGGTTCAATCGAGAGGGAGGATCTGTTTTGGTGCTCCCTTAAATGCTTCATCGGGACAAATTTATTAAACTCGCATCTAGGAGGAAAAAGCAGAGGGAGGCTAAGATCATGTTATTGTCGAACCAAATTAGGTTGGCTGAGAATAAGTTATCCTCCTCATCTTCCCAAGCTGATCTAGAAACCCTAATGAAACTTAGAAATTAATACTCAGACTGGATAAGAGACAAGGCAGAGTATGCTCTCCTTAAAACAAAGGCCCTCTACCTCGATCAAGGGAGAAATCGGGTAAGATGCTAGCTCTATGTTGGAGGGAAGTAGAGGGATCGAGATGGATTCCCTCATTATTATCTTCCGATGGCTCCCTTAAAACGTCTCCCAGGGATATCTCACGAATTTTTGAGTCATTTTATAAGGAACTTTACGGCAGTGGTTCCTTTCACCTCTCTCATTCCCTTGTGGACCAGTTTCTGGAGGGCCTTCCCCTTCCTACCCTCCAAACTCACCTAGGAGAAGCTCTGATTACTCCTATCATGGTAATGGAGGTGGAGGAGGTGATCAAGGAATTTGCTCCGGACAAAGCTCCGGGACCCGATGGCTTCCCCTCCAATTTCTATAAAACTTTTGGGAAGGAACTTGCCCCTCTCCTCACGAAATTATTTGAGTACATGTTTAGTGCTAACACCTTGGATCCTTCCCTGCTGGAAGCCACTATTATTTTGATACTGAAACCAGACAAATGCCCAACGGATCCCGCTAGTTACTGCCCAGTTTCTCTCCTTAGTTACGACATTAAAATTCTAACGAAAATCCTATCCCTTAGACTCAAATGGGTTTGGTTCAATTTGCTGAGTCCTGAATAAGTAGGGTTTGTGCAGGGCAGATCCTCTATAGACCACCTTCGTACTCTCCCACATATTTTCCAGGCCGCCCAGGACTCCCAAGTCTCTATGGCTCTGATATCATTAGATGTGGAGAAAGCATTTGATAGAGTCCACTGGGAATTTCTCTGGATTATAGTGAAAAGAATGGGCTTCCCGGAGGTCTTTATTCAATGGATCAAATCGGTCTACCAATCCCCTACTGCCAGAATTTATTGTGACAGGGTTTTTTCTTCTTGATTCTCGTGATTTACAGGTACCCGGCAAGGCTGTCCCCTGACACCTTTCCTGTTTAATCTATATCTGGAGCCTCTCCTTCTCAGTATCAAAAACTCTCCACTGGTCAAGGGATGTTTCTTTCAGCAACAGTCTCTGGTTCCCTCGGCCTATGCCGACAATAGCCTTTTACACTTGACTAACCCTGAAGTGTCTCTAACACACATACTACACATTATTGCCCAGTTTGGCCAAGTGGCTAATTATAAGCTGAATTTAGCTAAATCAATCATATTCCCACTGAATGTAAATACACTTCAGGTCAACTTCTCCCAATTTGGTATGAAATGGGCCCCTTCCTCTCTCAAATATTTGGGCATTTACCTTACTAAAGACCTTGAACTCTTCAGGAAGCTTAATCTAGATAATCTATTGATTAAAATTCAACAAGACCTTCAGAGATGGTCTGCCCTCCCTTTGTTGCTGTGGGGTCGTATTAATATTGTTAAGATGAATGTGTTGCCTCGGGTCTTCTATCCACTTAGCCTAATGAACATTTATCTGCCGATGTCCTATTTTTATCACTTTCATAGGTCTATCTCTAAGTTCATTTGGCAGGGTAAACAGCCCAGGAAAGCCTTTTTAAAACTTAATTTACCCAAAGAGAAGGGGGGGGGCTTCATCTTCCCAATTTTAAGCTCTATTACTGGGCAAGTCACATGGTGAAAATTGGGAGGTGGTATGACCAGAGGGCGGATGAATATCTACCAATTTGGGTACAACTTGAGAAAAAGATTTTAACCGAGTTTGGCCTTCCCCCATCCAGAATCCTCTATTATAGCCTATCTACCTTGCCTCCACTTTTACAGGGGAGCATCATTGGCACCTCTATTAAGGTGCTAAATCAATGCTGGAATTTTTTCAATCTCTCTCCTAGGAAAGACACTTCCCAACCTCTTACCCTAAATTTAAATATTAGGATCGGTGGTCTCCCGCTTTCTCTAGACTGGTTTCCTCAGCTGAGAGATTGTTGTGTGGATGACTTATTCCTGAATAACTCTCTTCTACCCTCTGGGGAGGTTCTGACCAAGTATAATATTCCTCAGAAGCATATTTTTAAAGTCTTTCAGTTACGACACCTAGTGGCTTCCAGCTTTGGCCCCAACCCCATACCGTCTCAAATTAAACCCTTCCTAAATCAGATACAGGAACAGGCAAGCAAGGCCCATAGTATTTCTAAGCTTTATTCTTTCCTACTGGACACTAAATTCCCGGACCCCCCTGACTGGCTCCAAATGTTGGTCCTCTCTTCTGCCAGACACCCTCCTAGATTGGGATCAGATTGGGGCAGACACATATCGGTATCTCTCTCAAGACAGACATAGACTCACTCAATACCATATATTGAATAACATGTATTAGACCCCAGTTAAACTGGTTAAATTAAATAGATTATCTTCAACTCTATGCACAAGGTGTGGCATAGTGGAAGGGGAACCTGGTACATATCTTCTGGCATTGTGAGAAGGTGGCTCCGTTATGGCAGACCATCCAATCTAACCTAGACCCTCTTTTGGGCCTAGGTGATTTATTTACTATAGAAGTTTGTATCTTAGGGATGTTTTCCAATATACAGGTGATGGAGCATAGATTCCATATGGCTTTAATTTCGATGGTCATTAAAAGATTGGTTCTTAGGCATTGGATGGACCAATTGGTTATCTCATATGCAGAATGGATCAGTGAAATTTCTCTCTGCTTCCGGACTGAAAGGTTAATAGCAAGTTCTCGGAATTGTTTGGTTTCGTTTGAGTGGAAATGGGGCAAATTATATGCTCTTTATTTGCATTAATGTCCTGTTGGGTACATCTCTAGCTACCTTGGCAGCTGATACACCTTTATGCATCTTACATGTATCAGGATCAGCTCCCTTTCTTCTTTTCCTTCTTTTTTTTTCTTTTTCTTTTGTAGAAGGCACATCCTGGGGGAGGGAGGATGGGGACCAAGGGATTTGGGTTAGGGGGGTAGGGGGGAATTTTCATTGTTTTTCCAGAATCAGGGATTTCTGCAAAATGTTGTATATTGTCACACTGCAGCTGCCATACAGTTTATGTCATTGGTCATAATGTGTAATCCCTGTACTATTTTTTTAGGTATACTACCTTTATATAAAAGAATAAAGAAATATAATTTAAAAATGACAGTGAATTACAGCAGCCATTGACCATAACAGAATGCTTTGTAGGCAAATATTTGCAGATCTATTTAGTGTACTGGATCATGTATCTTTTTTTTCATTAGAAAAACTAACTTCCCAACACCCAAAAAGCATCTTGCTGCTAAGCACTAGTGAACAGCATTGGAACACACTGAATCTATTTTATAAAAGCTTTGAGGTACTGATCATTTTGAAAGTGCCAGTAATTTTTGCGTGCAGTTCAAATCTCGTGGAGTGCAACTTGATTCAATTAATATTTTATGGAGAAGAAATAATCATAGTGCTAAATTATTTGTTATACAACGTTGTTATGTATACAAACATTTTCAAATCATATGCACAAAAAAAAACTCCTTGTAAATAAGAGTTTTGGTACTGCAGATGAATAATACTAGCGTGTTAAGTAATTGGGGATGAACCACATTCAGTCTTTTGCATTTCAGATTCACTAAGAATGGCATGCTATGTAAATGTGCTATTGTAGCTTTATTAGCAAAGATCTTTTTAATTTTAAACAGCTAGTTTTAATTTCACAGTAAAAAAAAGTGCACAGAAAATATACAAATAGTTGCACCCATCTAGAAAGATTTCATTGCCATTTTGTGAAAATGGGTGATGGAAGAGGATTGAAAAAAGTAGCCTGATCAGAGAGCCCAGTTCATTACATGCAGACACTGGTTTGTGATGTACAAGTGTTGTGCTGGTGGCCGCTGGCAATATTGCTCTGGATGACGTGTTAGTTTCATTCTATTTATCCCATGTATAACAAGCATTTGTCAATGCTGAACGTTCGCTTGCAGGTGTTTGCAGTGGTGTTTGGCATGTATGGTGCTTTACCCTAATGCCCTGTGTGATTGCTGGTATTTGCACAATAAATTGTCAGCATGACCTTTTTGTTACCCCCATTGTGCGCTACATAGGCGGAAACATGTTTTGGGCAGGATGTGAAAAATGACAGCTGTACTGCTCATAAGGAAGTGTGGTAAAATGGCAATGTTGAAAATCTGGAGTGGAAATATTGAAAATTCGCAAACTTAGGAGCGTGCGTGGGAACTGTGCAATGCACGCTGGTAAAACAGTGATTGTTAGGAATTTTTTCACCAAATTGTCAACATTGGCAGTTTAAAACCTCTGCTAATGAACAGTGACACTGTGATTTTCTTAATGTGTCCCATACACTGAGTTCGCACACCGACTGTGCCATTGTGCGCTACATGGGCAGAAGCACGTTATGGGCAAGATGTGAAAAATGACAGCTGCAGTACTCATAAGGAGGTGTGGTAAAATGGCAATGTTGAAAATCTGGAGTGAAAATATTGAAAATTCGCAAACATATGAGCGTGCGTAGGAACTGCGCAACGCAGACTCATAAAACAGTCATATTTAGGAATTTTTTCACCAAATTTTCAGCACAGCCATTTTAAGACCCCTGCTCATGATCAGTGTCACTGTGATTTTTAATGTGTCCCATACATTGAGTTCGCGACACCAACTGCGCCCATTGTCACGCTACATGGCAGAAACACATTTTGGGCAGGATGTGACAAATGACAGCTGTACTGCTCATGAGGAGGTGTGGTAAAATGGCAATGTTGAAAATCTGGAGTGCAAATATTGAAAATTCGCAAACATACGAGCGTGCATAGGAACTGTGCAACGTATGCTTGTAAAACAGTCATTTTTAGGAATTTTTTCACCAAATTTTCAACATAGCCATTTTAAGACCTCTGCTCATGAACAGTGTCACTGTGATTTTCTTAATGTGTTCCATACATTGATTTCACACACTGACTGCGCCATTGTGCGCTACATGGGCGGAATCACGTTTTGGGTGAGATGTGAAAAATGACAGCTGTACAACTCATAAGAAGGTGTGATAAAATGGCAGTGTTGAAAATCTGGAGTGAGAATATTGAAAATTCGCAAACTTATGAGCCTGTGTAGGAACTGCACAACGTACGCTCGTAAAACAGTCATTTTTTGGAATTTTTGGACCAAATTTTCAACATGGGGTTTTTGGGACCCCTTCTCATGAATGATGTCACTGTCATGGTGTTATTCAAGGCCAAAGGGTGATTTCGTGCAGTGACTGTGCAGTGCCTGTGAAATCACCCTTCGGGCCCAAATAACACCATGACAGTGACATCATTCATGAGAAGAGGTCCCAAAAACCCCATGTTGAAAATTTGGTGCAAAAATTCCAAAAAATGACTGAGATATGCAATTAAGTTGAACCCCCCCATCTAGCCCATTATACAGCTTACTGGCATTTCCTCAGTTTGCGGTCGCCTTTGAAGAGTGCAGACATGTTCCCGGTCCACCGGAGATCGTCGCGCCGGAGTCCGGAGGTAAGTATGGGGTGAGGGGGTTGTGGGGAGGCTGGTTGTGCAGTGGGTGGGTGCGGGTTGGTGGAGGGGTTGGGAGAGCATCGCTGGGACAGTTTTGTTTTACAGGTTTGAAAACAAAAAAAGACGACGGGGGATGTTTGCACACTGGGGTGGGCTCCCAGCATGGCAGAAGATGGCTGGGAGGGCTGAGGAGCCGGGGGGGTTGGGCACCCCCATCAGCAAACTACACTGGGGGTCGCCAATCCCCCGTCGGCAAAATAAAGCAAACACTTTGCCACGCTGGGGTGGGCTCCCAGTGTGGCAGCAGGATGGCTTTGGGGGGGCCGTGGAGCCGACGGGGGATTGGGCACCCACATCGGCAAACAATGTTTGCCACGCTGGGGTGGGCTCCAGCTTGGCACAAAGCTTTGGGGGTGGCGTGGCGGACGTGCTGCGGGGAGAGGTAGCGCGTGATGCGAGGGGGGGGCGGCGCTCAGTATGGCAGCGGTGTTTTTCTTTGAAGCAGAGGAACACCGCTGTCATACTGAGCTGCTGCACCCATTGGTGCAGGACCACCACGCCTGCTCAAGGGAGCAGTGCATTGGGTGGGAGAGGCACACCTCTAAGTGTGCTACTCTCCCAAAATGTTCTTTGCGCATGCGCGCAAGCGAACGTAAAAATTAATAAACACACATACACAAACATGCACATACAAACACACACACACACACACACACACACACACACACACACAGACACACACTGTAAGTTATATTTGCTGTTCTTATAAAGGATTCATAGTTCCAAACTGCACTTGTATGTCATGGACTCAGGTGCAATACACAGTTAATAATGGTATGCTAGATAATAAATTACGAAAACTGTGGTGCAAAATATTAAGACTAAACACTGTGAAAGGTGGTAGTTTGACAGCAGCAGCATGCGTTCTGGGTAGCTTTCATAATGCATCTTTTATTGTACCATCTGTTTTGGAACTTTAAGGTACAGTAGTAGTTTGGGAGAGGCTAGAGATCGCAGCAGGTGGCCGAGGTGGGTGCAGGAGACTAATGGTGAGGTGATCAGTCTTGGCACAGTCAGTAGGTTGCAGAAAAAACTGTATAAGGTGCTTTGTGATTCAAATATGCAAGTATGTTCCTATTTGTTACAGTATGTGACTGCTTTGTAAACATTTTGCATCGACCAAAAGTAAGATTGCCACAGCCATCAAGGCATTTTTTTAGATGAATCTATTTCTTTATTTTAGTAAAGTTCATTATAGTCTTAAAATATGAGTGCAGAATGTACTCCGTGCATAACCACAAGTGCTCGGCCAACTGTCTGAACAAAACTCAGAAAATTAATGTACCAGGTCAGCGCTGTTAAAACATTGGTTCACTATTTTTACATTTATTTTGGGAGTTGTTAGTTTTTTGTCAGAGGTTTGTGAAGCACCTCACCTGACCCTACCCCCAAAAGGTCAATTATTAAATCCTTTCCAGTGCTGCAAAAAAAAAAAATTAAAGACTCTGGAAATCCACCCCTCTCCCATTACCTCTCACCCACTTTTTATCCAATGTTAAACTTTACAAGTATAAATTAGGTTAACAGGATAATTAACACTGTTTGACTATAGCCCTTATTCAGTGTGTTATCTGGAAGAAACCTGCACAGTTCCAAATCCCTGCTAGGGCAATAAAAAACAGCACTGTTTTTCTGGTAACATTGTTTTATTTGAAAGAGATACAGAAAGAATAACTGGGAGAACTTTGAAGATGCTCATTATACACTGAGCCATTGTTACAAAAAAGTTACATATTTTTTATTTTGCTTGCACAAGCAGTGTTTTGGAATTGTGCAGGACAATTTCTTTCAAATAATGCACTGGATAAGAGGTAAAGTGAAAACAGCATTACTTATCATGTTAACCGTATTTATAATTGTAAAGTTTAGTATTGTATACACATGACATGTTCTCCATACAGGAGCAGTAATTTAACAAATCTCTGTTAAAACATCTGATACAATGACAGGACACAGGGAGCTGATTGCTTCTGATTTACAAGTCTCCTGTTTGGTCAGCCTTCTAAGGAAACTATTAAGTCATTTGCAGGAGGTGTGAGACCTGATGGGGAAGAAGTGGATTTGTGGAGTCTATGGAGTACTGGCTCAGCAGCTACTTAAAAGAGAAGACTCCTATATATGTATGATTTGGATATATCTGATGTATTTATTATACATTACATCAAGTACTGTACATATGTCCAAGGGTGTAGGCAGGCATACTCACTTTACACATTTGTGTACAGTTTTGTTGAGTACCTGTCACAAACCATATGCCTTTCTGTTAACATTTTCATTCTAATCTGTAGTATCTGGGTTAGTTTAGGTCACTGAGGAGTGTATCTGTTCAAACTTCTATTGTTTAGGAGACAGATACATGTATAACCTCTTTAGCAATTAGAAGAATCATCTGACAATAATCTGATTTGTTTGGAAGGGGGTACCATTTGGAAAGGATGTGTAAATTTTTTAATTGGGGGGGTGCAGCTGTTGGAGACTGTGTACAAAATGGAAATTTCTGGCTACACCCCTGCATATGTCAATAAGAGAGCAGCCATTTCTTCTGTTGCAACACATATCTAAAGTTTGAGGCTCTGACACATGGTAGCAAAATGTCAAGCAAGCCTCCATTTACATGCAAATGAGTCACTTGTAATACAGCCCCTCCCATTCCTTGATGTCAGTGCAGCAAAAGTGCAGAACAAAACATAAGGGTATCAGTGTTGTCTAGCCTAATTTTAGTTTAAGTTTGCAATGGCTTAAGGCAGTTCTGTCATGCAACTCACACAGGGAGTAGTACTTGTAGCCTTAATACTGTATGTGTAGAGAAAATAATGCATCTAATAGTATTTCATTCACAGGAAACACAATCTCTTTCTATGTACTGCTCATTTCTCTCTGTGAGACAGTTGTAACATGTTATGGAAAGCAGTAGACTGAATCGGTCAATCAACCAATCAACCAACCAACCAATCGAGCAGTCAATTAGTCACTCTATATTGAACCAGGTGAACACCCTTGAGAAGATTTGTTACAAGATGAGCCTGGGCAGTTTATCAAAGGATCACACAAGGCTGACTTACACACATCCCCTTTCAGTAGCCTGAAAGTGGAGAGCTAGATCATTTACTTTATAAAGTGTATTGTTTTACATTTCAAACGCTCCTTAAATACCAGCCTCTGAAAAAGGGACCTCTATGGGCCCAGTGGGCCTACCCAGTCATCAAAATTCAATAAATAAATAAATAATAAATCTGAGTTTCTGACTGGAAATACCAAGATAAAGAATGCATATGACACGAGAGGAGTGAGCTAAGCAAATACAGAGCACTACAAACAGATACTGATTAGTTTCTTTACCTACAACAGCTGAGGTGTAGCATCTGATTTGTGAGGGACATCCTACTTCAAATGCTGGCATTACAAAGTGGGGGGGGCTGCCACAGCTTATTCTTAGTACCTTGAAAGTGAAATGCTGTAGCTCTCATATCACTGCTAATGATTTATAATGGGAATTGGGGCACTTTTAAAGTCATGGACCTGAGGGACCATCACAGTTTCTAAGGAGGTTAGGGGAACTTCTTAAGGGTTAGAGAGTAAGGGACTCTAGTAGGATTTTAAACAAAGACCCTCAGTACTTGTGCCTGTGCTTTTCTGGTAACCTATTCCTTGTCATAGCTGAATTCTTTATTGCCTTTACAGCAGCCATCCAATCACTGACTGCCTAGTTACAAAGGGAAAGGGGCCTATTTGCAAGATTGTTTCTCACTGCTGGTATCAATCAAAACAGAGAATGTTAACACACACACACACACACACACACACACCATAGTACAACAGCTGCATAATACCACTTAAAACTCTTGTTGTACCCAGAGTCATTTATTGGGTAAACTGGTTTTTCTAACAGAAACAGTAACACAACACATACAGGCACTTCCTTATATGACTACTGTATATACCTCAAATCAGTGCTGCATCACACTCACATGGTCCTAGTCCCTATTAGACCTGCACTTCAGGATGTGCACAACACTTAAAGGGTTCCTCCATTACTCAAGTGGGGAACCAAACATTGTGGGTTTGGTCTACTGGTGGAACTGCATTTAGTGCAGCACCATTATCTGTTGCTCTGATGACATCATCCTCCAGCAACATTGATGGTAAAATGGAGGACAAACACATTGATAAGTTTTGGGGGCTGTATATTTTTATTTATAATCTAGATCTGGACAGCAATAGGACTGTTGGCAACTGGAGGAGGCACACAACAGCTACACATAAGGAGTTGGGAAAATATTTGTGTGGAACTATGGGAGACTTCCCCTTTAAAATGCAGCTGTTATGTCAGTGTGTTTGTGGATGAGGGGAAGCTGGGAGGCTAGTATTCAATACAAGACCCCCCCCCCACACACACACACACATATCTCTCTTTTCTCAGCGGGCCAACCTAGACAACAAACTCAATCAATAAATAAAATTAATTTATTGGTATTTTATATGATTTTTCAAAAGTTTGTTTCAGCTAGTCTGCTGTAATGTTTTCAGTGTATGGCTATTCATATGCATGTTGATTTTGCCGTTAATGAATATTAGCCATGTCCCATCCCCCATAATCTTAACTCATGAACAATCTTGTACATTTGCATAATACTAACAAAAAAGAAGTATGGTTTGTACAATACTGGTTTTCGATATAACATAAGGCAGCCTACTGAACTAAGAAAACAATATGATACTTGAAAGAGAAATTTGAGCTAAAAACAAAAACCTAAAGTCAGCAGCCAAGTTAAAAACTGCTCTGGATTCACTACAGATCTCCGGGACTGATGGGTCACCGCTGATTGTCGCAGGTTTGGTCAAGTACCTGGGGGTGACCCTTGACCCACAGCTGGATATGAACCTGCACTTACGAAACTCATGTAAGGCCTCAAACTGCAAGTTGGGTCAGGCTTACAGAGCAAAAAATTGTCTAACTCCAGCTGCCCATCTTGCTCCAGCCAGGGGAGTCCTCCTACCCACGATTTGCTATGGACTAATCACCTTTGCCCACATTGCAAAAACTAGTCTAGTAAAGTGGGACTCAGCGTACAACAACATATGCAGTTTTGCGCTCTCAGCCCCCCACCTCACTCACCGCTGTGAGCTTTACACCTGGCTTGAGTGGCTCCCACCGGAAACTCTCCGCTCTTATGTTGTGGGCAACTTCATTGACAATATTGTCAGAACTGCCACCTCTCAAAACCTTGCTGAGACCCTTGTTCTAGCTACACCCTCCTACAACCTGTGATCCAGTGGCTCCCATGCCCTCCTGGTACCTAAAACCCGCACACAAATGGGTGACCGAGCCTTCACTGCGTATGCACCCAGGGTTTGGAACTCTCTTCCAACTAGCACTCGCTCCTCTCCCTCGCACCAGAGCTTTAAAGCCTCCCTCTGGGGCTTTCTCAAAATGGCTGCCACCTGTCGCTGCACTAGACAAACCCTCTCAGCCTGTGATGCCCCAACAAACTGAGATGCTACCTAAACATTACGACTTGGGTAGAGCACATCTGTGCTCATACTCCTCCTGTTCTCACAGCAAATATAAAAATTGACCACTTAGGCCCACCGGCAAAACAGGGTGAGCACTATAACTGTGCACTCCCTTATCTCACACTGGGCCCACTCTATCCCAACTGTGACTCCTCCTTATTCTAACTGCAAGCCTTACAACTTGCTGTCTGGAGCGATGAATTCACACTGTACTTCTTCCTACTGATTGCAATGTTAATACTGTAATGTAATACCTGTTTTTGGTACTGCGGTCTTGCAATGTCCCTGTGTTCTAGTCACTTTATAGTAATTCTTCACTATTATTTGCCTGATGAAATCTGATGCTTGTAAAGTCCCTGTGTGCTAATTCTATATAATGTAATCCTCCACTTGTATCTGCCTGATGTTCATGTATGTACCTTGTGATGTACCTTGTAATCTCCCGGGTCACACCTGAAAATAGGCACTTGGCTGTCTAGTGTGCTTACCCGGTTAACAAAAGCAAATAAATAAATTAATTATGCCACTGTGTCATTCTTCTGCATACCAGCTTGCTCTGACCTCAGTAAAAATAGCATCACATAGCCATTCCCCATCCACAACTTTCTCAGCCAGATCAAAGAACAACCCTGCACTGTCAATACAGTTGCTCCTGCACTATTCTCCCTACTGGCATTCTGCCACATAATTACTGTAATGGCAATGGTACATTCAAATTATTTTCATGATTATTTATAACTATTTAGGATCATTTCGGCAGAAAAGTTTGACCTTTTTACATGATAGAAATGGTCTTTTGTGCCATATCACCAAGGTGCTCCCAGGGGCTGATTTGGTATTTTCCCTGTAACTACAGGACAATTTTCCTGTGTTTTCCAGTAGATCAGATTAATTCCTATGGAAGCTGAATTCCTCTATTTGTTTGTTTTTTGTGTAACCAATGCAAGTCTATGGTGAGACTTTCCTTGTACAGTAGATGGCTACAGATCCCTGTAAAACACAAGAATTTGTGTAGATCTGGGAGCCTTGTTACAATTTCAGTGAATTCAAGCAGCAGAATCATTAAAAGACATTTTCCATTCAAACTATGGAAGCATAAACATGAACCTTTATGTGTTTAGTTATTGTATGTACTGCACAGTATATTGCCCATTTCATGCACTTGTGTGTGGGCATGAATAGATGTACTGCTGTGACCACAGTATGCCCCCCATAACTGTCCACTAACAGGGCCCATAACAGATGCTCAATGGGAGGAAAACATAACAGCCCCATCCTATTCAGTATGTGCACTGATGCTGATCTATGGGGGAGGGGGGGTTAGGCACTTATGGTTGCTACTATTGCAGTGCTGTATTGAGTCTAGTGTGGATGTGAAGAGGTGCTGGGGGTGTGATCTGCAAATTAATGTTTATGCCTACCTGCAGCAAGTTCCTGGGGCACTGGTACTGTAGGTAGTCCATGGTACTAGGAGCTTAGGAGTTTTGGACACTTCATGAGAAAAGCAGCAGGAGAGATTTGTTTTAGTAAAACCCTGGTTTACTGTATAATGCAGAACCATGTAATCAGGTTGGCTGTTAGTATAGCATGCAAGCCATGGCTTAGCAGGATCCTGGTTATAACACGAGACCTCCAAACCAGGCTTACTTAATCTACAGCAGAGGAGATTTGGCACATCCGGACCCTGTGTTATAATGCAGGGCCACTCAGACAGGTTAATCTTTTATTTACTGTATCCAATTAGCATCAATGGTCACACCAGTCCTGCAACAGACAGCTGCCACAACACAAAAATCTGCCATAAATATTTATTTAGAATATTCTCATTTTTTCTCCCTTTCCTGCCATCCAACTCTCATCTACAGTATTTCTTGTTCTGTAATTTTACTTCATTTTTAATGCACAAAATCATCTCTCACTCCCTCTGCTGTCTTCAGACCATCCACCCATGAACAACTGATTGGTGCTGTTAAAAAAAATGGGATACAGGCATGATATGAAGTCTCCACTTCCACAGATTTCCCCCATCAACACACACACACACACACACACACACACTGTTTTGTTGCATTGGCAATGGACTCTCCAAATTCATTCTGCCTTTTGACAGCCAAACAATTTAAATTCAGCAATTCTTGAGACAGCCACAGCTGTTTCTCCTTCAGTATTGTCTCCCTTCCCCATGGTAGGAGATTGGACACTGTGAAAGCATGATGTTGTATTTGGTTTGGCTTCAGAGGGGGGGGTGGGAGGTGGGGGTGGAAGTGCTTAAGTACAAGTTTTCTTTTTAATCTGAGAATTCTTCTCTTGGTATTCCCTTGTTATTTTCACACAATGCAGTGTCAATCATTTGCTCTCTTTGTATCTCACAGCATGATGTCCAACTAGCTGATAGCCATCTCCATTTAAAGTAAAGCCTGTACTTGAATATCTCCACCCCACCCCATCCTGTAACATCACAAAGTGTCTCTAGTCAAGTGTGTTTTGCAGAAGGAGTGTCCCTCTGTGTGCATGGTGGTGGAGACACTCAAGTACAGGCTTTACCTTGAAAAGGAATGGCTATCATCCATGAAAGCAGGATGTTTTCAGCAGCAGAAGCTGGCAGATTTTCGACAATAAAAGCCATAATTTTCTCTCTTTGTGGAAGGGAGTGGAGGGAATGTTAAATAAATGCACATATATCATATGATGGTTATTGGGAAAAATAATATTTTTTGCTGGAAGATTTTTAGTTCTAATGTACAGTATTTGATGCATTGCTGCTTGTTTGTATAGTTTATATGACTTGTGTTAGCAAATTGTTTCTTTATGCATTGTACATGAACACCTGCTCTCAAAACAAAGTCAGATTGCTGTGAATTCAGTGTGTGGTGTTTGGTTACAGATTTTTTTTTTGGGTGGCGGGTGGGTTATAATGGCAGTTTTTACCTTCTGCATTTTTTCAGACCACCACTTGAATAGACATAATTAGGTATAAGAACAACAACAAGGTTACTAAGGCTGACATTTTTGGACAGAAACAATGTGTTTCCTTGTCTGGGAGGGCAACACGATCTACAGCACTAAATCTACCTATCTATCTATCTATCTATCTATCTATCTATCTATCTATCTATCTATCTATCTTCTACCTACCTACCTATCTATCTAGTATGTGTTTTATTTATTACTGTACATTGTGGTGTATGACTAACAAATACTTATTCCAGGGCCTGCCACTTCCTCCCCAAACAGAACAGACTGTACTTCTCACAACCCATTCATAAATATATATATATATTTTGATAAGATTTAATGTCAATGAGAGCCCTGTTCTGGTAGTAGAGTAGAGCTTGCATGTAATAGCAACCTCTTATCATACTGCATGTGCATTAATTTTGAAGATGTACCTCTGAATGCAACCCATAAAGATTGGGGTTCACTTTAATGTGTTAGTCTGCTGAACACCATATGATGTACTACTGTACACTGCACATATGGGCTGGGTTTGCAAAGGCTGCCTAGTGATTTGCAGCACATTTTGATGTAATTGGTGATTTTAAAGTTTACTGAATTTTCACTTTTACCACTGTTTACAGCATGTTTAATTATGCTGTGGTTGCTATTTACTGTAATTCTGTTTCCAATTGCATTACAGTTTCTTTAACTGAAAACAGGCATCTGCATTGACTAGTGCACTTAAGTGGTAATCCCCCCAAAAAAACAAATGTATATATTTATTAAAAACAACATACTGTATACATCTCTATCAGATGTGAATTCTGCCCACTGTTGCTGATGCTACATGGTTGAAAATGCAAGTTTCTTATAAACTGACTGTGTTTGTCCTTCCACAGACTTTCCTTTTTACTACAGTCCATGGCAGAGATAATTGACTACTTTATTGTATCAAAAGAATTTAGTTTGTCATTACTTTGTGCATAGAGACTGGACATTTTTTAATTTTTATGAACCTTAAACATAAACCATAAGATGCATTTGTCCACATACAGAGTTTTACATTTTCAGAACTGGAAATTTAGTGTTGGTCCAGAAGAAAACTCCATGATACTGTGGCTCTTGAGTCAGTCTGTCTGAGACAGCTGCACTCGGGCACTACAGCTGTGCCTATTTAAAAAAATCTGTTAGCACCCTTTGCAAACTGTGTGAGAGGTCTTTATACAATCCTGCTTAAAGCTGAACCAGCATAATTTTCTGTGGTGATTGCATATGCAGACCATGATGCTTTGCATTGTGTGGGCATGTGTGATTTTGTATTTTATCTAAAAAAATATATACCTAACTTAGGTTGTAAAAAATAAATAATTAGTGAAGCAACTACAGCCACTAAACAACCAACCAATCAAACAAAAAACACTAAAAAGGGCAGATGTAAGATGGTTTTCATTATAGTGGCAATACAGGGTGGTGGGATTAGAACCTTGCACCGAATGATGAACAGTACTATATGTCCCATACTTAAGTTAATACATCATATTTTATTATTTTATTGTTACATGTTTAATACTTATTACTGATTCTGCTCTTAGGCTATTTAATGGCTTAAAGTAAGATATTCTTTTGAGGAATTTGTTAGAACTGCAAAATATCTAAAATATCTGTGTAATTGTTGGAGTTACAGTACTATATGTGCAGGGGAAATCTGAGACTATTTCATGCATATGGTGGACCTCATATTTGTTGGCCAGGGAGGCTGGGTGCAGCATTTGAATGTTTTTATGCCACTGACGAATCTTAATACCCTGAACACTGTTACTGGGCATATTTACTGGTGTGTGTGTATGTGTGGGGGGGCACTATACCACCAAGTCGAGGATATAGTTATTTAATTTTCACTATGAGCATCATCAGGATTGTGGAGGGAGGGCACTAAAAAGGTTGGGGAGATGATTATTAAATATCACCATGGCTATCATCAGGATCAGCTAGGGAGGTCACTATAAAGGTCACGGAGATGATTATTAAATATCATTACAGCTATCACTGGGATCTGCAATGGAGGGTACTACAGTATAAAGGTTGGGGAGATGATTATTTAATATCACTATTGCCTTCATCAGGATCAGCAAGGGAGGGACACCATAAAGGTTGGGAAGATGATTATTAAATATCACTATGGCCTTCATCAGGATCAGCAAGGGAGGGCACCATAAAAGTTGGGGAGATGATTACTATTTGTTTAATTTAATCCATACAGGGCTCTCTGTCACTCAGACCCACTATAGGCAAGAAATTAAAAACATAACCTACAAAACTAATAGGGTCATGCACCATGTGGATGCGTTTGTGCCAGTTAAGCAGCCTTGAAATGTTTTGAGGAGTGTGTCAGACAAATGAGAAGTTGTAATCTCAGGGATTGTCTTTAGTGGGACATCAGTTTATTTATTTATTTAGTTTTTGTTGACCGGGTAAGTGCACTAGAGAAATCCTGCCTATTTTCAGGCACGACCCGGGGGAAGGGGATACAGATGAATGCCAACTGACCTTGAACCAGATTAAGCTGTTGGTGGTATTTTTAGTGAATGAGGGAAATTTGGCCAGGACACTGGGGAAATTCCCCTACTCTTTTCGATAAGTGCCATGGATCTTTAACATCCACCTGGACTACCACCAATCCAGGCAGATGGGACCTCGGTTTAACATCTCATCCGAAAGATGGCACCTCAGAAGTGCAGCACCCCTCTCATGCTGCACTACAGTGTCAGTACTGGGATATTAACCCAAGTGCCAGATGTGGGAACTAAACCCACAGCCCTCTGATCTCCTGGCCTCAAAGGCGAATGTGCTACCTACTGAGCCACTGTCACTGACAGTTGACAGAAAAAAGCTTTCCAAGGAATCATTACATGCCATGTATTGCATTTTATTAAATAATAATTTGCTACAAAGTCTTGGCATATAAACATACTGTACAGTTTCAGTAGACAACACAGATTCAGTGATCTGCCATCAAATGAGAATTTCCTATAGATGTGCTGTACCACAGATTTTTAAATCTCCTACTGTATACAGTTGAAATAAATTGTCTGGCTGTCTTTCCTTTCATTTTATAATACTGCATGTCCAAAATCAGTGCTCTGATTATGCTTTATCAGCTTTGGGGGCTACAGTATGGGGATCCAAGAAAACACTATCTTTAAACAAAACTCTGTTCCTATTATCAGTAAATGGCAGTGTTCACTAAACGAGAGGGGCTGTCTGTGGAGCTATGGAGTTTAGAGCCATGGAGGTGTGCATCTCTGTGCCATCCCAAAAATGTGCACTACTGTCCTAAACTGGCAATGTGGGGACTCATTCATACTGTATGTCAAAACTGACAGAAACAAGATTTACATAGGTGATAGTAACCTGTTTCACTAAGACCTGTAGTAAATGGCATTATATGTTGTGTCCTACCAGATACTGCAAGATTCTGTAGAATACTGTTACAAGTTACCAAAATTACAACTTCATTTTTGGTATTTAGGTTTAGTAGAAGGCAAGATTTATTCCATAACTCAGACAAGTTTAATTTTACCTAGATGCGAAGTCTAGCCTGTACTGTCTGTCCCAGGCTGCAGGAAGACCTTCATCACAGATTTAATTTGGGACAAGCGGAAGACATGTACTCTGTCTAGATTTAGTCTTTGTAGTTCACTTTTCACCTGAACACCCAGGATCAAAGAAAATTAGGAAGGAAGGGAAAGAGGCTTTAGCCAGCTTGATTTACTTTCTACTTTTTATTTCTACCCCCTTCCCTCCCCTGCTTCAGCAATTCATGAGAATATATGCTTAATGGATGCTTTACAGAACATCTGAGACTAGGAATTCCACACACCCCTCTCCCACCTATTCACTCCACTCTATAGTCACCATTAATGTAACCTGAAATTGATTGCAATTGAGAGATACATTAATTAGGAGGTCAACAAGAGAGCAGAAGGCAGAGAGAAATGCAGATTTAAAGAAATGTCCTTTATGAATGGTTCAGCATTTTGGAGTAACTGATTAGTGTGATGGCAGACTCAAGAAAGAGAATAAGTACAATGTAGGGACTGCATTTAAATATTATTGTAACTCAGGTATGGGAGTATCCATTTGTAGGGGAGTATACATTTGTGGAATCCACTCGCACTTTGTATTGCATGTAAGGGGTTGTTGTTTAGATAGTAAACGTTTGTATTAGTTAACTTATTTAATGGATAAAATTTATTGGTATTTTGGTGAGAACATCATACTGATGTGATCACTTTTTTTCCTCTTTAATTTGTTCTTGTTTCTTTATTTCAGATCCTCCTTGTCGTTTTACCATTTACGGTCTATCACTTAATTTATAAGTCACATGTCAGTAATACTCATGTCAGCTACTGTTTGTTTTATCTACTGATTGTAATTGACTTTGTTGGTTCATTGATGCACTCCTGAGAGTTTACTGTTTCTCTTTTAGAGATTGACTGTTTTACTTATTTCCATTTTTTTGCAGTAGACAAACTACATCACACACCATACCAGACACATCTTGATTTCAATGAACTCCTGGACTGGAGTACTGGAGTACTATGAGACTATGGCATGCACTTAAAGATCAATGGCAAACATTGTACGCTTTTTCTTTTTTTCACAGGTTTGTCCATAGTAGAATAATAAACTGTGTATGGTTACAAGAAAAAAATTGCCTCCATGTGACTTTTTCACAATTCAGCTAGTTCTTGCCTCCATGATCTTGATTGCTTTTGATAGTGAGCTCCTTCTGATTACAGTGTTCCATTTGCTTTTATTTATTTATTTTTGTGAAAATCTGTCAATTAATAAAATGCCCCCTCCCCAATGCTGCCATGTAATGTAATAATAACTATACCCCAGGGACCCCAAAGCTGTCCTATAATAAACTGCCCCCCTTCCCAATGCCACCTGTATTTATTAATGAACAGGACTCCCCTCTTGGTAGTCTAGTGTCCCTTCCCCATGCACTGGTCACCCTTACCATGTATTGCAATAGTCCTGGTGGTCTAGTGGACCCCACACCCCTACCCCCTGCAGTGCCCATCCCATATTCAAGTAAAAAAATAATAATAATAATTTTATTTGTATAGCACCTTTCAGTGTATCAAGGTGCTGAACAGTTTTAAAAACAATTCAAATCTCTAAGTAAAAACATAAAATATCCATAAAAAATCAGCGTATCGACAAAATAACATATTTATAATAAAATCCAAACATTAATAAATAACTTAATTATCTAAAAAGGCCATATTCCACAAATATGTTTTCAAATCTCTCTTAAATAGCTCCACAGAGGTGCACTGCCATAACCGACATGGTAGAGAGTTCCAAAGAGTGGGTGCAGCATGCGAAAAAGCTCTGCTGCCAAAGGACAACCCCATGTCGGCCGAGCGGAGAGATAGGCCAGGGTAGTAAGGAACCAGGAGGTCTTTCAGATAGGCTGGACCCTGATCATGAAGGGCTTTGAAAGTCAATAAAATGACTTTAAAGGTGATCCGCCACCACATAGGAAGCCAGTGCAGTTCACGCAGCACGGGAGTGATATGACAGCACCTACTTGTCCCAGTCAATACCAGGGCTGCAGCGTTCTGCACCAGCTGTAGGCGATGGATTTCAACCCCAGAAAGCCCAAAGTAAAGGGCATTGCAATAGTCCAAGCGTGAAGATACAAAAGCATGAACCAAAATAGTCAGGGAGTCGGACGGAACAAGGTGCCTAACCCTGGCAATATTCCTAAGATGATAAAAGGAGTATCTTTGCACTTCATTAATCTTAAAAGAATCGAAAGGGTAAATAGAATTAAAAGTAGTTGAGGAGATTACAAGAGCAGTTCAAATGTTGTGTAAGCCTGACTTTCTCTACTGAAAGCACATCACTTGGGGATTGGCAACTAAAAAAGGACTTTCATTTTAGAACTGGTATCTAAGATAAGCAGTTGCAAGACCTCGCCTAAATGGGAATTCCATAAGCCATTATTGAACTGGTCACTCCTTTTCTCACAGTGGAGGTGAGCCTGCATCAGTGAAAATGCCATTAAACTGTGATATAAAGGTGGCTTGCAGAATGCTCTGAATAAGGTATATGTTAGCTCAACACTTCTGAGGGAACACAAGTAATTTGTTTACTCCAAAATGTTTACACTGCTTGCATACCAGGATCCATGGTTGTTAATCCTATGCATTGCCCCACCACCACCACCACTACTGAACCAACCAGCAGAGATTTTGAGCATCCAGTCAGATACAAGCCTTGACAGGCAGAGGAGGAAATGGGGGTGGGGACATTGGGGCTGATGATAAAGTCTAGAAATACATAGATACATACATAGATACATAGACAGTGTCGGCAGATAAGGGCCTATGGCCCACCCAGTCTGCCCATTTGAGCTTGTAAGTTCAGTTTGTTTTCCTAGAAGTCTGTTGTACCTTACCCCTGACCTCCAGAATTCCTTTATGTCTATCCCATGCATTCTTAAATCCTGTGATTGTTTCTCTCCCACCACTTCCTCTGGCAGGGTGTTCCACTTGTCCACCACCCGTTCTGTGAAGAAATTCTTTCTCATGTTTCCTCTGAATCGTCCTCCCTCCAACTTCATCCCATGCCCTCTAGTCCTGGAACATCTTTTTCGCTTAAAAATAGTGTTTTCATGCACCCTGTTCCTCCCTGTAAGATACTTGTATGTCTCTATCATATCCCCTTTCTCCCTCCTCTCCTCCAGGGAGTACATGTTCAGTTCCTTCAACCTGTCTTCATAGGACTTGTGATGCAATCCATGCACCATCTTTGTTGCCCTCCTCTGAACCTTGTCTACCCTGTCTGTGTCCTTACGTAGGTATGGTCTCCAGAACTGTACACTGTACTCCAGGTGGGGCCTCACTAGTGTCTTGTATAGCAGAATTATGACCTCCCTTATCCTGCTGGTAATGCCCCTGCCTATACATCCCAGCATCCTATTTGCTTTATCTGCTGCCTTGTCACACTGTTTCCCTACCTTGAGGTCATCAGAGATGACAGCCCCAAGATCCCTTTCCTGCTTGGTGCATGCTATATCCTCACCCCCAACTGATATATTGTGCCAGGGTTTTTGTGCCCCATATCATTATCTTGCACTTCTTTGCATTGAATTTCAACTGCCAAACCCCTGACCATTCTTCAAGTTTCAATCATTCAGTCCTGGCACTTGTTAGGAGTGATGGTTGGGAGGGGTTCAGCTTCTGAATGAACATGCTGTATCAGCCAGTGTTTCAGCAGTAGCAGTTAGGAAACTATAGATGCAATCCTGCTGTCCAGAAACCTCATCTACCACATCCCAACTATTGTCTCTAATTACCGATGGTTGTACCGCTTTTGAACCAACATTATGTATGCTTGAGTGTCTTGATGTACTGTATATTTATTTATTTATGTTTTGGGATGGGGAGGGGGGATGTATATCACAAAATTACGTGTTGCCTGTACTGACTGATGCTGGCAGATGTGAGGACATATTTCAAGGTAACTGGGGTTTCTGTAAGACAACAGCTACTAAATAGCTCTAATTCATTATTTGTGTTTTTGATGTTACAACACTCCTGCTAGCTAGACCTGATGAACAGAGGAAAAAAAAATAGTGAATTAGAGCTATTTAGTAGCTGTTGTCTTACAGAAACCCCAGTTAGCTGGCTCTCATGTATCTGCTAAACTAACTGTTGCCATTTGTGCTCCCTGGATAAGAAGCTACAAGGCTCTGCTGTTGCTAAACTAATTTTAAAGCAATACACATGCTAAATCCAAGGGCATGGCTACATCACTGTCACATGAGACAGGGGGCATCCTGGGAGAAAGAAAGCCAATAAAACTATTTGTTATGGAGATCCCCAGGGGTCGTAAAACTACCATACAGCTAACAGGCAATTTAGGAAAAACTCCAAATAGCAGACAGAGGGAAGGACACACTAGGATTTAACATACATATCAAAACACTCTACATAACATATGTTTTTTTTTAAATTCTGGGTGGACTGCTCCTTTAAATAAAAATTTAAAACAAATGCATTTAGAGGGCAACAGACCTGATCAGCATTATTTGGCAGCACCAAACATGCAAACAAGCAACTCCACAGACAGACTCTGATTTGCTAGATCCTTTTAAAGAACTGTAAAAACCATGAACACAGGGAATATCTATGGGAACAATACAGAAATAATATAACTGCCAGCAGCTTGGATCTCCGGCTAGTTTGCCTTGTGGGGGATGGGGTTCTTATCTGTAATGCTGACACCAACCTGACCCAGACCCCCCATGGAAAAAAATTCATTGACTGAGAGGAAGCTTAAAAATAATAATAATAAAAAAAAGATTAAAAAAAAAAGCAACACATATACTTATATGCACTACAACAATTGTACAAGCAACAAATTATTACATGAATGACTACAGTATGTCAAACTCAGCTTTTACCGTGCTTCAAGTTCAGACTGCAACTGGACAGAATGCACAAATGGAGACATAACCATTACTCTCTACATTCTTTCAGGCTACCTCATGCATGTTTAGAGTGTTAGTTTCTTGTAACTAGCTGATAAGAATACAATGAAAAGTAAAACAAGGTCTACAAATGACACATTTTTTGATTGAAAATATGTTTATTTATGTAGTACAGGGTAGAACTCACAAAAAATGGTACATAATCAAATTACTGTCCCCTTTAAGATGTATACTATATGTATGAAATTAGGGATGTACATGTATAAAATAAAATGAATAACTACTGCTGATCTTTATGATGCTATTTGTTATTCTGGACTCAACTGGCAGGCAGTTTAAAAGCAGCTGAAGCACAATATTTTTTCTAAATTATTAAATATCATTCCCCACGGATGGGAGTCTTATGCCTCTTTGTCCTGTTTGAGTGTCGTGGCACTGTTACTACAGGATCCCCTGAAGTTTAAGTAGCCCTTAAATTTTCTGATGACATCTGTGAATTAAAAAGTCGTTCTCTCCCAAACCCGTGCTGCACTCCTGCATGTGAAATAAAACTGTTTTGATGTGAATTAAAACAGTCCTCCCCCCATCCAAACTGGGACTTCAAAGAAGAACAGACATTTGAGAATTTAACCATATGATAAAGCAAAAACATGCAACTGGTTTACAGACATAAATAAAAGCACTAGACAAAATGACATTCTAATTTACTAAGAAGAACTATTTGTATGGTTTACACTTGGGAAAACTATAGAGAAAAGATTTATTTGGGATAGATATATGGTCAAAGGGAATAATCTCTCTAATAAAAACTATGATGGTGAAAACCAGGAAGCAGCACTAAAATTCGGTTCCGGTCAGTAACATCGCGGAACAAAATAAAGTGGACAAAATAAAACAGTAAAAACAATGTCACCATCAAATAAAGCATTCGAGAACAATGCAGGCCACATGACATGCAGGGAACAAACAGCATCCACCGCATGGAGACACTGCACTGGATGGCAGATAAAAGAAGTAAAAAAAAAAAAGCATGTTTGCTATTGCCAGAGTGGTGACATTGAGTCATTCAAACATTATTGTTTGAATTGCCAATTATATAGAGAAATAAGGGCTGGAAAGATACAACCTACTATATATTAGGTAAAGTATAACCTCTGAGTCTGCCATGTGGTAGAAAGGAGTTGAGCAAAATACCTGATTAATGCTTATACTGTAAGTTACAGATAGACATGTATAAATGCAAAAAAATAAAATAAAATACTAGGCAAACGGATCTTTAAAACACTTTCAACACTGACATTT
This sequence comes from Neoceratodus forsteri, assembly GCA_016271365.2. NCBI lineage: Eukaryota > Metazoa > Chordata > Ceratodontiformes > Ceratodontidae > Neoceratodus > Neoceratodus forsteri. The sequence goes on along the minus strand of CM057458.1, from coordinate 624,045,715 downwards.
ATTGCAGTAACTGGGTACAGATACATTTGATTGCCTTCTAATATTCCCACTGGCTGGCAGTATAGCCTAGAGGTTAGAGGAACGAGGTGTGAATGAGCTTGATACATCCAGCAGCCCAGACCTGAGTTTGATTCTCACAACCTCCACTTGTTTACTGTGTGACTCTGAACAAGTCACTTAACCAACCAGTGCTCCCAGCTCACCCCTGAAAACAGGCACTTGTGCCTAGTGGGCCTTACCCAGTTACCAAAGTCTAAAATAAAAAAAAAACTATTATGCTAAAACTAGAACCCAATTTGGCACATAAAAACGGTGAGAGATATATACACTGTTAATTCATGTGGGTAATATAAGAATTTGCTTCTAAGAGTTGGGGGTGGACGTCCTGCTCCCACACATTGTGCCCTCACTACAAAGACCACTGTTTACTGTCAAATTTCATTTGTTCTCACTGATATTGCATCAGTCTCCTGTCCATTACAACACTGCAGTCACTCATTAAAAATGTTGTTTTTTTATACATGTCCATTTCCAACTTATTTCAGCAGTAGACAAGTACTTAACTCCTTTCTACCACCTGGCAAGCTCAGAGGTTATACTTGTTCACTTTATTGCATTGTGGTGTTCAGAAGACTGCTGCATTTTAACAAAAAGATTCCCTTAACTGAGTGTAGGTAGTCAATGGCTTATTTCAGCAACAATGAAGTACCTAGCACAACTTTGTCCACTGTGGATACATATCACTTGGAACTGCATTTTTTTTTTACTTTCAAACATGGAAATGACTACCTGTGATCAGATAAAGGAATTTGTTTGTTTAAATGCAGAAGTCTTTCGAACATTGCAATGCAATAAAGTGAGCTGGTACAGTACAACCTCTGAGCCTGCCAGGTGGTAGAAAGGAGTTGAGCAAAGTACTGTACCTGACTACTGCTGAAATTAGTTTAAGATGTATATGCATAAAAGCAAAAACATATGTAAATAAACTAGCAGACAGCAAAGAAAAATCATGTAGGTGCTTCATAAACATATTAACAATTCTAATAAGAAAAAAAGACAACGCTAAAGCAGTTTTTCATTTATTTGCTGCACAAGCAGTGCTAAATAGGAATAAGTTATTCAAGAAAGAATGTCCGTAGTATTGTATGTCTGCAGTATGTGCTGCCAAATGTCAGTAGTCTGGCTCTCATAATTTCTGTGTTTAAAGGTTGAGTGGTGTATCTAAGGAACACATCAAATTATGAGGTTACTGCCCTATGTTTGAATGCCCATAATCCAGTCATGTGTACAATGAAATAATAAACTATGTGTAGGGTTACCACCCTTTAAGAAGCCCAGAGTGGGACATTTCTTACTTAAATGGGATTTTTCACAGGACAATATGTACCCTCAACCAATGCAACAGACTTTTTTTCAGAATAATTAGAATTAAGACTAAGTGTTGCAGGTAGACTAGATTGCCAAGGGGTTTGCTCAGTAAATAGGAGATGAAGTGTTTTAGTTAGAAATACAGTATAACAGTTTGTGATGTGATAGTGCAATAGCTGTTGTTCCTAATTAAAAAAATGTTGCTGCCTGAGTTGTATTGAAAAGTTTGTTTGTTTGTATTTGTCTGAATGTGACATGGCACTCTTTTGGCTGGACCACTATAATGATTTCCCAATAAAAGTTGGGAGTAGTATACATTTATTTTAATACAGTACTTTTCACAATCCAATGAGTTTGAATTGATAAAATGTATAGTATATACAGTACACAACTTATTTGTTAATTTAGTTTTTGTTAACCAGGTAAAGTAAGTATTATACAATGGCATGCTATAGCTTGCATTTTGCAGCATTGAAACATTGTGAACTCCATCAGAAGAACAATTTACAGATTAGAAAGTATGGGGTGTAAAGCATGTACCGTTATCTGTCTGCCTATTTTCTTTCCCATCCCATCTTTTTTTAGAGATTCCTTTCCCATTTAATAAGAAATCCAACAGTTGATATTAATACAGCTGATATCCTATAACTTTGTATGAGTCTTTAGTTCATGCTCTTTTTTTGAGTGCTGGCTTTTAGTGGAAAAAAACAAAGAAAAGTTTAGAGCCCCTGCTCCAGGAAGTTCCAGATTAAGGGTCAAATCCGCAAAAGTGGCATGGCATAATCTTGGTTTCCGAACGCCACAGCTGTAGCTATGTATGCCAAATGCACACTCCACAGCTCTGGTCACGATTTCTCAGTCCCTCTCCCCATTTGGATATCCATGTGGAGAGGCCAGAGGAATGTTGAGACAGATGACTAAACAATGGATGGTGCACAAGAGTGCTGTATAATATTTTAATGTGAACACTACATAAACAAATTGCAGTTAGTGCCAAAAAACTATTCTAAAAACCTACTGTAGCTGCCTGTGCATTTGGAGCTATCTGGATCCTTTGTCGGGGGAACCCCGAGGAAGGAGGAAGGTACAGTTGTTCTGAATGTGCATGGAGCTAGTTTTGTAGAGTAGCTCTTTGCACTGACTACACGCTATGTGATTTTGACATCAATGTTTTTCCCCTTTGTTTCACTTTGAGGACTGCACCCTTGGATGAACAGTGCAGGTTAGTGCTTCAGCAGCAGGAGTGTTGGAGCAGAGAAGGGATCAACAGAGGGAAACCCACTGGATGTGTAGCCTGCTGCATACTGTGAGTTCAGAGAGGGGGGCTGTCAGATGCAACCAGTAGTCCTCAAAAGACAGGAGGGGGGGTTAAAAACTGGTGTGCAGCAACCATAGGCTCTGTATTATTATTGTGAAAGTCAATATTTTCTGAAACCACACAGTAGTTTTTATACATGGGTAGCACCAGTCCCAAACCAAAGATCTGCTCCCAATAATCATCCAGTCCAGTGGTAAACCACACCCTCACAATATTCCTCGCGGAATTCCCTGGTGTCCAGTTGTATAGTAACAGCTATACAGAAGACTGTTGTTTGGTCTTTTTTGATCCAGCAGAACTTTTTACTTATTGTCACCTTTTACATGCAGCCTCCCTGCCTACAGGCTCTGATGTGATCTATCCCTTGTTTTTTTATTCTGGGCATTTTCTATTTGTTGTATTAATTTTAGTATATTGATCAGTACCTTATTTTTAGTGCTGTTTTGTTCTGTTTTCCCCTTTTTCCTCACATTTCTAGAGGACGTTTGGGGGTGTAGGTGAGATCTGCAGTGAACTTTGTTTTGTTTGTTTGTGTCTACTGTAGTTAATGGAAAAGAACTATACTACTGGATTTTCAAAGACAACCAAATTATTTTACAGAAGTGTGATGCAATTAATTTTGGAGCAGTATAATGTAATCTCCACATCATCCAGCATACTTCAAGTCTGCATCCCCCAAGTACCCCACCATCATTGCCTATTAATGGCAGAAACCTCTGCTCTCTAGTGTGGTTACTAGGTTAAACAAACTGCAAAAATACAGGGTGGAGGTTAATTTTTATAAGCAGCTCCAATAAGCCCTGTAAATATAGAAACATAGACTTTGACGGCAGATAAGGACCGCTTGGCCCACCTAGTCTGCCCATTTCCCTTACCTAGATGCTAAGCTGCAGATCCTATTTAACCAACAGCCTATTTCTTCCTACCCCCCACATAAATTGCCTTATGTCTGTCTCACACATTCTTGAATTCTCTCACAGTTTTAGACCCCACAACCTCCTCAGGAAGGCTGTTCCATGTGTCCACCACCCTCTCTGTGAAAAAATACTTCTTCACATTGCCCCTGAGCCGTCTCCCTCTATCTTCAAATTGTGTCCCCTTGTTCTTGCACATCTGTTTTTCTGAAAGATGCTACCCTCTTGGACTTTGTTGATTCCACTGAGGTACTTAAATGTTTCTATCATGTCCCCCCTCTCCCTTCTTTCCTCAAGGGTATACATATTAAGCTCCTTTAGCCTCTCCTCGTATGGCTTCTCTTGCAGATCCTGCACCATTTTAGTTGCACTCCTCTGAACTGCCTCCATCCTGTGTATGTCCTTGCGGAGATGGGGTCTCCAGAACTGAACGCAGTACTCCAGATGGGGTCTCACCAACTGTCTGTACTAGGGGATAACAACTTCCTGTTTTCTGCTGGTGATGCCTCTCCCTATACATCTCAGTATCCCCCTAGCCCACCCTACCACCTTCTCACATTGCTAAAAATACAGAAAAGGAGCACAGATAATATAATCAAATAACGACAGTGTCACAGTACTGTATATAAGAATCAGACTGCAACAGTCCATCACCTATGAAAAACTTACTGAAGTGCTGACAGAATGCACTTTTTTTCCTAATCTGGTTTTACCGCTACTTCCGTGGTGACAAAGGCAGATGTTTTAACAGAATATGACACTTTGTTATTAAGAAAGAAAATGGATACATGAGTAGCCACTTGCTTGTAATTTTGAAGTGGGAATCAGATCACTGAACAACAGTGGATCATGAAGCTGTATTTTAAAAGGTATACAGAGTTATAACAAAGTGGATCAAAAAGAAAATATTGTGCTGATTTTATCTTTATTAATGCAAATGTCTATGCAGAAACAAAGTGGGGTTCAGTTAAGGACTTTAACGTGGGCAGCTCAGAGTGACAGTGTGTGCAGTATATGTTCTTCACTTGTGGTCAGTCAATGAGATTTTAAGGCACCTATTTTTTTTCTTTTTAGATGAAAGTCCAATTATTAGGAGCAAGCCCAGATTTCAAATGTGTCCGAGTAGGGGGGCTAGTGACAATTCCTTATAGCTGCTGATAACTCAATTTCAAGTTAATTGCAAAACTGGGATAGGATTTAGGATATTTTTCACAGGTGGGTTACTTAGACACAGGGAGAAAAGGAAGTGGAGAACAACTGATGCCACCTGTAGCTTATTTTGGGGGAAGAGAATCTGCAACACTGCAATCATGGCAGTACTGCGGTGATGGTTCAAGGTTGCCATCAAGTGGCTTCACAAGGAAGCTCATTAACCACACACTGTAATTTGGCATCAGGCACTGTAGTAATAGGATATCACCTGCCTACCACATCTCTGCCGAATGGCAGGGAGTTTCGGTACTGCACCGATGGGGGTGGTACTGACCAGTACACCTCGTTACTGGTCAACTTAACTGTAATCACCACTGTAGGTGAGAGAAAAGAGGGGCCGAGATACCGCCCTTTCAGAAAAGAATGGGGTGGGAGTAGGAGATGAGGAAGGTGTTTACTTAGGTTCTGGACCCCTCCAGGATGCAGAGAACCCTGCCAGGGGCTTAGGCCAAGCAACGGCAAGTGAGTAGTGAGGGTAAGGTGGTGTACAGAGGAGGGATGGTGGTGGGAGTAAGATGGAAAGAAAGGGGGCTGGGGAAGGATGTAGGGAAGGTTTTTGCAGGAAAGAGGTGGGCGTGAAGCTGAAATAGGCTTATAGGGGAACAAGTTAAGGAGGGTTGTAGCAGGAGCAGCTAGCAGAGAGAAAGTTATTTAAGGCAGAGACAAGGGAATGGGAGGAGGAGGAGTGTTGTATTTGAGGTGGGAGGGAGTTCCAGATTTTGAGGAGGCAATGGGAGAAGCCTGATTGGCCGATGAGGGTGGTATGACAGGGGACTAGCAGGGTACGAGTGTCAGAGGATCTGAGGGAGTGGGAGGAAGGCAGGGGGGAGGGGGAGCGTGAGAGGTAGGAAGGAAGTACACCAAGCCAAAGTTTGGAAGTTAGCTTGACACAGTGAGCCAGGCATCTGTTAGCAAGTGGGGGGAAGGACAGGGCACGGTAAAGATCACAATGATGGGTTTGAGATGGGGTGTCAAGAATGAATTGACAAAAGGAGTTGAAAAGAGAGTCCAATCTGGTAGGGGACGATATGGGAGCGGCACCATAGACTACATCACAGTAGTCAAAAATGGGGAGGATCATCTTCTGGACAAGTTCACACTGGGCCATAGGAGGGATGCAACTATGGTTCCTGTAGAGGGCTCCAAGCTTGGGGCACAGTTTTTTCAGAATGGCATCAATGTGGCCAAAGAAACTGAGGTGTTGGTCCAGCCAAACCCCCAAGGTATCTGAAAGAGTGGGTGTCCTCAAGGATTGTCCCATTAAGGGTGTGAAAGAGGGCAAGGGGTGGAGCCTAGAGAATTTATGCCTAGTGCCGAAGGTCATAGAGAGTGCCTTTTTGGCATTTAGGAATAGCTGATGTGAAGCAAACCAGAATTGAACTGAAGTACTGAAAGTCTGGTGCATTTGCACTTTTTGAGGTTAGCACTCTTTTCTGCCTGTATACTTATCTTGCCTTAATAAATTACTTCCATTTGATGAGCTTGTGGTCTGCTTTTGTGGTGGGTGGTGCTGGAATTGTGAGAGTTACTAAGTTTATTTCATGTGCACACCCAGCTGCAAGGGCAGCTTCCTAAGAGTTTTTGATTGAATTTTAACTGCCAGACACTTTGACCACCCCTCTCACTTTTGTAGATCTCTCTGCATTTCCTTTTTTCCTCCATCACTATCCTCTCTCCCACATAATTTGTGTCATCTGCGCAGAGACACAACCTGCCTTGGATTCCTTCTCCAATGTCACTAATGAACATGTTGAAGAGGACCAGACTCAGGACCGATCCCTGTGGAACCCTGCTCATAACCTCCCTCTCCTCTGATTTAACCCCATTGACCACCACCCCCTGCTGCCTCCCCTCTAGCCAGTTATCCACCCAGTTCACAATGGGTTTAGCTGCACCCAGGTCTTCCATCTTCTTGAGCAATTGTGTGAGGTACCGAGTCAAAAGCCTTGCTGAAGTCAAAGTAGAGCAGATCTATAGCATGGCTCTTGTCTAATTCCTTTGTCATCAAGATCTTCCTTCCATTAAACCATGCTGTTTGCAATCCTGGAGCCTGTTGCTCTCCAGGAAGTCTATGAGGTCCTCTTTGATTAGCAACTTAATCAGTTTCCTTACAATAGAGGTTAGACTGACAGCCTTGTAGTTCTTTTGTCTCTCCTTAACTCCCCCCATGAAGCAGTACAACGTCTGCCACCTTCCAATCCCTTGGAACTTCCCAGTACCTAAGTGAGCTGTTGAACAGACATATCAGTGGTTCAGCCATCTCTGCTGCTAATTCCCTGAGTATCCCTTGATGCAATCCATCTGGTCCAGGGGCCTTATCTATCTTTAGGGCAGTTAGCACTTTTAGAACCCTTTCACTAGTAAACAATGGCCATCTCATTTCTGGGATTCCCTTAGTGGCTGCTTTGATGCCACTCTCCTGAATGGACCTGCTGTCCTACTTAGTGAAAACTGATCAAAAGTAGTCATTTAGGATGGTGGCCTTTTGCCCATCCTCCTCTATCATACTACTTTCCTCAACTAGCCTTATGATTCCCCCACCCTTTTTCCTTTTTTCACTAATATTGTATATCTGAAAAAGTTTTTCTCTGTTCCTGATCCCCTCTGTCTGCTTTGGCCTCCCTAATGGCTTTCTTTGCCTCCCTATTTTTCTGTTGATAATCCTTCAATTCTACCTCCCCCTGCTTTTCCTTGTATTTATAGAATGCCTTCTTTTTAGCCCTTACTGCTTCCCTGACCCTTGCTGAGAAGCACAGTGATCTCTTACACTGTTTTTTCTTTGTTACTGTTCTTACACATACTTTAGATACCTCGAGGATGGCCCCATTAATTACCCCATCTCTCCTTCACCCCGCCTATGTCCTCCACCCCTACTAACATATTCCTGACCAGTTCCTTCATCCTATCAAAGTCATCCCTTCTAAAGTCAAGGATTTCAGTTCTCAGTTGTGGCTGGTCAGCCCCAAGGACCAATTCAAACCAAACAGAGTTATGGTTGTTGTTCCCCAGTGGCTCCCCAACTCCCAATGCTCCCACCATCTATGAGCTGGTGCCCACCACATCAAGGGCTGTGGAATGTCTAGTGTGTCCCTTAACTTGCTGCACCAATAGACAGTCTTGGAAGGCATAAAGCAATTAGGGTAATTAAGCCTTCCAGGTCCCTAGGGACAAAAGGCTTGGGTAGACAGGGAGACAGGCCAGGAGACTAACCAGGTAAGTATCTGATTTAACTTAAGCTATGGCCTTAGAAAGTTGAATCATGGGGCACTGGATAAAAGTGCAGGCCTTGAAATAAGTATGGAGCAACAATGGAGATATTAGTCACTGTTATCAAGTGTAAATTAATCAAACTGCTGGAGACTGAAATCAGAATTTTAAAAGAAAGTTTAGAATGCAGTAAACAAACAAAAAAAAAAGATATCTTTCCTTGTTAACACTAGGCTGTTACTACAGGATGGGCGGAAGAAATTGGTGGGGGGAGGAGATATTGATACAGATACTCTAGCAACTCATATAACTGTCAGAGATAAAAGTAAAAAAAATGCTGAGCACAGAATCTGAGGGTGGAGATAGAGGGGGAGGAAGCAAGGTGGTGCACAGTGACAGCTGCAAGAGACAGAGGAAACAAAATGTAGAGGAGTTATATTGGCCAAGAACAGGGGTTCTCAAATGTTGAGGCCAGCCTCCTGGGGAGGCCCCAACTTGTTCCAGAGGAGGCTCAAGCAAGTCTGAAAAAGCACCGAATTTAAATTTGGGGTTTTATATATTTTGTGTGAGATATGAAGAGAACTGAAAGAGAATAATAGTAGGTAAATTTTATGCATGTATTTACTAATAGATGACAAGGGAAGGTGAATGAGCCAAGGCTCATTTCAGGTGTACCCGGGGAAAGGTAGGGAGTGAATACATTTCAAAAGTTAACTGCAAAACAATAAAGAAATATACAATGAGTAATAGTGCAACACATATGAACAATAAATTAATAATGAGTGGTGGTAATTGATCAATTTGTAAACTGATGGCAGAACAGCCCAAATACAAGAGTTGAGCATAGAAGTGCTAAGAGCAATAGCAGAAAGGAGAAAAGTAATCCCCGAGATGTTGCTTAGGAGCAGAGAAGGAGGGGGAGAGGCAAAGTATGTAGGAAGGTTATTTCATATAGAGAGGACACAGAAGAAGTAGTCTGACACATGAAGGTACTGCAACAAGGGGTAACAATGGTTCAAGAATGAAAATAGCAGAGCAATTAGGTTGGCCTGTGGGGGGTTACAATAAGCTGAATAATAATATTTGTTTATTTTATTTATTTGTTATTCAGATAACACCTTTGAGCACAGGAGCTCTTTTTCAAAAGCTCTAAGTCAGTATAAGACAAAGAACTAAATGTGAGCCAAGTACTCAAAGGGGTTTCAATTTATTCATGGTGTACTGCACAAAGTACAGTACGTTATTTTTCATTGAGGAGGCCCAAGATTATTTCAGTTTTTTTGGGAGGCTCAAAATCTTTTCCATGGATTTGGGGAAGCTCACTGTGACAAAGTCTGAGAACTATTGGCCTAGAATAATCTAACAGGTCTCAGGCCATGGCTGTAATAAACCTATTAGATCCAAGTGTACCTGAATTCTATAACAGAGTGGCAAAACAAGTAGGTTATGGTGAGCTGGAACCAAACAGAGACCAGCCTAACATCATAGGTGGATTTAGAGGGGGGCTAAGGGTGCTATAGCTCCCCCATCATGGAGGGCCTCTATTAGTAACACACTGTGCTGCATTCTTTATCAGTATGCACTAATGCCTCCATGAAAGCTGCCTGAGCCACACAGGTCTCATCTGTCCTCCAGCAGAGCTGGCCTTAGCTAGGTGAAAACCAGGGGTGGATCCAGGAGTCCTATAAATGGGGGAGCTCAAGTCAGATAAAAAATTAAAATAGTAGGCCAGAGGTCTAGTGGGCTGCCTAGTCCCAGAATTTTTTTAACATTTTGGTGCATTCTGGTGCATTTTGGAGGGTATTTCTAATGCAATTTCTACTCATTTCCTCCCTCCCCATGCTTTGTTAGTTGTAACCTAGCCCCATCCTGAGACCCCTCAGTCCACATGACAGTATGTTGCCCAAAATACCCTCATCCCCCCACCCCCACCCCCAAAAAAAACACAAAATACTAAAAGACTGCAGCTGGGCAGCAGCACATCCAAAACACATAAAAATGAGACAAGTTGAAGGAGACTTGGTGATAAAGACAAATTGCAGACAAATTAAATGACAATCCAAGTAAACAAGTTCACAAATGTCACTCACTCAAGCACATTATGACATTACCATGAAGTCAACCAATTCCAGTTTGTCCAGCATTACAGATTAACATATCCCCCAACCTTATCTCAGTAAACAAGTTTTGGTCAGATCCACCACGGTTGCATAACGAAGTTAGTGAATTTGTGCGAAATTGTTAAGGAGGTATGAAGAAACAATACAATGATTTGTAAGTAGTAAGATTTGTTTTAGTTTCTGTTCTAAGGAAGGCATACACATTATTAGGAAAATATATGGAGGTGCACATTTTAATGGGAGGAATCAAAAGCTTACAAAAGAACCCCAGAGCAAATGTCAGTGATGTATGTGTTATCCCAGATGATATTGGCCAGACAGACACATTTTAAAGAAAACACAATTGCACATATCCCAATAATGCAAAGCATCAAGGGAAACATATGCAAATCCCCATTATGGTACAGAAGGTGGCAGTACATGAACATGTAATGACTGTCATATATTCAACCTTGGGATTATTTACACATTTGTTTTTATTTTTTTTAAGATAAACAGGGTTTTTGTCCAAGAGGTGGTGTAAGTTATATTTAAGCAATGTGCTGATGTCAGGAAGTCAGGTGTAATGATGATGGACTGTTAGAGAAAATGTGCTATTAACTTTCAGAGGGGGGGCTTTTGATAAAGGCATGGTAGTTATGCATGTGATAATGGGAATATTAGGAAAGTATGAGGTCTACACAGAAGTGGAGTAAAAATATGCACAGTTTCATAAGTAAGTGCTCAGAGTGCAGGCAAATGTGATATGCAGGTTTGTTTTAGAAATAGGTAAAAATTGCAATACATACAATTAATTGAACGATAGATAATTACATAGACATATAGACAGAGAGCGAGAGACACAGACAGACAGGCAGAATAGGAATGGCAGTGAAGTACTGAAGTGACACCAACCCCACCCCCACCCCGCAGACATGGACAGGCATTGGGATGTGCCTTTGGGTCATTGGCCATAACACTTATGCCATTTCACCTCATCCTACCCTGCAGACACAGATAAGAGTTGAGGTGTGCCTTGGGGTTTTCAAACTTTACACTCATCTCATTCCATACAGAAATATGCTGAAATGGGTACAGTATAAAAGAATGGAGTTAACTTTGGAGCTGAAGAGTCAAAGGCACACCTCAATACCTGTCACTGGCTGCAGGGTGGGGGTTGGGGTGGAAAGGCATGAGCATTGCTTTTGACAATCCCAAGTCACACCCCAATGCCTGTCAGTCCCTACAGTGCAGGGTGTTATGGTCAGAACTTCTAATGCCCTGGGTGTTTCTTGGTATTTTCACTCCAAGTTTTCAGTATTGGTTTTTTGTGATCCCACCGCATGAACACTGACCCTATCAGTTCATTAGCTGAAAGGAGATTTTGCACAGCGACTGTGTCATTTGGCACCACAGATGAAAAATCACATTTTGATCAGGATGTAAAAAATGACAGCTAAACATTTCCTGCTTCAGTAACTGCTCAGCACATCTGTTGCATGACCTGCTTATTGACATTTTATATCTGGTATGCAATGTACTGCTGCTATAGCTGTATGGCTGAGAGGGACCTGGGGGTGGTGGTGGATGTCAAGATGAACAACTCAGAGACTTGTAGGAGGGCAGTGGTTAAGGCCAAGATGCTGGGATGCATCACTAGGATGATCACTCCAGAAGGAGGGAAGTGATACTCCCTCTGTATAACTGCTTGGTGAGGCCACACTTTGAGTACTGCATGCAGTTTTGGAGGCCACACTTAGAGAGGGACATTGAACTCCTGGACAGGGTCCAGAGGAAAGTAACCAAAATTATCTGGGGCTTAGGGGATAGGACCTAAGGGAAGAGGCTCAAAGAGCTGAATATATACATGTTGGAAGAGAGAAGGGACTGGGGGGACATGATAGCGGTCTTCAAGTACATGAAGGGGATAAACAGGGGTGACAAAGTCATGGTGCTCTGAAAGAAGGAGGGGGGCAACTAGAGTGCATGGGTGGAAGCTGGAAGGGGGATACTCAGTAGAGAAAGGAGGAGGTGCTACTTCAGTGAGATGGTGGTAGAACCATGGAATGCGCTGCCCGGGTCACTGGCAGAGGCAGAGACTGTGGAGGGGTTCAAGAGGGAAAGGGACAGGTACAGGGGAAGGGTTGTTGAAGCAAAGTCCAATGAAGTGGGAATACCCTGGACTGGGAATGGAGAAGCCTGAGATGGTGGAGGGGCAGTAAGGTTAGCTCCCAGGGTGGTGTCTGACCAAAGAAGCAGACACAAAAGCCCACTAGGCCTATTCTGCTGGCATTTTTGTATGTTAGTATGTTGATATGCTTACTACACCAACATCTTGAACCATAAAACAGATGACTTCCATAACTAGGGAGGCAGTATAGTAGAGTGGTTTAAAGCTCTTTATTGCAAAACTGAAGATCTGGGTTTGAATCCCATAGGGTCTACTCAAAAAATTGCAAATTTTCTTACAGAGCTAATCAGTACTAACTGCTCATAAAATGCTGATACCTACATTTACAGCTTAGCAAATACTTAAAATCTAACTGAGTGGGGTTTCTGTAAGAAAACAGCTACAGTTTGTATTAATTATAGCATTGATGATCTGGGCAGTTTCTGTGCTTTTATGGTTGTGTATAGTTTGATAAAATATGTGCTCTGCAATATCACTGGGCAAACGTAGACCAGCAAGGCCAAGAGGACTAGATGCCCTACAACAAAACTAGTCTGCAAAATGATTAAAGCGTACCTTCTTAGGATACTACTTATGCTACTTCTGATATCTGGAAATGTTTATCCTAACCTGGGGCCTACCAGCCAAGCACCCCATGCTACAAAAAAGTGGGAGGGGTCCTTCACATTAGCTTCAATCAATGTCTGCAGCCTCCTTAACAAACTTTACATCTTGCAAACCTGGGTCCAGCAACATAACCGTGATGTACTCTCTGTTGTCGAAACATGGCTTAATCCCAAGATACCAGATGCTGCAGTCACCATCCCTGGATACTCTATATTCAGGCAGGACAGGTTTCCAAATGAGGTGGAGGCTGTGCCACATCTACCTGAGGAATTCCATTTGGGTCAAGTCTTCTCGCTCACAAAACCCTAAACCACCCTCGCAGGTTCTCACTATTAAAGTTCTACTCAAGCACAACAAGGAGCTCACCATTGCCTTTGTGTACCTACCCTCAAAGATCAGCCCAATGGATTTATGAGCATATTGGAAAGCCTACAGGATTACACCATAACTCTGAACTCACTAGTACTAGGCGACTTCAACATAAATTGGCTATCGCTTTGAGGCCAGAAATTACAAAAGATGCTGTCACGTCACAGAACCTCACCCAGCTTGTTAGCACCCCCACCAGATGCAACTATAGGGACAGGGTCACACACACTTCTGGACTGGATCCTTACTAATCACTCTGAATGAATCTCAAAAGTCCTAGTGTCTCGATGGGATCAGTGACCACCAATGTCACATGTACCTGAACAAACAATTCATTAAGCCCCTCCTAAAATAATCTACACCAGAGTGTTAAAGCAGGGGTACCTTGAGCTACTAAAGACACACCTAAGCCACCTGGACTGACACCAATCGACTCTGCCATTGATGTAAACCAAGCCTTAGACCTTTTCATCAGCCACTTCACTGCGGCCTGCAATATCTTTGCACCTCTCAAAAAGCTGAAGGTCAGGGGCAGAGCTAACCCTTGGATAACCCCCAATCTAATCACTTTACTCAAACATAGGGATCATCTCTGGCACTGTGCCCGTGCAACATCCCAACCTGTGGATATTCAAAAGTATAAAGCTGCCAGAAATGAGTGCACGCGGGCAGTTAGGAGTGCCAAAAGCAAATACTTCAAGGAAGCTCTCTCCAACTCCTGGGGTGATGGAAAAAAAATTTGGAGTAATTTGAAAGACCTTACAGGCAAGGACCCTAAGTCACCACCCACCATGCTCAGCATAAATGGAACACCAACTTCTGACCTGTACACAATCACCACCACCTTTAACAATGCATTCTCCAACTTGGATAGTGTTCTCTCTTCTAATTTCTTTGATGCCCCCTCTAGTAGTAACCCTTCTGCAACTACTCCTCTCCTACACCCTGCCCCACAATTTTACTTCAAGGAGATCCCGGTGCATGAAGCCAGAACCTATATTCAGAAGGCCATTCACAACGCAGGCTACAGCAGTGACTCCCTTGACCTGAAGTTGTTAGCACTTGTCCTTGAAGAAGTCCTTGAACCCCTGACAAAAGTCCTCAATCTATCACTAAGGATGTCCCAGTTCCCATCTCACTGGAAACAGGCGACCATCACACCGGTACACAAAAGTGGAGACAAATCACTGCATTCCAACTACAGACCTATCTCCATCCTCCCTCCATTGTCTAAGGCCCTGGAGCACATCGCCTCAGACCAACTAGTCAAGTACCTGGAAAAATACGACATCCTGTGTCCTGAGCAACATGGTTTCCAAAAAGGGCACAGTACCACCACTGCACTTTTAGAATTCACGGGCTTCATCCATACCATGCTCAATCAAGGAAACTGTGGAGGGGCAGTATTCATTGACCTTACAAAAGCCTTTGATACTGTGAACCACCCACTCCTACTCAATTATCAAACATTTGGCTCTCCAATGAAGCGTTGCTCTGGTTTTCAAGTTACCTTGGGGAGAGACTCCAGTGGGTTAGGATTGCAGGTGTCACCTCGGAAGAAAAGCCAGTCCTTTCAGGGGTCCCACAGGGGTCCATCCTGGGGCCACTACTCTTCAGCCTTTTCCTCAATGACCTTCCCAGTGTCTGCCACCAGAAATTACTGCTTTACGCTGAAGACGCAGTCATGTTCACCAACCACCAAAATGCAGAGCTTCTTGAGAAACAATTATAGCTTGAATTCATGTGCATCGAAGAATGGTTCAAGTCACACAAACTGGTCATAGACTACAGCAAAACAAAGGTTATGATCTTCTACAATGCCAGGAGCAAATACAAATCCCGTGACCTCACCATCCTAAACCAAACAGGGACCTTACTTGAACACGTTCCTGATTTTAAATACCTGGTACTGGTATTTAAATAAAGTACTGGACTTTAGGAGGGCTGACTTTGCCAAAATGGGTGAGTGCCTAAGGAATGCACTAGCAAATGGGCAGGAAGGAGGGGTGGAAGAACAATGGGGAATAATAAAAACTGCCATCACAGAGGTAACAAGCCTTTGTGTGAAGCAAATTAACAAAACAAAACGATGTAAGAAACCACTATGGTTCTCAAAGGAAGTGGCAGTGAAGGTTCAAGAGAAAAAGAAAGCATTCAGGAAGAACAAGGAATCACAGAAGGAGCAGGACAGAGAACTTATCAGTTAAAGCAAAAGGAAGCTGGGAAGGCAGTCAGACAGCAAAGGCCCAATCCGAGGAAAGATATAGCCAACTCTGTTAAGAAGGGGATAAAACCTTTATAGGTACATCAGGAGCGAAGGAAGACCAAGGGAGGCTAGTGAGGCTTAATAAAGAGGAGGGAGGGTGGGCAGAGGGTGACTGTGAAAAGGCAGAGATACTTAACAAATATTTTTGCTCAGTATTTACAAAGGAAGTGGGGAGGTACCTAAAACAAACAGTAGAAACACTCTGGATACAGAAGTTGATACTGGCCCATTTACAGAAGAAGGGTTCTGAAGAACTCTTAAAACTGAAGGTGGACAAAGCAATGGGGCCTGATGGGATTCATCCCAGAATTCTAAAAGAACTAAGGGTAGAACTAGTGACACCACTGACTACCCTCTTGAACAAATCATGGGAGGATGGGGTGGTACCCAAGGACTGGAGAAGGGCACATGTGATTCCCCTTCACAAAAGTGGGTGCAAGGCAGAAGCAGAAAACTACAGACCTGTTAGTTTAACCTCAGTGGTAGGGAAAATGATGGAATCACTTCTGAAGGAAAGAATTGTTGAGTATCTAGAGGCCAGAGGGGCTCAGGACCCAAGGCAGCATGGATTCACAGTGGGAAGGTCATGCCAGACAAATCTGATAGATTTCTTTGACTGGGTGACCAAAGTAGTAGATCAGGGAGGGGCTGTGGACATGGCCTACCTAGACTTTAGCAAGATATTTGACACAGTCTCACACAAAAGATTAATATACAAGTTAGCCAGCCTGGGAGTGGGTCCCAAGATGACAGCCTGGGTAAAGAATTGGCTGGAGAATAGGACACAGAGAGTAATAGTAAATGGAGTCCACTCTGAAGAAAGAGGGTTACCAGCTAGTGGGGTACCACAGGGTTCAGTACTAGGACCGTCTCTTCAATGTCTTTAAGTGATATTGCAGAGGGACTGAAGGAAAAGTATGTCTTGCAGATGACACAAGATCTGCAACAGAGTTGATGCACAAGGTGGGGTGGAAAGGATGAGAAGGGACTTGGCAAGGTTAGAGGAATGGTCAAATGTATGGCAGCTTAGATTCAATGCTAAGAAGTGCAGTAATGCACCTGGGAAACAAAAACCCAGGGGAAGAGTACACAATGGGGGGTGAGATACTAACAACAACAAAAATAGAAAGGGACCTGGAGGTAGTCATATCAGATGACCTAAAGGTGGGCAAACAATGTGAGAGGGCAGCAAGGAGGGCTGGGGGGATACTGGGATGCATAGGGAGAGGCATCACCAGCAGAAAACAGGAAGTTATTATCCCTCTGTACAGACAGTTGGTGAGACCCCATCTGGAGTACTGCGCCCAGTTCTGGAGACCCCATCTCTGCAAGGACATAGACAGGATGGAGGCAGTTCAGAGGAGGGCAACTAAAATGGTGCAGGGTCTGCAAGAGAAACCATACGAGAAGAGACTAAATGAGCTTAATATGTATACCCTTGAGGAAAGGAGGGATGGGGGGACATGATAGAAACATTTAAGTACCTCAAGGGAATCAACAAAGTCCAAGAGGGTAGCATCTTTCAAAAAAGAGTGTGCAAGAACAAGGGGCACAATTTGAAGATAGGAGGGGGGCTCAGAGGTAATTTAAGGAAGTATTTTTTCACAGAGAGGGTTGTGGATGCATGGAATGGCCTTCCGGAGGAGGCTGTGGAGTCAAAAACAGTGGTGGAATTCAAGCATGCATGGGACAGTCATAAGGCAATTCTAGGGGGTTGGGGTAGGAAGAAGTTGGCTGCTGGTTAACTAGGATCTGCAGCTTATCCAATAGGTAGGGAAATGGGCAGACTGGGTGGGCCAAGCGGTCCTTATCTGCCGTCAAAATCTATGTTTCTATGTTTCTACCTAGGTGTCACATTGGACAGCTCACTCTCCTACCATCGGCACATAGATTCTGTCGCCAAAGCCACCAACATCCGTATAGGCCTGCTCTACAGACACAAACACTGCACGACTCCTGACACTCTCTGGTTGGCTATCAGCAGCTCTGTCACCTCCATCATCGATTATGGACTAGCAATTTATGGCTCTGCCTCCGTCTCTGCCCTACGCAGAGTTACACTTGCACTCAACAAAGCATGCAGTCTGCTAACTGTGTCTGACTGACTTACACACACTTGTGACCTGTACACTCGGGCAGGAAGGCATCCTCTCATCAGCCAGATACAGTATCAAACCTGCCTCTTAGCCAAAAAAGTCCTCCTCGGGGTCATGCCCCTGGGCATTGAAAAGCTCCTTATTGACCACCACAGCACCCAATGAACTAGAAGTTCACAACAACTAACCTTCCTTGTCCCCAGATGCCGGACTACCATGGGCCAGAGGGCCTTTGCCCACAGAGCATCACAGTGGTACAATACTCTCAACAAAGAAACTCTTACTGCTGCTGCTCTTGGCCCTTTTAAGAGACAACTCCGACTTCATCTCATTTCAACTAGTCATTGTGACTGCCTCACCTAATCAGGGGCCCACTGCTCACTGCCCTCCACTTCAGTCTTGACAGCTACCTCTCCCCGCCTTGCCCCTTCCTACCTGTCTACCCCCTTGCCCCCTCTCCCTTTCCTCCCCTCCAGGCATTTCCTGACTTTTATCTCTCCCTCCCCTTTAGAGCTCTTACCCTCACCCTCTACCCTCCGACAATGGCTTTCCTGCCTGCATACCCCCCTCTCACCTGCAGCACTTACTTCTAAGATTGCCCTTGGCTGGTATGTCATGCTACCTAACATTTGGCACATTTTGAATTACTGGAACTTCCTAAGCCTCAGTCTCTTATTACTTTTTATTGTGTAACTATGTATTATTATGTTGACCTTTGTATGTATGTATACCCCCATTCCTTCAACGTGGAACCTTTATAAATGATCAGTTCCTGCTCAAAGGTATTTGTAATCCTAGATTTCAATAAAATAAAAAATAAAATAAAATAAAATTAAAAGTTTTAAAATTGAAACACTCCTGCTAGCTAGACCTGATACACATAGAAAACAAAAACAGTGAATTAGAGCTGTTTATTAGCGGTTGTCTTACAGAAACCCCAGTTAGCTAGCTCTCCCATGGACTGGGAAGGGAGAAGCCCAAGAGGGTGGGGGGGCAACAAGGTCAGCTCCCATGGTGGAGACTGACCAAAGGAGCAGACATGAAAGCCCTCTAGGCCTATTCTGTTGGCATTTTTGAATGCTAGTATGTTGGTATGCTTACTACACCAACATCATGAACCATAAAACAGATGATTGCTATAACTAGGGAGGCAGTATAGCACAGTGGTTTAAGGCTCTTTACTGCAAATCTGACAGTCTAAATTTGGATCCCATAGCTCCCACACAAATGTGGAGTATTTTTTAATAAAGTATAAAATATTTATGTGTGAGTTATTTCGTTTGGAGAATATTTGTTTCATCATTTGAGAAGTGTGATACACTAAATGTGTAGTGCAGCGAACCATTGTAATAGGGAATCAAATGTGTAGCTGAAATAACTGTTGCCATTTATGCTCACTGGACAAAAACAGTTGCACAGCTTTGCTGTTATGAAATGATTTTAAAGCAGTGCACATGCTAAATCCTACTGCCACATTCAAAACACCATACCCTACCTACTTGCCACATATAAACTCAATTATATTAAAAAAACATTCTAGGAATTTTTTTTTTTTTTTTACCAGGAGAGACACACTAAGCTGAAAGCTTGTTTACAGCTGCGACCTGGGAGCACAAGGAAGTTAAGTGATTTGCACAGGGTCACACAGTATGCAAGTGGGGGCTGTGGGAGTCAAACCTAGGTCTCTAGGTTTGTATTATTTATTTACTTATTTAGGACATTTACCAGGGAGGCATACTGAGCAGAGTACCACTCAATTCCAGATGCGCCCTGGGGTAGGGGGTTACAAGAGTGCAGTAAATAAGACAAAAACAGTACATACATAATTAGCAGATAAAACAGACAGTGGCCCAGTAGGATGGGCGCAGTAACTGAGATGCATCACGGTTCATACAAAATGAAGAGTATTTCAGGCAGTGATGTAGTAGCATGGAAGAAATTACAACAATTACATAGTGTGATCATAAATTAGATTACATACTATATAGGTAAGGCGTGTGTATCGTACAGCAACAGTAGTAGGTTCAGTGGCATATAATACCATTAAGAAATGGAGCCCAGACTAGCTGATAAGAGTTGTGCAGGGAACTCAGCGATGGGGAAAGCATGAGCAGTTGGTAGCAAAATGTGCTTTGAGAAGGGCATTTCGTTGGGGAGTACTTGTAGTGAGTCTGATGTCGGCTGCCAGTGAGTTCCATAAGTTGGGCAGTCTGAATCTGAAAGCTACCTGAACTGATCGGGTGGATCTGTGGGGGAATGAGCAGGAGCCTGGAGTCAGTGTTCCTGAGATCGTAGGTAGGTGGGGGGACAGCAGTTAGGGATGTTGATAGGTAGGAGGGCAGCGTATGTGACCAGAACTTGGCAGTAATTCTAGCACTGTGCAGCAATCACCGGTTTTGGAGTGGGGGGAGGTCAAGGGACTGGTAAAGGTCACAGTGGTGGGTATTTGGAGAATGGTCCAAGGCGAACTGGCAGAAGGAGTTGAATAGGGGGTCTAGCCCGGCTAAGGATGTTTGGGGGGCGGCAACGTAGACGATATCGCCGTAGTCCAAAATTGGGAGGATAATTTTTTGTACAATTGCTTGCCTGGTCGGTAGAGGGATGCAAAACTTGTTACGATGGAGAGCTCCCAGCATGGGATGTAGTTTTTTGTGCAGTGCGTCTATGTGTGCTGAGAAGTCAAGGTACTGATCTAGCCAGATGCCGAAATAGCTATATGTGGAGCAGGCGTCGAGCGGAGTTCTATCCAAGGTATAGAATGTGGGCATGTCAGTAAGCCAGGTTAGCTTGGTTTGTGAGCCGAAGGTGAGGGAGACAGTTTTTTTTGAGTTTAGAATAGCTGATTCTCAAGGAACCAGCATTGGATGGAGTCGAAATCCTTCTGAAGGCATGCTGCTATGATGGTTCTGGATGGGCCAGAGGCGAACAACACCGTATCGTCCACGTACATATGGGTGCCAGATTGTGTGCAGACAGCAGGCAAATCATTGAGGAAGACTGAGAAAAGAAGCGAGTCGAGTACCGACCCTTGAGGTACACCACTGGTGACAGGGAGGGGGGTTGATAGAGCCGTAGCGATGCGGACTGCTTGTGACCTACCTGATAGGTATGAGTGGAACCAGCTGAGTGCTGTTGCCAACAGACCAGTTTGGGCAAGTTTAGACAGCAACAGGGGGTGCGAGACCGTGTAGAAAGCTTTTGCCAGGTCTATAAAAATAGCTGCGGTTATTTCCCCTTTGTCAATGCCAGTAAGGATGGAGTTGGTGAGGCGAAGGAGGCATGTGGTGGCAGAATGATTTTTTCTGAACCTGGCTTGAAAGGAGGTGAAAAAGGAGATTGTATCTAGATAGGTGTGCAGCTGGGATAGAACAAGGCGCTCTTGAATTTTGGCTAGGATAGGGAGCAGAGATATAGGCCGATAGTTTGATGGGGAGGAGAGGTCCCCTCCCTCTGGGAGAGGAATGACTGTGGCTTGTTTCCATTGTGTGGGGACAGCCTTTAATTTAAAAGATGGATTATAGAGCATGGTTAGGGGGTAGGCTATAGCCAGGGCAGAGAGTTGGAGCATTTTAGAATCTAGGCCCGATGGACATTTACCTTTGGATGTGTTTAGTGAGTGTAGAATTTTTAGCACCTGGTCTGGAGTGACTGGGTGGAGTGAAAAGGAGGCCCGGGGGGTGCATTAGGGAGAACTGGGGAACTTTGGAAGAACGAGGGGTGGGGGGTGGGGTGGGAGGAGAGTAGGAGGCAGTAGCGGTGGAGAAGTGGGCATTAAACTCGGTGGCAGCCAGACAAGGATCATTTATGATTTTGCCTGCGAGGTTGAGAGTGGGGGTGGGGGGTTGGGTCGGTGGGGTAAGGAGGGATTTTATGGACTTCCAGAATTGAGAAGGGTGGGTGTGGTTTTTGTTAAAAGCCATTTTGAAGTAGTTTGATTTGGACTGCTGTATGAGTCTTGTGCAGGCATTTTGAAGTGACCGGTATTGTTGCTGGGCCGGGTGAGAACCTGTGGCCTTGAAAGATTTCCAGGCCCAGACTCTGGCTCAGAGTTGTTCCATGAGGTCTGAGGTTACCCAAGGTAAGTAGGAGCCTCTGACTCTGGATCTCCTTAGCGGGGCATGTATGTCCCAGATAGTGAGGAAATTAGTAGAGAAGTAGCTCAGGGCCTCTTCCATGGTGGTGGCGCTAAAGATGGGAGACCAGTCAATGGTGGTGAAGGCATTTAGGAGCGCAGACAGATCCAGTGATTTGTAAGCTCTGCAGTGCAGCAAACGCGGTGGGGGGGGCCGGGGAATGGAAGATTTTGCGCACTATGTAAATCATACGGTGGTCGCTAACGGATTCCGGTAGGAGGCCGGCTTTAAGTATCCTATGTGGGTGGGTAGTGAGTGCCCAGTCCAGTGGTGTGTGTTTATTTGATTTGTGGTTTAGGCAGGTGGGTTCCCCCTATTTGCTGGTGCAAGTTTAGAGCATTCATTTGGCAATGTGTCTTTGATGCTGCGCATCCCAGCCAGTTCTGATTGAAATCACCAAGGATGTGGAGTTCACCGCCTTCTGTAAGGGCCCTCAGGTTACCTAGGTGTTCAAGGATGCTGGTTAGCAGTGTGTCTGGTGGACAGTATGACCCAGATATGTATACTGGGATAGAGTGGGGCAGGGGGATTTTGATCAGGAGGGAATCTATGTTTATTAAGGGTGTTGGCGAAGTGATTACAGAAAACTAGAGATTTGAGGTGACATACATGACAGTGCCGCCACCCTTCTTCCTCCCCTGCCTGTCTTGGCGGATTAGTGAGAAGTCAGGTATTGAGAATTCCTTGTCCCGGTGATGGGGCTTCAGCCATGACTCTGTGATGACTATAATATCTGGGCAAAGGGCCAGGACAGTTGTTTGTAGGGCAGCCATTTTATTTAGGATGCTACATATATTTATGTGGACAATTTTGAGACCTTTGGGGAGCATACCTCTCAACCTCCTGCCTCATAAATCAGGTACAAGGCTTAAAAAAATCAGGGACAAAGGCCCAAAATCAGGGACACATTTTTAAAATTGGTGCTATCCACTCAGGAAGCTGGCAGAATAAGGGACTCGGTGTATAATACATTTTCTGAAGAATAAGAAGTCTGCAACTGTATTTTTTGACATCATTTTATTCTTACAATCATCACCATTTAGTCAGGGCAACACAGATTTTAGGAGGGACAGAGTAAAATTTTGAGGTGAAATCAGGGACATCCCTGAAAATCAGGGACACTTGAGAGGTATGTTGAGGAGGTGTGTAGGTGGTGCTGGTGGTTGGGCAGCAATGGGTGCCTGTGGTCCAGGGTTCTGTTCAATGTCCCCTGCTACGAGCAGTAGGAATACCAGGGCATGCCTTAATAGGCACATGATCTTTATTGGTGCACCCCTCCAGGTGGGGTGATTTGAGGGAGTTAAGTTTGCCTTTGTGGCTGAAAAGAGTGGGAGATATAAGGCAGGTGTTGCAGCGTGGAAGGGGGGGATAGAGGCCCCAGGGTCCAGTTGTGCCCATGGTGTAGGTAGTGTTTAACTGGTGCTCAGGAGGAGTGGGGTGTAAGCTTGGGAGTTAAGGTGGGAGGTGGCACGGGGTCTGGTAGCGTAGGATTGACAGAGGGAGGGAGGGAGGATGAGGCTATGCAATGCATAGCGATAATTGCAGTGAGAAACTGCATTATTTAAGAAGTAAGTCCCTTTTGTGTAGTGGAGGGTTTGTCAGTATGCTCAGCGGTGGCCGCTAGTGGTGGAGAAATATAAGGGACTAATGGGAAAGTGGGCTGATTGGTACACGAGCTCACGAGGTATGAGAGCAGCACCACTATACAAAGACAAGCCGACCAAGGGTGGTGGTGGGGGCGGTGGGGAGCCTGCACGAAGCGCAGGCGGGGCTAGAGTTCTTCTTCAGTCAGTGAAGCAGCTGCAAGAAACTCCGGCTACCTGGCTAAGGGTTCCTCGGCGTGGTCTGGGGGGGTTTATCTTGCTTGTTTGACTGTGGGGAGGGCTTGGGGACTCCTGCCCTCGCGACCTGACCTCTGCTCTGCGGAAAGGAAAAGAAAGGCTTTAAATACAGGTATGTGGCTTGTAGGAGGAGCGTGCTTTCTAAATGCAATCAATAGCTTGGGAATTAGTAAGCTTGTTTGTAGGAGATATGGCGCTGTAAAATAGCAGCCCGGGGTCCTATTACAATTACAATCAAAAATGTGGGAAAGCCCCTAGATAGCAACATGTATCTCAGAGCCTTAAACCACTTTGTTATACTGCATCCTTAACCTACCCGCCTACTTAACCATTATTCATTCCCCAGTCCCATTTACAACATGGTTACACTTGTATATAATATATACTTCTCAAACTTGAAAGAAAAAATACACTTTATCATCAAAGTCTGTGTTTACCAAATACTGTACCCATGATTAAAATAATTTGAACCCCTCCACCCAAAAATGTGCCCTGACATGAAACTGCATGTTTAACTGTAAAGACAATTAACAATTGTATTTCTAAATGCATTACTAACACCAATGCTTCATGAGTAAAACAATTTCAGCTCCTCCCCCCACATATGTGCCCTGAAAAACTGCATTCTGGGAAGAGTGCCTTGGAAAAGATGCAATAAAAAAACCCTGAAAAACAGGTTTCATGGAGCAAATGCTGACATCCTGTTTCTAGCGTCCATGATAAAATAAAATAAAAAATAGTTCAGATTTTTTTTAATGTCAGCTGTGATTAGAATAGCTTTTAAAATCACCAATTGTTTTCTTGTTCAGTGTTTTGAAATACATCTCAAACTTAAAAGAAAAAAACACACTTTATCATCAAAATCTGTGTTCACCAAGTACTGAGCCTATGATTAAGATAATTTGACCCCCTTCCCCCAAATATATGCCCTGACATGAAACTGCATGTTTAACTGCAAAGACAATTAAACAATGTATTTCTAAAGGCATTACTAACACCAATGCTTTCAAAGTTTTGAAACTACTAAAGACAAATTATATCAATCAATCAATCAATCAATCAAATCTTTATTTATCCAGGCAAACATCATTGAGCACAGCTCATTTGCAAGATGGACCTGGTAAGGTCAAGGTTCAATTTACATAAAATATAACATACAGAGTATACACATTTTGAGGAGACAACAATTTGATACAATACATCAATTCAGTGTCACAAGCACATTGATATGCTACAATACAAAAATACAATACATATATACATGATTCATGAAGTAGCCAGCTTGCTAAGTTGGTAATAGGAGAGACTTTCAGATAACACTTTTGATGAAGGATTTAAAGTGTCAGAGATTTTCTTAGATATTTTGAATCAGGTGATGTGCTGTATGGACAACTGGAGGTTATTTCTATGAGGAGTGATATGTAATGGGTGAATACCGGAGGGGACAATGACAAAGGAGTTGGATAGGGTGAAAATACCGGATGTTGTGGCCAGAGGTAAGGAAGGGGGGGGTGAGAGGTTAGTGTGGGGGGGGAGGGAGTGGGAAAGGCTGATGCTATAGAAGGATCAATAGTGGGTCTAGAAGGAAGGGAGGAGGCCGGACTGGTGAAGTATAAAGCAGAGGGTGTAAGGGTGATTATGTAAATTAATGATTAAGAAGAATGGATTGTAGTAATGGTATATGAATTGTGAGGTGACTGCTCATCGGGTGCTGGAGAGCTACCTTATAATGGTCAGCCAGCTGAGGAGAAAGATGGAAGGTTAATCTAATGTTGGTGGAAACAGTTACATTTTTATTTGAATAGCCTGTTGTATAGATATTTGAAGGCTGTAATAGATATAAGCTTGTTCACTTTCAGTGTCTTCTGCATTGTGTTCCATAAAGCAGATAACACATAGCTAACAGCGTATCTTCCATGTCGAGAGTGGAATTTAGGCACTTTAAGCATAATGAAGTTCAGACTTCTTAATGCATAATTACTTGATGTGGCCTATAAGAAGCAGTCTGAGATATATTTTGGAAGCCGCTGTGATATTGCTCTGTAAGTCCATAGTGTTGCATTCCTGTCTCTTCTAAATTGAAGCAAGGTCCATCCAACTGCAGTATATAGTGAGCAGTGGTGAGTGCTGTAAGGTAGATCCATGATAAACCTCAAAGCTCTGTGGTATAGTGTATCCAGTTTGTTCAAACATACGATGGGGCAGCGACTATATAAAAAGTCAGCATAGTCTAGTACTGAGAGGAATGTGGCCTGGACCATCTTCTTTTTTGAATCACTTGTAAGGAAGTGCTTTATTCTATAATAGAGTCCAAGTCTTTGTCTGAGCTGTTTTAGCAATTCTTCCAGATGTTCTAGGTAGTCAAGTCTGCTGTCTAGCCATACCCCCAGGTATTTGAATTTTGTGACATATTCAAGATTTTCACCAAGGGCAGTGGATAACTTAGGGAGATTGATTGGGATAAAGTATCCTGCCTGTAATTGTGGGGAGAAAAACATTGCCTTAGTTTTTTTTGCATTTAATAGTAGTTTTTTTCCCAGCAGCTGATGTTGCAGAAGGTCAAATTCTGCTTGTAGGTCTTTGCATGCTGTTACAGGAGAAGGGTGACTGACATACAGTACTGTATCATCAGCAAACAGGTGCACAGTGGCTTTGGTAAGATTTATGTCAATGCAATTGATATATATGGCAAAGAGGATTGGGCTGAGGATAGATCCTTGGGGTACTCCTCTTTGTAGTGGTTTGAGTGGGGATAGATCTCCTTCGGCCTTTACCTGCTGGGTTCTTCCTGACAGATAATTGTTAAACCATCTAATGGAGTTGGTGTCGAGTCCAATTGACCTCAGGAAGGAGAGGAGCAGGTCGTGGTCAACCGTATCAAAGGTCTTACTTAGGTCTAAGAAGACAGCACAGACACAATTTTTTTTATCCAATTCAAGTTGCCAGTCATTGGTTACTTTGCAAGAGCTGTAATGGTACTGTGTTTGGCTCTGAATCCAGATTGTGCTGGGTTTAGTAGATTATTTGCTTCAAGATATCCTCTTAGTTGGGTGCTTACGATTTTTTCAAGTAGTTTGGACAGCACAGGAAGAATGGAAATTGGTCTGTAGTTATTGAGGTCTGTAGGATCCCCTGCTTTCAGTAGTGGAATAACTTGAGCGGTTTTCCAGATTGATGGGATAGCTTCTGACTGTAGTGAGAGGTTAAACAGGTGTGTTACTGGTACTGCTAATACATGTATGACAATTTTTAAAAAGTAGGGGTCAAGGGAGTCCGCACCTGCACTTTTTTTAATATCCAGCTGTGAGATTAGCTCTTCAACTTGCTTCAGCGTGGCTGGTATGAAGGAGAAAGTAAAGTCAGTCACCCTTGCGTCAGTGTTCTTTATCTCTAGATGTGATCTCAATTGGTTGGCTGGAGAGGAGTCGAATGCTAGCCCAGCAGTTGTAAAGTGATTATTGAAGGCTTCCAGGACTTCTATTCTATCGATGATGGTTCTGTTTCCACTATGTAACTTTGCTGGGAGTGAATTACTTGGGTCATGGTGTGTTATATCTTTTATAGTGTTCCAGAACTTGGCAGGGTTGTGGTGTGAGGAGTCTAGTTCAGCCATGTAGTATGCAGCTTTTGTGTCTCGCACTTTCTTGGTGCAGCTATTCCTGGCTTTTTTGAACTGCTCCCAATCAGTGGCTAACTTAGTTTTTCAAGCCTTTTTCCAAAGCTTGTCTCTTTCAAGGAGGGTGGATTTAAGGTCTGAATTGAACCAGCGACAGGTTTTATTTTTGGTACGTACTTTAGAGACTGGTGCATGGGTGTTTAGAACACCTGTAATAATGTCATTTAGAACACCATATGCAATCTCTGTTGTGTTAGCTAGATAGAACTCTTGCCATCTTGTGGAGTGTTTTATGACATCCAGGTATGCATTGATGTTAAATTTCTTTTTTGATCTCCTCATCGTGAATTTTGTAGGGGATGAAAGCTTACATGCTGACCTAATTGCCACAATAGTACAGTGATTACTGGTGTCGTTGAACAGTACTCCAGTGTGTGAGAAAAGGTGAGGTTTACTCACTAATAGTACATCCAGTAGTGTGCTGTTTTTTGAGTTCTTTTTGTTTATTCTAGTAGGTTCATTTATGAGCTGTGTGAGCCCATACATGTCGCAGAATGATATTAATGGTGTAGCTGCCTTGGAGAGCCAATTTAGGTTTAGGTCGCCTATGATTATAGTTTCTTCATTCCCCTGTTTAATTAAGTCACCCAAATGGGATAGAATCTTGAGGTCAGCTGAGGGAGGTCTGTAACAGCCGATCAGCTGCAGCGAGGTATTGTTGGAGAGAGCTATTTTGAGGGACAGTCATTCAAATTCTTTTGCCATAGAGGAAGAGTCGAGGCAGATTGCAGATAGGTTGGCCTTTACATATATTACTACCCCCACTCCTCTTGAAAGTTGATCAGCTCTGAATGTTTGATAATTGAGTAAGTTTATGTCTCTGTCGGCTGTGTCAGGCCTAAGCCATGTTTCAGACACTACCAATATATCAGGTAGTGTATGGTTAACCCAGGCTTGGAGCATCGTGATCTTTTTTTAGTAGACTACATACATTAATATGTAGAAGGCTTAGCCCTTTAATCTTTGCTAGTTTTGATGGTGCAGTGATGGTCTCTGGTGGTCCAGGGTTAAGTTCCACATTTCCTGAGCATATTAATAGTAGCAGCAGTATTTTCATAATTGCCACAAGAGATAGGTTATAGTTTCTTGTTTATGCCTTCTTTATTTTTTATTCTTTTGTAATCTTACTTGCCATCCAGATTCGGTTCTTAGGCCTCTTGTAAGAGAGAAGATTATTACTCTTGCAGAAATGAGTGTGGAATATTTTTCTGTGTGCAGTTGGAGACAGGCACCATACAAATGCAAGACCGACTGTGTCCCTCCATAGTAATTGTTCAGTGGGTAACGTCGTATCAGTGGGAGGTCATAGGTACAAATCCAGTCTCTTGGGACTGTTGTGGAGTTGCTGCAGGATGAGAATGGCATCATGTCACCCTGCGTGGTATCCTGTGGGTGTCAGCATCTTTTGCTTAGTTCAGGTAACAGCAATAGTACAAGGAGGCTCCAAGGAAAGCCCCCCATTATAAAGGTGACCAGAGGTATTATAGGCAGTAGCTTATGTATTGCCCACAATGAATGCCTACTCAGTTAGTGGTTGGAGGGGTATACTTTAGGAGTGTGAAAAAGAGATTTGAGGGAATCGAATCAATAGGGGATGTCTAGAGTAGGTATGACTTTTTCTGATGCTAGGTGGTTACAGGGTCTAGTTGAGACAGCAATACAGACAGCGTAGAGAGTAGTATAGGATTCAACTGTTTGGTATCAACAAAGGGATATGTGGCAGGCTATAGGTCAGCGAGACGCAGCAGGCGTGGTTTTATAACGTTGGCGGGAAAGTGTCTACTTAAATGCGGGTGAGGAGGGAAGGGTGGGTGGGCATAAAATTGCGGCTTTTCCGTACCTTTCCTGGAGGGTCGCTCCGGCTCTGTGGTTCTGGGCACTGGCTGGAGGTGCTGCCAGCCCGCTGGCTGAGACTGGCCTCGGCGCTCAGTGAGGGGCGCCCAGCGAGGGTCCTCCTCTGGGGAGACAAGAGAGGGCAATTTAAATTTAAATGCTTTTCAGCTCTGGCATAAGCACAACAGCAGGGGGGCCAAAAATTAGCACTAGAAAGGCCAGGGATGGGGGCTAAGGCACTGAAGCATCTGGCTATCCAAGCTTATCACAGGAAGGCTGTAATCACTTGTTTTAAAATGCAAAACCTATCACAGTTTTCCCCACCCCACAATCATAGTGTTCAGCTCTTTTTCATGACAAATTTACAAGCAATGCCCCAAACAAACACTTAGAAGAGGTAAAAAGAAGAAACTCTAAGCACAGAACAAACTGGGTGCAACGGGGACCAATCGGAGACGAAGCTGTGGAAGGCGCCTGCTTTCCGATTGGTTGCAGCTTTGCCTTACCTTTCCTGGAGGGTTGCTCCGGCTCTGTGGTTCTGGGCACCGACTGGAGGTGCCGCCCGCCCGCTGGCGGAGACTGGCCTCGGCGCTCAGTGAGGGGCGCTCAGCGAGGGTCCTCCTCTGGGGAGACAAGAGAGGGCAGTTTAAATTTAAATGCTTTTCAGCTTTGGCATAAGCAGAGCAGCAGGGGGGCCAAAAAGTAGCACTAGAAAGGCCAGGGATGGGGGCTAAGGTGCCAAAGTGTCTGGCTATCCAAGCTTAGCACAGGAAGGCTGTAATCACATGTTTTAAAATGCAAAACCTATCACAGTTTTCCCCACCCCACAATTACAGTGTTCAGCTCTTTTTCATGACAAATTTACAAGCAATGCCCCAAACGAACACTTAGAAGAGGTAAAAAGAAGAAGATCTAAGCACAGAACAAACTGGGTGCAACAGGGACCAATCGGAGGTGAAGTCGTGGAAGGCGCCTACTTTCCGATTGGTTGCGGCTTTGCCGTACCTTTCCTGGAGAGTCGCTCTGGCTCTGTGGTTCTGGGCGCCGGCTGGAGGTGCCACCTGCCCGCTGGTGGAGACTGGTCTCAGCGCTCAGTGAGAGGCGCTCAGCGAGGGTCCTCCTCTTTCCTGGAGGGTCGCTCCGGCTCTGTGATTCTGGGCGCTGGCTGGAGGTGCCACCCGCCCACTGGCAGAGACTGACCTCGGTGCTCAGTGAGGGGCGCTCAGCGAGGGTCCTCCTCTTTCCTGGAGGGTCACTCCGGCTCTGTGGTTCTGGGTGCTGGCTGGAGGTGCCGCCCGGCCACTGGCGGAGACTGGCCTCAGCGCTCAGTGAGGGGTGCTCAGCGAGGGTCCTATACTATACATCTATAAAATGTTTAAGAAAAACATGTGGCTCTTACTGTAAATTAGAATGTGTGTCTAGGTCTCCTTCTGAGGCTCCAGGTGGCTCTGATAATCATTTGTTCCAAAGGATTTTTAAGTCAATTTGAAAGCATTAAATATCTTCTGTTCTCCTAGTCCTTAATAAAGGCATTAAGTTACTTGTGTTCTCCACTGCACAGGCTTGTTCTGTTGGTTGATATAGGTCCCAAACTAGTGAATCTTGTTACAGCATGCTAGAGCTATCTCATGCCTCTCCCACATGAATCAGAAAAAAGTTTGGGGTGGATCTTTAGGTGCTTCTCGGGTGGAGGTGGGGGTGGATTTACTCCCCAAAAAACGAATGCTGCCTCCCACTTCTCAGGTTCCAGTTCTTGTACCACCCATTTAAGAAAGAAAATAGTACCCTGCAACCATTGACTAACATGAAAGTGTATTTATTTGAGGGTGGAAAACATTGCTTGGAGGAGGTTAAGGTGGAAGAGACTATTTACACCTTCAGTCAGTTCCATGGACAGAAAACATGACATCACTACTTTTGTACATGCGAAACATCTGCAGGCTCCACCCACTACAGCGGTAAAAAATAAATACAATTACTATAGAAATATGGGAACAAAGTCACTTTGCTATCTAGTTTCTGAAAATATCATTTCAAGTTTGCTTGCTATTTTTGCAAAACATATTTTACTGTATAGAACAATTTATTCCAAAGAAAATAATTGTTAAATAAATAAAATACTTTTTATTGTTTTAAAATGTCCTTTACTGGGATAACCTCATGGTATGATACATCTCATTTTTATGATAGGCCCAAGAAATCAGTAAGCAGACAGAAAAACTGTTTTTAAACAAATATAAAAATGCATTTTTTTTATTAGCAACAGCACTTGCTTTGGTACATCACAACTCACACCCCTCCCCATTCAACACATATAACTACATAAACTAAATTTTTGATTCTATCACTTTTTTCTTTGGTTTTGTAACTGCCTGTGTCAATGTGCCAATGAAGGTCTTATGACTTCTGTTGCTAATGTTGCTCTCAAGCATGCAGACACTCCTGCACATGCCATAATATACAGCAAAACACCCTCAAAGTCCCCATGTCTATTAAGTCCTTCTGTGCTCATTCACACTGTACAACTGAAAAGACCACACAGATTAGACATACAATACATGCTGATGTTTTTACCTCAGTTCAAAGGTCTCATTTCCCAGTTTCTGCCTCTCCTGGTTCATGCTGTTGCTGAGACCAGACCTGCCCCAGTATTAGTTTTGTACCATTCCTAGCGTGCTACAGGAGGGCACTACTCTCCAATTCCCTCTCCTACAAATCCACACCAAAATCAATTTGCCATATAGGACAAAACTAGCAATGATCTTAAACAATTTTAATGTCATGAATTTAAGCTCCTCAAACTAGAAATTAATAACAGTAGTACTACATTTATAACTCACCCAGTTTGATGGAACACTAATGTCCTGTCCCATCCCAGCAGCTACCCCCCACCCACCATAGTTTGTGACTGTGAAAGTCTTTTTTTTAAAGCAAGAAGTACCTGATTGAATAAAGACTTGACCCATTTTCAGCAGGCTGAAGTTTAGGTGCCCCTAGTTGAGTACTGTCTCTGGTCACCTGGCCGCCAAACTTTCTCTCTCTAGACAGCACACACTGACCCCATGACTCCTAATGAGCAGAGCTCTCAGCTACAGCTTGCTTCAGCTACCAGAAGATGACCTGAACTTCACTCCAACTCCTTGTGTTGATTTACCAAGGCCACACTGACCCTGTGTTACTGGACTGCTGCCACCTGAAACCTCGGGCTTTACTCATCACTTGTGGGCTCCATTCTGTCTCCTCCTCAGTAATACATTTGCTCCTCACTTGCTGCAATATTAATCTTCTGAGTTAATGATTTACAGCTCACTCTTGTTTCAGCAGCCCAGACATTTAAAGAAGGCACCCCTTGCTAGCCACATCCACTACTTGGTGCAACAGCAAATCAGGAGCAGTGAGCACCAGGTGATCTGGTTGAGATCTGTATTGTTAAGGTCCACTCCTCTTTGCTGCGGCTGTACCCCCCAAACGCATGACCCCACCCGAGCATGAACAAAGGAGCTGCACCAAGCCTGCAAAAGTAGAGAATGAATGCTCAGGCTCATCAAGGCAAGACCAGCTGCTGCTACAATGCTGGGACTGTACCACATGGTGCAGGATGAACGTCAGTAAGAAACTCACTCTGGAGACCAGATTTTCGGGGGGGGATCAACTATGCAATGCAGGTGGGGGTGGTTGTTTACTGCACTACCAGAACACTGGAGAACAGGGCTGGCCTTAACCATTTTGGGCCTCTGTGCAGCCCCCCCACGGCTGGTCCCCACCACTCCATTCCCTGTGGGCCCCACCCCACATCCAACATTTACACCTAACTAACCCTCCTGTCCTGAATTACTAAAACAGTACCATCTCAACTAGTTTAACCAGCATCTTTCAATTCATGCCATTGACTGCATTGAATTATTTGACTTCACCATTGAAAATGAATCTGGCTGAGCCTGGAGCAAGAACTTAAGTAAGTATGGTACTACTACCGTATTCCTTTCTGTAAGGACAGGGACATAATCACTGGACACTCAGACTTCAGATACTCTGATTTGTAAACAAGTTAAACAACGTAACTTTTCTGGAGGTATGTGTGAGAGATAGTAGAGAAGATTATCACAGGACACCAGTAAGGTTGCCACCTGTCAGTTTTTTTATCTAGTGGTCAGGTTTTCAGGGTCCCTATCTGGAAATCTGGTTTTGCTCTGCACTGGTCAGGTTTTTGAGCCATTTTGAATGCTCACATACTTTTGAAACATATTTTGTCATATAATTCATTGTTTCACCTACAGTACATGTCCAGGTTACAAACAAGTTCTCTTGTCAATATAGCCCTTTGTTTGTGAAAGTAGTCAACCTGGGAGGCATAAAGTATGGCCATTAACACCATTAGCACTTACTTAAACAAATCTTTTCCACTGCAACAAAGCTGCCCCCACCTTTTGTAACAGTAGCAGAGCCAGTTGATTTCTACTTTGATTTACTGGTAAACATTTTCATCTCTAACATTTAGGCATTTTTAAATGTTTTAAATTATTTTATTTCCTCAAGAAAAAAGCATGGGCCTCCAAGGTGCAGGGGCACAGTTTGCACCTAGCTAAGGCCAGCTCTGTTGGAGGACAGATGAGACCTATCTGGCTCAGGCTGCTTTCATGGAGACATTAGCCCTCCTTAGTGAGAACTGATCAAAAGTAGTAATTTAGGATGGTGGCCTTTTGCCCATCCTCCTCCTCCTCTATCACACTACTTCCCTTAACTAGCCTTATGATTCACCCACCCTTTTTCCTTTTTTTCACTAATATTGTATCTCTGAAAACAGTTTTTCTCTGTTCCTGATCCCCCCCCCCCACAAAATGCAGGTCTATGTCTGCTTTGGCCTCCCTAACTGCTCTCTTTGCCTCCCTATTTTTCTGTTGATAATCCTTCAATTCTACCTCCCCTGCTTTTCCTTGTATTTATAGAAGGCCTTCATTTTAGCCCTTACCACTTCCCTGACCTGACCCTTGCTGAGAAGCATAGTAATCTTCCAAACTGTTTTGTCTTTGTTACTGTTCTTATGCATACTTTAGATGCCTCTAGGATGGCCCTATTAATTACCCCATCTCTTCTCCACCCTGACTATGTCCTCCACCCCTACTAATGTATTCCTGACCAGTTCCCTCATCCTATCAAAGTCAGCCCTTTTAAAGTCAAGGACAACAGTTCTCAGTTGTGGCTTGCCAGCCCCAAGGACCAATTCAAACCAAACAGAGTTATGGTTGTTGTTCTCCAGTGGCTCCCCAACTCCCACCGCTCCCACTATCAATGAGCTGGTGAGCACCACATCAAGGGCTGTAGAATGCCTAGTGTATTCCTTAACTAGCTGCACCAGTAGACAGTCTTGGAAGGCATAAAGCAATTAGGGCAATTAGGTCTTCCAGGTCCCTAGGGAACAAAAGGCTTGGGTAGACAGGGAGACAGACCAGGAGACTAACCAGGTAAGCATCTGATTTAACTTAAGCTATGGCCTTAGAAAGTTGAATCATGGGGCACTGGATAAAACTGCAGGCCTTGAAATAAGTATGGGACAACAATGGAGATATTAGCCACTGTGTCAAGTGTAAATTAATCAAACGGCTGGAGTCTGAAATCAGAATTTTAAAACAAAAGGTTAAAATGCAGTAAACAAACAAACAAATGATAGATTTCCTTGTTAACACTAGGCTGTTACTACAGGATGGGCAGAAGAAATTGGTGGGGGAAGAGACATCGATTCTGATATTCTAGCAACTCATATAACTGTGAGAGATAAAAGAAAAAGAATGCTGAGCACAGAATCTGAGGGTGAAGGTAGTGGGTGAGAAAGCAAGGTGGTGCACAATGACAGCTGCAAGAGACAGAGGAAACAAAATGTAGAGGAGGTATATTGGCCTAGAATAATCTAAAAGGTCTCAGACCGTGGCTATAATAAACCTACTAGATCCAAGTGTACCTGAATTCTATAACAGAGTGGCAAAACAAGTAGGTTATGGTGAGCTGGAACCAAACAGGGACCAGCCTAACATTCAAGTGGCTTTTACGAGGGAGGAAAGGGTCAATATGAAGGGTTCAGTTGGTCTAGAGAGCTAATGAAATACTGTTGATATCTCTGTACCAAGGGTAATGCCTGATATTCAGTCATTAATGTATATATTTATTTATTTCAAAAGTTTTACCAGTAAAGACACACTGATCTGAAAAGCAGCTTGTTTCTGGATGCATCCTGGGGTAGTAGGTTAGAGGATGATCATGAGTAACAATAGAAAACAGAATTTACATAACAGGAAGAAACAGAATTAGGCATCAAAGACAAGCTACACTTGAAAGGCAATTTAGGCAAATATCTACGATTGGCATGAAAAAGCAGAAAAACAACAGAGCTAAGCATCACAAACAAGCTACAATAGATAGGCTAATTAATCAAATTGTACAAAGGCAAGGGATAAAGTAGAAATGCATCCAGAAGGGTAGCAAGAGGGTGCAACTAAAGTGCAGGGTGTTATAAAAGTAGGCAAGTGGTATCAAAGCTGTCTAGAAGGCAATCAAAGAAGAGTGCAATTGAAGAGGGGTGAAATTGAAGATTGTAGCAGGGGTTAGGGCAGGGAGTTGGGGGAGACAAGGAGGGAGAGAAGGGAGAGAGTGAAAGGATGGGAAGAGTGGTACATAGGTGAGGATCAGGTGCAGTTGCAGGAGTGAGAAGTGAATTTGCAGAGGAGAGAGAGTGTAGAGAAGAGGTGGAGCATATAGAGAGGGGAAGAGAATTCCAACGTTTGGGGAAGTGTTAGGAGAAGGCAGCCTGGCCAGCTGAGGATGTCCTAGAAGGGAGTGTCAGGCAACAAGCACAGTTGTGAAGGATGTAGTGAGAAGGGGGGAGGTGTGATAGGAGGGGAGAGGCCCTAGCCATTATTTGGCTACAAAGGAGGTACAATGAGTAAGGCACCTGGCTTTCAGAAAGGGGAGGGAGAGGGAGGTATAACAGTAGCAATGGTGGCTGAAAGACAGGCAGTCCAGAGTAAAGCAACAGAAGGAGTGAAAAAGGGATTACAGTCTGGACAGGGTGGACTTAGGAGAAGCACTGTAGACAATGTCTCCATAGTCAAAAATATGAAGAATCATTTTCTGGATAATGGCTCTGCGAGCCAGCAGGGGGATGCAACCATGGTTCCTGTATAGGGCCCCAAGTTTAGGCTGTATTTTTTTGTGAATGGCATCCACATGACTAGAAAAGTTGAAGTTTTGTTTGAGCCAGACCCAGAGGTACTTAAAAGAGGTAACATCATTGATCACGGTCCCATCAGGGGTGTGGAAGGATGGTAGGCAGCAAGCCTGGAGAGCTTCTGCCTCAAGCCAAAGGTCAAGGAGATCATTTTTTTGGCATTGAAGGACAATTAATTTGATCAGAACCAGTGTTGGATGTTGTTGAAGTCCAGCTTGATATTGGCCATCAGATCAGAAGGGGAGGAACCAGAGGCAAAAGAACTGTATCATCTGAATACGCATGGATGGACGCAGATGTACAGGCAGTGGAAAGGTCATTCAGGAAAGTTAAAAAAAGTAAAGGGCCAAGGATGGAACCCTGTGGGACACCAATGCTGATGAGGAGTGGAGGGGATAAGGAATCTCAAATAAAAACTGATTGAGTCCTACCCTCAAGGTAGAAGTGAAACCAATTGGTAGTGGAGATGGAAAGCCCCATTGCTGTATGTTTGTCAAGGAGAAGAGGATGGGCTGAAGGCTTTGGCCAAATTGATAAAGATGGCAGAGGCGTTTAGACCCTGATCCATGCCTGAGAGAATGGAGTCAATATGCTGGTGGAGGGAGGAGGAGGTGGAGTGGGATTTACAGAAACCAGACTGTAAAGGGGTGAAGAAGGAGGGTGAATCAAGGGAGGGAAAAGCTGAGAAAGCACTAGGTGCTCCTGCAACTTAGCAATGGTGGGGAGCAGGGAAATTGGGTAGAAATTGTCAGGACAGGAGGAGTTGCCTCCTTTGGGAAGGGGTATGACAGCAGCATGATTCCAAGTGTCAGGGACAGAGGCAAGGGAGAAAGAAAGGTTGAGAAAGAAGGTGATTGGAAGAGCTATGGCTGGTGAAGATAAATGGAAGAGTTTAGGGTTGAGCCTATCAGGGCTAATGCCTTTGAGAAGGCTCAGAGCTGGAGGGACTTGAGAGTGTCAGCAGGAGAAATAGGAGAGAAGTAGAAAGAGAGAGTTGGGGGCAGGTGGGGGGAGAGGGGAAGGGGTTGGGGTATGGAGGAGAGAAGGAAGGAGGCACAAGAGGTGAAGAAAGTGTTGAACTCAGATGCAACAGAGAAGGGATCAGAAGCTGAGACATCTCTAACCTTGTGGATCACAGCAGAGGACATGATGGGGGGGGCATGGATGACCTTGCAGAACTTGGAGGGGTGATTAATATTTTTCTGGAAGGTGGAGGCAAAATATTCAGCCTTGGCAACCCTAGTGGCTTTGATACAGGCATTGCGCAAGTCATGGTATCTGAGTAGATCATTAGGGGATGCCAGAGGATGAGTGGGCCTTCCAGGCAACATGCCAAGCTCATAGGCATGCCAACAGTTTGGATGAAATTCAGGGGTGGTGGGAGACATGGATGCTGGTTTTCCTGATGGGGCATGTAGGTCCGAGATAGAAATTTGGTCTTGAAATAATAGAGGGCAGAGTCGATTGTGCTGGCAGAGGAGATTTTACAAAAGTACAGGTTCATGGGGGAGCACCACAAATGAGTGATATCAATGAGAAAGAAATAGTTGTTGTGAGAGACACTATCCTCTATTATATGGAGAACAACAAAGGACACTGGCACCTGTGAATGTGGTGTTTATCTTTGTAAGTAAAAAATTACCACAGTGGCACAAGCATACACACTGTAAAACAAATACTTATTCCATCAAATAGTTTCTCTTTAGTTTGGATAAAAGCAGACAGCAGCCTATAGCAGATGTGCAAAAAATGTAGTTTACATGTGTAAACAATGCTGAAGGTGCTATTACAAACAATTCTATACAGCGCAAAGTGCAACAGCCAGACCAACCAAAAAATAATACTTGCCCTAACATGTTTCACTCCCAAAAGTGTTTTTTCAAAGGTGAGCACGTGTCCCTAATGGTCATCACTATACGTGCCCAAATTAAAGTGACAGTGCGTAATCAAAGTTACATTAGTGCATTGAGTTCATCAGTTCTCAACATGATAAAAAAAATAAATCTGTGCATTGAGTACATCTGTTATTAGCAGTGCTAAACAACACTAAAAATGAAATAAACACGATG
Source organism: Neoceratodus forsteri (assembly GCA_016271365.2). Classification (NCBI taxonomy): domain Eukaryota; kingdom Metazoa; phylum Chordata; order Ceratodontiformes; family Ceratodontidae; genus Neoceratodus; species Neoceratodus forsteri. Next base: position 624,007,298 of record CM057458.1, on the reverse strand, counting down.
ATAATACAGTTTTTATACAACTGCAGTTCATAGATTCATAGATTGATACAAGTTCAGAAGGCACTTGCCCATTTATGAACTCGCCACCAACTAAATTAGCAGTGGAAGGAAAATTTCTTATTACCCATGTATTTGTCAAGGTTTCTCTTAAATTGTTCTATGTTTTCACTGTTTATAATGTTACTAGGTAATGTATTCCAGACTGGTGAAATTTTCTGAGTAAAATATCTAGATAGTTTATGAGTTGTACATAAGGATGATTTCAGTTTTGAATTATGGGATCTAGTGTAATTATTATTATATATATATATATATGTATTATTTCAGAATACTATTCTAAAAGCACAACAAATTTAATAAAAACCACAACCATTAACTTTATGTACAAACATATGCTTATAATTCAGCACACTTCATTAATGGGAATAAAGACCTAATTTAATGTATTATAAAAGAGTTAATGGTAAAGAAAAGGAAGTGGAAATGTTGCTAGTGAATATGTCAATGCAGCCTAGTGCAACTAATTCCTTTTTCATGTGTTTTGAAGTGAAATCCCAATTTGGGTAGTCCACTAAAAGGTAGCATTTAAAAAAAGAAGATACATTAATAAGAATACAATATTGTACAGTAATCACAGTCACAATAATTACCCCACCTCCCTTAGATAAACACAATTTATTAAATATTTGAACATATAAAATGCTACATTAAGTCAACAGTGCATTTACAACAATTATTTTTTCACCAAAAATGGAGAAAGTTCAATTTTGTTGTTAAGGCCCCTGTTTTCCATAGCTCTCAAGGAATAAATCCAGTATTGTTCTCTGCATCTAAAGAGATTATCAGAATCCCCTCTACTTTTAAGTAAAAAAAGGTTTTCAATATCCATAAAACTGAATCCATGTTGTGAATTGTTCCCATATTTCAGGATATGTACTGTTAGGGCATTTTTTTGTATCACCATTCTCAATAGCCCTTAAATACTAACCAATCCTTAGTTTAAAATTCTGTTTTGTTTTACCAATGTAAAAATGTCCACACTTGCAGCATGCCATATAGACTAGACTGCAGGTGTTGCATGTAAAAAAGCCTCTACCTGCAACATCTCTGCCTGCCATTGGATTAGTAAAATGATCTGTGGTTAATACACTGGAAGAGAATTTACAATTGCCACAGTGATAGTTGCCTTTTTTTCTGTTAGGGAGCCCCATCCTGGGAGCTTCTTTTTGGGGTTCTGCGCTCTGCACAAGCATGTCTTTCATATTACTTTCACTTCTATAGAATATTCTGGGATATTTCAAATTCCTATCCCTTAGTCCCTGGCCCCTTTTGGCTAAATGCCAATGCAATTTAATTATTGATGCAACCTGATGTGATCTGGGATTGTAAGTGGAAATAAAGGCAACCTGGGGGTCTAGTGTTATGTTCCTGTTGCTTTCTTTTTCTCTTAGTAGCTCTTCCTTGGGCATGGTTTCCACTATGCTCCTAGCTTCTGACACTAACTTACTCCTGTACCCTGTTTCCAATAATCTGCATTCCAGTTTGCCTGTCCTGGTTTTGAATTTCTCTACATTACCACAATTCCTCTTTGTACGTATAACTTATCCTTTCTGAATTGCTTTTATTACATGTCTGGGATGACTGCTGCTTGCAAGTAAAAAGGTAATCCTATCTGCGGGTTTCCTAAATAAATCAGTGGTTAAGCCCCCATAATCATCTTTGCTAACAAGTAGGTCAAAAAAGTTTACTTGTGTGTAGCTGAAGCTCATACTGAACCTCAAGTTGGGATTCGAGCTTTCTAAATAGCTAATGAAATCAAAAAGCTCACTTTCTGTGCCCTTCCAGATGAGGATGATGTCATCAGTAAAATGCCTCCACAGCCTTTGTTTTTCATGCTCCTGCTTATTGTGCTAATCACCTCTCAGCGAATGGCAGGTGAACACAATGAAGCATGGCAGGTGCAGTGTGAAGGCATACAACCCTCACTGAGGGCTCTGGTCCTATGGCAAAATACTGTTGATAATCAAAAATATAGTGATTTACTGAACAGTACCTCCATGGGAGCTGAGGGACTCCTCAATGCCTGCCAAGCATTTACACAACTTGAACATACAGCATTCAAATTGAAGCATTTGCAGTGGGATAAAATCTCCTTACATGCTGACCTCAAAGTCAGCAGAGTGCCCAGAGGTTTGAGTATCTTATAAAATCCCACATGCCGACAAAATTGAGAGGGATATTTAAAGTAGTGGTGAGATATTAGCCACCATACCACCACTGAATATACTGAGCTGATTCTTTCAGAGAATAAAAAAATCCAGGATGAGGTCACTGAGGAATTGAAAAAGAAAGAGGAAGCTGTAAACCAATTTGCCAGCACTCCACAATTTGATCAGCTGCAGAACAACTTTCTGGAAAATCTCAAAAGATATGATAATAAAATTAAACAAATAAAGCAGCCCAAATTTAAAAGAGATGCTGGTGATTATGAGTGGAATACAATATTCAGCTAGGAAAAAAAGTCTGATGTACCTGCTGGATTTAAATAAATTCTGAAGCCACCAGTGACCACACTGGATTATAGGATAGAGACGAACAATGAAGAAAATGAAGAATTCAACGGTGATGTTTTTTTCCGGTGAAGAGAAGACAGAAGAAATTTCCTTCCATACACCTCCTGTGCTGAGGAGGCACCCGAGGAACCCCAAGAAAACCCCTGACCTAGGAAACGGACCAGCAGGGGTGGCAAGAAATGGGGTTGGAAGAGGAAGAACACAGCGAGGAAGGCCATGGAGGAGAGGAGGACACTCTGGGGTGGGAGGGAGGCCAGTACCAGAACTAAATGTAATTAACATTTCCAGCTACAATTTAAACAAAGTCGAATCAGTGGTTTTAAACCATGGTCTCTCCTTCACACCGACAGCACATTTTGATTTATTTGAGACTGTCATCAATCTACACAAAATGGTACGTAACTTATGCCTGAAATCCTTTTTTTCTAAAAAAGAAATAACTGACATGGGGGAAATGAATGATAACACTCCCAATCAAGATGACATTGAGAATGCTGACAGTAATGAAAGTAACACTGACAATGTGGGCTACAAGAATACTTTAAGAGCTAAATCTAGTTTTTGCTCCCCCATCACCAGCCCTCCAACTATTCCTCAACTGTTGTGAGGAGGACCTTAGAGCTTTGGAAAATGAACCAAGAAATAAATCATTTTTAAACCTGAGTAGTATAGCATGGGAGGCTCTGAAGGCATTGGGGAGAACAAATACATTACCATTAAATCAGTGGATGGGGTGGGGGGTAGTATTGTAATCATGGATAGCCTGAAATATTTTTATTTATTTATGACTTTGTTAACCAAGTAGGTGCACTGATCCCAGGGACCATTTTCAAGCACAACCCGGGCCACATGAGGTGGCACAGAGTAGAAACATCAGAATAACAAGAACATAACAAGAGCAGGTAATACATAGTGAAAGGTTACAGTTGTTACATTTGGCAGTACCTGGTGGCAGTAGTTGATAGCAACAAATAACAAAGCAAAGTAAGGCTCATGGTGGTACAGTTTGGGGGTGAGGGGCTAGTCCTTAAAGCACTGGCAGGTGGATGCCAACAGGAGCCAGTCTTTGAGACGAGACTTGAACTGGTGGTGAGTGTTTATGGTGTGCATTTCAGTGGGCAGCTTTTTCCATAGTGTGGGGGCTGCTACAGACAGGGCTCTAGCACCCATTTTCATGGCTACCCTTGAGATTTTCAGGGAAGGGATACTGGTGGAGCGTAGGCAGCGGTGTGAGGTTTGGACAGTGAGAAGGGCAGCAAGAGGGGATTTCTGGCTAATACAGATGGCAGAATCAATAAAACTGTATAGTACAAGGTCAAAGCGGGCTTGTAATGGGAGCCATGCCAGTTTAGTGTAGAGTGTACAGTGGTGTGTGGAGAAAGGGCCCAGCAGGGAGAAGCAGCAGGCACTGTTGTATGCTACTGATAGTTTTGCCATGGTGGATGAAGAGGTATTGGAGTAGATGGGAGAACAGTAGTTCAGGATAGGTAGCAGGTTTCCCTGGATGATAGCATGGACAGGTCTCAGGGGTAAGGTTTTTGCTGGTATCTGTAGGCAGCCCCTAGTTTTTGGTAAAATCTTAGAACCAGGGAGTTTATGTGCTCTGTAAAGGAAAGGGAGGGGTCAAGCACAACTCCTAGATATTTGAAATGTCTGATGTCCTCTAGGGCCTGGCCATCAGGGGACGTGATGATTAGTGGTGGGTTAGATTTGCATTTTGTTAGGAAGGGCTTAGATCTGAACAACATTGTTTTTTTGTTTTTTTTTGGCATTGACCAGAAGGAGATTATCAGAGAACCAGTTGTGGGCTGTGGTGTGGTTTTGTGAGAGGGCTGCAGAAATGAGGGTAGGAGACTTTCTGCTGGAGAAGAGCAAGAGGTCGTCAACATAAAGGACTGAGTGACAGTTGAGACTATCAACTGGAAGGGAGTTAATGAATAAGGAGAAAAGGAGGGGTTCCAGGATAGTGCCTTGGAGGATCCCAGTAGAGACAGGCATAGTGGGCGAGCGGGCTGGGCCAATGCACACAAACTGGAAGTGCCCTGTAAAGTAGCTTCTGAACCAGGTGGTGACCTCCAGAGAGCGCAGCCAAGGTGTTGCAATTTAGAGGGGAGGAGTGAGTGATTGACAAGGTTGAAAGCTTTGGAGAGGTCAACGAATACTGTGCCAGTTGCATTTCCATGGTCCATGTTTGTAAGGATGTGGTCTTTTACGAGTGTGAGAACAGTGGTGGTGGAGTGAATCTTGCAGAAGCTGTGTTATTGGCTACATAGTAGGTCATATTTACCTGTGTAGTCAGCAAGTTGGTGGTGGATGGCTTTTTCCAGTAGCGTGCTTAGGTGAGGAAGGATGGAGATCGAGCAATAGTTGTCTGTAGATTGTGGGTCTACGGCTTTATGAATGGAAATGACCGCAGTTTTCCATGTATCGGGCATGGAGAAAGTGGTCAGGGCAAGGTTGAAAATGAACGTTGGGGGGGGGGCGATGATGGCAGGGGAGATAAGTCTAAGGAAGCCAGGAGATAATCCATCTGTTCCAGGGAAGCCATGGTTTGGGAGGCTCTTTAGGGGTTTAGTTATGTCATTGTGTGAGAGTATTTTGAAGAAAAAGGGGGGAGGTGGAGGTTGAGAGGTAGGCCCAGCAAGTGATGTTGTGGGGGCTTGCAGGGGACAGGTTTATTTTGCAGATCATTTGGGAGTTTACTCAGTTACATAGTGAGGTCTGAGAATTGTCATTGAGGGTCTTGGCCACTTCTTGGGGATCGGTAATGAGGCCAGCAGTAGTGTGTAGCTGTGGAGGAAGTGTTTAGTAGTGAGCCAGTGGATGCCCAGAATTGTTTAGAGTCCCTAAGGCTAGTTTGCTGAAGATTGCTAAAATGTGTCTGTTTGAGAGCTTTGGCCAGGTGTTTGCAAAGGTTCCTTCAATGCCTGTAAACATCCCATAGGATAGGGGATGGGAGTGCTGTATAGGTTGACCTGCCACGGTCCCTGTCTTTCATGAGGGTAAGGAGGTCTTTTGTGACCCATTGTGAGCAGCCATCCCTCACCCTTCTGGTGGTGACTGGAAAATGCTTGTCCTGTAGAGTCAGGAGAGCCTGAATGAGCATGGATGCTGCCTGGGTCACATTTGATTCTGAGAAAATGGCATACCAGTCCAGTGCCTGTGCCTCAGAGAAAAGGACAGGGGTGTTTGAGCTTCTGAAATTACAGAAAGACAGGTATTTGGTAGGGGTCCATTTAAGTTTGGATGACTAGAGAAGGTACGTATGGTAGTGATTGTTAATGGAGTTGGCCATGGTCCCAGCATGCAGGATACAGTCCTCTCAGTTAGTTACAGTCCAATCCAGGAGTGTCTGTGTGCCCTTGCTAGGGTTCTGTCTTGTGGGAAGGTTAATAGTTTGGGCCAGGTTGTATTGTTTTTAGGAGGGAGGCATAGTCAAACTGGTGGGAACTGAGCCAGTTTAGATTGAGATTACCCAAGAAAATTGAGTCTCTGTGTGGGGATATGGAGCCCAAGCCAGAGAGGAAGCTGTTTAGACCCTCGGTACCAGCTGTAGGGGGATTATAGCAGCACCTAAAGAAAAGGTTTTTGCTAGTTCCCAGGGTGAGTTCAGTGAGGAGCCATTCACTGGGAGAGGTTGGATTGGAGTGGATAACTATGTTGGCTGATAGGGGTTCCCTGATGAACAGAGCTACTCCACCCCCTTTTTTTTGCCAGGTCTATCCAGGCTGTGGGAGGAGTACCCAAGTAGTTGGTAGGTGGCATCAGTAATGTGAGGTTTTAGCAATGTCTCAGAGAGTCCCTGTACGTGGGGTTTGCATAGTTCAACCCATGCTTCCAGGCCCTGGTATTTGAAGGGGAGAATGCATACATTTATATGTGTGATTTTTAGCCCTGGGGCATTGTCCAGGTGCTGTTGGAGGGGCTATGTGGGAAATAGGGGGGCTGGGGTTGCTCTCAATGTCTCCTTCATGGAGTAGGAGGGATAGGAATAGGATGCAGGTGAAGGAGGGAATGGCAATAGAGCAGAATATGGCAGTCAGGTAGTGACCAAGTAAGCAACGTTCCATGTTTAAGAGGAAGGAGAGGGTGATGAGACCTAGGTAGGAGAGTTCCCATGAGGTGAGGAGTGTAGGGTGTAGCAGGGGGGAGCAGGATTCTGAGAGGTATGCCAGTTACATTTAGTCCTGGGCCAGTGCTGAGGTACATACATCTGTCAGCACCAGTGCACATGCTAGGGAGATTGCAAACAGTGTGAGCTGAGGCAGGTTCATGTTGACAGTGGATGTTGGTAGAAAGGAGGTGAAAAATTTGGAGTCCAAAATGCAGGTCTAGGATACTTTTGCGTGAGCAGTGCTGGGTGAGAACAGCAGACCGGTGAGGAAGCTTTAAGAGAAAGAGGGAGATCAACAAGAGGGGTGGGGAGACAGATAACTTTAAGCTTCAGAACTCTAGTACTGGGAGCCAATGGGGGCAGGATGGTGTAAGGGAGGGAGGAGCTTAAGTGTATTTAAAGGTGGCTGGAGGATGAGCCAAAAATTTCAGCAGCACAAGCAGCAGCCGTGGAGGCTGGAACCATGTATAGGTCATACCTGATGCTTATTTCCAGGGGGCTGGTGGCAGCAGGCTCCTTGGTGCCAAGAGAGGCACAAAGTCTTGTCCAGGCATGCAGAAGGCAAACCGCAGATGACAGTAGGTAGCCCAGTGGGCTACAAGAATGCCTGTTGAAAGAGGGACAGGATAGGTATTAATAGCACTCCGAAGTGGTGGGAGTGAAAATAAAATTAGCACACAGACAAAATAGCTGCAATTTACTAAAAGAGGGCCAAATCGGGGAGTGGGAAGCAGACAGCTAGGCGCCAACTCTGTAACTGAGATTTGTAAAACAAGTGGGTCACAGTCAGGGGCAAATCAAAGAGAGAAATTAAATTGGTAGCTGCACTGGAATAAAATACAACAAATCAGCAGGCTATGCAGACTTTCAAAAAGAAATCCTGAACTCTAAATCCTGTACTCTAATAAACTTGGACACAGCGACTGAGGTAGCAGGTTTAACACAATACAAAAAATGACTGTAAGCTGTAGCACAGGGAAAATCTGCAGAGGGGAAGCTGTGTGAAACAACTTGGTGCACTGAAACTGAAAATCGGTGCTTGCAGGGAGGCAGGATCCCCGTAAGTGTAGGGTTTCAGCTGCGCTGTAGGAGATAGAATAAAAACAAATATATTGTACTTCTTTGCCAGTTCCAGAATGGAAACAGCCCAAATTAATTCACTGGCTTAATATCTAAGAGCTGAGTCCAGTATCGGGAGAGCAAAAAGCCAGTCTATCAGGCAGCTAATCAGGACGCTCCTGCTCAGGAGAAACCAGTGAGAACTTTTTCAGGGAAAATGAGAATGAGGTGTTTTGACAGCTTAATGATTGCAATTATTATGAAGAGCTTAGCTCTGATAAAACTAATGTATTCATCCGGGTAATTGACAAATACCTAGCATTAGCTAAAAGACAAAATTGGCTACCCACACAGGTCATAGTGTATATAACTGTCACACACCCAGTCAGAGTGACCTTCTAATGCCTCCCTAAAATCCACAAAGATCTTTTGAACCCACCAAGAAGGCCAATGGTGTCTTTCATTGGTTCAGTAACTGAAACCCTGGCTAAATTTGTGGACTACCACATAGCAGACATTGTAAACAAATCCCTTCCTGTATTAAAGACACTGTGGATATTCTAAGAGTACTTGAAAATGTTGTTATTGACAAGAACAGTCTATTAGTAGCCTTAGATGTTGCTACGTTATACTCAAATATTCCGCATGTGGATGGTCTTTTAGCCATGAAACATTACCTGGACAAGCGCTCTGCAATAGACCCACCAACTGAAGTGCCTACTCAGTTGACAGAATATGTTTAACATTTTAATACATTTTTCTGTGGTAAGGATTTATATCTCCAGAAAAGAGGCCCAGCAATGGGTGCAAGTTTTGCACCAAATTAGGCCAACCTTTACATGGGGAAATTGGAGGATGACATCATATGAGACAGCAAGGTTAATCCCTTTTATCACAAAATAGACTTGTGGAGGCACTTTATAGAATACTCCATCCTCATCTGGAAGGGCACAGAAAGTAAGCTTTTTGATTTCATTAGATATTTAGAAAGCTTGAATCCCAACATGAGGTTCGGTGTGAGCTTCAGCTACACACAGGTAAACTTTCTTGACCTAATTGTTAGCAAGGATAACAATGGGGGCTTAACCACTGATTTATTTAGAAAGCCCACAGATAGGAATACCTTGTTGCTGTATGCAGAGGCAGAAAGGAATGAACTACTTTAAATTGCCTGTCAGGGGTGAGAGTTAAGGACATAAGAATTCACATCAGTAGAATATTAGAAGGGGAAAAAGATGCAGTAGTAGCACTGCATATTGAATCAAGTGATGCTGGCAGGATCCACATTAGAGACCTTGAAAATAACTTTGAGGAGTCAGAAAAAATAATAAAGACCAGTAAAGGTAAAGTGTAAGGTGAGACCACACCTGGAGTACAGTGTGTGATACTGGTGCACTTATCTAAAGAAGGATGTCAGCTTACTGGAAACAGACCAGAGAGGGGCAACCAAGATGATCCAGGGCCAGTAATGCAACATCTATGAGGAGAGGCTCTGTGGGCTCAGCATATATTCTCTGAAGGACAGATGGGAGAGGGGGGACATGATTGGGACCTTCAAGTACCTTAAAGGAATAAACTGGGTGAGAACTGAGGGCCTCATCAGCTTTAGAGGGAACAAGTTCGCTAGGGGGCATAGCCTAAAACTGGGGGGGGGGGGGATTCAGGAGGGAAATGAGGAGGCACTTTTTCACTGAGATGGCGGTGGCCAAATTGAACAAGTTGATGGAGGAGGTAGTCTCCCTGAAAACAATGGATGTTTTTGAGAGAAGATGGAACAGAATGACAGAGAAAGTTGCAGGTAGAGGACAGCGAGTGGGGTGGGGTATTCAGTGGGACAGGGGTAATGGGGAAGGTGACATCTCATTCTGTAAACACGGTGGGACCTGCACAAGCAGACTAGAAAGATCTTAAGGCCTTCAGATGGTGGCATGTTCATATGTCTGAATGCTTGTTTCAGAAATCCTACCTGTCCCTCAGTGTGGGACACTTAGCAATGATGAAATAAAATACATCAATGGATGGCTGAGGAGATGGTACAGGCAGGAGATGTTCTTGTTCTACAGGAACTGGAAGAGGTTTGCAAGCGATGAGATACACCTTAGCCCTCAAGGAGCAAGGATGCTAGGAAACACAATATGTCATAGTACAGTAGTGTCAATACAAATTGGTTAAAAAAGGCCCACTCACCCAGTTAATGTTTGTAAAAGCATTTTTACTGCTTTTTAGATACAGTATATAAAAAGCAAAGCAAACCTTTTGGAGAATATCCATCATCAGTGCTGTTACTGTATCTTATAAATAAAAAATGAAAAACAACATCTTAGTGTTTTATAACTAAACAGATTTTTGTATTATTTCAAACATCCCATGTAGGAAATCAAAAACTGTTGCTGCTCACCCATTGAGTTTTTTTGTTTAACCATCACTCAGTCCCTTCCAAATTCTGTTTGTAAAAAAAAAATTATTACATTTTAGTCTTTCGTCATCAATAAACCAAAGTTCAAAATTTCATCTGTCTTAAAAATGTTTGAATCCTGTAAAGTCACACTTGCCTTTAAATTTGTTTAAATCCATTAGCAGATGCATAAAGGTGTTTTGCAGAGTTGTCCATTGTCCTCTTAGTTCCTCTCTGTAAATATAATATATCCCTAAATAATTCTTATCATTGGCAATCAAATAACTTTAAACCAGTTCTCTGTAACAACTTCTAAATTACTATTTGGTACAAATAAAAATGATGTTGTTTATAATTTAGAAGTAGGTGGGAGGAGATACTTTCCATACCGCAGTAATGGAACTTTACTCACCTGGTAAAGGTGATTATAGGAGCACCTTTTATAACAGTTTAAAATCATCACGTGTGGATGCCGATGCACAAAATGAAACTTTGAATCTGATCCTGTCTCTGCCCCTCTCTACTGGATCTTCTTCAGTATGAAACTTCTAAATCTACTCCTCCTGGAAAAATTTTATGAACTCACATGAGAAAACATGCATAATGGAATAAAACAGAATACCGTCAGAAACAAGTAACGTCAGATTGAATGGGTTTTATTTTCAGCACCATTAAGGCACACTTTGTGAACTTAGAAACACCTTACTGAATAAAGAAAAAAATGCAATAGAACCAAAGGAGACTATTTAGGGAACTACTCAATTATAAAGTAACAACATGAAGTACAAAGTGATCAGACTGTCACATTCAGCTAGATCAAAATGCACACAGATCAAAAGCCATATTCCGTATTGTTGGGTGGGTTGTGTAGTGGTGTAAAAGGAGCTCCTAAAATCACCATTAGCAGGTGAGTAAACTGCCATTTTCTAACACACCTTTAAAGCCATTCCGAAGTTAACACAAGTGGGTTATCCAACTAGCAGTGACAGAAAAATATAGGGTGAGATGATGAGGAAGTGCTTAAGAATCGACTGTAGAACCATACAATGGAATTTTGCTTTGTCATAGTCCCAGGTATCGAGTCTGTAGTGTCAACAGAACTTGTGCATGGATGATCAGGTGGCTTCAAACAGATGTCTGTGATTGAGACTGAATTTCTTTCCACCCAAGAGGTGGTCACTGCTCTTGAGGCATGTGTCTTTACTTGGGCAGGGGCAAGGTGGGTGCTTTATAGTGCTTTGAAATGAACAATTTCACCTATCTGGCAATGGAAGCTCTTGAAATGGACCTAGAGGCCATCATGGCAGAAGCCAAGCTGTATAGTTTGGTCATTACTGAGTCGCAGTCACTGAAAACCATAGAAACATAGAAACATAGAATTTGATGGCAGATAAGGACCGCTTGGCCCACCCAGTCTGCCCATTTCCCTACCTACTGGATAAGCCGCAGATCCCAGTTAACCAGCAGCCTACTTCTTCCTACCCCCACCCCCTAGAATGGCCTTATGACTGTCCCATGCATGCTTGAATTCCACCACTGTTTTTGACTCCACAACCTCTTCTGGAAGGCCGTTCCATGCATCCACAACCCTCTCTGTGAAAAATACTTCCTTAAATTACCTCTGAGCAGCCCCCCTTTCTTCAAATTGTGCCCCTTGTTCTTGCACCTTTTTTTGAAAGATGCTACCTCTTGGACTTTGTTGATTCCCTTGAGGTACTTGAACGTTTCTCTCATGTCCCCCCTCTCCCTCCTTTCCTCGAGGCTATACATATTAAGTTCCTTTAGTCTCTCTTCATATGTCTTCCGGTGCAGACCCTGTACCATTTTAGTTGCCCTCCTCTGGACAGCTTCCATCCTGTCTATGTCTTTGCGGAGATTGGGTCTCCAGAACTGCACGCAGTACTCCAGATGGGGTCTCACCAGCTGTCTGTACAGAGGGATAATAACTTCCGGTTTTCTACTGGTGATGCCTCTCCCTATGTATCTCAGTTTCCCCCCAGCCCTCCTTGCTGCCCTCTCACATTGCTTGCCCACCTTTAGGTCATCTGATATGACTACCCCCAGGTCCCTTTCCATTTTTGTTGTTGTTAGTATCTCACCCCCTATTGTGTACTTTTCCCCTGGGTTTTTGTTTCCCAGGTGCATTACCTTGCACTTCTTAGCATAGAATCTAATCTGCCATACATTTGACCATTCCTCTAACCTTGCCAAGTCCCTTCTCATCCTTTCCACCCCACCCTGTGCATCAACTCTGTTGCAGATCTTTGTGTCATCTGCAAAGAGACATACTTTTCCTTCCAGTCCCTCTGCAATGTCGCTTATAAAGACATTGAAGAGGACCGGTCCTAATACTGAACCCTGTGGTACCCCACTAGTAACCACCCTTTCTTCAGAGTGGACTCCATTTACTATTACTCTCTGTGTCCTATTCTCCAGCCAATTCTTTACCCAGGCTGTCATCTTGGGACCCTCTCCCAGGCTGGCTAACTTGTGTATTAATCTTTTGTGTGGGACTATGTCAAATGCCTTGCTAAAGTCTAGGTAGGCCATGTCCACAGCCCCTCCCTGATCTACTACTTTGGTCACCCAATCAAAGAAATCTATCAGATTCATCTGACATGACCTTCCCACTGTGAATCCATGCTGCCTAGGGTCCTGTACCCCTCTGGCCTCTACATATTCAACAATTCTTTCCTTCAGAAGTGATTCCATCATTTTCCCTATCACTGAGGTTAAACTAACAGGTCTGTAGTTTCCTGCTTCTGCCTTGCTCCCACTTTTGTGAAGGGGAATCATATCTGCCCTCCTCCAGTCCTCGGTACCACTCCATTCTCCCATGATTTATTGAAGAGGGTAGTCAGTGGTGTCACTAGTTCTACCCTTAGTTCTTTTAGAATTCTGGGATGAATCCCATCAGGCCCCATTGCTTTGTCCACCTTCAGTTTTAAGAGTTCTTTCATAACCCTTTCTTCTGTAAATGGGCTGGTATCAACTTCTGTATCCAGAGTGTTTCTTCTGTTTGTTTTATGTACCTTCCCCTCTTCATTTGTAAATAGTGAGCAAAAATATTTGTTTAGTATCTCTGCCTTTTCACAGTCTCCCTCTGCCCACCCTCCCTCCCTCCCTTTATTAAGCCTCACTATCCCTCCCTTGGTCTTCCTTCGCTCCCTGATGTACCTATAAAAGGTTTTATCCCCCTTCTTAACTGAGTTGGCTATCTTTTCCTCGGTTTGGGCCTTTGCTGTTCTAACTGCCTTCCCAGCTTCCATGACTGGGACATGGCCATACCGGGCTATGGTCTGTTCAGGAAGGACCGGATGAGAGGGAAAGGGAAAGGCACACTAAGCAGAAGCTTGTTTCCAGGTGTGACCTGGGAGCACAAGGAAGTTAATTGACCTGCTCTGGGTCACAGAGTATACATCTGGGGGCTGTGGCCTAAACCACAGCGCTGTACAGGGTTGTGGTGCTTTATGTGAGGGAAAGCATAAACGCTACAGAGATAGAGTGAATGCAGGAGGAAGCACAGGTACTGTTGGTCACCCTGGAGATGGGGAATGGAGCCAATATTCACACTGAAGTGATCAACAAACCTCCAGCACAGTGGGAGGAATTAGATATGGTACTACTGGAAGCCACTGGTAAGATTACAGAAAAGGGGGAGGTGCTGCTCTTGGGGGACTTCAACCTGCCAGATGTAAATTGTAACCTCCCACCAGTGACTTCAGCTAGAAGCAGGGATATCCTGGATTCTCTGCAGGGGGCATTCCTCAGGCAACTAATCAATGAACCCACTTGTGATGGGGCAATACTGGACCGGGTGCTCACTAACAGGGACAGTGTTGCAGACGTCAAGGTAGGAGGCTACTTGGGGACCAGTGGTCACAGTACTGTGTAGTTCAATATAAGGATTGCTGCAGAATCAAACCACACAAGAGTGAGGGTCCTGTACTTCAGGGGGCAGATTTTAAAAGATGGCTGAATGCCTCAGAGATGACCTAGCAAGGGTGGATGACATAGGTGGGGTGGAGGAACAGTGGGTGAAGACAAAAGGAAGCATAGTAAAGGCAACAAACCTCTGCATCAAACAAGTGAACAAAAGCAAGAGGAAAAAAGAGACTGCTATGTTTCTCTAAAGAGGTAGCTAAAAAGCTAAAAGGGTAGCATTCAGAAGGTATAAGGTGACACAGAGAAAGGAGGATAGGGAGGTGTATCTGGGGAAACAGAAGGAAGCAGGGAAAGCAGTAAGAAGCACAAAAGCACAAACTGAACAGAGAATAGTCTAGAAGGTAATGAAAGGGGACAAGACAATTTTTAGGTATGTAAGTGAAACGAGGAAGACCAGGGTAGGATTGTAAGGTTAAAAATGGAAGAGGGGGAGCCAGCCCAGTGGCAGGGAGGGCTGAGGCATCTGTGCCTTTCCTCAAGCCATGGCATTGACCCATGTTCACAATGTGAGTGGGCTGCCAGGGGTAGGCAGGGGAAGGGAAGGATCAAGCATCTGGAGGACAGCTCTCCTCTTCTGAGGAGGGAGGACTGGCACTCCCACCGAATGACTGCCCCCAGGTGGAGGCCTATGGGTTATATGGCTCTGAGGGCACCAGAGGAAGGGATGGTGCTGCAGGACTCCCGCTGATGTGCACGCGCCTCCATGGCTGTGTGCGCCCCAGCAATGGGGAACGGGAGACAAACAGAGGAAAAACACTCCAGCTGCAGGACGACATCCAACCCTCTGTAGGCTCCACACCTGGACTGGGCAGAAAGATATTAGTAACATGGACAGCTCATCACCATGGACATGGGGGGAGGGAGGTGAGCACTACTCCCTTCACAAAAGAAAGGGTCCTACAAGAGCTCGCTAAGCTCAGGGTGGACAAGGCAATGGGACCTGATGGCATACATCCCAGGGTACTTAAGAAGCTATGGGAGGAACTAGCACAGCCATTAGCAGAACTGTTTAGTGAGTCTCTGAGCACAGGAGAGGTCCCAGAAGACTGGAGAAGGGCTCATGTGATCCCGTTCCACAAGAGTGGTAGCAGGGAGGAGGTAGGGAACTATAGACCAGTCAGTCTTACCTCAGTAGTGGGCAAGATTATGGAGGCACTCCTTAAGGAAAGGATAGTGCAACACCTGGAATCCATAGGGGCACAGAATTGAAGACAGCATGGGTTTACAAAAGGAAGGTCCTGTCAAACTAATCTCATAGATTTCTTTGACTGGGTGACTGGAGTGGTGGACTAAAGGGGAGCAGCTGATGTCGCTTACCTTGACTTCAGCAAAGCTTTCAACACTGTTCCACACAGAAGATTGATAAATAAGCTGGGTAGGCTCGGGGTGGGTCAGAAGTTGTTCAACTGGGTGGCAAACTGGTTGACGGGCAGAAAACAGAGAGTGGTGGTAAATGGTATACAGTCAGAAGAAATGCAAGTCACAAGTGGGGTACCTCAGGGATCAGTCCTGGGGCCAGTCATCTTCAATATCTTCTTCATTAGTGACATTGCAGATGGACTAGAGGGTAAGGCTTGTCTGTTTGCAGATGACACCAACATCTGCAACAGAGTAGATGATCCAGATGGGGTGGGCAGAATGAGAAGAGATCTGGATAAACTAGCAAAATGGTCAGAAGAGTAGCAACTGGGATTTAATGCAAAGAAGTGCAAGATCATGCACATAGGTAAGAGAAACCCTGAAGCCACCTATAGGCTGGGAGAGGAGTTGCTGGCAGTCACAGAGGAAGAAAGAGACTTGGGCATCATCATCACTGATGACCTGAAATCATCCAAGCAGACATCTAAAGCAGTAGGTAAGGCTAGGGGGATGTTAGGGTGTATTAGTAGGGGTATCACAAGTCATAAGAGGGAGGTAATAATCCCTTATGAGACACTGTTAGTTACATCTGGAGTACTGCGTGCAGTACTGAGGCCACATACCTTCACAAGGACATTAACCAAATTGAGGCAGTCCAGAGAAGGGCAACCAAAATGGTGCAGGGATTGCATCAGAAGACATATGAGGACAGATTAATGGAGCTCAATATGTATACCCTTGAGCAAGGGAGGGAGAGAGGTTATATGATCAAAACATTCAAACACCTTAAGGGCATTAACAAGGTGAAAGAGTCTAACATGTTTAAATACAAGAAAAATATCAGGACAAGAGGACACAGCATGAGATTAGAGGGAGGCCGATTAAGGGGGAATGTGAGGAAATTCTTTTTCACAGAAAGAGTGGTGGATGCATGGAACGGCCTACCTCAGGAAGTGGTGGCTATGAATACCATGCAGGCTTCAAACAGGCATGGGATAGGCATAAGGGAGCAATACAGATGAGTATGAGTAGATAGGCCACTGACAGAGCAAAGGCCGATGGCACATTTATAAGGTAGAAAAAGAAATGGGCAGACTGGATGGGCCTTGCGGTCCTTATCTGCCATCATCCTCTATGTTTCTATGTATGTCCCAGTGATTCCGGGGTGACAGAGTTGGGGGGATCAGTCAGAAGGGGCAGCCTGAGAAGGAGGAGCATAAAGTACATATTAAAAAAAAAAGGGAAAAGGGGGACTGTGCAGAAGGGGATCAGGAAACCTTTGTTCAGTGTTCACAGAGGAAGGAGAAGGGGAAGGGTCATAAAAAAGTAACAAAAGCTTTGGAGGGAGGGAGGCGGACACTAGTCCTTTTTTGGAGGAGAGAGTCCTAAAGGGACTTGCTAATTTGAAGGTGGAAAAAATAATTGGGTCAGATGGGGTGCATCCAAGGGTATTGAAGGAGCTCAGGGAAACACTGGCTGTACATCTGACAGTTCTGTTTAACAGCTCACTGGAAACAGGAGTGGTTCTGGAGGACTGCTGGAGGGGGGATGTAGTCCCACTACACAATAGTGGTACCGTGGAGGAGGCTGGCAAACATTGGCCAGTCAGCATGACATTGGTGGTGGGAAAGTTAATGAACTCACTACTGAAGGAAAGAATTGTAGAGTACCTTGAATCCATTCAGTTACAAGACCCAAAGCAGCATTGTTGCACTGAGGTTATGTCAAATGAATCTGATAGATTTCTTTGATTGGGTACCTAAGGAACTAGATCAGGGCCTTCCTAGGTTTCAGTAAGGTGTTCAACACCATTCCACAAAGGAGACTAGAAGCAATCTGGGTAGCTTTAGAGTGGGTCCAAAGTTGGCAAATGGGTTAACAAACTGGTTAGAAGACTGGCGACAGAGGGTGGTGATAAACTGAGTTCACTCCAAGGAAGGAATGGTGACCAGCGGGCTGTACAGAGATCAGTGCAGGGGCCGGTCTTCTTTAACATCTTTATAAGTGACATGGCACAGGAGCTGGAAGGGATGTTCTATTTGTCTTCAGATGACACCAAAATCTGCAATAGGGTGGACACCCCCAGGGATGTGTGGAAAAGATGAGCAAAGATCTCAGAAAACTAGAGGAGTGGTCAGGGGTGCCAGGTTTTTAAAAAGTTTATGGGTGCTCAGAGTCCTAATAAAAGGCCGGGGTTTTTCATGCTTTCTGGGGCATTTTGGTGGTTATTTTGATACATTTTGGAATGAGTATGCTACCATCACAACTACTCCAATGTAGAGGATGCCAGGGTACCTTTGGGGGCTATTTGATGCCTGAGCAGGTGCTAAGATCAATAAGAGAGTGCCCACCTGGAGGGATCTTTCATGCTCTCAGTTTTGCAAGCATGTCAGAGTACTGATGTTAGGTTGCAGATGCAGTGCCACCACTCAACAGTGTGCAAGTGTATCCTGAAGGGCTCTTAGATGCTCCAGTTAAGGACCCATGGAAGAGTGCCTGGGTGGTTGGCTCTTTGATGCCCTCACATGCTTTAAGGATGCCGTTAGTGATGGTTACAGACAGTGCCACCACTCTACAGGGTGCAAGAGTGCCTTGGAGGGCTCTTTGATGCCTCCATGTGCTCCAAGAAGACATGGAAGAGTGCACTTCATGGGGTGTTTGATGCCTCCAGGCTCAGCCATGTGCTGCAACTGCAATAAGACATGGAAGAGTACCCTGGAGGACTCTTTGAGTCCTCCAGGATGGTGCTGCAAGAAGACATGGAATTTTCTTGTCTTTTTTCAGCACCTGGTAGATGCAAACTAAAATCTCAAAGGGCATCATTTTAGCAGCTGGAGGCATCAAACAGCCCTCTAGTCGGGCACTCTTGCACCCTGTGGGGTGGTGGCAATGTCTGCAACCTAAAATCACAAAGGACATCCTTAGAGCACCTGAGGGAATAAATGAGCCTTCCATGGCACTTTTCTATGTCTTCGTGCAGCACCTGGAGGCAACAAAAAGCCCTCTATCTAATCTAAGGCACTCTTACACCATGTTCAGTGGTGGTGGAGCTGTACCCTATAATCACAAAGGACATACTTAGAGCACCAGGGCATCACAGAGCCCTTTATGGCACTGTTCCCTGGCTTGGAGCAAGGGATCTTTGATGCCTTCATGTGCTGCAAGAAGATATAGGAAAGTGCCCTGGAGGCCCCTTTCATGCTGCCAGGTGCACTGAAGACAGTGGCACCACTCCACAGGGTGAAAGGGTGCCCTGGACGGCTCACTGACACCTCCAGATGATGCAAGAAGACATGGAAGAGTCTTGTCTTTTTTCAGCATCGAATGCAGGCAAACTAAAATCTCAAAGGGCATCCTTTGAGCACCTGGAGACATCAAAGAGCCCTCCAGTGCAGTCTTGCACCCTGTGGAGTGGTGGCACTGTCTGCAACCTAAAATCACAATAAACACCCTTAGAGCAACTGGGAGCATAAAATGACCCTCCAGGGCACTCTTCTATGTCTTCTTGCAGCACTTGGAGGCATAAAAGAGCCCCAGCCAGACATTCTCCCATGTCTTCTTTCAGCACCTGGTCTGGAGGCAACAAAAAGCCCTCTAGGGCACTCTTGCACCCTGTGGAGTTGTGGTGATGTGCCCTAAAATCACAAAGAACATCCTTAGAGCACCTGGAGGCATTGCAGAGCCCTCTATGGCACTCTTCCCTGGGTTGGAGGGCTGTTTGATAACTCTATGTGCTGCAAGAAGACACAGAAGAGTGCCCTGGAGGGCCCTTTCATGCCCCCTGGTGTTCTAAGGATGCCCTTTGTGATTGCAGGTTGCAAACAGTGCCACCACTCCACAGGGTGCAAGAGTGCCCTGGAGGGCTCTTTGATGTCTCCAGGTGCTAAAAGGACTGCCCTTTGAGATTTTAATTTGCCTCCACCAGGTGCTGCAGAAAGACAAGGAACTTCCATGTCTTCTTGCAGCAGCTAGAGCCTGGAGGCATCAAACAGCCCTCCAGGAAACTCTTCCTTCCATGTCTACTTGCAGCATCTGGAGGCATCAAAGAGCTCTTCTGGGCACTCTTAAATGTCTTCATGCAGAACCTGGAGGCATCAAAGAGCCCTCCAAGGGAAGAGTGCCATGGAGGGCTCTTTGATGCTCCCAGGTGCTCTAAGGATGCCTTTTGTGACTTTAGGGTACAGTGCCACCACTCCACAGGGTATAAGAATGGCCTGGAGGGCTCCTAGATGCATCCAGGTGCTGCAAGTAGAAATAGAAGAGTGCCCTGGAGGGCCATTTCATGCCCCCTGGTGTTCTAAGGATGTCTTTTGTGATTTTAGGTTGCAGACAGTGTCACCACTCCACAGTTCATGCATGATCCAGGTGTTGTAAAAGGATGCTCTTTAAGATTTTAGTTTACCTCCACCAGGTGCTGCAGAAAGACTTCCATGTCTTCTTGCAGCACATGGAAGCAACAAAGAGGGCACTCCTGCACTCTGTGGAGTGGTGATGTTGTATCTTAAATCACAAAGGGCAACCTTAGAGCACCCGGGGGTATCAAAGAGCCCTTGCTCCATGGCACTCTTCCATTGGAAGTCTCTGATACCTCCAGGTGGTGCAAGAAGACATGGAAGAGTGCCCTGAATGGCTCTTTGATGCCACCAGGTGCTCAAAGGATTCACTTAGCACATTATTTATTTATTTTAAAGTTGATAACCGGGAAAGGTACCATGAGCAGAGCTCATTTCAGAAATGACCAGGGGAAGGGGGAAGCATGTGTCAGTGTAATGGTACTACAATTTTTTAGGACTATCCAGGTCAAAAGCAGGAGTAACTGTAAGTTGCTAGAGACAGTTGCTGATGATTTTCAATAGTAAACATAACTGTAAATGGCAATGCCATGAATGATTACACATTATTTGACCATATAGAAGGCGTTCTTACGAACTATTGCTCTCCCAATAAACTCATCAGCTATTTTGTCCATGTCTAATGCATCAGTGTGTTCCTGATGAATGTGAAGCAGAGCAACACTATTTAAGCCGCTCTGTGACATTGTTGATCTAAGATATGTTTTCAGTCTCCTGAGTCCTGAGAAAGAACGCCTAGCTGTACAAGTTGATACTGGTACTGTCAGTAAGATCTGAATAAATTTTACAAACTCTGGCAGTAAATCACGAATGGCTTGTTTTTCTGTGATGACACAGTACACATCTTGCAATGAATCAACAGTTTTCCACTAGCTTTGCAATGTCAATGAACATGTCATGGTGTAGTTGCAGATGCCCTGCATCTAAGTCATTGCCATAAAATTAGATATGGAATTTAATGGGCCTTGTCCTATCGCAAATCGTTCTGCATCTAACATAGCTTCTGAGCTGGAGTCTGAAATCTATCTTTGACTGAAAGAACAACCTGATCAATCACTTGGAAAAATATTCTCCTGAAGTGGTCTTTGGGGATGCATCAGTAACTGATTGAGAGCCATCATCTATTCGACGAGAACTTTGCGTTGACGCAGAAGAACTGGTCTGCCTAACTGCAGTTCCTCAGCTCTTCCATCCACTGTACTCCAGAAGTTGTCAAACTGCCCTCTGTATTGTTGCATAGTGTCGAGAAGAGTTTGAATCATACAATTAGCTTTTAGAAATTGAAGAGAGGTTGCTTGAAGGGCTGTGTTTATGCTATCACAGTGAGAGAAAATTTTTAAGAGAAGACTCAAGAAGAAAAATCCTTTAAATGATCGTAGCTGTGCCAAGAACCCTCCAGCTTTTGCCCCACACTCCCGAGTATTCTCTGAGGACACACTGTCCAGAAATTCCAATAATGCTAAATAGTTTTCTAGAATCGAATTTAAACTATTTGCACTCACTGTCCACCTTGTTGGAGCAAATGGTCGTAAAGAGCCAGGCCTAGTGTCTTCCATACCGTTTTGTATGTTTTCAAAAAAAGTTAGCCGTTTTGGAGAGTCTCTAATGAATGTTACGAGTTCTTGTAACTGATTTAGTATGTCTCAACATTCTTGTATTTTGCTGATGCAGTCCTGTACTACAAGGTTCAAGGAATGTGCCAAACAATGTATGAAAAGGGCCCTAAGCTCAACAGCATTTAGCCTAGCCTGTATTCCAGAGTGAATACCAGCCATAGTAGCAGCTCCATCATAACACTGACCCCGGCATTTATTTATATCCAAGTCAAAACGTAACAGAACTTCTTTAAGGATACTGAATAGTGTAGCAGCATCTACAGCTGGTGTTTCATGAAATCCTAAAAATGCTTCTTCAATTCCGAAATCCTCAGTGACAAATCGAAAACGTATTGAGACTTGCTCGGGAACAGTAATGTCCGTTGTCTCATCCATCATTACAGCAAAATACTGAGCTGCTTTGATTTTGGAAACAATTGTGTTTTGCACATCTTGTCCCATAATGTCCAGCATTTCATTCATTATGTCATGAGACAACCACCTGTAGCTATCCCTTAACAACCACTGCTGCAACTGTGGACAATCAGTGGCTCGCACTTTTAGCACTTGCATGTAATTTGAACTCTCATCTGTATGGCCCCTGATAGCAAGCCACTGTCGGGCCAGTAATCTTAAAGTTGTCATCATTTTTAAAAGTGCAATCCTTGCATCTACTGCTCGCTGCCTACTGGCATCAGACATAATGCTGTACACATTTTGCTTAACATGTGTTTTCATTACAGCCTCACTGTGGCAGCCATTTTTTTCATGGGATTAAAATCTTTCTATTGCCTTATGCCATGCACTATAACCAGTAACTGTGAATGCTTCATCAGCTTTTGTGGAAAATGTGAGCAGTTTTTTCTCTCTTGCCTCTTTACACACTGAACAGAAGGCTTTTTTTTGATTGAAATCATACAGTAACCATTTGAACCAGTCAAGCCACCTTTCTTGAAAGGTTCTGCCTTTTTTATTGGCGACTACTAATGATTCCTCCTGTCTTGTTTTTTCTTTTACAGACAGAGTGCTGCTGCTGCTACATGGCTGCTCAACATCAACCACGTCCACATCCCTAGCAATGTGAACTTGTGCAGCTGGCCCAGCTGCTGTTTCCTCAGCTTCAGTCTCACAACTTGCTACGTCACTTGTTGATGGTGCTGCTGTTGTACTGCTTGCCTCACTCTGTTTAGCCCATTTTTTAATAAACTTGTCCATTTTAACTTATAGTGTGTGTTTCTCTTGTGTTGATTCAGAATAGGTTACACTGCTAGTTACTGGTCTGGACAGAATATGATTAAAACATTAAAGTCAGTGGAGGTCAGAATAACACTAGACGATCAGTTCACAGCACTTTGTTTTTGACACAAGGACCCATCTTAAATCCTAAAAGTCTGATTTATTTTGGGTTATTTTTATTGGTTTTTGGATGGTCAGACACTGGTAGGATTCAGCTGCTCACCCTCTCACCCTCTCACACAGACTTCACAAGCACCCACAGACAGAGCACTGCCTATTGTCACTTGGACTATATGGCCCAGAAGACACCTCTGTGCTGTGCAATCAGCACTCTGACTTTACTATTTTACTTGTATTTTTTCCTTCGGATGGTCAGACACTGGTAGGGACTGGACAGGAGGACTGTGACTGGCTGCTGGATAAGACTCAGCTGCTCACCCTCTCACATAGACTTCACAAGCACCCACAGACAGAGCACTGCCTATTGTCACTTGGACTATATGGCCCAGAAGACACCTCTGTGCTGTGCAATCAGCACTCTGACTTTACTATTTTACTTGTATTTTTTCTTTCGGACGGTCAGACACTGGTAGGGACTGGAGAGGAGGACTGTGACTGGCTGCTGGATAAGACTCAGCTGCTCACCCTTTCACACAGACTTCACAAGCACCCACAGACAGAGCACTGCCTATTGTCACTTGGACTATGCGGCCCAGAAGACACCTCTGTGCTGTGCAATCAGCACTCTGACTTTACTATTTTACTTGTATTTTTTCTTTCAGATGGTCAGACACTGGTAGGGACTGGACAGGAGACCCCTCTCTGACTTGATTTTGTTCACTTTTGGATGGTCAGTCTCTGCCACTGGTGGTACGGGCACGACTACTAGACAGAAGTACTAGGCTGCAGCACGTCAGTGTCACAGTCAGCAAACAATGACCAACCAACTGACTGTTCAGTTCACTCAAACTGAAGCAGCAATTATGCCACTATGCCAGCAACTCTCCCTTCCTCTTCATCCAGACTGAGACCCCCCCCCACTGCGGCTGGCTAACTTTGCTGCAGTCAGCAGATGAAAGACAACCCACACCACACTGACACACACACACAGCCTGAGCCTGGCCCTAGCCCGAACCCACTGCAGAATTTTTTTAACGATGCAGTTTTTGTTTGCTTTTTAGTCTGTCCTGAGTCCTGCAGTGTTGCCACTAGCCAGAGACTACAGTGTGACTGTCAGTAAAAACTCAACCAGACTGAACACACTGTCTAGTCTAGGCTCGCCTCTAGCACTGCAGTTTTAAAATTATTTTTTTTAAGTCACTCTGTGACAGGGCGGCGGGTAGTACCCCTCCCTTGGTCCCTTAGCTAGCTAGCTAAAGAATCGGTTGAGCAGGTCCATGCAACGAAGACCACAACACGAAAAAATGACTTGCTCCTCGCTCAGCTCACACAACAATGGAGGATCCTCACTGCATGCTAACGCTTGCTTTGACCAACTCACTCCTTGCATGTGATATGCAGCTCTCAGTTGAAGCTGCTCTCTACCTGCATCACATGACCGTCTCCTTGATGAGTCATGTGTCTCTTATCTGTATCAGTTGCAGCGAGCATCGGAGTACAGTAGGCGCACGGCACGCAGGTGGTTCGGGTTGGGTCAGATTGTAATTTTGGAAATCGTCGGATGGTCGGATCGAGAGTCGGGTACTGGGACTCGAGCCTGTAGAAGGAGCGAGCAGCTGCACATTTGGTCTCTCACTCGATCTGTCGTCGGTCTCGGAGAACAGTCAGCCTGAGTAAGTTACGATAAAAAAAATACTAGTGTCAGATCAGATGGTGTTTTATTTTATTTAGTTACAAATTTGTTGACTGGGGGATTGGGAAAGCACACTGAGCCCTCGGCCAAGGTTCGTTCTCAGGCAGCACCTGGAAATGTTTCACTAATCACTATATTCTCTGAGGCCAGTTCCCAGTGAGGTTTATTTAATTTATGGTAAATAGTTCTTTGCTTGGTTCAGTATCAGATGGAGCCTGTCTACCACAGAAATTATTCTGATGCAGTTCCCCTGAGTCCCAGCACTGGAATCCCCCTTGCCTTTGCCTGTGCTGACGAAAGAAGCACTAAGGAGATTGTTGGGGGGGTGCAAAAAGAGCAGTCACGAAGGCACAACAGTACTCATGCTTTACAGTGCTCAATGGAGTCTCTCTAAATGGCTTTAAATTTATTTTAAAATGCTTTGCAATTTCAAAAATTAACTGGTGCATTTTTTTTACTTCAGAATTAATTGCTAAGTTATTTTTCATGGTAGCCAGGTGTGTTACTTCACTGCTATATTTTTTTCACTCCAGTCTAGAGCTCAGTTATTTCTCATTTTGTACAGTCTGTAAAAAAATGTGTTTCGCTATCATATACTAAAATTTATAATAGTGATGCGCTGGTCCTGGACCAGTAGTTGCTTTTCCAATAATATGTTGTCTCTCACCTCACTGTCAAGCTAGTGTGCCAGCCTGTGTGCGCGCGTCCGGCGTCCATCACATTGCCGCTGGGGGGAGAGTGACAAAGAACAACATGATGCAGCTGCTGCTGCGCCTGCAAGCGGATCACTCAGAGCAGGCTTGAAAACTGATGTGATGACAGCTGCTGCCTGGCTGCTGAACTGAACTAGTCTGTCATTGATTCGACTCGTTGCGCCAGTGCCATGTAACAGTTGCTGCTACGGGGGGGAAACCGACTTGTGATGGACCGGGTGCAGGGTCGGATCGGATGGACGACGGTCAGAGTATCAGGCAAGCAGGCAGGAAAGTGGGGAAATGAAAAGGTGAATTTAAGGGTGCTCATTTAAACTTTGTGGGTGCTCAAGCACCCGAGCACCCGCGCTGTCGGAGCCCCTGGGAGTGGTCAAGAGTACGGCAGCTGGATTTCAAAGAGAAATAAGTGCAAAATAATGCACTTAGGGCACAGAAACCCAGGGACAGAGAACAAAATGGGTGGAGTGGTACCGATGACCACCAAGCAGGAAAGAGACCTGGGGGTAATCATATTGGATGACCTAAAAGTGGCCAGGCCATGCAACAAGGCAATAGGAAGGGTGAGTGGGATGTTAGGGTGTATAGGGAGGGGTATCACCAGCAGAAAGAGGGAGGCAGTGTTGCCTCTGTATAGACTACTGGTAAGACCCCTCCTAGAGTGTTGTGTCCAGTTCTGGAGACCGCTGGCCAATTCTAGAACTGGTCTTGGAGCAGCACAAGCTTGGTACTTGGTACTTGGTAGTTTGGACAAAAGAAGGCCGAAGCCCATCGAGGATGTCCTCCACTCAGTGTGGATCATTAATAAAATTATTTTCTGTCCAGAAGCCATTTATCAAGTTTAAGTTTGAATGTATTAATATTCTGGCAGTCAACAATTACCTGTGGCAGAGAATTCCAGATTTTTGGTGCTCTGACAGTAAAAAATTGCTGTCTTCTATTTGTTTTTGTTGCCTCAATTTCTATTTGTTTGTTGTGTATTCTAGCTACTATTTTTCTAGATGTAAAAGATAACCCACATAAGCTCATTAGTGTAGCAGATTGTACGATTTTTAATAACTGAAGGAGATCTCCCCTTAATCTTCTGAATTCAAGTGAATACAATTTTGTTTTATGGAGCCTTGTTTCATAATTGAAATGAGAAAAATGAGGTATGATTTTAGTAGCCCTTCTTTGAACTTTCTCTATTATTGTGATATCCTTAGCTAAATAAGGGCTCCACAAAGATGAACCATAGTCCAAATGAGGTCTGACATGGGTCTTATATAGAGTCATTATACAGAAAGCTGCTGCAATAATGCAGATTGTGTGGATACCCTTGCACCAGGGACCCTGTGCCTTATTCTCTGTCAGGCAGAATCCTGGCAGCTAAGTCCCATCCATGGCATGACAACCAGGGCTGGGTGCCAAACAGATGGCACACCGGCAGTGTGTGTCGCAAGCCACAGGTGGCTGTATGCCTCTCTAGTCCCTGTTGTGCTAGCTACTCCCCTCCCTGATTGTGCCTTCAACAGTAATATAGAATCATGCCCCCATCCCTGATCCCTAATTGTACCTCTTACAGTATGGAATAAAAAAATCATGCCCCCTTCCTGATTGTGCCTTGTAGAGTATTGTATACAAATGCCATGCCCCCATCCCAATCCCTGATTGTGCCTTCTACAATATTGTATAAAAATATCATGCCCCCTCTCCAGTTCCTGATTGTGCCTTTTACAATATTGCACAAAAATATCATGCCCCTGTCCTGATCCCCAATTGTGCCTTTAGCAGTACTGAATAAAAATAATCATGTCCCCTTCCATACTCAACGCTGTCATTGACACTATAGTACTGAAGATCCTAGTAACCTGGTGATCTAGTGGCCCCCACCCCAGCACGTACTGCCCACCCCAGCACCCCCAGCCTGTATCAGAGCCAGCATTGGCACAGCCCTCCTCTCACCTTTACAGTCAGCACTGACTGAACTGTCAGTTTGATTGCTGAACTGTATAGTGTATGCAATCGCGTGCACTACACAGTACAGCAATCAAACTGACAGTTCAGTCGACGCCGGCCGCAGAGGTGACAGGAGGGATGTGCCAGTGCCAACTCTCTTACAGGATGGGGAGGGGAGCTGGGTGGTGGGCAGTACCTGCTGGGGTTGGGGTGGGGAGCCACTAGATCACCAGGTAACGGGGTCTTCTGTACTATAGTGTCAAAGGCAGCATTGGGGATGGGGCAAGATTATTTTTGTATTCAAAACTGCTAAAGGTACAATCAGGGATCAGCATGGGGGGCATGATATTCTTATGCAACACTGTATAAGGAACAACTGGGGATTGGGATGGGTGGGGAGAGATGATATTCTTATGCAATACTGTAAAGGACACAATCGTGGATCTGGGAGAGGGGCATGACTTTTTATTCCATACTGTATAGGACACAATCTGGAATCGAGGGGGCATGATCATATCTATCCGATAATAATACTTGCACAATTGTGGCTGGGAGGGGGCTAGAGACAATGTTTGTTACAGGAACAGCCTCCCAGAGGGAGATTTTTTCTAGACTTTAGACCAGCCCTAGCTGGTCTTAAGGGTACTTAGAATTTCTCCCTCTGGGTGAGTTCTGAGAATCCCGATATGGGGGTTGTGGCAGCTTGCATCTGCCATATGCCCCCTTGCACCGCACCGCAGCCCATTTGTGGGTGCACAGATGGTGTAAGCCCAAAGCAGAGGCATTTGTACTGAAAGTGGAGGTTTAGGAGGCAAAATATTAAGATCTTCTGGTGCGTGGGACAGATGGGAATGTAGAGATAAGCATATTTCACATCTATGGATGTTAAGAAATCTCCTCAACTGACTGCTGCTATTGTGGTTCATAACATCTTCATTTTGAACCTCTTGTAACAGACAAACTGATTTATGAACACTAAGTCCAGTGTGGGACTCAGGTCTCTGGTCTTCTTTGGTACCAGCAAGAAGGTTGAGCAAACTCCTTTTATTTATTTATTTATTTGTGTCTAGGATTACAAAGTACCTTTGAGCCAAGGCTCTTTTACAAAGGTTCCACGTCATGCTGGTTACAGGGTAACAGACACTAAAACATAAAACAGTTACAGGTACATTGTTTTAGACCATAACTTTGCTTGACAAAATCAGACTGAGAGATGAGTAACTCAAGAAACAATAGGAGGAAGAGGGCAAGAAGGGGAAAGGGCTGAGGGTAGGGGAAGGCATAGGTGTAGAGGGTCAGGGTGAGGCAGCTGAGGGGCCTTGTCAGGACAGACACAGGGCAAGTGCATTAGAAGTTGCATTGGACAGGTAAGTGCAAGAAGAGAGGGCAGAAACTGACACCTATAAGGTCAGAAGCAGCGTAGGGAATGAAGATGTTATGGGGTGCAAACACAGGTTGAGGTGCAGTTATTTCCTTCGTATTTCTCATGCTGTGGCATGGGCTGTATAGCACCATCTTGTAGGAGGTAGTTCAGCAGTGCTGTCACTTGGGGCAGTGGTGCTCTGGTTGGAGAGACAAGCGACTGCATGAATCTGTCTTTTCTGTGTACTTGATTGAATTCAACACAGTATATCTTTGAACTCACCATAAGTGATTGAGAAGGTGATGGCGGTTTAGCTGGAGCACGACTTGGAAAATTATGACATCTATGAGCCTTTCCAGTCTGGTTTCCAGCCTCACCATAGTACTGAGACCACACTAGTCAGGATGCTTCATGATCTCCTTGTAGCAAGGGACAACAGTCAACATTCTATTCTTGTCCTGCTAGACCTCTCTTCGGCCTTTGATGCGGTGGATCATGGGGTCCTGCTGGCCCATCTGGGGCATTATGTAGGACTGTCAGGAGCAGTGACAAGATGGATTAGGTCCTACTTGTCTAGCAGAGAGCAGCAGGTGATGCTTGACTCCTTTACGTTAAGCAGGGCTGCTCTTCGTTGTGGCATACCACAGGGGTCAGTTCTTGCCCCATGCTATTTGTTGTATACATGTTGCTGCTGGGGAAGATCATCAGACACTATGTTCTGGGTTTTCATTGCTATGCCAATGATACCCAGCTGTATGTATCTTGTGCCTCTGATGACACTACAGCTGTTTCAGAACTTGGCAAATCCCATATGGAAATCCAGGACTGGATGGTGGCAGTCTGGCTTGGGCTATATCCTTTGATGACTGGAATATAACTGGTGGAGCCGGGTTGATCTGGATTAGTGGTAACAAGTAGTAGCACTGCCATCCCTTTATTGGACAGTGTGGCTCTTTGAGCTGCTGATAGAGTGAGGGATCTGGGGGTCATTGTGCACTCCAGGCTGACACTAGAACATCAGGTGTTGGCCGTTGTCCACTGGGGCTTCTATCATCTTTGTAACATCTACTGGATGAAGTCCTATCTTTAACCATCTGACTTGGCAACACTGGTTCACACCTTTGTCTCTGTGAGGCTAGACTACTGTGTAATACACTTTACCCTGGGCTATCCATGAGGCTGATGCACCACCTCCAGCTGGTCCAGAGTGCAGCAGCCAAGCTGGTTGAGGGAACCTCATGGTTCAAGCATATCATGCTGGTTCTCCATGCTTTGCATTATCTGCCAGCATGGTGGTGCATCAATTTCAAGGTTTGCTTGTTGACATACAAGGCCTTGCATGGTCTGTGTCCAGGCTACCTGAAAGACCTCCTGGTGCCATATGCTCCTGGTTGCACCCTGGTCTTTGGTGGAGGCAGACCTCTTATTTGTACCAAGATCCCATTCAAAATCTTCCAGGGATAGGGCACTGGTGTGCTGCCCCAATTCTTTGGAATGCCCTTCCCCGCAAAGTAACAGGTGGCCTTCACTGGTCCTTTTTATAAAATATCCAGAAACACATTTTTTCAGCTTAAGTTTTGGCCTGGCTAAGAGATGAATTGTTTTATGTTCATATTTGTACTGTTTTATTTGTTTTGCATTGGTATTCATTGTAATATGCCCAGGGCCTACGGGACTGGGTGGGATTGGGCACCATATAAATAAAATTGGCTCGCCTTAAGTACCCATTTCTCTTTTACTGTTCTGGCTTGGGTTTTACTGAAACAAATTGCAGTCTCCGCCAAACTGCATGACATGAGTCATGAGCCCTCATCATCTCCTGCCTGAAATCCTCTGTTGCCACTGTTCTGCCTGAATCTACCCCTATTTCTGGTTCTGCCACCCCAGTTTCTGCTTGAAAATTTTCTCTGTGATTGAAAAGTTGGATTCGACATTAATTTATTTATTTTTATTTATTTATTTATTGTAATATTCAGAAAGACCTTTGGGTCAGGGACTCATTTACAAAGGTTCCACACCATACATACAGGCACATGGAGCGAACTTGATGATACAGGTTACAGAAAACATTACAACATATTAAACAGTTACTGGTAGTTAGACAGATTGGCTAACAGTGGTTTCGCTTTGCATTCTTACAGCTCAGCCAGAAGATACAGAGGGCTCTGTAGAGACTGATAGTCATATAGATTCATGAGGGTTAGTTGGTAAGGGGGCAAGTAGGAGAGTTTTTTTTTTTAAGTGATGGAGGGATAGGACATTTGGTGTTAAGGGCAGTCACATTGGTTAGTGGCCTGAAGGTGTATCCTCAGCTTGGATTTATAGGGGCCAAGCCTTAATTCATTAGTTATATGACTAGGGAGGGAAAAAGACCAGGTGGGGGCTCTGTAGCTGAAAGTACGCTGGAATTGGGAGGTCCAGGCATGGGGCACCCATAGCAGCCGCTTGTTTGAGCTATGAGTTGTTTTGCCTGGAGGTATTGGGTGGATAATTTGGTTAAGGGTAGGAGGGGTGAGACCAAGTAAGGCCTTTTTGGTCATAAGGCAGGTGTGGTACCTAATTCGGTTATCAAGGTTTAGCCAGTCTGTGCTGCGGTATAGGGAGCAGGAGTGAGTAAGACGATCACATCCAAGGAGGAGGCGACAGGCTTTGTTAAGCATGAGACAAAGTCTGTTTAGGGTTCTGGATGGTGCAGCACTATAGATTAGGATGCCATAGTCTAGTAGGGAGAGGATTGAGGAGTTAATGGTAAGTTTTAAAGCTTCAGTGAGACAGTGTTTGAAACGGTATAGTACACCCAGCCTTGAGCTAAGGGCTGTAGAGAGGTGAAGGATATGTTGGTGAAAGCTTAGGGCAGGGTCTAATGTGATCCCTAGGTATTTAAACTGGTTAACTAGTTCTAGTGGGGTCTGGTTGGCAGTGAGAAACTGGGGGCAGAGGTTCTTGAGTGGGTTCTGGGGGTGGGCAAATATCATGTCTTACTGTAGTTAATAGTAAGACGCTGGGCGGTGAGCCAGTCTTCAATCTCATGGAAAGAGTGTTGGAGGGTTTGGTGAAGTTTGAAGGGGGTTGGGTCAGAGGTGAACAGGACCGCATCATCCATGTGTAGGAGCATATTTCCAGTGCCTGATGATGGGAGGGAGTTGAGGTATAGGCTGAAGAGAAGGGGGCCGAGTATGGAGCCCTGGGGGACACCGGAGCAGATATGGAGGCGGGGGGACAGGACAGGTCCTACCTTGACTAACTGCATCCTACCAGAGAGATAGCTGGTGAATCAGTTTAGGGCGTCATTGGAGAGCCCCATGTAGGCTAGGGTGTTCAGTAGGAGGGCATGGTTAATGGTATCGAAGGCCTTAGATAGGTCCACGAAGATGGCTCCAGTGAGATGACCATGGTCCAGGGCTGTGTGGAGGAGGGTGGTGGTGGTGCTGTGGCCCTTACGGAAACTGTGTTGCTGCCTGGATAGAAGGTGGTATTTGTTAAGGTGGTCAGTGAGTTGGTCGGCGACTATGCGTTCTAGGGCCTTAGGCAGAGGTAATGTAGAGAGTGGTGGTTGTTAGTGGAAGAGCGGTCACCACTTTTATGTATGGGAGTGATGTAAGCCGATTTCCAGAGGGAGGGGAACTTCCCTTGGCAGAGGGAGCAGTTTAGAATGTGGGTGAGTGGTGCTAGGACTTCCTGGAGGGTGAGGCAGAGAAGTCTGAGGTCCAGGGAATCATGACTACAGTGATTTTGGCCAATAGCTTTGGTGAGGTAGGGTTTGGCAGACTCAGGGGTAAGGACTAGCAGGTGGAAAGATGGGGCAAGGGGAGGCAGGTGGGGGATTGAAGAAATTAGGGGGCAGCACATGGGAGAGGTCAGTGAAAGTGATATTTAGGGCAGTGGTTATACTGACAGGTCGGAGGAGAGTTTACCATTTATTAGAATTTGGTCTGGTGGCGTATTTGGGGCCTTGCCACAGAGTTCCTTAATATTATCCCAGAACTTGTGTCCACTGCCCCAGGTGGAGGTTAAGGAGGCTTTATAATAGTTTGCTTTGGTGGTGCATATGGCCCAGGTGCACTTGTTATGGGCCTCCTGATACCGTTGCCTGTCCAGAGGCTTTTGGGACTCATTAGCAAGGTGCCACAGGGCATCACGATGATGTAATAGGCCTTGGAGGTGGTCCGAGAACCAAGGGGCTTGTTTTTCTTTGGTCATGGTTTTGTTGAGGGGGGCATATTTGTTGCAGGCAGCGGTAAAGGTGCTGTTCAATAGTTCAAGGGCGTGGTCTGGGTCGAGGGTGTTAGTTAGGGGTGTCCAGTCCCAATCCCTAAGGTGGGCATTAAGAAGGGCTAGTTTACCAGGCCCTAGTCTACGTTGAGCAGTAATTTTGGGAGCAGATTTGAGGGGGGTACCAGACCAGATGCAGAGTACTGGAGAGTGGTCACGTAGGGTGTTGAGGAGGACTAGGGTGCTGGTTATTTTATGTGGGCGGTTTGTGAAGACAAGGTCTAGGAGGGAGGATGACCCCGTGCGGGCGTGTAGTCGGGTGGGGATTCTGACGACCTGTGTGAGATCGAGGGTAGCAGCCTCATTGATGTAAGGGGTGGCTGTATTGGCCAGCCAGTTTATGTTGAAATCTCCCAGTAGCAATTTTTCGTGCTTTGGGGGTAGGGTTGTGAGGTAGGACATGATGGATTGGAAGGCTATCTTCTGGTCCCTGGGGGGGACATAAGCCGTAGTGAGGAGGATAGGGGATGTAGACCTACCTAGAGTAATGTTAAGGGTAAGGGCTTGAGCCCTGGATGCTAATGTGGACAGGGGGAGGAGGTGGCCAGAGAGGGAGTCCTTGAGGTAGACAGCACAGCCACCCCCTCGCTTTCCCCGTCAGTCGGAGTGGTAGAGGTGGTATCCAGAGAGGTATATTGCCGAGTCGGGGACAGAGGGGGAGAGCCAGGTTTCAGTCAGGGAGATGATGTCGGGGTGATTCTGGGATACCCAACATTGAAAGGAGTCCTATTTTTTTTGAATGCTGCAAATGTTTAGAGAGGCGATGCACAGGCCATTACCTGGAGATGGGTCAGATGTTGTATTTTTTTGTGGGCCTGGGTTGGGGTGAACATTGCCAGTCAGAAGAAGGATGAGTAGTCTGAGGTGGTTGCTGTTGGTTCGGGTAATAGGTCTTTGGCATTTATGTTTTCTTGTGACCGATGGTGGGTACTGGGAGTTTCAGAGTAATGGGGGCTGACAGGGGGAGTAAGTTGTGAGGACAGGGGATTTGCTGGGAGGTGGTTGTGGAGTGAGTAGGTTGGCCAGGGAGGGTGGGGCACCAGTGTGTCCCTCGCCTTGGAAGATGGTATCCTGGGTTGGGGGTGTCAATGTATATTGTGAGGGGGCAAGGCTGGGGGTGCCAGGCTGCTTGTTGACAGAGGGCTTCGTTCTTGCACCCCAAAATGTCATAGAGAGTGGTAGGTGAGAGTGCCTGATGGAGTTGCAGAAGGAGAGTGATGAGGGTAAGAGGGAGCATGGTAGGGGAGAGTTTGGACGAAGTGTCAGTATTGGACAGAAAGAAAGCGAGAAAGCGAAAGAAAGCGTTACCCTCACTGTAGCTCAATACAAAATGTCTGTCACCCGACAGATTCCCAAAATAGCTGCCACCAGGAAGGGAAACTCAAAGCAAGACCAAATTCAAAGCACAAAAGCACAGACCCTGCAATATGGCAACCAAGAGTAGCATGGTATTGCAAAATCTTGAGGCACTGTAAAAAGCCTCTTCAAAGAAATTCAAGTACCTTAAGATTGCCACCAAGATCTGGAGCATATAAGATCTCAGCATCAGAGCAAGTAGCAGAGGTTAAAGAATGCTGCCTCACCTAAGATGGCTGCTCAGATCCGATGTCTTGTTGATTCCCAGCACCATTGATCCTAGCATTACCAAAACCTTATATCCCACAAGCTGAGTCCAAAATACACAAACTGACCCCCAAACAGTACACTAAGGTAAAAAGGCAACCCCATGGAGAAGGAGCACAAACAGGGACTGCATCTCTTTTAAACTGGACTACCACTGTGGTTTGTGATGAACAGTGTCCAGTTTCCAGTATATATCTTCAGCATCACCTCTTGGCACCAGCCAATAGAGGAGCCAATAGAGGAGCCAAACAAAAATGAAAGTTCAAATCAAAACAAACAATTGAATATGCAACTGGGGGTGTCGATTCTGAGCCTGGTAGTGGCTGAGTGCAAGCTCCCAAGTGGAACATACTATAATGTTAGTGCTTGAAAATTAGGTGAGGAGCTACTGCTTGAAGGGGAGCAAAACAGGACTCACAACCTGGCATCATCCATCATATGGAGGCATCAGGTGAAAGAACAGCCACATTAGGCAAACCACACAAACAAGCAGGTAAGAGATCTGGCATACTTAGAATTAATACTGTCAACCTGAAACCACTCCTAAAAAGATATGGAACATCCAGTAAACTTAGATTAAAGCTCATTGTAAGAAAATAGCCAAACATATTCCAGAAATCAGCTTCAACAAAAAATTCCATAACAGGGAAAACACAGTTCAACTTTAGGTAGAAAACAAAAAAAGAGTTGCAGATAATGGAAAGCACTTTACTTAAACCACAAAGGATGACTGACACAAAATTAGACACCACTCTGAAGGCCTCAGGGCGAGGGGATCTAAACACCAATGAAAAAAACATAAAAAAATTACATAAATTCAGTCTCAAAACATCCAGAAAAGAGTAGAGTACAAATGTATACTAACATTCTGCAAAGAATTTCAAAATAACATACATATGCTGAAGAATAACACACTAGTATCTGTTCCCAGTAGACTGTGGAGCAAGATGGCCACTGAGAACCAGGATCTTGTGAGATCTTGGCGCCTTGTTGAAAGGTGGCTGTCGAGATCCCAAGCATCATGAGATCTCAGCCAAAGTGAGTAATCTCCAACAAGAGTAAGTTCACCCACAAGATACAGAGCTTTCAAAATGGCTGCCAAGATCTCATTACTCACAAGGTCTCAGCTGGGGAAGATGGTCACGCTGGCACTCATGTGGCCCCAATAAACATGGATGATCCACAAAACAAAAGGGAAAACTGAAGAGTTTAGTCTTTGTGTGAATTTGGCCCCAACCAGTTCATTGGGTGGAGTCAGTCTACTGGGCATATTCATCTCCCTCCCCCCCTTATTGCAGACCCAAACTGTCTTTTAACTTATTTTGTAGCTCTGTCACGCCTCCCTATTTGTCCCGATCCTCCCTTCACTTTCTCTGTGTAGTCATTTTGTCATTCTTTTTACCAAGTTAATTAACTCTGTTCCAGGGATGTAGCCAGAAATTTCTGTTTTATACACACAATCTCCAACAGCAACCCCCCCAATAAAAAAAATGTACACATCCTCTCCAAATGCTGCCCCTTCCAAACAAATCAGACTGTTGTCAGATGCTTTTATTCTCCAAAGAGGTTATACATCCATGTCTCCTAAACAACAGAAGTTTAAACAGGGACACTCCTTGATAATGTTAACAGAAAGTCATATGGTTTGTGACAGGCACTCAACAAAACTGTACACAAATGTGTTAGTGAGTATGCCTGCCTACACCCTTGCTCTGTTCTATGTTCTTGTATCCTACCTTAGATTAGCCATGCTGGCCAGCCCGTTGACTTTGGTGCATACCAGCAATCCTCCCTCCTGCTTGCACTGTCTTTGATACCCCTCTGATGTGGAACCATGTATGTAATTATAGACAAACCCTGTTCAATTGCTTCTATGTTGTTTTGCATTCTGTATTTATTGTCCCAGATTAACTAAGTCGTTATAGTACTTAGATCCTTGATGCATTGTACTGTATTTTTAACAACTGACGTGGAACCTATGTAATGAGCTTGTTCTAAAAGGTATTAATCCGCGATCGAAAGAAAGAAAGAAAGAAAGAAAGAAAGAAAGAAAGAAAGAAAGAAAGAAAGAAAGAAAGAAAGAAAGAAATACTGAGAGTGTTAGGGAGTGGCCAAGAATGCAGGCTCTGTAGTGTCGCCATGCCTGCAAAATGGAGCAACATGTATGTAACAGCTACTGGAAACCCTGAGCATCAGCTAGAATGGAAAATATAAAGCATCCAGTATCATCCAGCTCACAGAGGCAGCAGGCATAAGAGCACTAATAAAAAAAAATCCTGGATGTAAACAACACCATCTGACTGGCTGCCATTCAACATGTCAGCAACATGAAAACTTGATAGTGATGATACAGCACTAGTTTAGCCATGCCAACATTCCTGGTCTTTTCAAGTGAAGCAGGGTTGAATCTGAGTTTTGGGAGGGGGTCAGACTTACAAGCAGCATTTAGAAACAGAGCCACAGCATGAACAAATCCTACCACTCTGGGTTGGAGAAACAAAACTGAAAGAGCACACAGCGCTAATGGACACCTCAAGGGATACAGCTTATAAAAATCTCACAGCATCCAAAAAAGCTACCAAGGGCAATTAATCTTAGAAGTTAGAGAGGAATCAGAAAAAAAAGGCAAAAAATAATGTTACCTCCATTAAACTCCCAGAAAAAGAAGCTAAAAACCAGAAAGGTTAACTATACCAGAAAACCCTGTAGCCGAGAAGCCTAGGAAAACACAATGTGCTGGCTGGGGGAATGGGACAGCTCCACCCAGAGATAGAGCTCAAGACAACAAAGACAGTTAAAAATGCATTATTTCAGCCAACAGAATGTGGCAAACAATGCAAAAAACAGCATTTTCCCAGAAAGGGAACATAAAAAGACAATTAAACATCAAAGGAAGCTAACATTTTCTTATGCTTACCTGAAGAGGAGGCAAATATAAGAAAAAACTGCAGCCTTGAAGACAAAGGCAGTTAAAAATTAGGAATGGGCTACCAGTTGGGTAGCTGGAACAGGTAGGTCAGGTATCACCATTTTTTTGATGGGTAGGGTAGTTCAGGTAATTGACTACCCTACCCAACATAACAGTGTACTTCGCAGCTTGGGTACTGTGGACATGGGTAATGGGTTGGGTACTGGGTAACTGCAATTTTAAACTGGCATTACAGGCAGCCTGTGGGGTCTTGGGACTCTTAGAAACTCTAATCAGGCATTACAGACAGCCAGTGGGGTCCTCACAGCAGAAAGGAGCACATGACACCAGTCTGACAACTCGATTGGTCAGTGCTGGTGTCTGAGCTCCCTATCTGCTGTGTGAGGATGCAGAGAAGATCTGAAATTTGGTGGGAGAGGGAGCAATTGGCATTTGTTGCAACCATGGTAAAAAAACTAAGAAAGAAAAAGTTCATTAAAGAAAGTAAACAATCACAACTTTTGTCCACGAAGGGGATCAAGGGCTAGAGACTGAAGGGAGGAATAATCAGGGGATCAAGTGCAGAGGTACATCGGAGAGAAGGAGAAAGGGAGGGGTGCTTGTTGCTGGCAGCAGCTGTGAAAGTCATTTAGACTGTATTACACACTGTGTGTTGTTTGGTGCCCTGAGCCCTGTTTGTGACATAGCTACTCTTTGTGTCTCTGCAGAACAGTGAATGCCATTTAGGCTGTATATTTTCACACCATCTGTAAGGTGCCCTGAGCCCTGTCTGTGACATATCGATACTCTGTGTGTCTCTGCAGTATAGTGAAAGCAATTTAGGCTGTATACACACTGTCTGTTGTTAAGTGCCCTGAGCCCTGTCTGTGACATAAACTCTGTGTCTCTCGGCAGTATAGTGAAGCATTTAGGCTGTACTACACACTGTCTGTTGTTTGGTGCCCTGAGCCCTGTTTGTGACATAACTACTCTGTGTGTCTGCAGTATAGTGAAAGCATTTAGGCTGTATATTTACAGACTGTTAGGTGCCCTGAGCTCTGCTTGTGACATATAGCTACTCTGTGTGCCTCTGCAGTATAGTGAAAGTCATTTAGGCTGTATATTTACAGACTGTTAGGTGCCCTGAGCCCTGTCTGTGACATATATTATGTGTATCTCTGCAGTATAGTGAAAGCCATTTGAGCTGTATTACACATGTATTACACGCTGTCTGTTAGGTGTCCTGAGCACTGTCTGTGACATAGCTACTCTGTATCTCTCTGCAGTATAGCGAAAGTCATTTAGACTGTATTACTCTGTTAGCCTGTTAAGTGCCCCGAGCCCTGTCATAGCTACATTGTGGTGACTTCTCTCTATGGCATCGCAAATGGCACGGCTGTGTCTACTATGTCTTGTATTTCCCAAATTCAGTCTACTAAAAGGAAGTACAGTGCTGTTGCACGTGCAACTGAAAATGATGTGGAAAGACACGTGATGATGCTCACTGTATAGGACGTGCTCTGCCTGAGCTCCGCTAGCCCAACTTGCTCTTACGCATTTATCTACAAGGATACCTGTTCCTCAAAAACGATCTTTGACCAGGAATGGATACAGAAATGTGAGAGGCGGCTCCTCGGCATACATAGCCTGTCACACCAGAGAAACAGCCCAAGAAACTGAGGGCAAAACCCTCCACTACAGGCCGTGCACAGACAGCTTCAGTTTCTCCCACAACCTCCACAGAAACATTGCTGCTTACCTTAGAACACTGTTTGTCAGAATTAAAACCCTTGAAAGAGGAGAGTCGTTCTCTGGTTTCAGATGTGAAAGTGATTACAGATGCCCAGGAAGATACTAATAGACACATATCAGATAACGAAGCCCGCATTATCTCTATCGAGAAGTGGATGGACAGAATGGACTCGTACAGCACTACCAATCGCCAGACACTCAAAAGATTAGAGAACAAAATCGAAGATCTAGAAGGCAGAAGTCACCGCAATAATATTGTGTTGATAAGTATACCGGAGAGGGAGG
The DNA here is from genome assembly GCA_016271365.2 of Neoceratodus forsteri. NCBI lineage: Eukaryota > Metazoa > Chordata > Ceratodontiformes > Ceratodontidae > Neoceratodus > Neoceratodus forsteri. The sequence goes on along the minus strand of CM057458.1, from coordinate 623,968,006 downwards.
AGGGCTCAGACACCTTTATATTTGTCCAAAAGCTACTGAACAAAATAACTGGTCCTTCCCTCTTCGGGCCTACATACACCCTCGAGAGAGCACGTAGAGCAATCAGGCCTATACCTCAACCAAATGCTCAGCCCAGACCTCTGCTATGCCATTTTCTCAACTTCCAGGAAAAGCAACATGTATTACTAAAGCTGAAAGAACTTCATGAAGTACTATGGGAGGGTCAAAAGATCTGAATCACTCAAGACCTGCCAGAGACTGTCCTCCAGCACCAAGCAGAATTCCAACCAATAGTATCTAAATGCATAATCGCCGGCATAAAATTCCAGATGACATATCCTGCAAAGCTGCAGGTACACGTAGGTGGATCCTGGTCTTCCTTTGAAGAGGTAGAAACAGCATTGAAATTTTTTTAAACAGAATCAGCCTGCTCAATTTACTGACTGCTGAGAGCTCTCGGAAGGTTGCTGGTCTTATCTGTGGGTGAAGTATAAAAGGTTTTCTTCAGGAATTTTGTTGCTAAGTCTCCTCAATTTAGCATTATGTAGTTTCTTATTTACTTGAGACACTAATTTACAAGGCCCAACGAGGAGGGGTGCTCTTGCTAATTTACAATTTTGAGGAAATTGACTGCCCTCCCTGACGGAAGACCCGTGCTATGCACAATCCCGAGGGACCAGATGGGTAACACAGTCCCCAACTTGAATGTACTTTTAAGTTCACCCGTGAGAGGCCTCTGACTTTTCTACCACTGCCCCATGTTTTTACCTTGTCCTCATGGCCTCTACCATGATATTAATATCAAATGATTATTTAAAACACCACTACAAGGCAGAAATTGTTTAAAACTCAGTAATGACTTAACTACTTTTTCTTTTAGACTTGGGGCTTTGCACAACCTTAACACAGCTTGAGGTCTCCTCTGTGGGTAGAGGGTTGCAACTTCTTTATCCACAAATACGGAGAACAAAGGCCTATATAATATTGTTTTGTTCAGAACTCTCTATTATTCGACTATTTCCACTCTAGTTTTTACGGGAGGAAGGTTGTGTTGTTCAAACTTTCAGTGTTCCTTGTATGTATGTAGATGGATTAGAATAAACAATTTAATACTCAGAGCTCATGGGGGATATATTAATGTTTACTGCATTTTGCAGACTGAGCCTCATGGGATTGTAAATGTTTCAAAAAGGTTTTGCCTACTGGTCTCCTACGGGTCTCACCCTCGATAAGTCTCAAAGGCTATTAAGAAAGAGGGGAAATATAGGAATATTATACATGATATGCTTTCATTACATAAGGATTTATACAAAATTTACTGCATTGTATTCAGGTGAGCGGGGGGAAGGAGGGCCTTCAGTCTGCTGATCGCCACGGGCCAATGCATGGGGGGAGGGTGGGTTGTTCTTACCATAACAATATAGGAATAAACCCACAAGATTATATTTTAGGTAAGAACAGTAAAATAGCTAACAAAGGTTTTTTAGTTGTGTTATTTTTTCTAGGGGGGGAGATGTAGGGAAAGTTGAAGGATTTCAATCTTGGGTGGGAAGCGGGAGAGAGTTCTTTTGGTTATTAATGTTTGTACTTGATAACAAAAGGGGGGATGGTGCCAAATCAGAACATTTACACACAATGCCATATTGTTATTCATTCATTTAGGAAGACAGGTATCAGCTTCACAACTCGTACTTAGGATACATGGCTCAATCATTTAAATTTTGTATATGGAACATAAAGGGGCAAGACACCCCTCTAAAAGAATGCAGTTGTTAAAACATCTGGGAAACTTACAGTGCAATGTGATATTACTACAGGAAACCCATATTTTGGAAGCTGAGGGAGCCTTACTGAGGAGACAGCAGGTGGGCCAAGTCTTTGCTGCAGGAGACTCTAAAAATAGTAAAGGGGTAGCAGTTCAAATCACTAGATCATTTCCCTTCACCTGTGAACAGTGTACAAGGGATACTAATGGTAGATTTGTACTAATTAAAGGTAAAATCCATGTATTTCCTATCCTGTCAGGAAGCATTTATGGCATCAATGTTGATTCCCCCTCCTTTTTTGTGGAACTCCTATCAGCACTGATACCATACTCAGACACCCCAGTGCTTTTAGGAGGAGATTGAACCTCCCTTTTGACCCCCTTTTAGACAAATCTAAGGGCACTAGGCCCAGTGGCCTTTTCCTTGCTCAAAGAGCCATTCGGGATTTAGTTGACCATATGGGACTCTGTGATTCATGGAGAATATTACATCCTACAGAGAGGGAATTCATGTTCCGATCTGCTGCTCGTGGTTCTGCAGCTTGTATTCATTATTCCTGGATGATCTAATCTCTTTCACAAGGACTAATGAACAGCAGAATGGAACCAGGGATGGGCTCAGATCATTCCATCGTCCCCTGTCTCATCTCCCTCTCACTTAATTGGGGTTCAGATAGACAATGGAGATTAAATAAACTACTGAAGGACACTAAGGTAACAGAACATATTTTAGCCTCCCTGGAAGACATTAAAACTACAGATTGGGGTTCCACCCAATCCCCAGCTATAGAATGGGGAGCATTAAAATGCTTCCTCCGGGGGGAATTTATAAAATTATCAGCATCTAAAAAGAGAAATTAGGTTCAAGAGATCAATTTACTTTTAGACCAAATCAGAGCTAAGGAGAAAAAACTGAAAAACCTATCTACCAGAACTTCTGACTTTGAAAAAGAAGCATTAGTAAAACTTCAAGACAGATATTCTGAATTACTTACAGAAAAGGCTGAATGGGCAATCTTAAAATCACAGGTCATCTATACTTAACAGGGAGATAAAGCTGGACGACTTCTAGCCCTTCGACTTAAAAAATTAGAATCTTCAAGATGTATAACTGCAGTACAAAGGGACCAACAGGGACCTCTCAAAATCCAAGCTAAAGACAGTGCCAATTAATTCAAACATTACTATAAGAACCTGTATGCCCAAATGCCCAACCACCCATCCCAGGAATGGGTAGATCACTATTTAGAAGACATACCTCTTCCCACACAAGCTGAAGGTCTTATGGCACCTCTCAATGAAGAGGACATTATCAGAGGTATTAAAGATTTACCTTCAGACAAAGCCCCAGGACTGGACAGTTACTCACCTAACTTTTATAAAAAGTTTGCCCCCCAATTGGTGCCTTGGTTATTGCTGGTTTTTCAACACATGCTAAATGAGAAAGGGCTCAATCCCAGGATGCTAGAGGTAACTATTGTTATTCTCCCCAAAATGGGTAGAGACCCAACACAAGTCTTTAACTACCGACCTATTTCGCTTCTCACTTGTGATCTTAAAATTCTTACCAAATTGCTAGCACAAAGATCAGAACATGTGCTCCAATCCCTTGTTAGCCCTGATCAAGTTGGTTTCATGAAGGGTAGATCATCAGTAGACCATCTCCGCCACCTATCTCACATCCTCTCCACATCCCAGGATGCTCCTCAAGCTATGGCCTTGGTCTCAATAGGTGCAGAGAAGACCTTTGATAGGGTGGACTTGCAATTTTTATTCAGGACCCTTCATAGATTCCATTTTCCTTCTAAATTCATCGCCTGGTTAAAAGTCCTTTACTCTTTTCCTACAGCAAGGGTTTCTTGTAATGGTATTTCTTCCTCCTATTTTCCACTAGCAGCAGAAACCAGACAAGGATGCCCCCTTTCTCCTCTGCTCTTTAATCTATATTTAGAACCTCTTATAATATCCATACAGAAGTCTCATGGGATACAAGTAATCAGTTTAGGCATGACTGCAGAAAAGGTAGTGGTATATGCTGATGATATACTACTACATATTACCCAGATTAAACCTTCTCTTCAGAATCTTTTCCAGATAATACAGGAATATTGCTCTCTCTCTAATTACAAAGTTAACATGGAAAAAACTTCTGCCTTTCCACTTAACCCCAAAGTGTTCAAACAGGATGTTCTGGAGATAGGTATCAAATGGGCTCCTAAATCTACATACTTAGGCTTTCATCTCTCAACTAGTGATAGTCAATTACATACACTGAACATTGAAACCTTGTTTAAAAAGATTCAACAAAACTTAAAACATTGGCAAGATCTTCCTATAACCCTATGGGGGAGGGTGAACATTATTAAGATGAATGTTCTCCCATGTCATTTTTATCCCTTGCACCTCCTAAATTTATGGCTCCCTAAAGCTTGGTTTAAATCAATCCATGCATGCCTTTTGGAATTTCTCTGGAAAGGCAAACCACCAAGATGAGCACTTCATAAACTGACTGCCCCAAAATCTTTAGGAAGACTTAAACTACCGCACTTCAGATTATATTACTGGGCAAGTCATTTAAGCAAATATCTTCACTGGGCATTACATCCTGCTCCTCTAAATCAGACAAACTATAGCCCCTCCTGGATAAGAATAGAAACAGATTTAATAGTTTCAACTGGGCTAAATCCCGCAGCCTTACTTTACCTGAAGTTTAAGAAAGTACCCCCTATTCTTTGCCACAGCCCAATAGGTCATTCTATTCATATACACAACCAGCTATGCAATACTATGAAGTATGACAACACACATGATCTCTCCCAACCTATATCACAAAACCCTAATTTCCAGATAGGTGGGAAATTAATCCCATATAATTGGATCCCACAGATGCAGCATAGTGTGGCAGGAGACTTTTGGAGCCAGAGCCATGACTGGTTAACCACATCTGAAATTCTACTTAAATTCGGCCTAGAGAACAAATGGTCCTTTCAGATATATCAGATACGACATATGCTTATTTCCTACTTTAGAAATAAAATCAATCCAGATACTCCCAGTGAGTGGATTCATGCAGGTAGACTCCTAGCACTGGCCCCACATGCTGTATCCTCATTATATACCTTCCTTTATCCACTAGTTTTTTCCCAAAATGGATGGCATTCCCAACTACTGGAACTCCTTATACCCTACCTCCGCTTCCAGATGGCCCAAAATCTAGGAAAATTGTCATAAATTTATTACTCAGGATAGATTAAGACTAATGCAAGTGCAAATATTGAATGACATGTATCTGACCCCTTATAAAATGCATAAAATGGGAAGGGCTGAAACTCCTGCATGTAACAGGTGTAATGAGGGTATGAGTACCCTGTTCCATGTATTTTGGGAATGTCCTAATATTTCACCATTATGCAACCTCATAAAAAATAAGGTAGACCCCTTACTTGGCTTACAAGAATATTTCACTCCAGAGGTATGCCTGCTAGGGGAATTTACAGGGTTTCCATCAATGGTTAGAAATTACAACATCACGATGATGGCAATGTCAATCAAGAAGGTGGAGTAAAAACACTGGAAAGACTCTCTCCAACCCTCGTATATGGAATGGTTACAAGAACTCCTTCATAATCTAAGGACTGAAAAAATGATAGCTAGTCTACCCAATCGCTTAGGAGTGTACAGAAAGAGGCAGGAAAATTTACATGTCTTGTATACCTTATAATATAATCGAATAAGTAACAGTTAATCAGGTATGATATGTTGACATAATACTACTTTACTTTTAATATTTATTCAAATTGGCACCAGGGGATGGTGGGAGAGAGAGGGGACGGAGAAAGTGGAGGGAGGGCAGAGGATGGAGAATTTTAATTTTAATTTTCATGTTGATTTTTGATTATTACTTATTAGTTTTATGTTTATGTTTATTTTTATTTTTAATTTTATTTCCATTTTTATATTCTATCAATGTATTACAACTGTGATACTATTGTTTTGTACAAAATCAATAAACTTTTAATTTAAGAAAAAATGAAAATGATGTGGAAAATATGAATCCTAGCACTAATGAACAACATAGCGACAATAATAAATATACTATCTCTAGGCCTGGCACTAAATGTCCTCCTGAACAAAAAAAGCATGTTTCCTAATTACCTCTGCCATTTTTGTCAACCTTGCTAAGGCTTTTGACACAGTCTTCCACTCCCTCCTTCTGGATAACCTCACTTCAGCGGGGTTGTCTGACTCTGCCACTAACTGGTTCAGGGTCTACCTTGTAGGACAGAAACAATCTGTTAGAATAGCAGATTCCATAGCCCCTCCTCTCCCTATTAACACTGGTGTTCCACATGGCTCAGTGTTATGCCCTCTGCTGTTCTCCATTTTCTTAAATGACCTCCCCTCAGTCTGCACTTTGTTCTCCATCCACATGTGTGCAGACAATACTGTCCTGTTCACCTTGTGATAGTCCCCCTCTGATGTAGCAGCCAGAGTCCAGCATGACTTCTGCAAGGTTCAGAAATGGCTTAGCTCTCATCAACTCTTTCTAAATGTCAAGAAGATTGTCTCTCTGACCTTCGGCACTAGGCAGAGGCTCTCTAGACTTCCCTCCATGCCTTCTTTCCACACCCTTGATAAGACTATAGTTGAAGATACATCATCCTTCAGATACCTTTGGGTTTGGCTTGACCAACACCTCAACTTCTCTAGGCATGTTGACACTATCCTAAAAAAAACTGCACCCCAAGCTAAACACCTCATACAGGAACTGTAGCTGCCTACTGCTAATGGCAAGGTGTGAACTAGTCCAGAAGATGATCCTCCCTATTTTTGACTACTGTGATGTAGTCTACTGTACTGCTCCCAAGACTTCCCTAATGAGGTTGGACACCCTCTTTAACTCCTCCTGCCATTTCATACTGGACTCCCCTCCACTCACTCATCACTGCAAACTTTACCACTCTCTTACTTTCCCTTCACTTACTCAAAGACATCTCTCCCACAGTGCTAAATTAATCTCCAAGTTCTGGTTTGGTTCCCTCCCCTTCCCTTCTATCTCTTCAACTTACTATCTACCCCTTCAACTCCCTCTCACTCCCTTAGATCAAATGACACCCTCACTTTGGTTGTCCCTCACCGAGCCACCTTAGCAGGACAGGTAGCATTCTCATACCACTTCCTTAAACTTTGGAATTCACTCAGGCAGCAAATAAGACACTCCTCATCCTCTCACTCTATCTCCTCAGCCCTGCACAACTTCTTCACTCCTAACTGTATCTACTTTTAAATAATTGTTGTTTTTCTCCTCAAAATTAATATTCCCCTACTACCTATCCCCTTTATGTGGTACAGGGACACCTAAGTATGCCCACATGCCTCTCCCCATAGGGGTGATTATTCTCCTACCTAGGGGCTTACCATCTAATTTTCACTTTCTCACATCTGTACTACCCTGATGTAGAAGTTAGCACCTAGTATGCTTTGTAGATTATCTCTGTAACCATTAGTTGCCAAGTAGTCACTGTCTGTCTATAAATCACTAATGTATGCTTCTTACTGTATGCACTTCACCTTCTTGTAATGCACTTATATGACTTGCACTTGTGTTTCTGTACTATATTTGCATTGATTTATCATTATCACTATCTTTTGTATCTGTCTATGTAACTCTCTTAACCTCTAACACAGGACGCACCGGGAGATGAGTAACTCGATTGTTCAGTGTGCTTTTCCTGGTGAAACTCTTCAATAAATAAATAAAATAAACAAAAAATTAACAATCAAATGGTAGTAGAGTTTCAGAAAGAACTAACAGGAGTTACTTGTAGAGGTAATGAACATTTTGCAGCATGTGCCAGGATAATTCCCACTGCTGAAGCAGCATGCAAAGGCAAGGAGGCCTCCTCCTCAAATATAAGCTTAGATGCTGAGGCAGCTAATGCTGATAAAGATGGTGGTGATAGTGGGTACTGGGAATGGGCTAGATCAGGCTACAGTATTTCCAATCTAATGATGTTGGCATTTCCAGTTCTTCTGTACCTTATGGTGATGAGAGTGGTACTAGTTTCAATGAGGGGGTATGAGAGGATGCTGCAGTAGAGCATGAGAGGCAAGTGCAGACAAAAATCATATGGAAAACGTAAGAATAAGATGACCATGAATGAGAAAATTTCATGTGAACAAGGACATGGCAGTATAGGGTTTCATCCAGGTCTCTTGACTGTACAACAAATAGTGCCAGGCACCATAGTACGAAGCACAAATGGTGTATCTTTAGTGTGAATTTATTTTATATTGACCCTGCAGACAACTCTCGAGCTGTATGCAAACTGTGCAAAAACAGTATCAGTTGTTGTGGCAAAGCAGGACATTTTGGAACATCAGAATTGATATAACATGCAAAGGCAAACCCCCAGTTGAGTTGGGCAGGATAAGGAAGAGTGTGGTTGGTATGGGTGGTAGTGGAGGTGGTGGTGGCAATGACCATAGTGACAATGAACTGGAAGCAGGAAGTGACTCTGAATCACTTGATGTGTCCTTACAATCTTCCCAGAAAACAGATTTTCTTCTGACACCAAGTACTGCAAAATCCCACAGTAGTACTCCATGTGAAAAAGATGTGAAAAGTACAGTCCCTCCAAAATTAAAAATATCCTTGTCATTCTCATCAAGTAACATTAAAAGAAAATGTTACAAGGACATAAAAATGTACCCGCAAGCATCCAACATGCCCATTGTTAAATAGAGCCATTGCAGAGCTATTGGCCGATTCTCAACTCCCTTTTGCTTTTGTTGTCCAGAAGGTTTCCTCAAGTTCATGAACCAGACTGACCATGGTACACCATTCCCTGTCTAACATATTTCTCAAAAAACTCTGTTCCGCAGTTGTATGACTTGGTATGTAGTGCAGTCACTTAACAGTTAAAACTATCTGAGGTGAAGCAGGTTCACATAACTACAAATATATGGACCGGCAACCAAACAATTGACTACATGACTGCTACAGCTCATTGGGCAAGTTTTCAGACAGAAAGTACTAAATGCCACTCTACTGTAAGTAGTAGGAAGCAGGCTGTATCATGTATCACCCCTTTTCAGGAAAACCACACTGTTATGAATAGTTTGTAGAAGCAGCAAAATCAATTCCAGAAATGGCTTACGCCATATTCTTTATCTCCAGGGTTCATAGTATTAGATTATGATGCCAACATAGTCAAGGCTGTTAGAGACGGCAACTGCCAACACATACCTCATTTTGCACATTGTTTAAATCTTCTCATTTAAGGTTTCTTAAAAGGAAACAGAAATGTTGAAAACAAGTTAGGTCTTGCTATGTAAATATGTGGGCATTTCAGCCACTCTGTGAAAGCACAAAAAAATCCTGAAGGGGCTGCAGAGGTCAAACAACTTACCCTTGCATACATTAAAGCAGAAAGTTCCAACCTGCTGGACTTCAACATTTTACATGTTGGAAAGGCTTCTTGAACAGCAAAAAAGCTGTACATGACTACACCATGCTGACTCAAATAAGTAAAGTAGATATCATGTTTAGTTCCAGCAGCTGGACTCTACTGGAATCTTAGGTCACTTTATTGGAACCATTTTAGGCTGCCACGTGTGATGTCAGTGTAGACAGTGCAACTCTGTCAAATTCATCCTCAAATCTGATTTCTTCACATTTTCTTTGATGACATAAAGAAATACTTTCAGTCCAAAGAAGACACCACTGCTGTTATGATGGCAGATGACTTGTGTCTCAGACTGTTAACTGATCAAAGAATAAATGCCATGTTTAAGAATGATGAAAGAGATTAGTTGGATAAAAAGAGAGCTGCAGCAAGGGGTTAGGACAAACTGGAGGGACCATCCAGGTCCTAGGGTGCATAGGGGTGCCCCTGCAGATGGCAGAGCTGGCAGACTCTGTGGAGAGAAATGAAGAGGGTTAAATGGACTGAAATCACCACCTACACAGGAACTTATGGGTACTGATTCAGGGGAATGGATGAGGACCAGGAATAGGGGCAGAAATGAGCCTAGAGCAGGGAGTAAGTGGGAGTCACAGTACAGCATGCCAAGGGTGCTCTGGGAGAGTTAGGGGTGTTGAACAACAGGTTCTCTGTATTAGCTATCCTGGATGAGCAGGATGGGAGGAGCTCATGGGTGGGGCAGGAGGAAGAGGGAGTAATAGTGACATAGGGGGTAGCAATATGGCAGTAAGCAGGGTCAGGGCAGTGGAGGGTTATGGTAGGAATGTGAAGGCTACGGGGGTTTGTGAGGGGACTGATACAAAGGATGGGATGGAGCAGGGGTGTTGTGGTGTAGGGAGAGAGAGAGAGAGAGTGCTGTTCCAGGTAATGGAACAGGGAGAGAGGATGCTGATCCAGGTAGTGGATTTAGGGAGTCAGGGGACAGGATGGGGGAAGTGGAAAGACAGGGGGCTGGTGGGGCAAGAGGCATCAGGGATATGCTAAATGAAATCACTGGGCAGAACTGTAACCAGAAAGATGGGAAGAGCCAGGGGTTAGAGCATGAAAAAGGAGGTAGGGCCTTAGTTCTGGGTGACTCAGTACTAAAAGGGGTGAGATGGGGAGATAAGGGTGTAAAATATAGTAGCATTTGGGTGGAATGTATACCAGGAATGATGGCAGGAAGGATGAGGCAGTCTATTCTTAAGTGTGCAGGGAGGGAAAGGGAGAAACCTCATATCATGGTGCACCTGGGAATGAATGAGATAGAAGGGAACATGGTCAGGGAGGTGCAGTAGAGATTCATGGAGCTGGGATAGATATGATAGGAAGCAGGGAGATCAGTTGCTTTCTCAGAAGTGCTCCCAGTACCCATAGGTAGTACTGTAAGAAAACAGAGGATAGTGGAGTTTAATGCGTAGCTGGGGGCATGGTGTCAGACCAAAGTATATGGGCTGGTGGGGGGGATAGAACATTGGATAACAAAACCTTGTATGCCCCAGACAGGTTACACTTCAGTAGGGAGGGCTCTAGGGTATTAAAACAGAAGCTGGGGTAGAACATAGTGACCTGATCTAATTTACACTAGGTGTGGGGGAAGGCAAGTGGGTGGACATCAAGCAAGGCCTCCAGGCCGGGGAGCCCAATGGGCCTACTCCCCCATACCAGCAAGAAAGGATCAGGGGAGTATTCAAATAGAGATGGCAGTAAGAGTGATCAAAAAGGGAATGAAGGGAGGGGCACATACTGGAGGGTAGTCTCCTTGAATGCGAGAAGCCTAGGGAACAAGACAGTCAAGTTGTAGGCTCTGATAGCGGGGGGAAGGGTATGGACATATAGTAGCTGCCATCACTGAATCATGGGCCACCCAATACCAGTACTGGGACCTGGTGATCCTGGTGTACAGGCTGTACTAGAGATACAGGGAAAAAGTAAGGGGGTGTTGTAGTTATGTAAGGGAGGGGATGCTGTGTATCAGGAAGGAGAGGAGGGAGGAGAGCAAGGCAGAGGCATTATGGGTACAAATCCAAGACTCAAAGGGTAAGAGGGTCAGGTTGAAGGTGGTGTATAGGCAACCATCTCAGGCTGAGGACACTGACAGTGAGTTAGTAAAGCAGATAAGGAGAGTCAGTGGCAAAGGTAACATCATGACTGTAGGGGACTTCAATCTGCCAGGGGCAGATTGAAGCACTGCAGCCACCTCGAGTGTCATCAAACAGGTCCTCCTGGATGCTTTCCAGGACAGCTTCCTGGTACAGATGGTAAAGGAGCCAACATGGTTAGATAACATTCTGGACCTTGTGCTGACTAATGGGGAGCTTGTCAGAGAGATGGGGTGGAGGATCCACTAGCAGGGAATGACCACCACACAATGAGGTTCTCACTTAGCATGGGTAAGGAGGCTGTAGGAACAGGAATAAAGGTGTTGGAATTCAGGCAGGCTGACTTTGGCAGGATGAGGGACATAGTGGCACAGTATCTAGCCAACATCCACCCACACATGGACGCTAACCAGAAATGGGATAATAGCAAGCTTGGGCTAGCAGAGGCCACTAGCTCTTGTACAAGAATCCAAAGCAAAAAGGCCAGGTCCAAGAAGTCAAGTGAGTTAAGCAGGGAGGTATTAGAAAATGTGAAGGTAAAAAGAGCAGCCTTCAGAAAATGTAGGAGTTCCAAATGGGGGGAGGATAGGGAAGAGTACCTGTAGAAATCAAGGAAAGTGAGTAGAGCAGTTCAGGCAGCCAAGGCTTTGAGGGAGCTTAGGCTGGCACAAAGTACCAGAGAAGAGGAAAAGGATTTCTTCAGGTACATAAGGGAGAGAAGGAATTGCAAGAATAAGATTGTAAGGATCAGGAAAGATGGAGGGTGGGCACAGAAGGGTGCATACCAGGCGGAAGCACTCAATGACTACTTCTGCTCTGTGTTTACCAAGGAGAATAATTGATCAGTGCCACAGGAGATGGGAGGAGTGGGTACATGGGGGTCGAGGTTAATGGATTGGGAAATCCCAGTGAACTGGAAGGCCAAAGGATCCTGCAGGTGGCTAAGGTGCCTGGCCCAGATGGCATACACCCCAACTTGGTTCTGAAAGAATTGGGGGAGGTTCTTTTTCAATACCTCTCTGGGAACTGGGTGCATACACCATGGCTAGATGATGGTGCACTTGGTGCCCCTCCACAAAAGTGGACCCAAGGATTAACTAGAAACTATTGGCCAGTCAGCCTTACACCCATTGTAGGGAAGCTAACAGAGACTATCCTTAAGCAAAGGCTGGTAACCTTTGTGAAAGTGAATGTTCTCTAGGACAATAGGCAACATATGTTTGTCTCTGGTAGATCCTGTAAGATAAACCTGGTTGTCCTCTATGACTGGGTGACTAGTGCACTCTCCTGGGGCCAAGCGGTGGATGTTCTATATCAGGACTTCAGCAAGGCCTTCAATTCTGTGCTACATGGAAGGCTGATTAGCAAATTGGGATATAAAGAAGCAGGGGAGACAATGGTGTATTGAGTAAAGAAATGGCTGCAGGACAGGCAGCAGGGGGTAGTTCTGGTGGTGGGGAACTCTCAGATCTAAGAGCTGTAACCAGTAGAGTACCGCAAGATTCAGCATCGGGCACTGTGTTGTTTGACATTTTTATTGCCGACACCTCGAATGGGATTAAGAACAAGATCAACCTTTTTGTGGATGACACCAAAATCAGTACATGGTGGATGACAGTGAGTGGGGAGCAGGGGCTACAGGATGATTTGGCTAAGCTTGAGCTCTGGTCAGACAACATGGCAACTGGGGTTCAAATCGAAGAAGTGCAAAGTCATGCACTTGGGAGCAAGGAACCCAAGGAATTGTTATCAGCTGGGGGGAGTACAGTTAGCCACTACAGAGGAAGAGAAAGATCTTTGGATGATAATAACATGGCAAATGAACCACTCAGCACAGTGCAGAAAAGTGGCAGCTAAAGCTAATAAGATGCTGGGGTGCATTGCCAGGAAAATCTCATCCAGGAGAGGGGGAGGTAATCCTGCCAGTGTACAGGTCATTGGTGAGGCAGCACTAGGAGTACTGCATGCAATTCTGGTGCCCTTACTTAAAGAAAAATGTTACATTTCTGGAGTGGGGTCCAATGCAGAGCAACCAGGATGATCCTAGGACTGGAAGACAAACCCTACAAGGAGAGGCTGAAGGAGCTCAACATGTACTCCTCTGGAGGAAAGGACTGATAGAGGGCACATGATAGAAACCTTTAAATAATAATAATAATAATAATAATAATAATAATAATAATAATAATTTTATTTATATAGCGCCTTTCACTATATCAAGGTGCTGAACAGATCAATAAAAGCTTCAACACACAATACAAACATCAAAACCATAAAGATGATAAAATATATCATAAAAACATAATAAATTACAATAACATGTCACACACTTTACAGTGCATTTAACTTGTATGAAAGGCTTAAATAAAACTGGTACAGAGGGAATTCTTAATTTATAGGTTGGGAGGGAAACTGGGGGGCATAGTTTGAGATCGAAAGGTGGAAGATTCAGGAGGGAAATAAGAAGGCACTATTTCATAGAAAGGGTAGCAACAAGGTGGAATGCACTGCCCAAAGAGGTGGTATTCTTAAAGTTGATGGGCAGTTTTAAGAGGGAATTGGACAAAGTCAAGAGGAAGGTCACCAAGGAGACACCGGGGTCAGCGTGTCAGCAAGCATGGGCATGAATACGGGTAGGGGTGGAGGGCAGCTGCAGTGTAGTGGATTGCTTGCTGCACATTCAAGCAGGCTTGATAGACCATCTGGCCTATATCTTCTGGCAGTTTTGTATGTTAGTACCTATGTGTTGGCTACATTGCTAGATCCCTACTTTAAGTGAAACATTGAAGCCACCCTTCCTGCAGGGGAAGACTTTTAGTATTGGTGAGATCTTCTGTTAACCAAATGTGACATTGCCCTACAAACACCATTAACTGATATACATCATTCAAACCCTGTTGAACCATCACAGTGCACCTCTGGCACAGCCAATAGCACATCTTTCGATTCTTCAGAGACTGCAGTGTCATCAGCAAGAGAAAGGACATCTACAGCTACTTCTTGGGCATCCTTTGTTTAGGTTTAAATGCGCTCAATCCTGACTTCTCCTCCACTACCACCCTTGGCTCATTCAAACATAAACCACCTCCACCTTACTAACTCTAGCTCCTGTGAATGCTACCTATAATATCCTCAGCCCTCTCATTTTTGTTCCCTCCAACTATCACCTACCACATCTCCACCCCCTCCTTTTCCTCTATGTTACTTCTTTATTTCTTCTTTCTTTTCACCACTCCTGACTCTCCCCCCTTCACCCCCACCTCTTCTGAGCCCTCAATGATCTTTCCCTTTTTGTTGACTAGTTTCAGCCTGCTCCCAGTTGATGTCCATGCCCTTTGGCTGCAATTCCTGCCCTCTCCAACTTTGCTCTTCATGTTTATCTTCATCTTCCACCCTTCCTCCTACTTATCCCTCTATTACTCTGTGTTCCCATGTATACGTTTTACTTATTCTAGCTATTGTATTGATCTACCATTGTAACCTAATATGCCAACCTATTTATTGTTTTGTTCCTATTTCTGTAACTTGTATTGTATTTGTTCTCTGACGCGGAACCTTTGTAAAAGAGCCTGGCTCAAAGGTACGTGTAATCCTAGTTGTAATAAAATAAAAAAAAAAAGGATAGAAAGGCAAATCGCTTCTGAGTCGCCTGCAAGAACATGGACTGGTATCCTGTAAAGAAAGTGCAGCTGGATCATCTGCCGGACTGGTAACAGTCTCATGCAGCACAATGATCATGAAGTACTTTGCAGACCATACTGTGATTGGTCTTGAGGAAGATCCATTACTGTACTGGAAACAAAAGAGAACAATATGGCCTGATCTAACATATTTTGCAATAATATACCTCAGTTGTCCACCTTCAAGTGTATCTTCAGTACACATATTTAGTGCAGCTGGAGGAATAGTCACTGACCACAGAACACTTCTTAGTTCTGCAAATATAGAATGACTTACATTTCTCAAAATGAATGCTGACAATTTCCCAGCTGTCACAAACATTGAATTATGTGAGTCTGACCCTGAACATGAACATCAGCCTGAAAACAGTGATGCTGAATATGATGACTATGCTGTGTACGAAACAAATGAAACCATAACCACTGCCACCATGCCACCCACATGTGCCACATTATTACTAATTTTAGTTTTCTTTTGTCAGTCATCAATTTATATTATGTAAGTTTGATCGATGCCCACTATGGGCATAATTTCTGGAAAAGCAGCCGCCTCACTCTGAGCAGCTGCGTTTCTTGTACCTACCTCAGCAATGCCCGCCATGGGTATACGTTTTTGAAACAGCAGCAGGTTCAATCCCAGCAGCTGCACCTCTCGTACATACCTCAGAAATGCCCGCCATGGGTATAATTTTTGGACACAGCAGCAGGCTTGCTAAAAGCAGCTGTACCTCTTGTACCTGCCTAAGCAATGTTTGCCATGGGTATAATTTTTGGAAACAGCAGGCTCACTAAGAGGTGATGGGTGCTGAGTAGGAGGTTCGGGTGGGGGGACTAATGGTGCAACAGACATAAATGCCCGATTTTATGTTTTACAGGGTTAATAAAAAAAATAAACAACAACAAGGGATGGTTTTCTGTATTTCAGGTGATGACACTGGACACTGGGGGATTGTGCATCCCCAGTGTCACTGATATGTTTGTGGGGGAGGTCCTAAGAGGGAGGATCAGATGGAGAGGAACAGTTTCAGGGGCACCAGCAACAGACATCGATGGACAGTTTTCTTTGTTACAGGCTTTTTAAATAACATATAAAAAAGAACCTATGAGGTGGTGACACTGGGGGATTGGGCACCCCAGTGTCAGTTTATGTCTGGGGGTTGTTGGAAGGTGGGTGCTGAGAGGAGGTTTGGGTGGAGGGGAACAGTTACAGCAGTGCCAGCAAGCAACAGACATAAATGAATGGTTTTCTTTTGTTACAGGCTATATATATATATATATATATATATATATATATATATATATATATATATATATATATATATATATAAACTATGAGGTGGCAACACTGGGGATTGGGCACCCACAGTGTCAATGTAAAGCTTGAGGGTGTGTGTGAGGTGGTGGGTGCTGAGCAGGAGGGTGAGGTGCCTTGAAAAGTTACAGGGGCAGCTGCAAGAGGCATCAATGCATGGACTTCTTTCTTTGCAGACAATAAATACTATAAAAAATATTATGAGATGGACACTTTGGGATTGAGCACCCCTAGTGTCAGTGTTATGTTTTTTTTTTGGGGGGAGTGGGATGGTGGGTGCTGAGATGGAGGGTCAGATGGGAGGAAAGTTACAGGGGCACCAGCAGCAGACATCAATGGATGTTTTTTGTTGTTACAGGGCTTGATACAGCAGCTGCACACTGGTGACATCCATGTCAAACTTCCGGTGTGCAACTTGTAACTGTTTTAAAAGTTGATCAGCTGTTTTCTGAAGAGATTTCTTACAAATCAAAGGACTGAAGCCCTTTCTGATTGGAGTGGCTTTGGTCCTTTGACATACATGAAGTTTCCACCCACCAAGCAGACAGTTGTGTCAGGACCACAGTGCATGGTCATTGGCGTAGACTGCCATGCCCCCACTGTTCTGAACTGCAATGGGCTTGGCAACATCCTATTTCACTTGTCACAAAACATTTGGTGCACAGGTGCATCAAACGTAAAAAGGCAGTCGAACATCAAATGAAGCTACAATTATTCTTGGCTAAAGAATAGGCACATGGCAAGGAGCCAATATGGATGTGACCAGCCTAGAGAGAGATTTACAAACTAAATTGAGAAAGATCCAGCAGGGAGGGCCAGAGACAGTATCAGTTTCAAAGCTTCAATTTGTGCATGAACCTATCAGAGGATGCCTCTGTAATTCACATGCAATTACTTCATAGTGGTGTAAAAGGTGTAATAAATAACACAGTCTCCTAATGAGCACAAGGAAACCAGGAACAAGGAAAACATCTGCAAAGGTTGGAACTGCCACCTTGTTAATGCAAGAAGCCTGGGTAATAAGAACGATAAGCTAGAGGCTGAACTTTTAACTCATAATATAGACAAACATGCTATCACAGAGACCTGGTGGGAATTGGATGATGCTCAGGGAAATCATTCAATGGTTATAACCTCTTCAGGAGAAACAGGCTAGCAAGGAGGGGTTAAGGTGTAGATCTGTATGTAAAGCAAGACATCAACATGGTAGTAATTAAGAAAGATATTGATAAAGAATTTGAAATGCTGTTTGGTTAGTACTGCATCAAATGAAGCAAACAAAAAAATATTTTGGTGTGGTTTATAAGCCCATTCACTACAGAATGAAATGGTAGAGAAAGCATGCAACTCCCTCAGTATTTTCAGCATTAAATATAGATTGTAGCTTGCAGGAGATTTCAATATACCTGGGATTAACTGGGAAAATCTGACAGGCACAACTACCCAAGAGGTAGAATTCATTGACATTCTAAATGAAATTAACCTAGATCAGCAAGCACAACACTATACTAGAGAAACAAGAATATTAGCTCTTGTTCATAGTAATGGGGAGGTAATGTGACATGCTGCAGAGTGGAAGAAATGCTTGGGGGAAGTGATCACAACAAAGTCAAATTTGTGTTAAGCAACATTGAAAAGGAAATGAGATGGAAGACAACATTTAAATGATTCTTCAAGGCTAACTGTACTGAAATAAGAAAGGTGCTCCAACATTGGAAATGGGAGAAGAAATTAGATTGGTTAAATGTTGAAGAAACTTGGAGGAAAATGGAATATAAAATCAAAAAGCTAGTTGAAATCACATCCCAGTAAGGACTAAATACCATGATAAAGGTAACATCCCACAGTGGATAGCTTATAAAATCAAGAGGTGTTTGAAGAAAAAGAAAAAAAAACACATACTGCAAGGCAAAATGTAGTGGAATAAGGACACACTGGAATAACAATAGGAAACTAGTAATGTTATGTACAGTAAAATGGAAGTTAAAAGGAGAAAGGCAGTTCTTGATGGTGGCTGTCACCTCTGTTGATAACCACAAATCTTTTTACAGATATGCTAATAGTACCAAGGGTGTGAAATCAGGGAGTGGGCCCATGACCTGAGAGTGGAAAAACAATCTCCAGGGAGGAGAACATGTTCAATGTATTTAATAAGTTCTCCTTTTCAGTCTTTCATAAGGGGACAGATGCTACTGAAACATAGAAACAGAGATGTTGATGGCAGATGAGGACCGCAAGGCCCATCCAGTCTGCCCATTTTTTCTACCTTATGAATGTGCCATAGGCCTTTACTCTGTCAATGGCCTGTTTATTCATACTTATCTGTATCACTCCCTTATACCTATCCCATGCCTGTCTGAAGCACTGCACTGTATTCATATCCACCACTTCCTGAGGTAGGCCGTTCCATGCATCCACCACCCTTTCTATAAAAAAGAACTTCCTCACATTACCCCGTAATCGGCCTCCCTCTAATCTCATGCTGTGTCCTCTTGTCCTGATATTTTTCTTATATTGAAACATGTTAGACTCTTTCACCTTGTTAATACCCTTAAGATGTTTGAATGTTTCGATCACATCACCTCTTTCCCTCCTTTGCTCTTGGGTATACATATTGAGCTCCATTAATCTGTGCTCTTGTTTTCTGATGCAGTCCCTGCACCATTTTGGTTGCCTTTCTCTGGACTGTCTCCATTTTGTTAATGTCCTTGTGCGGGTGCGGCCTCCAATACTGCACACAGTACTCTAGATGGGGCCTAACCAGTGTCTTGTAAAGAGGGATTATTACCTCCCTCTTTCGACTTGCAATACCACTACATCCATCTAGCCTTACCTGCTGCATTAGTGATCTGCTTGGATGATTTCAGGTCATCTGTGATGATGATGCCCAAGTCTCTTTCTTCCCTTGTGATTGCCAGCAACTCACCTCCCAACCTATAGGTAGCATCAGGGTTTCTCTTCCCTATGTGCATGATCTTGCACTTCTTTGCATTAAACCCCAGTTGCCACACTTCAGACCACTTTGCCAGTTTTTCCAGATCTCTTCTCATTCTGCCCACCCCATCTGGATCATCTACTCTGTTGCAGATCTTGGTGTCATCTGCAAACAGGAAAACCTTACCATCCAGTCCATCTGCAATGTCACTGATGAAAATATTGAAGAGAACTGGCCCCCAGGACTCATCCCTGAGGTACCCCACTTGTGACTTGCATCTCTTCTGACTGTACACCGATTACGACCACTCTGTTTTCTGTCCACTAACCAGTTTGCCACCCAGTTGACCAACTTCTGGCCCACCCTGAGCCTACCCAGCTTATTATTTATTTATTTATTAGAAAAGTTGGATTTACAACCTTTGAGTCATGGACTCATTTACAAAGGCACCTCATCGCAGACGGGTAGACAGAGTTACATAGTGTGATTACAACAGTGAGAACAGTACAGGTGCAGACCATTAAACATACAGTACACATACGTTACATAATAATAATGTTACTTATAATAGGTTACAGTCATATACAAGGTACCCAAGGGTTACATTGGGGTACAGCTCTGGACATACCTAGATAATACCTGGAGAGGGTGGAGGTAGGGATGGGGAGTGTGGTGGGAGGGGTGGGGAAAGGATAGGCTGTCCTGAGGATTAATCAATCTTCTATGTGGAACAGTATCGAAAGTTGTGCTGAAATCAAGGTAGGCAACATCAACTGTACCCTCTTGGTCCACCACTCTGGTTACCCAGTTAAGGAAATCTATGAGATCAGTTTGACAGAACCTTCATGTTGTAAACCCATGCTGTCTTGGATCCTGTGCTTCTATGGATTCCAGGTGTTGCACAATCCGTTCCTTAAGGAGTGCCTCAATAATTTTGCCCACTACTGAGGTAAGACTGACTGGTCTGTGGTTTTCTGCCTCCTCCCCTGCTACCACTCTTGTGGAGTGGGATCACATGCGCTCTTCTTCAGCCTTCAGGGACCTCTCCTGTGCTCAGAGACTCACTAAGCAGTTCTGTTAATGGCTCTGCTAGTTCCACCCTTATTTTTTTATTTGAATTTTGATAAACGGGTGGGCCCACTGAGACAGTCAAGTCCCTTTTTCAGGGGAGACCCAGGGAATAGAGATAATTCCAAGAGGAGAATGCAAATACAGTGTGCATACAATTTCAACAATAGATACAGGTACAGTTGGGTACATGAAGTGATACAAATAAGTAGCAGCTAGATCAGTCTGCAGTAGAAAAGCAGTTTACATTGGAAATTAAGCAGTTTGAGTCACAGTACATTCCAGAGTATGCGGTCAATTCTGATAGTTTTGGCCGATGGTTCCATGGAGGTCCTGCAGCGTCCACTGAGGATACGTGATTGGAAGGGCTGGGGTCAGCAACAGTGTAAACTTGAGACCAAGGAGTTCAGGTAGGTCACTTGCAGAGTGGATATAGTAACAAGCAGTGGTGTAGTAGTGGTGACCAACATTATGAAGTAAATGAGTACAAGCATTATGTATCATACATATTTACTATATACACAAGCTATTTACAATATATAGGAGAGGGGAGAGCAGGGGGTGTGGGGGAAAGAGTTATTGAAGAAGCAGATGAGCCAGAAAGGCATTGGAAATTGATATGAGGGGATAGGTGGGAGATTTGGAGAGATTCATGATAAGGAGTGAGGCACAGAGGGTTTATCAGAGGATATTAGGAGCAGTTACTGCAGCCAGTTGGGGGGGATGAAGAAATATTCCTTGAGGATTTTCTTGAACAGGTGAAGGGTCAAACATAAGTATGCTGTGGGGGAGGGAATTCCATTTTAGAGGAGCTGAGAAGGTAAAAGATTGCCTCCCTATGGCTATATGAGCCTTAGGAAGGCTCAGCAACATGAGATGTGAGTGTCGAAGGATCCTGAAGAAGGATGTTTGGGTGAGGAGCCCTGAAAGAATAGGTGGGAGAAGAAGGTGAGTAGGTTTGAATGCAGTGCATAGGACAGGGAAGTCCATTCTGGGCTCAAAAGAGGGCAAACCTAGAGATTTGAGAACCGCACAGTGGTGGGCTTGAGCTGGGGCTGCATCTGCAAAGTGGGCAATTCTGTAGTAGGCCTGTTTGAGTTTGATTAGGGTGGTCGCCTTCACAGAGTGAATTATGGGAGCACCATAGAATAATGTGGGGAGGAGGGTGGCAGAGGCAATGATTTTTCTAGCACATGGAGTAAGGTAGGGGGGAAGTACAGTGGAGGAGGCTAAGTTTCTGATTTGCAGACAGATGTTCAATGAGACTGATACCCAGGTATTTGAAGGATTCAACCCCTTTGATAGGATTGCCTGAAGATGTGTTAATGATCAAAGGAAGCTGAGAGATCAGTTCAAAGGAATAATGGTGGAACAGCATTGATTTTGTTTTCTTTGTATTCAGTACCAACAGGTTTTCTTTGAACTAGGTTTCCAATTGATGGAAGTCAGTTTCAAAGTGAGAACTGATAGCTGAGATGTCAGTGCCATGCCTGTATAGGATGGCATTGTCGGCGTAAAGTTGGATAGAGCACCCTCACAATTAAGGGTCAGGTCATCAATAAAGTTAGAGAAAAATAGAGGCCCAAGAATAGATCCTCTGGGGACCCCGTTCATGACTGGAGATAGGGAGGAGAGGGTGCCTCCCCATTTGATGCACTGGAATCAGTTGGCTAGATGGTTTGTTACCCAGGATAGGGAGTTGCTATTGAGTCATAACAATTGTAGCTTGGAGATGAGAAGTGAATGTTTTTCAAGGTCAAAGGCCTTGGTTAGGTCGACAAAGACAGCCCCTGTGGCACTACCATGGTCCATTGCATGAAAGATGTCAGAGATGACCTTCAAGAGCGCAGATTCGGAGCCATGTGATTTTATGA
This sequence comes from Neoceratodus forsteri, assembly GCA_016271365.2. NCBI lineage: Eukaryota > Metazoa > Chordata > Ceratodontiformes > Ceratodontidae > Neoceratodus > Neoceratodus forsteri. Next base: position 623,945,804 of record CM057458.1, on the reverse strand, counting down.
AGCCATGTTGATGTATAGTGAGGCTGTTGGTCTGTTCAAGGAAGGAGTACAACTGATTGTAAATGATTCTTTCTTGAATTTTTGCTATTGGACACAGTATTGAAATGGGTCTGTCATTTTCAATGAGGTTAGTCGGGCCCAATTTGCGCACAGGGACAACAGTAGCAGTTTTCCATTTTATCTGGTACAGAGTGTGTGAGGAAGGATCAGTTTATCAACTGGGCAATTGGGTGAGCCAGAGCTGAGGCAAAATTCTAAGGAATCTGGGAGGCAGGGTGTTGAAGCCAGGGGAGCTATCTGGATTGAGGCCCAATAGGAGCTTAAGGACTTTCCCCCCATGAAGTAAGTTTTATGTGAAAGATGGGTGAGTGAGGTTCAGTAAAAGGGGTTAGTGGCATATGACTGTTTGCTGGGAGACCTGATTTGTAGATTTCAAGGTCAATGAAGAATAAGTTTAATCCCACAGTGATTTCAGAGGGTAAGGATAGCTCTGAGCCATTCCGTAGCATGACCTGGGGAGTGTTGCATTCATGTCCCTTGAGTAGGTGGTTAATTTGCTTCCAGAAACATTTTGGATTGCTAAGGTTGCTTGTTTGTAGGGACTGTAGATAATGTCTCTTGGATTTGGTTACTTTGGCCTTACATATGTTCCATAGCTGCCGGTAGGAATTCCAATCAGTAATAAGTCCAGACTTTTTGAAATAGCACCAGGCCTTATCTTTTGAGTGCATTAGGGACCAAAGCTTGTGAGAGAGCCAGGGGGACTGAATTCCTTTAGCTCTTCTCATCTTGAAGGGGGCATGAAGGTCAAGGACAGATGTGAAGGTGTTGATTAGGTAATCAAGAGCCTGACTGATATCAGGAAGGGTGGAGATTGGTGACCAATCATAGGAGGCAAGACCATGAATAAATTCAGAGATGGAAAAGTGTGTTAAGTCTCTGGCTTTGATGATTTTTTTGGGGGTGGGTAGAAAGTCATTATTCCAGATACAGAAGGTCGGGGAGTGGCTACTTAGTACATCAGGGAGGACACCCACAGTTCTGACATGGGACCTGTTGTTAGTTAGCATCCAGCCAAGAAGTGTGTGATTCCTCGATTTCATGTTGAGCCTTGTTGGTTACTCAAAAAGTTGTTCAAACCTAGAATCTGATATCACTGATAGATATAATGCATTTTTTGGCCATGCCAGTCAAGATTAAAGTCACCACAGACTATAATATCACTTTGGTGGAAGGTATCTAGGCTGATGAAAAGCTCTGAGTAGGAGGTAGGTGAAAGTTTGGAGGGGTAGGTATATACACCCTATTGCCAGTCATTTGATTTTGCCAATGGTGATAGTTATGAATAGGTAATTGAGGTTGGGGTCTAGGTTTATGTTTGACAGTTCATCAACTGTCTTCCCATTCCTGGTGTATATTAATACCCCCCCACCTTTCCTTCTGGATCAGTCCCAATGGTAGGAGGAGTACTGAGGGAGGGCAACTTCATGGGTGTGTATAGAGGGCTTTAGCCAGGACTCAGTTAAGCAAAGAACATCAGGCTTGTGTTGATGGATCCAACCTTCCTGTTCAGGCATTTTTCACCTAATACTTTGGATGGTCATGTGGGCTATCCTGAAGCCTTTTATCTCAGACCATGTTGGACAGGAAGATTGGGGGTAATCCTGACCATTCATACAGGGTCCAGGGTTTAGTTTGATGTCACCAGAGAGTAGGAGTAGACAGAATTGGGAGCAGAGAATGGGTGGTGGCATGAACGGTGATTTACGCCAGTTTCTTGGCCAGAGCCCACACATGGTTGTTTTGGCATGCAGGGTGAGGGTTGGATATCTGAGGTAAATGAGAAACATGCCTGAAGTGTTATAAGCATTGTGACAGGGAGATAAGGGAGAGTGCAGGGAGGTAAGAGGAGAGGTGGATGTCCTATCTTTAATGAGTATGTCAGGCCAGGGTCAGATTAGGAGGAAGTATATCCACAGCAGACTAGTTGTCATGGTGAGGAGCATGCTTACTGAGAAGGTGTTAGGATTAAATTTAGAACAGGAATTTAATTTAGATCAGGAAGGCTGATACAGACCCTCCTTGAGTCTCAGGATGTTTGCCTTTGAGATAAGCAATGACTGCTCTTTTGAAGTTGCTCTTGCAGTGAGAAGGACCAAAGACAGCAGTGGTCAGGAGCCGAGGGGCACAGAGAGCTTGTGATTAATCTAACTTTAGGAATTAAACAAAATCCAGGGGAGTGTGCTAAAAGTTTAGGATTATTTTGTAGGTGTAGACCCACTGTCAGCTGGAGCCTGGAGGTTATGACTAAGAGTGGTTTCAGCAGGTCTGGTAAGATACTCTCAGGAGAGGAGCTGGCAGAGTTTCAATAGTTAGAGCCCTGTCAAGGAGTGTCAATCAGACAACTTGGGAATAACTGCCCAATGGAGAGGTTGCCCAATATTTGTGGGTGGGCCAACGTGTATTTAAAGTTGCCTAGGGAGGGGGTAGGGGTGCTGAAAAACCCGCTAGAGAGCAGGGGCCGAAGCAGCAACTGCTGGCTGCCAGGGACCTGTCTTTTAGGCCAAAAAGCAATACTGAATCAGCTCTGGAGAGCCAGCAAGCCCTGTAGCCAATCTGTGCTTGTTTGCTGCTAAAGGCAGCCAATGGGAGTCCTCCTTCAGCGAGTGGCAAGGTAATCATTGTTCTGGCTTAGGAGCTGGGTTCAGGGTGCATTATCTGGCTGATAAGTCCTCCGGGGATGCGGCGCTTGGGGGTGGACTGTCCGGCAGCTTCTTCCTACTGGTCAGAGGCAGCAGGGCAGACCCAAGAAGGGGCTTCACCTAGCTGAGAAGTCCTCTGGGGATATGGTACTTGAGCGTGGACTAAACAGCGGCTTCTTCCCACTGGTCAGAGGCAACAGGGCATACCCAGGAAGGGGCTTAGCTCCTCTAATATCCTGGAATGTAAGCCATCAGATCCCATTGCCTTGTCCACCATGAGCTTAGCAAGCTCTTGCTCGCTAAGCTCAGGGCAGCATTCCACAAGCCACTCCTAAGTTAAGCATTGATAAAGATAAGTTAATCAACCTCCGTAAGGGTCTGAATACAAACAAGGCCCAAGGGCCAGATGAGGTTCATCCATAGAATATTAAGGAATTGGCATATCTGTTTGATAGATCCTTGACTGCTGAGCAGGTGGTGGATTGCTGGAGGGAAGCACTCATTGTACCAGTTTGTAAGAGAGGTTTGAGGATGGGCTTTTGTTGTTACAGACTGGTTAGCCTAATGGCAGTAATGAGAAAAATGTTGGAAGTTTTTGTGAAAGAGGAAATAGAGAAACACAAACAACAAATTATTGGATGACACACAACATGTTTTTTTGGGAGGGGTGTCATGCCAGACAAACTTTAGCAGGTTCTTTGAACCTGTAAACAAAAAACTTGATAGATGTCTATCATTCTAAATAATATTTTTAGATTATATCAAAGACTTACAGTGTCACATCAGCAACTTACTGCAGAACTGGAGAGTTTAAGACTAATTTGATGGGTTCAAACATAGTTAACAGATAGAAGGCAGAAGATACGTATTATAGAATATGAACCCAGTTAGGGATAATGAGAAGTGGGGTCCCTCAGTTTTCAGTTCTGTGGCTATGTAGCCATTATGTAGCCTAGTAATAGGGCATGGATGTTTAACCTTACAGATGATACCTAGACTGGTATGGTAATGAACACTGAGGAGGGAGTAAGCACACACAGAAAACACTTTAAAAAAATTGAATGGTGGGCTAACAAATCCAAACTAGTTGACAGATGCACAGTTATGCACATGAGTATGAAAAATCAAAGGACAGTTATAAACTTTATGCCTCAAAACTGAAGGAAAGAACTGAGCAGAAGGATCTTGGAGTCAGAGTCACTAGTAATTTGAAGTTTCAAAATCAAAGTAAGTTAATCACCAGAAAAGGGTACAAACTCATTGGCTGTATTGGTAGGAATGTTACCAGCAGAAGTAAGGAGGTAATAATGCCCTTGTACAACTCACTGGTTAGGCCACTCACTGAGTACAGCAGCCAGTTCTGGGCACCTCAGTGCAAAAGGGACATAAAACTTGTAGAGTGGGTGCAGAGAAGAGCTATGGAAATGGTAAGGGGAATGAGGGGCAAGAGTTGATGGGAAAGATTGAGAAAGATGGATAGCCTGGAATAGAGATGACTAAGGAGATGTATCTGCCTAGTTTTCAAAGCCTTCCAAAACAAGGACTTATGGGACTGTTTAGGATTGGTAACATGGGAAAACATTTTCTAGGGTAGGAGGCACACAAAGCAAATGAAAAGGGACAACAATAAAACCACCAAACAGGCAAATTGGTTTGCATAAAGGGTAGTTATTATGTGGAACTCACTCCTAGAAGCTGTAGTGTCATGTCTAGGATTACTAGGAATGTTCAAGACACAAGGGTGCCTAGTGGCCAATAATATATGTCTCCCACATATGTGGGTAAATCATACCAACTTCTGATTATTATAACATGTTTCATCAGGAATGTTTGTGAAAGATAATAGACTGGCACAGTCCACCACAAACTGTTGTAGTCTGTTCCAGACCACTGGGGCTCTAATTGTGAAAAGTGATCTCTCTTAACTGTCTTTGTATGTCAGACAATAAATGGGTTTAAATCACATCTGGATAGGTTCTTTGTTTTTTTAGTTCTCTCTTTATTCCCCCACCTACACCACTATCTTGACCTACCTCTGGGTACCCCGAAGTACCTTGGTTTCACTGGCAACCGACCCCTACATCTGCCTTTCCTCCATACTGCCACAGCTATCTCCTGGGCATGGAAAAGGGGAGACTACTCTTCTACACATTGTGATTCATCAGGCAGGCCTGTTGGGGAGTGCAGATCCAGTCTCCTCAGGTCCACCAATGTTTGTCATCCATCACAGAGTGTTTTTTTCCTTGGGTTTTGCTCAGTCCTCATGGACACAGGCATGTATGGGAGGTCCAAGATGCATTTGCATTCAAGTGTGCTGCTGCAGCAAACCCTCAGCTTGCATCTTCCCCTCCAATGGCACCATCAACTGCACTACCACCTGTGGTCACCCAGGTGGCTGTATTGCAGTAAGGGTGGCAACCCACCCTCTCTGGAGGAGGACAGCATCCCCTGGAATGCTCAATCCTCCTCCCCTCGGCCAGCCCCAATGATCTAAGCTTGTTCCTGAACTTGGGTTGCTGGCATCATGAGTGAAATCTGGATAGGTTCATGAAAGCAAAAGACATCAGGGGATATATCCATTGAGAAATGGTGAGAATACCATTGACTGTTCTAGTCTACTTTGCTTATATATCTTACTATGGTTCCTATGATGTGTAATTAGTTATTAGTTTCTGAAGGTCGTGAGTCTAGGAAAGTCCAAGGATCTGGATGGTATCCATGCAAGGTAATAGTGAAGTTAAATAGGGTTCTGTTTGAGCTCTTTTCCAATATATATCAGGGTCCTGATTTTCAAAAGACCTGGCATGGCCCAGGGACTAAGTCTCTGGGTACAACCTGGTGGTATAGAGAACATCCTCACATGACTGAAAATGCCACTTCCAGCATTTATTGCACATGGGTGGCATTTTCCTTTCTTGCCCAGGTGAAGAAATAGGTTATGCCTGGTAATACCAGGAGTAGCATTTTCAACATCTGTGCAAAAAAAAAAAAATATATATATATATATATATATATATGTGTGTATATATATGTGTGTGTATATATATATATATATATATATATATATATACACACACAAGCTGAGAAACACATGTGGAAAAAACTGGGGGTTTGCAAGTGTACCCTCTCTTGTGCAACTTTTTTTTGCCATATCCGCACAATTTTTACACCTTCGAAAAGTATGACCCAGGATGTCTTAATGAAAGGGAAAGTGTCAGATCACAGGAAAACTGCTAACATCATCCCCCATTCAAGACACAGGAGAATCCAGACCCACTCATTACAAATCTTATCTCTGTGCTTGGCAATGTGTTTGAATCAATCATAAAGGATGTGATGTTTCAGCACATGATTGAGATTGGACTACTATCTAGCACAAAATATTGCTTCACAACAGGTTGGTCTTGCATCCCCATGTTGATTTCCTTATTCAAGCATGTAAATAGAAGGTACACACATTAGCTACATGGAGCAAAAACAGGAACATAGATTGATCTTCAAGAAATGCAAGGTGCTATATCTAGGGGCAAATCCTCTGGGTTCACTACACATAAACCCATGATCTTCATGGAACAACTCAGCCACGGGTATGGAATCTTATGGTGAGTGTGGACAGTAAATGGTTGCCAGGCAAGGAAAGCATTACTCTCTTAAGACAGCAAATTATGCAATGTTGTTATGCATTTGGAGTAGGGTAAGAAATAGGTCAAAATAGGTGATCCCTCACAACCCATTGGTTAGAGCATAACTGTAGTACAGAATCCAGTTTTGACACTGCAGTACACAGAGGGCATTGAAGAGACTGAGATGATCCAGCACAGGGCCACCAATCTAATTAATAGCTGGGGGGGGGAGGGAGAGATATGGTGGATACTGAACATACTCAAATTATTTTGTGTAGAGAAATGAAGGCTGAGAGTGTTATAAGTACTAAAAGGGATTGGCAAGATATTACATACACATACGTTTTTAGTTTTTGTCATTGTCTTTTATACCTTCAGACTCTTTTTACCTTCAAGCTCCTTGTTTTGCTTAGTTCAGACTTGGTGCTTCAGCTCTCTTCTTACATGTCTCCTGGGCATTGAGGATACCAAGCCAATCCTTCTCAGCCATTTTGAAACTCCAATAGCTTCTATCACTTTTGGCAAGGCCTAGCTGGGGAAGATTCTTACCCTTTCAAACCTTTTGGGAGTTGAAATGCAGCTGTGTGAAAAAAAGAAAAGGAACCCTGGTTGATCAGCAGCTGTGAGGTAGGTGGGTAATCCAAGAATGGAGTGACTTGTTTTGAGATAGTCAATATGGGTGACATCAAAATAGTGATAGGGAACTGGGTGATGTGCTCTTAATAGCGATAACCATTAAGAACACATTATAATTTGAGCATGTACGTTCTTTAGTTAGTTGGAAGAGTATCTGTAGGTTTGGTGAGTGGGCTGGTTTTGAGCTGGCTGTCTGGTGTGGTGAGGAACATTATTGCCTTTCAGTCGGAAGACCTGGGTTCGGGACTGGCTATGAGAAAGTATTTTAAATTTCTTTGCACTAGGAGTTTATTTGTTTTTAATGACTTTGTTGGTTCTGTAGCCCCAACATCATGACTTTGTCCACCTCACCTGTAGGTTGCCCCCCAATGTTCTCCCCCTTTCAATGTCTGTCCCCCAACGTAGCCCCTCCCAACTTTGATGCTCTCCTCCATTATCAAACTCCCTTGGAGTTGGTTAATGAAAGTTTGGGGGTGGGGGCAAAGCCCCTAAGTCCCCCCCATAAGCAGTCAAAAGTACTGATTTATTGTATTTTTGGGTGACTGGGAGCTAGTGTAGCTCTTTGTGTTGGGCACTATTCTGCACATTGCCATTTTGGTTTTCTGCCATGAGCAGTTGCTATTGTGGTCAGCGTAGATATGCTGATGCTGTTATCACATGGAAGTTTTAGGTGAGCATGGTGTTGGATACCATGTGCATGGAATAAGATTTTTTTCACCACCCAGTGCCTTGGAGTCCAGCACAGAATATAAGTCTTATGGGTGAGGGTAAGTGACATTGTAAAGTTACCAACAATGTCAATGCCACCACTTATTCCAGCTGTAGTATAGAAGATGCTAGAACAGTGAGGTAGCCTGCTCCCAGCCCCCAGGGCCAGTGCACAAGGCCTCTGCATTGTGTGTTGAGACCCACTGGCCTTGGCAGCTAAGTTGAGACTGTGACTCTGTCTTAGGTTTCCAACATGGTAGTGAAGCACCCTACCAGTAGTCATTACTGCACTGGGTGATATACAAATGGTTGAGCTGGTGAGTGCAAGCAGAATTAGAACTAGAACAAAAACTAGAACTAGAACTAGATGACATGCACTCAGACCAGTACTGTAGGAAGATAAGGGGCAGACATTAGAAAAAAATAATTTACACAGTGGGTGATTAACATGTAGAAAAGCCTACGCAGTGAAGATGAGAAAGATAGCACCATTCAGGCTTTCAAAGCAGGAGTAGATAAATTCCTGAGGGGGAATGGTATTGAGGGTTACACAGCATGAATAGGGGCAGCAGTCCAGCTGAAAGTGTTGGATGAATGTCAATATTGTGTATAGTCCCTGATGTGTAATAGAAGAGGTGGACTAGGACCTTAAGTACCTTCAGTCATCTCAATATATAATACAAAGTTAGTATGTATTATGTAATAATTAATCAGTCCAAGGCCTGGATATTCTGACTGCACCAGGCTGTGACAGAAGCCTGGGCACAGCGCAACTTGGCTGCACAGGGGCGTTGACTGGCCGATATTCAACGGAGCTGTGCCATGGCACAGCATCATTGAATATCGCACTCTGGCCACCTGCAGTGCACATGGCGCAGTGGCACTGCACCAGTGCAAGTGGCCAGAGTGGAGCAGGGGGATGTGCTAGCACAAGTTCCGTTGCGGTATGTGCAACAACCGCGATATTCAAAAGTGCACATGCAAATGGTGCCATAATGTATGCAAGGTGCAAATGGGGCCATTTGCATGTCATTATATCCCCATTTGCATGCAGGTGCGCCGATCCCTGGCGACTTGCACCTGGTGCTCTGCCAGACAGCAGCCATCGGGGACCAATGCCTCCTGCACAGCACGGCAATACACTCCTCTGCCCGATTGCGGGCATATGTACAGTTAAAAACCGTTCTAAATCCCTGGTGGTCCAGTGGACTGCTGTCAGCCTGATCGCTGGCTCAAGTTTTAAAAAGCACATCCTAGATCCCTAGTGGTCCAGTGGACCGCTCACAGCCCGATCGCGGGCATTTGTAATGAAATAATCAAGTCCAATCTCCCTGGTGGTCCAGTGGACCACTCGCAGCCCGATCCATCAGCACTGGACAACCAGGGAGATTGGACTTTACATTTTTAATACAAATGCCTGTGATCGGGCTGACAGCAGTCCACTGGACCACCAGGGATATAGGATGTGCTTTTTAACACTTAAGCCCGCGATCGGGCTGACAGCAGTCCATTGGACCACCAGGGATATAGGACGTTATTACTTTAAACAGATGCCCGTGATCAGGCATGGGGGGTGCCATGACAGAGGTGTAGCCGGAACTCAGGGTGGCCACCCACAGGTGGCAACTGCCATGTTGTCCCCTGCAATATGGCAGCTCACCTGTGGGTGGCCTGCCATTGTTTTGTTTTTTTGGCTCACCTGTGTGCAGCGCAAGTAGGGGTTGTGCATGCATGGACTCAGCACATCCTGGGCTGAATATCGGGATGTGTGGAGTATGCATGGGCACGCATCCCCCTACCTGCACCGCATACATTACTGGTGCACATCAGGATTTGTGCTAGGCACAATCCCCATTTGAATATCACGCCGGGGCACAACCCTTTTGAATATCCAGGCCCTAGTTTACAAATCCCTGATCTTTTTAATAATGGAGTATTGCTGCCCTGTCTGGGACTCCATTTGTGAGAGCGGAGCTTTAGATCACATTGAAATGATTCCACAAATTGTAGAAATATAGAAACATAGAATTTGACAGCAGATGGTGACTGAAGATCTATTGAGTCCACCCATACTATACTGCCTCACCCCACCTACCTACTGTCCTGGTGGGATGGGTCCTTCACTCTCACTACCCTACCCCTCAAAACCTTGCTGCCCCCTTGGGAACTGAGGCTGTTGCCATGTCCCAGCTGTTTAAACCCATGAAGCGTAGCTGCTGTAATCACTTCTGTTGGCAGTCTGTTTCATGGTTCCACCAACCAATTAGAGAAGTAGAACTTACCAAAGTTTCTCCTGAATTCCACCCCTGCCAACCTCCAGTCATGCCCCCTAGTTACTTCATCCCTATTTCTTACAAATAGGTCCTCACTGTTTACCTTACTTATACCTCTGAGAAACTTTTGTTTCAGTCATGTCCCCTGCTCCCTACCCGGCCTCCAACAGATACATGTTTAGGGCCTCCAGTTTTTCCTCATAGAATCCACTCTGCTGGCACTGGATACGTATTGTGACTCTTCACTATACTAATTCTAGTCTGTCAATGTTTTTCCTCAGTCGAGGGCTCCAGAAATGGGCACAGTACTATAGATGAGGCCTCATCAGAAATCTGTACAGTGATAGAATCACCTCACGTCTACTGCTGTCAAAACCCCTCCCTATATAACCCAGAATACTTGATGCCTTGCTGTGTACTTTATTCCAATGACTTGCTTGCTTGAAAGGGTCACTGATTATGACCACCAGATCTCTCTCCTCTGTTGAAGTTGTGAGTCTAACTCCTTCCATTTAGTATTCTATGTATGGATTCTGTCTACCTAAGTGCATTACTTTACACTTTTTGGCATTGAACCTAAACTGCCAGACTTTGGACCATTTCTTCAGTTTCTCTAGATCCTTCTGGACTTCCCGCACCCCTTCCTCATAACCCACCCTGCTGCATATCTCTGTGTCATCAGCAAAGAGACCCATCATTCCCTCAATGTGCTCTCCAAAGTCACTTATTAACATATTAAAATAAGACAGGCCCCAGGACCAATCTTTGTAGCATTCCACTTGTAACCTCTCTGTCCCCTGATTTAGCCTCATTAACCACAATTCCCAGTTGTCTCCCTTTTGTCAGATTCTATTCATCTAACTAAACCTGGCTGAACTCCCAACTCCTCCAACTTCTTTAGCAGCCTCCTATGTGGTACAGAATCAAAGGCTTTGCTAAAGTTAAAGTACAGCAGATCTAATGACTGTCCACTCTATTGTATTGGTGACCCAATCAAAACACAATATCAGGTTGGTGGTGTAAGACATCCCTGATACAAACCAATGCTGCTTTTTATCCTGTAGTCCATTGTTCACTAGGAAGGTCAGCAAACTCTCCCTCACTATGGTCTACATCAGCTTACCTTCATTGGAAGTAAGGTTGACAGGCCTATAGTTGCCTGGATCTTCCCTGCCCTCCTTTGTGGAGTGGTACTACTTCAGTCAAACTCTAGTCTGCTGGCTCCAGTCTAGACTGCAGTAAGTCACTGAATAGATGGGTTAAAGGTACTACCAATACAGTGGCCAGTTCTCTTGGCACTCACAGATTGAGGCCATCTGGTCCTGGCACCTTATCTACCCTGAGAGCTATGTACCCTGTCTACTAAGATATGTATTTCACCATTTTCACATGCTCTTTTGTGACAGCCTTGATACCACACTCTGACAGAGAACCATTGTCTCCCACCATAAATACTGAGTAGAAGCAACTATTTAGTACATTTGCATTCTCTCATCATCCTCCACTACCATCTCTCCCTTGGCTAGCGGAACAAAACCCATCTTGTTTTCCTTTTTTCCTTTTGTACCTAAAACATTCTTTTTCCCCATCTTTTACTTCCTTGGTAATTTGCAACTCTTTGTTTGCCTTTGCACTCCTGACCTCCACCCTTGCCTCTTTGAGTTTAGACAGACACTTCTGCAAGGTTTCCTCTCTCTTGTCCTCAAGGTGTCAGTGTGACTCAATTGGTAGCACATCTGCCTCTGGGCCAGAAGGTTGTGGATTCTTGTCCCACACCAGGTTAGGGCTCATACCTAAACGCTGGAACCCAAGTGCAGTATTAGGTGAGTGCTGTACTGTTGGGGTGTGCCATCCTTCAGATGAGACATTAAACCGTGATCCCTTCTACCCATCCTGGTACTGTCCTGGTGGGTGTCCAGGTGGAAGTAAAAGAACCCAAGGCACTCTCTGCAAAGAATAGGTGACATTCCTGGTGTCCTGACCAATATTTTCCGTCCCATAATACCAGTTCATACAGTTGTCCAAGGCTGTGTATGGGTGTTGATCTGTGATATGGCTGCCACTACACACTCAGTCACTTCACTACCAGCCTAGCACTGCTTGTAAAGCACTTTGAGATAGAATGTGTATGAAGAGTACTATATAAATGCTGATTCTTCTTCTTCTTCTTCTTCTTCTTCTTCTTCTTCTTCTTCTTCTTCTCCTTCTGCTTCTTCTTCTTGCAAGCCATTCACTAGTGCTAAGAAAAGGCCACCTTCTTGGAGAATATGTGGCTCCTAACATTGTACCTGAATTTTCCATTTTTAAGCTTCACAATGTGTTCACACATTCTGTTATAGAACAGCAGACCAAACACCCTTGGTGAGGCCTCATATGGAGTACTGTGTACAGTTTTGGGCACCGCAAGGGAAGGGAGACATAAGAAGATTGAACAGGGTAGAGAAAAGGGCAACTAAATAAGTCTCCAGTATCAAACACATCTTATGAGGAGAGATTGATGGAGCTGGGGATGTACCCCTTACAGTATAGGGAGACTAGCAGGGGACCTTTGTTTGGTTTATAGAGCACAAGGTAACACGGATCTATGGGATTGTATGGGACTACAAAAGAAATACAAGAGGATCATGGATCAACCAGAAGGTTGTTTCCACTTGGAACAGTCTACCAAGTAATGTAGTTCATAGTACTAACATAAGCCAGTTTAAGAAGTCACTAGATGCAGCTATGAAAGAAAGGGGATTGGTGGGATATGATTAGTATCTAAAACAAGTCACTATGGCTAATGCTAGTGGACTTGTAAACATCCTAGGAATCCTATGAATCTGTTCAGTCTTGTCAATTCTTCTGATAGCATGGAACAATGAATAAGAAGAAGATGAAGAATTAGCACATATAGTGTTTTTCATACAGACAGGTGTAGAGTTTGGGGGGAGGGTCTTCCAGGCTCTAGCTCCCCCCAGGGAAAGTTGAGCATCCCCCTGGAATTTTAATGCAGCCTTTACCCTACACTGCCTGACTTATTTTAATATTTATATTTTTAAAGTGTTGGTTGTGCATTCACCAGTCCACAAGGGGGAGGACTGGCACATGCACGACTGCTGATTTTTTTTATCTGTGCGTGATTGTCAATGATGAAGCGGGGGGGCGAGCAGGTAGAATAGTGTCCGGAAGGGAAGACCATGTGTGTCTGCTACAAAATTAGAATTCGAGCATGGAGGATCATGTTTTGTTGCATTAGAGGGTCAGCTGACCCAGACAAGAATTGAGGCAAGGAACGGGAACTGTCCATTGTGACCTCAGCCCCATCACGTCCAACTCCAGTGACTGACATTAAGTGACAGCCTAAGAGATGGAAGGGGGTAGGAAACAGATCATAAATGGACACCAATAGTAATTGTCCTTTACTTACTGAATTACCCCTCCTTGTCTCTCTTGAATGTTGAAGTCGTGTTATCTGAGCTCAGCGAGCCACATAAAATTTATTGCTAGTCTCATTTGATGTGCATATGTCTAGATAGTCAGAGGTTGAGACTGAGAGAGAGTAGCTGAAGAACTCGAGTGAACTTTAACACAAATAATCTTTTAAGAGGTAATCTGCCCACACTTTAAATCTGCCCATCTGCTAGCTGATAACTTAGTGTAGGCTCAAAACAAATCAAGTAGGAGAGAAAGGGAACGAGTAGTATGGGGAGGCCGAGATGAGAGCCAGATGGCAGGATCAAGCAGGACTGAGGTTGTTCAGCAATAAAATAATAAAATATTAATAAAAAAATAAATATTGATTTGAAGGATGAGTGGTGAGGGGAAGGAGAGACCCCAGCCCAGATGGCAGTGTCAAGTAGGACTGGACTGAGATCATGATAAGGAGGGACCCAGGGAGAAAACTTAAAATCAAAACCTAAGGACTGAGGCCATTCTATTAAGAAGGGAGGAAACTTGACAACATCAAAAGCTGAGAAGCTCTGTCACACACAGTAATATAAGAAAAAAATAATAATACTCATCTGAGACTGCGAGAAAGGACAAGTGGGGTAGAGGAGATGCGACAGCAGGAGCAGCAGGACTGAGATTCTTCTGATAAGGAGAGGAGGGAGGAAAAATGTTAGGAGCTATTGTCTGCTCACATTAATATAAAAAAAATACAGTTGAGAGAAAGGACAAGTGGTGAGGGGAGGAGCAGTTGCCAGGAGGCAGGAACAGCAGGACTGAGGAGACTCTGCTAAAGGAGGGAAGAAACAAAATCAGCTGCTCACATCAGCAATATTAAAAAAGTACTGAGTGAGACACTGAGGAAGCATAAGCTGTGGAGGGTGAGGTGAGGGCAGAGCTTGGCCGTGGCAGTCAGTATTAACAAGCCTGTGTGTATGGGGGGGGGGCTTAGGAAATATACAGAGGTACAATTTCTTATTGTACTGGTAAAAATAATAAAACATTTTAAACACTGATGGCTGAACCTCTGGCTATCCTGTTTAGCCGATCACTGGAAACAGGGGAGGTACCCAAAGACTGGAGGACAACAGATGTAGTCCCCTTATACAAAAGTGGGAACAAAGAGGAAACGGGGAACTACAGACCAGTCAGCCTCACCTCGGTAGTGGGGAAGATCACAGAAGCACTACTGAAGGAGAGATCGGTGGAACATCTGGTTGTCAATGGACTACAGGACCCAAGGCAGCATGGTTTCACCAGGAGGAGGTCATGTCAGACCAGCCTGGTTGAATTTTTTGACTGGGTGACTAGGGAGGTGGATCAGGGGAGGGCAGTGGACATGGCCTATCTGGACTTCAGCAAGGCCTTTGACACTGTGCCACATAGAAGACTATTACACAAACTGGGGAATATGGATGTGGGCAGGACAGTAGTGTGGTGGGTAGGTAACTGGCTGGGTGGCAGGACACAGAGGGTGGTGGTAAATGGCTGTCACTCCACAGAGGGAAGAGTGACCAGTGGGTACCACAGGGATCAGTGCTGGGACCAGTCCTATTCAACATCTTCATCAGTGACATTGCGGAGGATCTAGAAGGCAGAATTTCACTGTTCACTGATGACACAAAGCTCTGTAACAGAGTAGACACACCAGAGGGTGTAGACAGAATGAGAAGGGACCTGCAGAAACTTGACGAATGGTCAGGGGTTTGGCAGTTGAAATTCAATACAAAGAAGTGCAAGATAATGCATATGGGGCACAAAAACCCTGGCACAATATATCAGTTGGGGGGTGAGGATATAGCATGCACCAAGCAGGAAAGGGATCTTGGGGTTATCATCTCTGATGACCTCAAGGTAGGGAAACAGTGTGACAAGGCAGCAGGTAAAGCAAATAGGATGCTGGGATGCATAGGCAGGGTCATCACCAGCAGGAAAAGGGAGGTCATAATTCCACTATACAAGACACTAGTGAGGCCCCACCTGGAGTACAGTGTACAGTTCTGGAGACCTTACCTAAGTAAGGACATAGATAGGGTAGAGAAGGTTCAGAGGAGGGCAACAAAGATGGTACATGGATTGCATCACAAGTCCTATGAGGACAGGTTGAAGGAACTGAACATGTACTCCCTGGAGGAGAGGAGGGAGAGAGGGGATATGATAGAGACATACAAGTATCTTACAGGGAGGAACAGGGTGCAGGAATACACTATTTTTAAGCGAAAAAGATGTTCCAGGACTAGAGGGCATGGGATGAAGTTGGAGGGAGGACGATTCAGAGGAAACGTGAGGAAGAATTTCTTCACAGAATGGGTGGTGGACAAGTGGAACACCCTGCCAGAGGAAGTGGTGGGGGCTGAAACAATCACAGGATTTAAGAATGCATGGGATAGACATAAAGGAATTCTGGAGGTCAGGGGTAAGGGGCAAGAGACTTCTAGGAAAACATAAACTGAACTTACAAGCTCAAATGGGCAGACTGGGTGGGCCATAGGCCCTTATCTGCCGACACTGTCTATGTATCTATGTAACACTAACCCTCCTCACCTTGGTGTCCATAGGCTCTCTACCTTTGCCCTTTGTTAACAAGCTTGTGAGGTGTGTGGGACTGGTAAACTAAACACAGATATACAATCATTGTTTTGTTGTACTACTACTGACAATACAAATAAAAAGTTTCAAACACTCAGCAACACCCCCCCCCCAAGGAGTTCCTATGCTCTGCCTAATCTCTAGAACTCTGTACATACATACAGTACCGCATTTCAAACATCTGAATAAGTATACTATCTGAAGAAAATAAAACAGGCACAGACACATTTAAGGTTGAATCTTAAAAATAAATTAAATGTCTGGGGCCTGAGGAGTATTGTCTAGCCTGCTGCATGGTCAATCAGCTTTGTGACTGTCAATCAGCAAGTGTCTTTTACTCTTTAGTCAGTGTGAAGCAGAATTTTAAAAGTCCCCACCATTTGACAGATTAAGTTTAGTTGTCAAACATGAAACCCATGTTTTTACATCATATTGTTTACACAAGATTAGCAACATCTTTCTTTTCTCGTACCAAGCTTGTGAAGACCTGGTATACGTGTACTGTCAATTGTTGATGCGTGCAAACAGCAAACCTTTAGTTAGTTGTTAAAAATGGACAAATTCATCACTCATTCACCAAATGAAGCTGTGAGTCATCCTGACTTCAAAGCAAAAGACATGCCTACAGATTTTGAACAAGTTCAGGTTCATACAGATTTGGACACCATGACTGCAGTAAGTAAACTGACTGCATCAACTTCATCTTCAACTGAGGATAATAACAGAAATCCAGATGACAGCAGAGGATCATCTGTCTCATCAAAATCTGGCCAAAAATGTTTCCCAGGATGGGTAAGCAAACATTCTTAACATGGAGAAATGAGTCATGATGCACCTGGGAGCAAAAAATAACAGTAGCACTTACAAACTAGGAGGGATACAACTAAAAGCGGTAGAGAATGAAAGGGACTTAGGGGTTTTAATAAGCAATGATCTATGTTTTAGTTCACACAGTAATAAGGTTATTAAAAACTCCAATAAGATCATAGGATGCATTAAAAAGCATTTACTTCAAGAAATAGATCATGTATAATTCCCCTCTTCAAGACCTTCGTTCAACCACACAATGGACTACTGCACCCCACCGTGGAGCCTGTATTTAAGCAGGGACATAGATGCCCTTGAGAGACTGCAGTGGAGGATCACAAAGATTGTTCATGGATTAGGAGATGACCCATACGAAGTCAGAATGCAAAAACTGGACCTATACCCACTAGAACATAGGTGAATAAGAGGAAATTTACTGGAGTTATACAAGATCTTAGGGGATACTAAACTAATGGGTAGTCTAGGTATACAGTTCAATAACAGAAACATCAATTTGAGAAGTCACACAAAAAAAATACAAATTACCTTTCCTTGGAGAAATGCCAGAAGGTATTTCTATACCCAGAGGGTCATATCATTATGGAACAAGTTGCCGAGGGAGATAATAAACTCCAGCTCATTCAACTCCTTTAAACACAGGTTAGATGAACATCTACTAACAAAGCATGGAATCAGATAATCCCACTAATGCAGGATACAGACACCATGGGCAATTGCCTTCTGTCTGTCTGTAATAACTAAGACTGAACTAAGATTCTTGGATTAAGTATGATTAAGCAAAGGACAACGTTTTTTGTTCTGAATGTACCAAAGCAGTAGAATTAAAAATGCCCCTTCCAACATAGTTTAGGGAAAAGGACTCATACTTGATATTTTTTTTCAATGGATTTTCCAAGTGGAAGAATGCTCTTGAAAGGTTCTCCAAACATGAAATTTCTGAATTTCATAAGACTGCCATCATCACAAACCTTTTTGCGATGAAAGGAGAATCTGTTGCCATTCAGCTTTCTGCACAGAAAAATCATGAAATGTGGGAAGCTCGGCTTGCCTTGCTCAGAATATTTTTTACCATTAGCTTTTTAGCTACACAGGGACTGGCAATTAAAGGGAAAACCAATGAGACTTCAAATTTAATGAAGCTGTTGAGGGAAAGACCGATGGAGTTGCCTGTTCTAAAAAAATGGCTTGAATGACTGAAACAATTTAAATGGCTTTCACTGGAAATTTCAAACAAGATCATTCAGGATTTTTCACATGCAGTCCTTTGTGAACTGTGTAAAGAAGTGCAAGAGTGTCCCTTATTTGGCATCATGCCAGATGAAACTGCAGACATATCAGCCAAGGAGTAAATTTCTGTCTGTTTTCATGTTGTCCCTGATGATGTCACTGTCCATGAACTTTTCTTTGGCTTCTATGAAAGTGACAGTACCACTAGTGACATTCTGTTCAAAATCACTATGGATGTGGTAATATGATTCAATCTGTCAATTAAGAACTGCACGGGACAGTGTTATAACGGGGCAGCCAATATGTCTGTGCATGTTACTGGGCTACAGACCAGGATTAGGGAAATAGAGGGACGTGCAATTTTTGTACATTGTCGGACACATAATTTGAATTTAGTAGTTCAAGACACAATTCAGAATAACAGATAAATGCTTGATATAATGAACTTCGTCCAGAAATTTATTGCATTTGCTCATTGGGGCAATTGAGAACACAGACAGACAAAGGGGATGGGGAGGACCTGCCATACGCTACTGTACTGTGGAGAAGTGCAGACACGCCGGAGCTGCTCAACATTAATTATTTCTCTGGGAAAGGTATGCTAGCATTGCCTAGAGCCTAGGCTCTGGGACCCATATCTGCTCAAGTGTGCAACCTTTCTGGACTAGCTTGTGCAGCTAGTCTCTCTGGTATTGCTTTCCAGTTGCTCTTAGCTTTGTTTTGCAGCTGTACGGAGTGTGGGCATTGGTGTAGCCGATAGTGTGGAGATTGCTGAAGAAAGCCCCACAGGGTGGTTATCACCAGAAAGAATCCCAGTCTGGTGAGCCTGGTGTGTGCTTGCCTGAAGCAACTGTATCTCAACCTCACCTAGGATTAAATCGCAATATAGTACATGTCCATAATACAGAAAAGGAATGTTCTGAGTTACCTTTATACCTTTATACCAAGCGTACCAAAATACAACACTAGCATCAAAACAAATCCTGTATGGATGAATGTGTCCATTAAAAAAATGATAAACAGAAAGAGCAGATTATACAAAAAACTAAAAGGTTATGGATCACTTGGAACAAATCAGGCTTATAGGGAATGTGTTAAGAGTATCAAAGTAAGAATTAAAAAAGCTAAAGCACAGTTCAAGTTGGATTTAGCTAACAGTGAAGGATAATAAAAAATCCTTCTTTTCATACATTAATAACAAAAAGGGAAGCCACTGCATGATAGGCCCATTTTTGAATGACTTAGGAAATACAGCAACAACTGCAGAAATGGTGGAAATTCAGAACAAATATTTTTGCTCAGTCTATAATAACACTACAGCACCATATGTTGGTAAAGAAGCATCCACTCCTGGGAAAGCTATTATTAATCCCAAGGATGTATTTGATCAACTCACAAAGATTGACATAAATAAATCACCAGACCCGGAGAATTTACACCCTAGAGTCATAGGTGAACTAGCTGATGTGCTGACACCACTAGTTACTTGCATTTTCCAAGCCTCCCTAGACACTGGCTCAGTAACTTTTGACTGGAAAACTGCTATTATAGTCCCTATTTTAAAGAAAGGGCCTAAGAAAAAACCTGAAAATTATAGGCCAGTAAGTCTAACCTATCTGCTTGGAAAGAGTTTGGAGGGATTGGTCAAAGACTTAATATCAGACTTCCTAACAACTCAGTGATTAGTCGACCCAGCTCAGCATGGGTTTACAAAAGCTAGATCCTGCCAAATGAATCTTTTGGCCTTTTAAGAGAACATCAGTAGGGAGCTAAATATTGGAAATTCAGTGGATGTGATTTATATGAACTTTGCAAAAAGCTTTTGATAAGTTACCCCCACATGGAACTTCTAAATATGATGGAGAACAGTAACCTAAACCAGAACATTTGTAATTGGGTCTCAGCATGGTTGCAGGGACGAAAACAAAGGGTTACCATAGGTGGAGTGCTTTCTGATTGGGCACCAATCACTTGCAGGGTTCCCCAGGGCTCTGTTCCGTGGCCTAGTCTTTTTAATATCTACATATCCTCCCTTAGTTTACACAACCCTAAAGTATGGTTACATAAATTTGCAGATGACTGCAGATTTGGGACAGTGGTGAATAATCAAGAAGATTCTATATCCCTTCAGAATGCTATCAATGAGACTCTGGAGTGGGCAGTAACAAATAAACTTGCCCTGAGTACAGGCAAATGTAAGGTTATGCATTTTGATAAGCATAATGCTAAAGCCTCATATATGCTTGCTAATGATATGCTAACAATCACTCATGAGGAAAGTGACCTGGGGATTAGAGTGACTGGTGATTTAAAGTTCGGGACCCATTGTAGGGCACAAGTGAGGAAAGCAAATCAGAACTTAAATTGCATATGCAGGCACATAGTTAGCAGGAATGATAAGATACTCATGCCACTCTAAGTAGCTTTGGTGAGGCCCCATTTAGAATACTGCACCCAGGTATGGTCCCCTCAGAATAGGGAACACATCAACAGGCTGGAAAGCATTCAGAGAAGATTTACAAGATCTATAAAGGGTTTAAATGATTTGCCATATGAAGTAAGACTGTCATCCTTCGATTTGTATTCCCTTTATTATAGAAGGTTTAGGGGAGATTTGTGTTTTCTATGTAATATGATGGGAGATGACAAACTTCAGGCAGAGGTTGGTATCCAGTCTAAGACTAACTGGTGCAGTAGTAGGAGACATAATAAACAACTTGTCCATTTTAATTGGAACCGTAACCTAAGGAAGAGCTGGTTTAGTCAAAGGGTGGTGGTACCTTGGAATGCGCTTCCATTAGTACTCGTGGATAGCCCGTTTATGAATAACTTCAAAGTTAACTTTGACCAACATTTCAGCAAAATAAAAACTCAATTCTAAATTTGGTGTTGAAAGCAATTATGGATGAAAGTCTGCTAGCTTGAAATTACCTATGAAACCTATGACTTGAACTGCTGGTTTTCTGGTTCTTCATCGGCTGAGATAGTTACATCAACTGGCTCTGCTTTTTGGATTATTCTCCAGATTTCTCTGGTTTACTGGACCACCACATCACAATATGAGTGAGTCAGTTTAACAATTACATTTATGTGACCTCTTACCTATACTGACCTCCTATTGTTTTCTTTCTATCAGCTATCCTTTAGTTTTGTCAGATTTTAGTTACATAGATACATAGACAGTGTCGGCAGATAAGGGCCTATGGCCCACCCAGTCTGCCCATTTGAGCTTGTAAGTTCAGTTTATGTTTTCCTAGAAGTCTGTTGCCCCTTACCCCTGACCCCCAGAATTCCTTTATGTCTATCCCATGCATTCTTAAATCCCGTGATTGTTTCAGCCCCCACCACTTCCTCTGGCAGGGTGTTCCACTTGTCCACCACTCGTTCTGTGAAGAAATTCTTCCTCATGTTTCCTCTGAATCGTCCTCCCTCCAACTTCATCCCATGCCCTCTAGTCCTGGAACATCTTTTTCGCTTAAAAATAGTGTATTCCTACACCCTGTTCCTCCCTGTGAGATACTTGTATGTCTCTATCATATCACCTCTCTCCCTCCTCTCCTCCAGGGAGTACATGTTCAGTTCCTATAACCTGTCTTCATAGGACTTGTGATGCAATCCATGCACCATCTTTGTTGCCCTCCTCTGAACCTTATCTACCCTGTCTATGTCTTTACATAGGTATTTTACTGTTGTTGTCATTTTCTGACACTAGCTCTTAGAGATTCTAATGTTCAGTTACTGTTAAACTGCTCAAAATTATGCAGGAATCTAGCTATTGCCAGTGTGTGACCCCCTTCTTTAGAAATTAAACTTTAGAGCCTGATACAGAAACATAAAACTGCAGGCCACGACTAATAATAATATCACCTAATTTATCTGTATCTTGTATGATATCTCTCCATTAGGTCTAAATACCAGAGCTTTTCTTTAGTTTTTTTATTTTTTAATCTTTTATGGACCAATTAGTGAGCATTTAACACTGGACACTGAGTACTCTGTGGTTTTGTTAGAGAACCTTTTAACCAAGATAACTAAGATACTGCTCTTGTTTTACATGGATAATCTGGCATTTAACAGAAAAGGCCATGCAGCAAGACACTTTGAACTGGATCTGAAATTTACCATCAAGCCTGGCTGCAGGCAGATTCAGCTAAGAATTCGGACTGGGTCATTTTTTGGACCTTTATTTTCCTTGCGTTCAGAGTGGCAAGGTGTAAATGACTGCAACTTCCAATTTCTGAGTCTGGTATATGGTTTTATGCTTCTGGATGACCTTTTTTGTCAACTGCAGGAGGAATTGTGAGCTGGCAGATTTGTAGAAGAGTCCTGAAGGTGGAATATAAAACACATGGCATGTATTTTACTGGAGTACAACTGGAGAACTGCTAAGGAATTCTAACAAAGAACTTAACCACATTTATTGTTTTCATTATTGTTTTATTACAGCTTTGCTGATTCTAGATAGTCACTTGAGCATTTGCAGTATTAATATACTGAGGGCTGAGGGGGAATTTCTGTAACTCAGTATACTTATTTAATGATTGTTAATCATTGAGTGTTGCCAACAGTGTTTACCTGTTTATTATCTTCCACTAATTGCTATTATCTCCTATTAATTTTCTTCATTTGAAGACACAAGTGGTTATTTTTTTCTCAGTTGGTTACCTTAAAGGTACCAGTTCATAGAAGACAATGGTAATTACAAGAAGTCAGAATAATGTTTCTATAACTGAAATACGGTATGTGGCTGCTGGAAATCTAACAAAATTGGCAGTAGGGAATGATGCTAGCAGGGTAATTGATAGGGTATCTTGTGGTAGTGCACCCAAGAAAGGGAAAAAGGTTCATGAGCCTAATGTTAAAACTGGAATTAAAAAAGGCATGATGAAGCAAAATCCAGCAAGTGTTGAAATGCATGGGGGGGGGGGGGGGGATTTTAGCTTCCAGAAAACCTTTGAAAACACAACCAAAACTCAAGCAGGCAACATTAACCGACATGTTCCCCAAAGAATCAAGTAAGGGACACAATTTGTCCCTTATAATGGATCACACAAATACTGTCTTTACCATAACTTCCACCTCCACTCCAAAATATTCTCTATTAGAGTCTGACTGATTGACTGGTTATAGCAATAACTGCTTGAGGCTAGTCAATGAGCCATTTGAGAAGAAACAATTAACATCCCAGTTACATATAACATAATGCTAACAGATGATATCTCAATAAGTAAAAGTCCCAATTTGGATAATGAACTTATTGTCTGTGACCTTAATGATTTAAATGAGTTTATTAACTACCATAAACAGTTGCCTTACCCATGTTACCTCTCATCTAAAGGGGACTTGATAGTTGCCTCTACATCTATGACAGAGAATTTTTCTAATGGCCCTAATGAAGATAAAATAAATAAGTCCAATTTAAGATCAGAATTAAAAGGATTAAAAGAAAATCTTTCCCTTAAAGAAATTTTGAATAAATTGAATGCTACCATCCAGGGATTGAAGCATTTGGATACTTCACAGAAAAGCATTGTGGCAAACCAACCACACTCCTCTTTACCTGATCAGGAGCAGAGGAGTAGCTTGCATAAAATTAAGTATACACTATCCCATTTCTCTCATGATCTAGAGACAATAAGTCACTCTATGTTAAGTAATAGATCTCCGGATAATTCATTGGTATACACCCCCTCTATTCTAAGTGAAGATATTATCAAAGTGTTAAAAAATCAATATGCAGCTGATTTAATTCTGTGTGAACAACTGATAATTAATAGAAATGAAACTGAGTCTATGAAAGAATACATTGCAATAAATGGTGCTAGATTGGACGATGTCTTGAGGATTTTAAATGAAATCCCCGAATATTCCTCTATTCTCACAGAGGAAATTGAATTGTCAAGCAGTCCAAAAGAGGAACTCAGATACAATTTCTCAACAATAATTTTCATGCTTGATGTGCATGTGTGTACTTATGAAGAGAACCATATGGGAAATAAGTTGGGAATAGGTAAGCTTGCATTACCCCCTTAAAACAATGTAAAGAAAATTGCTAAAAAAAAGGAAAAAAGAGGAAAAAATTAACAAAATGTCGAAGTTCCATCACTACAAGAAAATAAAAAAACACCCTTAAAAATAAGTTGGGAAAGAGAAATTGTGTAAAGACTTAAATGACAGATAAGGGAAAAGATGCAACTGTAACAAATATAGGTGCAATAAATATTGAGCCATTATGAAACAATGTAGAGGTTTCACTTAAACAAGGTACTGCAGAAATTAAGTCTAAAGAACATGGAATTGGAGAGTTTGAGGTACACGTCACAACAACTTTCATATATCCATTTATAAGAATGCATGGCTTTCGGAAAATTGAGGGAGAGCTCCCCATAGAATTAATAACTCATTTATTTAATGATAAATTAAAATTGAATATATTGAGAGGTGACTTGCATATTGTAAACAAAAAACATGCTCTAGTTAACAATACTTTTTTTGATAGTATTGATATTCATTTTACTACTGAAAGGGTTCTTTTCTATGTTCAGAGAAATTTATACAGCATACAGAGCCTTAATCTTAATGCTGATTTGCTAGATGGAGATGAAAGAATCTTTGACTCTACCAAGCAAATGGATGAGAAAATAGTTAATGTTGGAATAAGATAAGGGTTTCCAGAACTCTGGGAAGACCCTTCCCCAGTGACCCTGAGTCTATTCAGAGTCTATGAGAGGGCTGTGGGTTCAGTTCCCACATCTGGCACTTGGGTTAATATCCCAGTACTGATACTGTAGTGCAGCATGAGAGGGGTGCTGTACTTCTGAGGTGCCGTTTTTTGGATGAGATGTTAAACTGAGGTCCCATCTTCCTGGATTGGTGGTAGTTCAGGTGGATGTTAAAGATCCCGTGGCACTTATCGAAAAGAGTAGGGGAATTTCCCCAGTGTCCTGGCCAAATTTCCCTCATTCACTAAAAATACCACCAACAGCTTAATCTGATTCAAGGTCAGTTGGCATTCATCTGTATTCCCCTTCCCCGGGTCATGCCTGAAAATAGGCAGGATTTGTCTAGTGCACTTACCCGGTCAACAAAAACTAAATACAAATAAAATAAATAAATTCAGCTGTAAAAAGCTTTATAACAAAAGCTAGCTAGAGCTTTGTGCAACTTATTTGCAAATTGCCTAAATATTTGGCTGGGACATAACGGAATCCTTGGTGTCCATCGACATACATCCTTGAGAGGGGGTTGCCAAGTTGATATTATTTTTAAAAATGCTGAAATTGCAAGTAGAGTCTGGAATCAAGTATCCAAGCTGGACCACGTGGACCTCATGTTGATGGATTTAACTACAAAAGATGGCATACCACCTTATCTGCCTTTTCATATAAAAAAAACTCTAGGGATTCACCACCACCACAGCCTAATTTTGAAACCAGTCCCTTTGCAATACCATTTGCTAACAGGTTTATGGCAATTGATGGCTATGATCACTGACTAGATTATTCTCATCATGAAGATGCTGAAACTACTGAAATTAATCATAGCTCTGGTGTAGTTTTGGGTACCGTAACTTCAGCCTGAAGTCCAGTATCTGATTCTGGGGGATCTTCTGGTCTCTTCTTGGTCTCATGGAATTTTGCTTGAATAAGGGATACAAAATATGATAAAGAGTGGATAGATTATATCAGTGCCTTTTGTGTCATCTGTCTACAAGAGACCTGGCATTCCCAGGATGATGACATAGTTCTGAATGGGTATAGTTTGTTTCAAAAACCAGGCTATAAGACTGGCAAGATGGGTCACAGGTGAGGTGGGCTAGTAACCTATGCTAAAATTGAAGCCTTCCTTGGACATAGTAGAAGTGGTCCAGGAACTAAATTTTCTAGGTATTCTTTTCCCCCTATCTGGCTCTAAAATCCTGTTGTTTAATTGTTATATACCTCCATTTAAGAACAGAATGGCCATTGATGACAATTGGGATAAATTAACTAAGTCAATTAGAGATGCACAGATGGACATTCCTAATGCCTATCTGATCCTGGTTGGAGATTTTAACACAGAAAAGAACTCTTTGATGGGCTTAGTGATAATACCATTATTGACTATATGTATCCATGTAATGACAGGGAGAAAAGAGCTTCCACTGATTTGAAATATAATTATAATGGACACAAACTGATTAAATTGATGAATGATAATTATATTTGTCCTATTAATGGAGGAAGCACAGGAGACAGGAAGGGTGCCCCAACCTATTTCTCTGCTAAAAGATCCTCAGTTATTGATTTTATTATGTGGTAAGGCCCCCAGACCTTTTGGAAAGAATCTCAAAATAGCTAATAGATGAGAAAGTGATCACTTCCCTGTTACTTTATATAAGCAAATGCTAGATGGACAGATGAAGCAGCCCACATTTAACAATCTGCCCATTAGATATTCCAAAAAAATAGAATGGTCAGTAACTTTAGAACAAAATATTGTGAATTAAATTACTTTCTTTTTAGATGCATGGGACCACACACTATGGGATCCAATTAGAATTCACAGTAAATTACAGTTATTATTTCAGGAACTTGAGTTAAAGCTCTATAAAACTTCAACAAATCATTGCTCGTCCTAAATAATAGCAAGATGGTTTGATAATGAATGCAGAACATGGAAAAAAACACTTAAGGAAAATCTCTAGAAATGCCAAAACAAAGCATTTGCTCATGGGTCACCAAAGAAGTTAGCTTGGTTCAAGCACTTCCAGTTACCTGAAAGAATAAACACTCAGTGGATTCTGAGGAAACTCTCCTTAATGGCCATGATAAGCAATTGTGCTTCATTGCTTGAATAGTTGGAGGATTTGGATAACAATCCTTAGTACAAGACATGTGCTGTGAAAGCTTATGGGATTTTTTGAGTCTTAAAAATGTGACACCTTCTACAAATTGGAGTTGCTTCAAATTATTTTACCGTTGCTGAAGATATCAGCTCTGCCATTCAAACAGCCTAATATAATTTTCGGCTCAGTGACGATGTAATTAGGAATGTGAGGGAAATACTTCTTGCTGGGTGGAATGACTCGCACTGTCATGCCATTTGACAATCAGCCATGCATGCAGACCAGGGTCTGGGGCTTGAAGAACCTAATCTACTCTGAAAATGAAAAATTCTCACCAGGTTTCAAGAAGAAGAGGCTGAACATCATTTCACTGCCACACTAGATGACCATTATTGGCAGCAGTACTTTGAAGCCATTGATGGAGTATCAGTCAGCCTCATAGATTGCTTTGAATCAAAGGAGACCTCCTCTCATTTAACCAAGTTGGAAGATTTTCTGGTTGGAAAAGATGTGATGCATGTGAAGGATTTCTACCAGGATGATTTTAAAGATTATTCAGGGCTCCAGCTCTACATAGATATGCTATTAGATGTGGCCAGAGTCTCTGGTACCACTATGAGTGACTTTAAAGGAGTTCTTGAGTTCTTGAAGGCAGAGAAAAATGAGGGACTGTGACTAATAATTCCAGAGGTTGTGAGATTAGTGAAGCTTTTTCTGACTGTGCCTGTGTCTACTTGTTCTGCAAAGAGGTCTTTTTCGAGCCTTCATATGCTGAAGTCCTACATGCATTCCACTATGACCCAAGAAGGGATGAATGCTGTTGCTGTCCTTTCAAGCCACGCTGATATTGCCAGAACTCTCAACATGGGAGCCTGATTGATAATTTTATTTAAAAAACTTCAGTAAGAATGCATACATTTGCTTTAGTGAACAAGTAGTAATCAATCTCTTCAGTAATTTTCTTCGTTCCATCAGTAATGAAATTATTCCTTTGTCTTTGATTAATATTGTTGTATATTCATACTCTTGGTAAAAAAATACAACTGGTTCTGCGTCCGAAACCTATCTTGCTAATTCTGGTTGAATTCTTTTGGTAGATGTGTCATTGTATTGTAAAAACCTTGTGAAGAATGGGGTAGTCTAAAAATAGGATAATGGTTAGGCCAATAGTTTTGAGCCTGTGCACCCCCCAAGGAAAACCTAAACTCTACACCCATCTTAATACTGATTGTATCTTAAAGTGCTTTACAAGCAATTAGAGACTGGTAGTAAAGTCACTGTAAATGTGTGCTGTCAGTCATTTTACACATCAACAGCCACATACAGCCTTGAACAATTGTATGAACCAGTTTTAGGGGAATGGTGATGTTTGTTGGGACACTTGTACAATTCCCCTACTCTGCAGGTAGGAGGTGCTGCTGTCCATTTGAGTGGTGGACCCAGGTGGCAGTGAGCAGATGGATGGTGAAGAGGAAGGTTGTCTCTCAGGGGCTGAAGGTTTTTCAGCATCAAGACCTAAGGAACATTCTTTGAGAAATGCTACAGGTTCATGAGTGTGCTTGAAAATTATCAGTTGTCAGGAAGTCAGCTAAGGATGTTGAGGTTGATCTGTTTCTGGAGTTAGAGAGCTGCAGAAGGCAGCTCTTGGAAGTCATTGCAGCACAGGAAGACTCCTGCAAGGCCGCCAAAGTGGAACGTCCTTGAGTGGCAAAGACGAGGAAATGGAATCTGGGTGGCAATGTGAACAATGCAGCAGAGAGCATGGACATGAACGAGGCAGTACAGGATATTCAGGTATTGGGCGATGCCAGCCCTGTACAGGTAGATAACAATGTGATTCTGGATTGTGGGGAAATTGAGAGAGGGGAGTCTCAGGCACAGTTAAAGGCTACTCCTAAGGTGACGGATAGGAGTAGTACAGTACTAGTCAGTACTTTCTCTGGCCCAGAAAAGGAAAAGGGGGGGAGAACTGCATGATGTTGTGGACAGGTCTCCTGCAGACCAAAATCCTGTATGTCTGGGTACAGACTCAGAAGGGACAACTAATCTACCAATTTTGGCTCAAGGTACTTTTGGTTTACAGACAGTTCATGATTCAGACAATGAAGGTGATGAATTTATTACGGTGTCTTCAGAAACTGAAACTGTAATGTGTTATTCTTTTCACATATAAACTTATCTGCTTTGGGTGTGACCATCTCTAATGCCTTGGAACAGGAAGGATGGGTGAGGAGCCCACAGAAGAACAAGCTGTGGATATCTCTGGGTCCTGTCCCGGCCAGTAAATTGGACTAACCAGTGGGTGATCCTGGAGGGGAGAGTCCCCTTCACATGATGGCTGAGTTAGAATTAACTCAAAATCCTCCTCGTCATTTGCCTGGGGGAAAGGTCTGTGGTGCTCCTATGTTCCCTAATTTGACTTATGTTGCCCATGTGGCAAGCAATACTGCTGATAATACCCCTACTAATGAGCCTGTTTCTATATCTGGTGTACCTGCACATGGTGCCCCCCCCCCACACAGATCATCAACTTCCTGGAAGGAATGCTGGCCCAGAAGCCTCGGGTAAGGATCCCCCCTTCCCGTACACATACTGGGTTGTTCCATACCCTGCCTGCTCCAGCTAAAAGAAAGAATACTGTCCTCATAAAGTATAGGGGGTGTCTGGAGGTTTTTCTGACCATATTTATGTGGGTAAAAACTTGGTAAAGCAGAGTCTGCAGTTCCAGGGTAGTGAAGTCTATGAGCTGATTCATACTGCTGGGGATACCAATTTTGATTTAAGTTTTAAAACAGCTGATTTCTTGGAGAACTTTTGGATCAGGTACCGCAAGTGAGATACACTCCCCTGTGGTCTCCGTTTATTGTAATTCCCTTAAGTAAGCCTGGCTTCAAAATAATTACTGTCCTGTTCAAAAACCAGGGAGTTTGTATTAATGATATCTTGCATTGGTTAAGGTCAAAATTCACCCTGTGGGCAGTCCGCACCCTATTATTGATGCAGAATTTCTCTGGACTGAGGGTTGGTGGATTAAGGTTCGCTTAACCACTATGAATGGTACTATCCAACACTTACCTAGCTGTTTCCATCTCGGCTAGAATAGAGGTTTCATCTTCTATCGAGGGCAACCTAAGCCTTGTTTCCAATGTGGGGCTTGGATGTATTTGAGCAGCACTTGTGACAAGCTCAAATGATCCTTATGTGGGAGTATTGTGCCAATGGAAACATAGAAGTTGACACCAGATAAGGACCGCAAGGCCCATCCAGTCTTCCCATTTCTTTTTCTACCTTATGAATGTGCCATCGGCCTTTGCTCTGTCAATGGCCTATCTATTCATACAGAACAACCCATAGTCCCATCTGCTGGGGTTCCCCACATGCTTACGCCTGAGAAAGCTATGCCTCCCCCACCCCCCCCAACAGCAGAATCGGGCACTACCCAGAAAAAGCACCAGAAATAAATCGACGAAGGAGCCACCACCAGGGAAGATGGTGAGAAAAGGCTCCCTCCCTCCCTACTGAGAACAGTTTCTCAGCTTTAGAGAAATGCAAAGCCTGGGGAGACAGTGATGAGGAGTCTGATGCCTCCTCAGTTACTTCTCCTGTGGCTACAGACATGGATATGTCATCTGCAGACTCTCATCTATTAAGCAAAAAAAGTTTGGATCAAGAAGTCTATGAAGGATTTGACATGAAGGGGGTTTGTGCAGGTGATATGGGTCATTCATGTCTTTTTTTCTATCCCATCCCTAAATGCTAGTAGCATTAAAAATCCCACACGACGTCTGATCGCTTTTGCAATATTACGAGACTTTAAGTGGCATGTTTATTTCATTCAGAATACCTATTACATACTTTATATGACATTTCTAAAGCCTCAGAGGAATGGTTTGGAAGGTCCTCATTTTGGTCCTTAAGGGAGGACCCATGTTCAGGGGACGGTATTTTGTTTAATGTAATAGGTATTGTTGTTAATCGGTTGTTGGATCTGATCCCTGGTTGAGTTCTGTTGCTTGATGTTTATTATCAATTCCAGGAATATTGGCTCATAACACTTTATGCACCACAGACTAAAACCTCTTACATTGAGGTGCTTCGTATTATTCAACCTTTTCTGTTTACCACTAAAACAGTGGTGTTTGGTATGGATTTTAATTCTATTTTGGTATTACGAGATAAGATGGGGGTGACCCAGAAATTACATACTGATTCTGACTTTCTGAATAAATTAATTACCGGTGCGTCTCTTAAGGATGGTACTGAGGGGGAAATATGACTTCCAGACCTTACCTTTTATGAAGGAGTACTTTCCGCGAGGATTGATTATTTTTTTGTTTCACAATGGGTGTTGTGTTCTGGGTTTAAGGTGCTACCTTGTGAAACTTCTGACCATGGCATATTGTTGTTATCAATGGGAGAATTATTCAATAAACCCGATACTCATCATATGTGGCATTTAAATATCTCCCTTTTGGAGAATCAAGAGATTTGGATGGTGGTCCAGGAACATTTTGTGGCCAGACAATCTGTGTTTTTCTTATATGATGATTTAGTTCAGTGGTGGGTGGACACTACATTTGATTTGAAATCTCTGTTCCAGATGTGGGGTAAGTATCAGCACACATCATGATATCTTTAACTTCAGCGTCATTTACAGACCTTGACTTTGAGGTCCTTTGATACGAGTTTTGATTGTTGGGACCAAATTTCACTGATTAAAACAGAATTGTGTGCAGTCCAGTATGATCAGGCTGCCTCTCTGGCTGCAGAACAAAAATATGGTACAGCCTCACATCCAGTGCAAGATGATAGTAAACCTATGTCATAAGTTACCCAAAAGGGCAGTGTAAGGGGGGATTGTTAAATTTTTGAATCTCAAATTGAGTCAGTTCTTAATGAATAATAACATTGCTGGAAACAATAATTAATTCAGTGGGAAGAATGATTCATAAGGACCATACATCATAGTAGA
Source organism: Neoceratodus forsteri (assembly GCA_016271365.2). Taxonomy (NCBI): domain Eukaryota; kingdom Metazoa; phylum Chordata; order Ceratodontiformes; family Ceratodontidae; genus Neoceratodus; species Neoceratodus forsteri. Next base: position 623,913,990 of record CM057458.1, on the reverse strand, counting down.
ATTGTAACTGGTGTAATTACTGTAGTTACCTGAGGAAAAAAAGTGAATCACATGGCCTCTGGATTTTGCCACTGGTGGTTTTCCTCTACATAGTGCACACATCCACAAAATATACTGTTTGCAGTTTGCTGAAAACAGTGTCTACAGGTACTGTAAGTCATATAATATTGAATGCTGCAGCTGCCTGGATGACATTAGGTGAAAACAAAGGATGGATACTTGGTGATCGATTTTGCATCAGGGGGCCACTTGCAGCAAAGCTTGTGCACTAGACAGCCTGCACTGTATTTTGGCACAACAGCAGTCCTGGTGTCAAAGTCTTCAGAATTGCCACAAGCCATGCCATGCATCAAACAGATGGTGCATGGGATGTGAATGATGAAGGGAGCTGTCATCCCCCAGTGAGTGTAAAGCCAGCACACAGACATGCCACTGATGCCTCTGGTATGCAGAGAACAAAACTGGCAGGTGTGCACCAGTAAGTGGCAGCTGAAGCTTGGGACAGTAAGCCACCCAGCACTGGGTACTGGCTGAGAGGGCGTACCATAGTGGAGGTGACTATTCTAGGGTAGAGCAGCATGTCAGCATCACAGTATGCCCCTGTGGGTGCTGCCTGCATGTTCTGGGACCAGGGCTACATTAGTAGAACTGTACCAGGCTCTACAAGTGTTGTGCAGTGTCTTGATGTGCTGGCAAGGTGGTGTGAAGTTATAGAAGTGGTATGTCCCCCAGAGACATGTGTCCACCCGCCATAAATGGCTAAGGTGGCCCATGGCCACAATAACAGCCCCCACATAAAACACACAAATACACATAGGTCACATACACAGTACACCCTTACCCACCAATCACAGTAATAGGGACACAAGGTAGACATTGCTTCCTGTGACATTGCCAACAGATGGGGAGGCCAGGGAGGTCTGGCAGGACCACCCATTTGGGAAGCCTGACAATGCTGCTGCCCTGTGTGAGCATGCACAAAGCAGTATACATGTCCATATGTTTGATTTTGTCCCATTTTGTCATGAGTCTGTGGTGGCTCAGTCTGCACTGCCCAACTGGCAGATAACAAAGGACATGGGGGCTACCAAACAGTGAGGTACAGACACAACAGCAGGAGTTGTCTCTAATCCTGTCCACAGGAGCAGGTGCCAAGGCAAAGGCACTGGCAGGATACACATCAGTGCTGAGAGGGAGTGATCCATAGCACTCAGGTGAGGGGCATTGCACAGTGGACATGCCACACAGGAACGGGGAGGACTCTGCAGAGCTATTCCCTTGCCAAGGTTGAGTGCCACACATGGGCGTCAGCACGGCCACACCATGTTCCCTGAGAGTATATGGACCAGTGGTGCCACTGGTGGACATGCAGGCAGATGTCCCTCCAACTGTGTTTGGAACACTGTCAACAAGTATGCACATGGCGCCGCAGCCCCCACACTTCACAGTCATAACAATAAGATGGTGTCCTTCCAGATACCTCAGACATACCGCACTGTGTGATTTACACCACAGTATCTGCACTGAAGTCCAGTGCCTTTGACCACTGTGCACAGTGCCAAGGCTTTCAGAGCTGTGTGGGAATGAATGTAGGGTCCCACCAGTGTCCCTGGTCAGGACAGCAATGCAGCATGCCAAGGCTGAACTCTGCTGTTGGCCATGGGATGCTTTGAGGGTTGTCTGGAGTGTATATATGACTGGGACGGGGTGGGCAATGTACAACAAAACACCACACTGTGCCTGCTATCATGATCTCTTGCTGTGGAGTATTTCATATAGTGGTACTGAATGGGCAGTGACACGTGTTGACTATGGATATAGCAGTAGATGCCAGACTGGTGTCCTGTTGCTGCTGTATATGGTGACTTGATCCCTTCCCAATGCTTCCACCCCACAGGGCAAGCATTGTCCACATGCATAACATCCTGGCTGCAACAAGCACTGCCATCCCAAGGCCTCTAATGCCAGACATCAACACCAGTGCAGGACCCATCACAGCTGCAGTATGTGCCATGGCCACACCACAAGCACATGCTCAGGTGCTGCCAACACTGTGCCCTCTGGTGCCCTACTTGCCCTCACAGAGGGCATGCATCTCTGAAGCAATACACCTGCTGGCCATCCACCAGTGCTCCAGCCATCCTTGACACCCCCACTCAATCACTCCAAATAACTCATGCCCAAAACTCATCCCTGCCCTGCACAAACTTGCTCACTCCAGGATCCCACAACCACTGCTAACTCTACTAGCCACTGACTGGGGTATGGCTCGCCTTTGGTTGCACATCTCCTCAGCCTGCACTCTGGTGGGGAGTTCTGCCTGCATGGAATGCCATCTCCACTGCTGGAAGGCTACTTATGGTATCACATAATAATAGTGATGTTAATATAGCGAACACAATTGGGTGAACAGCAAAAGGTGACTCCAACAATAGCTGCTGGCACTTATGAGCAATGGGAAGGAAATGGTGACTACAAGTGGCTACTTACCCCACTATTGAGGTGCTTGAAGTAGTAATCCTAGAGATGGGGGGGGTAGGGGCACAGTCCCCTGTGGGGGATGCAGGGGCAGAGCCCCCCACATGTGAACATGTAAACAGCTGTGCAGATCTAAGTGTTGAAAGGCAGGGGAGTTTCTCACAGCTGGAAGTTGCCATTTTTGTATTGTGCTGTAATGTGGATGTGCTCATATTTGTGTTGCTATTTAAACTTCACTGTTTTGATGTTTGCTGAAATTGCATCGCAGCATTCACGTGAAACTGGTACATACCCTGCCCACTATCCTTTTCCTATCACTGTGTCACCCACAACATGCCTTGATCCAGAAGACAGTGGAGGTAGCAGGACTCAGCTATATGTGCATGGATTGCAGTGGCTGCAGTATAGTGGTATCCATGTCACTAGGTCTGTCTGGTCCCTGACAGCATCTGTTTTCCCATAAGGTGGCCCTCATTCACTGCTACTCTCATGACCATGTTATCACCACAGCAATGGTGCTTAGCATGCTTGTCAGGCTCTCTTGCTGTCCATCAGCTCTGGATGGCTGCAGCACACAGGGCGTTAGACCAGATATGGTTAGAGAAACCAGCAGCAGTATCTGCATCCATGGTGGGACTTAGAAAATCCCAACTAAGGGGATGCTGCAGTGTTGTGTGCACAATCCCATTCCACCATGGCATCCCCCCATTTCAGGTGCAGGACTGGGACAGGGCCTGCTCAGCACAAGGGCATTCAGTTTTGACACAGCCTGAGTTAGAAAATCAGGAAAGCCACATGTTTTTATGCAAGGTGTCCCATGCATCAATTCTGTTTGATGCAGGCACCTTGGGGTCAATTCTAAGATGAATGGCATAAAGTGCACGTGGTTGCGATTTACACCATTCATCCCTACACCATTGACCCTATGCCACATTCCAAGAGCAGCAGGGTCCCCACACTTGTGACATGTGGGATATGCCATGAGTGGGCTACTGCCACATGCATGGCATATCACAGCTGCATATTGCAATTTGCAGCAGGTGACAGGTGGCCTCCCAAAGCCCCCCCCAGCCTCGGACCACTTTGGCACACACCAGGGGGCATGAGGGGGCAGGACTCATGGTCAGATGTCTGGGGGGTGCACCAGAAATGGACCCCCGGGGGTCTAAGATGATCAAGGAGTTGGGGGCAAGGGTGTGCTTGAGGGGGCTAGGGGGACATCATGGCACTATTGCTGTGGTGCTGCATGGTAGCATCCAAAGGTGCCAGCTGTCGGATGCCACTTAGGACAGCTCAGAACTGTCACAATTCTGGTACACAACTGTGCATCTTGGAATTGCAACTGTGGGTTACAACAGCCACCCTCCTAGAATTGGGCTAAGTTGCTGTTGTAACCTACACTTGCACCAGGCATTGTGGGCTGTGGCGTAGTGGGTGGCATAACCCATGAATGTCATAGCCCGCAGCTGCCATGACACATCTCGCAACTTGGAATAGGGGTGGGTGTATTGCCTGGCATAAATAGCAAGATACACCATGGAATTTGGCGTATCTTGCATTACGCCAGCATATCCCCTCCTGGAATCGGGCCCCTTGCGTCAGTTTTAGGACTTTGAAAATCAAGCCTTTTTTCCATATAGGATTTCCTATGTTCCTACATTGCTTATTTGCTACTGTTCAGTTCTTAGCTGTCCTGTTTAGACTGCAGAATATCAGCTCTCCTAGACAACAAGAGTTCTGTGCTGAAAAATATGATTGTCCTGTGAAGGCTTAGGCTTAGGATTAGTAAAGCTCATAATGCTTGGAAGTAATACACTACTGAATAATAATATCGTCTGCATCACTGTTTTCATCAGACTTCATTAAGCTAGCATTATTTTCTGCTTGCTTTCATATAGCAACTGTAAACTGAAAAATAAGCAAAGAATCAATAGGCACACATACCACCTGTAGTATAGGTAGAACAGATTTATCGAAATTAAAAGAAAATGTACCTGCAAACATCATAACATCACTTGCAATATGACATTTCTTCATTTTTCCAAATATTACCATGGCCAGATATGTTATACCATTTATAAAAAAAAATGGTTGCATACACAGCATATTCATATTGTTTTATTTTGTCTTTCCAATTCATAAAATGATTTATTTTATTTTTCATAGCCTTGCAGTTTACCAATGAAAGAGTAATCTTGAAAGAAAAACATTTACAAATTTGACACATACCCTGTTTATTTTCTCTAAAAGTTGCACACCATAAAGCAGGTAGTTTTACCTTCTTCAGATAGTATTATACAAAAATATTCATATGCAAGTAATAAAGTTTTTAAACATCCAATATTTTACCTAAAGCAAAAACCACACCATTTTTTTTATCTAGACAAATACACCTTGTGCTTTAACAAACCCAGGGTATCATGTGCTCATATACTCTTTACAAGGATTTGAGTGAACATGTTACTGTGTCATTCATTATTCACTTAGAATATGAAGAAAGGTATCTGGTGCAGAACTTGCCTACTTTTGTGTTTTCATTTTAGCATTTTTACTTCTGGTAGAAGTTAAGGCAAGTACAATCAAAGTTACAAAAAGCTCAATATCTATTGCTAACATGTGCAGCATTCAGATTTTGTGAGTGATGTTTTTTCCCTTGATAAAATTAATACAAACACAGAATAGTAAAGGTGCCACATTTGTTACAAGCTGTGTAGTTTCATGTGTCAAGTATTTTATTGTTAGAGGGTTCAGAGATAACATAAACATGTATACTACACAGAATGGAAACAATACATCTTCTACTATACCTAGAGTGATACATTCCATCTATTATTTTATGCCATTCTGTTTCTTTGTAGCATCTTTAATGAAAATGGAGCTTTTCATGGCCAAATTTATTATTCTTTGCCAAAGAAAATCAAAATGTTACTCTAATAAAAATATTCAGTATAAAACGTCATGAATATTTATTTTTCACATCCATATATTCCCTGCCATTTCAGCAACTGTAATAGAAAAATGACATAATATATTGTATACATATTATAGTCATCCATTATTTCTTCTTGCAGTGAACATTTATAGCATAGTTTACATTGTCTAATTTTAACCTGCTTAACAGCTTCAGCAAATGAATGATACTGCACCTTAAAGAAAGCATGAATCCTTGTTTAAATATGGGTGCTTCCATTTTAACTGTTTTGTTTCTGTTGCTGTATGACTCTTAGTTGATGTAACTATTCTATGTATTTATCCAAGGTTTATTACAATAATTAGTAATATATTTTGTTGAGGAAAACTGTTTCTAGAGGTGGGTTAATTCCAGCACTGTTTTGCAGTCCAGTACCAGTACAGGTTGTATGGGGTTTGTCCATATTTCAACCACACCAGAACTATAAATTAAATGAACAGAGATATTTGTATTTAGAAAAGAACAATAAAAACCCTATATTGCAAATGTTTCTAGCATGCACACCAGGAGGTTCAATTCAGGGGCCCTCCACTTTCAATACCATGCATTTCTTGAACTTAGTGCCCAGCACATGCCATGGGTTATCTTATGTTATCAGTGCCACTCTTTTCCCCTCAAAGTAAACAGTAAATATAGTCATTGACCAGAAAACTATGCAACATGTTTCTTCTTCTTAGTTCATTTTTGAATGTCTTGTTTATAAGTCTGTCTTGCCAGTTATGTATGGTACAAGTTAAAGAATGTAAAGAAGTAACCTCAACACCTCATAGCCAATTTGTATTAATACATTTTATCTATCAAGTAATTAAAACCATGTTAACTATTGGTATGACTCTGAGCATAATGATCAATCATGCTGCTATTTTAGAAAATAACTGTCTGACCATGTAGAAATGTTGGTACACATCATACTAGACTACATTTAATATGTCACTCTGTAAACTATATTTTTGTTACATGTTTTATTTACCCCTTTTATCATATTTTTTGGTCATTTCCATTCTATGCACCATCCCTACACAGTGGCTGATGGAAAGCAAATGCTAAGACTGGAGGTGTTACAGGATCCCACAGCCATTGCCTCATTGCACTCCCAAGTCAGCAGCTCACATTCAGCTTGAATGGTATTTTGTTTCTCTATATTGTGGTTTTCTTCTTTAGTGATAAACTCTACAGACTATTATAATCTACAAATATTAATCAATTTGTAGAAACTGGCTATTTTATTATGGGTTATAATCCTTTCATTGTTTCTAGTGCCAGAATCCAATGTTATTGTTATTACTACCAACAATTTGATGTGTCACTGAACTGTTGCATAAAGTGCTTGTTTGTAGGATTAATGCATCAGCCAGATGTGTATTTTTATTCAGCTATACAGTGCAAGGATAACAGAAAGAGAGATTCAATGTATCTAGGCCATGCTATAAAAAATTCATAATACTGTAATAAATATTTTATTTACTGTACTTTTCTCATTCTAAATGTTCTTTCTTCTAGACTGGTTGTAAGACCACGTTACTGTAGGTCAGGTACTGGTGCCATTTAAAATTTTGCCAGAGCAAGCAGTATTTCAAATATTTAAATTTTTTTGAATATATATATATATGTATTGTTATGACAACTCTTAATTGGGACTATTTCAACTGCATTATATGATGACTATATTTTTTAATTATATGGCTATAATTTGCTATGCAACTTAGGAGACTGCCATAATACAAATAAAAATGGAATACATTGGTGCTGATTTGTCACATGTTTTAATTACCAACCTGGTTAGATGACAGACTGGGATAAATGGTGCAAGGTCTGCATCAAAAGACCTATGACTAGAGACAAAAGGACTTCAACATGCACACCATGGAAGAAAGGGTGGAAAGGTGAGATAAGACAGAGACCTTTAAATACCTCACTGGGTAAATAGATTACAGGATGGAAGTATTTTTTTCTAAAAGAAAAAAACGTGCTTAAGAACAAGGGGATATGCTATGAAGCTGAAAGGGGTTAGATTCTGGAGAGATGTAACTACTTCTTTGAAGAAAGAATTGTAGATTCCGGGAACAGTTTTCTAGCAGAAATGGTGGAGGCAAAAATTGTGGTGTGGTTCAAGAATGCATGGGATAGGCACAAGAGAATCATAGGGTCAAGAAAGGGGGGAGAGAAAGAGCTGTAGATGAAGTAGAGTCTATGGTGAGAATGTAGGTAGAGAAAAATGGGCAGACTTGGTGGGCCAAACAGCCATTTTCTACCACCAGGTTATGTTTCTATATAATCTGTGTGCTACTAAATACAAGTAACAACAAGTAAAATATTTATATCCTTGCTATACATTCTTCAGAAGCATGATTCGAGCATTACACCATTTTCTCTATTCTGTTGTAAAATGGTAATGTAAATATACTATAAAGTGCTATCTATTTCATAACTCAGATGTTTAATTGAAAATAACGTTTTATCATTTAATGTCATGTCTTCATTTTCTCTGATTATTAAATATATAATTGTATTTTCTGCCTTGCACATTTGTAAAAGGTCAACTAGATTTGTAAACTTTTTTTAGATTTTTATATTTTCAAAGGCATATAAGTCATCTTTTTCAAATGTAAAAAAAACCAAACTCTGAAGAACATTATGATATATGGTACATTGTTAGGGTTGGAGACTATCAATCTCCTTTTGATCCAGACATGTAAAATATCTGTGATGGAATGAAAAGTGGCATTGTAAATTGACTTTCCACTGAGTAATTATAAGACTTATTAACTTATTCTTGCCTGCAAGTGGTATCAAATGATGGGATTGCTATACAAGTCAGTAGAAAAGTATTATAATACCACCTAAATGGGAATTAGTGTGCAGTTTCTCTTCTTTTTACCTGATGGAAACTTTGCTTTACATTTTTTAACAAATCATAAAATGTGTTACAAAAATGATGAAAGCTGATTGGCTGAGGGATATCTTTGACTATGCAGATATAATACAACAGCATGAATAATTATCTGGCAGGCTATTGACAATACAATTAATACTTTTTGGTTGCTTCACTTATCCCTGATTGCCATGATGAAATCACAATCATTACCTCCTCCTTTACTCACTAGAAGTTTTCAACTAGGCCCTAAAAATAAGACTTCCTTAAAAAAAATCAATTTTCTTTCCCATTGTAATTCCCTCCTTACCCACATACACAAATGTAAAAACAACTCTCACCATTCTTATTTATGTTGCTTCTTAGCATCCCCTGAAAAATCCCCATTTAGCTTCTCAAATCTTTGCTGATTAACCTGCCACAGATAGAGTTAAGGTCATGTTTCCATATCACAGAGGTGTGTGTGTGTGTGTGTGTGTGGGTGTGTGTATGTGCATGCACGCGTGCGTGTTTGTGTGTTTAGGCAGTAACATTTTGTCAGTGTAACTGAGCATAATTTTCAATTCCTGTACCCCATACAAAACATTCTATCTAATAAAAGGGTGTAATGATGAGAAAAAAAAAGATACAGGATTGTGAAGTGAGGAAATAGTGTGATATAAAAAAAGGAGAAAAGATAGTGTAATATCAGTAAATGAAGTTGGAGTGTGGAGAACTGTGAAGTTAAAGGCTAATTGAAAAAATATATATTTCACATGGTATACCATTTGAAATTGGGGTGGCATGCCAAATGCTAGAATGTTTTGGGACTATTTGAGGATGAATGAAACTTTTTCAATAAATTATTAAAAATATATTTTTTTAACTTAGTATGCTTTATATATCCAACACCCCCCTTCAGCCTCCATGACCATATACAGACCCCCCGGTGTCCTGCACCTCAGTGCCTCCTGAATTGCCCTCCCCAGGGTGGATCCCCTGGAGCTACGGCCCTCTTTAACTCTGGGGTGCCAGGTAATGGATGCGGTGGGGACCTAAGGCTGCCATGGGTGGGAGGCATCATTCACGCATCAGAGGACTTAGTCTTTTTGTTATTGCTAGTGGTGTGTGGGGCAAATGGAAGCAGCAAAACACCCATGTCATGCATCTAACCCTGTCCCCCCAGTGAATCACTAGCTGGTGCTCCGGTAACAGTGTATCCCATGGTCACCTGGGAATACTGAACCTGAGTCACATTACCCCTTCCCCCTCTCAGGAGTGGAGAACATGCAATGGCCACTCAATCCACACCCACTCTGGCTGCCCTCGAACATCCTGAGTTCATTCCTGAACCTGGGGTGCCCGCATTGCAGCAGTAAATCTTTCTCTTGTGCCAGCAGTTGGCCTAAAAGTAACATATTTATTTTAGTGTATTTATTCCCCTCCCACAAAAAAATATAAATTCTTGAGCCCATTTTATAATCACAATAAGACACCCCAGGGTGTGGATTGCTGCAGGATAATAGTGTTTTCTTTGATGGTTGATGACATGTGCAATGCTCACATCACAAGGTCTCCAAGGCATGCCATCCCACAACATGTCTTGTTTTAATTCCACATGCATAGCCTGGATTTAGTTTAGTGAAACAAAAGATACAAATGTAGAACAGTGAGATTTGATGAGAGACAAAGAGAACAGTGTTGATCTTCACTAGAAGAGGGATTTACATCACTGAAAAAATAGTTTTCTAGTGGTGTGTTTCAACAGGAAACAAACTGCTGGCACTATTTGCAAAACCTAATGCTCAAACGGCATATAAGAAAAGTCCATCTTTCCATGGCAAATGCAGGGGAGGGATTGAAAGAATAAATTGAACTATGTTTCAGTCCTACAATACACACCAATAAAAGACCACAAAACTCACCATAATATCTAAAATGACAAGAAAGTCACATCAGATCTTTATTTATAGTCTGGAAGGCATTCACCTTTGCTTAAGGAACCAAAATTCGGAAATGATTTGGTAAAGTATATACAATATGTGGCAAAATCATGTTTCTCGAAGACATTTGAAACTCTCCCTTTTCATGTTCCAAACTGGATTCCTTATTAGTTTTCTAAGTGCTTGATGCACAATAATATTCAAATACAGTGTTTAAATCCAGTTGACCTTTTATTTAGGGTTATTAGTGAAATCTTAAAATAAAGTGCTAAATAATATCTTTCTTGCAAGTGCATCCTGTCAATGCACCCACATTTTGTGGGACACTGATGTGTACAAATATTTGTACTGATATCCTTTTGCAAGCCTGCATAATTTGACAGATAAATTTAATTGAACAATTCCACAACTACATTGTTGCTGAAATGCAGTGTTACAGTTTGAGCAGTAGTAAAAGGTCTGTACAAGGTAAAAACAATAATCACCCACATTAAAATCAAGGTTTCTCTTACTTTAAAACCAACTCCATGCACTGTGTTATGTTGTCGGCAGACATAGGTCTATAACATATGCTGTTTTTCAGTAGAAAATATATCCCAGGACTTGGTTGGCATCTAAATCACAAAAAATATTTTTTTGTGGAACTGGTGTATTTGATTATGGTATCTTTAAATGACTGTAGGCCATTACATACAGTACTGTAAATGTTTATTTATGTCTTTGGAACTTTTCTCCATATTTTAACAGAATTAATAAATATGTTGATGATCAGAATACTCATTCATTTGCTTTCATACAACTTCTACAACAGGGCAAATAAAAAAATGTATTTGAGCAGCTTCCTAAGAAACTGTTTAACAGCTTTTTTAATGGCAACAGATGAACTAATTGTAATCAGTGGTTGACTTTCTTGAAGTAGCCGAAAAGAAATATAGCAGCAACTGCTAAAAAAAACAAAAAAATAAAAAAGGGCATGTTCTATAAAATAGGAGTTGTTCCTAGAAAGTCATTATATGATATACCAATTAAATTCAAGCTTTCTATAATATTAACCATGCTGGAATCATATCCAGTTTTGTAAGTCCTCTTTTAACATACCATCTCACAAAAAAGATGCTTTACTTATTTTGCATGGCTAAAATGCTTTTGTTTTTTCTCCTATTCCTTATATTTTTCTATTTGTAAACTATTTTCTACATTTTACTACATGTAAATAGTGTGTAAAATGTATTATATATTGTTATGTGCAGAACGAGAAGTAAAAAAATCAATGCTTTCTAATTAGCAAAATAAAACAATAGCTTATGACTACAGTTTTTGAGGTAGAATGGGTCCTGCAATATTATTTATTGTGAATAGAATTTTTCATTAAGGGCTTATGTTCCTACACGTCTTTAATTTTTATCATACAGTTTATAATTATCTTTCATTCATGCTTGATCATTAGGAAGACACATTTATTATTCATTCATATGGTGTTTTGATAGTTCATATCTAGTGCCTTTCAAAAACTACTTGTTAGTTCAAAAAGTTAGAGGCATGTGATAGAAGTATGACATAATGCTTAGATTTAATGTGGATTTTTTATTTCTTGAGAGGCTTTACACTTGGTTAAAGTATATATGCAAGTCACAGCTAGTAAAGTAACTGAATGATACAGATTCATATGTTTTCCTACCGTAATGTAAACCTGTATCTGAGCTTCATGGGAAGGCCCTAATGATAAAAATAATAATACCATACTGACTAGTAAAGTCAAACTGAAGTCCCTGTCCCAGCCCAATACATGACATTTCACTTTAATAGAAAATGTAGAACAAAAAGGGCAAGTCTGGCAACTAAGTGTGTACAAGTGAAAAACTGACCTCCAAGCTAGGTCATGATAAAAACAAAATTTATTTCAAACAGGTAAAACACACAGCAAGGGAGTTTGCTGTGTGTTTTACCTGTTTGAAATAAATTTAGTTTTTATCGTGACCTACTGTAGTTTGGAGGTAAGTTTTTCACTCATACACACTGGGTTGCCAGATTTGCCCTTTTTGTTCTGCTTCTACTTTTGTGTCAGATAACCAGTGGTTTTTAAAAGTAGCTGCCTTTCTTCTGCATTAGTAGAAAATGTGTATGCATTTAAGGTGCTGTTTATAAGGATCTGTAGGCTGTGTGGATATTTCAAAACAGAACAACTTATGCACTTATTAAGTAACCAAAAGAACATAAAAGTCATTCTTTGCAATTAAATGTGGAATTCAGTAGGGCACATCTAGAAACCAACTACTTGTACTTACCATTTAAGATGAAAAATTTGGATCTTCAGAATCTTTATTTGAAGATGGATGGATGCCAGGCACAAATTATTTCTCCAAACTTTTTTGAACTATGGAGGACTGAGTGCTATTTGTCATGACTGTGTCACCCCGTAAGTTGCTCTGCACTTCAGGCTATGTGCTCTAATTTGAATGCTTGTGTTTAAAATGAATGCTGATATTTATACTTTTTGTGCACTTACAGATATTAAAAGCAGCACTTTTTTAACCAACAGAGACCACCATCATATGTAGACATTCTCTGTACTTGCAAATGTGATTCCAATTAATCAGAAATGAATAAGTATTTTGCCTAATGCTTTATGAATGTTGAATTTATTGTTATTTTTCAACTAAAATTACAACATAAACATTGCAAGAAAATGAGTTTTTGAGTAGTTAAGGTATTAAACAGAATCCATTAATAAATGAATCATGCTATTCCACGTTCCTAATACTATTCTGAAAAATATTTGGTTGAAAAAAGACTAAAATGATCTCCTAATATGAATATACAGTAGCTAGACAAACACACATTGCTATATGACTATATTCAGATTGTCATTCTTCATTTTAATTAGATCCCTTTTATAGAAAAAGGATATTGAATTGCTTTGTTTCCGAGGAAAATTGGGAATGAACTCATCAGAATGAAGTAAAAAAAAAGTTATCACATCCAGAGGTCTGCCATGTTATCAGTTATTATACTGGCCCACTCTCACATCAACATAACTAAATGTGTGCATCTGCTCTCAACTACTATCTGCTGTGGCAGTTTTAGTTCCATATGAAAACTGTCTCCTGTCTTCAAACAGGCTCCAAATAAAGAACAGAGTAGAGAGTGAAAATGTATAGCTATTCATAGAAATCCTGTGTCCTACAAATATGTGAATATTAAAAAAAGTCTTAATCTATTACATGCATTCTTCATTTCCTCTAGTTTCATTTTTTGTCTGTCCATTATTTGCTTTCAAATTGGTTTTCCACTCACACATGATATGCACTAATTTTACCAAATCACTTTTCACAAACATGAGCAAAACATTAATTTATGTCTCATATACTGGTGCTAAAAAACAGAAACACAACATCCATTATAGGCCAACATTGGTCAATTAAATAAGCCACCCCACCCTACTAAAAACAAACTGTGGAACACTGAGAAGTCCCTTTGTTTCAATCTCCATTGCATTATTTACTTTTGATGAAAAAAGAAAATCTGCTATGTTACATAGTTTGTATTATTAAAATAAACAACTTTATGAAGTTGTAACATTTGCCATACTTAACATGAAATCTCTCACACTATGGAAGTTCAGACATTTTGCCAATGATAGCATCAAAGACTGAATGGAAGATTTATTATATGCTTGAGAAAGCAGGAACTAATACTGCCTAAACTCATGTGCAATGTGTTTTGGGTGCTGCAGAATTCTTAGGTCTCTTAGCACTCATAAAGTCTGACTACATCTCATTTTTTCAGCTGTAGGCAGAGCTTGCCGATGTTTTGCATTCAGCTCCTCAAGAATGGCTGACCATGGCATGCTTCCATTGGACTTTTGAAAATATCCTTCCAAATGTCCAACAGAGCTTGGAACACTTCACCATGGTTGGCCGCTACGGAGTAACAGCCACACTATTTTGGCTGTTACTTCTGCATTCCGGGACAAGAACTGCGCATGATAAACTTGCACACATACAGTATATAGTTCTGCCACTGCCACCACCTTGGGAATGGCAGAATGCCATTCACCACAACTATGCATGTGAGAATGCCACGCATGTGCAGTTGCATCACCGCTGTCATCTTGGAGATGGCACTAGGCAGTACTTGCTCTCTGGAGCTTTAAAAGCTCACCACAGCAGTATTGGCTCTGGCTAGAGTTTGTTAATGTATGCCAGTATATTATCTATTTACTAAGTCATGTTTTCTCCTGCACTTTTAAATCCTAATTCTATGAACTAATTCTCTTCTAAAAACAGGTAGCACTCCATTGCACATTCTGATTGGTCAGGAAGATTCAGAATGGAAAACATGATCTAGGTACAAGGCCTAAACATTTTTTTATATTACAGTTTTTAACTGTTAGAATTAGAAAACATACATATGAAACTGACTTTTTCATATTTATTTTTAAAATCATTTTAGAACTACATTCTCCCCACTGTTATATGTGGGAAAGCACTATGTTAATAGCAATGCTATCTAAATGTGTGTGAGATGCTGCAATAATAGAATACTATAATATTGTGGTCTAGTCAGATCTGACCCTCTAGAGGTAAAAGACAGATCATAATAAAAGTTAAAGGAAGATCTGCATTTAACCTGTAAATCTGTATATTTTGCTATAGAAACAGTTTTATAAAAAAAAATACTGGTTTGCATTTTCTTATTTTCTCTTCACTCAGCTTTCAGTACATTTAAAAGGCATTTCTGAGTTACACATTGATAACACTGGCCATTTTAAAACTGTTTGATGTTGGATTCATCCTTGCTGAGCTGTAAGGGTCTGCTTTACAAATCCATAAGCACCACTACATGGGTATATATGGCTGCTATACAATATGGTGTATTCCTACACACTTATAGAGGGCCCCAATGTCCTACATATTGCATGCATACAGTAGCTGTGCATAAGATCAGGCAGGGAGCTAAAAGGAGGTGGCACTCACAGTCTGATGTCCTCAATGTTTTTAACACTGTCTTGTAGTGCACCTGTGGGTGTGCAACCTCCACATCATGGAAGGCTGCCATAGAACCTATTCAACCCCACTCAACTGTTTGCCTGACTACTGCATATGCCACTATGGCCACTAATCAGAACCCTTTGGCCATCTGACTCTATATTATTATCTGTTGGCAACTGAGGGACAGGGAGAACTGGACCAACACAGTTCCCATATGTTACACTAAAAAAGGGATATGTCACTTGCTGCCATATCCAAGAATTCCCTGGTCTGACTACCTAGTGCAAAGTATAGACCAAGGGACCCACATGTGCTAGGATATCAGTATCCCATTCAAACTGGATTAAAGGTCCTGGCTGCACTCCACTTTCCCTGCCGCCACTTCCTATCTTCTCACAGAGCTCCACAGTTATATAGATACATTTGGGAGGGGATTGGCCAGTGGTTATGTGTGTTGCTAATGCTCTGCACCATCAGAAATGTAGTACTTAGTCAGTCAGTCATTCTAGCCCACCAGTATCTTGATCAGGCTCTTATGTTACTGACATAATTTATCTATGTTCTACTGTAAAACTCTGTAGTTGCAAAAGAAATATGGTTGGATTTTCAAAAGGGCATCCAGGACTTGTGGAATCATTTTCACTGCAACTACAGAATTTGTGGCCAAAAAGTAGACCACATTATATGTGGCCTACCTTTTGATGCTACTATGACAATTAACACACAATTAAATGACACATGAATCAACTAAGATGCATACAGTATGTGAATTGTGTGCCATAAAGGTGATAAAATGTTGCAAATGCATCAACTTTTATAAAATAGCATTCAAACATTTTGGCACGTTTTGGATAATGATAGCATAGCCCAAAATTGGAAATCCCATCAGCATCATCAGTTTTGAAAACTGAGCCCATAATTTACATCCTACACTTTAAAATAGGACTTGCCATGCATGTGACTCAAACATTGAAACACCCATTGAGTAAAAATTGGTACAGATGGAACAATATCATAATGGAAGGCAGCATTTATCTTTTAAAAATCTGCTTCCATAAGAAGAAACATACTAACAGGGTCAACAACAGAGTTCCTTTAAAGTAATGTGCCAGTGTACTTAAATAATTATGTTTGGATTCAGAAGAACACAGATCTCATGAAATCCCCAAAAATCCTGAATTTGAGGGCATTCCAACGTTTACAGTATTGCTAAAGACATTTGCAGGGCACTGGGCTCTTTGTCCCTTCATCTTCATCTTCATCTATTCATGCTTTTCTTCCTGCTTTGAAATCTTTAAGTGCATCAGGATTATTTCCGGGTCAAAAATCTGTAATGTCATAAAGACAGGATTATGACTTCATGACAGAACTAAGCAATGTGAACAGATGAAGCTTAAGGGACAAGGATCATGGTTCAAGAAAACAAATTCAGTGATATGGAAGATCCTAACATTCTAAGATTTGAGGATTTTTTTGTGGTATCTACTACTATGAACTGGGATTTTTTTTTCTTTTGTTGCTGAAAACCAGAAAATTCTTTTGAGAGTCATCCGACCTTCAAGCGTATAGGAAATTCCCTTTAGCTGACCAGTTAGAGCTCCTGTGTTTGGTTACAAATGTCCCAGGTTTGAGTTCTATCAATAGTGGTATATGTGCCTTCCCAATGGGCAGGACAGACGTAACAGAGGTGAGGATGATATCAGACATGTCCACATAGAAAAAGGGAAAATAGCATTGTACAATATATGGAGAACAGCAGTCTGTCATTTGCAATGCCATCTAAATGGGATAGGAGATGTTTCAACAAGGTCATAAAGCATTGTGGGATACTATCAGTACCTTCTAGTAGAGAGACTTTAATCAAAAGAGGAAAGAGATGAATGTTACCCTCACCCCACCCTACCCAGCTTATGGAAATTTTCCTTAGCTGAATATTATGACTTACTGGGTTCAGGACTAAGGTCCCAAGTTTTATTCCCAGCAAGGGCTTTTGATGAGCCTGCCCAAGACAGGGTGCAGACATATCACCTGCCAAGGACAGATTGGAGCTTTTATTGTTTTAAGGCCCATTTAGGATTGTAAGATGATATACTTTGGCTGCTTCCACTGACATTTGCCTTAATTTAAGGAATAAATTATAGGATTATGAAGCCTTACTGGAATCTACTGTGTAAGCATACTTCCAGGAAATTAATGAATATTGGTGTTTAAGTTTACTATCTCCTGAGTTGTTCTGATGTGAAATGAGTTCAAGATCATTTGAACTGATTAGTTCCAGTTATTCATTTTAAAGCTAAACAAACTATATCAAGAATCAAAGTTGAGTTCCTAATGAGTTTATAACTAAATAGCAAGATAAACAGAATAAATAGTAAAATACAGGGAGATCTGTTATCTTGACAAACTGTTTCCACTTTATACTCTTAGGCTACAGCCCAGGCTATCTATACAAGACTCTGCAAAGGCATGTGGGTAAATTACTTTCTATTTCACTTTGGTTTGAGACTATCACTTTCAGTGTTATTTTGAATTGCTGTTACAGTGGAGTATACGAAGAAAGAATTACAAATAATACCATCAATGGGTGAATAAGGTAATAAAGCCACATGGCCTTTATGAACACAACACCCCTGAGATGGTATTATTTCATGAGTTTGGTGGACTTTCCAAGTATTTATTTTTTTTATGTATTGATATGGTGATTTTGTGTTCAAATCATTACTACAATCATTTACAAATTTTACCCTTGTGTTTTTGTCCTATTCTATTTTCCATAGTGTTGTGGCATTTTTGGTGTTGTAGGTTTGTTTCCCTCTTTGTTTTTTTTATTTTTTTCTAAAGTAGGAGTGCCTGTGGCAGTCTGTCTTTTAGTTTGGATTTCAGTATGCCACAGGAGAGCAACATATAATCTACAGTCTGGTGCAGCATGAAAATTAGTTGACAGCAGTGGTCAGGAGTGGCATGAGTTTGTAGTCAGGAGCAGTGATGGTACAAGTGTCTGTGGCAGTCTGTCTCTTAGTATGGTATTCAGTATAGCACTAGGGAGCAACATAGCATCTGCAGTCTGGTGCAGCATGTAAAATATAGTCGTGAGCAGTGTTCAGGAGTGGCATGTAGTCTGTGGTCAGGAGCAAGTGAGGCATTTGGCTGCGGAGCTGTTTGGAGTCAGTGGCAGCAGCATGAAGGCAGCAGTAACATGGAGGGTTCATCTGTAAAAGAAAGAGCTGGAGCATTAAGGGACAAGGTTATCTGCTAAGTGATGGGAGTGGTATTTAGTTAGTGACAGCATTTTAGACTTGGGTAGGTTAGTTATCTAGGCAGATTGTATGTACAATATTTGTGCTGTTTTTCAGGGAGCTGTATTTGTTAGAGGTGGTGAGATGTTTATGGTGGTTATTTTATGTGGTGTTTGTTGTATGTGTTCAAAAGATGGTTGCTTTGTGTGTTAATACTGTTGTAATAAGATGTTCTGTAGTGTGCTTGTCAAGTTTTAATGTGTTATTACAGTGTTCTTAGGTTTTTAATGAAGTGGTAGCAGTAAACTGGGTTGGTGTATTGCACTTAATTGAGTAGATATATGACACTTATTTGGGTAGGTATATGGCAATTTGTTTTTTTTATTTCTGACTTCCACAGATATTTAAGAAACATGATTTGTTTCATCTGGATTACTTTAAATAGGAGAAAGAGCTGTGACCGCCAAACCTATGTTACTGAAGGATAGAAAAATCTGTTTATTATCCACTACTGTAAATCATACAGCCCCCCTCCATAAGCACAATTTGTAGTCTTTGCTGAAAAAAAGGCCATGGATTAAATAAGCGTAGAGGTTGAATTGCTGTCTCATCCTAGGATAAAAGTGATAATTGCAGGGCAACACCACTCAGGTGCACTGGCAAAGCAGTGTGGAGAAGTCTACATTCTGCCTGCTTGCTTTGTACATGGCCTAAAGGACACAAAGAGGGCTTCAGACACAGGTGAGATCAAAACTGATTCTTTTATGACCACTAACCATCAAACACAAATATAAAGGAAATTAGTCTTCTTTTCAAAAGATACATCAGTGTTATCATGTAATCAAATATAGTGACACGCTCAATTTTGCTAGTGTGTGTGTGTGTGTATGTGTACATGTGGTGTGTGTGTGTGTGTGTGTGTGTGTGTGTGTGAGATACAGTACTGCATTGAAAACATTAGTAACTAGCACATATAAGGTCCCTCAGCATTTATCAAAGCTTAGTGCTTTAAAGTGATAAGGGAGTTTTAAACAATAGGGCATCTGAAAAGGGTAGCAAGCATGCTATCATCACAAGGGTAGGGACTGAGTGTTAGGGAAGGGATATGATTGTTTAATGAGGTCCTCTTAAGAGTTATCCAAAATTTGCAGATCATCTGCAAACACCCCATTCCACACTGTAGGCTGTCCTTCGAGTATCACCCTATGCAGGCCAACAAAATGGATGTTGCTGCTTGTAATACAACAGCTTTAGCTTTGTCCAAGCATTTCAAAGAAATGTTAAAAAATCTAACAATTCTAAATTCTGCTAATAAAGCAAAAACATTTCCTGCCTATACAGCATGTGAACCAACTCATTAGTCTTTTCATAAAAAACTGTAAATATACAAATTCCAATGACATATAAACGAAGTCAAGAATGTAATGGCAAGAGACATACAGTAGGTAAAACAGGAAGACACTGGTGCTACAAAGAAATGTCCAAAATATGTACAAGACCCTGTTTTTCCTCGTATTTTGTAGATTGTAATGCATGTTTAACAGCAGCAGTCGAGGATATAGTTCCAGGCACCAGACTGCACTCTTATCTCAGTCACAACGGGTTTAAGATGTCCTTTCATTTGTTGTCACCAAATGACACTTGATATACTGGTCTCCCGGGGTAAGAGTGGCAGTATAGCACTGTTTGTATGAACTTCATCTGGGTTTTGCTCTCTGTTTGTTTTAGTCAGGGGCCTTTGCCCATTAATAAGAGTCATTGGGATGTTGCAATAGGTGTGTTGATTACCTAATGAGGTAAGGGGTAGGCTGCCAGTTGGAGGTACATCATACTCATAGCTTCGATAATAGTGTTTCTGACGCATTTGAGAATGGTATGTATTGTGAAAGGTGGATCGGAGATCTGGATGGGCAGTGGCCAGTGCAGTGGAGGCAGCAGCTGCCATTGAAATTGCAGACACAGTCTGTAGTTCCCCAAATGGTCCCTGTTCACTGGCATCCAGGACCTGCTCATTTATGATGGGTTCTATCCTCTTAAAAGGCATTTCATATTGTAAACGTTTCCAGAATTTGGAATTTAACTTGTTGCATTTTGGTCCATGCCATTTTATAACTGTTAGGAGCTTGATTGTGTGTTTCAGAGCCTCAACCTCCTGATAGTTCATAATTCCTCGGAGCTCACTGCATTCAATTAATATAACTTTGATCTCTCCAGTGACTAACATATTCCTAAGTCGTGTCTCAAGTTCAAAAATGCTCCAGCCTCTTCTCACAACGTAAGTAGGGGTCATCACAATTATTAATCGCTTGCTCTGATCAACACATCTGGCTACATCTTCAATGTATGCTGCAAAAAATAAATAAATAAACTCAGTCAGTTTAGCAGCAGAAGCAGCAGGAAAATTATCTGACAGATATCTACTAGTGTCAGCTGCTGGAATTTGTCATGTTAAGCAGTTATTTTAAAGTCTTACAAATTCAACTGTAGGTCAGTAGCAGAACATAAGAAAGTATAGCTGTCTGTGTGTTGTTTGCAATTGCACTTTGATCCTGTTTCATCTGATTAATCTTTACCTTTTCACTACGTCAAGAACGAGATATTATAAAAAAGATGATGCTCCCCACTAAGATAATTCAATAAGCAGGAGAAGTAATCCACTCCATTTCTTCTATTGTCCACCTGTCCACTATCCTTACAATCAGGCTGATTCAACTGCATAATTCCAGCAGCCAGGATGGTGGGTGGGTAAATGTGGCAATGCCATCTGACACCAGTCCTGTTCTTTGGCTGACTGTCAAAGGTGCATCAGTACTCCATAGTCAAATCCCTCTTCAACATGAGTACAGCACCACATCTTTAAATCAAGACAGCATTGCACTATATAGTGTAAGCTTTAGCTGTAGTTTAATGTGTATATTTACTGCCCATATTACTGT
The DNA here is from genome assembly GCA_016271365.2 of Neoceratodus forsteri. Classification (NCBI taxonomy): domain Eukaryota; kingdom Metazoa; phylum Chordata; order Ceratodontiformes; family Ceratodontidae; genus Neoceratodus; species Neoceratodus forsteri. Next base: position 623,892,584 of record CM057458.1, on the reverse strand, counting down.
ATCATAGTTGTGGTCTTTGCCCCTCTATGGATGTTGTATTTTATAATATGTATTTGTATGTTTTGTATTAATATAATTTGGAGTAGTACTGTCTTTTTATGTACACCATGGACGTCATTGTAAATGAGTTGTTAACTCAATCGAGTAAATCCTGATTCATAGGATTTTGTGAATAAAATGTTTTACTACTACTACTACTACTACTACTAGTACTACTACTACTACATCTGGCACTTAGCCAGTCTTCCAGTGGGATGCCAGGGCTGATACACAATCTCCAGTCTCCCTGGTGACAGCATAAGTACTTTATCTAAAGCATTTGGTTGGCCTACAGGAACAATTTAACATAATGTGAAAAAAATGATTTTTTTTTCTGAATGTAAACACACCATTTCTTTTACTTTTCCTCCCATTCTCACATGTTCAGGGAGTTTCTCTGTACCCAGCCTTGGCCACAACAGTCAAAGACACCTTTTCTCTCAGAACCCACCATATCCTGCTAATCATTTGGTGGCAGGTGGTGCTGAAGAGTGTTTTAATTTAGCCCTCCCTCGCTGTGTCTTGGTTCCACTGACCAAGCAAGCAAGGAATCCAAGATCTTTCTTTCAAACATAGATGTCCATTGAGGTAGTATAGCATGATGTTACTAAGATTCTGAGTAAAAAGTGGCTATGCATTTTAACCTTAATCCAATATGCACTTTTACTGTTCTTTAAAATTATACTACAAAAAGCTATAAGGTTACATTGATGATAACCAGCAAAGCTGAGTTGTAGTTGCCATTAATTAGTGAGAGCTGGCTGCAGCTCCAGTTGGTGTTCTGGTAAGCCTCCTTTACTACTTCTTTCTTAAAATCCTCTGCTAGAGAAGCTTTATTCCTCTACAGGTTTCCCTTTATGTAGAGCAGACTACCACCTTCTATTTACTCTCCTCACTCTTTCTTCTCATTTAAGCTTTTGCTCTATGACTTCATACCCCACCCCTGTTCCTGCCCAGAGCCTCACCACTCCAGTGTTCAGTGTTTTGCTACTGATTGCTATAGCCATCTTTATTTGTATTTATATATTATATATCACTTCTCCTTGCAAATGTATTGATATTTTATTTGTTACTGTGACAGGAATGCTGACAGAAATGGGAACTGATTAGTTAATTGTGTATGATTGTGAAACTATTTTCTGTTCTCCATATTCTCACCAGAGTTTTTCTGCCTGGCATGCTACCTTAAAACACTGGGAACTCTGCATCACTAGCAGCTGATGCCTTTGCACAGGGTAATAAATCTCAGAGACACATGAGGTGGGCAGACACTCATACAAACACACACACACAAAGTTGAAGGTGATCAGAACATTTAAATGAAAAACTGGGTGAGGACTGACCTAGTTGGACATGAACAGGTTTTAAACTGATTGGAGCAATTATACACAAACCTGTAACAGAATTTAAACCCTTTGGTGAGTTTGAAAATAACCTGTCAGAGGGTTTCAGCCTTAGGCCATAACTTCAGAGGGTTAATTACAATGGGGGACCTTTTACCTTCAGGAACCTTTGTGGTAAGAACAGAACCTGCATTCCAGCTAGCTTTGTGTGGGAGATAACAGACAGCTAGGTTTCAAGTTCTCTCTGAGTTTAGTTGGGAGGCAAGATATTGTCTTAAGGAAGACTAGATGGTAGTATTTTCCATTCTATCTGTTGCTCCAAAACATTCATTTATTTTCCCTGTAAAGGTGTATTTTCTCTTTTGTACTATATATATCCTGGTATTGTAAAACTTGAGTTTTGCAGTAAAGAATCAAATATTATAGAATTAGTGAATGTGTCTTATTTTCAAAAGTAACTGCATTATTTTCAATGGCAAAGAGGGGTGTCTGTCTGACGCCCATCAGCTGATGAACACCCTACCAGATCTGAGCTGTGTTGATCTCTCAGCCCTGTGCAGGGAAGAGCTAATGTCCTGGGAAGCCAGGTGGTGGCAGCAGAAGAAAGAAGATGCAGACAACTCTCTAAAAGCTGTTACAGCCCAGAAGGGAGAGTTCATCACAAATCAGTGGTAGCGGTGGGATTAGGTACACAAATTCATACTCAGAATTTGTGGACAGCAGAATTTCTAGCACACTGAGAGATGGAGTTTCCCAGTAAAAAAAATCTACCCTAGCAGTCAGAAAACAGGATATACCATTGTCTTTAATTTCTAGCAGCAGAGCTTAGTGTAGTGCAGGTAGAGAGAATGAGTTTCCAGGAATATGGTGGGCTTACTATGGCACAGCTTCATGACAGGTGCCAAGAAAAGGGGTTGAAATATAATGGCCTTTCCAAAAAGTACCTCATAGGAGCCCTGGTGGAGCATGACTGAAGGCAAAGTGTCACTGGGAAAGAGCCAGGAGCTGGGGGTAGCATTCTCTCCAACTCAGCTCAATATCCTGAAATCAAAGCTGATGTTGCAAGTCAAGGAACTGGAGGCAACAAGACTGGAGGCAGAAAAGAAAAGAAAAGGCTGGAAGCAGGGGAAGGAGAGAGTGCTTGCCAGCAGGAACTGGAGCTGCAGATGAAAAGACTGGAGGACAGAGAGAAAGAATGCCAGCATGAGAAGGAAATGACACTGTGCCAGTGAACTGAAAGTGATGGCAGAGAGAGAGTCCACCCCTTGAAGCCAAAATTATTTCTAAATTGTTTCCTCAATATAAGGAGGAAGACAATCTTGATCTATTTTTAAAGTTATTCGAGAGGGTGTGCATACAGTTTCAATTGGACAGGGCTCCATGGATGACCCACCTCACACCCTTACTTATGGGATATGCTTTGCATGCATTTGCCAAAATGAATGATGGAGACTGTGTGGATTATGATAAAGTTAAAATGGTGTTATTGAAACATTTTGAGTTAACTCCTGAGATTTATAGAAATAAATTTAAGGAGTTAAGAAAAAGCCCAGAGGACAGTTCTGTAGAATTGCATGTTCAACTGTATACCTATCTTGACCGTTGGGTGGATGGGGCAAAAGCAGACATTGTAGAGCAAATAAATGATTTGCTTGTGAGGGAGCAATTACTTAAAACTGTACCTAGGGACCTGCGGATATGGCTGCTCAACAGGGCATATGGCTCCTTAAAGGAGGCAGCAGAAAACGTTGACCTGTACATGGCCAGCAGACCACAGATGCAGCGTAAGGCCCAAGGTGGGGAGCATCACATGGTTCTAGTTGGTCCCAGGGGGCAGCTTAAAGTAAACCAGCATGCATCTGAGCCCAAAGAAGAACCCTCTGGTTCTAAAGGGAACCAAGAGCTGGGTGCCAAGAGATTTTATATTTGTCAGAAAGTGGGGCATGAATGACTAGCCATGACTTGACAGCAATTGGCCCCAAATAATGGATCTGGGTGTGCCCACTTTAACTAAATGGCCCTGTGTGGACTGGGAGTAAGCCTAAAGAGGGATAAGTCTCTGAACTCAGCAACTTTCTATGTTAAACACTGTGTGTGGCAAGGGGTTTGGGGGTGGAAAAATTGGAGATAACTGGGTGTGGGTTGAGGGGTAACAACTGGAGCAGCAGTGGCTAGGTATGGTCAAACTCTTTCAACTTAACTACATGTAATTTTTTTTTCAACTGTTTAGCCAGGAGTGGCACGCTAAGCTGAAAACTTGTTTACAGGTGTGACCTGGGAGCAAAGAGAAGTCAAGTGACTTGCTCAGGGTCACCAAGTATGTAAGTGGGGGCTGTGGGATTCAAACTCAAGTCTCCAGATTTGCAGCTCAGAGCCTTAAACCAATGCACTATACTGCCTCCTAAGTGCCACTACATCAAACAGCCCTTCACACAGCCCTATGTGTACTAAAATACCAACGTCACTAGGTGAAGACTACACAGAGTGTCACTTTGCCATGATGTGTCACATCATATAGTCTGATCACTGCCAAACAAAAAACAATGTTCCCTCCCCTATCTACCACTGCACACCAAAAGTCCCCCTTCCCCACATTCTGACCATGCTTTCAAGCAATAATACCCCCCATCAACTATGCCTTTAGCACCCATGCACCATCATGCCTCTCCCACCCCATGGAAATATTAAGAAGAGTATATTAATCCCTTCCCCAGTCCACCCATTCAGCAACTAACACAACTCTCCCCCCAGTCCTGCAAAAAAGACAAACTCACTTCCCCACATCTACTCAGCATCCACTACCCACCACCCTCTGTCTGACACCCATCCCAGTGGATCAAAGAAACTCATCAGTGAAGGAGGATGATAACTGGCACAGACCTATCTCAGCTACCACTAACTGAATTAAATGAGCACCAGCTTATAGGAAAATTAGCTCATTTTACTGTAAGTGTATGCTCAGTTCATTCAGACAGCTGCTGTCTAAGGTGGTGAGTGGCGAGTCTACATCAGTCATCATACTCCTCCACTAATAAGTTTCTTTAATCCTTTGGGTGGGTGCCAGATGGAACCTGAAGGATGGTGGATGCTGAGTAGGAAGGGGGGAGGGGAATTTTTTAGGGCTGGGAGGAGGCAGAGGATGGGTACCAGTTGCTGAGTGGATGGGCCTGGGAAAGAGTTGTTATGTTCATGTTACTCTTTCCATTTGGTGGGGGAAGATGGAGGGTTCATGGGTGCTGAGAAAGTGGGGGAAGTGGATACTTTTACTTGATAGTTTGGTTTAGATGGGTAAAGATACTGAGTTTTTGCTTCTACAGAGAGAGTGTAGGGAACTTTTTTTTAAAAATGTTTTAACATTTTTGGTACTTTGCCAATCAAATTGCTGATGAAGTGCTAAATTTGCATTGCATACAAATAGTGCAAATTTGACTCTTCACCAGCTATTTGCCATGAAGGCAAAGCATCACAACACTCCTAGTCCTGGAAACCTGTGATGGGAATTAAGCCAATAAATCAATTTCTCAGCAAGCTATGCCATGGATCCTAGCGTTAATAGGGATTTTCCCAAAAATTAGAAACAGAAAATGTATATATATTTTTTCAAACGGAAATCCCAGTTCTTAAACGGAAACAATAGGAATTTTGCAAACTGTCAGACGAAATATGGCTTCTTACTGAAAGGGACAAAGTCTCCACAGATACATACCACTAATCTACCACAAGTTCCCTGATGAAGCGTCAAAGAGGGGGTGGGTATTGGGTACTGAGCGGCCTAGTCATAAGAAATAAACATTGAGACTAGTTAAAATGTAACATGATGGATGGGTGGCTGATGTCATTTTTGCAACCTGGGAAGGGCTATTTTTTGTACTTGAAAATGTTTTGTTCCCTAGATAAAATACTTCAAATAATGAAAATGATTTGATATTTGGTCCTGAGCACCCCATGATTTGGGGTATGCAGGAATTTATAAACTTTACTCACACATCCTTACAAGATATGTAATTTTAGATTCCGAAGGCAACTGGGTGTCAGGATTCTATTACTGGTAGCTTTTTCAACCTTTCTAGCATGCATGTTTCCCTCTTCTAATCACTGGATAAAACTCTATGAAAAAAGGTGAGAAAAGAAGTATTATGGATGCCTGATATCCAGCCAGTACATGCCCCAGAAGCCTGACAGCATATTTTTCAATTAGGGCCCCTGAATCTATGATGGTTCCTTGAGAGGAGAAAGACAGGCCCATTTCAGGAGTCAGGCCACATGAATGGACTGATTAGGAGGTAACTGAAAAGGCCTGTGGAGGACATTAGCCATTTCAGAGTGGGATTTTAGGTGTATAGCATAGCTAGGTAGTCCTAGGCAGCCACCAAAGGGGGAAGGGTGTTGCATTAAACAGCTCTTCCATAATGAATATTTTTTTATTTTCAAAGTTTTCTTACCTACAATAGTGTAGGAGACTTTTTGTTTTCCATGTTTCAGGTTAAAATATAGCTGAACTTGACTATCAATGTCAAAAGAGTGTTCTCCTGGCATCACTGAGTGATGCTAGCCAGACTACAATATAGGGTCATTCAGGTGTTCATTGATGTATTACAGCAGTAAGCTAGTAAGCTCTGAGCTTATCCTCTGTTATAGCATACTTGCTACATGCCTGAGTACCTCAGTGGTTGTTAAATTACTGCGGGGGGGGGCACTGACAGGGCAGGTGTGTGTGTTTTGGGGGCATGATAGGGAAGTTGGGGAGAGCAAATGATGGTGCAGGGTGAGGGATTTGATAGGATACCAGGCTATATCTAAATAATGTATGTCTCTCAGGCATTTAGAGTTGTTGCCCATGCCCATAATGAACTAAAGTTAAGGGTCTTATGGTATTGATAGTGACCATAGCAATGTATAATACAAGTCTGTCTTACAGGTCAGGTTAAGAAGGTGAAGATTTGAAATGATGGAGCTTGGTGAAGGGAGTGAAGGGGCTTATTGGAAGCCAGATTGTTATTTTAACCTATTGGGAGATCTGGGAGGGGAGTGCATGGATGTAAAACTTGGCAGCTGACCAACTACGTTGGGGGAAATGCATTTTTGTTTTATTTTCTATGAGTGCTATCTAAATACCAACCAAATAGAGGAGGCAGTATAGCACAGTGATTTAAGGCTCTGAGCTGCAAATCTGGAGACCTGGGTTTGAATCCCACAGCCCCCACTTGCATACTGTGTGACCCTGAGCAAGTCACTTAACTTCCCTGTGCTCCCAGGTTGCACCTGTAAACAAGCTTTCAGCTTAGTGTGTCTCACCTGGTTAAACAATTGGAAAAAAAAGTAATGAAAAGCATGCTTTTTGTAATATTTGAGAGTTACTAAACATTACTTGCACATCCTTAGCCACAACTGCCTAAATTAATAAGACAAAATTAAAGTAAACAAATGCAGCCCTGCTTAAAATACTTCTCAGTCCCTTATGGGTGGGAGTTTAAACTGGGCTCTGTTTCACATCTGTGTTTTTACTGATTGCCATTATTTCAGTTGCCCCTGATTAAACATTATGATAATAAAAAAATTATAATAATAATAATTACAATCCAGCACTGATGCTGGTTGGGTCCTGGGCATATCAAAGAGGTGAGGTACTCATATCATTGAAGGATAAGGGCTGCCATCTACTGCCCATCCTTCAAGTTATGGCACTGGCATTGTCCTTTCTGCCACCCAAGTTGGAGGAATGTGTAAAGCTGTTTGTGATGATAATCGAGCTGGGGGATGGTGATACAGGGAAAATGGAAAAACATGATACAAATATGTGTTGCCAAAATATGCAAAAAGTAGGGCTGAGCACGTTAATTTTATCTTTGGTTTATATTTATTCAACACCAATATTAGGGTGTTGCAAATTAAAATTACACTGGTGAAGTTGGTGCAAAGTTGGAATTGCATACTTTGTGTGGTGAGGCAAAGTTCAACAACTTCACCTCAACACTGTATTATGAAGTTCTTTTTTTAAAGTAATTTATATAAAAACAACCATGTAGACCATATCCCCATCCCCTCTCATACAGCTTCATGTATATATTATGGCTGCACGGTAGTGCTGCCATAGTTAGGGTTGAGGAGCCATTTACATGTTAAACCTAAAATTTTGCACCTTAATAACGTTGCAACTGTTTGACGAATTTACCTGAAATTTGGAATACATGATCAAGATCCATACGCCTTGGGATCTGCCAAGTTTCGTACCGGTCGGATACACAGCTGTGGAGTTATTAAGCATGATCTGTGCGTGCGTTTACACTTTTGCTGGAATTCTATGGTCATGCCTACAGGTTGCACGGTTTGCGTGACCAGCCTAGAAAAATCTTTCAGGCAATGTGCCCAGGGTCCCCAATGTGCCTTTCAAAGATTTCGTGAAAAAATATTAAACGTACAAAAAGTTATTCAAAACAATTTCCCATTATAAGTCAATGGGAAAATTAACAAAAGTTCGACAGTGTCGCAAATGCACTTTACTTCGAAATGGCCCTCTTACTTTCGCAATCCACCATTTTGTTTTCAGTTAGTGATCAGAAAATGCTTGCCATTTAAAATTGAGACCCTCTAGCAACCTAATTCTTTTTGTATTCACCTAGTCAGAGCCTGAGGATGCTAGCCATGTCTTTATTTTGGGGTAAAACACCCCAGAAATATGTTTTTCAAATTTCTGGAAAAAGTACTTTTGCAAAGTACTTTCATGCTCATGAAAGTGTCACAAATTTTTGTGAAAGCTTTCGTAAATTGCCACAGTACTTTTCTAGGCTGTGGGGAAATTACAGCAATTCTTTGACACCCCGCTGCAAAAGAACGGTTTGGAGTTTTGGGCTGAAATTTGGAGGGAATGCAGCCGACATCTCACAGATGTGCCTTTCAGTCTTGATTTGAAAACATATTACATGGAGGCAAAGTTACAGCACTCCAAATTTGATGCTTTTTCCCATAGGATAACATTACGGCAGCCGACGCATTGCAGCAATCGTTTGGCGCCCTGCTGCAAAATAACGGTTTCGTCTTTTGGCTGAAATTTTCAGGGGATACAGCCAACATCCCACAGATGTGCCTTTCAGTAGTTTGATGAAAAAATATTACAGGGAGGCAAAGTTATGGCACTCTGAACTTCTGTTTTTTTCCCATAGGACAACATTACTCCGTTCGCTGCGCATTTGAGGGCCCGTGTCTCAAAAACGGTGTGGGATACGGAGTTTTTGTTGAAAAATTCTTAGCCCCCATTAAAAACTAGCCAGGAAAGTGATAATATATATGACTTTTAAATTTTTTTTCTATGTTGTACGGTTACTGAGATATAAGCAATTTACTATTCCAAGTCCTGATTTTTGTGTTCCAAGAGTCATTATTTTGCATACATTCTTTCTACTCACTGTCTTTCTCTATACAGCTTTTGGGGAAAACCAGCCTGTGCACTTACATTACTGTTACCATTACCGTTTCTGCTTGTGGTTCCGTACCCGTTTCACTTACCGTTCACGTTTATGCCACCATGTGCATTACCCTTTGCGTTTTCATTTGTGGTTGTGTTTCCGTTGTTTTTAACATTTCTGTCTACAGTACTGTTTCTCTTTCTGTTTCGCTTTGCATCACCATGCACATTCCCTGCTCTTCTGCCGCTGCAATACGTGGCGGGAGCGCAGGCCCCGCACTCCCGCCACCGCATTACATTCACTATTTCTCATTATCATTCTCAAAAAGAAGAACAATTAGAGGCAAAAAACTCTGTTTAATGCATCAGTTAGGGTTGTTCCACAGCAACATAAGCGAGTAAATTTGATGTTGGGGTTGAGACCCCCTTTGCACCCCTTCAGCCCAACCACCAATTGGAATCGGGGTGCGCATTGGGGTCATCGGTCCTAACTGTCACACCATTCTCCTATTCCTCAGCTTCTTTCCACACATGATGGGGTGACAGTTAGGGCTGATGACCCCAATGCGCACCCTAATTCCAGTTGGGGGGTGAGCTGGAAGGGTGCAAAAGGGGTTTCAACCCTAACATTGAATTTCCTCGCTTTTGTCGCTGTGGAACAACCCTAACTGATGCATTAAATGGAGATTTTTGCCTCTAATATATATATATATACACACAGCATATATATATAGTACCCCCACCCACTCCCACCTTCCTAGCATCCTGAGTGCAATCAAGCAGATATAGCCTAAACCAACTAAAGGGATTACCAACAACTTCCAAAGATTTTAGTTTAGCTAATAGTGCAGAGTGGCTCACTACAGGTATATCAAATGTTTTTGTAAAATCTATAAAGACAGCACAGGTACCATATTGGAGTCAATACTGATAGCAATATACTGTAACCAGTGACTCTGAGAAGGGATATAGTGTTAGAATGGGTTGTTTGGAAACCTGATTAAAAGGAGATGAAGGCATTTGTCTTTGTTATATAAGTCAGCGTGTAGGGCACATAATAATCTTTCAAAAATCTTACTTTCACTTTAACTTTACTGTGGTGAGGAAGGGTATAGCAAACATAGTTTTTTATGAGATTTAGGGGTGGTGGGTGCTACAAAGATATAAGTTGGGGTGTATGATATATACACTGTATGAATGTGTGGTGTAAATATGTGGGAAAATGTTTTATGTGGGTGGGGTTTTATTTTGTTTTTAAAGTGGCAGTACTGGATAATCAGAAAGTGATCATCAAAATTCTGCTTTTTGTCTAGAAGCATGCAACCATAGTTCCAGTTTCCACATCTGTAAATATTTTTTTCTGGCGATATTTAGTTTATTAGATATTTAAAATTAATTTCCATTGTTGTGGATCCACAGTAAATATGGCTGGTGCCTAATTTGTAGCAAAGCTCCCCCTCAATTCACATCACATCTTTTGTCTATTTCCATGATACCCTGGTACTGCACATTCCCATTGTCTCTGTGTAGTATTGTGAGTCATATGCATGCGCAGTTGGCAGCAGAGGGTTCCAGTTCAACATGGCAGGTGAGAGAAATTAAACAAAACAAAGAAAAATGAAGGAAATTACAGGGAGATAGTACAGAGAAAACAAGAAAGATTACCAGGTAAGTGCTCTGCAGAGCACAGGGAACAAACTGTTGCAAATGATCCAATTTATTTTTTATCTAACACTGCTGCTTTAAATGAAAAGGAAAATATGCACTATGCATTGTGACACTTCACTGATGAAGGTGCCACCACAGTTCCTTCCTCTTTTTGTCTGGCAAAGTGCTCACTTTGCCAAGCAAAGACAGTAAAGAACTAAGCATAGTGGCAATTTCACCAGAGAAGTGCCACCATACATCATCATCACTTCACAAAATAATCACTTAACCAGGTGACGAACTACACAAACTGCCACTTTGTGCTATACAACATAAGGAAACTTTATATGATGTTAGGCATACTGTAGCTAATTGTCCCCACTTTGCCCACACTTAATCTAGTGGAGGTAAAAAACTTAGAAGATAACAAGAGATACCATTGTATAAAAAACTGGAAGATATATTGTTAGTGTTGTCATACCTGATATCTTAATCAGGTACATTAAAATTAAGTAATTAATTTATCAGAAAGCAGCTTTTACATGACATTACAATAACACTGTAGAGCACTCATGCCAGCAGTTGAAATCAATAACAGTTAAATTTTGAAACAAACAGCAGATGTAAAAGCTATGACTAGTAACCTGATATACAAATGAAATACTCAATGATCTAACTCAAAATACATTGTTTATTATCACTTGTGATGGAGGGAGACAGGGTTTCATAACTAACTCATGGTTCTGCTGCTTGTGAAGATGAATCTGCCCCCTCAAATTTGAAGATAAAGTGCATATTTTGAGTCAGGCTATGGTAGATCCCCTATTTATTTATGTGTCTGTTTTAGGGGATAAAACTTCTTTCACCAGCCCAGAAAATTTAACTTTAATTGTGCTCTTTACCTATGCCAACAGTATATTAGATCCTCTACAGCACCACTTCCTGTATCTGCTCTGGGAATACACTACTATAATTGCTTCATTACCTAACACCTATTCCTCCTTTTCTACCCCACTATCCCTCTCTTTGTGCTCCATACCAGTCTCACCCACCTACTTCTTTGTCTTCGATCATTTTAGTTGTCACATTTCCCCATTGTGAGGCACTTATACTTCTCAGAGTAGATTTAACTACTGATGTTGCTATTTTAGAAAATGTTATGGTAAATTTACTGATACAGTGTTCATGTCTGTTTCATTGTTTTCTGCTTGTTACACCCTTTTAATCATTGTACTGTTGACTTATTATTCAGTTGGGTATTAAATTCTGTGTTTTCCTACAATTTACTTTTCCCCAGGACACATCTGGAATGCTACAATGACAAGAAATTTCCTTGGGCTCTAATTGGTCAATGCCCATGTTTACCAATGATATTATCTGAACGTAACATCACTGTATGAATGTCTGGCACACATGACCACATGAAACCATAAAAATATCCATGTACACACCCACAGGTCACTGCTATGCTGTCAGTGTCTTTAAAGTGCCGTAACCAGATGAGAGCTCATCCCACCCTTGTTTTCCCACTCCCTGCCACAGTATCAAAATATCAAGTCTGTGTAAAAAAAATCAAAAACCTCTCTTTTTTTTCATTAATTTATCTCAGCATTAGCTGCTGAAGCAGCCATTGCATGCATCAGAGCTTCACAGTCATTGCCAAAGTGGAGTGTGCACTCAGCCATTTCCACAGAAAGTCACACACTGTGGCTGTTTCAAAATCAACATACAAACCCCAAATAGCCCCTGACCTGGTTTTGCATAGGAGCACAGACATGAAACAGCATACCTGCTCTGCTTCACCTGACATGGTTGTACAGCAGAGTAGAGAAAAGAAATGGCACACCTGCTCCACTCTGTGAAGCTTGCTTTCACCACGTCTCACAATTGCACTCATGTTTGAAAACTGCAGCACTTGCCTGCACTTACTGAACACCTCCTACAGGTTGTGATGTTCTGAAATTCTTACAAAAAGTGACAGCAATACTGGACAACAGACTGATGGTGGGGGGGGGGGAGCATCAGCAATACCATAAAATATAAACATCACCTCATAACAGAACCAGCATGTAACAGCACCACCACCTTGTGGTGCAGTGAAAATTGTGGACTTTTTTAATCAATATACTTTCACGTACAAAAAATCCAGTAAAAATCTACAAAACAAATGTCTACTTTTCATTCTGTTTTGACAAATGAGCCATTGTATAAGAGCAATAATGTACTCCAGGATGTATGTCATGCTTATATAACATCACTTCTCCGGTGTTGGACACACTCTGCCTTTGGCCTCATGCCCAACTACCTGAGGCATGACATTATCCAGGCATGACACACACCCAGTTGTGCATTATTGCATAAATGAACAATTTAATCTCAGTACTGCATGTGTTCTTCCCAGAGAAACATTTAAAATAAACAAATTATTGAATTTGTTTTATGTTCTTATGAACAGAAGTTTTAGTGTAAGTAATAGATAATTATTTATATATATATATATATATACATATATATATATATATATACACACACACATATATATATATATATATATATATATATGTACAGCCAGTTCAGTGGTGCTGAGGGCTGAGGCACTGGACACATTACCTTGCCCTATGCCAGTGACCATTGTTTGGGAACGAGCATGGGCCACCGGGGGTTGGCAGAGTTGGAGAAGGACTGAGCATCTGAGGGACAGCTCCCCTTTTCTGGGGAAGGGGATGTCAGCAGTTGGCACTCGACTGGCCTTTAGCGGAGGCTGGGGGCAGTGTGCCGATGCTGCAGAAGAGGGGTGGAGAAGGGGCAGACACCTGGAGGAGCGCATGCAGATGTGTGCACCCTCCCTCCACTGGTGTCACTGCATGCCCCTCTCTGCAGTGGAGAAAATGGAAAAACATGAGTCCTTACCACAGATGATGATTATCCCCCTTGCAGCACTGCCAGGAGGGCACCTCCCCTGAACTGGATCTGGTTTGGTGGGCTTAGGGTCTCCCCACTTCCTGCCATGAGGGGTAAGTGGTGGGGGCTGAAGGGGAGTGGGTCTCATGCCCGTTCGGCATGGGAGGTTGTCAGATGGCATGGCAGAGACTCCAGAAACAACACCCCAAAAAAAAAAATATATATATAGATATATATATATATATATATATATATAAATATATATATATATATACACACACACATACACACACACACACACACACACACACACATATGTATAACAAATAATAACACATAGTAACTGATCTTCAGTCAGAACAATAAATTCAGAGGTACAGAATGCTATTTCCCAAGTGCAAATAATGAGCAAGAAAAGATTATATAACATAAGGACAGCTACTGTATATCCCTAGAGTTCATGCTCTAGTCTAAAAAGATAAAAAAATGTACTTACTACCACTTGGTATCAAATCCCTGTCAGGGATGAAGAGCTTGTACCCATAATGCTTTTCAAGCACATCAGGTAGTATCTCAAGAGCAAAGCGTTCTTCTTCTCTGGTTTCTTGATTCCACTGGTCAGGGTCCACTTTGGTATATGATAGATATGCATCATAATCTTTGTTGTCTGTGGGAACACATTGGAGTTTTAATCTCTTGATCATAGGAAAAATAACTTTCTTTTGCACAATTTCTCTTTCAATGTGTTGAATATCTGCTCCCTTAGGTGTTCTGCATGCTTTACTTGTGAAACTCAATGAAAGAAGCCTTCATTAATTTTCATTAAGAGGTCAATAATGCCAACTGCACTGGAACTAATTCAGTGGAGTAAGAGGTCACATTTTGATTTCTGTTGTGAAGAAAGTAGAGGAAAATCAATGGCAGGAGTAATGAAATGTTAACCTCATTCTTACTCTCAAGGCGACATTACATACAGGCTGCAGTGAATATCAAGTGACTTAAGAGCATTGGCTGAATATTCCTCAATGCACCAAAAGTAATTTCATATTAATTTAATGCTGAATTCAGCTCTTTATTAACAGCTGAAGTTGTACTTGCCTCTGTGCACATTATAACAAATACCTGTTTTAAAGTGACACATACTGTTAAAAAAGCTGACACTTGAGGATGGACTGAGTTCAGAGTAACAGTGCATAACATTATTTATTCTCTGCTAGAATTTGTGTTTTGAATACCTAGTACTGCACTAATAAATACCGTTTTAAACAGCTTGCCTGCATTTGTGCTATAAATATGTTTAAAACAGTGACTTTGTCACAAATATTATGGGCCTGCAGTGTCATGGAAGGTAGAGAAAAGAGAGCAGACTTGGTGGGCCTGGATGCCCTTATTTGCCAATAACTTCTATGTGTCTACGTTTCTGTGGATTCCATTATCTTTTCCATTTTTATGGAACTACCATCATTTGTGCCATATTCCATTACAACACTATCCATTTTAACATTCTACAGGACAATATCATGATAGGTAGCATTTTCCATTAACTTACTGTACTGTTTGGAGTATGACAAGACAAACCCTTTAATGTTATGCATCTCCTCGGTAATATGGTTAATTCTCAGCTGGCCAGATTTGAGATTCTGTTGTTCATATCTGAATTCCTGTCTCTTATGTGGCAGACCAATTAGCAGACACCCACCAGTGGGCTAGCACCAAAAGTATAATTTTTAAGTGCAAGCAAACATATTGGTATGAAAGTGCTCTTTGAGGGGTGTGACACTGTCCACCCAATGCAGAGTAGTTCACATTAGCAGTGGCACAACAGTGGCAGACCAATCAGCTTCAAGGCTGACAATGATAGAGTTTTGGCTTGCTGGGCAGGGACGGTCATCAACTTCAAAACAAGGTTTTCTTCTTTTTTTTAAACTTTGGTAACCAGGTAAGACCCACTAGGCACAAGTGTGTGTTTTAAGGGGTGACTTGGGAGCACTAGGTGGTTAAGTGATTTGCTCAGAGTCACACAGTATGCAAGTGGAGGTTGTGGGACTCAAACCCAGGTCTGCTGGATGACTAAGGTCATTCACAACTTGTTACTCTAACTTCTAAGCTATACTGCCAGCCCTATTGCCATCACTTTGATCTGCACCACCCAGCAAGCCAGGCTGATCAATCATGGTCAGCCTGGAATGTGACGAATGTGTGCCTGCAACAAAGAAAGACATCCATCAATGTCTGTTGCAGGTGGCCCTGACTGTCCCCCAACATGGTCCTCCCTAGGGCCCCCCAAAAAACACACACAAACAGTAATGACACTGGGGGTGCTGAATCCCCCAGTGTCTTTCCCTAAATAAAGAAAACTGTCCCTCATCCAGTTTGAAAAACCGGCCATCAAGATCTGTTGCCACCCCACAAACATAACATAGTGACACTGAGTGTACCCAGTTCTCCAGTGTTCTCAACATAACTATCCCTGAAATAAACAAAACTGTCTCTCATTGTTTTTCCCCCTGACAAGAAGAAACCCATCATCGATGTCTGTTGCAGCACACCCCAAAACACATTACTCAGTGACACTGAGGTGCCCAATCCCACAGTGTCCTCAAATGTTTAAACAGTGTCCCTCCCAGTAAAACTGAGGGTACCCAATCCCCCGGTGTCCTCAATTAATATGAAACTGTCCCTGAAATAAAGAAAACTGTCCCCTGTTGTTTGTTTTTTTTACCTGAAAAAAGAAAACTGTCCATCGTTGTCTGATGAGCCATTAACCACCTCCTATCCCACCCTCCCATTCAGGATGCACATCCCCTACCTCATACTTACCTACTGGAGGTCCATCACTGTAGTCTTCTCTGGACTGCAAACACATCTTCACTCTTCAAAGCCCTAACGTAAACTGAGGTAAGTGGTTCAATGTATTTCAATGGGGTTTTCAGTTTCAACTTATTTCAAAGGGAGTTTTCAACTTAGTGGCATAATTTGGTCATTTTTTCATATTTTTGGCTCAGATTTTCAACATACCTTTCTGAGGACCCCATCTCATGAACGATTACATTACATAACATAAAATAATTCTGTTCCAAAAGGTGATTTTGTGGCTGCTGTGCAAAATCACCTTTTGGGCAGGAGTTGAACTTCTTCTCCACCTTTGTTCATAAGAAGGCTGCAGTATGTTGAAAATTTGCTGTAAAATGTTTTAAAAAACAATGAAGTTATGAGCTTACATTAACATTTGTGAATGCAGGCTCATAACATTGTCAATTTGCAATATTTTGACCCCAAATTTTCAACATAGCCATTTCTTCATAGGACCTCATGAATGTGACAGCTGTCATTTTCCAGATCCTTGCCAAAATGTTTGTTTTTTTGGCATCCCAAATGGTGATTTAACAGTCACTGCACGAAATCACCTTTTGGGCAAGGGCTGAATTTTCTTCTACACTTGTTCATCAGGTGGGGTCATAAGAGGGCTATATTGAAAATTTGGGGCACAGATATTAACAAACAACAAAGTCATGAGCCTAAGTTGAAATTTATGAACATTGGCTCGTAACTTAGGTAATTTTCAAAGGTTTAACCCCAACTTTTCAACATTGTCATTTCTTCACAGCACCTCATGAATGAGACAGCTGTCATTTTTTTTGTCAAATGTAATTTTTGTTATTTTTTTTGTGGGTTTTCTCCTGACCCCTTCACCCATGCATCTCTGACACTGTTTGGGATGCCCTCCCTTCAAGTTGTGCCTCTGACCACCTGCACTGGCACTGAACTGCCATTCGGTGATGGCAGGACTATGGGCAGGTGACCCCACCCTTTACCCGGGAGAAGAGAGACAATGTTCGATCCTTCTCCAACCCTTCCCCCATGCCAGCCCCCCAGTGACCCATGGTCAGTCCTGAACCCTGGTCACCAGTGTAGTGTGAGGTATAGCAACCAGCATTTCAACCTTCAGCACCACCAGGCCAACAACGGTCTTTTTTTAGATCTTGGCCATAATATGTTTTTGCATCCTGAAAGGTGATTTCACTGACACTATACAAAATTACCTTTCAGGCAGCAGTTGAAAATTTTCTCCACCTTTGTTCATGAGGCTGGGTCATAAAAGGCTATGTTTAAAATTTGGTGTAAAAATATTAAAAAACAACAAAGGTATGAGCCTGCATTGAAATTTGTTAATGTAGGCTCGTAACTTTGGTAAGTTTTAATATTTTGACCCAAAATTTTCAACATTGCCATTTCTTCACAATACCTCATGAATGTAATAGCTGTCATTTTGCAGATACTGGCCAAAATGTGTTTTTGCTCCCGAAAGGTGATTCCGCAGTCACTGCATGAAATCATCTTTTGCCCAGGAGTTGCACATTTTCTTTACACTTGTTCATGAGGTGGGTTCATAAGAATGGTGTGTTGACAATTTGGGGCACACATATTTCCAAACAAGGCAGTTATACTGCCCAACATCATAATTTCTACTTTGTATTCTTAAATGTTAATAATATGATTCCTTCACTGATGCAATTTTCAAACTCACACCCTCTATGACACCAGTGCATATGGCAAACATTCTGCATTGGCAAATGTTTGTTGAATATGTGCTTGTATAAGAGTTAAATGTAAGCATGTATCATTGTCAGTATCAGTGGCTCAGTAGGTAGCACACTCACCTCTGGGGACAGTTGAGGATTCTGGCCCCACATCATGCACTTGGGTTAATACTCATAACTAACACTGTAATGAAGTATGAGGGGGCTGCTGCACTGGTGAGGTGCCACCCTTCAGATGAAGATGTTAAACTGAGGTCCCTTCTGCCAATCTCTGGTCACTGTCCAGGTGGGAATAAAAGATCCCATGGCACTTATCATTTCATTTTTATTTTTTTATTTTTTATACTTGTAAATCTGATGAGCAAAATGCACATTTTCACAGATGACAAATTACAATAAGACAAAAAGACATTGATGCAACAGATTGAAAAACTCATACAATTACAATAAACAACATAACATTAAGATATGGCAGGAGTTCTGATTTACAGTCAACAGGTACATTCAAAGTTATTGAATAACTATTGTTTGAGATGAGTTCTAAAACAACAAACAGTCTTACAATCAGCAGAATCCAGTGGAACACTATTATAGAAAAGCGGTGCTTGATGAAGAAGTGATCTATTGCCAACTGTTTTTTAAAAAATGGAATTTTAAAAGAAAATCTAGGGACCTAGTTCTACAAGGATGGGAGAATCTGAGGAAAAGATCAATAATTGACGAAGGACTCAAGGCAGCATGGATTCACAGCAGGAAGGTCGTGTCAGACGTATCTAATAGATTTTTTTGACTGGGTGACCAAAGTAATAGACCAGGGAGGGGCTGTGGACATGTCCTACCTAGATTGTAGCAAGGCACTGTCCCACATAAAAGATTAATAAACAAGTTAGCCAACCTTGGAGTGGGTCCCAAGGTGGAAGCCTAGATAAAAAATTGGCTAGACAACAGGATGCAAAGGGTAGTAGTAAATGGAGTCCACAGTGAAGAAAGCAGGGTTAGTAGTGGGATACCACAGGGTTCAGTACTGGGACTGGTCCTTTTTAATGTTTTTATAAGTGACATTGCAGAAGAAATGGAAGAAAAGGTATGTCTCTTTGCAGATGGCACAAAGATCTGCAACAGGGCTGATACACAAGATGGAGTGGAAAGGATGCGAAGGGACTTGGCAAGGTTGGAGGAATCGTCAAATGTATGGCAGCTTAGATTCAGTGCAAAGAAGTGCAAGGTAATGCACCTGGGAAACAAAAACCATGGGGAAGAGTACACAATGGGAGGTGAGATACTGACAACAACAAAAATGGAAAGGAACCTGGGGGTAATTATATCAGATGACTTAAAGGTGGCAAGCAATGTGAGAAGGCAGTAAGGAAGGCTGGGGGGATACTGGGCTGCATAGGGAGAGGCATCTACATTAGAAAACAGGACATTGTTATCCCTATGTACAGACAAGTGGTGAGACCCAATCTGGAGTACTGTGTGCAGTTCTGGAGACCCCATCTCCACAAAGACATAGACAGAGTGGAGGCTGTCCTGAATTGGGCAACCAAAATGGTGCAGGGTCTGTACCAGAAGACATACAAAGACAGACTAAAGGAGCTTAACATGTATACCCTTGAGGAAAGAAGGGAGAGGGGGGACATGATAGAAACTTTCAAGTACCTCAAGGGAATCAACAAAGTCCAAGAGGGTAGTATCTTTCAGAAAAAGAGATGTGCAAGAACAAGGAGGAACAATTTTAAGATAGAGAAGGAATGCTTCAGTGGTAATGTGAGGAAGTATTTTTTATCACAGAGAGGGTTAAGGATGCTTGGAACAGCCTTTCTGAGGAGATTGTTGAGTCAAGTACAGTGGGGGAATTCAAGAATGCATGGGACAGACATAAGGCAGTCCTAGTGAGGGGGTAGGAGGAAGTAGGGAGATGGTTAACTAGGATCTGCAGCTTATCCAATAGGTGGGAAAATGAGCAGACTAGGTAGGCCAAGTGGCCCTTATCTGCCATCGAATTCTATGGTTCTATGTTTCTATGAAGGTAGGAAATAGAAAAACTCCCATTTTATGAGAAATTCTATCAACCAAAGGTAAACAACCAGAAGATCTGTATGACTGACAGTGATGCAAATGATAAGGTGCATTGAGTATAAACCATAATATTGAATTATACATAACCATCAGGTTGTTAAGAACTGTAGTCATAGTTGAAAAGTAAACCAATAGACCATAGTCAAAAACACTTAAAAGAAAACTATGTGAAAATAACCTATGGGAGTCAGCAGTTAAAAATGTTTTTGCACAATATATAAGACCTAGTCTTTGATGTATAATCTTTCTAAGATATTTTATGTGGAGTTAGAAAAATAATTTACTATCCAATAAAATTCCCAAGTATTTAATGTTTTCAACCAACTCAATAGTAACCCCTCCTTATATTTAATTGGAATAAGTTTATCATTGTTCCCATGAGGCCTACCAGAAAATATCATGAGTTTAGTTTTTTAACTTAAGACCATATAATATTGAATTAACCAATCTTGAAAAAAATCAAAATCCAACTGAACATCGCTAAGTATTTTATTTATGTCATTTCTGTCACTATAAATAACTGCATCATCTGTATATATAATCATAGATGCTTTTGTACAGACTCTAGGGGTGGAATTAACATAAAGAGAAAATAGGAGGGCATCCAGGATAGAACCCTGGGGCACCTCACTCAGCATAACTAGTGAATCTGAAAAAAATCACCCATTAATGTCCTAGAGGTTCAATTGTGAGATAATCAGAATACCATTTGATTACATCAACTGAAAAATGTAAATTTGAAAGAGTAGATGGAAGTAAAGCATGATCAACTAGGTCAAAGACCTTGGTGAGGTCCACAAATGCAGCCCTAACAGAGTGTCCTTTATCAAGGGCACATTGCATGTGTCTGGTGAACCTCACCAAGACCGTCTCAGTGTTGCAATTTGGTTTAAACCCATGCTGACAATCAGTCAACATTTCATATTTTATGAGATATTCAATAGTTTGATCTAAAATAATTATTTCCAAGAAAATAGGTTTAATGGTAGATAATTTCCAGCTTTGAGGAAAAGCACAATCTTTTAAAGAACAATTGAAGATCAAAGAAAGGTGATAGGAAAAAAAAATTATACCTAACCTAGTAATTCTAAAATCAATTCTATCATACCCAACACTGGGCCGGGGTTCCTTTTTAAGAATATAATCCCTAACTAACTCCAGTGTAACAGGTACGAATTTAAATTCATCATGAGTGGGTCTACAATCTGTTTGTATTTGACTATGGACATTAACTGAGGTTCTATAACTACTGAGGTCACCAAAATATTGATTAAACAATTCTGCCACTGAATTGGGGTTAGTAACAAAATGACCATTATGTTGCAAAATAATCTCAATCATATTTTTTTCCCTACCAATCAATTTATTTAAGATACACAAGGTTTTTGGGGGGTTTCCATGAGCATTTCTCTGTTCAGAAAGACAATAGGATTTTTTTGTACTCCTGACTTTCGCTTTACATTTATTCCTCAAGGTTTTATACATCTGTAAGTTTAAAGGGCTTCTTTTGTTTTGTATTGCTTCCAAATCTTAACTCTAGATCTCATAAGAAGAAGTAACTCATGAGTTAACCACTTTTTTTTATTAGCTCTAATTCTTATTTTCCTTAATGGTGCTGCCCTGTTAGCAATATCCACAAAAACCTTAAGGAATAATTCAAGAAGCAAATCCAGATCATTAAAGGAATCAAACAGTGACCAGTCAAATTCATTACATATAGTCTCAATATTTTCCGATGTTAATTGAGAAAGATTCTTAGTTTCAATATATTTTGGTGGATTCCTTATCACTCTGGTGGACCAGTTACAGAACACTGGACAGTGGTCACTCATCACATCATTCAGGACCCTAAAATTGGTAATTCTATCAGGATGAGTGACCACAATCCAATCCAAAACTGTTCCACCACCAGTTTTATAGTTAGGTCTGGTTTCACTTTCTATGACTTGATGGACCCACAAATCCAATAATAACTCAGGGAGGCCATTTTTTAGATCTGAGGCCCAACTACAATTAAAATCTCCTAAGAGAATCCATTCCATAACGGAAGGTAGCCCACTACAAAATGCTGATATTAATTCAATTCCTGATCCAATTTTTCCCAGGGGAATATAACGTGAACTAACAGTAAGATGTTTATCCTGACCAAATAATAAATTTATAGATGCCATTTCACAACCCAAGCCACTCAATAATGGTAAAAGGGAGCCTTTCATGAAATTAAATCATGGCATCTCCCCCTCGTTTCCCCACTCTATCACAGCGATGATGCTTAAATCCCACTAATGAAATTAACCCAGCTAAAATTCTATTATTCAACCAGGTCTCAGACAAGGTAATTATGTCAAAATCATTGCAGTCAACTTAGGCAACAAACTGAGTCCATTTAGCCAACAGACTTTGCACATTAAGATGTGCATGGTAGAACTAAAATGTTTGTGGCTGTTAGCTGGAATTTGAAAAACCTTTAGATTCAAAATATATGGAGCAGTTGGGGTCTGGGTGTGGTTGCACTGAGCTTGCCATTATTAGTAATAAAACTAGCAACCTCCTAAACCAGACAGCAATTTCAAAAGCAATTTCATGTCTAAGTAACCTTCTTTTCTTAACAGTAAATTGAGCAAAACTGCTGTTAAATAAAGACTACAGTATGCTATTGTACAAATGAAAGGAGGGAACATTATTATAAATTTGGTTAAAAAAAAACAAGAGGGATACTTATCAAATTATAAGCTAAACATATCAATGTCCAGCTATGGTGCAAAATCCTCACACTCATTTGTAGTCTCAGAGGGATAGCTATGATGAGTACAAAGACAACTGCTAAGAGCAATTCATCCCAGTAAAACAAACATTATAGTGCCCAGATGTATCAAACCTAACCAAGTAATTTAATTTACTTCTAAAACTAGATTTTCTCTTATGAATGATGCTCGCGCCACTCATGCTCACGTTAGTGAGTGGCATGGGTTTTTAAATACTGAAAACCCCACCCCCAGAGATGATGCTCAGCAGTCGGCTTTCCCAAGCCCCCTAATCACTGAGCCAGACAGTCCATGGAGATTTAGCACCAAAGTGCTGGACATAGGCAAAAGTCCACGCAGCTTGCCAGGTGAAGATCATTTCAACAGTCAGGAGCAGGCAGGAACACAAGAGAGGGATCAGCTGGGCTTACGAGTAGCACAGGTTTTTAAATACTGAAAACTCTGACCCCAGAGATGATGCTCAGCAGTTGGCTTCCCCAAGCCCCCTACTCACTGAGCTAGGCAGTCTGTGGAGATTTAGCTCAAAAGTGCTGGAAATAAGCAAAAGTCCACACAGCTTGCCAGTCGAAGATCATTTCAACAGTCAGGAGCAGGCAGGAACACAAGAGAAGGATCAGCTGGGATAGTGAGTGGCATGGGTTTTTAAATACTGAAAAACCCACCCCCAGAGATGACGCCCAGCAGTAGGATTCCCCAAGCCCCCTACTCACTGAGCCAGGCAGTCTGTGGAGATTTAGCTCCAAAATGCTGGAAATAGGCAAAAGTCCACACAGCTTGCCAGGCGAAGATCATTTTGACAGTCAGGAGCAGGAAGGAGCACAAGAGAGGGATCCTGAATGAAGAGGACAGGAGTTTCCCTGTTGTCTTGGCCAACATCCCCCTTGACAATAAAAAAGAGCCATGTAATCCACCAACCAGGATGCACTTGGAAACACTAGTGTGTCTTTCCTAGTCAAAAATTACAAATAAATAAATATAAAACAGTTGTATCAATAGAGGTAGCTCTGTTAACACAAAATGGATTTGTGATTCTTTTTGATACTTTTACTATAACTTCTGTCCTTTTCGTCATAACAATGCCATTCTTTCCTTCAAAATTTACCTGACAAAAGCCCAGCTCTTATCACAATAAAATAAGGTAGCCACATTTGCAAAAAAAAAAAAATACTTTTAGGCATAAGTATGGGTTGAAGCACAAAGCCTCATAAGTAGGGGAAATGTGATGTTGGATAAAATGTACCCTGAGTATTTGTGAATGTGTGGTGTTGTGTCCCTTGGGGTTGAAATGATTACTCAATACAGCATTGACAGCACCCCATCTTTGGTATTTCTTTTAAGGCAAATAATGTTACTTATATTCATACAGTAGTTTAGTTATTTAAGAGAGGAGTGCCATAGTTAGCTCCAAGCCAATGCAGCATTGAGCAACTGTTTAAACCCAGAGGAACACCATGCCACCCATTCACCAAGATTAAGAGTACTGTTTACCCTAATATCACATTTACCTTCTTTTGAGATGTTGTACTTCAGTCCTGGCTGATGCCTAAACAAAGCCTTTTTGATGTACATTTCCTTACTTAAAAAAAAAAGATCCAGAAGCAAATGATTTGATACCTTTTAATGGACCAACATAGATGTAACAAGAACAAAGTGCTCTAGCTTTCGGACCAACCAGTCCTTCTTCAGAAGCTCATGGCAGTTGTTTGGAAAATACAATACTTATAACAGCTAGATAATGCAGAGAAAAACAGAAAAAAATCCCCATTGGTTTAAAATACTCATTAAAAAACAGATGATGTCAGACAAGTTTAACAGTACAATACTGCCTTCAGTCCGAATGAACCTTGGGTTCAGATGTTCCTAGTGCAAGACACATATAAGAATCCTACTGCACATAAATTTAATTGACATAAGATAACACTGCAGAAGCAGATAACTCCCAAATCAAGCCATGAGTGCCACAGTCAGTATAAGGATGTGATTACTGAAAGGCAACCCCACCCAGCTTAAAGACAGACTGGAGATAGTTATAGGGCTCATGAAATTACAATGTATGCATTAAAGACAAGAATTACCAGTAAAGTTGTTCTAAAAACATCAGTGCTCACTGTGTGATGTGTAAAACCCTAGCTGGACTTGCCACCAGCTGTATTCTCAAGCTAAATAAAAGGCCCAAGAGATTACAAAAACCTCAGGACTATATACATGATAATTAAAATATAAATAGATAATATTAGTGTAGCAAAAACTCTAGTCAAGGAACCTCAAGGAGTTCAGACCATGCAGCCTGATATGTACTGATGTCAATATATACTGAGAATGTAGCAACTTCATGTACCACAGGTGTCTAGGGAATCTGAAAAGAGATAAAATGTAATTTATCTCCTCCTGTTCATACAAACAATACAACCTAACCCACTCCACATCACAATAATGTGGGTGAGGGAGATACATAGTTTTTCTCTGCATTATCTAGCTGTTATAAGTATTGTATTTTCCAAACAACTGCCATGAGCTTCTGAAGAAGGACTGGTTGGTCCGAAAGCTAGAGCACTTTGTTCTTGTTACATCTATGTTGGTCCATTAAAAGGTATCAAATCATTTGCTTCTGGATCTATTCTTGCAAGGACCAATACGGCAACTCCTAAATCTACAGTTAAAAAAAAAAGGTAATTAACAACACATGCACACATTTTTGAATTGTCAATGCTGGAATCAAGCAGGTAAAAGAGTTTGCACACGGCTGTGGTGCTCTCAAATAAAATAGACATAAAACACTTAAAATTTGGGCACTTAACACCACATATTGTACTGATACTGTAAGAAAGGTACAAAGGAGGAAATTTATTGCATAATAAAATAAAACAAATGTCCACCTGACACGTTTCCGGCCCCTCCTGGACCTTTCTCAATGGCTAGGGCAGGCAAAGTGCTAGTGCATTAAACACAGGTGCAAATAGGGGTGTCATAATGATATCATCAATCATTCATTCAAATTCAATTACGTCTTTTAAAGATACAGCAGAAAAAAGCACATAAAACATGTTAAATCCTAAAAACATACCCACATAGCACAAACACAATAACAAGCTAAAAGGTGGGTGGGTGGGGGGTGGCACAGAAGTCAATATGCAATACCTCTTACACAATAAAATATGTAATTATTTATTTATTTGTAATTCAGATAACACCTATGAGCACTAGCACTTTTACATAGGTTCTACATCTAATAACAATGGACAAGAACAATAACATTGGAAAACAAAAGAACTAACAGTAGGTGGGTTATGGAAGATAACAACAACAAAAACAACAGTAAATACATTGCAAAAAAGTTAATAGACCCAGCAAAATATGAGAAAAGTGCAATCACATGATATTCAGACAAATGTGAGCACAATACTAGGCGCATTAGCAGTACTGTATGTTGTCTGATTACTAAGTGCTGGGAAAGGGGTAGGAAGAGATGAGAGCAAAAGGTGGGAGAAGCTGGGAGTCAGCCCAGGGCCTCGTCAGACAGAAAAATAGCAAACGAGAAGACAGACCATTGTAGGCAGTTGCCAGGATATATTTCAGAGAAGTCAGGATGCTGATAAAAGGAGCAAGGAGAGAAGAGAAACAAAGGGAGGTAGAAGCAAGAATCAGCACAGAGGCTTTGTCAGATGGCAAAATAGCGGAGGAGAGAACAAACCATTGTAAACAGTCACCAGGATATATTTCTGAGGAGTCTGGGGTGATACTCAAGATACAGGAGTTAGGGGCAAGAGTTACCTAATGTGAGGGAACCAAACAGTACAAAGGCGAGGTGAGGCAGGAGAGGGCATGGGGAGGGGGATGGGGGGATGGAATGGCACATGTGAAAAGCGAATAGAGTTAAAAGAAATAACATAATATTGTCACTACCAATATGATAGTTAACGGTATCAGTCACATCTGGACTTAAATACCAGATCGTTTTTAGCATTCTTTTGAAGGTGCCTAAAGTCTTGGCAGATGATATGTCACCTGCAATTGAGTTGAATCAGAGTGGGGCTTGGTAGGCAAAAGACCTTTGTCCCTGTGAGGTGCGACAGCATGGGATCTTAAAAGAGGAAAAAACAGAGCTTCTTGTGTGCTGAGTATTATTGCTCATGGTGAGGAGCTCCTGTACCCCAGGGGGCATTAGACTAAAGGTGTTGAAGGAGAGCCTGCTGCTGAATTGAAGCCAATTAGCCTGTGAGTACATGTCACAGGTATGGGTCATCCATTCTGCACCAGTGAGAAACTGACACACTTTTTTAAGTCCAGTTTTTATGCACTTGAGGGATGTGTCAATGGCCAATCCATAGATGACAAGCCCATAGTCTATCAGCAATACCACTGAGCTGTGAATGGCCATACTGAGGGCAGTGGGTGTCAGGCAATGCTTATATCTGTACAGAAGCCCTATCCGCCTATTGATTGCCTTGAATATATAATCATTATGTTAGTATATGAAAGGGTGTTGTCCACTGTGATCCCAAGGTATTTAAAGTCAGGTACTAACTCCAGGGAGGCTCCAATATCATTTACTATAGAAAGGGGGTAGTGTCTATATTTGCTTTGCAGGTTGGAACACAACATGGTTTTTGTTTTCTTGTAGTTTAAGATTAATTTGTGGTTGCAGAACCATCTTTCTACAGCAGCAGGTTTTTGAAGCTCTGATTCAAAAACTCTGGGGTTATGGCCACTAGAGAAAAGGACAGCATCATCTGCATAAAGAAGGATGTGTCCCTGGCTGGAGAGGGGCAGGGTATTCAGGAATACACTGAACAGGAGGGATCCCAAGTTAGAACCTTGTGGGACTCCAGACAGGACAGGTTGACTGTCCAAGAGGATGTTACCTATCTTTACTTGATGTGAGCAGTTTTAAAGGTAATTGCTGAACCAGTCAATGGCTTCAGGTGAGAGACCAGGAATGGCTAGTTGTTCAGGCAGGAGGACATGATTAACCATATAAAATGTCTTGGTTAAATCGATGTATACTACTCCAAGCAGTTGACCTTGGTCAAAGGATTTAAGGATGAAGCCCGTGAATTCGAGTAAGGCAGTGGTAGTAATGGGCCCAGTCCTGAAACCATGCTGTTGATGCAGAGTAGTTGGTATTTACCCACGTAGTCAACAAGCTGGTCAGCAACTCTTCTCTCCACAGCTTTGGAGAGTGGGGGCAGGATGGAAATGGGTCTGTAGTTTCCATGCTTAACATGATCTCCACTTTTGTGGACAGGGGTAACTACTGCAGACTTCTATTTTTGAGGAAAATGAGAGTATCTTAGTGAAAGGTTCATTATATATGTTAAGGGTGCCAATACTTCTTCCACGGTGAGGGCTACAAACTTGAGATCTAAGGTGTCACTACTAGCCAGACATTTGATGAGATGTTTCCTGGCCTCATTTACCTTAATTGTTCTGAAATAAAAAGGAGAGTGAGTAAGGGGCCGTTCAGATTTTCCAGGGCAGGCACTAGATGTGGGATTGTTGAAATAATCATGGGGACAAACACCACTGAGGTCTATGAATGCATTTTAAAATGTATTTTCAATGATTTTTGGGGTCAAGGGAGGGTCCCCATCAATGTTGAGCATGGTTGGAGCAGTTTTGGGGTCCTTACCAGTAACATCCTTAAGATTGCTCCAAGATTGTCTGCTATCGTTTCACGCATGTGCCAAGGTTACCTTATAATACATGCTTTTAACTACCCTTATTTTCCTGGAACAGTCATTTCTAGCCTTCTTGTAAGCCTGGATGTCTGGTTGTTTACCAGAGGCATGTGCCCTACGCCACAAACAGTCCTGGGTTTTGAGGAGTTCGATAATGTCACAAGTGAGCCAAGGATTAGTGAGGCCTTTGATTTTCTGTTTCTTAAGAGGGCATGCTTATCGTACACAATGTTGAAAAGAGAAATAAATTGCTCAAGTGCCTGATCATCATCTTTGGTAGAGTAGATTACAGACTAGTCAGTGTGACAAAGGTCAGATTTCAATAACTCAACATGACCGCTAAGTAGGACCCTATTTGTTAGTGTTTTGGCTGGGGGTTTAGAGAACTTGTTAGTCCAATAGAACAAGACAGGAGAGTGGTCACTAAGGCAATTCAGGAGGACGGTAGCATCCAAAATATGCACTGGGTGATTTTGATAGAACCCAGTCAAGCAGAGTGCTGGTACCAGTCTTATAGATCACACGTGTGGGAGATTCGACCAGCTGAGAGAAGTTCAGAGCAGTGAAAAGATTTGCTTTAGGAGAGAGCCAGTTAATGTTGAGGTCACCAAGCAGAATGACCTCAAGTAGAAGCTTAGACAGTCTAGGCAACCAACTAGTGCCTCAAAACCAGTGGCAGTGTGTCTGGGGGGGATGTATGCTGAGAGGATAGTAATGGTGCACCTTGTTGTGTGCACCAAGAAGAACTCTAATTGTGGTAGCTTGCATACAGTTGCAATTACTGTGTTAGGACATGGTACAGCCCTGCAAGCAATCCCTGATGTAAACTGCACAGCCATCCACATGCTTGAAGAGTCTATCCTAATGAAAAACTGAGTACCCGGGTATCATGATGGAGGCATCAGGTATGTTGGGTGACAGCCAAGTTTCTACTATGGTTAGCACATTAGGGTTGTGTTGTGAGATCCAGACTTGGAAGGTATCAAGTTTAGCAAGGAGGCTGCAAATGTTGACAGATACAAAGGTGAGGGAACCACCCTTCCTTTGACATGAGATATTCTTGGGGGGGTGGGCCAGGATTTAAATGTATATTCCCTGAGAGCAAGAGTAGTAATAGGGCTATTCTACAGAGGTATTCCTTAAGGAGTTTGCTGTTGACTTTGTGGCAGCTCCTTTGGGTACTACATCCCTTGCCTTTTACCTGATGAGAGAGGAACACTGGAAGAGATGTGACAAATTGATCCCAGTGGGAGCAGGTCCACATATGCTACGTGCAGTCAGGTAGTGGGAGGTTCCCCTACCTAATTGTGGCCCCATGGAACAAGCTGAGATGAGATGTGATGGTACCATAGGAACTGAGAAGGTTAGTGTCAGCTATACAAATCCACTGTATTCTTCCTCCCTACACTGCCCCTCTCAACACCTTGGACTGAACTACACTCTTGCTACCCTCCACCACTTACCTTTCCCCCCTTCTCCTACCTCCTACTCTTCCTCTACCCTCCTTCCTTTCTCCTCGCACCCATACCACCTTGCTTCACCAACCCCTCCCTCTCCCTTATATCTCACTCTGACTTCATTTTTCTATTGTCCTGCATCCCCCTCCTTTCTTTTTTTACCACTCAGCTTTCACCAAAAGTTATTAAATGCCCCGTAAGCACTTACTGTCCTCTCACCTCTCTGACTTCTGCCCCAGGCATACATTGTACAATGTCTGATGCCCAGTCCCTACTTCTTCCCTAGTTTACTTCATTTATCTACTGACAAAGCCTCTGGTGGCTCCATGTAAGCAATCCATCTGTTCATCTATACTTATTAATTGTTCTGTTATCTGTATTTTTCTCATGTCCTTGTAATCTGACATGGAACATTTGTAAATGAGCCTTTTGTCTGAAATCATAATAAATAAATAAATAGTGTCACAGGTCAGGTTGGAAGGTGCAAGGACTCTGGAGGATGAGCGATCTTGAATGGCTGGTAGAACAAGAAGTATTAGTCCAATTGTGAGCAGTTGAATAATGGCAGCATGCTTATTTTTGTTTTTTGTGCATTTTTCTTCCCAGCAAATGGTACCGTACACTGCACCTTGTTCAGTTTGGCTCAGGGAAGGAGAGAGAGTAAGAGCCAGAAGATAGAAGGAAGTTAACGAACAAACCAGGAAAAAAATAAATTTCCAGACAAGGGGTTATATGAACATAAAGAGATGCAAGTTCTGTGGAACACATCAAGGGATATGGGAGGTATACCTTTAAGGGGACAGACAGTCAGTGGCGAGCTCCCCAACTAGATATGAGGAGGGTGGTCTGAAAGTGGGGGAGGCGGTGTTTAATAAGTGGTGAGGTTGGGGTTGGGTGGGGGCGAAATTCCCAGGGGCTGAAATCCTAGTAGTAGGTTAGAGCTACGAGCAATACTGAGCCAGAATTTGAAAATCATGACTCAGCAGCAAGGAAGAGACAGTATATAAAGTCCACCAATAGTGAGCCACAAGTTAAATAGCCATTAGAATCACTGCACTTGAATCAGTGGCCATACCTTTAGCTGCTGTGGTAGCGGAGTGATGTCTTCAGGATCGGCCGGTAGAGACAAGCCAAGCCATGGCTGAAATCAGCCCTGGTTCACCCTATTCAGGGGTAAAGCATAAAGGGTGGCAAAGCACTCAGGAGCCAGAAATAAAGAACACAATATTAGCATATGGGAGCAGAATAAACCACAGAGCAAATTACCCCAGCGCTTCATGTCCACTCTGGGACACTTCATCAGGAGCAATGTAGACTTCAGTTGCTTTGGCAGTGCAGTGATGTCTTCAGGAGCGGCCAATAATGAAAAGCCATGCTGCGCCAAATTGGCCCTGGTTCACCCTATTCAGGGGTGCTGCAGCCCGGGAAGAGGGAAATAGTATATATATATATATATATATATATGTAAGAAAGCTGGGGGGGGGATGGAGAAGAGTAGAACCAGAGATACACAGAATAGTGCTTGAAGACTTAGAGAGGATAAACACTGAAAAGTTGAGGGCATCATGGTACTTCACTCCTGGCTGATGACTAAACAAAGCCTTTTAGCTATACATTTCCTTACTTCAAAAAAAAAAAAAATAATTAACAATACATGCACACATGTTAGTATTGTCAATGCTGGAATACAGAACACACTTGCCTCTCCCCATCCCAATGCCCAGCAGCCCCAGCTGTCTGTTGGCAACCTTCTCTGTCATCCTGCCATGTTATAATCATGCTGGAACATCCATTGGCACCCTTTACTCAGCCTGCCCATGTAGCAGTGTTCTAGTGCATCCAGTGGTATCCTCCTTCTCATTCTGCCCCTGTATTGAATAGTTTCTTGCATCATGTGGCACCACCTACACCACCCGACCCCTGTGGTAAGCACTACATAGTATCTAGTGTCACTCCCAACACTCTGCCCCATTTCAGTCACCTCTGGTGTCCATTACATCTTAAACCCTGCCCCATTACAGACATCCCTAGTATCCAGTGTCCCCCTCCCAAATCCCACCCCATTCCAAGCATCCCTTGTGTCCCATACCAGACCCATCAAACCTCGCTTCATTCTAGATGTCCCTGGTGTCCTGTGCCTCCTCCCAAACTCTGTCTCATTCTAAGCATTCCTGCTGTTCTTTGCTCCCCTAAGCCTGTCACATTCTAAGCATCACTGGTGTCTTGTGCCCTCTTCTAAACCCTGCCTCACTCAAATCATCACTGTTGTTTTGTGCCCCCTAAATGCTGTCCCATTCCAAGCATCCCTGGTGTCCTGTGTCCGTACCCAAATGTTGCCCCATTCCAAGCATCCCTGGAGTTCTGTTCCCCCTCTTACAATATGCCCCACTGTAACCATCCCTGATGTCCTGTGCCCCACTCCCAAATGCTGCCCCATACCGAGCATCCCTGGTGTTGAGTGCCCCAATAAATCCTGCCCTATTCCAAGCATCCTTGGTATCCAGTGTCCCCCACCTCCCAAATTATAACCATAACAAACATCCTTGGTTCATTGTGTAACCCCCTTCTCATACCCTACCCCAAACCATTCTCCCACACAATTCCAGCATAGGAATCTACTCCTGTGTTGGCAGTAAAACCTATCTACAACCAACTCAGATATACCTCCAAAAACAAAGGTTGCCACTGAATGCCCATCCCCTGTGGCTCACTAGTGCCCATGAACACACCAAAACAAGAAATGCAGTAACCAAAAGCCCATCCTCAGCCCCCCCCCACCAGATAGTGATTAGCACAACTTCTCCACACACCTCAGTAGCCAGCCCTATTTGGAGTGCATTATCACAACATCGAGTATGAAGAAAATGCACACTTTGTGAACTTCATTAATCATTACTGGGATAATTGAATAAAGTCAGCAACCAGACAGTGAGGTGAGTGGATGGATTGTATTAGCTGTTGTCTGGTGGGGAGACATTTTAGTTTGGGGCAATGTGTGGTAAGGGGTGCCATTGCATGCCATTTGCAGTTGACATGGGTCAGATTGATGGGGTAAAACCTGACTGCCAGAGACTGCTCAACTTAGGGCAGGCTGGGGGGATAGAGATGCTACTGGATGCCAGGAACTGTTTTACTTAATGCAGAGTAAGGTAAAGGGATGCCCCTGGTAGCCAAGCAAAGAATGGTATAAGATGGAGTTATGAAGAGGTGCTACTGGATGGCAGGAGTTGCTTGGCATCAGGCAAGGTGAGGGGTGCCACTGGACACTAAAGTCAACTTGTCTTAGGGCAAGGTGAGAGATGGGGGACTACTGGATGGCAGCAACAGCTTGGATTTGGAAAGGATGAAGAAGTAGTGTAGGGTACATGAGTTTCATTTTCTGAATACTTATTGAAAATCCACCCTCAGTACCCTAAGCACTCAATAATTTGTTATTAGGGTAGTCCACTATTCAGGCAGAATTAGTGCAAATATTTAAAAAAATCCTCCACAGGTCTCATGGTCATCCCCTTCCCTCTCTACATCCCAGTACTTTCCACCTTCTACCCTCTACCCTGTTTTTTTTCTCACATTAATTCTTTTTTAAACATTTCTGGCTCCTGACACTGTTCCAGGATTGTGGGGGACAGTCATAGTATTCTGGGCTTGCCCAATGCCCAATCAATCCCCTCCCTAAAGCACAGCATGGCTACTCTATCAGAAGTCAGTACATCATCTGATTGATAGAGTGAATAGTTGCCCATGGCTGGAAGTGAGGGCAGCGGAGTGTGCATCACTGATGATGCTATGCAAATTGATTAATCTGCCTAGCATCATCAATAAAACACACCACTCAGACCATCCCTCTCGCCATCCCTGTCACACTCACCTTTGCACTTTATCAGTCAGCTAATGCATTGATAGAGTGTATTTCCTATGGGTTAGGGACAGAGCAACAGGACATACTTGGAATGCTATGATTGCCCCCCAGTTTGGTGGCTCCAGGATCAAGGGGTCTAAGTTAATAAATAAGTACTTTGTGCATATGGTCAGGGTAAGGAGACATGAAATGCTGGTACTGGCTTTTGACACTGTGCCAGGATTTGGCCTTTTTTTCTCCAAAATAATCAGGGAAGGGGTGGAGGGTGACTAATCACTAGGATGGGGAGGTTTGGTCAGGGGACAAGTCTTGCCAGCTGGGAGGTGTATAGTTTCTATAATTTTTAACTTTTTGTTTTTGTTTTTATAATCACAAATATCAATACCATGAATAATAAAAAAAATATCAGTATTCAGTCTCAAATATCAAGCCCCTATTATTCATAGTGTACAGGAGTTAGTCCCACTGTAAAACCAATGATGTCTTTGCTTGGGTTGGAATTAGGGAGGAAGGTGCCAGCTGACACTGTGTCTGTTTGGTATAAAGCAGGGTGATGGGGACACCTGGACACCAACAACTACTTTGAATAGTGATTTGTGAAGAAGGGAGAGCCACTGGATATCAAAGACTATATGACATAGGACAGGAAGATGTATGAGGTGGCACTAGATGTCAGGGACTGCCTGGTATGGGATGGGTGTACCTCTTTATTGACCTCCTCTTCTTCACAGGCTGTTTCATTCTGTTTCAAAGCACTAAACAGTACGCACTTGTCCCTAGCTTAGTTTAATGTCTGTCACTCTCGTACCTTTCTACTAGACTCCCTCTTCCCTAACTTCAGCACCTCGCTTTCTGTTGCTCATGTTGTACCCATCCTACATGCCTCAACTGGGACTTGTGTTAAAATTGATGGCATTTTGTTTATTTGTTATTATGGTTGGTACTCCTCCACTGTTACTATCGAGTTCTTCTACTCCCGCACCTGACACTGTTATACGTGTTCATTGTACCATTTGTTCTTTTCTGTATTTCTGTATCCTAATACCTTTACCTCCATGTAATCTACTCCATGTAAAATGTATTGTTTTCATACCATGTCATTTTTTACAGTTATGTAACCTCCTGGGTTGTACCTGAAATTAGGTATATGTATGCCCAGTGTACCTTACCTAGTAAACAAAAGATAAAATAAAATAGAATGTGCCACTGGATACCAGAGATGTCTTGGCACAAAAAGTATTGATGATACTAGCTAGCAGCTAGTCTTCTTAGCATAAATGAGTGACTGTCTTTTATTATATATCCCTTTAAAGTGGCTGGAAATTCACAAAAAAAAACTGACTACACATCACTTAGGGTTAATGCTCAAAGCCACAAAAGAAGGGCAATGAGATGTTAGGGTAAGCATTCCCCTAAATCTTAATGATTGTGTGGTGTGGTTTTCCTTGCTGCTTCAACAATGTCTCAAAGCAGAGTTGTATAACCTATAGTAGCTCAGGGGGTTCTAGTTAGATTCCCTTTTTTCTGTAACAGAATGATTTCTAGGACTCCAGTGACAGTCGAACCCCGGGGGAGAGATTCATTGCTCATGGGGTTGAAGGTTAATGGCTTTTAGGCACAAATGGAAGAAATGAGGAGAAAAACTTGAGGAGAGAGGAAAGGAGTTTTTAGGAGGTAGACCTTCAGGTAGGAGCTTTGTGATGCCTTGCCCATTTCCAGTTTTCACAATCATCATAGCGTACTGATTGATCAGCTGCAGTGGTGGTTGCTGTCAACACCTTATTGCCACTCTGAAGATGTTAGTAGTGTAGGATAATAGCTTGGAGACTTACTCATGGGAACTGGGTTACAGGACAGACTGGATTCAGAATACTGTCTTTTGGTATTGGGTTATTTGGATCCAGACCAGTATTTGCAGTGTTTTTCAGATCTATGATGTTTCTGTATGTAAGAACTTGCTAACTCAAAATTCCTAAAAGTAAAAAAGGATCAAGACTGTGGGGTCTATGACCCAGTATTGATTTTTAAATTAACTGTACTGCATGATATGAATGATATGACTGAGACTGGCTGTGGTTAGGATATGTTAAGATTATATTTGAACAATGTGCACTGCATGGCTATTTCACAAGATTAAGGCCTGGATTAGAAATCACCTGTTGAGGCTTTTTGTCTCAGTCTGCCCCAGGGAGGTACTGTATGATGGGGAGAGAGGAAAAATATGAACTGTAGTTTGCAGTCATTGTAGGGAGCTACTAATATACCACTGATGAAAGAGATGTTACTGTGATTATTGGACAATTGACCTCCTTGAGAACTCCACTAATGAGTGTGGGCATTGTGGTTGTTGACCTCATGCTCTTAAATCACGCTCCACTGCCCTTCTGGACAACACTGTGAGTATCCACCTTTAAGGTCTTATTGGAACTAAGAGCTATGGCTAACCCTGGGCCTTCTGCCATGAAACAGACTAACAGTGATTTGAAGCCCAGGAGGTTTTCTGGCCTTGCTTAGTGTATGACTGTCTGTGTACAAGAATTAGCATGACATCATGTGATTGGTCATTTGTTATCAGTAACATCACTCCAGAATTTGCCATGTGCTGTGTGATGCAGACTGGAGGGACTTGAAAATATAAGCAGCACTTGCTTTCCCTCAGATCACTTGGGACCCCAAGACATCAAGGAACTCCTGATTTGAAGGAACAATATTGCTGAAGAAAACAAAAAAGGTATCTATTTTGTCTAGAACAGAACCAACATAGCCTTTGTTGCTTTCAATCATCTGTGACATTGCAGTAAGTACTGATGCCCTATAAATGATACAGTTCACCACAAAGTGTATGTGACTGAGTGGTGTGTGCATCAAAGCTGCTGGTCATGGGAGTGCAATGGTAGGAATAACTACCCATGCATAGAGGGACTGAAGGGGTTAAAGAAATTATTCCTACCATCTTGGTGGGAACAGCTTGGATTCATCAACACTGTGAGATATCAGGTGTGTAAACCCCAATGCCCATCACTCACAGCCTCTGAGCTGAGCTTAGTGAGTGGTCCTATAAACAGCTTTGGGAAGTGGAAATGAATAGCCAATGGCTAGGGGGGCTCAAAGACCTATCCCAAACTGATGTAAGAGAATGCAGAAGCCCAGACAATAAGCCTAAATTACAGCAACCCATGGATTCTTCATTTGACAGAGACCTTTCCAGATAAATCCAAACAACCCTACACTTCCTACGCCCAGAATCATGTTGTTATATGTTGAGTCTCAGATCTGCAAGTGAGTAACACTTGCATGTGTACCACCAACAGCTTTATCAAGAACAGTGGAGACTAGTACCCAGGAAGATGATGATGTGTCTCAGCTAGAGCCTTGTGTGCTACCTCTGGACCTTCCAAGGACACCGTGGATGTTGCCTCACCTGTGACTATCTCTCCTGTATTTTCAGCAGTGGTAACTGACACCATATCTACAAAGACATCATTCAGTCTTCCTATAGTTACCAATATTTGACTCAGCCATGGAACCCTTGAATCCAGAATCCCAATGAAAGTTTGCTTAGAAAACCACCTGGCTGTAGGGGCCAACTGAGCCAAGAGGACAAGACATACAGTTACAGATCTATTCCATGCATAACATCACTACCGCTAGCCCAGATCTTGTTGACCCAGCTCCAACTCAAATTGAACCTGTTTCCTGGCACACTGTTCTTTGCTTAACATTGCTCTATAAAAATTAGCCCATCAACCTAACCACCACCTGAACCACCTACTGATCACTAATCAGCTGAGACTAAGGATGGCTGCGAAACATTCACTTCTACAGTATGGCATGTGGGAAGGACAGACATTCAATATCTGAGAGTCAAATTCAGAATTGCCAAAGCACTCTGGTGGCTGGTATAGTTGTATGGTATGAGGGTAAAATTTGGACTCAACCAAGTCAGGTGCCACCTTATCAACTCATAACAAGTCTTTGTGAATTATCTTGTGGAATGTTGCTGCCAAATAAGGTATATGGTCCCACATAACAGGAGCTATCTGGGAACATTTGATTGTGAATCAAGAATGCTGGTTCTTGGTGGAATAATATCCAATGCAATACATTTGGAAAAAGTTCCCTAGAGAACATTAATCCAAACCAGTGAAGAGAACTGTAAATGATAATTACCCA
The DNA here is from genome assembly GCA_016271365.2 of Neoceratodus forsteri. Taxonomy (NCBI): domain Eukaryota; kingdom Metazoa; phylum Chordata; order Ceratodontiformes; family Ceratodontidae; genus Neoceratodus; species Neoceratodus forsteri. Next base: position 623,854,700 of record CM057458.1, on the reverse strand, counting down.
AATTCTGAAGTACGAAGAAGCACATTCAATCATTGTGTATATGTTCATAAAATTCATTGCAAAACAAAATTTTTTAATGCAGTAGGTAGGGTTAAACCAACAAAACACAGTAGGGGAAATATGGTGTTAGGGTTTCAAACCCTAATACCTCACACCTACCCTGCAAGCAGCAAAAGGAAAAAAAAACATGGCGGGACTGACTGTCCTGAGTGTTGGCATGTCAGACCTGGGGTTCTCCTTTGGGTTATCAAACCTAACACTCCCCCCATTTTATCAGCAAATAAGATCAGATGTGCAGACTATATGAGAACAGGGTGAGTGTTAGGGTTGATAACCCCAAGAAAGATCCAAGACCAGATTTGCCATATCTCAGGACAGCCAATGTTTAAATGTTTTTTTTCCTTTTGCTGCTTGCAGGGTGGTGTGGGGTGTTAGGGTCGCAAACCCTAACACCAGATTTCCCTAGTTTTGTTGGATTAACACTAACTGTTACAGTAACAAAGTGTTTTTTGCTTTTTCCTTTCTTTCTGAGATAGTAGAATGGTATCATCATTCACGCAGGTCACTTTGGGACATATGTTTGTTGTTGTTGTTGAATTTTGTTGACCTGGTAAGCCCACTGTGCCTAGAAGTCCCTTTTTCAGGGGCAACCGGGGTGGAGGGCTGATACAGATGGTAAGCAATTGAAATTGAACCAGATTAAGCTGTTGGTGGTATTTTTAGTGAATGAGAGAAATTTGGCCAGGACACCGAGGAAATTCCCTTACTCTGCTGGTGCTCTGTGGCCAATAGAGGGCTGTGCTGTGTCTGCAGGATGGCAGATGAAGTGCAGCCTCGTATGGAGCAGGACATTTTGTTGGAGGCTCCTGTTGTTTGTGATGCAGCTTTACCGCTGGATGGATTGATCATTGTCCCTATGAGTGGGACGTCTGACTATGCTATTTCAGGTTTCGACGGGGAAGATGCTGGCAGGATGCCAGTTCGGGAGATTGCGAATAAAAGTGCCGATTCTACGGCTTACCCTGTTCTCCCTTTATCTGCAATTTGCAACCTGAGCACTACTTCTGGTTCGGGTCTGGTTGTTAGCATGGACACGCTTTCATCAGCAGAACTTCTGGGTGTGGAGTCTGGTCGCATTGAGGGGCCAGTTGGAATTTCGACAGCAAATACAGCTCCCTCTACCTCCCAAGTCATTCGGCGACAATTTGGACTACATTCAGCTTCTTCTGACTTTTTGAGGGACTGGTCAGCTGATGCCTCACTTTCTAGATCTGGATGGCTTCGTACAGCTTCAGAGACATGGATTCCTGACCCTGACTGATTAGACAGCGGGCCTAAACCATCTGCTCCTATGCATGCCAACAAACTGAGCTCAGGTACACATTCTGGACATACTTCGTTTTCTGTTCATAATGAAAATGGTGCGCACCTTATTCATGAGGATTCTGAGGCCGTTTCTGGCCCTAGCACATCCTCGGGGGGGGGGGAGGCTCTGGTCAAAAGTCTACAAAATCAGGATCTTCAGACAGCACTAAACGTATTCCTATGGCTGATTTATTTAAAAATAAATTAGAACAGGCTCCTAGGAGAAATGCTGCGAGATTGCATTACAAGGGTGGGCTCTCTACTCATCCTGACAGATATTATATTGCTAATCATTTGCTTAGAGGTTCTATGCATTTTTTCCCCTCTGACCTATATGCTTTAATTCATGTTTCAGGGGAGGATTCTTTTCATATCAGTTTTAGACTTCATAGTATTTTGGAAAAGTTTTGGGAAAAATATCCTACCCTAAAGAGTACCCCCTTATGGACCCCCTTTTTTGCTATTCCCCTCACTAGACCACAAATTTGGTAAGTAACTGTCATGTTCCTTAATGAAGGGGTGAATGTCAGTGATATTTATCAATGGTTACAAAACTGATGTGACATTCTCGGCCCTCCTGAGGCTCTTTTGGATTTAGAAGGTATCTGGACTGGGGGTTGGAAATTTAAAGTAAAGTTGTTTCAGGTTAACTCTGATATTATTCATCTACCCAGTAGTTTCTTTTTGCGTAAAGACAGAGGTGTTTGTTTTTACAGTAGGCAACCCAGGGCCTACTATAAATGTGGTGCATGGACGCATATCAGCAGTTCTTGTGACATGTTAAAATGTTCTCTGTGTGGAGGCTATGGCCACTCCGTGGATTTATGCGAGAACATTTTTCAGTGTAACCTGTGTGATGAGAAGGGGCATGCTTTTCATCAGTGCCCTTGGGTCAAACGAAATAAGGCTGAAGTTTGGGATCATGATGATTTAGTTTATAAGGCTCAAGAAAAACGCCAGGATTTTCCTCCTTCTGATCCTTCTGATTCACGCTCTGAGTCTACCCCTTCTAGAGGCCCTCCTTTGGTACCCCCTTCTGATTCTCTTTCCCCTAGAGCTTGGCCTTCTCTGCCACACGAGCAGGGACCTGCTCCTACTTCGAACCTAGGCCTTGATCATGCTGTCAATGTGCCTGCTTTACCTATTGAGACTGCCATGCCCCCCCCCCATTTGAAACTGTTAAGGGACGTAGATTTACTAGGTCCTCTCTTAAAAATCCCTGTCCTTGCCCTACCTCTATGACAAATATTTTTCCCCTCTTCAGGATGACCTAGGGGATTCTGATTTGGAGTCAGACACCTCACACAGGTCTGAGCTGGCTACCGAAGATTAAGAAAGTAGATCTACTGAACTTCCTAAAGAAAAAAAAGGGAAAAAAAAAGAAAAGCTGGTAGTAGTTTAAAGGGAGGGCCTTAATAATTACTATGTAATAGATGGCTACTTTGAAGCTGGTGTCTTTCAATGTCTGTAGCTTAAAGACCTATAAAAAACAGATATCTCTGTTTTCTTTTTTTGACTTCCTTGATGTTGATGGTTTTTTTTGTTCAAGAAACACGCCTCTCCTCTCTCGCTGAGGTAGAACAAATAAAAAGACGATGGCATTGGGATCCTTCCTTTTGGACTTTTGGTTTAGAAGCTGCAGATGGGATTGGCATTCTCTTTAAATCCATTAAATTTCATGTTACTAGGCTTATCGATGTTAAGCCAGGGAGGGCTTTGGTGCTTGACTGCTCCCTTGGGGACTTCTCATTTCGTTTTATTAATCTTTATGCCCCTCAGCTTAAAACAGCTAGAATTGAGCTATTTGATTAAATTAAGCCCTTCTCATATACAAGAAAACATATTATTTGGGGAGGAGACTTTAATTGTACCTTGGACACTAAGCTTACAGGGGTCACACAGAAGAAGATGTATTGTGATTCCGATGCCCTACTACATATTATTTCTGGAGCCAGTATACGGGATGCTTTCCGAAGTTTACATACCACAGGCACTGGGGCTACTTACCATAGGCACATATACGCTACCCGTATTGACATGCTTTTTGTTTCTAAGTATTTGATTCCTATTTGGTGTATATCTCAACCCTCGGAATTTTCAGATCATAATATTTTATTTTGTATTTTAAGTTTATCTACTATTCCTCCCCAAATTTTTTCCACACATAATCGCTGGTGGTTCAATATGTCCCTTTTGGACTCCCCTTCCCTTTTCTCGCGTATTGAGGTTTTCTTTGCAAGTCGGGACTCTATTATGTGCGCCTATGATTCTTTGTTGAATTGGTGGCTGGATACCAAAATGGAGCTTAAACTACTTACGCTCTCCTTTAGTAGACACCAGGCTAACTCTAATTATTTAAACTATCTTTTTTTAAGAAATCAATTATATAAGTTAGTGTCTTTTCCCCCGCATGATAAGAAAGGATTTGCTTCTCAAATTTTTGAAATTAAGAAACAGATGAAGAACTATCAATATGATAGGGCTAAATCTTTGGAGATGTAATTTAGATTTAGCACACAGAAGACACCTGCATCAGATCCATATGCGGCATGCAAACAACGGTTAGATAATACTTTGATGACTCATCTTACCACAACCAATGGTAATGTGGTAACCACAGATTTAGGAATGCTAGCAGTAGTGCAACAGTTTGTTAGTACCACGTTTCATCCCATTCTTGTTACCTCTTCTCCCTTACTGTCTGGATTTACTACACCATTGCCTCAGGTTCCTATTGCATTGGTACAATCTCTAGTACAACCTATACTACCCCAAGAGGTCGAGGCCGCTATATCTCAATTAAGTATGGGTACCTCACCCGGAATGGATGGTATCCTTAATGACTTTTATAAAAGGTTTTTGTCCCATATGACCCATTTTTTTACCCTTGGTTTCAACTTTATGTTGACTTCCTCTTCTTCTTATTTTGGTTTCAATACCTCTCTGTTATATTGTTTGTATAAATCGGGGGATAAGACCCTTTTGACTAATTGGAGGCCTTTAAGTCTACTAAATAGTGATTATAAGATCCTAGCTAAAATTCTTACTAATAGATTATTGATGGTTGCTGATCTCCTTATTCACCCGGCTCAGACTTGTGCTATCCCCAACAGACGTATACAACACAATTTATATCTTTTACGGGATTTATTTGAAGCCAGTCATAGACATCATCTCTCTGGGTTTGTGGTGGCCTTAGACCAGGCTAAAGCCTTTGATAAGGTATGACATGATTATTGTTTTCCCCTTTTAGTTCAGTATGGTATTCCTAAACCCTTCGTGTTTTGGATATCTTTGCTCTATGCTGGGGCAACTATTATCCCTATGGTTAATGGACTTTTTGACACTGGTATTCCTCTCACTATTGGGGTGAGACAAGGATGCCCCTTAAGCCCTCTTTTATACTCCTTTGTTTTGGATCCTGTGATCTGACAGATACTTTGGGATACTAACATTATAGATGTGGCTCCCTCCCCTATTTTGCCGCATGACAAAATTACTTCCTATGCAGATGATATTACTTTATTAGTCCAGGATTTTTCTTCTTTAATGAGGGCTTTGCAGATTTTTTCCCATTTTGGCTCTTTATCTGGAGCTATGCTCAATATGGATAAGAGTTTTATTTTTTCTTTGAATTCTATATGCCTAACATCTTTAGACACCTTAGGGATTCCAGTGGTATCTTTCCCTCACAAGATTTTGGGTATTTGGTTTGGTCTGGGTGATTTGGCTACTTACAACTGGGAATAGCAGTTACATATAGGAGAGTATAAGGTTCATAGATGGAAAGGCTGGAAATTTGGGAAAAAGAAACGAGTTATGATTATTAAACAGTTTTTACTCCCTGTATTTTTATTTTTATGCTATGTTCCCCCCCTCCATTGCATCTGGAAACTAGAATTCTTAGTCTCTTCTTTCAGATGCTTTGGGGCAATAGATTTAATCTATAGAGTAAATCCTGTGAGAAGGGATATTACCTATTTGCCTATTAATAAAGGAGGTTTAACTATGATCAACCCTATTTTTTTTATCATTCCCTATTTTTTTTGGTTCATTTACTTATTTATGGACTCCTGCTACCCTTTCTTGGCAGTTGTGGTCGCAATTTCTTTGGTCATGGTATTTTGATAAATGGACGTTATTACCCCCTAAAATGCTATCCTTGGATTTTTTACCGACTTATGGTTTGTCCACTCTCAAAAAAATGCAACAATGGAAGGTTTCTTTTCCTACTTTACTGACTTTACATAGAAAATCATTTTATACCTTTATTGTGTATGATGTACAGAAAATTGTTTCATTATTTCCTGAATGTGTACCAACTAAAATGATGTTTTCTTTACACAAATTGATGGATTTTAGGATCCCTCCTCATATTTGGGATATTGTGTGGATCTCTATTCAGTGGAGACTGGGAGTTCGGGGTAATTTAAAATATAAACCCCTGACTGAGAGATTCTGTCTGAGACCTACAAGTATTAATAGTGAGGAAACTATGTTTCATTTTTTTATTAACTGCCCCCATAGTCAGTCTTTTTGGCAGGACACTGCTACACATTTGCATTTACCTTTTCTAAATCATATCTCTTATCACACCTTGGTTTTAGGGGATTATACGGAGATCTGGAAGTCTTATCATAAGAGTACTCTGAATGTTTTTTTTTTTTCCGTTGTTCAATATTTTTTATGGCAGGCTTGTTGTCACTTTGTATTACAGCAACAGTTAGTTTTAAACAGTACCATTTTTTCACAGATCGAAGATGGTTTACTATCTGTTAAAGACAATGATGTTTGTAGATTCTCTAAAGCTAAAGTAGATACTTTATGGAAACATTTTCTCTTTTGAAATATGTTATATTGATTGTTTCTGTTCCTTATGGATTTTTTTTTCTTTTGTACTCCTGAGTATTTCTGATGCTTTATGGTTTCTTTTGTGATGTTATGATTTCTTTTCAATAAACTTCCCCTACTCTTTGGGTTGGGAGCGCTGTCCCGTGGGTGTGAGGGTTCAGTCGTGTCAGAACCTGGAAAGGATGTGGCTGTTTGCAGTGAGGTCTCCCCAGTGTTTTTCCTAATATTGCTACCATGGAAGGGAAGTTGGATGAGGCAGCTTCAGATGCATTACTGCAGCAACAATTACAAAACAACATACAAATGGCTCACCAAGACCATGCTCAGGCATCTGACTTGTTGCGCGAGGAGAAAAAAAGGAAAAGATTACAGGAGTCAGTCCATTCACCTGAAACTTCTATGCAGAAAGTCTTTATGGCAGAGGATAGAGACTCCACGGAGTTGGTCATGGAAGTGCCAGGGGGACAGAATATGCATCCACAGCCTCAAACTTCAGAGAAACAACCTGGAGAGGTTGGTTGGACAGCGGAAGATGCCTTGAATTGAGCTGGCTGGAAACAATGTCCGGATGGAACGTGAGTTGTTGCAGAAAAGATTCCGATCATTACAGATGCATTACCAACTGCAGACATGGATTTTTCTTTACTGGCCATAGCTTCAACCTCCAAACCTACAGAGCCATTAATGATGGATGTTACACGACCTATTTCTCAGACTGCTGCATCAGGTACCCCTTCTTACTCCCCACTCTCCCTGATTCTAGGCCTGAACACCAGACTGTAGAGGGTGATTTGGGGGAGACTTTAACTCACAGTGATACTGCTTTTTCTTCTGTGGGGGCTCAAAAGAAAGAAACATTTGAAGAATTATTTCACAAACCTGTACAAATGGCTAAACGACATAATGCAGTTCGATTCGGATATTTAGGGGGTATGGAAGAACTGCCTAATTGGTACTTCATAGGCCGTGTTTTGTTGAAACAATCTCTGGGTTTTACTCCCACGGAAGTATATGCTCTTATCCATGCACCGGGAGAACATATTTTTTATGTTAGTTTCCGGACTGCCACACTTCTTGAACATTTTTGGACAAAATATTCTAAGTGTTGGAACCCACTCAGGAGGAAGCTATACTAGACCTGGTACTCTCAAATGGAGAGAGGATCACAAATTTAGAAGTCGGTAGACATCTGGGAACAAGTGACCACTGCACAGTGTGCTTCACAATAAGCACAACCATGGAGACAGCCATACAAAAACAAGCATACTGGACTTTATAAGGGATGACTTTGGCAAAATGGGTGAATACCTGAGGAATACACTAGCAAATGGGCAAAAAGGAGGGGTGGAAGAACAATGGAGAAAAATCAAAACTTCCATCATAGAGGCAACAAGCCTTTGTGTGAAACAGATAAAGAAAACAAAGCAGAGTAAAAAACCACTATGGTTCTCAAAAGAGGTGGCAGGGAAGGTTAAGGAGAAAAAGGCTGCATTCAAAAAGTATAAGGCATCACAGAAGGAGCACGACAGGGAACTGTATCAATTAAAGCAGAAAGAAGTGGGGAAGGCAGTCAGAATAGCAAAAGCCCAAACTGAGGAAAAAATAGCCAATTCAGTTAAGAAGGGGGATAAAACCTTTTATAGGTACATTAGGGAGCATAGAAAGGTTAAGGGAGGAATAGTGAAGATTAATAAGGGAGAGGGGAGGTGGGCAGAGAGAGACAGTGAAAAGGCAGAGATACTGAATGAATACTTTTGCTCAGTATTCACAAAAGAAGATGAGGAGGAGTTACTTAAACCAGACAATAGAAGCACTCTGGGTAGGGGTGTTGACACCAGTCCATTTACAGAAGAAAGAGTCCTGAAAGAACTCCTAAAACTCAAGGTGGACAAAGCAATGGGGCCTAATGGGATTCACCCCAGAATCCTGAAAGAACTAAGGGAGGACCTAGTGACACCACTGACCACACTTTTTAACAAATCATGGGAGGATGGGGTGGTACCTGAGGACTGGAGGAGGGCAGATGTGATTCCCCTTCACAAAAGTGGGAGCAAGGCAGAAGCAGGAAACTACAGACCTGTAAGTTTGATCTCAATGGTAGGGAAAATGATGAAATCACTTCTGAAAGAAAGAATTGTTGAGTACCTAGAGGCCAGCGGGGCACATGACCAAAAGCAGCATGGATTTACAGCAGGAAGGTCATGTCAGATGAATCTAATAGATTTCTTTGACTGGATGACCAAAGTAATAGACCAGGGAAGGGCTGTGGATATGGTCTACCTAGACTTTATCAAGGCATTTGACACAGTCCCGCACAAAAGATTAATAATCAAGTTAGCCAGCTTGGGAGTGGGTCCCAGGGTGGTAGCCTGGGTTGCAAACTGGCTGCACAACAGGACACAGAAGGTAATAGTGAGTGGCACACATTCTGAAGAAAGGGGGTCACTAGTGGAGTACCTCAGGGCTCAGTACTGGGTTCAGTCCTCTTTAACATATTTATAGGTGACATTGCAGAGGGTCTGGAGGGAAAGGTATGCCTCTTTGCAGATGATACAAAGATCTGTAACAGAGTTGAAACACAATGGGGGGTAGAAAGGATGAGAAGGGACTTGACAAGGTTGGAGGAATGGTCAGACATATGGCAGCTTTGATTCAATGCAAAGAAATGCAAAGTAATGCACCTGGGAAACAAAAACCCAGGAGAAGAGTACACAATAGCAGAAAAGGTACTAACAACAACAAAAATGGAATGGGACTTGGGGGTAGTCATATCGGATGATCTAAAGGTGGGTCAGCAATGTGAGAAGTCAGTGAGGAGAGCCAGGGGAATACTGGGATGCATAGGAAGGGGCATCACAAGTAGAAAAAGAGAAGTGGTTATCCCTCTGTACAGACAGTTGGTGAGACCCCAACTGAAGTACTGTGTGCAGTTTTGGAGACAGGATGGAAGCAGTCCAGAGGAGGGCAACTAAAATGGTGCAGGGTCTGCATCAGAAATCATATGAAGAGAGACCGAGAGAGCTTAATATGTATACTCTTGATGAACGGAGGGACGGGGGGGGCATGATAGAAATGTTCAAGTACCTCAAGGGAATCAACAAAGTCCAGGAGGGTAGCATCTTTCAGAAAAAGAGATGTGTAAGAACAAGGGGACACAGTTTAAAGATAGAGGTGGGACAGCTCAGGGGTAATGTGAGGAAATCTTTTTTCATGGAGAGAGTGGTGGATGCGTGGAACTGCCTTCCTGAGGAGGTTGTTGGGGCTAAAACAATGGGGGAATTCAAACATGCATGGGACAGACACAAGGCAATTGTAGTGGGGGGGTGGCAGGAAGTAGGCTGTTGGTTAACTAGAATCTGCAGGTTATCGAGTAGGTAGGAAAATGGGCAGACTGGGTGGGCCAAGTGGTCCTTATCTGCCATCAAAGTCTAAAGACTAACCCTTTATGGGTGCCTTTTCAAGTCATTCCTCTTACTAAACAGTCTTTCTGTATTATTACTGTGTTGTTTCAGAATGAAGGGGTGAATATTACTGACATTTTACAATGGTTAGAAAAAAGATGTGATGTACAAGGTGCTCCTGATCTTATTTTAGATTCAGAAGGATTTTGGAATGGGGATGGTGCATTAAGATGAAACTGTTTCAGTTAGATGATGAATTTCAGCATCTTCCAAATTGCTTTTTTATAGGTCGTGATAAAGGGTTGTGTTCTATGCAGGTCAACCTAGAAGATGTCATAAATATGGGTCTTTACATCACATTAGTTCTACATTTGATATAATCCAGTGTTTTTGTTGTGGGGAGTTAGGCCATGCAGGATTAGATTGTACTAATGTGCCCAATTGCAATTTTTGTGAAGAACCTGGTCACAACTTTGCTGAATGCCCTTTGGCCTCACATAATAATGACAATGCTGATTTTGCCATGCAAGACTTTTATATTAACACTGCAAGATCCGGTAGAGGTTTTTCTGACCCTAGACCACCTCGACAGTCTAAACCTGTTCTTCCTTCCAATAATACTGTTACTCCTGTATTTCTTCTTCCATCTGAAGAGATGGCAACTGGTTCTGCTGTTCTAATACCGGATCCTGCTTCCCCTTTTGTTGCAGTTCTCTCAGTTCTGGAACAACCAAATGTGAGTACTATGGCCCCACCTCCGCCTCCATTGCATGATTGCCCCCGGAGTGGTTTACGCAGCTCGGCTGTACTCCAAGGGGACCTGGAACTTCCTGAAACTTATTTAAATGATTTGCCTCTCTCCAAAAAATTTGATTCCCTTCCTTTGGAAGATGCTATGGATGATATGGATTCTGATACTGCTTCCCAAACTTCCTCTCAAAAAGATCCTGTTTCAGACTTAGATCAAAGCCTTAAACCTCTTGATAATGCTAAAGTAAAGAAAAAACTAGTAGGCTATAGATTGGGTACCAGAAAAAGCACTCGAAAAAAATAAACGGTTGTGTTTTTCTTATGGGATATAATTTGAACATTGGTACTTTCAACGTGAACAGTATTAGATCCGAAAAAAAAAAAAGTTTTGCCACTTTTGATTTCTTTACTTTTTCAGATCTTGACATTATTTTTGTTTTTCAGGATACCAGGCTTCATTCTTTGATGGATTTTGATGTTGCCTCACAAGCCTGTTGAGGGGAGACTGTTATTAGTCAGGAGATGGAGTAGAGGTTGCATGCTCTGGAGTGGGGATTTGTTTTTTCAAACAGATATAGTGGTGACTCAGGTTGTAGAGGTTGAACCAGGGAGGGTGCTTTTGTTAGATGTTACCATCCAGAATTCAGACTTTTGACTCATTAATATATATGGACCTCAAATACAGACAGATCGTATTGTTTATTAACAAAAATTCAACCATTTTTATTCACTAGATGGAATGTGCTGTTTGGGGGTGACTTTAATATTACGAGATCCCTGACAGACAGAGGGGCACAGGGGGCAAAACTGTACTGCGATACACACTATTTAAATGGTTTGCTGCTTCTTACTGGTCTGCAAGATGCTAGGGAGCTTACTGGAGCTCAATCAAAGTACACTTATTTTTCTGGTTCCCTTAAATCACGGATTGATTATTGATTTATTTCCCCACAGTTACAATGTCGTAATTGCTTATTAATACCTATGGCTACTTCAGATCATGTATTACTTCAGATTTCATTGTCTGATTTTCCAGCATTTTCTAAAGGACCTGGTTATTGGAGCTTAATCTTTCCTTATTAGATATACCTAAAGTTAAAGAAGGCTTTCATTCCTTACTGACGGCTAGAAGTTCAGTTTATTTTTTATATGACTCTCCACAGTTATGGTGGGTGAACATCAAAAAGGATATTACTGATTACTTTCAAACTATTGGGAGGCTTTTGGGACATGAAAAATGATCTGAATATAATGGCTTGAGACAGCAATTATGTTAAATATATTCTAAGCTTAATAATGGTGATTTTGTTGCTCCAGAGGTTATTAGTGCTTTAAAACAGAAGTTAGTTAATTCACAATATGATAGGACAAAATCTCTTGAAGTTGAACAAAGGTTTGGGGTTTCTGACCTACAAGGTTCTTGTAACCCTTTTGAGAATTGTGCATCTCATAGAAAAAAGAAAGAGATGATCAGACTAGAAAATAGGTCTGGAGAATTTGTGGTTACCCAAAAAGAAATCCTTTCAGAATTAGACTATTATTTACAACAACTTTATAGAGCAGCTTCAACTACTTTGGATATGAAAATTAAACAGTGGTTAGGATCCTGTGATCTTCCATGTCTTCCTGACTTTCTTAGCAATACTCTTTGTGGTCCAGTTACGGTATCTGAACTCACTTCTGTGATTTCTGTGCTCCCAACTGGAAAATCTCCAGGCTGTGATGGCCTTACAAATTAATTATATCCTATTACATATCAATATTTGCAACAGGAACTTTTGCATCACTTTAACATTATTTTAAATACTGGCTCAGTTCCTACTCATTTTTTTTGAGGTTTAGTAGCTTTTTACATAAGTCTGGAATTAAGGAAGATCTCAGGAATTGTAGACCAATAACCTTACTGAACTCCAATAGTAAAATTCTATCCAAAATTTTAAGTAATAGAATGGCTGCAGTATTGAGTTATGTTGTCTGTCCTTTTCAATTTTGTTCTGTACCTGAAGGAAAAATCTCAGGTGCATTAATTTTACTTCAGGAGATAATGGAGAAGAGCCACTCTAGTGAACTAGTGGGATTTCTACTTAGCTTTGATCAGTTAAAAGCTTGTGATAGAGTTTCACACTGATATCTCTTGAAGCGTTTATTGAAAATGGGATTCCCCTCATTGTTTGTAGTATGGTTACAACAGTATTATGCTGCTACCGAGGTTGCCCCATATGTTAATGGCTGGGTGGGAAAATTTCATAAGTCTCCTCGGGGAGTAAAACAAGGATGTCCCCTTAGCCCTTTCTTACATATCCTAACTTTGGAACCTTTAAATTAATAATAATAATGCTATTCAAGGTCTTTAATTTTAAAGTGACATGGTGGATTTAAAAACCACTTGCATATGCTGATGATCTTTGTATCTTTTTAGCAGATGTTCAGTCCAGTATTGCTACTGATGAAGTGATGATAGCTTTCACAGAATGTACTGGGGCACGGATTAACTGCAATAGAAGTAAGTGCATTTTTCTGGGAAATGGAGATTGTCCATACATTGATATTATGAGGCGGTATGTATTTTAGGGGTATATTTTGGTGTCCCGGATATTGCTGGTTATAATTGGAACATGTTAATACAGGAAGCAAAACATAGAGTGACACACTGTAATAAATGGAAAATGTTTAAATTAAAATGGATTTTCATGATTAAAACATTTTTACGTGGGTAGTTCTTACATTTGGCTGTCATTTATCCACTTCTTAAATGCTTGGAAACTACAATTTTGGCCCTTTTATTTAGTGAAGTGTGGGGTAGTTGTTTAAATCCCATTAAAAGAGGGATTTTGTATCTTCAGAAATCTCAAAGAGGTTTGCAGATGGTTAATCCAGTTTCTTTCTTTTTTTCCATTTTTGTTTTTGTTAAACTTAAGCCATTACTTGTGCATGTTCCTAGTATCCGGTCCCCTTGGGTGCTTGATATTCTCTCTCCTTGGTTACTTGATTGGCGTTCTGATGCTCCAATTGCTAGACAAAAACATATTCAACTTCTTCCATCTTATTTTTTTGAGTGTTTTGGCAAGCTTAAATTATGGCAAATAACCAAAATTATGATAACTAACTACACCTGGATAGACTTTTATCAGTCTATTCAAATGAGTTTTTTTTTCAGGTCCCACATTATGTTAATAGATATTCTTCAGACTTGCTTTTTATTAAAAAACTACTGACTAGCTCCCATATGCGATCTGCTATGTGGGATGCTACATGGTTAGGAGTTCATGGTAGACTCAATGTTAAAGGAAATCTATCACATAAAAAAGGTTGAGGAACAGGGTTGTCCTTGATTTCAGACTTGTCCACATGGAATTGAATCTATGGAATATTTATTTTTTATGTGCCTTTATATACAACGGTTTTGGATAATATGGAATGCATACTGGTGTCACTCTCAATTGGTGACTATTACTTAAGCAATAAGCCACAAGGGGGTGTGGGTTATCGGGGGATTTACCATGGCTGGGGTGGTTTGCCCACGAGGCATAGCCGAGTGGGTAAATCTGCCCCAGCCGTGGTAAATCCCCCGATAACCCACAACCCCAAGTGGCTTATTGCGATTATACCATGGCAAATTGTTGTAGATTTAGGGGAATTGTTGAGATTTTTGTTTAGTTTTATTTAAAAAAATATTTTTATAGACGAGATATTCATCCACTAAGAAAAGTAGTCCATTGGTTGCAATAGAAAAATTAATTTATTGTGAAAAGGAATACACAGGTACACAGTTAAAGTGATTTTAATAGATGAAGTGCACTCTTTGTTGTTGTTTAACAGTAGAACACAGATTAACATTTAGGTATTTTTAACTGAGAACTGATAAACTGCACTGTTTATTTTGTAAAAGTTCATAAATTGTAAGCAGAATTTGTAGGTTTTCTAGTGCAGGCTCTGTTGCTTTAAATGCTGTCATGCTGTTGACGTTGTACGTGCATGGTGTGACCTGTTGGAGAGGAGGAAAAAGAAAGAGTGGTTATTTATGTTTTTTTAAATGGAGGAATCGTTCAAAAGGTATGCTGCCTTACTTGCTATTTGAAGTTGAAAGTTATGGTTCCATAGTTTACGAGCTTTTCTATGGACGGTATTTTCAGGCATGGGTGGTCATCTGATTCATTGCTTCCGGTGGATGTGGAAGGATGTGGAGCTTGTTGAGCTGGGTGAGGAAGTGCTGCAAGATATTCGTTTTTTCCGTCCTGGTTGATTTTCGTTGTAGTTCTTATTTGTGCTTCAGGAGAAGTGGTTGGTACATGTAGAGTTGTTTGTGCACTATTGATTTGGTTGGTACAGTGTGGTTCGGGTGGAGGGTATTGATATTCGTTGCTGCTATCTCCACCGATGATTTCTCCCCATTTTTTGAACTCTTCGAGATTTGGGCGCCAATAGCTCCTTAGTGAAGCTTCACTTTTGTGTCCTGTGATAGTCATTATTTGTCTGGCTTCCATGCCAGAATTGCTTAAAAGGGTGACTGCTGTGGCACGGAGTGAGTGGTTTGTGAAGATAGTGTCAAAATGTGCTTCTTTGCAATCTGAGGGAAGCATCTTAGCTAGGAAGTTAACTCCCATAGGTTCTGCTGTGTACCAGACTGGCATGTCATTGAGGAGTGCTTGATCACATTTTTTGGATGTAGAAATAGAGAGAGTGGATTTGTGGTAGTTTGGAAAGGTATTTCTTATAACTAATGAGTGGGCAGAGAGGATTGTTTGGTTGTGCGAACATACATCCTCTGGTAAATTGTTTTGTGGGGTCATTTATTTCTTTATGGTTTTTACTTTGTTCGTTAAAGCTTTTAGTTAGATATTCTTCACCATTTTCTGTCGTTTTTATTTTGAAGGATTGAGTTGTCAGCTGTCTTATGCCTTCGTTTCCTCTGCGAGCAAAATGTAAAACTATGTCTAACCAGACTTTTTTTACAAGACCTGTGGCTGTGTCTGGTGTTAAGGCTGGAGAATTTCTGAGTTGAGTGAGCTGATTGATTGTTAATGGAGGGTGATGCTGAGTTTTGTCTTTACCTTCCTTTCTGAAGCGCTTTACTACACCTTTAAAGATGTTGTTAGCAGTGCTGAATTCTGTGTCAGCCATTAGATTAAAGCTCCGACTTAGGGGAGGGTTGTTTAGATATCAATTTAATCCGGCTCTTAGGCATGTGTAACTAGTGAGACAGTATTCATTGCCATCACTGTTACGGCCTGTACTGTAGAACTCTCGGAGTACGTTATTTAATTGTGATGGAGTAATGGTGCTTAAGTGTATTTGTTTACCTTTTTGTGAACACCAGTCAAAAAACACATTTATTGCCCATTGAGTTTGCTTTTGTGTTGCTATCTCATGCCTTTCTCTTTCTAGGTGCAACATTTCTTCGTCTGTTACTTCCTGGTGACGTTGTCTTTTTTTTTCCCTCAGGATTGGCTGGTTCCATGACAATGGTGAGGACCGCAGATTTCGAGTTCTGTGCTGCGGGAGATGGTGATGCTGTGGCGGGCAGACTGGCAATGGAAGCGCCGGCGGTTTCGGCTGTTGAAGACGGACGCTCTATCGGAGAATGTAAGTCCTGGCAAAGTACGGCAGTTTAGCGAATAGGACTAAATTGCTTTTCCAGACTACTGAATATTGTGTCTAGCTCTTCATAGTCTATTAGTTTGAATGATGTCTCCATGATTTTTTTTTTCAGTTTCGTCGGTACTGAGCGGCTTTAGTGTGAGGAAGTATGGCAGCGTTTTGATGTTGTTTCAGGTGTCGGAGGGATTTCAGTGATAGGTTGGCACAGGAGAGTGGCAGGCTGGCACGTTTTCCAGTGATTATCAGTAGATAATCAATGGGGGTGAGGTGCCAGGCTGCCTCTGTGATTGGTCACTGGGTGAGGTCCATGGTATAATTCTGATATATTGTTACTAGGTATATTACCTTACTGTTGGCTGCGATACGATGTTCAGAATATTCATGGTATCTTAGGTCACATTAAATATTTTATTTGGCAAGTACGATGTAAATGGTCCATACAACATTCTTATATCTCTCCTGAACAGTTGTTTCAGATTATTAAAGCAGCACTTCTTGATTTTCAGAGTAAAGATAAGGTTAGATTACCGCTTTCATTATACAATAAATGCTAGAAGTTGTTACATTGGTTGGATACAGGATGACACTTAAGAATGACTGTTGTATTATGGTACTAGTAATCATCTAATGCATAAATTTGTACTGTTTATTTTTGTTTATATCCTTTTGATTTTATATGATGATTTTTGTGCATCGTACATTTACTTTTTTGGTGATGAAGGGGAGGAGATAAGATTATTGTGTTTCTTACGGTTACAAATTCCATGTATGAAGTAATATATATTTGACTTGTTTTTGTTTGTTTTGCTGTTTATGGAGAAATAATGTTTTATTTATATGTTCTTCTGAGTTTTCAATGCAAATTCCCCTACTCTTTTTGCTAAGTGCCATGGGATCTTTAACATCCCCCTGAACTACCACAAATCCAAGCAGATGGGACCTTGGTTTAAAGTCTCATCCAAAAGATGGCACCTCAGAAGTGCAGCACCCCTCTCAAGCTGCACTACAGTGTCAGTATTGGGACATTAACCCAAGTGCCAGATGTGGGAACTGAACCCACAGCCCTCTGATCTCTCGGCTTCAGAGGTGAGTGTTCTACCTACTGAGCCACTGACACTGGCCATATCTATGTGATCACAGAAGTGCAGGGTCATCTGGCTCAGTGCTTCTATGCTTCCATTTAGCCACAAGTGTATGTGGATGTGAAAGTGCAGGGCCCTCTGAGTCCTGTAATTCCATTCCACCAGAAAAGCAATTTATGTGCTTCCTAGTAATTTTTTTTGTACAGATGGACAATTTTCAGTTCTTATTTCTTAGGGTCTTGGTGTTGTAGTAGTCATTAAAATCTTTGTTTTGATATACATACAGTGAAGTCACCCAGAATGAAGCACAGTGCTGCAGAATTCTGCAGTAGAGTTACTGCAGTAAACAATGGAATTTCAATCGGAGTTATTCTCTTTTGCCATGCAGTAAACTTGTGACACTGCACTTCATCCTAGGCTGACTTATTTGTGTGTGTGTATATATATATATATATATATATATATATATATATATATATTTATAAAATGGGCTAGAAAAAGAATCAATGGCTTTGGATAAACACCATCAGGTGACCGTGTGTATATCAGAGCATGACCACACACCTGCACTTTTAACCCCTCCAAAACAATTTTGCCATTTTATAAGATAGATAACCCACTCTAGGGCATGTGGTTGCGCTCTTATATATGCATTCCTTGGTGTGCATCAACCACCTAAGGCATGCATATATCAGAGCGTGACCATACACCCTATAGGGGGTTATCTATTATATATATATATATATATAGATAGATAGATAGATAGATAGCTAGATATGCATTGTCTGTTAATTCCAAAGATTGACAGAGTTACAGCTTGCTAAAGTTGCAGTGTTTCTTATGGAATTGTACATTTTTTAATTTTTATGCTTTTTTATATGGCCACTAAATTTTTATGGGGGGTGTTATGTATTAGTTTTGTATTACTCAATACAACCTTTATTTTGTTATTTTTTGTCCCTTAACTCCAAATATTGACAGAGTTATGGCTTGTTAAAGTTCAAATGTGGGAAAACAAACTACGGCAAGTCCAAATTCTTTTTTCGTATGAAGGGATCTTTTTTCATGCATTGTGTTGTTAGTATGAAACAAGATTCCGTCATACAAAAAAAAATGTGAAAAAACAAGCCCAATTTTTTTCATATGAAGGGAATCTTTTTTCATATGGCCCTGTTCCTTTTTCATACTTCCATAAAAAAAAAAAATTGGGTCATGAAAAATGGTTTTAAAAGTGTTAAAAAAATGTTGGGGTGAGTTTTCCAATAACTAACTCCAGAATCTACCTAACAGGGGCTCCATTAGCAAGATACTTGTATTGGTGCCTTTGCAGAACATCATTATGTGGTTTTCAAAATAATAATAATAAAAAAATCAGAAAGATGATAGTGGACATATGGGAAAATAATTTTTTCTCACGAGAAAAGATTACCCACATATAAAACAGGATCTTTTTTCATGTGGACCAAATTCTTTTTTGTATGAAACAGCTATCCAATAGACTGTACTGAGCATTCTGAGAACCCAAATTTCAAATCCATATAACTCTGAAACAGATTAATAGTTTTTCACCAAACCAGTGAAAGACATCACTTTGGCCCATGCCCTTTCTACCCTGAAAATTTCAGGGCAAAATTCTAAACTGTCTGGGCACTAGGTAATGACAAAAAAAAAAAAAGCAAAAAACCTAGACTTTTTCATGATCCTGATCTCAGTATCTGCATATCTGAATGGAACAAAACTTGGAAAATTAAGAGACCTTGCCCGAGAATGAGCAAGCAAAATCTCACCCAAATCCATTCAATGGTGGCAAAGCTGTTGTGTTAACATTAACATTAAACAGCCTGCTCAGCCCTAACTATAGTGGCACTATCGTACCATGTTACTGTACCATTACTGTATCTCTGATGGTTATAAATGGGGCCCAGGCCCTTACCCTCAGACTCACGCCAGACCCCTCTAGGAGCCCTCTCTATCTCACCACAGCCTACGTTCCCCCAAAGAACCAGCACCCAGCCCTGGTATCTTTAACGGACTACCTGGCCACCCTCCACCATAAGGCAGAACAAATCCTAGTGGGGGTCCTTAATGTAAATTGGCTCAGCACCTCCTCATCCACGACCAGAGACTCATTTGCCGCCCAAGATCTGATGCAACTCGTCACCCAGCCCACGAGACTTAACCCTAAGAGTGGTACCAGCACCCTTCTGGATGTTATTATAACTAACCGACCCCATAAAATCCAAAACATCCAGGTCCTCCCAGACTCTCTAAGTGACCACTCCCCTATCCTATTTTATTGGGTAGCCCCAAATCCCAAACCCAAAGCCCAGACCACCCTCCGAAGGCGCCTCTGCCCTGGTGGGCTGAAAAAACTTAAAGTACTCCTCACCCAGATAAACTGGTCCCCCATTCAGCATGCAATCAACATTGACACTGCCCTCGCCTTCTTCACTCACACCTTCAACATGGCCTGTGATCTTTTTGCACCCTTAACCAAAATCCGGTCCAGAAAACAGAACGCACCCTGGGTTAGCCCGGCCCTCCTACAATTACTTAGAAACCAGGATAACCTCTGGCACCTTGCCACTGAAACAGGTCATCTGTCTGATAGGCAAGCCTACAATGCAGCCTGGAATAAGTGCTCATGGGCCATCAGGAAAGCCAAGGAAGACCATTACCAGGCCTCCCTTACCTCCTCCTGGGGCTCAGCCTGGACCTTCTGGGATAATATTAAGCAACTTAATGGTAAAGCTTGCTCCCTGCCCCATCCCAGCTCACTAGAAATGGCACCACCTCCACCAGAGCCTGCCACCATAGCTAACTGGTTCAACACCACTTTCACTGACCTTAGCTCAGTCCTCCCTAGTAATTTCTTTGACCCTCCCCCCAGCCAACCTCCCCCTGTCCTCCAGCACCCCAGCTTCCACCTGTGAAAGATTTCCACCCAGGAAGCCAGACCCATCCTAATCAAAGCTCTCCATGGCAACAATCCCGGCAGTGACTCACTGGACCCCAGCATCCTCAGGCTGGTGCTAGATGAAGTCCTTGCCCCACTCACCAGCCTAATTAACCAGTCACTCTGCCTGGGACAATTTCCCACACCTTGGAAAACAGCCATTATCACACCTATTCATAAAGGGGGCGACAGGTTATTGGCCAACAACTACCGCCAATCTCCATCCTCCCTCCCTCTCTAAAGCCCTGGAGAAAGTGGTGGCCATTCAAATCACTGATTATCTGGCTAAGCATAACATTTTATGCCCAGAGCAACATGTTCCAATGCGGGTCACAGTACCAGCACTGCCCTTAATGAATTCTCCAACTTTCTACACTCCTCCTTGGATACCAGCTCCTAGCTGGTGCAGTGTTCATTGACCTCTCAAAGGCTTTCAACACTGTCTCCCATCCACTTCTGCTGAATGCACTCTGCCACACTGGTCTCTCGGCTGGCCCCCTGGCATATTGCGCTAGCTATCTTGACACTCCGATCTCAGTGTGTAAAATTAATAGCACACTCTCCGATACCCATCCCATTCTCTCTAGGGTCCCCAGGCTCCATCCTGGGCCCCTTCTCCTTCTCACTCTATCTGAACACCCTGCAGTGCATGCCCTGGCAAAATTCTACTGTATGCAGACAAGCGCTGTCCTTTTTGCCACCACACTAATCCCATCTCCCTACAGGACTCCCTACAGCAGTCTTTCAACAGTGCCGAGGCTTGGTTTAAGGAGTGCAGACTCGTCATCAATCTTAATAAAACCAAAGCTATGCTCTTTCCCAGCCCCAAAACAAAGCTAGCAACCACCCACTCTATATCCTTCAAGTACTCCAATCAGCCACTGGAACAAGTCTGCTCCTACAAATACCTTGGGGTTACCTTCGACTCAGCCCTCATTTCACAACCACATGACGCCCTAACATCCACCACTAACACACGGCTTGGCATCCTATTCCGCCATAGAACCTGCCTTCCCCAAATGCTCTCCCGCTAGCTGTTACATCATCCGCTCTGTCCCTTGTAGACTATGGTTCTACCAGTATATGGTGCTGCCGACACCACTGCACTCAACAAAATTCACCTAACCCTGAATAAAGCCTGCAGATTGATTACTGGTGCCCCCAGGCTCACACACACCTGTCAGCTGTATATCGAGGCTAACCTGCTTACCCTGGATGAACGGCTCCGATACCAAACCTGTCTCCTCACAAAAAAAACCCTACTCGGGCTCCCCCGGGTAACAGCATCCATCCACCAGAGCCCTCCCACTATTACAACACGGTCTTCCTACAAGACCACTCTAAAGGTCCCCAGATCAAGAACCAGCCATTGCCAGAGGTCCTTCTGCTATAGAGCCCCAACCTGGTTTAACTCTCTCCCTGCCCCCATCACCAATGCCACCACCATCTCCAAGTTCAAAACCATGGAACCACATCTTCAGCACTCATAACTGCTTCTGTCTCTGAACATAGCCTCCACCTCTGCTTCTCTTGACAATGCCCCCCATGCAGCTCTCCACCTAACCATCCCCTCCACCACTTCCCTGTACACCGTGCCTATGTTTAACCTGGCCAGTGCCAGCTGTTTCAGTGTTTACCAGCCAGATTGCTCACTTGATACCAACTTGTGTAACACCTGTTATCAATTACATGTACCCTGTACCCAATTGTATTTGTCTGACCACAATGTGACGTGGCGCCTCTGTTGAATGCCTATTGTTTTGCAAATCTTTGCTATGTAACCAAAAAACACAATGTATGTCTTTATGTGACGAAGTACCTTTGGAAATGAGCCTCTGGCTCAAAGGTTGTAAACTGATTCTTAGAAATAAATAAATAAAATAAATAAATATAAGAGTGCATTTTTGAGTTCTTTGGGTGAGAGACCCAAAGGCAAAGCTGAGCAGTTCCGGCACACAAAAGACTTGAGAAAAATCTTTTATAGCCATGAGATACATATAAATAATGTAAAGAGCTTTGGTTAAAAAAAAAAAAACAACAACTGGAATTTGGATTTAAAACCAAAATGCTTTGCAGAATATTATAGAACCCCCTTTTTGGTAAATGGACTGTGCCAACTGAACTTAGAATGTCAGCATTTAGCTACTGTATGGGCATGAGAAAACCTCTTATGGTTACAACAGTACATGGAATGTTTAGAAATAAACAATCCTGATTGGCTAACCATGTTTTCATGACTTATAATGTGTTTAATTTTCCATGAAGTTGTCATGCTGATGCACGATGATTGCATGATGCTATTGCAGGTTAGGTGATTAAGTTATAAGTGCCTTTTAGCCAGCCTACCAGCACAGTGGTAGCACTACCACCCGCAAGGCCAACAACCTGAGTTTGGAAGTGAGCTTAGGAGTCTGAGGGCCAGCTGGGGGAGGAGGATAGAGCATCCGAGGGACTGCTCTTCTCCTCTGGTAGGAGTGGGAACACAGATCTGGAACTTTCCTGACACCTGCTGGAGATCTGGATTCAGGCACACTGGGCTGTCAAGATGCAGAAGACAGGTGGTGGCTGTTGATGCACATCACACAGGAGCGTGTGTCCTGATGACATTGCACATCCACACTTCCAGGTAGAGGAGGTGCTTCTGCCAGAAAATGGAGGTGAAAAGGCACTGACTTGTAGGATGACACCAGTCTCCCATAGGCCCTGCAACCTGCTATCCAGGTGTCAGTCCATGCAAACCGGATCCTGCCTTCAGTGGGCTTTAAGGGACCCTGCCGACCCCACCAGGGTGGTAAGCCATGGTGAACAAGCCAGACAAGGTAAGTCTTGGAAGATACTGGAGTGATGGGCTTGGGAGACCTGAGGATGGAGGCTGGTTGGTGCAAGGTGATAAACAGATTAACAAAAAACAAAACAAAAACATAAGTGCTTTGTGAAAGTTAAATTCCACACCTGAATTTCTAGTGTATTTGCCTATTACATGTTCATGAATTGTTGAACACATTTTGACAGTTAATTATTTCTAACGTATCCACAATAATTTTTAACCTACAAAATCACATATTATTCAGCTTAGATTCCACAATTTATTATCTTTGGTATGCATGCCATATCTTGGGTGTATATCTGCAATAGCAGTGGAGCCGTAAACATTTAACTATTTTGACAGTTTCCCCAAATTTTTAAATTACATTGTAAAATGTTGAACTCCTGTAACCAACTACCACTATATTTAGAGGTTTCTAAGACTCTTCCAAGAAAGTGTGCATATAAAGTTTCAATTATCAAGCTCTAAAGGTGGATACGTTATAAGGATAGCAAATATTGTCAGAAATTTACATATGAGTAATACATTGCCAAACTTTGAGCCCTTATAACTTCCACACCCCTCGTCCAAATGTAATAAAACACGGCATCCGTTTAAGACCACTGCTAAATACTATGCATACCACATTTGACATCTCTGGTTGTTTGACTGAGGTATGATCAATGAAATAACTTTGGAAAATTCCACAAAATACTGCAACATTTTGTAACATTTCATGTAATTTTAAAACTGTCATGAAATCTGCATTTGCTAATTTTGCTCAGCCCTACAGTACTCCATCTCATGAGATAGTTAGTAATCCAAACCCTTATATTTATTGCAAAACTTCTAACAATCCCAAATAACCTGCTGGTCCAGAAAGATCTTGCACATCCTGGAGGAGTCTTTTGAACTTTTCTGTTGCCCAACTGGGTTGATAACTGATTGGTCTTCCAATCTGTTGCTGCCTACTCTCACGTGGGAGAGTTTTTTTTATATCTGTCCAGTGCAGCAGGGCTTCTGTTTATCAAAAGTTACATTTAAGTTATCATCCTGGTGCAAATTATAAAGCAGGACATGAGGCCTCTGTAAATCCTATTTGTTAGCCCTTAAAATATTATGGCCATCCTTTCCCCAGTGTTTATTAAAATAAAAAAAAATAGAGTTTGAGAGTAGGCGCATTGATACGTTTCCTTCAGATGCAGCTGAAAAGTAGCCAGAGTAAAAACAAAATGTAATTGATAGTGAACTAACTTGTTTCTTTGCAAGTGCAGAAAGGCATTTTGGGAATAGCCTTGTAGGTTTCCAATAGATGGTTATCTGTTTCAAAAATGGTTACAGGTTGTAGTCCAGGGTTGATGGAGTTAACACCCCATATGCCTTGGGGGGTAAGATTCCTGCCTGAGGCCCCTAGTAATGTATAAAGTCATGAGTGCTGTATTACCAGTATTCTTATCCAAACCATTTTGTGCTGATCTTCTTGAATTATTCTGTCTAGGCAGGTTGTCCTGAAGTAGCTGTCATTGCCCCTTTGGATTTCTGTTTGTGCAGGCCACAAGTTGAATGGGGGTATTTTTTCCCCATATAAAACATAAGGATGGAAGCTGGTGTCCAGTGCTCTTGCTGTGGACAGGATGGTATGTAACCCATAAGGTTCCCAGGACTGTAGTCTACCAAAAGATTCTTTTGGACTTCCATTATAAGTTCTGGGAAGGGGAAGGGGAGTGACTTGACAAGTGTAAGGGGTTAAAATGTGAAGTACATTTAGGCACATGAAAAAAAATAAAGAAAAGAGACAGGAGTAGAAGAGACTCAATGAAGAACATGATTTTCATTCTAGAAATAATGACCCCTATGCACATAGTGGTGGGAATTATGCACCAGAGGCACGTATCCCACTCGCTGAGCTCTGCACCTGTGGACAGATATGCAGAGGCAGCATTCACGACTGCTGCCCACCTGTCCATGCCCTCCCCCACCAGCATGCATGACACTGCAGGGCGGCTCGGGGAGGAGTCGCAGACCTGGCCGGGCATCCAATCGGATGCCTGGACCAGGTCACAGACTGGATCCCTTGTGCACCACTGAGTGCGTTGGCAATGCACCCCATGGATGTCAGAGGGCCAGTGTCTATGGAGGTGAGTGGAGGACAGTGCCACCACTCACACCTGCAATGTGGCAACAAAGTGGAGCACTGGTAAAAGGTGGGCTGGGGGTCCTGAGGCATTGACAGTGGCTGGGGAATCTACCCCATCATATGCTCAGAGGGGCCAGTGCCTATAGGGTGGTGCATCCCTGGCCAGGTGCCCCAGTGGGAGGTGTGTGTTGGTTGGGGGAGCCAGGTGGGGGCTGCCCACTGGTGTGAGTTGGGGCAGCTGGCACTGGGTGGCCATGGGGGTGCAGCTGTAGTGGTCTGGTGGGCGGGCTACCTGCCTTGTCCATGTGGATCACTGCTGTGTGTGCAAGGTGCATAGGGATCTTACGGCTGGGTTCTCCCTGACATACCCTGCACCCTTCTCCACACCCCCATGGCCAGCACTATGCATCTTAGTTCATGATGTGCAGTGCCAGCATGCCCTCTGCCCACCCCCAGCACTTTGTTGTCCACATGGCTGGCAGATTGCATGCATTGCATCTGTGCCCCCCCGATGTATCCCACATGGGGGTCACAATGGGTGCTGAGTGGCTATGTGCCCCAGGTACGTGGCACGTAGTTACTCCACCCTTTCATGCATAAAGGGCCAATGTTCTCAATGTAGAAGAAGAAGCCATCAGATATATGAGAACTGTTTTCAAACTGGGTGAAAGGGATTACTTCATCTCACAAGATAAAGCTATGGAATACATTAAAATATGAGGAAACTAGAGGACATACATGGGCAATTCAGGACACATGATTTAGAAGGAATACTGACAAATATTATTTCATTGAAAAAGTGATATATTTGTGGAAAGCACTTCAATCTAAAGTGGTACTGGTTGATATAGTCCATGTCCAAATAAAGGCAAGTAAGTAAGTATAAGAACTTAGGGGAAAATGGCCACACTTTTGGTAATGGTGGAGGTGGTGAGGGCTAGAGCATGATGAATCAGAGCTCTTCTTTCCAATTTTTATGCATATAAATTGAAGTAGGTGAATTTGTCATTTTCTGCACAAACCTTAAAAAATCTGCAGACTTAATATATACGGTTGGAGTCTGACAACTGCCAGTAGTCATCTGAATGGTAAAAAACAACTGTCTGGGTTAAAAGAAATAGTTTGACATAAACCTTGAGAGGAAAACCCTTATTTTTCAATTTTTTTTCCCAAAGGTTAGGGGGTTTCCCTCAACAATAAACAGGACTGCAGGAGATCTAAAAATATCCCCCAAAGTGCCAGATAAAAACTCATTGGTCAGTCCAGTCTGTCCAGAAATCATGTCTATCTGAAAGTATTTCACACTCTATATATAGCGTCCCTTCTTTTAAACTGTGGATGCGAGATGAGTACCTTTGGATAGAAACATAGGAACACAGAAGATTTTGGCAAAAAGGGATCACTTGGCCCATTCAGTCTGCCCAAAGACTTCCTACATATTGTACCACTGAAAACCCTAACTGGTCACTGGGGTCCCTCACCCCTATCTGCTTTTATATAATTATGCACTCACAATGCCCAAATGCTCAACCAAGATGGGTTAGTAGTCATTCCCTTCCTTCGCTCCCAGGCAATGGAACTCTCTCCTCCCAACAGTCTGGTGCTCCACCTCCACCTTCTCTTTCAAAGCTGCCTTCAGGTCTTACTTCACCCAATCTATGACTTGCAACTGTTTCCAACCCCTCTGACCCCAGCTGCTTGGTCATTGCTTAATCTGATCCTAGCACTTTCAGAATGTCTCTATCTCAATCCAGATATACTACATACCTACTTAATTCTCTACTTCTTACATGTTGATATTGTACTGCTTTTTTGACATTAAAATATTGCACTTGCCTTATTCTAAATGTTCATCATTCTAATTATTTGTCACTTTGAAATATTCCTAACTGTAATTGCACTCACCCTGGAACTGTTAGCTAGCCATTTTTGTAGCTTGCTTGATTTAATGTATTTGTAACTTGCTTAACTCAATGTACTTGTGTTTCTGACCTGCTGCTTTTTGTGCAATCTACTCTCCCAGGTTGTTCCTAAAAGTAGGTACTCAGCTGCTTACTGTATGTACCCGGTTACCAAAAACCAAATAAATAAATACATACGTCTATCCTATGCATGCTTGAAGCCCGCCACCTTTCTAGTCTCCACTACTTTGGCTGTCAGTTGATTTCAACTTAGCTTTCACCACTCTCTCAGTGAATAAGTATTTCCTCACAGCTCTCATGAACCTCCCCCTTCCAACTTCATTACGTGCCCTCTACTCCTGTTGCTCATCCACACTTGGAAGAAGCTGTACACCTGCACCCTGTTTATCCATGTGAGGTTATTTTTTTCATTCAGATTTTTATTGTCCTAGGCAGGACAGGCAATTTCTCAGCCTTGTCCCTGCATGCTGCAGCCATCCCTTACCTCCTCATCCTATTCAGGGATCCTACCCCCTGTGGATTCCTCCACAGCATGGCCAGGGAGAGGGGACTGCCTCCACCCCAGGATACACATCCAGATCTGTCCTGGACAGGAGTAATAGCGTGAACTACAGTTTGACAAGCAAAGCTTGACGGAGCCTGTCCTCCCTGTTTTCCTTCTTCTTTTTCTCCTTTGATCCACAGACATGCAATGAACATGATGTGCATGCTCCACCTCCATGGAAATGCCTCTGGTGCCCTGAATGTAGGATCCCTTCCCACATACTGTGGTTCACTAGTGCTGCCACCTAAATTCCTCAAGGTGGCAGTCAGCAATGAGCTATGACAACCCCCCTCCCCAAGGGGAGTGGAGCAGTCCAATGGATGCTCAATCCTCCATCTCCTGGCTGGCCCCCAAGAGCCCCGCATACATTTTCAAACTTGGGTCCCCAGTGTGGTAGAAGGTGAGGATCCCAGCACCTCAGCCCTCCATCACACTGGGCCTAGTACCTCCAGTGAGGTACTTGAAAGTCTCAAGCATGTCACCCCTTGATATATGGTTTTCAAGAGTGTATGTGTTGAGGTCCTTCAGCCTCTACTCATAGGGCTTCCCTTGCAACCCCTACACCATCTTGGTTGCCCTTTTCTGGACTGCTTCTACCTTGTCAATGTCCTTCTGGAGGTGCTGCCTCCGGAACTCTACACAGTACTCCAGGTAGGGGTGTACAACGGAATGAAGCAGGGGCAATGCAACCTCCCTCCTGCTGCTGATTTTCCCCCTCCCTGTACAACCCAGCATCCCACCAGCCCTGCCATGGCATTGTCACATAGCACTGCCATGTTGAGTTCTTCTGATATAACAACCAGAGGTCCCTTTCTTGTCTACTGACTGCCAACACTCCCCATCTTATACACAGTTCAGGGGTTCCTGTGCCCTAGGTGCATGATTTTGTACTTACTGGTATTACAGCCCAGCAGAATGTCCTTGACCACTCCATAATATTACCCACATCCCTCTGCATTGTCTCCAATCCACCTGGGGGTCTACTCTATTGCATATTTTAGTGTCATCTGTAAATAGGCAGACCTTCATCTCCTTTTTCTCTGCAATGTCCCTTATGAAGACAATACAGAGCACTGGTCTCAGCACAGAACTTTGTGGAACCCCAGTGGTAATGGTTCCATTGCTAGAGAGTGTGCCACTTACCACTACCCTCTACATCCTGTCCTTTAGCCATTTGCATACCCAGTTTACCATTTTGCCCCCCCTCCCAAAACGTGCCACTTTCCTTAGCAACCTTCTGTGTGCCACTGAGTTAAAGGCCTTGCTGAAATCTAGCTAGGCCATGTCCACTGCCCTTCCCTGTTTTATCTCCTTGGCCATTCAATCAAACCAATGCTGCCTCTAGTCCTGCAGTCCACTGGATTGCAGGTACTCAACGAGTCTCTCCTTTAGTAGGGTCTTCATAAATTTTCACCAACACCAACGTTAGCCTGACAGACCAGTAGTTGACAGATTCCTCCCTGTTGCTACTCGTTTGCAGAATGACCATGTCAGCTTTTCTCCAGTCCTCCAGAACCACTCCAGATTCCAGTGAGCTGTTGACCAAGGCTGCCAGTGGGGCAGCTAACACTTCCTGGGCTCCCTTAATACCCTTGGCTGTATCCCATGCAGTCCCATAGTCTTATCTACCTTCAAATCAGCAGGTCCTATCATCACCTTCTCCTTGGAAAAGAAACTTGTGTCCATACCCCCTCCTGTATCTTTACTGCTACCTGGTGGCCCATCCCCTCCTCCCTCTACCATGAAAACCAAGCAAAAGTACCTTTTCAAAGTGTCTGCTTTTTCCTGATCTTCCACTGCAGTCTTCCTCTTCTGCCCTCTTTATCCTCACTATCCCACCTCTAGCTTTTCTTTTCTCCCTGATGTAGTGAGTAAAAAAATCTTATCCCCTTTTATCACTTTCCTTGCTATTAGTTCCTCTGCCTGCACCTTAACCCTCCTGACCACCCTTCTTGCTTTTTTCTGCCTAACCATGTACACCTCCATGTCTTCTTCCCTTTGTGTTTTCTTGTATCTTTCAAATGCTATCCTTTACTCCCATAATGTCACTGTCACCTCTTAGAAGAACCATATACTGAATGAATATGACCTGTCAAAATGGTTTCTAAATATTTTAGACTTTATATGCCAATTATTTGTGAAAGTAGAGAAAGTCACTTTTTTCAGACAAAATAAATAAATAAATAAATTCTGGGTTAAAATCCCATCTAAATCTTATGAGTCCATGTGTGACCTTGAACAATTCACTCAATATATGTGTGCTTTGGTGCCTTTTAACTGCAGATCTGAGCAGAATGGGAAAAAATGTAAATAGAATGTTGTATCTCAATTGGACTATCCTGGTAAAAACAAATGTGGATACCCAAGGTCGTCAGGCTTTCTTCATATTCTCTCTGTTCATCTCATTGCCTTTACAGGACAAGTCTAATCAACATTGGGTAAATAAACTGAGCAGAACAGTCTGCTGGGATGGTTGTACAACCATCAGTAGTTAATTGAAACTGATCAGCCTAAACAACAGCTAAATTAAGATGCACTTCAGTCTTACATATCTTACACTGAGAAAAAAAATTAAACAAGACACTTATTAGTTTGAGTTAACATGTAGATAAAGATTTTTTTGTTTAACTGTGCCATGCCCATCCAGTGTAGCATCTAATGTAGTCTGTTTCAAAACTGTGTCTCGCTTACCAGTTATTTTCACATTTGACAAATTGCTTACAGTCCACTTTTAGATTATTCCTGAGATTGGGGTAACCAAGGCAGCCTTAGGCAACAATGATCTCTGCAGGCATTTTTTTCTGGGGGGGGGGCACATAGGTATGTGCATGATCAAATTTGTTTAAACTGTGTTCTTTTTTACTTCAGTTTGCACTCTGTACCATGTTGAAACTGTTCCTATGTGACATCACCAGGTGGGGCAGTGATGTCTAGCATGGAAACATGAAGTTATTCACCAAGGCAAAGAACAGTCAATTTGAAGGCCCAAAGGCAGAGCTGGGTGCATGAGAAAGGGGAGGGGGCCTTTTGGATTACCATAATTTCAGCTACCAAGTCCCAGAACATCAGGCTACCATTAAGTTTGTGATCTTCTGCCACAGTAAAACACAGCTGATACATGAAACAAATGCATTCATCACAATGTTTCATTGTCTCTACCTTTATCATTTAACTTTACCAAGACAATACAAAACAAACAGGAAGAAAGCAAGAATCATTAGGTAAAATGGTTGTCTTACCCGCATCCAGATCATCTGTCCCAAAGTGGTTGCGGTAGAAAAGCATAATTTCAATCTTATAACACTTATAGATTGTCACTAAACAGACAAGCAACAGCAGAATGGCTCCCAGACCACCAGCAAGTTCAACTGTGTACATCAGCTCTGAAATGAAAAAAATTACAGATACATCATTAACTAAACCTGCAGTATTTTGCTTAGTACGTAGCTTTGCAGTGACAATGGCGCTTGGAACAATCTCTCTATAGAAAATATCTATTTTACAAACTATGGTTTGTAACTGACCGTTAAAGCAAGTCAAAGCTTAAGATGCATGCAATTATATTCATTGAACTATGTGGGATTTGGCATATGGATGCTGAAGGTAGTGCCTTTATTTGCTAGCCTAGAAATAGGTTGAAAAGTACACGTACATTGTTGTAGAACATACTGCAACAAAACAAATGGTATTGAACCATTACTTTCCTGATTGTACTGTGACATACCATTAGTATCAAAACACAGATTAGTGTTTCTTTTAGAGCTGGGAGCACAAATGCCCCAGAAGATCAGATAAGGAGTCATGCAGTTGATGGGTTTCTGTCTGTCTCATAAGATTAAACTGAAAAGGACCATTTTTCTTTTTCAAAATCTAAATAAAAATGCTTGTGGGATAGTAAGACAAATTATCTAGAGACCCCAGAAAGTACACCTCACTTATGTGTTAATATATTTGACAAACTTCCTTGCCAATCTGCAATTCATCTTTTTTCTAACCAGAGCTGGCTTGTGTTTAGATGTTGCAAATCATCCCTATTTGTCAGTTCTGACATTTTGATTCTAAGCATGAACATTCTCCTTTGCTATAGTTTACCATTGGAGATTCACATGATGGATTGGAATCATTGTCAAATAGCTCAATGCCTGCGGATGGGTAATCCAAACAAATGCAGCCAAATCTATCTACCTGACAACAGCAATCTTCTCAGTGATGTCACTTATCACATTATAACAATAAATGATAAGTCATTGTTGTCTTCTGCTGTCCCCACTCCTGTCTAATAGATACACTGGAAAATGTATGTGACTGTGCTTGGTTTATTATGGTATTATTCCCGCTGTTGTGAAAATGAAAGATGTCTGGCACTGAAACGAGACAAAGTTTTGTGGTAAGGGCTGCTTTGCTCATCCAGTCTTTGCCAATAGCAAATACTGTATGTCTGAAGGCTGCATTAGGTGCTACGTGAGCCAAGTATAATGTTTATTTAGACAATACCATTCTCTTGCCAACTCATTTGCTCCATTAGTACTGTACCATGAGCAATTTAAAAACAGTTGTACTGATAACATTAATGTCCCTTTGAGGGTGTTAACAGTAGTAAAATCCTGTTATTAACACTACCAAGTTTTTTTTTGTTTGTGTACCATTTATTTACCAAACAAATCTCAACTGAGGGGTAACATCTCACTTCCAGTGGGGTCCTGCTTCTACATATTTCTGCAGCTGGGTGGACAGGTTCCACCATGGCAGTTTGATAGGAAACTTGTTGAATGCCTTTACAGTGATGGCACAATGACTACAGTTGTCATTGTGCTATCAGGAAAACAATGATTTTTTTTCCCAAGGGGCTCCACCCCTGCACCCCCAATACAGAGGGGGAATCTGCACTCCACACCCCTCAGACTTTAAAATAATCAACCCCAGGTTGGAGTTATTTCAGGTAGGAGGCACAAGCTACAGAGAAGCCGTGTCAGTGTCCTGCATGACCATTACAGCGAACTGCTGATTTTGTCGCTGTAATGGTCTTCACGGTATTTGTTTCGCTGTAACATCGGTATACTGGGTGGATAGAATCACAGATGTAATATTATTAACATTACTCAGGAGGCAGTATAACATAGTGGTTTAGGGCACTGAACTGCAAACCTGAGACCTGGGTTTGAATCTCATTAGCCCCCACTTATATACTGTGTGACCCTTGTGCTCCTAGGTTGCACACGGAATCAAGCTCTGACTTAGTGTGCCTTTCTTGGTTAAAATATTTCCCCTTTCCCTTTCCTTACTCAAGGTCACATAACAAGTATTTGGAGTCGAGAGGATCTGAGCCTGTGATTTCCTGGATCCCAACCACTAGACCACATTAACTCTATTATTACCTGTTTTAATATTACCACCAACCTATGGCCAGTTTTAACACTTTTAAACTAAAATGAGAGTTGTGTCTTAAATATGGTTTCTGACTGAGGTCTAGCGCTTTTTTTATTTTTTTTTTATTTTTAGCATGACACAGTAGAGATCAGTGCAGCTTACCTGCTGGGAGCACAATCAGTACACGGGGATGGGGTGCCTGTGTTTTGATGGTTCCACAGCAGCATGATGCCCATGCAATTTTTAAGATCTGAACCTTATTCAAAGTCTAAAACATAGAACTAAATGATGTTGTTATGGTACTATCATCACCTAATTAAAGCAGCAGTGTATATTATAATGACACATGTTGACCTGTACCTTTTCATTATATTTTAGAGTGCCCTTGTTGTTCTGTCCTGTAAGATTTTTTCCATAGCTTTTGTCTGCTTTTGCATTTTATTCACTTGAAATACTAAAAGGAGTGCTCCTTTGACTATAGGTTTCCTAGATTTTAATCACTATTTGCAGCTAGTGTTGAGCACCACTGTCCCATAAGGTCAGGAAACAGTGTATGTTGCATGTTAGTTCACTATAGTCCCAAGTAAACTGATGTTAAGCAATGGGTGATCAAAAATAGCTGAGGATAATGATAAAAACCTGGTAGATACCCATATTAAATGGTGATATCTATTTAATTAATTCAAATTCAAAAACAAATATAAAGAGACAGAAGAACAAGAACACTCTAAAATAGAAAAAGAAGGTACAGGGCAACATTTTCTTTTACCATAACATGCACTGCTACATTAGCTTTAAAGGGACAAAACTGGCCTATGGATGGGTTGTTTAACTTTCTTAAATTAAGTTATTTCTTCTCATAATGGTGTACTGAAAATTTGACTGCACCAGTTAACACATTAATTTATGATTTTGCAATATATGGTTTCTTGAAATCAGTGAAGATCTAACGTTGCAAGACGCATTTTGAGCAATATAGTAAATGCACTGTAAATGCCATTGCAACTGTAATGGGATGCTAACGCAGATATTATAAAAGAAAAATCAGTTGAAAGTTTTCATATTTTAAATTAATTTTATGCTAGTGCGAATAAGAAAGGGGCATTATTTCTTTATTTGAAATTTCATTAACTAGTATAGCCTCATAAGATATGCCATCATATTTTTATGAGTGCCCCATGGCATGAGAGGTAAACACACAGATAATTTATCAGACGTTTTACAGGTACAGACTCTATTAATTGGAAAATAAAACTACATCAATGCATAAGTTATAGTTACAAAGCCACAAAAGAAGAGAAATGTTGTATTATGTTTATTTCAACCCTAACATCCACCTGTCCCTCCAATCCTCTACCCTCATGACCCAAGGCCAAGATACAGGTCTAGGGCCATGCCACACAGGTATGTTGCTTCACACAGGGCCCACAGGATTATTCAAAACATTCTTCATGCAATGCCCTGTGGGCCTGTGAGAACCGAGAGATCTGTGATAACTTACTTTGGTCAGGATTCTTTGGTCCCTGCATAAAGCAGGAGTTTAGTATTATTCTCAGTATTGTTCTCAGTGTCAAGGTTGAAGAAGGCACTAGACCCATCATGACTACCTCCCACTCCTAGTGAGTGTATTGCACTATGATCCAAATAAACATTTGTGTAGTTCAGACATAAATTTATTGAATTCATGAATATTAACCAGATCCTTGGGTAGGTTATTCCATAGTCTATAAACCCATACCACAAAGTAGTTATCCCTTCTATTAGTTTGTACATGGTGGACTTGTAGTTGTTTATGTGATCTCAGATTTGCTTGTCTTGATAACGGTGTGATGTTAAATTGCTTAGTTAGTTCTTCATCATGAAGGACATTAAACATCATCAGTAGATCCCCCTGTGTCTTCTTAATTGAAGATCTTGTAGCTTCAGTGCCTTGAGCTGTTCATATATGACATCCCCTTTAACCTTGGCACCAGGCGGTGACTCACCTTTGGACACCATCCAATACCTTTGTGTTCTTAATCAAGTAAAATGACCAAAAAGATGCAGCATAGTCCAAATGTGGCCTAATGTACATTTTATGCAGAGGAATAATACAAGTTTTGGCTCTAGTTACAAAGTCATATTCTTATTCAGGCAGGGCCCTGCCCATAACAGTAGGTAAGTCATAACTTTCTTGTACAAGGACCTAGACCAGTAACCTGAATCAGCAGACCCAGTGGGCACATCCTCAGACCTGTTGTTAGGCCTTGGGTCATTAAGCTAGGGGCTGTGTGAGAAGTGTGGATATAAGGATATTTACATGACATTTCCCTCCTTTCAAGACATGTAACTCTGACATATGCATTAATGCAAATCTATTGCAATAAGTTTCTTTACTTTTTGAGAAACTAGAGTCAACTTGCTATGCACATTGGCTGTATTGCCCTGTGCAAGGTAAGAGGTAATACCTTATTTGTTCTGCAAGGAAATTAATCTTTTCTTTGTTAGCACTTGGACCTTCAGGCCATGCATGAATTTGGTTGCGAGTCCTAACATGCTTCATGCTGGGCCCATCTTTGTGAAGGGCCCTGTGGACTTTTACTGTAGTACAACATATACATTTTTTGGGAATATTATATTCTCAAGTAGGTTTCATGTTTCAGAGCTTTAGACTTTCTGTTTGTGTAGAATTTAGTTAATTTTTGGTGATAGTTTTTACTATTTTCTAAATGACTGCTGAATCAAAGAACCAGCATGTTTTCTATTTTTTTGGTCATGTTCTTAACTATTTTATCTCAGTGGGAACTTTTCCCTCAAGTCTTGCAAAGACCATGCATTGTTATGCACAAGCTGAGTTCTTCAACATTCATTTTATCAGTTTTTCAAATCAATCATGAATATTTTTCTTATTAAAATTCGAACTGTAATTTTTTAATGTCAGCTCAGATGTCTTGATAGACTGTCTTCTCACCAACTACAAAACTGTTAAACTTTGCTGAGAAGTATTTTTTTATGTTTTCAGCCTTTAAGTTTTTGTTCACATCCATCCCTGTTTTGGAAAAATGTATTACATTTCATCTGCTGTTTTTTTCAAGTTGTCAAAAATGATCAGCACATGCACAAACATTATAACTTTAAAATGAAATAAATTTGTTTAAAAAACTAAGCACTTTCTTGTATCAGATTCTAATGAACATTTAAGTTTTATATTTTTTAACAAGAAATGTTTTATTTCATTTAAGAAAATCATTACAACAGACAAAAACAAAAGTTACTGATAAACAAAGTACAGTAACTGGGTGGTTTTATAATTTAACTCTGACTAGTGATTTTGCTAGCCACGATCACCAAAAAAAAAAGAAAAGAAAGAAATGTCTGAAATCATGTGTATTACCAAATTCCACAGTCCTAGGGGTAAGAGCACTAAGATACTGTATGTAAGCAATAATACCCAACAAGGTGGACATTATTGGGATATAACAGACTGCCCAGGGAGTGTAATGATGCCTGACACTGGAGGGGGAGGGTCTTATAGCCTGTAGAAGGTTCATTATATCCCATAACACCCACCCTGGAGGGTATTATTGTGCTTAGAAAATGGACTAGTGTATTTAAGCTGTGAGAAAGGAAAATGTCATGATTAAATGTTTAAAGTCTTAGTTTTCTGCTTTTCTTTATAATAAAATAGTTCCTCCACCTGCATCTGGGTACTGTTTTCCCCCCTTGTACCACTGGAGCCACCGTAGCTGTAAGTTTTGAGTTGTTGTTATGGTTACTTCCTCACATCCCACCAGATATGAGCATGGCTGGGAGAAACACTGCCTTAGTCTCCCTGATCACAAAGAAAAATGAGGGAATATTTCTTTACTTTTTTGCATTGTTATGATTTGTTTGCATTGTCTTTTCATTTCTATAAAGTGCGGTGTGGTTGTTATATGTGCTGTCAGTAGGACCTGGGGTGGAGGGTTGGCCTTTGCAGATGGTGGGAGGTCAACCTAGCCAGCAACAGAAAAAAAAATCAATGTAAGTAAAAATTAAAAAGATGTTTTTATTTTGCTGTGTGTGGTGAGGAGCAGGAAAGCAACTTTCTGTTTGTTGGGCTTCACAGTGAGACCATGGACTGCAGCCCAGCTGTGCAGTGAAGCACAGTTGCAGAAGACAATATCAGGGGTCACAGAAAAAAAAGTTGACTTTTTTCAAGAAAAAAAGAAATTTCAGATGAAAGGAGTATTTGGTGTGGTGGTTTGGCTTCATGGTGTGTGGGTGAGGTGACCTCTCTTGGGGGGTTGCATCGCTGAATCATTGGTTAGTGAGAGAAGAACATGGCAGCTGCTCCTTTTGAACGTTCGAGGTGCCCAATGATACATTGAGTTATGAAGCACCCTAAATTCTTATTTGCTGGGCATTGTTGAAAAATAAATGCATGCCTAGTCATGGCTGTCAGCCAATCAGGATGCTTTATTTTTCATGCTTATTTTCTAAAAGGTGTAAAAAAATGCTGTTTTGATACAAACACTAATTCAACCCTAACATAGAGCCACCACCATACTGGAATAATATTATCACAAAGACATAAGTGCAAAGACAAAACCAATAATCAGCAGTGGTCCAGGTACAGTAAATTGGGCACTGCATCACAGAAGCATGTGCCTTTTGAAGATAAGCAATGCAGCACAAGTTGAGATGAATTCTGTGAGTTTGTTTCATTAATTGGGGTTACATATGTAAAACCACAATTCTCAGAGTTCATCTTTATCTGGAGTATAGTACTGTACCTTGAAACATAAAGGGTATTTAAGAACAGGAAGATAAAAGTGCTGTCAACAGGGGACAGGCAGGGCCATCAATAACATGGAATGATACATGAGTACACTTCTATGGGAAAAAAGGATTCAATGTGATCTCCTTATACTGCTTACACATTAAACATCAAACAAAACAAACACAAAAATATAACAAGATTTTTTGTAGAACAAACTAACTAGAAGTTACAGCTACTTAGAAATATTGCAGCTTTCAATAAGGATAATGATGGGCAGTCTGGTAGTATATAATGGTTAAGGCACAGACTTGAGATCCAAGAGACACTGTTTCAAATCACATCAGACTCAGTGACTCAATGTTTGACTTGGATCAAGAAAACTGACCTCCTCGTATCCTCCCAGCTGTTAAAGATTTTCAATCCCATGACCCCACTGAACATAAGATATTGTATCTCAGGTGGGATCTCCAGTGTAAATAAAGTCTAACAATAGTAAAAAAAAAAAGATACAAACAGGACATATATGACTGTTGCTGACTGCGTTTAAAAAATTAGACACTGAAGGATGTTACTTGGTTATTTGGTTAGGCTAGACAGGAACTCCGAGTAGGTGTATTATTTTATCCTTACTGATAGAATGAAATTATCCAGTTCGTTCTTGAATCTCACAAATGTAGGCATGCTTACTAATGTGGAAGGAAGCTTGTTCCACAGACGCACCTATCTTACTGTAAAAAGTTATCTTTTCTTTCTGTTCATACCCTTGGAAGCACCAATTGATTATTACGTGACCTTAGATTTATAGGTCTATTTGTAAATATCAGTCCACATTGATTCATTAATTCAGTATTTTTCATGATGTTATATAGTAACAGGAGATCCCCTCTCATCCTTCTTTCTTCCAAACTAAATAATCTAAGTGATTTCAATCTTTTCCTCATAGCTTATAGTGTGCATTCCTCTAATACGTTTGGTTATTCTTTGTTGTACCCTCTCAATTAGTGCTATATCCTTTTTTAAATAGGGATTCCAGAATGGGGATTCAAAATCTAGATGAGGAATTTTGTATTTCTTATACAGCTACATAATACACTTAATTGAGCTTATCAATCTATTTATAGTTTTTAGTACTTTTCTACAGTGGTTGAAGGAAGATAGTTTGTTGTTTACTAATATCCCCAGATCACTTTCACTAATAACTGATTTTAGCTCACTGCTATCAAGGTAGTATGTAAATGACTGATTTTTCTTACCAAAATGTGACACACTGCATTAAAAATTTCATTTTATTTGCAAATGCCCAGGCTTTGATATGTTCCAGATCTTTAGCCATAGATAAGGCTGTAATTTTTTCACGGGGGTCATGGATTTCACGATTACCATGAAATCAGTAGTCCCCCGTGAAAATCCCCAAATTCAAAAGTCATACATACTCCTTCATTTGTATGCAGGCAAACAATGTCTTTGCATTGAAAATCAGGAGCAGAACAATTCCAGTGCAAGAATAAGCCATACTGTAGTGCTCCCATGGCCAGCATATGTCTACAGTCTGCAACTTGCGGCTGAATTGCGATTTGTGTGCTGCCAAAAAACCTCTGATTTAAAAGCTTGCCTCTTTACTTTCTAAGCACTGGAACAAGGCTCCTGTCTGCTAGCAAGTCCATTTTCTGTCTGCAGCATTCCTTAAATAAAGATCAGAGCACGTTTCTCGAGTTGCAACTTGCAGCTAAAGTTAAACAGCCTTTTTCAGCTCCCTCGACCAGCAAGCAAGTCCATTTCAGTCATCAGGGCAGGGGAAGGAAAGCCGTGTTCAGACTGTGTTGCCAAAAAACTCAGTCCTTGCAGTCCTCGGTGCAGATGAAAAGCAAACTATATTCAGACTGTGCTGAGGCTGTGTAGATTCAAAGCATATCTCCCAAGTTGTGACTTGCAGCTAAAGTTAAATAGCCAGCCTCTGTAAAGTTAGAAGCTGGCAGGCGCACTTCTCATTGCGGTTTTTCAGTTAATAAATATCCTATTTTAGGACTGTGAATTGCTGTGAAATTGGCAGGTTTTTACCATGAAAAAATTACAGCCCTAGCCATAGAGAATGACTTTTCTGAGGTATCAACCTCGCCACCAAGCTTAGTATCATCTGCAAATTTAATGATTTTTACTGATAACATCCAAAAGGACCACATCCACTAATTTACCTAGGTATATGCTTGCATACACTGTGTCATAAAAAGTAATATGGTTAGTTGTGCAGGAGAGTCCTTTTTGAAAGCCATGTTGTGAGTTGTCATCAAGAACCAGAGTTTTTATTTCATCTTCCAGTATTTGCTTTAAATGCTTTTCCATAACTTTCCTGCAAACTGAAGTGAGGCTTCTGTACCAATAGTTGATAACATCTCCCCTGTTACCCTTCTTGTGTATAGGGGCCACTGTGGCCTTTTTCCTATCCTTAGGAACCTCCCTGCTTGCCAGTAACCTGCTGAATATATTTAATGGGAAGCTTAAATAATCAGCTGGCTCCATAAGCCTCCATGGA
Organism: Neoceratodus forsteri; assembly: GCA_016271365.2. NCBI lineage: Eukaryota > Metazoa > Chordata > Ceratodontiformes > Ceratodontidae > Neoceratodus > Neoceratodus forsteri. Next base: position 623,814,650 of record CM057458.1, on the reverse strand, counting down.
TTAATATTATCAGGACTTGTTGATGTGTTTATTTAACATTTTGTAATGCAGCCAAAATAACAATCTCTGAAAAATATTCCCTCAGTGAAGAGATAAGGGGGTACTTTTCCAGTTTCTGTGATTGTTTGTTAAATATGGAGTAGAAATAGAGTTGAAGCTTCTGTCATGTCTTCGTTGTCAGATATAGTTTTTTCATTTTGCATTAGGGGACCTATAGTTTTATTTTTGTTTTTATTGTTTATATAGGAATAACATGCCTTATTATAATATTTTAAGTGTGTTAATTTAAATTCAAACTGAAGTTTATCCCTCTTAATTGTTTTCTTTATTGTTCTTTGTTCACTTTTATATTTGTTTTTAGCAGTTTCCATTGGATTTTTTTTTCCGGCTTTTGTATGCCCTATTTTTTTATTTATCTGCTTTTGAATTGGTTTAGATAACCAAACAGGAAACCTACTTTTTTTGTTGTATTTTTTCTTTGTAGGGACATATTTTGATTCTAATGCTAATATTATATTCTTGATCTTGTCCCAACATTCCTCCACATCTTAAGTTGTCTAACAAAGTACCCCACTCATTTTTTTGCTATTAAATCTTTAATTTTATTCCAGTCAGCATGGTTGTAATCTTGGAAGCAGCTGTTGTTTTGAATTTTAAGGTGGCTCACTATTATAGAACATTCAGTCATACAATGGCCACTGGTACTCAATGGACTTTCAATCGATAATTCAGATATTTGATTTTCCATGTTTGTTATTATCAAATTCAGAATGTTTTGTTCTCGTGTGGTGGGGCTCATACACAAGAAGCTAGGGTTTGAGTTGCCTTTTCAATACTCAGTGAATATTTATACTTAACATACCAGATACGAGGTCATTTAATTATTTGGCATTCCAGTTATTTAGCCATATTGAAATAAAAACCTCTATAACTATTCAAGAGGTGAGGCTTGTCCCATGGTTAGAAACATACAAACTAATGCTTTGCTCATTGGTGTATAGGTGCATCCACCTGAACAGTAAGCAGGACAAGTATGACACAAAGTGGACAGTGCACTCTAAAATTTACTTGAGATGTGGCTTTCACCCAGAGGTGGATATAGAAGAAATCCTATGGTATTGTACTGATTTGATTTATTGGTTTTCATTTAGGATAATGCTATTGAGCTACCTAATTTACTATGGCCTCCATTAAGTACATCTTAGACATCTCTTTTATTTTTTGGCACCTACACTAGCTGTTTCTCAAATAATATTTTGTGTGCACTGCTCACTTTGTGTTTTATTAGTCCTGTGGCCACCACTCACCCATCCCAAACATTTCTCACCCTCCATTCCTCTGCTATCCTCCCATCCACTCTTACCTTATCACCACCAAAAGTTGATACTGCATCAGTAGCCAACAGTTTTTTAGCATTTCCCTTCTATCACCTAGCCTGAGACCCCCAACCCCCAACATGCCATTTGTTAAATACTGGGCATCCTTCCTGACCTGATAACCATGATTTGGTGAGGGGAATGGAAGTCACACCTGCCTATCTCATTCTCTTCCTCCCTAGTGCATCATACCAACTCTCATGAATGTAGACTCCATCAGCCATCTCTAGCATGTGATGCAGACAACCAGGATCAAGGGGACAGAATGTGCTATATCACTGATTTTGCTAGGCAGATTGGCAGGTCTACCTAGCATCATTAGTGATGCAGATCTCTGTTGCAGTCACCTGGCCATGCATGACACCCAGTACGGTCAGTTGATAGATTCTGTATTCATAAATGTTGCTGAGCTGCATTAGGGACAAGGTGACATAGCTGGCTTGGTGTGAGTACCATTTACTGCCCAAATCATGAATTCTGGGTTAGGAGGGGCCCAGTATTTAATACTGTACTATAAATGGCATGTTGGGTATTGGGAGAGGAGTCAGGCTAGGGCTAGGTTTTGCTAAAGATGATGTATTCTCCTGATACAATGTCAGGAATTGTCAATTTATATTTTATTTTGGAAACCTGGTGTATAGGAGGACCAGATAGGGGGTTGAGGCTTGGAAATGACTGGGTTGTATGAGAGGTAGTCACAGAATTAACCTGGTTTGATTAGTTGGTATGTATGTTTCTAAATCCTGAATATTTTCCAAAAATAGTGAAAAATACTAGGTATGCAAACCTCAAAACTAAGTACCATAGGCATTTTTGTGGTATTTGGGAATTACAATGTGGGGCTTGCACACCCCTATACAAAGCTAAAGGCATTTTTACTGAAACATAGAAACATAGACTTTGATGGCAGATAAGGACCGCTAGGCCCATCTAGTCTGCCCATTTCCCTACCTACAGGATAGACCGCAGATTCTAGTTAACCAACAGCCTATTTCTTCCTACCCCCCACAAGAATTGCCTTATGTCTGTCCCATGCAGTCTTGAATTCTCCCACAGTTTTAGACCACACAACCTCCTCAGGAAGGCTGTTCCATGCATCCACTACCCTCTCTGTGAAATAATACTTCCTCACATTGCCCCTGTACCACCCTCCTTCTATCTTTAAATTGTGTCCCCTTGTTCTTGCAAGTCTCTTTTTCTGAAAGATGCTACCCTCTTGGACTTTATTGATTCCACTAAGGTACTTAAAAGTTTCTAACATGTCCCCCCTCTCCCTTCTTTCCTCAAGGGTATACATATTAAGCTCCTTTAGTCTCTCCTCATACGGCTTCTCTTGCAGACCCTGCACCATTTTAGTTGCCCTCCACTGGACTGCCTCTATCCTGTCTATGTCCTTGCGGAGATGGGGTCTCCAGAACTGGACACAGTACTCCAGATGGGGTCTCACCAACTGTCTGTACAGAGGGATAACAACTTCCTGTTTTCTGCTGATGATGCCTCTCCCTATACATCCCAGTATACCCCAGCCCTCCCTACTGCCTTCTCACATTGCTTGCTAACCTTAAGGTCATCTGATATGATTACCCCCAGGTCCCTTTCCTTTTTTGTTGTTGTTACTACCTCCCCACCCATTGTGTATTCTTCCACTGGGTTCTTGTTTCCCAGGTGCATTATTTTGCACTTCTTTGCATTGAATCCTAGCTGCCATACTTCTAACCATTCCTCCAACCTTGCCAAGTCCCTTTTCATCCTTTCCACGCCTCCTTGTGTATCAACCCTGTTTCCAGATCTTTGTGGCATCTGCAAAAAGGCATACTTTTCCTTCCAGTCCCTCTGCAATGTCACTGCTGAAGACATTAAAAAGAATTGGACCCAATACTGAACCCTGCGGTACCCCACTAGTAACCACCCTTTCTTCAGAGTGGAGTCCATTTACAATTACCTTCTGTGTCCTGTTGTCCAGCCAATGTTTTACCCAGGCTACCACCCTGGGTCCCACTCCCAGGCTGGTTAATTTGACTATTAATCTTTTGTGTGGGACTGTGTCAAATGCCTTGCTAAAGTCTAGGTAGGCCATGTCCACAGCCCCCTCCCTGGTCTACTACTTTGGTCACCCAGTCAAAGAAATCTATTAGATTCATCTGACATGACCTTCCCCCTGTGAACCCATACTGCCTTGGGTCCTGTGCTCCACTGGCCTCTAGGTACTCAACTATTCTTTCCTTCAGAAGTGACTCCATCACTTTCTCTACCACAGAGGTCAGACTGACAGGTCTGTAGTTTCCTGCCTCTATCTTGGTCCCACTTTTGTGAAGGGGAATCACATCCACCTTCCTCCAGTCCTCAGGTACCACACCATCCTCCCATGATTTATTAAAAAGAGTAGCCAGTGGTTTCACTAGTTCCTCCCTTAATTCTTTTAGAATTCTGGGGTGAATTCCATCAGGACCCATTGCTTTGTCCACCTTCAGTTTTAGGAGTTCTTGCAGGACCCTTTCTTCTGTGAAAGGACTGGGATTGACCCCCCTATCAAGAGTGCTTCTGTTGATAGGGGGGTCAATCCGATGTCCAAACATGTTTATTTTTGAAAAGCAGCAGAGTGCAAGCTTTATTTGATTTCTAATGCTCACATTTTCCTGTCCTATAAAAAAGTAGAACTGTGAAAAACATGATAAATTTATTGTCACAATCCACAAGTGGCAAAAATCTTTTGAAATCTGTTTAGATATATATTGTGTTCTTAGAATTACAGGCACTGTGCCACTTAAAGGATTAAAACTCAGGATGTTAGAAATCCTAAATGAAACACTTAGGGAAAAAACCTTGGGGAAACATGAATTCCTCAAAACAAAACAAATGAATAAGTGCCAAGGAGTTATATTCAAGAGCACAGCAGTCATTTTGTTACAGGCAATTAGCAATAGTCCTCTGGTAGTACAATTACTGATCTAGGGGAAAACACATTGATTACTGCTGCTGTAGTAGATTGGTTTCTGAATAAATTGATTCAATTTAAAACCAGACCTGCTACAAGCATTTTGCCCAATGGCTACGATTTTTCCTGATCAAAATGAGTTGGACATTCAACAGAGTTCCTTGGATAGTTAATTAAAATAAAGCACATGCTCCACTAAAAGTATTGAGTGATGTAATCTGAAGTAAATGCAGCTGTTTTGCACTAATCATATTATAATTATCAGGTGCACACTGACAACACATTCTCAATCTGCACCTGAGTATAATTTTTTTATGCTTTCTCAGAGGTGTCATATACATAATTTAGTTTAAGTACTGCATTAGAAAGCAGTGTAAAGAAATACAGTTAGTATTTAGTAGATACGGTTATTTTAAGCATGTGTTGAACAACAGTACTTTAGATTTAAATGTAATCATGCAGTAACAGGCCATACTAAGAGAATGTGAAAAAGCATGCAGCAGACTCACTCTGTAAAACCTGCAGTTGGAAGTAGGCTAACAAATTTAATCACATATTGTGTTAAACTGCATACAATAAATGTGGGAGCCTCTTCATTTACAGCTAGGAAATCACTTTGGAGTTTCGTATATTAATTGGTTTTGATGCACTGAAAGCACAGGTAGAAAGTCAAGGAAACAATGCTGCATTATATAGTAAGTCTGGCCTACATTAACACAGCAGTGCAATACTTTTTTTTTCTTTGCAATAAATAAAAAAGTATTACATTCATTTGTAATTTTTCACCAACAATGACACACTGCTATAAAAACAAATTTATATCTATACACACATACATCTATCTATATAGAATAAATGATGGCAATGTGTGGTATGAAAGGTAACAATCCCACTGAGGGGTCAAACAGATCTTAAAGTGAGGAGCTCCTAGGTTAGTATGATTACAAAGTTTTGTATTATACTTTAGCAATGGAATTGTGTACAATATAGCCTTACTGGATTCTATGAAAGGAGGTCAGGAACTGCAGGAAGAGAAAGAATGGGAAATGTGTGGAGTGGAACAGCGCAGTGGTTATGGGGTGGCAGTCTTCATAGAGATGTTCTGGAGACTACAATGCTGCCCCATCTGTGTTGACCTCTCTGGGTTGATGGAAAAGGCTTCTAGACTCAAGGCTGCATTAGCTGTGAGTCAGGATGAGGTCATTAGACTCAGGGCTGAACTTACTAGGAGTCAGGTGACCTGTTCTCCCACCCAGGGGCCATCAAGTCCAACACCGTTACCTCAAAGGATTCCAGAAAGGAGCAGCAGCTAGACTATGGTGGGCTTGAGGAGAGACGGGGTGATGGGATCTGGAAGGTTGGGAGAGGGGATCATAAGCACATTCCTCAACTGCAACTGGTACCACTACAGAATTCCTATGCATTCCTGGTGGAGCGGGACTGCTAAGAATGGGAAAGGGGCAGAGAAGGAGGTCAGGTTGCTACCAGGTGCTACAGCACAGAGGTATGGGATGTGTATCCTATAGACTGCTAGGGTAGTAGAAAGGGAGGAGGAGCTGGATATTATTTTCCACCTAGAGACAAATGACCTGGTTAGGGATGAGGCAGCAACAGTGTAGGGGGAGTTTATGGAGCTGGTAAGGAGTCTTAGACAGATAGCATGCTCCGTAGCATTTACTGTCTGGAGGTGCTGCCTGTCTATGATAGGTCAAAAGAGAGGGAGCTCTGCACCAAGGCCCTTAACTCATGGCTGAAGGAATGGTGCAGAGAGGAGGGTATGGCTACATTGGGGACTGGTGTCCCACTTGGGAGGATCAATGCCTGTACAAGGGTGATGGCCTGCATCCTTCTGGGAGAAGATCCACTTTTCTCAGTGGACAATTTGAAAGTTACATTGATGAATGTTTAAACTACCTGAGGGTTGTGGAAGAAAAAGAAGAGGTAGAATATGCCCCCCACAGGCTGAGATAGAAAGTTGGGTGATCCGAGGGTCAAGAGTTCCACCACAGTGCATGTTCATCAAGAAAAGAGAGAATTAGCAAAGAAAAAACTGGGGAAACAAAGCTGCCAGAAAAGAAACATAGAAACATAGAAGTTGACAGCAGATAAGGACCGCAAGGCCCATCCAGTCTGCCCTTTTCATTTTGTACCTTACAAATGTGCCATCGGCCTTTGCTCTGTCAGTGGCCTATCTATTCATAGTCATTTGTATTGCTCCCTTATGTCTATCCCATGCCTGTTTGAAGCCCTGCACTGTATTCATAGCCACCACTTCTTGTGGTAAGCCATTACATGCATCCACCACCCTTTCTGTGAAAAAAGAATTTCCTCACATTCCCCCTTAATCGTCCCCCCTCTAATCTCATGTTGTGTCCTCTTGTCCTGCTATTTTTCTTATATTTAAATGTGTTAGACTCTTTCACCTTGTTAATGCCCTTAAGGTATTTGAATGCCTTGATCATATCACCTCTCTCCCTCCTTTGCTCAAGGGTATACATATTGAGCTCTGTTAATCTGTCCTTATATGTCTTCTGATGCAGTCCCTGCACCATTTTGGTTGCCCTTCTCTGGACTGCCTGAATTTGGTTAATGTCCTTGTGAAGGTGTGGCCTCCAATACTGCACGCAGTACTCCAGATGGGGCCTAACCAGTGTCTTGTAAAGAGGGATTATTACCTCCCTCTTACGACTTGTGATACCCCTACTAATACCCCCTAACACCCCCCCCTAGCCTTACCTACTGCTTTAGAGGTCTGCTTGGATGATTTCAGGTCATCAGTGATGATGATGCCCAAGTCTCTTTCTTCCTTTGTGACTGCTAGCAACTCCCCTCCCAGCCTATAGGTGGCTTCAGGGTTTCTCTTCCCTATGTGCATGATTTTGCACTTCTTTGCATTAAATCCCTGTTGCCACTCTTCTGACCATTTTACTAGTTTATCCAGATCTCTTGTCATTCTGCCCACCCCATCTGGATCATCTACTCTGTTGCAGATCTTGGTGTCATCTGCAAACAGACAAGCCTTACCCTCCAGTCCATCTGCAAGGTCACTAATGAAGATGTTGAAGAGGACTGGCCCCAGGACTGATCCCTGAGGTACCCCACTTGTGACTTGCATCTCTTCTGACTGTATACCATTTACCACCACTCTCTGTTTTCTGCCCGTCAACCAGTTTGCCACCCAGTTGACCAACTTCTGACCCACCCTGAGCCTACCCAGCGTATTTATCAATCTTCTATGTGGAACAGTGTCAAAAAGCTTTGCTGAAGTCAAGGTAGGTGACATCAACTGCTCCCCCTTGGTCCACCACTCTGGTTACCCAGTCAAAGAAATCTATGAGATTAGTTTGACAGAACCTTCCTTTTATAAACCCATGCTGTCTTGGATCCTGTGCCCCTATGGGAAACACAGAAACATAGACTTTGATGGCAGATAAAGACCGCTTGGCCCACCTAGTCTGCCCATTTCCCTACCTACAGGATAAGCTGCAGATCCTAGTTAACCAACAGTCTATTTCTTCTTACCCCCAACAAGAATTGCCTTATGTCTGTCCCATGTATTCTTGAATTTTTCCACAGTTTTAGACCCCACAATCTCCTCAGAAAGGCTGTTCCATGTGTCCACCACCCTCTCAGTAAAAAAATACCTCCTCACATTGCCCTGAACCACCCCCCCATCTTTAAATCATGTCCCCTTGTTCTTGCACATCTCTTTTTCTGAAAGATGCTACCCTCATGGACTTTGTTGATTCCTCTGAGGTACTTAAAAGTTTCGATCATGTCCCCCCCTCCCTTCTTTCCTCAAGGGTATACATATTAAGCTCCTTTAGTCTCTCCTCATATGGCTTCTCTTGCAGACCCTGCACCATTTTAGTTGCCCTCCTCTGGACTGCCTCTATCCTGTCTATGTCCTTGCAGAGATGGGGTCTCCAGAACTGGATGCAGTACTCCAGATAGGGTCTCACCAACTGTCTGTAGAAAGGGATAACAACTTCCTGTTTTCTGCTGGTGATGCCTCTCCCTACACATCCCAGTATACCTCCAGCCCTCCCTACTGCCTTCTCACATTGCTTGCTAACCTTGAGGTCATCTGATATGATTACCCCCAGGTCCCTTTCCATTTTTGTTGTTGTTACTACCTCCCCCCATTGTGTAATCTTCCCCTGGGTTTTTGTTTCCCAGGTGCATTATTTTGCACTTCTTTGCATTGAATCCAAGCTGCCATACTTCTGACCATTCCTCCAACCTTGCCAAGTCCCTTCTCATCCTTTTCTCACCTCTTTGTGTATCAACCCTGTTGCAGATCATTGAGTCATCTGCAAAGAGGCATACATTTATTTCCAGTCCCTCTGCAATGTCACTTATAAAGACATTAAAAAGGACTGGACCCAGTACTGAACCATGCGGTACCCCACTAGTAACCCCTCTTTCTTCAGAGTGGACTCCATTTACAATTACCTTCTGTGTCCTGTTGTCCAGCCAATGTTTTATCCAGGCTACCACCCTGGGACCCACTCCCAGGCTGGTTAATTTGACTATTAATCTTTTGTGTGGGACTGTGTCAAATGCCTTGCTAAAGTCTAGGTAGGCCATGTCCACAGCCCCTCCCTGGTCTACTACTTTGGTCACCCAGTCAAAGAAATCTATTAGATTCATCTGACATGACCTTCCCCCTGTGAACCCATGCTGCCTTGGGTCCTGTGCTCCACTGGCCTCTAGGTACTCAACAATTCTTTCCTTCAGAATTGATTCCATCACATTCCCTACCACAGAGGTCAAACTGACAGGTCTGTAGTTTCCTGCCTCTGTCTTGGTCCCACTTTTATGAAGGGGGATCACATTCTCCTTCCTCCAGTCCTCAGGTACCACACCATCCTCCCATGATTTGTTAAAAAGGGTAGTCAGTGGTTTCACTAGTTCTCCCCTTAATTCTTTTAGAATTCTGGGGAGAATTCCATCAGGCCCCATTGCTTTGTTCAACTTCGTTTTAGGGTTTTTTCAGAACCCTTTCTTCTGTAAAAGGACTGGGATCGACCCCTCTATCAATAGTGCTTCTGTTAATTGGATTAGGCACCTCCCCGTCTTCCTTTTTTGTGAATACTGAGCAGAAACATTCGTTCGGTGTCACCTGCTTTTTCACTGTCCCTTTCTGCCATCCACTATCCATTCTATTCAGCCTCACTATCCCTCCCTTTGTCTTTCTATGCTCCCTGATGTACCTATAAAAAGTTTTATCCCCCTTCTTAACCAAGTTGGCTATATTCTCCTCAGTTTGGGCATTTGCTATTCTGACTTCCCTCCCTGCTTCCTTCCGTCTTAACTGGTACAGCTCTCTGTCTTGCTCCTTCTGTGTTTCCTTATACAGTACTTCCTGAATGCTATCTTTTTCTCCCTGACTTTCCCCACCACCTCTTTTGAGAACCATAGTAGGTTTTTGTTTTGTTTTGATTTGTTTATTTGCTTCACACGAAGGCTCGTTGCCTCTGTGATGGCAGTTTTGATGTTTCCCAATTGTTGCTCTGCTGCTCCTTCTAGCCTGTTTGCTAGTGCTTTTCTAAGGCACTCTCCCATCTTGCCAAAGTCAGCCCTCCTGAAGTCCAGTACACTCACTTTTGTATGGCTTGATTCTGTAACTGAGTTTATTGTGAACCACACTGTTTGGTGGTCACTTTTTCCCAAATGGTACCCACTTCTAGATCTGAGATCCTCTCACTGTCTCCATTTGAGAGTATGAAGTCTAAGATTGCTCCCTCATGAGTGGGCTCTGAAACTAGCTGTCTGAGGCATGCCACCTGTATGGCATTGAGAATGGCCTTGCTCTTGGATATGGCTGCAGAAAACGTGCGCCAGTTAACATCTGGCATATTCAGGTATCCCACCAACAGTATCTCCCCTTTCTTTGCCATCCTAAGAATGCCTTCTATCATATCCTTGTCCATTCCCTCCCCCTGACATGGCGGTCTATATACAACCCCTGATGGGGATTGTGGTGCCATTTCCAGTCTCTAAGGTGACCCACAGTGCCTCCTCTCTTCCCTGTTTACTCTTTTGTTCAGTTTCTTTTATCCCTTCCTTTACATAGAGAGCTACTCCTCCCCCTCTTCTCCCCTGCCTGTCTCTCCTGTAGGTTATGTACCCTGGTATGTTAACATCCCAGTCATGGTTCTCTGTGTACCATGTTTCTGTGACTGCTACAATATCCAGGCATCCCTCTTCCATCAAGGTCACCAGTTCAGGGAGCTTGTTGCCCAGGCTATGGACATTGGTAATCATTACCCACCATTTCCTGATGGCCTTTCTCCTTTTTGCCCCATCCCTGTCCTTACTGCCTTTGTCACTTTCTCCATTTAACCCTGCCCTTCTCCCTATTGACATCTCTATCTTTTTTGTTACCTCACTTACTACCCTGACTTTTTTTGGGGGGGCTAGGATTTCCCTGCACCTTTCCAGTGCATCCCCCTTGGCTAGTTTAAATGCTTGCCAATGAAGCATTTAAACCTATCACCTAGGATCCTGGTTCCCCTCCTGGACAGATGCAGTCCATCATGCCAGTATAGGCCTGCATCACTCCAGGTGGATCCCCAGTCCCCAATGAAGCCAAATCCCTGAGCTCTGCACCAGTTTTTCAACCACTGATTGAATGAAGAGGGAGGTATAGGGAACAAAAGGAGAAAGGCAGAAGTGATAAGAAAAGAGCTAACAAAATCTGGAAGGCTATGTGTGCTAAGGCTAGAAGTCTGGGAAATAAGATCCCAGACCCAGAGGCCATCATGGTGTGGTCAACTTAGCTATTGTGGCTATTAACAAGTCATGGTGTACTGACAACTATGACTGGGACATGGTCATACCAGGTTACTCAATGTTCAGAAGGGAGAGGGAAAGAAGGGAAGTAGGGGGAGTGGTGCTTTATGTGAAGGAAAGCATAAAAGAAACATAAATACAGGGAATTCTATGTGGAGGGCAGATATGCTGTAGGTCACACTCAAGTCAGATAACAGAACCACTATACAGACAGGTGCGATCTACAGGCCTCTGGCACACAGAGAGGACTTAGACAAATAAGTGTTAGAAACAATTGGCAAAATGGCAGAAAAGAAGAAGGTGTTGCTGGTGGGGGGACTTCAATCTGTCAGATGTAGATTGGAGACTCCCTTTTGTAGCTTCAGCCAGAAGCAGGGACATCCTGGACTCACCGCAAGGGGCATTCTCTGGGCAACCAGTCAGTGAACCAACTCAGGATGGGGCAATACTGGACCAGGTGTCTACTAATAGGGATAGTGTTGCAGATATCAAGGTTGGAAGCCATCTGAGGACAAGTGATCACCGTACAGTATGGTTCAACATAAGAACATCTGCAGAATACAACCAGAAGACCTACAGTCCTGGACTTTAGAAATGCTGATTATACTAAGATGGGTGAATGTCTTCAGGAGTGACCTGGCAAGGTGAGATAATGTGGAGGGGTGGAAGAAAAGTGGCCAAGCTAAAAGAGGGCGTAGTAAAGGCAACAAACCTCTGTGTTAAGCAGATAAGTAAAAGTAAAATAAAGCAGAGACTGCTGTGGTTCTCAAAGGAGGTAGCAGAAAAGGAGAAGGCTTAAACAATAGTATTTAGAAGGTATAAGGAGACCCAGAAAGAAGAGGAAAGGGAAGTGTATCAAGGAAAAGTGAGAGAGAGGCAAGCAAAGCAGTAAGGTGTGCAAAGGTACAAACTGAGGGAAAAATAGCTCAGGGAGTATCAAAAGGGGATAAATCATTTTGTAGGTATATTAGCAAGAAATGTAAAAAAAAGGGAGGGATTGAACTGCTAAAGAGAAAAAGGGGATGACTGTATGGAGGGGGATCAAGAAACAGCAAACATCTTAAACAAATACTTCTGCTTAGTGTTTACAGTAGGAGGGTGAAGGGGAGGGACCATGCAAGGGAAGCAGGAACTTTGCTGGTAGGGAAATGGGCATTAGTGCATTTTCTAAGGAGAGTTATGAAGGCACTCGCTACCCTGAAGGTGGACAAGGCTATGGGGCTAGATGGGGTACACCCAAGGGTGCTGGTGGAGCTCAGGGAGGTACTAGCTGTACCTTTGACAGACCTATTTAACAGATCACTGGAGACTGACATGGTCATGGAAGACTGGAGAAGGGCAAATGTAGTCCCACTTCACAAAAGTCATAGCAAGGAAGAGACAGTCAATAACAGGCCTGTCAGCCTGACATTGGTGGTGAGTAAGTTAATGGAAACACTACTAAAGAAAATGACTGTAGAATATCTTTCATCCAGTGGATTACAGGACCCAACGCTGCATGGATTCACTGAGGCTAGGTCATCCCAGACAAATCTGATAGATTTCTTTGACTGGGTGACTAAGGAGTTGGATTTGGTACTGTAGGGGTGGTGGACATGGCCTACCAGGACTTCAGCAAGGATTTTTACATCATTCCACATATGAGACTGGTAAGCATGCTAGGTATCTTGGGGGTGGGTAGTAAGGTGGTAAACTGGATAAGAAACTGATCAGGTAATAGGATGCAGAGGGTGGGGTAAACAGAGTTTGTTCTGAGGGCAGAAGGGTGACCAGTGGGGTACTTTAGGGATGAGTGCTGGGACCTGTCCTTTTCAATGACTTTATAAGTGGTATAGCAGAGGAACTAGAAGGGAAAGTCTTCCACTTTGAAGATGACACCACGATATGAAACAGGGTGGACACTTTGGGGGTGTGGAAAGGATGGGCAGGTTTTAAAAAGACTGGAAGAGTAGTCAAGGGTATGGTAGCTGGGTTTTAATGCAAAAAAAAAGTGCAAAATAGTGCACTTGGGTAATAGAAATCCAGGAACTAAGTACAAAATGGACAGAGTGATACTGACAAAGACCATGCAGGAAAGAGTCCTAGAAGTAATCATATTCAATGACCTTAAGATGGCCAGGCAGTGTGACAAGGCAGTCAGAAGGGCTAGAGGGATGCTGTGGTGCATCAGCAGGAAGAGGGTGGTGGTGATGGTGGTGCTGCACTTATATTGATCATTGGTAAGATGCCCCCCCTTTGAGTGCTGTGTCCAGTTCTGGAGACAACAGTTCAAGAAGGACATAGACAGAGTGGAGGCGATTCAGAGGAGGGCTATTAAAATGGTGCTGGGTCTTCATCAAAAGCCTTGTGAGGAGAGGCTAAAGGAACTAAATCTGTACACCCTGGAGGAGAGGAGGGAGGGGGGATATGACAGAGACCTTTAAATACTGTACCTCATTGGGCTAAATAAGTTACAGGAGGGGGTATGTTTCAGAGAAAAAAGTACTCAAGAACAAGGGGGCATGATATGAAGCTGGTGTGGGGAAGGGTAACTTCAGAAGGGATTCAAGGAAGTAATTATTCACAGAAAGGGTGGTGAACTCCTGGAACAGCCTTCCAGTAGAAGTGGTGGGATCAAAAACAGTGGTGGGACTCAAAAATGCCTGCCACATGTACAAGGGAATCATAGGAGTAAGAAGTGGGGTAGAGATTGTGCCATAGATCAAGTAGGGTCTGTAGCAAAAAATGAAGGCTAGCAAAAATGGGCAGACTGAGTGGGCCCAGTGGCCACTATTTGCCATCACAGTCAATGTTTCTGTGCTTATCCTGAAGAGCTAGTGGCCATTACAAACTGTTGGATTTTGAGAGGGCATGATTTCATGAGTATTCCAGAGTTTGTCATCTTTATTTTATATAGTGTATTAGGCTGGACACATTTTTTGTGTCCTATGTTTTACCATAGTTTTGGGGGTGACTGTTACATGTGTTATTAAGGGTTGCTGCATGCATTATTAAGGAGATTGTTACATGTGGTATTAATGGACTTGTTACATGTGTTAGTGGCATGGCTTGCAGTGTGCTGGATAGTAATGAGTTATTAAGGTGTTAATAACACGTTAATGTAGTGGTACTGCATGTTTGTATTTGCAGGTAGTATATACATACTGTATATATAGAGCTCATCAGGAATTAATGTGTTATTAAAGTGATAATAACCCATTAATATAGTGTAATTTGAACACTTTAACATGGTGTAATTAGCTAACTCACATCATAATACACTAATGGCCTACCATCATATATGTGGACATATATGTCTTTTACTATGGGACAAGGGCCCAACCATGAATTATATCTGTATCCATATCTGTATCTGTATCTGTATCTGTTTCTGTATCTGTATCTGTATCTGTATCCGTATCCATATCTATCTATCTATCTATCTATCTGTATTTAGATCTAGATATATTTAGTTTTATTTATTGTCAAATTCAGTATAAGATCCTTTGAGCAAGCTGCTCATTCACAAAGGTTCCACATCATACAAGCAAGACAAAAATAACAATAACATAAACAATGTACATAAACAAAAAACAGAATGTTCATTGCCCTCAGGGGGGCAAGGTTCCAACATAGTTACAACTGTATATTACAATGACAATCTTGGTAAAGAGAAATTAGACAGCTGCCCAAAGTACAGGTCTTGTTCAACAGAATGAATGCTATGACTAAGGAAAGGGGACGGGGTGGGGCGGAAGTGGGGAGGGGTTTCCCAGAGGGCAGCAAGTGAGGAGAGCTGGCCAAAATAGTTTTCTTGCTGTGGTTGTGGGAGGGCAGAAACAGCTCCGACTGTATACGAGGGCAAGTTGAAGGGGATAGACAGTGAGAAAGAAGAAGGCAGACATTGGGAGTCGTGGTTGAAGGGAGGTTAAGGAGCAGTATGAGGGGTTGTGGGGGGTGAGTATGGTGGTGGGGAGTGAACAGGTAGAGGGGAGGAAAGTGCTTATATGTAGAGCAAATGAGAAGAGAGGCCAATTATATGTTTATTTATTTATATATTTGGTATTCAGAAAATAACCTTTGAGCCAAGGCTCTTTTACAAAGGTTCTACATCATGTGAACAGAGTACAGATATTCAATCAAGAAGGTTACAGAGCTTTAGGACATTTGAGGCACTGAACAGCACAAAAATCAGGAAAAGGTTATAGAGTTTCTTAGTCATTAAAACACTGTACAGCATATGGACATCAACTTTAGTTGATTACAAGTGCAGGTAAGGTGCAGAGGCACTAGAGGTTAGGTTAGGTTGGGCAGAGGGTCAGTAAGGACAGGATTTTGGTAGGGGAGGAGGAGGGCCTCTAGTAAAAGTGCTCAAGGAGGCAGGGCTGAGGCCAGGGAGGCAGAGACCCATCCTAGTGTGGAGACGGGGAGGGGGAGGGGGAGGGATATGTAGAACAGATGAGGAGGAGGTTGGGAGTACCACTAAAAGGGATGGATTAGGTACCAAGAGGGCAGAAATTGGGATTATGGAGGGGGGCATGAACCTACTAGCATTAGTATGTGCTAGTAATGTCTAGTGGTTACAGATTCTGGAGAAAGGGAGGGGAGGACATGAATCTACTAACATTAGCACATACCAGTGCTGACTTGG
Organism: Neoceratodus forsteri; assembly: GCA_016271365.2. Classification (NCBI taxonomy): domain Eukaryota; kingdom Metazoa; phylum Chordata; order Ceratodontiformes; family Ceratodontidae; genus Neoceratodus; species Neoceratodus forsteri. The sequence goes on along the minus strand of CM057458.1, from coordinate 623,798,911 downwards.
TACTGTCGCAGTGCTGTCTTAAAAGTCCATATATTTGTTTATTTCTGAATTTCAACTGGCATCTCATTCAAACATTGGGGTCCCCAAATGTGAAGGAGCATTGGCTGAGAGCTGTTCTTCTGAAAGGGATGCTGAATGTACATTGTGCTTTCTCTCTAGTTGCATATGGAGTATGTTCCTCTGAGAATATTTCAGAGATGCAGAGAGGGGTTAGTCCTAGTAGAGCTTTTTTCCCCCAAGGAGACAGGTCTGAAAATTCATTCTGTTGGACAGGTTGAGCCAGTTGGTTTGTTCATGTAGCATGCATGTACAGTATGGGCATATCTATCAGCCCCAAGGGATAGTCTGCAAGCCTTGTCAAGGGTTATCCCTATCAGTATAGAAACATAAAAATATAGAATTTGATGGCAGACAAGGACCACTTGGCCCATCTGTTCTACCCATTTCCCTACCTAATGGATAATCTGCAGATCCTAGTTAACCAACAGCCTACTTCCTCCTAGCCCCCAACTAGAATTGCCTTGTCTGTCCCACACATTCTTGAAATCCACCACTGTTTTGACTCCACGACCTCCTCTGGAAGACCATTCTATCCATCCACAACCCTCTTCATGAAAAAATACTTTCTCATATTACCTCTGAGTCACCCCCCATCTTCAAATTGTGTCCTCTTGTTCTTTCATGTCTTTTTCTGAAAGATGCTACCCTCTTGGACTTTGTTGATTCTCTTGAGGTACTTGAAAGTTTTTATCATGTCCCCCCTCTCCCTCCTTTCCTCGAGGGTATACATATTAAGCTCCTTTAGTATCTCTTTGTATGACTTCTGGTGAAGACCCTGCACCATTTTAGTTGCCCTCCTCTGGACAGCTTCCATCCTGTCTATGTCCTTACTTAAGTACCATGTCAGTTGCAGCTCCATAAACTACCAGTCCGTAGTCTATGACAGACAGGACTGAGCTGGAGACAGAGAGGAGGAGGAGAACAGCAGGTGTAAGGTATTGCCTGTGCCTGTAAAGGATTCCTAATTTGATGTTAACTGCCTTCACCACCATGTCTATATGCTGTGTGAAGAAAGGGTGTCATCAATAATGATCTCAAGGTACTTAAAGGAATTTACCTGCTTAAGGGGAGCAGCCTTGTTGTTGTAGATTGACAAAGTTGGGTTCTTCTTTTTGAGTTGTTTGCTAGAGATGAGCATAGTTTTAGGTTTTTTTTATACTTTAGAAGTAGCTTTTGTGTGCTGAACCAATCCTCAAGCATATGGAAGGTAGACTGCAGTTCTACCTGGAGTGTTTCAATGTGTGCACTGTTGCCAAGGATGACAGTGTCACCTGCGTAAAGAATTACTTTGTGGTTGCTTGCTTCTGGAAGAGCATTCAGGAACAGACTGAAGAGCAGTGGTCCCAGGACTGACCCCTTGGGGACACCAAGTGTAGCTTCTTTTGAACCTGACAGCGCCAAACCAATATTCACTCTCTGTGTTCTGTGTGAAAGGTAACCTTTGAACTAGTGTACCATGTTGGAAGCAACTTCTAGTAGCTGTAAATGTTTGAGGAGGAGGGGGTGGTTGACTGTGTCAAAGGCCTTTGAGAGGTCAATACAAATTGATCCCACCATATTATCACTATCCAAAGCTTTGTGGATGAAATGATTGAAATCCACTAGGGCCGTAGCAGTCCTATGGTTCTTCCTGAAACCATGCTGTTGGGGACACTGCAGGTTGTATTTCAGGAAGTAGTCAGTTAATTGATCAGCAACAATCCTCTCAAGTGCCTTGGACAATGGGGAGAGGATGGAAATGGGTCTGTAATTGGCAACACAGGACTTATCATCACTTTTGAGTGCAGGGGTCACAAGGGCATGTTTTCAGATACAGCAAAATTTGGTTAGAGCAAGTAATTTGTTAAAAATATTCGTGATTGGTACAATAAGTTCATCAAGTGCTATGGCAACCAGTTTCATGTCTACATTATCACTTTCTACCCTAGTTTTTCCAAGAACCTTTTTGACGTACACCATAGCTTCTTTGACTGTGACATGTTTAAAATGGAAGAATTAGTTTTTGTTCACAATAGATCAGTCCATCAGGTTAAGTTTGGGGACCCTTAGGTAGCTGGGAGGGAGAACGTAACTGAGGTCCATAAAAGCTGCATATAAATATATTATAGTGGAGCGATTGCGCCACTATATTAAGGGTTGAGTAGGGTGTTTAATGTTAAACCCCAATTTTTACACTTAATAAGTTTGCAACTGTTCCATGGATTTCCACTAAATTTTGCATTCATGGTCTCATGGGGTTAATCTCTTGACATGCTAAGTTTTGTTATGTTCAGATCTATGTATTCTGAGATCTGGATAACGAAAAAAGTGATTTTCAGAGCTTTTTGCTGTTTTTGTCATCAGTCTCTAGTGTCCAGATGGTTTGGAACTTTGGTCCGACATTTTCAGAGTATATAGGGCCTGACCCACTGTAGTACCTATATTAATCCATTCCAAAGTAATTACATTTTTTTTTATTTTTGTTCTGAGCATACTGAGTAATCACTTCAGGATTGATGTTTGGAGCGAAAAAAGAATTTGGCCATATGAATCAGGATTCTCATCTATATGGGGTCTAATCAGTTTTCTTACGAAAAAAAATCCTGATTCGTATGCTGCCATCTTGTTTTCCATTGAAAAAAATAATCAAACCCCACAAAAATTATATGCTGCACAAAGACCAACCCATGTATCTTGCTCATCAGGATCCAGTTAGATGGATTCTGCACTTCACTAATTTTAAAACGACCCCAAATGTGTTTTCTTTTCTTTTTTGCATCCATTTTTGTGACTCACTTCCACTTTTTTCATATGGCTATATGAAAAAAGAATTCAGCCATGTGAAAAAGGATCACTTCATACACAAAAACATTGTATTCCCATAGGATAACATGGGAACTTGAGAAGCCATAACTCCATCTTTTTCCCTGGTGCTTAGTGGCTCCCCCACCCTCCGATCACCATCACCGTATTTTTTTAATATTTCCCTGGAGTCTAGTAGCACTCCCCACCCTATGATTGTTGTCCCTATATTTTTAAATGTTTCCCTCATGTCTAGTGGAACCTCCACCCCCTGATCACTGTCCCACTGTTCTGGTAATGTTTCATATTCTGTTAATGTTTCCCTGGTGTCTAGTGGCCCCCACACTCTCCAATCATCATCACTGTAATTCTTTTTTTATTTCCCTAGTGTCTAGTGGCACCCCCCCTCTGATCCCCATACCTGTAATGTTTATTTATTTCCCTGGTGACTAGTGGCAACCCCCATCATCTGATCACTATCCCTGTCATGTTTTTTTTTCTTGTGTCTAACAGCACCCTCCATGATTCCTGTCCCCATAATGTTTTTTATTTCCCTGGTGCTTAGTGGCACCCTCCACCCTCTGACCACTGTCTCTGTCTGAAATAATGAAAATCATCCCTTGATGTTTTATTTTCTCTGATCCGACCCCTCACACCAACCTCGCATTGAGCACCCTCCACCCACATCCTCCTCACACACCCTCACACACCTGAACAGGTCCCAAGGTGAAGATCTACTCTCCAGTTGAAGACACATCTTGCTGCTGGAACCATCAACTGCAATATGAGAAACTAAAGTAAGAGTGGTTTAAAGTATTTCAATTGGTTTTGAACTTTGATGCATAACTTTGCCATTTTTGCATATTTTAAGCCCAAATTTTCAACATGGCATTTTTAGGACCCCACCTCATGAACAATGACAGTGGATTTACACATGTCCATCCTGAAAGGTGGGTTTGTGGTAAATTGGAAAAATCACCATTTGAGCAGGATTTGAACATTTTCCCTACCATTGTTCATGAGGTGGGGTCATAAGAATGGTATGTTGAAAATTTGGGCTCACAATATGCAAAAATGGCAAGGTTATGTGCATCCATTGATAGTTTACAATGCTTACTCATAACTTTGGTAAATTTAAATATTTTGAACCAAAATTTTCAACATAGCCATTATTTTACACCACCTCATGACAGCTGTAATTTTTTCCAATCCTGGCCAGACTATGTTTTCACACCTGTGACACAGAATGATTTTGAGGTGGCACAGAATATATTTTCCTGGGGATTCGAACATTTTCAGTACCTGGTTCATGAGGTGGGGTAATAAGAAGGCTATGCTGACAATTTGGTTGCTGTTTTGCTACGGATGCAACAACAACATACATGTACACATCTATGGAGAGATGGGAGCACAGGGCCCACAAGCAAAGGAGGATACAATTGTACTATCTCAAAAAGTAAGGACATTCTTTGCAAAAAACTGCATTAATGCAACATTTAGTGTTCAGCCTAAAGCAACAAAAGTACGGAAATGTGGTTTTAGGGTTTCCAATCCTAAAACCCACCCCTACCCCTGAAGCAAATCAGGGGTGCAGTCTTCTTTGGGGTTGTCAACCCAAAAGCTCACCCCATTGCTGTAGCAAGAATGCTCAGATGTGGTGGACACGTCTGTAGGTTTCAGGAGAGTAGAGAATGGGTTGAGCATTAGGGTTGACAGTCCCAAGGAAGACTGCACCATTGATTTGCTTCAGAGGAAGGGGTGGGGTTTAATGGTTGGAAACCTTAAAGCCACATTTCTCTACCTTTGCAGCTTTAGGCCGAACCCTATATGTTGCATTAATTCAGTTTTTGAAAATAATATTTATATAATACAGACAGACAGACAGACAGACAGATAGATAGATAGATAGATAGATAGATAGATATATGCTGTACATAATATATATAAAAAACACACACACACATATACATATATATATATATATATATGTGTAAAACTTTGTTACTGCATTAGTTAGGGTTCTTCACTAGTGAGCATAGGAATTCACCATTAGGGTTCCCACCCTTTGCACCCCACTCCCACCCCGCCCCTACCCTGCCCCCACCAACAGGCATTGGGGTGTGCGTTGGAGTCATCGGCCCTAACTCTCACCCCATCCCATGTGTAAACAAGCTGAGGTAGTGCAATGTAGAAGAATGGGGTGAGAGTTAGGGCCAATGACCCTAACGCACACCCCAATGCCTGTTGGTGGGGGTGGGGTGCAATGAGTGGGAACCCTAAAGGTGAATTTCCCCACTTTTTTTACTGTAGAAGAACCCTAACTGATGCATTAACAAAGTTTTTGCATAGAATTTCCTTACACACCTAATGACTAAAAAGTACATTGACAACAGAAAGGTCAACCACCAAACAAATGTTAATCTAGTAAAGCAATAGAAAACGCTGTCCACAAAACATAAACTGCATCACACAATATCTCCGCAAACAATTTATTGTCTGATACATAAACACCGCTATTGACATCTACAGGACATGCCATCAACACCCACCAAATTTCTGAGCGCCTTTTTGCATTAGCACTGGTAATATACACAGTCAGCAACTGGCTTGGAGGTGAGAGGTGGGCTGTGCCAGTTGCCTGCTGGGGAAGGGTGGGAGGTGCTGGGTGGGCTGGCATGGCTGGGTGGGGGGTGTTGAGCCACTAGGCAACCAGGAAATAGCAGCTGCTTATCTATTTTATTATGATGGGGACCGCTAGACTACCAGGGATATGAACAATAATAATAATTTAATACAGATCGGGGGGGCCACTACACTACCAGTGATATAACAAATCAATATGTATGAAATACACATTGGGGGGCCACTAGACTACCAGGGCAGGAAATTCCAGATTGTTATGTATTTTATTATGATGGGGGGGCCGCTAGGCTACCAGGGATATGAACAACTATAATAATTTAATACAGATTGAGGGGCCACTAGACTACCAGGGATATAAAAAATCAATATGTATGAAATACACATTGGGGGGCCACTAGACTACCAGGAAATTAGAGATAGTTATCTATTTAATCATGATCGGGGGGGTGCTAGACTAGCAGGGATATTGGAAACATTATTTTTTGTATTCCAATGGGGTAGAACGAGGCCCCCTGAGCAAAATGCACCCTCATTTAACTTTCTTGGGCACTCCTGGGCTGAGAAAATCAATTTTTAAATCTGGCCATCTCATCCCTCACTTGAGATGCACAATTGTGATCAAAGAATCTCGCAATCAAAGAATTTGCAGGCTCGCGATCAAAAATCTTTAGTGAGCCACAAATTAAGATTTTAAAAGCTCAGAACTCTATTTTTTGACCAATTTGGATCAAGCCAAAGACATGGCTCTATATATCGGAGTCTCCTGAGTAAAACCAATCCAGGTTTTACCTCAGAGGTGACCCCTGAGCCGAGATATTTGTGTTTTTCCAATTGGAAATTTAAAAACAAGATGGCAGGCCTTGTGATAAAAGAATTTTTAAAATTCTTGGGGACAAAGATTCTTGAACCACAAGGCTGCAAATTCTTTGATCGCCAGGTGGGACCAGATAGCCAGAAACCCATTATTTGTTTGCAAAACATACACATAAATTTTCCCTATGACTTATAAAGGGAACTTAAAAGTGGCATAACTTTTGAATGCCTTAATCATTTTTCACCAAATAAAAAGCAGCCTATTTGGCAACCAATGCTTTTTCAAACAAGACATCTCATAGAGTGGCACACTGCACAATGGCCATGCAGGGCCATGTCCAAAATCCCAAAAGCTGCCTCCAAAAATGAATAATTTTGCATTTTTCAGCATTTTCGTATGCAAAGACCGTAAGTTCAACCAAAACACAATTTGGCAAATCAAGAGATTACCATGCCCCACCACACATACCAAATTTCAGGTAAATCCATTGAATGGGTCCAAAGTTATTAATGCGTAAAAGTTTGAGTTTAACATAGAAGTGAACCCATATATATCTATATCTATATCTATATCTATATCTATATCTATAGATATATATATATATATATATATATATATAGATATATATAGATATACGCATAGTACTATAGTTAGGGATGAGCAGGGGTTTGAATCTTAATCTTCAAATTTTGCACTTTAATAAGTTTGCAACTGTTCAATGGATTTGCATGACATTTTGCATGTACAGCCTTATGTGATGAATCTCTTGATTTGTCAAGTTTCATTTCAGTTGGATTTGGGAATTCAGAGCTGCACATAGTGCTAAAATGTAAAAAATCACTGTTTTTGCACTTTTTTTTTGTCATCTTGCTGCGCCCAGACAGTTTGGAATTTTGGTTTAACATTTTCAAGGTAGAAAGGGCTTGCCTCACAGAAGTATCTTTCACTGGTTTGGTGATAAAATATTAATCCATTCCAAGGTTATTTAATTCTAAAGTTTCCAGTTCTAAGCATGCTTAGTTCAATGTTTTGGATAGCTTCCTGGAATGGCAAAGTAATTTGGTCTCACCAAATAGGATTCTTTGTTGTGAGGGGCCTATATTTGTTTGTGAAAAAAAATACCTTTTCATGAGTCACCATCTTTGCACACTTGCCTCTGAGGCCAGGAGATCAGAGGGCTGTGGGTTCAGTTCCCACATCTGGCACTTGGATTAATATCCCAGTACTGACACTGTAATGCAGCATGAGAGGGGTGCTGTACTTCTGGGGTGCCGTCTTTCGGATGAGATGTTAAACCGAGGTCCCATCTGCCTGGATTGGTGATAGTTCAGGTGGATGTTAAAGATCCCATGGCACTCATCGAAAAGAGTAGGGGAAGGTTTTTATTAATAAACAGAACAATAAATCAGAAAAACAGTAATGCAATTCATGGAAAATAAGAAAAAAAACATAATAAAGAGAATATCAGCAATACTCAATTCTCTGACAGCATAATGATTCAACCTATTTTGTCTTTCAAAAAAGGAACCTCTTTCCACCTCATAAGCCATACATTTCTGGACAAACATTTGCGTTCAGAATCACATTGTAACAACAAATCATGTTCAACATGTTGAAGAACTTCAAGTGGTAAGTGGTATAACTGTTGTAGAGTAAGGTGACATCTAGCATGCCATAAATGAAACTTGAACATAGCGAACAGCAGCCGTAATACACCTGCATCCAACAAAGTCGAATGTAGCAAAAAACCTCCAACAACTTCCAGATATGTAACAGCCCACCAGAAAGGCTGGCTCCAATGGGCAGAAAGGGTCATCCAGAATTTTGATAAATGGGCAGGAAACAAAAAATGGGACTTTGTTTCTCATGATTAATGCAAGTATCCCTAGGACAAGTACGTTCAGTAACCATTTTATGCTTTAAATTCCCCCTAACACTAAGTCGCCCGTGACAACTAAGCCATAAAACATCCCATAATCTAGGTGGAATCCGTTTATCTGCCAAACTTTTAAGGAGGTTATCAACATGACAATCGAGTACATCCTTAAAAACCGGGACTATGGAATGTGCTTTAGATTGTAGGACATCATACATATATTTGCGTGATTTGCAATACACATGGGCTGGAAGTAACTTCCATCTATTAAGTTTTGATATCACATCTGACATAAATCAGGTAACTAGAAGTGTGTAAATTTTCCTGGTTCAAACCTGGCCACTCTGAGGACTATTTAGGTAACCAACCATATGCATAAATCACCCATAACACAGAGTGTGGACAACTAAAGTCTAGTAAAGTCCAATGAAAAAAAATACTATAGTAAAAAGTAATTGGATTCACACAATTCAAACCACCCTGTGCAATAGGAAGATACAACACATCTCTATTAATGGAATTTAGGTGACTCCCCCAAATAATTAAAAAAAAAAGACCCAATAAAGTGGCTTCCAAACCAGAAGGAATGGGGTATACCGCACTAAGGTATAAAAATTGAGGGAGAAGTAAAGATTTAGTAATGATAACCTTTTTCTGTTTAGTTTGTTGCCAAGACTTCATAATCTGATTCTGGACTGTACTGCCTCAATTTTAGCTGACCAATTAAATAACACATTATCACCTTTACCAAAATCAATAGCTAAAATTCGGACCAGGCCCAGTACAACAGGAACGCCTTGCAGCTCCATAACCTCAGGAATGGCAGTATGCAGAGGATAAAAAAAACCTTTAGATTTATTAAGGGAGGAACCCGCAACATCCAAAAAATTAGAAAAATGATGTAACACCTTATCTCCAGAGGTCAAATCAGCAACAAAGACACAGACATCATCAGTATAATCTGAAATTTTGGCCTCAAGGGTACTATGAGTGGAAGCAATACCAAGAATCCACACATCTTGGGCAATTGTCCGTAAAAGTGGATCCAAACTAAAAACATAAAGCAATGGACTCAGAGGGCAGCTTTGTCTCACCCCCTGATGATTAGGGAAATAGGAACCCAAATAACCATTTACCAAGGGCATAGCATAAGCATGACTATAAAGCAAAGCAATCCAGGTTATAAAGTGATCAGGAACTCCATAGGTTCATAAAACCTGAAACAAATAACTATGCGGGACCTGATCAAAGGCCCTTTGTTGATCCATGGACATAAGAAAACCCTGTATAACATCAACTTTACCAAGCTCTATTAGTTCCCGAAGCAAAAGAAGATTATTATAGATAGATCTGCCTGGTACTGAACAGGATTGGTGTAGGGAAATCAAGGTGGAGCTATGGACAACAATCTGGTATTCAATATTTTCATTAAAATTTTAAAATCCGTGACATGAGACTTAAAGGCCTCCAATTAGAAAGTAAAGTTCTATCACCTTTCTTATATAACAAAATCTGAATTGAAGTACAAAAATGGAAATCGAGAGTGTGATGTTGCAAAACCCAATTAAACACTACTGTGAGCACATCACAAACCAAAGGACTACAGGTTTTATAAAATTCTGCAGGCAAGCCATCAATACCAGGCACCGTGTTATTCCATAAATGGGAAATTTCCCTTTTAACCTCATCAACACTAACCGGAGCAACTAAAGCCCGTAATAGTACATCAGAACAAAAGGCAATATGGAGAGAGGAAAGGAATTGTTCTACACCAGCACTATCCACTGGAGATGCAGCATATTAGTCTGAAAAATGCGAGGAGCCTGCTATCAAGATATCCAGAAATGCAGTGTAACTAGTACCAGCAGTATTGACAACTTCAGTCAGAAGGCGATCTGCAGAACGCCTATGACTACAATCAAAAACATCCCCCAAAGCAGATTTATTAGCAGAACAAACCCTATGTTCATGTAACAGGGAAGTAGCTCTAGTATACTGTAGTGCAGCCATTCCTTTTTTTACATTCTGTACCTGTGCTGTCAAAGATAAGCCTTGTGAGTGTATAGCTGAAAATAATGTTTCCAACTGCATACGTAAAGACAAATATCTCTTATATTTAGTCACTGCAGCATATTTAGACGTCCTCCTAGCCAAAGTAGAGATTTCAAATTTAGTGAGTAGCCACCAATCTAACAAATCTTCAGAAGGTCCAGATAGTGACATACGAGCTTTCAACAAATCATGAACTTCGGCCAAAAACCTGTCATCAAGTAGTAGTAAAGAATTCAGTTTCCAATATCCCTGCCCAAGTTTAGTATGAGGGCCTACCCCTCACGTGGCAGTTACCACATTATGGTCTGAAATCTCCACTGGATTGGCTTGAGCTTTAATCACCCTCAAAGCTGCAGAGACAAAAAGAAAATCAATCCTAGTGGATAAGGAGCCCTTAAAAAAAGTACGTCCACCAGTAGGATGACAAACCCTATAAACATCCTGTAAACGACCCTGGACAATAATGTGATTGAGACAATGTGTATCACAGAAATCTTTATCAGTCCTGGCCCCCCGATCTGATTTATGCACTACACAATTAAAGTCACCACCCCATATGAGAAAGTGTGACGTGAACAAAAAAGGCTGCACCTTACGAAAGAGATCCACTCGACCTTTCTTCATAACTGGTGCATAAATCATAATTAATCTCCAAGTGTAATGTAAATGAGTAAAATCCAATATTAAGACCTGTCCCATAAGCAGTTCAACCAACTTGCTAACATGAAATCCATCACCCCTAAACAACACCCCAACACCACTACATGTGTCTAATCCTAAAAAAAAAAAGAAGGACCCCATTGCCAAAGCTTTTTGGCCATATTAACCAAAGGAAGGGTATTGAGACGGGTATCCTGAATAAGGCAAATATCACACGCCAAATCACTCAAAAGTTGAAAAGTAATCAGGCGCCTACGAGTACTTTTCACACTGTTCACACTGAGGGTGGCTACAGTGAGATGAAATGCCATGGCCATGAAAGAGAATCAGATAAAGGGTCAAAATAAAAATAAGTCAACATCAAGTAACTCTTTCCTTTGTTGTACTTCTCCGGGGTCTCACCCCCGACCGTGAGGGTCGAGTATCCATAGGCAACTCCTTTGATTTATCATTCTCAGAATCAGAGGATACCATAGGTTGTGAGGAGGTGTCAGAATCCAGCTTCCATATCGAAGACTGAGTGTGATGGGACAGGACCTCAAATTTATTACTTAAGGAACAGAGCCACCAGGAGAAGACGCTTAGCCAATTTGGCCTTACTTGTAGTCTGTTTTTGAGCCTGCTTTGTCTGGAACACTAGGCTCAGGAGGGGCATAATAATAATATCCAGAGGTTTGTCAGGGACAGGCACAGGTTCAGCAGGAACCGGAGAAACAACAGAAAGAGGGGGAGGGGGGCGTAGAGGAAGGGTCCTGTACAACCGGTCTTGGAACTTCCTGTAAAGGAGGCTCAGAGGACGGTTCAGATATTGAAACCACTGACTGGGGAGCAGGCACCGCAATATCAGGGCATAAAGGGGGACCAGAGACTACCTTAACATGCGAAGAAAGGGACTTCGCAGTAGCAATATCCTTTTTCTGGGCATTAAGAAGGATCACATCCTGATCCGGGCTATCTTCCCTATTATGGGAAGCCCAAAGACAGGATCTAAAACCATGACCTAGTTCTTCATACAGGTTACACTTTAGTTCAGATTTACAATCTGCACGAGCATGGCCAAAAGATAAACAAAGAGAACATCGTAGTCTATCACAGGCTGCACTGAGATGGGAAGGGGAGCCACATTTAAAACAGGTACGAGGCTGCCCCACATAGAAGCAATGCCCCCCATTCCCTACCTAAAAACAAACTATTAGGTAAGTGTATGGTACCCTCATTCATATTTCTAAGTCACACCCTATAATGCCAACCACCAGTCCACAAATGTTCAGAGTCAACTATAGGCTGTGGCAACCCTAAGAAATCACAGTGTTTAGCTAACCGATGCGTAATATCACTAGCTGCTACATTCTCATTTCTAAACAAAATGGTGAGAGTTTTAATAGAAGGTCTAGTAAGTGGGATAGCCCGAAACGGTAGCCACAACTCAGTGTATTTAAGAGTATCATACTTTGTCCAGAATCGATCTAATCCTCTAGGGCTTTGAAAACTAACGTCATATAAGGAAGAACCTGATACATGAATCAATGCAAATATTTCATTTGTAAAAAAAAACAAAGATCCTTTCAAAAGTGACTTTCCCACATAGAGACGGTCTGGAGCTACATCAAGACCCCCAATATACTGAAGGTGGACCGCATTCCATTGTTGAGGGGGGGGGGAGTTCTGAAATGTATCCCTTCTACGAAATTCTTCCCAAGTAGATTTAGCCTTGTCCCCAGGGTCAGGAGAAGGGCCCAGAGGAGGGTCAGGGAGTGGGACATCTGTGTCCATTCTATCACCTCATGCTGGTCCCCTAGATCTAGGGCCTTCATCACCCGAAGAGGAGGGAGGCAAAGAAGGAACTTTAGCCAGCAGAGTAGTATCCAATGCAGGATGCCGAACATCCTCAGCATGCAAATCCAAATCTGGGCTACCAGGCAAAGGTGGAGGCATATCTATCAAGGGGGTCTGTTGTCCACCACAACCAGGTATTGGGCTATGGGCAGGGTCAGGTATCCAATGCCCCGAACTGCCTGGTTTACAACCCACACTCCATAGAGAGGCCTCTAAAGAGACAGGTAGTGGGCTAGAACAAGGCAACAGAGCGGGAGGAGGCAAAACAAGCAAGACAGTCTGCGAATTAGGAGGTGAAACACACGGTCTAGGATGCATAGTACTCACAAGTTCACCAGGCAAAGTCGCCGACGAGTTCAAAGGAGGAGAAGACACTGCTTGATCCAGATTTGTAGGAACCGAAAATTCCAATGGAGCATGGTGCAACACTGGTAGGACCGGTGCTACAGAAGATTGTTGCTGACTCTGCACCTCCAAAGAGCCCGAAGGTACCATATCTATAATGAAAGCAGGAAGAGCCTCCACAGCCCCTAGTTCTGGTGACAGAGTCCGTGTCCCAGGAGAGACCGACTCAAAAGGGCTAATGGCATCAACAACAGCAAGTACCTGGTCCTGATGTGAAGCAAGGAGGGACTTCAATCAAAGTTCATCCGCAGGCAAGAAATCTGATGATGCAGAGGCAGACTGAGCAGGTAAAGATTCATTTGGTACAGCAAGATCCACAAGCATATCAACAAAACGGTCAGACGTCCTCAGTACTTCAGGCTCCAAAGCTGGACCTGCAGGAGTGGAGCTCTGCTCTCCTGCAGGTACACCAGCAGAATGACTGGGTCCCATGAATGAATCCATGATCCAACAGCACCCCCACACAGAGTAGGGGAATTTCCCTTGTGTCCTGGCCAAAATTTCCCTCATTCACTAAAAAAATAAAAAAAATACCACCAACAGCTTAATCTGGTTCAAGATCAGTTGGCATTCATCTGTATACCCCTTCCCCCAGGTCATTCCTGAAAATAGGTAGGATTTGTCTAGTGCACTTACTCGGTCAACAAAAACTAAATAAAAAAAAAATAATAATATTTTTGCAACTGTTCAGTGAATTTGCAAGAAATGTTGTACGCACTGTCTTGCAGGGTAGATCTCTTGACTTGTTGAGTTTCCTAATGGCTGCATGTGCAGATTCCAATATCCAGATAATGCAAATGTTTAAAAAGCACCTTTTTTTTGCTTCTTTTAATCATCCAGCACTAGCACCCAGACAGTTTGGAATTTGTTCTGAAATATTTGGTGCAGAAAGGGCTTGGCCCTCAGATGTGCATTTTGCCAGTTTGGTGAAGAAATATTAATCTGTTGCCTAGTTATGCAGATTTTAATTTTGGTTCTTTTTTTTTCAAATTCTATTTTTTGCCCCTTTCCTGGATCCTCGGAACTCTCTCTGGCAAGCTCCAACCCCAGTTTCTACCTCCTTATGTGGCTTGGTATCCCTTCAGCTCCCATTGGCACTGGGCATCCCCCAGGTCTGTCCTCCAGGGAGGGGTCACCCCCACCCAGGGCGCTCTATCTATAGTGTTGAGCCACTGGGCCGGGGGGGTGGAATAAAGCCAAGGGGCAGAGTCTGTTTCCAGGAGTGTGGACTGCGGAGGGAGGCAACATCACCTATTGGAGAAGGGAGGGAGTTTTCTATACTTATGTCCCCTGTGGATCCTGGCCCATCATGGCAACATACTGCTGTGGCTCTACACCTAGGTACTGCACCACGCCACTGCTTTTGGCTAACCCCAGCCACCACCAGGGGTCACTCCTTGAGAGAGCGAAGTGCCCTAACCCTCCCCAGGAAGAGAGAGCAGTCCATTGGATGCTCAATCTCTTCCCTCCCCTGCTAACCCCTGATATCCCAGGCTCCTTCCTGAACCTGGGTCCCCAGCATGGTATGAGGTGTGGCATCCAGTGCCTCAACCCTCAGTGCCACTGGTCCAGTTTGAAAAGTTGGTTCTGAGCATGCTCAGTAGGGTCTTTTGGATAGACATTTGATATCCTACTGAGCATGTTCAGAACCAACATTTAAAATGCTTATAATTTGACAACTGTTTAACTGATTTGTATGACATTTTGCATGCCCCATCAGGGTTCAATGATCTCAAGACATGCCAAGTTTTGTTCAAGTCAGATCTGTGTGTACAGAAATATAGTGTCAAAAAATGTGAAAATTACCATTTTGGTAGTAATTCTTTGTCACACCGCTGTGCAAAAATAGTGTGGAAGTTTGGTCTGAAGTTTTTATGGTAGAAAAGTCTTGGGTAATGGATGTGACATTTGAAGGTTTGGTAAAACAATATGCATCCATTTCAAAGTTGTTAAATTTTAAAGTTTCCCCTTATTTACTATGGGAAAAGTTAGTTGTTCCCCTCAACAGAAGATTCATTGTCTCAAATGTGCAGTCCTTTGTCACAAATGGGGAATCATTTTACATTCATTTTGCATTTTAATAACTATGCAATGGTTCAAACAATTACCATTAAATGTTGCATGTGCCATCAGGGGCTGATGATCTCTTGATGTAACAAGTTTCATTCTGGTCAGATGTGTAGGCGTGGAGATATGGATTGTTTTTATAGGGTCTTGGTCACACTCCTATAGCTAGGGTTCAACCGTCACTTCTGTGTTAAACTTGGAATGTTGCACTTCAATAACTTTGCAACAGTTCAACCGATTTGCATGAAATGTTGCACGCATCATCAGGGACTGAAGATCTCTTATTTTTTATGCTCTCCCAGGTCTCAGCTTTGCCACTACTTCTGGGCCAGCATACCTCCCCATGCCCGCCATCTCACCTCTGCTGCCTCTCTTCCACTGGTCACAGTGCCGCATGCCCTACACCCTGAGGGTCCCGGCTCTAACCATACTGGGTGGGCCCCTCCCTGCACAAGAAGGGAGGATATTTTGGGGACATAGTGCCCCCAGGGCAGGAACATAAATGGGAGGTAGAGGAGGTGCACTCCAGGGACTAGCAAGGTGGGAGGAGGAGTGGCTGTCATCTGGCCAGGCTGGAGCCATTTTTTCATTTTCTGTCCAGGGCATGATGTGTCATGCAACACCAAGGCCTAAGCCAATGTCCATCACGTACCCTTCCTCAACAGTGCCTGACATGGTGCTATGCCTCTGGCCTCTGCCAAGGGTCAGAAAATGCCAAGGATCTAACCACCTCCCAGGAGAAGGTGAGCAGTCATCAGATGCTTGAGCCTTCTCCCCCCCAAGCTGGACCTCTGTCATCTGGATCAGTTTCTGAACCCAAGTCATTGGCATTGCAAGTAGAAACCCAACTGCTGAAGATCTCTTAATGTGCCAAGTTTCATTCCAGTTGGCTGTGTGGGTGTGGAGATAAGGAATGTTTGGGGTGCAGTCGTACACCTATAGTTAGAGTTCAGCTGTCACTTCTATGTTAAACTCGAAATATTGCACTTTAATAACTTTGCAACCATTCAACTGATTTGCATTAAAGTTTGCATGCCCCATTAGAGCCAAGGATCTTGTGAAGTGCAAAGTTTCATTCCAGTCAGTTGTGTGGGTGCAGAGATATGGAGTGTCAGAAAATGTGAAAATTACCATTTTGGGTGAAAACCTTTGTCATGTCACTGTGGTAAAATAACTTGTGCTTTTGGTTTGAAATTTTAAGTATAGAACGGTCTTGGGTCACAGATGTGCCTTTTAAAGATTTTGTGAAAAAATATTAATCCATTCAAAAGTATTAAACTTAAAACATGTCCCATTATTTTAGATGGGAATAGTTAGATGTGAGACTCGAGACAAGATTCTGTGTCACAAATGTACAATTCTGTGTCTCAAATGAGTAAGTCTTTGTTGCAAATGGGGAATCTCTTTTTGTGCTACCACCATCTTGTTTTTTCTTAGCAAGGCAAACAAAGATAAAAAACAGAAAGAAATATGTTTTTTGAAGTAACCACCACATGTGTTCTGCTAATCTGGACCTGTTCAATCAGATTCTGGTGCTAGTTTTTTCATAAATAATCTGGAAATGTGTTTTTTAACTTGGTGAAATCCTTTTTGCAAATTTGCGAAAAACAAATCACAAAATAGGATCCTGTTTCTCAATTTGTGAAAAATGTTTTTCTTTTTTGCAAATTGTGAAAAAAGAAAACTGATAATAGCATTCTGTTATGCAATTTGTGAAAAAAAAAATTTATGTAGTTTTTTTTGTCACTTCACACTAAGGAAATGGTTTGGAAGTTTGGACTGACATTTTTATGGTACAAAGGGCTTGCTCCTCAGATGTGCTTTTTGTTGGTTTGGTGGAAGCAGATTTCTTTGCTCTAGAGTTCTGGGAGTTAATATTTTCCTTAATTTTTCCATCATTGAACATTGTAATGCGAGGTGTACTCAGTCATTTGTTTGTCACTCCACTGTGAAGACAATGCCGTCCAATTTTTGTATGAAATTTTCAGGGTGTAAAGGGCCTGTCCCACAGATGTGCATTTTGCTGGTTTGCTGAAAAGTTATTGATTTGGTGTAGAGTTATACAGGTGAAGGAAAAAGGTAATAATAATACCACTATATGGATCATTCATGAGGCCTCACCTCGAGTACTGTGTCCAGTTTTGGAGACCCCATCTTCAAAAGGACATTACCAGTGTAGGGGCGGTACAGAGGAGGGTAACCAAAATGGTGAGAGGACTGCATGATAAACCCTAGGAAGAAAGACTGAGGGAGTTAAATATGTATTCACTAGAGGACAGGAAGAAAAGGGGGGCATGACTGAAACATTCAAATACCTCACGGGGAAAAACAAAGGGAGCTTGAAATGCAAGGGGAAGGGACAGAGGGCTGATTAAGATTCACCTAGTCACAGTTACTAGGGTAACAGGGCATATGTGGTGGGGCTGCGGGCCCTTATCTGCTGACAACTTCAACTTTTCCTGTGATTCCCATAGGATAATATTGCAATGTGAGGTCTTTCTTTGGTGCTGTACAGCACAGGATGGGGGATGACTATAGTATCTTTAAAACTAAGGAAGCCCTGCATTCCCACATGCAAATATGGATACTATTGTGGACTGATTGGAAAGCAGGGCCTGGAGGGCCCTGCACAGCCACAGGGAAATAAGGATATGATTACAATATCTCAAAAATTGTTGATGGATACTAGTGCAGGACCCTGAGGGTCCTGCACTCCCACATTCAAATATGGATACCATTACAGACTGATGTGAGCACAGGGCACTCTGAGCCCTGCATACCCCAGAGAAGTATGAATATGATTACAATATCTCAAATGTCATGCATGGATGGGAGGGCAGGGCCACAGGCAAGTAAGGATACGATTATACTACAGTATCTCAAAAAGTAAGGAAATTCTGTGCAAAGAACTTTGTTAATGTACTAGGTAGGGTTCGAGCATCAAAAATAGGGAAATGTGCTAGGGTTTCCTACCCTAACACTGCACCCCAACCTGCAGGCAGCAACAGACATGGGGTGTGCCTTGGGGTTGTCAACACAAAAGCTCATCCTATTCTAATATGTTGTATCCATCTCAGCTTATTTGTTCATGGAATGGGTTGAGCGTTAGTGTTGACAACCCTGAGTCACACCCTATACCTGTTGCTGCCTGCAGGGTGGGAATGGGGTGTTAGGGTTGGAAACCCTAACACTTTTCCCCACTTTTGATGCAGGAACCCTAACTAGTGCATTAACAAAGTTTTTTGCAAAGAATACAAACTGTGTATCTTTGAATAGTAGCCGCCCTCTAACAAAGACTGCACTCAAACATAAGTTACTACTGCTATTCAAATTCTGTAACAAAAGCCACCCTCAATCTTTAGCCATGCCTTATATTGGTTGACATACGGTACATAGGGCATGGCATGTACCGCTACTAAATCTGATTCAAGTCCATTTCAAAATACTGATATTCCCTTTATTGCGGTGTCACAGGATCCTGTGCTGCTCTCCCAAGTATTGTACTTATCTTATTCTTACAATAAAATACTGGAAAACATAACTTTAAAGTGACTTGCCGTGTTTGCTGTGGTTGGCGTGGTGATGGTACTGGAAGAACCAGAAGTGAGGAGTATAGTTTATGAGAGATTTTTATTTATTTATTTTAAACATTAAAAAATAAAATAAAATAAAATGTTTCACTGCTTGTGGTGTCAGCGTGGGAGCATTCAGAGAAGACTGGGGTGTCAGAAGATGATTTTATCTTTGTCCAGGACAGACCAAATGGCTCTCCTTTTAACATTTACTATTACAAGCCACCCTCCAACTTATGACTCCCTTGATCATAAGCCCCAGCTGAAACATTGGTAATGATAATAAAAGCTGTGGCTTTTAATCAAAGATATATGGTGTGTATATATATATATATATATTTATGTATATATATATATATATATATATATATATATATATATATATATATATATATATATATATGTATACATTGTATATATTAGAGGCAAAAACTCAGTTTAATGTATTAGTTGGGTTGTTCCCAGCGATAAAAGTGAGGTTTGATGCTAGGTTGAAAACACCCTTGGACCTCCCCCTCAACGCATTGATGGCTGCGGATTGCCAGCCCCACCTCACCCCATCACATGTGTAAAGCAGCAGAAGTATAGGAAAATGAGGTGAGAGTTAGGGACCGACGACCCCAATGCACACCCCAATGCCGGTTGGGGGTGGAGGGGGTCCAAGGGTTTTCAACCCAACATCAAATTTCCTCACTTTTGTCACTGTGGAACAACCCTAACTAATGCATTAAACAGAGTTTTTTGCCTCTAATTTCCCTTCTTTTTGAGAATGATAACGCTCCCGCCACGTGATGTCTTGTTGCATAGTAACAGGAACAGCAATGCAAACAGAAGCGCTAACAGTGGCGCACATGGTAATGCAAGCGTGAATGAGAACAGAAAGGGTAACGCACACGGTGACATAGATGGGAATGGTCTGCCACGTGATGTGTTGTCACATAGTAACATGGTGCCTGCAAACGGAAATGTCAATGGGCATGGTGATGCAAAGTGAAACAGAAAGAGAAACATTACTGTATACACAAATGGCAAAAAATAACAGAAACGCAAGCGCAAATGAAAATGCAAAGGATAACGCACATGGTGGCGTAGACATCAACGGTAAGTGAAATGGGTACGGAACCGCAAGCGGAAAGGGCAACGGTAACAGTAATGTAAGGGCACAGGCTGGTTTTCCCCAAAAGCTGCAAAGAGAAAGACAGTGAGTACAAAGAATGTATGCATAATAATGGGTATCGGAGCAGAAAATGAGGACTTGGAATACTAAATAGGTTATATCTTAGGAACCGTACGACATAGGAAAAAAATTTAAAAGTTAGCCCATATCCACCCAGAACCACACTGTGTGCCCCATTAGGGGGCTAAGTACAAAACTAGCCAGGACAGTTGTAAATCATATGACTTTTAAATTAGCCATTAGGGGGCTAAGTACTTTTCAGACAAAAAGTCCGTATCTCACACCGTTTCCGAGATACGGGCCCTGAAAGGCGCGGCGAAAGCCGTAATGTTATCCTAAAGTAAAAAAAGAGAAGTTTGGAGTGCCATAACTTTGCCTCCCTATAATATTTTTTCACCAAACCACTGAAAGGCACGTCTGTGGGCTGTTGGCTGTCTTCCTTCCAAATTTCAGGAAAAAAGACCAAACTGGTATTTTGCAGCAGGGTGCCAAAGGATTCCTGTAATGCGTCAGGCGCCATAATGTTATCCTATGGGAAAAACCGTCAACTTTGGAGTACCATAACTTTACCGCCATGTAATATTTTTTCAACACAACACTGAAATGCACATATGTGAGATGTCGGCTGCATTCCCTCCAAATTTCAGCCCAAAACTCCCAACCGTTCTTTTGCAGCGGGGTGCCAAAGAATTGCTGTCATTTCCCCACAGCCTAGAAAAGTACTGTCGCAATTTGCGAAAGCTTTCACAAAAATTTGCGACACTTTCGTGAACACGAAAATACTTTGCGAAAGTACTTTTTCCAGAAATTTGAAAACATATTTCTGGGGTGTTTTACCCCAGAATAAAGACATGGCTAGCATCCTCAGGCTCTGACTAGATGAATACAAAAAGAATTAGGTTGCTACAGGGTCCCAAATTTAAATGGCAATCATTTTTCTGATCACTAATTGAAAACAAGATGGCAGATCTGTGAAAGTAAGAGGGCCATTTGAGAAAGTAAACATGCATTTGCGACACTGTCGAACTTTTTGTTAACTTTTCCCATTAACTTATAATGGGAAATTGTTTTTTGAATAACGTTTGAACCGTTTAATATTTTTTCATGAAATCTTCAAAAGGCACATTGGGTACCCTGGCTGCACATTCCCTGAAGATTTCGGGCGGTGGCATGGAATTGATAAACCTGTAGGCGACCGTAGAATTCCAGAAAGCGAAATGCACACGCAGATCACGCTTAATAATTCTGCAGCCGCATCCAACTTGTACAAAACTTGGCAGATCCTAAGGCATATAGTTCTTGATCGTGTATTCCAAATTTCAGGCAAATCCGACAAACACTTGCAAAGTTATTAAGGTGCAAAGTTTTGGGTTAACATGTAAATGGCTACTCAACCCTAACTATGGTAGCACTACCATGCTACCATAATATATACATATATATATATATATATATATTCATACACACATATATATATATGTGTGTGTGTGGACAGTATTCGAGAGACTTGGGTGTGCACTTAAAATAAGGTCTGTATTTTACTCATAATTTATTAAAAATACAGAGTTTGGGATCTGTACTGTTGACAATATGGTCAAGAGATAGTGTGCATAAAAAAATGTGTATGTCTTTTTATTTTATTGTGGCAACATTTTAATAATGAAAATAGCCTTAAAAAAGGCAGCCATTTTGTGACATGGCTGTGCTAGACATCTTGGTGACCATTAAATTTATCGTATTTAAGGCACGATACTAAAGCTTTCTTTTTTAGTGGACAGAGTGGATGTGTAACTGTCCCACAGTGATTATTGATTTTATGCAGATGTAATTACATTTACATGACACCACATGTAATTTAATACTTTCGTGCATTACTGTGGTGTCTTATATAGCTGCATAATTTCTTTTGTGTATTCTGCCTTTATGCTTTGAGGTTTTTTTCAGTGTCAGTTCCCATTGCTTAATGTGTTTCCTCCACAGAAATCTGCAATCTTAATGCAGTGGTACATAGAGCCTGCTAGGAGCAGCAGCATCAAAAGCTGTGGCTTTTGCTGTCATGTCCATGTTACCCACGTGGACTAATATTCCAACTCCTCATTTTCTGCTCCGAGCCCCATTATTATGCATACATTCTTTGTACTCACTGAGTTTCACTATGCAGCTATTGGGGAAAACCAGGGTGTGCGTTTACGTTACTGTTACCCTTACCGTTTCCGCTTGTGGTTCCGTACCTGTTTGCATTACAGTTCCCGGGTATGCCACGGTGTGCGTTACCATTTGCATTTTCATTTGCGCTTGTGTTACTGTTACCATTTGTGTCTACAGTACTGTTTCTGTTTGTGTTTCACTTTGTATCACAGTGCACATTACCATTTGTGTTTGTGGCCACCCTTCTGTTTGCATTTGTCTTTTGTTTTGCGTCATTGTTGTTGTTACTTTTACCATTTGTGTTTCCAATTGCATTCCCATGCCTGTGCACATTACAGTTTGCATTTTCATAAATGAGTTCATTTGGGTTTCTGTTTCCTTTAGCATTATTTTTGCTGTTGCCATTACCATTTGCATTTACAATTGCGGTACCGTGACAGTGCATGTTATGCTTTGCATTTCTATATGCACTTGCATTTGCCTTTCCGTTTCTGTTTCATTTGGCATTATTGTTGCTGTAACAGTTAACATTTGTGTTTAGAATAGTGGTACCGTGACTGTGCACATTACCACTTGCATTTCTGTGTGTGCTTGCATCTCTGTTTGTGACACCGTTCACTTGTGGGGGAAGGCAAGGTCTCCTGATTTGGCAGGTTTAGTGCCGGTTGGATGTCTGGATTCTGAGATCCAGTTTTTTGCTCTAAGCTACAGCCCAGATAGTTTGGAATTTTGTTCTGAAATCTTTCAAGGTAGAAAGGGCTTCTCCTAAACAATGCCTTTTGTTGGCTTGGTGAAAATTTTTGTATCCATTCTTGAATTTTAAGGACTTTAAATTTCAGTTCTGAGCATGTTCAGTAGGGTCTTTCATTTATATATTTGATACAAAAGAAGAATTTGGACTTAGCTTTTTTCTCATGAAACAATAATCTTTTTTCATGAGCTGAACTTCTTCCTTTGAGAGAAAACTTCTTCATTCGTATGACAGCCATTTTGTTTATTATTTTTTTTTTATTTTCACCCCATAAAAATTATACCCTATAGAGACACAAACTCATGAATCATGCTAAACAGGACCCGTATAGCTAGATTCTGTTCTTTATTTTTGAAACAACGACCTCAAAATTAGGTTTTGGGACATCCCTAAAATCATAACTGGAAGGCTTAGAATGGGGTTCTGATTCTTCTGTCATGAGCCGAAATTCTTCTTTTGTGAGTCTCACAAAAGAAGAATCTCAGCTCACACAAAAAGAATCTCAGCTCATGAAATAAAATGGTGGGACTTAGTATTTTTCATAGTTCTTTCATGAGTCAACTTTCTTCTTTTGTGAGTCATGAAAAAACTCAAGAAAGAAGAAGGCTGGCTCATGAAATAAGTACAAGTCCCACTAACTTCTTTTGTGACTTCTTTCATGACTCATGAAAGAAGAAGATCAGTTCACAAAAGAACTATGAAAAAACATCTAAATCCTGTCATCTTCTCTCATGAGCTGACCTTCCTTTGTGAGTTTTCTTGACTCATGAAAGATGAGTCAGCTTACAAAAGAACAATGAAATAAAAGTAAGTCCCACCATTTTCTTTAATGATCCAATCTGTCTTTCCATCTATCTGTCTGTCTGTCTATCTAATCAATTTCATTTTTTTTAATTAAGTGAACCGGAGCACCCACCCTGGTACTGCTTCTTTCTCCCCCCTCCCCTCCAGGTCACCTACACCTCAATGTATTTTCTTTAACTATTAAGCAGATTGGAGCACTCACTCCTGGTACTATTTCTCTTGCCCCTCCCCTTCCCTTCAGATCACTTGACCCATTCATTTAATATTCATGGTGGCATCAGGTGCCCACATCCAGTACTGCTGAAGATCATCCAGACACTGATGCACCCAATGTCCAGTGTTGGCTTCTGTTCCCCCTACTATAAAGAAAACAGTCCCTTGTTGATTTATTAAGGTAAAAAAAAGCTACACCTCAGTAGAGAGGGTTTGAGGGTACTCAGGGATAAGCTGGGGGGATACATAACCACTGCACTTAATTTAAACTACTGAGGGGAAGGCAATGGGCATGCAGGCCAAAAGACTACAGGAGAAGGAGATCTATGGACTTCTCCTCCTCAGTGGGGAAGAGATCCGGATGGATGAGGTGGAGGGAGTGAGTACAAGTTAGCAAAAGGTGGATGGGTGAGGAACAATTAGCATGGGTATGTGGGGGGTCACATAGAGGGGAGAGATGTGAAAAACAGAACAGAGGGAAGGGAAAGGGTGTCAGATTCTAGGTGGAGGGTGGTGTCTCTGAATATGCAGAGTCTTGGAAACATGATGGATGACCTGCAGGTGCTATTAGCAGAGGGGAAGGTGGACATAGTGTCAGTAACCGAGACTTGGGCCACACCACACCATGACTAGAACCTTGCAACCCCCTCAATATAAACAATGTAGGGGGAGCAGGACAATAAGGATGGGGAGGGGTGAAAGTTTACATTAGGGAAAGAATAACTTGCACAAGGGAGGAGTCAGAAGAGGGAAAGGTGGAGGCATTGCGAGTTGTTTCCAGACCACCCACCCATAATAAGGAGAGGGACAGGGAACTGACCTCACAAATACTGGAGGCTGCAGGAAAAGAAGAGGTGATTAGAGTGGGGGACTTCAACTTGCCTAACGTAGACTGCAGTGTACCATCCACAACGTGCCAGGAGTCAGGTGATCCTGAAAGGGTTACAGAGAGGGTTCCTGATTCAGGGTATCACAAAATCAACCATGGAGGAGGAAATCTTGATCTGGTGCTTATGAATGGAGAGCATGTACAGGACCTAATGGTCAGAGAGACCCTGGGTGGGAGTGACCATCACACAGTGTGGTTCTGGGTGGATATGGGCAGAAAAAGCATCCTGACTAAGACCAAAATCTTGGATTTTAGGAGGGTGGACTTCAGGAAGATAGACGATGTGCTAAGGAGGCTGCTGGTGGGCATCAGGGCACATATGGGGTGGACCCAAGGTGGTCTATCATTAAGGAAGGAATAGTGATTGCCACAGTGGAGTGCATTAGGCTCAGTAGGAAGAATTTGAAGACCAAAACACCCAGCTGGTTTAGTTTCGGGGTCGCCAAGGCAGTAAGGGAAAATAGATTACCCTATAAGAAATTCAGGAAGGTTAAGAGAGAGGTAGATGGGAAGAATTAACTAAGGTTGGCAAGTGTGGCAAATACAGAAGTCTGATGGGCTAAGGTGCAGAAGGAACCACAGATAGCTGAAAATATTAAGAAAGGGGTGAGGGCCTTTTTCACTGTATAAGTGAGAAAAGGGAGAATAAAAGAATGGGATGGTTAGGCTTAAGAAAGGAGAGGAGTGGGTGGTGCAGAAGGGGGGAGCAGAGAAACTAAATTAATATGTCTGGTCCATCTGCACCAGGGAGAAGGATGGACTGGTACCTTCAGGAGGGTGAGGAGTAGTGGGGGGGAGGGGAACATGGATTTAGTGATAGAGGAAGACAGAGTAAGGGAGGGGCTGCTAGCATTGAAGGTGAAAAAAATCACCAGGCCAAGATGGAGTATGTCCAAAAGTACTGAGGAAACTAGCAGAGGACCCAGCAGGACCACTGGTAGGCCTGTTCAGTAATTCACTGGAGTCAGATGTGGTGCCACAGGACTGGAGAATGGCACATGTGGTGCCCCTCCAGAAGAGCAGCCTCAAGGATGACCCAGAGAATTACAGACTACTCAGTCTGACCCCAGTCATGTGCAAGATCATGGAGATCATACTTAAAGAAAGGTTGGTAGAATATCTAATGGTGCATGACCTCCAGGATGGGTTCCAGGTCAATACGGGGCCAACAAAAATGTGTGGTAAATTAGCATGCACACAAAACACTGACATCAAAAACTGTGTATCTGCAATGCAGCACAAACTCAGGATCGTGCAAGGGGAGGGGTGATTCACTGTCTGGGGGGGACACAACTCATGGAGAAGAAAGTCGTTAGGGGGATTTACTATTGTAAACTCCAGTGGGACACTACTGGGTGGGAGAAAGTTGGTAGGGGGGATTTACTATTGTAAACTCCAGGGGGATGCAACTCAGTGGGGAGAAAGTCATGGAGGATATTTACTACTAGTCCAGAATGCACTATAAAAGGATACACTATTTTGTCCACAGCTTAATTCTGGCTGACGCTAATAATCTAACACCCTTTTGGCTGGATACCTCTTGGATGTGAGCCTGCATGGGTTTGTAGTAGGTAGATCATGTCAAATAAATCTGATCAACTTCTTTGATTGAGTCGCTAAGACAATAGACAGGGGACAAGTAGTAGACATCCTCTATTTGGATTTAAGCAAGGCCTTTGACTCTGTACCCCACAAGAGGTTGATCAGGAAGTTGATGGATCTCGGGATTGGGCAGGCGATGATCAGATGGGTGGAAAACTGGCTGAGGGATAGAACCCACAGGGTGTAGTGGGGGATAATCATCTAGCACTAGAGAGGTCACCACTGGGGTCCCAAAGGGCTTGGAGCTGGGACTGGTGTTTTCAATGTCTTCATTAATGACATTGGGGATGGCATTAAGGGCAAAATGCACCAATTCATTGACAAAAACCAAGCTCTGTGGGAGGATGGACACAGTTGAAGGGATACAGGACCTACAGGACAATCTGAGAAAGCTTGAGAGGTGGTCCAGGATCTGGCAGCTTAGCTTCAGTGCCAAGAAATGCAGTTATGCACATTGGAGCCAAGAATCCCAGGATGGAGTACTACTGTACCTGGGAGCAGTTTGAGTATCTCCAACAAAGGAGGAGAAGGACCTTGAAGGGATGATCACTAGTGACCTGCAGCACTTCACACAGTACAAGAATGCAGCAGCAAGGCAAACAAGATGTTGTGATGGATAGCTAGAGGAATCAACAGTAGGAGAGAGGAGGTTATATTGCCCTTGTTCAGGTCACTGTTTAGGTCAGATCTAGAGTATGGTGTTTGGAACTGTTGCCCACACCTGAAAAAAGGACATTAAACTGCTAGAGATGGTTGAGAGGAGGGCTACAAAGATGATCACAGGTCATCAGGGTGAAGCATACAAGGAGAGGAAGAGGGCACTGAACTGAACTGAACAAGGGGCTCGCAGTATAGACTAGAGGTTAGAGTAACAAGCTGTGAATGAGCTTGGTATATCCAGCAGACAGATTTGGGTTTGATTCCCTTAACCTCCACTTGCTATCGTGTGACTCTGAGCAAGTCACTTGACCTCCCCAGTGCTCCCGTGTCACCCCTGAAAACAGGGACCTGTGCCTAGTGGGCCTTACCTGATTACCAAAGAATAAAATAAAAAAATAAATAAAATGAAAGTACCCCCTGGAGAACAGGAGGGAGAGGGCAGACATGACTGAGACCTTCAAGTACTTGAAAGGGAGAAATAAGGTGGACAAGAAAGTTCTCAAAGTTATGTGGTGGCCATACCATGAGGGGATACAATCTTATGGTGGTGGTGAGAAGTTTAGGAGGGCGATCAGGAGGCACTTCTTCACAGAGAGGGTGGTGGCCAGTTGGAATACACAGCTTGAAGAGGTGATCTCGATAAAGATGGTTTGCAGTTTCAAGAGAGGCTGGAATAAGCATAGGGGGAACATAAGGAACAAGAGTGAGGAGGCTAAAAAGGATGGGAGGAGTTGGAAGGGGGCAGGGTCCGTAGCTCAAGCTGTGGACCCTACAATATGAGCAAACCTGATAGTCCAAATGGTTTTCTGTTTTCTTCTTCATATGTTCATATATAAAAAATTAATGGAAAGGATGGGTGACTTTGGGGAGCAAAAGAAGAGGTATCGGGGTGGGAACCCTGGTCCACTTACTAGTAAAAAAAAAAAACAGTAGACACGGGGGCGGGCGATCTAGATGGGAGGGGGTAAAAGAAGCCATATCAGGGGAGGGCACCACAGTCTGCTTAAGAAAAAAATAAAAAAAGAATAGATAGATAGATAGATAGATAGATAGATAGATAGATAGATAGATACAGGAAAACATAATTTGACAGCAGATAAGGACTTCTTTGCCCATCCAGTGCCAGTTTCTCCCTATCTACACTATTGCCACAGACTGTGCCCAATCTACAGATTTTCTCCCTACCCCTTCCTTTCTTCTCTGATTCCATTGTGTTTAACCCATTCTGTTGGTCCTGCTTTGTTTTTCAAATCGAAACCCAGGCTACTCAAAATTGCAGCCCCATGATTGCTTTCTTTGCTACCCTGCTCTTCAATAGATCTTTTCTTGAAGGAAAAACACCTGAAAAATGGAAAGTGGTCATGGTAGTCCCTGTCCACAAAGGATGCCACAAAGAACTCATTAAAAATTATCACCCCATCCTTCGCCTTAGTCCTCTGGCCAAAGTACAAGAAAAAATTGTATAAAATCAAATACAAGACTATTTAGAACTGCACCTCCTACTCATAGACAAGTAGCATGTTTTCCATAAGCTATGATACTGCCCTGATTTACCTACCACTGATGTACTGGGGGCGATAGAAAAGTGGGCCTCCACTGGAACTGTCTTCATTGACCTCACAAAAGTTTTTGACTTGGACGATCACAGTCCACCCCTTTATAAACTAAACTTGCCTGGGCTTTGACTCTCTTCCTAGGTATCAGGAGGTTAAATGGAAGGGAATCCACACCTTTCTGAAGCCTATCACAGACAGAGTTCCCCAGGAGTCTATCCTGGGCCCCTTGCTATTCTCTGTATTTCTCAATGGACTGCCTAAAAATTGAGGTGGTGTGAGTTTACTTCTGTATGCAGATGATGCAGGTCTGTATAGAAGCTCCACTGATATAAATATTCTTAATGCCCAGCTGGCCACTGATTTCTATACTTTGGAAAAATGGTTCTATGACAATAAGCTTGTCTTGAATGAAAAAACAAGGTGGTACTCTTTGGACCAGAAAACTTTGGTACAGAACAGGCAGCACCTGCTGTCACTCACCACATCATTCGGCAAAACAAGTTGAAGTGGTTGACAAGCTAAAATACCTTGGAGTCTACCTTGTCTAGAATTCACCTTTAGACCTCATGTACATCAAATCACCAAATCCGTACGCAAAAAAAATTAGCTACTATACCACCTTGGTAATGTTTTTATTCCTGAGTCAAGGCTTGCTACTGCAAATGGTGTCCTGCTCCCCCGCTCGTATTTGGTGTCCCTATAATTCAGTTCCTCAGGAACTCAGAGACAGTCTTATGGATTAGTACTACAGAATCAGTCATTTTGCAGCCACTGCCCCCTGCAAGAAACATCACTGTGAGTCTCTCTCTTTCCTGAATTGGCCCTCTCTAGACAGCAACATGATGTACCCCGTCTTATGCTTTACACTAAAGCTCATCAGATTGTATACTTTACCAAATATTGCTGTTATTTTAGCTCCTAAACCTGAGTGGTGCTTACTCAGGTCCTCAAACTACTACTTGCTTGAAATGCCCAAGGTTAAAACAAATATGCGTAAGATGTTCTTTGCACTGTCTGCCCCATTTCACTGGAACTCAACTTCCAGCTGAGCTGCAAAACTCTTTGCCCTTAGTGGTTTTAAAAAAGGGGCTGAAGACCTTTCTACTAGAATGATGTCACTGTTCATGCTATTGTCAAATGATGGCCATACAATACCTCCATGTTCTTTTTATTGTACCATGTTGCTCTTAGAGATATTATGTTGCAAATCCTTGCTTCAGTCTGTCTCCACCTATCATATTGTTATATGTGCCTTATTCCATATTGCTCTGTGTGCTTTTATTATGCTATTTAGTGCCTCCAGTTAACTGCATTGCCTTATATGCTCAGTGTCTGTAATCAGTGCTATTAATGTATTCAATACCTTGTAATGTACTGTATGCATTACAACTGTCTGTTGTCTGTATATATGTATGCAATTAAGCTAATGCTTTATAACTCTTTGTAGACATTGTATTGGTGTATTGTATGTATATCTGCCTGTAATTAATCCCAGGTTGCCACTGAAAAAAGGGACCTCTAGTTCTAGTGGGCCTGTCGTGTTACAGGAAAGAAAGAAAGAAAGAAAGAAAGAAAGAAAGAAAGAAAGAAAGAAAGAAAGAAAGAAAGAAAGAAAGTCATTCCACTAGCTTTCCCATCACTGATGTCAGGCTGACTGGCCTATAATTGCCAGCCTCCTCCCTGCTACCACTTTTGTGTACTGCAGTGGGGCAACATTCACTGTCCTACAGTCCTCCAAAAAAACTCCTGTTTCCAGTGAGCTGCTAAATAGAACTGTCAGTGCTGCAGCTAGTATTTTCCTGAACTCCCTCAGTACCCTTGGATTCACCCCATCTGGCCTCATTGCTTTGTTCACCTTCATATTAACAAGTCCTTCAGGACTCTCGCCTCCCAAAAAGGATTAGTGCCCACCTCTTTCCCTCCAAAGCTTTTATTACTTTTTTGTGGCCCTTCCCCTTCTTCTTTCTCTATGAACACTGAACAAAAGTATTTGTTTGGGATGTCTGCCTTTTTCTGGTCCCCCTCTGCACAGTCTCTCCTTACCATTTTAACCTTACAATCCCACCCTGGTCTTCTTCTTTTCATTTACTGTGCATAACTAAACAATATATTATCCCCTTTTGTTACCTCCTGGTCTATTCTATCTTCAGTTTGCACCTTTGCGCTCTTTACTGCTTCTCCTGCTTTCCCTGCTTCCCTCTGTTTCTCCTAATACTGCTCCCTAGCTTCCTCCCGCTGCATATGATTATGCCTTCTGAATTTTACCTTTTAACCTTTATCTTTTCAGCCATCTCTTCTAAGAACCATAGTGATCTGTTTTTCGTCTTGCTTTTGCTCGCTTGTTTGCCTCAGAGGTTTGTTGCCTTTACTATGTTCTCATGTAGCTTCACCCACTGTTTCTCCACCACACCCTGGTTTCTCCCCCCTCCCAGCCAGGTCATCCATGTGGCATTCACACATCTTTCTAAAATCTGCCTTTCAGAAGTCAAGCACCCTCACCATTGTGTGGTTTGATTTCATAGCCATCCTTACACTGAACCACACTGTACTGTGATCACTGGTTCTCAGGTTACTTCCCATCTTCACGTCTGCAACATTATCCCTGTTAGTGAGTACCAGGTCCAGTATTGCCCCATCATGAGCAGGTTCACTGACTGGTTGCCTGAGGAACCCCCCCCCCCTCCGCAGAGAGTCCAGGATGTTCCTGTTTTTAGCTGAATCCACTTTTGGGAGGCTCCAACCTACATCTGGTACGCTGAAGTCTCCCCTCATTAGCACCACCCCCTTTTCTGCCATCTTGCCAATGGCTTCCACCAATACCTCATCTAATTCCTCCTTCTGGGCTGGGCATCTGTAGATCACTGCAGTGCAAATAGTGATTCCACTCCCTGTCTCCAGGGTGACCCACAGTACCTCTGCCTCCCATTGTATTTCCTGTAACTCTATCACTTTTATGCTTTCCCTCACATAAAAGCACCACACCCTCCTTTCCTTCCCACGCTGTCATTCCTGAACAGATTATAGCCTGTTAAGGCCATGTCTCATTCATGGTTTTCAGTGCACCATGATTAGGTAGTGGCTACAATATGCAGGGTGACCTCTTCAATGATGGCCTCTTGGTCTAGAATCTTATTTTCTAAACATCTGACATTCACATACATGGCCTTCCAGATTTGCTTTCCACTCTGCTTACTACCCCCTTTTTCCTTTTTGCCTCCTCCTTCCACCTTCTCTTTTTAATGCTACCATTCCCTTCCCTCTTTTTTTTCTAGCACCCTGCTTCCTTTATGAATTTCCACCTGAAAGCCACAGAGTGTGCTGCCTATCTATGGCCCCTCCCCAGCTTCCTAAACTCCCCCTGCACTATTCAAGGCCCATCCCATGCCAGATCATTATTCCCAAGGTGGACAATGACATCCAGCACTCCCTCTATCCTGCTACCCTAGAGATCCTCAGGATCTGCTTCCTATCCCACCAGGCCATGGTGTCACTCAGGCACCTAACTTGCCTCTCCCCAATTCTTATTCCCAAATCTAGCCACTCACAATTCATTACTCCACCGGAAGCTGCTTCATCCTTCTCTGTGGTCCTCTACCACCCTCCTTGGGGTCTTTACTATGGAGGAACCCCACATCCCCCCAGGTCACTATTATCTGTGCCTTCTCTCAGCAGTCCTGTCCCACCAGAGCAGTGTAAGAATTAAGTAGTGGTACCGGTTGAGCAATGTGCCTCTGTTTCACCACCCTCACCCTTCCAGAGCCCATTATATTCCAGAAATGTCTCCATCCTGGCATCCTCTAAGGAAAGGTGGCTGAATTGATGGCCAGGGGGGGGGGGGAGGTCCCCTGAATGCTAGTCAACTCAGCCTGGAGTTTAGCTGCCTCTTCCCACAACCCAGAGAGGTTCATACAGATGAAACAGCTCTGAAAACTGCCACCCAACAGCCACTGCACTGAATTGTTCACAGCATTCCCAACTTTTATTCTCCCTGTGTTACCTGGAAATACTCTGGTTCCCTAACCCATGATAGTTTGTTTCTAGTTTTCCTGTTTTTGTTTGTTTCTATTTGTGTTCACCCGTATGTTGTTGAAAATCTCTGCTACCCATAATAGGGTGTTGCTCCTATTTCCAGTTTTGGCCTACTTTTTGCCTTCCACTCCTTCTTACAGTGACTGTTACACAGTAGAGAACATTTATCTCATCTTAGTCAACCAGCAGTCTCCTTTCTTCCTGCTTTCTTCTGCAGATGCCTGCTGACACCCAAGATGCAAATCTTATACCATACATGTTCCACTCTTATTCTGTTTTACTCACATGCTGGGACACAAATGGCAGACCTTTTTAATAGTTCACTAGAGTCAGGTGTGGTACCACAAGACTGAAGAACACCACATGTAGTGCCCCTCCACAAAAATGGCCCCAAGGATGACCCAGGGAATTACAGACCAGACCAGTCAGTCTGACCTCCATTGTGGGCAAGCTTATGGGGACCATACTAAATGAAAGGTTGGTGGAATATCTAGAGGAGCATGGTCTCCAGGATGCAAGGTAGCATGGGTTCATGGGGGGAGACTGTGTCGAACAAATCTGATTGACTTCTTTGACTGTGTCACTAAGACAGTAGACCGGGGACAAGTGGTAGACATCCTCAATCTTGATTTCAGCAAGGCCTATGACTCTGTGCCCCATAAAAGGTTGATCAGGAAGTTGGTGGATCTTGGGGGTTGGGAAAAAGATGGCCAGATGGATGGAAAACTGGTCAAGGGATAGAACTCAGAGGGTGGTTATGGGGGGAGAGTTATCTGGCACCAGAGAGGTAATCAGTGGGGTCCAGCAGGGCTCAGTGCTGGGTCCAGTGTTGTTCAGTGTCTTTATCAATGACATTGGGATGGCATTAAGGGCAAAATGTGCCTATTCAAGGATGACACCAAGCTCTGCAGGGGAGTGGACATGGCTGGAGGCATACAGGACCTACAGGATGATCTGGAAAAGCTGAGGAGGTGGTCCAGGATCTGGCAGCTTGGCTTCAATGCCAAGACATGCAAAGTTCTGCATATTGCAGTGAAGAATTCCAGGACAGAGTACTACCTGGGTTGAGTCCGAATATTTGTATCAGAGAAGGCAAAGGACCTGAGAATGCTGATCACTAGTGACCTGAAACACTCCACGCAGTGCAAGAAAGCAGCAACAAAGGCAAACTAGATGCTAAGATGCATGCCTAGAGGGATCAGTAGTAGGAGAGAGGAGGTTATACTGCCCTTGTATAGGTCCCTAGTAAGGCCTCATCTAGAGTATGGAGTTCAGTACTGGTGCCCACACCTCAAAAAGGACATTAACCTGCTGGAGAAGGTCGAGAGGAGGGCTACAAAGATGACAAAGGGTCAGCAGGGTTAGACATATGATGAGAGGTTGAGGGCATTAAACATGTACTCCCTGGAAGACAGGAGAGAGAGAGAGGAGAGAGAGAGAGAGAGAGAGAGAGAGAGAGAGAGAGAGAGAGAGAGAGAGAGAGAGAGAGAGAGAGAGAGAGAGAGAGAGATGACATTGGGATCTTGAAGTACTTAAAAGGGTTAAATAAGGTGGACAAGGAGAGTCTCTTTAAGCTGAGTGGCAATCAAATCATGAGGGGACACAGTCTTAAGATGGACGGTGGGAGGTTTAGGAGGGAGGTCAGGAAGCACTTCTTCACAGAGACGGTGGTGGACACATGCAATGCGCTGCTGGAAAAGGTGATCTCATTGAAAATAGTGGGCAGCTTTAACAGAGGCTGGGATAAGCATAGGGGGAAGGTAAGGATCCTGGGTAGGGGGATGGGAGGAGTGGGTAGGGAGGGCAGGGACAGTAGCTCCAGCTGTGGACCCTGCAATATGAGCAGACAAGATAGACCAAATGGCCTTCATCTGCTGGATTCTTTGCATGTTCGTATGATTAAGCACCCCAATGTCATAGTTCCATTCACTCTGCTCCTTCCTTTCCTGCTCATAATTGCTCCTCTGTGTTCTCTCTTCAGGTATGAAGTTCCTTCTGATATTGGGGTGGAATTCTTTTTCACCTGCCATCCACCCCACATTGACACCAGTGCTTCCCTGCTCTCTGGTATGAGTAATTTCTCCCTGTTCCTTATTTTGTTGTGTTGCTTACTGTTTAATGTTATTTTGCTCATTCCACAGTTTGCTATATTGTAATTTACTGTTTGGAAATGTATTCTTTAAGTGTTCTTGAAATTGTATGTTTTGATTTATTATTTCCATATTACTATATCAGTTTCTACATTGTATTTTGTATCTGTTCGATACTTCTCTCCTCCCCCCACCCCAACCAGGATGCATCTGGAAATGAGCTGACACCAGCTCAGTATGAATTTCCTGGTAAAACTTTTTTTTTTAATCACAACATCATTTTGTCCACCACCGTGGACCTGGCAGGGATACAACCCCCCCCCCCCCGGAGGGGTAAGTCCTCCTGCCCATCAGGGTCATCATTGGTCCTACCGGGTCCCAGCAGTTTCCTCCACTTTTTCTCCTTTTGCGCCCATGCACTGTGTAATGGATGCAGCAGCCATCTCTGCCTCCACGGAGGCAGCCAATCACTTCGGGCATCATCCAAACCCCCAAAGCTGTGCTGACGGACACAGCACAAACCCCCCACCCAGAGGAAAGAGAGCAGTAACGCTCAATCCTTACCTCCCCGGCCAGCCCCCCGAATGACCTGAATCCATTCCCTAACCTGGGCCTGGTAAAACTTTTTAAATCAATCAATTAATCAATCACTGGCTGAGGGGCATGCAGCACCAGAGATTGGGCTCCCATTTTGAAACTGGCTGGGGGAACATGCAGCACTGAGAATTAGGCACCCCAGTGTCAGACTTGGCTGGGGCCATATGGAACTAGGGATTGGGCACCCCAGAATTGCAACTGGCTTGGGTGAGTGCAACACCAGAGACTGGGCATCCCAAGTTCTCAAAGTGATGGGAGCAAAGGATGTATTTTTGTTTCTTAAGATGGGTGAAGTCAGGGTGTTTAATGTTGCCTTTTTTTAAAGATATTTCTTTTTCTCTAAATTGGCACGTTATAGGAAGACATGTCCTACACATTGCTTGAAAGCTGGGAAAAGCAGATTTCCAGCAATGTATAGCTACAGTATCTTCCTAGCACATGCTGTTGTTGAGACACAAGTTCAGAAAGTAATGCTATCTCAAAACCGGGCTGGAGACATGATGAAAAGCAAGTCATGAAAAAAACAAACTTAACAAACCTCTCCCACTTTCTTAATCTTAACAGACCTCTCCTGCCCCACCCACTCCCCTTTCTTCTGAAGGCTTTCATTTCCCTTCCATCTCCCCTTACAAAGTCTTCCTCACCCTAACTTCACTTAACTCATATAAGTCCAGCTCCAATGAGCTTGATCCCACACTTCTGCAAATCTTGGCATCAGCTATAGCCTCTCCACTTGCTCACCTTCTGAACATCTCCTTCTCCATTTGTGCTGTCCCTCAGGCCTAGAACATAGCAAAATTCTTACCCCTGCACAAAGGGGTTGACTATTGCTCCTCTGGCAACTGTTGACTGATATCACTTCTTCCCTCCCTTGCAAAGCTTCAGGAGACCCTCATCTACTCCAGACTTGCTGACTTTCTTCATTCCTCCAATTTCCCCCCCCCCCTTTCAGTCTGGCTTTTGGAATCACCACTGCACCAGAGGGTAACTGACTCCATCCTCACTAGAATGGATAAGGGAGATATCACCTCAGCTATATTCATCAATCTGGCCAAAGCTTTTGACTTGGTGTCCCACTCTCTCTTCCTCAACAAGCTGAGCTCTGCAGGCCTCTCAGCATCTACTGTTAGCTGGTTCCACTCATACCCTATGGGCCATCAGCAGTCAGTACAAGTGCGTGACATCCTGTCTCCCAGCCTTCCCATCCTAGCAGGTGTCCCTCAGGTCTCCGTGCTGGGCCTGTTCTGTTTGATCTCCATTTTCCTAAATGACCCTTTTTTCTGCCTGTGTCTCTTCACATATCCATATGTATGTGGATGACACAGTCATCTACACCTCTGGCCCTACACCTTCAGCCATGGAAGATCTGCTCCTGAAGGACTTCCACAGTGCCCTGCATTACTTCTACACCAACCAGCTCAGGTTCAACACAAAGAAAACTGTCACTATGAGCTTCGGTACCAGTCAGAAACTGCCTTGGCTCTCATCTCCCCCTGCTTTCTTCTGTTCCATGTCATGATATCGACACCATCAATATCGATGGCCTTGACATCAATGGAAACAATGCCAATTGTTCACGACAGGGGAAAGTGTTTTTCTGTGGAGGGCTTTGCCCCCAAACCCCCCTTCTTTATATAACCAACTCTGAGTTGGAGTTGGTTCGGGGTGTCAGGTCACAGTGGACCACCACAGCAAAATATCTTGACCTGGTGAGATTTGTCACTGTGGTGGTATTTCGCTGTTGTGGGGTTGTTGTCCTGATGTGGTACTGCTTTCTTCACACTTGATGGCACCCCTC
The DNA here is from genome assembly GCA_016271365.2 of Neoceratodus forsteri. Lineage (NCBI taxonomy): Eukaryota > Metazoa > Chordata > Ceratodontiformes > Ceratodontidae > Neoceratodus > Neoceratodus forsteri. The sequence continues at coordinate 623,761,831 of CM057458.1, read as the reverse complement.
TGGAGGTTATCCCTGCCTTCAAGTATCTTGGAGTCTGGCTTGACAGCAAGCTTGATTTCTCTGTCCACATCAACACCATTCTATGTCCAAAACTTGGTGCCTTGTACCATATCAAGGACTGCCTCTCCCTCCAGGTCCACCAGGAGCTGGTAACCAAAATGGTCCTCCTGATCTTTGATTACGCCATCGTGGTCTATGGTACTGCCCCTTTCTCCTCACTTGCCAGACTGTGTACCCTTTGTAACCCCTTCTGCTGTTTCACCACCAGTTCTCTCCTACACACTCATCACTGTCCCCTTTACTACTCCCTCTCCATCATCCCTCTCCCATTATGTCACCAGTCCCACTGTGCCACCTCCATTGCTAAATACTGGCTCAGATCCTTTCCATCCTACCTACCTATCCTCCCTCACCTCCCTCATTCCCTCCTCTTCATACTCCCTCTTCTACCTTGATTCCCAGATCTTCTCCATTCCCCATCCTCATTCATCTGCTTTCCAAGCTGCTTTCCCCTACAACCTCCCCTCCCTCTGCAATCTGCTTTCTTCCCCCTCCACATCTCCCCCTCAATCTCTGCCTATAGATATCAACTAAAACGATTTCTTGCACCATCCTTTTCCTGTAAATCCCCTTCCTAATATCATAGCCTCTTCCTTGACCCTCTCCTGTCAGTTCCCCTTCATTTGAGGCTCATTAGCATTGTCCCTACTCCAAAATGCACTGTGCACTTTGCTCCACTTATGTCTACCTACCCTCTCAGTGCTGTATTTATGCTGTTATTTTATGTTGCCACTCCATTTGCTGCTGCCATTCTATTTTAATATAATTTTTACATTTTCTTTATGCCTATATCCATATTTTTGACATGTAATTTGCTTGTTTTTTTGCTATGTCAGTTGTTCCTCCTTATTTCTCTTCCCCCAAGTTGCACCTGGAAATGTGCCTCAGCTCAGCGTGCCTTTCCAGGTTACCTACTTTTAAATAAATAAAATGACTAAAAACCCTCCTCAGCCATGAGCCACTACATAGGTGGCTGAACAGCAGCAAGCCCTCCATTATCATGAGCTGTCAAGCGGGAGGCATGAAAAGAAAGAAACAAGACCTCTGGGGCTGGGAGCCAACATATTGTTAAAAACCAGCAGCACAGTAATAACAATGTCACTGCCAGTATTAGTGAGAGCTGAGGGGTGGTGGGAAGCAAAGTGGACATGGGATGCACCAACAAGTGTGACACAGGGGAGAGGCAGGGTTTACCATGACACCAGGGATTACATTTCTTGACTTGGGACAGGATGATGTAGGGTAGTTGCCACTGGATGCCTTGGACTTCTTGGATTATGGCAGGATGAGGAAAGGGAGACCCACCTTCAATCGAGACCTGCTTGACACAAAAAGTTAAATTTTCTTTTAAGACGCGATGGAAATTAATTCAAGAAATAGTATGTGTTGGCATTGGTTTTACCATGCCGCTGTGACAGCTGTCATGGAGACATCCCCGATAGCGACAGCCACAGTATCAACTGTCAGCTTTGCAGTGTCGGGGATGCCTCCATGTTACCATTGGGGGGGGGCTGCACCCCCCAAACCCTCCATGTAGGGGGGTCTGCCTCCCACACCTCCCGCTTTCTAAGATTCCAACTCTGAGTCAGAATTGGACCGGGGCGAAACACCAAGCAGGACAGTCTCAGGCACTGCAGAGACCATCACAGCAATGTGAAGGTTTTGCCCAATTCCTGTTGCTATGATGGTCTTCACATTGTTGGAGTTGCTGCTGTGTCGGTATACTGTTGCCATCCATTAGGGCTGTCACACAAAGACACAAACTGTAGAAAATGTGACATAAGAGTAAAAAGTCCCCGAAGCTTCATGACTATGTGTTGTGTGTTCCACAGAGTTTAAACAGTTGCTCAAAGCTGTGTTGGTGTTGCCCTAACGTCAGCACCCACTCCCTAACTAAGCATTGGTTTGTGAGTATAATTCCATGCCTTGAAAGGCAGTGCAGTGCTAAGGTTAGGGCAACATCAATACAGCTTCAAGTTCATTTAAACTAGCCAAGGGGTGGTGGATGGGAGTAGAGAGACTCGAACATCCTACCACCACATATTGGAGCAGCCAGCAAGGAAGATCAGGATTGTTGACTACACCTGAACCACTTACAAGGGGTACACAGAGAAGGAAGGGAGGCAGAAAAAGAAGAAAACCGGGTTTGAGGGAAGAAACAAGAAGGCAAAAGCAGGAATAGAAGGTGGACAGGCAGTAAAGTGTGGAAGGCCATGTACACAAATATCCACAGCCTGGGAAATAAAATCCCAGATCTGGTGGCCTTGATGACAGAGGCTGATATGGACATAGTGGCAATAAATGAGACATGGTACACTGTAAAAACCATGACTGGGAGGTGAGTGTACCAGGTTATGCTCTATTCAGGAGGGATAGGGAGGATAAAGGGGGAGGGCTGTACATCTGGGAACTTATAAAGGCAACTGTGGTACAGGGCAGGCAGTGGGAGGCCAAGGCAGTGTGGGTCACCCCTGATCTTGGAAATGGCACAGCAATTCACACAGGGGTGATCTACAGGCCTCTAGCTCAGGGGACAGAGGTGGACAGATTGCTAGTGGAAGAAATACATGAGATGGCAACAAAAGGGGAGGTACTTCTGCTAGGTGATTTTAATATGCCAGATCTGGATAGAGTCATCCCATTGGCAGCCTGAGCCAGGAGCCAAGACATCTTGGACTCCCTGGAGGGGGCAGATCTAAGGCAGCTAGTGTGTGAACCCAGTAGGGAAAGGGCGATTCTGGACCTAGTACTGACCAAGGGACACAAAATCACAAATGTCCAGGTTAAAGGGCACCTAGGATCCAGCAACCACCACACAGTATGGTTTAACAGGGGTACAGGGTCACAGTCAAGCCACACAAAGGCAAGGGTCTTGGATTTCAGGAGGGTGGACTTTACCAGGAGGGTCTAGGTATCAAAGAAGCCCTGGCAAGGAGGGATGCAAAATGGGGGGTTGACGAGCAGTGGTCACACCTAAAAGAAGCCATAGTGGAGGAGACAAATCAGTGCATTAGGCTGAGAAACAAAGGCAGGTGAAGGAACAAATCACTATGGTTCTTTAAAGTTGTAGCAGAGAAAGTAAGAGCCAAAAGGAGGGTTTTCAGAAAATACAAGGAGACACAAACGAACGAGGATAGGGTGGTGTGCCTAAAGTTGTCTGAGAGAAGCAGATAAAGCTGTTAGGAACACAAAGGTGCAAACAGAGAAAACATTAGCACAAACAGTGAAGAAAGGGGACAAGACATTCTATAGGTACATCAATGAGAGAAGGAAGGCCAGGGTGAGATTGTAAGGCTTAGACGGGAGGAAGGGGAGTGTATGGAGGGAGACCCGGAAAAGGCATCAATACTGAACAAATACTTCTGCTCAGTTTTCATTGAAGAAGGGGAGGGACAGGGATCACAGTTAGGCATCCGATACATGGGGTGGGAAGGGAGAAGGAGGTGAACACCAGTCCATTTAAAGGAGAGACTCCTAGAGGAGCTCGCAAAACTGAGGGTGGATAAGACAATGGAACCAGATGACATACATTCCAGGATACTAAAGGAACTACGGCTGGAGCTACCAGCACCACAGGCAGCCATGTTCAGTGATTCACTCAATACAGGAGTAGTTCCAGAGGACTGGAGGAAGAATCATGTAGTTCCTCTTCATAAAAATGGAACCAGGGAGGAGGCAGGAAGCTATAGGCTGGTCAGCATCACCTCAGTAGTGGGTAAGATTATGGAGGTACTGCTTAAGTAAAGGATTGTGGAACACCTGTAATCCAGTGGAGCACAGGATCCAAGGCAGCATGGATTCACAGCAGGAAGGTCATGTCAAACAAATCTGATAGATATTTTTGACTGGGTGATGAATGAGGTGGATCAGGGGAGTGATAGATGTTGCCTTCCTCCATTTCAGCAAGGCCTTCAACACCGTTCCACATAAAAGACTGGTAAATAAGTTGGGAAGCCTGGGCATGGGACACAAGGTGATGAACTGAGTTAGAAACTGGTTGTGGGACAGGAAGCAGAGGGTGGTGGTAAATGGGATCCAATCCAAGGAAAGAGGGATGACCAGAGAGGTCCCTTAAGGACCAGTCCTGGGGCCAGTACTTTTTAATGTCTTTCTTAATGACATTGCAGAAGGGCTGGAAGTGAAGGTTTGCCTATTTGCAGATGATACCAAGATCTGCAACATGCTAGACACTCCAGATGGGGTTGAACAATGAGGAGGGACCTAAGAAAGCTTGAAAAATGTTCCAAAGTGTGGCGACAAGTTCAACGTGAAGAAGTACAAAAGCATGCACCTGGTGCACAGAAACCCTGCAGAGAGCTACTGGATTGGGGGGGGGGCTGACAGTCACCAGGGAGGAAAGAGATTTGGGCATTATCATCTCAGATGACCTATAGGTGGACGAGCAGAGTACAAAGTCAGTAGGGAGGGCCAGTGGCATGTTGGGATGCATAGGAAAGAGTATCACCAGCAAAAGGAGGGAGGTGGTAATAACACTAATACAGAGACTAGTGAGGCCTCATCTGGAGTACTGTGTGCATTCTGGGGGCTACAATTTCATGAGGACGTACACAGGGTGAAGGCAGTTCAGAGAAGGGCAACTAAGATGGTGCAGGACTTAAAACAGAAAATTTATGAAGAGAGACTAAAAGACCTCAATATTTATACACTAGAAGAGAGGAGGGAACAGGGATATATGATAGAAACCTTCTTCAAGTATCTTAAGGGCATAAAAAGGTGCAAATGAAGACATATTTCGGTACAGGAGAGGTACAAGAAGAAGGGGGCACGATATGAAATTGGACGGGGCAGGATAAGGGGTAATGTGATGAAGTCATTTTTTCACAGAAAGGGCGGTAGATGCATGGAATAGCCTGCCCCGGGAGGTGGCAGGATCAAACACAGTGGCAGGATTTGAACATGCATGGGATAGACATAAGGGAACCCTAGAGGTGGGAAGGAGAAGCTAAATCTGATGGCCAAGTTGGGTCAGCGGCCATTGATACAAGCAGGGTATATGGGCAAACTGAAATGGACTAGTGGTCCTTCTCTGCCATCAACTTCTATTCAAACCCTCAATGAACACCACACCACACCACACCACATAATTATGGTGTATGTGTCTAGGGACTTTCAAGCTGATGTCATTTACTCTACTTTCATAGCTTTGTGTGTCAACCATAACAGATGCCTAAAAGTATTTTTTCCAATTAAAAATATTTCTGTACATTTTGCAATAAAACTTTTCTCTGTTTTTGAGTGGCACACTTATTTTCACACAGTTTGGTTTAGGCAGGAATTAAATTCTTCTAAGAAATGTTTATCTCAATGGAAAGATCATGTAACAAAAGGTTTATTAAAAAAAGGAAAAAGCTTTGATTCTGAACTTGCCCACCCAGCCTTATCCACAGCAGGCCCCCCAAATTCTTCACACCTCCATTCCTCCTCCTACTTTACAAGACATTATCAGGGACAATTGAATGTAAATGTAAATTTATACTAGAAAGCTATTCCACCTCAGGTTCAACAAGTGGTCTCCAGTGTACTATGCTGCTCTCAACCTGATGTTTCAGGGACATTAACAAACAGGTTGGTTACTTTTTCCACCCTTAAGCAAGGCCCCTACTTTTCTGTGGCACAGTGGGACCAAGTTCTGTGGCAAGACTACCATTTGTCGAGGAACTTCTGCGGCGGTGGTTTGTAATTTCTGTGGAAGTTCTACGGCATTAACAAACTACCATATCACAGAGTTAGCTTGTTATCCTGACTTCACTTTCAGGGCAGTGGTTATAGCAATCAGGATGGGGGAAAGCACAGTAACACTAGTTCAAAAATAACAGACTTCTAGAAATTATTTTATGCCTAAAAAAGCAAAACAAAATATCCCCCTTAAGGTCCTAGCCTATTACATAAATGAAATATGCAGAAGGGACTTTATGTGATAAATAAGGTATTTCTATATGCATACTGTCTATACCACTAATGAGGTCTCCATTGTGTATCACTTATATATTTATATGTGCTTTCTGTACCACATATGAGGTCCCCACTGTGTATGACTTATATATTTATATGCAATGTGTAACATACATAAAAATATGTGTGTGTGTATAGTGGGAGAGGGAGATACTGAGTGTGTGTGTGTGTGTGTGTGTGTGTGTATATATATGTATTTTTTTTAATTTTCATGAAATTGCATCCTCATTCATACACGTCCCATTGGAAATGGAATAAACAGAATAGAGGAGTTATTGCAAAACTCATTTTTCATGCCAACCAGCTTCCCCTGACACATTACGTAACACCATCAGGCCATGACATGCATGTGAACCGACTGTGAAATAGAGCTCTCCAGCCCATCACAATGTGTCCACCATGTGACAGAACACTGCACCATACTTTCCCAGGCTCAGAGCAGTGATGTGATCCCCCCAATCCTTGTGCTGCCCAGCCAGCTCCCAGAGCTAATCTCTGAACCTGAGTTGCGGGCACGGAAACACAACATGCTACCCTTTTTCCCAACAGCTGTCCCTGAACACATTTCTCCATAACTTTTGGGTGACTCTATCAACCAGTGACAATATGTAATCAATAACCCTGGCAAAAATGTGTACAGTGTAATTATTTGTTTAATAGGTCTGTTCTTTCAGCAGGTCTACACATTATTATATTCCACTTTTCTGGGCATAATTACTTTATTTTTCTTAAAAATGACAGATAAATTCATTTTATCAGTTATTCATTTCAGATGGCTTCTCTATACCTTAAAGGCACAAATAAGATTGTACAATGTGAGATATGGATTTAACAGGTCTATGCTATTGACAAGGTTTTGTTTAAGTTGGCCCTAGTGCAATAACGTAAGACTGAAAATTGTATTAGGCTGTAGTGCAGGTTGAGCAAATATCACCATGCCTGATGTGCTGTGCCACCACCTCCGGCAGTGGGAGCTGTGGTAGATAAGTGACTGTTTATTTGTGTTGCAGAATGCAACCCATTTCATTAGCTAATTTATGATGTTATAGCAATGATAACATCACATTCTGAGCATGGAGGGATTTTGGATATAAAAAGAGGGGAAGGGAACCAGATTCTATGGATAAACAGAAATATTAATGAAAAATCACCAAGAACAGTGAATGCAGTAGATTGCTAGTTCTGTGCAAAATTATGCGGTCGCAGAATTCTAGGGGCCTTGCCCTTAAGAAAATAGCTTTCCTTCCTTAGCCTCAACTCCAGTCCATAATGCAGATAGTACCGAGCCTCATTGGGAAAATCAGTTAGCAGACTACACTTTTCTGCTCTTTCTTTTGTGCTATAGAAATAAAGAGTAGGCTGTGCTGGGAACTGGGTGTTTTCTGACTAACAGTCTAATATAAACCAAATGAAGCAGGACACTCACCATTGAACATAGAGAGCACTGAAGCACCTAAGGCATCTTTGCAATTGAATTCTTTATTTGTGGAATCATTCACAGTGTGCAATTTGTGCCAGTCAGGATAAAGAAACAGAGACCCTATATGGGCTGCCTAATGCGTTTTACATTCAAGAAGCTTTTTCAAAGGCCTCTGCAGAGAATTACTTGTAGCCATATTGGTCCTTGTTCAAACAGATGAACAAAGTAGGGGATATGATGCTTTTTTATAGGATCAACAAGAAATGTTAAGCACATAGCCTGGCCCAGTGATGTGGAAGGTAAGGCACTGAACACCTTACTTCCTGTCACACCAGCAACCCATGTTCGGGAATGAGCACAGGTTGTCGTTGGTTGTTGGGTTGGAGAGGATTGAGTATCCCAGGAATCTTGTGTTCTCTTGGAGAGGGGTGTCCAGTCATCTTGGCCTCTGACTGCCAGAGGGTTGAAGCCTAGTTGTAGTGCAGGTCAGAGAGTAGCTTGAAAGGTGGGGCTGCAGCTCTGCTGGATGTGCGTGCCTCCATGCTCATGTGCTGATGTTTCACCACACCAGAGGTATGTGGGAGAACATAGGAAACCTGGGAAAGGGGGGCTTCATGAAGCCCTGCTCACCCCCTGTGGCATGCACCACTGCTCACCGGCCAGGGGATCTGGATTGTTGACCATGGGAAGAAGTGCCCTCCTCCTCCTTGCCATACCCTGTGGGGAAATCCATGAGGCTTTTAACTCTTGGCAAGTTGGGGGTGGCAAGCATTGGTTGCAAGGGAGGGGGTAAGGCTGAGATCCTACTCACCTCCCCAGAGGAAAAAGCTCTGTGGAAAAAAAAAACCCTTTCAGCACACTGTTGCTTTTTGAAGAATCTGCCAATCCCTGAAGAAGGGCTTTATTTAAGCCTGAAAGCTTGTGTGCTGAAAATTTTTTGTTGGCCAGATAAAAAGTACAAAGTCATGTATTTTGTTCATCTCAAATGGCTTTGTATATTTGCTGATGAGTGTCCTGATTATTTTGGATTTTAACTTTTTTTTTTTACTCTGTCTTATACACATTCAAAGATAAAGGAATAATGCAGTATATAAGGCCAACCATCCAGCTGCAAAGCGTGGGAGTAAATAATCACTGCATGACTCTGCCACCCTTTGGAGCCTTCACAAATGATGGTGTTGCCTGCCTTTGACTATGTCACCATGCAAATGACTTTCTCCAATGTTAGTGGCTACTGATGGGGTTTGCATTCATTAGCCTGCTGGTGTTTGACTTCTGTGGAGTTCAGCAGGAAAATGCCAGTCATTATGTGCTATGTCATATGACATGCCTGTGCATGCCAGAAGTGCTGTCTGAAGTCATCTTACCACTTTCTTCTCCCATACATTGCCCAGCCCTGGACAGTTCCAAATTATAATTCCTATGTCTGGTGCCCCCTTCCCTGGTAGCCCAGTGGCTCACAACCCACTCCCCAAGCAATGTGGCACCCTGAGGTATTCACTGGCTTCCCCTTGCCTAACTCTGTGCACTATGCACTGCAGATCAAGGTGGTCTGCTGGCAACATCTTACCCAGCTGATCCATGTGTTCCAGTCATAGCTTTCACAACACCCCTGCTGTCTGCCTCAAGCCGTTCCACAGGTAGGGGGCATTGCAGAATTTGACACTAGCAAGAGTTGCCATGATTTGTGTCATTTGATGAATTTAGCAACTTTTCAGGAAAGATCTGTGACCTCTGTTGTGCATGACTGCTGCTAAGGGGCCATTGCCACTGCTTAGCATCCATCCCTTGCCACTGTGTAGGGCTTCTTGTGTTTTAACTAGAAAAATACTGTCAGGTGTAAGCTTTATGGAACTGAACACTATGGGTTAATTTAGCTATCTTCCATCTAAGCATTATGTACCTCTTTTATGAAGAAGGATGCTGGCCTGCTTTCTTCCATTCCCATTTTCAACATAACATGAGTAATTTCCAAGGTCTTCCTCTTCCACAGAATCAACGAGTAGTGAGGCAGCAACTTCTCTTTCTCCAAGATGTTCCTTGAGAACTCTAAAAAATTAGAAGAGAAACTACTGTTCTCATACCAAAGAAATCAAAAACAATCCATCTACAACATTTTTATTAATTGAAATGTCCTACTTTGAAATTTGGCTGCTGAGTTGTGAATTCTTAATTATTTTTTTATTTTAATGAAAAAAAGAATCCTTTTTAAATGCTAATGAGAACTGTAGTAATTTTTTTCCCATAAGGAGAATGATATGCCCTTCGATAAGTTTCCAAGGATTATCAAGCAGACCTTAGTGAAACGTTTTCAACTTCAGAAGTATGTTCAATGGAAAATTACTTCTGCATGAATATTTTTAATAGTGTATGTCTAACTTTCTTTTTTGTGTTAACTCCATTCTTTGAACTCTACAATTTTTACTTGGCATGGAATTAAAACCTATTAGGCCAGCTATTCAAAACATTTGGATATGCAATTTGTTTTCTAATGACAATTTTAAGGCCCTCTTCTAGGCATAAAGGTGCCTTCTCAGAAAGTCCCAAGAGATCATCAGAATTTTTTACTATTATACATTCCGATTATTTCCCCACAAATTAAGGGCATGCATTTTTGTCTGCCTAAGAAGTGTTTTAAAATATGCATAAGCAACCAAACTGCATCTGCAAATGTTTGTGATTGAGCTATGCTAAGTTTTTTGTAACACAGGTAAGTGGGTGGAAAATAATCAATTCCTCTTACCCACAGGGAGGTGAAGTTCATGGGGAAGTCTGCAAGGCACACTTGTCTTCTGATGATGGTGGCTGGCAGTAGTCAGCTGTAAGGGTGAGGGAAGTGGGCCAAAGACAACTTCTATGGCTTTGAGCTGGGGCCTGAAAATTCACCTTGGTTTTACCAGTTTAGTTGAACCACTTTGGCTCCCAATGCAGTAATCTGCATAGGGAAAACAGATTACAAATGGATGGAGAAAAGTCATGAGATCAGCAATGAATATGAACTACTGTAGCTCACTTTTGGCAGGTGCTGTTGGCATGCTACAGCTTTTTTCATCAGTATATGTTGTGTTATGATGGTCTGCAAAATCCACTAAGACCAGCGCTGCTCAATGGGAGCTACAGTAATATTCTTTGCAAAAAAACTATGTCGATGCACAAGTTAGGGTGACTTAATGCTAAAAAAGTTAGGAAATGGGGCATTAGGGTTTGCCAACCCTAACTCCCCACCCCCAACCCACAGGCAGCAACAGGAAAAACCATTACAGTTTCACCTCCCTAGTGTCTTCTCAGATCAGGCATAGGGTATGCTTTGGGGTTGTCAACTCTATCACTTACCCCATTCTATCAGTAAATAAACTGAGATGGGTACAGTATATGAGAATGGGGTGAGCATTAGGGTTGATAACCCCAAGGCACATCCCACACCTGATTTGCGAATCACAAGGGAGGTGAAACTAATGGTTTTCCTGTTGCTCCCTGCAGGGTTGAGGGTGGGGAGTTAGGGTTTTAAACCCTAACACCCCATTTTCTAACTTTGTTGGCATTAAACCACCCAAACTAGTGTATTAATGCAGTTATTTATGCAGTGAATTTCCTTTCTTTTTGAGACAGTGGCATTGTATCCTCATTCACACGGGATGCTTTGGCACCTGTGGGTTAACAGATGCAGACATACAGGGGCTGTTGAGCCCTGCTCCAAGGGATTACTCTGTCCACCTACTCTTTCATTTATTTATTTGATGTTCGATTTATCCTGCCCTGAATTTAGGGGATGTAAGAGAGCTATACTTATATATTTTATTCTAGTAATTTCCTTTGAATTTAAAATATTTTGTAATGTTATTTGAGAATACAAGAACCATTTTATTTTTTTATGGTTAATAATCTGCATATGTTGGTCCAGTTCTTTACCTGTTTCTTTATTATCTCACCATGACCATCCATATCTTTTTAATTCTAATAATATTGGAATACGGTCACTGTTCCACACATCCAATATACTCATATCTTTTACCTTTAGGAAGGAGAAGAAATCTATAATAAAATAATCTAATACACCCCCCCCCCCCCACCGAATACTTGAAAGGTACAATTTCTAATCTTTTCCAGGGCAACTTTCCATTTACAATCTCAAATTTAACATGTTAAATATGTCTAAAAAGAGCTGCCCTTGTTTATTCACTTTTGGATCTGATGCATCTCTAATTAATATATTTAGATCATCATCTAAGTTCCAGTAATTTCCTTCGTCTTCTAGTAGGGATCCCACTCTTAGATTTAAATATCCCCCTTTTATTATTGTAGTTGCTAGGTATTGTTGTGTATGTGAAACAATATTTTTAAGACATTCCATGGTCTTCTCAGTGACAGATACTCTAGACTGTAGGACTATATAAACATTTATCAAACTTCATATGTGCGAGTTTCCATGTTAGAGTGCTAGACACATGAACAAATGCTTCTCATCCTTGAAAATGCATTTTGTTTGTATACTGCATTCATGTTTATTAGAGTGCATATACCTCCAGATGCCCTCCCATGCTTAGCAATTTTCTGAATGGTTATGTTCCATACCTGGGAACATTCTATAACATCAAATGGTTCTGTATCTGATGTCAGAGTAGAGATAGCTACAGCAATGGAAATCTGCATGTTACAGTCAGGGATCCGAAGTCAAATTAGGCAGAGATACAGCAATGGGCACTGTGTCTCAGGTTTGAGTAGACAGTAATATTGCAATGACCACTGTGTCTGAGGTCAAAATAGGGAGCGTTATACAAATAGGCACTTTGAGATCAGCACAGGGAGTGCTATAATAAGGGATATTGATATAGGTTACAGTTGAGAGATATATGGTATGTGGTCACAGTATGGGAGTTCATCATGATGAAGACTTTGTTTACTTTCCCAAAAAATTATTCATTGCTCTTTCAGATTACACACATTATTTCTGCCTCAACTCTTTCCAGACCACGACATTAATGATTTACTGATGCTAATAACTGTTGTATTTTCATAGGCACATTACCGGACTTTGTGATTTAGCTGACTGACTCCCCTAGTTAGAGCATATATCAGTGTATCAATAACAACTGACTACACAAAGCTACATCAATAAGAGTTAAGTTAACAAAGGAAATAATTCCCTGCAATGGTATCCATTAAGGACATGATGGTATCAATGAACTGTTCACATAAGCATCACTAAATTATGTACAGTAGGAGATATACATGTTTCAATTAGTTATGCTTACTCATTACTACCCCTCTGATTCATCAGCACATTTACTTTCCTCTAGGTAATCCTGTAATTTGAAATGAAAGTGATTTTTATCACTGGGGCATGCATGCAGGTTGTCAGTTTCTGAAATGATTACTGTGGGGTACATGTGGAGAGGGGCATCACAGAGTATAAGTGATCAGTGGTTATCAGTCATTGACTCTATACAAATAAATTTTTTCTTTGTATGTGTACTGGACACAATGGCAATGTATAGTCTAAAGAACAAAAGGACTCATACAGTTCAAGTCAGACACAGAGAAACCCCCCAGAGAAAAAAAACAACATCCACTGGACTAAGACAGTGTTAAAAACTAATAATTTATTATGATCCTTCATGGAACAATAGCAATGCAAGGATGAATATTTAAAATAAAAAAAAAACTATTTTACTTCTATTTTTTCCCTTGTGAAATTGTTACTGTTTTCATATGAGGTCTCTTCTAAATCTCCTAAATGTTGCTGCAATATAGAGCAATGCATTTGGTTACCACGATCCACAGCAGCATCCAACCTGATAAATGTTTTTTTTTTTTTTATTTTAGTATGAAATATTCACACTCAGGTTTGGAATGGATGTAAAAAAAAAAACCTGAGAGACAGAGATAGAGGAAAAATGAGATTACATTCCCATGGGTCATGTGCAGTGGCGGGTATGTGTGATGGTTGGGGGGAGGTGGAAGAGCAGGATAGTTGATCATTTAAAAGCTCCTTAAAAAATAAAGATTGCTTTTGTGTGTGATGGTGGGAAGAATATGTGTGTGTGTGGGGGGGGGGCAGAGTATAGGTTTTAAATTATGTCAGTGATAGTTATTATAAGTTATATTGACAATAGTTTTTCAATTCCTATTACTTTTATTTGCAACATGCAATGCCCACTTATAATACAAACAAAATAATTTTGCAGTGCAAACATGAATCAGAGAAGAACCAAAGAGTAATTTATTATGAAAGTTCATGGCTGGATCCCATGCGAGTATGAAGCATGAAGAAAAATGTGAATTAATTTTAAAGCTTACTTTTTTAACCCTTGGTGCAAACGAGTTATTCACTCAAAGTAGTTAGAAGCCATGCCAATGCATCAGTTTCACTGTAATCACTGAGAGACATGAATATGCTACTACGGTAGATGTCAAGGCACTTACTTCTCAGGAGGCACTGATATGTCCAAATCAGTTACTATTCCACTTGTTGGTGAACCTGTTTCTCATGATACTAACAGGGCAACCAGTTTAAATGAGTTTGGATCCTATTGGATATACAGCTCTAAATATAACAGTGATTCTGTATGTATCTAGTGCAGATTGTGACCAAGGCATCCAATACTACCAGTGTGATAGCAGTGACAGTAGGCAAGAGGTTGAAAAAAAGTTGTCTCTTTATGATAACTGACACTTAAATTGAAAGCACATTATAAAATAAATATTTATTAAACACACTAAAGAGAATTTATTTTAGTTGAACTTGTGGCAAACTGTCATGGTTTGAGAATATACAACCAGGTACAATCACCTGAAATAAAATTTAAAATGTCAATATTGATTTCAGATATAACGTTTACAAATATTGGTAAACACATATAAAATCCCACAACCACTGTTAAAATAGGGCTGTGCAAATACCTTTTCCAGAATATTTGGTATTCTGGTTCCAAGTATTCGGTATTCGATATTCGCCTAGAAAAGGTGTTTTTTTAAGGAAACTTTAAAAAAGCACTTCAGCAACACCATTAATCACCCATTGAACCTGATATACCATATACACCTCAATGACACTTCAGCCACCAACATTGAGCTCTCAGTAATGCAACACAAGCTTCACGTGGCACACTCGATCCACCACAACACACACATAGCACTCTGAAAACAATATCAAGCATTGCATTGGGTCAGCACTAGAGGGTGTTCATGGTCACAGACACGAGGTAGAAGGTGCTTCAGCCATGGGCATAGGAATAGTGGTAGCAGTGGCTGCAGTAGTGGTGACAGCTGAAAGGGTGGCTGCTGCAAGAATGGCACTGGTGGTGGTGGGAAGCACACTGACTGTGGATGTAGCAGCCATAAAGGTAGCAGTGGGGACACTGGTGGTGATGTCTGCTGCTTGCTGCACAAAGCATGTATGCTCTAATTCCCCTCTACTACTGTACAACAGGATGTGACAATGAACATACAGATGGACAGGTGGTGACACTAGCAGTAGTAGTACTGCTAATGGTATTAGTGGTAGTAGTACTATTACCAATGCTACAAGAACTAAAAGGCTTGCTTGGGGAGAACAATATTTGAGCCCATCGACTAAAGAGAGACACCTGTATGTCATTGTCTATGTAGTCTATCTCACCACCTTCTCTGGAATTGTATTATGTATCAATAATTTACAGTGGAGCAAGACAAGATGCAATTCAGTACTTTGCAGTAAATGACGTGCCACAAAATATTGGATGACTGGAGGGCTTAATTGCCATTAAATTACATTGCTCCTTGCAGCATACTGCAGCATTTTACAGCAATTTTGCAAGATACTGCATTGTGTACTGTCTGGCATCACAGTATGAACTATGTTCTATAATCTTGATGCAGTGTTTCATCCTTGGGTATGTTAGTTGTGGATTGTTTTGTTACAAGGACATCTCAGTCTCATTCATTTTAACTTCACTTATTTATAGTGTGTGTTTCTTTAAGGGTTGTCTATTCATAGCATGTTTGTATGTTCCCGACATGCACCCTAACAAAGACCAGGTTCTGGACAAAGCACCAGGGCTCTATTGGCATCCTCCAGCCTTAGCACAAACAAATGTATCAGCAACTTTATGCTGCACTGCTCTTAAAAGTATTTTGTTACTGCAACCCCCACCCCCCCACTGAGTGCTTCCTTTGTTCTACATAGATTTCTACATAGATTATTTGGGGGTTTGGCAGCCCAGGGACAACACTAGCAGTAATTGTGTGGATGTGCTGTATGTTTGTGGTCTATCACCCTGTCCCTCACCACTTGGGGCCAGCAGTGCAGATGCTTTGCTGGGGCTGGACCAAGCATGTTTGCAAGATTGCTAAAGACATGCTGGATCAGGTCACTACTGTTTACTGGGTAAAACACAAACTATTACTACGTAGTACCTGTGTGTGTGAAGCTTTACTTAGTGCTTGTGGAACTACAGTAATACACCAACCTTTCCAGTTATACTGCACCACAAAAGAGTAGCAGTAAAGAAAAACACTGCTACTAAGAAGGGGGAAGAAAAGGACAACCTTTTCAGTCAAACATGGAACCGAGCAAGGAACAGACAGATGACATACAGTTAACTCAGTGAGACAAGCCTGCCCCACTAAGTGCAATGGTTTAATTAACAAAACAACAATAAACAAACAAAAAAAATGCATGTTCACAACTGTGCACACACACACGGCACAGACTCGCAGGGTGATATATTTCACAAGCACAGCTTAATTGTGTGCAGTGGGCTGTAGAAGTGTGGTGGGGGAAGTCAGCCACCATGTCAGCTTGGCTCAGTTGATAGCATATCCGCCTATAGACCAGAAGGTCTTGGGTTCTCGTCCCACACTGGAATTGGACTTGTACCTAAAAATCACTGGCATCCGAATGCAGTATTGGGGGGGTGCTGTACTGCTGGGGTGTGCCATCCTTCGGATGAGATGTTAAATCGAGGTCCTTTCTGCCCATCCTGGTGTTGTCCTGATGGGTGTCCAGGTGGAAGTAAAAGAACCCAGGGCACTCTTAGCAAAGAGTAGGGAACATTCCCAGTATCCTGGCCAACATTCCCCCTTCCCATAAACTGGTTCTTGCAATTATCCAGGCTGTGAATGGGTGATGATGTGTGATATGCTGCCACCACACATTCAGTCACTTCACTACCAGTCTAGCATTGCTTGTAAAGCACTTTGGGATACACTGTGTATGAAAAGCACTATATAAATGCTGATTCTTCTTCTTCCTCTTCTTCTCCGCATGTGTACCGGGATCTATCCCCAGAACCAGAGGAGACTATCAATATTAATTCAGTGAGTCAAGCCTGACTGGCTTAGAACTGAAGAAGTTTATTTTAAAATCTGTGTGCACACAGCTGTGCACACGTGTGGCCCTGCCTCATGAAAAAAATATATTAAGCATGCACATGCAGGGTGAAGCCTCACAAAATCAAATATTATGCACATATACAGCAAATTATAAGCAGTGACCTGCAGGAGGGGGAGTTAGTAGACACCCTCATCAGTCATGCAGGGAACTAAGCCTGGAACCAGACAACAGCAAAAAAAAAAAAAAAAAAACACAAAAATAAAATGTGCTTCACCCAAAAAAATCACACTGGAGCTATGTCAGACAGCAGCAGAGAAGGGGTGTTAGCAGACAGCCCTCCTAGTCTCTATAACTGAGTACAGCAATAAGGACAAAATACTTGTCAGAAAGCCAAACATAGCTTTTCTGACACTGATCAAAAAAACTATACTGACCCAAAAAAGCCTGTGAAACAAAAATCTATTTCTTTTTTAGCAAGTTTAAGGCCTCAAAAGTACTGCAGAGCAGCTCTCAGAAACCACTGTCTCCTGTCTTCTACCAGCTCAGAGTGAGGATGTCACACAGTGTGATTGCCTTTGAGCTCAAGAAACAGTTTTTGATTGGCCAACAAAGTTCTGCGAGACTTGGAAATCTCACCGAATAGTAGTTCCTGAATAGTGGCCAAATAGTGAACTATTCAGAAAATGCATCCTAATATTCAGGAAGCCTACTATTTGTGGTATTCGGAAAATACTATTTGGCCCATGCACAGCCCTATGTTAAACTGTACATTTATAGGCACTTTGTTCTGCCTGGAGCCCAACAGCATTCACAAATCATGCAGCTATGATACCCGTGGACACCCTCTTCAATTGGTGGGCAAATTCTTGCGATCCTCTGATTGTAAATCTTTTTTTACTTTAAGAACCATAGAATCATTGAATAGATTACCATTATATGTTATGGTGAGTGAAACCAAAAGTATTTTTAAATACCGGCTTGATAAGCTGCTTACCTCTGGTTTTGCCCTGTCTTATTATAGTCTGGCTTAGTATAAGAGCATTTATGTGCTTTGCCCCCTCGATCTTCATTTTTCCATTGTATGAACCATAGTATAACTATTGGCTCCCTAATTACATGCCCAATTGTGTCTCATTACATATTTCTGGTGTATGGATGGCCTGTTTGCTGCCACCACATAATCAGACAGTGAAAGGACTGGTTGGTGATGACTATTTTAAAGCAGCACATTACCTTTTAACACTTGTACACTACACCCCCCCTACATAGCTGTCACCAGACCCCCTCAACTGCATCACTACTTTAGGTTTCAGATCTATTATTCGCTATATTCTGCAATAAGAAGAAAGATTCCTGAAGAGATCTGTCTCTGTCTTCTTTCATGGCTGCACATACCAGTAATGTATGTGGTGTTTTGTTTCTCAGATGTTTTTGCCCTACAAAAAGAACATAAACCTTGTTTTTATTTTTTTTTGATAACTGTTGGGTTGTTCGGAACAGAACTGCTAAACGGGCTCGAAAGTGCCCTCGCCCCCAAAATCCCGTTACTTGTCACAAAATATTTGGTGTGCACACTCATCGAATATAATAAAATCATGATCTGTCTGCTGCCAACCCATGAGCTGTTGATTAAAGAGATTTTAGAGCATGAAGGAGCTCACATTGGTAGCAGACCTGGGCAAATATCAATCTTCATTCAACAGAATCTAAACTCTTCAGTGCGTGGGACAACACAACTCCATTCACTTCCATTTTCCAATCCCCCTTCAAAAACATAGAAACTGTTCCACGCACATGGGACGTTATGTCTCAGCCCGACTGTGGAGCAGACTCTATGCCACTAAAAACACAATTTTTCAACTGCAAATATCTTTAAAAATACAAACCCCCAAGCATCAACCCCCCAATAGTAAATCCTTCCCCACCGACCTACACAACCATACACAATTTCATAATTTAAAAACTTAAAGTTTTCTTATCTAGAGGAGAGCAAAAATTAAGAGAAAAACATTGAAGTAAATGGGAAAACTGTTTTTTTTGCACTTCAATATCTCTAAAAAGTCTGAACCAATTTACATGAAACTTTCAGAGATTGTAGAACCTGACATAGACAACAAATATGGAAACTTTCATACAAATCTGTATAACCATCTTTCTGCAAGCAGCAAACAAACAATTGAATTTAACATAGAACTCACCAACCACCCTAACTATAGAGGTGCAACCACACCATTATAATAATTGTTACTGTTCATTTCTTGCCTCAAGACATATACACTGCTTTAGTTACTAACTCTCCACTTTTTCTCATGCCAATTATTATATTCTCCCTGCAGTGCCTCCAAGTTTACAATGATATTTTTATTTTATGAATATTATTCTATATTCTCTCTTCTACTACTTTTACTTTTATGTAGTGTTTTATAAATAAGATAATAAATAGTAAGGTAATATGATGATCATAATTATATAACCTAAACATGTTTTAAATTATTATTTAATGCTATATTATTTATATGACAAAGCATCATGATCTGTGATAGAGAATGCTTTGCATTTTGAAGACCTTGTTCACTTCCATTTATTTTTATGTAAGTCTATTATTTATTTATGTATGTATTTATTTTTGTTTATATACCAAGAAAAAATATAGTTGCAGCATAGTATCACCTTTTGCTTCATTGGGTTGTTGTAGAAAATCACAAATAATGGTGTGTGTGGCATCCAAGTGAACTCACCATGGGAAGGACAAATGGAAGGCTTGCTTACTGTGCTAGTACTGGTAGAGTGGCACAGTGGAGCATGACTCTATGATGTGGGTGACAAGACAATAAATTTATTGGTATAGATCAAAATATAAAATATATTTCTTTTTAATACTTTAATTACATTTTTTATTTCTATGTCAAGGAAAACATGATTTCTGAATGAACATGTGGTGACTTACGAAAATGATTATAAATTGCACAACAGTATGCATAGTGCCTCAAGGAAGACAGACAATTGTTCATGTCCATGGCACACAGGTGGCTGTGGTGGTACTGGTGAATCATATTGTATCATTTTCTGTTCAGTGTGCAGGCAGTGAAGAATCACGTATTACTGTCATGCACAAACCATAGTGAGGCAGGATGAGGAAAACATGACTCATGATGGTGGGAGTACAAAATGATGACAAGTAAATGTGATTTCTGAATGAACTCATGATGAGTCACAGAGCTGGTAATAAAGGCAGACAGGCAATTGTCAATGTTTACAGTGTACAGGTCACGGTGGTGGCACTGACCAGTCATATTTTACCAACCACTGTGTATTGTGCAGGTAAGAAAGAAGGTGGTGTTACCCAAATGCTGCAGTGATCTTATTTGGTTTATGAAAGCAGAAGGATGCAACTAAGCCCATCTAGACAGCCTTCCCCACACCAGTGGGGTGTATTGAATAAATTTTCTAACACATATATATCCAATTTATCCTTGAATTGCTTGGAATTTTTCAAGTCAATTAAGTATTGCCGTAGTGAATTCCAAAGTTTACAAGTATGAAGAGTGAAATAATGTTTTCTTCTATCTGTTTTCACTTTTTGAATGTAAAGCTGCCTTGATGAAAGAGGGATGCCTAGATATCTTAGCAGTCACAGAAACATGGTACACAGAGAACCATGACTGGGATATTAACATACCAGGGTACGTAACCTAGAGGAGAGACAGGGAAGGGAGAAGAGGGGGAGGAGTAGCTCTCTATGTAAAGGAAGCAATAAAAACAACTGAACAAAAGAGCAAACAGGGAGGTAAGGAGGCACTGTGGGTCACCTTGGAGACTGGAAGTGGTGCCACAATCCGCACAGGGGTTGTATACAGACTCCCAGGTAAGGGGGAGGGAATGGACAAGGATATGACAGAAGGCATTCTTAGGATGGCAGAGAAAGGGGAGATACTATTGATGGGAGATCTGAATATGCCAGATGTTAACTGGAGCACACTTGCTGCAGCCACATCCAAGAGCAGGTCCATTCTCGATGCCCTACAGGTGGCATGCCTCAGACAGCTAGTTTCGGGACCCACTCATGAGGGAGCAATCTTAGACCTCATACTCTCAAATGGGGACAGTGAGAGGATCTCAGATCTAGAAGTGGGTTGCCATCTGGGAACAAGTAACCATCTAACAGTGTGGTTCATGTTAAACTCAGCTACAGAGTCAAGCCATACAAAATTGAGGGTACTGGACTTCAGGAGGGCTGACTTTGGCAAGATGGGAGAGTGCCTCAGAAAAGCACTAGCAAACAGGCTAGAAGGAGGGGTGGAGCAACAATGGGGAATCATCAAAACTGCCATCACAGAGGCAACAAGCCTATGTGTGAAGCAAATAAACAAATCAAAATGAAAGAAAAAGCCACTATGGTTCTCAAAAGAGGTGGCTGGGAAAGTCAGGGAGAAAAAGATAGCATTCAGGAAGTATAAGGAAACACAGGAAGGAGCAGGACAGAGAGCTGTACCAGTTAAGGCAGAAGGAAGCAGGAAGGAAGTCAGAATAGCAAAGGCCCAAACTGAGGAAAGGATAGCCAACTCAGTTAAGAAGGGGGATAAAACCTTTTATAGGTACAGTACATCAGGGAGCATAGAAAGACAAAGGGAGGGATAGTGAGGCTGAATAGAATGAACGGTGGGTGGGCAGAGGGGGATAGTGAAAAGCAGGAATATTGACTGAATATTTCTGCTCAGTATTCACAAAAGAGGATGGGAATGTGCCTAATCCAATTAACAGAAGCACTGGATGGGGGGGGGTCGATCCCAGTCCTTTCACAGAAGAAAGGGTTCTGAAAGAACTCCTAAAACTGAAGGTGGACAAAGCATTGGGCCCTGATGAAATTCAACCCAGAATTCTAAAAGAATTAAGGGGAGAACTAGTCAAACCACTAACTACCCTTATTAACAAATCATGGGAGGATGGTGAGGTACCCGAAGACTGGAGGAAGGCAGATGTGATTCCCCTTCACAAAAGTGGGACCAAGACAGAGGCAGGAAACTACAGACCTGTCAGTTTGACCTCTGTGGTAGGGAAAGTGATGGAATCACTTCTGAAGGAAAGAATTGTTGAGTACCTAGAGGCCAGTGGGGCACAGGACTCAAGGCAGCATGGGTTCACAGCGGGAAGGTCATGTCAGATCGATCTAATTGATTTCTTTGACTGGGTGACCAAAATAGTAGACCAGGGAGGCGCTATGGACATGGTCTACCTAGACTTTAGCAAGGCATTTGACACAGTCACACACAAAAGATTAATAGTCAAATTAACCAGCCTGGGAGTGGGTCCCAGGGTGGTAGCCTGGGTAAAACATTGGCTGGACAACAGGACACAGAAGGTAATTGTAAATGGAGTCCACTATGAAGAAAGAGGGGTTACTAGTGGGGTACCGCAGGGTTCAGTACTGGGTCCAGTCCTTTTTAATGTCTTTATAAGTGACATTGCAGAGGGACTGGAAGGAAAAGTACACCTGTTTGCAGATGACACACAGATCTGCAACAATGTTGATACAAAAGGAGGAGTGGAAAGGATAAGAATGGACTTGGCAAGGTTGGAGAAATGGTCGGACGTATGGCAGCTAGGATTCAATGCAAAGAAGTGCAAAATAATGCACCTGGGAAACAAAAACACAGGGGAAGATTACACAATGTGGAGGGAGGTAGTAATAAAACCATAAAAGGAAAGGGACCTGGGGGTAATCATATCAGATGACCTTATGGGTAGCAAGTAATGTGAGAAGGCAGTAGGGAGAGCTGGGGGTATACTGGGATGCATAGGGAGAGGCATCACCAGCAGAAAACAGGAAGTTGTTATCCCTCTGTACAGAGAGTTGGTGAGACCCCATCTGGAGTACTGCGTCCAGTTCTGGAGACCCCATCTCCGCAAGGACATAGACAGGATAGAGGCAGTCCAGACGAGGGCAACTAGAATGGTGCAGGGTCTGCAAGAGAAGCCATATGAGGAGAGACTCAAAGAGCTTAATATGTATACCCTTGAGGAAAGGAGGGAGATGGGGGACATAATAGAAACATTTGAGTACCTCAGTGGAATCAACAAAGCCTAAGAGGGTAGCATCTTTCAGAAAAAGAGACATACAAGAACAAGGGGATACAATTTAAAGATGGGGGAGCGGTTCAGGGGCAATGTGAGGAAGTGTTTTTTCATGGAGATGGTAGTGGATGCATGGAACAGCCTTCCTGAGGAGGTTGTGGGGCCTACAACTGTGGGAAAATTCAAGAATACATGGGACAGATATAAGGCAATTCTTGTGGATGGTAGGAAGAAATAGGCTGTTGGTTAACTAGGATCTGCAGCTTATCCTGTAGATAGGGAAAATGGCAGATTAAGTGGGCCAAGTGGTCCTTATCTGCTGTCAAAGTCTATGTTTCTATGTTTCTATGTATTATGGCATCTTAAATTATTATGTTTAGGTGCCCATGCTAAATTTCATTCATTAAAAAGATGTTCCTCTTTTAGGATATTAATAAGCATCAAAAGATCCCCCCTATTTCGATGTAGCTGTAAATCATACAGATTTCATTTCTAAAGCCTATTTTGGTAAGTTAACTTTCTGACCCTAGGGATTATTTTAGTGATGCATAACAAAGAAAATGTTATTCATGATGGAGGGATAGCAGAATGGTGACAAGAAGATAGAGAATAATGCATGGGTAAGCATACAAAACAAGGCAGTGTTTCCATCAAGGGGTTGAGATGACAGTATATGAACCTCGAGAGGTCCATGCTGTCATCTTAGCCCCGAGATGGAAACACATGAGAGTTTTGTGGTTGTCCATATTTAATTTTACATAGTATATGTTTTTCCTTTTACACCAGAGTGACAGACCTCTGCCAAAAGGAAAACAAAAAAAATCTTACCATTTTTTTGTTCTGTTCAATTAACTGTGGTTCACAGCTGAGTGCTTATGTTATGTACTGTAGCTGGATGCTGTTGGTTGTGCTTGGATACAGAGGCCAGACCAGTAAGTAGGACAATGTTTACAAGGTACTAGTATGAAATGATTTGTGCTTAGGTACTTTAGTATAGACATGAGCAAGTCAGTGATTATAGTACATATAAACTGGAAAATATATGCAAGGTGCTTAGATGCTTGAAGTGATGAATCACTTGTTATGATTTGACAGTTTTTAGTGGCCTTTCTCTGTATCCCACCTGTAGGGAGGAAGCTTTGTCCAGTATTATGAGACCCCCCCAGTGGAATGAGTGCCGCAAGAAGGAGGAGGTGTCAAGGGAGGATGGTGGGTGAGTGTGACTCGCTCTAAGCAGGGTGGTGTGTAGTCTGCAGCTTTAAATAGGATGTGGGAGAGGAGCTCTTCCCCTACTTAACTACGGGCATAACCTTAAATTTATCAAAATCAAATTTACAGACTTTGAAAGTTAAAAGGTACAGCTTTGGGCACTGGGTGGATAGTAAGTAGCTAAGTGTGGAATAAATGATACATTTGAAATTGTATGACTTTGAACTGTGTAGAACAACTATTTGGAATGTACACAACAACACCCTGGAATGAGCACAGCAGTTTAGAATGTGCACAACAAGGATTTTGAGCAGTCTGATTTTTATACAGAGCAAAGGTTAACCATGTACTATAATATCAATATTCCCTGAGTGCAAGTGGCTTTTGGTGCCACTGGCAAATCGTAGGAGAAGGATAATGATGAAGAGGGTGTGCTGTTTTCTGAAGCCAGAATCCTTCTATGGTTTTTGATTTAATGTTGCTATTATTAAGCATTATTATTACTGTTATCAAATTTGACTTCTTGATACAGTATGCTCAGAAATCATGATTTCATTGGATGCATGGTGATATACGTAAAATACTCAGTTTTTTTTATTTGTTGTTTTTTTTTTAGTTACAGTAGATTGGTGATGGTGGTGGCAGCAGAGGTGCACTTCCAGAAATGGATTGTGTACCAAGGAGATGATCGTGAAATTATTTTTTTTTCCACTGTGCAATAGCATTGGCTAAGGTAGCAGATAAGATATAGAAACAGGGAAACATAGAAAGTGATGACAGAATGAGCCCACAAGATCCATCTAGTCTACCCAAGACCCTACCCCCTCCCTGAACTGCTACTCAGTGTTATGATTCCTTTGAACTTATCCCAAGTGTTCTTGAAAGCTCCAATTGTCTTTGCCTCCACCTCTCCTTGGGAGAGGCTGTTCCATGTGCTGACAACCCTCTCCATAAAAAAAGAATTTACCTGTGTTACTCCTGAACTTGCCTTCCCCCCCCATTTCATATCATGACCTCTAGTTCTTGTGTGACACTTGACCTGAAATAGATCCTGAGCCTGTACCCTTTTATTCCCTTCATGTATTTAAATGATTCAACCATGTCTTCCCTTCCCTCCATTGTTCCAATTAATACATGTTGAGATCCTTCAACCTTTCATCATATGATTTCTGATGTAGTTCATGTACCATCTTTGTAGTTCTCCTTTGCACCATCTCTAATCTATTTACATCCTTTCTAAGGTGTGGTCTCCAGAACTGTAAGCAGTACTCTATGCGAGGTCTTACAGTGATCTATAGAGTAGTATATTCATTTCCATTTTTCTACTGGTAACTATCCTTCTTATGCATCCCAGCATCCCATTTGCCTTTAATACAGTCTTCTCACACTTCTTGAACTTTTTTAGATAATCTGTTATAATCATGCCCAGATCTCGCTCTTGCTCTGTGACCTGCAGCTTCATGCCCCCCATGTGGTATTCTTCTCCAGGGTTGCCCCTCCTTATGTGCATGACCTTGCACTTCTTTGAGTTGAATTTTAGCTGCCATGTTTTTGACCATAATTCCAACTTTCTGAGATCTGCCCTCATCCTAGCCACCCTACCAGCAATGTCAACCCTATTGCATATCGTCATGTTATCCATGAACAGGCTTACCTTTCCATCTAAACCTTTATACAATATGTGTCCCTAATGAAGACATTAAAGAGGATGGGACCCAACACCAACCCCTGCAGCATGCCACTAGTCACCTCTCTTTCTTCTGATGAGGTACCATTTACCAGTACCTACTGTGTCCTCCCACTCAGCCAGCTTCTTATCCAGTTTACCACTTTTGGACCAACTCCTATGCTAATGAGCTTGTTTAGCCTTCTATGTGGAACAAAGTTGAAGGCTTTGCTGAAGTCCAGATATACCACGTCCGCAGCACTGCCTTGATCCACCATTTTGATAACCCTGTTGAAGAAGTCTATTAAATTTGGCTGGCATGATCTTCCCTTGGTAAAACAATGCTATTTTGGGTCCAAATTGCCACCCTCCTCTAGAGAGGTTAGAATTCTTTCTTTGAGTAGGGCTTCCATCATTTTGCCCATGATTGAGGTGTGACTAACTGGGCAATAGTTGCCTACAACTTCCCTACTCCCATTTTTATGTAGTGGGGCAACACTGGCCCATCTCCAATCCCCTGGGACCTCTCCCAGTTCATGTAATAGATTAAATAGTTCAGCCAGAGGTGCCCCAAGCTCCTTTATTAGCTTCATAAGAATCCTATGGTGAATTTAATATGGGCACATTGCCTTGTATACCTTGAGTTTCCCCAGTTCTTTAAGGACTCTTTCCCTTGTGAATGGTCTTGAATCTACTTCACCACTAACAGTACTTCTTCCACTCAGGGTGGGTCTGCAACAATCCTTTTCCTCAATAAAAATAGAGCAGAAGTATCTGTTGAGGATCTTCACTTCGTCCTTGTCATCCTCCATGTGTCCCCCTTCATCCCTTGAGATTCTGACTATACCCCCACTCATCTTCCTATTTTCTCTGATATATCCCCCTTTTTGACCTCCTTAGTTATCTTCTCTTCTGTTGATGTCTTTGCTGCCCTAAATGTCTTACTTACCTCCCTCAGTTTCTCCTTGTATGAATCTATGTCTTTGTTGCATCCAGTTTCCTTGTATCTACTGAAAGCAATTCTTTTTTTCCTGACCCTGGTGGCCACCTCCCTAGAAAACCAGAGTAGTTTTCTTCTCTTCTTTGCTTTACTCAACTTCCAAAGATATTGATTTGAGGTTTCCGTAATAGCCCTTTTTAGACATGCTTAGTACTCCTCAACCCCCCATTTTATTTACTTGACTATTTTTAAGACACTCCATTTTAGTAAAATCTGCTCATTAATAATGTCTGGTACTTTGTTTTGTAAGTGTCTAATTTCCCCTGCCATATTTACCTGGAATCACAGCATACTGTGCGGTGGTTGCTGGATCCCAGGTGGCTCTCGACTTCTACTGCTGGGACATTTTCACCATTGGTGAGTAACAGGTCAAGGACAGCTTCACCCCTCATTGGGAGATATATAAGCAGCTATAATAATGTGATAAAATATTACATGATATGTGATAAAATATAATCTGATATACTGTATGATATATGATAAAATATAATCTGCTATACAGTATGAGAGGATAATATAATATATTATAATATGTATGCAGTAAGACTCCCCAGGGTATGTAATTATGCTGTAATAATTGCATGGCTCAAGGGTGTTGTTAGGCATAAGGTGCTTGTGCTGAGTCCATTTAAGCACCCAAGAGCAAAGTGCAATTACTACAGCATAATTACACATCCCTGAAGTGTCTTACCACACTTATAAAATATGTAGACAATTATTAAAGCTGTAAAATTAAACAAAAATAATAATACCACTTGCCAAAATATTTTCATTTATTACTGTAACTGCATTTTGACATAAAGTAGTCCCTCTTTGTTAAATCAGTTAACTCTTATTTGGGTAGATTATGAAGGTGTCTTAAATTTTCCTTACTCAGAGGTGCAGTCTCCTAGTTTGATACTGGTTACTGCAGTATAGTACCTAAAATGTACATATAAGTAGCAAGGTATTATGGGTACAATAGGAAGCTGTCTTTCATTTCCCTTACTGGGAGGTGTAGTCTCCTATTTTTGTAATAGTTACAACAAGATAAGATCTCAGATGTTTATTTTCAAAGTGAGGCATTGTGCATACAATATATGACTGACAAGATTTATTTACTGAAATGTAATCTCCTACATCTAGTGAGTACAGAAATACAATAGCCTCTATACTAATTTACACAGTGAGGCATTGTGGGTACAGTAAATAGTGGATTTTCTTATCTACCTAATCAAAGTGCAGTCTCCTATTTCTCTCATTTAGTAGAGTTTACAGCAGTACAGTCAATAATGTTTTTGTGATGCAGGTAGGTCAAAAAGATCATTTGCCATTCCATGTAAATGTTTTTTTCACTTTTACTGCCTGCTGGTGAAGTGATAGCTCCTGGCAGAATGTGGGAGTGTAGTTATACTTGTTTATGTTTATGTTATAGGGCTTGAATGGTTGTAAGTAGTTCAGGAGTATAATTAGGGGTCAATAATTACAAAGCTCTGAGCTTCTTTCAGCCAATCAAATCAATATAATTTGTCTACATATTATATAATACAATATATCATTTGAATTATGTTGTATTATTATTGTTTATTATTTTTGTTTATGTGACAAGAAAACATGATATGAAACAACTCATTGTTTGTGCTTGCTATTTGACATCCTTCCTTATGCTATTTTCAGAAGTTGCTAGTTACAGTGGGTGGGGGTGGGGGAGTTGACAAAGTAGCCAGCAAATGCAAGCTGATTTCTTTTTTGGGAACTATAAATTACATTTCTGAATTGATCCCTTCTATCCTGAGTCAGTGAATTGGAATCACTTAAAGAATGAAGGGGGAAAATGTTGTGTTTCTGGATTGCTCAAGATGGTATACTATATGCGACTGGTAGGGAAGGTTGCTTGCATTGTAGAAGGAGTGGAATGAGTAGATTTCTGGTGACAAATAAACCATGTTTTTTGGGCTGCGCTATCATGTGCCCAGCACCTCTTGTCTTCACAGCTTCACCGTCATGATGCCCAGTCCCTTTACACTATGACAAGCTGAAATTTTCACTGCCACTTTCAGAACTTGTGATTAGTAGAACTGACATAGTGGCACATTAATCTGTTTGTTGCATACCCCTCTTCATCCCTTTCACTTACTGTTCTTCTCTTCATGTTTTCTACATGCATCAGCAACATATGCACAAAGATGATGATGCAATGTAGCCACCACCAGACATTAGCAATGATGATTTACAGTAGGCATGATTCTTATATGCCTACATGATAAATACACTACATGTCAAATGCATGGACAAGCTAATGTGCCATATGACTCACAAGTTGATAGAGAAGAGCAACACTACCAGCACTCCTCCCCACACACAGACCATACACCACCCCAGTGAGAGACCTTGTGTCTCACATAGCAGTCTACGTTACTTTTTACTCAATGACTGGCTGTCAGGTTCACACACATGCACATGCAAAATGATGGATTGTTGTGCCCTGCTGCACCACCAGTGGTCAGTATAAAATAATTTGCCAGATAAATCCTTAAAATCTCCTCTACACCTTTCCCAGTTGGCTACATTCAATCTTCCATGCTTTTGCTGCATGGTAAAATTTAAAAAAAAAGCATATATGCAGTATATGGATTTCTGCACCCTATATTGCAACATCAGCACTTAATAAAAAGTATTTATCAAATAAATCTTTTGAAAATCCCTCTTGCACCTTTTCTCAGTCTGCTTAATTCACTTTGCCCTCTCCAGCTGCAGGGACTGCAGCTTCCAGTGCAGACTTACACTGTGACTCTCAAATGTGCAGCATAATTTTGCCAGACTGTCTGAAACTACAGTACAGTTAAAGGCAGAATAAGTTAGTTAACTATAATAATAATGCATGATTATATGATGATTTTAAAATCTTTTTGATCTAATGTCAATCTTCCACATGAAAGAGGGTCCCTTCCTACCACAAGTACTTCCCCTGTGAGAGAGAGAGAGAGAGAGAGAGAGAGAGAGATGGAGCTGGAAATGGCACTGGGATGTGTGAAGTTCAAGGAGTTCTTGATCTCCAGTGTCAATGATTGTCCACTACAGGTCATGTGGCTTGGCAACAACTTCAACATTCTCAGTGTTTTCTTACTTTCAAAGGGCTGCACTGTGATGTCAAAGTGCTTAAATGCTGAAGGGAAACTGAATTCCTTCAGACCTACTTCACTGGTGCCCAACATGTTGGATTTCAGCAGGTTCATTGAATGCAAATTCAGCTTTGGCTCACCTTTAGTCATAAGGCAGCATTTGGTGATACAGTTAGATACACATACTCTGCAGTACAGCAACTGTCTCCCAGAGACATTCATTACCTGCCACATTGAAAAATATTCAACAGAAAATGACCCATGTGGCCAAGCAGAAAGTAACCACCAATCATTTTCTGCATTTTTTTGGTGAACATCTCCTGCTAAGTTTGAAGTGAAGCATATTTCTCTATTACTCTTCACTATGCTTCACTACTCTCCTTACCTAAACTGCCCCAGAAAGAAGAAATTAAGTTCATGCACTTTGTCACCTTTACTGTGGGTATCAAATCTGTCCCACTTCACACAACTCTACAGTAGTTTGACTATCTGTCCAGCTAAAGTTTAATGTTTTTTTTACAGTACAGATAATTTGAGGCTAGCAATTTTAGCACTTTTCATGTTTTTAATATTTTATTTGAGAGTATTAGTTATTTTCAAACTGTCTGACTTTATATTGCTCTCAATGTTATTCTTTCTTTAAATTATTTATTTTTGGTTTATTTTTATATATTTTTTACTGATAATGCCACTGGATTACTGAAAGCCTTCACATTGAGGGCTTGCCTGGAATAGTACTACCAGTTCTAACGTTTTTTAAAAAGTGCCAGAAAGAAAGATTTGGGTGTGGATGTTCAGCCACTTACAAAACGTTTTTAGTGCACATGTGCTACTTGTGTCAAAACTGATATAGCAAAAAAAAGGCAGTCTAATATAGAAACATAGGAATGTGCTGGTAGAAGAAAGCCTCACTTTCTTTTTTTTTTTTAATTCAATTTACTTTATTAGCACATTGAACGTTAGATGAAAAGTGCCAATCTGCTCAGTGTTACATATTACAAATCAAGCAGGACACTGTCAAAAGTACATAGTGATAGAAACTGTCTCGTCGAGATGAGAACCACAGAAGTTGAGATGGTACTTGGCCAATTATCCTAGTTAAGTTTACCCACAACACAACCCTCCATACCACCCCATTCCCTAGCAGCATCTACAATCAGGTTGAGGCATTATACAAACATTCATTATAGGAAAGAAAGAAACAAGTGCACTGTGAATACGTCAAGCCACAGGAACATTACCAACGGCCAAAGAGATTAAACTTGCCGACTGATTAGGACTGCATCCAATAGGCCCCATTTGGAGCCATAGAACTGAATCCTGTTATTCATTCTGGCTATGTGATATTCTAGTTGTAATGCCATTATAATTTCCTTATACCATTCTAGAATTGGTGGAGTGGAAGTGTCCTTCCAGTGTCTAAGGATAACCGCCTTGGCCGTGGCTGATATGATAGCCATATATAATTTCCTTTGTCTGATCTCACCTCTTGGGAAACTGTTTAACAGACAAATTTCTGGTGTAAAAAGGAGCTCCAAACCTAATATTGATGGTAGTGAGGTGCAAATTGCCCTCCAAAAGGGCTGGATCATAGCACAGTCCCACAATAGGTGGTACAAATCCCCCTCTTTATCTGCACACTTGCTACAAGTAGATGATGACAATTTACCCATCTTGTGCAGTCTGGCTGGGGTATAGTACAAATTATGTATAATGTTAAATTGCTGTAGTTTGTATCTATCCTGCCTGATGTATTTATGGTTGTTGACCCATATCTGTTCCCACTCTCTGCTATCTACTATCATCTGTAGCCTTTGTCTCCAGTATGAGCTAACGTTAGTGGGTAGGCCAACGTCTATCCTCTGTAGTTCACTATAAATTCTCGAGACAGAGTGGGGTTGGTCTGCAATCTTTAGCAGTCTAGACAGTTCAATTCTGTTTTCCTCCCAGATTGTCACACTTCGTAGATGGGCTTTGATTGAATCACAGACCTGCCGGAATTTAAAATAACACCCTTTTAGGTTTGGGAACTGAGTACATGCTTGCTCATATGATAGTAGCTTTCCTAGGGGCGCCAAGTCTCCCAGTTGTAACCCATTTATCGGCCTCCAAAATGTGGAAGGAATAGGGACTCGCTGTATTAAAAAGTGAAGGTTGTGTACCAAGAATTGCTCAGGTGAAGTCTGCCACTTCACCTTTAGGAGCTTCTGAACCTGATGTAGAACTTTTAAAGTCCACCCTATAGGCGTATTTTTAAGTGACTTAGGGAGGAGTTTTAGAGTGGTATAGGCAATTGATTCTAAATTTAATGAATATTTAAGCACTAGGTCTTTCTCAATAGTGACCCAGGGAGGCACATAAAACTTCGGGGTCAATGCATCAATCACCTGTTTCCATGATACTGCTTTACTAATATGGGAGGCAATATAGTATTTGAAAAAGGAAGGGAGTGCAAGGCCTCCTGCTTTCTTTGGTCCTGTAAGTTTCTGGTATGCTCTCCTAACAGCCTTCCCTTTCCATAAAAATACATTGAGTATCTTTTGCAGATTCCCGAACCAGGTTTTGGGCAGGTAACACCCCAACATATTTAGGGGATAAAAAATCCTTGGTAATATATTCATTTTAACTGTTTCTATTCTTGCCCAAAGTGACAAAGAAAGTGAACTCCATCTGACCAGATCTTGCCTAATTATTTTAATTAGATTATTAAGGTTTTCTCTTATCATCGAGCTAATCTCCCTGGTAACTTTGATGCCAAGATACGTCAGCATTTTGGCTCCCAGCTTACCCATATTCGTTTGCTAAGCTAGGATAGCATTTATTATTTAAAGGAAAAAGCTTGGTCTTGGAGATATTAAGTTTATAATTTGAAACTTTGGAGAATATAGCGATTTCTTGTAGGATTATTGGTATACCATTCTCCGGGTCCTCTAAATGCAACAACAGATCGTCAGCATAGGCTGAGATTAAGTACTGCCCATTCCCTATCTTTATTCCCTTGATATCTTGCGATGAAAGCAACCTATAAATCAGGGTTCCAGATACAGGTTGAATAGGAGCGGGGAGAGCGGGCAGCCCTGTCTTGTACCGCAGAATAAAGGGAAAGGATCCGATAATATACCATTGCACCAAATCCGTGCCATAGGCAAACAGTATAGTACTCGGATCCAGTGCAAAAATCTATCAGAAAACCCGAATTTAGCCAAAACAGTGAACAAGAAATCCCATGATACCCGGTCAAATGCCTTTTTGGCATCCAGTTCAAGTAGGACTACCGGTGTTTGTAAATTAGATGGTGGAGTTTGCGTATATGGTCACTAGAGACCCTACCACTCATAAAGCCTACTTGTACCTCACTTATCAGCTTACTCATTAATGGGCTAAGTCGGTTGGCTAAGACTTTAGCCAGTATTTTAATGTAGACATTTAACAAAGAAATTGGGTGATAGCTACCAGGGAGCACCGGGTCTCGTTCCGGCTTTGGTATAAGAGTTATGAGGGCTTCCAGAAAGCTTGTTTCTGAATAACCCTCATCGAACCAGAAGTTGTATACCTTGGTTATTATTGGACAAATCACATCCACATATGACTTATATAGGTTAGTGGTAAAACCATCCTGCCCAGGGGATTTGTCAATGGCCAGTTGAGTAATCGCTTGACTCACCTCCCACTCTTGTATGGGCGATCCCAACTGATCTGCCTCCAGATTTGTGATTTTGACCAGGGTAACTGAATCTAAAAATTTTTGAATTTCCTCAGAAGTGACTCTATTAGCCAACGGGATACAGTATATACACTGAAAAAACTCCCTGAAAATCGCAGCAATTTCTCTAGGGTCGTTAATTAATTCAACTCCCCCATTATTTTGTGGCTATAAATCTATTAGAGTCTAATTGTTTAAGTCTAAGGGCTAAAAGTTTACCCGCTCTATCCCCAGATTCCAAGTACCTAATTTTAGTTCTCCGGAGGGCCAACTCTGCCTTCCGCATCATAATTGAAGAGTATTGAGCTTGTAATTGATGTAAACTAATCCAGTCCGCATCAGTTGATTGGCGGGATATGTTAATTTCTCTGGTCCTAATAGCTTTACTAATTTCATCTAATTGTGACCTGACTTTCTTAGCCCTAGTGGATGTAATTCTGATACACTCGCCCCTTAGCGTACATTTTAGAGCTGCCCACATAATATCAATGTGGGTACTGAGTTGAGGTTCCTCTCAACAAATTGAGATATGAAGTCCCTTAAGTGCCCATGAATGAAAGAGTCCTGCAATAGCTGATTATTAAATCTCCATAGGGGATCTCTCATTATACTAGGATTGGGTGCAAATAAAATGGAGACTGGGGAGTGATCTGATATGACCCTTGTATGTATCCTTGCATCTACAACAAAGGAGAATGCGTTAATGCTAACAAGAAAGTAATCAATTCTGGAACAAGTTTTGTGCGGCATGGAAAAAAAGGTATATTGCCTGACTCCCATATTGTTCATCCTCCAAATGTCAATGAGACCTAAACTCTCCATTAGTTTCTTTAAAGCCCTCTGAGCGGGCGATAGCCCTACTCGCCTATTGTCAGATCTATCAATGAGCAACTGAGGGGTTATGTTCCAGTCACCCCCTATTAACAATGTCCTGGATACATAAATATTTAGCAAATCTAAGAATTGCATAAAAAATTGCCGGGTATCCACGTTAGGGCCATAGATGGACCCAATAACCACTTTATTTGCTACCAGAGTCCCAACCAAAAAGAGATATCGGCCCTGC
Organism: Neoceratodus forsteri; assembly: GCA_016271365.2. Taxonomy (NCBI): domain Eukaryota; kingdom Metazoa; phylum Chordata; order Ceratodontiformes; family Ceratodontidae; genus Neoceratodus; species Neoceratodus forsteri. The sequence goes on along the minus strand of CM057458.1, from coordinate 623,727,248 downwards.
ACGTCCCATATTTCATTTTCGAGCTGAAAAGGTGTTTTTTTATGAAATAAAATTGCGACACCCCCTTTGCTTGAGGATGAACCTGCACCATATGCCTGACCAACCCAATATCTCGTAAATAGCTTGACATCTTCTCTGTAAAGATGTGTTTCCTGTAAACAGGCTATCTCACAATTTAATGCAGAGAGATGTTTCAACACAACCTGTCTTTTACATCTGTCCTGAGCTCCTTTAATATTCCAGCTGAAAAAATTAATACCCTTCAATACTATCCTCTAGCTGTTGATACTAACATACTCTGGTATCTTCCAATCGTATGTATTCAGGCTTGTTATCAAGAGCAATCTTATTTCTCCCTAACCGAACATGTTGATGCTGCCTCTCCCACCTCCCAACCCCCAGAAACCTCTCTAACCCCTCAAAATTCCAACTACTACCCCCAGTTCTAACAACTGCACTATCTAACCACCTCGTCATGTGATGTAACATCCAGCCCAGATGGATGCAAAATCACTTCCCAGCCCAGCTCTATTCCCTGTCACTGTCATTATTCCTAAACATCTACACTCTTAATGAAAACATAACTGATCCTACTATTCTGAGAACTTTCTCTCTTCCCACGTTGATCCCAATAGCAGAAAATTATCATGACCTACTCAGTAATTAAGTATAAAAATAAACAGTGATATCAGCTCTTCCAGTCTATTTCAGCGCTACCCATTCCATGGAATTCGCACCTCTTAGTATGGAAAGAAAAATCATTCCATGGTCTTTGTCTCCCTCTTGTGGGGAAAGAATGAAGTATTTTAAATTGTAAAAGAAAACTGAAAAGGGAGCTCTAATATAACAAACAGCTCCATTCTGTTGAAACTACACAACAATTCAGACTGACAGCTTCACTCTCCACGACGTCAGGATTACTCCCATTAAACAGAACCCAAATGCTCTTTTTAGTCGGTAAATACCGTTACTTTGAAAATAAGCACCAACTGACCACGAAGTCCATTCTCAGCAAGCAAAGGTAAGCCGCAATGTTACCGCAATCAGCAGGTCGAAAATTATCAAACATTTAGAACCCTAACACCAGTCCCTTTCAGCACAGGGTTGGCTTTAGGAAGCACTATCCGAATGCTGCATGGACAAAGCTGCGCAGCTCACCTGACTCAGCAATACCATCCGAAGAACATCACTGTCGCTATGTTTCCTAACCATAAGCTCCTCGTTTATAGGCAAAGGATATAGTCATTTTACATGTGATCTTCTTCAGGGATACCCTTGTAAATGAACAAGAGCCACTGTATGCTTCATTATGAATCTAGCCAATCATCCGAATTCGCCATAATAAGAGATCGCACTGATATTCAGCAGCAGGTAATATGAGGACCACATTGTAATTGAGATTATTACATTTTGGGTACTTATTTTAAAGTTTAGGTCCAGATAGCAAGTGATGTGCCCTATCACCAGTTGGGCACCGCTTTGTCTCCCTCCGATTGTTAGTTTTCAGATGCTGATCGGTGAAGTATTAGCCAGCCCCTAGAACTCCATTGACTTGCCCACAAATCTTGTGCTATAGGAAAGCTTGATTGCATTTGCGACAGCCAGGACAGTGATACCATCAAACTATTATTGAACCTTTAGTATAGTCTTTGAGACATCATGTCAGTTGGAAGCAAAGGAAAATTAAATCAGGCTGTGAGATCGGGAGAAAGTCGCTTTCCCGACTCAAGATCCATTACTGTCGACAGCCTATTCAGCTATATGCTCTGCCTTGTCTCGCAAACCATTCCATTATTTGAATAGCTTTGGCAATACACTTTTGAGCTCCTGCTGCGCTGCCTCTGAATTTTCGTAAGATAGCCACTGATCTTTGATCTTAACTTGGAGTGTCGCTGGGTATTTTACCCTGTACTATATTCCCGCAGCAATCAATTTGGAAACAATGGGATGTAACTCTTGCCGCTTGAAACGCACTGATTGAGGCAAGTCATGAGTTATCCTAATCTTCTTGCCCTCCCAAGAAACTTCCTGCAGAGCTCTGATTTTGCTTAAGATATGCTGTTTATCCAAATAATTCAGCATTTTACAGATCTCATCTAGCTGCGCTCCGAGGAAGAGATCTGTGCTTCGCTCAATAATGTAGGATTCATTGTTTGGAGATGGGCCAGCAATCTTTTCAAGGAGTTTTGAACAAACTGGATAGGTGTTGCTCCCTCTTCCTTCTCCGAATCCGATTATAATCAGGTTGTTTCTCCTGCTTCTCCTTCAGATCTTCAAGTTTATCTTCTATTTTTTTAATTCATTTGTTGAGGGAGACATGCTCTAGATCTTGCTTGTCCAATTTCTTTTCGACAGATTTTATTTTGATTTCATTATCTCCCACTCTAGTGCCGAGGGATTCTAGTGCTGATTTAAAACAATGAATTTCATCCGAAATCTCATCGATCGATGCTTGCATTGGGGCAATTATTTCCAAAAAGCACTCTTCCGTTAAAGCTGAGGACCCCGAGGTAGATTTATTGGAACCCTGCCGAGGACGTTTTGCGGCCTGCTCTTTCTCCGGTGAAGGAGGTGGCGTATGTTTGGCTGGTTGTTTCCTCACGAAGGCTTCCATTTTATAAAAGATCCCCAGTCTAAGCAGATTCTCCGATGTTTCTTAGAGACTTTTCAAATAAAAGTTCCATGAATTTTTTGCTGATAAGAGCTGTAATTTGGGTTGAGAACAGAGCTGAGTGCAAAGGCTGCTTTCCCCAGGCTGCCATCAAGTGACCTCTCCAAGCCTCACTTTCTATCTAGTCTGCTCTGTGTGGTGGCACATGCTGCCTAGAGAATCATGTCCATCCACCCCCTTCCCCTTCCCCACTAACCAGTCCCCTATGATGGTCCCACCTTCTCTTTAAACCCTTTGCTGTTTCTGAACTGACCAGCATCTCTGAAAGCTTGTGCCTCTACCACACTTTCCACAAAGTAGTACTTCCTAAACATCCTTCCTGGATCAACCACTCACTAGATTCCCTAATCTAGTTTACAGCTGTTCCTCCTTATTGTCTTATTGCTGCTAAATATGAACCACTCACATGAGTCACCTTATTAATAAAATTCATGCACTTCAATGTTTCAGTCATGTCCCCCCTCTCCCTCATGGTGCCCACTGAGTACATGTTGAGGATCTCCTGTTTCTGCTTGTATGCTTTCATCTGTTGATGTTGTATTGCCTTGCTCACCCTCATAGAGATATAGAAACATATGTAAGCCCCCCAATTCAGGCTTACCTGGTAGGGCTATGGCCCTATGACACTCTGCCAGGCGTTCTCCGAACAGCTGTGGTGTTAATGGATTAAATTAAATAATCTGGGGCCCGACTTCGGGGAGCCTGCCAGGAAGACAAAAGAGGGCAGCTTCCTAAAGAACTACAAACTAGTTGCTGCTGGGAAAACATCCAGATGTAGCCTGGAGATCACCTGAGGAGTTGCAGCCAATAATAGAGAGGCTGCTTAGGGAAATATAAGTCTGGTTTGTGGTGCTGAAAAAGGGTTGGGGGTCAAGAGGAACTGCAGGGTGGATGTGAGAGGAGAGACTGCTCTCATGAATGCATTCTAACAGGCAGTGCAAATGCTGCCTACCTCCATCTGCCAAGCTGAGTGCAGGAGGAAAAGTAGTTGCTTGTGAGACTGAAACTGTGTAGAGAAAAGCAAAGTTTTTTTAGCAGCCCAGCTAGTTTGGACTTCAGTTTAATTGAGAAAATAAGAGATGGGCTGTGGACTTTGAAAATAATCCCTGCTCCTCACAGCTCAGAAATCATTAAGTGAAGTGGACATTTCAGCCAGGGGAGAGTCTGCAAGTGTTGATCAGAACTGCTGCAACAGGACCCAACATGCTGTAAAAGTATCCTCAAGGTGAGGGGCTGTAGATTTTGAGACTGTGGAAGCACTACATCCCTGTGTTGGTCCTGAGGGTAGTCCTGCATGTTTTGGAAAGGGTTTGGGGAACATAAGCAAACTTGGTTTATTGGACTGAAGATATCAACACTCCGGGCTAAAGGATGAAACAGGCCTGCCTGTAGGAAGTCTGTGCACAAAGGCCCATAGGCAAAGCTGGCAAGGCCAGGCAGGTGAAGCTCATCATTCCTGGAACCAACAAGTTTATTTTCCCCACCAGTGGTGCACCACCTATGTTAAAACCTCCATGGTATCATGCAATACAACTGGCTGTGAATCCCCAGAGTGGACTGCAAATCGAGAGTACCTTGAGCTGTGGCTCTGGGGAGTCTTTTAGTTAGCTAGTCAGATAGGATTCTGGGGGTAAATCATTCCACCTCTACTGAGAGACACTCAAGTTTGCCAGTATAAAATAATCAATTCAACATATGTTGTGTTTAACTGGGCCATGAAGAAAGACCCCAGGCCTGCACCACCACACAGGGACAATCTGGGTGCACCCAGGGGGTAGTGAGAAGGGCTGATACAGGGAAAGGTATTGTGCCTAGAGTGAATAGTGTTTGATATTCCCCTCCTTGTTCCCCCTCCCCAATAAATAAGGTTACTATTTGCATTTCATTCACTGTCCCTGTGTTCTTGAATAGTGCTGCCAGGGGGGGGGTGTGGGACCATAGTGTGGAAACTGTCATTTGTATGGGGAACATATTGTTGGGGCAGGGTACTATTTTCTGGGGGGTGGTAACCTGTTCTTTATCCACAGGATTCCCTTGCCATTAACCCAGGTGGAGGAACCACGCCACACAAGCTGTCACAGCAGAACCCAGGCCGGCCCCCTCAGTGGTGTGTTCAGACTACCCTGAAGGCCCCAGAGCAGCCAATGTGAGTCAAAGGGCAATTACAAGTGGAGTCACTACTGGGAGTTTCTGCCCCTAGAGGTTATCTCTGAAATTGCAGTTTGAAAATTTTGATACCCCTCCCCCAGGTTGGGATAAATGAAATGGCGTTCCAGGAAGTAGAGGACTGGTGTGTGTTTCTGGCCCTTGACCCTCAGAGGATGCTGCTGTTAAAGAATGTGACTGGGAATGGACAAAAGACTTGATATTGGAAGTATTGGATGGAGCCCTGGCAGAGTGCGGGAGAATGAAAATTCAAAGGGTGACCAAGGACCCCAACACTGGGCTTAGGGAGTTAATAATAGAGACAGACAAGGATTTAGGTGCTGTTGACCTACCCCCTACTGTGAAACTGGAAGGGTTTCAGGAGACATGGGTGGTGCTGAAGAGAGGAAGTCAGGCTAGTCTACCTCCTGGTAGTCCACCCACCAAGAATCCCCCACCCCTTGACACAGGGAGTTTTGAAGTTAAACTGGACTCTCTGCTCACTAGTGAAGGGAAGTCCTTGAAATACCTTCAAGCTATGTTCCCAGGAGGGGGGCCCTCCCCTATAGTGCTGTCCAGTGGAGTGACCCCCTATGTAGTGGCACCATATGAGCAGTACAAATGACTGCGTACCTTCTCAGGGGCAATCCCCATGCCAGCTGGGGAAGATGACTTTGAGTTCTGGATAAGTCAGGCTGCCCAAATGGTCCAAGTCTGGAGGTGTTCGGATGAGGAAAAATGCAAGAGGCTTGTTGAAAGCTTAAAAGGCATGACTTTGGATGTGATTTGGTCCCTTCAGGCCAGCCAGCCTTACTGTACCACAGATGACCATGTGGCCATTTTGAAAAGCACCTTTGGAATTGTTGAGAAGAGAGAGGCCATCCTGTTTCAATTGTAGGGCACCATGCAGCAGTATGGCAAAAAGTTGTCACAGGACATCACCAGGGTGAAGGCTCTGGTGTGCAAGATTGTGGAGGATGGTGGAGAGTCCCCAGAGCAAGTAGCTAAGATGAAACTTGACCAGATCCTTAGGGGGGCTGTGCACTTCTGATTGACTCTACTCTCCCTCCGATTAAGGGACTGGAATAAACCCCTCTCCCGTGTCTTTCAAGCAGTTTTTGGATGAGGTGAAAGAGGAGGAAGCTCAGGAAGATGTTGTTGACTCACTGCAGATGTCTGCAGCTACCAGTGCCGTCCTGTAACCCCAAACCACAAACCCTGCAGAATGGCCTTGTTTCTTGGAGTTGGATTGACTGAAAGAGATTGTGTGCAAAACTTCAAGGGAATGAGAGAAACACCTCCCACCCCTACCATGGCAGAGTTCTGAGAAGTAAAAGACTGTGTGAAGGCCCTGCAGCTGGCATGGGAGTCCCAGCCCTTGCAAAGTGTTATTGTGTCCAAGCCTAGGCCACAGCCTGCTCCATATTCTGTCCCCAGGCCTAGATCTTGAATATCCCTTGGGCCTCGAGTGGACTGGTTCTATTTCAAATGTGGACAAGATGGTCATACTTGACATAGTTGCCATGGTGCAGAAAATCCTCAGTTAGTGGCTGAAAAACAATGGTGAATGGACCAGGGAAATGCTAGTGGGGACCAATAATGGAGCTACCTGGGCCCCAGCCATTGCATTGCTCCATCAAGTGGAATGACCCCCAAATTTCCCCCACTAGCCTGGTGCCACCAGGCCTGACTGGCTCCCAGGCTGATGCAGAAATCTTGCTGGAGGAAATGCCTTGTTTTGCTCTACTGGATAGCGGGTCACAGGTCACTATCATTCACCGGAATTTCTATAACAGACATTTGCAGCATTTGCCCCTCCTGCCCTTGTCTTATTTGTCACTGTTGGGGATAGGTAGTTCAAATTACCCCATGATGGTTATTGCCTGGTATGAATAGCTTTCATCTCAAAGGGTCCCGAAGAGCACCCCACCATTGAGACTTTGGCTTTGATATGCCTGGAGCCACAAAGGATGACCAACACACCAGTATTAATTGGGACAGATACTGATATGTTTGGGATGCTGGTGAAAATATGTACTGAAAGAAATGGAACTGATGAGCTAGTGAACCTTCTGGTAAAAGCTGTGGTAAAGAAAGTGGGCTTGACTGTGGCAAATGCAAAGACAACTGTGGAAGAGTGTTGGTATAGTGTGCTGAGAGGATGGAAAATAATTGATTCTGCCTCCAAGTTCAGAGTGCTGAGTTGTGGGAATTGTTCAGTTTGCTCAGCCACCCCAAGGACATGCCTTCATCATCGACGCTCTGCCGCCTAACAGTTTACCTGAGGGCTGCTGGTGTAAAGAGGAGTGCTGCCTCCTCCAGATAAACCCTGGGCCAGGCGTGTTATGATGAGGGTCCAAAATGAATCAGGGAAATCCAAAGTCATCCAAAAGGGTCAAATGTTGGTAAGTATCTACAGGTTTGACAGTGTAATTGCAGTGAACCCAATGGTAGCCACTGAAGAAGAGACAGATCCAAATCTGTTCGAGTTTGGTTATTCCCGTATACCCGCCAGTTACCATTGGAGCCTAAGTCAAAAATTGGCCAAGCAGCAAAAGGTCTTCTCGCTGCATGAGGGGGACTTGGGGTGTGTGGAAGGCAAAGATCATCGGATTCATCTGAAGGATGAGCAGCCTTTCTGAGAATTCTCAGAGGTTGGCCCCGGGCGACATTGAGGATGTATGGCAACACCTGCAGAAGTTATTGGATGCTGTCATAATAACCAAGTCCCTGAGCTCTTATGCCTCACCCATTGTAGTGGCCCAGAAGAAGAGCAAAGCCCGAGGAGTGCATAGACCATCGAGCTAAACAAGAAAGACTACATCCTGGACAAGTGCACAACATGCCCTGGGTAGAAGATGCCTTAGTCAGCCTGTCCAGGAGCCAGTGGTTTCTGTCTTGGATCTCCTGGAGCAGCTATTATCAAATCCCCATGGTCCAGGAGGACAAAAAAAAAAACTGTTATCTGGCCTAGGTACTCTACAGTTCGAGGTATGCCACAGGGAATATCCAGAGCAATCGACCACTTTCCAGTGCTTGGATGGAGAAGTGCTGTGGGGTGATAAGTGAACTTGTTTAGAAGTTAGTTGTCTACCTAGATGACTTGACTCATAGTTAACAAGGTCTCTGGATCAACATGATGAGTTTGGCCTTGAAGGTATCAATTGACAAGTGCCAGTTCTTCCAGCCAGCAGTCAAGTATGTGGGCACATCATCTCAGCAGAGGGCGTGCAAACTGATCCAGCTAAAGTGGAGGCCCTCACCATCTGGCCTAGGCCCACCAACTTAAGGGCTCTACAGTCCTTTTTGGGGTTCTGTGGCTACTACCATCACTTTGTAAAGGACTGCTCGATGGTGGTATACCCACTTAATGATTTGAAGCAAGGTTATCCCCCAACTAACCAGAAGAAGAGAGCCCCAGGGTCCAGGACAAGCCGGCAAAGGAGTACTTGTGAGCTGGTGAACCTTTTGGAGAACAATGGACCCCTGAATGCGAACCTGCTTTCTGGGAGATTATTCAGAGATTAAGTGATGCCCCTGTTTTGGCGTTTGCTGACTCTAACAAACTTTATATTCTCCACATTGATGCCAGTCTAAATGACTTGGGAGCTGTGCTATATCAGGAGTATCCCGAAGGGCATAGGCCAGTGGCATTCACTAGCTGTAGTTTGACACCTTCTGAAAGAAACTACTCACTGCATAAACTTGAATTCCTGGCATTAAAGTGGGCCATGACCAACAAGTTCCATGAATACCTGCATGGGGTTCCTTTTACAGTCAAAACAGACAACAACCCCCTGACCTATGTCACCACGACCACTAAACTGGATGCTGCAGGGCACCGATGGAACTCTCCTCTCTCAAATTATAATTTCAGACTTGAGTATCAAAGCGGGCGAACTAACATAGACGTTGATGCTTTGTCAAGACGCCTGCATGGTGATGCCGCTGACCCCCGTTCAAATTGAGAGGGCTGTGGTTTAAGTGTTGTGTTCCAAGTTTGTCTTGCCTGCTGATGATCCAGTTGTGGACCCTACCAGATCCATGGATATGCTGGGGCCCTCTCCCAAAGCTATCACACTGGCATATCTGAATTTCATTGGGCTGGACATGTCTTCACTGCCCCAACCCAGTAAGCCTGAAATATGGTAGGAGCAGAGAGATGACCCTGCTATCCAAGACCTAATCTGGGCCCTGGAAAAGAGACATTCAGCTGACCAAGTGCTCAGCTGTCACCCTGGCACCAAACACCTGTTGAGTTAATGGGTAAAGCTAGTTCTAACAGATGGACTGTTACTGTGAAAGGTACATTACAAGGACAGCCATGGATGTTCCAAGTTTCAGCTGGTACTGCCAAAGGGGTACCGAGATATAGTCCTAAAGTCCCTACACGATGACATGGGTCACTTGGGTTATGAACGTATTCTAGATCTGTGTAGAGCACAGTTTTACTGGCCCCGCATGAAGACTGATGTAGAAAAACACTGTAAAAGCTGCCTGCAGTGCATACAGAGGAAAACCCTGACAAAGTGTGCTGCCCCTCTAGTCAACATTAGTACCTTTGGGCCCCTAGAGCTAGTCTGCATGGATTGTTTGTCCATCAAGCCTCACATCAAATACACAGATAATTTTCTAGTTATTACTGATCACTATACCCAGTACGCCCCGGCATTTCTCACCAAAGATCAAAAGGCTAGCACTGTAGTCAAAGTGTTGCAGCAGTTTGTACAGCACCATGGCATCCCAAAGAGAGTTCACTCCAATCAAGGCTGAGATTTTGAAAGTTGACTGGTGAAAGAGTTCTTTGCCACATACCATATAAAGAATTCTCACACTACACCATACCACCAGCAGGGAGACCCTCAACCTGAGCACTTCAACCAAACTCTATTGAACATGTTGGGTACCCTGTACCCAGCTGAAAAAGCAAACTGGATTCAGAAAGTAAGCTATCTGGTGCATGTATACTATTGCACTAAGAATGATGCCACCCAACGCTTTCCTTTCTACCTCATGTTTGGTCATGAAGCCAGGCTGCCCATTGATCTTTGTTGTGGTGTGTCCGCTGACAGCACATCCCATCGAACCTACCTGGAGTATACACATCAGTTACAAGAGCAACTTAAAAATGCACACCAGCTAGTGTCTGAAGCAGCAGCTCACTGTAACCAGAGTAACAAGCAGAGGTATGACCACAGAAGTCATAATCAAGAGTTGCAAGTGGGGACTTGTGTTCTGCTTAGAAACTTGGGGTTGCAAGGCAAACACAAGCTTCAAGATCGGTGGACCCCAGAATGTTACACTGTGGTTGAGAAGCTTACAGAAATGCCAGTGTACCATATCAAACAAGAGCAAGGTCGGGGTCTAGGAAAGACTGTCCACTGAAACCACTTACTCCACATCCGGGCGATTATGCCTGGCCCTGCCTTGGTCCTGAACTTCCAGTTGCAAGACGACCCATGACACATAGTCAAGCTGCTCAGAAAAGACAACAAAGCCCAAGCCCATCCATGTCTATCAAAGAACACATTGAACCTGAATACTGGTCCAACTGCACTTTCCGAGAGGACTCACAGAGGTGATTCTGCTGTTGCCCCCCGTGAGGACCACATTGAACCTGAACACTGGTCCAACTGAGCCTCCTAAGTGGCCTACCAGCAGTTCTTCTGAAGAAAGTGAGGAGGAGTAGTTTTAACTTTGTCCTTGTGAGCCAAGTTCTGAGTTACCCCAGTCCTCATGGGAACGGTACTGTCGAAACTCACCTCCATCCACCAGCACCGACCCTCTAGACTCTCAGTTCTCCTTAAATCCAAATGCCATGCCTTTCATTCCTGAGAAGGGGCCTGTGATCCTTATGGAAGTGCCCGATGTGGACATTGATATGGACAATGACAATGACTGGGGCCCCCTGAACCTGTGGTTGATGCACCAGCCACCCCTTGCCCTGTTCTTCTGCCAGCCCTGGAGCAGGATCAAAGTAGTGTAGTTGTACCTGACCAGACCCCAGGATGGACTGTAGAACCTAGACAGGTGTGGTTGCCCCTTATTCCTGGGGAGATTCTTATACCTGAAACAGCTTTGCCTAGGAGGACGGCAAGACAGCACAGGCCCATTGTCAAGCTTATGTATGATACCCTGTGTGTCTCCTCCGACCTTCCCCTCAATGTTATTCACAAGCCTGTGCTTCCTGTTTTTTATCCACTATGGTGTTGCCCAATGGATGGGGTGGGAAGGTGTATGTGCACACTTGTAGTTACCTGTATATAGTTAACCTGTGTTTGTTTGAACAGATATCACTAGTGGAATGCCAAATGTAATGAATATTTGATTATTGTTGGTATCTAGTTAGAAAAGTGCATGTTAATATGTTGGTTAATAGAATGGCTTGTCAGGGCACTAAGCATTCAGCCAGGGGAGTGTGCTAGCCACCGAATTTTGGCTTACTGGTAGGGCTATGGCTCTCAGACCTTCTGCCAGGCTTCCTCCAAATGGCTGTGGTATTAACGGATCAAATTAAATAATCTGGAGCCTGAATTCAGAGAGCCTGCCAGGAAGACAAAAGGGCAGCTCCCTAAAGAACTACAAACTGGTTGCTGCTGGGAAAATACCCGGAGGCAGCCTGGAGATCACCTGGGGAGTTAGAGCCAATAATAGAGAGACTGCAAAAAAGGAAATATATGGCTGTTTTTTGGCACCAAAAAGGGGTTGGAGGTCAAGAGGGACTGCAGGGTGGATGTGAGAGGAGAGACTGCTCTCATGAATACAGTCTAACTGGCTGTGCAAACATCGCCTACCTCCATCTACCAAGCTGAGTGCAGGAGGAAAAATAGCTGCTTGTGAGACTGAAACAGTGTAGAGAGAAAAGCAGAGTTCATAGTAGCCCAGCTAGTTTGGACTTCAGTTTAATTGAGAAAATAAGACATGGGCTGTGGACTTTGAAAATAATCCCTGCTCCCCCACAGAGCAGAAATCATTAAGTGAAGTGTACATTTCAGCCAGGGGAGAGTCTGCAAGTGTTGATCCAAGCTGTTGCAACAGGACCCAACATGCTGTGAAAGTATCCGCAAGGTGAGGGACTATAGATCCTTAGATCCTGCATGCTTTGGAAAGGATTTGGGGAACATAAGCAAACTTGGTTCCCTAGACTGAAGACATCGATGCACCGGGTTGAAGGATGAAACAGGCCTGCCCATGTGAAGTCTGTATACAAAGGCCCATAGACGATGCTGGCAAGGCCAGGCAAGTGAAGCTCACCATCCCTGGAACCATCAAGTTTATTTTCCCCACCAGTGGTGTACCACCTATGTTAAAACCTCCATGGAACCATGCAATGCAACTGGCTGTGAACCACCGGAGTGGACTGCAAACCATGAGTACCCCAAGCTGTGGCTCTGGGAAGTCTTTTAGTTAGCTAGTCAGATAGGATTCTGGGGGTAAATCATTCCACCTGTATTAAGAGACACTCAAGTCTGCCAGTATAAGATAATCAATTCAACATGTGTTGTGTTTAACTGGGCCCCAACGAAAGACCCCAGGCCTGCATCACCACACAGGACAATCTGGGTGCATCCAGGGGGTGGTGAGAAGGGTTTATACTGGGGAAGGTATTGTGCCTAGAGTGAATAGTGTTTGATAGTCTCCTCCTTGTTCCTCCTCCTGAATAAATAAGGTTACTGTTTGCATTTCATTCACTGTTCCTTTGTTATTGAAGACTGATGCTGGGGGGTTGGGGCCATAGTGTGGGAACTGTAATTTGTGTGGGGAACATATTGTTGGGGCAGGGTACTATTTCCTGGGGGGTGGTAACCTGTTCTTTATCCACAGGATTCCCTTGCCATTACCCCAGGTGGAGGCACCGCACCACATGAGCTGTCATTGCAGAACCCAGGTCGGTCCCCTCAGAGGTGTGTTTGGAACTACCCTGAGGGCCCCGGAGCAGCCAACGTGAGTCAAAGGGCTGTTACACATAGACATTGTTGGCAGTTAAGGACCGTCTGACCCATCTTATCTGCCCATAAGCCCTTGTACTAGATTACTGCTTCTGACCCACCCAGTGCTGTACCTCTATGGTACCCCTATGCCTGTTCCAAGCATGCTTGAATCCATCTACTGTGCTCACTTCCACCACCTCCTGAGGCAGACCATTCTATGCGTCCACCACCATCTCTGTGAAGAAGAACTTCCTAACATTCCCTCATAACCACCCACATTCGAATTTCAGGTCATACTGCCTCATTCTTGTGCTCCTCCTGAATTGAAAATGTCTCCCCCCTGCACCTTGTTTATACTCTTGAGGTACTCGAATATTTCTATCATGTCCCCTCTTTCCTGCCTCTCTTCCAGCGAGTACATATTGAGATCCTTTAACATCGCCTCATAAGTCTTGTGTTGCAAGCCTTGTTCCATCTTAGTAGACCTTTTCTACATGTTCTCCAGCCTGTTAATATCCTTACAAAGGTGTGGCCTCCAGAACTGCACACAATACTCCATGTGAGGCCTGACCATGGTTTATATAATGGCATCACTACCTCCCTCCTTCTGCTGGTAACACCCATGCCTATGCACCCCAGAATTCCACTGGCCCTCCCTGCTGCCTTAGCACTCTGCTTTGACATTTTCAGGCCATCTGAAATACATTAATAACCCCCAAGTCCCTTTCGTCCTTTGTGACTGTCAGCAACTCCCTCCCCATCCTGTAACTTTCCCCAGTGTTTCTGTGTCCCAGGTGCATAATTTTGCACTTTTTTGAATTAAACTTTAGTTGCCAGTCCTCAGACCATTTTTCAAGCTTCTCCAGGTCCCTTCTCAATTTCTTCACCCCCTCTAGGGCATCCACTTTGTTACAGATCTTGGTGTCATCTGCCAGCAGGCAGACCTTTGCCTCCAGCCTTTCTGCAATATCACTAATGAAGACATTGAACAGGACTGGCACCAGGAACAATCCTTGAGGCACCTCACTGGTCACCACCCTCTCCCCACTACATTTACCATCACCATCTGCCTCCTGTCTTTTAGCCAGTGTCTTATCCGGTTTACCACCCTGTCCCCCATTCCTAGCCTGCCCAGCTTGTTTATCAGCTTCCTATGTGGGATGGTGTCAAAAGCTTTGCTGAAATCAAGGTAAGTGACATCCACTGCCCCACCCTGATTTACTTCCTTTGTCACCCAGCTGAAAAAATCAACCAGATTTGTCTGACATGATCTTCCTGCAGTGAATCTGTGTAGCCTATGGTCCTGGGTTCCAATGGCTTCTAGATGCCCCACTATCCATTCTTTAAGCAATGTCTCCATGATCTTCCCCACTGCTGAGGTGAGTCTGGCTGGCCTATAGTTCCCTGCCTCCTTCCTGCTACTGGATTTGTGTAGAGGCACCACATGTGCCTTCTTCCAATCCTCTGGTACCATCCCTGTGTTGAATGACTCGGTGAACATAGCTGCCAGAAGTTCTGCTATCTCCCTTTGCAGTTCTCCTAATATACTTGGGTGTATGCCATCTGGTCCCACCGCTTTGTCCACCTTCAATTTAGAGTGATCCTGCAGGACTCTCCCCCCTGTGAATGGACTATTGTTCACCTCTTCCCCCTGCTTGGTAACTATTGTACTGTTGTGGCCCCTGCCCCTTCCCCTCTTCTGTGAATACTGAGCAGAAATATTTATTCAGTATTTCTGCCTTTTCAATGTCACCCTCCTTGCATTCCCCTCCATCTCCCTTGAGCCTTGCAATCTCCCTTGTTTTTCCTCCTTTCACTGATGTACCTGAAGAACTTTCCTCAGTCTATGCCTTTGCTCTCCTTACTGCCTTTCCCACTTCCCTTAGACATTCTAGGTACTCCTCCCAGTCCTCCTCCATTTGGGTCTCCTTTTATTTCCTAAAACCCTTTCATTTTTGCCCTGACCATTGCCACCACCTCTCTCAAGAACCACAGTGGCTTTCTCCTTCTCTTGCCTTTGGATACCAATCTGATGCATTGTTGTTTTTTTTTTTACAAGCAGTAAGGCTTCCTTTAGACACTTCAACTGTTATTCCACTCCCCCTCCTGCCCCCATTCTCTCCAGGGCTCTTTTGATATCCCTCCCCATTTCAGCGAAGTCAGCATTTTTGAAATCCAAAACCTTTGTCCTAGTATGACTTGAGTGAGTCTCTGTCCCTATGCTGAACCACACCATGTTGTGATCGCTGGATCCCAGTTGCCCTTCAACCTGGACATCTTCAATTTGATCCCCGTTGGTCATTACTAGATCTAGAATTGCCCTGTCTCTGGTGGAATCAAGCACAAGCTGCCTGAATCCAGCCTCCTAGAGTGAATCAAGTATGCCTCTGCTTCTGGCTGAAGCAGCTACACTGGTATTCCACCTAAACTTTCTCCTGTGCACTAGCTGCAACCTATGAATGCCTTTCTTTAGATTCCTTCTTTAGATGAGGATTCCAAAATTGGACACATTATTCCTGGTGTGACCTCACTAAGGTTCTGTACTGGGGCAAAATTACTTGTTAACTCCAACTAACTCCCTACATATACGTCCTAGAATTTTATTTGCTTCCTCCAGTACTTTACTGCACTGTGAAGAACATTTAAGGTTATTTGAAATCACCATCCCAAAATCCCTTTGCTCCTTGGGCACATTGTTTGTCACTCCCCCACTCTGTACTCAACCACTATTAAATTTCTCTTACTGACCAATGAGGCAGAATTCCACTGTCCACCATGAACACCTCCCGAGTCCTGTCTTGTGGAGAGAGAGAGAGCACATCTTTGCATTGTACAACCACTTGCTGGTGGCCTGGAGGGTAGTCATGGGAGAAGAAATAGTTCACCCTTAAAGAGTGGCCTTATGTCAGCACACTCCTATTCATTTGGAACCTGATTCAGGGGAATCACATGCCCAGAGCAAGGCCAGCAGGGGTAGATCTGAAGGAGAAAAAGGGCTCACCCATCTATCCAACAGCCCTGAACAAGGCTTGATCACTCCACAGGCGTATGCACTGAGATGGGATAAGGTATGGCACTATGTGATGAAAAATAAGTCGGGAACTTGAGACAGATGATGTCCCCTTATCCCACCATGTCCAACTGGGCTGCCTAGCAAATCTCCATTTTTCTGACTGCTGCCTATAGCATCCTGGGCTTGTCAAGTAAAGTAGTTTCCTCGGAGCCCTGATCCCACTCTGAGGTCCTGCCACCAGAAGCACTGATTCAGAGCTCAGAGTTTTCATTACATACGGTATACTGTGGATGTGTTCCTGTATACACTGATACAGGTATCTGATGGTGTGCTGTACATAAAGGTTCATGCAGGAGCGCCACAAGATATAGATTACAAAATTGGTGCTGCAGTTGATAAAATGCTGTATATCAACCTTCCTACTCTTCTGCTGTTGGAAATGTGTACCCTGGACACAGCAGCTGCATACACTACAGTGCTCAAACCAGTGCATTTCCTTTGTGGCATGGGTAATCAATTCTGAAATTCTAGAACCACTCTGGGACTAGTGACTGGGCTGTGAACTAGCTTGTCCCTTAAACTCTGTGCACA
Source organism: Neoceratodus forsteri (assembly GCA_016271365.2). Taxonomy (NCBI): domain Eukaryota; kingdom Metazoa; phylum Chordata; order Ceratodontiformes; family Ceratodontidae; genus Neoceratodus; species Neoceratodus forsteri. The sequence goes on along the minus strand of CM057458.1, from coordinate 623,710,897 downwards.
TGTACATAATGGCAACTCTGAGAGTCTGGTTGGAATCCATTTTAAGGAATTCCATGGTGTTAATAACAAGTCTCTGAGATTCCCTGGTCTTGAATGTGTCCAGATAGGCAGAAGGGGAGGAGACAGGTTACCCAGATTAGACATATTGTATTTTCAACCTGTCAAGCCTCAAACCCATACCTCTCTACCTCTTACCTCATAAATCAGGGACAAAACTTAAACAAATCAGGGACAAAGACTCCAAATCAGGGACACATCTTCAAAATTGGTAATATTCACTCAGAAATCTGACAGAATAAGGGGACTAGTGTAAGATGCATTTTCTGAAGAAGAATAAGTCTGTAACTTTAATGTTTAGCATTATTTTTTGCTTACAATCCCCACTGCTCAGTCACAAAGACATAAATTTTACAAGGGACCAAAGAGATTTTTGAGGCAAAATCAGGGATGTCCCTGAGAATCAGGGACAGTTGAGAGATATGCTCAAACCATGTGGCCTTATTAAAGAATGGGACCACTACCATTTCTTTAACTGAATTTGCACATGATTTTAATATTATGTACTCCACATTTGTTGGTCCTCTCTCACTGTAAAACAACACACTGAATAGTTGAACCAGTGCAATATTTTCTTTGTGACTCATTTTAATTGCAATTCCCACTAATCTGTACCTTGTTGTTTCCTCCTTTAGATGCTTTTGGAGTAGGCTCACAGTGCCTATTGCTGTTCCACTTCTACTGTTTAAGCCACAATGTGTGACTGCAGCATATATGGCTGTAAGCACTCTTGGCTATTTTGAGCAGATTTCAACTTACAAAATCAAATTCTGGGATGTTGCCACATATTTCAGTGTTTGGAATGTGTCAGAGTTTAGGAAAATGTTTCAATCTTGCCATTAGCCTCTTTGTAGCCATTTTATATACTGTTTTTTATGTAATGGTTCCAATGATTGCTGTGTCTTTTCATGTGCAGCATCTATGTATGGTTGTATATCCAACAAAGTGTTTTGATCTAAAATGCTGCATTTTTTTTCATTTCTTCCCACACTCTCACTTCATGTTCTATCTGTTCATTCCTGTCCCACATGGCTATGATTGCTAGTTGTGACTAGCCAATGATTTCACACTGTGGCATTTGGTGGGATAATTAAGTGGAGTGTTCAAACAAGGTAGCCACCTCCTGACAAAGATCCAGGTGGTCGAAGTGCTGGGGGACCTTGTTGGTTGCTGTGCACTGATGTCAGGATTTTCTTTCAGCTACTTTGGAATTGTGGATTCAACAAATTTTTGCATCTGTTTTGAGCCTTGAGTTTCTGCAACCATGAGAGGAAGGGGGTAGAGGTCACCTTGCAAATAGCCCACAGGTAAATGGAGTATGGAAACCCTCACTGTGAATGACTGCCAGATAGTTATGTGGCATTAGCATTCTTTTCTCCCATAGAACTCCTACAGGCCAGAAGTAATGGATCTTGCACAGCTCGGCAGTTGTGGGAGCTGGTGGGAGACAGAAATCTGTAATGGACTGTAAACATTTGCAGTCACAAGGGGATCAGGGCTAGGGAGACAGGAAACAACAGGACAGCAGGTATGACATTTAGGCTGGAGTTAGGGAGGGGTGCACTGGATAAGCAGAGACAGGGAGGGTGCAATGGAAAAATCAGAAAGGCAGCAGCCCAGAAGATGGCATAAAGATAATGGTAATGTGGGTCAGGGATGCTACAGTGGTAGTGCCATGTTCTGTAGAGCTCTGGGAATGGCACTATGTCAAGATGAGACCTCACTGTATGACGCAAGCCAGTACTGTATGTTTGCTGATGCAAAACCCACTTTCCCTTGAACAACTGGTGGCTGCATCTGCATTAGTCAATGGGGAGACTCCTCACCAGGGTGATCAAGGTTTGCTTCTGCTTTTAGCATTATTTGGTGGTGACAAAAGGTGGAGCCCTAATTTTGTGCCCCTACTAACTGTGAATTTGCGTAGGGCCCCATCAGTGAAGATAATATGAGTTTATGAACAACTAATACTTCTTTAAATTTTTTTGGAAAGGGGTAATATTGCATACTGTAAAGTGAGTTTCTCACTTTTGAGAACATTTTTAAAAAATATAGGGCAGGTGGATTTTTAAAAGGACTCATTTGAGATTTGCCTATTACTATTAACAATCATAAGGCTATTTAATTATTCACAAGCTCCTTCTGCTTTGTGATTAGCTACTGGATCTGTCATTAATGGCCTGTTAATGATCAATCAAGATGTGTGAGTTTCACGAGCAGCCACCTTACAGAAAATCACAATATTAAACCACAGAGCTGGGAGCAGAAAGTTCCATCTGAGCCATTGTTCATGGTGACAGCTAAATGTGGTAATAAAAGTAAAACAAACTGCAGGAACTCTTGGAGCATAGCTGGTTGAGTTTTAGGTGGCAATGGAGAGGCATAAATAGTTGGAGAGCCAATGTTCCCCAATGTTCTTGTCTTTAGTTGTGCTTGGTTCTGCAGCAGTTAATGAAATGTGAGGAAAACACTAACTGGTGACTAGGGAGGAGGAAATAACCCAATAAGTTGGGGATTTGCCCAACCAGTCATCTACATTAACCTGACAAATGCTTTGTTGTCTTATCGAACATGACATGAGGCAGCGAGTAAATCAAATAAATTATTGATTTACACTCTGACCTGTTGAGAGCCATGCGGCCACACTACTTCATGAAAGGCTGGTGGAAGTGGACACACATCATCATGACATGACTGAATTATGACAACCAACTTCAGAAGCAAAAAACATCACACACCCACTCCACCTGCTCTGGACCAAAAAAACAACATAAAATCACAAGTAAAATTCAAAATATTACCAATACAGGAAAGAATTAGCCTTAGAAAAGCAATACTGACCTCACTGACATTCATTTCCTGGGGATTAATGACTGAGTGGCTGTCTGTATAAAGAACATGCTCATTAACATTTCAGTCAGCCTCCAGCCAAGGTGGTGAGAGTAGGGCTGTGCTGATCACCAGCTAGGGTTTGGGATGGGAGGAGGGGTGGTGGTTCACTACTTATCAGGGTGGGGAGGTGGGGGGGCACTATACCACCAGGGACATGGTGAACTTTCTTTTCTGAGGAATCGGGGATGGGGGGTACACTGGACATGAATGACACTGTTCTATCTGCATATTGGGTGGTTGATCAGGTGGGGGGGATGAACCGCTAGCCCCAGGGACACTATTTAGCTCATTACTGGCTAGCAGTCACAGAACATGGTGGGGCACTACCTCCAGGGAATACAGTTCTATAGTTCTATAATTACTTCTTGGGCCAGCAACTGGTGATGGGAGGGGGGACGCCAGTAGCACCAGGGATTATATATTTCCTAGCACTTGGTGATCAGGACAGTGATCAGTGAGGGAGGGACCACTGACCACCAGGGAGACACTTCTTGATTGCTTGGACTGCTGATCAGTGAACAGGGAGGGGGGAGGGAATCATTACCAGTGGAGAATACTGTGCCTTTTTGTTTTACTGCAGGGTTGGCAATTGGTGAGGGGGTCACCACTACAGCACCAGTGCAGGTTGACAGTATATTTTATTTGGGGGGATTGGGCCAGTGATCAGTGAGGGGGGGACCATCACACCACCAGGGCAAGTTGACAGTATATTTTATTAAGGGAACGAGCCAGTGATCAGCATGGGGGAACACTAGTCTTCAAGAAAAAACTTGCATTTCTGTCTCAGGTGGTGATCAGTGATCAGAGAAGAGGTACCTCTACCACTAGGGCACTTTTGTTTTTGTAACCCTATTCAGACAGCAGTGACTGGGGCAGGGGAGGTACCACTAGTACACCAGGATATTATTTTGACATATCACCGGTACGGAGATTGGCAATTATTCCAGCAGCCACTAGGGTTGCATGGCATACTGCCAGTTCTCTGTCAGTGGTATTTTCTCCACAAAAGGGATGCCTGTGAAAGGCCCTTGCATGAAAGAAATTGGTTTGTGAATGGGGCCATACCGATATGCAGGTCCCCTTCCCCTAACTTGCATTGTGACCTCCTCAAAACTTTGCCCATTGCAAAACCAGTTTGGGGGTGCAAACTGCAGTTCTGTGAACACCAACTTGTTGCAAAGCCCAATTTTTGCCACACAATCCAGGTTTGCAACAGGGCAATGTTTTGTGAATCTAGACACGGGTGCTTTCAGGACCTGTGCTCCTGACTGGCTTCTCCACCTCCTGAGCTACAGAGCCAAGGGTGATAAATGAGCATAGACTCACAAGGAACCACCACAGTGCAAACACTGCACTGTGGAAATGGAAGTTGGAGGTAAGTGCCAGAAAAAGGTCAGAACAAGGCTAGATGCCAGGGCTGAAGGGCGCATCATCAATGACAGGGAGCATAAAAAGTATATGAAGAAATGACAAATACATTTACACTGTTAGGCTGTCTATCAAATGATCTAGCAGTACCGGAGGTTTGTGACAAAGGGAGATACTGTTTGTGCAAACTGCTTTTCTATCATTTGTTTTACAGCAAATAAAACTGCTTTTTTTGTCACACATAGATGCATCTTGATGCATTTGGGTAGACACAGATACCAGAATGTGAAATACACATCTTCATCATTCTTTGAAAATCCTGTCCATAATATTTAGACACAATTCAGCATATATTTCATAGAATTTCTGTATTTTCTTTTAATTCTTATTATTCTTCATGATGAGGTTCATTTATATGGAAGGAGGGTCTGTGCTCCTACACTGGATATGCTCTGCTGTTTCGTCTGTTGCTGAAGTCACAATTATTTGTTTGCAACATCATTATTTCCACAGCAACTAACTATGATATCAGAAACAGAAGACTATGCCTTTAAGCATTAAACTGCAGATATACAGTAGATTACCTCAAAATCCCAATGATCCTGTTTTCATGGAAAATAACCTGCTCATAAAGAGCAAAGGGAAGAGAAATGCAATCAGTATTTAAAGTTATGAATTGTGTCTATATACTGTGCCTTTTAAAAACATTTCTCAAAAATGATAACCACCTTACAATCCTTTAAAAAATTATTTCAGACTCTGCTTCTAGGGTCCCACAGTTTGAGCTGGTGAAAGGCCAGGTTGACTGATTTCTCTCATATAATTTATTGTCCTTTCTTTTACTCAGACTATAATTTAAAAATGTTGCTCATTACTGGAGCTCAATTGTCGTGATTTTTTCAAAAAGTAAGATTTTTGAATAAATTGGAATACATGATTTTCAGGGAATTAAGCAATGTCGAGAAAAAAGATAATAATGCACAGTCAGTAGCTGATTTAAAATTAGGGGCTTGATGTTCAAAAGCCTGAAATGACACAAGCTCCGGTGCATTGATTATGTAGTGCACAGTGCTTGTAGCATTCTCACAGCACTGACTGGAAGTTTTACTCCTGTGCGCCGAATACCACAGGTTGCACCAGCACCCCCAGGTCTAACATATGGCAAGCTGTGAACCTTTGTTATGGGGCTTGCACCAAATATTTGGTGCAAGTTGCCATAAAGTGTGGAAAGTGTCACAAATTCCCCAATGTACTGAAATCATTTGAAGTTGTGCCAAAGGAGTTTGGCGCAGCTGCAACAAAGAGTGTGGTTGACACAGGGCTTGATGAAAGCCCTGCATCAACCTTTGAAACCCAAGCCCTAGTGTAAAATTAGGGGTAAGCTATACATATCAGGCTTGATTTTCAAAAGCCCGAGAATGCTGCAAGCTGCCAGTGTGCCGATCAAATGGTAAATGGGGCTTGCAGCATTCTCCTGGTGCCATGCGGGATTTTCACTCCTGTGTGCCAAATACCACAAGTTAAACCAACACCCCCAGTCTAACTTATGGCATGCCGTGGACCTTTTTTACAGGGCTTGTGACACAAGCCACCACAAAGTGTAGAAAGTGTTGCAACTGTGCCCACTGTACTAAAATCAGATAAAGTTGCACTGAAGGAGTTTGGCACAGCTGCAGCAAAGAAGGGGGTTGATGCAGGACGTGATGCAAGCTCTGTGCCAACCTTTGAAAATCGAGCCCATTAATTAAAAGAAGAAAAAAATATTAAGGTACTATAAACACAGAGCTGCATACCAAGATAAAGCATTTTTATCTCAGTTTTTTCTGGTGATATCTTGCAGGATACTGCAGGAAAACAATGTAATTCAATGGCAATTATTCTAATTTGTGACATCTTTATCATGGAGCATTTCATCCTGGTGGTCAGCACTGTACGGTTTCCATTGCATAGGGATTTGTCAGAACTTGACGTTACAGGGATGCTGATTTTGTCTTCCAGTTTTTTTAAAATGTATCCAGAAGACAGCAGCTTAGATTAAACAAGATAATTTAAATATACTATATGAGAGATTAAGAATATAAAAGGACCTGATTCTCAGCAGTTAGATACACTAGAGTATCAAGGACAGGAGCTTGATTAAAAAAAGATGAAAATTGAAGTGTTAGGTAATGAATTAGAGTTTTCAATCAATAATTCAAAACAATGAGAAAGGAGACAAACAAATCTGACATTTTCTTGTCTTCATATCTGACAAACAAAAGGTGATGAAGAGCAGCAGAACTGAGTCTATGCCTGTTGTTGACAGATTCACAAAGAATAACATATTTCAGCCATAGAAAAATTATGTGGATGGTAAAAATGGTGATGAACAGTTTATGCAGATTAACAAAAGGTGTTAAAGAAAAAAATATCAAGCTGTTCACAGAAATAAATGGCAATTCAAAGGTAATGGGCACAAATGTATTAACAAATTGAAAGCTGCAGGCTTAAAATGTTGAAAAACAAGTATTACAGTGCACACTGCAGGCTATCAGGAGAGACTGCAATAAATCTCAGATGAAACACATCACACCCAGTAAAACAATTGGTTCAAACAGCAGCCCCCCAACATGAAGAATGGAACTCAAACAGTGTTCTGTTCACTCTGGTTTTCTCAGTAGTAAATAATTGTTATACTGATGTCCTATCTTTATTGCTGTTAGCTCCAGTATTTGTCTTCTACACAGTCATTTGATTTAGGTATTAACTGCTAGGAAATTCAGGCCAATCGTGAAAACAAAGCAATGTCCAGTTGATTCTATCTTGATTAGAAATTATGGTTTTTCCATACCGTACCATACTATGCACATCTTAATGCTGGGTTATTTCCTACACACTAAAGGTCTATGCTGTTATACTTGCTTTTGCACTGAGTTTGATTTATTACATATGAGATTTATTAACATTGCTCCTGGTAGCCTGTAGTGAGTATCACTGACATCTTCTGCTTGATGACAACACCTTCAGAGAACAGAAGCATTGCTTCTTTTTCCTTTTTCTTGGCCAAAAATGATGCTAGAAATAAGGCAATAAAGCAAGGGGCAGACTTATACCATTGACAGTAATCAAACAAAGGGGATGGGATGGTAATGACAAAAAGGAGGAAGGTAAACTATCTAATAGTGACTATAATACAACTAGTACATGAGGTCAGTTCTGCACTATAAATATATCAACCCCAGCTAAAAAGATAAAACACACCAACTAGAGAAGAAAGGGACAGTTACAGTTACATTACTCATGGATCTAGTCTATACTTCCATGAAAACAGGATGTGTGCCACAAGACTGGAGGATGGACCACATGGTGCCTCTCCATAAAAGTGGTCTAAAGGATGAGCTGGGTAATTACAGACTGGTAAGCCTAACATCTATTGTGGGAAAGCTGATGGAGACAATACTTAAGGAGAGGCTGGTCTCCTTCTTGGATGTCAATGAGCTCCAAGATGTTCATCAGCATGGGATTATCTCTAGAAGAACCTGTCTGACTAACCTTGTTAAGTATTATGACTGGGTTATGAGGGAGCTGGATAAAGGTCATGCTATGGATGTCATTCATTTGGGCTTCAGCAAGACCTTTGATTCAATTCTTCATGGGAGATGGGGTGGTAAGCTAAGTAATGTGGGGGTGGGCACTAAACTGGTTAATTGGATTGTGAACTGACTGCAAGACAGACAGCACAGAGTAGTAGTGAAGGGGGAACTCTCATCTCCAAGTGCTGTGATGAGTGGGCTGCCACAGGGATCAGTGTTGGAGCAAGTGTTGTTTGAGATTTTCATTGCGGACATTAGCATGGTGTCAAGAATAAGATCAGTCTGCTTGCTGATGACACCAAGTTGGGGGTGGTGATGAATGATATAGAAGGTTGTCAGGGGTTGCAGGATGATCTGACTAAGCTGGCAGAATAGTCAGAGGTTTGGCAACTGGGGTTTAATGTGAAAAAGTGCAACGTATTACACTTTGGTGCACAGAATCCTAGAAAGGGTTACCAACTGGGGGAAGGGATGCAGTTATGGACCACTGAAGAGGAATAGGATCGAGGGGTGGTGAAAACAGCAAATATGAACAATTCAGAGCAGTGCAGAAAGGCGGCAGTGAAGGCCAACAGGAAGCCAGGTTGTATAGTGAGGGTTATCTCCTCCAGAAGCAGGGATGTCATTCTTCAACTCTACAAGTCACTAGTCAGACTACACCTGGAATACTGTGTGCAGTTCTAGTGCTCTTATCTGAAGAGAGATGTGAGATTGTTGAAGGGGATACAATGAAGGGTGACAAAGTTGATTCAGAGATTACAGGATATGCCCTATGAGGAGAGATTAAGGGAATTTAACATGTATTCTCTGGAGGAGAGAAGGGATCAGGGACTATGACTGAGACCTTTAAGTGCTTAAAGGGAATAAATAAGTCTGGTACCAAAGAGATATTCAAGTTCTGGAAGGGGAGGAACACAAGAGGGCATAGACTTAGACCGGAAGGAAGTAGGTATAAGAGGGAAATGAGGGGGCGCTTTTTCACAGAGAGAGTAGTAGAATTTTGGAATACTTTGCCAGAGGAGGTGGTATTCTGTAGGATGGTGGGTAATTTCAGGAGGGGATGGGAGAGGGTTGGGGGTATTTGTGAAGGTGGAGGAGAATGGAGGGGCAGCTGCAAAGTAGGGTGTTAGCTGCACATTCGAACAGACTAGATAGACCTAGAGGCCTTATTTCTGCTGGTAATTTTTGTATGTTCACATCTGCAGACGGGAAGAATAATAAAAAAGAATCAAATAAGAACGGGAACAAGGAAATTCCTCAGAAAATACCTATACCAAACTAATGGAATAAACTAGAGACCAAGAGATGGAGCAACATCAAGCTTAGTAAGGCATTTAAAGGCAATGAGTAAATAAATAAATAATAAAATAGTGACTCAAAAACATACATAGTAATAATCAAAAAGGATTAACTAATAGAAATAACCAATGGAACAATATGACAGAAAAGAAAAACCAAGACAATATACAACAAAAAGAATGGTGGAAATAATTCTCTTTGGGTTGAAGAGTACAAGGAAAAAAATAAAAGAAAACAATGAAATGCATTATGTATTAAAGGAGTATTTCAAAAGTGGATAGAGGCAAGTGGGAAAATAGTGAAGAAATCACTTATAGCATAGGATCAGGATATCATAATTAAGTAAATTAGATGAAGCTGCAAAATAGAATTGTTGGAAGATAGTTGGCTATTAATCATCAATTCATGATGCAGAAAATATGAGAATCTAAATATTCCCCTGGTACTATGACATAAAACCCTTAGTTGGGGCAGATGATAATTTATTGAAACTAACAAATCCAAAAATAAGGAAGGCTGTGGCAAGCATGCACAAGTATGATATATCTACTGAAGATTTGGGACACTATATTGTAAACCATCACTTATATACAAACATGATTTTAGGAAAGAAAAAAGACCATTGGTCCATCAATTTCTTTCCTCAACCAGTTCAGTGGGACTACCAAGTAACCACATTTTCTTCAAAGTACACAAGTTCATATTTAAAAGCAACTGCATTGTCAGCTGATAACCTCTTGCTCTAGGAATCTGTTTTGCATATTCACCTCCCATTACATCAAGTAGTCATTTCTAATACCTCCCTTGAATTCTATAAACCTCAAAACATTTATAAATTTTAAAATTACATTTTGAAATTATGTAAACTGCAGAATATTAAGCCCCTATAATTTGAAAACTAGCAAACAGAATATTACCAATAGTGTTAGGCTCAGTGACTATAACTGTTCGGCTTTGAGGCCACCCCAACAGCATGGCAGCAGAGTCTCACTGTCATATGGATGATTTGGGTTGAGGAGCACACCCAGTTAGTCACATTGGGAGGCTGGCCATGGCCGAGGCAGATGTAGCTCTGCAGTGCATCTTGGTTGGGGAGAGTTGGTGGTGAGTTCCACCAACACAGCAACCCCTGAGGTTGGGCCAGGGTGCATGCTCCTGCTGCAAGAGAAGCTGTGGCTGTGCAAGACTGACAGTGGCCCACCCCTCACAGGTGAGATGGGAGGGAAAAAATGTTGGAGAAAACTCTAGTAGCCAACTGAATGATGGATCGGTTCAGCCTGAGCAGAGTATGTCCCTGAAATATAAGATGCTGGTCAAGAGAATCACTAATATTAACACAAAAGAAGTTGTGTGTCTTACCTCTCTAATCTCTGACTCAAAGGCTGATCAAGTTATAAGCAGCCAAAGATTCCAAAATAACATCAGTAATTAAAGTTGACTATCATGAGCTTTTGTGAAATTGTGTAATGTTGTAATGCTTTTGTCAAAGCCTTGTCCATATATTTGCCCAATCATGCACTTAAGTAGTTGCCTTTGTAGAGGAAGGTAAAGGCTGGTTAAAATGGCAATAATGTAACAATCATAGAAGGCTCCATATTAAAAGTGTAGTGGTGCCAAGTGTCAGGTCACTATCTATGAACCATGGCACATAGTCATGGACATCACTGTGCACTAGCCAGAATTCTTGCAATATGCCAAGTAACCACTAGAACTACCTGACTTAATGATTTCTTGTAGCACATGCATGCGTGCAACATTGTTTCTGTACCATGCCACCTGATGACTATTCAACAACCCTGTAAATAACAATGTATACTTTTACTATTTGAAAACAGTGACACAAAGTGATGCCAAGCCTTACAACTAGTTACAACTTAGTCCACTGTGTCAGAAGTATCTGTATATCTTTAGTCATGATGGAGCATGATGCTGGGCATCACCATCACAGGAGTTTTGTAGGAGTATTGCAGGGCCATGATGCTAGTGCAAGTAAGGTGATTTAGTGGTGATAAGCACTTTGTGAAAGTTTTAAATTTCAGTAGTGGAATTCTAGTGGCATTACCTATTAGGTGACCATGAAAGTTTGAGAACATTTTTCCAATTAGTAATTTTCACAAGTATGCACAAAACACTTTAACCCATTAAACCACATTTGTCTAGCTTTATTAGATTCCAGGACATATTTACTTTGGTATGTATGCTAAATCTTGAGTGTATGCCTGCAAAAGTAGTGGAGCTATAAACATCCAAACGTTTTAAAATGTTTCATACTATTAAACAAATAATTAAATTGTGAAATTTTGAATTCCTGCAACTTACAATTTAAACAACCAATTACCTCTCTATTTAGAAGTTTCTATGGCTCTTTTGAGAAAGTTTGCATATAAATCTTAAATTATCCAGCTTCAAAGGTGGTTAAGTTGTAAGAACAGAAATATTTTCAGAAATGTTTTCATGAATAAAAAATTGCCAGACTTTTAACTCCGATAATATCCCATCCCTTATCCAATGTCATGAAACTTGACATTATTTTAGGGTCTTTTCCAAACGTTATGCATGTCCTCCAGCAGTAATACTGATGGTATTATTACCATTTTAACACTCTGGAAAATTCTGCAAAATTTAACAACATTTCATGAAGATTCACTGAATTTCATGAACATTTCATGAAATCAGAATTTGTTAATTTCACCCAGCCCTTATTTTTTCATTCTTTAATATTCTAAAGAGCTGTGGTAAATCTGCTGGCGTTATCCCGTTCAGGTATTTGAACTCTATGATAAAGTCACCCCAGAGGTTTCTCTTTATTAGTAAGAAGACACCCAGTTCTGCCAATAGGTCATCATACAGTAGCTGACATTCTCAAATTCCTCAGCCACCTTGGTAGCTCTTACACTCCCTCTCATTCTCTTCTGAACTTTTTTCAATCATGATGGTATCTTTCTGAGATATAGGGTGCAGTGCTGAATAATTTTCTGAAGATGGGGGTGACAAGGGATCAATACATGGGCATTTTAATATTTCTTTGAACCCCATATGAAGTTTCTCTTGAAGCAGGCCATGATTTTTTTTGTCATTGTAGCTGCTGCTCCATACTGTTGGTCCAATTTGTCAAATGAAATGTATTCAACTTTTTAAATAAAACTCCAATACATACACACACATTCATTATGAAGAGAACAGAACATGACATTAATATACAGAACTGGAAAGAAGAAAAAGAAGAAAAAAAGAAAAAAGAAAGAAAAATACAGTAAAAAAAAAGTGCACCTTGTTTGGTCATTTCATCAGTACTAGGTTTGCTGGCAAAGGCCCCTAGATGCACCTGAGATCTTTTCTTCTAGGTTGCTTGAAAGGACAGAGCAAAGAACCATATCAGAGCAAGGAAAATGATTAAGGCTTCTTTAGGCTAGCCAGATTTACTATGTGTTATTATTTTCTTTTGTATTCACAGGGATTGTTACTGTTTGTTGCTAACATTTTACTGCTTTATTCATCTCTGATTCAAATTGTTGTTACTGGGTATACCTTCTGCTGCATTATTACAGGGTGTGCCTACAGGTGTGTGTTGACAGATTATTGCTGTAATCTTCTGATTCAAATTGTCTTTTGCAAGGTATATCTTCCATTACTGCTTTATTTTCTCTGTAGAAAAGTGTTTCTTATAGGATATATCTTCTGTGAAATTATTACAGGTGGTGCTTTACAGGTTTTACAGTTTTATCTATCATTAGGATAAGCTTTCAGGACTACTTCATTTGTTACCAGCTGATTGTTTCTGCTCTTACCTTCTTGTTTCTTTTATCTGTGGTTCTTCTTCTTTTTTGGTAGGGGAAGGGCCCAGCCACCCACCCCATCCCCAACCACCCCACACTACACTCCTTTTATATGGTAGCACAGTCGTGACATTTCCTGTAGCAAAGCAGGAAGGGGCAGATCAGAGGGGTATCCACACAGTGACCTCATTTATGGGGACAAGTAATTTAACTTGTTATAACAAGTTATACAAAAACAAACAAATAAAACACAAAATTAAACTTTTGCTTTCATTTTCCTCCTTCTAATTACTCTGATCAGGTTATAAACCCAGCAACTTACCTGAAATGGATATTATTAACAGCAGGTACTGCGGGACATTTTTCAAAAGGGCAGTTTTACAGGATTTAGGACACTGTCCTACATGCTGGGCTAATGGAGATCTAAGGGCTCAGCTCCAGGCAGCATGGGCAGAGATTGCACACCTCAAATTGCATATTCAGGAGGAAATATAAGAACTGCCCACCATTTCCCCAGCATTGAACAGAAGCACCTCGACCACAGAGGGTAGTTGGTTCGGGAGGTTGGCAGGCAGTTAGGAGAGGCAAATCAGGTGCCCCATCACTCAGTGCTTTCCAACATGCCACCTCCACAAACCATATAAAAACTACAAACAGATATCTGCCTCTATCTCTGAAATCAAACAAAGGGGCAGAGGATACTGCAGAGCAGGACACTGCAGCACAGGAGCTAGCACAACAAAACTCACCCAAAACAGGAACCAAACAAAAAAAGCAAAAACGAAATCCAAAAAACTTCTGATCATAGGAGGCTCCATGATTCAGGTAGTTGATACCTATCTCCAGCCAGGGGTAATGGTCAAATTTATCCCAGGTACATCAGCATGGAGAGACACTGACTGCATTGCTAAAATTGTACTGGAAACAGGAGAACAGATTGACATCCTGATACACATAGGGACTAACGATCTCACCAGCAGGTCAGTTGTGGAGACCAAGGAACACCTGACCAGACTGGGTGACAAACTATCATCCATTTCATTCGGCATCTCCTTCTCTGAGATCCTGTCAGTCTGGGAGGGGAGGGGCAGAAGGACGGAAGATCAGATAAAGGGAGCTAGGGGAGCTAAACATGTGGCTCAAGGGCTGGTGCCAGGAAAAAGGACACAAATTTGTAGGGAACTGGCAACAGTTTTGGGAGTGAAAGTTCTTTAAATTCGATGGACTGCATCTGTCTATGGAGGGAGTCAATGCATTGGGGCAGAAATTTGATGTCTTTGCAGAATATTTAAACTAGCAAATGGGGAGATGGGTGCAGCACCCGATATGTCAAATGGGAAGAACACCCCTCCCCCCTCAGTTAGTGGTCAAACAGGAGTTCAGCATGTCTGTAGTTTATTTGCATCACCAGGTAAGGAAAAAGGTCTGGCTCCCCATACGATGTACAGGGGAAACACCAGACCTCACCCAACAACTAACACACCGATATCTGGCCAATGGAAAATCACGTACACAAATGCTCACAGTCTGGGAAACAAGATCCCAGACCTGCAGGCAATAATGACAGAGGCTAAACTGGACACATTAGCCATTAGCAAGTCATGGTCTACCAGTAACCACACTTGGGAGACTTCAGTACCTGGCTATGTACTGTTCAGAAGAGACAGAGGTGCAAAAAGAGGGGATGGAGTGGCCCTTTATGCCAATGAAAATATCAAAGCTACAGAAATTCAGAATACACATAAGGAGCCAGAAGAACTGTGGGTCACCCTGGAAACAGGAAATGGGACAGCCATACAAACTGAGGTTGTCTACAGGCCTCCAGACCAGGGAAGGACATAGACACATTACTGTTAGAAGATATACAAAACATGACAGCTAAAGGGGAGGTTCTGATAATGGGAGACTTCAACATACCAGATACAGATTGGTCAATACCAGCAGGAACATCTGCCAGAACTAGACACATAGTGGATTCCCTGCAGGGGGATGGCCTCAAACAACTGGTACAACAACCCACAAGAGGCAGGGCTATCCTAGATCTAGTACTGACAGGGAAAGGATCATAGATCTCCAGGTAGAAGGTCACCTGGGGGCCAGTGACCATCACATGGTATGGTTCAATTTGTCCACTAGAACTAAATCATCTCATTCCAAGGCAAACATATGGGACTTCAGAGGAGTTGACTTTGATAAGATGGCTAACAGAGTTAAGCTAGGCCTGGCAAAAAGAAATATAGGTGAGGGGGTACAAGCAAAGTGGGCAAGCATTAAGGATGCAATACTTGAAGCAACATCCCATTGTGTTAGAGAGAAAAGGAAGTGCAAATGAAGAAGAAAACCACTTTGGTTCTCAAAAACAGTAGCAGAAAAGGTCAGAGCCAAAAGGCTAGCCTTCAGAAAATATAAAGGAACGCAGTGGGATGAAGATAGGGAGGCATACCAAACTTCCCTAAGGGAAGCAGGGAAGGCAGTAAGGCAGGCAAAGACCCAAACTGAGGAAACACTAGCACAAACAGTAAAAGAAGGTGACAAGACTTTCTATAGATACATTACTGAAAGGAGAAAGTCCAGAGGGGGTATTGCTAAGATCAAAGGGGATAAGTGGGCATGAGGAGGACCATGTAAAAGCATCTATCCTAACTAGATACTTCTGCTCAGTATTTAATGAAGAGAAGGTAGGGGAGGGCCCACAGCTCAGCACCATGGACACGGGGGAGGGAGGTGTGCACTAGTCCCTTCACAAAAGAAAGGGTCCTACAAGAGCTCGATAAGCTCAGGGTGGACAAGCAATGGGACCTGATGGCATACATCCCAGGATATTAAAGGAGCTAAGGGTGGAACTAGCAGAGCCATTATCAGAACTATTTCCTGAGTCTCTGAGCACAGGAGAGTTCCCAGAAGACTGGAGAAGGGCTCATGTGATCCCGCTCTACAAGAGTAGTAGCAGGGAAGAAGCAGGGAACTATAGACCAGTAAGTCTTACCTCAGTTGTGGGCAAGATTATGGAGGCACTCCCTAAGGAAAGGATAGTGCAACACCTGGAATCCATAGGAGCACAGGATCCAAAACAGCATGGGTTTAATAAAGGAAGGTCCTGTCAAACTAATCTCATAGATTTATTTGACTGGGTAACCAGAGTGGTGGATCAAGGGGGGCAGTTGATTTGACTTTAGCAAAGCTTTCGATACTGTTCCACATAGAAGATTGATTAACAAGCTCGGTAAGCTCAGAGTGGGTCAGAAGTTGATCAACTGGGTGGCAAACTGGTTGACGGGCAAAAAAACAGAGAGTTGTGGTAAATGGTATAAAGTCAGAAGAGATGTAAGACTCAAGTGGGGTACCTCAGGGATCAGTTCTGGGGCCAGTCCTCTTCAATATCTTCATCAGTGACATTGCAGATGGACTGTAGGGTAAGATTTGTCTGTTTGCAGAGGACACCAAGATCTGCAACAGAGCAGATGATCCAGATGGGGTGGGCAGAATGAGAAGAAATCTGGATAAACTGGAAAATGGTCAGAAGAGCGGCAACTGGGGTTTAACACAAAGAAGTGCAAGATCATGCACATAGAGAAAGAGAGACACTGAAACCACCTCTAGGCTGGGAGGAGAGTTGCTGGCAGTCACAAGGTAAGAAAGCGACTTGGGCATCATCATCACAGATGACCTGAAATCATCCAAGCAGTCCACTAAAGCAGTAGGTAAGGCTAAGGGGATGTTGGGGTGTATTAGTAGGGGTATCACAAGTCGTAACAGGGAGGTAATAATACCTCTTTGCAAGACACTGGTTAGGCCCCATCTGGAGTACTGCATGCAGTACTGGAGACCACACCTTCACAAGGACATTAACCAAATTGAGGTAGTCCAGAGAAGGGCAGCAAAATGGTGCAGGGACTGCATCAGAAAACACATGAGGACAGATTAACGGAGCTCAATATGTATACCCTAGAGCAAAGGAGGGAGAGAGGTGATATGATTGAAACATTCAAACACCTTAAGGGTATTAACAAGGTGATAGAGTCTAACATGTTTCAATATAAGAAAAATAGCAGGACAAGAGGACATAGCATGAGAGTAGAGGGAAGCCAATTAAGGGGCAATGTGAGGAAGTTCTTTTTCACAGAAAGGGTGGTGGATGCATGGAACAGCCTACCTCAGGAAGTGGTGGATATGAATACAGTGTAGGGCTTCAAACAGACATGGGATAGGCATAACGGAGCAATACAGATAAGTATGAATAGGACGCTGACAGAGCAAAGGCTGATGGCACATTCCTAAGGTAGAAAAAGAAATGGGCAGACTGGATGGGCCTTACGGTCCTTATCTGCCATCAACTTCTATGACTCTATGTAAATAACTGTTTGAATGACTTACCAATCATTAAACTGAAGTATTGTTACTTTTGGCTTTTGCGGACCTCTAAAGAAATTAAGTGGAATTGTATTTTGCCTTTAATGTCTTCCTTACTAAGGGGTTGACACTGCATTTTTTTCAGTGTATTTTATTTTATTGTATTTAGCTTTTATTGACAAGGTAAGCATACTAGACAAATAGTGCCTATTTTCAGATATGGCCTGGGCAGTTACACAGGATATTTAGATAGGGCAAAAACTAAGCAATGATGAGGAAGCAACATAATAGAAAAGGTAACAATGGATAAGGAACATTGCAGAGTTTAAACAGTAAAATCTCAGAAAGAAGCGTTCACACTGTGAATGTGGTGCACCAGACAAATGCTAGTACTAGGACATTCAAAATGTCGGGAACTCACCACCTCGAAAATAGAAACATAAGCACCAGTCTCCAGATAGTTTTGGACTCCATAGTCCATTTTATTACACACACAGGCTGTGTTTGCCTGATAAGTTTTGGATCAAAATTGATAAATTTGATAGAGTGTCAGTTTTGATCCGAAACACACCAGGCAAGCACAGCCTGTGTGTAATAAAATCGACTACAAAAATTTTAAACCATTTGAAGACTGGTGACTATGTTTTTATTTTCGAGGTGGTGACTGCCCGACTTTTTGAATGTTGTGGAGTTTAAACAGTATAAGGTAAATGTTTACTCAAGAATGGATATAGACAGAACCAGTCCAAGTGATGTTGTAGATTTAAATGGTATATACATAAGGTAAAAGTTTACTCAAGCATGGATACAGACGGAACCAGTCTGAGTGATAAAGTACACAATTCATTATGAGTAGGATACCAGAAATTATGTGCAGTTGCAGGCTGAGTTAGATTTCAGGTAATCCCATAAGGACCTTCTAAAACTATGATAGGAGGTAACACAATGTGCATGTACTGAGAGAAAGTTCCATAGCCTAGGTGTACAGGCAGCAATGGCCTGATTGCCCATCAACGTATGGGATTTAGGAACCAGGAACACAGATGAGTCATTCAACCTAAGGGGTAAGTTGGACTGACAGCCCTTAATAGTTAGTAGAATTAAAGGGTCTGGCAGGTCTGGCTGAACTAAACAGAGGGGAATGGCTTAAAATTGGGTATTCACCAGTGGCATTTAAATGGGAGAATTTGGGGGAAATCAAAGCAGTGATTGAGAAAGGATGGTGACAGGAGTGGGAAAAAGAACATTCATGACTAGCTGCAATGTATGATGATTCTAGCCCTTGTTGCTTGTGGGAGAGGAGACTCTGGTGGTTGATTGACATTGATCCCTTGTCATTAGTGTGGCATAGAAGCCTTGTCATTTGCAGGGGGAGGGACAAACCATGAAGCAAGGAAGAAATGGCACAGATCCCCAAGATGGAGTCCCAAAAAATGAAGAGAATAAAGCATGAACAGAATGTGGTGAAACTAGGCAGGTGGATGAGAAAATTCATCAAGTGATGCAATTCTGGTAAACAGCAGCCAGCAGGTGGAGCAGTGTCATCAAAGAGAGAAGTACAGAAATAAAGAGGAGCAGCAGGAGAGCACAGAAGAACAGGACACTCAAGAGAAGAGGGCCAGAAGGCAACAGCAATCTACAGCAGGAAGGCAAAGTAGGTAGGGGGGAAACAGCAGTTAGAGTCATGGCCAGAAGAACCTAAAGGAGGGGACAGTGGTATAAAAGCTGTGAGGCAGAAAAGAAGAGCAGGGCCCAGCATTTGTGAGCAATGAACACCCTTCCTCCTGTAAGGCAGCAACAATGACCCGATGTAGGTGAAGAATGGAGCTGTTTCCAACATTGCAAGAGAATGTGTCAGCATCTCAAAATGAGTTGCAAGTGTGGAGCCCACAGCAAGGGAACAGCTTAAAGAGCAACTCTCTCTTGAAATAAAAAGCTTAAAAATGCTAGGTTTACACCAATTATGTTTTAACTTTATTGTTTTCTAGTTCTTTGTTTTTTTTGTTTTTTTTTTACTTTCCCCTGCTGGGTTCACCCATGATGGTGCATGGTTGACAAGGGCAATGTTCATTAGGGCACCGGTATTACGCCGCACAGAACAAGGAAGCAAACCAATACACAAACATACAAAGGCATCACAAGTGAATTGCACCAACCTACCCAGAGAACTGCACTTCTCCTGAGAAACAAAAATGAAACACTCAATAGAACACAACAGCACACAAAAGTCAAACGTACATGCTGCAGGCAGCTCTGCCCCCTGTACCCCCCGCACCCACCAAATAATAATATAACAAACAGCAAGCTTGACCTGTAGTGGATCTATGGTGAATTGTAAGGCAAGTGAAGTGACACTCAAGAGTGGATAATTCTCATGAGAACAAGACACCACTACTAACAAGCTCCATGAAAGGCACCTAGAACACCTGACACATGTGGCACTGTAACTAACATCAGCTGCCACACATCCAACTGTCCTCACGTCAGAGTCACTCAGTGCCATAAAAACCAGCATGACCCAATAACTGATGTTCCACTGCTGTCACCCACATTATGACATCCTAATGATGGTTTAATAACAGTGGGATACCCCCTGCTGTGGGTCTACTAAATACAGTAGATAATTCAGCAGTTATGTCACTGAGTCTTTCAAAATGTATCCGACTCTCCCCTACTAACCACACAATTGCTGTTCATGACATCACAGTCTGTTGCAATGTTGAGCACTATGATGTCATAAACAAAGGCAATGTGAGGTTAACAGGGGAGAGGCAAATATTTTCAAATGTTTTCTATACAGACTTTTTAGATGGACTACCAAGATGTGATGTAAATTTTGGAAAGGATAATTTAAAATGAAAAAATGTATTCTGTCTTAAATGGTAACAGCTGAAACATCTTATTTATGAAAGCACATGCTGAAGAGTAAAACTGATCTTTAAGAGGTAGGCAAAGTAGGTAGCCAAAAGAAAAGCTGGTAGCAGGGACCTTTGAAGATAGAGCCATATGCAAGTGCAGTAGGAACAAATCACCAGGACTGGAGCTGGAAGAAGAAAGGATGGCAATCAAGCTGCCCCAAAATATACTCTATGTGAAAGTAGAAAGGGAGGTTATTAAGCACCGTCTGATAGTTGAAAAGCCCAGCTTGCCTTATTGGGCAAACTTGTAAATGAAAGGAAGCCAGAAAACTAACCTACTGTATGGATTTCACAACAAGAGCACTGGCAAAAGCAGTGACAGGTGGACTGGAAGCCAAGCATGAGCAGGCACCCACCAATCACAGCACCAAAAATAGCAAGCAGTAAGCACCAGAGCAAAACAGAATAACACAGAAACATTGAAATCTGTAGGGAAAAAGACCCCCCTGGCCCATTTAGTCTGCCCCATCCCTCCTCATGTTTAAGAATAAGGACAAGCCAAGCTGCACCACCAGCCAAAGTTAGCATGGAAATGGACTAGAGGAGGAAGCTAGCATAGACATCAGATAAAGGAGGATAATTGGCAGCAAGATAGCACAGAAAGCAAAGATAATGAGCATCCAAATGATGCTACGGCTACAGCTGCAGCAATTGGCATGGTCAGATATTTCCAGAATTTTTTTTTTTATTCTGTGTATTTCCCTTGTCGCCTGCTCCTGAGGCATCTCTTGGGTGGACCCACTCAGTCTAGCCTCCACTGCCCACCTGAACCCCTACCCCTGACTGAGGAATTGGGTGCTAGGTTCCCCCTCTCCCATGGCCCCATACAGGAGGAGGTAGGGACCACGGAGAGTCAAGTAGGGTGGGGGCCGGCACTGAGCCTGTGGACATCAGCTACTGGAGTTCCACTATCACCTCCCTGAGAGCTGATTTTTCTGTGTTCTTGTTGCCTCCCCAATGCAGGACATGCCATGCCATCCAGCACATGACGTGCATATTCCCACCCACATCTGTAGGACAGCCACCTGATGTCCCCCTTCAAGGGCCCATGATTACAGTGCACCAGTCTCCACTGGGTGCCACTAGTGCGGCTGGATGTGTACACCCCTACCTCCTAGGACAGGAGAGCAGTCAGTTGGACACTTGATCCACTCCTCCCCAGCTGACCCCTGGCTCCACAGAATCTTCCCCAAACCCAGCTCACTGGAGTAGCACGAGATAAAGGAGATGCCTCAACCATGAGTGCCAACAGGCTGCTGAAATGTTTATCTCTGGAGAAATTCACTGCCTGCTTGTAGCACTGCTGTAAGACCACCAAAGATAATGTCATTAGAAATATTGTGAAGTATCTCAAAATATCTGACCATGTTGATTGAACAACAGTGTCACAGACATGACATATCAATTGGGTTATGTAATATTTTCTTGTACTAGTGAATGTCAATCAATGAACATTTATTTCTAGTGCTACAATAATATTTTTTCATAATATTCATTATTCATATAATGTTATTCTGGTAATTCTACACAGAACAATTTATATGAATTAAACTAAGCACATATCAAAGGCACATAAACCATGAAAACATTAGTGATTGAAAAGACGACAGCAGTAAGTGGGAAGAACAATGGCATTATTTATGATAAATATTTTAAGAATTCTTCAAAGGGTTTGAATATAAATGTTTTTTAATTGCTGTTGTAAAGAAACAGGGAGGGTATATGCCTCTATTACACTCAGATGTAGAACATTAGAGCAGATATTGCCACAGGTAGTGAATGGCACCTAGGCAAACTTAGTACTTGCACCTCCTCCACCATGATCACCCTTTTAGTGGGGCCAGCAGTCAAAAACAGAAGGATTTATTGATCTAGTGCATCCTAAGAACTGGTGCCCCTAGGCAGCTGCCTAGTTTTCCTATCCTTAAGCCAGCCTTGTCCAAGAGAGACAGTTTACAGGAACAACAGTGTGTAAGTTCCATAAAAAATGAAGGAGAAAGCAAATATCCATTTTGTCTGACTTCTATCTCCCCAATCCATACACATAACCTCTAAAGCCAGGCCTGATCAACAGGGGCCATGCAGTGGATGTCCTGTACTTTGACTTCAGCAAGGCCTTTGAATCAGTGCCCCATGGGAGGCTGGTTAGCAAGTTGGGTTGACTGGGGGTTAAAGAGATGATGGTGGAGTGGGTCAAAAACTGGCTATGGGATAAACAGCAGAGGGTTGTTGTAAAGAGTGATCTCTCATCCCCTAGGGCTGTAACAAGTGGGGTTCCACAGGGAGCAGTGCTGGTTCCAGTGTTGCTTGGCATCTTCATTGCCAACATACCAGATGGGGTTAGAAATAAAGTCAGCCTATTTGCAGATGACACCAAGACTGGAGCAGTGGTGGACAGCACAATGGGGGACTGCTAGGATGACAGGAGGACCTGGATAAACTCAGATGCTGTTCAGACACATTGCAGCTTGGTTTCAATGCAAAGAAGAGCAAGGTTTTGCACATGGTGGCCAGAAACCAGAAGTTTTGCTACAGGCTTGGGGGGGGGGGAGCCGGGGGATACAGTTATACAATACAGAAGAAGAGAAATATCTTGCAGTGATAATCACATGGCAGAAGAACCATTTAGCACAGTGCAGGAAGGCAGCAGCTAAGGCTAATAAGATGCTGGGATGTATTGCCAGGGACATCACCTCATGGAGGAGGGAAGTTATCCTACCATTGTACAGATCACTGGTCAGACCAAACCTAGAGTACTGCATGCAGTTCTGGTGGCCCTACTTAAAGAAAGATGTCAAGTTACTGGAAGGAGTCCAGTGCAGAGCCACCAAATGCATCGTGGAATGGAGGACAAACCCTACAAAGACAGACTGAGGGAGCTCAACATTTACTCCCTGGAGAACAGAAGGTATAGAGGGGATATGATTGAAACCTTCAAATATATGAGGGGCATAAAAAAGGTTGGCACAGAAGGAATTTTTAGATTAGAGGGAGGTAGAAACACTAGGGGGCACAGGCTGAAATTGGAGGGGGGAAGGTTCAAGAGGGAGATGAGATGACACTACTTCACAGAAAGGGAGGTGGATGGGTAGAACACAGTGCCAGAGGAGCTGGTAATGTTAAAATTGGACAGTTTTAAGAGGGGTGGGATAGGGTCGGGGAAAAAGTCACTACCATATGGGGGGAGGGCAGATGCAGAGTAACACACTGCTAGCGGCACTGTCAAGCATACTCGAGAGACCTAAAGGCCTGTATCTGCTGGCATTTTTTGACTATTTGTATGATAGAGGAGGACAGATTAGTCTATCACCAAGGAGATAGGAAATAAAGTCAATCACTAATGGACTTCATGGGGCATTTTTTGTGTCAGCCAGTGCATATGTTATAAGGTTTTCTGCAAAGGAGATCTTATGATAACTCAGCCTACTTCAAGAGTTGTGATTGGTGTGTAATTTCTGGAGACAGAAGACTTGTAATTTGTAGGGCTGTGCAAAATTAAACTTCTGCTGGCAGTATTTTTGTGAAACTCTGAATTTTGCTTACAAGAAATTTCAGAATGCACTTTAGCAAGTTTCATGGAAAGTCCAACCTAGAACAGTGGAATGAATGCATGAATTGTGGAGTAATGTATAAAACTGCGGAATGAAATTCCACAGAACTGATCACTGTGGTCAGTTCAGCAGAAATACTTTCTGCAGTTTAATATATTAATCCATAATTCATACATATATTCCACAGTTCACTGAGTCACTGAAATGCAGAATAAATATATGAATTGTGGATTAATGTATTATGCTACAGAAGAAATTCTGCAGAACTGATCACGACTAAAAAGTGGAATAATTATATGTATTGTGGATTAATCTATTAAACTGTGGAATGGAATTCATCAAAACTGTCATTCCACAGTTCATGTGTGCTATTCTGCAGTTTGGCTAAATGAATTCCACAGAACAGAGCAACATTTTGCCAAACACATTTAGAAGATTCTGATTTTTGTCAATGGTGGACGTTTAGAAAATGTCACAAAATGTATGAAATGTTGCAAAAGTTCCACAAGAGCAGAATTCACAACTTCTGCCAAGCTTTAGTAATTGTGTGGGTGCAGTTTACATTGAATCAACAACAGATGAGTGTAAGGGATAAAAGACCATAGGAGTTTTATAGGGGTAAAGGGGTGTTTGATTTAGTCTAAGGGGCGAGGTGACACTCCTTAAATTTAATGTCCTGAGATTTTTAGGGGTAAGACAATTGTGGGTAAAATACCCAAGGACATACCTCTCAACCTCCTGCCTCATAAATCAGGGACAAGGCTTAAAAAAATCAGGGACAAAGGCCCAAAATCAGGGACACATTTTTAAATTTGGTGATATCCACTCAGGAAGCTGGCAGAATAAGGGACTCAATGTATAATACATTTTCTGAAGAATAAAAAATCTGAAGCTTTATTGTTTGATGTAATTTTATTCTTACAATCATCACTGTTTAGTCAGCGAAACAGAGATTTTAGGAGGGACAGAGTAAAATTTTGAGATTAAATCAGGGACATCCCTGAAAGTCAGGGACACTTGAGAGGTATGCCCAAGGATTAAGTTCCAGTTGAAACTGGTTACTTGAAGCAAGGAATTTGAATAGAGGGGACAGTTACAACAGAGTGTTAACTGGTAGATGGGAGTCATTGTTTCCTAAGTCAAGCAATGTATGAGCTAATGAAAATTGGTCCCTGTGGTGAAGAGTAGCAAGTCTGAAGTGAGAGCTGGCCTTAAGGGGAGTGTCCAGGGTGCTAGCTTCTGTTTCTCCCAGCATAGTTATCAGGAAGGAACAAAGCATACTTTGAACACTACTGGGGCTACAAGACGTATTCCTTCCTAGACTGAGGGTGGTGGCGTGAAGGTGGTGGTGGTAGCTAGCATTCAGGACACCGGGAAGGAAACACATCCAGTACAATTACAGGGCTGTATGTTGCACACCATCCTGCCTATGTGGGCATGGTGCAATACATCTGCAGCCACTGCAGGGTTGTCAGTGCTCTTAAGAGGATATTGCCAGGGTGGAGTTTTACTTCAGGCCACCAAAGGGGCACACACATGTGAACAAGAAGCTGAGGAGGATGGGGGAGGGATCTGGCTATAGATATAGGCACAAGACCTGGGTGATGATTGGCTAGGACAGATACGGAAGGTATGAGAATGGTTGAAACTGTGATATTTAGTGGTAGGGATGGGGGATGGACCAGAGTGAAGAAAGGAGGTGGCAGGCATGATCATAATGGAGCACACAATTGCCAGTAAACACTAAGAGTTTGTACCAGCTTCTGTGTGGACATGTTAAGATGTCCACTAGGTTATTTGGGCTGGTGGGGCAGATATGGCACCTGGACAACCAGTCTAACATGGAGAAAGAAGGAAAAGGCTAGGCAGACAGTAGGAAGGTTGTAGACACTGGGGGCTCTATTGTTGAGTTCATGGTTGAGGTAAAGGGGGACTACTTGCAGGGTTACCACCTTTCCCAATTTTCATAGGACAGTCCTGATTTGGGTAGGTGTGTCCTGCAAAAAAAAACATGAAAAATACTACATGTCCTGACATTATAGTAGAAAAAAATATTTTCTGACTTTCCTCTAAATGTTACAAAAAAATGTAATACCTTAATTGAAATAACTTCAAATGATAAGAAACACTAGAACAACTAAAAAACTAAAATATTTAGTCTTAATTCTGATTATTTAGAGAAAACAAGTCTGCTGCATTGGTTGAGATTACATATTGTCCTGTAAAAAATCATGTTTCAGTAAGAAATGTCCCACTTTGGGCTTCTTAAAAGGTGATAATCCTAACTGCTTGACCAGAATGGCAGCTTGGCTGAGGTGGTTTGCCTACTGGAGTTGGTTTAATTTTTAAAATACAGGGTCGAGTAATGCATCCAATGGGTGCAAAAGATGGTCAGCCCCCATTTTGGCATGAACAACATCGAAAGCACAAATTACAAGGCCATTATTCTAAGGCTAATACTTAGTACAGTATAAAGGGACAGAAGTAGATTGTCAATAGCTTGGCAGAAGACACCAGGAGAAAGGACTGCTGTGTGACTGAACTTCTCTGCTGGGACTAAAGTAGAAGAACTTTTGAATTTGGACCTTTAATTTAGGGTAAAAAGACTAACATACAAAACAAAAAAAAAAGTGTGTTTGGGTTAACTGAACTGAATGGGTAACTGAAAAGTCATCTAGGTGTAAATCTCAGGTGACTGAAAGGACTTAACTGCTGTGAGGTTTAAATTACTTGTAGAAAGATCTGGTAAGTAGGGGGAGGGGAGTGGCTTAGCTAGAAGGAAGCTACATTTAAAGACTGCCTTAGAAAGATTCTGCTAATAGCTTGGCAGAAGACACCAGGAGAAAGGACTGCTGTGTGACTGAACTTCTCTACTGGGACTATATTGCCTCCTTCCTCTCCTCCACCCCCCACCCAAAGCTAGTTCTATTTTTATAGGCACAGGATTTGACTGACAACGGAACTTCCTGTTTAGGGGCAGGAAGTGAGTGATCACAGAACCACCAAGGACCCACCATCCTAGAAGGGCAAGAGTAGCCTCCGGCCCCTCTAGCTGCTGGAGGTCTGCCTCAGAACAAGTAAGTGGTCTACTGAGAAATATAGGATATTCTTGTCTCAGAACAGGACAATCAGGAGCTTAAAGGGCACACAGGCAGAAAGTAAGGAGAGAGAAAAAAAACAGAGGAAAGAGTAAGGATTGCAAACAGTTAAGGGGCCAGAAATAAGACATGATTGGAGTGGTGCAGTGCAGTGGCTGTGGAGCAGCAGTCTTCCGGGAGATGTTCTGGAGGATGCGGTGTTGTCCCATCTGCAGGCACCTCTCTGGGCTAAGGGAGGAGGTTGCTCTTCTCCAGGCTGAGTTGGCCAGGATTTGTGGGACCTCCTCTTCCATCCAGGGACCACCAGTGCCACTGCTGTTGCCTCAGAGGTTGCCAAGAAAGAGGAGCGGTTGGACCACAGTGGGCTCAGGGAGGGTGAGGGTGGAACAGAGGCACATCCTCCAGTTGTACCTCTCCACAATTCCTATGCCATTCTGGCAAAGTGTGGTTCCTCTATGGAGGCACCTACAGTGAGACCAAGGAGGATGTTGGAACCTCCACAAAGGAGACCCACAGGAGGGTGGCAGGGGACCCTGCAGGGGAAGGAAACAACTCCTGGTGGGGACTCCATTGTTAGGAAGGTAGAACTGGGCAAGGAAGGGGAGAGGGAGGTAAGGTGCCTGCCTGGTGCCATGGCTTGGAGGGACAGGGAGCGAATCCTCAGGATTGCCGGAGCAGCTGCACAGGGGAGGGAGCTGGATGTCATTGTCCACCTAGGGACAAATGACCCGGCTAAGAAAGGGATTAGAGAAGTACAGGAAGAGTTTGTGGAATTGGGGCCTTAGTCAAGTAGCATGCACGGTAACCATCTCGGAGGTGCTATCCATCTATGGCATAGGAGAGGCTAGGGTGTTCCGTACCATGGGATTCAATCAGTAGTTGAAAAACTGGTGTGGAGCTCAGGGATTTGGCTTCATTGGGGACTGGGGGTCCACCTGGAGTGATGCAAGCCTATACTGGCATGATGGGCTGCATCTGTCCGGGAGGGGAACCAGGATCCTAGGTGATAGGTTTAAATGCTTCATTGGCATGCTTTTAAACTAGCCAAGCAGGGAGGCACTGGAAAGGAGCAGGAAAATCCTAGCCCCCCCCAAACAATCACGGTAGTAAGTGTGGCAAACACCAACATGGAGGTGTCGATAGGGAGAAGGGCAGGGGTAAATGGAGAAAGTGACAAAGGCAAGAAGGACAGGGATGGGGCAAAAGGGGGTAAGGCCATCAGGAAATGGAGGGTAATGAGTATCAATGCCCGTAGTCTGGGCAACAAGCTCCCTGAGCTGGTGGCCTTAATGGAAGAGGGATGCCTGGATATCGTAGAGTCACAGAAACATGGTACACAGAGAACCATGACTGGGATGTTAACATACCAGGGTACATAACCTGCAGGAGAGACAGGCAGGGAGAAGAGGGGAGGAGTAGCTCTCTATGTAAAGGAAGAGATAAAAGCAACTGAACAAAAAAGTAAACAGGGAGAGAGGAGGCACTGTGGGTCACCTTGGAGACTGGAAAGGGCACCACAATATGCACAGGGGTTGTGTACAGACCCCCATGTCAGGGGGAAGGAATGGATAAGGATATGATGGAAGGCATTCTTAGAATGGCAAAGAAAGAGGAGATACTGTTGATGAGATACCTGAATATGCCAGATGTTAACTGGAGCACATTTGCTGCAGCCACATCCAAGAGCAGGTCCATTCTTGATGCCCTACAGGTGGCAGGCATTAGACAGCTAGTTTCGGAACCCACTCATGAGGGAGCAATCTTAGACCTCATACTCTCAAACGGGGGCAGTGAGAGGATCTCAGATCTAGAAGTGGTTGCCATCTGGGGACAAGTGACCATCAAACAGTGTGGTTCATGTTAAACTCAGCTACAGAGTCAAGCCATACAAAAGTGAGGGTACTGGACTTTGGAGGGCTGACTTTGCAAGATGGGAGAGTGCCTCAGAAAAGCACTAGCAAACAGGCTAGAAGGAGGTGTGGAGCAACAATGGAAATTATCAAAACTGCCATCACAGAGGCAACAAGCCTTTGTGTGAAGCAAATAAGCAAATCAAAATGAAAGAAAAGCCACTATGGTTCTCAAGAGAGTGGCTGTGAAAGTCAGGAGAAAAAAGATAGCATTCGAAGTATAAGGAAACACAGAAGGAGCAGGACAGAGAGCTGTACCAGTTAAGGCAGAAAGAAGCAGGGAGGGAAGTCAGAATAGCAAAGGCCCAAACTGAGGAAAAAGATAGCCAACTCAGTTAAGAAGAGGATAAAACCTTTTATAGGTACATCAGCGAGCGTAGAAAGACAAAGGGAGGGACAGTGAGGCTGAATAGAATGAACGGTGGGTGGGTAGAAGGGACAGTGAAAAGCAGGAATACTGAACGAATATTTCTGCTCAGTATTCACAAAGAGAGGAGGAAGTGCCTAATCCAATTAACAGAAGCACTCTTGATAGGGGGTCGATCCAGTCCTTTCACAGAAGAAAGGGTTCTGCAAGAACTCCTAAAACTGAAGGTGGACAAAGTAATGGGGCCTGATGGAATTCACCCCAGAATTCTAAAAGAATTAAGGAAGGAACTAGTGAAACCACTGACTACTCTTTTAATAAATCATGGAGGATGGTGTGGTACCCGAGGAATGGAGGAAGGCGGATGTGATTCCCCTTCACAAAAGTGGACCAAGACAGAGGCAGGAAACTACAGACCTGTCAGTCTGACCTCTGGTAGGGAAAGTGATGGAGTCACTTGAAGGAAAGAATAGTTGAGTACCTAGAGGTCAGTGGAGCACAGGATCCAAGGCAGCATGGGTTCACAGCGGGAAGGTCATGTCAGACCGAATCTAATAGATTTCTTTGACTGGGTGACCAAAGTAGTAGACCAGGGAGGGACTGTGGACATGGCCTACCTAGACTTTAGCAAGGCATTTGACACAGTCCCACACAAAGACTATTAGTCAAATTAACCAGCCTGGGAGTGGGTCCCAGGGTGGTAGCCTGGGTAAAACATTGGCTGGACAACAGGACACAGAAGGTAATTGTAAATGGAGTCCACTCTGAAGAAAGGGCGGTTACTAGTAGGGTGTGAGGTTCTAGTATTGGGTCCAGTCCTTTTAATGTCTTCATCAGTGACATTGCAGAGGGACTGGAAGGAAAAGTATGCCTTTTTGCAGATGACACAAAGATCTGCAACAGGGTTGATACACAAGGAGGCGTGGAAAGGATGAAAAGGGACTTGGCAAGGTTGGAGGAATGGTCAGATGTATGGCAGCTAGGATTCAATGCAAAAAAGTGCAAAATAATGCACCTGGGAAACAAGAACCCAGGGGAAGAATACACAATGGGTGGGGAGGTAGTAACAACAACAAAACAGGAAAGGGACCTGGGGGTAATCATATCAGATGACCTTAAGGTTAGCAAGCAATGCGAGAAGGCAGTAGGCAGGGCCGGGGGTATACTGGGATGTATAGGGAGAGGCATCAGCAGCAGAAAACAGGAAGTTGTTATCCCTCAGTACAGACAGTTGGTGAGACCCCATCTGGAATACTGTGTCCAGTTCTAGAGACCCCATCTTCGCAAGGACATAGACAGGATAGAGGCAGTCCAGAGGAGGGCAACTAAAATGGTGCTGGGTCTGCAAGAGAAGTCAGATGAGGAGAGACTAAAGGAGCTTAATATGCATACCCTTGAGGAAAGAAGGAAAGGGGGGACATGATAGAAACTTTCAAGTACCTCAAGGGAATCAACAAAGTCCAAGAGGGTAGTATCTTTCAGAAAAGAGACTTGCAAGAACAAGTGGACACAATTTAAAGATAGAAGGAGGGCGGTTCAGGGGCAACGTGAGGAAGTATTATTTCACAGAGAGGGTAGTGGATGCATGGAACAGCCTTCCTGAGGAAGTTGTGGGGTCTAAAACTGTGGGAGAATTCAAGAATGCATGGGACAGACATAAGGCAATTCTTGTGGAGGGCAGGAAGTTATAGGCTGTTGGTTAACTAGAATCTGCGGCCTATCCTGTAGGTATGGAAATAGGCAGACTAGATGGGCCTAGTGGTCCTTATCTGCCGTCAAAGTCTATGTTTCTATGTTTCATAAGGACTGTTTCCTACTATTCAGCGTTTGTGTCAATTTATGTGGCCCCCTTGGTGTACATTTCTAGATTCTTGGTAAACATTAATTTATTAATGATATCAATCATTGGGTCAGTAGGGCATTCCATATGCCCACAACTCTGAAAAAGTGCCTCCTTACTTGAGCACAGCTACTTAATGAATAAAGCCGAAACTGTGAGTGATGCCCCACCGTTTGGGTGATTCCCCTTAGGTACAAGGTTTAATGACTGAATGAGACTGTTATCCTTTGCAGGATCAAATAAGAGAAGTAAATTACCTTTAATTCATCCTCTACAGACTGAAGAGCCCATATTTGGTCAACCACTCACCACTTTGGTGGCTCTTCTAGTCTACCTCCTTCAACCCAAGCCTCATCTTTTCTTAAATGAGAGGACCAGAATTGTAAGTAGTTGTCTAGATGTAGGTGCAAATATGTTCTGTAGAGTGGTATGGAAACCTCAGCTGATCTGCTCACAATATTATGCCTAATAAATCTTATGACCTTTGTGCCTTATTTGTGATTTGCTGACATGAATGGTTTTGTTTGAGGTCCTTAATTATAATGATATCTAAATCTTTGTTTTACAAAATTTTCTTAAGGTTAGTCCATAACAATACTTCTCAGAGCCCTTTTTGTTTTTCTGTAAATGCATTACATAGCATTTCTCTAGGCTGAAGCAGATCCCTTGTTCCTTTGCCCAATTGGTTAATCTATCCAAGTCACTTAGGATGCTACCATGCTGGTCTACCATTTAGACCATCCCATCCAGTTCTGTGTCATCTGCATATTTCAAAATCCAGTTGCTAATACCATCATTAATGTCAGAAAAGTATACAGATAATAAAATAGGTACCACCATTGAGCCCAGTGAACCCCACTAGTCACTCTGTCCAGTCTGGATAGGAACCCATTAATTCTTATTTTCTATGTCCTGTTTTCTACTGAGATACTAACCCTTATAACTAGGGTATCAGCCAGTCTTAGAAGGTAACACCTTTAGTTATGCCCCGGTGGTGTACCAGGACAACAGCCCTACTAACGTCCAGGAAAATGACATCAACTGGAGTCCCCAACTCCAGGGAATGGTTCATGAGTTTGTAGATGCTAAGAGGTTTATTACAAGGGACCTTCCCATGGAAAACCATGTTGATGTGTGTCTTGATATCCTGTGTAGCTAATGTAACAACCTTCTCCTGACAATAGTGGAAGGAGTTTGGTGACTAGTGGGTGACATGTTAAGACTGAAATGTGTGATTCAGTCTGGCTAGGGGTTAATGCCAGTGATTGTAGTTGAGACATAGTTTAGATCTGGAAGTCAGTGAGATCAGGAAGAAAAGGCAGACCTCCTGGGGAGCAGTTCCATATGGCTGGGGCCCACTGGCCCACAGCAGGAATATATTATGGCCAATATGTCGTGGGGTCACAGGGATGATGTGGGGAACATGGCTGATTCCCCCTCACTGGCAATATCCTCATGGTTACCTGATATAAGGGGAAATTGTTTAACCAGGAAAGGCACACTAAGCCAAAGCTTGTTTCCAGGTGTGACCTGGGAGCACAAGGAAGTTAAGTGATTTACTCAGGGTCACACAGTATGCAAGTGGTGGCTGTGGGATTCAAACTCAGGTCTCCATGTTTGCAGCTCAGTGCCCTTAACCACTGTGCTATACTGCCTCCTTAACAATGTTTCAACAAAAGTTTGGAGGTAGGCTCTGGTAGGAGGTGGGGATACAGTTAATACACTACCCAAACATATTGCACATGAAGAGTGTGTGGAGGAAAAAGGGGAAGACTGGCTGTATTAAGGTATAACATGACCTGTCCCAAGAACAGAGGTGTCCAACTGAAGAGGACCACCATGTCATTAAGCTGCGATCAGGTTTAGGGTATTGGAACATAAGCAGGCAAGCTAGCCCTACCAGTCATATGTCAGAAGAAAGAAATGGATTCTGGAAAGTCTGCATTGCTATAACACACCCTGAATGTGACTAAAGTTAAACTTCAGTGGTTAAAGAATTCATCTGATGCCAGAACTTTATGGTCACACTGATGCTTTGCTCCTACAAAGAGTGCCTAAGAAAGCTTGTGGGGGTGCTAGTGAAGCACCATGATCCCCCAGTTCTTTGCACCTTCATGTCAAATAATTATGTAGTTACAGGCTTTAAGTCTTAAACCCTACAGGTATAACACTGTAGAGATTTAGTAGGTTTTATAAACTAAGATACAGGCCAAAAAAACAGAGACAGCCAAAATGACTCAGGTGGAGTGTTGATTGCCTGCTAAGAGGTACTGTAGAGCATGCAATGTATGGGAGTTTCAGGAAGTGACAGGGTAATCATACATTCTCATACCTAGACTTGCTTGTCCCAGTAAGATGACCTGAAGATAACTATTTTCAAGGCTGGTGGAGTTAATCACCAGTGCTTTTGTGAGGTAAGGAGCAACTGCAGTGAAGCCACCCACACTTCAATTTGACCTTATGTGACCAGAAAAGGCACACTGAGCTGTGATAGCATGTTTCAGGGTGCATCCTGGGGGTAGATAACATGGGCCTGATTTATTGATAAGCGAATGCTGGCTAAAATGACAACAAGAAAATCCCTACTTTTCATTCATACTGTAAGTGCCATGGGATCCTATACTTCCACCTGGATGGTAACCAGACATGGGCAGAAGGTACCTCATTTTCATTTTAACATCCCATCTGATGCATGGCACCTCAACACTGCCCCCCAATCATAGAACAGATTAATGTCACTTACGGTTTTTCTTTATGTATCTGGTGTGGGGCTAGACCCCAATATCTTCCAGTCTTCTGACTCCAGAGGTGAGCATGCTACCTACTAAGCCACTGATACTGATGACTGTGACTCAAGTTTAGGAGAACCCGGATAAGCTGGTCCATTGGTCTAACTCCCAGGGTGTGAAAGTCAATGCAGCTCAATGCAAGGCAGTATACTTGGTGAGAATATATATGTATAGTTAGGACCTACATGCTGTGTGGGATTCCTTTTGCAGCAGTCAGGGAGGAAAGGGACCTGTGAGTCATACTAGACAAGGGGCTGAAACAGGGAAAGTAGTATTCAGCCACTGTTAAGATGGCCAGCAGAATTCTGATATGCATAAACATGAGGTGACCAGCAAACAGGGGAAGTAATCCTCACACTTTACAAGTTCTAGTCAGGCTCCACATGGTGTACTACATGCATGTTTGATCTCCTCTGGACAAAAAAGAGATTATGGCAGTCAAGTGGGTGCAGTATAGGGCCAAGAAACTGATCAGTCATATGTGAGAAAAAATCTAGGAGGAGAAACATGAGGCTCTTATATACTAAGAGTCATACTAAGGCAGCATTGGGAACAAAAAGGTGCAAAGCCCATGGACAGTTCTCATATCAGAGCCCTTACCGGCAATGATATTCACTTCCTAAAATCAATTTATTAAGCTTAGTTTTCCTAACTGATTTATTTTTACTGATAATTGTCTCATGCAGAAGTCCACTCCAAGCATTTACCATTCTATGTGTATAAAAAAACTTTCCGTTGTTCTGTATCTGGAACTCTGTAACTGTAAGGGATGACCTCTGATTTCTGTTATATTTTGTTTAAGAACAAAGCCCATTTCATTAAATAGGAAAGGATCATTTATTACCTCCCACATGAAAACAGATCCCCTCTGTATCTCCTTCTTTCAAGTGACATGAGATTCAAGGTTAGTAGTCTATGTAGCTTATTTCATTCATACCCCGTATGTACTTTGCAAATCTCCTTTGAATTCTCTCTAATTGTTTTATGTCATGCTTCTTGTATGGAGACCACAACTGCAACTGTGTGGCCTCACTTAAGATCTACAGAGTGGGACTACGACCTCTGTGTCTTTTGACTTGATGTTATTTTTTTATAGTCCATGAAATCTTATTAGCTTTGCATATTATGGCATTTGTTTGCAGAGTGAGGCCTAATTTGTCTGCTACAAATACATCCAGATCTTTTTCTAATACAGTCTCCTTTAGCTTGTTTCTACCCAAGCAGTAGGAATGTCATTTATTATTGAAAGTTAGGTGCATTACTCTACACTTATCAATTTTAAAACTCATGCACCAAGTACTGGTCCATTCTGATATTTTATCAAGCTGTGCCTGTAGTGTGTTAATATCATCAGGTGTTTTACATGCTCCACCTATTTTTAAATCATCAGCATCTTTCATGCACCCTCTAATCAATCTGTCTGCTACATCTGCAGTAAGAACATGAAAAATGTAAGGCCCAAGCACTGAGCCCTGTAGCAGCCCATTAGACACCCTCCCCTCCTGTGATAAGCATCCATTCAGCACTACCCTCTGTGTTCTCTCATCTAACCAGTTTGCAACCCAGTTGACTAATTTAATATGTACCCCTCTCAGCATTAATTTATGATTAAGGCAGCATGTGGGACCATGTCGAACACCATACTGAAATCTATATTAGCAACATCACAAGGATTTTTCTGATCAAGATGCTTACTTATCTTTACATAAAAGCATAGGAGAATAGTCAGGCAGGATCTTCCTTTAATAAAGCTGTCTTGATCATAGTAAATATTTTCTGGTTGTAATTCTAATATTTCTTTTGTGAGTTCCTCTAATATTTTCCTAGTGATACACATCAAGCTGATTGGTCTTTTCAAACAGCGGAGATGTGAAGGCTGCCCTCCAATCCTTAGGTACATAGCCTGAATAACACTGCTTTCATATAGAAGTTTGAGGGGTTCTAAGAGGCGATGAGACATTAACGTAATAATTTTGCCTGTGATTAAATCTGAACCCAGTGAACAGTCATCTCCCACATTATTAATCCTTTTATTTCCTCCTCTGTGATTGTTATGTATTCAGAAAAAACAACTTCAGAAGATATCATAGTTTTCTGTTTACATCCTTATATACTACAAAAGTATTTGTTAAATAATTCTGCCATTTGATCTGCTTCTTGAATTACCAGGTCATCACATACAAGCGGTCCTACTTTACATGTAAACTTTTTTAGTTTGTTGACGTACCCATAAAAAGACTTACTGTTATCTTTTGTAACATTTTTTCCTAGTAATCACTCTGTAATGATTTTTGCCTTTTGGATTTATGCCTTAGATTGCCTCAGGATTTGCTTGTATTTATCCCAATAGAAGGCAGACTGAGTCCTGCAATATGTTTTAAATATTTCTGTTTTTTGCCAATTAGTTTCTTAATCTTAGTGTTGAGCTATCTTGTTTTTTTTCTTATGATTACCATCAGCTTTTCTGTACCTGGTTATACAACTGTTGCATGTATTAAAAATAACACCCTTGATTTAATACCACGTCATCGATGCTGCAATCATGAAGCAATGTTTCCCAGTTAAGTGTGGATAATATGTTTTCCATTTTTGTTACATATGTTTTAGTTATTTTTTTTGTAGTTGTTAAAAAAATAATTATTTTGTGCTTATTGTATGAGTAAGTCATATTGAACCATGCTGAGTTAAGGACATTATTAACTAAGGCTGGACCTATGGTGCAGTTTGATATGTGTAGACTGGTTGTTCTAAGTACAATATCTAAGATATTAACACCCCTTGTGGGATCGGATACATATTGGTGCAGCATGAGTTTGTGTGGTAATAAAAAGTTCTACTTTGGTATGATTTGGCACTTTGTTTTAACCAAACCGTATCTCCAAAATTCATTTTACCGATAAATATTGCATTACCTGATTCATGGGCATTTTCTAGTTTGGCAGTTAAGCAAGTTGTAACCTCTGTAGGTGAGTCTTGGGGACAATAGTCAATCCTAAGACTAAGAGTGTCCAGACAGTTAGGGAAAGGTCTTATCCAGATGGATTCAGTAACACTCTATATCTATATCTATATCTATATCTATATCTATATCTATATCTATATATATATATATATATATATATTTATTTTTTTATTTTGCTGTTAGTTATGTCAATGGAACTGCAAGCATCATGAAAACAATAAGACACAATGGGGTGTGGGTTGTTGCCTGATAAGAGCACACCCCAGGTGCATCGTGAGTCATGAGAAGATTGCACCCAGTGTCTTCAGCACCTGGGAAGTGCTCTTATCAGGCAACAACCCACACCCTGGAGTGTCTTAGTACTCTTATAAAATGGGTTTTAGTACCAAAAAAATTAGAAAAAGAAATATAGGTTTTTTAAATGGTAAAATTGGTTTGGAAACCACTGTAATAAAATTTGAAATGAAGTAGTCCCTGCACTTAGTGAAGTCCAATAGAAAATAGAATATGGCAGTGGCTGCCATTAGAGTGCTTCTCCCTAACGTTTCTTTATAACTGTGTAGCCCCACAAACACATATTTTGTAGTGTTTTCTTGCAGTTGTTAGGAAGCTGAGATGCACAGCATTTGTTGAACTCCAGTTTGAAATGGATGCCGTTGACAGCATCTTTGGCTATAACTGTAGTCGAAAGAGTGAGCAAGCAAGGGACTTTTGGGTTGCAGTCCCCCCCCCAAGTATATATATATTGTTTTTAAATTGCTCTTTATCCGACTAATCCAGCCTGCCACCCCTGACCCATCAGGGGAGACATGGCAGACATTCCTCTGCCTGACACCCTGCCCAGAATGGACCCCAAGACCCATGGAGCCACAGTTTTACCCCCTGGGTTGGGACGAGGTGGGGGCCTAACACCCCGATACTTACATTGTGTCAGCTCATGTCCATTAGATGGGTGCAGGCACATTGTTGGCATGTCTCCTGGTTCCCCATCTCCTCAGTGATGGCAGGCTCTTTTCTCTTTATCTCCCTCCCCTACAGCATGTAACCCCTGACATCATGGTGCAAGGCACTGATGTCCACTCTACACTGTGGCCACCCATCCCCTACAATTGGGGCTTGCAGTACTCCAAGCCACCGCTCAGAGTCAGGCAAATGTGTGGGCATTGACCTCTTCCCTCTCCAGAGAAGGCGAGCTGTCATGGGATGTTCAAGCCTGTCTCCCCCCAGCCAACCCACCAGAAACCCGAGTCTGATCCCAAGCCTGGGTCGCTGGCGTGGTGTGAGGTGTGGCATCCAGCGCCTCAACCCTCAGCACCACTGGGCCGGCTTCCCCAAAGTATATTTTACTACTTTTTGTGTTTTTATTGTATTTTTCTTTTTTAGTGCAGAGTTGATTAGTGGTGGATAATCGTGGTGGAAGCAAGTGCATCTCTCTGCAGCTGTTGTAGTAAGCCCTTTGTACTGCACAGTTTCACTGCAATATGAGCGAGCAGGTGCCAAGCTGATGCTTTTCAATGTGACATTTTTATCTGTTCGCTCTAAATTAGGATTTTTAAATTGTGGCAGCCTGGTGCAGTGGAGAAAAGTTAAGGGAGGAGGAGAACAAGGACTGGAGACTGCAGGGAATTATGTTCTCAGAAATGGCAGTGAACCAAAGGAAGGTGGGCCAAATGGCAACTTTCAGATCACTGTGAGAGGTATGTGTGGTTCTTGGTGGAGGCTGATTGCTGGCAGGGATTAATATGGCAGCTGTGCCGTGTCCAACTTGGCATTTAAAGTGCCAGTCACAGGGTTGTTTTGCTACAAGGAAACATCCAGTCAGGACCCAGGATTGTATTTACCCATTTTATAATAACAAATCATGCAATCCCACCCCCTTTTTTATTTTTCCCATTCAATGGAAAGTATCACAACTGGGAATATGCTTTTCCCATGCTTTATCATTCCACCATGTTTCAGTCACTCCAATAATATCAGCATGATCTCTAGCTACTAAGGCTAATAACTCGTCAAATGTATTATTTGAACTTCTTGCATTCAACAAACAGAATTTAACTGAGCTGCTATGTGTGTTTCTTTTTGTGATGTTATAACATCTTGTGTACCCTTTTTGATTCTCAGCAGGAGTTAAACTGATGGTTCCCCTCAGTGAAGGCAGTATAGTGCAGTGGTTTAAGGCTCTGAGCTACAAACCTGGAAACATGGGTTTGAATCTCACAGCCCCCACTTGCATACTGTGTGACCCTTAATAAGTTACTTAACTTCCTTGTGTTCCCAGGTTGCAGCTGTAAACAAGCTTTAACTAGTGTTTCTTTCCTGGTTAAAAAAAAACTCAGTTTGTCAGTTACCAATGTAAAACTCTTTCCAAGTAGGTGTGCCCCTTTTCTGTTAAGATGGAGCCTGTCTTTGCGTAGATATTATTTTTTGTCCAAAGAACATTCCAGTTATCAATAAACTCAGTTCCTTCCTTTGTACACCAGTTCAAAAGCCTAGTATTGAGTCTTACAATGTTTTTTTCTATATGTGGTTTTGGAATTGGAAGGAAACTAGATATAGCTGTCTTGCACACTTTTTCTTTTGTTTCTTTTCCAAGGTTTAGCAAATCATAACATATATCTTTTTCGTAGGATTTTTCCACGTCATTGGTCTCAACATGTAGTATGACTACAGATTTGTCTTCTAACTTTAATTTGTTAATTCTTTTTGTACATCCATGATCCTGGCACCTGAAAGGCAAGATACAGTTGTGATAAGCTTGTCATTAGCAGTTCTATGTGATAACGATGACCACCAAAAGGTGATCACTGTTAGGGTGACCGTACATCACTGAAAATAAATTTTGGTCATGTACCCCCCCCTCCCCGCGCACAGAAAAAGGGCACTGTGGACTTAGGTTTTACTGTCTTATGCAGGGAGCTGTGCCCCCTGCACCCACCTACTGAAGGATTCTCAACTTCAAGAAGGTGCATGTCGGGGGGGGGTGCAAAACTGAAAAAGAAATTAAAGCAGTTGCAATAAAAACGCATCATGTGCCCAGGCCCAAACCCAGCACCCTAAGAACCCCAGTCCTGAACCCAACCACCATGCCACAGGACCAGCTCTGCAGCTCACCATGGCACCACCTCTAGCAATCCCT
This sequence comes from Neoceratodus forsteri, assembly GCA_016271365.2. NCBI lineage: Eukaryota > Metazoa > Chordata > Ceratodontiformes > Ceratodontidae > Neoceratodus > Neoceratodus forsteri. The sequence goes on along the minus strand of CM057458.1, from coordinate 623,671,015 downwards.
TCTGCCCCTCACTGAGTGTGCTCGCTCCCCTCTTGTGCGTGTATACATGTAGTGGCATCCTGTAACTATATGCACCAACCCCCCCATGTAGTCACCCTCCCTGATGGGTAGCCCTGATGACATGCACCGTGATTGAGTCACCATTTTTGTAGGCACCCAGTCGTGGTTGTCTATGTCACAGGATACTATCATTAGCATATACATATGCGTCAGGATAACATATAACTGAATCACCCATGATTAATTTTTGTAATAGATTATTATTTGAAATTTCTTCGCTGTTGATGTCTAAACTGCATGTTTTCTTATTCCATGATGTTTCACTTAAAACAGGAAATATGTTAGGCTGTGGCAATTCATTTTGGGCTGATTGCCCTTCTACCTTTTTTGCCAACTGTCTTTGATACAAGGCTCCAGTTAATGCTGCAGTCTGCACTGGCTGTATCCCTTCTCGTTTTTATCAATGGCTTCTCTAGGGGGGCGTGGTATGGCCACCAAGAAAATGGCAGCCTAAATCCTGAGCCCTCCCAAGTCTGGTGACAATCCAGGAACAACTGGCCTAATCCTGGGATGTAGTTCAACATAAACTGCTTAAGATCATTCGGGTAACCATCCCCAACCATCCGGTGTGACTTTTTTGTGGTTCTGTGGTGCATTAGTGCTTCTACAGATGCCGGTACTCATGAGTCACTCAATCAGGTAGGCCACTGAGGTTGTGGCTTTATTTTCCTGGATACCTACTCAACTCTGATTCCTACTGTGCCCTACCTGGCTCTCCCCACGCTTCAGATACTACAGCCTTTCTTAGACAGAGATGGCATCGGGAGGACCCCCAATTGATTTTCCATCCTTGTTGCCTGCAGCTCCACAAACTGCATCAGTGGGGGACTCATTAAGCTACATCACCCATTGGCTTGAGGCTCTGTTGCCGTGGGTGGACAACATAAATTCTGTGCTCATGGGCACCACTGCCGATGTGTGCCAGGTGCAAGATTGCCTTAATGTGGCAGAGCAGTGGGAGGAAACCCTAAAGTAGCAACAAACTAAACTCAAACAAAAAGTGCTGATGCAAGGTGAGAAATTAGAGGTTCTAATAGCCAGGGTGGAGGACCAAGAAAACAGAGGGCGCAGCAATAACCTCTGAATTATTGGTGTCCCAGAGGGTTCTGAAGGTGTATCTATGGAGAGGTTCCTTAATGAAATGCTCCCTATGATGTTAGGGGAGCATTGGAGGGGTCCAGTGGAGGTTGCAAGAGCCCACTGCATCACTTGGAGGAGATACAGAATGGCGCAGTCCCTGAAGCCTATAGTGGCATAAACACAGAATTTGACAGCAGATAAGGACCGCTTGGCCCACCCAGTCTGCCCATTTTCCTACCTAATGGATAAGCTGCAGATCCAAGTTAACCAACAGCCTACTTCCTCCTACCCCCAACCCCTAGAATTGCGTTATGTCTGTCCCATGCATTCTTGAATTCCCCCACTGCTTTTGACTCCACAAAATCCACAGGAAGGCTGTTCCATGCATCCACAATCCTCTCCGTGAAAAAATACTTCTTCACATTACCTCTAAGCTGTCCCCCTTCTATCTTCAAATTGTGCTAATTGTTCTTGCCCATCTCTCTTTCTGAAATATGCTACCCTCTTGGAATTTGTTGATTCCCTTGAGGTACTTGAAAGATTCTATTATGTCCCCCCGTCCCTCCTTTCTTCAAGGGTATACATATTAAGCTTCTTAAGTGTCTCTTCATATGTCTTCTGGTGCAGACCCGACACCATTTTAGTTGCCCTCATCTGGACTGCCTCCATCCTGTCTATGTCCTTGCAGAGACTGGGTCTCAAGAACTGCATGCTGTACTCCAGATGGGGTCTCACCAGCTGTCTATACAGAGGGATAACAACTTCCTGTTTTCTACTGCTGATGCCAATTCCTATACATCCCAGTATCCCCCTAGCCTTCCTTACTGACCTCTCAAATTGCTTGCCTACCTTTAGGTCATCTGATATGACTACCCCCAGGTCCCTTTCCATTTTTGTTGTTAGTATCTCATCCCCCATAGTGTACTCTTCCCCTGGGTTTTTGTTTCCCAGGTGCATTATTTTGCACTTCATAGCATTAAATCTAAGCTGCCATACATTTGACCATTCCTCCAACCTTGCCAAGTCCCTTCTTATCGTTTCCACCCCACCTTGTGTATCAACCCTGTTGCAGATCTTTGTGTTGTCTGCATAGAGACATACTTTTCCTTCCAGTCCCTCTGCAATGTCACTTATAAAGACATTGAAGAGGACTGGTCCTAGAGCTGAACCCCGTGGTACCCCACTAATAAACCCCCTTTCTTCAGAGTGCACTTCATTTACTGTTACCCTCTGTGTCCTGTTCTCCAGCCAATTTTTTACCCAGGCTACCATCTTGCGACCCACTCCCAGGCTGACTAACTTGTATATTAATCTTTTGTGTGGGACTGTGACAAATGCCTTGCTAAAGTCTAGGTAGGCCATGTCCACAGCCCCTCCCTGATCTACTACTTTGGTCACCCAGTCAAAGAAATCTATTAGATTCATCTGACATGACCTTCCTGCTGTGAAGCCATGCTGCCTTGTGTCATATGCCCCTCTGGCCTCTAGGTACTCGACAATTCTTTCCTTCAGAAGTGATTTCATCATTTTCCCTATCACTGAGTTCAAACTAATAGGTCTGTTGTTTCCTGCCTCTGCCCAGCTTCCACTCTTGTGAAGGGGAATTACATCTGCCCTCCTCCAGTCCTCAGGTACCACCCCATCCTCCCATGATTTGTTAAAGATGGTAGTCAGTGGTGTCACTAGTTCTGCCCTTAGTTCTTTTAGAATTCTGGGATGAATACCATCAGGCACCATTGCTTTGTCCACCTTCAGCTTTAAGAGTTCTTGCAGAACTCTTTCTTCTATTAATGGGCTGGTATCAACCCCCCCTCCCCCATCCAGAGTGTTTCTGTTGTTTGGTTTAGGTACCTCCCCTTCTTCACTTGTGAATACTGAGCAAAAATATTTGTTTAGTATCTCTGCCTTTTTACAGTCATCCACTATCCCTCCCTTGGTCTTCCTTCACTCCCTGATGTACCTATAAAATGTTTTATTCTCCTTCTTAACTGAGTTGGCTATCTTTTCCTCAGTTTGGGCCTTTGCTGTTCTGACTGCCTTCCCTGCTTCCTTCTGCTTTAACTGATACAGTTCTCTGTCCTGCTTCTTCTGTGATTCCTTGTTCTTCCTGAAAGCTATCTTTTCCTCCCAAACCTTCCCTGCCACCTCCTTTGAGAACCATAGTGGTTTTTTACATTGCTTTGTTTTGTTTATTTGCTTTATATAAACGCTTGTTGCCTTAGTGATGGCAGTTTTGATTATTCCCCATTGTTCTTTCACCCCTCTTTCCTGCCCATTTGCTAGTGCATTCCTTAGCATTCACCCATTTTGGCAAAGTCAGCCCTCCTAAAGTCCAGGACCTTTGCCTTTGTATGGCTTGACTCTACTGCTATGTTTATCGTGAACCATACTGTTCAATGGTCGCTAGTTCCCAGATGGCTACCTACTTCTACATCTGCGATCCTCTCTCCTTCTCCATTTGAGAGTACCAGGTCTAAGACTGCTCCATCCCGAGTGGGTTCCAATACTAGTTGTCTAAGGCATGCCCCCTGCAGGGCATCTAGAATGACCCCACTCTTTGATGTGGCTGCAGCAAATGCACTCCAGTTAATATCTGGCATATTCAGATCCCCCATTAACAATATCTCCCCTTTTTCTGCCATTCTAAGGATACCTTCTATCATTTCCTTGTCCATTTTCTCCCCCTGAGATGAGGGTCTGTATACAATCCTGGTGCAAATTGTGGTGCCATTGCCTGTCTCCAAGTTGACCCACAGTGCTTCCTCTCCTCCCTGTTTACCCTTTTGTTCTTTTGCTTTGATTCCTTCCCTTATGTAGAGAGATACACCACCTCCTCTTTTACCCTCACTGTCCCTCCTGTAGATAGTGTACTCTGGTATGTTTACATCCTAGACATGGTTCTGTGTGTACCATGTTTCTGCGACTGCCACGATATCCAGATGTTCCTCTTCCATCAAGGCCACTAGTTCAAGAAGCTTGTTACCCAGACTATGGGCATTGGTACTCATTACTTTCCATTTGTTGATGGCTTTTCCTCTTGTAGCCACATCCAACCCTTACTGACTTTGCTTTCTCCATTTACCCCAGTCCTGCTCCCTTACTGGCCTTTCTGCCTTAGTCTTTACCTCATTTAGTACCCTGTTTTGGAGGTGAAGGCTCAGAATTCCCTGCTGCTTATCAGTGCCTCCCCCCTTGGCTAGTTTAGAAGCTTGCCAATGAAACATTTAAACCTAGCGCATACTGTGGGTAGCCCATGACCTGGGGGAAATTAGATGGCAAGGGGCAACAATTTCTTTCTATAGAGACTTTGCACAAGAAAGAGACAGAAAATGCCATGCTTACGGTCCCCTGAAAAAAAGTCTTGATGCTCACAACTTTCATTGTAGATTCAGAGGACTCACCAAACTCCTAGTATCCAGGGAGGGGAGAGAGATACTCTCAGATAGTCCTACTGAAGTGGACCATTGGATTTTCAAGCTCTGGCCTAACCTGCCCCTTCAGTCTACATCTCCCAGAAGGCTATGGGACCCATCTGTTTCATGTAGAACCACTAGGAACTCTGACTCTGGCAGATAGCCTCCGGAGGACTGCTTTGCAACTGGACCAGGTTCCTCTCTTAACGTTTCCCCCAGGACAAGGAATCCATCTCGCACAGTGCCCCAGTCATATCTAGCCCTGTTACTCCCTCTGAACTAATATTCCTTCCTCCTAGATCTACAGGGGCTACCTCCCACCAGTGACATCGATTGAGAAGCGGCTAACAGCTTTCATCAGAACAACAAGGGCAGCATCTCCTGTAAAGATGTCTAGAGATGATTTCCCCCTCAATCTCAACAGACTGCCACTCTCCACGTCCTGATCTTTCACCTATAGATAACAAACTCTCTATGGACTGGGCTGACATACCAGACTCCTCTCTGGTCGAGGCAGTGGATATTTCTGGAAAGCTTAAACCTGGGGAAAAAAAACGCATGCCGCTGCTGTCCTAACAACACCTTCAGACCCTATAGTGGCTTCCTTGGATTCTCAGCACAATCCCAAGATGCTCCCAAGGTGCAGCGCATATCTTACTGGTCAAACTTTGAAATATGTTTTGGCACTGACTTTTATTACTAAGTTAATTTGTATGCACTATGTTTATTATGGGATGTAAGGCTGCACATCTCTTAAAGGGCCATATATGACAGCACCTCTACAAGCCAAGCAAGCTGATCTCCCACCCTATGGGCTTCCACTTGCCACTGTGCCAAAGGTATTCTCTGGTATGTGATTAATGCCATGCCACCCCGCCATTGCTCCCCGAGAACAACTGGGATATATTATTTGGCTCTGACATCATCATATTGGCTGGCTCCCATTATCAAATTGCAGCCGCAGGTTATTACACTAAGCAATGTTATGTTTGCAGGCAAACCAGCCCTTATAGTGTACGATTGGGGTGGTTACCCAATTCCCCCCTTCTTCTCTCTCTTCCTGGCTTTCCCTCCACATTTCTCCTCCCCTCTGTTCTCCCTCCCCCTCCTCCCCCCAGGGTTATGTTAGGAGTCCGGGTATTGGTTACAGGATGAGGAGAAGTGAGTTTTCTCTTGGTTGTCTTCCTCATCTTCTGCCCTTGAGCATTGAAACTTGCATAGCTGAGGGTACTTTCTTCCTCTGTACCTTCTTTCACTAAAGCATCTTTCACTTTTAATGTATGAACACTCATTAGAATTGTTGCTTTGTCCTTGCCTAGTCAGGTACTCTGATTTAGGTGGGACTATAATAACTGTGTTGTGTTTAATACTGTTAGTATTATTGTTCACAAATTCTGTTTTCTATTTTTACAGATTTTGTGCATTCCATTACTCTTCCTACCTTGTGATTAGACTGCTCACTATCCTGGTACACCCCTTGAACATTCCCTTTAAAGCAGTGCAGTTATCAATCAATCAATCAATCAGTCAATCAAATATTTATTTATCCAGGCGATCACCATTGAGCAAGCTCATTTACAAGGTCGACCTGCTGTTGGCAGGGAAAATTGTACAGTTACATATAAATATACATAATATAAAAGGAACAACATGTTTACAATACTGATAGGAGCATAGTATTTTCATTCCAAGTCACATGTACAAGAAAGATATACATAACACAACCCGAAAATTATATATATGTATATATATATATATATATATATATATATACAGTTCCCACTGGAGCAGGATGTGTATGGATGCCATATACAAATCACAGAAGAAAAAAGAAAGATTATTTATATTCCTGTCCAGCAGAAACATGTTACAGGCCTGGCTGGAAATTCCTAGGCTATGGAGGTGTGCATAACAGCGTGTAGGGCTTAGGCTAATGTGGCAGAAGGGGGGTGGTGAAAAAGAGGGATGCAGAGGGTGCTGAGAGCAAGTGTGGCAGAGAAGGGGGGAGTAGTATACCTCCCTGGTACTCAGCAGCACCCTACTGCTGTCAAGAATGAGGTTTGCAACCCCTGAGATTTACTCCCTAGTTTTCCCTAATCGCTTTACCTCTATGTGGGTAAGTACTCTGTTATTTCCTACCTGTGTGCTACTATGGCTGCCTCCTAGGTTCAAGGTCTACGTCTGGTATCGTGGAATGTTACAGGTCTCAACCATCCCATAAAGCATTCTAAGGTCATTCAGTTCCTCCGTTCTCTTCACACAGATGTAGCCCTTTCAGAAGTAACGCACCTCCTTAGTAGATCCGTTCCCTGGCTTAAAAAATCCTGGGTAGGTGCTGTTCATGCTAGCTCCTCCACTTCCAAATCCAAAGGGGGTTGCTATCCTTATCCACTGGTCCAGTACATGGGTAGTTGAAGAGTCTCGGTCTGACTCCCAAGGTCAGTGGGTTTTGATTAGACTGGCCTCCCCCACTGGGAAACTGATTCTGGGCAGTGTGTATGCTCCCAACTCTGATCAAGCAGACTTTTTTCCCAGCTTAAGCCAAACCATTTCCATTTTACAGCAGTCTAACACTACCACTCCCCTACTACTGGGAGAGGACTTTAATTTAGTATCCAATATATTCTTAGATAAATCTAAACCCACCCCCCAGATGCATCATAGGGCCCATGCTGCCCTACAAAAGCTGCAAAAAGAGTGGGACCTGATAGAGGTCTGGAGGTGTAACAACCCTTCTGGGTGAGACTGTTCCTATTGTGGAGTCTTGAACAACTCCATAGGTAGTATCATTATCTCAGACCATGCACCTGTATTGACTACCTATACCCCCTTGGGGCATTGGTCCACTGGTACGAGATGGAGATGTAACCCCATATTAGTCAAAGATCCAAAATTTAAATGAGCTGTGCTAAAAGCCACTCAGGATTACTTTGCTCTTAACTCTGCTTGTGACATTCCTGCAAGCACAGCATGGGAGGCTTTCAAAGTTACTCTCAGGGGCCTTATTATCACTTTTGCAGCATATCGGGATAAAGCCTGAAAAAAATCTCTGGACATTGTTACAATCAGAATGTACTGGGCTAGAGATGCACTTTAAAGCCTCCCCGGCTGCTGCCAGAGACATATCTTTGACCCACAGAATAGTAGGGCTCAAATACCAAATTAATGCTCTGCTACACAACAAAGCAGAATGGCTTTTGCTTAGATCAAAGCATACTTATTGGGAGGGAGGATAAAGGTGGCACGCTTCTCGCCTAATAGTTGCGTAAGCAACAGGCCTCCACTAAAATTCATGTCCTCCTCATGACCTCAGGCTTGATTACCACTGATCCTGCAGGTACCAAGGAGACTATGAGGCTTTTTTACGAATCCCTGTACAAATCCCAAGCCTCCAAGTCACCAGCCCAGGTGTCCCAAGGTCTAAATCAGTTCTGCCAGCATTTCACCATACCTACTTTGTCACCTGAACAAGTTACCCTTCTTGATGCTCCAGTCACTGTCCCTGAGATACTACCTACTCTGTCTCAGATGGCCAAGAGGAAAGCCCCAGAACCTGACAGGATGACCATCGAATTATACCAAGCTCTGGAACAAGAGGTTGCCCAGACACTGTTGCTAGCACTGCAGGATGCTCAATCCTCAGGTTCCCTCCCCACCATGATGAAGGAAGCCCTCATTACTCTCCTTCCCAAGAATCCAACGACCCGCTCAATTGCACTAATTTTCACCCTATATCCTTATTACCTGTGGACACTAAGATCTTGGCCAAGATTTTAGCCACCAGAATGCATAATATCCTTACCTCCTTAATACACCCCTCTCAGGTGGGGTTCTTGCCAGGAAAGGTGGGCTCCGATAACAAAAGGTTACTACTCAATCTGAAATGGGTAGTGGCTAGGTCCAAGATTCCTATGGCTGCTTTAGCCATTGACTTAGCTAAAGCATTTGATTCTATCGAATGGAACTATTTACATGAAGTCCTCCTTCCATATGGCTTTGGGCCTCAGTTCTGTCTGTGGGTTTCGACTCTCTATAACTCTCCCGTGGCCAGAGTTTGAACAAACTCGGACATCTCCCCATCTTTTGCACTTCATAGAGGTACTCATCAAGGGTGCCTTCTGTCTCCTCTCCTTTTTTTTGTCTCCCTGGACCCATTGATTAGGGCATTGACCAGTGCAGATGGTCTCTTGGGTACCCCAACCCATGGTAACTCATATGTAGTGGTGGCATTCGACGACGACCTTCTACTTACCCTGTCTCACCCTCAGCAGTCCCTCCCAGTAGCTCTTTTAGTCTTTCAAGACTTTGCCTTACTCTCTGGGCTACAGGTTAATCAGCAGAAAACCACCCTAGCCCCTCTTAAGTCACTCTACACACAGGAGTGTCTTCGGGGAACAGAACTTACCTGGGCGGCCCAAGGATTCACCTATCTTGGGATTTATATCCCTACCAGTTGGCCAGACCTTGAATCCCCCAATTTTGCCCCCCTCTTAAAACAACTAAACACGGAAGTGGAGTGTTGGCGTAAGCTACATTTATCACTACCTGGCAAAGTGGCCACCTTACGCATGCTTGTCCTCCCCAGAGTCACATATTTGTTCAATAATCTCCTGATTCATCTTTCTCCCAAACTGTTCTCCTCCCTTGAGAAATTGGTAGCCTCCTTTTCATGAGAAGGAAGGGCGCATAGGCGGGGGAAACATAAGTTATGAGCACACTGGTCCAAGGGAGGTCTGGCCATCCCCTGGTTCCAGGGCTACAACTTGGCGAGCGTGGTTACCAAAGCCACAAAATGGTTTACACCTCAGGGCACATCTCCCCCACTGTGAGTCAGTCTTGAAACCAGCATGATGACCCTTACTAGATTTAGGTCTCTATTAGGACCAGGTGGTCCATCTGATAAGGGACTCTCCCCTATTATATATGACTCTCGTTATGCCTGGTGTCATAGCATGACCCTACTGCACACCTCAAAGAAGCTTGGCACCCCCCTTTGTGATATGCTGAACTATGGCAGAACAACTTTATCACCACTGGGGGGGAATCCATTAAATGGCCTGCCTGGGAAGCCAAAGGAATCCGTTATATGCAAGATCTAATGCTACCTGATTCAGACACTATGTTGTTTTTTAATCAGCTAAAGCAGTAATTCCATCTCCTTAATACTGACTTTTGGCAGTTCCTGAAAATACGCAGCATTATCAATGATCTCTCATCTCAGTATAGATCAGACAGCAAATTTTTTTCAGTTCAATTCAATTTTATTTATATTGCGCCTTTCAGATCCAAGGCGCTGTAGAGACATTAAAACATAGTAAAATCCAAACAGTAAAATCCAAACATTTAAAAGTCTACCACGACTAACTAGAGTATGCTAAATCAAATAGATATGTTTTCAAGGCAACCTTAAAACTATCGACGGTTGGACATTCTCTCAACCAACGAGGTAGAGAATTCCACATGGGTGGTGCTGAAAAAGCAAAGGCAAGAGATCCTGATGACTTTAATTGAACCCTGGGAATCTCCAGCAATCCCTTGTTTGCGGAACAGAGAGGATGGAGGGGGCAATAGGGAATCAGGAGGTCTTTCAGGTAACGGGGTCCCTGATCATGTAGAGCTTTAAAGGTTAGTAAACCAACCTTAAAGGTGATCCGCCACCAAACAGGCAGTCAGTGCAGTTCACGGAGCACAGGCATAATATGACTGGTTCTAGAAGTCCCAGTCAAAAGCCTGGCTGCCGCATTCTGCACCAGCTGAAGGCAGTGGATGTCAACCCCTGGTAGCCATAGGTAGAGGGAATTGCAGTAGTCCAGACGAGTAGTGACAAAGGCGTGGACCAATGCTGGAAGATCCCTCAGAGGAAATAGATGTTTCACCAGGGGCGATATTCCTCAGATGGTAACAAGAGGATTTGACAACAGCTGACACCTGAGATTTCAGGGTCAGACCATCATCAAAAATAACACCCAGATTTTGCACCTGTTCAGAGGTAGAGAGCGGAACACCACCAAGTAATAAACCTGATGGTTGTCCAGCTCCCACACCCACCCCGGACGACCTGGATCCACAACCAATACCTCAGTCTTATCCGGATTGAGTCTCAACCAGCTCGAACTCATCCAAAGTCTGATCTCCGCAAGGCAATTATTAAGTACAGAGAGTGCATCACCCTGACCGGGGAGAAAGGACAGATACAGCTGAGTATCATCTGCATAGCAGTGAAAACCCAGACTGTATCGCCTGATGATTTCTCCCAATGGCAGCATATACACTACAAACAACATGGGAGCTAAAATGGAGCCCTGTGGCACCCACAAGGCAGGGAGTGAGCGCCAGAGGAATAAATTCCGGTGACAACTCTCTGAGACCTGTCCATGAGGTAAGAACAAAACCATTTGAGGACTGTACCAGACAGCCCACGAAAGACCCGCAGGCGCTCCAATAGCACTCCATGGTCTACAGTGTCAAATGCAGCAGAGAGATCGAGAAGGACCAGAATTGTACTCGCCTTTCGATCTCTAGCCATAAGGAGGTCACTCAATACCCGGACAAGGGCAGTCTTTGTACTATGCCTTTTCCTGAAGCCAGACTGGAGAGTATCATAGACATTGTGAGTTATAAGATGATCATCCAATTGCAACGCAACTGCCTTTTCAATAACCTTACCAACAAATGGCAGGTTAGAGATAGGCTGGTAGTTAGCTAGACAATCTGGATCCAAGGAGGATTTTTTAAGGAGTGGTCTAACTACCGCCTCCTTAAGGTGGTCAGGAAAGACCCCCCTCTCCAAAGACTTCCAGACAATGTCTGCCAGGATTGGGTAGATAACTTCTACACAACCTACTAAAAGAGGTGTAGGGCCTGGATCCAAACTACAACTAGTTGGTCGCATTGTTTGGATGATCTTCACAATGTCCCCGAATCCCGGCCGGTGAAAATCTAACCAGACAGAGCGAGGACAAGCCACTTCCAGTCGACCACTGCAATCCCCCATAGGAGGGATCGGACCGATGCCGGACCTGATGCCGGCAACCTTATCCGCAAAAAACCGAGCAAACCCCTCGCATCTTAGCTGAGAAAAAGCTTCTCTAGGCTGAAGACAGACTGGATTGCACAATCTGTCCATGGTCCAGAAAAGCTGAGCCAGTCGATTTTGTGCAGCAGAAATCTCTCTGGACAGGAATTCTGCCTTCTTACGAGTGAATGGCTTGCCTCCTTGCACAAATCCCCCTCCTCTAGAGGCCACAGAGGCAACTTTTATGCCACTTGTTGAGACGCTCAAGCTGACCCCACTGAGCATTGTAGGTCTAAATGAGAAATTGACATGGGCATGGCCATTTCTGAAATCTCTTGGTCTCATTGTCTTAAGGACTCACATAAAGGGTACAGAGACTCCATGAGCCAATTTTTACAATTTAAAATTCTTCTGCAATGGTACAGAACTCCAGCTGTCCTACATTCAGCGGGAGTCTTGCCCCACTCCAAATGTTGGAGGTGTCAGCAATTAGATGCCCATTTACTCCATATATTGTAGACCTGCCCTCAAATAGCAGCCTTTTAGACCACAATTGCTAATGAGTGCTCCGGGGTCCTTGGCATAAGGGAGCTACTTCTAGACCCCAAACTGCTTTTGGGTGACTCATCTGGGTTAACTCCTTTGCCTAGGGTGCAAAGAGAATGGATCATGTTAGCACTGCTAAAAGTCAAGAGGCTACTATTAATGCACTAGTGACAGATAAACAATCCAACTATAGGTATGGGGTATGCTGCTATGGTCCGGCTCGCCCTTCTGGAGTGGCTGTCCTATTCACACCGAGGTCAGCTAGAAAATTTCTTCAAGAAATGGGGAGCCTACCTCCATTCACCACTTTGCAAAATCCCCTTTCCCCCAGGAAATCCTCCCCCACTAAGGCAGTTGTAGGTTGCATAATGACTCTACCTGTGTTTGCTGCTCCATGGGAAGTTATAACTAGCTATGCTAATCAGTTCGACCTAGTCTTTTTTTTCTTCCCTGCTGTACTGGTCCACTTATTGTGGCTTGCATAATAGAGATATATGAAATGTAAGTCCTATTTGCCGATGTTTGAGGTGTACCACCTTAAAAATCTTTAATAAAACCTTCTATGATAAAAAAATCAATGGCTTCTCTGTATCCAATCCATGGGTACACCTGCTACAATTCTATGTTCTTTTTGCTCTTTCTGTGGCCGTTGTCACTTTGGCAGTATTCACATGGGGTACACTGTTTTTTATATGTCTTCCAATTCTGTCTTGGTATGCACAACATCCATTAGTTTCTTTTTGTTTGTTTGTTTGTTTGCATTTGCTGCACACAAAGCAATTTTTTTGCCCCAGAGTCATCACAGGTATTTGTGCCAGCTACTGCATACATTTGACATTCTACGTATTGCAAGACTGGACCTTCCTTGCAAAATATAGCTAAAACATTATCTGCAAAATGATCTTCAGAGTCCATTTTGTTAAGCTCTGCTATTAAAATCCCCCTTTATTTTTTTTTGTGCTTTATACATTACTGTTAACAAAAACATTACATCAAAGCAAAACAGTAGGTTTAAAAATAAACCAGAATACTAAAACAACTTATGACAGACTTTAAACAGGGATACTACATGGAAGTTAATATCCATCTGGCTTAGGCTTGGCAGAGGACACAAGAAGGAAGGAGTGCTGTGTGACTGGACTTCTCTACTGGGACTAAAGAAGTAGAACTCTTCAAAAAAACTATATTGCCTACCTTCCCACCCAAAGCTAGTTCTACTTTTATAGGCACAGGATTTAACTGACAACAGGAACTTCCTGTTTGGGAGCAATAAATGAGTGATCACAGAGCCACCAAAGACACACCATCCTAAAAGGTCAACAGTAGCTCTCCAGCCCCCTCTAGCTGCTGGAGGTCTGCCTCTAAGCAAGTAAGGGTCTATTGAGAAATATAGGATCTTCTTGTCTCAGAACAGGACAATCAGGAGCTGAAAGGGCTCAGATGCAGTAAGTAAGTAGAGAAAGTAGGGGAAAAAATGGAGGAAAGAGTAAGGATTCCAAACAATAGTGATGGGGCCAGAAATAAGAGATGATGGGAGTGGTGCAGTGCAGTGGCTGTGGAGCAGCAGCCTTCTGGGAGATGTTCTGGAGGATGCAGTGTTGTCCCATCTGCAGGCACCTCTCTGGGCTGAGGGGGGAGGTTGCTCATCTCCAGGCTGAGTTGGCCAGGATTTGTGGGACCTCCTCTTCCATCCAGAGACCACCAGGGCCACTGCCGTTGCCTCAGAGGTTGCCAAGAAAGAGGAGCAGTTGGACCACAGTGGGCTCAGGGAGGGTGATAGTGGTGGAACAGAGGCACATCCCTCCAGTTGTTTCTCTCCACAATCCCTATGCCATTCTGGCAAAGTGTGGTTCCTCTATGGAGGCACCCACAGTGGAGACCAAGGAGGATGCTGGGAACCTCCACAAAGGAGACCCACAGGAGGGTGGCATGTGACCCCACAGGGGAAGGAAACAACTCCTGGTGGGGGACTCCATTGTTAGGAAGGTAGAACAGGGAGAGGAAGGGGAGAGGGAGGTAAGGTGCCAGCCTGGTGCCATGGCTTGGAGGGACAGGGAGCGAATCCTCAGGATTGCCAGAGCAGCTGCACAGAGGAGGGTGCTGGATGTCATTGTCCACCTAGGGACAAATGACCTGGCTAAGAAAGGGATCAGAGCAGTGCAGGAAGAGTTTGTGGAATTGGGGAGGGGACTTAGACAAGTAGCATGCATGGTAACCTTCTCAGAGGTGCTGCCTGTCTATGGTGTACGAGAGGCTAGGGTGCTCCACACCATGGGATTCAATTAGTGGTTGAAAAACTGGTGCAGAGCTCAGGAATTTGGCTTCATTGGGGACTGAGGGTCCACCTGGAGTGATGCAAGCCTATACTGGCATGACTGAATGCATCTGTCCAGGAGGGGAACCAGAATCCTAGGTGATAGGTTTAAATGCTTCATTGGCAAGTTTTTAAACTAACCAAGGGGTGAGGCACTGGAAAGGAGCAAGGAAATCCTAGCCCCCCCAAAAAAGTCATGGTAGTAAGTGCAGTAAACACCAACACAGAGATGTCGATAGGGAAAGGGCAAGGGCAAATGGAGAAAGTGACAAAGGCAAGAAGGACAGGGATTGGGCAAAAAGGAGTAAGGCCATCAGAAAATGGAGGATAATGAGTACCAATGCCCATAGCCTGGGCAACAAGCTCCCTGAACTGGTGTCCTCGATGGAAGAGGGATGCCTGGATATTGTAGCAGTCACAGAAACATGGTACACAGAGAACCATGACTGGGATTATACCAGTGTACATAACCTACAGGAGAGACAGAAAGGGGAGAAGAGGTGGAGGAGTAACTCTCTATGTAAAGGAAGGGATAAAAGCAACTGAACAAAAGAGTAAACAGGGAGGAGAGGAGGCACTGTGGGTCACCTTGGAGACTGGAAGTGGCACCACAATCTGCATAGGGGCTGTATACAGATCCCCAGGTCAGGGGGAGGGAATGGACAAGGATATGATAGAAGGCATTCTTAGGATGGCAGAGAAAGGGGAGATACTATTGATGGGAGACCTGAATATGCCAGATGTTAACTGGAGCACACTTGCTGCAGCCACATCCAAGAGCAGGGCCATTCTCAATGCTCTACAGGTGGCATGCCTCAGACAGCTAGTTTCGGAACCAACTCATGAGGGAGCAATCTTAGACCTCATACTCTCAAATGGGGACAGTGAGAGGATCTCAGATCTAGAAGTGGGTTGCCATCTGGGAACAAGTGACCATCAAACAGTATGGTTCATGTTAAACTCAGCTACAGAGTCAAGCCATACAAAAGTAAGGGTACTGGACTTCAGGAGGGCTGACTTTGGCAAGATGGGAGAGTGCCTCAGAAAAGCACTAGCAAACAGGCTAGAAGGAGGGGTGGAGCAACAATGAGGAATCATCAAAACTGCCATCACAGAGGCAACAAGCCTTTGCGTGAAGCAAATAAACAAATCAAAATGAAAGAAAAGCCACTATGGTTCTCAAAAGAGGTGGCAGGGAAAGTCAGGGAGAAAAAGATAGTATTCAGGAAGCATAAGGAAACACAGAAGGAGCAGGACAGAGAGCTGTACCAGTTAAAGCAGAAGGAAGCAGGAAAAGAAGTCAGAATAGCAAAGGCCCAAACTGAGGAAAGGATAGCCAACTTGGTTAAGAAGGGGGAGAAAACCTTTTATAGGTACATCAGGGAGCATAGAAAGACAAAGGGAGGGATAGTGAGGCTGAATAGAATGAACGGTGGGTGGGCAGAGGGGATAGTGAAAAAGCAGGGATACTGAATGAATATTTCTGCACAGTATTCACAAAAGAGGAGGGGGAGGTGCCTAATCCAATTAACAGAAGCACTCTGGCTGGGGGGGATCCCAGTCCTTTCACTGAAGAAAGGGTTCTGAAAGAACTCCTAAAACTGAAGGTGGACAAAGCAATGGGGCCTGATGGAATTCACCCCAGAATTCTAAAAGAATTAAGGGGAGAACTAGTGAAACCATTGACTACCCTTTTTAACAAATCATGGGAGGATGGTGTGGTACTTGAGGACTGGAGGAAGGCGGATGTGATTCCCCTTCACAAAAGTGGGACCAAGACAGAGGCAGAAAACTACAGACCTGTCAGTTTGACCTCTGTGGTAGGGAAAGTGATGGAATCACTTCTGAAGGAAAGAATTGTTGAGTACCTAGAGGCCAGTGGGGCACAGGACCCAAGGCAGCATGGGTTCACAGAGGGAAGGTCAAGTCAGGTGAATCTAATTGATTTCTTTGACCTGATGACCAAAGTAGTAGACCAGGGAGGGGCTGTGGACATGGCCTACCTAGACTTTAGCAAGGCATTTGACACAGTCACACACAAAGGATTAATAGTCAAATTAACCAGCCTGGGAGTGGGTCCTAGGGGTGGTAGCTGGGTAAAACATTGGCTGGACAACAGGACACAGAAGGTAATTGTAAATGGAGTCCACTCTGAAGAAAGAGGGGTTACTAGTGGGGCACCGCAGGGTTCAGTACTGGGTCCAGTCCTTTTTAATGTCTTTATAAGTGACATTGCAGAGGGACTGGAAGGAAAAGTATGCCTCTTTGCAGATGACACAAAGATCTGCAACAGGGTTGATGCACAAGGTGGCATGGAAAGGATGAGAAGGGACTTGGCAATGTTGGAGGAATGAGCAGAAGTATGGCAGCTAGGATTCAATGCAAAGAAGTGCAAAATAATGCACCTGGGAAACAAAAACCATGGGGAAGATTACACAATGGGGGGGGGGGTAGTAACAAAAACAAAAAAAAGGAAAGGGACCTGGGGGTAATCATATCAGATGACCTTAAGGTTAGCAAGCAATGTGAGAAAGCAGTAGGAAGAGCTGTGGGTATACTGAGATGCATAGAGAGGCAACACCAGCAGAAAACAGGAAGTTGTTATCCCTCTGTACAGACAGTTGGTGAGACCCCATCTGGGGTACTGCATCCAGTTCTGGAGACCCTATCTCCGCAAGGACATAGACAAGATAGAGGCAGTCCAGAGGAGGGCAACTAGAATGGTGCAGGGTCTGCAAGAGAAGTCATACTAGGAGAGATTAAAAGAGCTTAATATGTATACCCTTGAGGGAAGGAAGGAGAGGGGGGACATGATAGAAACTTTTAAGTACCTCAGTGGAATCAACAAAGTCCAAGAGGGTAGCATCTTTCAGAAAAAGAGACATGCAAGGACAAGGGGACACAATTTAATGATGGGGGGGGTGGTTCAGGGGCAATGTGAGGAAGTATTTTTTCACAGAGAGGGTAGTGGATGCATGGAACAGCCTTCCTGAGAAGGTTGTGGGGTCTAAAACTGTGGGAGAATTCAGGAATACATGGGACAGACATAAGGCAATTCTTGTGAGGGGTAGGAAGAAATAAGCTGTTGGTTAACTAGGATCTGCGGCTTATCCTGTAAATACAGAAATGGGCAGACTAGGTGGGCCAAGCGGTCCTTTTCTGCCGTCACAGTCTATGTTTCTGTGTATTTGCTGATTTTTATTATATACCTTGAGTAACATGCTAGTTAGAGATCCTGACTGTCAGAAAATACAGATTTGTCACCAATTACTGTAGAAGCAACAGGAACGAGATTAGCACTCCCCAAACCAGTAGCTTTTTCATGAAGTTTGCTAACCCTATGCACACCCCATGACAAAGCTGAATGGTAGGTGAATTAGGTAATGTCTCCTTTAAATCAAAAAGTCTACTTTGGTTTATATTAAACAGCTGCTGACACCATTTGATGCTCCAGGCAGGTAACTCATATTGTGTAGTTGCCTGCCCTAGGAGCTTTTAGGACCATAAATATTTCCTGCTCTGCCATTTTTAAAATATAAACCTCATAAAACCCAGCTCATAATTTCCATGTACAAGCTGGGTGACCAAGAAGCACTGCAGCCCCACTGCTAAAAACATAATAATTATGACATGAGGTCTGGATCGGGGCTGCAGGCTGTCTGTGGGAAAGGTAATGCAATCGGGGAAGGGGAGCTGCCTAAATGTACTAAGTTTATCTTTGATGGCACATTTACATGTATGCGGCTAACAGCTAGGCAACTAGCCCCATACATGTAAATATGCCATTAAAGATAAACTTAGTACATTAGGCAGCCCCCGATTCCATTCCATTTCTTCAACAGCTTCCAGCCCCGATCCAGAATTCACATCATAATTATGATGTTTTTAGGGCTGGGGCTGCAATGCTCCTTAGCTGCCTGGCTCGTACATGAAAGTTATGAGATGAGTTTTAAGAGGTCTATATTTTAAAAATGGAAGAACAAAAAATCTTTATTTATGGTCCTAAAAGATCCTATGGCTGGCAACTACAAAATATGAGTTGCCTTCTCTGTTCATGTCAGCAGTTCTTTAAGTGTGAAATGATCCTTGGCCAATATAAGGTCCGCTGCCTCATCTTCCCCAGCAGACATGTACAGATACGCTTGTCTCCATGTGTGGCCCCACATGTGCTTGCCCTGCTTTTTCTCACCCAACTCGCTGAATGGCTCACAATTATATCCTGTGACCCAGAAGTGCTCAGCTGGATCATGGACAGGTGAAGTCCACAGCCATTTTGTTTTACAAGTACCAATGTTTTAAATACTAAAACCCCCAGTAGAGGCAAGAATGGAGTCACAATAGTTTACAGTTGTGTTGACCAAGTTTAAAAATCACTCCTGTGTCCCTCAGCACATGATAGTGTAGTACCTGGGGCTCACCAGCGAACTATAGTTCCAAAGGTCCTTTTAGTGCTGTTGCCTAGCAATAAGCTTTTAAAGCCCACTGTCCTCAGATCCCAAACTACAAATGGCAATTGCACCCAAAAACAACAAAAGTTTAAAATAAAGTATGCCTAGTGTTTTTTGTCTTAGGATAACACGTTGTTCTGCTGCCAAACAGCTGCATAGCAGAACATGTCTGTCACCCAATACATGCACTGCACACTGAGTGGTTTGCAAATAAATCCCATGATCCAGAAATTGCTAAGCTGGGTCATGGAGAGGCAAAGTCCACAGATGTTCTGTTGTACAATTACCAATGGTTAAAACCACTAAAACCCCCTATTAGAGGGAAGAACGGAGTCACAACAGTTAACAGCTGTGTTGACCAAGTTTAAGAATTGCTCCTTTCACAATCACTTATGTAGGTCTCCAGGGATTATGCATTCTAAAGATATTTTGCAGTCATTGTTTGGCAATCCTGATTTTAAGGTAGGTAAAATGTTGCTCTCATCACATAATTTGAGAATACCTTCACATACGAAGGTCAGTGATCTAGTAGCGCAGGGAAGGATGTGCTCGGTCTCTGATATATTGGTGAAATTCCTTATATCACCAAAGTACACCTTCTATGTTTATCAAATTAGACATATGCTCACCACTTGGTTTGGATTGATTCAGTGGGATATCAACCATGGAGAGACCTTCTTGGAGCTTCAATCCCTAGCTGGGCAGTCTCAAGCTGTTTCCAGTTTAGTTGCGGCCTTATATACGAAATCGCACCCAGGTAAAGTGGATCAATCTCAGTATTGGATAGTTACTTTCCCTAACAACTGTTTTAATTGGGAACATCTATGGGGAGGAATTTATACATACAGTGCTAATGATAAGCTTCGGCTAACACAATACTATATTTTGCATACTATGCACTTGATCCCTACTAAATTATATAAGATGGGTAAGCTCCCAAATGATAAATGTTTCAGATGTGGTCAGGTGCAAGGTTCCCTGTTGCACGTTTTCTGGGAATGTCCCCTGGTCGCTCCCCTATGGTCTCTAGTTAAAACTAGGGAGGATCCCTTATTAGGAGTACAAGAACTCTTTACCCCACATATATGTTTGTTAGGGGATTGCTCAACAGTGGCTGTGAGAGAAAGGAGGCATTTTATTAACCTAATTTCACTCACGGTGAAAAATTTAGTATTAAAGCATTGAAAAGACCAGCATCCTATCACCTACCAAGAATGGCTCGCTAGTTTGTTATATAATTTAAGGACTGAGAAAACTATTGCTAGCTATAGGAATGCAATCTCCCAATACAATACAAAATGGGAGACATTCCATGCTCTATGGTCAATTGTTCCTACACATTGATATAGGAGGCAGGGACTCCTTATATCCTTTTAGGTTTGTGCATAACCATTGATCTTTAAGCGATGGCACCCCCATAACACTCTTTCTTCCTGGTAGAGTTATAATTATGACTCATATTACTATATTGAACTGGTTCTTAGGAGGGGGTTTAGTGGGGAGGGTTTTTTTGGAGGGATAAGAAGGTGGGCTTTGGAGAAGACTTTGTATGGGGGTGGGTTAGGGAGTGAGGGGGGAGTTAATGGACAGTTATCCTCTGAATTGTACATGCATCTTGTACAATGTTTCATCCTCTGTAATGTGCACTGCATTGGTTGTGTATGTTAAAAGTAAAGTATATTTAATTTAAAAAAGAAAAGAATTGCTCCCGTGACCTTCAGCACATGACAGTGTGGGCTCACCAGTCAACTATAGTTCCCAAGGTCCTTTCAGTGCTGTTGCCTAGAAACAAGCTTTTAAAGCCTACAGTGCTCAGGTCCAAAACTACAAATGGCAACTGCACCCAAAAACAATGTTTTCAAATAAAGTATGACTAGAGTATTTTGTCTTGGGATAACACAGTGTTTTGCTGGCAAACAGCAACACAGCAGAAAACGTCTCTCACCCTATGTTCACCCTGAAAAAAAAAGGCTGAGATGAGACATGATCTTAGTCTTTTTCATATTCAAGCATACTGAGATGATTGAAAAGTCAGAAATGTTTGATTTGGTGTCCACAGCAGGACTTGGGGGTATGCCCTGAATCTCAGGGATGGTAAGTTCAGGGGTAAAGTTAGGAGTTTTTTTTCTTCCAGAGGTTGCTGAACCTATGAAATAGTCTACCAGCTGAGGCAGTACAGAAGCCTGGACAAATGTTTGATTATCAAGAGAATCACCAGATATCCTGGCGAGTAATGCATTTAGGAAATATCTATAAATTGGTGTGTGGTTGCACAGCAACTTATTTCATTCCTGCTCCTGCTTACGAAGTGGGGAAGAAGGCATGACAGACCTACATAGAGTCCCTTCCTGACTGAAATTGTTAGCTATGCTATAATGTTTCCCTCTGATTTAAGGTGTGAGCTAGGAATAATAAATACTCCCACCCAAGAGGATCTAAGGGAATGAACTGGAGCATAGGGTATTGGATGCTGAGGGATAACTGGGTCCCAAATCAGATAAAACAAAAATCGTTTGATCTGTCTACTACCAAATAGGTGGTCAGTGTAAGTCCTGTTAAACTGATGCAAGGATTTCCCATTTGGAACTAAAGCAGGACTCAAGCTGTTAATTCTGAAACAACTGTACTTGTTGGATCTAGTTATCTGGTTATCCCAAAGAATGACACTGCAGTAATCAAATCTTTTTTATGGCAAAAACATGCATTAGCATCACAAGACAAGAAATTATGGTTGACATAATAGTAATGGCCTAGCATTTATAAAATATATGAAATACAGTACAATTTATTTTTGCTCTGGGTCTTTCATACAAATTCCCTCAAATGCTTCACAGATCCCTCAGATTGGAGCAAAGGTGTTCGAAACTCAGCTTACTACTGTCCTATAAACCATAGTTAGGAAGTACAGTATAGTTATGGTGGAGGAACTAGGAGCAGCAGGGGATACAGGTGTTGGCAGATTTATGATTGCCTGGCTGCACAACACATCTCTCATTTCAACAACTGAAGATCATGTATGACCTCTCCAAAACCAGTTTTTAGAAATATAGTTGAGATCTGCCGTGCTACCCATCTGCAAGTTTCCTCTACTCTACAGACCTGGCTATGGCTGAAGCAGGTAATAACCTCTTCCAACTCCAAGGCAGATGTGGGGAGAATGGTGTACTATACCATTTTGAATGAGAGACCAGCTATATTAGGGAGTGTAAGGCAGCATGGTGTAAAGAGTTTGTTCAGGACATCACTAAGGAGGATTTGAATTCCTGTGTAGCAAAAGCTCATTATGCTTATATGGACTCCAGTGGGAGTCTAATCCAGAGTAAGATACTTTACAGATGGTACAAGACCCTCTGAGCCTTATAAAAAATGGAAGCCCTCCCACATTCGGGTTGCTGAAAATGCTTACAACCAGGTGCTGGCCTATTGCACAAATTAATGGAATGCTGGCGGTCAGAGCTGTTCTGGAAGAGTGTTCTGGAGAGTTGTACTACAGTGCCGGGCTACCCTTTAGGTATAAGTTCATCATGTTGGGGTACACATCCTCCATTTCTAATGTGCCTCAACCATGACAATACTGGCTTCTGGCACCACTTATGAAAGTGAAATATCTAATTCTTATGTGGTGCTGCTAAACAGTAGTACCCTTGTTGTTCAGTTGGCATACCTCCCTCCTGATGATGGCCTTATTCAGAAGACTCTCCTTCTCAACAATGAACAAATGCTGGTGTTCCATATGAAATGGGCTCCTTTCCACAATTCCCACCTTTCTTCAGTACCTGTGCCACTTTTGTCTAACCCTCTAACTCTTCCAAGTTACCTCCTTAGTCCAGGAGCCAGGTGCATTTATCTATGTGTCTAAGTCTGAAAGGTTTGATGACTGTTTCTTATGTAAAAAAGTGTGCAGAATCCAGATTTATAACTCTTATTCACTCAAAGTTGACCGTGTTCTTGGAAAATCCATTTCTTCGATGGAAAAATGAACTGTCAGTGAAAATTGTGTATATTATAATTAATGATTCTTTCTTTAATTTCAATTCTATAAGCTTTTATTGAAATACTACAGACATTATAACAAACAGCAACATATGTATCAAAGGCTTAATATTAATGTTATTTTTTATTTTATTCTATATTTAACTTGAAACAATCGACTTTTTATGATGTTTTATGAACCTAAGTACTACAATCAGTATTCTTGTTCACTGTCTTCATTATCTGACATGTTAAGCAAATTTGTCTCATCAATATCAACATCACAGTCACTGTCATCATCTTCTTCATTTGGATTGTTGCCATGTTCATTCAATTGTTCACTTAAGGCTGGTGGAATAAGTTCACATGTGAACCACGTTGGCTTGTATTTGCCATCCTCATAGATCCAGCCATTGTCCTCTGGCTTCAGTAGTGTCATTTCTGGTTTGTCTGCATTTTTCCATAATAATGAAATGTAATTTGCACAGCAGATGTGTTGTGTCAGAGTAGATTTGTATGGTGGCAGTGAGCTTGCATCTGCTCCTTTAATCTTTTCTAAGGGTGTGTCTTTGTCACTCGGTTGATACTTGATGTTGAACATACTGTAGTGGGCTGTGTTGACACTCCTTACTTTCTGTCCATACAAGGTACACACAAAGCTCTCCATTGTATTCTCAGTTTCTTTAGACAAGTGTGGACTGCCCAATTTTCCAAATGCATGTGTGTAGTCTGTATTCTTTTCCATATTTGTTAGAGGTCACACCTTCCCCTTGCCTTTGAAGGCTGGTGAATTGTCGCACCCTGTCATTACATGGAGACCTGGTAGAGCTGCACACACAGGTCTGCCTAACTCTGTTGACAAGCAGGATACAACTATATATCTTCTTGTGTTATTCCCTGAATGGCCAACGTCCATGTGCAGTTTGAGATTATCATTTAGACTTGCATGATACAGCAGAATGACCAGAATATCAGTATCATCTGCCCTGACCACTATATGCACATCTTTGCCCTCATTTTGACTGATAATGTAGCATATTTGTTGCATGATTCTTGTGTCTACTTCTATTTGTTTGCTTTTTAGGGCCTTGTACTTTAGTCTGAGCATATGTCCAGCTTACCCTTTGTATGAGTAACAAGTTTCTCCTACTGCATACATGAGCTTTTTATCACCTAGAACTTCACAGCACATATCATTAGCTAGAAATCCTAGGAATGCCATCTTGAATGAAGATGAAGACAGATCCAGCAAAGCCTCTTTGTTGGCTTTGGTCAGGACCAGTTATGAGATAGGAGAGTGGAGCAATGCTATGCGTTCCTCTCTTCTCTTGTTCAAGACCTTTGATTGATTGATGGTGACTTGTAACAGTCACTGACAAGGTGGACTTCATTTGCAGACATACAACAAACAAGAGACAGGATGGTTTTTGCCACACTGTGGAATGTTGGTGACAGGTTTGTAAGACTTCTGATCAAGAACATGGCATCAACCACAGTGGCATTTACAGCATCTGGGTGGCTACTTTGGACTATGGTCTCAAGTTTCCTCAGCAGCGTTGACTTCATTGTTGTGTTCATTGATCCATCAATGTTTCCTAAGTAGAGGAGTACCAGTGTTAGTGGGTAGGAAAACACCATCATAAGTTCAACTGTTGAAGTTGCAGATAGATATAGCAAGCATCCAAAGAGGTTCCTTCCAACTCGACAATTTTCTTGTCCTTGTTCTTAATCTTCACCTTCATTGCATCATGTGCAAAGTTCTTCAACTTGTGTCTTTTGATGGGTTCCTCGAACCTACTGCCTTTGGTAATGCATTCATCTCTAAACACATGACACATCCGAGTACCTGTCTCAGAAACCTGTAACACTTCATTTGCTACTGCACCTCTTGTGATACTGCTTTTCCACTACCTATTGATTAAAGACTGCTGTCCTCAAATGCATCCCAAAATGGATTCATGGAGGAGTCTATTGTGTTCAACAGCTTGTTTAGATCCTTCGAATCTCCTTTAATTCTAAAACTCTTCAGCTCTTGGCTGGCTTCTTCATGGCTGACAAGACC
Organism: Neoceratodus forsteri; assembly: GCA_016271365.2. NCBI lineage: Eukaryota > Metazoa > Chordata > Ceratodontiformes > Ceratodontidae > Neoceratodus > Neoceratodus forsteri. The sequence goes on along the minus strand of CM057458.1, from coordinate 623,646,105 downwards.
AACTTTTTCCATAAGATTTACAACAATTTTACTTCTAGCTGACTGCAGAATGTTCCACCTCATCCTTGCATTGATGTTCTGTGTCAAAGAAGAAATCCTGTTTAGTCTTGATGCAGCATCAGCATTAATTGTCTGTTCCAAGGTCAAGTCTACGTCATTTCAGCTAAACCATCTCTTTGATCATGCAATGGTTAATGCTCCATTCTCAGTTTTTTACTTAGTCCAGGGTGGATCTCATCCATGTTTAGCAAATTTATAAGGTACGGGGTCATCCACTTGACATAGTTGTGGTGAACAGTTGCAAAGTAAAGAAGTATCATCTTCTCCAAGCTACCTACCAAGACAGGCAAGTCAATTGTCCTGATGGAATGGCAGAAGATTTGGTACAACTCTACCAAACTGTAGTACTGCAGCCAAAATTGGGCTGTTGTGCCATGCTCACCACAGTGTGTGGAATCTAAGAACATTGCATATGCTTCCATGAATGTCTTGAACTCAGCTGTATTCTCTAGGTCCACCATTAAGGAAGGTGATGGGTCATTAAGTAGCTGCTACTGATGCTTTGAGATTTGAAAGTCTGACAAACCTTTATATTATATAAAGCACTGCAAGTGTTTAATTCTGAATGCAGCTGATAGCATCAGGTGAAGCCTCTTTGCCTGATTGAAAAATGTTCCTTGAAGAAGTCCATTCAGGGATCCCAATGCCAATACATCACTTTCAATAAGAATGTGGATGCCACGAGTCACGTGATGCGCCTGGAGGAATAGCAGCTTGCCTAGGGACTCTCCCCTCTTTGGTGTAAAAACAATACTTTTTCCCACATTTCAGATAAATTTATCCAGCCAGAAGTTTAACTTTAAACTCGCGATTTCATCAAGTATAAACTTGTTTTGGCTGCCGGGCAAAAGATGGAAGAAACAACCCAGGAGCTCGAGACAAAGCGGCCCCGACGCAGCTCTTCCCCAACAGACCCCCAGGACGAACTAACCCCTTCTCGGGTGTACAATGAGCTATCAATGATAAAAGAGGCACTTTTCAAATTGATAGAGGAAGTAGCCGACTTTAAGCCTGCGCTGACCCAGCTGGCTCGACGAGTCACTGATGCCAAAGCTAGGATTTCCTCCTTGGAACGGAGCTCAGATAAACTCGGCCCAGCCATGGTGGAATGCAAGAGGGCGGTGGTTAAACTAGAAGATCACCTTGATGACCTTGAGGGGAGAAATCGCTGCAATAATCTTGTTCTGTTGGGGCTCCCAGAGGGAGAGGAGGGCCCCAACACAATTCTTTTCCCACAAAAGTTTTTGAGAAAGACAGTTGGGCCCTCACCTAATGGGCCCGAATATGTCATCGAAAGGGGCCATCGGGCCTTAAGGGCAAAACCATCTCCAGCAGACCCTCCTAGGCCTGTAATCTTCAAGCTGCTCAATTTTCTCGATCGGGAGCATATTTTGAAGGAGGCGAGGAAACTACCAGCTATCCTGTGGGAGGATAGAAAGCTACGTGTGGTCCCTGATCTAACTTTAAAAATTCGGATGGCGCGGTTCAACTTTCGCCCCATTACATCGAGGCTTTGGGCCGCAGGGGTGAAACACCGCATGTTATATCCGGCCAGGCTAGAAGTCTCGTTAAAGGATGGCACAAAGCGCTTCGAGTCACCGGAGGAGGCTATAAAAACTCTTAATAATCTGATGCCTGATCTATTTCCTAAAGGCTGAGGAGGTCTACAGTCGGGGATGTTTTTTTTTCTCTGTCCTTGAGTGAATTTGGTTTGGAATGCTTCAAGCTCAAGCCTGCAAGTGACAATTACCAGTCTACAGTGTAGTCGGGAGCTCCCTTATCTTCCCTTAAATTCATTTTCCCTTTTCAGACTCGCTATGGGGGTCCTCATTTATATGATTGTGCAACTTATCTTTTTTGTGTATAATGATCCCCTTAGGAAGTGGGGGGGGGCATTCCGATTAAATCATTTAGCACCCGCCAGAGGGATCCAGAGGACTAAGTATGTGCGAGTTAGCTGCTGTGATGACCGGCCTAACTCCGGTCTGTTTTTTGACGTTTTTTTTTTCCTATCTTCGTTTTTTTTTTTTTTCTTTCTTTGTTCTCTGGCTCTCGACATATTGCCATTATTGGCATAAAGGTTTTGAAATATAAGAGGTCTCGGCGGATTGTCTGTACTGCCGAAACCCCACTTGATTTATACTGTTCAGCGAATATTCCAGCTCGGTCCCTTTACCAGATTTAACATCAGGGTTCATTGGTGGGTATTTAAGTTTTTATTTGTCAACAAGATGTTTATTATGGTGAGGGGAATTGCAGCATTATTATTGCCTGTTCTGGTTCAAGGCTTTTAATTTTCTCAGCTGGATAAGTTATTGGGGATTTTGGGCTTTCTTTTTAGTAAATTACCACATGAGGTTTATGTTTTCTTTTACCACTCGCTCACCTCATCGGGCTGGCCCTAAGGGCTAAAATTTGATTTAGTTGCAATTTCATGCCAGCCCTTCAATTAATTTTATCTTTCAAAATTTGGAGGCTGGTGTAGGGGGTGGTTATGTTTCCTCTTAAACCATTGCTTAGGGTTATAGAATAAGGGGTAATTTTTCTTTAAGGGCCCTTACAGGGATTGTTAAATAACTGGAATGTGATATGCAGTCTTATTTTGTTATGGGGGCCCCTCCTTCTGAGCGTGCCATGGACCAGCGGTTTTGGAGTCGGCCGAGGGCCGGGTGGTTGGTACATAGAGAAGTTTGGGACAGGGATGGGAAGTTTAATAAAGGTTTTTCTTTTCAGGTTTTTGGTATTTGGGGGGTATTTGGGAGGAGTTGGCAGCTTTCCAACTGGCTCTGTATCTCCTTTGAGCTCCTTTATGGTTAGCAACCTGAATATTATTTCTTGGAATATAAAAGGGGGAAAAGACAACAAAAAAAAATATATTATTTTAAACCATTTGGCACAATTCGACCCGTCAATAGATTTCCTTCAAGAAACTCACATGCTTCTGGATCAGCTCCATTATTTAAAGAAAAGATGGGTAGGTCAGGTTTTTGGGGCAGGGATTTCCCCAAGCAAAAGGGGGGTAGCTATTTTAGTGGCCAAAGGAATTCCCTTTTTTCCTTCAGATGTTTTTTCTGATTCCAATGGCAGATACGTAATTGTCTCAGGGAAGCTGGGGGGAATTAATTTAGTGTTGGGGTCTATTTATGGCCCAACTCAGGAGTCACCTTCCTTCTTTACCCAGCTGGTGGTGGTTATAGCCCCCCTTGCAGATAAACCCGTAATCTTAGGAGGAGATTGGAATCTGATACAGTCCAACCGTCTTGATGGTTCATGGTGTAGAGGAGTTCGTCAGTCTCCGACCCAGAGGGCATTGGCTGAATTTACCTCTTCTCTGGGCCTTATAGACCCATGGAGAATGATCAATCCTACTACTAGAGAGTTTACCTTTTATTCCCCTGTTCATAAAAGTTATTCTCGAATTGACTTCTTTTTGGTTAGTCAACAAGTTCTTTCCTTTATTCAAGAAGCTACTATTTCGAGTCGGGTAATTTCAGATCACTCGCCCATTAGATTTCAATGTCGACCATTGTCTGCTCCACCAAGATCCTATTCATGGTCTTTGAACAATAGTTTGTTTAAGGATCCCCAATTGTTATGCCGTTTTCGATCCTTTATGTTTCATTCAATTACATCTAATTGGGGGTCAATTAGGACGGTGGACCAGGCGTGGGCGGCCTTGAAGGCTACATGGAGAGGTGAGTTGATCAGGCTTGCATCAACTTGCAAATAGAAAACCACGCACCTTCTATCTAATTGTTTAGAGAGGATTAAAGTTTTGGATGTTATGGGAGAGGACTCCAGATCCTTTGATCAAGAGCAAGAGCTAGCTACGCTTAGGGCCTGGTACGCAAGTACCTTAAAGGAGGGGGTGGAGAATTTGGCTTCTAAATTGAAGGCCTCATACATAGGGCAGGGCAGCAAAGCCGGTAAAATTCTAGCCTGGCAGTTGAAGCAACGGGCTGCGGCTAAGTGCGTGGCGGTGTTGAGACACCCGAGGATGAATAACTTTGTTTCAGAACCAGAGGGCATACTAGGTATCTTTTTTGATTTCTATAAAAATCTATATTCTAGTACATCACCTTCCCCAGAGGGGATTATCAAGATGAGGGAGTTTTTGGCAAATATTTCCTTTCCTAAATTACCGGAGGAGTTTAGCCAGAGGCTGGAAGCTCCCCTCTCCTATGAGGAGATTTCTGAAACTATTGATACTTTAAAGCTAGACAAGGCCCCGGGACCAGACGGATTTACAGACCTTTTTTATAAGACATTTAAAGATTATTTGGTGCTGTTGTTGCAACAACTTTATGCCTTTTGGCAAGATCATGGGATAGAGGACCCATCTCTTTTTGAGGCGAGAATCATTTTGTTACCTAAACCTGAGAAACCATTGGATCTGGTTGGTAATTATAGACCAATCTCATTACTAAACATTGACATTAAGATTTATGCTAAGATCTTGGCTACCCGAATCAAAGCTTCGTGGCTAGGGCTAGTGAGCCCGGAGCAGGCTGGATTCGTGGCTGGCCGGTCGTCAGCAGATCATTTCAGGAAATTATTTTATTTAATCTCTGCAACTAAGCGTCCAGACATGGAAGCATCTCTGGTCTCTTTAGACGCAGAGAAAGCTTTTGATAGGGTGGAATGGGATTTTATGTTTCAGGTATTGCTTAATTTTGGTTTTCTGGGGAAGTTTTTGAACTATATTCGGGTCTTCTACTCATGTCCTTCAGCGAGAATTCAATGTAACAACTTGATTTCAGCTGCCTTTCCCTTGTTGCGAGGCATGCGCCAGGGATGTCCCCTCTCCCCGTATCTATTCAATTTATATTTGGAACCATTGATCGGGGCCATTAACAAGGACAAGCAAGTTCAAGGGATTTATATAGAGGAGTCTGAGTACAAGCTATCAGCTTTTGCTGATGACTTATTAATGCATGTCCGGAATAGTCAAGAATCGTTTCCGCACTTGTTTCAAATCATTTCAGATTTTAGCAAATTTTCGGGCTATAAACTGAACAAGAGTAAAACCACGGTTTACCCATTATCCCCTTATCTTCAACAGAGCTGGTGTTCATCCTTAGGCCTACAATAGCAGCCTAAATCCCTGTCTTATTTAGGCATTCAGATCTCAAAGGATCTGGCTGACTTGGTGGATTTAAACTTTAAGCCTTTGTTTAAATCTATCAAGGAGGACCTGGAAAGGTGGACAAAGCTTCCATTATCCTTCTGGGGGAGAACTAACACAATTAAAATGATGATTCTACCAAGAATTTTCTACCCCCTATTCAACCTTAATGTATACCTTCCCAGGTCCTTCTTTAACCCGCTTTATAAATATTGCGCTGACTTTTTGTGGAAGGGGAAACCCCCTCATAGGGCTTATGTGAAACTTACTCGCCTAAGGAAGGTAGGGGGCCTACAGCTGCCGGACTTCTATATTTACTATCTGGCTAGCCATGCGGCGAGGGTGGCCCTATGGGTGTCAGATACAGTAATGACTTCCGTGGGATGCATGCTAGATTGGTCGATTGCTCATAGTACTAATCTAGACTTGGAATCTTTTTTATATATTACATGGTCCAAGGTTCCCTTTAAAGTGAGGGATACCCCGCTGGGGTGGGATATCAAGGATCTCCACCAACTTTACTCTTTTTTGAGCATCCCCTTCGCAAAAGATCTAATGCAACCTCTTTTAAGGAATCCTAACCTTTTGATTGGCAATCAGCCAATAAAGAGGTGCGTAGGTAACCTCCTTCATAAGCCTAGAGTAATGGATTTTGTTTTAGATGGCTCAGCTACTTCGCCCTCCGGTTTGATGGAGAAACTTGAGGTTGAACCTAGCGATCGGTTGCGGCTGTACCAGATTCAAAGATGTATTCGTTCCCTCCTAATGGGTAGCAAGGGGTATGAAGAGGCTGGGGGGCTTCTGAGGAAGATAAGAGATTTGGCATTATCTGGCAACATAATTTCCAAAATACATAAATTAATTTTGGCAAAGAGGGACTCCAGAATCTCCCCAATATCTCATTATTGCGAGGTGAATTTATCTTTGGGCTGGTCTGAAGAGACCTGGACTAAGGTTTGGTTGGATCTATATTCATATGTCAAGCAAGATAGACTGAGGGGTCTTCAATTTAATATTTTGCACAATCTTTATCTTTCCCCGGCTAAACTTTCTCGGATATATAGACTTAGTTCCCCAGAGTGTAAGGATTGTGGTTGCCCTTCGGCACTATCTACCATAAATTATGGGAGTGTCCCAAGGCAGTTAAACTCTGGGATTCGGTAAAGTTGTGGATAGGCCCCTACTCTAATATTTCAGCTTACTTTAATGCTGATGTATGCATTTTTGGTATGTTTGCCCATATCTCAGCGGCAGCTCAAAAGCACCAAATGGCCTTGGTTGCTTTAGTGACGAAGCTGCTTCTCCTCCGCTACTGGCGTAGTGATAAGACCCCTCTTTTAAGGAATGGTGGGATGAATTCATATGCGCCTAAACGCGGAGAGGCTGTAGCTAGTTTTTTAAATCAACTGAGAATTTAATAGATACTGGGGTAGTTTTTTTCGGTGCTTGAAGGACAAATATGGCTACTAGAGGGGATGGGGATTTTTTTTGGTGTTCCTATTACTATTTCGGAGGTTAGTGACATATTTCTCTCTCTCTCTATAGCCATACATGGAATGAGAATGGGCTACTTGGCTCTATTCCTCTTTCCCCCCCAAAGTAGGCAAAATATGCTTATGATCTTCCACTAGATTACATTAAGACAAGATAGATTTTAGTTGTTTAACGACCAGGTTGCTAATCTTCTTTGGTCTACATTGTTTTTTATTTCTTTTCCTTCTTCTACGGAATAGCTGCCTGGGGTCTGGGAGGGTGGGGGTTGGGGTGGGATGGGGGTTTTGGGAGGTGTACCCCTTTCCTATTATGTTGTGATTCAAGACATTTCATTGCAATAATATTTGTAATGAGGTTTATTGTTTGTGGGGTTTGTTTGGTTATTGTAATTGCTGTTTGTTATAAAATAAAGTTATTTGCCAAAAAAAAAAAGAATGTGGATGCCACCAGCATCATTCAGGAGGTATCCAAGACCTTTGAAATATGCTAATCATATATGGAATGATCCAAAACATATGAAATGTCTGTCATATTCTGGGGACTTTGTGGACTGAATTTGTAGTGCAGGTTTTGCTATGGCCATAACCTTGATAGCAGTATTCATGGTGTCTTGCACTACATCAAGTCTTGTAGGAGGCTTTCCTATAGGGTCCATGTATGATATTATCTGCTGTGGCAGGTCATCTATAGAAATAAGGGCATTCCATGCATGCCACATTGGAGTAGCATCTACACTTGCACAATATATCATCCAGGAAACATCCCTTCTCTTAGCTTGCATGAGGTTTTTTGGTTCAGAGCTTTCTGTCACCTTATGTTGATACTGTCTTATTTTTGTTTTTCCAAATGTATATGGTTGAATGTCTTTCTCACCAATATCTAGAACTCTTTTCCTCTGAGACATTTGAATGTGCCTGGGTACAGTGTCTTGTTTCTGTCATGCCATTGGCTACAATATCTGCTTCTTTACAATTGGCAAATAGTCTTCATCAAAATCTTCAGCCTTTTTCTTTGATGTTCTGCATCATTTGCTCTTTGATGTTAAAGTTGGCCCTGCCTGGTCATGTGCATCAATTTCTGATCTTTACTTATCTGTGCTTGTTTCTATTGTGTGTGTTTCATTTCTTGCTGGTGCTTGATCATCCATGTGTGTTCTTGTCATAGCTTCTTCAGACCTTTTTTTTTGGGTACAGCTGTCTCCTCAATACTAAATGGTATGTGTTGGTGTGCTATACACACAATGTCATGCAAAGTATCATAACCATCAAGTGTCTCCGTCATCTCATCATAATTGTCGGACCCAGACACATAGATAGATGCACCTGGTTCCTGGCTCCTGCTCTACCTCCAAAGTGCAGTAACTCAGTGAGGTGTGTGATAGATACATTTGATGCAAGGGGGTTTCAAGTGGCTACACTGAGATGGACTGGCAAATATTTCAGGACTGATCAGATAAAATGGATTATGCTTTTGACAGTGCAAACTACTATACTGTGGTAATCTCTGGCACTGGAACATATTTCTTAGCTTATCCATCTGGATGTTTCATAGACTGTTGGAACCTTATATTTAGAACAGTAATTATTTTTCAGTTCATTATTAGTTAATGGGATATGTGATCTAGATAATTACTCAGTCATTGATAAAAGGTAATTTACTATAGCATGTAATGTGTTTCAAGTTGTGACCTCTCAGATGTGATAGGAGGCTACTTATTGTATGGATGCTTGTGTAAAGAAAAAAATCTTCAATAAAATATTTCATGTTAAAAAAAATTGCTTTGCATTTGGCGTAAACCCCAAAACAGGAAATATGATACATAAAATAATACATGGACTACTATATCTAACACAGGACAGTATAGTACAATATTTAGCTATGAGACTGTTTAAAAACATGGAAACATAGAATCTGATACAGAAGGAGACTGAGGATCCATCAAGTCTGCCCACACTATACTATCTCATCCCACCGACCTACAATATTGGTGAGTTGTCTCCATCTTCCCTTACTTCCTTACCCTGCAATCCCATGTTACTTCTGCTAGTAACTATGAATATCCTCACCCACTCCCAGCAGGGTTTAATTCATTTGAGGTAGTTGCACCTATCACTTTACTGGCAGTCTGTTCCACTGTTCCACCACCCTTTCCATAAAGTAAAACTTCCTCATGTCACTGTTAAACTGGCCCCCCCAACAACTTCAAATTATGCACCCTGATGACTGTATCCCAACTTTTTTATAAACAGGTTCTCACTATTCTCCTTATTTATACCTCTTGGAAAGTTATATGTTTATATCTTGCTCTCCACTCCCACCTCCGTGCCTGGCCTCCAGTGAGTACATATTTATGGCCATCTGCTGATCCTCATAAGACCTGCCTTGCTGGCTCTGAATCATCTTGGTGACTCTCCTCTGTACTGGCTCCATCCTGTCTTTGTCTTTTCTCGGGTGCAGATTCCAGAACTGAACACAGTACCTCAGATGAAAATACAGTATCAGACACTTGGTTGGCTAAGGTGACAAGTGCAGGAAATATCTGGAGGCAGTATAGCACAGTGGTTTAAGGCTCTGAGCTGCAAATCTAGAGACCTGGGTTTGAATCCCACAGCCCCCACTTGCATACTGTGTGACCCTGAGCAAGTCACTTAACTTCCCTGTGCTCCCAGGTTGCACCTGTAAACAAGCTTTCAGCTTAGTGTGTCTCACCTGGTTAAACAATTGGAAAAAAAAATATCAGCTGGAGTAATTAGTGGCAAAACAGTCAAAATGAGCAAAAAAAGACAATAAAAGAAAAATAACAGGTAGGCTAAGCATATATCTCATTTATATTTCACTGTTGCTTTTTATGTAAGCAATATACCACTCAACAATCTGTAATATTGGTGAAATATTGCACATCTCAGGTGCACTGCTCCTTGCATTTAGTACAAATGAGAAATGTTATTTATTTATTCATTGAATTTTGTTGACTGGGTAAGCCAACTAGGCCTCTTGGAGTCCCTTTTTCAGGAGGACACCGGGATGAGTTACAAAGAATATCATAAAGTATGTCAAAATAGGCATGAGATACAGGGTAAATACATTGGTGAGACTGAATACAATTTGGGGTTAATGAAGCAGAGGAGACAACAACTGAAGCAGAACACATTACACTAGTAAACAACTTATAAGGTAATAAGGTACAAGCTTACAGTTTTAAAGCATCAACAGTAAATAGATAGGAAGACATTAACATGTAGAAGAGCAATACAACTGACTGACAAATTGGAGCAGGTAAATATGTGCACTATGATACAGAGTCACTGGCGAGTATTTCAAGACCAGGAGCAGATAGTATGAAGGGTAGCAGTTGAAGGTACTGTGTTCTAGCAAGAGTTTGTCATCTCTCTCTAATTACATACCTTGAGTTCCTTATTATGTGTATAACGTGTTGTAGATATGTAATAGTTAAATAAAGACCTGACATTGAAATGTGCTTCTATTTTATTTTTTGTATTTATTTATGCATACATGTATATATGTATGTATTAGTCTTTGATTACCAGGTAAGTTCACTGGTCTGCAAGGCCCTTTTACAAGCACAAACAGGGTACATAAGTTACAATTTCTGTTTTAGCTTGGTCATCAAAAATAGTCCCTATGCTGGTAACTGGGGTGGGGTGGTAGTAGCTAAAAACAATAAAAGACAATGAAAATCCTGAGTGGCACTGTTTGTTTTATAAAAGTACATCAGTTTCTTAATGTGCATTTTGAATCAATGCATGTGTTCTAAATGGATAGTCTAATGTCTTCAAAATTGCTAAACCTGGCAGAATGTGTGTTGGGCAGTAGGTTAGATGTCCCTTAAGCATGTTCTCCCACTTCTGGTCCCAATGCATGTGCTGTTAAGCACTACTGGGCTCTTTTTCAAACAGTCTTCATCTGCCTATGCCCATTTAACTGTGTGGATATATATCCCCCCTTTGTTTTTTTATCCATGCCTCCCTTCTTTACCCTGATTCTTTTTTCATTGCCTTTCTCCACATTCAGTTGATGAAATGATTAACTGAAAACAGGAATTCAACATTTTGCACAATTCCACTGGTAGAATGTTTAACTCTCAATAATCACAAGCACACAAGGCCTCATGTGGAGCCCTGGCCACAGTTTTATCTGTGGAAGGATAGCAGCAGAGAAGGACAACCAAAATGCTGCAGGGTCCACACTAAAAGCCCTATGAGGAGAGACTTAAGGACCTCAATATGTATACCCAGGAGGAGATGATAGAGAGGGGGATATGATAAAGAATTTCAAATACCACAAGGGCATAAATAAGGTACAAGAGGGTAGCATCTTTTGGAAAAAAAATAAGTTCAAGAACAAGAAGTCATGATATGAGGCTGGAGAGGTGGATCACCTATAAGGTAGGCTTGCTTACCTTTAAAGCCATACATGAACAGGGACCTGACTACCTCAAAGATCTCCTGACTCCATACTCCCCCAGTTGCCCTCTCCAACCTGCCGATGAGGGATTGCTAGAGATTCCCAGGTTCGTCTTAAAACATCTGGAGCTCATGCTTTTTCATTTGCAACACCGACCCTGTGGAATTCTCTACCTCATCGGTTAAGAGAATGCCTGACCATCAGCAATTTCAAATCTATACTAAAAGCATATTTATTTTCTTTGGCCTTCCCAGTTTAATTGAATTGATTTTAAAGTTATTATATTCTCTGCTTTTATATTATAAATTATAATTTGTACAGTGATTTGGTCTTGAAAGGTGCTATAAAAATAAAGATTGATTTGATTCAATTTAGATGCAGGAGAAATGTGAGGAAGCATTTTTTCACAGAAAGGGTGGTGAATGCATGGAACTGCCTCCCAAAGAAGGTGGTGGGAACAAAAATAGTAGGGTTTTTCAAGAGTGCATGGAGTAGGCATTCTGAAACCCTAGCGATAGGAAAGAGAGGGTAAAGCCAGAGATCAAGTAAGGTCATGGTACTGCAGTAGGTAGGGAAAATGGTCAGACTAATTAGGCCCTGTAGTCCTTATCTGCCTTTCAATTTCTATGTTTCTATATTTCCCTGGTAAACAGGTAAAGATACAGTATGTGGTGGATTTTTCCATGGTCAGCAATGGCACAAAAGTAATTAAAACTACAAGTAATACTTACATTTTTTGAAATCATCTACACATATATATTTCTGAAACAATCTTTGACACTCCTAGTTTTTAAAATAGCTTAGCTGTAATTGCAAGAGTCCAAATATCTATTTTACCTAACGTCACTTTCATGGACTCGTTTTTTCATCCAGATCTTCAATAAACTTCTCTCCTTTCATCCAGTAAATTATAGGGCTGACATCTCCATTATATCCAAAAAAGGCTCTGCATGTCAGATTAGCAAAACTGCCTAGTGAAGAGAAAAAAGAGAATATTTTGTTTCAAAACATTGTAGAGTTAACATTTTTAACATGACTTCTGAAAAGGCTTTGTTCTCTCACATACCGTACAACTGTATCTCTCATTTCTCATATTTTCTTTTAGCATATGCAATTTCTCTCAGTGTATAATAAGACTTTTAGCCCTCTGGGGAGATTCACTTGCTGTTCTGAAAATATAATTATCATAAGAAGCTACTGTATATACAGTAAAAAGGCATCTGATTTTGTAAGTGCAAATCACAGAACATGTGAACATTATTATATATGTAGCAGGCCCAAATTACATGTTTTAATTTCCTATGAAGCATGTCCAGTGTGTTGGTGACACATCAAGAAAAGGGGATGTAAGATATGTTTAAAATAAGATTTTTGTAAAATTAATATCAAGGTAAATGATGCCATGGATGAAAGATATGAATTCATGGGTAATTAATGTGTTGCTTTAAGACGTGCATATGGTATGGGAAATTGAAGGGATATGATGAAATAGAACTGAAGTGGCAATCTTGTTTATTTATACCATTTGTAAGCAATCACCCCTTGATTCTGGGCTTGTGTTCCAAAATGAATGCATGTCCCTGGTGCACTGGGAAGAACAAGACATAGCTGAGTCACTTCAGTACATTTGAAGGTCATTAATTTGGCAAACATGCACCCTGAAGTAGGTTATTGCAGTTATAAAATAAATCATTTATTTTATTTTTAAGTATTTAGTTTTTGTTGAACAGGAAAGGAGGACTAGGCAATCCATCCTGTTTGGAAGCAAAGAGATACTGATGGAAGCTACCTAAACCAGATGAAGCTTTCAGTGGTATTTTTCATGAATGGGGGAAATTTGGGCAGGACACTGAAGCAATTTCCCTACTCTTTTCTTTGTAAAACAGTCTTTCTTCCCTTTTTTTATACCTCAATGAAGTTTATCACCCCTTCCCATATTTGGAAGCCTATATTTATGGCATTTTTTTCTATTTAATTGAGGAAGTCAAATAAATCTCATAAAGAGAAATAAAACATGCTATCCATGTAAACGTGGGGGGCTGGCTATGATCAACTCATCAACCCTGTAGTTTTTTTTTTTCTTTTTTTTTTTTTGACAGGAGCATTTTGCCAGTTTTGTTGTCTAATAATAAATCCTGGCCTTTTTTTCCACAAGAGATGTAAATTTCTTTTAAACGGATGGACTGTTGTCTCCTTAAGACTTTTTACAGGCCTCCCTATAAATCTTCCATGATATATATTTCAACTGCTTTAAAAAACTTAAACAGTGGCATCTTATACTGGCTGGTTCTGGTCAGTAACATTGCAGAACAAAATAAAGTGGACAAAAATAAAACGGTAAAAACGGTGTCACCATCAATATTTGCAGCACAAAATGAAGCATGCCAGAACAATGCAGGCCACATGACACGCAGGTAGCAAACAACGTCCACTGCATGGAGACACTGCAGTAGAACCACAGGGGTCAGGAGCACAAGCCAGCATGTCATCTCCCCTGCCCTATGTGTTGCTGGGGACATGCTGGCTTGTGCTCCTGGCCCTTTGCATTATACATGGCCATTTACATGGTGGCCATGGTCCACCTGTCCTCCAGTGGTTACCCCGGTGCACGTTCTCCTTCACTCAGCATTCTGAGTGGATGTACCACACCATGTGGGTGCCTGTGCCATTAGATTACCATGGTAGATGTCCAGTGGCCTGCTTCCCCCAGTGGTGGTTGCACCCTGCCCTGTTCTATCTCCCTGCACCCCTGTGCTGTTTCTGTGCATGGGTGCCTGCTGCTGTGTGTTCCAGTGCAGTGCCTCCATGTGGTGGACATTGTTTGCTACCTGCATGTTGTGTGGCCTGCATTGTTCTGGCATGCTACAGTTTTTGCTGCCAATATTGATGGTGACACTGTTTTTGCTGCTTTATTTTTGTCCACTTTATTTTGTTCCACGATGTTACTGACCAGAACCATACTGGCTAGGATACAATCTAAAACATAAAAAAAAAAAAACTTTTATGACAACATTTTGACTTCCTTTTTTTCAGCTGATCCTATTTTTCACTGCACTCCATGGATTTCAGAACACTTTCTGATGTATCATCTCATGGAATCCAGAATGCCAGTGAAAATGTGGGACGTGGTTTGGATCAGTTGTCATGATCGCCTCAATGTCAGAATCAACAATAGGCATAAAGAGCCTGAAGAGAGGTACTTCTGTACTTTGCAATTAAAATCAATGGATCATTTATTCTTTTATTAGACTGTTTTGGTCCTCAGTGTCTACATAATGGAAAGAACCACTCAGTGCAGGTATAGACCATGATGTTATGATTTATGGAGTGATTACTTGTCAATGGACAAAGTTCCATATAGGGGCTTTAGAGAGCAGTTGACCACATTAGCAAAACTTTGAAAAAAGTAAGATTTATATTCAGCTCCATCCCATAGTCTTTAGTACTTAATATATTTTCAGTAATTAAGTCCCCACTTTCTTTATTACTGAAAACAGTTGTATGAAAACAAGATCCCTGTCCCCTAGACTCTATCTACTCTGGCTACTTCTCTACACATGACATCACAATCTCCTGTCTATGACATCATAATTATCTCCACAGCAACATATTTTGATGTCATAAACAGAATTATGACGTCAGGTGTAGGCAGATAGCCAGGGCTCAAAGAACAGAGATACTGTATTGATGCAAATACCCTTAGAACAAGGAAACAAGGGTGGGAATTACAGAATAAAATACAAAATATAAGCTACGGTTATGTCTGAATATTATTTTTTTTCGAAGTTGTCTCAACTGTATCAGGAGCTCTTTAAGGATTATACTAGTCTGTATTAAATAGAACATTTTGCAAGCTAGGTGTTCCTTTGTATTGCAGTAGCAGGAATTCACCTTATGGGGCCTGATTGAGAAAATTACACATGAGGTTCAGGATGTCTTTAGCAGGGACTTAAGACATATGCCCTTCACAGAAGCAACAAAATTGTAGAAACATGTTGTTTGGCTTCCTCCTCCTCACTTAGCAGTTTTTTTTTCTTTTCTTTGTATGATTGCATAACTGACCTGACGTATTGCTCATTTTTTTAAGTTTGATGCTCATTTGTTCTTTGTTTCTTTGTTACAAATCTTAATGTCTTCCTGATTGTATGATTTGTTTTGATTTTATTTAAATAAATAAAATGATCCTACTTTTTTTGAGAAGTGCCATGGGATCTTTAATGTCCACCTGAATAACCACCAGAACAGGCAGACAGGACTCATCTTAATGTCTCATCCAAAAGACAGTAATTCATGATTGCAGCACCCCTCTCATGCTCCACTACAGTGTCTGTATTGGGATTTTACCCCATGTTCCTGGTGAGGGGATATATAAAAGTAAAAACTATGACTCCGAACATTCTTAAATCAATGAAGAGATTGTTTCCTTGTTCTTGAAAAGGAATACAAATCTGGGCTGCCGAAGAGATGTGTGATATTAATATGTGGTAAGGTGACTGAATTCCAGGAATCACAGTGCAGAATTTGGCTTGTCCATTGGGTAAGATAAAAAAAAAATAAGAGCAGGTGAACCTTGCTGGTTCTGATTAGAAAACAAAAAAAAAAACAAATAAAAAAGGGTTGACAGGGTTATTTCTAAACCTCCTTTTAAAACTATTGATGTGAATTTGTTTGCAAAGTAGCTGTATGTTAATCACATGCTACTTACATATGTGCATTTTAACCCCCTTAAACTATTTTCATAGAACATTTAATTGTGGTTATTTTTTTAATTTAGTTTCTATTAAGAAATGTCATAGATACACAGTCAGCAGATAAAGAGAGCATTATTAAACAGGTAGCAGCACATCACAGATTCCATCTCACAATTTCCATGGTGATGTCCATGTGGGGAACAGTGACTGGCCACCCGAGGAGAGTCTTTTCATGGAGTTCACTATTCCTGAAGATGATTCTCAAGCATTCCCCAGAATCCCAGTACACATGTGACTTTCCCGTTGTTCAAGCTAGTATGCAGAAACAATTATCCAGTCATACTGTTCCAACACTTAGCTAGAGTTCCTAACAACATCAAACGTCAAACCATTTTGTATTGATTAATTGTCAGATTACATAAGACTGGCCATCTAAAGAGGGCCTAGAACTTGTGGTCATAAGCTCTTCATGGGACAAACTCTGGGTTTACATCAGGCTGGTAAATAACCCAGTGACACCAGAATTCACCACATTTTTTATCTCAGCCTATAATTTTATAGGTTAACCTTTCTACGTAATAAATAACATTTATCATCTTAATCAAACTATCTAATTTGGGTGTATTTCTAGACAGCCACAATCTCATCACCAGTTTCTTTGTTGCTGTCAGTAAGATTAAAATTAGTTGAAGTGACACGCCCTGGTCCCTGCAGGTGGGATCACCATCAGGACCAGAGAAGGGATCCAAAAGTCTGCATCTGCAAATATCAACCTCAAAGCCTTTGCAACAGCCTGCCAAACTCCTGCAGTAGTAGGCATTGCCAGTATACATGGCCATATGTGGCTGTCTGTTCCCCACATAAATGCCAACATCTGCCAAGTAACTGACCCATATATTTCATTTGTGTAATTGGGGTTATATAATACTGCAGTCTTTCAAGCATAATATTTTCAGTATCTGGAAGATGAGATTCTGTAGTTCAGTACAGCATATTTTTGCCTTATTTCCAAGGTGTGGTTAGTCTGTAGTTCAGTGTTCCATTTGGTAAGCAATAATACCTAATAAAGTGGGCTTTAAGGGAAATATCAGACCACCCAGGGGCATAATAAGGCCCGATGCCACAGGTGGAGGGCCTTATAGCTCCTGGAAGGTCCGGTATTTCCCAATAAAGCCCACCCTGGAGGGTATTATCCTGCTTAGAAAATGGGCACAGTAAAAAGAAATGTCTGAGAAAAAAATTGTTAATAAAAAAATTATTAAATTAAATTTATTATTAAATAGTTCCTCAGCATGTATTGGAATAGAGGACTTTTATCCTAATGGAGATGCTGTAGTTAAGAAAAAAAAAGCTTGTTGAATGCTGTCGGTGACCCCACAGCAGTTTCTGTTTCTTCATTCGGACCTGCCCCCACCCAATTGTTCTTATGGAGGAGTTTTCTTCCACTTTGCCTTTTTCCCATTCATTTTCATTTGCAAGTCTGCCTTTTGCCATTCCTTTTTTTTAATGCTGCGTACAAGAGCTGTTGCAATTGGAGAAGAAAGCCACAATGCAGGAGAGTCAGTATAATCAGGGCAGCAGGCGTTTACTTTAATAAAATACACAATTGTTTAATTCATTCTGTGGGGCTTTATGTTTTTCTCTTTGTTTTAAATGCCATCTGTTATGATTTACATCCATTACTGTACAGAAACTTTTTTCTGGTTTGCTGAGAGCGAGCGGTATCTCCTGCTGCTGTGCAGGAGAGGAGCAGTCTTTTCTTGATTTCCCTTGCCACAGATGGACATCTATTGGCGGTATAGAAAACTAAGAAAGTCCTGCTGCTCTCATGCTCAGTAGCAATGTCAGAGATACCACTCTCTGTCACTAAACACAGAGTACTCTTTGGGAACTGGAATGCTTTCTAAGGCATATGCTGGCATTTATTTTTATTAAATTTCTTTTTTGTGGTTGCCATGGGTGGGAGGAGGAGGACAGTGGCACAGCCATTATTTTTGTGGCTAACTTGGTGAGAGCAGAGAAATGGTGACTGGCAAGTGTGAACATTCGGGGTGCCCAAGGTTTCACTAAGAAGTGTGGCACCCTGAAGAGGCTCTCAATATGCAACAGGCTCTATCGGATAATAAATTAATCTCAACTTGCTGTGTCAGTCAGTGAGATTCATTTATTTTCCAAGCCCATTATCTAATTCAAAATAGAAGTAAATGTGTCCTGGGCTAACTGCTGCAGTATATATGACTTGAACTAAGTGTTGTCAAACTTCTCCTTTCTGGTGTGAAATCAAAATGTTAAGTAACAAGTTGGGACCTGCATGTAAGTGTGAAAATCCCTTCCCAATCTCAAAAGGTAGGATCTGACCTGTGGATAATGCACATGTGTTCTGTTAGGTAACTGATATTCTTCTTGCAGGAAAGCAAACGATTTAAAGCCCTGGTAATTATAATATTGATGGACATAGCATAGGCCAGCTGACTTTGGGAATGAAGCATGGTATCTATAATGTTAGGAGGGAATGATACTTCATATGCCAGGGCCCTCAACCACACAGTGACTGTCTGGGGAATATACGTCCTACATGTTGTCCTTCACAGTTGGATAGTTACAGTTGTAAACCTGGAGAAATGGCTAGGTGGTACAGTATTAATAGGATGGCCATATAATAGTACATCTACATTGTAGAGATTGTTAATAAGAAACTCTATGTCCTTTCAATAGGGCTGTTGTTATAAGAAAAGCCAATTACACACAAGGCACAGCTGGGCTGCTATACAATAAAGCTTTATATTTGGTAGATTTAGGCTCCCTTTCTCCTTCAGCAATTGAAATAATAAATATTTTATTCGTTGTTCCTCCCACTAAAAATTGGAAACCACTGTATTCCAATGATCGAGATAATGTTTTTCTGGGATTATACTTCAAGTCTAGAGAAAGTACAATATTCATGGAAGCACACTTTGTCAAATTCTTTCTAGTTTGCTTAATAGGGATGGGGAAGCTGGGTCCACATCACTAGATCTTCATTAGTTTTCTGGGTAATAGGTTCCTAGTTTAACAGTTCCAAGTGGTCAAGATATCTCATTAATTGAATCCTCAAATATTTCATAGCTCTCCTATTTCACCAAATTGGTAAACATTCTTTAAGTGTCCACCAAGTGATAACAATATAAGTCAGAGTTTTCATTTTTAGAACATTTAATCCAAATCCAGAGAGTTGCCCAAATTCCTCTAAAACTTTCCACAACATTGGGCTAGATATTTCTGTAGAGGTTAAGACCAAAATAGTATGTCATATGCAAAGAAAGCAACACAGTAATCCCAACCACCAACAGGGACCCACTCCACCTCTGGAGCTACCTGGATCATCTGTGTGAGTGGCTCTAAATAGAGAGCAAATAGTAGAAGTGAGAGGGGGCATCCCTGTCTGGTGCACCTAGATAGGATTATTAGTTCAGAAAGGCCTTTGTTAAGGGTAACAAAGCCTGGAGGGTGGTATAAGGTACTAAAAAAAATTCCATCTGGGAACCCAAAGACTGACTGGGTGCCCTACAGAAAATATTAGGATACTGTGTCAAATACCTATTCAGCATTCAGACTAAAGACTACCAGGTAGTGGATCTCTGCAGGGCATAGTCAATTAAGTGCAGAATTCACCTAACATTGTTCTGGGCTTGACACCATCAAATGAATCCCACTTTGTCTCTATATATGAATTGGTGTAGTAATGAGTCCAGTCTTATAGCCCACATATCCATAAATAATGTATAATCCAAATTTTAAAAAGAGGTTGGATGATAAGAGACAGTGTGGCAGGAGTCCTTCTCTGGTGTGACTATGGCCAAAATTTTACTTATTTAATATATCTGAATTACACCTTTGAGCTAAAAGCTCATCTACAAAGGTTTCTCATCAAACAAAGGTAACAACTAGTAATATATAGGAAGGAAGGGGAAACAGTAACAACTTAAAGCACTGTCTGGTAACTTTAGTTAGTACAATAAGAAGATACATTCCCTTTGTGTAGTACAATATGCAAATATATTCACAGCTGGTATGTGACAAACAGGTTAACACTGTGCATCCACAGCTATATCTGTAGCAATCTCAACAAAGGGGAGGAGGTAGAAGTGGGGAGGAGGTAAACAGGGAAGGGTAGTTATCAATGGGAGCACTATATCAGTCAGCTCTGCATGGGGTGTGCAGCAATAGACCACAGGGACTAGGTGCAAGTCTTGTCATTGGGGCATTAGGTGGTGGTCAAGTCTTGCAGTTGCAGTGTTTTGGTGGTATGAGGGACTTCCAGAGTATTGCTTTGAAGTGTCAAAAGTGTTCAAGGCTTGTGATGGTGTACAGAAGATCATTTAGCCAGGTAGGGCCCATAACTGCCAAGACTCACCTACCCCGTGTTGTTTTTGGAACGGCACTGACAGGGCCTGTTTTGTTACTCTCCTGGTGGCATGCAGGGAGAGGACAAGCTGTAATAGTGCCTGTATGGAGGAAGGTGCCAGACCTAGTAGAGGCTTCTTCCCTAGCATGCAGGTCTGGAGTTTGATTCGATAATGGAGAGGAAGCTATTTTGTCCTAGAGTAAAGATTGCATGTGTGCGAGAGACAATTGGCATCTAGCACAGATCTGCACACCTTGTTGAGAGTCATCTGGACTCAGTGTAGAGTGGTTTCTGAGGCCATACCATAAACCACATTACCATAGTAGAAGACTGGTAGGATTGTACTACTCACAACCATTAGCCTAGCCTCCAGGGTGAGGCTGAACCAGAGCCTACGTAAGGTCCCTATCTTTCTTTTGGCAGCAGGGGTGATTTTTCCAATGTGCTCCTCGAAAGAAATGGACTCATCAATCATTATCCCCAAGTATCTGAAGGAGTTCACCTGCTCAAGGGCAGTGCCAGAGCTATTTGTAATTATGAAGGTGAGTGTTTATTTCTTCTTTTGACACCCCATGAAGAGCATCATCCTTGTTTTTTTTCCTGTTGAGCACTAGTAGATTATCTTTAAACCAATCCTGTAGCTGGGTGAAGTAGTTTTGCAGATTCCTGGTGAACACTTCCTGGCAGGAGTCTTGAGAGAACAGTACAGTGTCATCAGCATAGAGCAGGACTTTGGATGTTGGGCAGGCATCTGGAAGGTTGTTCATAAAAAGACTAAACAGAAGTGGGCCCAGTATGGAGCCCTGTGAGACACCACTGTAACCTCTCTGGTCTCAGAAATGACCATTGATTTTAACTTGCTGTGAGCACCCAGTCAGATTGCTACTGAACCAGTTAACTGTATCAGGAGAGAGGCTTACTTGTGGAGCAGGCACTGATAATCCACCGATTCAAATGCCTTGGTTAGGTCAATAAAGATTGCACCAATCAGATGACCCTGGTTGAGTGCCTTGTGAGTGAAGTCTGTAAATTCAATTAGAGCAGTGTTAGTGCTGTGCATCTTGCAGAAGCCATGATGTTGGGACATTGAAGATTGTATTTATGTAGGTGGTCTGTGAGTTAGTCGGCAATGATCCTTTCCAGTGCTCTAGAGAGTGGGAACAGGGTTGAAGTGGGCCTGTAACTGGATATTAGCGACCAGTCACCTCCTTTTAGCACAGAGGTTACCAGTGCAGTTTTCCACCTCAAAGGGAATTCAGAGAGATGAAGTGACAGGTTGAAAAGCTTGGTGATGGGTTTGATAACCTCTGTGAGTGCGGTGGAGATTAGTTTCATGTCAATCCCATCACCCACATCTATGTTTTGTCCAAGACTTTTGCTAAGAATTTGCTAGTTTCTTTGTTGGCAGTCACCTGCCTAAAGTAAAAGTTGGAGCAGTGCACAGTGCTTGAGTAGGTGGGTGGATGTTCTGCAGGTGGTCTGACTTGGAAATCAGTGGCCTCCTTTTAGGGGAGAACTGAGCTGTAGTCCATGAATGCACTATTAAAAATGTTGGCAATGATAGTGTCCTCATGGATGACTTCATTGTTGTGATTTAGCATTGTGGGGGGGCGTTGTTGTTGGCATATTTCCAAGTAGGTGTGGAGGAGGGTCTTTCCATCCTGGATACAAATAAATGTTGAAAGCAACATATATTTCCATTACCTTTTGTAATAAATTTCTATTTAAACAAGACTGTCTTCATCTTAGTTTGGCAGGATCTAGGATTTTGGGTAGGAAACTGAACAAAGTTACTGATCTCCATTTAAACTGGTACAAGGGGGGCAGCTCATGCTAGAAACTAACAAATATATAACCACAGGTAATGATTACAATACTGTAAAGGACTAGAGGACTGTGCTCATTAATGCCAGAAGCCTAACAAATAAATTTGATGAACTTAAAGAATTTTTGGTATCACATGAGATACATATGGCATGCATTACAGAAACTTGGTGGGATAACAATGATTCTTGGGAGAAATCTATTCCAGGCTGTAACCTATATTACAAGTCTAGATTATATAGGAAAGGCGGTGGCACAGCAATATATGTCCATAACTCCATAAAAAGCTTACAGTTACCTTATGATGATCTCGATTTAGAAACTCGTTGGATTAAGCTAATACCATTAAGAGGTCCCAAGATTATAATCGGACTATTTTACAGACCACCCTCTATTACCCAGGACAAGGATCTCACCTTCTTGGATTTACTTTATAACTCAAACCCAGCAGATAATTTAATAGTGCTGGGAGATTTTAACCTCCCTAATACTGATTGGAAGTTAATAAAGGGGGAGGGGTAATAAAATTGAACAACTGTATTTGGATGCATTTGATCGGCTTGGTTTGGAGCAAATGGTACATGAAAATACAAGAGGCGATAATATTCTAGATCTTGTATTAACCAATATGGGGGACTTAATAAACAGGGTAGAGATCCCCCCTTGGATAACAGTGATCATTCTAAGGTTTTATTCACATTAAATGGGATGGAGCTAACTCCCAATTTGGATTTATTTTCAATCTCTGGGGGAGTTATAAAATTAAATTTTACAAAACCAAACTTCACCCAACTTAGGAAAGATCTAGCATCGTGGGTCTGGTTCACAGATCTCAATGGAAATAACACTGAAGGTATATGGAATATACTCCTCAAAAAGCTTAATTATCTAATTAGCTTACATATTCCGAAGCATAAAACTAAATATATGGGTCGTAAAAAATCAACTCCATGCTGGTTAAATAAACATATTAAACATTTAGTTAATAGCAAGGATAGGTTATTTAAAAAAATACAAAAAGGAAAAGACTCTAAAGAACTACCATGCATACAAAAAATGTGTTAAATTAGTTAAGGCATCTATAAAAAACCGGGAAGCTCAGCAGGAAATTACCTTGGTCACTAAAATTAAGGACTACACAAAATAATTGTTTTCTTATATAAATGGTATGAAGAGCTATTCAACAACGCTAGAACCCTTTAAAATCTCCACTGGAGAACTGGTAAATGAGAAAGAGACAGTAAATATCCAAAATAACTATTTCTATTCAGTCTTTAACTCAGGAAATACCCCCTTATTTATGATGAATTAGCACCAATCCCAGGGAATGTTATAATTACACCTGACGAGGTTAGGAGCAGACTAATAAAACTGGACATTAATAAATCCCCAGGACCTGATAACATTCATCCCAGAATTTTACAAGAACTTGCTGATCCCTTAACACTCCCACTAACTTTCCTATTCCAAACATCCCTGGATGGGGTGAGGTCCCTCAAGATTGGAGGAATGCTTTAGTGGTCCCTCTCCATAAAAAGGGGTCTAGGTCTGAGCCAGCTAATTTCAGGACCATAAGTTTAACATTATTAATGGGTAAAATCATGGAAGGGATCTTGAAAAAACATCATTATTCATTACTTAGCAGTAAGCAATTTGTCTGACCCAGTACAATATGGCTTTACTAAATCTAGGTCATGTCAGACTAATCTGTTATCTTTTTATGAAAAGGTTAATTCTAAATTGGATAAAGGTAAAACAGAGGATGTAGTCTTCATGGACTTCGCCAAAGCATTCAACAAGCTACTCCATGAGAAATTAATACAATTACTAAATAGGGTGGGAATACATAGAAATATCTTAAGATGGATAACTGTATGGCTGACTGGGAGGAAGAAGAGAGAGATGGTTAAAGGCATAGAGTCAGATTGGTCTGCGATCACAAGTGGGGTGCCACAGGGATCAGTACTGGGACCCTGTCTTTTTAATATTTATATTTCTACCTTGCAATTTAGCAATCCTAATGTATGGATTTCTAAATTTGCTGATAACTGTAGATTAGATACAACTGTCACCACTACAACTGAGGCCCTTTCTCTTCAACAGGCTCAGGGAGGGTGAGGGTGGTGGAACAGAGGTGCATCCCTCCAGTTTTACCTCTCCACATTTCCTATGCCATTCTGGCAAAGTGTGGTTCCTCTATGGAGGCACCTGCAGTGGAGACCAAGGAGGATGCTGGGAACCTCCACAAAGGAGACCCACAGGAGGGTGGCATGGGACCCCACAGGGGAAGGAAACAACTCCTGGTGGGGGACTCCATTGTTAGGAAGGTAGAACTGGGGGAGGAAGGGAAGATGGAGGTAAGGTGCCTGCCTGGTGCCATGGCTTGGAGGGACAGGGAGCGAATCCTCAGGATTGCCGGAGCAGCTGCACAGGGTATGGAGCTGGATGTCATTGTCCACCTAGGGACAAATGACATGGATAAGAAAGGGATTAGAGCAGTTCATTAAGAGTTTGTGGAATTGGGGAGGGGCCTTAGACAAGTAGCAAGCATGGTAACCTTCTCGGAGGTGCTGCCCATCCATGGCGTAGGAGAGGCTAGGGTGTTCTGCACCATGGGAGTCAATCAGTGGTTGAAAAACTGGTGCAGAGCTCAGGGATTTGGCTTCATTGGGGACTGGGGGTCCACCTGGAGTGATGCAAGCCTATACTGGCATGATGGGCTGCATCTGTCAGGAGGGGAACCAGGATCCTAGGTGATAGGTTTAAATGCTTCATTGGCAAGCATTTAAACTAGCCAAGGGGGAGGCACTGGAAAGGAGCAGAGAAAGCCTAGCCCCCCAAAAAAAATCACGGTAGTAAGTGCGGTAAACACCAACATAGGGAGAAGGGCAGGGGTAAATGAGGAAAGTGACAAAGGCAAGAAGGACAGGGATGGGGCAAAAAGGAGTAAGGCCATCAGTAAATGGATGGTAATGAGTACCAGTGCCTGTAGTCTGGGCAAAAAGCTCCCTGAGCTGATGGCCTTGATGGAAGAGGGATGCCTGGATATCATTGCAGTCACAGAAACATGGTACACAGAGAACCATGACTGGGACATTAACATACCAGGGAACATAACCTACAGGAGAGAAAGTCAGGGGAGAAAGGGGGAGGAGTAGCTCTCTATGTAAAGGAAGGGATAAAAGCAACTGAACAAAAGAGTAAACAGGGAGGAGAGGAGGCACTGTGGGTCACCTTGGAGACTGAAAAGGGCACCGCAATCCGCACAGGGGTTATGTACAGACCCCCATGTCAGGGGGAAGGAATGGACAGGAATATGATAGAAGGCATTCTTAGGATGGCAGAGAAAGGGGAGATACTATTGATGGGAGATATGAATATGCCAGATGTTAACTGGAGCACACTTGCTGCAGCCACATCCAAGAGCAGGGCCATTCTCGATGCCCTACAGGTGGCAGGCCCCAGACAGCTAGTTTCGGAACCCACTCATGTTGGAGCAATCTTAGACCTCATATTCTCAAATGGGGGCAGTGAGAGGATCTCAGATCTAGAAGTGGGTTGCCATCTGGGAACAAGTGACCATCAAATAGTGTGGTTCACGTTAAACTCAGCTACAGAGTCAAGCCGTACTAAAGTGAGGGTACTGGACTTCAGGATGGCTGACTTTGGCAAGATGGGAAAGCACTTCAGAAAAGCACTAGCAAACAGGCTAGAAGGAGGGGTGGAGCAACAATGGGGAATCATCAAAACTGCCATCACAGAGGCAACAAGCCTTTGTGTGAAGCAAATAAACAAATCAAAATGAAAGAAAAAGCCACTATGGTTCTCAAAAGAGGTAGCTAGGAAAGTCAGGGAGAAAAAGATAGCATTCAGGAAGTATAAGGAAACACAGAAGGAGCAGGACAGAAAGCTGTACCAGTTAAGGCAGAAGGAATCAGGGAGGGAAGTCAGAATAGCAAAGCCAAACTGAGGAAAAGATAGCCAACTCGGTTAAGAAGGGGGATGAAACCTTTTATAGGCACATCAGAGAGCTTAGAAAGACAAAGGGAGGGATAGTGAGGCTGAATAAAATGAATGGTGGGTGGGCAGAGGGGGACAGTGAAAAAGCAGGGATACTGAACGAATATTTCTGCTCAGTATTCACAAAAGAGGAGGGGGAAGTGCCTAATCCAATTAACAGAAGCACTCTTGATAGGGGGGTCGATCCCAGCCCTTTCACAGAAGAAAGGGTTCTGCAAGAACTCCTAAAACTGAAGGTGGACAAAGCAATGGGGCCTGATGGAATTCACCTCAGAATTTTAAAAGAATTAAGGGGGGAACTAGTAAAACCACTGACTACTCTTTTTAATAAATCATGGGAGGATGGTGTGGTACCCGAGGACTGGAGGAGGGCAAATGTGATTCTCCTTCACAAAAGTGGGACCAAGACAGAGGCAGGAAACTACAGACCTATCAGTTTGACCTCTGTGGTAGGGATAGTGATGGAGTCACTTCTGAAGGAAAGAATAATTGAGCACCTAGAGGCCAGTGGGGCACAGGACCCAAGGCATCATGGGTTCACAGCGGGAAGGTCTTGTCAGATGAATCTAATAGATTTCTTTGACTGGGGGACCAAAGTAGTAGACCAAGGAGGGGCTGTGGACATGGCCTACCTAGACTTTAGCAAGGCATTTGACACAGTCCCACACAAAAGATTAATAGTCAAATTAACCAGTCTGGGAGTCGGTCCCAGGGTGGTAGCCTGGGTAAAACATTGGCTGGACAACAGGACACAGAAGGTAATTGTAAATGGAGTCCACTCTGAAGAAACAGGGGTTACTAGTGGGGTACCGCAGGGTTCAGTAATGGGTCCAGTCCTTTTTAATGTCTTTATAAGTGACATTGCAGAGGGACTGGAAGGAAAAGTATGTCTCTTTGCAGATGACACAAAGATCTGCAACAGGGTTGATACACAAGGAGGTGTGGAAAGGATGAGAAGGGACTTGGCAAGGTTGGAGGAATGGTAAGAAGTATGGCAGCTAGGATTCAATGCAAAGAAGTGCAAAATAATGCACCTGGGAAACAAGAACCCAGGGGAAGAATACACAATGGGTGGGGAGGTAGTAACAACAACAAAAAAGGAAAGGGACCTGGGGGTAATCATATCAGATGACATTAAGGTTAGCAAGCAATGTGAGAAGGCAGTAGGGAGGGCTGGGGGTATACTGGGATGCATAGGGAGAGGCATCACCAGCAGAAAACAGGAAGTTGTTATCCCTCCAGACAGACAGTTTGTGAGACCCCATCTGAGTATCACGTCCGTTCTGGAGACCCCATCTCCACAAGGACATAGACAGGATGGAGGCAGTCCAGAGGAGGGCAACTAAAATGGTGCAGGGTCTGCAAGAGAAGCCATACAATGAGAGACTAAAGGAGCTTAATATGTATACCCTTGAGGAAAGAAGAGGGGGGACATGATAGAAACTTTAAGTACCTCAGTGGAATCAACAAAGTCAAGAGGGTAGCATCTTTCAGAAAAGAGGCAGTGCAAGAACAAGGGACACAATTTAAAGATAGAGAGGCAGTTCCGGGGCAATGTGAGGAAGTATTTTTTCACAGAGAGGGTAGTGGATGCATGGAACAGCCTTCCTGAGGAGGTTGTGGGGTCTAAAACTGTGGGAGAATTCAAGAATGCATGGGACAGACATAAGGCAATTCTTGTCGGGGGTAGGAAGAAATAGGCTGTTGGTTAACTAGGATCTGCGGCCTATCCTGTAGGTAGGGAAATGGGCAGACTAGGTGGGCCAAGCGGTCCTTATCTGCCATCAAAGTCTATGTTCTATGTTTCTATGTAAATGAAATCTATTTATGAACAAATTCTAGTAGATTAGAACTTAACATCTCTAAGTGCAAAATTATGCATCTAGGCCTTTATAATAACAATTATTCATATAATATTGGGAACAATAGTCTAATAGTAACATGTGAGGAGAGGGATCTAGGTATAAGAATAACCACAGATTTAAAGTTCAGTACACATTGTAAACAGCAGGTAAAAAGAACCAATCAGAACTTGAACTGTATTTTGAGGCATATTTCTAGCAGAAGTGAGAAGGTCCTTATGCCATTCTATGGAACCCTGGTGAGACCTCACCTGGAATATTGCGTCCAGGCGGGGTCTCCCCCAAAAAGTGAGGATATAGCAAGAACTGAGGGTGTACAGCATAGGGCAACCAAATCAGTGACTGACTTGAAAAATTTCTTATACAAAGAGAGACTGGACAAACTTAATTTGTATACCTTGCATCATAGAAAATTAAGGGGTGATCTATGCATGATATTCAGGATATCAAAATATATGCTGTACTATTAAGGGAAGATCATAGAATATCTTATAGACCAGGTTGGACTAGTGCTAGAGGACATAATATGCAATTAGATCTGCCTAAATGGAATACACATTTAAGGAAACAATGGTTTACAATCAGGGTGGTAACTCATGGAATAACTTACCAATAAACGTGGTTGTGAGTACAAGTATGGACATGTTTTAAACTAGACTTGACACCTTTTGTCAAGATAAAACTACCACTTCTAAATAAAAGGATTGGCAAGCATTATGGAAGTAAGTCCCACAGCTTGAACTTACTTATGAAACTTATGAAAGGGGACAAGGATTCAGAAAATACTGTATAAGATTCAGCTGAATAGACATCCTTCCCAGGACATTTACCAGTGCTAGTGCAGGATATGGCATCCTGAATCTTGTCCTTTGCAGTTAGGTAAAGTAGCCTTTCCTGTTGCTCCTTAGTTAAATAGGCAAGATCTAGGCTAGCTAAATACTGTAGGCCTTAATTTTATATGGATCATGGTGGCCCTGGAGTGTACAATTGTCTATAGCAGGATGCCATAATTCAACAGAGATCATTTTGGTTCCAGACCATGTTACTTGTTGCCGGTTTCCAGAGCTGAAGAATACAGACCTGCTTTTTATGGGTCTGCAGCTGTCTAGTTAGGCACTGGACAATGTGAGAGCCTCCCTCATAGTGATACTGCTGGAGATAACACAGTTGTTGTTCAATCTGTTGGTCCATTTGGTGTTGTAGCTCAATTTTAATTGTATTTCTATGGGCTTGGACTACACTATCTCCTTTAGTGTGCAATATTTGCAGGGTGTTTAGCTTCTCCTGCAGGGTTTGCAATTTGTTCTCCCTTTCCCTCTTTCTCTGTATCATGTATGCTATGAAGGAGCCTATGAGCACTGTTTTCATTATGTCCCAGAGAAGAGGGGGGGAATAACATCTCCCCGATTATTATGTGCCGCAATGATAGCCATATGATCCATGACCCAGGTGTAGAAAACTTCCTCCCTCAAAAAAGAGGTATTAAACCTCCAGGAGGTCATCTTACATGTGTTACTTAGATGCACCTTCTGTATAACAGGAGAGTGACTGAATAGTAGTCGCGGTCCATGGGTTATGTCCTGTACTTTTTCCATGTGCTCTGTATTTGTATAAATATAGTCAAGACAATCCAATTTTTGGTGCTGGTTATAAAAGTGGTTATGCTCTTTACTAGAGGGAAAAAGAATGACTCCATATAGCAACAAATCCCAGATGGGCTACCATGGTTTTAAAATATTTTGGGGTAGTATTAGTCTGAAAGGGATTCCCAGTGGATGTATCAAAAGAAGGATTCACTACCAGATTTCAGTCTCCTCCAAATATTATTTGCCCTTAGATGAAAGACATCAGCTTGTCAGAAAGAAAATGTACCACTTTTTATCTGCACCAAGAGGAAAGTAAAGACTAGTCAAGGTAACCACAGTACAGAACAAATGGCGTGCTAAAATTGAAAACCATCCCTCTGTGTCTGTCTGCTTGTCTAACTGTATAAAAGGGCCCCCCCCTCTGGATTAGAACAGCCGTGCCTCTCTGCTGGCCACTCTTGTGGCACAAAGCCTCCACTACATCATAGCTGAACTTCAGGAATTGTAAATACTCAGACATTGATAGATGAGGCTCCTGTAATTGGAGCACCCATGGGTTTTCCCACTTAAACTTTTGCAACATCTTTGATCATTTAATTGGGTTGAGAACCCCATTTACATTAAAGGATGACAATTTAGTAGGCACCACCTTAACTGCAGGAATACAAAGAAAAGAAGCCAGACCTGTCAGAGCACCAAGCAGAAAATGGTGGGGGAGACTCCCTGGGTTGCACCACTGGCGGTGACTACCACCACTCACTGGTTCTCCACTTGCTAGCTGTCAGTAGTGCTGCTGAATAACAAATAGAACACTGTCAACTAGGCAGACAAATATTTGAAAACTATATACGAAACAGTGGAAGAAACTGATGAGGTGAAACATGGAACACCAGAGTGGGACTGGGAATTGGTGAAGACACAGTCTGTCCTCCTAGGTGGGAAAGGTACCTATATTTTCTCCTGGCACGCATGGTGTACAGCATAGTGAGGTAGAGCTGGCAGCTATGCCAGGCCCTCAAAGCTGGGAAACAGATAATCCCAGCTGGATCATAGGTGCAACAGCAGACCTTGCTGGAAAGGGAGAAAAATCAAGAGCTGGTAATGGGGAACTACGTGCCTCGATCCAAAAATTGGTAGTATGGAGGGAAATAACTCTGGCAATCTAAGCATGGCAACATTCAATAAGGAATGCCAGAAAGCCCATGCATTCCATTTTGTAAACAGCAACAATGCCTTTAAGCAAAATAACTCCTAACCTAATAAAGGTGAGGAAAATATCCATATGCATGTACTGTCTATCTAGCAACTGTAGTTAGTGCCCTTGGTAGAATCAGGTCAAGGACCCAGGAGACCCAGAGAAGGACCAGCCCCCCCCCCCACAGCCTCCACCTGCACTCAAGCCAAACATGCTCTGGGTAGTGAGACACCCCCTACAACACTTCAAGTAAGATCTCAGACACCTTGATGAGGATTCAGCCCAACTCAGGATTAACCAAAGAAGAAAGGTACTTATAGGTCCCTTATGAGACATCTGTGTGCTCAGAGGGCCTTGAGCTATAAGCTATATGTTCAACAGCAGTCGCATCCATGGGAGCCACCTTCCTCATGAAGAGGGGAATTCACCCCTGACAGCAGATCTCCATTCCATGCAAAGCTGAAAATGTCAGAGCCCATGAGATAAAGTGAAAAGTTTGTTCCCTTGTGTGTGGTGCAGCACACCCTAAAGGGCTGAAGATCCTGTTCACCCAACGCCTTGATGCTGGTGAGGGCTCTAATGTTCTAATGCCACATAAAAAAAAACAAAGATGTACTGAGTCTAATATGTCACTGCCTCTGTATCTTGAAGGGCCTGGTGCCATGTCACTAAGTACACAGACTAGATGAGATGGGGAGGCTGCCAACCTGGGAATGAGAATAAGCAGTCTAGTCAGAGTTAATAAATAAAACAGCAGAGGTGGTGGGCCAGCAAGAAATCCAAACCCACCCAGGCAATCACCCAGAGAGTTTGGTCTACCTTGCAGGACTTGTGATCTTTGTGGTGTACATTCTCATCATCTCATGACATACTCTATTGACTATAATGTCCACAATGACACATTCTGTCACTTCTGTTTCTGAAGATGGGAAATAATTTCTTTTTATTGCTTATAGATCCCTTGCTTGACTCATTTTTGCTTCTTCTACCGACTGCTGCAGATCCTCTGCTTGTTCCTGCTGCCACTCTCACATAGAGCCCATCGTTGAGCCTCTGATGCTGTGGCAGAACCATGTCTATACCCCGTCTCTTGAAATTCTCTTTTACCTTGTCAGCAGAATGATAGATTGATATCTTATCTGGAAAGTGTGCTCCACGCTTTGCAGGGAAGGGAGTTTGGAATTGTATGACTTTTTGTTTGAGTGCCCTTAAGTATGGTATGCAGGCCATTTGCCTCACCTGAATTTGCAGGGCATAGGACTGGTCAAAAAATGACCTGGAGGGACCCCACATTACAGAACCCTTTTCAAATGCTGCTAAGAGTACAGCCTTATTTGTTTTGTAGCTAAGGAACTACATCATAATAGAATGAGGATGTTAGTTCATTTCTGGGCACAGTCCCAATGCCCTATGGATTTTCTCTATATGCAATGTCATATCCTTGGGTAAGTGCCTTATTTAATAAATTATCAATATAAGCCCCAATATCTTGAACTTCCTCATCCTTAGGCAGCTCAAAGATTCATACATGTTTTCTCCAAAGCCTCCCCTCCAGATCACAGTTTTTACCTTCTAGTGCAAGCAGCTTCTGGTATAGGATCAGAGTAAAATCTGTAAGTTGATCAGCTTTTTTGGTGACCTCCGTTAGGGTCTGTTGCTGTCTTCTTTGTTCTTTTTGTATGGCCACCATCTCCATGCAAAAGGTCTGCAGTTAGTCTTTCCCTTCAGTCTGAAATTATTTTAGCTCCTGTACGATTTGAGCATTGATGGGGTTGGGGTAATTAGGCGAGCGCCTGCCTAAGGAGAAGATGCCATGTTGGAGTTTGGGGAGGAAGAGTTGCTGGAATTTTAGCATTGTAAGTAGGCTCAGGTTGTGAACCTGGTTGCTGTGTCATTTTATTTTTTGATCCTCCCATCTGTCTGCTTGTCTCTTGCTAGTTTGTAGAATGCAGAAAAATGAAAACACTGAACTGTGAAGCCATTTTTTAACTGCTGGATCAGAATGTGATCTAACCCACTGCTACTCCATCTATTGGCAAACTGGAAGTCGCAAGTTTCATTTTGGTTCTAAATTTTAGAACTGGACAGGTTTGAGGATGTTCCATGTGTTTAGAATAGTTCTGCCCACCATTTTAATACTATCTCACTTTATTTCATGAATTTGATACCAATGATGTTTAACTAAGTAGCTTATGCTAGTTCCTAACTTTCCTAGCCTATTGTAGACTTATACTCTTACTCGATCTCATGTTCTACAAACATGTTGTTACTGTATTGCAAAGAGTTTTCTTCTCTCTGTATTTGCTATCCTTGTTTAAGCATTGGTTTTGGCAATGCCGAAGCATGTAACCTGGAAAATTAAAAAACTTTGATATGTTAAAAAAAAGAATAGTTATGAAAATTTTGAAACACAGAAAATAATGTGCTAATTTGTAAATAGAACAGCTACTAATGTCTCCAGAAAATTTCCAAAAGTATTGGGTTTTGATAGCTTATAATGCTTGAAATTATATTTTAAAAGTTGTAACTTTTGAACTGTTAGACTTACAAACATAAGTTTTTAAGTGAAAGCCTGAAGTTTACTCAGCAAGAATACATCATAATATAGGAATCATCTTTTAGTGCATGTCAATACATGTTGATATAATATGTCTTTGAACAGTATCAAGATTTTAGAGATTTATGAACTGTTTTAGGTTTTCAGATATTGATGTAAGGAAGATGTAGCAATATTGTATATCAATATGTCAACTTAGCTGACTCCAAACTTTCATTTAAAAAAAATCTGTAGTCAGCCCAGTGGCACTAAGGGTTGAGACACTGGATGCCACATCCTGCTGTACACCGGTGACCTGGGTTCAGAAATGATCCTGGGTCAGTGGAGTGGAGGCTGGGAGCTGGATTGAGTAGCTGTATGGCAGATCTCCCATTCCGGGTGGGGACTCAGGCATGACCACTGCAAGACTGCCTCCAGGTGGAGGCCCAGAGGTAGTGCAAAAAGTCGTGACTAGACTAGGGAGGATACCATTGATCGCTGCTTGCACATGCCTCCACACATGCCTGAGCAACCACAGCAAAGGAGGGGGGGAGAAAATGGAAAATGGAGCCAGCAGACTCCATGGTGTCCCAGCTGTGCCTGCACCAGTTCCCCTGAAGCCTAGATGTTGGCTTCCGGAGCGGGGGAGTCAATGCTTGTCTCCCAGCCCTACCATGGGGAAGCGGCAACCTGTGGGGTACTTCCTATAGGAGCTGGTATGGGGAGTCGGAGAGTGAATCCCTCTGAGGGAGGGACCACAGTGGCCTACCAGCCCCAAGGAGGAGGGCTAAAAATCTGAATTTAAAAAAAATCTGTTTCTATACCTAACAGTCCCCAAATTATCCTATTTTTAATACGTTATATATTAAAATATCTAACTTAGGAGTTGTTATGGCCAGAACCCTATTTGTTATTAATTAAAGTTTGGAATCAGGTAATTACTAATCAGTCCTATTGAAGCAATTTGTATGTGTCAATACTATTCTGTATGCAACTAACATTATTTTGAAATCTTTTTTTTTTTGGCATTTTATAGATGGATTTTTTTTAGCTGACATAGCCTAAAAATTGCATATTGTATGGATACATTTTTTTGTATCTCTATATAAAATGTATGACAGTTAAAAAAAAGTTGTGTTTTTTTTTTACTTTTTCAGAATTTTGGTAAACATTTTTTTTAGTTGGAAACTGTGTAGTTTGCAACTGAATTTTGTTTTATCCTAGTCCCTTAATAGTATTCAAAACATTCTCCTCCCCTCTCTAAAAATCTCTGCTCTTTCTTACTTTCCCAAGCTTTGACTGAAAAAACATTGGAAGATAATAAAATTACAGAATGGGCCAATTTACTCTGCCAGGTTCCTTCCACAGACATATAACATACACCAGAGACACACATTGCTTGGGGTCCCATCTCTACTCAAGTGCTCCCTGACTGCATTGCCAACTGTGGTCACACAGATGGCACTACTGAAGTTGGAATCACTGGCCTTCCTCCCTTCTTCCCTGAAAGAGTTTCATTCTTGGAGATGCTGGCTGCCTCCTCTAGTCCCCCTAACATTGAAATCAAAACTGGGTCCCTGGAAAAGAAAAACACCCCCCACTGGCCCTCTATTACTGAACTAGTACAAACATTTTCTTTTAGCTACTAGATCAAATATTTTGCAGTGCAAACAGTTTTGAAACAACCTGTTTTGGGGGATCCATCTGAGTGGTGGTAAGGCAGCACAACAGACTAGAGTTTTGCGCTTGAGCCCCAGAATCCCATGTTAAGACTGACTGGCAGAATTGGCCCTTCACAGAGTAGAGATGCAGCAAAGTAAAATTCTGCCCATGAAGTGGCCACAAAGTGGCCACTTCGCAATAGTGTTCTGCTACGTGGAGTGTCCATTTTAAACCCTCACTCCACCACTTTGCATTGTAATTATGACTTTGCTTTGTGCACTCTGCCTTATTCCACTTTAAGCTGGAGTGATTATTCACAGGCAGCCCACAGATATCACATGGCTTACACAGTGTAGGTCACAAGTTTCAGCCGGGCAGGCAGGAGGTTATGGGCAAAAACACTCTCCAGCTTGGGCTGACTTACACATTTTGCACAGGATATGACAAATGGCTCGGCTCTGCGAATGGCTGGGGGTGGGATGTGAACATGTAATGAAGAGGAGTGCACAGGTGACAAGTCCACAAATGAAGTTATTTTCCCTGTTTTACATACAGGGGTTGATGTATCACTTGCACTAGACATACTGCATTGACCACCACCACCACCACTGCTACTCCAACCACCACTTGACAAGATTTCTAAATCATAATCCTCCCCCTCATCATGCCTGTAGTAATCCTCTGGTGTTATTTCATCACTACTGCAGACATTCCTACTTGGTCTTACACTCATGGAAGAGGATAACATGCTCAGTAAGGTTGATGATGAGGGTGAATGCCCCAATATGACATTAGCTGCCATCTGGTGCCGGGTCCACAGTGCCATGTGACTGTGCTTAAGATGTGTATACTGGCCCCCCATGCCCAGATGACTCCCCTTTTTACCTCGACTCACACATGGATGGCAAAGCTGGCAGATTGCAACTGACTCATCATTTGCACCTTGGACAAAATAATCACAAACAAGAGATTGTGATCCCCTACTTTTAACATGCCCCTGATGCTGTTTATTGGACTCCATTTTGTTAACCCTTGAAATGGGGGGTGTGCGACATGATATTTCAGGCTGGACACACTTGGACTTCAACTGACCACCATGACTACCTATGATTAGTACTGGGTCATCATCATTATCATCAACAGGAACCGCTAAATCACAACTTTTTGGAGGCGGGAGGGATTTAACACCAACTGACCCAGACACAGCCAGCTTAACTTTCTGTTTCTCCCCCATTCCCAATGGGGGTCACTGACATCATTATTATAAACATCAACATCATCCTCATCCTCATTTTCAGTTTGGATGCTGTCACGTGGAGAACATGTTCCAACCAAAGCATCATCATCATCATCATCATCACTCGATATTTTTGCACCACACTTTGAATCATTGGATGGCAAAGACATGACCTCAACAGCACTGGAAGAAATGTGACATTGTGAGTTATCATTGCCAGGATCAGAATCATGTTCAACTACCATGGGGATGTTAATGGGGAGTATGACATCGTCTACATTGTCAATCACAGCTTTAGACTCAATTACATTATATTTTTTGAAATGATTAACTGGTCAGAAGTGGAACTTGAGACAGCAATACTCATGCCAGCAGGAACTGCACTAACACCACCAGCTGGGACAACATCATCTCCTCCAACTATGAGAGAAGCTACAGACTGCACTGTAAAAAACATTGATGAAGAAATCCCTTTACTGACATCAGCTATGCATTTCTGCATACTACAATGCCAACAAACAATCTTACCACTGGCAGCAGTGCCATGGCCAGAAATAGTTTTGCTTGCACATCTCTTTGTGGGCATTTTGGGGGATCACCAAGAAAATTCTAAACAAATTTAGATTTCTGAACTTTCAGTCTGGGCCGGTGGATGTGAAGCCAAGAAAAACAACAACTGTGGCTTGCAGATGGAGTCTAGGCACTAAATAGAGGCAAAAGCAGACAGATTAAGATTGCACTGCACAATCAAGAAGAGATGAAGACACAAAGTCACAACAACACCGTAACCAGATCTCACAAGTCACAATCCAGTCTGGAAAAGAATACCTTTTGTAGGTCAGGGTGGAGTGCAGTGCACTGCAGTAACAGTCCAAAACCAAGATACCACAGAGCTGTACAAAATCATGCAGGTACAGTGGATAGCAGGTTCACACTGCTGCAATTACTCTGTGGCACAATAAAATGTATCTGATTTAATGGCATGTGTCACACACACACTTACACACACACAGACACATACACTACTAGTAATGCGTAGCAATTGAAAACTTCAGTAATATAACCAAATCTTGTACACAAACTGAAATTATGCACTGCTGCACCACAACAATCAGCAAAAAAAATGTCAAGAATTACTGAAAATATTACTGTGTGTACATTAATACAGTTATACAAGAAAAATTTAACCAAAACAGAAAGACTGCCTTTTTCTCCTAGTTTTATCCCACCTCCACCACAGATACGCCACTCCTGCAAAGCACACTTCAAGTGTCTGTCAGTACACAGACTGAATGTTCTAAATTAACATTCAAATTCCACACACAAACAATAAACACTCATTGATATGAGCACAGGAGAGTTTCCTACAATCGATGTACTAAATTTTGAGCAAAAAAAAAAAATGGCTCAAAAAGGCTTTTTTAACAGCTTTTAAAGGATTTGAATCGCAGAGCTCTGACAGGAAACTGTCTCCATTTATCACTACACACACACACTACACAGAACTGAGGATGTGCAAAATAATCTGGAGCCCATGTGACCTGCAATCCCATGAATCACTTCAAAATTCACCTTGGAGCTCAATAACAAGGTGAAGTGATGTGAAGTACTTTGATTTCTATGTACTTCACATTAAAATTGGTGCAGAAGTGGTTGGGGGGAAGGCGGAGTAACGCAAAGTCATTGTTATCAATGGACTTCTCATTCCTCATTATGACGCGATGTACTCCTCTTCATGTTGTGGATTACTTCATGGATTCCGCATTACTTCACAAATTGCTTCATGAGCGAATTTTGGCCAATTTCCCCACCACTATTACAGAGGTAAGGCACCTGTCTCACATGAAGATAGAGTGTGTGGATCATCTGGCATTCATACATTTTCAGTTGACTGACCATGGACTGGCACTGGCATCAGTTGTGAAATGAGTCACTTGCCCACCTTCCAGCCAGAGGAATGGTGCAACCATGGCAACTCCATCATATAGGTATAGGATTGGACTCAGGAGCAAAAAGGGGGAGAATTATTTTAAAAGACAGCAAGCCCTGTAGATGCACAATCTTAAAACAAGTTTGTTTTGATTTTATCTAGCAGCAGAACAGGCAGTATGGTTATTCTGAGGGAGACAGTAGTAACACGCTGGATACAGAAGTTGATACCAGCCCATTTACAGAAGAAAGGGTTCTGAAAGAACTCTTAAAACTGAAGGTGGACAAAGCAATGGGGCCTGATGGGATTCATCCCAGAATTCTAAAAGAACTAAGGGTAGAACTAGTGACACCACTGACTACCCTTTTAACAAATCATGGGAGGATGGGGTGGTACCGAGGACTGGAGGAGGGCAGATGTGATTCCCTTCACAAAAGTGGGAGCAAGGCAGAAGCAGGAAACTATAGACCTGTTAGTTTAACCTCAGTGATAGGGAAAATGATGGAATCGCTTCTAAAGGAAAGAATTGTCGAGTATCTAGAGGCCAGAGGGGCACAGGACCCTAGGCAGCATGGATTCACAGCGGGAAGGTCATGCCAGACGAATCTGATAGATTTCTTTGACTGGGTGACCAAAGTAGTAGATCAGGGCTGTGGACATGGCCTACCTAGACTTTATCAAGGCATTTGACACAGTCCCACACAAAAGATTAATATACAAGTTAGCCAGCCTGGGAGTGGGTCCCAAGATGACAGCCTGGGTAAAGAATTGGCTGGAGAATAGGACACAGAGAGTAATAGTAAATGGAGTCCACTCAGAAGAAAGGAGGATTACTAGTGGGGTGCCGCAGGGTTCAGTATTAGGACCGGTCCTCTTCAATGTCTTTATAAGACATTGCAGAAGGACTGGAAGGAAAGTATGTCTCTTTGCAGATAACACTAAGATCTGCAACAGAGTTGATGCACAGGGTGGGCTGGAAAGGATGAGAAGGGACTTGGCAAGGTGAGGGGAATGGTCAAATGTATGGCAGCTTAGATTCAATGCTAAGAAGTGCAAGGTAATGCACCTGGGAAACTAAAACCCAGGGGAAGAGTACACAATGGGGGGTGAGATACTAACAACAACAAAAATGGAGAGGGACCTGGGGTAGTCATATCAGATGACCTAAAGATGGGCAAGCAATGTGAGAGGGCAGCAAGGAGGGCTGGGGGGATACTGGGATGCATAGGGAGAGGCATCACCAGTAGAAAACAGGAAGTTATTATCCCTCTGTACAGACAGCTGGTGACACCCCATCTGGAGTACTGTGTGCAGTTCTGGAGACCCAATCTCCGCAAAGACATAGACAGGATGGAAGCTGTCCAGAGGAGGGCAACTAAAATGGTGCAGGGTCTGCACTGGAAGACATATGAAGAGAGACTTAAGGAGCTTAATATGTATAGCCTCGAGGAAAGGAGGGAGAGGGGGACATGATAGAAACTTTTAAGTACCTCAAGGGAATCAACAAAGTCCAAGAGGGTAGCATCTTTCAAAAAAAAAGAGGTGTGCAAGAACAAGGGGGCACAATTTGAAGATAGAAGGGGGGCGGCTCAGAGGTAATTTAAGGAAGTATTTTTTCACAGAGAGGGTTGTGGATGCATGGAACGGCCTTCCGGAGGAGGTTGTGGAGTCAAAATCAGTGGTGGAATTCAAGAATGCATGGGACAGTCATAAGGCTATTCTAGGGGGTGGGGGTAGGAAGAAGTAGGCTGCTGGTTAACTAGGATCTGCAGCTTATCCAGTAGGTAGGGAAATGGGCAGACTGGGTGGGCCAAGCGGTCCTTATCTGCCGTCAAATTCTATGTTTCTATGTTTCTATGTTAGACAAAGCTCTCATTTTTTTCAGATGTGATCACATCCTGCACAAAAGCACTGGTCAGAAATACTTACCTTTCTGAACCGTATTACTCAGTTTTTAAAATAAAAAAGCATAATTACCATTTTGTAATCACAAAAAGGTCACACCAGGGTATGCGCGTAACTGTGGGATAACAATACTTTTCAGGTGTGTAAAGTGCTCTGCATTTCCTCATGCCTCAGTTCTTGAGGTTTGCTGTCATTCTACAAAAATGCACAGTCTGTCATGCCTTATTGCTTTAATGGCTTACTAAATTATTTTAAATAATGCACTATGTCTGATTATTGTTCATGAGAAGGACTAGCTGTCTCATCAGATTTTCAAATGGCATTTTAGATTTGCACAACTAATGTAGCTTTCTAATATCAGTCTCCTGTCATTTCAAGCAATGCTGCCCCTTCCATAAAAGAACCTACAGGATTCTATGAGGACACTATCAGAATTATATTGTTTATTAATTCTGGTTGTGAATTTGCAGACTCCAGAGAGGTGTTTTACCATAATGTGCTTGATAAATCAGACACAGAGGATTGGATAGCTGAATAAATATGCATTTCCAGAATGCCTCTTAAAAATCAAGCCAATAATGTGTACTTTCATATCAGAGACTGAACAGGTATGTATGGATTTCAACCTGGAAAGACATGTTTTAATAATACATACATTAGTGTGCTACCAAAGGATTACAGGGATTGTCACACTGGTGTTAACCTATAAATTAATCCTACCGAATCCAATCCATCTTTATCTTGGATGCA
Source organism: Neoceratodus forsteri (assembly GCA_016271365.2). NCBI lineage: Eukaryota > Metazoa > Chordata > Ceratodontiformes > Ceratodontidae > Neoceratodus > Neoceratodus forsteri. The sequence continues at coordinate 623,605,419 of CM057458.1, read as the reverse complement.
GTATAGCACAGTGGTTAAGGGCATTGACTTGCAAACCTGGACACCTGGGTTTGAATCACATCAGCCCCCACTTGTATACTGTGTGACCCTAAGCAAGTCACTTACTGTAACTTCCTTATGATCCCAGGTGGCACCTGGAAACAAGCTTTGGCTTAGTGTGCCTTTCCTGGTTAAACAATTTTCCTCTTTCCCCTTCATTTATAAAGCACCCATCCAAAATAGCTCAGAGTGCTGCACGGGGTAATAACAGTAAACATAATTTACATACATATGGATAAATCTTCAATACAATACATGATGTACGTAATATGAAAACAACAGCATGGTAAATTCTGAGAAAGCTCTTGAAGAAACCTCTAGACCATTTAAATATTCGGAACATTCAAAAGCTTGAGAAAAAAGCCAAGTATTAAAGGCAAATTTGAAACTACTTAGCATGTTTGTTTGCCTTAAACTTATTGTTAGGGCATTCCAGAGCTGCAAAGTCCCATTCTGAAAGGCCCTACCACCAACCATTGTATGTTTCTCTGCTGAGGTGCGTCTACTGCAGTGCAACCCTATCTACTGTGGAATGTCATCAAGGGGTCACCAAAAACCTTCAGCAGGTCATCCAAATATCTCAATCAAGTTATTCTCTAAGTTATTAAGTGTCTCTTGAAATGACCTCTGGGATCACAGCTATTAACAGTAATTTTTTCTGTGCCATAAACAATCATTTCTAAAACAGTTAGATTTTTAATTAAGAAAACAGATTGAAAGTGCAATGCTGACAGAAACTGCAGGATCTTATATTAGGCAATTAATGTTCTTTGAACATCCAAAATCATTTATCTCAAAACAGCTTCCTACCAGGAACTGTAACACAATTGAGTACCCTCAGTAGCTTGGCAGAAAAGAGTTTCAAATGCCCTTGAAAGCTCACAAAAGCTAGGCATGAAGTAAAATAAAAGGAAATTAACACTGATACATTCATTGAAAAATGTAAAGAGGATAAATTCTGAAGGCCTAGCAAACAATTACTTATCAGACTTGCTTGAAATATAGTGTACATTTTTATTGTAAATGTGATCAAGTATAGACTCAGCAGAGTAGATTTCTGAACATTAAATAGAAAACAAAATATTTTGATTACTTAGTATTACTTATAAAGTGGCACAAACAAATACAGGAACATTACTGGTAGAGAGCTACCACCTGACCAAGCATTAAGACATTGTTATTGCATTGTCAGTTCTTCAGTCTCCTTCATATGCCCCAAGAAACCTGTTATCATACCAATTCAATTTTTGTAAGCACAGTGCACTTCAGCTTGCTCGATAAAGCATTAGTGATGTGTGTGGACATTTGGCCTTTGGCCTTTTGCTTCACAAAATTCCTGGGGAATGCACTGCTTAAAGAATAATGCATGGGTAACTATGCAAAACAAGGCTGTCATTCCACTGAGGGCTTTGGATGACATCATTGGGACCTCAAGAGCAAAACTCTAGATGTCCCTGATGTCATCAGAACCCAAAGATAGAAACACGACCGAGTTTTGCAAGATTGTTGTGTCTTATTTTGTTTAGTACATGGTTTGAAACATAAAATTTTAAACAATGTTGTTTTTTTTCTTCCCAAGAAATCTTTATTTACATTTTTTTATTATTTAAAAAACAAACAAAAAAAAAAACAGCAACCCACCCTCACGCAGCTGCTGAAGACCTATCTGGGTGAGGGGTAGGTTTTTTTTTTTTTTTTAAATGATGAAACAACAGAAGATTTTGTGTTGGGGGTGTCTGGTTTCTGTGTATGTGTAGGGAAAATGAAAGAAAAACAGCAGGTGGTACGAGTTTCCATTCTAATTAAAAAAGCATGTGTACCATAGAATGGTACAGAAGCATTCTATGACCTTTGAACTGTGATACAACAGCCGTTTTTTAGTTAGGGTGGATATCCATGCACAACAAGGGTTAATCATGTACTATAAATGCTTAATTCACACCCTGTTATGTATTACTGCTTACTTATTATACAAACATATGCATACCCCCCTTTATCCTCCCTGTTAATCTTTTTGCGGTAAATCTGTCCTCACTTTGGTATCCTCCTACTGCTGGTCAGTCATACTAAATATAGGATGGCTGTATTGGCTGCTTTTAGTAATTTTTGTCTCTTGGTGCTGCTGCACTGCTAGGAAATGTGAGGTCTAGAAGTTCACTGGAAGGTCAAATATTCACAATCCAAACTGGGGTTTTAGCTTATTGCCTTTACTAACTAACATAATTGTCAGCACCCTACTGTGTTAACATAGTGATCTGCCATGCTAGGTTCTCAACCATCTATTGACAGATTATGAAAGCATAACGATGCTTATATGAGACAGATGACACATCTATATAATTCAGTAATTAATATCTAGTACTAGGAAACAGATTGATGGTCTATAGAATAATAATCTGGATTTCCGTATGTATCTGTCCATAGTAGCCATTTCTGACCACTAGATGGTGACAGCACTCCATGGACAGAGAGACCTGGCAATCAAATGGATAACAGTGTAAACCAAGAGAGAGAGAAAACCCAAAATGCAAAGACATCTCCCTTCAAAATAAAACAAACAAAAAAAGATAACAAGTCTATGATTTACACAAGAAGCAGCAAACGATGACTCTGCCAGAGGGAAGGGGTTGACAATCAAAAACCAAACTTACTTCAGGGAGCTGATGTATGCAATGATTTTAACTGGGCCTTTTAGGTTGTAAATGATATAGTAGGTAGTGGGGCAGTTTCATTTCACAATAGAAAACTCACTTGCAATGTAATTTGTGATATATAGGATTAAAGAGGTTTGTTCGAAAAAAAATAATAGTTATATATTTGTTGATTTTATTAAATATTTATTGCAAAAACATTTTTTAATATACTAGTTAGGGTACTACCTTCCACGACAAAAGTAAGAACATGTGTTGTCATGGTTTTCAACTCTAAATACCACCTCCATCCACTACCTTTGAGACCCAATGACCAATCTACAGGTCTGGGTCCATGCCACAAGTTTCTTCTGCTCTACACTGGGCTCTAACAGAAAGCAGAAGCTTCATCCCATGCTCACAGCACAGCAGTAAGTTTAGACCTGCATTCAAAGCACCAGCCTTCTCTAACACTTGCAATATGCCTATGACTTGGTTTTGATAGGAATGATTGAGCCCTTAGGCAAACCAGCAATCCTTTTCCACACTCACACATGTCTGTAAGTTGTTTCACACTGTGCCTTTCAGGCCATCATGTGAAGCAACAGCCCTATTTCATGCTCCCAGCATGCTTGAAACTTGCCTCACACAGGGTCATTCAAAAACTGGAGACCCATAGGACGTGTTCCCAGCTTAGTACTGTGCTTCATGAAATTCCCTAAGGGCAGTATGTGAAGCAGCATGCCCATGGAGTTTAAAGCCCTGTTCACATGGCTGGTTCGCTCCTTCTGTGGAGCGTTGTACTGTGACCCCTGACCGAAAAAGATGCTCTGCTTCCGTGTCCACACAGCCCCTCTCAGCACCAATACAAGACATGCTGGAGAGGGGCTGCAAGTCAGTGGGTGGTTAGCCAAAAAAAGAAAAAGATGCCCACAGGGTCTAGCACATGGGAGTGAGTTGTGCAGCCTGTCCACACAGCTGCTTAAGCTGCTCACTTCCGACTGTGTTCCCAGATTTGATGAGACCATGGGAGCTAAGAAAGGACAGGCTTAACATGACTGGTAAGTGTCCACACAGTAGCATTTGTACTGTAGCAGCCCGAGTGCTTGGGTTGCTGTGGTGCTAATACGACCGTGTAAACAGGGCTAAAGCCTGCATCTGTGGCTTGTTTCATACAAGAACAAGATGGGGCCTCTGCGGGGCAAGAGTGAGAACTGTAGCTTGCCTGGTGTCAGATCCTGAGGGCCATATGCAAAACAGCAGATGCATGGGTTACCGTATAAGTCCTATATCTCACTTTGCACAGGCTCTGCATGCCTTATGCAAAGCAACACATCCATGAAGCATGACGCTTGCTTCACCAAGGCCTTGCAGACCATACATGAAGCAGTATATCTGCAAAGCACATTCTTTAAACTGCATTTTTCTGTGTGCAGGACCCTACAGGCTCTATGTGAAGCAGAAAACATGTGGGGCAAGGCACTAGGCCAGTAACGTGATTTGCACAGGGCCCTGTGATCCTTATATGAAGCAGCAAATGGTACATGATCCCAGGCTTAAAACATACTCATGCAGGACCTTACAGGCCCTATGTGAAGCAGATAATCTGTGGAGCAAGGCACCAGGCCAGTAGCTTGCTTTGCACAGGACCCTGCAGACACTATGTGTAGCAACAGACATGTTCAGCATGCACCAGACCTATTGCTTGGCCTTGGGTCACAGGGGTAGGGGATAGGACAGTAGGTAGGAGATAGTGTTGAAATCCCTAACCCCCATTTCCTTAATTTTATGGGGTTATGTGGAACTCTAACTAAAGCATAAATGTAATTTCTAGCAATTGATTTCTTTCTGTTTTCCGATAGATGAATATGTATTGTATATCACAACATACAAATCTGAACACGGAAGATTCTAAACTAAAAAATCTAAATACAGTGATAGTAGAGTGGTATACATATGCTATTGAGATACCAAATGCTAACATTTACCCTGGCTGTGCCTTATTTCTTTTGATAAAAATAGGTATTTTAAAACAGACATATCCTGTTTAGAATTTGACATGCCCTACACTTCTGTGCAACAGACATAAACATATCCATGATAGAACGTTTGCTGTCATTTAGAAAGCTCTATTTTACGTACAGTTTTTTACAATAGCATACTTGTTTTACATTTAATTATAAAACCCTAAAAAGGTAAAAAATGCACATTTATCTGAAAATAAAGGTATACTGCACAACAACATCATGGGCCAACTGAAAAACATTAATGACAATTTAGAATGACGTCAATCTGTAACCACCACATGTTCCTGGAGAAGGTGAAAAACCAAGATTAAATGAACACAACATTAAATGTATAATCACAATTCCATTATTTAACAAGCTAACCAAATGAAATTTCTAGAAAATTCCTTCTTTTCTACACAAAGAAGGTGATACTGTAAAACAGCAGAGGTAGTCATAGATTGGCACAGTAGGCATAATTACTTTTTTTAAAAAGTGTTTTATTCTAAATATTTGTGCTACCCTTATACAAGGCCTGTAAGTTTCTTCATGAAGCTCCCTTCAGGCCTTAACATGAAGGGAAAGCCCCATGACATCCTCATGCCAGGCCTGTAACTTGCCTTAGCCCTTTACATTTAACAATATTTCCATTATATCCTTGCAGAAGGCCTCTGTCTTGCTTCACCCAGGGACCTTAAGCAGACTGGCAGCTTCATGGCACTCTAAAGCCAGTCCTGTAACTTGCTTAGCACAGGGCCTGAAGGGCCCTTGCCTGAAGAAAAATCCCCATGCCACCTTTGTACCAGGTCTAAAACATGCTTCACACTGGGCCATTTGGGCTTTTATTTGAGGCAGCATCTGTATGCCACCTCTGTGCCAAGCCTGTATCTTGTTTACACTGGGATCTTTTTACTCATACATGAAGTAGTAGCCCCGAGCCACCCTCATGCAGACTTGGAACTTGCTTTGTGCAGGGTCCTACAGGCTCTTATGCAAAGTGCCAGACCCATGCTACTCTTGTGCTAGGCCTGTAACTTGCTCTGTACAGGATCCTTTGGAATTTTCACAAAGCAGCAACCCTGTGCCACTCTCTTACTATGCCTGCAACTTGCTGTCATGAAAGCCTAAAACAAATTAACAAAAACTCATTTAATATATTGTGAAAGACAAAATCATTTCAAGAAAATGTATTTTCACAAATGTATCATCCGAGACATGTGCTTTTTACTGTACTTTTGTGATCACTAACATTTTTCATGTCACAAAATTCTGAATGTGAGTCACAAAAACATCCAGGGCCTGATTCTAAGTTGCATTACACCTGGCGCAAGGTGATTTATGCCAAACCCTATGTCACAAATCACACCTTGTGCCATGTGATATGCAAGTTGGTATTCTAAGTTGTGGCTTGCGTCATGCTGCAGGCAGGTTGCACCAAAGGTGGGCTACACCACCCACTATGCCCGCAGCCCACTGCAACATGGCACAAGGGTGGGTTATGGCAACACCTGTGCCCTATTCTGGAAGGGCAGCTGCTGTAACCCAGTTATATAGTTCCCAGTCCCGCATTGGTGCAGTGGTTAGACCAGCATGGAGGTGGTTTAAAGGACATCCGTCCTGGCAAAATGATGGATGCCCCCCCCCACAGCGCCATGTATCACATAGTGCCATGCCCCATGGATCCCCCCCAGCACAGTGATTCCCCCCACCGCCTGATTTTCAGAGAGCCCCCAGGTCCATTTTGTGCCATGCCCTCCCATGCACCTGTGCCACCCAGCCAGTCCACCCATGGCCCCCAGGGGATTGCGGCGGTGTTACAGGTCAGGGGCTCTGGGGGGAGCAGTTAACTGTGGGCTGCAACTTGCGGCACTGAGATCCATTGAACCATTCCCATGGTGCAAGCCTGCAGCTGCCACAAGTCACGGGTCTCAGGAGCCAGGGACCCTGCCTGTCTTGGAATAGGGCACAGGGTCCCCGGTGTAGCATCACGTGGTGCAACTCGCATACACTCACAAGTTGCACCATGCAACTTGGAACTGGGCCCCCTGTGCTTTTCCAAAAAAACACCTTATCCCAAAAAATAGTATAACTAGAGCAGTGCATGCACTAAAATAGAAGTTTATTTTTGTAATACTTTAAATATTTCACACTTAACATTGAAACCAAATAGTAAAGAACCATCATTGAGCACAATTCTAACTTACATGAAACTTTCAGGTTTATCTGTAAACCATTTTGTGCTGTCAGTTATCAAAAAGCTCTGGCATCTGCACTTTAAGAGAGCTCATGGGGCTGAAAAAAAGAGCCCACTGTGCCAAAGATGGCCACCGTGTGCATGTGCAACTTCAGTTAAGCAGTTAAGCAGTTGCACATGCACAACTTCACTTCTGCAGTTACAGTGAAGTCGAGCATGTGCCCTGAGCTCAGGTGGCTATTTTGGGCACAATGGATTGTTCCGCTGTGAGCTCAGTGCACATGGGCAACTTCACGGCAATTTCGCTGCAACTGCGGAAGTGAACTTGTGCATCTGCAACTGTGTACATGTGGTCGCATATGTGCCCTGAGCTCTGGTGGCCATCTTGGGCACAGCAGATTGTTCCTCCTTGAGCTCAGTGTATATGGACAATTTTATTGCAACTGCAGAAGTGAACTCGCACATGCACAGCTGTGTACATTTGATCGCCCATATGCACTGAACTCTGGTGGCAATCTTAGGCATGGTGGGCTCCTGGAATTGACAGGAAAGCAATAACATAGTGCACCCACAGAAGGGGGGGCTACTGTGACCACAGGGGGAGGGCAGTGGATACACAATAGCAAACCAATGACAGCAGCAGTGTAGAAGATGACCACAGCAATGTGGAAGAGCACAGGTAAGGAATTTGGTAATGTGCTTCCACCATCTCTTCTTGCTCTACAGTGATAGCAATATGTCAGCAAGGATCCACCCATGTAGCCGTAAAAATGGTATTAAACTTCAGATTTTTTCTGTGTTTAGATGTCCAGACTTTTCAAATCACCCAGCTGATCATTACCATATTATTATTATCCAGAAATTCTAAGATACTCCCACATAAGGGATTTACATTAAAGTGCCTACTCAAGCCTGACTACAGTAAAGGGGCCAATAGCATAATAAAAGCCTAGGTTCGCATATGTGTTGGTCCACGGTTACCACTTTCTTCAAACACAAACCTCAGCTATTATTATATAAGTCTCCCCATGTCCAACATCTTTTCGTTCACTGATTACCTCAGATTTCAGGCGGTATATTTTTATGTATATTGGCTAGCGGAATGCTGTCTCCTGGCACCATGCCAGAAGCTGGTACCACCTCTTTATATTGAATAATCCCTTTGTACCCAGATACCTTGTTGTATTAGAGACCACCCTCCTGATCCATGTCTTCTGGGGTATTCAATAGAAGTCCAGCAACACAGTAGTTTAGTCACCCACTCCATACCCAGGGTGTGCATGCCAGTCTCATTGACAAAGAGTTCATTTTGGAGAAAGGAGATTTTGGTATGATTGCTGATACTGGGAAAACTGTCCTATGAGCTTGCCTAGCATTATCAAAAATACTGACAGCTCTTCCCCTTCCTATCTCCTGCACAAGTCTTTACTTAGTCTGACAATGGGACTAACACATTCACCATGGGTAAGGGAGGGGGTGACTAAGCTAGCCTAGTGTTGGACTTCTATTGGCTCACCCCTCCAAATCATGAACTGAGGGTTAGGAGGGCTCCCTGCTACCAAAGGAATTTGGGAGTCTTGGTGACAGTGAGCTAAGGGGGAGATTCAGAATAAAGACAGTGCTGAACATGACTGAGCTATTATAGTATCCCCACCCATGTAGGGGACTGAGGTTAGAAAGGGTCATAAACTTCAAAATAAAGGTGTGCGTGAGGCCTTGTGAAGGGATAGGAAAGGTTTAAAATGTGTAAGCCAGGAGCAATTTTTTAATGAGTATGGAGAGGATGGAGTGGGACTGAATAATTCTGGTGGTTATAACCACATTTACCCCCTCAGCCTAAATCATGGATCAAAGGTCATTGGGAACTGGAGCAACTCTTAATTGTGGGACATTGGGGCATTATGGAGGTTGGGTTAGGGATGCATGGTTGTAATAAAAGGTGTTGTCAGCTCCTAAGAGAAAAGGGGAAAATGATGTTTCCTTACTTCTCCAGAAAGACAAGTAAACAGTCAATGTTTCACAGGTGACAATACCACATATACACAAAATGCTAACCAGTATCACATGGGAGAAGAGCTGTAGTGCCTACAATGAGTTACAAAACTTGCTTATATTGGCCCCTATGTACTATGCCTATGCGTCATGTATCTGGAGTGAGTAGGCAAACCTAAGTCATGTAGCCCCCCAGGACCTTCACTATAGGGTGCATGCTCCTTCCACACCTGATTCCCTTTCCATTCACACTGCTACATGCATTGATGGTTCTAGGGGTCTTAGGGTGCCTGCCCGCACTCCACGCCTTTCACAAAGGTGTGCAGTGCCAGGAGAAGGGGGTGCAAGATACAGCAGTAGGGACACTGCTGTATCTGTTGGGCACCCCCAGAGAGTATCTTTGCTGGCCACAGGACAACCTGAACCCCCCCACCATGCTACCTCAGCCCTTCAGTCAGGCATAGAGCATGGGCAGCCATTTAGGCACCTTGCTAGTGATTTTGCATTTTGGTACCCACACCATCCCGCACTTCCCTGCTCTGTGTGGAGTAGGGGATCCATTATGGGACCAGGATGCCTGCCTGTATCAAGCAATCTGCATCCCTTGCACAAGCATTCCAGGTGGGCAGGGCCAAGGACAGGTTCCCTGTGGTGACTGGCAGACCTGACTGCTAGCCACCATACACCTGTTCTGGGGTGCGGAATTATGCAGGCCGGATATGTGTATCTCATGTGTACCCTGCACCCATTGATGTATAGCTCCCACTGGGAGGGATTTACATAGTAGTATAGTAATTTCAGGTTGTAAGGGACTATAGGTCCATCAGCCCTATTCCACTTTATAAACAGGGAATATGTAGGCTGTGCTTACATGTACTCATTTACAGGGATACCCCCTTCCCTCTTCTACCCAATATACCCTGTCATTACTTTGGTATTCAGAAATGTGTTCAGGCATACCTTGAAAACCAGCATCAGCTTTATATCTTTATAACTACTGTTTCCAATTATAGGCTGTTCTGTAGATTAATCTTCCTCTGTGGAAAGGGTGCATCCTAATGTCTTCCCTGAATTTACAGCCTCTGAGCATCAGGGTATGGTTCCGCATCCAGCTGGAGGACACCAGATCATAGGTCTCTATCTGTCATATTTGATGTTGTCTCTATCCTTGAGGATAAAGAATACTGAGACCATGTCGTATCTTACATTAGTTTTCTACATAGTAAACATGTGAAGGACCTCAAGTCTCTCACCTTAGTTTTGATCCCCCATAGTCTGATCATTTTGTTGAGCCACCTTGCATATTCAACTATCTCATATGTCATTTTGTTATTTTCTCATTATTCTGGAGCTTTCTGCAACATTTTTACTAATTTATACACCCATAAACTAATGTCTTACAAGGTTTTTGTCCTTTTTGTGGCACTAATTGATACATTTGCAAGGGTTTGGGCCAAAGTTGGGCATAACTGGCCAGGAAGAGGTTCCACCTTTCCTGGGTCTCTATAGAGGTCATTAACCTGCTGAAAGCTCATGATTCTGACAGGCATCTCAACAAAGCTTCAGGCTGCCTGGCAGATTTTCTTGAGATACAAATAACTAAACAATGCCTGTGCTAAGACCACGAGGGAAGTAAAATCAGTTTACAGTAGTTTGCCTGCAGAACATCCTAAAAGCAGCAGTACTAGATACAAAAAAAATCATAACTTTTGCAACGGTTTGTTCCCTCTGCGCTGACGAGCCCTTATCTGGTAATCTTTCTTATTTTCGCTGTACCATCACCCTGTAATTTGCTCCATTTTTTTTTTTTTTTACATTTCTCGCACCTGTCATGCTGAACTGCAACCCTAAACTACACATTTCCCTGGTAGTCTAGTGGCCCCCCCAAGCACGAGTCCCGACCCCCGTGAAATAGGCAATACACATTTCCCTGGTAGTCTAGTGGTCCTCCCTCACCCCCACCCGGCAGTGAAGCCCTCGCTCATCTCACCAAAGTTTGTCAAAGTGAGCCGGCGACTGGCTCTGAACTCCTCTCACCACCATGGCCATCCGCCGACTGTGGTATGCATGAGCACTACGGAAATGAATTGGCACTCATTCATTTCCATAGAGCTCATGCATACCACAGTAGGCGGCTGGCAGTGGTGGTGAGAGGAGGGCAGAACTGGTCACCGGCTCACTTTTCCAAACTTCAGTGAGATGAGCGAGGGCTTCACTGCTGGGTGGGGGTGAAGGGGGACCACTAGACTACCAGGGAAATGTATTGCCTATTTCACGGGGGTCAGGATTCGTGCTTGGGGGGGCCACTAGACTACCAGGGAATTGAGTATTGCTTCTTTCACGGGGGTCGGGATTCGTGCTTGGGGGGGACCATTAGAATACCAGGGCTCTTCCTGCTATATCACGGGTCCACGATGTGGGCAGCGGGGGCCACCATCACCACATTACCACCTGTTTTCTGTTGGCGGTATCTAGCGCCGTGCTATAGGTTGTGCTAATGCCTGTAGTGCAGCGCTAGTCCTTTGAATATGCCACACTGATGGCATTCATGGGTGCTCTCCTTACCCCGCCCATGCATGCCATTATCTGTTACTGTTGGCGCTACCACACAGCGCCGGCGCTAATAGGGCTTATGAATATTGCAGCCTTGTGCAAATCCAGCACTATTCCAGTGCTATGGTTTTGTGCTAGGCACAATGGTTTGAATATCTGACCTTTGATTTGCAAATGCAACATTTCACAACATCCCAACAGGAGGAAGTGTGGTGGAGCCTGATCTAAGAACTACTGTAGAAAACTCAGGTGGCAGCTATAACCAGACCTCAGTCACAGAATAATGCATGGGAGTATGTGTGATACAAGTTAGTGTAGCACCCTTGAAGTGTGTTTTGCCACATAGTCCACAAGACAAACATTTGAGTGGGTTACAAAGGCAAAACACACAGAGGGTGTGTAAACAAAGGAGTCATTGCACACTTTCCCATACCTTATTTTTTACAATAGCTGGTTTTGTCTAATATCAGCAAGAACTTGTGTTTTTTAGAATGAGACAACAAATCTTTCAGAAAAGCACTTTTACTATCATTTTATATCTTATACTTGAACATCTCATTATACAGATTAATGAGAAAGTGATCAGTAACTGTTTCCAATAAAAATACTGTTAAATTCCCTGTAATTAGTAATCAGTTTGAACTATCTGTTCCTCACAGGCCTCTTCCAGAGTGTGTTTTTTCACAGAACAGGCAAACAGTGCAGCAGACAGCAGTCAACGCACAGACTTTCTCTTTTGATGGTACTGCATCAGCCAGTAGGAAACTGGTTCTGAATGACATCAAGGACTCAATGAACCAAGGTCCTTCAAAAGGCCAGGTCCCACTGCCTCCTGACTCCATGCAGCTGAGAACAGCTCTTTCAACTGCTGATTTACCAACCCTACTTCAGTTCGTATTCTTCCCTCTTAGATCATCATGTTTTATCCCACTTGTATCGCTACTCTTTTGTACTCCACATGTCTTCCACTACATAGCTCATTATTTATAGTTTGATATGTTTTATTTATTTGTTTGAAAATTTCTAGAGGAGGCTAGCCTCCAGTAGGAGCATCACCTAGTTTTCAACATTCCTAGGGTGGTATTTAAAATAATTTTAGCAACAAAAATACTGTACATATTGTAGCTTACTTAGCGTACATAAACACAGCTGGTAATACAGGTAAAAAAAAACAAAGTTAGAGTTCCAACAATTCAATAGTTAGGGTTCCATTTATATGATGATATAATTTATATGCTATGTGGAGAGCTCCATAGTTAGGTATTATGCATTCAGTTACACATCATTTAAACAAAAATAGTCTTGCCAACAGAAGACAGTGGGAAGTAGTATTTATTTTGTTTATATAGCACTCAATTTGAGAGGCTCTGGGTGCTGTAGAACATAACAATAAAATCAACCAAATTAATTAAAACACATAGTCATACACTAAAAGAGCTAAATCATAAAATTTAAATTGGCAGTCAGAGTAATTAAATAATAAGATAACAGGATAATGCAACTGCTGGCATTACAACAAATCAAATGCTTGACTGAAGAGGTGGGGAGAATAATCAGGATAAGTGGCATGTAGAGCTAGATAATAACAGATGAGTGGCAGCTATTTATTAAAGATGTAGTTGATCACCTTTTATGTTTACTATTTATGTTAGAGTCAGTAGCTCAGCAGGTTGCACACTCATCTCTGGGGCTAGCAGATCAGAAGATTGTGGGTTCTAGCCCCACACCAGGTACTCGGGGGTAATACCTATCACTAACACTATTGTGCAGTATGGGGTGTGCTGTGCTGGTTAGGTGCCATCCATTGAAGGAGATGTTAAACCAAGGTCCCTTCTGCCCAGCTCTGGTCACTGTCCAGCTTTGTTTTATCTCCACTGGAGAATTTGATTTCAACAGCAGTTTGTGAAGTGGCTTGTTGGTTGGTTGGTTGGGAGGAGGGAGGGATGGAGGAGCTGCTCTGCTAGGAGGTAAGAGAGGCTTTTTTCCTTACCTTTTTCTGTGTTTAAATTATTTTAATAGTACCAAACACAATCTAAAAGAAGATTCTGGGCTTACTTTGCTTTTTGGGGAAATAAGGTCACTGAGAATTGGTGACTAATTAAAGAGTGGGAGAAGGTCAGGCAAGTAGCTCTGTTTTATCTACACAGGAGGATCTGATTTCATCGGGAGTTTGTGTAGTGTTTGGGAGGGAGGACTGCTCAGCTATGAGGTTCATGTGGCTGGCTGAATGCCAAATAGGTGCCCTGTAGCTTAGCAGGAAGTACTGCATGGGGAAGTCCTACTGGGATGATAAAAGCAGTCATTTCTAATATGTCCCCACATGTGTTCATGTCCCAGCACGTGAGTGGAACAGGTGTGAGACTGGCATCTTAAGCATCATCAGGCATCAACAGGAGGAAGCAGGGAAGTGAGGGTCTTTGCCAGTTGACCAAGGCAAGGTATCTGTTCACTCCTGTTGTTGCATTTACTGCAGGGACGAGTGGAAAGTAAAGTATAGGCCAAAACTAGGAACAGATGCAACACCCTAAATAAGTAGTAATACAAAAGATCTAGGGGGAGTAGGAGGAAAACTACAAACACCCTATTTAGAATCAGGTTGCAAAGGCTAGTGAAAGTCTAGTTAAAAATTTAAGAGAGAAGCAAGGCAGTACCTAAGTAGAATATAGCAATGGGGGTAATCCAGACAAGAAAAGGGAAATAAAGAAGCACCCTATCTGGGGTAAGGGTATAAATTCATGGATGGATGGAGGGTAAGGACAGTAAAGGCTGATGAAAGGATCACCCAGGGGATCAAAAATTGGGATACACATTTCTTCAGGTATGTGAATAAAAGGAGGATGCAAAAGATGTTGAAGAACAGGACACCAGGAGAGGGAGACTGTGCAGAGGAAGACCCCCCCCAAAAAAGCTAAAATGTTATATTAATTCTTCTGCTCAGTCTTCACAGTTGAAGTGGGGGGGGGGTGTCATGCAGTAACAGGCACCGGGGGGGGGAGTAGATTCAAGTCCATTTATGGAAGATAAAATTGGCTGGTGGTTGGTAACCCTTAAGGAAAATAAGGCTATGGGGCTGGATTGAATTCACCCAAATGATACTTACTGAACTTATCACAGGGCTTGTTGCCCCTCTGGCAACACTATGTAGCACCTCATTACAGATGAGGGTGGTTCTGAGGAATAGAAAGGGCTGATGTGATCTTGCTGTACAAAAGTGGCAGCAAAGAAGAGCCCTGCAATTACAGACCAGTCAGTCTCACATCAGTGGTACAACTTCACAGGGGCCAATCATGCCAAAAGAATGTCATAGACTTCTTCAAGTAACTAGGGAGGTAGATCCGGGAGGGCAGTGAATGTTACATATCTGAAATCAGTAAGGCCTTTGACATTGTACCACACAGGAGGCTGACAAAAAAACTTAGCCTCCTGGGGTGGGAAAAAAGGTGGTGAGATGGGTATCTAGCTGGTTGAAGATAAGAGGCAGAGGGTGGTGGTAAATGGCAGTCAGTCAAAGGATGAGAGAGTGAGCAGTGGAGCACTATAAGAATTAGTTCTGGACCCTGTTCTGTTCCATGTCTTCATAAGTGGCAATGCTGAGGAACTGGAGGAGAAGGTCTATCTCTTTGTAGATGACACAAAAATCTGCAACAGGTGGATACCCAGGAGGAGGTGGAGAAAATGCAAAGGGATCTGGGGAAACAAGATCAGTGGTCTAAGGAGAGGCAGCTAGGTTTCAGTGCCAGAAAGTGCAAAGTCATGCACGTAGGGCAGGGAAACCCAGGGGCTGTGTATAAGATGGGGTATGGGGGGGGGGGGTTCCTTACAGTTACTAAGCAGGAATGGGACCTTAGGATGATCATATCTGATTATCTCAAAGTGGCAGGGCAGTGTGAGAAGGCAGTAGAAAAGGAGGACTGGATGCATGGGATGGGGGATTTCTAGCAGGAGAAAGAAGGTGGTATTGCCTCTGCATCGCTCAGTTTTGAGACCCTACCTGGAGTACTGTGTCCAGTTCTGGAAGCTAAATCTCTGCAAGGACATTGACAGGGTGGAAGTGGTGCAGACGAGGCTACTAAAATGGTTTGGGGGTTGCATGAGAAGTCATATGAGGAGAGGTTGTGGGAGCTCAACATGTACTTCATAGAGCAGAGGAGAGCAAAAGGGGACATGATTGAGACATGACTGAGATCTAAAAGTACCTTATGGGGTAAACAAGATGCAGGAGAGGAGTCTTTTTTTTGGGAGGAGGAGGAGGAACATCAGAACATGAGGGCATGCTATGGATAGTGGTTGGCGAAGTGGCCCCAATTCGCTCCACAAAATGATTCGGGGAGTGAAGGCGATTTCGCAGAGTGCTCCGCAACACAAAGCAGAGTACTTCTCATTATACTGGGTAACACAAAGTCCATTGAAAACAATGACTTTGTGTTACTCTGCCTTCCCAAATCATTACTCCACCAATTCTTAAGGAGAAGTACGCTGAAAACAATGTACTCCGCCTCACTTCACCTTGTTTTTAAGCTCCAAAGGCAAATGTTGCAGTGATTCATGGGATTTCAGGTCACATGGGCTCTAGATTGTTCTGTACAGCCTCAGTTTGGGGTAGTGTGTGTATGAAGCTGCAGGAAACTATCTGCTCTGAGAGCTCTCTGTGATTCAAACCTTCTAAAAGCTGTTAAAAAAGCCTTTTTGGGTCATTTGTTTTGCTGAAACTTTAGTTCATCGATTATAGGAAACCCTCCTGTGCTCATATCATTGAGAGTTTATTGTTTGTGTGTGGATTTTGAATGTTAATGTACGATATTTGGTCTGTGTACTGAGAGACAATGGAAGTGTGCTTTGGGGGAGGGGCGTATCTGTGGTGTAGGTAGATTAACTTGGAGAAAAAGACAGTGCTTTCTGTTTTGGTGATATTTTTCTTGTATAACTGTGTTAATATACACACAGTAATATTTTCAGTAATTCCTGCCATTTTTTTGCTGACTGTTGTGGTGCAGCAGAGCATAATTTTAGTTTGTTTAAAATATGTGGTTATAATACTGAAGTTTCCAATTTGTTATGCTTCACTTGGTGTGTGTGTGAGTATGTGTGTGATGTGTGTCATCAAATTAGACACATTTTATTGTGCCACATAATTTCAGCAATGTGAACCTACTATCCCCTGCAGCTGTATAATGTTTGTACTTCTTTGTGGTATCTTTACCGGTACTAGTACTAGTACTAGTGACTGTTACTGCAGCAGTGCAGTACACTGCCCCCCCCCCCGCGGCCCACCCCAACCGGTAAAAGAATTATTTTCCAGATTTGAATTTCTGATGGTGAGCACTGGTTAGGTGTTGGGCCTTTGCATCTGCATCTCTTCAGTATGCAGCGCAATCTTAATCAGTCTGTGCATTTGTATCTCTTTAGGGACCAATCTCCATCTCTAATTTAAGTCACAGTTGTTTCTTTGGCTTCTCTTTAGAGTACTGGACAGGTGTGGTGCACAGTTCTGCATGAACATTGTACTCATTAATATGCATTTTTAAGTCAGAACCATCATCACGAGTCACTCGTGATACAAATCACATTCCTCATCATCACGGTCACAAATGCAGTCACAAATCATGATTTACGATCAAGTCACGAATCATAGCATTAATTTTTTTTACTAGTTACTTGAATATATTGTAAGCCTGTTTTGTAGTATATCTCCATGCTTCACCACCCCATCATTGTATTCATTAATGAGTGTTTTTAGGTCAGGGAGTTTTGTGCCACACCTCACCGGGGCCCATTGAACTACAGCCATAGGCATTCACATTTCTTCATCATCACGGTCACAAATGCAGTCACAAATCACGATTTACGATCACGTCACGAATCACAACATTAATTTTTTTTATAGTTACTTGGATGTATTGTAAGTCTGTTTTGTAGTATCTCTCCAAACTTCACCACCCCATCATTGTACTCATTAATAAGTGTTTTTAAGTCAGGGATTTGGACAGTGTCTGCAGTATATACACAGGCTGGAAAAAAGACTGACTGCACACATGCAGTTTAGCACAGTATACTTGCACTGCTCAGAATACAAAGTGTCACGCATACGGAAGACAACTAAAAAAGGGCATAATTACATACAAGGGTCGGGGATGGTGGAGGCATACATTTTATAACACAGCAAGCAAAGTGTGGGGGGGCACATGGTGTGACAAAAAAAAAAAACTAATGTGGGATCCCATGGTGATCCAGCAGCAGTTCCACCATGGACATAATTTGCAACTGATGTCCCTCTATGCGATCCAGCTGCTGCTCAACAGTACTCACCCTCTCATTGTTCTCTTCGACAGCACTCCAGAGAACTGCCAAGTCAGCCTGTGTTACACGCAGTTCTCTGGGGTCCACACGTTCTACAGGCTGACCTGCTGGTGGTGATGGCGGTGGTGGTGGTGGTTGTGGTGGTGAGGGTGCTGATGGAGCAGCAGGTGCTTCTGTAGCCCTCCTCTTCCTAGGGATGCCACCATGAACAGCTGCAGCCTCTGCCACAGAACAGCCAGCAGGTGCAGGCATGGTCTGTTCTGTGGCAGCCTGCCACTCCCAACTGGTGGTGGCTGAGCATATGGGTGTGCTGGACCCCAGTCCCCAGGTGAGTCCTCCTGGGGCCACGGTGCACCTCTGCCTCACATAGGCAGCACTTGACCATACAGCTGTCCCCCCAACACAGTCAAAAAACTGCCAAACAATGGGGGTGTGGGGAGGACCAGGCACAGGAAGGGGAGGGCCAGATGAACTGGCAGCAGACTGGTCACAGTGCTGAACAGGGATGGGATCCACACCTGGGCCCGGGGGAACAGGCACATCCTGCTCCAGAGGACCTGGTGCTGGACTTGGTGGTGGTGGTGGTTCAACTGCTTCAGAGTCAGGATGGGAGGTGGTGCTGGTCCTGCTTCTGGGGGGGGCAATCACAGGTTTCGAGTGGTCCAACAGGAATGGATGCTCATGCCCCCCACACATGCTCATGCTATGACGCTTACCACTACCACGCTCTCCCAGAGCTACTTCAATCCAGACATTCCCTCACCCTGGTTCATCTCTCCTACTGAACTCCCTCAGTCTGAGCAATCACTACTCACACTGTCACGCAACACACACAGTCAAACAGACACAGACAAACAACTAACTACTTATAAAGGTAAGAAAAATAAAATTATGGGAACGAACAAGAGTACAGAAAAGGCAAACAAATGTAGCTTTTAAAAAAGCTGTTGGGTCTAAATCAAAGTTTAAATCTCCTCCTTGCTCTAATCTCAAAGTATCAGCAGTCATAAAACACACTCCTCTCTCTCCATCTGCATAGGAGAAAGTAAAAGCTTCTGCTTGTATGACTCACTTCCTTCCTGCCTAGCTAAAGAGCATGTGACTTACAGTACTGTAAGCCATGTGATGTGTGGGGGCTGCCAAATCTGAAACACCAAGTGGATCACTTAGAATCATAATTAGGAATGCGAAGTCCATTAAAAACAATAACTTTGCCTTACTTCGCATTGCCATTCTGCCTTAAGGCGAAGTGATAATGACAAGGTGGAGGGAGCACTTTGCATAGACCACTCCGCGTTCACTTCACCGGCAGAATTTAAATTGCTGCATCTCTAGCTATGAAGTTTTGGAGGGGGAGTTCATGAGTGATGTGAGGAAATTCTTCTTCTCAAAAGAGGTGATGGATGCCTGGAACAACATTCCAGAAGAGGTGATAGGTTAAAGACAGCGGGGAGCTTAAAACAATCATGGAATAAGCACATGGGTATAAGAAACAGAAGTAAGGGAGGTGGGAGGGACATCTGTAACCAGAGTCCAGGGAATAGTGTTAGGCAGGGAAAATGGGACAGACTAGATGGGCCTATCGGTCATTTTCTGCTGGCACAGTCTATGTTTCAATGTTCCATGTTTCAGGTGGAAGTAAGAGATCCCATGCCCTTATCGAAGAAGAGCGGGGGAGTTTCCCCTGTCTCATGGCCAACATTCCCCTGTCAATAAACCTGGTCTACCCACTCCACTAGGCTGCACCTGGAAACAAGCTATAATATGTTAATGTTCTCTTCCTGGTCAAAAATTACTAATAAATAAATAGAACAAAAATTATTCTATCTGGCAATTGTATTGTGTGTCTAGATACTAATGCATAGCTGACTAGATTGAGCAAAGCTGCCCACACACTTCACATGATCAGTCCAAGATCTTGAATGCTACAATGTTAAAATTCAGTTATACACACACACACACACACACAATATAGATACTGTATATATCTATATTGATATACTGTAGATATGTGTATATAGCGGTAGTGTCCCTATAGTTATGGTTGAGGAGGTACTTTATTTTGTTTTGATATTTAAATGTTTTGTTTGTTTTTATAATATGATCATGACAGAAATAACAAAATACAAGACAGTACCTTACAATACAATACAATATACTAAAAAACACATAACCACCCCATGCCCCTTCCCTGCCCTCCCTCATCCATGGCATCGCTTTAACAAAATGTTTTATTTCCCAGCCATATCAACCATATACAGTATTCACACAGAGTATAAAGTGTGTAATTTGACCCATCGTTTATTGAACCTGGGCAGGCAACTATTTACACTGGCTATAATCCTTTCTACCGATAGATTGAATAATAGTTCCTGGAGCCATTCTGTGTTGGATATCTCTTCCCCATCCAGCCAATGTCTGAGCACTAATTTTTTAACAGACATTTCAATCATGCATATGTGAAATTTTCTTTCTGTTACCTTTATAAGAGAATAATCTTCCACCAGGAATGCTAATGATTCTATGTGGTCCAATATCCCTAATAAAGGGTCAGGCCTTTGCTTAATTAGGGACCAGAATAGGGCTATTTTTGGACAGTCCCATAGGATGTGATATAGGGATCCCACCTACTCCCTGCAAAGGTTATATGTAGCATCTAAGTCTTTACCCATTTTGGCCAGTTTTTCCAGAGTGTAATACATATTATAAATGATTTGGTATTGCATTAACTGTACTCTATCCTGAGATGTGAACCTATGTGTGTCTTGCCAAATTTTAGTCCAGTTAAATGTTCCCTCCAGGAATTGCTTATCCCAATATTTGGAAGAGCCTTCCATGCTTGGGAAAGCTACATTCAAAAGGGTGAAGTAAATCTGGGAGATTGCATGTTGTTCTTTTGCCATCCTGCCTCCCTGGTTTATGAATTTCCCTTGTTTTCCTGATTCATTAGTCAGCTGGGCTTTGTTTATCATGTGCCTCAGTTGTGATATTTTAAAAGTATGTCTATTACCCAGTTTGTTGTTTTTAATGATGTCCTCTAATGCCAGGACTTTTCCATTGGCCCAAAAATCTGTTATCCCCCCAAAGTTGTGTAAGCCAATTGCTTTTTGAGCAACTGATTTCCAATTTTGAAGTTCGGGTTCCCTATTATTGGTTGGTTTGGTTCCTGTGAATGTTTGTAGGACAAGGAATTGCACATCTCAGTGTGTACCTTTACCAAAATTCCTATTGGGTTATCCCTGAGTGCTGGGGGAAGTAATTTGGGTGTTATATGCAAAAGGGCCATTAGTGCTAACCTGTGAGCTTCTATCAATTCTATTTCTAGTAATAGCCAGGTGGGACTGTATTGGGACGTTCCTGAATCTATGTTTGGGTTCATCCACTTCAAGTATTTTGCTGCCTGACTCGCCCAATAATAAAGTTTAAAGTGTGGAAGTCTCAATCCACCTTTAAGTTTAGGGATTGTTAATTTGTTGTATGCCATCCATGCCTGTCTCTTTTTCCATATGAAGGTTGTAAGTAGGGAGTGTATTTTAGAAAACCATGATTGAGGTAACCATATATTTAGCATGTTGATGGGGTAGAATATTTGGTGTAGAATATTCATTTTGACTAAGTTGATTCTTCCCCAAAAGGATAGTGGTAGCTTGCTCCATCTATCCAAATCTTGTTTGATAACCTTCACTAGTGCTTCCAGGTTGCTTATTCTGGAAGTTTTTGAGCTCCTGGTTAGGTTAATACCCAGGTATTCTAACTGTTTGTATTCCCATTGCATTCCTAGGCCTTCTATTTCCTTCTTGTTAGTGACCATATTTAAAGGAAAGACTGTGGATTTCTCTAAATTCAACTTGTAGTAGAATAGTGCTCCAAATTCCTATATTACTTGTAAGGATTTGGATATTGAGTGTTTTGGGTTTGACAAATGTAGTAGTATATCATCAGCATATGCTGACAGTTTAAATTGCCATATCCCAATACTTATACCCCAGATCTCGGGATCATTTCTGATTTGGGATAGAAGGGGTTCTTAGTATAGGTTAAACAATAGGGGAGATAGCCGGCAGCCTTGTCTGGTACCCGAGAAGTGGGAGAATATATGTGAAAAAGTTCTATTACAGTATATCTGAGCACTGGGTGGTGTGTATAGGGATTGGATCCATTGCACAAAGAGAGGAGGAAATCTGAATATATGTAATACTCTAAACAGAAAGTCCCAGTCTACCCTGTCAAATGCTTTTTCTGTGTCTAGTGACAATAGCACTGCAGGAGTCAAATTGTCTCTGGATGCAGAGAATATATGATCTAGTTTCGTCAGATGATCTGAAGAGGATCTGCCTTTCATGAAACCCACTTGTTCTGTGCATATCAGGAAAGGCATCATCTGTTCCAGCCTAATAGCCAGGATTTTAGCCAGTATCTTAATGTCATAATTTAGCAGGGAGATCAGCCTATAGTTCGATACTAATTCTGGGTCCCTCCCCTCCTTGTGCAATACCACTATCTGGGCCTCAAATAAATGGGTATCAGCACCCTCTCCCTTCAGTATGGTATTAAATAATGATAGCAGCCATGGGGAAAGTTCCTTCTCGAGAACTTTGTAAAAGTTGGGGGAAAGGCCATCAGGTCTTGGAGCCTTGTCTAAGGACAAAGTATTGATTGCTAGCTGTATCTCCTGTTCTATAATTGTAAAAATCAGTTGTGTCCTTTGCTCTTTGGAGAGTCTAGGTACCAGTAATGTATCCAGGCATGCATCAATGCAGTGTGACATTGGGGGATTGGTCCTGGCCTTGTAAAGGTCTGTGTAGAAATCCTGAAATTCTCTTACTATATATTTAGGGTTATTCTTTAAAGTACCATCTCCCCTCGACTTGATTGCACTGACCACCCTTGACATTTCCTGAAGTTTGACCCTGAGAGTGAGCAACTTCCCTGCCTTGTCCCCCTGATCTATGTAGGTGGATTTTGTTTCAATAATGGCATATTCAGCTTTCTCTCCCAACAGGTCATTATAGCATGCCCTCAATCGAGTGAGTTCCTGCCTTTGCACTTCATTAGTAAACGAGTTCAGTTTTTTTTCCTGTTTTCTAATATTTTCAAGCAGTTTAACTTGCTGCTGTTCCCTTTGTTTTTTATGCCTAGAGGCAATTTTTATTAGTTCCCCTCTTAAGAAGCATTTTAGCCCCCTCCCATTCCATGTCCTCACATCCGGTGGAATTCCGGTTGTGCATTGCATAATTCTTAATGCTGGTCTTTAACCCCTCTATTATGTTTTTCTCCTTCATTAATCAGTCGTTGACCTTCTAAATTGTCTCTGTCTTGACTTTAGGGGATAAAGACAGGGTACCTATCACTGGAGAGTGATCTGATATCACCTCTGGAGAGATGTGAAATTCCATGAGTTCAGGTAATAGGTATTTACTAATCGGATAGTAGTCTATACAGGATGAAGTACCATGTATTAATGAGAGCAATGTATATTCCCTCCCTCGCAGATTTAACACCCTCCAGGGATCACATATTCCCATCTTGTCAATCATATCCCAAATAGCCCATTGCACCGGGATAGTCCTTTCTTAGATTTACCTGTTCTGTCTATATCTGGGGAGAATGGTAAATTCCAGTCTCCTCTTAGTATCATCAGTACATCTAAGAAAAGGCAATAATATGTTAAGCAATTCCAAGAAGAAAGATGGAGTGTCAGTGTTAGGTTCACATATAGATCCCAAAATAAGGTCAGATCTCTCCAGAGTGCCCCTTAACAATACATATCTGCCTAGTGGACCACATACACTGTAACCACATAGAAATCCTAAATTTTTTTATGGTAATATTGCCACACCTTTACTTTGGGTTGATGACCCTGCTGCATAGACTTGACCTATCTGCATCCTGCATAGAAGCTTGGCTTCTGTGTCTAGTAGGAGCGTCTCTTGCAGAAAAATGATTTGACCCTTAAGTACTTGTAGGTGTTTAAGTACCCTGTATTGCTTGTTCTTATTGCACAGCCCTTTCACATTCCAAGTAATGGCTTTATAACTATTCACCGTTCTGTGTTATTACAGTTAGCAATAACTGGCTGAGAATAGTAATAGCGAAAGTCCCACATGTCGATGCCATGGCATCCCCCCGACCTCCCCATCCCTAACACAAACCAACATGTACCCAGCATCCTATTTCTGTTCTACCACCCTCCCTTCCCTGCTTCCTGCCCTTTCCCCTGTTTCTCAGCTTTTTAATCTTTATTTTTTGAACATGAGAATATCTGAAGCTATTCCTGACCTGCCTGTTTACTGTTTTGTTCTGAGTATTTTGAACAGCTGACATAAGAAATCCCTCCCTCATTATGGTGCTTGGTACTGCCAGGTTCAGCTTATCCCTTTCCCTCCCATTTCTCCTTGTTCTCATCATGATTCAGGCTATTAAGTATAACACGTTCCTTCTATGAGAAAAAAATATATCCATTATGAATCCTGTGTTCTCTGATGATCTCCCCTGTAAATCCCAATCCAATTGCAGGCCTAATATTGATCCTATAACCACAATAATTTGGCTTGAATAGGTCAGGTTTCTTATTCTAGAAAGATTAACTGTGTCTGGAGAGTAATACTTCATTCCCCTGATAGGAGCTTCATCTTCATCTAACCCCCAAAAATTCTTGCCCCTGTTTTGCTATCTCAAAAATAACATAAATGAGACTACATTATTTGCCTGTCACTGTTAACACTATAATTCCAGCAAGCTCCCTAACCCACTATCCTGTTTCTGTAAATAAGAATTATTGATTTAAGTTACCAACTTCGTATGCTTCCACAGAGCTTTCAAATGCACTACCTGTGTGAAGCAAACCCAAACATGGACAAGTGCAAGTCTCTCTGAATTCTACCAAGTGGCAGAAAACTCACGGCTCATCTGCAACTCAGCGACATTGCGCATATTCACTTTGTGCTAATAACAGAGTTGCTGCTATTGCTGCATCCACTTGGTAATGCACATCACCAAGGAGTACAAAACCAGTTGGTGGTCCGTGCAGATTCCACCCACCGTATTTGCTAAAGTGAATCTATTGGAGCTCTCTCCTTCCCCCAGAGCAGTACCATGCATGGTATATAAATGCAAGGGGAGGAGTGACCAAGAAAAACTAAAATATCAGTTCCCTTTATTTCACTATTCAGTTGCAGATTCACCCGAAAAGAAACAGGTTTCAATTCCCAGCATGCTCTGTAGTTTCATATACAGATCCAACCTGGTAGTCCCAAACAAGGAAGAATGTTGTGAGTTTCTCAAAGTATATGTAGTATGAAGTATGAAGTAATCTCCATAAGGTTTTCTACTGATCCATTTTTCTGGTCTTCATTTCTTTGCTGTTAGTCAGAACCTGTTCTGCTCACTCAAGCATTAAATCCCAAGACTTCTTCCCAGTCAAGATTTCACTTTTTAAATAAATCTGGCAAGAGACGTTGCAGCTCCTGCCCTGCCTCCTCATTGAAATCGTAGGTGTGAGGAGGTACTTTAATGTTAAACCTCAAATTCTGCACTTTAATAACTTTGCAACCTTTTAATGGATTTGCAAAAATTTTGCAGGCACAGTTCTGTGTGATAGATCTCTTTACATGCCATGTTTTGTTTTGTTCAGATTGGTGAATTTCGAGCAGCACATAGTGCTATAACATTAACATTTACCTTTTTTTGTGCTTTGTTTGACATTGCGCTGCACTCAGAAGGTTTGGAATTTTCTTTTGAAATTGTCAGGGTACGAAGGGCTTGTCCCACAGAAGTGCCTTTCACTGGATTGGTGAAAAAATGTTAATCCATTGCAAAGTTATTTAATTTTAAAGTTTTGGGTTCTGAGCATGCTCAGTTAAGTCTTTTGGAAAGCTTCCAGGAACAACAAAGCAATCTGGTCTCAAGAAAAAGATTATTTTTCTTGAGGAGTCAATCCTTTGTCATGAGAAAAAAAAATCCTTTTTTCATGAGCCGTCGTCTTGTTTTCCATTTTGTCAAGTAAAATACTTGCATAACTCAGCAAAATGCACTGAAACATGTGTCCTGCTCATCGGGACATCATCAGTTGTATTATTTACTTTTTTAGTAGTAAAATGGTCCTGGAACTTTTTTTACAGTATTTAAATCCTTTTGCAATACACACTAAGTTTCTATTGATCTTTCCAAGGCTTTTGACCTTGTAAACCACAGCCTGCTCCTTACAAAACTGAGCCAGATCAGGTTAGACAGTCACTCCCTATAGTGGTTCAACAGTTACCTCACAGGGAGGACACAGAGGGTAAAATGGAAAGACTCCCTGACGGAGCCTCTCCCCATAATGGATGGGGTGCCCCAAGGATCTATCCTTGGCCCCTTTCTCTTCTCATTTTTCACAAACAATCTCAGTAGACACTGTGGGGGTAGCTCAGTGGTACAGCATGTGGATGATGTGGTCATATACCGCCCCTCCTCTAATCTGGGAGATCTCTGCTCCAGGCTACAGGAAGACCTGGGTTCACTTGAGCAATGGCTTGTCACCAACAGAATGATCATTAACCCTAACAAGACCAAGGTCATGCTATTTGGCCCAAGAACCCTCGGCTGGGACAGAAGCCCACATCTCAGGCTGTTGACCAAATCAGAAAAAAGACTTGAGGTGGTTGAATCGATAAAATACCTTGGTCTCACCCTGGATCAGTGCTTCTCCCTCAAGGATCATGTCAACCAGGAAACCAAAAATATTCATGCCAAACTCAGGACTTTGTATAGGCTGAAAGACCAGTTGACACCCGTGGCCAGGGCCTCCATCGCCACAAGTGTCCTCCTACCTACCATCTCCTATGCGGCCCCGGTGATACAGGGAGCTGCCAAACAAGAGATGAACAGATTACAAGTTCTCTATCACAAGGTGGCTCACTTCACCACCCTATCCAGCTCCCGAGCTCACCACTGTGACACTCTGTCCCAACTAAACTGGCTCTCCTGGGAGGCCCGGCTCCAATACCCCCTACTCTGCCACACTCATAAACTACGCAGCCCATCCCCTCCTCCCAGCCTCACTGGACTCATTGCCAAAAAGAGAAACCCTAGGCTCTTCAGAACAATGGACAGAACCCTCCTCACAGTGCCAATGGTTAGAACCAAGGCCGGGGTAAGTCATTTGCCATCACAGCACCCACCCTATGGAACTCCCTGCCCCTGGTGTTCAGGATGCTACCTCTACCCGCACCTTCCAGACAAGGCTGAAGGCTCATATGATGGTCACCTCCATATGCAACTGCTAAAGTGGGAGGCCCCTTAGTGGAAGCCCACCTCTCTCCCTCATATGGAAATAGCGACTATCACTACACCCCATCTATGTAGCACTGCACCGCATCTGTAGAGCTTACCCAGGAAATGTTAACTGCTAAAAAGCTACTATGTCTTACCTCTTAAATGTAACTGCTGAAAAACTACTATGTATTATGTTCATCGCTGTCTAGTGTAATGTACCTGTGCTGTATGCTACCCCATGTATTATTCCATGTAATTCCCCAGGTCACCCCTGAAAAAGGGACCTTCGGGACCCAGCAGGCTTACCTGGTTATCAAAATTTAATAAATAAATAAATAAAATAAATAAATTTTCACAGAAATGGAATTGACTTATGAAAAAGAGATTTAAAAAAGTCTGAAATTCTTTTTTGCAAGCTGATTCTTTTTTCGCGAGAACAAAATAGGATTCATGAAAAAGGAATCATCTGTCAAAAAAGGATTTCAAAATTAAAATAAAGTCTGAAATCCTTTTTTGCAAGCAGATTCCTTTTTCTGTGAGAATGAAAAAAGATTTGAGAAAAAGGAATTAAAGTAAAAATTAAGTCCAAAACCCTTTTTAATGACCACAGCAAAGGATTCACTGAAAAGGATTCCATCTCTCAGAAAAGGATTGGAAAAAATCTAAGACTGAAATTCTTTCCCATGACAATAAATTCTTTATTGCCTGAACAGAAAGCACTGGCAAAATATGATTTCTTAACCGGGGAAAGGATTTATGGACATTCTGCACTGAATTCATATTATTTTCCCTGGTGTCTAGTGGTACCCCACATGCTCCAATCATGGCCCCAGTCCCTATTAATTTATATTTAACAGTCCTGGTGTTTATTGCCCCCCCTCACCAGTCTTCTCTGTCATATATATTTTTTAATTATTTTTACTTATGTTCATTTCCCCCAATACATCCCCTGTATCTTAAAATTAATGAAAATGTCCTTTTCTTATTGGTGTCCAGTAGCACCCTCCCTATGTTCATTGAATGCTGAAAATAAGAAAAAGTTCCCTCAGTGTCTTTCAATTTTTTTAACTGTAAAAAAAAAGTCCCCCAAGATCCCACCCGCACCCCTAACTGACCTCCTACTGTTCATGTATCACCCCCCCACCCCCTAGTCATTCACCTGCACTGATCCCACAGTAAAGATGTACTCTCCAATTGAAGACCTGTCTTACTCCTGGAACCAGCAACTACTGTATAAAAAGTAAGGTAACTGCAGTTGGAACCTCATTTACCTTGTTTGTCATACAGTAGTCACCAGTTCCAGGAGTAAGATGTGTCTTCAATCAGAGAGTATATCTGCACTGTGGGATCAGTGCAGGTGAGTGAGGGTTTGTGGGGGTGGTGGTGGGGTAGTGTGTGCACAGTGGGAGGACAGTTGGAGGGTGCAGGTGTGAACAACAGTGGACTTTTTCTATAAGTAAAAAAGATTAACATCTCTCAGCTCAGATGTGTTGGGAGTGGGTGTGTGTGTGCACAGTGGGAGGTTGATTGGGGTGTGGGTGCAATTAATGGCATTTTTTTCTGGTGAAAATAAATATTAAATGTTTCCAGCTCAGATGTCAATTTCACATATGATATGTTGCCACCAGGATGATTATGAATTTCCACATTTCTCTTTGTGTAGCTTTCTTAGCTGTGTGAGTGTAAAAGTGTCTTGCTAGAACATATATACAATATGTAATAGAATATGATGATCCATAACATAAAAAACAGAAATGTTGCCATTTTGCTCTGGAGGTCTCATCTCTGTAAGGACATAACAGGGTAGAGGCAGTTCAGAGAAGGGCAACAAAAATGGTGCAGGATCTGCACCAAGTAAACAATAACACCTGACAGGGTGGGCTTTATTGCGAAATAATGGACTGTCCTGGGGCGTAGTGAGGCCCGATGCCGCAGGCGGAGGGCCTTATAGCCCCTGGAAGGTCTGTTGTTTCCCAATAAAGCCCACCCTGGAGGGTATTATTGCACTTAGAAAATGGGCTACATGTAATGATTTTAATGTATATATTTGAGAATTAAAAAAAAATACTACAAATTTATTAAAAACTAACTTTATGCTGCTTTGTTTCTAATGTAGTCCCTCTACTGGTGTACTTACCCAAAACTTACAAGTAGAGGGCAGTGCAACATTTCAAACATGCCTTACAGGCTCTTGAAGTATACCCCAGCTCAGTTGCATTCCTGTTTGCAATCTGGAAAATGAATCTGGTAACTGTAGAGGTGACTGCATTATTTAAATGTATAGAAATTATTTTTTTTGTACAAAAATAAAGGGAGAGAGATCTATAAATTGAGTTGAGTCAGGGTTACTGAGGGACACACAATTTGGGAAAGTGCTGTCAAGGAGTAGCGCTGTGCATGCGACATGCTAGCACTACTCATTTAAACTTTGAAACTGTTTCTTTTTTTATTACTGTGTGAAATCTGTGTATGAGTTGGCTGAGTGTGTGCCACTTCTGTGTGGAACATGTGCTAAATCCTGGGCTAAATCTCTAGTCAGCCAGGGTATTGGGAGGCCAGCATCATAACCGAAGAGAGGAACGGAACTCTTGAACTGGTCCTGTAGACCGAGTCATGCTGCTGGCTAGCAGCAGTAGTGAGACAGCAGGCACATTATCGGAACAGAAATCAGGGTCCAGCTTTGTAAAGTAAAATAAGAAGCTTATGTCTTCTATTTGTTCACTACTGTAATTTTTTCCCAGTCTCTGAGTGGTGCAGTATAAGGATGGGGGGGAGGCACACTCTCACTAAATGAGAGAAAAATCGTGGCAGGCATTTCAAATTTTCTAGGGTGCTTTCAGCCAATTAGAAAGCAAGCTGGGCACCATTGGAAAATGCTACACTGTGAAGTGGCATTTGGACTGGCTCTTATTTTTGGCTGGGCATCTATTGAAAAATAGATGCCCTAGATGGAAGTGGTTTTAGCCAATCAGGAAACATAATACATTCTTGCCATTTTCTAAAGTCATATGAGAAGGGACTGGAAAACTTCAATATGTATACCCTGGAAGAGAGGAAAGGGAAGGGGGATATGATAGAGACCTCAAATTTCTCAAGTGCATAAATAAGGTACAGGAGGGTAGCATTTTTTCAGAAAAAAAGATGTTTTGAAAATGGGGACATGACATGAGGATGGATGGGGTAGACTAAGGGGGTAACATGAGGAAGTATTTCTTCACAGAAAGGATGGTGGATGCATGGAACAGCCTCTTAGTGGAGGTGGTGAGGGCTAACTGGGGGAATTAAAAAATTCATGGGATAGGCATAGGGGAACCCTAGTGGCAGGAAAAAGAATAAAGCCAGAAATCAAGTAGGGTCTGTGGTTTCTGCAGCAGGTAGAGAAAATGTGCAGACTGGATGGGTCTTGCAGTCCTAATCTGCCATCAGTTTCTGTATTTCTTTGTTTCTACATAAACAAATAATCTAAGCAATAATACCTGACAGGCTGGGTGGTATTGGGCAATACCAGACTGCCCTGGGGCATAATGAGACCTGACACCACAGGTCAATGGCCTTATAGCCACTGGAAGGACCAGTATTGCCCATTCTGCCCACCCTGGAGGGTATTACGGCACTTAGAAATTGGGAACAGTATTTCTGTTTTATATTTATAAGTGAAAATCTTACTCCACCTGCATTTGGATGCAGCTTTTTTTTAACCAAACAATTTTTGTTCTAATGGAGCCTCCATAGTTCTGAGTTTTTGAGCTGATTGTCTTGGTTTCATACCCCCCACCCCCACCCCTTGGCATAGACAGTCAATGGAATTAATTAGAAATTGTTTTGTTTAATGGTTAGTTTTTGGGAGGCATACAAAAGCGGCTCCTCATCACTGCTCAAGTTCTTAAAAAGTTGCCTCCACCATACATTCTGTACTTTTATGACTGACCACTTCCTTTTCCCTCCCTTTCAACTCCTCAGTACCAGTGATAATACTGCTCAGCGATGGTTGGAACTGCAGTAGGGTGAGCTTTAGAGGTACATTAGGGGTGATTGTGATGCTGGAAATGAGTGTGAACATAGATGTATTAGGATTAGATTCAGGATTAAAATAATTTTCAAAGGATATCTTGGGTTTTCTCCTCAACCGTAATGTAACTTGGATAGCTTTGCTGTCTATTGTGAACACACCTTTTTAATCACAGGATCCTTCGCCTGCTGGAATGTATTACACCTATCAGACATGCTGACTCTACATTTGTACAACAGCTCTAATAAGACGGCAGCTTTATACTCTGTGGATTATCTGATGGACTGTAGAAAGGTATTCTTATGAAGCAGTGACAGCAAGTGTTCCATATGATTAGGGCCAGCTGAAGCTTTACTTTCTTCTCTTGCAGATGTACATTTCATAGTGGCTGCTTCAGCACATGCACAGAAGTGCATCTGCTGTGCTCATGGATGCTGCTCCATGCACACTAACTTCCTGGGAGGCACGTTCAAATTTGCATTAGATGAAAATCAGACAATTCATGAAATGCAACTTGTCAGCTATTAAGTTCTGTCCATTTTCCCCCAACACATCCCCTGTATCTTAAAATCAATGAAAACGTCCCCTTCTTATTGGTGTCCAGGGCCCCACCCACCGCGTGTTTTATTGAATGCTGAAAATAAGAAAACAGTCCCTCGATGTCTTTTAATTTTTTTACCTGTAAAAGAAAAGTCCACCATTGATCCCACCCACCCCAACTGACCTCCCATTGTGCATGCACCACCACCACTCCCCTGGATCCCCCCCACTCACCCTCACTCACTTGCACTGATCCCACAGTGAAGATGCACTCTCTGATCGAAGATATGTCTTACTCCCAGAACCGGTAATTACTGCATGAATAAGGTAACTGCGGTCAGAACCACAGTTACCTTACTTCTCATACAGTAGTCACCCTAGGACACTTTCACACAGGGGCATGAAGCAGCAAGATGGCCATGCTGCTACTCCACTCCACAACACGCCAAGCCAAAAGACCATTTTAGGTTTTATTTTCTTTTTAAGTTTCATATCGCAATCTCTTGAATTAAACTAACACTATTTTGTTGCCAGAGTTGCTGCACCAAGTTTGGCAACTGTTTTATCTGATAGAGAGCAGCATTTTCATATCAGATAAAATCAAATCAAATCATACTTTATTTCTAAATCACTTTTCTTAAATTAAAGTGCATTTACAATTTAAAATAATCAACAAACAGTTAAAACACACAGAATTAAAAGACAGCATACATATGGCTAAATATCTTCCCCAAATGCTAAATCGAATAAATACATTTTCAAGGAGGACTTTGACGGATGTGCAGCTAGCTCATGTCTAGTATTTTTAAGCTGGAGTGGCATGTTATGAGGCTTGGTTTTGTGGCTGAATATTTATGAAGAAGCACTTAGTCACCCATTTATTTTGCATGACGAAGGCTTTAATCCTAGTATACCAAGGATAGGTGTGCTTTTTCTTTTGAATGAGTAATTTATTTTCTGGCACCTGCTCGGGTGTTCTTTCCTGGCCGAGTAAAGGTCTGGCTTCCTTGAAGTGAGGGAGTATGTCTGAATTTTCTCTTTGAATACAAGCAGATAATAAATGACAACTGCATTTTAAATACTGTATTGAACTGCCTCTATACCTAACTATACCAAGAAGTTCAGCCTGGTGTGTAGTTTTTAGGGGGAACACTTTGGACTACAGCTTTTGTCCAGCAGCACTTTTCATCCCTATTGCTAGCTGGGGAGGTTGTTTGTTTTATTAAACAGTATGCACTGTACTTGTTAGGCTATATTTTATTTGTAGACCTGTAGTTTGAGCACTAAGGGAGTTGTGACCCAGTGATTCACTTCTGGGTCTCGTGCTATGTCTGCTGACATCTCTGCGAGTGCTGCCTTGTATGCTACAATGCTATGTGCTCTCCCTATGTTGTGGGACACTATCTAGTGTGAGACAGTACAGAAGTGTTGCAGCATTTGTTAGTGGGGCTCTAGTCTATGTAAAACTGCATTTTTTAATACTGTATTGAACTGCCTCTATACTTAGCTATACCAGGAATTTCAGCCTGGTGTGTAGTTTTTAGGGGGAATGCTTTGGACTACAGCTTTTGTCCAGCAGCACTTTTCACCTCTATTGCTAGCTGAGGAAGTTGTTTGTTTTATTAAACAGCATGCAATATACTTGCTAGGCTATATTTTATTTGTAGACCTGTAGACCTGTAGTTTAGCACGAAGAGAGTCATGACCCAGTGATTCACGTCCGGGTCTCATGCTATATCTGCTTGCATCTCTGTGAGTGGGGTGAGCACAAGTGGGATGAGCGCATGGAGACAGATGCTGAGACATGGGCGTCAGCACGTGTCTAGAGTGTCCAGAGGGTATAGAGGGATAGCAGAGCCCTAGACATTGTCTGATTGGATAAACACGGTCTAGCAAGTATCTGGTAGGATATCAATTGTAACTAACCTATTGGTAGTTTGTTACAGTTTACTGATAGTAAAATTGTATATTGTGCCTTAGTTCATAATAAAGTAAAAGCAACATGGCTTCACCAGGACTTATTGACTCATACAACTCCTCACCTATGACTAATCCAGGTCAATTAGGGTCACAATGTATATTGTGTAGAATGTTTACTTTTATCACTGGAGACATTTCTAATGATCCCTTTCAGTGTAATAAATGTTTGGAGAATATAGAACTGAAACAAGAAATATATTTTATTTTCCTCGAATCTTAAACAGTTAGAAATCAGTCAATTAAATATGACCGAGAGATTTAGAACCTTGAACATTTCAAATTTGACTAGCCAATCACACATTATTAATAATGATCAGTGTTCTATTAATTCTCTACTATTAATTGATGTAGTTAATGATCAACAACCAGTTGGTAATCTATTACCTACCCTGTTACCCTTTACACCACTGTCTACCTTAAGCGAAGTTTCAACAGAAAAAAGAGCTAGGGAGGATGATGTCTATGAGGAAAATAATGATACTGCATGGTATAAAGTTCAAAATACTAGGCGAATTAAAAAAGGGTAGAAAAGCTGAACATCGTGATATCTCCTTATCAGATAGATTTGATTGTCTTAGTCATTTGCAATGTCAGCTACCTAATGTAAATAATACACCCCCAGTTTGATTGGCAATAATGACCCATATGATTCAGCTTAAACAAGTAATGTTATTCCCTCACAGCTGATCTAATCTGTTAATAATCAACCCTTGATTGATTTCTCGATGGATACCATAGTCTGTAATCCAGATACTCATATTCACAACTGCAGTGTCCCCCCTTCTAATCCACATTCAAGACAGACTATGGTTATTGGTGATTCAATGATTAAACATCTGGACAGATCCATTTGTAATCCTGATAAAGTTAATAGAACCAGTACAAGTTTCAGTGGCGCTATGATTGCTGATATTTCTAGTATGTTAGATAATATTATGAGCAATTGTGGCAGTGACCCTATAGTTGTTATGCAAGTGGCTGCAAACAATATTCTACATGATTCTATTCAAGATATTAAGTCTGCCTTCAAGGGGTTAACCAGTAAATTGGTGGGCATTGGTTGTCAAATAGGCATGTCTTAAATCCTCCCTGTTCCTCATTACTCTACTTATCTCAACCATAAAATTAAGATCATCAATAATTGGCTTTGTCAATGGTGCCTTCAACAAGAAATCAATTGCCTTACCCATTAGGAAATCTTTGATGACAGAAACAAATTGTTTAGTAGGGATGGATTACACTTAAGTCGAAGGGGAAATGCTTTTTTTTTAGTAATCTTTTTTTTCACTGATTAATAGCTATTTAAACTAAATATTGGGGGGACGGGATGCAGTCATTATTTCATGATATCATTTGTGACACTTCCTTAGTAAATAAACAAATACAAGTCTTAAGTTTTAATGCTAGAGGTTTAACTCAAAAAATGAACAAACTTTAACCAAACATTTTACATTATAATGTCGATATTGTCTCCATTTGTGAAACACGGGGTGATGATAATGCCCTATGGGAAGGCTGTTTAATAGACTACAAGTCATATAGATTAAATAGACCTAACAGAAGGGGGGTGGTGTAGCTATATTCTTTAAAAATACCTTGAACACAGTTGATATATCTAATCATATAAAAACTCATAATATATTTACTGAGACTATTTGGGTTAAACTGTATCTAACACAAGTTGATTTCATCATTGTTGGTACCTGCTACCATCCTCCCAATTCCCCGGTTAATGTATTAGAAGCAATCTTGATAGAAATTGAGCAGGCTAGTGAGATCGGACAGGTTATTATCATTGGTGATTTTAATCTTGGCAACATCAATTGGCAAAATTCCATCACCACAAGTAATAAGGGGATTAAGTTTCTTTCCACTTGTCTCAAACTGAACCTTATACAACATGTTACTAAACCCACATGGGCAGATAATATTCTAGATCTTGTCATCAGTAGTGTCTCTGTACCTATTATTGACCTAAGTATTATGGATCCAATTGCTGGAAGTGACCATAACACTATTTTATTCTCTATTGAAAAAATGTATCCCTCTGTGAATAAAAGAACTAATATTTACTTTTATAATAAAGCAGATTTAGAGTCTATTGGAAATGTTATGAACGAGATTGATTGGAAGTTCATTCTTTCCCATTCAAGTTCTGAAAATTGTTGGTCTGTATTCAAATCAATTATTTCTAATATAAGAGACACATATATTCCTTTCAAACCTAAAGTTCAGAGCCAAAAATGGTCACCAAAATGGTTTAACTCATCCAAAAAAAGTTAATAAAATTAAAAAAGGAAAAATATAATAACTACTTAAAGAACAAATCTAGCACTACTTGGGAGGCTTATAGACAAGCACAGATCAAATGCAAATACACTATTAAGAAGGCAAAATCAAGATGGGGATATAAGCTTACTAACTCTGCTAATAAAAACAATAAAAAATATTTTTATTCATATATTAATTCATTAAAAAAACTGTTTGTCAAGTCAGTCCCATCTTACAACATAATGATATAGTGCATGATCCAAAAATGATGGCTGACATATTTAATACAGAATTTTGTAAAATATTTACAGACACTTCTAACCTTTCTGTTAGACTCAATAATAGTAATGACTCTGTTATTACTTTTCAAAAATAAATATATGACAAAATAGTCTCATCAAAAGGTAAATATTGTTCTGGTCCTGATACTTTAGCTGGGCATTTATTATTCTTGTTAGTTAAAGATATTGCATTACCATTAAAAATCATATTTGAAAAATTTCTATTAGAAAATTACATTCCAGATGATTGGAAGAAAGCTAATGTTATACCAATTCATAAAAAAGGAACAAAAACAATTGGGAGAATTATCATCCTATTAGCTTGACCTCTACAGTATGTAAAGTTTTAGAGAGTCTTATTAAAGATATTATTACACCAACTTTGGATGTTCATGATTCAGAACAACATGGATTTAAGAAGGGCAGAAGCTGCCTTGTCAATTTGCTATCCTTTTATGAAAACATTAGTCTACTTCTGGATCACAATATTCTGTGTGATATTATTTATATTGATTTCAGCAAAGCATTTGACATTCTGCCACATATGGCTCTTATTTCTAAAGTATGTAATATTAAAATTAATTGTTATATTATTAATTGGATCAGCAACTGGTTACAGCATTGGACACAGTGTGTTGTTATTGATGGATTTAATTCTGAAGTAGGTTATGTGTCTAGTGGGGTCCCTCAAGGCTCCGTGTTGGGCCCTTGTCTTTTTCAGGCTCTTATTGCCAATACAACTGATGAATGCCAGTCTATCTTTATCAAATATGCTGACAATGTTAAAATTGGTGGCCCATGTCTAGATATCACACAATCTACTATTATTCAAAATGATTTGGATATTATTACATCTTGGGTAGATAAGTGGGGTATGAAGTTGAACTTAGATAAGTGTAAAGTCATGCATCTGGGTCCTAATAACCTAAATTATATGTACCAACTATATAGAACTAACCTTACTAGTTCCTCTGATGAAAAAGATCTGGGAATTAGTATCTCTAATGATATGTCTTATAATAAGCACATTCATGACATTATTAATAAGTTTAATATGGTAGTCTGGTCTATTTTATGTAATATTAGATCATGTAAATCTGAGGTTCTTGTCCCCCTGTATAGATCTTATGTTAGGACACATTTAGAGTATGCCGCTCAACTGTGGTCTCCATACAAAAAAATTATTAGTAATTCGCTGGAGAAATTTCAAAGACGATTTACAAAAAAAATATCTGGTCTAAAAAATGAATCATACAGATCATTTACAGACCCTAAACCTAATGTCTTTATCCACTTGTCACCTCAGAGGAGATTTGCTTCTCCTTTTTGACATAATTCAGGATCCTGTTCTTATGACTGAATTAGGTTTACAGTTTAAAGATCATTCACACAATGTCAGAGGTCAACCTTTACAACTGATAAGGAAACCATTTAGACATAAAAGTTGTCAATACTTTTTTACATTGAGAACTGTGGGTCCCTAGAATATCCTACCTATTAATGTTAGCATTAGTGAAAATAAGAACATTTTTTAACATAGGCTTGATCGACTAATTGGTACTGGATTTGTTTTATCATATTATCCTCTGGCTTAGTATAAGAGTGTTATGGGCTAATACCTTCTTGCTCTTTCTACAACCTTAGTATGAACCTCAGTATGACAAACTGTATCCCCAGTGGTAGCTGATTGAAGGCCCCCCCATCATAAAAATGAAAAAAGAGAGTCAGAAAAATTATTTTGAGCTGGCTGGGTTTGACGCCTTTTCCCTTGTGAGAGAGCCAGTGGACTTGAAGTGAAATAAAGGTAAAATTGAAGCAAAACTGACAAGGAAGGAGATTATGTTATCTGATATGAGCTGATATGCATAAATAGATTTAACAAAAGGTATGCCATCCTTGCCTGGGACTGGAGGTGTCTCGGTAATTCAGATGGTTGAAATTTACTGTGCTCATTGAAGCACTCTCATTTTACATTTTACCTTACAGCAATTCTCACCACTACTTGCTGAAGAAGAATCGGAGGAGAAATTACATACCCAGAGAGATTACAAAAGCAGATAAGGAGCTGTTGGGAAATGTTGGGAGAACTAGACTCCTGATCCCACAGATTAAGAGAGGAGAATTAAGTTTGATTGTGTTCTATCTGCCGGATCCTCCATTATAACCTTTAAAGATGCTATGACAATAATTAGAGGATGC
Source organism: Neoceratodus forsteri (assembly GCA_016271365.2). Taxonomy (NCBI): domain Eukaryota; kingdom Metazoa; phylum Chordata; order Ceratodontiformes; family Ceratodontidae; genus Neoceratodus; species Neoceratodus forsteri. The sequence goes on along the minus strand of CM057458.1, from coordinate 623,567,173 downwards.
TGGATGAGGGGTAACTCCCCCAAGAGGTATTTCTTTTTCCATCATTTAGTTGATGACCTAATACCCTGTATAAGTATTAAACCAAAATTACTGGATTAAAACACTTTGGCACCTTTTCAGTGTGTTTCTACTGTGAAGCCCACATTTTTTAATCTTTGATAAGAGTGTTATGACCTCACTACAGTGCTAAGTTTACTTTCTATTCATGAAACTTCAAGCACAACCTTGTTATGACTCTGTTCTCAAAATCTATAGGAGATCGCACTACTCTGTCTGGTTTTCAAAGTTTTTGATTTTGCATGATGGGAACTTCTTTTATGAAGCCTAATCTTTTGATTTACTGAGCTCTTTTTGTGAAGCAAAATCTCTGAATTAATTTATAGGACTTCTTTTTTGGAGCTGAATTTGTCTCTAACCTAGGCAGAGATTATGGCTTGGAACTCCTGGAGATATCCAAATAAAAATATTTATTGTGGTGTAACAGTTAAATGAACTATTACAAAAGCTGGTAATAATGGCTTTGGACTTTTGGGGCCAACTGGAGTTTCAAACCCCTTATTCTCTGGGATATGCTGTTTCTCCTTTTATTATGTTTTATATTATGGATATGTCAAATCTGTTTTTAGAAATGGTTGTTTAGGTTTACAAAGTATTTAGATATATATTTGACATTATAATTGTTATATTACTCTTCATCATATATTGAATGATACTGGATTGCCTTTAAGTTTCAGTGAGACTAAAACGAGAGCCCCAAAAATCATCTGGAAATCAATGAAGGAATTTTGGGTTACGCCTATTAGGTAAGAAGGTTCCCTGGCATTAACCTGTTGATAATTAGATACTAATAGCTTAGTATTGTCCTTTAGTGGGTAATCCCAGGCATGTGATACAGGTGTGCAAAATGGAGGTAGGACCTGACATTTTATGGCATTTAAAGGGCAGGCTAGTACTCATGTAATTCCCCCCTTGCAATTTACTGGTGCTGAGGGACTGTTAAGGGCCCAGATGGATGTGTCAGCCTTATAGAAAGCATATCCAGACTTAGGAATTACAAGTATAAAGGCTTACTTAGCCTCTAGTTGTCACCGCTACATGATGTTCAGGAGGTTTTTGGTGCTTTACCCTTTTATAGGCTGGCTCTGTGGTTGGCAGAACCCTAATGGAGGGCACAGATGTGTTACAGCAGGGACTCTTTGGGGAGATGAAGAAAAGTGTTTGTTGCCTGATTGATAGGGGGTGGGCCTGGGCTACCCCTCCGAACAATGGCTTTTTGCTTTGTCTAACTTTTCCCAATACATCTAAGACTGTATCTTCATTGTGGTATTGGTGCAGGTGAGTATAGTTCTGTGCAGGGAGGTGGTGGGGTGGTGCGTGCACAGTGGGAGGTCGGTTGGGGCGTGCGGGTGCAATTAACAGTTGACTTTTTTTACAGGTAAAAAAATAAAAGGCATCAAGGGATTGTCTTCTTATGTTCAGCATTCTATGAACATGGGGAGGAAATGGACACCAGTGAAAAATGGATGTTTGCATTAATTTTAAGATACAGGGGTGTGTTGGAAGAGAATGGACATAAGTAAAAATAATTTAAAAAGTATGACAGTGGAGGCTGGTGGAGGGGGTCATTTACATCTGAAAAAAAATAAAGGACATAAAGGGACTGTTTTCTTATTTTCAGCAATTTATGAACATGGGAGGACAATGGATACCAATGAGAAAGGGATGTTTACATTACATTTAAAGATACAGGGGACATTTTCGAGGTGAATGGACATAAGTAAAAGTAATAAAAAAATATGACAGTGGAGGTTGGTGGGGGGGTCAGTAGACACCAGGGCTATTAAGTATAAATAAATGGGGACTAGGGCCATGATTGGGGGGGTTGGGGTATCACTGGATGCCAATGTAAGTATAAAATATTAAACACTATATACAAATCTGAGTCGGGGGCACTAAACACCAAGGATATTAAGTACCAGTTAAATGAAGTAATAAAAATAAATTTGAAAAATAAGTATACAAAAACATTATGTATGAATGGGAGTGCAGGGTCCAGAGGCCCCTGTGGTCCCACAGCAAAATAAGGATAATAACAATTTTTGTATGGATGGGAGTGCAGGGTCCAGAGCTCCCATAGGAAAATAAAGATACTGAAAACTTATGCATGGATGGGAGCATATGGTCCAAAGGACCCTGCACTCCCACAGCAAAATAACGATGAAGAAAATAATGGATGGATGGGAGCTCAGGGTCCAGAGGGCACTGAGTTCCCACAACAACCTAAATAAGCCATTATATCATTCCTAAAAGTAAGGAAATAAATTGCAAAAGACTTTGTTAATGCACTAGTTAGGGTCAAAGCAACAAAAGTTGGGAAACGTAGTGTTAGGATTTCCAGTGCTAACACCTCCCCAACCAGGCAGCACAACAGGTGCGGAGCATACCTTAGGGTTCTCAAGCCTAATGCTCAACCCATTCTCATAAAGTCTACACATTTGGCCTTGTTTAAAGATGGAATGGGGTGAGTGTTATGTTTGAGAACCCTAGGGCACACTCCACACCTGCTATGCGGCCTGGTTGGGGGGGAAGTGTTAGGGGTTGGAAACCCTAAAGCCACATTACCAAACTTTTGTCACTTTGACCCTTACTAGTGCATTAACAAAGTGTTTTGCAATTTATATAGAGATATAGATAAGGTTGCACCACTACATTTAGGGTTAAATAAGGTGTTTAAAGCTCATATACCATTGCCACACTGACTCCCAGATTGCGAAGACCACCACAGTGACAGGAATCGGGCAAAATCTGCCAGTCGCTGTGTTGGTCTGTATGGCAATGGGGACTGCCTTGCTGGGTGTTTGCCCCCCACCCAACTCTGACTCAGAGTTAGAATCCTAGAGACCGGGGGTGTGGAGGGTGGAGCCCCCACATGGGGGAGTTCAGGGGGTGCAGCCCCCAAATGGATACATGGAGCCATCCCCAACACTGCAATACCGACAGTCGGCACTGCAGCTGTCGCTGTAGGGGATGTCTTTGTGGTGACTGTCACTGCGGCATGGGTAAACCTTTAATGTTAAACCCCAATTTTTGCACTTTAATAACTTCACAATTATTCAATGGATTTGCACAAAATTTTGCATCCACTGTCATGTGGGGTAGTTCTCTTGACTTTCCTAGTTTAGTTCTGGTCAGATGTGTAGAGTCTGATATCCAGATAGTGAGAAAAGTGATATTTTTTACTTTTTTGCAGATTTTTTGTTCCGTCCCTAGCACCCAGACGGTTTGGAATATTGGTATGAAATTTTTAGAGTAAAAAGGACCTGGCACACAGTAGTACCTTTTATTGTTTTGGTGAATAAATATTAATATGTTCCAAAGATATTAATTTTTAACATTTTGTTCTGAGCATGCTCAGTAAGCACTTCAGGATAAATGTTTGGAAAGAAAAAAGAATATAACCATACAAATCAGAATCCTTGTCTGTATGGGACTAATCCTTTTTCTTATGAAAAGAATTCTGATTTGTATGCTGCCATCTTGTTTCCCATAAAAAACAAATCAAAACCCACAAAAATGACAAGTTTCACAGAGACTAACACATGTGTCTTGCTCATAGAGAGGAAACCCTTTAGGTGGATGCTGCACCTAACTGTGGTAAAAATGATCCCCAAATATGTTTTTTTTTTATTTTGCATCCTTTTCCATGACTCGCTTTAGCTTTTTTTATATGGGCATAGGAAAAAATAATTCTGCCATACGGAAAAGGATCCCATCGTATGCAAAAAGAATAAATCTCTCAATAGTTGGAATTAAGGGACAGTCTATATATCAAACCAAAGGTCTTAATGAGTAATGCAAGAATAACACATAATCCCCCCAAATATCTAGGGGCTGTATAGAAAAAACACAGTCTGGAGGCAGCCCCACATTCCAATTGCTGTCCCTGTTACATGTTTTCCTTTCCTTGGTGTCTAGTAGAACCCCCCACTCTCCGATTGTCATCCCCATGATGTTCTTGTCTTGCCCTGGTGTCTAATGGTACTCCCCCAATCACCATAGCTTCAATGATTCTCTCTTTCTCTGGTGTATAGAGGCATTCCCTGCCATCCAATGATCATTCCCTTAATGTGTTTCTCTTTCCCTGGTGTCTAGTGGCACCCTCCATCCTCTGATCGCTGTCCCTGTAATGTCTTTCTCTTTCTCTAGTACCTGGTGGCACCCCCCAGACACACTTCAGTCACCATCCTTATAATGTTCTTGTCTTTCCCTGGTGACTAGTGGCACCCCCTTCTGATAGCCATCCCCACAATGTTTTCTTTTTTTATCTGTTATCTAGTGGCAACCCTGCACCATCTGATCACCATCTCCATAATGTTTTTACATTTCCCTGGTGTCTAGTGGCATCCTCCACCCTCCATTTGCCATCCCCATTATGTTCTTGTATTTCTCTTGTGTCTAGTGCCACCCCCCAAATCACCATCCCCTTAATGCTTCTGTCTTTCTCTGATGCATAACCCACACTCTGATCACTGTCCCCATAATGTGTTTCTATTTTCCTGGTGTCTAGTGGCACCCTCAACCCTCCAGTCACCATCCCACCTTGAAAATAAAAAAAAAAATTCCTCACTCACCTAAACTGCTCAAAGGATGAAAATCCACTCTCAGATCAAAGACATGTCTTGGTGCTGGAACTGTCAACTGTAGTATGAAAGACTGAGGTAAATGTGGTTCAATGTATTTCAATGGGGTTTTCAACTTTGATGCATGACTTTGTCATGTTTGAATATTTTGACCCCAGATTTTCAAAATGCCCCCCCCCCATGACCAATGGTGGTGGAATTTCACAAGTCAAGACTAAAAGGTGGTTTTGCAGTAGATTGGCAAAAACATCTTTCTGGTGAGATTTAAAATTTGCCACCACCCTTGTTCATGAGGTAGGGTCATAAGAAGGCTATGTTGAACATTTTGGGTCAAAAAAATATGTAAAAATGGCAAAGTTATGTGCATCCATTGAAATTTTGCTTTGCTCACTCATACCTTTGGTAATTTTAAATATTTTGACCTCAGATTTTCAATATAGCCAAGTTTTTGCACCTCCCCATGAATGTGAAAGCTGTCATTTTTCAAATCCTGGCCAAACTGGCCCAGAGATCCCTGCACTTCTACAGCAATAACATGTATGCATCTATAGCAGGATGGGAGCACAAGGCCCTCCGGGCCCTGCGTTCATAGGCAAATGAGGATACAATTATACTATCTCAAAAAGTAAGGACATTCATTGCAAAAAAAAAAAAACTGCATTAATGCAACATGTAGGATTCAGCCTAAAATGACAAAAGTAGGGAAATGTTGTTTTAGGGTTTCCAACCCTAAAACCCTACTCCCCACCCCTGAAGCAAATCAGGGGTACAGTCTTCCTTGGTGTTGTCAACCCTAAAGCTCACCTTTATTGTGGTAGTGGGAAAGCTCAGATGTGATGGACACAGGTGTGTATGTTTCAGGAGTGTGTATAATGGGGTGAGCTTTAGGGTTGACAACCACAAGGAAGACTGCACCCCTGATTTGCAGAAATTATGCCAAAGAATGTAATGTGCATAAAGTAAGGAAATGAAAATCAGTAGGGCTTTGGGTCTTCAGATTATTGGCAAATCAGTGGTGGGGTCTTCCTTGGGGTTGTCAACCTAATGCCCACCTCCCAGCCCATAGTCTTCTGTCAATAGCAAAAGGTACAGCTCCAAGCCAGTGCCTCATAGTGATATACTTTTCAATGGTAGAGAAGCATGACTTGACACATCTTTCCAACAGAATGTTGTCATAGCTTACTTCATGAAGAGTGATGCAAGCCCTGTGTGAAGAGAATATATTACATCTGACCTTGTTTGTTCAGGGAAGGTGGGGGCCATATTGAATGACAACCCCAAGAAAGATCCCATCACTGTTTTGCCAACACTACATAGACCCCAACACCTAATGTATTTAATTTTCCTTCTTTGTGCACTTTGCATTTTTCAACCCTATTGTCAGAATAAATGTAGTTTTTTTTTTGCAATTAAATTCCCTTCTTTTTCTGATAGTAGAATTGTATCCTTGTTTATTCAGGTCCTTTTGGGACCTGAACGCAATGAAATACATAGAGTACTGGAGATAGTCCCACTGCAGTGCATGGGCCATCTGGCCTTGACATGCATGTTAATCCCTTATGAGGAAAGACCTCACAATACAGTAGGACAAATATTGAAAATTACTGAAGTTATCAGCGAGCACTGAAAAATTTCAAAGTTTGTTGATAACTTTGTTGTTTTTTTTATATTTGTATCCCACGTTGTCAACATTGTTTCCTTATGACCACACCTGATAAACTCAGCAGGTGAAAATGTTCAAATCTCATCTGAATGGTAATTTTGTGGAGTGACTGTAAAATCACCTTTGAGGTTGGATTTGAAAAATTTCACCTACTTTCTTTTCTTTTTTCTATTTATTTATGGTGCTTTTTCCCTGTGTTTCCCATCCCCCATCCTTGTGTCCTTGGCACAAGCACACACTTGTGGAGGCACATGCATACCACACACTGCAGGATGCCCCACCCTACCAGTCACCTGACACCCACCTGTGCCACCACCAGACCTCAATCCAATGACAGTGGGATTGTAGGAGGGTGACCCCCCTCCTGGGAGAGGAGAGCCACTGCTCAATCCTGCTCTCACCCTCCCCCCATGCCTGAACCCAAATGACCCAAGGTCATTCCCGAACCCTGGTTGCTAGCATGAAGTGAGGTGTGGCATCCAGTGCCTCAACCCTCAGTGCCACCGGGTTGGCCATTCACCTACCTTTTTAATGAGGTGGTGTCCCAAAAAGGCCATGTTGGAACTTTGGGAGAAAAATATGTTTTAAAAAAATTGCCAAATAATGAGTAGAAGTTTAAAACATACTGAAATTTACTAAACAGCATTTACCTGATTTCCTCAGTTCCCAGTCCAGCACTGAAGAGGGAAAACATGTCTCTCATCCAGAGAGGATTATGGTATTGGACCTCAGGTAGGTAATTATAAGGCAATTGGGGTGTGGGGTGGTAGGTGCTGAGTGGGTAGGTCAGGGTAGGGTGGGTGGTGATAATGGCAAAGGCGAGACATTTTCTTTATTTCAGCAGAAGAAAAAAAAACAGTGAAAAAGACATTGCAGGATTGTTTTGTTTATTGCAGGATCTCTGACACTGGGGATTGGGCTTCCCAATGTCAGCTTAATACATGGGGAAACCAGTGTCATAGGCTGCTGGGTAGGAGGGCGGACTGTACCAACACCAGGGATTGAGCACCATGGCATCAGTAGATTGACATGGCAGGGGGTGGAGGGGTCAGAAAACAAAACTGTGGGAGAGACAAATCAGCACCAAGGGTGGGCATGCTAGTGTCAGAATATTTAAAAATGCAGTACTGACAGCAGGGATTGGGCACCATGGCATTCCGTTTATTTCAGAGAGGCCACTTTTGCAGATATTGGCTGATGGCTGGGGAAAAAACAAACTAACACACGCAGCATGTTCATCAGGGGTGGGACTACACACTGACACATACTGTAGACCACCTCCCTGCTGAATGAACACAGCACAATGTAATACACACATGGAAACAACCTTGCCACCCAATAAATGAATGCATTCTTTTGAAAGAACCACATTCAGCAATGTGGTTGTAAAAACTCAGTTAGCCACAAAACACTGATTTTTCTAACAGTGCATGCTAAGGAAAGTAAATATTTTTCTTATGTATTATGAAAAAAATACTTTAGTTTGAGAGGTAGAAATCACAAAAGCACACATCTTGAGCCAAACACTATCAAATCTGCCAGTTCCAGATTTCCAAGCCTCTTAGTTTTTTATGTTTGCTTGCATGTGAATGTGCAGCAAGCATTTTGTTACAAAGAACAGCATTTCAAAAGTGTGTCACTGCTGAGCCCATTGCAGCTCAAGATGTAGTCAGTTCACCTGTGACAGATCAGTGCCTAAACACTCTGGGCATGACGCTGCTCACTGCTTGCTGGGCAGAAACTTTGAGTAACTGAAAGGAGCCAGCCAATCCTAAAAAATAGTGACTGGCTCTTTTAATCTTCATAAAGCCACCCAGCAACCAGTTGAACAGTGCTGGGGGCTTCTCTCTCTCTCTCTCTCTCTCTCTCTCTCTAAGTCTTCCCACTGTGAACACTAAACAATAAATGGTGAGACAGTCCTGTAACCTTTGCGTCCGTGTGTGTGTTTATATGTTATTCTCCAAAGTATTTTGGATCTGCATATAAATGTATATTTTCTCATACATCTGTTTTCATTATCATGCCAAGTGCAGAACATTTTAAGACCACTTTAACTTCCTGTGTCCATGACCTCAGTTCAGGTATGAGCTCAGTGACATGGCTGAATGGGATGAGGCTGGGGGGAAAGATTCTGCAGCATGGAAAGTTGGTCCCAGCCTGGGGAGGGACAGAACAGTGTTCTGGGACGCACACAGCATGTTGTGGTGGTCTGGGGAGCATTGTCTCACAAGGGGTTGATGTGCAAGTCGAGTCCTGATGGGCCCATGGACTGTGTCTAGACAAGTAGGCTAGACTGACAGTTTTAAATGACTGCACAGGCACAGAGTTACAGTTAGCAGGAAGTCAGGATCCAAAACATTTCCTTATCTCACTACGCATGCTCACCACACACACACTATACATACAAATATTCAGCACCAACAATGCTTATTAGTTATAAATGAGCAAAAGAAAGGTCTTGATTTATGTCATTTTTGAGCTTTTTGACCCTCTGTAGCTTTGCTTTCAGTAAACTTCTTTAAGCGGCACAATGTTTTTGAGTACCAGAGATCCTGGCTCCATCTCTGTTCTTTCCAAGTCTCAAGTAAATCGGCTGAATGGAGGCAAAGTTATTCAAGTGCAAAAATTGGGGTTTAACACTAAAGTGCTTACTCAACTCTAATATACAGGTGTGATCATACCTATGCAATATATTTATAGACATTAGTGCAACTCTCTCCTATCTTCAACATCTAGGATACCAGATGATTTACATGGGTCACAGTGGTGTGTTATGTGACACAAACCCAGAGTAAATATGCATGCTTGGCTGTAGATGACAGCTATCATCTCCAGTATTGGTTAGCATGCTATCTTATAGACCACATCAGCATACATTACTCTTGAGAGTGGAATAGACTTTCCATTGGGATCAGCTTTCTGGCTTGCATGTCAAGGCATTGCTTGTTTCTGAAGAGCAAGCCAATCTTTTGGTGCATGTTTTCTGTTTCATGTTCTAATGCATGTGCCAATCAATGGCTAGATATGACCTAGAACTGTAGAGTTTTTACATGTTGTAATTGTAATCTTAACGATCCACAAAATGATTATGTTGTCTTTGTTATAAAAGTTCTGGCTTAGAGGCCATAAAACCTAACTACAGCTGCTCCTTCTTTGACTCTGTCAACTAGTGCTGACTTATCCCCACATGCCCTTACCTGTCTGTACTCTTGAGGTACAGAGCTCTTCTAAAGTGCACAAACTGATCTCTAAGAATGTACTATCACTGGTTTGTCCCTAGGCAATTACACCCAAATGAAAGTAACATATGCTGTTGATTGCCTTAACATATATTGCTGTGCAGAGTGATTTTGAAATCTTCCAGTGAATATAATGCTATTGATGGTAACCTCAAAGTCCATGTACCCAACTGAAAATAACCTATGCTATTGACTGTATGCACCTGACCAGATTTCTATGTCTTCCAGTGCATGTAATGCTGTTTAGGGTGATTCTCTAAGTGGTTTTGTGTATATAATGCTGTGTTTGAGTGATTTCAAAGTGCTCTAGTTTAAAAGACTATGCCCCTATATTCAGTACTAGCTCCATACCTCCCTGGAAGCCTACCTCTTTGGAAGCAAAAGCATCCCCCCCATTGTGTGTCTAGAAGTAACGACAATGGAGCCAAAAGGTATCATAGTGGCCTTTGCCTTTATGTTGGTTGTATTGGGTTCAGATCTAGTGCACCCCAGTCCTGACTTCACAGAGTCTCAGAAGCTGGATCCTTGCCCTTCTCTCCAGTCATTAAGCTATACAAAACATCAGCAGGATTCCAACTTGGTCATCCTGCAGGGGCTTTATAAACATGGCAGGTAAAACAATTGTTACACCTTTCTACAAAAATGAGATGCATACCTCCCTCTACTACGCCCCAAGCATGTATTCATGGTACTTTCTTTTCTTTTACTGCTCCTGTCAGGGAATGTAGAGTTAAATTCTGGGCCTCTGCTTGCAAATTAGAGTTGGCTCTGCTACTGATATTTGTTGGGAGAAAACTTGAAAGACAAAAATAGTAGACCTGAATATCAATAGCCTTAGGCCAAAACTGCATGGACTAGAAGGGTGGGCTAATACACATCCCTGATGTGATTGCATTATCAGAGACCTGGCTCAAGCCACAAGTGCTCCCACATGAGGTAGAGATACCTGCCTTCACCAGCTTCCAGCAAGATAGACCCAGAAAAAAAGGGTGGAGGCATTCTCAAATATGACAAGACTGCCTTCAGGCCTCTCTAGTGCCTTTGCCTGATCTTGACAACTCTGAATGTGAAGCTATAATGGTAAAGCTGCTGCCAGGTGGAGCAAAGTCCCTCAGTGTGGGCTGCATCTATAACCCTTCCCCCCAAGTTGCTCCAGTGGCAAATTATATCCTTTCCAATGCACTCACTGACCAATCCACTAAAGAATTGTTACTACTCAGGGACTTCAACATGAGCTGGACCCCAGATATAAGGATGGTCATTAAATCGGCCAGAGCTGAAGCCCAGCTCACCCAAATAATCACAGAACCCATGCAGCATAACCAGAAAATAGGAAAATAAACCCTTCTTAACTTGGTTCTGGCTTTAAATCCAGAGAGAATCAGTGCTTCAGGAGTCTTTGAAGATTTCCTCAGTGATCATGCTACAGTTTGTTTGTATCTGGAAAAATAATTATCCAAAACCCCCTCCCAGGGTTTTTGGGATCTGTGACTTCTCCAAATTTACTATGGACTCCTTCCTCTACACCTTATCCGATGTGCAGTAGTCCATGATCAAATAACTGCCCACAATAGATGATGCCCTGGATTTCTTTATAAGCAATTTCCTCTCAGCTGCCAAGAAACATGCCCCCCTCATGAAATTCAGAGTTAAAAGGCAATGCTCCAAATGGTTGAATGAGGAATAAAAAAACTTATTGAAACAGAGAGATAGGGCATGGGGGTACTTCCAAACTACTGGACTCAAGGTCGACTGGCACTGATACAGAGAAATAAAAAATACCTGTTAAACAAATCTCAGAAAAGCAAAGAGGAAATACCTCAAATCACTTTAGGATAAGGACCTCTCTGACCCTAAAAAATTCTGGGCACAGATTAATGCCCTCCTAAGGGGTAGTTACACCTTTACAGGGGGTTATATTATTGCATAAGGTCAGCGCTTTTGTGACCCACTAGCCTCTGCAAATACACTTAACACCTTCTTCACAGACTCAGACACATACAAAAACCACAAACCAGTATCCCAGCAGCCCCCCTGGCTATTACTAGCCACCACAAACGCTGACCCAGAATTCCATTTCAGGCTGATAACGTGCAAAAAAGTTCTGAAACTTCTAAAACAAATCAAACCAGATTGTTTAGCTGAGTTTGAGAAGCTAGAACCCAAAATGCTAAAGTTGACTGCCCATTACTGTGTTCCCATTAGTAATGCTTTTTAATAGATCTCTTTTAAAAGGTAAAATCGCTGCATGATGGAAGGTGGCCCTAGTGGCACCAATCCACAAGGAAGGCCCTAAAGAATCAGTGGAAAATTATGAACCTTTCCTCTTTACTCATTGGCCAAAGTGCAGGAGCGATTAATTTATAATCAGCTACATGACTTCATGGAATAAGGTTCCATGCCATAATAGCAATTGCTATTATTGCGATCACTATTATGGTGAGCCTATATTGCTGAAAAGTAAATCGACAATACACACATACCAGCATCCAAACATCCACCAACTAGACAAAGTGTTTAGGCAGAGGGGCTGTACCCACCATGCCCCCCTCATGGAGCTCTTTGCCCCCCGCACTCCGCTGTTTAAGGATTAGTAATTCCAGGGGGAGGTGCATGTCAAGGAGGGGTGACACTCCAGATTGCACAAACAAAATGGCAGCAGCAGTCAGCTGCAACATTTTTCCCCCTAGTCCAAAGTATCTCCTGTACCGGAGGTAGCCACTCTCACCACCACACCACATGGCTAGCTTGGCTGCAGCAGGCACAGTACCTGACTACCCCATGAGAAACCTTTTTCCCTTTCCCTCCCTTTCCCCTCGCTATTCTCCCCTTTCAGTTGCCCTTCCCTATGGTCGCCTTCTCACGGGGTCGCTACCCTTGCAGGGCAGCCGATGAGGATAGCGCTGTTTATGAGTTGCTGTTTTGATGGTCCCTCGTATTCAGTCACTATCCTCACTGGATACCATGGAATAGTGGGGCCTTCTCACTGACAGGCAACATGGGTTCCAGAAACACCATGGAACTGACACAGCCTTGGTCAGATTGACTACAGACATATTTAGCACCATGGATCAGGGGCCTACAAATGGTGCTGTCTTCATAAACCTCACTAAAGTATTTGAATTGGTAGATCACAGTCTTCTCCTAAGTAAGTTGAAGCAACTGGGTTTAGACTGCCTGTCCCATCAGTGAGTGTCTGACTACTTAACTAACAGGGTGCAGTTAGTAAAATGGCAAGGTGTCACTCAGGACTGCTTCCAATCACTGATGGTGTCACACAAGGCTCCATCCTTGGTCCCTTTCTACTCTCCCTTTTTGTTAATGACATGCCAAAACACTGTGGTGGGGCAAACCTGTTGCTCTGCGCTGATGACACAATACTATATAGAAGCTCCAAGGATGCTTGAATTGTCAGCTCTCAAAAGACTCCAGAGACCTTGAAGCAGGGTTCACAACCAACAACTGGTCCTAAACACGAAAAAAAAAATATGGCTATCCTGTTCAGCCCCAGGCACATAGTTACAGCCTGCAATAACTTGTTTGCCATTAACACACTTCAAGGATCCCCTGTCAAAGTATTTCAGTCTATAAAATACTTGAGGGTACATCTGGACCAAGCACTGACATTAAATTCCTATGTGGAACAATTAACAAGTCTCTGCTCCAAAAAAATTTGAACTGCTGTTCTACCTCAACAACTTCCTCACCAAGGAATCTAAACTTATGATATCTAACTGCACACTGCTCTCTATATTGGTATATGGTACTCTGATCCTTAGAGCTGTAATGATCTCAGAACTGCAAAAACTTAAAATGTTGTTGTACCACAGAACTGGTTACTTTGCAACTGGGTCCCCACACTGTGAACATGACTGCACTGTTCTAAAATTACTCAACTGACCCTTGCTCGAGGACAAACTAGAATACCCCCTACTCAGCCAAGCATTAAATTAATAAAAGGCTCTGCTCCACCTAGTTTGAGGGATGTACTGCTTATTAAGCCTCAGAAAAGGACTCTCCACACCTCAGACAGTATACTACTAGATGTTTCTAGGATGAAATCTACCATAGGACAAAGGTCCACTGACACTATCACCCTGACTTTATGGAACAACCTCCTGCCTGCCCTTCAAGAATGCTCTTCTTTTGGTGGCTTCAAGAAAGGTCCAAAAACCTCACATATGGAGTGTAATCAATGTACCTGTTTATGCTGAAACAGTCCCGTCCCCCCCAGTAGTGATTACTTTGCCAATGTCTGCACCAGTCATGTGACCATTACTCTATGTATCTGCCCATTTTAGTTTACTGCAGATTGGACTAGTCTGTCCAGTGATAATCGGTACTTGCTGAACATCAGATGTATGTAATACCCAATGTATGGCACCCTGAATGTATGTAACATGTGTCATGGATGTTCATAATCCAATGTAATTTCATTTATGTCTCAATGCATAAATCCTCTTCTGTTTTTCCTCAATGTAATTAAACCTGGGTTACCCCTTGAAAAGGGACACTTAGTCTCAGAGGGCCTTCCTGGTCAACAAAAGTGAATAAATAAATACATATTCTAATTGTACATACTTAATGTAACTGTAACATCTCTGCCACTGTATCATCCACCCCAGTCCCTCTCAGAAATAAGATATGTCCCATAACTGAGGTTCCTGAAATGCCCAAATCCTAAAAAAATGGATTAAAACATATAACATATGGAAGTATTAAACTTAGAATGAGTGACAAGATTTTTTATGGGGTTGGGGGATGCAACTACATTTGAATCTTAAAAAGTGTATTATTTTTTTTAGGTGTGCCCTGAACTACAATTACTGATGTTGTACAACATTTTTTTTGGTTTGTTTTGTTTTTTCTTAAAATCACATATTGGTACCACAACAGGACATCATGGAATTCTTACAGTTTTATTCTAAAATTATTTACATGTTGAAATTCAACAACTGCACGCTGTTTTAAGACTATTGACTTTAATGTTCCTTTAAAAATCATGCTTAAAATAAAGTTTAGGTCATACAGGTATTATTAATCAAAATGCACCAGCACACTGTACAGTGTAACTTCTAAATCAGAAGAAAGCGAATAAAAAAAAATGCAGCTATTAATGCAGTCATGTTCATGTTTCACTAGAGGACACTGTTTGTCTTTCAAAAGTGGAGCCAAGCTAAATGGAATTGTCCAGTGTGCTAGCTCTAATTATGAACACTGGTATCTAGAGAAACAACTTGTTACAATTAGCAAATAGCAAATGTTGTGTGCTTGAATGAAATGTCATCTTGTATGGGCAGTTTAAATTACATCTGCACCATTAGTCATAGGTGTTTGAATACATTATAACAACATCTCTTAATCAGGGGGAGCAGGTAGGCTTCTGTAATGACGTTATAAAGCTACCATAATAAAACCTTCACAAGCATTTAAAAGTTGCTGTATCTTATACATTGATGATCAAGGTCAGTTAAGGAATGTTCTAACCATAAATCTTAAAAGTTCCATCAAACAAGAATTCAGATTTTGCTGAAGATGAATCCACTAAGAAAGTATTATGCTACAGTAAGAATTTTTTTTTTTTATATTTTCAAATCTGTTATTAGAAAATAGCTCTTAACTTATGCTTTTTTTATTTTATTTCTAAACTATTTGTGCCACCCCCATTTACCACCAGGGCTGTAAAGTGTACCCCTCACCATCTGCTTTTATCAGTCTCTTGTTGCAGGGAACACCCCATGTTGACAAACACCTTTTGCTCCAGCTAAGCCCCTGATCACACCCCCCTCATAGAAGAACTATAACATAGACAACATATCCACTTGGGAGGGGGGGGGCAGGAAGCGAAGCATAGCAAAAGTCTTTGCAAGTGACAGCAGTGCAGAAAGACTGGGGCATGAATGACCTACGTGGACACATTCCAAGCTCCACTGAATGTAATCTAGGTAGTGATGTGCTGGAGCCATCTTGCGCTAGCTGTTTTACTGGCTTGTGTGAGCTGGTAGATAGCTTATCCCTCAGCTGCAAGTTGCCAGCTAGGAGCTGGCATTTTAAGATAAAAAAAGACACTCCCCTTTATCTGTGTGACTCAATGTGGTGCTGATATGGGGGTGAGGGGGGGTCAGGTCAAGACAGAGAAACATGTGTACATTAAATGAGTTAGATTCATAACTGTCCCCTCCTATTGGTTGCTGCTGGCTTCCAAAGTCCACTTGTCACCTTGCTCCCTTCCCCCGCTATGTTCATGAGCTCTTGACTTGACCCATGTTGTCTATCTGAATTGGCCAATCTAATCTACATCCACAGTCAGCCATTCTCAAGACCTATACCCAAATGCCACTGATAGCATACATGGTGCAGGAGAGCCATCAGCACAGGAGTCAGCACTTCTGGTCTGGTTTCAAATCCATCATTGTCCTAGCATCAGCCGAGTCAATGATGTATGTTGTGCTGTGTTACTAGTACAGTACATGAGAATTTGTGGGCAGAGCACTTAAGCCAGCCTTCTACCATAACAAAAAGATGCACTTTCCATTTGGTCAACTGTCTTCCACTGATGAAAGAATATCTCAAGTACTCAACAATAGAGTGAGATGACAGGTAAGCCAATGGTCTCCCTGCAGAATGGCACACTGAATGGATGGGTATTTTGCTCTGCCTGGTAATAATTTGAAAGCTTCATCTCTCTTAGAAGGTCTGATTGCAAAAATTATACAAGTGACAATAAGCACTTTTTGAATAACTATCATAACAAATTACATAAGTTATGTTAAATAGAGTATCCTTCAGTGCACCAAGGTTCATTTAAGCTTATCATTACACACGGGGCACATTGGGGTGGAGTCAGAGAAGAAGTGGAGGCTGTGGGGGTGGAGAGTAAGTGACACGTGAGCAAACAATTTGGCAGAATATCAGATTTTAGGGGATGAGGATAGAGGAAAACTCTGTGCTGTTTGTCTCTTCTCTCTCTTTCTAGGCCCCAAGCGGCAGTCAAGCTATGTGTAATGATATAGACCCTCCCCCGAAGCAATTTGTGATACCTAGTGTTTGCACTCAGCCTCTGCCATCTCTGGCTGGGAAACTGGGGTCAGAAGAACTCAGACCAGGATCTTTTGCATGTTAGGCAGACATAAGTTCATCAAACTATGTTTCAGCTCATGGTCTACATAATTCTCTAAATTCTAAATATTTTATTTAAGAAATTATTTGAATTATGATAAATATAGTGGCATTGAGCAAGGATGGAACATATTACCTTGCAGTAAATGATATGTCACGAGGGCTTAATTGCCACTGAGTTGCACTGTACCCTGCAGCATAGTGTAGCAAAGCAGAAATACTGCAAGGTACCATGTTGCATCCTGGCTTGACTCTAGTTTAGTCTATATACATCTATACTCTTTGTAAAAAAAAAAAAAACTTTGCAGCCGTTAGGGTTCAACTCAATGGCACAAAAGTAGGGAACTGTGGCACTGGGGTTTCCAGTCCTCACTTGCCATATCTATCCCCCAAGCAGAAAAATGAAAAAAAAAATTGGGTTTTGGGTCTCCAGAATCCTGGCAAATCGGTGGTGGGGTCCTCCTTGGGGTTGTCAACCCTAATGCTCACCCCTTCCCCACAGCCCAGAGTCTCCTGTCTGAAGCATAAGGTACAGCTTCCTTTCTGCACTCACGGCCCAAAGGGGATCACATCTGACATCTGACATTGCTTGCTCAGGGAACAGGGTGGACATTAGAGTTGACAACCCCAAGGAAGATCCCACCACTGATTCACCAATATTCCAAAGACCCAAAACACTACTGTTTATTCCTTTTACTGCCTGGGGGTGAAGAGTTAGCACTGGAAACCCTAATGCAATATTCCCATACTCTTGTGGAATTGAGTTGAACCTTAACTGCTGTATTAATGATGTTTTTTGTAAAGAATGTCCTTCCTTTCTGAGATAATGGAATTGTGTCCTCATTCATGCAGGTCCCTTCAGGATTTGCATGGACACATGCAGATGCCCAAGGCCAAAATGAGTGCATGGCCATTGTGGCCCTGCAGTTCCCTGTAGTAACAGATGTCAAGAATTCTTGAGACTTTCTTGTGGGCTGTGGAAGCACAGGGCCCTCTGGACCTGCACTTTGATGTGGCTGTGGATACAGATGCACAGGACAAAGAGTCCATCTGTAAGCCAAAGCACAGGGGCCTCTGCCAACCACAAGTGCAGAGGTGCAGAGCCCTATGCCAAGAGGACAGTTGTCTTCACTATATGGTACCTGGTTCCATGTGGACAACCCTGGAGCTTTCGTTTCCTGACAAGGGTGGTGTCACATAACAGTACCATCCTCCCACCCTCACCTCATCCAGCTGGGTTACTGAGCTGACCCCTTAAATCAGCTATCTGACACAGGATCACAAAACATACCAACTGGGGTCAAGACTGACACTACACACAAAGTTTCTTAGCTATAATATATATTTTCAAAATTTAGACTCCAGATTTTCAAGACAGTTATTTTATGACTCCCCTTATAAACATGATATGTAGATTTTATAGTATATTGGACAAAATATCATTTCACACCAGAAGTGCGGAAGCACATCTCATCCAGGATTCAAATAATGGTACCTGTCATGTTTATGAGGTGGTTGTACTATGTTGAAAATTAGTTAATAAACTTATGAGTGATTGTTGAAATACTGCAATGTTCACCCATAACTTGGGTATTTTATCATATTTGTATACCACATTTTCAGCATAACCTTATTACCCGACCTCACGAATCCAGTACGTGAAAATGTTCAAATCCCTGCCAAAGCATAATTCCACACCACCGAAACTTCATTCTGCACAACACGTGTGAAAACACATTTTGGCCAGGATTTAGAAAATAACGGCCATCATGTTCATGAGGTGGTGTGAAAAAATGGCTATGCTGAAAATTTGGGGTCAAAATATTAAAATTAGCAAAGTTATGAGTGAGTGTAGAAAAATATAAATGTTCATACACTCATAACTTTGCCGTTTTTATATATTTTGACCCAGATATCCCACATAGCCTTCTTATGATCCCACCTCATGAGCAAGAGTGGTGAAAAATTTCAAATCCC
The DNA here is from genome assembly GCA_016271365.2 of Neoceratodus forsteri. Classification (NCBI taxonomy): domain Eukaryota; kingdom Metazoa; phylum Chordata; order Ceratodontiformes; family Ceratodontidae; genus Neoceratodus; species Neoceratodus forsteri. Next base: position 623,548,535 of record CM057458.1, on the reverse strand, counting down.
ACCTCAAAGGTCACTGTGAAATCACATTTCAGACCAGATTTGCATAATTCTCCCACCAATCAGATTTGCATACTTCTCCCACCAACAAGATTTGCATAATTTCACCACCACTGGTCATGAGACAGGGTCCCAAAAAAAGCCACGTGGAAAACTGGGAGTCAAAATAAGTAAAAATGGCAAAGTTAAGAATTAAAGTTCAAACACAGATTGAAATACATTTTTCCATGCTGAGCTTAGTTTCTCATATTGCAGTCAGCAGTTCCAGCAGTAAGACATGTCTTCAATTGGAGAAGGAAGTACACCATGGGACATGTTCAGGTGAGTGAGGGTATGTGGGGTGGTGGGTGTTGTGGTGAGGTAGGTGTGTGTGTGTGTGTGTGCATGTGTGTGTAGTCAGATAGGTGATGGACCATTTCTGATTTACAGGTGAAAAAAGAAAAACACATGAAGGCATGATTTTCTTTATTTCAGGGGATATTCCAACACTGAGAACTGGGCACCACAGTGTCATGCTAGTGTTCAGTAGCACCAGGGCTGGGAACCCCAGGTCATCACATGCATGACAGGGCAGGAGAGCTGGAGGGGAGGGGGTGTAAGAGAAGTGGTACTGGGGTGAGCACCCCAGTCAGCTTATATATTAAAATATATTTCAATATTGGGAAGGGTAGGCAGTTGACCTGGAGAGAAGGGGTGAGAAAGGAGCAATACCATGGAAGGGCATGATAGATAGATAGATAGATAGATAGATAGATAGATAGATAGATAGATAGACAGACAGACAGACAGACAAACAGACAAAGAGAAAGAGAGACAGTGAGCACAGGGGATCACTAGCTCACTGCTTGAACTGAAGCCAGCAGCATGACTCGAGCTTGAGGCTTCAGTATTCAAGAATGTCAAATTGTTCTCATTCTGAGAAATTGGGTAAAGATTCCTCTCACAAAGCTAGGCACCCTGGATTTTGGGGTACCTAGAAAAGGAATTTCTGGCAGTTTTTTCAAATGAAAACACCAGAATCTGGCTAAACTGATCACGTTTCGCTAGATTCAGCTGTATTTTTTTAAATATGTAATTTTTATGTATTTTAATGTTTGTGGGTTAAAAAAGTGAAAGTCATCATGGTTAATATTTTTAACACAACATGTAAATAATGAAAATATAAATTTGTGATTTTTTTCTTATTGTTCACATTTGTCAGTTAACTGAAAAATTCTTATAATGCTGATACTGTATATTTTTCAGGAAACCTTCGAAAGGCACACCCTTGGCACATGACCTTTCAACCCTGAAAATGTCATGAAAAAATTCCACACCATCTAGGCTGTAGGTGAGAGCAAAAAATATGCATTAAGTATAGTTTGTTTTCCATTTTTGGCATACCATATCTCAGAAACTGAACAAGAAGCTGTCAAGAAACTTTTCATGTCTCAATACACCAACAGCCTGACTATGCAGGCCAAACTGTTCAATATTGTGTTAAATGATGACAGAGTTATTAATGTACAAATACTGGGGTTTAACCTTAAACAGCCTACTCAACAATAACTACAGGGGCACTACTCTGCCCCGATAACATATATAGAAAGATAATGCAAAATATGTTAATGTATCTGTTATAGATACAAATCCACACATGAAAGGAAATGTGGCATGTTAGGGTTTTTAACCCTAATACCCACCCCTTCCCCATCCCCTAGCCTCATAACCCAAGGCTGTGCCCCACTGGTTTGCTGCTTCAAGCTACAAGTCTGTATATAAATATACATATTCAACCCCTAGAAAATGTATTTTATTTATAATTTTACTATCTGTCTTTTTTGTAAAATCATTTAGTTGACATAGGAGGTAGCTGGGAACTGAGATTACATTTTCTTTTAAGTTTACTGCTCTATGCTGGACAGCAAATTGGATGTGGACAGCAGAGTTCCTTTCATGTAAAGAGTCTTTGGGCAACAACAACAGTGCTGAGTTTTTTCATCTAAAAAATTCTTATGTTTTGGGTGTAAACAGTGGCCAAGCCAAAGTCCAGTGCTCCCTGCCAATCAGACAGCCAGGACAATGCATGCAAAGGTGAATACACTTAACTGGTTATTTTATTTAGTTTTTTGTTGACCAGGTAAGTGCACTAGACAAATCCTGCCTATTTTCAGGCTCAACCTAGGTGAGGGGGATACAGATGAATGCCAACTGACCTTGAACCAGATTAAGCTGTTGATGGTATTTTTAGTGAATGAGGGAAATTTGGCCAGGACACTGGGGAAATTCCCTTACTCTTTTCGATAAGTGCCATGGGATCTTTAACATCCACCTGAACTACCACCAATCCAGGCAGATGGGACCTCGGTTTAACGTCTCATCTGAAAGACAGGTTCAAATTAGTTTTCTGAGGGAGCTTGTCTGAGATCATGGGAGTGTGTGGGGGTGTGATGTTAGACAGCCAGTGCTTCTGATGCAGGCAAGTGGGCTGGCCTGTTGAATGTATTTATGTCTTGCTTTACTCTGAGTGAGTCACTTAGTGTAAGGACATTGAACTTTTAACATCACATGTTCAGGTCTTCCATAACTCACCAGATCCTAATTGGAGATAAATTTCTACTTCTACTTAAAACTTAGATTTTAGTTAGGGTATTCTGAGTGAATCCTATCTTGCCCTCATGTTTTGTTTTCCATTTCTATAGTGTACTGTACTGTATTTCCTTAGTCTTTAGAGTAAATAATCCTGTTCCATATGTAAATACCATGGATTTTTAAATATTATTTTTATATACTCCATGTGATCTGTGACTGAAAGTTTTACAGTATATATAACCAGGGCAAATGGCAAGTCTGTGGTCTCTTTACAACAAGACAGGCTACTAATCTGTCTAAAACAAAGAGTTCTCAGTGGTGCTTTGTTTGCCCTTTGAATGTGAATATACTGTGTAAGCAGTGGCTGTGGTGTATTCTTTCCTAACAATAAGCCAAGTGAGAATCAGGCTGGGTGGTGGCAGCATAGCATGGTGACCATTCAGATGTCTGAAGGGCTGTGAGATCTGGCAGCAGTGTGGACTGAGTTCTGGGAGAGAACCTTTCTCTAACAACATAGATATCATTGTCCTTTTGAAATGTGATATTTTTGGGGTGGTTAAATTCATCACTTGTACTTTACCTTTAATGTCTCTAACCTCATCTTTCTGGGTAAGGTTATAGAGAAGGTGGTGGCTCTTCAACCTGAGGAGCACCTCATGGCTTTTGACATCTATGAACCTCTCTGGTCTGGATTTCAGTTCAGGCACAGTACCACATTTGCACTGGTCAGGAAGCAGAATGATCTGGTCAGGGCTAGTGATCAAGGGGAGTGGTCAGTTCTTGTTCTCCTTGATATCTCTTCAGCAGTCAATACTGGGGATGATGGGTTGTTGTTGTTGGATCATCTCAGGGAGTACTGTGGACTCACCAGCATTGTCATCTTGAGTCCTACCTTGGAGACAGGATGCAGAGGGTAGTGATGGAGGGTTTCTCCTTACTCCCAATGCCCCTGCTCTGTGGCATACCCCAGGATTGATCCTCTCTCCAATACTGTTCACAGTGTATATGCTGCCCCTGGGAGGGATCGGTAGATAATACAGGCTGAGTTTTCACTGCTATGCAGCTAATACCCAACTGTATCTGTCTTTTTTCCCCATCCATTGTTTATCCTCCATGGCGGGTGGTGGTCCTGTGTCAGCCAACCACACCAGACTCCACAGTCTTTTGAGGCACCCTCCCTTCTCATGCCCCAGTGGACCACCAGAGGTAGTCAGGGGGCTTCATCCAGACATGATCCCTGATTTTCCATTGTTTTTCTCCCCTATTACCTGAGGCCCAAGAACGCAGTTGCCCATATGTGTGGAAGCATGCATGTGCACCACAGCTCCGGTGATGGCCCCTTCCACCCTCCTGGCCTATTGCCAGGGTTCCCCTCAGGCATAGGACTGCCATATAGCCTCCACTGGGTGGTAGCCAAGCACCAAGGAAACTACACATCCCTCCCTGAGGAGGATAGCTGCCTGCCAGCTGCTCAATCCATTCCTCACCCTCCCTCCACCAGCTTACCCCCAGTATCCCAAGCTCATACCTGAACCTGGGTCACCAGTCTGGCACAAGATGTGTCGTCCAGTGTCTCGACCCTCAGCACCATTGGGCCAGCCCCCAGCTGTATCTGTCTTTTGTACCTGTGATACCTGGTGCCATCAAGGTAATGTTTCCATGCCTGTCTGAGATCCATGAATGGATGTCATGAAGATGCTTCTGACTCAATCCAGACAAGATGGAGGTACTGGTGATTGAGCCTGGTTGGAAGTGGGATGCAAAGGCCAGTGATGGGGAGACTGATTTATGACTAGGTCCTTCCAAGCTGATGGCCTCTGCTAAGGTTAGGAATCTGGGGGTCATTCTGGAAAAAAGGCTGATACTTGAGTTTCAGGTGTTGGTTGTAGTCTGCAGTGACTTTTATCATTTTAGCAACATCTCCTGGATTAAAATCTTGATACTACCTGAAGACTTGCCTTCACCAGTGCATGCATTCATTGCCTCTAAACTACTGTAATGCTTTATAACTCAGGGTGAGTGGAGGTGTCCTACTACTTCTACAGCTAGTGCAGAATGCAGTGGCCTGGTTGTTAATGCAACTTTTCAGCTTATGTCATATAACCCCATTCCTGTGGGAACTGCACTGGCTGCTGGTGAAGTGGTGTATCACTTTCAAGGTCTGTTTACTGATCTATAAAGCCCTGTGTGGACTGGGTCCTGGCTACCTGTGTGACCTACTGACACTTGACAGACCTCTCACCCCTCTGCTCTTCTGAGCTGGACCTCCAAGTCATTCCAAGAGTGAAGTTGAAATCTTCTGGTGATGGGGCCTTTTCATCTGTATTCTATCCCATTGTTCATCTCTATTCTATACTATTGTTCCCTACCCCCAGGTCATACCAGGAGACAAGCAACTTGTTGCTCAGTGTGCCTTCCTGGAGAAGCATTTAAATATAAAATAAATAAATCATCTGCCAGTCCAGCCTTTTGAAACAGGCTCCCCAGGGTTTTGAGAGAGGCACCTTCATTGAATGCTTTGAAAAGGGGCCTGAAATCCTCCCTCTTTCAGGAAGCTTATGGCACTGTTGAATATTTCGTTGGAAATTCCCCCACTGACCAGCATTGCACTTTCAGTTTTTGAATATTTATTATTTACAATTATTTATATATTTGGTATTTTAATGTGGATGTTTATTGTGAATATTTTATTTCTATAGTAATGTCCATAATTGTGTTCAGTGCTCCCAGTCCCTGGGATTGGGCACTATATAAATAAAGTTTACTACTACTATTACTTTATGAGGGTTAAATTATAGGAAATGTTGGAGACAGCTACAGTGGTCAACTGTTGATGAAATTCCCAATATTCCAGCCTGAATTTCTATTATATTCTATTTCTCCAATATTCTCTCCTATTGGTGCCCCTTGTAAGGTCCCCTAGGTTTTGAGGACTGTCATGGCTGCCCCCTTCCTCCAGCCTTCAGTGATTGCCTATGTAGCCAGAGCAAATGCTACTGCATGATTGGCTAGCTGCAGATGCCCAAACTGTGGGTGGATCATGCCCTTCCTCCTTCCCCTGGTGCACTGCAATTGTCTCAACACTGCAACTAGCCCAGCACCTTGTTTATTCCAAGGTTCAGTTCTGGGGATTGCAGCCAAGTTGAAGTTTTCCTGGTTCATCACTGTAGGAGTGCCAAGCCGATTGTTCCTAACAGAAGCTGGAAACTGCATGAATATCATGTTCATTTTCTTCCATTATTGTTTTATTCAAAGATCTTTTCTATTATTTTTAACCTTGCCTCAAACTATAATAATACTGCTTTTGGCAGAGCAGCTGGGGTTCACAGTCCTCATTATGGTTTCCATAGTTATCCACAACACAAGTGATAATTTCAATTTCCCTAATAACATTATTTTAATAATTCTAAAATGCCTCATTTATTCTGTGAAATACTAAACAACATGACAAACATTTGGTTTTAGACATTAAGATTTTCAACAACAGTTGAGAGCAACACAAAACAAGTGGCTTGGGTTGAACAACATTGTGCCACGACCTGAAACTGCCATTAAAAAAACTTAGGTGCAAGCTGCAGTGGGCAGAGTCCCCCACAATCTTGACACTAGTCAAATAAAGCATATCTGTGAGTCAACACCCCAGTGTGTGTGTCCCCATTTGACCGAGCATGGCATTCTGATATGAGCCTGGCACACCACCATGCTCAAAGTTGTGCCTTGGTAGTGGTGCTGGGCATACAGGCCTTCCAGCTAAATGTAACCCCCCCCCCCCCTTCTCTCAAGTGTTCAGGTCTCCAATGGTTCCCCACTTCTCCATTACCCCTGTTACCTTCCACATGATAGTCAAACAGTTCTACCTCCCTCTCACCCAATGTTACTGAATCCTAACAGTCTAGTGGTTGATCCTTCCTAACCTCACCAGTGTGTGTGACTCTGGTGGTCTAGTAGCATTCTCACCAATGATAAGTACACATCAGTCCAGACTTCTGCTATTCCGCTTCCACCAGTGTGACATCCTGCAGGCTAGAACCTTGTGAAAATACAGCAGTGTGCAACAGACCTGGGATGGCTACTATGCTTCTGTGAGTTTTCTTGTGGGCCATTAGCATGGCTACTGTGCCCCTCTTTCCTAACCATCTGCCAAAACCTTTGCAGTATGTAAGAAGGGGTTGCAACAACCACTGAGCATGGCTCAAAATGATTGCAAATAAACACTGAAACTAAGTGATCTTTAGTACCACTTAACACTGGGAGCACCTCAAAATTAAGTCCTAGCATTCCTTTCTATAAATTTCCTCTGCAATGACTGAAAGATTCCTCAGCTTAATCCCACTGTTGTTTTATCCCAACAAAAGCAGACAAATGTGAGTACATAGCATGGTGCTATGCAGGTGGTTGGCATTATAGCTGCCTACAGATACAGTGCCATTACAGTATTTATAATCATTTTATGATATTGCATAGTAATGGGGTAATCAAACTGTAGGATATACTGAGAGCATATGAATGGGAACAAGGAAATGAGGCTTCTCTTGCACAAAAGTAAAAACTGCAAAGCTTGTTAAGTAATGAATGACTTCTACATCTCAGCATATTTAATTTTTTCCTGTCACTTTGAGCAGAAGGTGTTAATTTAGCTCGCTGTTGAATTTGTTCTGCACAGTTCGTAAAGCACAAGCAGTCATGTTTAGGCAGCTGCATCCCAGTATGTGCTTACATGGCTAATGGAAGGCTGCCAGTCATCTGCGGACACTTTAGATGAAAACCAGCTAATCATCTCTTCTCCAGCTGCACTGGATATTCTGCTCAGGTTGATACTTTTATGCATGATACTTGGATCAAAAAAAAGTCTTCACTAACTGACAGGTGAGTCATACCACCTTGCAATTTATTAAGCAAGCTTCAGGTAGAGAACCACAAGAGCTTCAATTTCCCTTACCTTAACTGAACAAACCAGACATAGCTGGTACATGAGGCCAATGTGCTGCTGATCACTCTAAACAGCCACACTAACCCCTACCTACTGTATCTAAATACCCATGTCTTTTTGTTAAACTGATTAACAACTGACTGTAATTTCTCAGGACAGAAATGCTTCTTACATGGTTCTACATTATAAATACCTTGCATTGTAGCTGCTTGCTTCATTATATTTTGATCACTACCATACTAAACAATTGGGTAAAACAATTAAAAATAAGGTTTATTTTACATCTGAATGGAAAGTGTTTTTTATACAAAGGTATAAGAATATCGGTTATCCAGACAATTCTTCCTTAGATCTCATCAGTGGACTCTTTAAGATCCAGAGCAGAGCATCGGATTCCATCACTCCATGTCATTTCAGTCAATATACTTAGTGAATAACAGTCCAAAGCAGTCAAGGTAATAATTTTGCACTTACCTGTCTTCTTGTAATTTGCCAGCTGACTACTACAGGCTGCAGGCTAAAGGGCTTATTGAGGCATACTCACTTACAACACTTGTTCTATACAGTGCCACCACTTGCTGATTCATTATGATCCCTGCATATGATGGTGAATATTTACAGCATTTTGGAAACACTGACACCAAAGATTACAACCATTGTAATTTGAACAAATGACATTGTGAGAGTACTATAAGGAGATCTTTAGTCTTGTTGGAACCTGACACTGGACATGACTATATACATTAGTCTAACAGGCATGGTATACAGACCGTGCATGTGCCACCATGCATAGATTCTATTAATTATACCTGAAATTAGGGTAAACCTGGGAACATTCCTAATGGCACCATATTTATATATCTATAGCATACGTGCCTATATTTTGTTATATTGTAAAAACTGGTATTAGTTTTTTCACATAGGGAAACTGGGTTATAATTCACATTTTCAACCTGTGGGTTTTAACAGTGAACACGCAATGGGTTTCTCTCACTGTCCGTACGAATACAACAATCTCACGCTGACAGCTCCACAGATCACAACTTAAACAGCAGTCTTCTAACCTTGGCAGTGGGCACTGACCTCACCTTCCAAACCACAGATTTAATCTCCATACTGCCAAATTGATGCTGTCTTCTTTCCTGGGTTTGGTTCACAAACAAACAAACAAAAAAAAAAAGTAAAACTTAACTTTGCATTTATGGCTCTGTAAACCTAAACCTCTGTCCAACTGCAACTGCTGTTGCTGCGTGGCTATTCTCTCCACTGCCTCAAACAGTCCAGCTATTGGGACCCATTTAAATAAATTAAAATAAAAAGTTAAGGTTGAAATGAAATGGAACAGTTATAAATTAAACAAAAATGAAAATAAAGGACAAGGGTCTTTACAACTAAGGACAGTGTGCACAGCAGTACCATCCAGTGGCAAGACAAAATTACAAATAAAGCAAAATGAAATCCTAAGGGTGAAAAAACAGATCCCAGCTATTACATAAAACAACACATGAAGGAGTGCAAAACTCAAACTTAATGCACACCCTCAGTGTGGGATGCTTTGATAAACCCCTCAAGCTTCACCATCGGGATTTATGTAGCATCCCATTCCTCAGGTGTGCATTAAATTCTCATTATGCACTCCTCCATGCAATAGTCTATAGGCATTGTTTTGTTGTAGTGTTATACAGATTGTGACTCACTGCTACTATCTTTATATGACTCACTTATAAATTATATGTACTATATATCTCGATGAGTGCACTACCATGGTAAATAAAGGTTCCACCACTTCAGGGCACTGGTTGTAGTGTGCCTGGTTATTACAGTGCCAAGTGGTCACCGTCCTCTCCTCTCCTTTTGAGGGGGCTGTGCCTCCTGTGTCCCCCACACACCCTCTTTCTAATTATGCTAACTCCGGGAGTGGGTCAGACCTTGAGGAGAGGCGGTGAATCCAACAATTGGCACCATAATGACCCAGCACTGTAATGCCAGTGCCCTAATGCCCTGTAAGGGTAAATAAGTATACCCAGAAAAACAAATTACATTAGCCAAATAATTTCAAAATCTTTCTACACTGTTGCAACATTATCAATAATGTAAAACCAACTAAAATATCTTTGAGTCACAACAGAAAGAATTCAGAAGCCTTTAGCAGAAAATGTGATATAAGACAAGGAGACAGAGTCCTTGGTTATATTTAAAGAAGATCAGAGTTCAAGCAATACGATGTCCTCCTAGCTTGTTGAGGTCCCACTTGTAGTATTTTGTCATGTTTTGGGCACCCTGCCATAGAAATTACATTATATGGTAGGATGTGGCCTACCTAGATTTCAGTAAGACATTCAACAACATTCCACACAGAAGACTGGTAATCAAGCTGGCCAGCCTGAGAGTGAGTCTAAAGGTAGTCAAATGGGTACAAAACTGACTGAGTAACAGAAGCCAGAGGGTGGGAATAAATTGGGTACACTTGAAGGAAGGAAAGGTAAGCAGCAGGGTGCCACAGAGGTCAGTTCTGGGACCAGTCCTCTTCAATACTTTCATTAGCAACATTGCAGAAGGTCTGGTAGGAAATGTATGCCTGTTCGCAGAGGGCACAAAAGTCTGCAACAGAGAGGACATACCTGGCGGAAGGGGATAGACAGAATGAGGAATGACCTGAAAAACTGGAAGAATCATCAAGGGTATAGCAGCTAGGCTTAAATGACAAAAAGTGCAAAATTATGCATATAGGGCACAGGAACCAAAGGGCGACATACGATTTGGGTGGGGGTGGGGTAGCTGACAATGATAAAACAGGACAGGGACCTGGGGGTTATCATATCTGATGACCTGAAGGTGGCAAGGCAGTGTGATAAGGCAGTAGGAAAGGCTAGTAGAATGCTAGGGTGCATAAGGAGGTGTGTCACAAACAGAAAGAGGGAGGAGGTGATGCCCCTGTATAGATGTTTGGTGAGGTCCCACCTGTAGTACTGTGTCCAGTTCTGAAGGCCCCATCTCAAAAAAGTCATAGATTGGGTAGTGGTGGTACAGAGGAGGGCAACCAAAATAGTACATGGCCTGCATCAGAAGCCCTACAAGGAAAGACTCAATGAATTAAATATTCATTCATTCATTTTTATTTACTATACTGGCAAGACCTTACTGGGCATGTACTTTTTTTCATAAGTGCCCAGTGTGTATAAAACAGTGGAAACAGAATAAACAACAACAGTTAAGTACAGGTATGTACAGTACAAAAGATAAGCACAGGGATGAGTTAATTAATAACAGCTGATCCAGAAGCAAATGGTTTGATACCTTTTATTGGACCAACACAAATGTTACAAAAAGAAAACAGTGCCTAAGCTTTCAGACCTACAGTACCAAGTCCTTCCTTGGAAGCGTATGCCAGTTGTTTAGAGAATCACATTCTATTAACACCCAGATCATGCATATAAAATCTCAGAAAGAATTTTCATTGGTTTAAAATCCCTTTTTTAAAAAACATCAGACATTGAAATGAAGGAACCAGATTCTACCAGTCTGCTACTACTAAGAAACCTTCTAAGGTCAAATGTCAGCAGAAACATAGACTCTGACAGCCGATAAGGACCACTTGGCCCACCCAGTCTGCCCATTTCCCTACCTACTGGATAAGCTGCAGATCCTAGTTAGCCAACAGCCTTCTTCTTCTTCCTAACCCCCACCAGAATTGCCTTATGTCTGTCCCATGCATTCTTGAATCCCTCCCCCCCGCTGTTTTTGATCACACGATCTATTCAGGAAGGTCATTCCATGTGTCCACCACCCTCTCTGTGAAAAGCAGATAACATGCATACTGAAGCAGAAAGTCCCACTGTCTTAAATAATGAATGAATGAGTGCGTTATGTGAATACATTCTTAATTAAAAGCAAGATCTTTAAATTTAATACCCACATAAGTGCATGTTAAAAGTTGATCATATTGTATGTTAAAAACTATAAATCAGAAATTTTCTATCTATGGAAATATGAGGGTATAAATAAAAATTCCCTAGTAAGAACAATTGCAAAGAGACTGGGATGATAGGTATTGAGAACTGGCCATTTTAAAACTATGAAGAGATTTATGAGATACATTCAACTTGTTGTACCAAGTCGTGGCTCTGTAGGCAAGAAATCTCTGACCCAGGTTACTATTCATTCTTGGGGTGTGAAAGGCACAGCCAATGGATGATCTCTTGGTCCTACTATTTACTGATTCTGGAAAAATTTATTGGATACTTGGGGGGCTAAACCAAGGACTACCTTTTGTAGAAAAACTAGTGCCAGGGATTTTATCTGGTTTTCCAGAGAGAGGTGTAAGGTAGAGGAGAGGATCATGCAGTGATGTGTGTAGCTTGGGAGGTTGGTCTGAAATCTGCAGATTGAGTTATAGTGGTCTCTGACCCTGGATAGCACAGACTCACTGGCTGAGAAATGTACTAAGAGTTCATAGTCGATCAAAGAAAATAGAAGCCTGGTGGATAGGATTTTCCTGGACTCGGCTGTTAAGCAGTGTTTAACTCTGTATAATTCTCCTATTCTTTGGTGGAGTTTTTTGTGACATATGACACATGAGTTCTAAGGAAAAGGAGTTGTCAAGGATGACACCCAAGTAATGGAATTTGTTAACTACTTCAATTTGCTCTTCCATGGAGTGGGACAAATTAATGAGTTATGGAGTAGTTTGCAGGGACTGGAGAATAGCATGGCCTTTGCTTTTTATTTGTATTCAAGACCAGTTTTTGTTGATTGAACCATATTTCCATTGAAGAGACGTCTGACTGAAACACCCATTTTATGTGGTTTATATCAGTACCCTTATGGAAAATGACAGCATTGTTGGTGTAAAGGACCATGTCTGAGAGGGGCCAGCCAGCTGGGACTGAGTTGATGAAGACTGAGAATAAGATAGGCCTAAGGATTGATCCTTGGGGCATCCCACATGCAATTGTTACTGGGTCAGATAGGGTGTTGTGGATTTTCGTTCTCTGTACCTGTTACTTAAGAAACTTTAGAACCAGGTTACAGTCTCGGGAGAAAAGTTCAAATGTGTTAATGTTTCCAGCAGGAATGTATGGTCCACTAAGTTGATCACCTTGGTGAGATCCATAAATATGCATCCCAGGTAGTTTCCAGCATCTAGAGCTTTATATATGTGACTTGTGAACTTCGCCAAGGCTGTTTCTGTGTTATGTGACTTGCGGAATCCATGTTGTGCAGGTGTTAGGAGGTCAAATTGTGTTAGGAATTCAAGTGTTTGGTCAAATACTATGTTTTCCAACAGTTTGGAGAAGGGATTGAGCAGGGCGATTGGTCAATAGTTTGTTGACGTGGTCTTGGTGCCAGATTTGTGGATGGGTCTGATGACTGCCTGCTTCCAAATATCTGGAAAAATGCCATATCTAAGAAAGAAGTTGAAGAGCTTCATGATTTGTTCTGCTAAAACGTCCCTACCTAGGTTTATTAAATGGTAGTCAAGTCTGTCAGGACCTGAAAGGGACTTGGGGTTATATTTAGTAATGTACCTCAGCATCTCATTTCTAGACAAGATCCTAAAATAAAATTTAGGAGGTGAACCAGATTTGGGAGCATCTAGGCTCAAGTTGCAAGGGGCCGTATGATGAACAGCTCTGAATTTATAAAGGTCATCAAACTGTTTATTGACCAGCTATTTCACTTGGGTCACTAACCATAGTGACATCAACCTCAAGTGTTATGGACTCATCAGAATGATCAGACCTGGTTAGTTCATTAAAAATCTGCCAGACATTTTTAGATTAGGCACATGTTTTTTCCTGCCATACATTGAAATATGTGGATTTGGCATTTCTAACTAGGGTTTAACATGTGTTTCTAGAAGTTTTGCATGCTAACGAATCCTGAGACTCTCCAGTCCGTTTGTATTTATTCCAGGCTTTATCTCTGTGCTTCAACTCACTGAGAATTTCTGGGTTTAGCCACCCAGACTTGTCACCTCTAACTCTCATACATTTAAGGGGGGCAACCAAATTGAAGATAGGTACCAGGACTTTGCAAAATGTGTATTAAGTAGAGTTTAGGTTGGTGATGTTGTCAAGGAAGGACCAGTCTATAGACTTTAAACTATTCAGATAAGTTTCTTACGAACATACAAACATATATACAAACATATGAAATTGCCAGCAGAAAAAGGCTCACAGGTCTATCAAGTCTGCCTGATTGTGCAGCTCTCAGTTTAATAGCACAATGCAGCTGCCCCCCCAATCCTCTTCCTCCATCTCCCCTCCCAGTCCTTCCTCCCATTATGTTCCTGTCAGTACTAACTTTGCCCTCGACCCAATCCCAGCCCGCTTATAGCTATCCATTGTCTTCAGTTTGATCAACTCCTCCGGCAGTGCATTCCATCATGCCACCACTCTCTCTGTGAAGTAGTGCCTTCTCATTTCCCTCCTGAACATTCACCCTTTCAGCTTCAGACTGTGCCCCCTAGTGACCCTACCACCCTTTAAGCAGAACAATCCTCCCTCTCTGATCTTGTTTATGCCTTTTATGTACTAAGAGATCTCTATCATGTCCCCCCTTTCCCTTCTCTACTCCAGCGAGTACATGTTGAGCTTCCTCAGTCTTTCCTCATAAGGCAACTGTCCTAGTCCCATGATCATTTTAGTAGCTCTATGTTGCAGCCCCTCCAGTAATCTTACATCCTTTATTTTTTTTTATTTTATTTAGTTGTTTTTTAACCAGGTATAGCACACATCCTTCTTGAGGTATGGGCACCAGTACTGTACATAGTATTCTAAGTGCAGCCTCACCAGTGTTCTGTAAATGGGCAGGATGAACTACTCCTTTCTAGAGGTGACCTCTCTGGCAATGCACCTCAGCATCTGATTTGCCTTTGCTGTTGCCCTCCTACACTGTGTCAATACCTTTATGTCCCTTGTGACTATTCCCCATAGGTCTCTTTCCTCCTTTGAAGCTGCTACCTGCACTCCCCCCAGACAGTAGCTGGTTCTGAGATTTCTGGCTCCAAGGTGCATGACCTTGCACTACTTAACAGTAAACACCAACTGCCACTCCTTACACCAGTGTTTAAGTTTAGCTGTTGAGTTTCTTTATGTTTCTTGTCTGGATGTAAACTGGACATGGATGCAACTTTTTCACTGACCAGAGAAAGAAAATAGGACAATGTTCACTAAGATCATTTGGTAGGGTACCTGGTGATAGGACCCTGTCTGGGTTTGATACTACAGGTACCAACCAGTCCAAGGTTATTTTTGAGCCAGTTTTATAGTTAACTCATATAAGAGTATCAATGATTTGATGTAGTCCTAACTCATGGAATATTGGTAGGAAGATATTACCAGATTTCACAGTTCAGTTAAGAATAGCGTCACCCAGAAAGATCCCTCTCTCTGTTGAGGGATGGAATTCCCAAATTGTTGGACCACCTTTGACCCCTCTTCAGTAAAACTTGGGGGAATATAAATAACAGATATTGTGAGGGATTTTGCATCCCCCAGCAAAAACCCTCACATACAGTATGTACTCTCTAGGGGATAGAAGGGAAAGGGGAGACATACTAACATACTAACATACTATTTGCCAGCAGATTAGGCCTTATGGTCTATCAAGTCTGCTCGAACCTAGATCCTTAGTTGGGTGCCGAGACCCTCCCATCCCTTGTGCTTCAGAAACCCCTATCATCCATCCCCACCCCCCCGGGACAGGCCATCATCTGATACATCCACTTTCTGTGTCTGTCCCACCCTTTCTTAAAGCTCTCCACTGTGGATCTCTGAACCAGCTCCCCAGGCAGAGCATTCCAGAGTCCACCACCCTCTCAGTGAAAAACCTCCTCCTCTTTTCCCCCTCACCCTTCCACCTTCCAACTTCAAACCATGCCCTCTGGTGATGCCTCCCTGCTTTAGTCTAAAGATCCCTCCATGTTTACCCTATTTATTCCCTTGAGGTACTTGAGACCTCAATCATGTCCCCTGTCTCTCCTCTCCTCCAATGAAAACAGGCAGAGCTCCTCAAGTCTGTCCTCGTAAGTCAAATCCCTAGCCCTCGTATCATCTTTGTTGCCCTCCTCTGTACCCTCTCCAGGAGCTGTATGTCCCTCTTCAAGTGTGGTCTCCAGTACTGTACACAGTACTCAAGGTGTAGTCTAACCAGTCCATTGTACAGTGGCAGAATCACTTCCTTGCTCCTGAGGTGATCCCCCTTAGATGCATCCCAACATCCTGTTTGCCTTGCTAGCTGCTCTCCTGCACTGCTCAGTGTTATTCATACATGTATCCACCATGACCCCTAGGTCTTTTTCCCTGTTGAGGCTTCCAGCACCTCCCCTCCCAGGGTGTACCTGTGTTTAGAGTTTCCCCGACCAAGATGCAACACCTTGCACTTGGTGATATTGAGGAAATTTAATTTCCATGTGAGGCCCAGCTTTCCAGGGTGTCCAGGTCCCTTGCAGGCCAACCTCCCTCTTCTCCCTCAACTACTGCTCCCATCTTGGAGTCATCCACGAAGAGACTCATTTCACCCTATACCATCCCTGATGTCTGATATGTATGCATTAAACAGGATTGGACCCAGGACCAGAGCCCTGTGGTACCCCACTACCAACCTCTGTAGGGTTCGAGAGCTCCCTACAGACCACTACTCTCTGAGTGCGCTCCAGCTATCCAGTTTTCAATCCATCTGACCATCAAAGGGCCTACTCCTAACCCCATCAGTTTCTCCACCAGACCATTGTGGGGGACAGAGTCAAACGCCTTGCTGAAGTCCAAGAATAATACATCCACAGGCTTACCCCTATCCAGTTCTGATGTTACCCATTCATAGAACTCTACAAGGTTGGTTTGACATGATCTACCTGGCACAAACCCATGCTGCCGACTATCCAGACCTCCCACCTCCTCCAAGTAAACCCCCAATCGTTCCTTTAGTATACTCTCCATTAATTTTCCCACCACGAGGTTAAACTGATGGGTCTATAGTTTCCTGGTACTTCCTTCACCCCCCTTATGGATTGGTACCACATGCTCTCTCGCCAATCCCTAGGTACCCTCCCTGTCTCAAGTGACCTGTTGAGAAAGCTCCGCCAGAGTGCAGCAGCCAGTATGTCCGCCAATTCCATAGTACTCTCGGATGAATGCCATCCGGCCCAGGAGATTTGTCTTTCTTTAGGGCCTTGAGGGCAAACCACACCCTTTTGGTGGGGATGGCATCATCCGTCCCCTCCACCTTACTGGTCTTTTTATCCTTATCCAGATGAGACACCCCTGGGGTACCTTTCCCTCCCTTTTGCTCCATTTCTGCTGCTCCCCTGATCCCACTCCCTGCCGCTTCTATCCCCTTTGTGCCTTGCTTTGTAGATATCCCATCCCTCCTAGTGAACACAGAGGCAAAGTACTGCGTTAAATACCTCTGCCTGGTCCTCGCCTCTTCACCCTCCTTCTGATCTCAATCTGCTGAGATGGCGTTTTTCTCCGCTCCCCAATGTACCGGAAGAACCCTTTTCCCTCCGTATCCCCTGTGCCAGCGATGCTCTTTACTGGACTTTGCTCCCTTCACCATACGGGTGACTTTTCTAGATGCAAGCTGGTACATTTCTTATCCTATCCCTCTTGTTGTTTTATATTTTTGTAAGCCGCCTTCTTTTCTCTGACTGCTACCTGGACCTCACTGGACCACCAGCATGGTTTATGTGACCTTGCTCCCTTACGTTTCAACTTAGCGCAGATCCTGACTGCCTCATGAAGTCCCTGTTTATGACCTCCCATCTCCTTTCCACACTTGTTGTTGAGGTAATCCCTTCAAGTGATCCTTTGAGAATATTTCCCATGCCCATAAAGTCTGCCCCCTGAAGTCCACTGCCAGTGTCCTAGATCTCACCCCACTCTCCCAATGCTTATTTGAAACCAGTCAGTATTGTGGTCACTCCCAGTCAGGGGTCCTGTACAACCATGTCCCTTACAGATCCCCATCTGCCAGAACCACATCAGGACATGCCCCTCCTTGTGAGGCTCCATCACATGCTGTGTTAGAACACATCCTGGAAGCCATCCAGCAGCCTCTGCTCCTTGGCCACCTTAGAGGACATGGTTCCCCAGTTAGTACCTGGCATATTAAGGTCCCCATCAACACCACTCCTTCCCTTTTGGACCACACTGGCAATGATGTTGTCCAGCAAACCATCCTCTAGAACATCACTCATCCCGGGGCCTATATGCTACACCCAGCTTGACCTTATCTCCTGCTGGGGATAGTAAGGTGACCCATAAGGCCTCCACGTTTCCCTCTGCCTCTTCTACCATAGCAATTTCTATGTCATCTCTAATGAACATAGCCACTCCACCCCCTCTGCCCTCCTTTCTATCCTTCCTAAGCATAGTGTACCCCCGTACATTTAGGTCCCAGTCATGGTTTTTGTTGGCCCACGTTTCCGTGACTGCCGCCACATCCACCCCTCCCTCGAACAGCATGGCCTGGAACTCTGGCAACTTGTTTCCCAAACTCCTGGCATTTACTAACACTAACCCCCACCCCTTATCCCTGATCCTTTTTGTCGAACCCCACCCAGATTCCTTATACTTCCATCCTCCCCCTGCTCCTCCTGAAACCTCCACCTCCAGTCTCCAGTCTGACATGATAGAAACATTCAAATATCTCAAGGGTATCAATAAGATAAAGGAGGGTGGCAATTTACATAGAAAGAGATGCTCAAGGACAAGGGGGAATGATATGAAACTGGAAGTGTGGAGGCTCAGAGGGGATGAGACAAAGTACTTCTTCACAGAAAGGGTGGCGGATGCCTGGAACAGACTACCAGCAGAGGTGGCAGGTTCATAAATGGTAGCAGGATTCAAGCATGCATGGGATAGACATAGGGGACCTTAATAACAGGACTGGTGGAGGGGAGGGGAGGCCACAGATCAAGTAGGGTCTGCAGTGACACATTTGGTAGGATATTTTAGGGCAGATTAGATGGGCCAAGGTATCCTTCTTGGCCAACAACTTCTATGTTTCTATATTTCTATAGAATTAAGGGAAGTACAATGGAGGATAAGAAAAATACATAAAGAGAATGGCCACATATTGTTATGCCAAGTGACTAAATCAATTAGGTCTGTAACCTACATAGATTAAGGGTTTGATGGGAGACATGATTGAAGTACTGTATGTAAAATACAGAGGTGGGGAAATTGAAGCCTTTAGGATTTTTGAGTTAGTAGTTGATAGCAAAATACAGCAGAAAGGCTGGACTTAAATTAAGCATTGGGCAGGTTTTAAGGGAATCTAGGGAAATGTCTTTCTACATAGAGCACAAAAGTATTTTATGTGAGCGATAGAACCCATTGATATGACAAAGTTGAAAACATGACATAATTAGTACTTTACCTATAGACAAACCTTGACAGACCTTCTGGTGTTCATCTTTCTTAGTTCCCTTTATATGTATGGAATGTCTATGGATATTTAGCCCATGTCAACTTGATGTAGCTAGTGCAAGTGCATGCATATGTGTGTGGGGGTTCTGTGTTTCAAAAGTCTAGTAACATGAAGAGTACAGTACACTGTGTTCAATGAAAAGTGGAATAGTATTCAACCATTGCAGATGTATTGCATTGCTAATGATGTAACGCATCAAGAAAGGGTATACGGAGAAGGTTAAGAGATGGGATAAGTGTTTCAGCAGCCATGAGAGTTGGCTATAACTACAGCACAGGTAAGAAAGTCTGAATGATCTCATCCAGTAATAATCATCTTATGATTTTGTCAGAGTAATGGTTTTGTTCCCTTTATATTTGTCTTCACAGGAAAAACACCTTGCCCTGCTAAACAAATCCTAGAATATCACTCACAACAACTAAAGGTACAGTTATCACTCAAAATAACATAAGGTACAGTTGTGACCCCTACTACTGCTGTTGTAACCCACCATAAGTTGAGAGCCATCCTAAGACTGAGTTCTTCACCTTTCAGAACATAAAATGTTTAGAGGCCCACTGTATAAAAAGCTTGAGGGTCTGAGACAGAGAGTCTTTTGTCTCTCAAAAGAGAATCCAGTATGGAGAAGAGAGCTTCCACCCTCCCAGACACTGGGGAGGTACCCACTGTCTGGACAGCAGTGCTACTTGCGAGTTAACATAATTATCATGTGCAAGCATGGAGCTTTGGGGGGAAGATGGAGATCCAAGGCAGACCACCACTTTTGCCATACTATCCAATGTACCACATCTTGTCATTGTCCCTGCTGACCACAACTATACATCTTTCTGAGTAAACTAGGCAGCCATTTGTTAGATCCTGCAACTCCACTCTAGCCCATATCAAACCTGACTACATGATTACCTTGATTTCTGAGTCAGTATCCAAGGATATTAGGGCAAAAGTGTAAAGCGGGGCTATGACGAATAGGTGAAAAAAGACATTGGGAAAGCGTCAGTGTGATGCAAAAACGTTCGTGTTTGACTAGGGGGTGCTGCTGCTATTTTTATATCTGCTCTGAAGTTTGTAATAAACAGATTTTTTATTTGAACCATGCTTAATGTTTTTTTCTCCTACTCATCATAGCCCCATTTTATACTTTTTCTCTTGAATATGTTGCGCTGGCTCCAGGTGAGCATTTCATGTAGCCACCTTACTATGCTTGTTTTACTCAGGCCAGTTTGTAAGTAGAAACATAAAAACTGATAATAGAAAAAAGTCCAATGACCTATCAAGTCTGCTGATGTGTACTGGCCTCTTATTTCTATCATGTTTATCTCCACCCACTATCACAATCCCCAAATATCTGTGTCACCCATGCTTAAATCCATCAGCTGTACTGGTAAAGACCACTTTCCCGGGAAGCCTGTTCCACTGCTACACAACCCTCTCAGTGAAAAAATACTTTAGGACATATTTTTTTTTTTTTTTTACCACCAAGTTCATAGAGTTACCCTTTGTGTAGTTTTCTACACTTATTGGAAATATATTCATGCTATTCACTCTGTTTATTCCATTTAGAAATAGTATATGGGGTTGTGTTTTCAAAGTGTGGTGAAGAGCTTGTGGCAAACCCTTGCATCGGTGCGACTGCACCCGTCCTTATTGCTGCAACTGCACAAGATTTTATAATCTTGGGTTCAGTCGCAGCAGTTTTCATGGTTTATGGCAGCTTGCACCAAATATCACATGCAAGCTCTGTAAAAAAGTTGCCTGGGATTGCCACAAGCTAGACCACAAATATTGGGTCTAACCTGCAGCAATTGCCACACAGGATAAAAAATCCCATTAGATTTGCAAAAGCCTGTTGCACCAGGGCTTGCTGCACTTTCAGCCACTATCTGAATTCCAGCCTGTGATGTGTACCCTACTGACCACTCATTCCTCTCACATGTGTGGTTCCTCCCACTGTCACAATCCTCATGTATCTGTCCCACCCATGCTTAAATCCAGCAACTGTATTGATAAAGATCACTTTCTCTGGAATCCTGTTCCACTTCTACACAACCTTCGCAGTAAAAAATTACTTCTGGACATTTTTTTTTAATTTTCTCCCACCAATTTCATAGTTACCCAATGTGTCAGTGTTTACACTTATTGGAAATACATTCCTCTTGTCCACTCTGTTTACGACAGTTAGAAACTTATAGGTGTCTAGCATGTCATCCCTTTCTTTCCTGGCTTCCAATGTGCATAAGCTCAGGTCTAATCAGTTTTTTTTGTATGTCTGATCTGTTGCTCTTGTATTATCTTGGTGGCCTTCCTCTGCACTTTTCAACCTTACCCTGTCTTTACACAAGAGTAGACTCCAAAATTGTGTGCAGTTCCTCAGGTGTTTAAATACTTGTATATAGAAACAATTATGCTGTAGCATCATTTAAAATGTATAAACATAATTGATACAGGATGAAATTTCAGAAAGCAACAGAGAAATGCTACAAGGAATGGGTACTTATTGATACAGACAGTCACATGAACGTATAACATTTTGGGCACTCATTACCCTTTAAAAACAGCACTGGAAGCATTGTTCCATATACTGTAATGCTGTATTCCAACTTTTTTTTCAAATCACTCTGTCTTTTGCAACAAGGAAGCATAAAATGCAAAATCCACAAAACTAAATAGAGAGCCCTGCTCCTGTCCTGCCTGACATGTTTCACATCTCTTGTGACACTTTTTCAAAGATGACTACTCTCCCCGATGATCTCCTGTAAATAGTACTCAGGCTGGGACTGTCATACAGGGAGATGGTCTACAGATCAGAAAAACAACCCCCCCCCCACTACGACATTAAAAAAGGGCATATGCACATGGCTTTCAATAAGTTCCAATCCCTGCTCATCAACAGTGTCAGAAATACAAAAACACACAAAGGTGCAACATATGCAAGAATGAGAAAACAGTGGTGCACAGCCACATTCATACAAATGTACACACCTGTGACACTGTTCTATGGCAAGCAAGCAGCTACTTTTTTAAAAATATTACTGGCTTCTGACTTAGTATGGCACCTGTGGTTCTGTGTCTTGGGGTATACAGATGAAAACATACAGTGGCAATTGCATGTGCTGCTGTTCTTTGTCACGCTGCCATACCATGGAAAGGGTGCATCCAGTGGCACTCTGATAAACCAACCATGGTACACTGGTTACCATAGCAACTACAAAGTGCTGCACAGCCCCCCCATTCATTTAACCTCACACCACAGCATTGACTAGTAAAGGCTCAAGCCCAATTAAACAACCCACATCAGTGTAAATTAATTTGTATTGAGACATTGATATGTTTCCTCCTTCCCCCCAAAATGAAAATAATTGCCATTTGGATGCTACCAGTAAAAGCTCACCTCTTAAACGGCTACTCTACTGGAGGCGATCAATGTAACAAATTTTGATTTGTAGGTCCCTTAATTAATGTGCTGCAGCACTTTATCCTCTGCTGCAGAACTTGGCCAAAATAATCTGTAACGTTCTAAGTTCCTGTGTAGAAGTTAGGTCTATGGTGCAAGAGAGAAAAGGGAAGGAAAGCACCACAGATGTGTTTGTACAGGACAACCATGAAATGTCCCAAAAAGGATCAGGATGCTGATGATCAGGACCTGTGGTGTGCCATTTAGTATTGTTTACCATCTTTCGGAATCATAAGCTAATTGACATATTTATGCAAATGTGATTTGTTTTTTATACTCTGATTTCAGGGCATTTCATGCTCAAGGAGTGTTTTTCAAATTGATTGTTTCCATCTGAGCTTTGACACCAGTCTGTGAATGTTTGCTTGTGAAATCCTTAATTGCCATGATTACCTAAATGTGATGTGCTCTATCTTAATAAATGCTGAAGCTGCAAATGTTGTTTTCACTTAAGTGCATCTTTGCCTGCAACAGTCAATTAGAGCCAGTCTCCCTGTCATGACCAATGAGAGAGGACAGGAGGCAACAAGAAGCTGCAGTCATAAGTATAAATTAATATGTCTTATAGTCAGGACCCCATGTGTTCTGCGATTCTGTGGTTGCAGCAGTGGCTGCAGAAATCTGGGCTGACCACAGAAATCAGTGCTTGCAGCAGAAATCAGGAAAACCAGCCAAACAGCCGCAGAAATGCTAGCTATGTTATGCAATCACACAAGGCAAGGGCATAGCTATTGATGTGTTAAGTATGCCATGGCACACATGCTCATTAGAAGGGGCAGCAAATTGATGCCATCTGTTACAAAGCAGAAAAGCTAGTGGCTACATGTCATCTTGACTCATGCTGGCTCTTGTTACATAACTCATTCCAGCCAGTATTGTGTGTGTGGGGGGCAACTGACACAATAATAGAAGAGCTTGATTAGGGTCACGACAGTTATTATTTGCTGCTGTGTAGGTGTGGGTAGCTCAGCCATGTTCATTTTTATGTTCACTTGCACACATGCGTAAGGAACGTCTTGGGAGAATAGGACAGTTTGGAGGTGTGACTGTCCTGCGCAATCCACTGCTCCGTTGAGCAGGCATGGTGGTCCTTCATCAATGGATGCAGGTGCTGTGTATGACAGCGGTGGTCTTCACTTCAAAAAACCACCGTTGTGTGCTGGCAGCGCCTCACCCCAAAGCTTTGGTGCCACTCTGGAGCCCACCCCATCATGGCAAATCTTGTTTTGGCCGATGGGGTGACAATCCCATCGATCCATGTCCCCAAACAGCTTTCCCTGCTGCCACGCTGGAGCCCACACCAACGTGGCAAAAGTCCCGCGTCGTCTTTTTTTTAAACTGTAAATTAAAAATGGTCCCCACGGCTTCTCCCTGCCCCACAACCCCGCACCCACCACTGTGCACCTGCCTCCCCACCCCCCACCCATACTTACCTCCGGAGCTCGGTCGACGATCTCCGCTGGACCGGAACATGTCTGCACTCTTCAAAGCCGACCGCCCGAACTGAGGAAATGCCGGTAAGTTGTATAATGGGCTAGATGGGGGTTTTCAACTTTGTTGCATATCTCAGACATTTTGGAATTTTTGCCAAATTTTCAACATGGGGTTTTGGGATCCTTCTCATGAATGATGTCACTGTCATGTGGCGTTATTCGGGCCAGAAGGGTGATTCTTGATCACTAACGTGAAATCATCTTTGGGCCAATTAATGAAACAACACTGCCAGCGTTCATAAGGTGGGCTCAAAAGCTATTTAATTTAGTCGAAAAATCTAAAAATGACTGTTTAATAGCGTGCGTTGTGCAGTTCCTATGCAGGCTCGTAAGTTCGCGAATTTTCAACATTTTCACTCCAGATTTTCAACATTGCCATTTTACCACACCTTCTTATGAGTAGTATAGCTGTCATTTTTCACATCTCACTCAAATTGTGTTTCCGCCCATGTAGCGCACAATGGCGCAGTCGGTGAATGAAATCAATGTATGGGACACATTAAGAAAATCACAGTGACACTGTTCATTAGCAGATGTCTTAAAATGGCTATGTTGAAAATTTGGTGAAAAAATTCCTAAAAATGACCCTTTTACTAGCGTGCGTTGCACAGTTCCTACGCAGCGCTCGTAAGTTTGCGAATTTTCAATATTTTCACTCCAGATTTTCAACATTGCCATTTTACCACACCTCCTTATGAGCAGTGCAGCTGTCATTTTTCACATCTTGCCCAAAATGTGTTTCTACCCATGTAGCGCACAATGGCACAGTCGGTGTGCAAACTCAATGTATGGGACACATTAAGAAAATCACAGTGTCACTGTTCATGTGCAGAGATCTTAAAATGGCTATGTTGAAAATTTGGTGAAAAAATTCCTAAAAATAACTGTTTTACTAGCGTGTGTTGTGCAGTTCCTATGCATGCTCGTAAGTTTGCAAATTTTCAATATTTCCACTCCAGATTTTCAACATTGCCATTTTACCACACCTCCTTATGAGCAGTATAGCTGTCATTTTTCACATCCTGCCCAAAACGTGTTTCTGCCCATGTAGCTCACAATGGCGCAGTCGGTGTGTCGAACTCAATGTATGGGACACATTAAGAAAATCACAGTGACACTGTTCATGAGCAGAGTTCTTAAAATGGCTATGTTGAAAATTTGGTGAAAAAATTCCTAAAAATGACTGTTTTACGAGTGTGCATTGCGCAGTTCCTACGCCCAGCCGTACGTTTGCGAATTTTCAATATTTGCACTCCAATGACTTCCAAATACCTAAACAGCACATAGAAGCAAGCAACATTCGGCATTGACAAATGCTTGTTTATTTTTGCATTCGCTTGCATGCATGTGCAAGGAACATTTTGGGACAGTACAACTTTTTTAAGGTGTGTGACCCTCCTGTCCAATGCAGTGCTCAGTGTAACGTGTGCAACCCTACTGCACCAATTGATGCATGAGCTGTCTATGACAGCAGTTTGGCTGCAGTGTTCTTCAGTTAAAAGGAAAGCACCACTGCAATCAGCGGTGGTAACGTGTGTGTATTTAACATATTGACATCACCCTTTTCCCTCTAGCTGCTAATAAAATCCCTCCCACTATCTCCCTCTGCTGCCATCTACCCTGCTCCCTTGTTATTGCCCCCACCAAACACATTGTATGTGCAGACGGAGTGCCCAGTCCCCATTGTCTCCAGGCCCCCCCCAACAAACACCCAGGTGGCATGCTGGGAGCCCACCCCAGCATGCCCATTGTCCCTGTAAATGGGAAAACTGTCCCACAACATCTTTTGTTTTTTTAAAACCTGTGAAAACAGAAAACTGTCCCTCGCTGTGTCTTGTGCCCCCTTCCCGAACCCACACCCACCCTCTGCATACCCCACCTCCCCCTCACACCATACTTACCTCCGGAGCCTGGCGCAATGATCTACAGTGGAGTGGGAACACGTCTGCTCTCTTGAAAGCCGAATGCAAACTGAAGAAATGACAGTAAGCTGTATAATGGCATAAATGTTTTTTTTTTCAACTTAGGTGGCTATCTCGGGCATTTTTGCAAATTTTGGCACCACATTTTCAACAGGGGGTTCTTGGGACCCCACCTCATGAATTCAGTTACTGTCATGTGAGTTATTCAGTCCCCAAAGGTGATTTCATGGTCACTACACAAAATCACCTTTTGGGATTGATTAACTAAACAACAGTGTCACTGTTTATGAGGTGGGCTCCCAAAAGCCTATGTTGCAAATTTGGTGAAAAAATGTCAAAAAATGACTGTGTTACGAGCGTGTGTTGCGCAGTTTCCACGCACACTCATAACTTTGAGAATTTGAAATATTTTCACTCCAGATTTTCAACACTGGCATTTTTTCACACCTCCTTATGAACAGTACAGCTGACATTTTTCACATCCTGGCTGAAATGTGTTTTTGCACATCCAGCACACAATGGTGTGGTCACAGTGAGAAATCAATGCTCAGGACAGATTATGAAAATCACAGTGACACTGTTCATGAGCAGAGGTCCAAAAATGCCTATGTTGAAAATTTGGTGACAAAAGTCCAAAATGACTGTCATGAGCGCCGCCTTACCGCGCAGTTTCCATGTACGCTTGTAAGTTTGAGAAATTGTTGTATTTTCACTCCAGATGTTCAACATTGCCATCCCTTCACACCTCCCTATGAATGCTACAGCTGTCATTTTCGCATCCTGCCCGAACTGTGTTTTTGCACATGTGGAGCAGAATGGTGGTAGCTGTGGGAAATCAACGTTCAGGACAGATTAACAAAATAACAGTGGTACTGTTCATAAGCAGAGGTCTCAAATGCTTTTATGAGGTGGGGGTAACAAAAAGGTCATGCTGAAAATTTGTAGTGCAAATACCAGCAATCGCACAGGGCATTAGGGTAAAGCACCATACGTGCCAAACACCACTGCAAATACCTGCAAGCGAACATCCGGCATTGACAAATGCTTGTTCATTATGAGGCTGCTCATGGTGCATGCTGAATCCTTGGAAGATGAATTTGGAAGGAAGAACTGTAAGGCAAACTGTAGTCAAGAAGTGAGAAGATTCAGTGCTTCCCCTGGAGGTGGAACTGATCTCAGTGTGGTGACAGGTATTGGAGGAGGAGGAGGAGCTGATTTCAGAAACATAGGACTGGCAGCAGACTGAGCAGAGGACTCGGTTCCCACTGGTGGACATCTATCACAGTTTTGATTTGTGACCTGCAGTTCTGTACCTGCAAGTGTGAGAGTAATTTCTTGGCAAATCTGAACCTGCAGCCTAAGTGGCAGCATCAAGCTCAGTTCTTAAGGAGGGTCAAGTTGCCCAGCTGCAGCAGAGGTGGGGACCAGGGTATACTAGAACTGGAGCAATCAGGTATGGAAAAAAATCAGAGTGGAGAGTTTGATTGCTGCTATACATAAGTGAAATGAGGGTCACTGACTGCAGAGAACCACCACCCTTTGAGTTGTGAGCAGAAGATAACATGCTAACCAAGGTTACTCCAGCTTAATAAGACTGACTTGCTTGCATTTTTTAGTGTGTCCCCAAAAGAAAAATCAGGAGTCAACAAATCCTACAGACACTGCAAGTTACACCCTATTTCACTATTATAGGAAGACAATTCCCACCCCCATCCCCCAAAACACAGATTTGTACACTGCACTCAGCATGTTTGTTGCAAGGCAGTTGGAGTATTCATAGTTTACAAACATAATAATTTAAAAGAACATTGATCAAACTCAGAAAAAAAGGCCTTCAAGTTGGAGTCTCTCTTTATATCTGCTAACTGTGAATATAAACCAGAAGAAATCAAGCAGGTTTTGCCTTCTGTGTAGATTTAGCTAAGTGTGTATGTCCTACTCTGATTATAACCTAGCAGAACAGCAAAGGCCACCAATTTCCAGAAGAACGGATGAGCCTTCAAATTCAGGGTGGGAGGGAACATTAATTAAAAGACAACACTGATGCCCATGGCTGTGCCATTTTTGGATTATTGCTGTTCGATATTTCTGATAAGAAGACTACATACTGTTAAATGGCCTGCTGTTCCACTTTCAGTGTAGCAGAGTGGTTCCATGAAGACAGTCAAAGGGTTAACTTAGACTTAATCTTTTAGAAGGTATGCTGTTTAGCCACAATTTATGTGCCGCAGAATAGCCGCAGAATCAGCAGTTGTTCTGCTGCAGAAAGTATGAGGTCCTGCCACAGAATGTAGGTCCACTTTACCACAGCAAACATGTGGCCCTGCTTATAGTACAGGGTCCCCTGTAACAGAGCCTCCAACTATTCACTGAGTGATCAAAGGGACACCCTTTTTACCTTGATACCCTGACCCCGGGAGCCACCTTGTACACATGAGGGTCCAGGGCTATAAAATGGTGCCTAAACAGAGACCTGAGGATTCAAAGATGGGGGTGATAATATTGGAACTTGTATAATAGTTTTGCAGTTCTTGTTAGATGTTCTGTATTGCCACGACCTGCCCCCACTGAGAACCTAAGAAAGGCAGGGGTGCAAGGGTCAGATGGCTTAACCACCATGCCTCGCTTGGTCCTGAAGGTGAAAAACTCATGTGCCACAGGAGCCCTATTATAAAGAGGAGTATATCAGGCTGAAAATGATCTGCAGTAATTGGTTTGACCAACTGTATAAGCACATGCACTAGGAGTTTTTGTAGGGTGTGTAATTCACATGCAGAGGCAATAGATACTGTTGCTGCCGAAGTACTTGAAGAACATTTGTTTAAAACAGATTGATCATGGAATATTGCACAAACTTAAGGATTGGCCAGAGTTAAGTCAGTTTTGGACTACATTGTTCCTGCTGGATTGTTTTGTTGGAATGTGAGACCTGGGTAAAAATTGTCTCCCTGTATCCAACTTGTGGAAGAGATAGTCAGACCTTTACTTCAGATGAGGTCTGTAAATTGTGTAGGAAACTCATTTAACCCCAGAGAGGGTCCCATGAATCTATAGCCCTGTTCACATGGAAAAATCTATGGCATGTGGGGGCTGTGGATATGGCCTACTTAGATTTTAGCAAGGCATTCGACACAGTCTCACTCAAAAGATTAATATACAAGTTAGCCAGCCTTGGAGTGGGTCCCAAGGTGGTACCCTGGATAAAAAACTGGCTGGACAACAGGACACAAAGGGTAATAGTAAACTGAGTCCACAGTGAAGAAAGGAGGGTAACTAGCGGGGTACCGCAGGGTTTGGTACTGGGACTGGTCCTCTTTAATAACTTTATAAGTGACATTGGAGAGCACCTGGAAGGAAAGGTATGCCTCTTTGCAGATGACACAAAGATCTGCAACAGGGTTGATATACAAGGTGGGGTGGAAAGAATGAAAAGGGACTTGGCAAGGTTGGAGGAATGGTCAAATATGTGGCAGCTCAGATTCAATGCAAAGAAGTGCAAGGTAATGCATCTGGGAAACAAAACCCGTGGAAGAGTACACAATGGGGGGTGAGTTAATAACAGCAACAAAAATTGAAAGAGACCTAGGATTAATTATATCAGATGACCTAAAGGTGGGCAAGCAATGTGACAAGGCAGTAAGGAGGGCTGGGGGGATACTGGGATGCATAGGGAGAGGCATCAACAGTAGAAAACAGGAAGTTGTTATCCCTCTCTACAGACAGTTAGTGAGACTCCATCTGGAGTACTGCATGCAATTCTGAAGACCCCATCTCTGCAAAGACATAGACAGAGTGGAGGCTGTTCAGAGGAGGGCAACCAAAATGGTGCAGGGTCTGCACCAGAAGACATATGAGGAGAGACTAAAGCAGCTTAATATGTATACCCTTGAGGAAAGGCGGGAGAGGGGGGACATGATAGAAATGTTCAAGTATCTCAAGGGAATTAACAAGGTACAACAGGGTAGTATCTTTCAGAAGAAAAGATGTGCAAGAACAAGGGGACACAATTTGAAGATAGAGGGTGGACGGCTCAGAGGTAATGTTAGAAAGTATATTTTCACAGAGAGAGTTGTGGATGCATGGAACAGCCTTCCTGAGGAGGCTGTGGAGTCAGGAACAGTGGGACAATTCAAGAATGCATGGGACAGGCATAAGGCAATTCTAGTGGGGGGGCAGAAGGAAGTAAGTTGTTGATTAACTAGAATCTGCAGCTTATCCATCAGGTAGGGAAATGGGCAGACTGGGTGGGCCAAGCGGTCCTTATCTGCCATCAAATTCTATGTTTCTATGTTTCTATTGCTGGTGGTGCACAGCAGTCTGAATGCCACAGTTTTGCCATTTGCAGTTGGTGTTTCATTGCCACCATTATCCCTCTTTTCTTGGGATCACGGTAGTGGTGTGGGCATTCTGCATTGTTTTTTTGGCTGTCTGAACAGCCTGAAAGCATCCACAATGTCATAACAGGCTTTTCCCAGCATACGTGCATGCTCAGTATCATGGCTTGACTCTTGAGACCATGTGTTCTCAAATTTATAGCTCTCAGTTTGCAGAGAGAACCACTATCCCGCGATCAGCTGTGCTTCTACTGCCAAAAACTACCTTTAGCTGAACTCGGGTGGGAAAACACATACTTGAGCCTTCTACCTCAGTGGCATCATCAACCACCCCCCCACCAGAACACTCCAAGAGATGGTGGAACTTCACCTCAAGCATCCCCAGTGCTCAGGAGTATGTAGTGTGAACACTGCTGCACCGTGTTTCAATAGAGACTGCTGCAACAATCAGTGCAGCAGTGATTAAAACTTCTCTCTGTGTGATCGTGGCTTATGAGGACTGGTGAAACAGGCCCTGGTATAATGAAAGGCCCAGACTTTTGTATAGATTGACCATCCTTTAACTGCCAAGGAGTGTTTTTAAAGATCTGCATCTGGCCTTCATCAGCACCTTTTACGATTGTTGCCATCTAAGCTTTCACACCTCTCTGTGATTGTTTGAATTTACTACATTTGTACATACCATTGTTAATCACCTGGAGTGCCTATGGGTGCTGTGCTATAAGTTAATAGATGCTGAGGCTACAAATGCTGTTTCCACACAAGTGCATCTCTGCCTGCAGAGCTAGACACCAGAGACACCAAAAAGCTGCAACTAGAAGTGTAGGTTAAAGCACCCTCCATACATGGTCCCTGAGACACAAAAACTCCTACTCTTCATTGTAAATTTGGAGTGGCACACTTTTTACCACAACACTGTCACTACGGGAAACACACTTCCCCCCATGAGGACCGGGTGACAATATATTTTATTTTACTTTAAAAACATCCTGAAATAATATGCTTGTATCTTACTATTGTATGAGTAATTGACAAGTAAAGTTACTGTAATGTGAATATCATTGTTTGTTACAGCTAGAACACATCAGAAAAAACAAATTTATGAATGAGAAGCAAAAGACGCTGAGCAAAGTTTATTTTCTGCCAATGAACTATGCCAAACTTTCTAGTTTCTCACTTATAGAAAATGGCTAAGATCAGCATATTAAGGCCAGATAAGTGGTAAGGAAGTCTAAGGCACAGTTACTGGTCAAAAAGCAGCCAGGGGAAACAACATGACAAGAACTTCTTTAGATACACCATGGAGAAGAAGAAAACAAAGGGAGGACTTAAAGGATAAAGAAGAAGGAG
This sequence comes from Neoceratodus forsteri, assembly GCA_016271365.2. Lineage (NCBI taxonomy): Eukaryota > Metazoa > Chordata > Ceratodontiformes > Ceratodontidae > Neoceratodus > Neoceratodus forsteri. The sequence continues at coordinate 623,517,051 of CM057458.1, read as the reverse complement.
TATGGGTGGAGGAGGATGAGGGAAAAAAGCAGACATTTTAATTGAATACTTCTGCTCAGTATTCATGGCAGAAGATGGTGGGGTCTCTGTTGGAGTGCAGTATTAAAGCTGGAAGGGAGCAAAAGATGATGGTGGGGGCCATGACTGTGGAAATATTTCTCAAGAGCTTGAGAGGGTTTAAGCTGGGTAAGTCACAGGAACCAGATGGTCTCCATCCGTGGTGCTCAGAGAGGTGGAGCTGCCTCTAGTGGCACCTTGGCAGAATTCTTCAACTCCCTGATATAAACCACAATTGTCCTTCTGGACTGGAGTCTGGCTGATGTTGTACCTCTCCATAAATCAGAATAGGAGAAAGCGACTTAGCCAGACCTCAGTGGTGAGAAATCTGCTTGAATCTATTATCATGATCAGTTGTTAGACTTTCTGAAGAAGTAAAGTCTTCAGGACTGCAGACAACATGGGTTTATTAAGGAGATGTCCTGCCAGATGAGCCTCATATAATTTTTTAACATGGTGTCTCAGACAGTGGATGGGAGCCAAGCAGTGAATGTCCAATATTTGTACTTTAGCTAGGCATTTAATTCATGCCACATAGACAACAAGTGGAGAACATGGGTGACTTACTGGTGGGGTAAGACTTAACCAGGTGGGTGGACAACTGGTTAGATGAAGAATCCAGAATATAGTTCTCAATATCAAGAATTCAGAGGTCAAGAGTATGACCAGTGGGGTACCTCTGGTGTCTGGCCTAGGTTCAGTGCTCTTCAATTTGTTTATCTGTGACAATGGAATAGGGATCAAGAGAAAAATGTATCTCTTTGAGGATGGGGCTAAAATATGTGGCAGAGTGGATGGTGAGAAATGGAACAGGGGCATGAGAATAGACCATGGGAAACTGGAAAAACTCAAAGATTTGGAAGCTCAAAGCAAGATTATGCATGTGGGTAGGAGGAACTGAACACATAGTATTGGATGGGGGAAAGAATACAGCAGCTTTCAGAGGAAAGAGACTTGAGTGTAGTTATAAGTGACAACTTTAGTGCCACTGCCCTGTGCAATAAGGCATATGGGAAAGTCAGCAAGATGCTGGGATGCATTGGAAAGGCCTTCTCTAGCAGATGAAAGAAAGTGATTTTGCCACTTTAAAGTTCCTTGGTGAGGCCACACTGGAGAACTGGGTGAAGTTCCTGTATCCTCACCATAAAAAGAAGAAGGATCGCTTAGAAGCAGTATGGGGGGGGGGACAAAAATGATACACAGGCAGCATGGAAAGACCTAGGAGGAGAGACTGGCAGATCTGAACATGTATGCCGTGGAGGCTCGAAGGGAAAAGTGGGACATAACAGAAACATTCAAACACCTGAAGGGAATATACATGGTGGACTGCCTGCAACTATTCAGGCAATGTGCAGGATCTGCAAAATGAGGGCTTAACTATAAATTAGTGATGGGGGTTGGGTGAGGTGTGTTATTCAGATGAGACATGAGGAAGAACTTCTTCATGGAGCATGTCATGGATCAGTGGAACCATCCACCAGGAAATGTGGTTGACCTGGTGATGATTACTTGCTTCAAGTAACATTTGAATAGACAAATGGGATTGGTGGAAAAAATAGTGGGGTTGATTTGGGAGAGGTTCAGACATTGTACTGAGCAAAGCTACCAACAGGGAGCATGATTTAGGCCATACCAGTACTAAATTGGAGGGATTAAGCTAAGGACCAGGTAGACATGATGGACCACATGCAATTTTTCTACCTGTAAAATTCTATGATTCTATGTTAACCTTTTGGAGCCATACACAAAATGAGTTTTAAGAGTAGGGGGTTGGAGTCCCCACTGTGACCAAGGCCTTGTGCCAATGTGGTCACCCAATGTTGCTGGGTTGAAACAAGGTTTGCACCAGCAAACATGCTGGTGTGTAACTCCCAGGGTATTTCAGCATGTCAGACCACCAGTGGTAAGGAATTTTGTCATGCTGAGATGCCATACCTGTAGGTGATACAGTACAACCTAGAAGTTGTTCCTCAACTGCCCTACCCCACTTTCTTTGGAGTATCACTTCTGAGCAAGCTGAGATTTGATTTCTTTGTGGCCAACTTGCAGCAGTCTTGGCAGTCCAATGACTCTCCTCACCTACGCTCCAGGCTGGTAACAGTCTTTGGTGTACACCAGACCTCCCTCTCTAGCCCTGATTCTTGTATGTACGGTCTGAATGCTATGTGTTGCTCCAGTCACCATTCCCTGTAGTTCAGTCATTCCTGGCTATAACTTTAGAATACCACTGCCATCTACTTGTAGCTTTTCTACAGGTGGGTGTGAGGCACAAGTCAGTGCCCAGATTTGTAAGGATTGCCATATTTTGTGGATGGTAGTGCTGACTAGTTGCATGGTGACCCACTTATCCTTCTCCACTGGCATACAAGGTGTGCAGCAATCACAAGGGGAAGATGTGCAACACCCGCAGTGCCGGGCTTAACAGGGTGCAAAGTCCTGATGGTGTATTGGCCCTCTTTTTTAAACTCTGTTTCAATGCTGTACTGTACAGTAAGTAGGTTTATCACGTTACATGTTTTCATTACTAGGCTTACATTTCTAATTTGTGGTAATTCACTGCATGTATGACCTGGTGCTACAGGGTGAAAGTATATATACTATTGCACACAGTGTGAATTCAGCACTATAATAAACTACAACATTATTTATTTATCCAAATTACTACAAGTATTTAAATGTCTTTATTTGCTATAGAAACACATTGGTTGGCAAAAGCTTTCTTACTTCAGGCAGTGCATTTCCCACAACTGTACACAATCCTTTCTGCCCCACAAATACATCTAATTGGAAGTGATCTGTGTATCGGAAGAGACTAAAGGGAAACTTCCATGACAGTCCAAACTGGTTGTAAAACCTAGGGAGCAACATATTTTCTTACCCTGAAGGCTAGGCTGGAAAAATTATCTGACAACTTTTTGGATCTCTTAGTCATTCTTGGATAAGTGCCAAACAATTGTATGGTGCTGGATGAAGCCTTATAACATTCTGTGATTTTAATTATAATTAGTTTTTCTTTATATGCGTCTTTTGTACTTGTGCTGAATACAAATGACACAGTGGCAAATTCCTGACATTGTCATTGCCATTACCAGAGATTATATGTTTAATTAAATATTCATGAGCCTAATGAGGCTCCTGAAATGATACTGGGTCAATCATTAATGTCTTAGAAATGACCGATCCAGCTGCCAACTGATGCTGTATGGCATGCAACTTCTTCAAGGTAAGACATAGTTGTGCAGAACTGCTCACGCCACACTCTCTGTGGCAAAATAAAACATCAAACGTAACTTAAAAAATACTCCAAAATCAAAGGCTGTTATTGTGATTAGACTTATAATAACAATAACAGCCTTGAAGTCAGTCATTTCATTTGATTAACAATCTGCTGGGGGGAGGTGAGCATCTGCTGTACCTCAAGCCACCCATTCTCCACCTGTTTATTAATCCTTTGGAAATGACCAGCTTCTTAGTCATTATTGCTTAAATTGTGCATGTGTTCAAAAGGACTGGGACTATCACAACATACTCTGTGACCTAGTCAGTTAGTTAGGCAAAATACATCATTTGGGAAAAGATGAGCCAGGCAATACAGTACTCATAAACAATAATACATGAGGGGGTAGGGTGTATTAAGCTATATTGCTGCATGCTCTGGATGTGTAGTGAGACACAAGACCACTGGCAGAATGCCTTAAACACCTGGGGTATGCGGCAATTAGTTAAGCAATAATGGAAAACAGGGTGTGCACTCCAGCATTATAGCACATGGTCATGTGACAAGGTTCAACCAATAATGTTAGAAGACTTTCCAGGGCCATTTTATAAAGCTTGATAAACACCCTGAAAAGTGTTATTGCACTGACAATATGGATTTTTAACAAACAATGCATGTCAAATGAATGCAAAACCTATATCCATGTATTAATCAATGTCACCTTACAGTCATGTGGTGAGCCTCTGTCAATCATAATTCTCCCTTGTGTTTACTTGTTCTATAATCTCTTGTTATTAATGTGCTGTATTCTTCAAACAGAAGAGTGGAAAGGAACTGACATGGTAGGCAGCTGGGAAGGCACATTTGTAGCCATTAAGTTGCCTGGATATTTTCAGATATTTCATGATATTCCTAAACCAAATCTCTCTGGTAGCCCTATAGCGGGGCTACAGAAAGGAAGGGCATTACTATAGAGATATCACAGATGCAATAGCAATGTAGTTACAGTGCAGTTATACTATAACTACAGTGTAGTTAAGGAAATTTAAAGTGTTAACTCATGGACATTTCATGAAAATTCCAGATATTTCAGTGGCTGGGTGGCCTTCAGTGGTGCTGCAGATCGACAGGAAGGACATTTCTCTAGTGATTTCACATACATTTTAAGAAATATTCAGACAGGTCAGTGTCTGCAACTGTGAGTGGAGGGTTTTCATAAGCTGCTGTGTAGTTAGGGGCAGGTGGAATGAGTTGGGTGCTAAAGGGTTTGTGGTGAAAGGATTGGTTTCTTTGAATAGGTGGATGGCAGGATAAATATTGTCCACTGGTAGAGTACTACAAGGGTTAGGGAAGAGAGTGGTTGTTTTCAAGGGAAGGGGACCGAATTCCCCAGATATGGTATAGACAAATGTAGAATGGGAGAGGTGGGGTGGAATAGAGTGCTACAGGGGTTGGTGGTAGAGGAGATTTTTTTGAAGGGGGGCTGGCATGATCAAACCAATAATTAGACAATTCATGCAGGGGAGCTGATCACGCTTTTTGAATACACATGCACCAACTTTATACACTAATATGTCTTACATTAGTAAAGTTGTAAAACTAAGATGAAAACTGCTTACATTAGACCAACCAAAACGGTGAATTTTCAGTATATACCTCCTTGTAGTTTTTAAAAAGAATGTGGCTCCAGGTCCCAGCCTCAGCACTCCTCCCCCCCAATGAGTCTAGCCCTCCTTTATGACTACGCTCTTTAGCACTTAAGGCCAAAGAACTGCTGCCCATCAAGTTCTTGCCTCCTTGTGTAAAGGAAAACTCCATGTTAAAATCAGAAAAGATATGTAGTAGTCTTTTTTTCTGTGTTCTAACCAGTTTCCAGCATTTTCTTTTCCTCTGGCTGTGAGAGATATTTTTTTCTAACTTTCCCTATCTGTTTTATTGCCCTTGGAGGTTACCATTCTGGTTTCTTTTAAGTCCTGTAGTCTTCCCAGAGTGCCCTTTGGTGTGATGTCTAATTGCCCCTATAGTAAGCCAGTGTCTTGTTACAGGGTCATCCGGCTCAGCCACAGAAAATATTTGTTCCAGAGAAGACAAACTGCTAGATTTTGGGTGTGTGCAATCATTATTATTTTCTGATATCAGTACCTTGTCCTGCTATGCTCTGCTGTGTGTGTGTGTGTGTGTGTGTGTGTGTGTGTGAATCATGTCACTGTTTACTCTATTCCTCTCAGTCACTTTCAGTTTTTGCACCAGTACTAAGTAGCAAAAATTGATCACCACCTTATAGGTTGTAACATAGCAGAACAAGGTACTAATACCAAAAAATAATAATGATTACACTCACCCAAAATGTAGCAATGTGACTTCTTCTCTGAAAGAAGTATTATCTTTGTGGCTGAGCTGTGACAGACCCTGCTAAATCTAGGGGAATAGGTACATCACTGTCACATGAACCAAGGTGCATCGTAGGAGAAAGAAAGCCAATAAACCTATTTGTGATGGAGATCCCCAGGGGTCATAAAACTACCATACAGCTAGCAGGCTAATTTAGGAAAAACCCCTAATAGCAAACAGAGGGAAGGACACACTAGGGCTTAACATACATATCAAAACACTCTACATAACATATGTTTTTTGCATATTCTGGGTGGACTTCTCCTTTAATTATTTTACAGACTGTATCATCCTGTATTCCCTACCTGATTCACTCTATATCCTGTAGATTCTCAAGTTGTTCACTTGACAACCTGTCAACCTAGCTTGCTTTAAATTATGCATCTGTATATTTTTACATATGTAATCCCTGTTATTGTAATTATGTAACCTCTGTAACCTGATGTACTCATGTCTTTCTAGGCATGGAACCTCCTTGTATCAGCTTATGTACTTGTAACCATTGTTAATAGTGTTATGCCCCTGTATTACTACGGTGTGGAACCTCTGTAAAAGAGCCTTTGGCTCAAAGGTACTTCCCAGAATTAAATAAATAAATTTAAAAAAATAATAATTATGTAGCAGCAAAAGTGCTGACCTTGAAAAGTTAAACCCTTTCATTTGTAATGCTTCCATTTTGCCCTTTAGGAAAGTTGTATTTCAGCTTTTTAATTTTGTACAGTAAAGCTTTTAGGGAACCCCTGCCACCACTGGGGCAGCTTTCAACAATGAAATATTTAGACAGTGAGCTTATATGTAATTTTCCTCATTAATTTTCACTTCATTTATTATTAAGGACATTATCCATATCTCCTCAAGCTTTTTGTCTACACCTGAAACAACATTTTTTTATGTCATCAACATCTGTTGCTCTGGTGATAATTGGATGACATAGATAGGGGATTATGATAAATGGTGTAGACAAGCAGCCAGAGCAGAAAAAGTCCAGGGGGCAGTGATCTAGATTCTGTGCAATTGTCCTCAGTAATAAAGAAACAAGTAGAAAAGAATTATAGAAAATCTAGGAAATGTAACTTGAACTGTGCCTAATTCTTACATTTATTAAACTTTCGCAATGGTGTCAAAGGCACTTTAACAGTCTATTCTATTCGGTGCTACATAATGCTGTATTTAATAGTTACAATTGCACTAACATGTGTACAGTGTATTATTTGTATCTACTATGTCTTGCATCCCATTCCATTCCCCAGGATATCCCAGAAAATGAGCCATCCAGCTCAATGTAAAAAAAAAAGAAAGAAAGAAAGAAAGAAAGAAAGAAAGAAAGAAAGAAAGAAAGAAAGAAAGAATTTGATGGCAGATAAGGACCACCTGGCCCATCTAGTTTGCCCATTTTTCCTGCCCCTGCATATACTGCAGACCCTCCTTGGTCTGTGGCTTACTTTCTCTTCTCTGTTGCTAGAGTTTCCTTATGTCTATCCCATGCATTTTTTAATTCCCAAATGTTTTCATCGATGCTACTTCCTTAGGGAGGCTGTTCCATGTATTCACTACCATTTCTGTGAAGAAGTACTTCCTCAAGTTACCCCTGAGACTACCTACCTCTAGTCTCATATCATGGTCCCTTGTTCTTGAACCTCTTCTTTTCTGAAAGATGTTATCATCCTGTATATCATTTATACCCCTGAGATATTTGAAAGTCTCTATCATGTCTCCGCCTCTCTTCTCACCTTCAGCGAGTACATATTGAGGTCCACTAGTCTCTCCTCATATGACTTTCTGATGCAACCCTTTCACCCATTTTAGTTGTCTTTCTCTGTACTGTCTCCACTCTATCTATGTCTTTCCTGAGATACAGCCTCCAGAGCTGGATACAGCACTCCAGATGAGGTCTCATCAATGATTTGTACAGTGGCACCACCATCTCTTTTTTTCTGCTAGTGATACCTCTCCCTATGTAACCCAGCATTCTACTGGCTCTCACTACAGTCCTTTTGCATTGTTTGCTCACCATAAGGTCACACTTAGGGGATAGGGTGGTGAAAAGGATGAATAGAGACCTGAGAAAACTAGAAGAGTGGTCAAGGGTATGACAACTGGGTTTCAATGTGATGAAGTACAAAATAATACATATAGGGCACAGAAACCCAGGGTTGGCATACAAAATAGGTGGAGTGGTATTGACAACTATCAAACATGAAAGAAACCTGGGGGTAATCATATCTGATAGCCTAAAGGTGGACAGGCAGTGTGACAAGGCATTTGTGAGGGCTAGGGGGTACTAGGGTGCATAGGGAGGTGTATAACCATCTGAAAGAGCAAGGTGTTGTTGCCTCTGTATATATCACTGGTAAGACCCTGCCTATTTGTAATGTGTCCAGTTCTGGAGACCACATCTCTGGAAGGACACAGACAGAGTGAATGTGGTCCATAGGAAGGCAACTAAAATGGTTCAGGGTCTGCATCCAGAAACCTATGAAAAGAGACTAAAGGACCTTAGTAGGTACACCCTGAAATAGGGGATGTTTGGGGGGTATGATAGAGACCAACATCTTCTACCCATTAGTGCCATATAGTGCCAGAACCATCAAACCATCCATTGCTTATCCTAACCCAAAATGGTGGCATCAGATAGAATACCTCACAGGGGTACATATGGTACAAGAGGGAAGTATTTTTCAGAAGAAGAGGTGCTCAAGAACAAGGGGACAAGCTATGATACTGGAGGACGGTGGATTCAGTAGAGATGTGAGGAAGAACTTTCACAGAAAAAAAGGTGGATTCCTGGAACAGCCTTGCAAAATATGTGGTGGGAATGACTACAGTGGTGGGATTCAAGAGTAAATGGGATAGGCACATTGGAATCCTAGCAGAAAGAAAGGGTGAGGGAGAAAGAGCTGTAGATCATGTAGGGGTTGCAGTGGTAATGTGAGTAGGGACAGTTGGGCAGATTGAGTGGACCAAGTGGTTCTTATCTATATCAAATTCTGTTTCCATGTTTCTATGCTTCTATTAGGATCTGTGCCAGAGGGTCTCTACCCCTGGTGCAGATCATTTGTGCTCAGAAGAGCAGTGGCGTCCAAGTATTGTTCCATTTTCCTACCCCCAAAATTTGCATCTAAAACTTGGGTCTATATATTCAATGTTTAATGAATGTATGAAAATTACGAGGTATCCTGATAGAGAACACAAAAACATTTCTCATTACTATCCCAAAGTGATAACTCAAATATAAGCGGCACAAAGATTGACTTTTAATGGATCTTTCCAGAAAACCCCAATCCCTGCTTTTCCCTACCACTTAATTAACTACCTGACTGTTTTTTGTAGTTAATTTCTGAATGATCTATGATGAAATCATCAATTCTAACTTTATTTTTTTTAGCTTTTAATTATTTTAACCTTCTTACTATGTATATTTATCTGTCTGTATATCTGTCAGTCTATTTAGTAATCATACGTCTTTCAGAATGCTATGGCAATAAGTCTATATCTCCATGGCTTGGCTCCATCATAGGCTTCATCATCTTGAAGAGTTTATCCAGCAAAGAAAGGTGTAAACTACTGATTTCAATCCAAAGAGGAGGCTTCAGCTGATATACAATATGTGTATCTTCAAACAAAACTTAGCAAATCTCTAATTTAATAACATGGCACCTCTTCTCTTTAAGAAACAAGTGTTTTTTTTAAATTCAAGTTTATTAACAACAAGTGGGTACACACATAATTTATATACGAGAGAGGCACATGTCCATTCAGCAGCATGTTCGTCAATTAATACAGTAACAGTTAATTATATCTGCTAAGAGCCCAGCAATATTTAATTGTGTATTTTCTTACTAATGACCAGGATAAAGAATTGGCATAGTCACTAGTTTCCTTGCCTTGAGAAATGTGATGCTGATGACCTGGGTTCAGAAGTGAGCCCAAGGGGTTGGAGAGCCGGTGGGGGGAGGAGGATTGAGCATCTGAAGGACCACTCCTCTCCTCCTCCTCCTCCTCCTCCTCCGGGGTGGTGGGGAGGAGGGGAAGAGCTCAGTGCTTGACTGTTCCCTGGCAGAAGCCAGAGGAGAGGCAACCCAAGTTAAGAAAGTTGGCAGAGACATGGCAGATACTGGTATGTGCGCCTTTATGTCAGTGCATGCCACGTCTCTCAGGAGACAAAACAGAAAAAAGTTTCTGGTTGCACAAGATGACCACCAGCCTCCACAGGCGCTGCACCCAACAACTCAGATGCCTCTAGGACTCTGGATCCAGTCCTGGTGGGTCAAGGGACTCCCCACCACCCTGCCATGGAGGGCAAGCTGTAGGGAACTACAGGAGAGGTAAGCCCTATGGGAAGTCAGGGTGACAGGGCTGGAAGTCCTGGAGGGAAGGATGGACAACTGGGATGGGGAGCAAAAAAAAAAATGAAATAGCACATCATATTTTAGAGGCACTACAGAGTTGCCACCACAAGCTAGCAAATTTACATCTTCTCCGTGTCCCAAAAGGAATTTATTTTTACTGCATTATTAAATTATTTAGGTAAAAAAAAATATGCCTTGCTTTGAAATTACCTTTAGCAAATATGATTTTTCAGTGACAACACATTTTTATAGAAAGTGTTATTTCCCCTTATTGTTGTTTAGGTTGTACATGCTTTATAAGTTTACTAAAGAAACAATGTTAAAGATGATAGACAAAACACTCAGAAATGAAATATTACATTGTAATTTAGGGATCATTCTTTCACTGCATTTGCAACCTACAGTATCTGGGTTTGTGCAAAAAATGATTCCTCTTTTTAAGTGACACAAGCAATCGTTTCAGGCCTAAAATAATTTTGTTAACTAAAGAGCATATTATAACAACCAATAAACATAACATGTAACTTTGGTTGTTTGGCTTAGAAAAATTGTTTTCCGGTGAAGATTATTCTGAAATAATACCTGAGCATTATATACCTCCCAGTACTGAATTTTAGTGTTGTATTATCACAGTAATAGTGCATTCCATTTTTAGGTGCCAGGTCATAGACTGCAGTACCTCTTGCCATCATGCATACTCTTTTCTGCACTTTCTAAAGCTTAATGTTATCATTTGCACATGTGTGAGTTAGCCGTGCATGAGTTTTTGTGATCAGCATAGCCACATGGTCAGTGAACTGTAGGGCCAGTTCAAACAGCTGTATGGCAGTAACTGATTGCATGACAGGGCATCAGTATGCATGTCCAATATACAACAGGAAACCCGTAACTGTGTCACTGCAGTGGTTACATTAATATAGGCCATTTAATATCGGGGCAGTGGTCTGATTGTCATAGGTCAGTCCCCAAGAGTTGATGGGACCAGTGGAGCTTGACACCCAGTTGAAGGCTCCTGGTACCTTCTCTTATAGGAGGGGCTATTATTTTCTTACAGTTCGTAGGAGATTTCTGTGATCCCACACACAGCAGGGCATTTTCTTTCTACAGTGGAAAGAGGTGCACTCTCTGAAGGGAGAGAGGGAAAGACAACAGCATAAGTGAGAACAAAGGCATTTACTTAACTGAGAAAAGTCCACCTTACAGTGCCTGCTGGTAATGATTTGTATTTACTCCATACCACTTCATAAAATTGCAACATTAGAGCAGTTCATTTCAGATATTCTTTTCAGATTTACATGTCTAATAAAGTGAATTAACAGAAACATACAGTTGTGCCTTCCATGCTGAGAAACATTTAGCTCAACACAAAAGACACAATGGTACTTTTCTGTTAATGTACATAACTAGACCTGAAAATCTGAACAAAAATATCTGAAATGAACTGCTCTGGTGTTGTAGTATTATGGACTGATCTAGTGTAAACTGAAATCGTAGTCTGCTCCAGCAATCACTGTGAGTGGACTTTACTCAGATAACTTAGTGGTGCTTTTGCTCATACTTCATGCTGTTATAATTACCAGCTTCCCCTTTTTTCCATAGGGGAAACCATGGCATAATTTGCCATAATAAAGAAGAGTTTATTAAGGCAAAGACACTCATGGTTTATCTTGATCTACTCATGTGCCTGCCGTAGCTCTTCTTCTTGGACCATTGCCGCTGGCCACATTCTGTTTCTCCTGGACACTAAATTGCCACATAGAATCAGCAATAAGTAACAATGCAGAGATCTCCTGCAGAAAAAAAACAAAAAAACCCACAAAACTGGATTGCCAGCTAAGGAAAAAAAAACAAAAACGCTGTAAGCCACACCAGGCACTGAAACCTGACAGCGCTGGTGACTGCACCAGAACATCTTTAATTTTATTTTATATAATGGCTGAGGCGAAAAAGGGAAACTCAACAATTATATAAAATAAAATATGGGTCAATGTGTGTAAACTCGAAGTTTACACACACCCTTGGGGTTAGATGCTATTCATAAATATTTATGTAGCATCTAACCCCTTGGGTGTGTGTAAACTTCTCGTTACACACCAACCCATACTTTATTCTATATGTGGCTTTCCTCTCTCAGTTATGGGAGTGCATGGAGTACATGTCTTTCTGCTATACTTAGAAGGTTTTGTGGAGCTGCCACCTCATGGCTGACCCACTCTCTACTCCAAGAGCATCACTCCTCCTGTAGTCTTTCTTTTTATGCCACCTGATCAGTGGCTTCAGGGATCCCTTTACAGAGCTGGGGCTTGTCTTTTCTTGCTGCCTAATCAGTAACTAATATGATCCCCACACACAGCAGAGACATTTCTTTCATTGTCTACTCCACAGCCCTTAGGATGCCCCCCCCCCCACCACCACAAAGCAGGATCTTTGCTTTTCTTGCCACTTAATCAGCATCGACTGGGGTCTCCTCACAAAGCAGGGGCTTTTCACTCAATGTTTGAGATGGACTAGTCAGAGTTGCAGTTATAACTGTTGATGCTGGAGCATGGAAGGATAAGCTTACTTATGTGGTGAGTTGCCTACACTTAAAGCAGCAATATTTGCTAGTTTGCAAACAATTTAGTTATATAATGTTTTAGCAATCACATACTTGAGTCAACCCATGTGTGTTACTCCCTTTCATTTCATAATACTAACAACATAGTCATGTAAATGTTGGTGCTAAGTTACTTAGATTAGATATATAGTGCTATTTATTATGTTTGATTGGGTAATGGTGCTGATTTTATTTGTCTTTTTGTATATTTTAAAATTGTTGTAATGTACTGATTGTGAAGTGCTCCTAGTCTCCGGAAAGGAGCGCTATAGAAACAAAGTTTCTATCTATCTACCATTAGTAAATTGCTTCTTCTACATGAACCTTTGCTTGCCAATAATCTTTGTAGAACAAATCAGTAGAAAAATCATTCTGTGTTCAGTGGGGATCTACATTTATGTTGTGACTTAAAAAATGTCTTTCAGGCCCAGGGGAGATATGATGTTCCTTTAAGTACTGTGCAACCTGGCATACATTATGCAAACATAGTTAATTTATTCATAATGCAGGCTAAATTGCATACATTATTCAAACATAGTTAATGAAGTACTGAAAGTAATAGATGGAGAAGCAATTTGTTTTAGAAAGTAAGTTACAGAACTAAGTAATATAGACTGTAATAAAAGTGGCATATTTGACTTGGTATTAAGATGAGAAATCATTTCTGCCTCTCTATGTCTCTGTCTCTGATTCATAAGTACTGTAGATAATATCCCTTTGAAACATTTCAGAAGCATTTCTTAATTCAGTCACCCACATATATACTAAAATATGTACTGTAGAAGTTTATGGGCAGAAAAAGATTCCGGTACATCCAGTCTGCTTGATTCCTACCTAGGCCCCCACCACTCTAGCACTGTCTAGGTCTCTAGTGGATCAGTCAATCCATAGCTCCATTTCAACTAACTTTCAGTCCTATTTGCTCCATCCCCATCTCCCTTCATCCTCACCAGCCCCATGTGCCCATACCACCGCTTTGTAATGTTTGTCACTCTGTTAACACTGGCCAGCTCCACCACCAGACATTTTCACTTCTCCATGACCCTCTTCATGAAAAAGTATTTCTGCATGTCCCTAGTAAATTTCCATCTGCTAGGATTTAGTTGTGGCCGCTTGTGATGGACCAGTCACTGAGCTTAAACAGTTTCTGGCTTCCCACCTTGTTTATACTGTTCAGGTACTTGCAGCTTTCATTCATGCCTCCCACTCTCTCCCCTGCCCTTCAGTGAATAAATATTAATAATAATACTAATAATAATAATAATGCCTTTATTTATAAAGTCCTTTCAAAAAATCAAGGTGCATTAACGACAAGATAGAATGCAATAAAAGACAGTTAAATACTAACTCTCATAAAATTCAGTCTTCCAGTAAAATCAAACAAGGTAGGCTAGTTGCCAGAAATGGGTTTTTAAATCCTATTTAAATCCCTCCATGTTTGTGCACTCCCAGAGCTGATGAGCTAGAGAAATCCAAAGGAGTGGGGCCATGTACATAAATGCATGGGCCCCTAAAGATTTTGAAGAAACCCTTGGAATCTCTAGCAACCCCTCATCAGCTGAGTGGAGTGATCGCCCTGGGCTGTAAGGAACCAGAAGCTCTTTCAGGTAACTCAGCCTCTCTTTTCATATAAATTCTCCCCTGTTGCTGCTGCTGTTGCTGGCAATGAATCATTTAGTTAGTCTTCTCTGGACTTACTTCAGGTGGTCCTTGTCCTTTTATACATGAAGGTTCCAGAACTGAACACAGTACTTCAGGTATGGCCTCACCAAGGCCCTGCAATAGGATAGGATTACATCATTCTGTATGCTTGAGAAGGCCCTGTAGAGGTCCTTGGTGAGGACCTGTACAGGAATAGGATTACATCATTCTGTATGCATGAGAAGTCTCTACCTACAGTATGCACCAAGCATCCTGCTAGCTTGCCCATATATCTTGTTACACTGGGTTGAGGTTTTGAGGCTGTCATTAATAAACCACCACATACTTCTTTTCTGAGGCAGAAGCAAAAAACCCACACAAGGATTCGGAGGGTTGCCAGTAAAGTAATGTGGAGAATGACAAAGTAACAGCTAGCACCACACTCCAGCACGGAATGAATACCCGAAAGCTCACTTGATGTTTAAAAAAGATTTTAACTCAGCAACTTACTCCAACAGTTGGCTCGCAGACAAAATCAGTCCCAATGTTTTGCTTGCAAGCGCTTTGTCAAGAGACTGAATTGTGTATTAACAGCAGATAAGACAGACACCAGTGTAATACAAGCTGTAATAATGCTGCAAAAATAATACAAAGTGCTATGCGCAAAGTGATAACACCAGTGCAGGGACTGATTTTGTCTGCGAACCAACTGTTGGAGTGAGTTGATGAGCTGAAATAAATTCTTTATTAAGCATTAAGTGAATTTTCAGGTATTTATTCAGTGCTGGAGTGTGGTGCCGGTTGTTACTTCTGAATTCTGAGGTCTGCTCCAGCTGTATCCTCTCCATCCAATATTTGGTTTTTAGAATCCTCCTTCTCAAGTGCTTCAATGTGCACTTTTTGGCACTGGATTTCAGTTGTCAGATCGTGAACCACCTTCGCAATTTTCACAGGTCTCTTTTCAAGTCACCCAAACCCCCTTCACACTATCTATCCTGCCACATACAGTATCTTTGTGTCTTCTGCAAATAGATATATCTCACCCAGCTCCCTTTTCTAAAGTTGTCAATGATCACATTGAAAAAACACCATGCCCAGAACCGACTCCTGTTGGACCCAGCTCATAAACCCTCCTGACCTCAGACTATGTGCCATTTAGTACCATCCTTTGAGTTCTCCCCCTAGCAAATTCCCCATCTATCTTGTGACTTTTTCCAAACAACTAAGTCCCCAAATTCTATAGCAGTCTCTTGTGGGGTACAGAGTCAAAGACCTTCTTAAAGTCCAAGGCACATACATCTGGTGCTTTGCCATTATCAAATACTTGCAACACAACATCAAAGAAAACCATGAGGTTAAACAGATAGCACTTCCTCTTCACAAAGCCATGCTCTAAGAGCATCTTGATAATTGAAGTCAGGATAATTGGTCTATAATTCACTTTGTTCCCTGTGTCCCTACGTTTGTGCAGAGGGATAATGTCTTTTACCCTCCAGTCCCTGGGAACTATGCCCATCTCAATCAAGCATTTAAATAGAACTACAAGGGCTGCTACCAGAGCCTGCACAGCTCCGTGGGTACTTGTGGGTGTAAACTGCTCAGTCCTGAGAACTTACTCGTCTGCAAACACTTCAACTGTTTAAGCAAATTCCTCTGTTATATTACCCATTTCTACATTTGTTCCCCACCCAATCTGGATGCTGCACTGTGGCTCTGGCCCCCTTCTTTGACTGTGAAAACAAAGCAGATGTATTCATTAGAATACCAGATTTTTGCCCATCCACCTAAACCCAGCCTTACCCTTTCTCAGACTATTCCACTCATGTTCTTTCTCCTTTTCCTAATATAGTTAAAGAAGGCCTTGCCATATTCCTTTATCCTTTTTGCAATCATTAGTTCAACTTCTGACTAATCCTCTTTGACTGACTCTATTTGTCTTGACAATGAGGAGCTCCCTGCTTGCCTCCACCTATTCCACCTTATTAACTTTGTAGGGCACCTTCTTCCCCACCCTTCTACCCCAGTCTCTCTAGAAAACCATATAGGTATTTTACAACTCCTAGGCTCCTCCCCCCAGCCGTCCAAATATCTGAGTAACATTTAGTTACAGCTAGAATCTCTTCTTTGATATGCTTCCACTTGATTTATGCCCCATCAAGCCATTTGTACACTACAACATAGAAACATAGACTTTGACGGCAGATAAAGACCACTTGGCCCACCCAGTCTGCCCATTTCCCTACCTACTGGATAAGCTGCAGATTCTAGTTAACCAACAGCCTACTTCATGCCACCCCCCACTACAATTGTCTTGTGTCTGTCCCATGCATGTTTGAATTTCCCCATTGTTTTAGCCCCAACAATCTCCCCAGGAAGGCAGTTCCATGCATCCACCACCCTCTCTGTGAAAAAAGATTTCCTCACATTACCCCTGAGCCATCCCCCCCTCTATCTTTAAATTGTGTTCCCTTGTTCTTACACATCTCTTTTTATGAAAGATGGCAACCTCCTGGACTTTGTTGATTCCCTTGAGGTACTTGAACATTTCTATCATGTCCCCACTGTTCCTCCTTTCATCAAGGGTATACATATTAAGCTCTCTCAGTCTCTCTTCATATGATTTCTGATGCAGACCCTGCACCATTTTAGTTGCCCTCCTCTGGACTGCTTCCATCCTGTCTATGTCCTTGCGTAGATGAGGTCTCGAAACTGCACACAGTACTCCAGATGGGGTATCACCAACTGTCTGTGGCCAAAGGATAACCACTTCCCTTTTCTACTTGTGATGCTCCTTCCTATGCATCCCAGTATCTCTTACCTCCTTACTGACTTCTCACATTGCTTACCCACCTTTAGATCATCTGATATGACTACCCCCAAGTCCTGTTCCATTTTTGTTGTTGTTAGTACCTCCCCTGCTATTGTGTACTCTTTTCCTGGATTTTTGTTTCCCAGGTGCATTACTTTGCACTTCTTTGCATTGAATCTAAGTTGCCATCTGTCTGACCATTCCTCCAACCTTGCCAAGTCCCTTCTTATCCTTTCTACCTCCACCTTGTGTATCAACTCTGTTACAGATCTTTGTATCATCTGCAAAGAGGCATACCTTTCCCTCCAGACCCTCTGCAATGTCACCTATAAAGATGTTAAAGAGGACTGGACCCAGTACTGAGCCCTGAGGTACTCCACTATTGACCCTCCTTTCTTCAGAATGTGTTCCACTCACTATTATCTTCTGTGTCCTGTTGTGCAGCCAGTTTTCAACCCAGGCTACCACCCTGGGACCCACTCCCAAGCTGGCTAACTTTATTATTAATCTTTGGTGCGGGACTGTGTCAAATGCCCTGCTAAAGTCTAGGTAGGCCATATCCACAGCCCCTCCCTGGTCTATTACTTTGGTCACCCAGTCAAAGAAATCTATTAGATTCATCTGACATGACCTTCCTGCTGTAAAACCATGCTGCTTTGGGTCCTGTGCCCTGCTGGCCTCTAGGTACTCAATAATTCTTTCTTTCAGAAGTGATTCCATCATTTTCCCTACCACTGAGGTCAAACTTACAGGTCTGTAGTTTCCTGCTTCTGCCTTGCTCCTACTTTTGTGAAGGGGAATCACATCTGCCCTCCTCCAGTCCTCAGGTACCACCCCATCCTCACATGATTTGCTAAAAAGTGTGGTCAGTGGTGTCATTAGGTCCTCCCTTAGTTCTTTTAGGATTCTGGGGTGAATCCCATCAGGCCCCATTGCTTTGTCCACTTTGAGTTTTAGGAGTTCTTTCGGGACTCTTTCTTCTGTAAATGGACTGGTGTCAACCTCCCTACCCAGAGTGCTTCTATTGTCTGGTTTAGGTAACTCCTCCTCATCTTCTTTTGTGAATACTGAGCAAAAGTATTCATTCAATATCTCTGCCTTTTCACTGTCTCCCTCTGCCCACCTCCCCTCTCCCTTATTAATCTTCACTATTCCTCCCTTAACCTTTCTATGCTCCCAAATGTACCTATAAAAGTTTGTGTCCCCCTTCTTAACTGATTTGGCTAATTTTTCCTCAGTTTGGGCTTTTTCTATTCTGACTGCCTTCCCCACTTCTTTCTGCTTTAATTGATACAGTTCCCTGTCGTGCTCCTTCTGTGATGCCTTATACTTTTTGAATGCAGCCTTTTTCTCCTAACCTTCCCTGCCACATCTTTTGAGAACCATAGTTCTCCAAAAATCTCCTTTTAGTCCATCTCCATCCTGCCAAAGTCAGCTGTTCTAAACTTTAGGATCATTGTCCTGTTCAACTATCTGTGTTTGTTTTCAGTGGTGTATCATACCACACTGTGTTGTGGTTGCTAGACTCTAGTGGCCCTTCCACCATTCTGAGCCCTATGCTGTCTGAGTTGGTCAGAACTAGGTCAACAATGGTCCAGTCCCTGGTCTGCTCCTCCAGTAGTTATGTCAGGAAACAGTCCTAGAAGGTGGATACCAGTGCCTTATTTCAGGTGCTCCATGCCATTGGGATACTTCTGTCAGCATCTGGTATGTTGAAGTCTCCTAACAGGACTATTATTCCTCTAGATACTGACTTCATTATCTTTGTCTAAAGCACTGTACATCTCTTCTGTGTGATTATGGGGCCTCTAGATCTTTACCAAGAGTTCAACACCTCCCACCATCCACTTTAAGCTGTACCCATAGTGATTCTACCTTGCCCTCATCCCATCTTCTTATCCTCCATCAGTCTTTTACCTTCCCTGATGTACAAGGTGCCCTGCCCACCCTTCACTTTACCTTGACCCTCCTGAATAATACATAGCCTTGGACAGTGAGTCCCCAGTCTTTGTAAGGTGATACCCATGTTTCCACCACTGCCATTATGTCAGAGTTTGTGTCTGTTTCCATTGCTTGAATCTCACTCATTTTATTTCAAAGATGTCTATTATTTAAGCAGACCATGCTCCATGAACTTTGCCTGCCATCCTTCCTCTGTTTATTGGCTGGTCCTTCTTTGATAGTTCCATGTAATAAACATTTAACTGAACCTCCACCTGTATCGATTTTGATCCACACTCATGTTTGAGGACCTACCCTTTAGTCCTTCTGTGATACCCCAGCTCCCTCAACCCTTATTTTAGATGGGGAGGGTTTTCTACTAGATATAGCAACACTTGTGCAACTCAGTCAGTAACGTTAAAGCAATTCATTGGAGTAATGGATTAATGTGAATTGTACTGTAGTGGCCTCCCTTCCTTATAATTTGTCCTGACATGAACAATAATGGATGTTGCCCCAGTTTTCACAACCTATCTATCCTAGGGAGTACTATATCTGCTGTTGTCCTTTGGAGACAGTGTGCTACCCTCTCCATCTGGCCTGTGTTACAGACTAGCATCTATGTACCTCTAACAATTGAATCCCCTAATATAAGCCCATTCTTCAAATATTTCCCTTTCTGATTATCCTCCTCCTTAGCAGGCTTGGCTGCTTCTGGGGTTCTGGGGAAAAGGGTGCGTTCCCCTGACTGGGAGACTAGCGTACACCTTTTGACTCAGAGGGGAAATGGTTGCTAGTTTTCAGGTCAAAGCCCCCACCACTCATTACACAGTGATCTTCTAGCCTACCCCCATGCCCACCAGCTTCCGTCCTCTGTTGGGAACCCTAGGAGGATGCTGAGGGAGAGGCAGTAGGCACTCTTGCCCTCCTCCAACCTGGTCTGCAGCAGCTGTCTTGTGGTCCATGCTACAGTCAGTTCTGAGTAGAGTGCTGCAAGCATCTAGAAGACAGGGCAACTCTACACCTCTACAGTGTTCACCAGAAGAGTGAGGCTCAACAGGTCCTGCACCAACTCCTCCTCCCAATGGCTCCTCTTCTGCTTCTTGACTATGTCAACTCTTGGTCTCTTCTATAAGTCCTTAACTGCTCTTCAGATAGAACTTGTTGCTGCTGTACCGCACACACTGGGTTATTATAGGCTATCCCAAATAGTAGCCCCAATCCCCTATATAATCACATACCACACACCCTACCCCAGATAACTTTTAGCTGACCACTCCACTAATGATAGCCCACTGAAATCAATCATTCAATAGTGCTTCATGAATTAAAAGTCTGACAGAGTCCACCCCAGATAGGATTTACTTGTGTTTTCCAAATGCTTATGAACAGGCTGGAATACAAGATTAGAATGCCCTTGATGGATGAACCAGATATTTTGTCCTGTATCCCAGGCCTGATGAAAAAATAAGCAGTATTCTGCTGAGCAGCTGATGCCCTGCAGATACCGTTCTCTTGCTCTGCAGTACTTTTACTCTGAGATCTCACATGCTGCAGGGTTGCTTGGTGCTACTAGTCTTATAGCACAGAAAGCATCATCATAGCTCTAATGGTTTTCAGGTGGAACCTAAACCTTAGCTATTTTACACCACTTGATCTGATTTCCTCTAAACATTTTAGAATTATTTTTTATTAGTTATTTATTTAGTTTTTGTTAATGTTTTTGCTTTCTGCACTCTTCTTCTTGGCCCCCTTCAGCCTGAAAACCCCAGTTCCATCACCCACCTTCTCTCATACTGAACCCTATCCTCCTTTCTCTTAGGATACCCCCCCCCGGTAGTATCATCAGGACTCCCCATACCCCTCTGAGGTCCGAATTCCATTGGAGGAGAGAACCAGGAGGAGGGGCTGGCAGTATAGCCTAGAGGTTAGAGTAATAAGGTGTGAATGAGCTTGGCACATCCAGCAGACCAGACGGTGGCTTGATTCTCACAACCTCCACTTGTATACTGTGTAACTCTGAGAAAATCACTTAACGGCCCAGTGCTCCCAGGTCACCCCTGGAAACAGGCACTTGTGCCTAGTGGACCTTACCCGATTACCAAAGAGTGAAAAAAACAACAACAAAAAAACAAGTCATTCAAGGCCTGCGAGTTGCCAGCTTCTTCCAGCATGGCTGTGATATGTTTCCATTTTTCCTGATCCTCCTCCCTTGAGATTCTGATAGCAAGAATACACAACTGCAGCCATGCATGCTGGGCATACTGACACATGGCATCAGCCAGCATCTGCCACTCCCCAAGGTGTACTTGCTTGCAGCTCTAGCCATGGTCATCAAAGTGGTGCTGCTGTGGCAATATCACTCCACGTCCCTCCCCAGAGAACAGAATCCCCTTGGATGTGTTTAGTCCATCCACCCCCCCACAGGCTGGCCTCTAATGATCCAGACTCATTCACAAACTCAGAGCCCTGGCATCATGAGTGTCAGACCTACCACTGCACTGTGGGACCAGTTTGGAGTCTTAAATTTAAAAATAATCTCTTGGCTTTAAAGACACATTTACACTCCTTTATACTGCTAAATGAAAATACTTTATCTCACCTGCTAAAAGACTATTATCCGTCACACTCCCTTTTTTCTGGCCCAGGTTAAATTGCCCTTCCACATTTATCATTGCAAAAATAAAACTTCATTTTGCTGTCTGTGTTCACTCTTGATTGCATAAGCTGAACAAAAACATGAGGTTACTCATCAGTCTCATTCCTTGCGCAACCTCCTTTTCATCATGATAAGATGTCAACGTGCTTTCTGCCTTTCAGGAGGGTCCTTGCTGTCAGGTTATTTTCAAAGGACAGATTTAGAGTTCACAAGGCATGTACTGCTGGACATTACTCTTTTTTATTTTCCATATTATACTTATAATCCTATTCTCCAGTGCCCCTTCAGACTGACACCCCCAGTCCCGACATCCCAGTAGTACCAGGGCTTAGCTTTCCTCCTGCCATGGAGAGGAGTCTGTGGAGGATTGCGATTCATCCTGCAGCTGGATGATCCATTTTCCTCCACTTTTCTCCCCAATCCCTGTTGCTGGTGTGCACATGCCAGACGTGCATGCATGGAGGTGTGCACACATCAGCAGAAGTCCAGCAACACCCTCTCTTCTGTGCACTCTGCAGACCCTCACTTCTCCCAGTCTTCCACCTGGGAGCAGTCATTTGGCAGGAGCACAGCCCCTCCCCTCCCAGGAGAGGAGAGCTGTCCTCTGGATGCTCAATCCTCTCCCTCCCTCCCCCAAAGACCCCCAATGGCCAAGGCTCATTCCCAAACCTAGGTCACCAGTGTGGCATTAGTTATGGCATCCAGCACCTCAACCTTCAGTACCACCAGGCCTGCTGGATGTTACTCTTCATTTACTTGTAAGCAAATGTTTATTATTGCTGACCAGGGACAGGTATATTTTGCATTTTTATGGGAAGAAAATGTGAGTCAAATACATTAAAGATTATACTCTTTTTTTTTTTTTCTCAAGATGCACTTGTTAAAAGACTGTTTATGCCACTTGGGCAAAAATATTGACTGGATGCTGTTCGATAACCTTAGATAAATTTCATTATAACTGATTGTTTGCCTTTATATTACATCATTTGAGTTTGTTAATTCCGATAGTCAGCGATTTGTGGTTATTATTTCTTGGACTAGGATCAGTCCTTTATTGAGACATGTTTAATGTAACTTTTCCTAGCTAGTAGTTTTACTTCATTACTGGAAATTTTGTACCATAATAATTTGTTCAGCACTGTTCTTTGGTTTCATGGTATTGCTGTTTTTTGAGGTGGGGCGGGAGATCATGGAGAGGCAGTTAAAGGTGCCAGAGTTCATCATGCACCGTGAAAATAGGGTGGGTTGGGATTATTGGAGGCTTCATGGAGGTGGTATATTGTAAAGTGAGTTAAGGCTCTGAGCTAAAGATGTGGAGACCTGGGTTTGAGTCCCACAACAGCCTAGGTGCATATTGTGTAATACTCAGCAGGTCACTTAGCTTCCTTGTGCTCCCAGGTTGCATCTGAAAACAAGCTTCGGCCTAATGTGCTACTCCTGATTAAACAATGTTCCCTTTCCCTGTTGGGTGAATTATACACTGTTAATGTCTGTCTTTCTTTTTCGGGGTGGGATAGTTGTTGTTTATTATTGGATGGGTGAGAGGTCTTATCCATGGCTTTTACCACCAGGTTGTTTTTTTACTTGATGGTATCTTACAAAGGATCAGTATATCAGAGGTATATACAGTACAAGTCACATTAAACTGTTCCCTCAACTCACTGGTGTAGCATTGTTCAATGAGTTTCCTAATCTGTGCAGTGTTTAATTCAATGAATTAGTAAAAGCTTAGTATTGGTTTGCAACTAGCTGTTAGTACTATAAGCTTTATTTTCAGCTGAGTGCTTATGAGTTTCATTTCAGAATGCAGACTGAACAACTCTTAAGGAATGCTGTGATATTTATAAACAATACTCTTAAGGAATGCTGTGATATTTATAAACAATGCTCTTAAAGAATGCTGTGATATTTATAAACAATGCCATGAACATGCATTGTATAAACACTGCAAAACAGCTACTGCAATATCACCAAACAGGTACAAGTGAGTTGAATAGGCAGTGAAGAATGTTTGGAAAAGAATTAAAAGTTTCAACAATTCAAGTTGCCACTGCAGTAGAATCACACAAAAAAAAATGCTACACCAGTCAGTTGATGGAACAGTTTAATGTGACTTGTACTGTATTGCTTCCACCCTGTTCTGTAGTTTTTATAGCTCTGTTTTGGAAAATTGTTCAATGCACGGGAGAGGGTGGGGTGCATTACTGAACTGCCTGCTTGTTATTTGTTATAGCTCTCTCCTCATCTTTAGGTCTTTTTGTTATAATGTGCTTTTCTGTAGGGTCAGGCAGGTTGGGGTGGGGTGGGTGGACACGGTTTTCAAGCATTATTCCTAGTTTGGTTACTTATTGGATTTATAGGGAGTGGGCTGTGGGGGCAGGGGGTATTGGTATTCCAGAATGAATATGCCTTATTTGTTGTTTGGGTTCTTCCTCACTTGAATATACGGGAAGGAAATACCAGGTTTTATGGTGTTATAATGCTTCATTACGGCTCTGGGTTTTCATTTTTGTTCGTGGAATGTTAAAGGTGCTTAATCCCCAGTTAAGCTTTCTAAAATATTGCTTCACCTTTCTAGATTGCAAGCTGATAACATTATGCTGCAAGAGACCCATTTGCTTTCTGATCAAATTCCCCTGCTCCATAGATCCTGTGTGGGTGAGGTCTTCAGAACAGGGTTGGACACTCGAAAAGGGGGCATGACTATTCTTATTTTCTGGAGAGTAATCTTCTACTTACTGCAGGAAGAGGGTGACCCCCACAGATGATATATACTACTTCAGGCTTTGTTGGGGCATAGGGAAATTGTCTTGGGCTCCGTATACGGGCCTACAGTTGATGATCCCTGTTTTTTCACTATTCTACTGAAATTATTGCCCCCTTGGGCCTCTCTCCCCATCCTTCTTGGAGGAGACTGGAATATAGTTTTTTGTAACAAACTGGATAGGTCTGGCCTGTGAAGATGGACCTGTCTCTTGGTCAGTGGGCACTGCAGGATTTAATGGACTCCATGGGACTTATAGACCCGTGGAGGGTTTTGAATATTTCTCAGCAGGAATATTCCTTTTTTTCTGCCCCAAATCATTCTTTTTCCAGAACTGAGTTTTTCTTATTGGGGGTTGAGCACCTTTCTGGAGTTCATCTAAACATAAAAACACAGAAACATAGAAGTTGACGGCAGATAAGTACCGCAAGTCCCATCCAGTCTGCCCATTTTTTCTACCTTATTAATGTGCCATAGGGCTTTACTCTGTCAATTGCCTATCTATTCATACTCATCTGTGTTGCTCCCTTATGCCTATCCCATGAATGTTTGAAGCCCTGCACTGTATTCATATCCACCACTTCCTGAGGTAGGCCATTAAATGCATCCACTACCCTTTCTGTGAAAAAGAACTTCCTCACATTACCCCTTAATCAGCCTCCCTCTAATCTCATGCTGAGTCCTCTTGTCCTGCTATTTTTCTTATATTGAAATATGTTAGACTCTTTCACCTTGCTAATGCCCGTAAGATGTTTGAATGTTTCGATCCTATCACCTATCTGCCTCCTTTGCTCTATGGTATACATATTGAAATACGTTAATTTGTCCTCATATGTTTTCTGATGCAGTCCCTGCACCATTTTGGTTGCCCTTCTCTGGATTGCCTCCATTTTGTTAATGTCCTTGTGTTGGTGTGGCCTCCAGCAGTGCATGCAGTACTCCAGATGGGGCCTAACCAGTGTCCTGTAAAGAGGGATTATTACCTCCCTCTTACAACTTGCGATACCCCTTCTAATACACCCCAAAATCCCTCTAGCTTTACCTACTTCTTTAGTGGTCTGCTTGGATGATTTCAGGTCATCTGTGATGATGATGATGATGCCCAAGTCTCTTTCTTCCTTTGTGATTGCCAGCAACTCTCCTCCCAGCCTATAGGTGGCTTTAGAGTTTATCTTCCCTATGTGCATGATCTTGCACTTTGTAAGCAATAAGACATGATGGGGTGTGCATTAGACAGTTCTAATGCACAGCTAGAGGGATGTAGTGAGGCATGAGGTCAGAGGCTGAGTGCGTCCAGTCCCCTAGCCAAGCATTAGAACTGTCTAATGCACATCCCCAGAGTGGCTTATTGCACTTATAAAATGGGCCTGTGTATTCTAAATGGGGGTTCTAGTTTTAGCTGTGCATTAGACACATCTAATGCATGGCTAACAACCAATCAGATTGCTTGAAACCCTAGCCCATTTTATAATTTGCATTAAACCCCAGTTGCCACTCTTCCAACCATTTTGCCAGTTTATCCTGATCTTTTCTCATTCTGCCCACCCCATCTGGATCATCTATTCAGTTACAGATCTGTGCCATTACAGTACAAAGGTTCTCTCAGATCATCACTGGATTATTCTCCAAATTGGTTTCATTCCCTCAAGTGACCTAGACAAATCATGGCTCTTAAACAATTAACTTTTTAAATTTCCAGATATATTAGAACATATTGTTAACTTTGTTACTTCCTTTTTAGAATCTAACTCACCTTTGATGTCTTGCTTAGACATTCTATGGTGTGCTTTAAAATGTAATCTCTGGGGGGAATTGATTTGTATAGCTTCCAAACATAAAAAGCAAAGAGCCGAGAAAGTGTTGTCCCTTCTGGAACAAATTTGGCAGCCTGAGCATCGCCTCTCACCCTCATCCCCTGGGGAAGAATGGGAGAGGTAAGAGTCCTTACGGGCAGCGTATAATGACCTATTAAGTGAACAAGTGGAACATCTCCTTCTCAGAGCTAGATCTTGATACTTCGACCAAGGGGAGTGGGCGGGTAAAATGCTTGCTATGTGCTTACAGTCTCAGGTCATGGACAGAATAATTCCTTTGATTAGTTTGAATTCTGGCCATTTGGCAACCGTGCCCCGTGACATTGGAGATCAGTTCTGTCTCTACTATCAGACTTTTTACACCCCTCATCCAGTATCCCTCCTGTGTTCCCTGATGGAAGAATGTTTTCAAGGAATTGACCTTCCTCAACTTGACAAGAACCAGATCAAATATTTGAAATCTCCTCTGTCATTACATGAGGTCTTGGCTGCCGTAGATTCTTTACCCTGAGATAAGGCACCGGGTCCCAATGGCTACGTGACAAATTTCAAGTCCCTTTTGGCTCCTATCTTATTGGATACCTTTATATATACACACGTGGTACATCAGACCCTTCTATGACAGAAGCTCTTGTTGTTTTGTTAAAACCCGATAAAGACCCCTGCATTGTTAGCAGTTAACGACATATCTCCTCATCAGTCTTGATTATAAAATCCTTTTCAAAATTTTGGCTAATCGTTTAAATAAAGTATGGGGCTGTCTGATTAGTAAAGAGAAAGTTGGCATCATCCCAGGGAGATTATCAGTAGATCACTTCCGAAAATTAGCCCATCTTTTTTCTGCATCCAGGGATTCCTCCACCCCCACGGTGCTGGTTTCCCTGGATGCAGAAAAGGCATTTGATCATGGTCGTGGGACTACTTGTTTATGGTTCTGCCTAAGTTTAATATCTCGATTTATTTTATTTGTTGGGTTGGCGTTCTTTATTCACATCTCTCAGCCTAGTTTCTGTGTAATGGGGTCCACTCTGAAGTGTTCTGTCTTCAACAGGGTACCAGACAGGGATGTCCTTTATCCCTTTTTTTATTTACTCTCTTCTTAGAACCACTTATTCAGAAAATTAATAGCTCACCCCAGATTCAGGGCATTGTCATTGGGCAGTGGCAGTACAAACTATCCATCTTGGTGGATGACATCTTGTTACAACTAAATCAACCCTCCATATCTCTGCCTGCTACTCTGGAAGTAGTCCAACAATTTGGTAAACTTTCCAACTATAAATTGAATCTGGATAAAACTGAAGTCAGCCAACAGTAGCACACACAGCCAGAGAAGCCTGCACACAGCAGGGGTAGTGAGGTCCACCAGAGCCCTAAAGGTAACTACTCTCCTCCTCCAGTTGAACTCTGTGAAGGGTGTATGGCTATTTCTTTTTTGCCCTCCTGTCTCAACTGATTGTATCTCATGGAACTGTTCTGACTGCTGCATATGGAGCTTTAAGAGCATTCATACAGGACTCACCAGTAGTGCTTTTGTCTCTTTATACATCTGTTTACTCTTGTTACTGTACTAGTACAGATTGCAGCCATTTCTGAGTCTTATATGCTAGTCAGTAATTCAGTACCTCTGCTGTTTCTGTTGTTAATTCTGCTAGTTTCTGTGTTTAATTAGCTGTAATTAGTCCTTACCTTTGCCTGGAACACTGCCTTTAACCCACCGCATGGCATCTCCTGCTGCAGGTCTTACAGGGCACCATCTTGTTCTTGGCTTTGCTCTTCCCCCTCGGGACCACCTAACTGGTGCATGTACAGTACAGAGCATGTCTGCGCATGCGCAGGAGAGCACAGTTTCCAGAATAGCTGTGATTAGCCTTGTACCCTCCTGCTGCATACTAATAAAGGTCTTTGTTCTCTCCCCAATATAGGCAGGGACCGCAGCCCACAGTAGCACAGCCACAGAAGCCCAAGCCCGGACACTCAATTTAAGGATCACCCAGGTTACATGACCTCCTGTTCCATTTTTTCCTAAGTACCCACTTTACCATTAGCAGGTTATACTTTCCTGCCACCAGGTGACTGAGCTGAGTCACCTCCAACAACTTCCTGCCTCTCTAGTCTCCTCTAATACTGACTTTCTTTACTCCTCCTTGTAAGCGTGTGGGTTTAATAACAGACACCAGTCCTTAAATCAAGTGCATAAAAAATGCTGGTGTAGCATTTATTATTTTATTTTCCAAAAATGATAACAAAAATTAACTGTTCAAAAAATATTTACAGAAAAGAAATGGGTGTTTAAACTTTCACACCAAAATAACAGCAAACAAACAAAAAAAATAATCAGGCTAGTCTTTCCTCAGACTCCCTGCTCTTCTCTGTATATTCAATATTTTTCTCCACTCCAGTGTGTAGGTACTCACAACTCCTCTCCCTTGCTTGGTTAGAAGAGCAGCCAGCACACCAGATTAGCCTCCTGGTGGGAGGTTAATAAAGATACAATAATCATTGACATGTGACTATCAATTATACAAAAAAAAAACCTTATTCCTCTACTCTGGAACTTAAGATTAGGCTTCAAATTCTCTAAATCTAAAGCTTATTATGTCTTTTTTCAACATAATATTAGTTATACTCTATAAGTGCTGATTTTAACTTAGAGGAACCTTAACTGGTGGTGAAAGAATCATCAAGGACCTTTTTAGTCTCTCCCTTTTCAATGATATCACCCTACCACTTCTATATTAGTAGCCATTTTCTGGGCTGCCAGCTCTATAGAAGCCATCTCTTGCTACCTGCCACCATTTCAGGTAAAGAAACCAAGAAAATCTAATTTGTTTATAGAGGACTCTAACCTTCCCAGATAAAAACAGAGTAGGGGCACAGTCCCCCTCTATTTATTCTGTGAAGCCAGAGTAGCTCTATCACTATTCAGCCTTGTTTATTTATCCCTTAAACTTGTTACTTGGCTTAGTTTTTCTACTTATACCGTTAATTCATTTGAACACATTTTTATTCTCTGCATCCATTCTAAAAAGAGCCCAGTATTATTATTATCTTTAATTTACTGTGCTAGAACTGTATTTAAACATATTTTTTTGTTTTACATCCCCCCCCCCCACAACAGCTCTGCCATTTAGCAGTTGGCAAACATTGCAATATTTCACTTCTCATGCTGTACTTCACTTCTTGGTAGCTTTAAACAACGCAATAACAAGTCGAACATCCCAAATTATGTTTGTATTCACAGGAACAGTCTGCACTAACTCTGCAGTACTTATTTTAACTTTTTATTTAATCTCTTTGTTTTTCAGGCAGCAGAGCGAGATCTACAGCGAGCGGCTGCAGGGAGAGTTTACTTTCTCCCTTGCAACAGCCTGCTTGCTCTTCTTCCAGTCTTGCAGAGACTCACTTTAAAATGGGGCTATATTGCAATCTGCTCTGGTGTTGGAAACACTCTTGTTTCTTGGGGGATTCAAAATCTTCCACAGAATTTACATAGCAGGAGGCTTTAAAGGGGATCTGCTTTTAACTTCATGTGGCAGTTTTGATGGCTAGAATGACAACAGATTAAAGGTATAGCACAGATAGGAGAACAGAATTGTCTGGTTGACCACCCTGACAAGAAATTAGGGATAGACATAGAAACATAGAAACATAGAACATAGAAACATAGAATTTGATGGCAGATAAGGACCGCTTGGCCCACCCAGTCTTCCCATTTCCCTACCTACTGGATAAGCTGCAGATCCTAGTTAACCAGCAGCCTACTTCTTCTTACCCCCACCCCCTAGAATTGCCTTATGACTGTCCCATGCATGCTTGAATTCCACCACTGATTTTGACTCCACAACCTCCTCCGGAAGGCCGTTCCATGCATCCACAACCCTCTCTGTGAAAAAATACTTCCTTAAATTACCTCTGAGCCGCCCCCCTCTATCTTCAAATTGTGCCCTCTTGTTCTTGCACACCTCTTTTTTTGAAAGATGCTACCCTCTTGGACTTTGTTGATTCCCTTGAGGTACTTGGAACATTTCTATCATGTCCCTCCTCTCCTTCTTTCTTGAGGCTATACATATTAAGCTCTTTCGTCTCTCTTCATATGTCTTCTGGTGCAGACCCTGCACCATTTTATATGCCCTCCTCTGGACAGCTTCCATCCTGTCTATGTCTTTGAGAGTGGGTCTCCAGAACTGCACACAGTACTCCAGATGGGGTCTCACCAGCTGTCTGTACAGAGGATAATAACTTCCTGTTTTCTACTGGTGATGCCTCTCCCTATGCATCCCAGTATCCCCCCAGCCCTCCTTACTGCCCTCTCACATTGCTTGCCCACCTTCAGGTCATCTGATATGACTACCCCCAGGTCCCTTTCCATTTTTGTTGTTGTTAGTATCTCACCCCCCATTGCGTACTCTTCCTCTGGGTTTTTGTTTTCCAGGTGCATTGCCTTGCACTTCTTAGCATTGAATCTAAGCTGCCACACATTTGACCATTCCTCTAACCTTGCAAAGTCCCTTCTCATCCTTTCCACCCCACTCTGTGCATCAACTCTGTTGCAGATCTTTGTGTCATCTGCAAAGAGACATACTTTTCCTTCAGTCCTTCTGCAATGTTGCTTATAAAGACATTGAAGAGACCAGTCCTAATACTGAACCCTGTGGTACCCCACTAGTAACCTTCCTTTCTTCTGAGTGGACTCCATTTACTATTACTCTCTGTGTCCTATTCTCCAGCCAATTCTTTACCCAGGCTGTCATCTTGGGACCCACTCCCAGGCTGGCTAACTTGTATATTAATCTTTTGTGTGGGACTGTGTCAAATGCCTTGCTAAAGTCTAGGTAGACCATGTCCACAGCTCCTCCCTGATCTACTACTTTGGTCACCCAGTCAAAGAAATCTATCAGATTCTACTGACATGACCTTCCCACTGTAAATCCATGCTGCCTAGGGTCCTGTGCCCCTCTGGCCTCAAGATACTCAACAATTCTTTCCTTCAGAAGTGATTCCATTATTTTCCCTATCACTGAGGTTAAACTAACAGGTCTGTAGTTTCCTGCTTCTGCCTTGCTCCCACTTTTGTCAGAAAAGTTTAAGAGACTAGGACAGAGTGAAAAGAATAAATGTTTTTTTTTTAATTTTATGTTGACATTTTCAACCTGCCACATTCCTCCCCGTTCAAGAGGGCACCATTATTATGATGCCCAGTCCTATAACCCTAGGAAGGGTTGGAACTTCCACCCACCCACTCCAGAAGTTCCCCTCAGGGACCCTTGAACAATTGGAACAATTACCAAAAGATAATTTAGGTAATTATATATCCAAATAATATTGTTCCAATTAACTACTAATCCCTGAGGTGTGTACAAATACAAACTGAGGCATACATTTTACAGTTTGTAACAATCGCAAGAACATTATATGCAGAACATCAATCACTTCCTGAAACAGTGTTGCCCGCCCCATACCTGGACATGAAATCCACATTTTTATGTTGGAACCCTGCCCTGTGCATCACCATAAATTTATAGGGCTGTAGAGACAGATACCACCTCATGATTCTCATGTTTTTATCTTTCATGAGGTTCAGCCAACACAGTGGATTGTGATCTGTCACTATTGTGAACTCATTCCCCCAAAGATAGTATTTTAAAGCCTTGATGGCCCATTTAATGGCCAGGCACTCTTTTTCTACTGTCGAGTACCTTCTTTCCTGTTCATGGAGCTTACTACTTAGAGAAAGGATGGGATGCTCTCTATGTTTGTCCTGCAGTGTAAGAACTGCTCAATGCCTGTGTCAGAGACATCTGTCTCAACCTCAAAAGGTCTGGAGAAGTCTGGACTGTGAAGAACTGGGGCAGAGCATAGAATAGCATTTATTTGTCTAAAAGCCTTGTCACACTCAGCTGTCCATTTAACCTTGGTGGGAAAACAATTCTTAGTGAGGTTTGTAAGGGGGGTGGCAATGGTAGAGAAATCCAGAATAAACTGGTGATAGTAACTGGACAGGCCTAAGAATGAATGTACATGTTTTTTTGTACTGGGCACAGGACTGTTTGCCACAGCTTCCACCTTGGTGATTTCAGGTTTTATGGTTCCATTTTCAATAATGAAACCAAGATAACAGGTTTTAGTTTTTGCAGTAGCACACTTGGCTGGGTTAATAGTCAAACCAGTGTCTTTAAAGCTTTGGATGACTGCACTCAAGTGTACCAAATGGGTTTCCTAATCTGGACTGTAGATCACCACATCGTCCAGATATGCTGCACTATATGGTTTATGGGGCCTCAATACATGATCCATGTACCTTTGAAAGGTGGCAGGAGCCCCATTCAATCCAAATGGCATCATTGTAAAATGGTATAAACCAAGTGGTGGGCAGAAAGCTGTTATTTCTTGTGCTTGAGGTGCCAAGGGGATCTGCCAGTACCCTTTTGTTAAATCAAGGGTACTGATGTACTTAGCAGATCCAATTTGGTCCAACAAATCATTTATCCATGGCATGGGGTACCCATCAAACTCTGAAACAGCATTTATGTGTCTAAAATCCAAGTATAACCTCACTCCGCCTTCTTTCTTATTAACTACTACCAGTGGGTGATGACCATGGACTATGTGATGGTACAATAACCTTGGCTTGCTCCATCCTTTTTACTTCCTCCACTACCTCCTGTCTGACCTTTTCAGGAAGGCTATATGGTTTCTGGTGTATGGGCCTGGTCTGTGACAGTTTGATTTCATGGACCACCCTTTTCACTCTTCCCGGGGCTTTAGTAAATGTACTTTTGTAATAGGTTAAGAGACTATCAATCTCTTGGTGCTGTGCTGGTGTTAAGTCTGGGTTGATCTGAATGGGTGTCTCTTTATGCAATGGATCTAGATGCTCACATGCTATATCCAAATCTCTTTTTTCTTGTTCTGGCTGTATATAGCAAATTACATCTGTTTTTGATTTCTCCTCCCATTTCTTTAACAAATTAACATGATACACTCATTTTTGTGGTCTATGTCCCGGCATCTCTATCTCATAATTTACTATGCCTGTTTGTCGGACAATGACATAGCGGCCTTGCCACCGCATCAACAACTTATTCTCGGTGGTGGGCAACAACAATAGTACTTTCTCCCCGGGTATAAACTGTTTATTTTTAAGTCCCATATCATAACTGGCTTTTTGGGCCTGCTGTTTCTGGTCCACATTCTCGTGGGCCAGAGTTACATTTTTTTACTAACCTTTTTCTGGGTGACAACATGTTATCAATAACATTGGTATGCCCAACAGTTTTTCCAACTTCCCAATGTTCCCTGACCACATCTGATGGTCCTCTTGGATTGCGCCCATATAACAAGGAGAATGTTGAAAATCCCTTGGTGGCTTGGTGCACCTCCCTATATGAAAACAAAAGGTAGGGGAGAAATTTGTCCCAGTCTCTACCTTCCTCATGTACCTACTTCTGGAGCATTTTCTTCAGAGTTTTATTAAAGCACTCGACTAATCCATCCGTTTGTGGATGGTAAAGTGAGGTTCTGAGTGCTGTCACCCCCAACAATCTGTATAATTTAGTTAACATAACAGAGGAAAAATTACTGCCATGATCTGTCAATAACTCCCTGGGAATCCCCATGCTGCTGAATACCTTGGCCAGTTCTTCGGCCACTCGGGGAGCTGTTACCGTCCTCATAGGGATAGCCTCGGGGTACCGGGTAGCATAATCACAGATAACCAGGATATACTGGTTGCCCTTTGAGCTTTTAAGCAAAGGCCCTACCCCATCCATTGCTACTCAATCAAAAGGTGTTGTAACATATGGAATGGGATGCAAAGGTACCAGGTCTTTCTCCCCCCCCATGCTACCAACTGACATTGTGCACAAGTTCTACAGTAAGCAGCTACATCTTGGTGGATTCCTGGCCAACAAAACCTAGACAGGATTCTTTGAACAGTCTTGTCCCTCCCCTCATGGCCAGCCATTGGAATGTCATGAGCTGGGAACATCACCTGCTCTCTGTACTTGTGGGGCACCATCAGTTGTTCAGTCTCAGAACCATTTTTTACATCTACAGTAATTCTATACACCATTTTATTTTTCTGTATAAAATATGATTGTCCTTGTTTTCCTGTATACTCCTGTAAAAATAAAGGTTGCAATGACTCGTCTGCTAATTGCTCCTCATGGAAATTTTTACTAGATAATCCTGGTAACCTGTTTAATATTCCAGCAGTATGCTGTTCTCTCCCCATCTTTTTCTCCCTTCTTCTTTCCTTTCGAGACTTTTTCCCTTTGCCCACAGTCTCAAAATAGTCATCTTCAAAAGGAAACACAAAATCTAGTTGGGCTTTTGCTTGAGCTCTTGTAACCACATTAACTGGCTCTGTAAA
The DNA here is from genome assembly GCA_016271365.2 of Neoceratodus forsteri. Classification (NCBI taxonomy): domain Eukaryota; kingdom Metazoa; phylum Chordata; order Ceratodontiformes; family Ceratodontidae; genus Neoceratodus; species Neoceratodus forsteri. The sequence continues at coordinate 623,482,439 of CM057458.1, read as the reverse complement.
TGTCTGATGGTTACTCATCAAGGTAGCAAAGGTGGGAAAATCTTGCCCAATGATGATAGGGACTGGTAATCTAGGTACCAGACCGACAAGCACTTTACAACAAGCATTGTTTATTTTTAAGTCAATATGGGCAGCGTGATACTGATGGATATCACCATGGACACATTGAACAGTGCTGTCCTGCTGGTTTACTGTAAAATCAGGTGCGAGGTCAGCTCTTACCAGGGTTTGTCTGCTCCCAGGGTCTAGTAATCACAAGGTCTGTTGATCATCTATACCCACTGTCTCGACATAGCCAATGTTTGCTAGAGCCAGATGTGTGGGCTCCTGTCTTTTATTGGGGCAGTTTCTTACAATATGACCTTTCCCAAGGCAACCATGGCAAATCAGTTCTGAATACAGGAGTCTACCCCCTCTATCCCTTCTTGCATGTTGTCTCTGATACCTGGTTCTGCATATTTTGAGAATAAAAAAGTCTTACCGGTATTGCAGAAGCTCCTTGGTTACCTTGCTGTCCTCTGGGTTGGGAAGTCCTGACAGCTAAGTAATCCTCAGCCAGTTTTATGGTCTTCTCTGCTGTTTTGGGCTTATGCTCTTTCACCCAGACGTGAACATCAAAAGCCAAACCCTGGATAAACTGCTCAGTGGTGATGAGTTCCATGATCTGGTCAACAGTTTTGGTAGTTGATTACAACCATTTAGCATAATAATCCCTTAATCTTGCATAGATTTCCCTGGGAGTGTCATAACTGAACATCTGATGCAAACGGAACCGCTGATGATATGTTTCTGTGCTGATGTTATATGTCCGCAGTATTGTTTCTTTCACTTTGGCATAGGTGGCAGCATCTGTTACATTCAATTGGCTGTATTCCAACTGTGTCCTCCAAGACAAGTAGGGTACAAATCTTATTACCCACTAATCCTGGGGCCAGTTGCAAGTCTGAGCCACCCTCTGGAAGGTAGTGAGATATGCTTCTATGTCATCACTTTCCATTAATTTGGTTAGCATAATGCCTCTAGACATGGTTTGTTCCACTTGTGCTTGTGACATACGTGTCGTTCCATTTCTGGTCCCATCTTTTTCTTTCCTTCGTCTGTGGTCTTCGGTCCTCATCCCTCTGTCGTTGGTCTTCCTCCCTCTGGTTCTTCATCTCAAGCTGGTGCATACATAGCCACTTTAAAAGTTCATTAGGGTCATCAGGTGTTGGAGGTATCTGTCTGGCTTGTGGCTTTAGTGCTGCAGCCAGTACCACTTCTTCTTCAACCTCAGCTTTCTTCATTTTGGGTTGTGTCCCAGGGTTCAATCCTGGTAACAAGGGCTCTCCAGTCTTCCTTCTCACTGACCTCATGAGATGCAGTACACTTTGATCTGACTGTTCACTCTCTTGCATCTGCTAGGGTGTTTATGCTGCAACACCCCCTGGTACGTCTCCCAGGCAGCCTCAATGCACCACATTGAATCCCACTTGTGACACCAGTGTAAGCGTGTGGGTTCAATAACAGACACCAGTCCTTAAATCAAGTGCATAAAAAGCTCTGGTGTAGCATTTATCATTTTATTTTCCAAAAATGATAATAACATACATTAACTGTTCAAAAAATATTTACAGAAAAGTAATGGGTGTTTAAACTTTCACACCAAAATAATAACAAACAAAAAAAAATAATCAGGCTAGTCTTTCCTCAGACTCCCTGCTCTTCTCTGTATATTCAATATTTTTCTCCACTCCGGTGTGTAGGCTCTCACACCTCCTCTCCCTTGCTTGGTCAGAAGAAACTGACCAGCACACCTGAATTAGCCTCCTGGTGGGGAGGTGAATATAGTACAATAATCATGACATCATTGACATGTGAGTATCAATTATACCAAAAAAAATTATTCCACTACTCTGGAACTTAAGATTAGGCTTCAAATTCTCTAAATCTAAAGTTTATTATGTTTTTTTTCAACATAATATTAAGAATACTCTATAAGTACTGATTTTAACTTAGAGGAACCTTAACTGGTGGTGAAAGCATCATCAAGGACCTTTTTAGCCCCTCCCCTTTCAATGATATCACCACACCACTTCTATATTAGCAGCCATTTTCTCTGCTGCCAGCTCTATAGAAGCCATCTCTTGCTACCTGCCACCATTTCAGGTAAAGAAACCAAGAAAATCAAACTTGTTTATAGAGAACTCTAACCTTCCCAGATGAAAACAGACTAGAGGTGCAGTCCCCCTCTATTTATTCTGTGAAGCCAGAGTAGCTCTATCACTATTCAGCCATGTTTATTTATCCCTTAAATTTGTTATTTGGCTTAGTTTTTCTACTTATACCTTTAATTCATTTGAACATATTTTTATTCTCTGCATACATTTCAGAAAGAGCCTAGTATTATTAGCATCCTTAATTTACTGTGCTACAACTGTATTTAAACATATGTTTATGTTTTACATTCCCCCCAACCCCCATGACAGCTCTGCCATTTCAGCAGTCGGCCAACATTGCAATATTTCACTCCCCATACTGTATTTCACTTCTTGGTAGCTTTAAACAACAGAATAACAAGTCAAACACCCCCAATCATGTTTGTATTCACAGGAACAGTCTGCACTAACTCTGCAGTACTTATTTTAACTTTTTATTTAATCTCTTTGTTTTTCAGGCAGCAGAGTGAGATCTACAGTGAGCGGCTGCAGGGAGAGTTTACTTTCTCCCTTGCAACAGCCTGCTTGCTCATCTTCCAGTCTTGCAGAGACTCACTTTAAAATGGGACTATATGGCAATCTGCTCTGGTGTTGGAAACACTCTTGTTTCTTGGGAGATTCAAAATCTACCACAGAATTTACATAGCAGGAGGCTTTAAAGGGGATCTACTTTTAACTTCTTGTAGTAGTTTTGATGAATAGAATGACAACAGATTAAAGGTATAGCACAGATGGGAGAACAGAATTGCCAGGTTGGCCACCCTGACAAGAAATTAAGAATAGACAGAAAAGTTTAAAAGAATAGGACACAGTGAAAAGAATAAATGTTTTTTTTTTTATTTTATGTTGACATTCTCATCCTGCCACACTTATTGTCCCCTTCCTACAAGACCAAATTTCATAGCCCTGCTTGCAGTATCCAAAGTTCCCTCTAGGAGTCACTGCTGGCCCTTGCCACATATTATGAATGTACATTTCCACCCTGTGCACCCTATGTACATTGGCACCCACCAAGTTGCCAGACCTGGGGCTGAAACCTTGCACCCTTTGCACCGAAGTCCAGGACACTACCACTACTCCAAAGTGGCTGACTCATTTCCATATGCCAATAGGGACCTTTCATACATTAATCCATGCTTCAGGTGCCTATCAGACTGACAGTCTTCATACTAACGTCACTAGGCATTACCACACCATCTCCCCACCACTCAGTGCCACTCCTGCTCCCCAATGCTGCCCACTCCTGCCACCCCCACCACCCCACCAACACACACACCTCTCCAGCAATCTTTCCCCTGCTTACCATGGCCATTAATTTCCCCTAAAATCCTCACTATCTGCTCTATTGCTATTCCCAACATCACCCCTTGCATGGCACTAAAAGCCTAACAAACTGCCACATGAATAGATGACTGACCCATTTAGAATTATTTCCCTCCTCCTTTTACTATCTTGAAACATCCACCCCAACCCTGGCCAAGGCTTTCATGCGCCAATGTGCCCGCATCCAACCACAGCCCTCTGCATAGGGTCCATGAACATATGCAGTATCCTTAACAAAATGCCCACACTGCAATGCTGGGACACTAGACACCAACCTGATATCCTCACAATGGTTGAGACATGGCTCTCAAAGAAGACCCCTGACTCCCTCATCTCCCTTCTAGGCTACTCACTCCTCAGACTAGACAGAGTGGGCAAGAGGGGCAGAGGATGCGCCATATACCTGTGGGACTCCCTACTAGCACAAGCCATCCCCCCCACCTATACTAGATCATGGTGCCCAAGCCATGTCTGTGAATGTCTCACCTGACCCCTCCAAGGCCCCTATCATAATCACTGTGGCCTGTATATCACCTGCAAGCAAACCCAGGCTCTTCTGTCCCTGACGGAATACATTGCAAGCCTCCACCACAAGTCAGAACACATCCTTCTGGGTGACCTCAACCTAAACTGGCTGGCTGCATCCACAACCACCTCCAAAAATGCCCTCTCAGCCCTTGACCTCCACCAGATGGTGGCCTAACCCACAAGGTACAACTCAGTCACCAGAATGCAAACCTTGCTGGATATTATACTACCTAACCGCCCACATAAAATCAAGGATGTTATGGTCCTCCTTAACTCCCTCAGTGACCACTCCCCAGTAATCTTCACAATGATGGCCAAGCAATCTGCCCCCCCACCACCATGCTCCATCACTGCCTCCGCCCCGGCAGTCTTACAAACCTCAAGCATCACCTAGCTCACTGTGACTGGTCACCTATATACCAGGCCACCTCTGTGGATGCAGTGCTAGAATATTTCAACAACACCTTCAACCTAGCCTGCAACACCTTTTCCCCCTATAAAAGACCCACCTCAAGAGGCAAAATGCCCCCCTGGATTACCCCTTCCCTCCTACAGCAGCTCAAGAACCATGACAACCTTTGCTATAAGGCAAATGAATTGGGCAAACCTGCAGACAGGCAAGCCTACCATGCAGAATGGAACAAATGCACCTGGGCCATCCATAAAGCAAAAGCTGAGCATTACAGAGCCACCATGACTGCCACCTGGGGCCCATCACGCAAATTTTGGGACAATAAAAAAACACTAAATGGGAAGTCACGGCCTCCTCCCCCCTTCCAAATCTCCACAAATGGCTCGGTCACCATGGACCCAAAACAAATTGCCACTACTCTCAACTCCAACTTTACGGACCTAGGCTCTGTCCTCCCTCCCAATTTCTTCGACCCTACACCCAGCCGAGACCCCCTTCCCTCACACCCCCTTTCTATCTCTGGACCATCCACCCCGGGTAACCGAACCCTACCTGATCAAGGCCCTGAATGGCACCAGTCCCCTTAATGACCCTCTAGACATCAAACTCCTCCATCTGGTCCTGGACATACTGCTTCTCCCACTAACTGCCCAACTAAACCACTCTCTCTGACTTGGACGATTCCACAGCAAATGGAAAAATGTGGTTGCAATGCCCATCCACAAAGGTGGGGATCCACTACTCCCAGGGAACTACTGCCCAATCTCCATTCTTCCCCCACTGTCCAAGGCTCTGGAAAAGGTAGTAGCAGACCAACTGACCAATTACTTTGAAACCCATAACCATAACCTTCTGTTTGTGGAGCAGCACTGGTTCCAAGCTGGACACAGCACTACAATGGCTCTCATTGAATTCTTGAACTACATTCACTCACCCTAGACAAGGGACAGCTGGCAGGGGCCATGTTCATTGACCTGTCCAAGGCCTTTGACATGGTGAGCCACCCACTCCTGCTGAATACCCTGATGCACATGGGCCTCTCTCAAGGTCCTCTTAACTGGTTTGCCAGCTATTTGACCTCCAGACCTCCAGGACACAATGTGTCAGGATAAATAATACTGTATCCAGCACCTACCCCACCCGCTCTGGAGTCCCACAGGGCTCCATCCTACAGCCATTACTTTTTAGCCTGTTTCTGAATATGTTTCCCACCTCATGCACTGGCAGGATACTTCCATATGCAGATGACACCGACCTCTGTGCCTCTCATGCAAACCACACCAACCATCAGGCCTTGCTGCAGCACTCATTCAGCCAAGCTGAGCAATGGTTTGCTGAGCACAAGCTAGTACTAAACCAGAAAAAAACTAAAACCATGCTGTTTGTGCACCACCAAAGCAAACTAAAAAATGCCCAACTGAGAATTCTGTCCAACTCACACCACCCCCTAGAACAGGTCTTATCTTATAAGTACCTTGGGATCACATTCAACCCTGTTCTCACTTTTCACGGCCACATCAGCACACTTGCAACCACGATGAATGCCCAAATCAGTCTTCTCTACTGACACAGGGACTGTCTACCCCCTGAAGCCCTGCATCTCACCATCACCTTGTCTGTTATGTCACTGGTCAACTATGGCCTACTGGTCTACGTTGCCACTGACACCACTGCTCTCAACAAGATTAAATGAGCCATCAACAAAGCCTGCAGGCTCCTGTCAGGGGCTGATCGCATGACCCACACCTGCAATCTCTATGACCATGCCCAGATCCTCAACCTAGATGAAAGGCTGCAGTGCCAAGCATGCCTCATAGTCAGAAAATTGCTCCTTGGGCAGACACTACCAGAAGTGTCAGCCTCCTTGCCCCTAGCCACCCCCAAAGTCCATACACGTAGAACAGACACAATAATACTGGCCATCCCCAGGGTCAGGACTATGCTTGCCCAGAGGTCATTCCCAGTCACAGCCCCTGCTTGGTATAACACCATACCATCCTCGGTCACTACCTACACCAAGCTTGGCCCTTTCAAAGTGACCCTCAAAAATCACCTCTATGCCAAACGTATCTGCGCCTGCCTGCGCTAGTCCTACTGCCATTTTCAAACCACAGCACAGTTGCTACTAAATTGGGCCCACATCAAGACAAGGTCTAACCCAAGACTGCTCTACTTAACCCCACCAGGGCCCACTATCATGTATCTGCTCTCTTGTTATTCTGCTTAGCTATCACCATGTGTAAGCCTATACTGGTGCTTTGCAAAGAATGTATGTAACCAATAAAATTAATTCTCTGTATAGGTATGCACCAAGGTATTGTAATGCCTGCACTACTCCACTGCAAAGGATGTTTGTAACTGCTTAGCACTGCAAAGGACTTATCTAACTGCTTAGCTAACACTCTTTTTAGGTACACATCAAAGTATTATACTGTTTAATAATGTTTGTACATCTATCTTCTAACCAGTTATGTAACATTGTCTTTGCTGCACTACTGTCATGTCTGTATTTGTTATCTGATGAGGACCCTTTGCAAATGAGTCTATGACTCAAAGGATTGTAATTCCAATATTCTAATAAATAAATAAAATAAACTTATAATTGGACTCTACTGGCCAATTTGGTCCATCTGGGTTTGATGTAGGTTAGGGACAAACTCAAAAATTTAGGCATTTATGTAAGTGTTTCCTCTATTAAAATGAACCACTATAATCTGGACCTGTTACTCGAAACAATTAAACATGACCTGAACCATTGGGGGTCATTACCTATGTCCCTCTGGATGCATGTTAACAAAGTAAAAATTAATATTCTCCCTCAAATTCTTTATCCACTCACTGTGCTGAAAAAGTAATTTTGCAATCGTGGTTTACCCTCTTCAGAAGGTTTTATCCCACTTTATTTGGGTGGGAAAACACTTAGACTGGCGTTTGCCAAGCTTGTCGCAGCTAAGTTATCCGGGGGTCTTCGCCTTCCAAATTTTCATATTTATTATTTGGCCATTCATTGTACCCATTATTTTCAATGGTACCGGGATCCTAAAGAGGACCCCCTTTCTGATTATATACCTCAGTGGGTAGAAATTGAGTGATTTTACCGTGACAACTTGAACCTTACCATCACCGCACTGCTGCATGTTCCTCCTTGCCAACTCCCTTGTGTTCTTCAGAATATGCCCTTATACACAATGGTACAGATTCACAAATATTTATATGTGCTCATTCATCTAGATCCCACTAAAGATATTACACAGGTCATATTCCAAAACTCTAATATTAAAATAGCTCTGTGGCCTATAACCCCTACATTCTGGCCTTTTTTGGAGACTCAGCAGGTGGCCTAGTTAATTTGTAATGGGGTCTTATTGAAGTTTCAGGAGTTACAACTAAAGTATCAGATTTCCTCTAAGTATAGCTATAAACGTTTGCAACTTTCCCGGTCATTATTTCACCATATTGGTACTAAGTCCTGGTCTCAGTCTTATGGACTGACATTACTTAATTTGGCTTCCAAGGCTTCATCATTACATGCAATTTCCTTTCTTCACACTCAGGTTTATGATTTGCTTCCCATGAAAGAGCCTGGTAATGTTGACTATTGGGACCAGGCTCTTTCTAACTTGCAGCAACCTCCTGACTGGCCCCGTATGAGGAAAAACCTGTATAAGTATCTTAAATGGGATTGGTATTGCTACATGCAATTTCAACTGCTACATAACCTTTATTATATTCCAGTCAAATTACACAAAATGGGTGAAGTGCCTTCTGATTTATGTACTCATTGCGGCAATGTTACTGGCCATCTACTTCATATTTTGTAGGATTATGAGAAGGTTATACCCCTTTTGGGACTCCATACGCAGACACCTTGACCCTCTTTTGTGGCTGAAAATTGCCTTTATCCCAGAATTTATCTCCTGGGATCTCACCAAGATAAAGTAATTGGCAGAAAGCATAACCACATGGCTCTGATATTAGCCTGTGCTAAGCAGATCATTTTACGCCACTGGAGTGACCAGTCCATTCCTACTTACTTGAAATGATATAAAGAAATTTTGTTTGTTCTACAAGCTGAAAAAAAATAATTGCCAGCATGGCGAACTGACTGCCAGTATATAAGGAGACCTAGAAGCCCTTACACTCATTACTTTTTATACAAGCTCCTTAGTAGTCCTCTGTGTTTTTGACTGGTGCCTTGTATGGAGTCCTCCCCCTCTGAGTATCAGCTTGCAGTATTCTTGCTGGCTTTTTCTTATTGTTCTTCCCTTTTTTCTTATCCTATTCCTATAACCCCATGACTTTGATTGTAATTTTTTTAGTGGCTTTCTCCCTGGAGTTCAGGGGGGGATGTTGGGTGTGGTGGGTGGTTCCCTTTGGGTTGGGGTGTAGTTGGGTCATAGTAGACGTGGGTGTGGTATGTCTTTTCCTTATTATTATTGTAGTTTTAGGGGATTTTTGTTTGTTTGGGGTGTCTCGTTGTTGTTCTTCTTTATTGTATTGGTTACTTACTGTTATTGTTAAAATACTTCCAATAAACTGTATTCAACTTACAAAAATAATAAATGGCCCTTCCACAAATTACTAGTCTGTTTTACCACAAATTACACACCTCTCATTTCTCTTGCAGAAGGATGAGTTACTTACAAAATTTTCCTTTCAGAAATGTCTTTATTATGTACCCCAGCTGCTGCAAAGGTCCTTCTATAAATGATAGGTGTTTGCACCCTTTAAATTTATTCAGAGTCCTACTTTATTCAGGATGGAGCCTGAGAACTCAGTCCTGCAATGTAAAATTCTAGATATAGCACTACAAACTTCTAATCCACTTCCAAAACTGAATTTATCACTGGTGAGGAAAAAGGCTTACATCCCAACTTTGAAATGCAGGTAGGATTTCTCATCCTGCATCCTCCATGTGTGCCTAGTTCCATGCAATTCACTTACTGGTGAACCTGTACATATTTATTAGCTAGTTATCATTTATGAGGTTGCTACACCTGCATTTCAAACTAATGGAGTGGAAAATAACAGTTACTATCTCTGTTAGCCCTTTGATGTCTGTGCACTTTAGCAACAATATCATCAATATGGCCTACATACATTTAAGTCTCTGCAAGGATGAACTCTAGACTGCTTTCATGATCTTTAGCCTTATGGTTCCACTGATGTTAGTCCTTAATAAAATGATGCTGTCATTGTTGTGTTTTTTTTTTCTTCAAAGCCACCTGCAGCCTGAACAGATGCACAGCTGCTGCACAGGGGAAAAAAAATTGTCCACTTTATATTTTACTACATGAGGTTGAAATTAAATGTGCCATTTTTCACCAAAATATTGTTTCCCATTACAGAAGAGAAGTGATGAGCCTGAGGGTCTCATGCATTACAAATCTTGTGTGCTTTAAATTGCCAGTAAATCACTAGTGTTTTTGCCTGTAGTGGTTTCTGCAGAGCTCAGCGTTTATTGCTTACAGCTGAATACAGCTACCTAAATCATCCATCACATTTTTATAACCTAGCTTCCATTTCATACACCAAGGAGCTGGCATATTTTCAGAATAGAACTGGGTGAAGCCTCTCTTGATGGGGTACACAGCACTGTACCGTCACCTATTGATTTCTAACAACAAGATGTATGCTGTACATGTCTAGTGAACAAAAAAGATATAAACACATTTGCAACCAGACATACAGTATGCATAAGGCATTCCCATTCAACCACTTTGCCTTTGTATACTCTAAGCAGTCCAGCAGAATGATCATCAGGGAGCACTGCATAATCATGTAGGTCTCTGTCTGACAAAAGACATTGATTATAGCTAAATTATAGGCATTGCCACACAAAGCCCATTTATTTTTACTGGGATTGATTTAATTTTCTTCACTGCACCTGTCCTCTGTTCACCCAAGCATAAAGCCACCTTATTGCTTTTGCTTCATGCAAATAAGACTCTCATTAGAATGTTAGAATACGATGGATTAAGCAAGTCAAATCATGAATGACAAAGTCTGAACTAAGTAATTTTTCACATTTTGAGAGTATTGCCTTTTCACACAACAGATATGCAATAAACCCCACCATGGCAATTTATTCGATGGTTTTTAAATAGTGTTTTCCTCTGCCAGCCCTGCTCAGGCTTATGGAAAAGTTTTGCTGTAAAATACTTCACTGTGAGGTCTGGTTAACGGAATCATCCATCACTTTCATTATAACCTATCTTTCCATTTTCATACACTGGTGAATTGGCACTTTTTCAGGATGGGTGAATACATTGCTCAGTGGCTCTTTCCATTCTAATCTCCTGCAGCAGTATTTTTGTCCCATGCTGTGGGCATCTTGTTTTATCTGTGACTCATTGCCTAAGCAATCCATGCTGTCATGTTATGTATGCTCAGCAGTGTAAATAATCTGAGTGACAATCAAGGAGACTAGAATGTAAGAATCCTTTCCATGTTTGTTCAGCTGTAGAGTGTGTGTGTGTGTGTGTGTGTGTGTGCGTTCGTGCCTTTGTGTGTGTGTGTGAGTGTGTATACGCATGCATATTAAATTTCATGTTCAGGTTTATTGTTGGCTTTTGGCATATGCCATTACAGACATACTTAAAGTGTCTAAACTGGAAATTCTATAAAGATAAAACAGTAAAGTGAATACATTTCACAAAGTAAAAATAAATGTGCAATACAATTATATACAGCAGTGGTAATATTAAGAATATATAAATACATACATAGCCAATAATACACACAACAGGGTAGTATTTTGGCTGAGATAACCACCTGCCCAGGGTGTACTGGGACCCAACACAACCGGTGGAGGGCCTTACAACAAGAAGGGCATATAGCAACCTAAATCTCACGCTGGTGTGTTTAACTGCACTTATAAAATGGTTAGAAAACAGAGAACATGAGAAGACATAATTAACAGTTAATGAAATTAATTACTGTTTAACATTAATAAGTAATCTTGAATTCAACAATAAGGCTAGAGAATAATCCCAGACTTGACATTTAGAAATAATAAATGGCTAATGTTTATGTTGTGTTACACTTGAGTTGGGGTGGACAAAATAAGAAATAAAATAAAATTGCCAACTGCTGCAGTAGTTTTCACTTTTGTACATTTTGTGCTGTTAATGTTTGTTGATTTTTTTTCATTCAGCCTTTTCTTTGTAAAGTTAATTTGCTGGCTGGTTTTAGTTTTAGTTTCAGCTGCAGTCTTAAGCTTATTTTGTATAGTTGTACTTTTTTAACTGTAGGATCTTGTAGCATGCCAAAACAAGACAGGTGGTATTTCAGACATAGAATAAAATGGCAACTGATTTGAGAATTTGAAAATTCCAAACTGTGGACCAGGGCAGACAGGCTGGGTCACAGCCCAGGGTGATATTTAGGGATGACAGGCTGTGGCTGCCACAGTTCACAATCACACACCTACTGTATTCACAGCTGATTACAGTCTGTGCACAGTCATGAACTGTTATGCTGTGGAGATGAATGGAGGGTCTGTGCTAGTCCCCAAGGGGGGTTGGTGCTAGTGACAGTATGGGTGGGTAGGTGGGGGATTCAGACATATAGGGAGGGGGGATGCACCAGGGACATGGTGGGGGTACTGAACCCAGAGGGAGAACACTGGACACCCAGAACACATTATAATAATATTGGCCAGGTGTTTGGGTGTGTGTGGAACCACTAGACAGCAGTGTACTATCACATATATATCAGTGGAGTACTCAGGGGCGGGGGACCACTAGACACCAGGGAGTTCTTAAATGTTTATTGGCAGGGTGTTTGGTAGTGGGTGGGCTGAGGTTGTAAGAAGTGGTTTGAGGAGTCAGTAATCAATGTGACACTGCCCACTATCTACTGCCTCTCCAAACCTACTAATTGTCACACACACACACACACACACACACACACTATAAGATCAATTGAGAAAGAGTATGTGTTAATTGGTACTTACATTTTTAGTAGGTAGAATCAGATTGTGTTTTGTCTGGCCTGCTAGAGAGTGCTAGAGAAGGGTGCTGCTGAGACTCACTCAAGGGTACCTGCTGTGACCTGTCCTTAAAATTCTACTGTTTAGTCCCAGTCCACTGAGTCTCCAGAGACCTCATTCTTTTGCAGTTGCCAGTGGCCCTCATGTCCTAATGCCTAGCTCATCCAGTCTGTCTTGGCCACTTGACTGTTCACACCTATGGCATACAAAGATAACCCCTGCCTGAGTTGACTCCCACCACCAGGCTCAAACATCTGGCTCCCTGTCATGACTTCTTAGTCTGACTTACACTTTGAATGGCAAGTGGTTTTCATCTTCTTCTTTCTTTTTTTTTATCAAATAGCTGGTGTGGGCTTGGTGACAGCACTGCCTGAAGTGAGCACAGAATGCTCATTATAGTAAACAGTACAGTCAGTGGTAGGTCTAGTGAGTCTGTCCTGAATGCTGCTGCTGCAAAGTGTTCACAGATTGAAACTACTCCATCTCCTTCTCCTTCTCTTTCTCACTCACCCCCGGCCCAGTGCCAACTCTCCTGCTGTGCTTCTCTGCTTGATGGCCTGACCTTCCCCTTGACACTCTCTGAGTGAGTCTCTACTCTCCTTCATCATGACCTACTCTTCCCCCCTTCCTGATGTTCTGCAAGCAAACCTGTCTCTGTGCTGGAATTAAAAAATGCTCCAGCTGCCTGTCACTGTGCTGTCATGTTCAGCTGAATGCTAATTTGCGGAGATGGACCAACCAGTTTCATGGTGGTGTGTCTCAGTGGAGCTGACAGATCCTGCTCTGAGAGGTAACTGACCCTCATCCCCCCAGAAAATACTGATGAGTCACAAGAGCACAAGATCAGGAATGCAGGCACCAACAAAAAAAAGTATAGTCTAGTTATAGAGACTGACTGAGCCACCAAATGCCAAATGTGTGACAAGGCAGGATGCAATTAACATCCCTAGCACCCAGGGCCAGTCCACCTTGCTGTTGACACATTAATAGCTTTTGCAGTTTGGTAGCATGATACAGGTACTTCGTCTGTGGGCATTAGACTAAGGTACAGTATTAAATTATATACCTGTCACTGGCTACTAGCTAATCAGGATTTTTTCTAACAATTTTATAATTAGTACTACAGTACAATGCATAGAAGCAAAAGCCCAACAGATATTTACTGCAACCACAACAGATACAGTGGATAGTAGTACAATACATAAACAATATAAATATTATACCACAAAGTAGAGTAGTAGTAGTTTATTTAGCTGAGCACCCATCCCTGGAGCTCAGAGCACTGCACATCATAAAATAAGAACATACCAAAAATGAAAGAAATATGAATACAATTTAAACTAAATATAACTTAAAATTAAAATAAATTAATTAAACCAGCATAAGAATAAAAAAAAAAAAACGGTTGGGCTAAGTATAAAGATCTAAAGCTTGCTAGTCTGGATAGTTAGGTCTTAATGCCCCTCTTAAAGGACTCTACAGAGAAGGCCTTCAACAGAGGACCTGGGAAGTGAGTTCCACAGGACCGGGCAGGCTGCCTCGAAAGTGCGGTCCCTAGATGTCTTAAGCTTGGCACTTTGAACCACTAGGAGGTGCACCTCAGAGGAGCTTTGGTGGGTGAGCATGGCTGTATGGGGACAGTGGATCATTCAGAAAGGTTATGTATAGTGGACAGTGTAAGGCAAAATAAACAGCATTCATATTATACCGAAAGGGTAACACAAGATACAAAGAATTAACTGTAATAAGCCCACAGAAGCATTTGTACCTGCCAGGGTTACAATTAAGAGCATTAAAGATTCTAAAACATGATCTTTTTTCTATTCAGTAAAATCTATTCTCATAAGAATGCTCATAGGTTAGAAAAAATGTATTTTAAAAAGCATGGTTTTAGTAAATGCAGAACATTTGTGCTGCAAAAGAAAGAAGTAAATGGCAATTGACTTTACAAACAGACTGTCCCTGTTAAATTGGCATTCTCCTGTTAGCAACTGGCATGCTACTAGTGTCAATTAGCTGTTTCTTGAAGGGAATTTGAATTCAATGAGTAGGGACGAGCATTGTATTCTGCAGTTCATAGAAAATAATTGGTGGTGAGCTCCCTTTTGAAGCTAGTGATGTGTTGCTTCTGTTTTTATTTGCTCTGGGGATAGATAAAAGACCGAACCAGCAGTGGGAACAAAGATCGAGATAACCCATCTCGTTGCTTCATTTAAAAGTGGAAATCCTCTGATTATGTATTGCTTACAATGCATCCTTCTCTTTTTATCTGTACTTTCTGGGCTTTAATATCTCAGATCAATGCAGCACACATTTTGCTAAGATTACACTGCTTTATGTAAATCAGATCTGCTAACAATACATAAATAACTAAAAAATAAATTGTAACATGTGTTGCCTGTTTAGCAACAGCAGTCTTTCAGATAATGCCAGAAAAAAACAAAAACTGGATTAGTTTTAGAGTTGATCCAACCTGTCAGTTAGCAGATGAAAGCTGTGCCAGCACTGACTGAACCCTAGTAATAATGCACTAAGAAGAATCCAAAAGCAAATTCATTCAAATTCAGTAATGAGAAACATGGAAAAACTTCTGTGGCAGTATCTCTGTATACTAGGGAGTTTAGGGTATGGACAGGTATTGTATTTGAGCTCTCAGATAAATCATGGGCTTGAGTTTTGAACCATTAGGTAGCAACTTGAAATTTAGAGCCAAAATGCATGTGACTTAAAGGAATGTTTACATAGTTCATGTGGTAGCTCACTCATCTTTAGGCCTGCAAGTAAGAGGGTCAAGTCTCTTGTCAGGACAAATGCTGATTCTCAAAGATGGAAAGGTCCCCTGCTACCTCCCAACCCTCTTTTCCCTTTCCCTGTCCTGTTCATATACTCCCTAATTATGTTGATTCATGTTCCTTCTACATCCCCTGATGTAGGACTTCTGTGGGTCAAGTGACTTTTTCCTTTCACATGCATTCCTCCTGGAATAATCTCCCCTCACTCTGTTTGTTTTCTTTTAAAGTATCTTGCCCATAACTGCTTGCTCATATCAGCTCCTGCAACCAGGACTCTAGGTAGAAATCTAAGTTTTGAACTACTCTCTCCAAATGGTTGCCCATATCCAATGATGTATCATTACATTATTACTTCAGGAAAGGGTGAGCAAATTTGTCTGAAACCTGCAAATAAATGAATTGATTTCAGCAGGTTAATTTCAAAGACTCAGTGTTTGGGGGATTATAGTAATTACAGGTGTGAACAGCACTGTTTGGGATGCTTTTTGAAACCACACATGTGCTGGCAGTGTTCTCTGACTACATTTGGGGGGAAGGGAGTGAAGCAAAAGAGTCACATCAGGGCAATTTGTTAAGGTAAAAAGAACTAAAGCACAAATATTTAATCAAGCTTGTGCAGCAGTATTTCATAAGCTTTTTAAAATCAGACGGGCACCACCTGCGTTCTAAGACTGGACACGGGAGGTGAGAAAAGCGAAAGGACTTCAGTTTTGCTTTATTTTCTACAACGCCAACACTAACTAACAAAGTTGGTTTGTATGGTTAAAATAAACTAACCTATTGTGTTTTCTTTGGGTTACAACTCCAGCAGGATTGGAGCTCCAGGACAGGTGGTGGTGGTTAAAGTAAGGAGTCCCATGACAGATAAGGACCTATCAGAGATTGAGCAGGAAGCCCCGCAAAGAGCAGGTCCATTCAAGAGGATATAAGGGGTCCACTCCAGCATGCCCCAGCAAACCCATGTCCCAGAATCTGAGTGGAACAGCAAAGGAGTGGAACGGGTGTAGGACTGTCATCTTAAGTATTGGCAGGCATCAGCAGAAGGAAGCAGGGAAGTGGGGGACCCTGACAGTTGACTAAGATAAGGAACCTCTTCACTACTGTGTAACATTCAATGCTGAGAAGGGCAGAAGCTCAAAGGAAGGCCAAAACTGGGAATAAAAGCAGCACCTTATCTAGGGTAAGCGTATAAATGATTTAAGAAGTGTACGGGGTAACACTAATAGCAACCTATCTAGGGTCAGGTAGCAAAGGGTTAGGGGGAGGTGAAAGTGCTGCTACCACAATAGGAAAAGCAGAGAAAGATAAGGGGGTAAAGGAAAGAGGAAAACTCTTCAGACAAGAGGGAAATACTTGTTGAGAGGAGTAGAAGGGAAACCCCTATCTAAGGTAAAAGTGCAAAGTAGCACAGCAAATAAAAAAGTGGAAAACTAGAAATACCCTATTAAGGGTAATGGTACAAAAGTATTTCCAGGTAACACAGGTGGAGTAGGAATTGGGAATGTTGGGAGTGGTGCAGTGCAATGCAATGGCTGTGGGATGGCAGTTTTCAGACAGACCTATAGTCTGCAGTGCTGCCCCATCTGAACACACCTCTCTGGTGAGCGAGGAGGTTGTTAGACTCTAGGTCAAGTTGACTAATAATCGGGTGACCTCATCTCTCACCCAGGGTCCATAACGTCTGCCACCATTACCTCAGAGGATGCCAGGGGGGGGAGGAGAAACAGCTGGACTATGGTGGCCTCTGGAAAGGTGATGGTGGTGGTGGATCAGAGGGACATTCTTCAACTGGTACCACTATGTAATTTGTATGCCACTCTGGTGGGGAGGGACTTCTGGGAAGATGTGGGATCTGCTATAGTGGAGACCAAAGGGGGGTGGTAGAGGACCCCAGAGGAGAAGGAAGCAACTTCTGATGGGGGGCTTGATTGTGAGGGGAGTATATTTGGCAGTAGGAATGGAAAAGATGATGGTTAAGTGCCTACATGGTGCCACAGCCCAGAGGGATGGAAGCAGATCTGAGGATCACAATGGCTGCAGGATGGGAGTGGGAGATAACTAGATGTCATTGTCCACCTGGGGACTAATCACCTGGCAAGGGATGGGGCTGGGATAGTGTAGGGGGAGTTTACAGAGCTGTGGAGGGGTCTTAGACAGTCAGCACACTCAGCTAGTGGCTTTCCCTGAGGTACTGCCTGTCTACGACAGTGGGAGGAGAGGGATCTCCACAACAGGAGCTTCAACTCATGGTTGAAGGAATGGTGCAGAGAGGAGGGATTCAGCTGCATTGGGAACTTGGGAGCCATCTGGCAGGATAAGGGCCTATACAGCGGTGATGGCCAGCATCAGTCAGGGAGGGGAAATGCAGTCCTCAGTGGTTGGTTTAAATGTTACTTGGATGAACATTTAAACTACTGGAGGAGAGTGGCAGATGGAATCAGGGAGGCAGAAATGACCCCCTGACAGGAACCCTCAGAGACAAAAATTCCCCAGTGTACAAATTAATAAAGGAAGGATGATGGCAGAAATGAAGCGGGCTGGGACGGGGACCATTAAAAACAGATTGGGGAAGGAGGGAGGGCAAAAATGAAAAAGGGAGGCCAGCACATCTGCACAGAAGTGGCACTACCACTCACGATGCCAGCTACCAGGGTTTGGAAGCCATCCCAAGTCATCAGAGACTGGTCTGAGGAAGCATGATCAAGTGACCCAGAGGAGGAAGGGAGGGCAGCTAGCTCCAGAGCACAGGTAGAGATTTTGCAAAGTTTTAATTCACTGGCGAAGTTGGTGCAAATGTGCAATATTTGCAGATTCCACCACTGAACTGCCACCTTCTCCAGTGGATTTTTTTTAAGTTAGAAAACCCTCCCCCACCCATTGTGCTGTGATAGAACACCCCCCCAGCCTAAGACCTTGTAAATAAATCAAGCCCCTCCCACCATCCTGCTGACACACTCCACCCAATTCCTTTTGCCCCCAGTGAACATTATGCTGCTATTTTCCTTAACACAATGTAATTCTTTCCCCTCACCTGTACACCAAATACACTATCCTTACCTCCCCCACTGTCTTTGATGGAGTTACTTTCAGTCCCCCACCCAACCCCCTCTTCTTGTCACCCACTCTCCTTACCCCACCAGCACCCACAAAATACAGGGTAAGGCTGCAAATAAATAAAATGATCCTCTGGTGCAGAGCATCTGCTCCAGTGCTCTATTCAGTGCCGAGCTCTATTCTCCTTGATGTAGTGGTGCAAATGAATGAATGGTGATGTCTTTGCTCTTACTAAAATCTGTTTAGTAGAAATTTCAACCAGTCAGATTTTACTAGGAGCTAAGCTGTCACTATTCATTCATTAAAGTGTTTATGATACAGGAGTCGGCACTGAACAGAGCAGCTGCTCTTCACCGGGGGACCATTTTCTTTATTTTCAGGTTAAATTTTGTTTGGGAGTTGATGGGGGGAGGACAGTGGTGGGGACCAGATGGAGGTTAGGTGGGAGACTCAGAATAACTGTTAAATACAGTGGGACTCGGGTGGGGAAAGGTGCAGGGAAGTGTACATGACTCGCAGGTGGGGGGAAGGGAGAACATTTTGTTACAGAGAAGCAGCAGCATGATGTTTCTTGGAGAGGAGGGAGGTGGATGCCAGAGGTTTGGGGGTATCCATTTTTGAACTCCAATTCACCATGGGATTCACTGGCAAACTGGCCATTCACTACACAAATTCTGACCAATCCACCTGATGAATAGCAATGTGAATTGTAGTCCCCAGCTCTGTGCATTTCAGCAACTTTGCACATCTCTATGCATGACTGACACCTGGGTGACCTGAGGTAACAGTGTACCCTGGAGTGGCTCAGTGCAATGGAAGATACCAGAGCATGATATGCACCATGCTTGCATGCGTACATCACTCTCCAGGCTGGCATCTCATGGGAGGGGTGAAAAGTGGAAGAAACAGTAGTAAGTAAGGGCAGAATGACGGAATGACCATTCTTAGGCCCCACACCAGTGACATTGCAGCTTCCCCAGGAACCACATTATGTACAGTGGCAGTAAGGGGTCCTGACACACCCTGCCACAGGGGGAAAGCCATGGGGGTAGACAGGGGAAAAGCAGGTAAAAACACAAGAAGCCAGGTGACAGAGCTGGAGGGAGCTGGCCCAGATGGTGGAGGGCACAGGCATACCAGGAGGAGGAGGCAAAAAGGAAAAGGTAAAAGGCAGTGTAACAAGCAGAGTGGTAACAGAATCTGTAAGGCCATGTGTGCAAATGCTAGAAGTCTAGGAAATAAGATTTCAGACTTAGAGACCATCATGGCGGAGGCTGACCAGGATATTGTGGTCATTACTGAGTCATGCTACACTGCAAACCATGGCTGGGACATGACCATACCAGGTTATACTTTGTTCAGGAAGGACAAAGTGGGGAGAAATGATGGTGTGTGGTGCTTTATGTGAGGAAAAGCACAAAAGAGACAGAGCTAAAGAGATACAGGGACAACAGAGGACAGAGATACTGTGGGTCATTGTTGAGATGGAGAACATAGCCAGTATTCACACTGGTGAGACTTACAAACCTTCAGCACAGGGGGAAGTTACATAAGATAGTGGAGGAAGCCATTGGCAAGATGACAGAAAATGGGAAGGTGCAGCTGGTGAGGGACTTCAGTCTGCCAGATGTAGAATGGAGCCTCTCAGCTGTGGATTCAGCTAGAAGCAGGGGCATCCATGACTCCTTGCAGGGGGCATTCATCAGGCAACTAGTTAGCAAACCCACTCTTGATGGTTCAATACTGGACCTGGTACTCAATAACTGGCACAGTGTTGCAGACATCAAGGTGGGAGTCCACCTGGGAAAGAGTGATCACTGTACAGTGTGGTTCAGTATAAAGCCAGTTGCAGAATTGAACCACACAAGGTGGAGGGCCCTTGAAATAAGGAGGGCACATGAAGATGGGTAAATGTGTCAGGGCTGAACTGGTGGGGGATGACCTGGGTGGTGTGGGGGAACAGTGGACGAAGCTAGAAGGGGGAATAGTGAAGGCAACAAACTTATGTGTCAAGCAATTCAGTAAAAGCAAGAGGGGAAAAAGAGATAGCTATTGTTATTGAAAGAGGCAGCAGAAAAAGTAAAAGCTAAAAGGGTAGCATTCAGAAAGTATAAAGAGACACAGAGGGAGGAAGATAGGGAGGTGTCAGGGAAACAGGGAAGCCAGTAAGGAGTGCAAAGGCACAAACTGTAGAGAGAATAGCCCAGGTGGTAACAAAAGGGGACAAGAAATGTTTTTCGATATTCAAGTGAAATGAGGAAGATCGGTGGGGGGATTGTAAGGTTAAAAAGGGAAGAGGATCACTGTGCAGAGGGTGACAAGGAAAAGGTAGACATCCTTTACAAATACTTTTGTTCAGTTTTCCCAGAGGAATCAGAAGGAGAGGGGCCACAAAAAAGTATTGTGAGCTGTGGAGGGAGGGAGGGAGGTGAACACTAGTCCTTTTTCAGAGGAGAGAGTCTGGAAGGGTCTCATTAATCTGAAAGAGGACAAAGCAACAGGGCCAGATGGGATGCATTGAAGGGTGTTGAGGGAGCTCAGAGAGGTACTGGCTGCACCTCTAACAGTCCTATTTAATAGCTCACTGGAAACAAGAGTGGTTTCAGAGGACAGGAGGAGAGCAGATGTAGTCCCTCTTCACAGAAGTAGCAGCAGGGAGGAGGCTGGTAATTATAGACCAGTCAGCGTGACATCAGTGGTGGGAAAGTTAATGGAATCACTGCTTAAGGAAAGGATTGTGAAATATCTTTCATCCAGTGGGTTACAAGACCCAAGGCAGCATGAATTGGGGGGTCATGTCAAATGAATCTAATAGATTTCCTTGACTGGCTGATCAAGGAATTAGAGCAGGTAGAGGGCTGGTCATGACCTACCTAGATTTCAGTAAAGCTTTCAACACTATTCCACATAGGACACTAGTAAGCAAGCTGGTATCTAAGGAGTGGGTTCAAAGGTAACAAAATGGGTAAGAAATTGGTTAGGGAATAGGCGACAGGGGGTGGTGGTAAACAGAGTTCACTCTGAGGATGGGAGGGTGACCAGAAGGGTGCCTCAGGGATTGGTGATGTGACTGGTTCTCATTAATGTCTTTATAAGTGACATTTCAGAGGAGCTGTAAGGGAGGGTCTGTTTCTTTGTGGATAACACCAAAATCTGCAATAGCATGGGCACTCTTGTGGGGGGATGAAAAGTATTAGCAGAGTCATGAGAAAACTCAAAGAGTGGTGAAGAGTAATGCAGCTGGCTATCAGTGTGAAAAAAATGTAAAATAATGCATTTAGGGCACAGAAGCCCTGGGTCAGAGTACAACATGGGTGGAGTGCTATTAATGACTAACAAGTAGGAAAAAGACCAGAGGTAATTATATCTGATGACCTAAAGGTGGCCAGGCAGTACATCAAGGTAGTTAGGAGGGCTAGTGGGATGCTGAGGTGCATAGGGAGGGATATTACCAGCAGAAAGTGGGATGTGGTGTTGCCTCTGTACAGAGATCCCTGGTAAGACCCCACACAGAGTAAAGTGTTAAGTTCTGGAATTTCCAGAAAGATGTAGAGAAAGTGGAGGTGGTCCAGAGGAGGGCAACTAAAATGGTGCAGGGCCTGTATCAAAAGCCCTATGAGGAGAAATTAAAGAACCTCAATATGTACACCCTGGAAGAAAGGAGAGTGATGGGGATAAGATAGAGACATTTAAATACCTCACAGGGGTAAATAATGTAGAGGGAGGAAGTATTTTTCAGAAGAAAGGGTGCTCAAGAAATAGGGAACATTCTGTGTAGCTGGAGGAGGTAGATTCAGGAGAGTGAGGAAGTAGTTTAATAGAGTGGTGGATTCCTGGAACAGCCTTTCAGGAGAAGTTGTGAGGCAAAAACAGTGTTGGGTACAAGAATGCATGGGATAGGCATAAGGGAATCTTAGTGGAAAGGAATGGGGAGGGAGAAAGAGCTGGGGATCAAGTAGAGTCTGCTGTGATATTGTAGGTATGGAAAATGGGCAGACTGGGTGGGTCAAGCAGTTCTGATCTCCTGTCAAGTTCTATGTTCCTATGTATTGTGTACTGGTGAACACAGACTATAAGGATAGGGTCTAAGCTTAAAACAAATATGATTGACAATAGCAGATTATTTTCCCATCCATTTGAACTGACCTGGTTTATAATATTAATAACATTTCCTGGCTCAGAGATCATTATAGGTCACAAAGGATGTTGACCCACAGATATACCTGTTAGAGGTTTTGGCCAGTGAAATAAATATTCCTAGTGGGGTTTCAACTAAAATGAAAGACATAGGTCTCCTAGTTATGGAGCCAAACTTTAAACTACTCAATGGCTTTGAATGAAGTACCTGCAAGAGGTAGCCCTGACTACTGAAAAGATACAGTAGACAATTAAATCAAGAATCTCCATTTGGGGACCACTGGCCAAGTTGCACTGACTCAGATGAGAGACACTTGGGCCCACTGGAACTGAGTATTCTTGCACTTGTTTACATTTAAGAATATAAACTTTTGTGGAACAATATGGGATTTTACATGTGGCAATATCACTAATGCCGGTGGACAGTATGTACCCTGTATCATAGAATTTACTGAATTTAAACCTGTTTTTTTTGTATAAAATTCCAAACTCTCTATTCTATGTGCTTATAATAAGGATGGAGTACAATGTATGTTGGCATAATCCTACAAGAACATTGAGTTTACAGGGCATAACTGATTTTTATTTTCACATGCAGTGCTGCATCTTGGTAGCTTGTACTTCAGTAACAAGTTGTTTCAATTATCTAATTGTATATTGCATGTCTTGAAACTTTAACAGGCAATAATTGTCTATTAGACAATTATTTAGCAAGCATTAAATGTATAACAGCAGTACACTATATTTTATTTATTTTTAGGAATGTTTCTTTTATGTTTGTTTTATTTTAGAATATTCATGAAAAGCAGTTTACATTTAAATCAGATTGATGCTAGAGTTAATTCCCTGTCCTTTAAGAATGATTAGTAGGTGGCTGTGGTCATATTGGCAAGTATCCAGATGTAGTTGAAGGGTCTCAGGATAACCTGTGCAGCACATGACAGAAATCCTTAGTATGACAGTCTCTGAGGACATACTTAGTCTATCATTTAAGAATGCAGAAACTAAGACAGGACCAGATGCTATCCAGCACCTGGAGAGCAAATAAGCATCATTCTGACTCCCTCTATAAATATTCAGTGGATAATACTGTTAAAGACCCAGCTGGCCAAATGGGCCAAAAAGGAAAACTTATCCAGCATAGGATGAGTTAAAACAATGGTCAAGTTCAGTGTACCAGAGCCAGATTAAGGTTGGATGACATGTATTTAGTGCTTAACCTGACCTATAACCAGTGGCTGTATTTGGTGAAGTCTCTGTGGTGTGCTAGTAACCACTATGGCCGGTTCACCCTAGGAAAGTTTCAGAAAAGTTTTGCTGCCTGATTATGGTGAGTGTTCTCAGGAGAACCTCTGTGAAAATCTGGTTTTCATAAATTTGCCTCTGATCCATGGAAAACATTGTTGGACAGATGTGGGTAAATAAAGTTAATAACT
This sequence comes from Neoceratodus forsteri, assembly GCA_016271365.2. Lineage (NCBI taxonomy): Eukaryota > Metazoa > Chordata > Ceratodontiformes > Ceratodontidae > Neoceratodus > Neoceratodus forsteri. The sequence continues at coordinate 623,458,569 of CM057458.1, read as the reverse complement.
TAATGTGAGCAGCTAAATAGATTCCTAGCAAGTAGTAATTATCTTTCTAGCTCACAAGAAAAGGAAGTTAAAGTATGTCATAAATTTAATTTATTCAAAATGTAATAGTCATACCAATCAATTACTGTTGGAATACTTATCGTGGTGCTGGTACAATATTTTATTATGCCTATATTTTTATGAATGTATGTATGTTTTGTAAAGGCTTTTGCAGAACAAATAAACTCTCTTGAACTTGAACTTGATGTTATATTGGAATAACATCACTGCTGAAGGTGGGCCCTTGCCAATTAGGATGCAGGATTTATTTTTGCCATTGTATAACACATGACTAAACTTGTTGATATATTGCCTGCTAGCTACCTGAGCTGCCATATCCATTTACTGCCCTTACAAGGCATTGACTCAGAGCTACTGTAGCTGACATTATGAATCGAGTAATGAAAGGCTCCACACTCAGCTCTCTGCTGTTCTCTATTATTTTGTAAATTATCTCCTGAGGCAAGGAAGGGTGGTGTTATCTTCACATGTATGCCATACCATCCTTTCGTACAGTGCACAATCCATGTGCCAAGTCAAGTTAGTCCTTCAATCTGACTTTGGCATGATCTCCTTCTTTATCATGAGGAATCACCTCATCCTAAATACAGTGAAAACTAAGGCAATATTATTTTGCTCCATGAGCATGCCGAGACATTCAATAGAACTTCTTGATATCAAAACAGTAAACAGCAGCCCCATTGAGCAAATTAGTGTTTTTAAATATGTGAAATATGGATCGATGCCTCACTCTCATATAGCAAGCACATACTATAGATCACTCCATAGCCACGATGGGGCCCAAGATCTGCATTCCCTACAGGAACAAACATAATGCATGTAAGAAGAGGCATGTGTTTTCCATTTCCTCTTCCAGGCCAGAAATTATGGGCCCATCACTTACATATCCATGAACAAATCCTCTCTTCTGGCCCTTGATCATCTAGATGACAAACTATGCAGGTTTATACTTTTGTGTGATTTAACTACCCATCACTGTGCTCTCCTTGACAGCCTCAACTGGCTAAATTCATCAGGCAGATGTAACTATCACTGGTTATTGTTGTAATGCATTTATGTGCGTGGGAGAGCTCCTGATGTATGCAACTGCTTTTCTGATGTATTAGGTTATACTGCTGCTTGCAGTTGTCCTCCCTGGTACCCCTATTAAATGAGATGTTGCATTTTATGGAGTTATCCCTGCTGGAGATATTTAAAATAAAAAATACATTCTAAACATATTCTACAGTTGTCTGGGTTTGGGGGGTGGGGTTATAGGAATGCCAATGCATAATAGTTGCCTCATCTACCTGCACACAGTTTTACTTCTAATGCATAATGAGTTACTTGTAAACTGGTATACTTCATGTATGTCAAGACACTGTACAAATCACAATTCAATACAATTTGAGGAATATGTATGTAGACTTCTTTTTTCTTAGAAAGTTATCACAATTGGATGACAGAACTAAATTGGGGGTTGATGCAAAAATTTTTGTTTTAATAAGTAGCATATTTTGTTATTTTATATGTATACAATATATGGTGCACATCTGAAAGCTAGAGAGATCCATTAAACAAACAATGCAAAGGCTTAGGGATTATAGTTGTGCTATATTCATGTAAATGGAAGCACAATGCAATGTTTCTGGTGATTAACACTAATGATAACACAGTAATGTTCATTTTTTAAGTATGGGTTTCATTAAAAATGCAGTTGAATATATCAACAGTAATCTGTTGTAGATGTTGCCTGAGCAGCTCAGTGTTAATTTGCTAAGAAATTGAAATGGTGTGAATGCACATTACCCAAAATTCTCTGGGGCATACTGACTAATGAACTACTGTAAGAAGTTCACACTCTCAAGTGCTGAGCTGAACTTGAAGGCATCTGCTAATGAAGCTACAGTACTGTGTATCCACCCAGCACTAAAAAATTAATGTGTAAACACATTTTGAGTCCTTAGTGAAATAAATGTGTTTGCCTAAGAGATATTGTGAGATATGTTTCTAAGGGATTATTATTTTAGCACAATATTGCACACAGTGCCAATGCTGACCAGCTATTAACAATTCAAAGTCCCTCTACCAAAAAAGGCAAGATAAAAAATGAAGTAAAATTGTATCCAATGCATTTTTTTTTTTCATTCTCTGTTAATGGCCCCCATGGGCCATTCAGACTTAAAGATGTCCCAGTGTTTAACCAGCTCTGTAGAGCCTCACCTTCCACATCCTTCATTACTGGCTTCCCTTGGCAGGACCTTCATGCTGTGGACATCCCCCCACCACTCTGAGACATCACAGTCTGGTGAGGTGTTTTTTTCATGGAAGGTTCAAGACAAGAGCGACAGTTAAGTCTATCATCTGACAGCTTGTCTGGGGAACTGTATCACCTTAACACTCATCATGTGCATGTTCAAGTTAGGATGTTTCCTGACCTCTGACTCTACTTGGTGCAATACATAGTAAATTTCTGGTCTGGCTGACAGCAGCAGCTGTAGGGCATGCAGTCCTTCATGAGGGAACAGGCTTCCTAGACCACCACAAAGGGTCACTGCTATAGTGGGTAGTGGCCACAACCCACCCATGCTGGGATGCATTGTCAAGGGCAGTATACACTCTCAGCCTGGCCTCCCAAGTCCAGTACCCCAAATCCAGTCCTGAACCTGAGTAACTATAAGGCCTGTGGTGGGCTCAAAGGAGGACATGAGGATGCTTGCACAGAGGCGTTATGACATGCATTTGAGATCCAGAGTGAGCAGGAAGATTGGAACCTCTGGGACAGATCAACACTAGCAGTTTGAAGGGAGTGGCAAATAAAGGACTTAGCAGGGGTCACTGGTATTATTGTGTTAGTAGCCAGAATGGATGGATGGGTCCAATAGATTTCTTTGCCACTAAGGGAAGTGTTGTCCCTTTAAGCTCATACAAACTGTGAACCAAAGGCATGTTAGTTTGGGAAGACCTAAGTGTGAAGAAGAGGTATGGATGAGTAAGGAGTAGGGATGACCCCTTCAAGGGGCTTCTCTGAATGTCTGTGTGGGCTTTTGTTTGGTTTAGCAAAAAAGAAAGATAAGGAGGAGAGGGCTGCATCCTGGTCTGCTGGGATTCCAGCTGTGGTTTGCTGTAAGGACCTCATATGGATGGAAGATAGGAGTCGTGTTATTGTGTCTGTCTGGGTCAAAATGATCTCCTGATGTGCTGCCGCCATAACGGTAACAGGGTACTGTGGAAGGTTGTCTGTCCAAGGACCCTTACCAGGGTTCATAAGAAGTGTTCATCTGTTTGACATCATGCCTGGGAGCTGGAGTCCCTAGTATTCCAGAAAGTGGGATTCCAGGAGAACAGGATGTCTTAAATCAAAAAGTGAGACCTTTGCCTTGGATTCTGAAGGCTGAATTGTGTTTGTGGAATATAGCTGCAATGAACATTATCTGTATGGAGTATTACTGTGCCTTAGTTCCATGATATACTGTCTGTTTAATTGGGTCTAAATCTCTATTTTCCTCCAGGAGGAGATGTTTTTTTGTATTACTCAGTGTAAGCACTGTATTGAGGTATTCATAGGAGATGGAGTAGTGTATAGTAGTAAGGCAAGAGTCACTTAGATACCTTGATGTAGATTAGAATGTCACCACTTCTCTTGGAAGAGACCCTGTCCAAAGCTATGCCCAGAAATGGTGCAGGTGGAGTTAGGTATGGAGGGTTTTAAACAGGTCTTTTTGAAGAAGTGCAAAATCATTCATCTGGAGCACAGAAACCTAGGGGTGGAGTACATGATGGGAGGAGAGGTACTAACAACCACCAAACTGGAAAGTGACCTGGAGGAAATTATATCTGATGACCTTAAATTGGCCAAACAGTGTGACAAGACAGTGGGGAGAGCCAGTGGGATACAGGGGTGTATAGGGAGAGGTATCACTAGCAGAAAGAAGGAGGTGGTGATACCACTGTACAAATCATTGGTGAGACCTCATCTAGAGTACTGTGTCTAGTTCTGGAGGTCACATCTCCAGAAGGACACAGACAAAGAACAGCCAGTCCAGAGGAGGCATTCAAAAGCACTATGAAGAGAGACTGTAGGGTCTCGATATGTATACCATGGAGGAGAGAAGGGAGAGGGGGGAAATGATACAGACTTTAAAATACCTCATGGGTATAAATAAGGTAAAAGAGGGAAGCATTTTTTGTGGAAAAAAGATGTTCAAGAACAAGGAGTCATGATATGAGGCTGAAGGGGGTAGACTCAGGGATAACATGAGGAAGTTTGTTTTCACAGAAAGGGTGCTGGGTGCATGGAACAGCCTCCCAGCAGAGGTGGTGGGGGCAAAAATGGTAATGGAATTCAAAAATGCAAGGGATAGACATAGGGGTACCTTAATAGTAGGAAAAGGGAGGGTAAAGCTATAAATCAAGTAGGGTCTGCGATATTGCTGTTGGTAGGGAAAATGGGCAGATTGGGTTGGCCAAGCAGTCCTTATCTGCCAATGAATTTCTATGTTCTGTGTTTCTATGTTTCTAAGTCAGCCCTATTATGTCATGGTTGTAGGAACTCTCCCAGACCTCTACTTCTACCTGGTTTACCAAGATTTCCAATGTTCATGTGAGCCAGCTTAGTATAGTCCAAAGTTGGACTCATTATTGCCAGGTTGAAGTAAGATTGTAAGAGCAACAAGAGAATGAAGTGGCCAGAAGGGGACATAGAGAGGGAATGCAGAAAACTCACAGTAGCAAAAAGAGAGAGAAACCATAAAAAGGAAATGTTTTCTAGAGATAGGTAAGCCTGTGGAGTCTGGTAATATGTAGGTTACAACCAATGAGTATTGATATAGATTAGGCATGAGAAGACTACAATATCTTAACCTTGGTGAGGGAGCCAGCATGGGGATAGAGTCACACTGAGATAGAATACCAACTATTGCTATCCCATGAGCTGTATAAGTGAGGGGATGTGAATCATGATGAATTGCAGTAGATGCAAGTTTAGGGAACCCTAGAACAGGTGTTACACTAACGGAACTGTATCAATTAAAGCAGAAAGAAGTGGGGAAGACAGTCAGAATAGCAAAAGCCCAAACCGAGGAAAAAATAGCCAATTCAATTAAGAAGGGGGATAAAACCTTTTATAGGTACATTAAGGAGCATAGAAAGGTTAAGGGAGGAATAGTGAAGATTAATAAGGGAGAGGGGAGGTGGGCAGAGGGAGACAGTGAAAAGGCAGAGATATTGAATAAATACTTTTGCTCAGTATCCACAAAAGAAGATAAGGAGGAGTTACCTAAACCAGACAATAGAAGCACTCTGGATAGGGGGGTTGACACCAGTCCATTTACAGAAGAAAGATACCTGAAAGCACTCCTAAAATTCAAGGTGGACAAAGCAATGGGGCCTGACGAGATTCACCCCAGAATCCTAAAAGAACTAAGGGAGGACCTAGTGACACCACTGACCACACTTTTTAACAAATCATGGAAGGATGGGGTGGTACCTGAGGACTGGAGGAGGGCAGATGTGATTCCCCTTCACAAAAGTGGGAGCAAGGCAGAAGCAGGAAACTACAGACCTGTAGGTTTGACCTCAGTGGTAGGGAAAATGATGGAATCACTTCTGAAAGAAAGAATTGTTGAGTACCTAGAGGCTAGCGGGCCACAGGACCTAAAGCAGCATGGATTTACAACAGGAAGGTCATGTCAGACAAATGTAATAGATTTCTTTGACTGGGTGACCAAAGTAATAGACCAGGGAGGGGCTGTGTATATGGCCTACCTAGACTTTAACAAGGCATTTGACACAGTCCTGCACAAAAGATTAATAATCAAGTTAGCCAGCCTGGGAGTGGGTCCCAAGGTGGTAGCCTGGGTAGCAAACTGGCTGCAAAACAGGACAAAGAAGGTAATAGTGAGTGGAACACATTCCGAAGAAAGGGGGGTCACTAGTGGAGTACCTCAGGGCTCAGTACTGGGTCCAGTCCTCTTTAACATCTTTATAGATGACATTGCAGAGGGTCTGGAGGGAAAGGTATGCCTCTTTGCAGATGACACAAAGATCTGTAACAGAGTTGATACACAAGGGGGGTAGAAAGGATGAGAAGGGACTTGGCAAGGTTGGAGGAATGGTCAGACATATGGCAACTTAGATTCAATGCAAAGAAGTGCAAAGTAATGCACCTGGGAAACAAAAATCCAGGAGAAGAGTACACAATAGCAAGGGAGGTTCTAAGAGCAACAAAAATGGAACGGGACCTGGGGTAGTCATATCAGATAATTTGAAGGCTGGTAAGCAATGTGAGAAGTCAGAAAGGAGTGCCAGGGGGATACTGGGATGCATAGGAAGGGGCATCACAAGTAGAAAAAGGGAAGTGGTTATACCTCTGTGTAGACAGTTGGTGAGACCCCATCTGGAGTACTGTGTGCAGTTTTGGAGACCTCATCTACCCAAGGACATAGACAGGATGGAAGCAGTCCAGAGGAGGGCAACTAAAATGGTGCAGGGTCTGCATCAGAAACCATATGAAGAGAGACTGAGAGAGCTTAATATGTATACCCTTGATGAAAGGAGGGACAGGGGGACATGATAGAAACATTCAAGTACCTGAAGGGAAATAACAAAGTCCAGGAGGGTAGCATCTTTCAGAAAAAGAGATGTGTAAGAACAAGGGGGCACAATTTAAAGATAGAGGGGGGACGGCTCAGGGATAATGTGAGGAAATTTTTTTTCACTGAGAGAGGATGCATGGAACCACCTTCCTGTGGAGGTTGTTGCATCTAAAACAGTGGGGGATTTCAAACATGCATGGGACAGACATAAGGCAATTGTAGTGGGGGTAGCAGGAAGTAGGCTGTTGGTTAACTAGAATCTGCTGCTTATCCAGTAGGTAGGGAAATGGGCAGACTGGGTGGGCCAAGTGGTCCTTATCTGCCATCAAAGTCTATGTTTCTATGTTTTTCTATATCCCTAGTAGCCTTAAGAACTCTAGGCATGCCTGAGACTAACATGAACCATAAGGATACCAGAGAAGAGGTGTTCCATCAACAACCGTGATGATATAGTAGTGAAAACTACAGGCAAGCCTACTAGTAAAAACAAAATATAGGAATCCCCCAGTCGAGGTGTTCCAGCAAAAACAACATAATACTGCAAGCAACAGTGAATATTAAACACACACCTACAAAAAAGATTATGCCATCCTAAATACAGGGCAGACTCCTCCCTTCCCTACAAATAAGTCAATGGTTGACCCCTACTTCCCAACTAACCTCCCAGCCCCATAACCCATGGCATCCCCCAGGACTTACCTTCTCCCAGTATCCCCCAAGGCTTGCCATCTGTGGCAGGGGGTGGGGAGTCACTTGACCCACCAGACTGGATACAGATTTGGGAGGCACCAGAGTCACCAGGATGCAGAGCCTGTGGAGGCTAGTGGTCATCGTGCATAATCGGGATGTTTTCCCTCCATTTTCTCCCCAGTGCAGAGGCCCAGGAAGAAGCTTATTGGCACCCTAATATTGCATTTTCACCAAATGGAACTATTAATAAGGCCTCAGAATTCTTGGATAGTGAACTTTCTGAATGCATCTGATTGGTGTAGCTCTGAATGTAAATTGTGGTCCAGATGTGTGGCTAATTCATACAGTCTGAATTTTCCTAAACAGAATGAATGGTATTGTAGGAGGACAACTTTGTCCCATGTCTTTTGTATTCCAGCACTTCACTGCTGCACTGGCAGTTCACTGAACTACCCTTACTGTGAAGAATGTCCAATAGACTCAGCTCACTCTAGGCCATAGTGGGTTGGTAAAGATCCCATATTAAAGTACTAACAAAAAGCAGTTGCCTTAATAGTCACACCTTTGATGTTAAAATCAATAGGGATTTTAAGAATAAGTTCAAAGCATTGCCTCTCAAAAGCAGATAAACAATGGCTGAAATCTAGGAAGAACAGATCCAGAAGCAAATGCTTTGATACATCTATGTTGGTCCAATAAAAGGTAACAAAAAGAACAAAGTGCTTCTTATATTCCGAGGAAGGACTGGGTTAGTCCGAAAGCTAAAGCACTTTGTTCTTTTTGTTACATCTGTGTAGGTCCAATAAAAGGTATCAAATCATTTGCTTCTGGATCTGAAATCTAGGAAGGAAGACAGAACAGGTTATGGTTTGAATAAGGTCATAACTGTTCATTTTTTGAGTTAATCTCTTTTTCAGTTCTTAATGGAAAACAAAGGTCAAATAACCAGAAAAAAAGATGAACAGTAAGGTCTCTGGAGAAGGCAAAATGACCTGGTTCACCTTTAACACATCTGAATAATGAAAAGCATGCTAAAGCATTCCTTCATAGAAACATAGAAACATAGAATTTGATGGCAGATAAAGACCGCTTGGCCCACCCAGTCTGTCCATTTCTCTATCTAATAAATAAGCCGTAGATCCTAGTTAATCAACAGTCTACTTCTTCCTACCCCCACCCTCTAAAATTGCCTTATGACTGTCCCATGCATTCTTGAATTCCACCACTGTTTTTGACTCCACAACCTCCTCATGAAGGCTGTTCCAAGCATCCACAACCCTCTCCATGAAAAAATACTTCCTCACATTACCTCTGAGCCATCCCCCTCTGTCTTCAAATTGTGCCCCCTTGTTCTTACACACCTCTTTTTCTGAAAGATTCTACCTACTTGGACTTTTTTGATTCCCTTGAGGTACTTGAAAGTTTCTATCATGTCCCCGCTCTCCTTCCTTTCCTCGAGGCTATACATATTAAGCTCCTTAAGTCTCTCTTTATATGTCTTCTGGTGCAGGCTCTGCACCATTTTAGTTGCCCTCCTCTGGACTGCCTCCATCCTGTCTATGTTTTTGTGGAGATTGGGTCTTCAGAACTGCATGCAATACTCCAGATGGGGTCTCACCAGCTGTCTGTACAGAGGGATAACAACTTCCTGTTTTCTTCTGGTGATGCCTTTCGCTATGCATCCCAGTATCACCCTAGCCCTCCTTTCTGCCCTATCACATTGCTTGCCCACCTTTAGGTCATCTGATCTGACTATCCCCAGGTCCCTTTCCATTTTTGTTGTTGTTAGTATCTCACATGTAATAGTTTATTGCAAACTTATTGTACATGTTCAGTTTAAACATAAGCAAATATACAATTTGTGAAATAGTAGTCTGTAAGACCTGAAATTTGTTGAATATTGTGATATTTTTCATTGGACTAACATGGCTACTGTAAATAGATGCTACAGTGCACAAGATCAGGAAAACACAGGTCCCATTGTTAGGAGACTTTGTAATTTATTTTATTTATATTTTACTTATGGAGGATAGTCAAACTGAGTTGGGTTATAATGATTTCAATGGGATCCTGCTTCTACCCAGTTGGACAGCCACAGTGGGGATAAGGTGCAGAGTAGAGATGCAGCAAATTTAAATTCCACCAGCAAAGTGCCTGCAAAGTGGGCACTTCACATTGTCACTCCGCTATACGAAGTGGCTAATGCAAAAGGCTCACTTCACTTTGTAATTATTACTTCTCATTGTCATTCTGCCTTAACATGAAGTAAGGCAAAGTGACAACAATATTGGCAGCCCCTCGCACACACAGTCACCAAAATTAATTTGCATCCCCAAAATGCTCATGTCATATGTCCAGAAAACTTTCCAGTGCAGACGAAGTAAAATGAAAGCACAATAAATGCAAAGTCTCCAAAAATTAATGGTGTACTCAGACGTCATGCATGCAGTAGTCACACACAGTCACTAGAATTAATGAGCATTCCCAAAATGCTACTGTCTGGTGTCCAGAAAATTCCCCAGTGCTGATGAAGTGAAATGAGAGCATAACAAGACATGCAAAGTCTCCCAGAATTAATGGCTCACTCAGTCATGTGCGCAGTGGTCACCCACAGTCACCAGAATTAATGTGCATCTCCAAAATGATACTGTCTTGTGTCCAGAAAATTCCCCAGTGCGGATGAAGTGACATGAGAGCGTACCAAGAAATTTGAAGTCTCCCAGAATTAATGGCACACTCTGTCATGTGTGCAGTGGTCACACACAGTCACCAGAATTAATGTGCATCCCCAAAATGCAACTGTCTTGTGTCCAGAAAATTACCCAGTGTCAATGAAGTGATATGAGAGGGTAACAAAAAATGCAAAGTCTCCCAGAATTAATGGTGCACTCCGTCATGTATGCAGTGGTCACACACAGTCACCAGAATTAATGTGCATACCAAAAATGATGCTGTCTTTTGTCCAGAAAATTCCCCAGTGCTGATGAAGTGAAATGAGAAAGTAACAAGAAATGCCAAGTCTCCCAGAATTGATGATATACTACAAATGCACAGATAGATTGCTTGCATTGCACACTCAAGAGATGCAGACACAAAGGAACAACAACACCTAACCAGTGCACAGAAGTCACAAATCCAAATCTGGAAAAGAATACCCTTTGCCAGTTGGGAGGGGGGAGGATCATGCACGGCAGTAACAGTCCACTACCAGTAAAGATACCACAAAGTAGTATAAAAAATTTATGCAGGTGCAGTGGATGACAGGTTCACACTGCTGCAATTACTCTGTAGCACACTAAAAGGTGTCTAATTTAATGGCATGCATTGCACACACACTCACACACACTACAAATAATGCGTAGCAAATTGAAAACCTTTAGTAATATAACCAAATGTTTTTTTTTAAAAAACTGAAATTATACACTGCTGCACCACAACAATCAGCAAAAAAAAGTCAAGAATTACTGAAAACATTACTGTGTGTACATTAACACAGTTACACAAGAAAAATATAACCAAAACAGAAAGACTGCTGTTTTCTCCCAGTTAATCTAACTACACCACAGATATGCCTCTCCCCCAAAGCACACTTCACAGTACACAGATTGTTCTAAATTAACATTCAAAATCCACACACAAACAATAAACACTCGATGATATGAGCACAGGAGGGTTTCCTGTAATCGATGTACTAAATTGTGAGCAAAAAAACAAATAGCTCAAAAACACTTTTTTTAACAGCTTTTAGAGGATTTGAATCACAGAGCTCTGAAAGGAAACTGTCTCCATCTTCCACTACACACACTACACAGAACTGAGGCTGTGCAGAACAATCTAGAGCCCATGTGACCTGCAATCCAATAAAACATTGCAGCATTCACCTTTGGAGCTGAAAACCAAGGCAAAGTGAGGCAAAGTGCATTGCTTTCAATGTATTTCACCTTAAAACTGGTGGAGAAGTGGTTTGGGGAAGGCAGAATAACGCAAAGTCATTATTTAAAATGGACTTCACATTCCCCATTATGATCTGAAGTACTCCACTTTGCGTTGAGGAGTACTTTGTGGATTCCACGTTACTCCGTGAATCACTTCGAAGAGCCAATTTCAGCCACTTCACCCACCACTAGTGCAAAGATGTGAAGTGTCTTGTCCAGGACCACACAGTGGTAAGTGGCTGTGGGGGAACACAAACTACCTGGCCACACTTCCTTGCACATCATTCACCAGAAAGTTAAACACCTACAGACAAGGGAGTGCAGAATAACAACAATAAGGTCGTATGGCTGTATTTAAAGTATGCAATGGCAAAAAGCAACTAAGATTATATTGTGTGGAAACCAAAGTGCATTAAGCATATAATAAGCTGCTGCAATGATGGAGAAAATGAATTGCTCACAAGCGCACTTTATTCAGAAATAAAATCTTTGCAGAAGCTTACATGCCAAAATAATGCACATTTAAGTTTTAGTATTTTAAAACCAGTCAACAATTATGGCCCATAAATCTCTACAAATACAACTTGTGTTACCTCTTCAGATAAAAAGATCATTTCCCAACTGGTTCTATCCCATTTTACTGTGGTGATGTAGAGCACATGGTGGTTTCTAGTTATTGGTTGCACCTGAAAATGAACTTTGGCTCTGTCTGCCTTTTCCAATAAAACATTCCTGGCCACAATTCTCCATGTATGTTGTTGAATTTGGATGTTATGCATAATAAGATTATTGGGTTTGTGCAGCTGTGTGATTATTCTGTACATCATTATGATTGGAAATGGGTGAACCAATTTGGCTTCATATCCACCTTGTATTGGTTCAGATCATCAAGTTAAATACTTGGAGATCTGGACTGTCCTTGTGCTGTTGTTCTAAATTTCAGCCAGACCATGGAGTTTGTCTGTACTTGGACATTTGACCTGGAACAGATTCAGATCTACATCCCATTCCATTTCAAAACTACCCAGTGATCCAGGCTGTAAACTAAACTGGATCTCAACTACCTCACTTGTCCTGAACTGTGATCCATATGAACTTGTACTTTGATCCTGTCCTACTCTAGGTTATGTAAAACAGGAATAATGCTTCTGTTTTGTATATATGCCTCATGTCTAGTTTCTACATATCACATACTCACTACATCAGTAAATCAGTTTCCTATGGCTATTCAATCCAGTAAGAGTTAAGTTCCTAGCAAGATCTTAATGTCCCTTTTTTCTCCAAACCATAGCCATATATTTTCTGCATGTTGTAGTTCATTTACTGAAGATACACAATTGATGATATATGAAATAAATAAGTTCTTCAGTATTTACTGTATAATAGTAATGCAGGATACAAAAACTATAAATGATGGCAAACTCAGCAATTCTCTTAGTGCCAGATTTTCTATGAAATGTCACAAGCAAATCATTAATCCTATAATTGTCTTTTTTTTCTTAAAGTCTATTTACTGTGCATCTTGGGTCCATTTATCTATTACCTCTTTCCAGAGCTGTAAAGACCAACTTTCATGACCTGTAGAGCTCTGCCAGCTGGCACTACCAGGACTACAAGATGCCCTTGCCCTTTACAGCAGTTGAGTTACTTTTTCAGTTATTGTCTTTTCTCTATTTTTCAGGTTAAGAAATTGCTATACTGGTAGGTCTCCTTGATTTATAATAATGTTCATACAAATCAACCACTTGGTTTCCTCAGTTCAAGAGAGTCCTACTTCACTTAAATTCTAAAACAGAATTGTAAAGAAATTGTGTATTAAGTCTTTATGTGAGAGCATTATAATCACATTTAATTAGAATGTTTACAGTTATATTGCTAGATTTTATGCATTATTCTAGTTAGGATCTTTTCAATAGTTCATTATTAGAATAATTTCACTCTATTTCTTTTTTCTGCTTTTATGTATTACATAACATATTTCTTGGATACATTAAGCTATTGTATGATATTAAATTAAAATGAGGCAGCATAGCACAGTGGTTAAGGGCACTGAGCTGCAAACCTGGTGACCTGGGTTTAAATCTCATCAGCCCCTGTTTGCATACTATGTGACCCTGAGCAAGTCACTCAACTTCCTTGTGCTTCCAGGTCACATCTGGAAAAAACTCTGGCTTAGTGTGCCTTTCCTGGTTAAACAATTTCCCCTTTCCCCTAAACTGAAATAATATATTATCATTTTAGGTTCTGAGCCTTCAAAAGGCGATACCTGCTGAAAGACACAGCCCTCTTGATAAAGTAGAAACACTGCGGTTTGCAAAATATTTGGATGCATTTATCTCCATTGCTCATTTTGTATGTGCTCACTTTTTTAATAAAGCCTCTCACTTTTTGCATTTGTTTCCAGGTGTGACACAGGAGGAAAGGGACATGGGATAAAGGAAAAAAAAACATAACACAGTCACATTTCATTGATACAATAAAGTATTATTAGAATTACATGATGAAAACAAATATACAGTAAGTGCAGGAAAAGCAGCAGTACAAAAACAATCAATTAACTGACCAGCCATACACAACAGGGTAAGATGGCAATGGAACAGAAGCATCAGGAATATATCATTTTATATAAAGCTGAAGTGTGTCTCCTTTCTTCATCTTTTTTTGTTTGCACCTTTTTAGCCAAAGGACATACCTGCAGATCACTAGTGTGCTTCCATAATGTTGCTTTGTTTGTCCAACCCAAAGAAAGGAATGCATCAACTGTCACCTGCACTGTATGCAAATGGACAGGCTCCAAAATAGACTCCCATGCCTATGTAACCTAACTCTAGCTATGGCCTTTTATCTCCATACTTGATAGGCTTAGCCCCAGAAAGTTTGAAAATCATATTGCCCTAAACAGAATTCCAGCAGTGGATTCCTCTTCCTGTTCAAAAGACCACCTTGCCATCTAAAACTGAATATGCACAACATGTGCATCTCTTTTGTTAAACTAGAAGTATTTCATGAACTACCCTTCCTAGTCTATAGTGATCCACTCTGATTGCCAGTTCTAGAATGACAGCAACAACATCAAGTAGGGGAACATGTTTTACCAATTGTGTTTGGTGTTTTGAGATTCAAACCATGGTTTTATTCTCTTCCTATTTAATAGTGTCATCTAAGTTGATAGGTCTTGGGCTGTCATAATAACCCAAAGTCCACAACATCAGCACAAAGATTGATTTGTTTTGTGAGAATTTGAGCTGGTTATGTTTGGCCTGCTTGATTTTTTTTTCATAAACCAAACCAGCAGCTTTTATGATTATAATACAGGATCATGGTGCTATGTGTGGTATGGTGTATATGTCACAATTTTATTCAACCTCATTTTCATAAGTATTGAAGAGTGAAAAGAGAAAAATGCTGCCAGTATTTTAATTTTACAAAAATGTTACTTATCTTAATCAATCGGTGAGCTAGTTCTCTATATTGGATGATACAGTAATACACTGATGTGATAATACTGTATAATATGACATTATAATGGTATATTAATAGACAGACATAGATTCCTGTATTGCTTTGAGGTGCATATAATGTATTTTTTCTCTTTCAGGAGATACTTTGCCTGTGGCTCTGTTTGTGGCTCGGAGCTGTGTATACCTTGTAAAATTGTACTGTTCCTAGCCTTGCTATCTCTATGTATATATATTCCTTTGCATATTTTAACTGTGCTTACTGTCTACTGGTTATGTTCACATGGTTCTATTTTGACTCTGTATACTGCCTTACTTGTGTCATGATGTCCTCTGTATGAACTTGTATCTCACTGTGTCTGTATCTCATTGTACTCTCATGGGTTGTACCTGAAAATAGGCATATAACTTGTCTAGTGTACTTACCTGGTCAACAAAAGCTAAATAAATAATAAATAAAGTGCTTGGGCTCCAATTTACAATGTTAGAGCTCTATTTTGAAAAGTAATTACATGCATAAAATAGAAAATTTATTCAGATCTGTGAATTTCTTGGCACTGTTATAAGTTCCTAATTTATTGCATCCTGTGAATGTATACGTTAGCCTGGGTAGTATTCCTACTGTACAACCAGTTAAATGTTGTACATTGGGATGGGGAGAGGATAACACTTATCTGAATGAACAGGGAATTGTTAAGTAAATTCCCACAGAGTTAGCCTGCCACATAAATTCCATTATTCACATGAGCAGAACTGTAATGAGAGTGCCATTGTACTCTAAACTATGTACAAGGGGTCTAGTATGGTTGCCCGTCATTCATTTTCCCAACTATGTTTGTCCCACAACCTATTTCCTGTCATCAGGTTTCCCGACTTGATCTTTCCCCGACTATCATTTGATCGCAAAGTGCAATGTATTACTTTGCTGTGCATGAATTAAACTCAGTATCAGTATCAGCTACATGATCTTACTGTCAGATGTAAGCTGTGGCACACATTTCCCCGATTGTTCCATTTTTTACCTGTAGCCTGTACAATAAATTACAGCACAGGATTTGGTAACTAGTAATTAATATTAATTAAATAAGTGGAAGCCATTGTGTTCCCCTTGCTCCTAGCTACAATTTTCGTTTTGCATTATGGCTGCAGCAGAACCCACTGTTTGTAAAGTAGTTGCATCAAAAAGAGGACATAACAAGCTCTGCATTGAGGGATTTCTATATGTAAAAGAGAGAAGTCGTGCAGACCTTTGGTATTGGTGCTATCAACAAAGGAAGTCACTATGTTGTCATGGCAGGGTGTCTACAGGGTGCTGAAGGGTTCGATTAAGGGATCGCTGCTGACTGTGCTGATTTCATTTAATTATTCAATTAAGGGATAATTGCTGATTGTGCTGAAGGGTTTGTTGCTAATTTCTGCTGAAGGGTGCTGAAGCGTTCGATTAAGAGATTGCTTAATTATTCCATTAAGGGAATTGTTGCTGATTGTGCTGATACTTAGTCCAGTGCTACTAGTTGGGAAACTGTCAATGGTAAATAATTTAGTCGAGAAAAGTAATGGCAGGAAAGTAGTGTCGGGAAACCAAATGATGGTAAACCTCATGCTGGACAATCATATGGATCCCTGTACAGGTATGAGAAGCATTTACAATATCCAATATGTTATGACATTAAGTCACATTTATGCCCCTTATGGGGCCCCAGGAGTCACACTTTGGATGAGCTCTACTGAAACTGCAAAGTATAATGGATGATAGCCACAAACCAGTACTCCAGTAAACAGGTGGGGTACTGTCTGCAAGTATGTACTGCATTTGTGCACTGGCTTAAAGGACAAAATATAATTCAGCCTAAGTACCAGTAAGATTATTTTCTCTTCCTAATATGCCTCCCAATTTGAGAATTGCTTTGAATGATTACTGGACCACAGGTGACATGATTATTCCAGACAAAGTACCATTATAGATACAAATTAATTCTGTATTTTTGCATTAGGAATAACATTTGTTATGGTGGCAATGGTCTGCAACAAACTTGTTCATCTAGAAGCATCATACAGTAGATTCTGTCCATATTTCTTACTAATAAATGGAGATATGTGATTCAGGAGATTAGCTATTGTCTATCATCAGTGGAAAACACTTCATGTGCACTGTATTAGGGCTGTGCACTCTTTTACAGTGTGCATCACATTTGTTTCAGGGAAAATCATTTTAGTTACTATAGCAAGAGTCTGTGAACCTCAAAGATATAGTAGCTAGTTGGCACAGGCCATTCATCAACCCATACAATCATCCATTATGGCTGCCAACCAGTAAGGCACATATGCCACGTTTTCAGTGACTGCCAATCTGCTTCAAACCAAGTTTACCAACATATTCGTTCACAACTGAGCAAGCAGCCTCACACATGAACAGTTGATCATGATCTGTTATTCTGTATATGCCATTTGTTTGGACTTCTGCAAATCCTCCTCTATTGACAATGACCTTGCAGTGTGGTGGTGAAGTACATAGAGTATACTAGAATATTTTCAGCAAAAGCATCTACCACAGTATACATATTATGACCATGGCCCTGATGTTCTCATACAGTGAATGAAAAAGCCAGATACATGGCACAATGGCACAGTGTCAGGTGTCACTTGTGCATCTGATAAATAAATTCCTACCCTGTAAACAGGGCACAAGGAGGGCTAGAAGGAAGAGGAATGAACATCCAGTAATATGTTCTCCTCCTCCAGGGAAGGTGGATATCATCTCCCACTGCATTCATTTCACCCAGGTGACCACAGATGGTAATATATCTGAGGAGTGCTTGTGGATGAAGTGGATGCATGAAAGGTTATTCATAACATTGATGCTCACAGAAGTTTCTGCATCTTTGAGTGTTGCACCTAAAAGAAACATTTAAAAAGGGTCCTCCCAGCAAAGATTTTCAGACCCTTCTCCTCTCCTCACCTGATCTTGATGCCATTTCAAGGGATGCAGCAAGAAGCTGAAAAGCTGGCACTGAAGCAGGCTATCCAATTGGGAATCAGAGGCCCTGTCTGAATTGAGATACTGCCTGGGACTGGAGAAAAGAGACACTTGTTGTTCCTCAGGTTTAGTGACAACACCACAAGAGGAACACTTCTCCCAGGTTCCCTGTGGAGAAGATAAAGGAGGTTGGAGATGTCTGACTGAGGAGTTGCTATCAACAGAGTTGGAAAAAGAAATACAGGAGGAAATGTTGACTTTGTCATGACTCAAGTGCTTGGGTTTATAAAGCAATAATACAGCAGTAAACATAATGTATACTAGGACATAAAGGTCACATAAGTAAGTCTTTATACTGCATGGATCCTTTTCTTTAGACAGAAGATGCACATCTGCAGTATCTACCAGCATCTGCTTTACTATTGAAGGGTAGAACATATCTCTCAGCAGTACCCTGCATTGCATGGGAAGTTCCCTTGTGCATTTCTTAGAACTATAAACTAAATTTCTGCACCACCAATCATTTTGAATCTTTTAAAGGAAAACACCACAAATCAACCCCCGGCAGTTAATCTTGCAATACCCATTTTAGCCAATTAATTAACCTTTTGCAGTGCCCTTAAATAAAATGTTTCATCTCTGTAACCCTTGTCCCTAGTACCCATAAACAAATGTTGCCTGTCTCCCTCTTATGGGTAGCCATGTGCTTCCTCACTGTTTCATACTGATGTGTCCACCCAACCAATGCTGAGTGAGCAGGTATATTAGCATTGAGTGAGCCAAAGAAGTGAATGGCTGCCTGTGTGATGGCAATGGTCAGTCTTTTTTAAATAGACTCTAGGGACAAGTGTTGTAAAGATGAAAATACTATATGTTAAGGCACAGTAGAAAAATCATTAATAGCCTAAAATGTGTATTGGGAGATTATTTCCTTCTAAGAATATGCCTTGAGCATCTGAGACAGCTTTGCAAACCATGCATTTACATCAACAAGCCTGTAATTACACTGTGTCTATGCAATGTAAAAATGTACATTTTGTCATACCTTGGGCATTGACCGACAAATGACAACTAACATTTGTCATTGCTGAATGTTTGCTCTTGGTATTGCTATTGTACCAGGTCTTGCTTGTACATATTTTTACTACATATTTACCCAAGATAGAGCAGATGAGATGGAATATGTCATTTTCAGTTATGTTCTGCTTTGACACATTGTTACATTGTAATTACCTAGGACAGGGCAGCTGAGTCTGAGTGGCAATATTCTACTTTTAAATAGTCTCCCCACATTTTGACCCTGGATGTCTGACAGTCTTTTTATGACCTGATGTTATGATCAAGACAGGTGGAATTTTTAAAATCTCATCTGAAAGGTGATTTTGCTGTGCGACTATGGAAACCTGTTTTGGAGGAGATTTGAAAAATGACACCTGCCATGTTCAGGAGGTGGGGTAACACAAGGGATATGTTGAACATTAGTGGCCAAAATCTGTAAAAAAATAAAGTTATGATTAAATGTTGGAACAATTTGTTTCCTCATAAATTAGTTGGTTTTTCACGTTTTTACCCCAAATTTTCAGCATAATCATTTTATGACCAGTCCTTCTGAGCATGACAGCTGTCATTTATAAAACAATGGCTGAAATGTCACTTTGCGAAACAAGTGTTAAAATACATTTTGGGTAGTATTTGAGAAATGACAGTTGTCACATTCATGAGGTGGTATGAAAAAATGACTGTTAAAAAGTTGGGGTCAAAATATTGAAAATTACCACAGTTATGAGTGTGCAGTGAGAAAATGAAATGTAGACTCGTAACTTTGTTGTTTTCTCATACTGTATTTTTATCCTAAATTTTCAACATAGCCTTCTTATGACCCCACATAGCCTTCGTATGAATCCTCCTCATGAATAAGGGTGGATAAAGTTTTCAAATCCTGCCAAAATGATGATTTCATACCACAAATGCAAAAACACGTATTGGCCAGGATTTGAAAAATGACAGCTGTCGAATTCATGAGTTGCTGTGAAAAAATGGCTATGTTGAAAATTTGGGATCAGAATATTGAAAATTACCAATTATGAGTCTACATTTTTACAATCCAATGTAGGCTCATAACTGTATGTGTTTTTTTAAATATTTTTACCCCAAATTTTCAACACAGCCTACTTCTGACACCACCTCAGGGACAAGGGCAGAGAAAATTTTCAACTCCTGTCCAAAAGGTGAAATCACCTTTCAGGACAGATTTGCCTAATTTCACTGCCATTGTTCATAAGCTGGGGTCCTGAAAAGCACATGTTGAAAATTTGGGACAAAAATATTTAAAAATGACTAAGTTATGCCACTAAGATCAAAACCACATTGAAATACAGTGAACCACATACCTGATTTCCTCAGTCCGCAGTTCAGCATTGAAGAGTTAAGACATGTCTGTGGTCCAGAGAGGATTAAGGCATTGTACCCCCAGTGGGTAAGTAAGGGCTTGTGGGGTGCGGGGTGCTGAGTGGGAGGATCAGGTGGAGGGACAGTTATGGCAGCAACAGACATCGATGAAGAGTTACCTTTCTTCCTGGGTTTAAAAAAAAACTAAGAGGATTATTTTCTTTATTTCAGTGGTGACACTGGGGAATTGAGCACCCCAGTGTCACTGTTATGTTTGGCAGCACAGGGGGGTGGTCTCCCTGCTGCTGCTTAAGTAAAATGGGCAGGGTTGGGGTAGCAGCCAGCACCAGGGATTGTGCGCCCCATGCCGGATTATTAACGTGGGTTGGACTTTGGAGCAGTGGCACTTACGTTGGTTGCTGCAACACACACTGATGGATGGTTTTCTCTTTTGCATGCTGTAATAAGAAAAAAAATATGAGAGGCAGTTTTCTTTATTTCAGGTGGCAACACTGGAGGATTGGGCAGCCCCAGTGTCAGTGTAATATTTGTGTGTTGGGGCACTGAATGGGAGGGTTGGGTGTGGTGACAGTAAGGGCAGGGCAGCAGCAAACATTGATGTACAGTTTTCTTTGTTACCTGGTGTAATTCAACCTCAGCAGGCTAATCTTGACATATCAGCTGTGCTTGCTTGGTGGTGTAGATAAAAGGAAAGAGCCAACCAATGATTGGGTGGTCTCTCTCCCCTTTGAAATATATGAAGTATATGTCCAGCAAGTCAGAACAGTGTCATGGTCAGCCTGGCTAGTGATTGGTGAGACACTAATGAACCTCTTGCAGGCCACTCTGCATTGGACTGACAGTGTCACACCCTTCAAAAGTCTGTTTGCAGGACACCACTTTCATTGGCTATTCTGGGGGGCAGCATGTACTATACTTTAGTTTTCTTTTCAATTGTTGTTGTCAACTGTAATTGAACCAATTGTAGAAGATTGCATCAGTCTAATGAAGCAAGCCCCATCAGCTTGTTTCCCCAAATGAGTTTAGTACTGCTACTCATGATTCTTTCCCATTAGAACTTCCTTACTGAAAACTGCAGTGATTTTATGGTAAATGTACTAAATGCCTGTGTTGTGATGGGCTTATCTGGTCTATGACTGAGGTAGCAACCCCTCCATAATGATCAGCATCAAGCAGGGTAAAAAGTCATGGAAACTGTATGTATGAAACACAAGAGGGGTCATCATATGGCTCCTCTAGTCCTTTGCACAGCACAATAGAGATTGTATACAATAGGTCATTTGCATATGGTGGCGGGTAATCCCTGATTTTGTCATGTGACATCCCCTCTAGTTTCATTACTATATGATTTCTATGTGAAAACAAAAAATCTGTTGTTACTGCTTTTAGAAACAGTGGTCCGAATGTGGCTGCTTTTTTAGAGGAATTCAAGTTCTACTGAAATTATGTCAGCTTACTTCCCTCTATAGTAATTTGCATTCTGATACACATTATGATTTATACTGGGGATTTCTTGAATTGAAAACCATATCTGGTGTACTCACTGAGAATTACAAAGTGTTTTAGTCTCTTTGAGCTGGCCTTGTCTCTTGCTGGAACAGCAAAGGCATCACACTTGCATCCATGTATAATGCAATGTGTCTGTGTTCGCTGCATCAGCTGTACTGGATTTAATATAGAAGACCCTTCTAGATGCCTTTTAGTATATCTGAAACTTTTTTGGGTCATACTACACTGATTTGATACTGCTATCAATGAGGCTTTCCTTGGAGGCTTTGCATGCGGGGCTTCTTGTACTGAAATCTGTTTCATGTATGGTCACAAGTACTTATGGCCCCATTTTCAAAAGGTTAGCATGGCACAAACCAGGTTTATGCTGTGCTAGCCTGGTAAAAAGCCAGCTGTCAGAGGTGTGCCCATATTCAAAGGACACGTATGAGAGGCAAACCCCTGACAGCGCTCTTGGGGCAAAATATGTGCTGTGCCTATGCAAATGACGGTTCCTTCATGCGTATGTGGCACAGCACTATATTAAAAGTTTTCATAAGTGCTAAATGGGTACCAGCAGCTGCACTGTTTAACTCTTCTGAAACCCAACCCTTAGCAGTGTGCAAACCTGCCTGTGTACTGTCAAGGGTTGGGTACCTTGGTGGTTCTGCAGTTCCCCCAACCCGATCCCTGTCCCCATATAAATATAAACACACATTGGTGGTTCAGCAGCCCCTCCTTAGCTCCAATCACTTCCCTGGTAATTCCTTCCCACACCCTGATGAAGAACTAGTGGTTGAAGTGAGGGGCATCAGGTTTCAGGATTTACCTGTGACCTGTACTTTGTAATGTACGAATAAACTTTATAACATTCAGCATAATTTATGCCTCGACTATCATGTGCTTGGTGTGCAGACACTCTTGTCCTGTTTGACTGAGCTGGCAGGTCAGCTACCTGGTCTGTATCCCACTTTCAATTCTGTGGAGCGCAGTTTGTCTTTTCTGATTCAGTAATTTTTTCATCATCCCTGGTGATCTAGTGGTCCCTCCCTTGCCATGATCCCTTCCCCCAGTAATTCCTTTGTCATACCTGGTGTCCAGTGGTTCCTCCTCCATTTTCCAATCACTGTTCCAACCCAAAGAAATAAATTCCCTGGTAGTCTAGTGGTCCCCCACGCTGGCAGGTAGTAACCCACCATGCTGCTGCACCCCAACCTGACCCATACTGGCAACTGGCACAGCACTCTACACACCAACACAGACAGTCACTGATTGAACTGTCAATGAGCATGCACCATACATAGAACTCACTCACTGGTTGATCAGTCTTGATAGTGGTATGGACTGCTACCCATGGTGCCCACAGTATCAGTGATGGCACAGTTGGGGGTGCGCCACATATATGTATCCTTTCAATATGGGCACTGGGTATCAGGGCATTGTGGGTATCAGTATATACCACTGTGTGACTGGCCAGTCAATGAGCATGTACTATGTACTATACATGCTCATTGACAGTTCAGTCAGTGACTGGCCATGGCAGTGTGAGGAGGGCTGTATGAGTCACTGGCAGGGGTCAGGTGGGGGGAGGGGTGGGGGGTCACTACTTGCTGTCGTGGGGGAGGGGGCCACTAGACTGCCATAGAATTTATTTCTTTGGGTCAGGACAGTGATTGGAGAATGGGGGAGGGACCACTGAACCACCAAGGATGATAAAGGAATTACCTGGGAAGGACTTGGAGCTATATAGAGACCACTGGACTGCCAGAGATAATGAAGTAATTACCAGGGAAGGGATCATGGCTAGGGAGGGACCACTAGACCACCAGGGATGATAAAGGGGCTGCCAGGGAAGGGATTGAGCCTAGGGAGGGACCACTGAATCAACAATGTGAGTTTCTGTTTATATGGGGACAGGGATTGGGGCTCAGGAGAGACCACTGAACCTCCAATGTGAGTTTCTATTTATATGGGGACAGGGTTCGGGGCTAGGGATACCTGGCCCTGTACATTTGGGCTGGGTGCTCACATGTAGATGAGCCCATGATGGGCAAGCAAATGGTCCCTGAGTGCTGTGTATGCTCAATGGTCTCATTTGCATGTTTGGGCTGACTATTGCCCACAAGGCCATGGCAGTCACCATTGTACACTACACTTTACCACTATGTGTGGTCTTTGGTCCCACCCTCTGGTAGTGCTGCACCAATCATGGTGACTGCTTGATGAGGGTTGCACTACCAGGGTCTGATATTCAAACCAATAGTGCGGTCAGTTCAGATCATGCTATCTGCTTGAATATGGTGCCAGAGCTGGCCAGCCCTATTTTTTCATGCAGTGCACCTGTTTGTGTAGCAGCAAGCTGGCTCTGAAAATGGGGCCCTAAAGGTGCAGTACCTTTTGACAAAGAGATTTTGCAACAGACTCCATGCATAAAAATAAGTTCAGTGTGGTTCTAATCAACTTTCTGAAGCTTAAGATTGCTCTTATACTTGGGTATGACATCATAAATCTTGTTATACACAGTTATTTCATACTGATGTATTCAAAAGAACAACAGAAAGCAAACATTGTACAAAAAGGATATGATTCCACTGATGGTCAGATGAAATAATAAACCCATGAGCAAAGAGTTTTGAAAATGTAGTTTTATTCATAAGATGGAATCACAAGTCTTTTTGCAGATGGCTTTGCTGCAGAATTTATTTTTTAACAGTAATTGCTTTTTTTACAAGAAAACTGTCACTGCCATGTGTTCACTCCCAATCCTAACCTATCTATAATCCCAGCTGCCTAAGTACCCACCCACCCAGCCACCCTCTGTATCCTTTTACAATACAAATTTAAACAGCCCAACCTCAGCAGGAGTGTGCCCAACTTGTGCTGATGTCATTGCATATCCACACCTCCAGGTGAAACTTACAAGAGAAAACCCCATGGGTTGGCTGCACCATGAAGACCCCACACCTCCACCCAAATGATGCCCCAGGCACAAGCCTCAAATGGAGCTTCAGGTAGATTTTGTCCCTCCCCTAAGGGAACCCCACTGCAGGGGTCAAACTGTGGCCACCCCAGTCCAGGAAGCCTGGGGGGATGGCCGAGTGCAAGGTCTGGGCATTGATGAAAGGGTACTTCCCCTGTGCCAAGGCCAGGCACATAAATATAGTTAAAAAATTAAAAGAAATTTTAATGATTCAGTAATTTTTCATTAAAAAGTTTAAAAAAACTTGCACCAAGCTGCTGCATAACCCTCCACCACTGCCCAAATAATCCTGTTAAGTCTTTATGGTTTACTTGATTTTGCAGTCCAATCCTGAGTGATGACTCATCCTTAAAAAGTTTTGGCTGGACATGGTGTTGCTGCAACAAAAACAGGCAACACTACATATGGTAGAAATTGCAAAAGGGTGAGGAGTCATCACTTGGTTTTGGATTGTCAAATCAAGTGAAAAAATAAAGACAATGGTTATTTGGGGAAGTTGGTGAGTTGGCTATGGAGAAGTTGGGACCTTTTTTGTGTAAAACAATACAATAGAAGAATCAATTACACTAGGGTTTATATGTGGACCTCATGGGTTTTTCAGGTAATGCTGAACAATCAATGTGACTTCCCTAGTACATCAATATTTAAGTTAATTACATTTTTTTTAATAAAAAAGTTGTACGCATCTTAGCAACCTCATAGTAACATTATAAACAATCATCATTGACAGTTTCCTTTGTTTGTTTTTTTTAACACCGAAATCCCTGTTAACACATAAAATAAAGGGGGAAGGGAGACATGTAAAACAAATTATAATTATACACCATATTTTTATGATGACCTTGCAAGTCACTCTAGCATCATTCTTGTAGTTTGGGAGGCAGCATAAGCTTCACATGTAGAAAATGCTTTATAATAAATGGCCTTCAATTTTTTGCCATAGACAAAGCAAATTATAATTTGTTGTTATAACTAGCTTGTTATAATGGCAAACATGTGCCAGCATTATCTATGAGAAAGTATGAGCCACTATTCCCTCCTGTGCAGGAACACATTTGCGGCTCTCACACAAGCCGAGGTCACCATGGAGACCTGATGTTTTACAGTTCAGAAAGTTAGAAGATCACTTCTACCCCAAAGAAAATGACTTTTAAACCATGTTCCTAGTGTTTTTTCATAAAATCTGTAGCATGTTACTTTTGTTACTGAAAGTAAAAAAATGCACTTCACCCTCTCAAGAAAGTTCTCCTCACTGTGTCAGTTGAGTAAATCACAGCTTTATATGGCAACAAAGCACTAAGGTCTACTACAATGTAAAAAGTGCATTACAGTTTTAAAAAAAATGTTGCTTTTTCAACCAAAATAAATGTTCAACAGTACTAAGTTTCATTAAATTCTCTCTCACTGCTTAATAACCTATGGCAATGATCATCTATCTGTTCAGAGTGAAAAAATTAAGTCCAGCTAATATATAGAACAGTGAGTGGGTAGATGTGCAAAATTCAAATTTTACACACACCCATGGTGTGGGATGCTTTTATAAACCCTTTGACCTTCACTCTCAGACTTTATGTGGCATCCCACACCTCGGATATATGTAAAATTCTCATTATGCACACATATCAAGCCATTACTCTATATGTTATATATAACCCCCCTGCTCCATATATTGCCCTATACATTTGCACCCTCTTGTTTCAGTTTTTGTGACTAATTACATTCTATAGTGACGACTAAAGAGAATCTGACAGAGTGGGCAGACTGGATAGGCTGCTGGACCTTTTCTTTCTGTCAAATTCTGTTTCTGTTTTGTCACATTGTTATAATATTTGAATGTATTTTCAGTATGGCAGAATTGATGTTTTAATGTTGTTGTATTTAATTTATATCAGTAGTACGCTCTCCTCTCTCCTGTCACACTGATAAATGAGACAGTTGTGCTCTGTATTGCTGCTCATTTGATATAAGGAAAGGTGTATGGGCACCAATACACAACAAGGTTGTGTTTTCATGGAGGGGTTGAGATGACATCATAGGGACCTTAAGATCGAATAAATACAGTGGTAGTCATCTTAATATTCCACTTTACCACAGAAAAGTTTAGCACATTGAGGTACTTCAGTACAACCCTTCCTCCTTATGGCAGTATCATTTATGTTACCACATAAGCTGAAGTGTTACCTTATTATGCTTAGTAAGCATAATAATGTGGCACTTCAGCTAATGTAACTTTTTTTTTTTTTATTATTATTTTTTTTTTTTTTATATTTTTGGTACATTGAATAATATTTCCATAAGGGACAATGCTGTTTTGCAGTACATTAATATGGCAAACCTTTCTATGATAAAGTGAAGACTTGTGATGGCTGCCGCTGTATGGAAACAAAGTATAAATAATGCATGATTGATCATAGTTATAACATTGTTTTTTCCTCTAACCACCACATAGATCTTTTTTTTACCTCTCACACCTGCGATCCACAGCACCTGTAGTGCTTAACTTTAAGTTATTGCCTTATCATCATTTCAGCTGCAAAGAATGGAATGTCTATACAATTGCAGCACCATGAATATTCTTTCAGAATCAGTCCATTTATGGATACCACCAGAGTGAATCTCTCAGTACAGTTATAGGGTTGAGATACCCTGAAGGGCATCAACTATTCTCTTACACACACACACACACACACACACACACACACACACACACACACACACTGATTCAGGGAAACAAACAGCTACAGATAGAGAAGAGGCTGTATTTTCAAATGTTATGATGCAGGCAGAATGCACCATGCTGGGCTGCACCAACATCTTTGATTGTAGTTAATGTGCAACAGCTTACATGTTTTTCACCAAACAAAAAATAGCAGCTTTGTCATTATTTTGATCCATGAGTGTTTTTTTGGTGCAACTTATTACACTTCTGACATACCATTAGACCACCTTCTATGTGGTTTAGCACTTCTATCACAAGCAGCACAGGTGTGCTAAAAAATTGATGCAGTTCTTTGAAAATCCATCACAAAGAGCCAACATTTTGAAAAAAGAAACAAAAAGGATAACACTGGACCACATAGAAACTTCTCTTTGCATGAAACAAATGCACTGTACAAATCGGATATGACAACCTTTTACACTTCAAGTTCAAATCAAATCATCTTTTTTTTATTTTAAACTAACTTATGAACAATTGCAAAGAAAATCCTAAGGACAGAATGGTATTAGGCAAGGGAAATGATCAATGAAAGCATTAAATAAATTATACCAAGACCAGCTGGCTACACTTACATTATGATGTGCTCACTCCCCAGTGATGAGTCAGGTGGGAAGAGGTCAAGGACCAATACACAGCACTAAAATTAAGCATTAACCACTGTTATTGTGCTAATAACTAAAGGCGTATGCAGTTATTTGCATTATAGATTATGTATTCAGATTAATGTTGGGTTACTTCTGGCAATTTGGAGACTAATTTGTTTCATTTTCATATTATCAAGTGTAGGCATTGTAGAACCAGGCAGGAGACTTCAAACACTGAAAAGTACTAGCTGCTTCTTTTATCAGTTTGTGTTAGTTGATGGCATTCTGGATTCTTTGCGAATATTCCCACCACACAGTAAATCAAGGGTAGCTGATACACTCACAGCGGGACTCCAACTTGAGTTGGATCCATGCAGGCATATGTAAAAACCTCTAAGAAGAATGAATACCGGGAGACTAGAGAGGGCTGTGACATTATGAACCAGAGTACAGCAGATACAGTTATTGCACTTAAACAGTCATCACCAGCATCTTTCAAAATTACCAAAGCTTTAAAGCGAGAAGATATTTGTCAATCTGCTGCCTCAGTTCTATGAAATGTATTTCCAGTATTTCTTTGAAACCTTTTATTTTGTCTACGTATTGCTATTCTTTAACTATTACACACCCTGAAACACAGCCTTATATTTACTATCCTGTGTATATTGCATACAAGTGTAGTGCTCAGTTGCACTTGTCGGTCTCCAAGTTTACCAAGAAACAATCTTCCACGATTTTGTAGGACCTGGTCACTGTCAATCACCAAATTACCACATCTACCTTAAAGCATACTAAGGAAATACATAATATATAAAAAACGGTTACCCATACAGCACAGGGCCACCTTTTACTCATTTGTTATATGTACTTACAGTATGTTATAGGACAATATTTAACAGTTTATGTTATACTTGAAGCATGGACTTGAGTAATTGTTTTCTCTTAGTTGTTAACTGTACACCTTACCAGTCACCAAAACAAAGTGACACAAAGTAACAGTTAAAGCTACAAGTTCAGTTCTAGAAGAAAAACAGAAAGTCAGGCTACTCGAACAAGAAGATTAAAAAATCTCCACAATGTTCTGTGTCACACGGGTTTGGCCAGAAATTTCCATTTTGTACACACAATCTCCAACAGGTATACCCCCCCCAATTAAAAAATGTATACATCCTCTTCAAATGGTACCCCCTTCCAAACAAGTCAGATTGTTGTCAGATGATTCCTCTAATCTCTAAAGAGGTTATAAATGTATCTGTCTCCTAAACAACAGGAATTCAAACAGAGACACTCCTCAGTGGCCTACACTAACCCAAATACTACAGATTAGAATGAAAATGTTAACAGAAAGGCATATGGTTTTGTGACCGACACTCAACAAAATTGTATACAAATGTGTACAGTGAGTATGCCTGCCTACACCTTTGCTGTGTCACTACTCTGCACCTTTGATAAATTGTGAAGTAATGATGTTAAATGTTAGACGCCTGTACAGGGTTGCTGCACCCAAAACTAAATAAAGCTGTTAACTGCACCAGTGTTGTGGATATTTTTTAAAGACTTCTTATATGAGTAGCCTGCCTTTTTTGTTCCAGTTTGTCTACATTGTAATATCGTCCTTAGGTCCTGAGCCAACTTTCAGCCTTTTAAAATTTGGTTCTAGCAGAGAATCAAAAAACCTCAAATTTTAAGTGTTCTGTTATCTCATACTATCAGGAATATTTTGTGCCTAAGACAAAGTTTTGTTTCAAGTAGTGCAAACCAGTCAAGCTGGCTAACCTTTAGCTCACCCTCCACCCCAGACTTCATTGATATAAAAATAACCTCCTTTCCCCAAACCCACATACCTGTCTAGGGTATATCAATATACTGTGGTAGCACAAGGCATGAAATCATGCAATTGCTCCATCAATGTACTATTTGGCATATCTCTATAGCAGTTGCATGGTTTCACATCTCACAACTACTATATTGATATACCCTCTGGTATAATGGTGCAGAGTGAGTAAGTAAGTAAATTGTTATTGTTTAAGTGCCCAATCCCAGAAGGTCTGGGCACTTTACAAAGGAGTGTAACAAACATATAATAAAATTACATACAGGGTCAACATAAATAAATGCAAACAGTAAATAATCATAATAATAATAAATATTAATAAAATCTGGCTGTAGCTAACAAAGATAAGGCTTCTTTAAAAGGTGAGGCTTCAGACCCCACTTGAAAGATTCCACTGACGGAGCCTCGTTCAGAGATCTGGGCAGTGAATTACAGGGCACTGGGCCAGCTACCACAAATGCTCGGTCTCCTGAGATTTTCTATCTAGCCCTCGAAACTGCTAGGAGGACCTCAGTGGAGAAGCGGTGTGGGTTCACTTGGAGGATAGGAATCAGAAGATCACTCAGGTAGCCACTCTGGTAGCCAGGATCTTTGTAAGTTTTATGACTGCCAGCCAGGGTGGTGTAAGGGAGCTGTGCCATGTGCCATTGACTCTAGTTCACTGCAAGCAGACGAAAGGAGGAGCGAAGCATAGTATGGGGGTGTTACATGGGCTTGAGAGAAGGGAGTTATTTAATGTTCATCAGGGCTGGAGAGAGAGGATAGTGTTATGGGTGCTATGTGGGATTGGGGGAAGAGGGTTATTTATATCCAGTGTGTCTGGAAGAAGGAAGGTAAGATTATGCACTACACTGGTTAGGGAAAGGGGTTATTTTTATTTCTATCAGGGCTGGCAGAGGAAGGAAGAATGGGTGCTACAAAGGTAGAGGGAATGGTATTAAGGGACTTGTGAGAGGGTCAGGGTGTTTAAAAATGTTTCATTTACAGTATTCTTTCCTTGCAACGCATGATCCTATTCAAATTATGATAAACTCTGCCTGGTGTGAAGTTCAAAGTTTCCAAGGTTGAACTTTGGGAACTTTTGGGCAGTGCTACAGTAGTTCTTGTTTATTGTAATGTAATTCAATGTAATTATTGTTGTTTTTGTATTGCACAGCTAAATATCTTTGGTCTCTCAATAAAAGGAGGTTTATCCCATTATCTATTCACCTGGTTATAATACAAACACTAGATAGATACATACATCAAAACAAACTTTAAACAACATGGCATAACAGTGTAACCTGTGCCTTACATGGCAGAGGAACATTGGCAAGCTTGGAATGAAGCACTGAACACAGAAAGTATCCACTGAGGTTTATCACATGTCACAGGCCCGGTCTGTCCAGATAATGTTCTGATTTCAAAATAAAATGGTAATATTAAACGCTCACTGAAAATAGAAATTAGAGTTAGAATCAACATTTTAACCATAGGCCTTCTTTAGGAATTATCTAAAAGAGAAAAAAGCAAAGTTAGTCATTTTTTCTCTTTTAGATAATTCCTGAAGAAGACCTATGGTTGAAATATCAGTTCTACTCTATTTCTATTTTCAGCGTGTATTTAATATTACCATTTTGATTTGTTTTCAGACCACATGCTAACATAGCACCTTGTTTTTTAAATGTTTTCATTGCATTCTTTTGTTAAAGTGTCAAATATTTGAAAGCATTTAAAAGAGTACACTACAATGTACTGTATGCATTGCACTTAGTAATATCATACATTAACATGGGCTGGCACTGCATCCCCCGTAAAGGCTGCTCAGCTGAAATCTATACCTTTTGTATTATCCTTTTTATCTTATTCTGGTTAGCATCAGTAAACATAAAGAGCATGTTGTATCTAGTGTATAATATAATAATGTGAATGTTTAGCTAGACCCCACTAAGCCTTAATAAAATGTCATATTCTCACCTTCTTCTACTTAGTGCACTGGTATAATTGCATAAAGTTCCTAATGAGAAGTTGGTTCTAAAGTTAGATATATCTGCAATTTCAGTAAGTTAAGAACAATGGAAAGAGGTCTAGTTAAGATTCCAAGCTCTGCATTTTGGAGCATGTGACATTATCAGATAGGAAGGACATCACCCATGGGGCACCTCAAGGGATCAGTAGTAACATTGTGACCTCAATCATTGACTATTTCTATATAGTACATGGACTTAAAATACTGTACTTAAAGGGTATCAACAGGGTTAGTACAAAGGGCATGTTTCAATTTAAGGGAGAAGGGATTTACTATGGGGAACAGCTTGAAGTTGATGGAGGGTAGTTTCAGGAGAGAAATGAACAGGCATTTCTTCACAGAGAAGGTGGTAGGGAGATGGAAAGTACTTCCTGAAGAAGTGGTATCTCTTAAAACAGTAAAGAGCTTTAAATGGGGGTGGGATAGGGTCAAGGCAAGGTACTAGTTAGTGGGCAGTTGAGTGGGGAAGAGATGGCAGCAAGGGGTGGGGGGGCTGCAGCAGGAGTCTAACATGTGTGCTGCAAAATCGAGCAGATGCGATAGACAACTTGACCTGTATCTGCTGGCATTTTCATATGTTTGTATGAAGTCAGAGATCTCAAGTGAGGTAATTTAATCTGTCAATGACACATGGCCAAAATGAGTGTAGTAAATTCACAGGAAGAGGAAAACAGTCTGCCAAGTGACTTAAACATACTGTGAGAAAGCCAGTAAGTGACTACCGAAATTCAATGTTGATAAGTGTAAGGTTCTTCACTTGGTTAGGGGCTGACTTTAATATTTTTTTACTTGTCAGGGGCATAGTGAAAACTGATCAAGGCTAATGCTGCTAACCTTCTACTTGTCCATCTTGACTAGTGCAGGTCATCTATGGTTGTGAATAATGTTAAATAGGTAGACTTCAGTCTTCATCCTAATCTTCCTCAGTGTTCCACCCAGTCTAGTACACTTAATATCTTTTTAAAAGCACAATTACCTCCCAATACAAGATGGAGACCATACAAAAGTCTCAATGTGGAGTCATTGTCATCTCATAATGGCTTGCAGCTAGTGTTCGAGGCTATGATCAGAGGTGGAGTTTGGTTAAGTCACTAGTTTCCAGTGTTATGAGTTTGTCTTCACGTGTGATGATGCCTTCTACATTATTAAGGCCAATGCTCAACATTTGCCTACATTTTGAGTGTCAGTGTTCTACATTTCATTGACAAAATGTTAAGTGGTATACAGGGTCTTCCCTGCATGTAGCTGGTTTTATCTCAGCCTCCCCATAACTGTTTTTCTCTCTTCCAAGTCTCCCAGTATTTTACTTTCCCCAGCCACCACTATAGGTGATGAGTGGGTAATCCTGGAATAACCATCCATAGGACTGTATTGCAGGTGTAGGGGTCCCCGACTTTCATCAATACATCACACTAGTAATACCATACACTCAAAATGCAATTAAATGATGAGCACTGGCTTTAATAATGTGGGAGGCATCATCTCACATGGAGAGACAAATGCAAAACACTGCAAGCTAGTGACTTAACAGCACTCCACCTCTGATCATAGCCTGGAACACTTGCTGTAAATCCTAACAGTGAGCTGGCAATTACTCACATTGAGAACTTTATATGGTCCCCTTCTTAGACCAGCAAGTAACTGATTTTAAAGAACTGTTAGTTATACTAGGCTGTGTGGAATATGAACGGAAATTATCATGAAGACTATAGTCTGCTTTTTTAACTTAATTTATGGACATAGAGGACCTGCACTAGTCAAGACAGACAAGTAGAGTGTTATATGCACTAGCCCTGATCACTTGAAATGCTAAATTGCTTATATCTCTGGAACCGTACAATGTAGAAAAAACATTTGAATTTAAAATTATTTATCACTCTCCTGACTAGTTTTGTACTACTTAGCCCTGTTGCAGGATGCTAAGCATTTTTATGACAAAAAGTCCGAATCTTGAAGCGTTTCCGAGATATGGCCCCTGAGAGGCGCAGCGGACGCCGCAAGGTTAGTCTATGAGAAAAAGTATCAAATTCAGAGCACCATAACTTTGCATTCCTGCAATATTTTGCCATCAAACCACTGAAAGGCACATCTGTGCGATGTTGGCTTTCTTCCTTACAAATTTTAGCCCAAAAGACCAAACCAGTGTTTTGCAGCAGGGTGGCAAAGAATTAATGTTATTTTGGCCATAGTGTTGCAATAGGTAGTATCACAAAACATGACACTTTGGCAAAAAAAAAACACAAAAGTGTTGCAAGTTCGACACTACTTTGCGACACTACTTTTCCCAAAAATTTCAACCCTCAAAAAAAGACATGGCTAGCACCCTCAGGGATTGACTAGGTAAACACAAAAAGAATTGTGTCCCTAGAGGGTCCCAAATTTAAATGCCCAGCATTTCTGTGACCAGT
Source organism: Neoceratodus forsteri (assembly GCA_016271365.2). Classification (NCBI taxonomy): domain Eukaryota; kingdom Metazoa; phylum Chordata; order Ceratodontiformes; family Ceratodontidae; genus Neoceratodus; species Neoceratodus forsteri. The sequence goes on along the minus strand of CM057458.1, from coordinate 623,424,444 downwards.
AACTGAAAAATAAATGGCTGACTCACGACAATACAGGGGTCATTTGAGACACTAAAAACTGCATTTGATACACTGTAGAATATTTTGTTACTTTTCCCCTTGACTATAATGGGAAACTTGTTTTTTTGAATAACTTTTGAACTGTTCAATATTTTTTCATGAAATCTTCAAAAGGCACATTGGGGTCCCTGGCCGCAGATTCCCTCAGAAATTTGGACCAGTCACACAAATCGTGCGACCTGTAGGTGTGAGCAAAGAATGCACAAAAAGCATAAATATGGCATGGATTGTTGCTTAATAATTCCACAACTGTATATCTGACCAGTATAAAACTTGGCAGATCCCAAGATCTATGCTACTGCTCTGTGCTTGCTAAATGTCAGGCAAATCCATCATAGGGTGGCAAAGTTATTAAGGTGCAAAATCTCACGCTTTAACCTTAAATGGGGTACTCAACCCTAACTATAGTGGCACTACCATGCCACTAATATATATATATATATATATATATTGTATATATATATATATATATATTTATACACATGTATATTTGATGCAAAAACTGTCAGTTGTTAAGTATGTCCCGTCTGTTTCATAAAATAATCTAATTATTGAAATCCTCTATCTTTGAAGGAAAACAGCTTACATGATTGAAGGCATGATTGAAGACACATGAGCCATGGCACCTGAGGCCATCATCAAGTGTAAAGGTCAACATAGAGACACTGACTATAGAGACACCGACTATACATGCTGCTTTTTCCTGCCAGAACCATTTACCTGCAGATGACCTGCATACAGCATCAGCCATAGGGAAAGTCAGGATTAGAGCTGTTACTGAATAAAGAAGGAAATTGGAAGATACAAGCTACAGTATGTGGATGCTCTACAAAGATTTGAAATGCTATCAGAGCCAGAGTTTGATGCATTAGAGATGAAGTGGCACAAGGCATGCTATAGTACATTTAGTGAAGAGAGAAAATTATCTAGGTTAAAGAAGCAACATCAGGTTTCTGCTAGTGCTGACAATGTGAGTGTTTCTCAGCCTTCTTCCTCAACCAATCCTCCGCCACCCACACAGTGTTGTTGCCTTCCAGCAACTAACTGGAAACTCTTCACATTTTGTGAAACACAGAACAAGAGAAAGGTTTACAAAGTGACAACACTGGAGAAGTCAGAAGAATTGATTGATTACACCACAACTGCCCCAACAATGAGTACCAGACTAGTTGGGGTCAGTGACCTTGTAGCAGCTGAAGTGTGTTGTCTCCTTCCATGCTGAGTGACATTTGAGAGAAAATGCAAGCAAAAGAAATCATCGTCAGCACCAGAGGGAGGTGCAAGGGATGTGCTTATGGACATACTATGTGTAGCCTTGATTACAGGATTGTCTCATGGACATGTGTATGACATGGTTGAAGTATTGGACAGCTGTGAGGGCATGTGCAGAGATGTGGGTGCTCATTTGCCTCAGATATATCAGTAAAGCAGATCAAATTTCTATGAAGAAGTTCAACACCTGGTTGGACTGAAGGCCAGCTATGCATGGTGTCTCTTGAAATCATACCTCCTGATGTGCCCTGGTGATCAATCAGAGTCCATCACTGCAAAAACCCTAACATAATCTGCTCAGCAGGGTATGCTTTCATCTGAGTTATAATCCAGTGATGATGAAGATGGTGGTGGAATGGCCCTTCAACAAACCAGTATCTTGTACATATTGCCCTCGGGACTAAACAAGACCTACTGGACACACCAAGACATTTTAGCATATGGCAAGGGATTGATCAAGAACATATTGTCAGGTGATCCCAGACAGTCTTTGTCTTTTTCTTCACTTGCTCTTTGGAGGCACTGATTTGGTGAATCAATCAATCAATCAGTCAATCAATATCTTTATTTAGCCAGGTGGAACACCATTAGGCAGGTCTCATTTACAAGATGGACCTGGTAGTTTAAACAACTACAACAATTCACAATACAACAATTTAGAGTAGGTGTAACAACATTGGCAGCATATGTACAGTCATTACAAGTGAGAAAGGCGTGGCTTGGCATGGTGGTATATAATAATTTACAAATAGCAATGTGAGGCTTGACCCTGAGAACAGAACAAGGCAGCATAATTTACAGGCATGGTACCAAAGGCAGTCAGCATACTGCTATGTGCAAGTTCTATGCAAGACAGGTCTCTGATAGACAGTGGAGTACAATATTATATTGGATGAGGTCCAGACCAGCAAAGCATTACATGGCCTAGGAGAAGACTATAAAGCAATGGCACTGAGAGCACAGGATGTGCCAAGGATAATGGAGGGAGGGAGGTTAGGAGGGGTGGGAAGGGGCAATTGTAATATCTGCAGGACTGACATAGCTATATTAGTCAGCATGGTAGGTCTAAGGGTATGGGGGTTAAAAGGTGCCATTAGTAGGGGGATGTGACAGACAGGTAGGAGGGAGAGTCAGAGAATCAGTGCCAGAAGCAGTTGCAGGACTCCATAAATGATTGTTGGATAAGATTTTTGAAGGCAGCTAATGGTACAGGTAAAATAAGCTGCAGTAAATGTTGAGCAGTATTCCAGAGGACTAGTAAGGCATGACTAATCACTGCCTGACCAAAGCGCATCCTAACTCTGGGTATGTAAAGGCAATACAAGTCTGGCTTCTCAGCAGTTAGCTGCCAGGAATGCAAGAAGGTAGTCAATCCTTAATATAGTGAGGCAGCTTGTTAGAGGTGGCCCTATAGATCTACAGCACAGTATTGATTTATTGTATAAGACTAAGTGAGCCCCAACCTACAATGTTGTAGAGAGTACAGTAGTGTGTTGAGTAGGGGGTACCGGTAAGGAACCTGAGCACCTGGTGGTGCAGAGTGTCTAGTTTGGCAAGGGCCACACTACAGCAGTGCCCATACAGAAGGTCTGCAAAGTCAATGAGAGGCAAGAATGTTGTTTGTACCAACCTAGTTTTCCCTTTCTGCATTAATAGATGCTTGATTCTGAAGAAAATCCCAAGCCTCTGTTTAAATTTTTTGGAGAGTTCCTTGATATGGACTTTGAAGGAAAGATTGGAGTCAATCCACACCCCCAGATATTTGAAGGAATCTACATAAGCCAGTGATTCGCTGAGCAAAGTGTGGATTTGAGGGGTGTTCCCACCATGCTAGACTAGGGGGAGTTTACTACAAGGGAGAAGATCATGGCCTTTGTTTTCTTAGCATTTAACAGAAGTTTAGAGTAAAGGAGATTGTTCTGTAAGTGGTTAAATTCTGTTTGGAGGTCACTACACATGAGTTCCAGAGTTGGTCTGGCTACGTACAACACAGTGTCATCCACAAAGAGATGTATGTCCGCTGACTTGACTCCAGCATCTAGTTCATTTATGTAAATGGAAAACAATGGAGGACCCAAGATGGACCCTTGCAGTACCCTCGAGAGAGTGTTTTTAAGGTGGAGAGACCCCCCCCCAGGCTTGATCTGTTACTTGTCGATCAGAGAGGTAGTTAGAAAACCACTCTAGGGCCATGTCACTGATGCCAATATTCTGTAGAACAACCAGGAGAAAGGAGTGGTCTACCATGTCGAAGGCTTTGCTAAGGTCAATAAACAAAGCACACACATAACTTCTGGCATCATTTGTGACCTTAGCAAGTGCTGAGATGGTAATATGGTGGGGTCACAAGCCAGACTGAGCAGGGTGTAGAAGGTCCGAGTCATTGATGTGCTGCCTAAGCTGGTTATTAGCCACTTTTCCAGACACTTAGAGAGGGTAGGGGCACAGGGATGCATAAATGTAAACCATAATGGATGTGACATAAGTAAAGTGTGGGAGGAGTCTGAAAGATGAGGATGATGCCAAGCAGAAGGTATGCAGCATTTCCCAGGACATTGTGTACGCAGTGTCAAAAGGCAATAAGCTGATGCCAAAGCATATTGGTTTAGATCTTACTCTGCACTAGGCTACCTGATCTGAGGCTCTCATAGATCTGTTCCATGCTGCCAACCATACCATTCGTATCAACACTGTTCAAAGAATCGATGCCACCATAGCTCAAACCATCCTACAGTAGAGAGGTTTGCAAGGAATGGCTATATTTACACCCCAGACAATATTGTAAAAGAACGAGAGGATGATCCACTGCTCTTGCTATAACATTGATGTCCTTGTAGCAACACTGGATAGAAAGAATACCTTCCACTGCACTCAGATGATGGTATAACAAAGAGGTCTTCCACAATAAGGTGATCCAGGTGGCAGGCAAATCCTGAGATCAACAGCTATAAAGTCTGATGCTCTGGAAGCATTTCAAATTATTGATCATGCTAGCCTACCACCTGATCAAAGGCCATCACCTTTCTTCAGTGTTGACAACAAGATAGATGTGGATAAGTGATTCAGTATCAACAGAGAAGGACTAAAGGTAAGTTCAAAAAACTTGACTGTGTTGTGTCACAAATATATGATGAAGAACATCCATCAGTTCCTGCCTAGGGAGCATTCAATGACGCTACCAGTGTCATTGATCCTCCAGTGACAACAGCAGGCATGTTGCTCATTTTTCAGGCACCAGCAGATGACTATAATACACTTACCACTGTGATTAATTGCTTTGTGAGCATTTCAAATCACATAGGCCGGAAGCATACCACCATTACAGTAAAACAAACATTCAACAGCAATGGCAAGGATCTTGTATGGGCTAATCCTGAGTCTGAGAATGTAATCTTTCTCATAGGAGGACTCCATGTGTGCTTAAACTTTCTGAAAGCCATTGGCCAGCACATGGAAAATGCTGGGCTGGATGATCTGTGGATAGAATCAGGTGTGTATGCAACAAACACTACTGAGACCATCCTGGATGGCAACACCTGCTACCATGCAGTTTGAGCACACAGGCTGACATATGAATTTTTGTGGCATATCAGGGGGCCAATGTTGAATCATGGCTGGCTGCAAATGATTATACACATGTTGTGGAAATCAAAGAACTTGAACAAAACATGACTCAGCTGTTTCAGCAGAGAGGTGAAGCCAATCAAGTGGAACTCTGCAATGAAGCAGACAAGCTAGCATATGTTTTAAGCAATGAGAAAGTCCAAGTCTCATGGGGGACTTTGGTGAAAAAAAAAACAGTGAAAACCCAAACTTCATGCTGTGGATGACGTACGTGAGAATGGTGGAGATCCTGCTGGACTTCATCAGGGCTATAAGGGATGGTAACTGGTATCTGTACCTGGAAGCATTTGCTGCAATTCTGCCATGGCTCACCATCTATGATCATACAAACTATGCCAGGTGGGACCATATCTAGCTGATATGAAAGGGCTTGTGAGGACAGCACCAGAGGTCTATGCCGAGTTCACTGATGGGAACTTTGTTGTGAAGAGAAGCAGAAGAAAATTCAACCAAGTTTTCACTGCTCAGTTACAGAATAAATGAACAGAACATGAAAGATGCAAAATAAAATCATCAGCATTACAAGAAATGACAAAGCCAGGGACAAGTTTTGCATCACATGGTCAGAATGATCACGCATTTCACTGGACACAAGGTGTCTCTTTTACCTGGAAGAAGAAGATGATGAGAAGACTGCATTCTTATGCTCTGATAGTCTTCTCTCAGGGATGAGTAGTAATATTGATGATGTGAAGAAGCTTACTACACAGCTTACTATATTTGATGTATTCAGAGTTCCCACATCATTGACTCTTGTTGAAGCTGAAGAAGTAGGTGAAGAACCAGAGAGTAGCAGCACACCTCTAGTTTCCTTGGCATCAAAAGACAGTGCTCAAGGTGAAGTGGTCAGTCACCTGCAGACAGCTGAAGACTGAGGAAAGCAGAATGTAATCGCTAACATCAAATGGTGACTGATCAAGGGAACTGTCCACTTTCGTGATGCTCTAAAGAAGCATAACCAAAAAACCTTTGCTTATCGGTACAAAAACAGAATGAGCAGAAAACCATCCAAGCTGACAGAAAGCTACTGCAGCAATTACTTATTGCTGTGATTACTGGCCAAAAGATAGAAATGTTCGACGTCATAAAGCATGAGCTCTCCCCGGTCGCTGTCCCTGGCATAAGCTGGAGGTGTGATGAACTCCATATCAAAGACAGAGCTGCTCAATATTCTGACAACTGGGCTCAACACACCCTCAGAAGTTTTAGATGCTGATCTGAAAGCACGTGTCTTTATTGATGGTCATGCACTCATTCAATCCCTATGGAAAGCCTCATGGATGCCAGATGTTTGCTGATTATGCTGATATATTTATGCAGTCTGTGACATGACACTTTGTCATGTTTAATCACTACATTGGAGTGGACTCAATAAAAGCACTTAAACGATTCAAGTGAGTGAGCAAGAAGAAGCCCATGTGAAAGCTCATTGATGGACCCCATGCCCTATTTCTACAGGTTTGTAGCCAGTTTACTGTCTTGGAAGAGAACAAAACCGATATTTCCAAGTTTCTATCTGAAACCCTTATGAACAGGGGTAAGGAGCTATATCAGCAGTATGAGCTTGTAACAGGAGGTGGCTTCACTGATCCTACAGATACAAGTTCAACTAGAAGAGACAATATCATCCTTGGTAGAAACCATGAAGAGGCTGACACCAGGCTGATACTGCATACATGCAAGGCATTCAACAGAGACTACAGATCAGTGCTAGTCATCTCTAGAAATACAGATGTCATGCTTCAGCTGGTGTACTTTCTGTCCACAAAAGCAGCCAAAACATTAATGATCTCTGGAACAGCCAGGAAACAAAGATGCTATCCAATACATGCCATATCTGAGAGGCTTGCACAGCCTGTGAAGGACAACCTTCTCAGCTTCCATGCATTAACAGGCTGTGACACAGCTTCATCATTCAGAGGCCATGGGAAGAAGTCATGCTGGGAAATGTTCCAGAAAAAAACCTCCTTATCAGTGGAATTGGCTGTGATGGAGCTCTCATCAAAGCTGAGAAGTTTATGTGTCACTTGTATGGTACTTCTGAGGTGTCAACCATTGACCACACTAGGCTAAAGCTCTTTGCCAAGGCCAAAAAGGGTTTGGAGGTGTTACCCCAACAAGAGGTGCCCTGGAACGTCAAACTGCATGTGCAAACTTCTCAGCAAAGATATGGCTACAGGCAGACCAAGAGCTGATAGAGGTCACATCTCCTGCTGACAATTCTGTCTGGAAGAAAGAGTCAGCTTTCCTACTAGTTGTCTGGACATGATTACCCCTTGCTTCAGATGTCTGTCTAGAAATACTGACCTGTGGGTGCAAATCATAGTGCAGTACAGCTAGATGCACCTTTTTCAGGAATGGCTTGAAATGCAACACTGCCTGTGGCTGTGATGCGACTAACTACTGCAACCCAGCTGGCCAACAAACCTCCATACTGTAAACCAGCTGGCCAATAGACCTTGATACATGGACCAAAAGATAAAAATTATATGTATTGAAATTGCAGGGTGATGAACTAAATCACACAGACAGCTATAGGGTGCATTGCAAAGATTTGGAACAACTTCAACTTGTACAACTACATTTTGAGAAAAACGCACTTTTGTGTTCAATTTTAATACACATTCCTGTGTAAATTCAAAATTTAACTGTTGATAGCACATAGTATATACATCTAAATGATAATAAAGTTAGTTTTTCAGAAAGATATACAGAAGTAGATGTCAATCTACTTGAAATTCAGAAAATATCCATTTTGACCCAACATGACTTTTGTGACCTTGGAAATGATGATCCAGTTCACAACTGAGGATGGCATCCACCCAAATCTTTTTCCTCCTCATATGTGTAATTGTTCTAGCATGGATACTTGCTTATAATAAACAATGCCATCACAAGTCTAAAATAACATTTTGTCTGGTCTAATATGAGCATTTTTTTCACTGTTCCAGTGATGTATTTATTCCTGATATATCTCACTGTGCTAGCTAAGCTACTTCTAATTTTGGGCCCAACATTGTAACTGGTATCTTGTTCCATGGTGCTGAAAATTTAGCTAGCAGTATACCACAGTATAACTGCTAACTTCTGCAGCCCAATATTTTTTTTTACTGAAACTGTGACAGCTGTACCATTTAGTGGCACAGGAAACACATTATTGGCATTATCAGCCTGAGGCAAGCAATGTCACTGCATATGCTAGGTGTAGCAACCTTAAATGGTATTGAAGAGTTGTAGAGATGACCGATCAGATCCCAGTTGACAGCATGCACTGCAGTACCATCTGCTATGATATGGCCTCTGGTATAATTGCCCTGTGTTGCTCATTGATTCACAGTGTGATTCATCAGAGAAAAAATAAGAGTTCCTCCATGTGGCAATAGTCTAAGTCAACAAGTGCTTCAGCAACTAGTGCTGCTTTTGTGCTTTGACTAACACACTAGATTCCCATGAGAAGTGATTGCATTTGTTATCAATCTGTTCAACTTTTCCCCACACAGCTGTGCAATCCTCTTTGCTATGTCTGTTGCTAAATTCAGTGAGTAATGTTGAGAAGGAAAGGAATAGTAAGCAAGAGAAGAGTATTTATTTTATATAATTCCTCTCATACACACGTAATACCAAATCCAATTATACACCATGAGCAGTTGTAGCAGTCATTACATGTACACCAAAGGAAAAGAAGGCTGAGAATGCCAATGAAAAAAATAGGAATGTTAAGGTTATTTAGAAAGAGAAAAAAAGTTAGTTCAAGATAAGGGGGTCTCTGTGATTTGCTGAAGGTTGCAAATAAACTGGCAGCTTTCAGACTAAATTCAGGCTCTATGCTCTTATTTGTAGGCTACATTGCCTCCATGTAAAGGACATGCTGACATCACCAGGCATGACTGCATGGCATGGAAATGTTCTGTGTGACAGATGTAACATCCTCGGCTGCAATGTTTCTCATTCTGAACCTAGAAGGACCACATGGTCTTCCCCTCAATGCCTTACCAATAAATCAAACGGATTTAAGTAGATTGTTTATTTTGACTTTAAACTGTAAGACTTGCAAACTTTGTGGTGCCACAATTTGTGTACAATCATTTTTCCCATAGTTAAAAGGCTAGTTTATATTAACTTTGAAATGATCTAAAACAGCCATATATATAACATGTTATTTTAGTGGTGCACTGCCTCTACCTAATCTAGCAACTGGGTGGAGTGAAGGACAAGGATATTAAATGACTTGCTCATGGTCATGAAGTGGGCCACGGTTTTGGTGGGATTTAAACCTGTCTCACATTTGTGTGCTCTAACTACAGTACTAAACCATAACCTGGTACCCAGCATCAGGTCTCATAATGACTAAAGAACTCATGATGCTACTGTCATGATGTCATAAATCACAACTAGTTGTAATACTTGGTGTCACTGTTTTTAAATTCAATAAATACAGTATACAATGTTATTTGCAGAGCTGTTAAGGTGTCAACAGGTGGCATTAGACAGAAACATTGATATGACGCGTGTGCCTCGACAAGCCTTTTAGCTTGTGAGCTCTAGAATTCAACAGGCAAACTAAACAACAACAACAAAAAAACAGGCAAGTACTATGTGATGGTCTTGATGATTATTTTCTATTCTTTACTCAAGATGCTAACTGATTTAACTAAGCATTGGAAAATCTGATGCTGGAAACAACTGTTCTGTTTTCCAGATAGAAATAAAATGGTCATGTTACAGTAATGTCAGCAAAGGTCCAGAGAGCTGAAGTATAATGTTGACAAGTGAGAAATGTACACGGCATGTCCATCTGAATTTTCTTTAAATGAGAGGCCTGGTATAAAGAGTGACTTTAAGTATTTTGTTACTTAAGCCTTTCCTTGTCCCCACCATTCTCATAACTGTATTTGTATGCTTAAGGTGTGAACATTTAACATTCAAAAGTCTTAGTCTTTCCACATTTTCATGTGTTTGGATTGTTCTTTGGTTATCATAAAGCTGGTAGCATCAAATATTTATTCAGAATTAACACACATGTATAGGCAGGCTAGATACAGTACTTGCAGGATGCTTGTGTCAGTCAAGGGTGCACCTTTTTCTTATTATGTTGGTACAGTTCTAGCAATAAACATGGTCCCCAAATTTGTAATACTTCTAAATAGATACTCTCTGGTGGCACTACAGTGGTACTACATGCAGGCAGGGGATTTCTCCAGCGATATGTCACAATTATCTGGAAATTTCTGACCATGTCAACAGCTGTAATGGTATTTGAATAGATCTTTAGGAGACCATATTGATGATTACACCACATTACTGCATGTTATGGTAGTAGCTGGAAGCTCTGGATAACATTTAACAAGCATTTTCACGTTAGCGTCAAAAAGACTTGTGCCCATGATGTAATCATAATCTTTAAATTGTCTGCATATCAGTCATCTATCTATCTATCTATCTATCTATCTATCTATCTATCTATCTATCTATCTATCTATCTATCTACAGCATCTACAAATCTATCTATGCATCTAATTTCTCCAGTACGGTAGGTACAGTATATTAGGTATAGGTAATGCCTTAAATCATTTTCCAAGGAAATGTTTTAAAATATAATATTCAGATATAATTCAATGTACAGCTGACTCAACCAAGATGCAATGTAATACCTTGTAGTAAATTAGTTGTCACTAATAACTGTATAATAAAAGGGCTTAATTGCAGTAGAACTGCACTGTTCCCTGAAGCATACTGTAGCATTCTGCAGTAATACTGCAAAGTATTGCACTGATTCCTGGCTCACTTCACTCTATATTTTATTAATTTTCAATATTTCTATTCCTTCATTCTTTCTTAATGAGGATATATTCATGAAAACAGTGTATTTGTCCCTTAGACTTCATCTTATTTTATAACTGTTCCTCCACTGAATTCTTAACTCTGTTTGTGGTACCGCAATCTATTGATCTGGAAATTACTCTGATGTTACAAATAGAGGATTATTACTTTAGCAGAGGAGAGCAGTAGGATGATGAGATGAAATCCAAGCTACAGAGATTGTGTTTTCATCTTAATGCCCTTGGTAGAAAATAAATTAGTTTCATTTTATTTAGGATTACCATTGCACCACAGCTTGTTTACAACTCTTTCCAAAATTTGGCATAAAACGTGCAGATGAAACAACACTTGGCCTCAGCTGTAAAACCATAAAAAAGTATTCACTCTTTCAAGATACCAAAGATCAGACAATGATCATAGTGAAACATAAGGTCAAACATTGGGGTGCTGGCAGCCATGCTTCGTAGCATATTTTAATTTACCACTGTTTGTATCACTGCTCAGTTTGCACATAATAAAGAGGCCCCTTCAGAATATCAAGTGTTTGAATACTTTTTTCATGGTTTTACAGCTAGAGACTGAGTGCTATCTCTTTGTACTCACTGATTTAACTGTTGGAGACACATCACCAAGGACCTGGGAGACAGTAGCGTCTCATTTGCTTGTTGTGGAAATATTTTAAATACTTAAATTGAAAACACATGCAAAACACATGTTTTAAAAAGGAAAAAAAAACAAATACATTAACTAATAATGTTCCAACAAGTAGAATTAAAATCCTATAATTAGGTGGTTCATTTACTGTACAACAATCTTTAGATAATGAATTTGCAAAACCATTTAGTAATGTGAGATGTCAAAGGCATTTTCCCAGTCCATTTATGAACATTTGAGAGCAGTTAATTCTAAGCCATTGTTATGACATCACTGAAATAGTACATTCTTTACCCTTGGTGTAATAAATTCAAACAAACTACTAGAGGGCAAACAGGCTCTCACATTGTTTTTTTTTTAATCGTTCACTTAAAAAGTCTGGTACTTTTCAATTGATGCCTTTTTCACCATAATGGAATGTGTGTAAGCAATGAATATTGGTTAATGAGAGTCATCCAAGTTAGTGATGCAGAATATATTACAATAATGTATATCTTCGATACACACAATTAATCTTCTTAACATACCCAATTTATGTAATTCAACTATGATTTTAGTGCCATTATCATAAAAGGCCCTATAAACATCAGTGAAAAAATAAAGGTATTGACTAGTCATAATAATGCTTTCTTAGAGAATATCCCTTTATGTTTAATATAAAAATCCAATTATAGGGCAAGAGACTTCAGTAACATGTTGATATAAAATTAACAAGAACCTAAGAGATTGCTCCAAAGGCCTAGATATTTATAGGCTTGAACCTGTTCTGAATATTAGTCACTGTGCAAAAGTCATTACAGTAGCTCATCTCCTGTTATGTCTAGATCAATATCCAAACATTATTATTTTAGTTTTAAACTCATTCAATTTAAGTTTAGAGGAATCAGAAAATGCTTGAACCTTTAATGGAGATAGGAAATAGTTTACTGTTGTTTGTAAATGTTAAATAAATTATAAACAACAAGCAGTGGTCTCCCTGTGTCTGTCATTACTGTATATGTTTAAACTGCATATTTACAATGTTCCTCCATAATGCTGAATCTTCCCTTGGTTTACTAGCCTTTTTTCTTCAAATTGGGAGTATGCGCATGCCAAACTGAGACCGAATCTTGTCATTGACTCTGGTGTTAGATTGTTGAAGCCTGTGCAGGAATAGGGGGCCATTTAAACAGCAGCTTCACAAAAGGCTGAAACTACACTCCTCCAGGACAGTGCAAATATGGGCAAGGCTCAAAACAACTGCAATTTATGGTGACCAGCTCACTCTGGACCCCCCCACACACACTTTATTGGTCACCTTTCTAGTAACAGACAAATTAGGACATTTCAGTTGCCAGGCTCAAAACAACAATCATTTTTCAGTGACCACGAATGGCTCACACATCCCACACACTCCCACATCCCACATGCACACTCTTGCCCAGTCATCTCAATAGTTACAGACAAGTATAGATACTATATTAGTAAAAACTTCTATTTTCTTGTCTCCTCTATGTCCATGTCCTTACCATATTGCTGTAAGGTAACCCTGAAGATCAGGAGCTTAGCCTACCTTCACCCTTTTATTTAATTAATCCAGAAGCACTGTCATTGTCATCCACTGAAAAATATTCAGTAGCAGCTGGCAGCCACCTGTGTCTTTACTCTCCAGGCCTTCTCTTGAATGGCATCTTGGCCAGGGAGCACATGAAAGGTCCTCAGTCAGGCACTTATTTTGCGAGTGAGCAGCTCAAGCAGACCGTTCTTTTGGTTGCCCCCCACCAACTCTGCAAACTGTGGCCAGGTATACACTGAGGACCAGAGTTGGGGGGGACACATTATTCATTACTGGGTGTGTACACAATTGCTTGAAGGGCTCTGGTTGACTGTTGGGGAATGACTCAGGGAGCAGGTGATCAAGAAAATGTGTAGCTTTTCTGGCTGGCAAGAAAAGGCAGCATGTGTTTGCAATTCCTGGTCATTACAGAAGTTATTTCTGTGGATGACAGTGACAGTGCCTCTGGGATGAATTAAGTCTCAGCTCCTGATCTTCAGGGTTACCGTACAGCAAGATGGTAGAGACATGGACATAGAAGAGACAAAAAATAGGATACTTTACTATTATTGTATCTGGACTTGTCTGTAACTTTTGAGACCACCGGGCAAGACTGTGTGTGTGTGTGTGGGGGGTGGGAGGTTGTGGGCTGAGTGAGCCATTCATGGTCACTGAAAAATTATTCTTGTTTTGAGCCTGGCAACAAAAATTTCGTAATTTTTCTATTACTGAAAAAGCAACCTGCAAAGTGTGTGTGTGTGTGTGTGTGTGTGTGTGGTTGGGGGGGCACAGAGAGCCAGTTGCCATAGATTACAGTCATTTTCAGCATTGCCCTTATTTGCACTGTTCTGGAGTAGTGTAGCTTCAGCTTTTGTGAAGCTGCTGTTTAAACGGCTCCCTCTTCCTGCACAGGCTTCAACAATCTTGCATCAGAGTCAGTGATGACAGTCATTCTCAGCTTGGCATGCTGACTTCCTATCTGAAGAAAAAAGGCTTGCAAATCAATGGAGGATTCAGCGTTACAGAGCAGCATTGTAAATATGCAGTTTAAACAGGTACAGTAATGACAAAGACACAGGGAGGCCACTGCTTGTTATTTATAATTTATTTACCATTTACAAACAACAGTAAAACATTTCCTATCTCCTTTAAACAAATTCAGCTTGCAACTCTTCATGAATTGTAAAGGCACTATAGTCTAAGCAACTAAAAATAGTATCATCAACATACAATTGCTTTCATTGCATAAGAAATGTGTGTTTTTACCCAGATCATTAGTGTAAAGCGCAAAGAAGGTGGGCCCAAAACTGAACCCTTCAGAACCCACTGCAAGAATAATAGAGACTTGGAATCCACACTCTTAGCTCTCACCCTCTGACCTCTACCTGAAAAATAACTAGAAAACTAAAATAGAGAACTTAAACCAATGATACAATTAGTCAATTTGGATATTAACATGTCATGATACACAGTGCAGAAGGCCTTGGAGAGATCAATAATTCTGGCACCAGTCATCCTGCCATTATCCACAACCGAGATGACATATGACAAGATCTTTGACACTGTGATAATGGTTGAGTGTCTCATCCTAAATCTGGATTTAAACTGATTTAGAAGATTATTGTCATTACACAAAAAAAAAAAAAAATCTGAAAAGCAACTATCGTTTCCATAGTCTTAGACACTACAGGAAGTGAAGAACTACACCTAAAATTATTAAAGTCTCCAATTAAATCTCCCTTGTAGAAAGGAATAATGAGCTCTACTTTCCAGATGATGGGAATAATGGATGACATATGTGACAAAACTAAGAATGTGCATAGGAGGGACATACTGTACTCATCTGAAATGATACATATTTTAACTTCCTTGGCTACATGTTATCAAGCCCTCCACTATTCTTTACTTTCAAAATCAACAAGATGCCAAGGACATCCAGAGGTCTAATAACCTTACACAAAGTAATGACCTTGACTGTCCTCTACTGTTCTTCACACAAGATATTGATTGGCTTGATGAGACATGAGAAAACCTGAAGTTGAGCTCAACTTTACTATTTCCCAAATACAAATTTTCATATACAGTATGTTTGAGTTGTCTGTCTGTCTATCTTATCTATCTGTCTAGCTAATCTATCTATGAAGTAGGTACAGTACAATAGGTATAGGTTATGTCAAATCATTTTTACAATATCTAGGAACATGTTTTAAAATATATTATATGTCTAATTAATTATTCTTGAGCCTAATGAGGCACCTGAATGTTTACTGGATAGGTCATTAATGTCTTATAAATGATCAATCCAGCTGCCAAATGACACTGTGTGACATACACGGCTGACACCATTCTACTTTGAAGTTGAATTGTAGTAAAAATAACTGGGAAAAAAGAAAGTTGTAATGGCAATTAGACTTCTAATCACAATAACAACCTCAAAGCCAGTCATTTCCTTGGATTAACGACCGTCTGGAGGGAAGTGGCCCGAGACTGTGCCTTGGGCCACCCATCCCCACACCGATGGTTAATCCTTCAGAAATTACCAGTTTCTCGATCATTATTGCTTAACTATTCAGGCAAAAATTGTCATAGTGTCAGTTGCTCAGTAGAGAGCACACTTGCCTCTAGGGATGGAAGATTGGATGATCGTGGGTTAGTAAAACCGCCAAGTTGGGCACTCATCTCCTTTAAGAAAAGGACACTTAGCTCCAATGGTTAATGGCTAGTTCTCTTTATTGCAAGACAATCCAACATTAAAAACACTTTACAATTATAAAACATTGCAGACACCCTTGTCAATACTGACCTGATGCATTTCAGACCAACTGGGCCTTTATCAAAGGCTGAGGCAAATAAGTATTGATCCACATTAAATAGACCATGCATACTGATATCATACTGAGATAATAATATGAAATTTAAATTAATTGGCTCATAAAAACAGTCATAGTATGTCGTTAATGATAATACAATACAAAGAGGAAAGAGAGCTGTTTGCCTGCTTGTTGCTGTTTAATATGTTTTAGTTTTTAAGATGTCATTTAGTGACTGCCCTCATATTTGCCTTTGTCCCCACTGTCACTGCACCTCCTTCCCCACCCCATCTTTCCCTTTCCTTTCCCTTCCCTTCCTTCCAGTCTGAAATGTGTCAGGCAGGCTTTGACAAAGGTGTCTGCAGTGTTTTATGTTTTTAAAGTTTTTTAATATTGGATTGTCCTGTAATAAAGACAACAAAGATTTAATTTTTGGAGCTAAATGTTCTTTTCTTAAAGGTGGTGAGTGCCTGACTTGGCATTTTTAGTAGTCTGATTTTTGTTGTTTGAGTACCACCATCCCAATGTGCACTTTCTGTATCACTGAAGCTATGATCATGGGTTCTAGCCCCACTCAAGGCACTTGTGGTAACACCAATAACAGACATTGTAGTGTAGTACAAAGGGGTGCTGCACTGTTAAGGGGTTGTTGTATGGATAAGATGTAAAACCAAGGTTTCTTCTGCCCTTCTCTGGTCACTGTCCAGGCCAAAGTAAAAAATCCCATTGCACTTATCAAAGAAGAGCTTGGGTGTTTCCCTGGTGTCATGACCAGTATTGCCTCTTTCCATAAATCAGGTCAATGCAGCTTAAATCAAAGGACACACATTGAAGCAAGTTATCATAAATTAGCATGCCTTTCCTTGTCAAAACTAACTAACTAACTAACTAACTAACTAACTAACTAACTAACTAACCTTAAATTTAAAGGGAGTCTGTAACCCCACCAGAGAATGAAAACTAGAAACATCAGTTCCCATATTAGTACTGTCCCTGCAGGGGGAACTTTGTTTGGATCCAAAATCTGTACAGTCACTGAATAAATATTTGCCAGTATTAAAATAATGACATTTATTTGCATGATCTTCAGTGTTATTAGCCAAGACAGCTTCATTAAGTTTATCTATTTTATATGAGCCACCTCCCCCCCTTTTAGGACATTGACAGTCTCACAAAATTCATAAGGATTTTGATCATTCACATTACCCAGACTAACAGACATCCCAAGGTCGAATATCCTTACACAAAGTAATGACCTTGGCTATTTGATAATGTTCTTTACTCAAGACACTTTTTTCTGCCCATCTCTGGTCACTATCCAGGTGGATATAAAAGATCCCATGGCACTTACTAAAGAAGGATGAGGCAGTTTTCCCAGTGTCATGGCCAATATTTGCCCTTTCAATAAAACAGATGCATACTACCTACCCCCACACCCCCATGATGCACCAGGAAACAAGCTATCATAGCTTAATGCATCTTTTTTTTGCCAAAAAAATTACAGTAACTAACTTCAAATCCTTAAATTTAAAGAGACTCTGTAGCCTCACCAGAGACTTAACAAAGCTAGTAGCATCTGATCTCACATTAGTACAGCCCCTCCTAGTAGAAATTTGTTTGGATCCAAACTCTGTACATCACAACACAAACCTTCAGCAGTACTAAAATGATTACATTTATCTGAATGAGCATCAGTATTATTAGCCAAGCCAGCTCCATTCAGTTTTAAATGAGTTTCCACTTTTAGGATATTGACAGTCTCACAACATTTACAAAGATTTTGATGATTACATAAATCAGATTCTTTAAATAATTAATTTTGGAATTTCTAATGGCTTTTTAAATAAAAGTTTTCATGGTATCCATAGAGCTGTCAGTTTGATATAGAGCTGCTCAATCTTGATTCCCTCCAGTTGATCTTTTTGCTAATTTATGTTGATCAGATTAATACCATTGGGAGGAGTTTATCTTTTATCCTCTTGCTTTTTTACTGGAATTGCTTATTACAAACAGACAAGAATGCCCAAAGAAAATCTTACCAAGCTTCAGCATTCTCTGGAATTAACTCTAACCTTGCCCGATTAACACGTTTTATAAAATGGGTTGGAAATTTCCTTCTTCTGATTGGCTGAATACATTTTGAGATCCATATGTTAATCTACCACAAATGTACAGGTTGGAACAAGTTCAGACAATGGGATTTGGAAACTGGGCCAGTCATATACAGAATTTTTAAGCCACTTTATTCATCCCTGCCTATCATTACAAGTATGGCTACGACCTTTAGTCACTGAAAACCACTAACAAGGCCTTAAAAAGTAAAACCCCCTTATTATTTTTTTTCTTTTTGTGATTTAAAAATGTTATTGCATTTGTAACATTAAAAACCAACATTATAACAATGATCCCTGGATCAATAGAAGATTAATCTCCCGTAAATTTTAAAATTTAATTAAATAATTAAACATTCTTTCCTCTCATAAGACTCTCCTTTTTTTGGTTAAGGTTTTTATCATCCCTTGATCAGACTGGGACGCTAATCAGCCTTTTACCTGGGTGCCATTAGCCATTTCATACCTCCCTTCACAGTCAAGGGCTGGGTTTCCTCATGAATTCTCCCCTGTGACAGGGCTAAAGGGGAAGGGCTCTCCTCCCCCTGGTGCCTGATATCCAGAAATAAACTTAGAACCCAAAGTGGAAGGACAGGCTATGACGCCTCAGGTGAGGCTTCATATAGCCCATGTCCACCATTTTTACTCCAATTCTTCTCCCTGTATTCCCAGAACTGTGGCAACCCAGAGGGTGCATACACATGCAAGTGCATGTGCTTTCTGGAACCATCACTCCTTCCACCTTCCCAACATTCTGTCAGCTTCCTGGACAACAAGCCCTGCTACCTGGCCTCTACCTGGTGGCAGCTGAGAGCTGGGAAGGTGCTCCACCACAGACTGGGAGAGAAGAGCTGCCCAGAAGACACTTAGTCCTCTCCCAAACCTCCCCCAATGACCCCCAGCAACCTGAATTCACTCCAAAAGCCATGTCACTGGTGTGGCATGAACTAAGGCACTGTGGAGAGCCTCAGTCCTCAATGCCACTGGGACAGCTTTTATGATACTCTCCTTATACATACAAACAAACTTAAAAAAAATGAAGCACTGTTCAGAGTTTTATTCCCTAGTATTTCCTTGGTGACCATAGGAAATCCCCCTCCTATCATTACCAGTTTGCGAGATCAGTGTCTGCTGCTTATATTGCTTCAGATACAATTGAGACTATGGCTCCATAAAAGGCCAGATGTTGTGTGTGAGGGGATGAACATTTTGATAGAGGAATACTGCAGCAGTTTGAATTCCTGTGTTCTATAATAAACAAACATTCCATTAATTGAATGTGTGGAAAGACAAATGATTGACAGGTGGGGAAATGCTACTTTTTGCTAATTACTTTTAACAAAAAAATAAATGTTTTTTAATTTTAAAATTATTTTTATTTTTTGGTTGTTTTTTAACTTGTGTCTTAGTTTACAGATGTTATAAATGCAATACGATACTACAGGTCTCTGGTTGGCTGGGGTTACTGCACTTCCAGATGCTAAGACACTCAGCACAAGCACGTTGTGCCTCATTACACACCTGGTCATGCATTAACCCCTGACAAAGAATAGTTAACTACTGTAACACTAGATCTTCAAGAGAATATCCTCCAGGGAGCCACATCATGAAACTGTAAGCCATTGGCATCATGGTTACATAGAAGCATTGCAGACTGGGGTCATCCATGTTGACATGCCTCATCAGTGCCCATATAATGTTGGCAATTCCAGCATGCCTTAGTTCCCCCTTGGAGATAAGCTCAGAGGATCATTGGACTGGCAGGGACCAAAGCAACCAAGATCATTCCAGGCACACAGACGAGGATACAGAAACTTGAGGGTGGATTCCATAGAGGGTATTTGTGAAGAAGCAGTTTCTGAGAGCAAGCAGTATAGCCACCCATCACCCGACAAACGGGGCAGGTGGGAGGGTGAGCTTTGGCTCATTGAAAGAGGTTCTTTCAAAGAGCTATTGTTACAGTAGGTAACTATTCTGTCTTCTTCCAGGATATCTTCCTCCACTAAGCCACATCATGGAATGATTCCCAAGTAGTACCAAGCACTGATGGAGGACAGCAGGACCTAATGATCTTGTATAAGGAGGTCCTGTCGAACATTGAGGGCAAAGCTGACAGGTCTATGAGCAATGGTGTTCAGACTATAGTGTTTAGTGAATTTATGAACAGTATTCCAAATGGCAGCAGCACAGATGACAGCAGTGAATGCATTCTTAAAGCAAGCCACTGAGGTAGCTACTCCATGGATGGAATCTGCATGAACAGGACCAGAAGCTGTAACAAAATGTAGTATAATTGGTCAGCCATTTGGACAGGCCTTATTTAGAAATCATGGAGCCTACCAGGAAGGGGAGAAAAGCAATAAACAGTTAAGAGGATGTTTTACAATTCTTTGTACAATCCAGCTGTGAATGCAGCATTCTGTGGATGTTCAACATATGGAAATGACACTCCCCCACTATCCCTGCAACAGGCAAAGTAAACAGGAAGGTGTATTGACTGATTTAATGCTCTTTTAGACACAGCCTTTGGAAGAAAATGAGGACTTGTACATAATATAACCGTACCCTTGTGAAAAATAACAAACAGAGGCTCTGTGACCAGAGCCTGCAACTCTGAAATGTGTTTTGCAGATGCCATAGCCACCAGAAACAGTGTTTTCCAAGAGAGGAATCATAGCTCACAAGTAGCCACAGGCTCAAAGGGAGAAATGGTGAGGGCCTCCAAGGCCAAATTAAAGTCCCACACCAGAACCGGCTCTCAGACTGGGGGTGGAGAAAGAGGATACCCCTTAGGAATCTATGGAGAACCTCCAACTGGGCCACAGTCTTACCCTCTGTCGGGGCATGAAAGAATAAGAGGGTGGCCATGTGGACCTTTACGAAGGAATATATTAGTCCTGAGTCCATAAGGCACAAGAGGTAGTCCAGAATTTTAGGAACTGGACATGTGAAGGGATTCACAGTATACCTAGTACAACATACAGTAAAACATTTCCATTTCTGTGAATGAATGCATTATGTAGACAGCTTTCTTACTGCCAGTAGAACATCAGCTACCTTTGGGGAAAGCCCAAAGCCAGAGAGCTCTATATCTTCAGGAGCCAGGTGTAAAGGTACATGGACTGAAGATCCTGGCAAATCAGAGCTCCTTGCTCCTGTGTCAGATGTCCAGCTCTCAGAAAGAGCAGGACCAGAGGTTCCACTGCCAATTGTTGGAGAAGTGGAAGCCCAATTCATTTTGGCCAGTGAGTATCCACCAGAATAAGTGTTGCATGCTCAGCCTTCAGCTTTACCAGAACCCTCTGCATTAGACAGAATGGGGAAAGGTCACTTAATGTCACTTAATGCATGAAAGAGCAAAAGAGGGTGAACCTAACTTCAGCTCCTTTAGTACAGGTTATAGTAATTCATATTTCCTTCATTAGCTATTTATCTAAGTTTCTTTTAAATACTTCTTTATTCTCACATATTATGATATGTGCTAGAAGAAAATCATACAGAAACCTCTCTTTCCAAGACAAGGACAACATGATTTAACCAAAAACTCCAGGCTCTGCACTGAGCAAGCAGAAATGTGGCAGTTTTGCAATTTATGGAGACACAAACAGGTCGATGTCCAGACAACCACATTTTTGAAGAGTTTGTCCACAATGGAAGGCTGAGGGTTCCCATTTGTGACAGATTGCTTTGGATAAACTGAGGTGATCTGCGAGTGTGTTCAGGATCCTGGGGAGGAACTCCGCTGACAAAAATATATCAAGTACCACAGTCTAGTGCCAAACTGTCCTTGGTTCTCTGCAGAGAGTGTATGAATGAACTCTGCCCTGTCAGTTGATATAGTACATCACAGATATATTGTCTATACATATCAACAGTGGATTTCCCTGAAGAAGGACTGCAAAGTCTTGCAAACCACGTAGAACAGCCCTCATCTCCAAAGTGATGCTGTCAAGCACTGTATCCAGAGGTCCCCATTGACCTTGGGTTCTTAAGTGGCCCAAATGAACTCCCAACCCATCCCTGTTGAGTCCATGGTCATAACCATTAAGGGGAATGGTCACAGAAATGGAGATCATTTCTCTAGGTTGGATGGTCCAGCCACCAGAGTAAGAAACAACATAGGGGAGGAGTGACTAACATAAAGCTCACTCCTCTGAGTTCTGATCCCACTTTCCAACAGGGAACCATTACAGAATTCTCATGTGGGATTGGGCTAGTAGAACTGTCAGGGGCAGCTGCCATCAAGCCAATCACTCTTAGGAGACAGTGTGCTGACAATAGTTGCTGGAGGTAACCAGCTGTGCCTGTGCCACTAAGGCTGTTGCACAGCCTGAGGGAAGAAATGCCTGACTGACACCCATGTCCAGGGTGGCTTCTATGTATTGGAGCCTCTGGCAGGGGGTAAGAACCAACTTTGGCTCATTGACCAGTATGCCCAGTTGTTCAAACAATTGCCTGGCCTGAAACATCGTATATGCAATCTCTTTTGAGATGGAGCTTTCAACAGCAAATCATCTATGTAAGGGTGGACATACAGACCCTCCCTATGGAGGGCAACTGCCACCATTGCAAATACTTTGGTAAAGACACACAGTGCAGAGAATAAGCCAAAAAGCAAAACACAAAATTAATACTGACAGCCCTGAAGCACAAATCTTAGATACTTTCTGTGAGATTTTCAAACTTTTTTTTTTATACTCCTCCCCTGCACCTGGCCAGTCTCTCGTTCGGGCCCCCACACAAATGCCCCACCACAGCTACTCTCTGACCCCTACTGCCCCTTATCGCAGCCAGCCCCAAGTAACCCCTGTGTATCCCTTCACCGGGCAGGTCTATTACCTCTGTAGGAGAACAGCCCTGGCAGCCAACCAACGATCCTGGGGTGCTGTTGGGACAGCATATGGAGGTCTGGGAGCCCAGTGGTGAGGGTTCTGGAAGGCTGTCACCTGATTGGCCTGGCACCATTTTTCCACTTTGCTCCACTGAGAAGTGAAGTGCCACTGATGTCAAGGCATAAGCCGACGTCTGTCCCTCCACTAGTGTATTGGTGCTGACGTCCTGCCATTCTCCCAGCCTCCACCAGGAATCAGCAGGTGCAGAGCCACATATCCACGCTCCCCCTGAGAAGGCAAGCCATCGGATGCTCATTTCCTTCTCCCCTGGTCGGCCCTCCAGCAACCCGAGTCCATTCCCGAACCCAGGTCACTGGAATCTCAAGTGGAAATCCAACCGTTGCACCGGCAGGCCGGCCTGAGATTTTCTAATTTTGACATGAAGGTAAGCATCTTTCATGTCCAACATGACCATCCAGTTCCCTTTTAACAGAAGGGGAAACAGGGCCTGCAGTGAAGCCATTCTAAACTTTTTGTATGTCATGTATATGTTCAGACCCATGAAGTCTGGTACCGATCTTAAGTCCCTGGTCCACTTTAATTGATTGATAAAAACTTCATTTTTATACAGGTTGATTTGTTGGGGAAAAGGAACCCCATTTACAACAAATTCTTGTGGATTTCCTTAAAAGGTTGCAACTTCTATAACAACAAGACAACACAAAATCATAAAAAAAAAATAAAAAAAGAAAAACATAAATATTAGCAAAATCTAACAACAAAACAATTATCTTAAACATTGACATTGTAGCTTCAAAAAATTGTGCAACTTAAGTTTATATTATATCTGCTTAAAGTTGGACCAGCATAACATTCTGTGGTGATTTGCATATGCAGCCCATGATGCTTTGCATTGTGGGGGCATGTGTGATTTTGTATTTTCTTGAAACTTGGCTTCCCAGCCAAATGCCCTTTGGGGTAACCCTTGCCTCAGTGTTTGCGCACAGAGGTTCTTTGTCTTTTAAGTTTATATTAGTGCAAATCAGCAATTTCAGTTACTTTGAGGGCTAATTTATTCCATTTTATAACCAGACTGTTCTGGAAAGTCATATCCCCCATCCTATTCATAATCCTATTCATAGGTACATTTACAGATGATTTCCTTAGCTTAAATGTATATAATGGATCTATTTCCAATTGGACCAGATGTATCAATGGATGCAGTTTGTTTTTTGGGTAAACTAGTCTATGACAAACCATGGACCGCAAAGACTACCTCAATGCCACTGGATGTAGCTAATCTAATTCTTGAAAAATTAGACAATGATGTACCCCATATCCTTTGCTTAATACATACTAACCCATCCTATAATACAGTTGGTCCATTCTGGCCAAAGACTTCTGATTTGAGTGCATGTAAAGTGGAGATCCATATTCTAGTATGGGCAATAATAATTGTTTTACCAGTCTAGTTCTAACATCTCTAGACAAACATTCAGATATCCTTCATTGGGTTCCCAATCTTTGACTAACTTTCTTAGTTTATGACAAGATACTGTATGTTCTGAAAAAGTCAAACAGGAGTCAACAAGGACTCCTAAATATTTATAGGCAGTCACATTCTGAACCACTGTTCCATCAGAAAATCTTATTTATAAATTTAAAACATTTTTATTTATTTGAGTACCAACAGAAAATATCATACACTGTGTCTTTTGTATCCTTATTAATAGCCTAGAGTCCCTCATCCATGTCTCAATACAGGAGAAATCTGCCTGGAACTGCTGTCTCAGGTCATTGGGATTATTTGCAGATGCCACAAGAACAGTGTCATCTGCATAGAGCCTGATCTCAGTGTTTGTCATCTTGGTTACAAGACTATTTACATAGATGTTAAATAACACAGGGCCCAATATGGAGCTCTGTGGTATACCTCTATCTGCATCCACCAGACCCAAGACAGCGGCCCCACACAGTACACATTGCCTATGTTCTGAGAGTAGGACTCCAACTACATCAGGGTCTCTTGCTGGACCCCTATATCTGACAACCTCTGTAGCATAATCTCATGCCGTACCAAATCAAGGGCCTTATTGAGGTCCATGAACACTGCCACAGTGCTTCTAGCCTGGTTAAAAGATGTTGCAACCAGGTTGTTGAAGTCAATTAGGGCAGTGCTTGTGGACCTCCCCTCTCTAAACCCATGTTGGAATTTGATTATAATTCCCTCTTGCTCAAAGTACTGGCCAAGCTGCTAATTCACCAGCTTCTCCAGCACCTTCGAAAGAATGGGGAGTAGGGTTATTGGTCTATAATTAGAGGGGGGTGTACTGTCTCCATCTTTATATATAGGGATAATTTCCGCCAAGAATTTATGCTCCAATTATAAAAGTATGTAATTATTGGTGCAGTTATATCAGCACTAATCAAGAACCTAGCATCAATACCATCCATACCACCACTGTTTGAAACTTTCAAGCTTTTTAATTCTTTAACAATTTACCTCACTTCAACCATCCTCAATTTAAACCCTCTAGTATTGGTCATGATAGCAACCAAATTCTGCTGCTTAAGACCATTTGATTTATTATTCAATTTAGGTATATTCAAATCAGGTAAATCCTTAAAATAATAATTCAGTAAGTTAGCAACCTCTAATGGATCATCAACCAACCTATCCCCATTTAATAGATTAATTGAATTTTTGGGTTTCATCGGGTTTCTCAAATCAGAAAAATTCTTCCAGAACTTATTTGGGTCCTGCACGTTATTAAAAATATTTTGATAATATCTCTTTTTTGCTAAAACTGTCTCCTTCTTACATTTATTTCATCAATATTTAAACACATTCCAATCCTCCACTGATTTAGTTCTTTTAGCTGTTTTCCATACCCTAAACCTAATATGCGATTGAGTTTTTAGATTCTCTTTTAACCGGGGTACATCTTTTTTAGCATTACTCTTTTTAACCTTGGGAGTATGCTGTTGCATAATACCCAAAAAGAATCAGTGAATTCCTGGATAGCTAAGTTTAAATCAGGAATCAGATACACTCTAGTCCAATCAAAATTACTAAGGCTACTCCTAAATGATTTTTCACTACATCTCTTCATATATCGTACCCAATAATCCTGGTTACTACCTCCCTGAACTCCCTGCATAATTAGGGTACATTGAATAGGATTATGGTCCCCCAAATTCAGTCAAAGGATTTTACAGCCCTCTACTTTCATATCCTGTGATACAAAAAACAAATCCAAAACAGATCCTGATGTTCTATTATTTAAACTTCTCATGGGTTGATGGATTATTTGTTGTAAGCCCAAAACTTCCAAACTAGTTTTTAACTTTTTCCCTCCGTCTTGCTCCAAATTTGCATTAAAATCTCCTGTTAATAACACACACTGATCTCCTATTTTCTCTAACAATATATCAGCCAAAATATCAAACGTACTTATTTTAGTTTTAAGAGGGGCATAAAAAACACCTACTAATAATTTTATTTTTAACAACTCTATTAATAAATAATCAACACCTTCCACATTTTTAGTTAATAACAACTGATAGGGTCCCAAAGTGTCTTTAACATATAACAATACCCCCCTTTTCCCCTATCTTGCTTCTATATACTATACCCTGCAAGTTCTAACTCATTGTTATATATACCTGAATGAAGCCAGGTCTCAGAAATTGCCAAAATATCCTGGCCTGATTTAGCAGCCCACACCTTATATTGATCAATCTTGTGTATAAGGCTTCTGACATTCTCATGGATAATGGTAATCCAATTTCCTTAGGCCCTGGGTTATTTTCAGCATCCCCACACTGGACTAGCAAAACCAAACAGAGCAAACATTTTGCCCTGCAGTTTACCACCCCAAATGAACTACTCTTAACAACCAAGGGCACAAGGAATACTTTCCTGGTATTAGTAAAGCAAATACGTCTCTAAACAGGCACAAATTGGTAGGCTTGAATTTATCTCTTCATGGCCATAAAGGCCATACCTTTACAGACACTATTACAATTATCTTCCGATATCTGTAAATTAACTAACTACATACCCATTAATACCCACCCCCCCAATAATATAGAACAATGCATTTTATAGCACATATTCACTTTAAACATATTGCAATAAACATCAAAACCAAACTTAAATTCTCTCACTGAGTGTCATAGAGGTTCAAGAAGTATGAAGAGAGAGAGAGAGAGACAGACAGCAACAACTTCTTAGGAAAAAGTGAGTGAGAGAACTGTAGTTATAAAGGAAAAGAAGTTAGATTACTAACACACCAGACTATTAGACACTAAAAGGAAAACAGGAGGGCATCTAGAAATGTAAAAAAAATACTAAGTCCTTTAAGTCAATGATAAAAGAAAAAAATAGTTAACATATCATAATGACAGGCAAAGCAAACAAAGCTGCAGCAGGAGACTCAGCTGCCACAAGGTAAGCCACAACAGTGAGAAAACAAAAAATGGCACTCAGTGAACAGAAGAGACAAACAGCAGTAGGTTATTTCATGCTGTGTCCATTCATTTTTTTAATTTATTTATATTTTTGCCTGCTCATGTCCCCTTTGTCTCTGCAGCTCACCATCGAGGCCCAGTGGGGGGGGGGGGCATGAATCCTGGTATTGTCCTTGGTCCCCATCCTGCCTCAGATTACCTCCTGGGTGTGGAAGCAGGAAGGAGGGCTACCCTCACTTGTGCCATGTGTCAGGCCTGTGACTGATCCTGTCTGCACCTCCTCCCACCAGCCCCGTAAGTAGGCAAGCCATGGGGCCATTTTCCTTTTTCTTCCCCAGTAACTGCTGAGGATGTAGGTGGTCGAGGGGGTCCATGAGAAGGTGCACGTTGAGACATGATGCCTCTTTGGACCCCAGCCAATGTCCTCCTCTCCCACATGGTGCCCCGCTGTACCTCCACTCATGTGCATCCAGGTGGTGGCATTGCAGTTGGAGCAGCATCCCTCACTCCCTGGAGAAAAAGAGCACACCTAGGGTGCTCAATACCCCTCCCCCTGGCTGACCCTCCAGCTCCCTGGGTTTGTTCCTGACCCCAGGTCACCAGCATTGCAAGTGGTAGCACTACTGCTGTGCCAATGGGCAGGCCCTTGTGTCCATTCATTTAAAGACAGTGCAGGTGCACACACTAACCACATGACATTTCACGTAACAGCTTTATCAAGACTGGTATCTTTATAAAGCTGTTAAGCAAAACATTGAGTGGTTAGTATGGTTAGTTTTAGAAACACAGAAACATAGAATTTGATGGCAGATAATGACCATTTGGCAAATCCAGTCTGACAGTTTATTCCTACCTATACTGTTACTGTAGGCTGTATCCAATCTACAGCTCTTTCTCCCTTCCCCTTCCTTTCCACTATCATTCCCTTGTGCTTATCACATACATTCTTCAACCCCTCCACTGTTTTTTTCCCCCACCACCTCTGCCTTAAAGGCTGTTCTAGGAATCCATCACTCTTTCTAGGAAGAAGTACATCCTCACATCTCTCCTGAATCTAATCCCCTCTATCTTTGTAGCATGTCCTTTTGTGCTTGAGCATCTTTTGTTCTGAACTATTCCCTCCTGTCACTTATTTACCCCCATGAGGTATTAAAAGGCCTCTATCATATTCACCCCCCCCATTCCAGGATGTACATATTGAGGTCCTGTAGTCTGTCCTCATAGGACTTTTGATGCAGACCCTGCACCAGTCTAGCTGTCCACCTCTGAACTGCGTCCACTTTGACTATTTCCTTCCTGAGATGTAGTATCCATAGCTGGATGAAGTACTTAAGATGGGGTTTTCCCAGTGATCTATACAGATGCAGCACCATGTCCGTCTTTCTGCTGGTGATACCCTTTCCTATGCACCCCAGAATCCCACTAGCCCTCCCGACTGCCTTATAGCACTTTCCAGCCACATTTAGGTCATCCAATATGATTACCCCCTGTCTCTTTCCTGCTTGGTAGTCATCAATATCACTCCATTCATTTTCTACTCTGCTCTGGGTTTCTGTGTCCTATGTGCATTGTTTTGCAATTTTCCACATTGAAACCCAACTGCCATACCCTTGAACACTCCTCTAGTTTTCTCAGGTCTCTGCTTATCCTTTCCACCCACTCTGAAGTGTCCATCCTATAGCAGATTTTGGTGTCATCCAGAAAGGGGCAGATCACAGACCTTCTCTTCAAGCTCCTCTGCAATGTCTCACATTAATGAGGACTGATCCCAGGAATCATCCCTGAGGCACCCCACTGATCACCCTCCCTTCCACTGAGTGAACTCCATTTACCCCCACCTTCTGTCGCCTATCCCCTAGCCAATTTCTTATCCAGTTGACCACATTTGGACCCATTCCTAAGCTACCCAGCTTGCTTACTAGTATCCTATGTGAAACAGTTTGAAAAGTCTTACTGAAATCTAGGTAGGCCATGTCCACTGCTCCACCCTGATCTAAATCCTTTGTTAGGGAGTCAAAGAAATCTATCAGATTCATTTGACATGGCCTGCCCCATGTGAAACCATGCTGCCTTGGGTCTTGTTACCCACTGGATTCAAGATATTCCACAATCCTTTCCTTCAACAATGATTCCATTAACTTTCTCACTGCCAGTGTAGGCTAACTAGTCTACAATTGCCCGGTTCTTCCCTGCTACCACATTTGTGTAGAAGGATTACATCTGCCCTCCTCCATTCCTCCAGTACCACTCCTGTTTCGGGTGAGCTGTTAAATAGAACTATCAAAGGTGCAGTCAGTATTTTCCTGAGCTCTCTCAATGCCCTTCAGTACACCTCATCTGGCCCCATTGCTTTGTCCACCTTTAGATTAACAACTCCATTCAGGACTCTCACCTCCAAAAAAGGACTAGAGTCCACCTCCCTCCCTCCAAAGCTTCTGTTACTTTTTTGTGCCCCCCCTTCCTCTGTGAACCCTGAACAACAGTATTTGCTCAGGATGTCTGCCTTTTCCTGTGCCCCCTCTGCACAGTCCCCTCTTCCCTTTTTAACCTTGCAATCCCACCCCTAGTCTTACTTTTTTCACGTCAATACCTAAAATATGTCTTGTCCACTTTCATTACCTCCTGGACTACTCTGTCTTCAGTTCCAGCCTCTGTGCTCCTTTCTGCTTTCCCTGTTTCCCTCTTTTTCTCTTGATACACCTCTATATCCTCCTCCCTCGGTGTCTCATTATACCTTCTGAATGCTACCTTTTTAGCCTTTACCTTTTCAGCCACCTATTTCAAGAACTATATCTGTCTGTTTTTCCTCTTACTTTTGCTCACTTGTTTGACGCTGGGGTTTATTGCCTTTACTATGCTCCCTTTTAGCTTCACCCACTGTTTATCCACCCCACCCAGGCCATCCTTCCTGCCAAGTCATACCTGAGGCATTTATCCATTTTTATAAAATCCACCCTGCTGAAGCCCAGGACCCTCACCCTTGTGTGGTTTGATTCCACAGCCATCCTTATATTGAATCACACCGTACTGTGTTCACTTTCCCCAAGGTTGCCTCCTACCTTGATGTTTGTAATACTGTACCTGTTAGTGAGTTTCAGGTCCAGTATTGTCCCAGCATGAGTGGTTCACTGACTAGTTACCTGAAGAACACCCCTTTTAGACAGTCCAGAATGTCCCTACTTTTAGCTGAAACCACTGCTTGGAAGCTCCAAGCTGAAGTCCCCCACCATCAGCAATTCCCCCTTTTCACATTTTAAAGACATAACCTTGATACATTTCTTTGAGCTCTGAGGGATGAATTTGTCTCTAATACAAAAGATGGCATTATGATTAGTAAATAGAATGAGGGGAGATTAATTAAAAACACAATGTAATATACACAGATTGGCGGCTAAATAATATATTTTTAAATAGTCTCCTTAAAACTGGAAAAACAATTTGAAAATGTCTTGCTGAAGATCAGGATTTACCACATGTGAAGTGAGTTTAATGTTCTCCTCTCAGTTCACAGTGATCCTTGTAACAAAGCTCCCTTGCCACCAAAATTACTACATCATTTTCTAAAATACTCTCATTTTTTCATAACAAAATTATTTTTTAGGAAACTTCAAAGATATAAAAGTGATAAAACATTCAAGAATATTTAAGTCAGATTAGCTGTTGCTGCTCTAGCCTGCACATCACTGTATTTATGGCTCAGGAGGTTATCCAGAAACATGTACTGGGAGCACATCCTCCCTTGAGAAATGCAATTAATTACCATTATTTGCCTAAAGGCTTTCACTTTGAGATCATTTACTTTCTAGTGTCACTGATGAACTGACAGGGAAAAATGAAACACTTCAATTTAATTACCAGTTAAAATTACTGCTTTCTGAGCAGGTACTCCATCGTATTCTGTTCTCTGCTGTAATTGTCTCATGATAATATACTGTAATAGAAAGTTTAGGCTGCCGTATCTCCAAACAACAGCAATGCTTCCACTATTCCTATATTATGAATATATCTTATGATTATTTTTTTAAAAGCTCACATTGCTTAGTCATATATAGCTAATGCAGGTTATTTCAATTTTGACAACAATCTAAACCAGGGCAAAAGGCAAAGTTGATCCATACTATGCATTTTCTATTACCCAGGATTGTTTGCAGTACCATTTGTATTACAAAAGGGAATGGGAATGCCCATTTCAAACATCATTGAAAGGAGCTGTGCAATGATGCATATTTTCCTAGAAACTAGTTTTAGCTACAGTTAACGATAAAAAGGCATACTGTACCTGTCAAATCAACTTTTCCAGGTAACTGTTATGCTGTGCATCATTAGTTTTTCTTTTTTGTAATTTTGTTGATCCTAACCCCTGCAAGGTATACAATGCTGTTTCTAAGCCAAATGTGATGCTAACCCTGGCCAGTTATATAATGCTATTTCTAAGCCTAATGTGAAAGCCATATTTTTTGCTTGAGAAAACTAAATTAAACATGTATAAAATATTCAAACGTTGTCATTACTGCAACATGTTACCACCAAAATTAAACAGGAAGATGCCTGGAATCTATTATAGTAAAGAAAGGATGATCAACATTTTTTGCCCAGTTTCTTTGTACTGTTGCTTGAAGTTCTAATGTACAGGAAATCATTTGAGTAACTATACAGTATGTGTCTTGAAGCTGTAGACACCCTTCTGCTCAGCTGTTGTAGGAAGAAACTTAGGAGCAAAATTTCTAGTTATAGTAGATCTTGGTTGTTTTTAAAGTTGTCCTTCAAAAGCTGTTCCATAGACAACTAATATATTGCAAAAATGGTCACTTAACTCATTAAGGGGCGAATGTTAGTGGATACCAAGGACTCTACTTTACTGATTGACTGTTGGTTTTGCAGCACAAGATTGAAGAAAGGGAAAAGTGTTTATTTTTATATACCAACTTTCATACACACTTTATCCCCAAGTGCATAATGATCCACCAATAGATGGCAGCAGCAACAAGGTGATCATAGGAAGGTTAAAGACATTTTCTAGTTTCTGGCAAAATAATCACAGTTGGCATAAGCATAACTCTGTCACACATCATGTTTCCATTTTTATTACTGAAGACATGTTCATTACAGCATGATTTTCTTCAATTTAGATGCCATCTGTTCACGTCTACTTTCTGCCACAAAGCCACATCCTCTCCTGATGACATCACACCATGTTGTCATGGAAATTATTCTGATGTCACAAGTAGAGGATTGTGATCTCAGGGCTGAAAAAACAGTAGGAGCATATGGGATAGTGTTTTCAAAGAGAAGGACATTGACACATGGGCTGATTTCTGCTCCATCAGCATCCTCCCTTATGCACCAAAACTAAAGCATCTTAAAAGGTGCTCACGTTTTGTGACAGTTTTCCTGGTTTCCAACAGTTTGCATCAAAAAATGATGCATGTGTTATTAATTGCTGCATGTGCCACAATGTTTGATGAAATTTGCAGACATCGCTGCATTACTATGCATGCAGTTAGACCAACTGTTAGGTGGGACAAACTTCTAAAATTCTGTGCAATTACAGCAAAAGCAGGACACACATTTTTGGAAAATACTGTTTCTAAAGTGTAAAGGGCAAAAAGCCTGCTTTCATGAAGACAACTTTAGAAGTAAAACTTGGGATGCTCTGAAATTCAAATTATTTTGGGAATGTTATGAAATTTGTTTCCTGTAGATCCCAATATTTTTTAGGGGTGAGAGGGAGGACTGAAAAATTACTTTAAGGAGAGGTTGACAGGTAGGTACAAAGAGATGGTTAGGCACAGGGAAAATGTGACTTGCTCAGGGTCTTACAGTTAGACAGTGGCAGATGTGGGATTCAAACCTGGGTCTACAGGTTCACAGCAATGTGCTCTGACCACTAGGCTATACCACATCCCAACTGAGTAATTGTCATTGGAATGAAATGAAGTCCAGCCAGAGTGTTTTGTATGCTTTCAACAGTGTAAGGCACACACGATGCACAGTTATACTTAATGATAGTTTAGGTATTTTAAATTGTTTTATAAACTTTTGTTACCATTTTCCTGCAAACGTATTGCATTTTGTGTACGTTTTGGCATATCTTCAATGCCTAAAATCTAAAGGAACATAAATGTTATGCTTGACACAGTTTGCCAACCTATAGCATTCACTGTCTTGCAAATATATAAACACAGAAATTTAGGAAAGAAAGAAGAACACTGACTCATTATGTTCCCATAGTAGTAGTAAAATAGTAGTAAGATATATTTTATGCTGGAAATAACCATAAATCAAGGTTCATTTCAATGATGTCCTGCTTGAAGTTACTCAAAGGCTACAACAAAATTTCATTAATAAATAATACAAGTGACATGACTTAAATAAATCAGACTCAATGTACAGTTGCAAGAAAACAATATAGTGCATATAGGAAATTGGTTAGAGTGCCAAGTAACACATTGTTGGTGTGTGTTTCACTGTCGAGTGGAAATAAATATCATAAAAAATTATGATTTTAAGTGTATCTCATAGTACATCCTATGTCATATTTTATTATATCAGACATTATGTTATGTTATGGTGTATTATCACACTTAGACTACAATCTGGTGATACACAGCTGATCCTGGATTTTATTTATTAAACTACTCTCCTTGACCTTGTACTCATTTTCATTCAATTTGACATATAAGGATTCTCCTCATTTATCACCCTCCGGGGTCAGGGGGGGGGATTTTCTGCAGGAGGTCAAGGATTCCATCATCAGCGAGGTATTGGAGTCCCCCAGATGTTTAATTCTGGTGGACTTCAATGTCTGAGTCTATGACAAATCCTTGAGATTTGGTTATGACCTCCTCCAGTTGATGTTATCACTGGGCCTGACACAAGTCGTTACTTTTTCTGTGCCCCATCACAATGACCACATGCTCGACCTGGTCTTCTAGCTAGGTCTGGAGGTCATTGACCACAGGACTGATCAGTTCATTTTGTCTGATCATTGCACTGTGAAGTTCTTGTTTGGGGCTCCCCCCAGGAAGTCCCTCCCCTGCTGAGATGATCAGCTACCACCCTTTAAGGGGATTATCCCCAGAGGGACTCCTGGCAGTGGCTGATTTATCTAGTGTAGACACTGCATATGCAGTGGCATGAGTGAGGTGATGGCTGCCTATAATAAGGTAGTCTCAGAGGTGCCTGATGCCATTGCATCAGTCCGTATGCAACCCAGATTCTCTCACTCAAGATCTTCCTGGTTTGATGGGGATCTCAAAGAAAGGAAGATCTAGCGTTGGAAGTTGAAGCATTGTGGTGGAGGCCTATAACAAGGCAGTTACTGAGGCTCTGGATTCTATCACTCTGGTCCATGTTCATCCTCTCTCTGTTCGCCCTCAGTCTCCATAGTTTGACGGGACCTTGAGGGAGCTGCAAATGAGTTGGATGAAGGTTAGAGTGATGCTGGCAGAAATCTGCCCTGGAAGCTGACCACCTTAGATTGTTGGAACATTATCAAATCTATCAATCAGCAATCACCCGTAAGAAGGCAGAGTTCCTGTCCAGGGAGATTGCTGCCACTCTGAACTGACCTGCTTAGCTCTTCGAACTGTGGACAGGCTGTGCAACTCAACCTGTCTGCAGGTTTGAAGAGCTTTTTCATAAATTGAGTGTGAAGAATTTGCTTGTTTCTTTGCAGATAAGGTGGCCAGCATCAGGGCTGAGATCCTGTCGGCTCACTTTAGGGGAGTTGATGGCGGTCGGTGCCTGGTCACCCCATCTTGGTTTTCCTGGATCTCTTTTGACCAGCTGGAAATCAGGGAGATCATGTGGATTGCCCAGTGTATGTATCCTATGTTCTGCAGTTTGGACCTGGGCCCAACTCCCCCCTGATTATGAGGTGTTCTGACATCATTGGCGCTGTCCTCACAAAGATAATTTGGTGCTCCCTAGAGTTGGGTGAGTTTCCCAACTCCCTGAAGGAGATGATGGTGACACCGCTCCTGAAGAAAGCTGCTCTGGACCCAAACTGATTCGCTAACTACAGACCTATCACAAATCTTCCCTTTGCAGGGAAGGTGATTGAGAAAGCTGTTGCACTTAGGATGGCAGAGAAAGGGGAGATACTGTTGATGGGGGACCTGAGTATGCCAGATGTTAACTGGAGCACCTTTTGCTGCAGCCACATCCAAGAGCAGGGCCATTCTCGATGCCCTACAGGTGGCATGCCTCAGACAGCTAGTATTGGAACCCACTCGTGAGGGAGCAATCTTAGATCTTGTACTCTCAAATGAGGACAGTGAGAGGATCTCAGATCTAGAAGTGGGTAGCCATCTGGGAACACGTGACCACCAAATAGGGTGGTTCATGATAAACTTGGCTACAGAGTCAAGCCATATGAAAGTGATGGTACAGGACTTCAGGAGAGATAACTTTGGCAAGATGGGAAAGTGCCTGAGAAAATCACTAGCAAACAGGCTAGAAGGAGGGGTGAAGCAACAATGGGGAAACATCAAAACTGCCATCACTGAGGCAACAAGTCTTTGTGTGAAGCAAATAAACAAATCAAAATGAAAGAAAAAGTCACTATAGTTCTCAAAAGAGGTGGCGGGGAAAGTTAGGGAGAAAAATATAGCATTTAGGAAGTAAAAGGAAACACAGAAGGAGCAGGACAGAGAACTGTACCAGTTAAGGCAGAAGGAAGCAGAGAGGGAAGTCAGAATAGCAAAGGCCCAAACTGAGGAAAAGATAGCCAACTCGGTTAAGAAGGGGGATAATACCTTTTATAGGTATATCAGGGAGTGTAGAAAGACAATGGGAGTGATAGTGAGGCTGAATAGAATGAATGGTGGATGGGCAGAGAGGGACAGTGAAAAGGCAGGGATACTGAATGAATACTTCTGCTCAGTATTCTCAAAAGAGGAGGAGGGGGAAGTGCCTAATCCAATTAACAGAAGCACTCTGGATAGGGGGGTCGATCCCAGTCCTTTCACAGAAGAAAGGCTTCTGAAAGAACTCCTAAAACTGAAGATGGACAAAGCAATGGGGCCTGACAGAATTCACCCAAGAATTCTAAAAGAATTAAGGGGAGAACTAGTGACACCACTGACTACCCTTTTTAACAAATCATGAGAGGATGGTGTAGTACCTGAGGACTGGAGGAAGGCAGATGTGATGCCCCTTCACAAAATTGGGAGCAAGACAGTGGCAGGAAACTATAGACCTGTCAGTTTGACCTCTGTGGTAGGGAAAGTGATAGAATCACTTCTGAAGGAAAGAATTGTTGAGTACCTAGAGCCCAGTGGGACACAGGACCCAAGGCAGCATGGGTTCACAGCGGGAAGGTCTTGTCAGATGAATCTAATTGATTTCTTTGACTGGGTGACCAAAGTTGACCACGGAGGGGCTGTGGACATGGCCTACCTAGACTTAAGCTAGGCATTTGACAGAGTCCCACACAAAATATTAATAATCAATTTAATCATCCTGGGAGTGGGTCCAAGGGTGGTAGCCTGGGTAAACCATTGGCTGGATAACAGGACACAGAAGGTAATTGTAAATGGAGTCCACTCTGAAGATGGGGGGGTTATTAGTGGGGTACCACAGGGTTCAGTACTGGTTCCAGTCCTTTTTAATGTCTTTATAAGTGACATTGCAGAGGGACTGGAAGGAAAAGTATGCCTCTTCGCAGATGACACAAAGATCTGCAACAGGGTTGATACACAAGGAGGCCTGAAAATGATGAGAAGGGACTTGGCAAGGTTGGAGGAATGGTCAGATGTATGGCAGCTTGGACTCAATGCAAAGAAGTGAAAAATAATGCACCTGGGAAATAAAAACCCAGGGAAAGATTACACAATGTGGGGGGATAGTAACAACAACAAAAATGGAAAGGAACCCGGGGGTAATCTTATCAGATGACCTTAAGGTTGGCAAGCAATGTGAGAAGGTAGTAGGGAGGGCTTGGGGGGATACTGGGATGAATAGGGAGAGGCATCACCAGCA
Organism: Neoceratodus forsteri; assembly: GCA_016271365.2. NCBI lineage: Eukaryota > Metazoa > Chordata > Ceratodontiformes > Ceratodontidae > Neoceratodus > Neoceratodus forsteri. The sequence goes on along the minus strand of CM057458.1, from coordinate 623,387,270 downwards.
GAAAACAGGAAGTTGTTATCCCTCTGTACAGACAGTTGGTGGGATCCCATCTGTAGTACTGCGTCTAGTTCTGGAGACCCCATCTCCGCAAGGACATAGACAGGATGGAGGCAGTCCAGAGGAGGGCAACTAAAATTGTGCAGGGTCTGCAAGAGAAGCCATATGAGGAAAGACTAAATAAGCCTAGTATGTATACCCGCGAGGAAAGGAGGGAGAGGGGGGACATGATAGAAACTTTTAAGTAAATCTGTGGACTCAACAAAGTCCAAGAGGGTAGCATCTTTCAGAAAAAGAGATGTGCAAGAACAAGGGTACACAATCTGAAGATAGAATGGGGACGGCTCAGGGGCAATGTGAGGAAGTGTTTTTTTACAGAGAGGGTGGTGGACGCATGGAACAGCCTTTCTGAGGAGGTTGTGGGGTCCAAGACTGTGAGAAAATTCAAGAATCCATGGGAGAGACATAAGGCAATTCTTGTGGGGGGTAGGAAGAAATAGGCTGTTGGTTAACTAGGATCTGCAGCTTATCCTGTAGGTAAGGAAAGGGGCAGACTAGGTGGGCCAAGCAGTCCTTATCTGCTGTCAAAGTCTATGTTTCTATGTTTCTACAGCTGAAGAACCACCTTACCATCCACGATATCTACAAACCTCTCCAGTCCATTTTTTGTAAGAGGCATAGTACCGAGACCACTCTGGTTCGAGTGCTCAAAGATCTCCTGAAGGTGAGGGACCAGAAGCACCTCTCCATCTTGGTACTTCTTGATCTCTCTCTTTAGCCTTTGACACCATGGACCATGGGGTACTTCTCGAGCACCTGAAGGTCATCTGTGGCCTGTCTGGAACAGTTCTCAGATGGTTTTAATATTTCCTCACTGGCAGATTTCAGAGGTTGGTGTCAGGGATTTATTCCTTTGGCCCATTCTCTCTGCCATGTGGGGTCCCTCAGGGGTCTGTGTTGTCCCCCATGTTTTTCACAGTGTGTATGCTGCCCCTCTGAGACATTGTGCGATAGTATGGGCTGAGGTTTCACTGCTATGCTGATGATACCTATCTCTACCTGCCTTTTGCACCCGACCATGATAGTGTGAGCTGGGTCTTTAATAGCTGCCTCATAGAAATCCAGGACTTGATGAAATCCAGCAGGTTGAAATTGAACTCTGGAAAGACTGAGGTTTTGGGGGTGGATCCAGGTCACCGGACAGAGGGGTCGATGGCTGGACAGTATTCTGGACTCTGTCACAGAGATGTCCAGCTGCCTTCTTCTGAACGGGAGCGAAACCTGGGGCTAGTCTTTGACAATGGGTTGACACTGTGTTTGCAGGTGTCAGCAGTCATGAAGTCCTCATTTTACCATCTCAGGAACATCGTCAGGATTAAGTACCTTGTTCCATCTAGTGATCTTCCAATGCTGATCCATGCCTTCATTACCTCATGCCTAGACTACTGCAACTCCCTGTACTTAGGGCTGCCGGGGGTTGATATCTGCCACCTGCATCTAGTGCAGAACGCTGCAGCATGGTTGCTGATGGGGACTCCTCATTTGAGTCACATCACAATGGTGCTGCTTGAACTGCACTGGCTGCTAATTCAGAGGCAGATCAGCTTCAAGGTCAGGATTCTGACCTTTAAGGCCCTGCACAGACTGGGCCCGGGCTATCTGTAAGAGCTCCTTAAGCCTTACTGCCCCAGAGGACCTCTCCACTCAGCTGATATGGGGTTGTTAGATATTCCCAGGTAAGGCTTAAAACATCAGAGGCCCATGTTTTTATGTATGTGGCCCCGACCCTGTGGAACTCTCTTCCTTATCAGACCCATGAGTGCATGACTGTTGTAGCTTTAAGAGGGCCTTGAAGACCCATCTATGGCATCTTGCCTATGATGATTAATTATTGCTGACTGCTAGTTAATGCCTGTTGTACCTGAATTTTTATGTTTTTATTTACTGGATTTTATCTGTTTTTAAAGTTGTACAGTGCCTTGATTGAAAAAAGGTGCTTTTTAAATAAAGTTATTATTATTATTATGATTATTATGGAAGATCCAATTGGAAGGAGATAAACTGGCCTTGTGTGCTCATTATAATGAGTACCAAGGGGCAATCAACCGTAAGAAGGCAGAGTTCCTGACCAGGGATATTTCTGCAGGGGAAAGCAGATCACCTTAGCTATTTTGGACTTTGGACAGATTCTTACATCATGTCTGTCTACAGCCAAAAAAAAAGCTTTTTCAATCACACTGTGTGAGGGTTCTGTTCTGTTTTTCTTTGACAGGGTGTCCTCCATCTGGTTGGGGATTCCATCAGTGAGACAGGCTTTGTCTGCAGTGACTCATGTAGAAGGAGTAGAGGCACTCCATTAGTCAGGGATGAGTTTAAACTGGTGGAGGTGGCCGGGGTCATTGAGGTGATCTTGAAGCTGAAGCACACTTACTGCAAACTTGACCCAGCCCTGACTCATTTCTTGATGATATGTGTTGGGTCCATTGGCCCAGTGTTCACTGGGATTGCCTGGTGCTCAATGTCAGAGGGAATCTTTCTGAATGCCTTGAAAGAGGCTGTGGTGAGACCCCTCCTGAAAAAGCCATCTCTCGACCCAGATGTCCTGGAAAATTACCGTCCAGTCTCCAACCTGCTATTTTTGGGCAAGGTTGTTGAGAGAAATTAGTGGCGCAACAGCTTGAAGAACACCTAGTATCCTTTGACATCTATGAGCAATTCCAGTTGGTTTCAGTGCTAGGCACAGCACTGAAACGGCATTAGTCAGGGTGCATAATGATCTTCTCGGGGCTAGAAATAGAGGAGACAGGTCAATTCTTGTTCTCCTCAATCTCTCTTCAGCCTTTAATACTGTGAATCACATCATGCTTCTCGATCACCTTCAAGACTACTGTGGACTCACCAATATTGTCATCAACTGGTTTGAGTCCTACCTCTCTGGCAGGAAGCTGTGGGTGGTGATGGGGAATTTCTCCTCCTTCCCGAGGCCCCTGTCATGTGGAGTACCTCAGTGTTCTATCTTGACACTGATGTTATTCACAGTATACATGCTGCCCCTGTGAGAGCTCATTAGACAATACAGTGTGGAGTTTCATTGCTATGCAGATGATACCCAGCTGTATTTGTCTTTTGCCCCAGGAAAACATGATGCCATGGAAGTTATTAACAACTGCCTGGCTGAGATCAATGATTGCATGTCTTCTAGCTGGTTGTGACTGAACCTGGACAAGACAGAGGTACTGGTGATTGAGCTGGGTTGCAGTCATGATAGGAGTGCCTCTGGAATGGGTACAAGATTATTTCTGGGACCCACACCATTGATGGCCTCCCCTACAGTGCAGGATCTTGGCATTGTTCTGGATAGTAGATTGACACTTGATGCCGAGGTGTCATCTATGGAAAAAAGTGGTTTCTACCATTTGAGAAACCTCACCAGGATTAAGCCCCTAGTTCTGCCCAAAGACCTGCCATCACTGGTCCATGCCTTTGTGACTTCAAGGCTGGATTATTGAAATGCTCTTTACTTCAGGGTCACTGGAGGGATCCCCCGCCACCTGCAGCTGGTACAGAACGCAATGGCTAGATTGCTGATTGGCCTATCAAGGACCAGTCATGTGGCCCCAGTCCTGTTGGCTGTTCACTGGCTGCCTGTCAGGTGGAGGATCCTCTTCAAGGTGGGCTTGCTCACCTGTAAGGTCCTGTAGGGACTGGACCCTGGCTATTTTGTAATCTCCTAACACCTGTCTCCTCAGACCCTTCCCTTTGCTCTTCAGCTCGGGGTCTCCTTGATGTTTCCAGGCTCAGGTTAAAAACATCAGGCAACTGTGCATTTAGTGTCACTGGGCTGACCCTGTGGAACAGTTTACCAGCTACTAACAGTGAGGCACAAATGGTCAAGCTGTTTAAAAAGGGGCTTAAGGCCCATTTTTTTCACTTTACCTTCCCTGATGAGGGTGGCTAACCTGTACTAATTTTATTTTATTATTTTAGTCATACTGAGAGCTATTAGTTTTATTGTATGGTATGCTGTACCTACCCTACCTTTTGTTGTAAGGTGCCTAGAGCCTCATTGATTGGGTGTGGGATAAATAAAATTTACCTTGCCATTTTGCCTTGTCTATAAATGTAGACATTTTGTAAATAAAAAAGTAAATTCTAATTATTAAAGTATAATTTAAACATATACAGGTATTTTATCAATGCTAACTGTATGAGAATGGGTCTATATTTTCCTTGGTAAGTGAATTACTTGGCTTGACCTAAGTATTGTTAACCTTCTGTGCATTTCTCTTGTAATGTCATGTTACATTGTTTAAAATGGAAAAAAAATTAAGTTTAAAAAACATACATTATCAAATATATAAACTATTACAAAAACTTAGTTAAAAACTACTTCAATGGCTGTGGTATATATTTATTGGGGATACTGGTGGTAGTCGTGGCACTGGTGGTGCATGCTTATCCCAACTGGACACACAACAGACTATATACAAAAAGTTTGCATACAAATTCATCCAACCCCACATTGAAAGAAAAAGGCCAAGAGTGACTAAAAGAACTGTGTTTATTAAACTACTCCTTCATTCCCACCGTCATCCTCATCTTTATCAAATATTTAAAATATTTTAAAAATCTAATATGAAAACATTTATTAAATGTACATAATGGGCAGGATTTTCAAAAGGATTCACCCAAGATACAGCCCCTTCTATTTTCAAAACAGAAAAGCATCCAAACCTACTAGACCACCCATCCAGACGACCTAACAGCATCCAAACTTTGTGCTCAAAACAGATACAAGTACCTCCAAACTGAATGCAACTCACAACTGCATTCATTTTCTGCCAAAATTATGATTTGCCATGCATGGATGCAACTTCTGAAAATAGTAGCAAAGCTGCGTCCAAGTGGATAGATACAAAGGCAGCAAGTATTTGCATCCTTGTCTAACCCTTCTGAAAATCTCCACATTGTATGTTATTGATGATACTGCTTGTACCTGTTGTCACTGGTGGCACATATTCATTCCTATATGACACTAGGGCCTGGATATTCAAACTGTGCCAGGCTGTGGCGCAAGCCTGGGAGCAGCTCAACTTTGTTGCACAGGGGTGTGGCCTGGGTGATATTCAATGGAGCTGCGCTATGGCACAGCAGATTTGGATATCACACCCTGGCCACCCCCACTGTGCATGGCACAGTGGCACTGTGCCAGTGCAAGTGGCCAAACTGGAGCATGGAGATGCGCTGGCGCAAGTACCATTGCGCCATGCACAGCACCTGCGATATTCAAAAGGGGCCATGCAAATGGGGCCATAATTTATGCAAGGCGCACAGGGGGCCATTTGCATCTCATTACAGCCCATTTGCATGCCATTAGCATGCAGGTGTGCTGATCCCGACGACTTGCACCTGGCGCCCTGCCAGGCAGCAGCCGTCAGGGACCGACGCCCCCTGCAGCCCGATCACGGTCATTCCTGTAATATAAAAGAAACCCCATCCAATATCCCTGGTGGTCCAGTGAATCTCTATGTGCCCGATCGCGGGCATGAGTATAGACCCCCCCATCCAATATCCCTGGTGGTCTAGTGGACCGATCGCCACCAGATCGTGGGCATCCATAACACATAACAGACCCCTACCACCCTGGTGGTCAAGTGTACCCCCCTCCCCACCTGCCCACTGGGTCCACTGCCCCGCCCCCATCAGCGGTGGGCGGTAGCACCCACCAGCCTGCCCGCCCGCCCGCTGACTGACAGGGCGGTAGGGCTGCACACCTATTGGTTCCAGCGTGAGCCAATGGGCGTGCAGCCCATACCATCCTACTCAGTCCAGATATGTGAATAGTCAAGATCTGCACATCACACTGAATGAAACTTTGCATGTCATTGAAACATAGAAACATAGACTTTGACGGCAGATAAGGACCACTTGGCCCACCCAGTCTGCCCTTTTCCCTTCCTATTGGATAAGCTGCAGATTCTAGTTAACCAACAGCCTACTTCCTGCAACCCCCCACTACAATTGCCTTATGTCTGCCCCATACATGTTTGAATTCCCCCACTGCTTTAGACCCAACAACCTCCCCAGGAAGGTGGTTCCATACATCCATCACTCTCTACATGAAAACAAATTCCCTCACATTATACCTGAGCCATCCCCCCCTCTATCTTTAAATTGTGCCCCCTTGTTCTTACACATCTCTTTTTCTGAAAGATGCTACCCTCCTGGACTTTGTTGATTCCCTTGAGGTACTTAAAAGTTTCTATCATGTCCCCCCTGTCCCTCCTTTCATCAAGGGTATACATATTAAGCTCTCTCAGTCTCTCTTCATATGGTTTCTGATGCAGACCCTGCACCATTTTATTTGCCCTCCTCTGGACTGCGTTCATCCTGTCTATGTCCTTGTGTAGATGGGGTCTCCAAAACTGCACACAGTATTCCAGATGGGGTCTCACCAACTGTCTGTACAGATGGATAACCACTTCCCTGTTTCTACTTGTGATGCCCCATCCTATGCATCCCAGTATCCCCCTTGCTCTCCTTACTGACTTCTCACATTGCTTACCCACCTTTAGGTCATCTGATATGACTACCTCCAAGTTCCTTTCCATTTTTGTTGTTGTTAGTACATTCCCTGCTATTGTGTACTCTTCTCCTGGGTTTTTGTTTCCCAGGTGCATTACTTTGCACTTCATTGCATTGAATCTAAGTTGCTATATGTCTGACCATTCCTCCAACCTTGCCAAGTCCCTTCTCATCCTTTCTACCCCCCCCTTGAGTATCAACTCTGTTACAGATCTTTGTGTCATCTGCAAAAAGGCATACCTTTCCCTCCAGACCCTCTGCAATGTCACCTATAAAGATGTCAAAGAGGACTGGACCCAGTACTGAGCTCTGAGGTACTCCACTAGTAACCCCCCTTTCTTCAGAATGTGTTCCATTCACTATTACCTTCTGTGTCCTGTTGTGCAGCCAGTTTGCTACCCAGGCTACCACCCTGGAAGCCACTCCCAGGCTGGCTAACTTGATTATTAGTCTTTTGTGTGGGACTGTGTCAAATGCCTTGCTAAGGTCTAGGTAGGCCATATCCACAGCCCCTCCCTGGTCTATTACTTTGGTCACCCAGTCAAAGAAATCAATTAGATTCATCTGACATGACCTTCTTGCTGTAAATCCATGCTGCTTTGGGTCCTGTGCCCCGCTGGCCTCTAGGTACTCAACAATTCTTTCTTTCAGAAGTGATTCCATCATTTTCCCTACCACTGAGGTCAAGAGATCTATGCCATGAAACAGTGCATGCCAAATTTTGTGCATATCTATTGAATGGTTGCAAAGTTATTAAAGTGCAAAATTTGAGATTAAACATTAAAGTGCCTACTCAACCCTAACTGTAGGGGCACAACTGTACCTATAGTTATGGTTGAGTCAGCAGTTTAATGTTAAACCCAATTTTAAGTACCTTAATAACTTTGCTGTCATTTAATGAATTAGCACAAACTTTGGCATGCATGGTCAGGCTGTTAGAGTGTCACGATATGGAAAGTTTCGTAAAGGCATCTTTTATGGTTTTCAAGATAAGGAGGGTCAAAACGTGAAAAAACTCTTTTTTCCCCATACTTAACTTTGGGGATTTTTGCTCTCACCTACAGCCTAGACAGTATAAAATGTCTTCATTAAAAAATGTTCAGGGATGATGGGACCTGTGCCAAGGGTATGCTTTTGGATGGTTTGGTGAAAAAATATTGTACAGTTTTTGAATTATAATGATTTTTGGGATAACCTTGAACTTTGATCAAAAAAAACAAAAACAATGTGATGGGTAAAAAAAATGTTCATAAGTGCTAACATGTCATACTTTACTGTTCATGTACAGAGAAATGCTGATCAGAAAAGGTAAAAAAAACAGACCATGAGTGGTTATTTCCATGATTTACCTGCAGTGGGGGGAAAAACAAAACCACTGAGATTGCCACCATTTTCATTCTACTGTTTTAAATTTAAAAACAATAAATTACAATCACACCTGAACCTAACTGAACAGGACCCATTTAGCTAGATGCTTATGCTTGCTTCTGTATAAACTTGCCAGAAATACCTTTTCTGGACACCACAAACCAGGCTGGCAAGCTTAGTAATAGGAGCAAATTGATCGGCATTCTCTGTATGAGAACATAGAACTCATGCTGTAGGCTGCAGTATGAGTTGTAAGCTGCCATTTCCCTGGTATCTAGTGATACCCCCCACATCACTGCCATCCCTGGCAATGTGTAATTTTACCCTGTTGTCTAGTGGCACCTCCCGAGCCCTTCTGATCATTGTCCCCATAGAAACAGAAACATAGAAGATGATGGCAGAAGGAGACGATAGGTCCATCATGTCTGCCCATGGGTTACTGAGACCTTCTAAGGGTCAGACACATAGTCCACCTACACAATTTGTGTACCCTCAGCACCTTGTTGAGCTCTTACACTGTCCCACCCTCTTTTGAAAATTGCCACTGTGTTGGTACCCACCAACTCAGTGGGCAGTCTATTCCATGGATCAATGATTCTTTCTGTGAAGAAATATTTCCTTAGATTCCTTTTGAAGCTCCCTCCAAGTAACTTCCATTCATGTCCTCTTGTGGCTGAGCCTTCAACTCTGTTAAAATGTTCTGAGTAGAGCACCCAATTAATACTTATCATTAACTTGAATGTCTCAATTATATCTCTCCTCTCTCTTCTAATCTCCAGAGAATAACTGTTCAGTGACTGTAGTTGTTTCTCATATGAGATCCCCTGGAGGTCCTGAGCCATCTTGGTCACCCTTCTCTGCACAGCCTCCAGTTTGTCTTTCCTAAGTTGAGGGTTCTAAAACTGGGCACAGTACATCAGGTGAGGCTCACCAGGGACCTATGCAGAGTGAGGATTACCTCCCTGTCCCTACTGTCAAACCTCTTCCTATACACCCCAGCATTTTATTTGATTTGCTGTAAGTCTGGTTGCATTGGCTAGAATGTTTCAGGGTTTCACATATGGTGACCCTAAGATCCCTTTCCTCATGTGAAGTGCTGAGTTGGACCCCATTAAGCCAGTATTCTGCTCTTGGGTTCCCTTTACCCAGATGTAACACCTTGCATTTTCTCACATTGAACTTCATCTGCCAAACATTGGACCATCTCTCCAACTTCTTCAGCCCTTTCTGCAGGTCCCTTACTGCCTCAGCGCTGTCAACTATACCACCTAGCTTAGTGTCACTCACCTGAACAGGTCTCAGGTTCAAGATCCTCTCTCTGATCAAAGACATGTCTCACTGCTGGAACAGTTGATTGCAATATGAGAAACTAGGGTAAATGTGGTTCAGTGTATTTCAATGGGGTTTTAAACGTTAATGCATAACTCAGCCATTTTTGCATATTTTGACATCAAATTTTCAAGTGGCCTTTTGGGGACTCCACCTCATGAATAATATTGGTGGAATTCTGCAATCCAGCCTGAAAGGTGATTTCATGTTCGCTTGGTTAATACACCTATCAGGCAGGATTTGAAAATTTTCACCACCCTTGTTCACGAAGTTGGTTCATAAGAAGGCTATGTTGAAAATTTGTGGTCAAAATACGTATGTAAAAATGGCAAAGTTGTGTGCATGCACTGAAATTTTATTACGCTTGCTTGTAATTTTGTTAGTTGTAAATATTTTGACACCAAATTTTCACCATAGACATTTTTTTACACTACCTCATGAACGTGATAGCTGTAATTTTTCAAATCCTGGCCAAAATGTGTTTTCAACCTGTGGCATGGAATGATGTTGCGGTGGTGCAAAATGACGTTTTGGTGGGGATTTGAAAATTCTCAGCATGGCGTTCATGAGGTGGGGTAATAAGGCTATGCTAACAATTTAGTTCCTGTTTTGGCTAAATGCAAGTACAGGGCCCTCTGGGACCTGCACTTCTACAGCTACATACATACATATACGCATCTATGGAGGGATGACAATGCAGGGCATGGATGGCCATGTGCTTCCACAGGCAAATCATAATTTGATAATACTATCTTAAAGCATAAGTAAATAATTTGCAAAAAACTGCATTAATTCATCAGTTAGGGTAATTTAACACCACAAAGAAGGGAAATGTGGCATTATGGTTTCTCCCCGAATCATAAAGAAAAAGCAATAGGGATTGGGGTTTCCTGTGTCTTGGCAAATCAGTAGTGGGGTCTTCCTTGGGGATTTTCAAGCCTAATGCTTCCCTCCCCCCCACAGGCCCTGTGAGAAGAAAAGAGATCATGTGTCATGTTGCTTACTGATGGACTGGGGTGGGCATTAGGGTTGACCACCCCCAAGGAAGATCCGACTACTGATTTGCCAAGACTCCGGAGACCAAAAATCTTAATGTTTTTTCATTTTGTTGCTAAAGTTCACCCCATTGTATACAATCCTGAAACACACACACACCTGTGTCCATCACATCTGAGCTTTTTTGCTAGCACAGTGGGGTGATCTTTACGGCTGAAAACCCTGAGGCAGACTGCAGCCCTGATTTACTTCAGGAGTGGGTGTGGGGTTTTAGGGTTGGAATCCCTAAAACCACATTTCTCTACTTTTGTTGCTGCAGTCTTAACCCTAAATGGTACATTAACTGAGTTTTTATTTTTGGAAGAATTTCCTTACTTTTTGAAATACTATAATCATATCCTCATTTGCTTGTGGAGCTCAGGGGCCTCTGGGCCCTTCTGTCCCATCCCTACACAGATGCGGACATGTATGCGGCTGTGAAAGTGCAGGCCCTCTGGGCTCTGCACTTGCATTTGTAGCAAAACAGCAACCAAATTGTCAGCATGGGGCGGAGGGGTTAGCTTCAGGAGGCACCTGAAAAAGTTTTATTTTATGAAGAGAGTGGTTGAGCCAGAGGTGGTGGATGCAAAAACCAATAAGGGATTCAAGCGTGGCTGGGACAGAGTAACTCTGGGTGGAGTAGTGGTAAGGCAGGTTTAAAGGGGAGGAGGGGGCAGAAACCCAATATAGACAGCAGGTCCAGTGGTAGAATAGGGTACAACAGGGCAGACAGGATGGACAAATGATCTTTTTTCTGCCAACAATGTCTATGTTTGCTATCGTTTTGTAGTAATACTATAAACATAGCATTCCAATATCACCTGCCACATGGAAGCTAGAGCAATAAATATTAATTGCTGAGCTGAAGGTCTTCTCCATTTGCAGTCTACATTACCCCATGCTAGGTACTGCTTTAGTATCCAAAGTTCTTTGGCAGAATTGTCAAAGCTGAACCAGATTTGAGGGGTCCACCTTGAAGCTGAACTTAATTAGCCAATGGGCTACTTTGATTTGCCAATGGCCAACTGCAGGTCTAAAAACTGCAGACTGATACCCCCCCTATAAAAAAACCATGTTATATAACATGTAAATCAGCACTGCATTTATTGTACTGGCACCATTGCAGATTTGTTTTCCACAAGCCCCCAACTATAGAGGGATGGTCTCAGATGGTGCCACCAAGAAGCTTCAGTCAAAGCTATACAGATTTGGGTGAACTATGATATAGAACGAGCACCTGGGGTATTGCCTTCAGAAACCAGGGTAACCATATTAAGGGAGTACTACTAACCAGTATAATAAACGTTTCTTCCACAAGTTTCATTTATTTGTAATCCAAGTTGAGTGCATATATTAACAAAGATACAAAACCTTGATACAGGTGATACGGTATAGGGATCTTTTGAACTGGCTGACTAGTACTTTAAAGAAGTGCATTATTGTGTGAGACAATTCTTGTGCAACAACTGTTGGAATGTCACAATTTAGTAAAAGCAAATTAACTGTCATACAAAAAACTGTCTTCAACACATAAAACATTAAACTGAAAAAAAAAAGAATCTATCATACCCTTCTTCTCTTTGTATTTTTCATTTTCATAACATCAGTGAGGCAGCCAACTTCATATGGTGTGATTAAAATGAAAAGAAGGGAAACAGACTACTGTAAGTATATGTTTAGGAGGGAGTTATGATAATGTTTAGGAGTACATGTAATTTGTGATAGATGCACTTAACTCTGCTCTGTGCCTTGTTATACCCCAGGGCTGTGATGTCTTCCTGTGTAAATATTGCAGACACACTGCCTACACTTCTGGGTAGAAAGGCTCAAAGGGAGTCTTCTCACTCTGCTTTGTGCATCCCAAATCAACTGCAAATGTGCATGTTTCTTCATTTTCTTAGTAACTTCAAACACTTTTCATGCTTCAAATATAAAAGCAAGGCAGATGTGGCATTATTGAACATGAAATGAAGACTCTTTCAGTGTTGTGATGTGACTGTAGTATTTTGGATAAGTGCTATAAATATTGTCTTAGGGTAGAATGTGAACCAAAAATCAGACAAATAGGTTTGCCTCCTAAAAAGGCAGACTCAGTTGTCCCTGTCCGTGAACAATGGAGTGGATGTAGGCAAGGGAAAAAGAGGCAAGGAAGGGGGAGGGGTTGGGGGGCTTGGGAAGCTGAGCTGAGGGCATGCCAATGAAGGAGAGAGATGGCCAAGGGGACTTCCAAAAGAGGCAGAACCTCATGACGTCACACAAGGAGAGGGGAAGTTGATTGGGTGAGGGAAGAGAGAGAGGGGTTAGCAAAGGGGGGTTTAAAAGAGGCAAGCAAGGCTGATGGAGCTCACAATTTTGCTTCTGTAAAATCTTTTACCATGAAGCACATCAGCTGGCAATTAGGACAGATGAGGATTAGCGGGAATCCTGTAGCATATCAGTGTGGCAACTGTGTTTAAGCTTAATTTAGGTAGATTCAGACAGCCAAGGATGGGTCGTTTTGAACAAGGAGAGATACTTGCGGTAACTGATTTGTTCCAGGGCATGCTTAAAGTGAGGGCTTGAATGAGTCAGTTGTTGTACTATGGGGGTAAGTAGAATGCAAGGATGATATATGCAGCATTAAAGTTTGAGCAGCTGAGGTGTATGGTCGCAATGCTGTATTGAAAGAAGTACCAGGTACCCTGGCAGGTTAGATGGTGGCCACGTGGTTTGCTAAAGATTACCAGGCAGCCTGGATCATGTGGCAGATTAAGCAGTTATGTGATATCAGAAGGACCGAGTTAGCTTGAGAACAATGGAACATCAGCCATGCGGTCGCTGAAAGTTGTCTTTGGGAAATAGGGCATCACAGCATGGGCTGAGCTGCATAACTGTAGTAGAGCAGCTGGGGGTGGGACAATATTCAGGGAGCAGTCTATTAGGGGTCAGACTAGTCATAGGAGGACACCTGGTGCAGGAACGCAAAACCACGTGGCAGCAGTAAAGTGGGGGGGTTGCATTTAGTGTCACAGAGTGGGCCAGCAGCACACGGAGAGTTCGGAGGCATGGGTGCTTCTCACACAGCACAACGGTTTCCCCAGGATGCTGGTCACAGGACCGCGTAGTGCAACTGCGAGGGGGGAGGACTAGCAGGGAAATCAGAGAAGCCAGGAAGGCAAGTGAGGGCAGTGGGCTGGATGGCTGCCCGTTAATTCAAAAGGGTGAATTTATAAGAGGATCAGGAGTAGTGACTCAGCCGGTAGAGTGAGGGCAGGCTCATTGTGCAGCAGTTTTGGCAGTGGGGGACTGTGCGCTCGAGGTTGTGGAAGCAGATCTCTGTCCGGGGGGCAGAATGGGGAGAAGAGATCCCCAGGTCAGTGGGGAAGCAGGCGAATTGCGGTAGAAGGCAAGTGCGGTCTGGCATGGAACTGTTGGGTCAGGGTGACTGGGCCTGCCTTAGTGAACGTAAGGAAATATATTTAAAGCAGATCTGGTCAAGCCGGGAGCTACTTTGAAACCGAAATGATCTAGTGGGTAGAAAATCAGAGTGTCTGGTAGTTGGTTTATCTGGTATCTCAGTGGTACTCCTCAGTGCAAGTGATAGATATTGGTTAAGCATGGGTTTTGGGTTATTTTGGTTAAAAGTGCTCATTTCGGTTTGCAGTGGGGTCTGCATTGGGGACACCAAGGGTCAAGGGCAAGCTGTTGCAAAGACTGTAAGTTAATTAAAAAAAAAAAAAAAAAAAATGAAGTAGGGATATGGGGGGAGAGGGGTCCCCACTGGAAGTCAAATTGGGTGCTTCCATTCAGAGGGGTGGCCAGCCAGATGACTCACTGTCAGAAGGCAGCAGGGACCCAGATGCTTGTTCAGCAATTTGAATGGGACTCGGAGCTGTCCTCCCCAGGAGCTTTGGAAGTGGTGCAATGACACCATTGGAAGAGGGGTAGGTGACCACGAGGTGGCAGCCATATTAAATCGGAGGACCTAGCACAGTAAAAAGGAAGGAGAATTCAGGTAGGAAGCTGTTGATGGAGGGTGAAAAGTGATGTGTTAGTGGAAGGGGAGCATTAGACATTGGGACATAGGGGTCAAGATACAAGCCTTGCTGGAGAAAGGCAGTGCAGTCTGCATGGAAAAATATTAATGAGGGCCCATACACAGGAAGAATTGATGTGAGGTTGCACAGGGATATTGTGGCTGGAACAGAGGGAGCAATTGTTTGCCAGGATCGGGAGCACAGGAGGATTCACATAATTATTTAATGTATTTTTCCATGGCTGACTCAGATTTCGCCACAGGGCGGTGGACACAAAAACATTAGATGTTACAGTTAAGGCGGTGGAGGGGCAGAGCCTGGGATGCCCTGATCCCCTGGCTTGGCTGCCATTTTAGAGATGTTGTCGGCCACAAGGCAGCCACCATTTTAAAAGGGCATATGGCTGGGTGGGGGAGGGTTGCAGCCGGGATGGTGCAGGCCTAGTGCACAGGAAACATATATAATAATAATAAATAGATACAATAATACTAGGCAAAACCACTATAAATTGGGGAGGGGAGCCCAACAGGGTACAGCGATATATTGTGTTTTTGGCAAAAAATTTTACTGGGTACAAGGGGGAAGATAGGAATGTACCGAAGGTGAGAGTTTTGTTAAGGTACTTGCTGAGGCACCCGAGTAGGACAGGACCTCTTGCAGTGGGCCATCCCCGGGGGTAGGGTGTTTAAAAAGCACACAACAGGACCTGGGAGGCAACACATAGTGAGGGGTTTCCATAGCAAAAATAAATAAAAAATCAAACAAAACAGAAGACAGTTTATTTAAGTATTTCTTTGGGGGACAAGGTAAGCACACTTAAAGAACCAGGGGGAAGGGTTTCTGGGGGGGACATTTAAAAGAGAAGTCTGATGTGTCAAAGTTAACAGTTTCTGCTTGATTGCAGCCTCAAGTGGCAGAGCCTCACAGCATGGCACCAAAGAAGGACCACCACTGAAGAGGAAGATTGCAGAGTCTTTATGGACTATGGTGGTGAGGGGGCAGCCAAGGCCCTGGATGAGCATGGAGGAATGACAGAGGGGGCTAGAGAGGAGAGGGGGGCTGGCAAAAGGGCTCATTAGGTGGGATGGCAGGATGGGTGTTTAAGACTTGTACAGCCAGGGGGCAGCAGGCCCAGGCCACCACTGACACTGGACGCAGAACCAGTCCCCTTATCTGGCCCAACACCCCAGCCATCCCACTGACTCCACAGTCCTCCATAGAGGTGACAGTGCCTTTCTGCTCTTACAGCAACTTCCAGTCAGCAGGGCAGTGGCCATCAATGAACCCAATAGCTCAAAGCATGGGCAGGGCTGTCTCCTCAGCACAGGAAGGAGGGGCCACACATCAGAGGGTACTTCTACTTGGTGCGGAATGATTGGTAAGCACTTGGGGGGGAGAAGCAGGGGGGTTCAGATGGCAGGGGTCGGGGAGGGGAGTTCAGCCAGAGAAAAGGATAGAGCCAGGAATGATCAGGTCCTGTGGGGGCTCGGAAGCCTACAATGTTCTGATCTTTACTATTAGAGTTGTGCTTGAGCTGATAATTGAGGGTCACCATGATTCTCACTGGCTGCTGAACCTGAATACAATCACAGGGTCCACATAGAAAATTTTAATCCAGGTTATGCTACTAAAGTAAGATAGGGCAATTATTACAGAGCATCTTTCCCCAGGCAGGTCATTTTGGCAGTAAACACTGATAGTGCAAGGCAAATGAAAAGCAGGGAGATTAATGGCAAGGCTTGTTCCCATGTCTCACTCACATAGTAATATGACCCAGTTTAGTGAAAGAGATGGGTATGCGAGTGAGGGGTGTGGAGACAGAGCAGTGAAAGACAAAGGTGTCGGTGGTGTTAGTGGCCTGCAGGCATTAGTTGAAAGGAAGGCGGGCATACGAGACAGATGATGTCAGGGGTTTAAACAGTGGGGGTTTTCAGCCCACAGGTCTGAGAAGACCAGACAGAGCAAAAAAAAGAAAAAAGAAAATTATATATATGTGTGTGTGTATATATATATATATATATATATATATATAAATAAATAGATAAATACATAAATAAAGAAGCTAATAAATGGTGGTGTTAGTGGGGTATAAGTGTGACCACTCAGGAAACAATCAATAATGGACAATAATCCTTTCAATCTGGAAGGTGAAGTAGGCACAGGTTAGAAGGACATCCAACATCTGGGGGAGATGTCAGAAGCTGGGTTCCCACGGTGACAGGATGTATAGGTGGGCTGAAGCAACAGATCAAAGTGCAAAAAAAAATAAAAATTGGGAGGGTCCTTGATTCACTCATCAGACAGAACTGCCAGGGGGCTCACGGGACAACCAAAATGGAAGCAGCTATCCCGGGATTTCCATTGGACAAGAACATTGCAAAGCTAGCTGGGGCAACTGGCAGATTAGCAGAATGATGTTAGTACCCTTTCCACGCCCAAGCTACACCAGTTCAAGTTATCAAGTAATGAATAATGGGGGGCCACTGCTTGGTGTGTCGTAGCCACTAAGGCTCACTCAGAAGGGACATGTACCCGGTGAAGGCTATGCCGAAGTTTCATTGCCTCCCACCACCTGGCAAGAAGGAAAGCGGAGACAGTGTTTTTTTTTGGGGGGGGGGTCTTGGATGATCTGCCAAAGGTTCATGACAGTAGGCGTCCAATATGGACATTGGCGGACAACCAGAGGTGGATGGCAGAAAAAAAAAACAGGGGAAGGAGGGGAGGGGAGAATGATAAAGGAATCGGGTACAAGAAGAAACAACTGAGGGAGAGACAAAGAGGTATCGGGCCGCACTGTTACCTACAGGAAACTGAGGAGAAGCTGGCACCCAGATTTTCACCTAAATAAATAAAAAAAGGGAAGAAGAGAAAAGGAGGGGGTGATTGGATAAACTCCCCCTGCAGGTTTGGCCCAGTGGGCCGCCGTAGACATCTACCCGGGGCTAGCCGCATGCCCATACAGCCTAAAGGAAACAGAGTGCTGTGCACTATGGGCCCCATAGAATAGGCTAGGTGCAAAGCTGCAGAAGGTATAAAAGAAGGAAAAAACCTATACTTTGGGCGGGGGTAGGGCAATCATTTACAGTTGGCTTTCACGTCATAGGAAAAGGAAATGGGATTTAGACTTTTTGCAGAGCATAATTACTGGAATAGTCAGTTGACAACGTACAAGAAGTTACTGGGGCGTAGGGAGTAACACAAGGACCTGCAGTCCCTTCCGGGGTTGTGATCATATGGTGTCTGTGTTCAGAGTTAAGGAAATCAGTTTGATGCAGGATATAAGAATGGGGCAGTACCGCAGCGTAAATATCACGTTGCATGCCTAGGCAAGGCAGTGTATGGGCAAGGGTTTTTTCTGCTAAGCAACAGGGGAATAAGAACTCAGGCCATGTAGCCTTGAGAGAAGGACAAGTGGGTAAAAGGGCAAGCAGGTATACAGGAGCCAGCTGGTTCCTGCAGTGAAGAGTGGTGGGGGAACCCAGTGGTTCTTCCTCCCAGTCCCTTCTGGACAAGTTCAGCAGCTGCAGGTACATCAAGGGGAGCCGTTCAACAAGGAACAGCCAGGGACATGGACATGGCTGGATCACGGGCTCCTGGTAACAATAGTGAGGGAAGGATTTCATATCCCAGGGGATGTCATGTCAGTAACTCCTTTCTTCCAGATGGAGGAAGCAATGACAGAGGTTGCTGAGATAAAGGGGGAGGGCAGGAGAGGGAACCGGGTGGGGGGCAGTTAAGTAAGAAGAGGTCAGATGAGTGACCTGCAGGGGATTCTGTCCTGTGCAAAGCTGACAGACAGGATCCAAGCTAAGTCTACCAGGAAGGGAGTATTGGGGATGCCTGTGGGCATGGGAGCAGTTGTGCCTTTTCAGGAGGTGAGTTTAAAAAAAAAAAAAAAAAGGAAAGGAGGAGGAGCGCACCTACTTGAGGGGGAAGCCCACCATCTATCACAAGCTGGAGGTGGACTAGTGGAAAAAGAAAGGTGTAGGTGTGCAGGAGAGGGGCAAACTGCTGATGGTAGACAGCAGGTCTGCTGGGACTGCCGAAGATGGACGGCAGAGAAGAAGAAGAAGGGGCACAGAAAACAGGGAGGGGGAAGGGAAAGGGTGGGATAATTTGACTCAGAGGGCCACAGAACAACACCACCAGACAGATGAGGGGTATGGGTTTACATCCATACCAAACAAGAGAGAAGAAAATGAAGAGCCCCCCCAGGTGTACATCTGGGGGGCAAGAAGAGGAAACAAATGAAAATGTGGTTATGAATATTGTAGCAGCCCCCCAGCTTTAAGTTAGGGGGTGAGATGGGCAAACAATGAAGGAATGTGGTTTACGGAAATTGTATATAGTAATGAAATAAGGAACATAATTTTGTAAAATATGGTGATGGAAATGTTGTGGAAGTGAACTTTTGGAAGAGAATATAATAAATGAATTGCCAGCTGAGCATCCACACAAACTGGTAGTCTGTGTTTCATTGGACAGGGCTCTAGGGACAAAGATAAATACTCTATACACATGTATACATGTTTTGCAAATATCTGGCAATTTATTTATCAGTATACTTCAGCTACATTAATATACTTATAAACTTGTATCAGCATATTTTTAAATAATATGTACAGTATGTTATTTTAATATATCCATACATAATACATTAACTTTTTTAATAGAACTGATCCATGTTGGCCTGACTCCAAGCTTTCATTACAACAAAATACATTTCAAGTTGTGACACTTTAAAAGTTAATCCTTTTCAATGCAATTATCTTTAGGAAAGGTCAACTTTGAAATTATTAGGACAAGAAACCCTTTTTAAGGAAATCTTGGAGTCAGGCCAACATGGATAGCAGTACAGCTTTCATAAATATACAGTACTAAAATAATGTTACCACAGTGAAAAAGGGACAATTCTTCAAATCAGTGGGCACAATACATAGTTGCTGTTGGGACATGGAGCATTTCTGAGGCGTAAAGAGGCACCCCATTCTTCCACCCCTGAAAACTAGTGTACACAAAGCATTGACTGGTAGACCAAAAGCCTTGTAAGTTGAACCCTGGCTCATCTTAAACAGCTGAAAATATCTTTTGATAATTACACTCTATAGATGTCAATGGAGCATGCCCCCCATGCTCTCCCTATACAGATGTCATAAAATGTTAAAAGATGGGAGGGGGGCGGCCAGCAACTGGGAAGTGGAAAGGGATTGTTCAGCTAGCCCTTCAGAGGCAATTTACAATCCCTTCTCTTCTTTGGGGGGGTGGAGTATGCTAAAAAGATCTGCAACCACCACAGAGGAGCTCCCATGGAGGTGAGGGGGCTTCCTCTGATTTATTTCAGCATTGCTAAAATATCAGGAACGGCTCCCTTTACACGATGCCAATGTTATAAGCTGTCACCAAAGAGCACAATAACTTTAGTATGTAAAGTCAAATCTTTTAGTGAAAATTGTAAAATTTTGGGATAATTTTGTGAAAGTAATATCCATGAATCTTGTAAACTTACACCAGGCCTGCCATGTAGGAGACAGGAACAAGTGGGGTACAGTGGTGATAATTTTTGATAAATGGGGACTCCATTGTAAAAGTACATTGAGGTTTGGCCTGCCATTGCAGGAGCATGATGCTAGAGTTGATTTGCCTTAAACCCATACAGGTCAAATGAGTGTGATCAATCAATAATCAATAATCAAGCAGTACAGTTAGAGAGTAGAGCTGATTGCTGTCCACAGTGTGATAGAGAGTATAAGTTCTGAGGGTATAAAGAGGTATTTTAAAGAGGAACAGCCATCAATGAGAGCCTCACATCTAAGTGCAGGGCTGACCCAAATTTGTGTGCAAAAACATTTTTTTACTTACTGTTTTTTTGTAGTTTTTGTATGAGGCTGATTTAGCTGGGTTCCTAGCAGGCATTTCCTGTAACCAGAAATCTCAGAATCCCTTGCAGCTAACATCAGAGGAGGGCTGCAGTACTGGGAGATTCAATATCCTGCAGAGCATGTTACAGTTGTTGTAAGTGCTGATCTTTTGTTTGCTGGTCCTGTTGCCCTAATGGGGCTAAGTACAGTCACAGAGGACTGTGAATTACAGTATTTCTAATTAGGAAACAATATCCAAAGGGATCTTCTCCAAGGTCCTCCTGGTCCTGCAGCCTACAAGGAATGAGTAACAAAAACTGGACACACTATATTTTGCCAAACATTTGTTGAAATAGGGGGTTTCTTCTTTTCCTGGCCAGCAAGAAGTATTTTGGGGTCAAGAAATAACTGCTTGCTTAGGATGGCTGCCAATTAAATACAAATATATGAAATTGCTAGCAGATAAAGGCCTTATGGTCTATCAAGTCTGCTCGATTGTTCAGCTAGCAGCCCTTATACTGCAGCTGCCCCTCCATCCTCTCCCCCCCCCAGTGACCTTCCACCTTACCCTGTCTCATCCCCTTTTGAAGCTGCCCACAGTTCTGCAGCATACCACTTCCTCTGGCAATGCATTCCCCCCAGACACCAACCTCTCTGTAAAAAAGTGCCTCCTTATTTCCCTCCTGAACCTTCCCCCTTCCAATCTCAGATCATGCCCTCAAGTGTTCTTCCCCCTCCTTAATTTGAAAAGCCCCTCTGTGCCTGCCTTATTTATTCCCTTCATGTACTTGAAGATTTCAATCATGTCCCCCTTATCCATCCTCTCCTCCAAGGAGTACATGTTCAACTCCCTCAGCCTGCTCTCATACGGTAAGATCCCTAGCCCCTGTATCATTTTTGTTTCACTGAGCTTCATCCCTTCCAGTAAGCTATTGTCCTTCTTCAGGCATGGTTGCTAGAAAACTGCATGCAGTACTCCAGGTGTGGTCTAACCAGTGACCTGTATTGTGGCAGGATCACCTCCCCCGTCTTGGAGGATATGCCTCTGGCAATACAACCCAGCATCCTGTTGGCCTTCGCAGCTGCCTTTCCACACTGTGCTGAGTTGTTCCCATTATGATCACCCTGAGATCCTTCTACTCTTCCATCTTGGCTAGTTGAATCCCCACCCCCCCCAAGCTGGTGACTCCTTCTTGGGTTTTTTGTGCCGAAATGTACTGTAGCACCTTGCATTTCTTCGCATTGAACCCCAGCTGCCAAGTGTTCAACCAGACCTCCAAGTTTGCCAGATCATCTTGCAATCCCTGCCACTCTTCTAAGTCATCCACTACTGACCCCATCTTGGTGTCATCTGCAAACAAACTGATCTTGCTCTTAATGCCTATTGAGATGTCTGCTATGAAGATCCCAAACAACACTGGCCCCAGTACAAAGTCCTGTGGCACCCCACTTGTCACCATACTGGGAGATGAGAGCTCACCTCCCACCACCACCCTCTGCTGTCTCCCTTGCAGCCAGTTCACTGCCCATCTCATCATCTTCACCCCCACTCCTGTGCCTTCCAGCTTACTTCCTAGCCTGCCATGCAGCATTGAATCGAATGCCTTACTGAAGTCTAAGTACATGACATCCACTGCATGGCCCCTGGCTAATTGCCTGTTTACCCAGTCATAATGCTCTACCAGCTTGGTCTGACAGGATCTGCCTGAGACAAACCCATGCTGTCTGCTGTACTGCAGCCCATTAGCCTCTAGGAGGGAAATCAGCCTTTTCTTTACGATTGTCTCCATCAGCTTTCCCATGATGGATGTGAGGCTTACCGGTCTGTACTTTCCTGGCTCATCCTTGGGCCACTCTTGTGGAGGGGTACCATGTGTGCCATCTTCCACTCCTGAGATACACTCACTGAGTCCAGTGAGGCATTGAACTGGTCTTCCAGGACTTCCACCAGCAGCTCCTTTAGCACCCAGGGTTGTATACCATCTGGCCTAGGTGCCTTGTCCACCCTCAATGCCCTCAAGCCCTCCAGTACCCTGCCCACTGGGATTTCCCCATCCATCACCTCCTACCCCCCTGTGCCTATCCTCACACCCCCCCCTTGGGTATAGTGTCCCCATTCTCTAGTAAATACCGAGCAGAAGTACTTGCTTAATGCTTCTGCCTGTTCTGCACCTGTTTTCACCCACAACCCATCCCTCTTAATCCCTAATCCTCTTAATCCTTACTATCTGGTCCTTACAACTCCTTTTCTCCCTGATGTACCTGAAGAAGTCCTTCTCCCCCTCTTTGATGCCCTGTGGTAGCCTGAGTTCCCTGGACACCTTGGCTGCCCTGACTGCCCTTGTCACCTCCCTCCACTCCTTCAGGTATTCCTCCCTGTCCTTCCCTCTTTTTGTTTTTTGTACCATCTAAAGGTGGCTCTTTTCTTCCTTACTTTTTCCCATAACCCCCCCCCCCCCCCCCATGCAGCTAGGCTTCTTGGACCTAGCCCTCTAACTCTGAACCCTTGTACATGTTGTGGTTGCCTCCTCAGTTCTCAGTTTAATGACCTCCCACTTCTGATTAGTGTCCATATTTGGATGGATCTTGGCCAGATACCCCTGTACTATTCCCCTCATTCTCCCAAAGTTGGGCTTGTGCTGGTTCCTATTCTACCTTTCCCCATGTTTATCGTGAACCACACCAAGTGATGGTCACATCCTGCCAGTGTTTCTTCCACCCCCAGCTCCCTCACAAAATTCACCATTTGCCAGCACGAGGTCTGGGGTGTTACGATAACCTGGTTGGCTCATTGACGATCTTCAACAGGAAGCTGTCCTGGAAGGTGTTCAGAAGTACGTTCTCCCTCCTATCCATGGTGGCTGGGGTACCCCAATCCACTCGTGGCAGATTGAAGTCCCCCACAATCTTCGTGCTGCCCCTCTCGCAGGTCCTTCTGATCTTCCCACTAGTTCCATGTCTAACTCCTCAGCCTGAGAGGGTGGCCTGTATACCATTCCCATCCTGAGGGTCCTATTTTTGGGGTCCTGGAGCAGCACCCATAATGACTTTCTACTGCCCTCCTCCCCTTCCTCCCTGACACACTTCTGTCCTTCCCTCACATATAGCACCACCCATCCATTCCCTTTTATCCTGTCCCTCTGAAATATCCTATATCCTGGAACTGTCAGGTCCCAGTCATGGTAATGGGTGGCCCTGGTCTCGCTGATGGCAACCATGTCCACCTCCCCATCTGCCTTGAGAGCCTGTATCTCTGCTGTTTTGTTCCCTAGACACCTAATATTTAAAGTTAACACCCTCCACCCCACTTCCTTCCCATGTTTCCCTACTTGCCCTCCCTTTTTAGCATCCCCTTCTGACTTCTCTCTAAGTCCCTTGCTGATGGTATTGGGGGGAAGCTCATTTGGCTTCCCTTCTTGTGGATCCTGCCTGACTCCTGCCCACCTGCCACACCCCTCTTCTAGTTTAAATTCCCATTGTTTGCTAAGTATTCTCCCAGTTTCTGTTTCAATATCCTCCTTCCCTCCTCACTCAAGTGTAGCCTGTCCTTAGCTTAGAGACCCTTGCCCTCCCATGTCCTTACCCACCCAACCACCAGCCCATACCCTTTGTATAAACACCATTCTCTTAGCCAAGTGTTAAATTCCTCTATCCTCAGCTTCCTTACCGTCCTTGCTTTGGGTACGGGAAGCACCTCTGAGAAAGTTACTGATCTTCCTGCCTCCTCACAAATCAGCCCCTGCTCCTCAAATCTCCTCTGGATGATGACATCTACTATATTTCCAAACAGGTTATTTGTTCCCAAATGCAGAACTAACTAAGGTTTCTTCCTACCCTTTTATCATACTTCAGAATAGATTGACTAACCCTTTCCACTGTCATGCCTGGCATGGCCTCCTCTCATATTTGACTATGCCTCTCCCCCTTGCATCCCCATCTGATCCCTTTCAGAATTGAGTCTCCCATAACTAGGATCCCACCCTTGTTTTCATGTTCTGCTTGCCTTGTCCTTCCTTTATCTTGTCCACTTCCTCTCAATTCCTCCTCCTCCTCCGGGGCAGTTGTTCCCCCTTCCACTCCTGCTATAATGTTCCCTGTCTCTGCCCTGATCTCCTTCTCCCCTTTTTCCTCTTATTTTACCACCTTTATCCACTGGGCTCCACCTGCCTCCTCCTCCCTGATGCTTCCCTACCCTCTTCTTCTTATTCCTCCCCTTCCCCACTTCCCCAACCCCTTACTCGACCTATCCCCAAACCATACCCCCAACCTCTTGACCCCCCTCCCATTCTGTTCTCGCCTCATCTGTCATCAGCTCCTCCACCCTTCACTCCCATCATGTTCCCCAATCCTGCCAGTACTTTGAACTGATTTTTTGATATCCCTTCACTACTAAGTATTCCCTCCTTCCTTCTGCTCACCACACCACCTCTGTAGACTCTGCGATTGTTAGATTCCTCCTTGCCTCCTGTTTATGATTTCACCCCTTTCCTGTCCTCATTCATCCTCTGAACCAGAACCCTCTGTCTCCTCCCCCATCTGCCACCATATTTCTGCTACTCCCCAATTCCTCTTTGATCTGTCCTCCCCCCACAGTTATCCTACTTCCTTCCCCAGCCACTGAGTTGTCTTCCATCACAGTCCTCAGTCCCCTCCTAAACTCCATTTGAAAACAGATGATCTCATTCTTAATCTGCCTTATTTGCATGCACACCAAACATCCTCCCACTCTACATGCAATTTTCAGAAAGACTGCCACTCTGCAGTTGTTGCAGCTACCACCCTCCCCATCCCACTGCTTGCCCACCAATGTCCCCCCTCGTTTTCAGTAGAAGGATGCCTGTACCACCCCCATGACCACTCCCATCCACATTTTCCAGTTGTGTCCATGATCCACCAGGCTCCCCGATACCTTACCCTCATGTAATAGTTAGCCACCCCACAAATCTTGCCCCCCAATAAATGCAGTCTGTCCCATAAGTCCAAAAGCAATAGGGACCCCTCTTAATTATACCTATAAAACCCCTTTTCTCCTTAGGCAGTGTGCTATTGAAAAAAGAAGAAATCATAGTACCCTCGTCATTCTTCTTCCTGCTTATGCCTCCTAATTTTTGTCTGCTATCTCCTATCTGGTTCTTATTTTGTTTTTGCTTGCAATGTCCTGTGTGGTTGCAGGATGTTACAAGGCACTATGGGACCCCCTATAAATGAAGGCTAAGCCTTGGGGAGGATGGGTTGCATTGTGGGTGGGTGGGATTAACCCAACAGGCTGTGTCTAACAAAAAAAAGAGAGGGGGTACTGGTCTTGCCAAAGGAAATGGCAGTAAGGGTGATATAAGGAAAGTCTAGGAGTTGGGGAGGCAGCTAATGCAGGGGTTCACAAGTTGCAAGAGTTAGATGAATGAGTTCACCAACAGAAAGGCAGCTGTGCTGGTCAGCACAAGAATGTAGTCCCCAGCTGAAGCAAGGAAGCATAGAAGACAGCATTTCTGACTTGAAAATAAGAATGAATAAATAAATAAAAAAATTATAAAAATCACACACAACAGATTTGATTAGCCTGAGAGCCTGATGTACTTGGATGTTCAGTCATAGAGGCACTTAAACAGACCTAGTGGGGGAACAAAATGACTGGGGCAGCAAGAGAGAGGAACTCCAGCTATTCTAAAGGGATATGCATTTCATGAAATGGAGTAGGTGGCTTTCTGTTTTATTTAAGAGAGTCTGTCACTGTGAAGAACTAGGAGAATATAAGGGGGGAACCAGTTCCACTGAACCCATCCTGTCAAGCTTTCAGGAAAAAAATAGTTGCAGGTGCAAAATAGTTACCCAGGAAGTTACTACCTGATAGCAAACAGCTATGCTTAGCTAATCAGATGCAGTGGTGATAAGTGTTTTTTTTTGTGTGTGTTTGTTTTTTTAACCAGGAGAGACACACTGAGCTGCAAGCTTGTTTACAGGTGCAACCTGAAAGCACAAGGAAATTAAATGCCTTGCTCAGGGTCACATAGTATTCATTGTGAATGGTAAATTTCAGAAATGGAATTCCGGTTGCACTACATAATACACTTCCATGTATTTTTAAGAAACATTTGCCAATTTAAAATTTGTGGGATTTCCACTCTATATTTAAAATTAACCAACTTTCTCCAGCAGACTAGTTAGATTTTAGGGTTCATTGGCATCAGTTATTCATACCAAATTTCAGGTCTAAATCATGTCTGCAATAGCAGGAAAGTTACACACATTTTTTAGAAAGTTTTAAAGTTTTGAAAGTTTTCACAAAATTAATAGTTACAAGCAGAGACATATTTTCACCAACTTTCCTAACAAAATAAAATGCCATAATGAGGCCAGATGAGTTCAAACCTATTGAGTCAAATCTAATGTTATTTGGTAATCCTTCAGGACAATGAACCACAAGTAGGCATTTGAATTTGCAGGTCCCTAGCTAATCAGATGACTGAGTTATGGATGGCAGTGCTAAGAGTCACACCACATAACTGAAGATGTCTGATCCCACAACATTTTTAGTTCATCAAGACAGACTTTGCTCACCACAACTTCAGACTCACTACTCAGTTTCTAATGGAATTGCAATATATTCTACTTCAGAACTAAGCCAAAGATAGGGGTTACTTTCTCACACTCCTGTGGAAACCACACATAAATTGCAGCATCCTGCTCTTTTTCTGTGTAGACCTTCATGTTTTTGTGATGATTGGGTCCACTTGAACGTTACTTTGTCATTGCTGTCATTGCTGACAACCTTATCCTGAGTCTGACCTCCTTGATGTCAGTGATCGTTAACTTTTCAACAGCATACTCTTTAGTGAAAGCAATAGATCTCTTGCCACTTTCAAAATGATTGAGTATTCCCAGTTTCTAGCAAAAGTCAGAATATTTTTTTCTTTATCTGTCATTGCAGAACAGAAACACACCCACACAGCTATCTGACAGCAAAATCAGCCTACAGATCATTAGCTGACAGTGAATTTAAAACTTGCTCAATCAAACAAGCACATTTTGATCATCATGTGGGTGACAAGGTACTGGTTTATCAGATAAGGAAGTTTGTTATAGTGGGGTCCATAATATTGGGATTGCACTGTAAACATATTGACAGGATTCTGCTTAATTCAGTAAAATCAGAATTTTCCAATTTCACCCAGACTTATGTGGGAGAAATACAAATGTTAAGACTAGAGTGGATGACTTATACATTTTAATAAGGATCCTGAGGCTTCATACAAGATCCATCTGTTCTCTCTGTTACACAATAAGTCTAGTTGAAGGTGGATAATGTATGTTAGTTCCTCCATTTGTTGCGTACACTGCACTTATAGCCTCCAAACAATCACTGTTAGGATTGTGTGGGTCAAACTATGTCCATGAAAAAGACTTAATTACCCCCTTAGAATAATAATAATAATATTAAAAAAAATAATGTTCATTATTTTTCAGACACTGTTGAGAACAGTTATTTTTTTTTCCTTTTTGTTAAGAGATATAAATTCAGTTTTTTTAACTTCGTATTTATTGATTTTCTGTATAATCATACATTGTACAGATACAATACTCATATAAGGTTACACACATTTTTAGATAGCACAATGGCCTGTAGCAAGTAATACAGACTACATAAACAACATTATCCTATAATCTGATACAGATGGGGGGGGGTGGCGGAATCCAAAAAGGATCATAAGATCAAGTCCAACAGTCTTTAATATATGCTGGCCTCTTCAAAGGCAGTAGGTATAGCCTTTAGGTAGAATATATAGGAAGAACACCACAAGCCTAAGATTGCTATTTTACCTAGTCTCAATTAGGGGGAAAACATGTAAGAGTTTAGACTTTCTTAAACAATACTCAATCACCCCTACTACAGTAGGCTAATCCCCTGGAAATTTCCCAAACAGAACAAGCTTCATACAACCATATTAAATCTGTATTACATTCAACAGCACAACCAGAATTTTGCTCTGACTAATAGAGCAGTAGACTTTATTAAATATAGTCACAGTTCTGAGCAGGATGATGAATGGTAGCATCCACATCAAAAATGGAGAAACCCAAAGAAACTCAGAGCTGACAAAATTGTGGCATTCCCATGCTCACTCTAATTTGTGAGCTCCCATAATATTTTTAACATTTTTAAACAGTACTCATAAATGCAAATTTTAGAATTGCCTGTTTTTTGACCAAGTAAATAAGTTTTAGAATTGCCTGTTTATCATGATGGCTCAGTTACATCCTACAGTACATTTTGAGGTCCATGCACTTAGTCCCAACATGCCATCAAAACTAGTTCCTAATGCATGTCCCCAAAGTTCTGAAAAGGTGCAAAAACTGTGCTGTGTTACTAAAGTAGTCAATTATCAAACATATTTAATAACATAGAAGAAACAAACTACACAATGAGTGTAAACATACAGGAAGTAGGTAAATCTTACAAATTTTTTACACTGGGCCACCAGTTTGAAAAATTGTTGTAATATTTCTGTTGGATTACTTGGAATATAATAGAATAATAAAGTTAAATGGGAGAGGGGTCTTAAGAAAATGACAATATTCATTTCAGTGTGCTGGTTGGAGACTTTGAACTGTGGACAAATTTTAGGCTCCACTTCACTTTAATTTTTACTGGAGATCAAGACAGAAGATGGCCCAAATTGGCATTGTCAGACTGGTATTTGAATGACCTCTTCACACTGAAATAAACCTAGCCGCTGTAATGCATGTTTAATTTTCAATAATGTTGTTTCAGAATCTGTTTCATAGGTTTCATTGGTTGATTATAAGCAAGACAGACTGCTGGAGCTTTTAGGATTCTGGCCATTGTAAGCAACAGTTATATCCTTGAATGCAGTGTTCATACAAGAAATTAACTAGTTTTGTTTTGAAACTGCTCATAGTCTCACTTATTATACAGTGCTTCCTCTTTTTCCACCAACCTTGGTATATCCTAGTATGTGGCAGATAAAAGAGGGAGGTGGATAAAAGAGGGTGAGAGTTTCAACAGACTGAAATGCTGTTCTACTTAAATACAGCACCATTCATTAAAGATCAGAAAACATGCTGGAATGCTAACCCAACAAGCACTCTACCAACCAGCTTGACAAGCAACTTCATCACCTTCTCCTGTGCAATTCAATCAGTCACCATAAAGCTAACCAGGCTAATCAACAATACATTTCACCCCTATCTCTCGTGGACACTTTAATAAATCTCCATAGAAACCATAGTGACCCCCGCCCACATGACCAGCTCAGCAATCAGCACAGCAAGCCTGGCACAACAAACTTAACAAGCATAATATGCACCTCTGTACATCAAGACCACTATACCCCCCCCCAGCCACAATTATGAGAACAAACTGCAGTGCTAGTGTAAAACTGCAGTCTTTTGTCAGACCCGGCTAGCACCACTGAAAAAATCAGTCTCCAAGCAAACAGCCCTGATAAACTGATAGCTATTAGCATTTCACTTACAGTACTGTGTTTCAGCAGTTATTGTCAGAACATTGCTCCACTGAGTAAATTAAATCAGTCTCCATGCTTGCAATAGTGCTGTGCACAACTCCACTCTGTAACACTGTTGAAACTGCCGAAACTGCAGAACTGCTGAACTGAAAATGCACAGAGTACCTGGTGCAGCTCTGAGTACTGTACAGCTCCATCCATTTCAGTTACTGTACTGTGCCCCATAAATCAAATCTTCCAAAACTGGGAAACGGTGGAAGTGACTGAGGAGGGAGAGAAGGGAGAAGACAGAAGTTTCTTGTAGCTGACTCAGTTCCAGGACACTGCTAAAATCAGCAGCACAGAGTTGCTGTGAATCTTCAGCTAGTCACACTACTACAGCAAAAGTGAGACTTTCTATAACCTCCAGCACAAGACCACTTGATACTGGAAAGGAACCACTGGATATGAAATGTGCAAAATACATATGTATAGCATTTTACTTACAAATACTACCTGTGCTTGTAATAGTGCTCTGCACAACACCGATCTGTACAACTCGGTGAAACTGCCAAAACTGCAGAATCACCAAACGGAAGTCGCAGAGGGAATCTGGCAGGGCCAGAGTACCATACAGCCCCTTCTGTTTATGTTTCAGTACTGTGCCATATTAATCAAATAAAGAAGAAAGTTTACATTCAAAACAT
Source organism: Neoceratodus forsteri (assembly GCA_016271365.2). Taxonomy (NCBI): domain Eukaryota; kingdom Metazoa; phylum Chordata; order Ceratodontiformes; family Ceratodontidae; genus Neoceratodus; species Neoceratodus forsteri. Next base: position 623,356,914 of record CM057458.1, on the reverse strand, counting down.
AGTGCTCAATTGCCACCAGAACATTGTGGATAGTCAGGGGATATTAACAATGTCTCCACAGAGACCATAGGTGCCGGAACCGGGGGGGGGCAGAAGGGGTGGTAGCCACTCCACCTTTTATTTCTGTATGGCAAAAACTAGTATAGAAAAATGGGCCCTTTGTTCCCTCATAAGTGCCCTTTTAATTCTCAGCCCCCTCAGCTTTTACCATCTTCCGGCACCCTTGAGATAGACAATACACAAAGTGTCCCTGGCAGATGGCAGACAGTGAGGTTGGTGGATAAAGGAGAGAATTAAAGTCAGTGGAAAATGGGACAGGGGCTCATAGTGGTGGTAAGCAAGGGTGGTGGATAAATGGGGTGGGTGGATAGACAAGGGAGCACTGTAACTGAATCTGACCGTGAGTTCCAGATACTTACAACCTTCTTGGTAGACCATAATGCTCTTCTGTGTGTTCTATGCATCATTCTTTTTATGTTAGTTTATGCATGCGCAGCCAACATATTGCGGTAGTAACAGAGTTGGAGGCGCGATCACTGTTGGGTGAATGCAGGGCATGCATCAGTAGGTGCGTCCCTCATTCCCCAGTAAACCAGAAGCAGGCACTGACATCACACATCCCTAATGTGGCCACCAGATCTAACAAAAGGTCTGCTGCAATGAGAGTGAAGCTCTCATGCAGCAGGACCACAACATGCCTCCCGATGTGCACACAAAATGGTGGCACTGACTGCCACCGCCTGTTACAATGGTGATGGGGGAGCCCACTCCCCATTGGCATAATGACCCCCCTGCCATTTTAAATGTATGTCGAGGGAGTGCCCAATCCCACTTGGCATCATGCACACCTCCCCAACAGTCTTTCTTTGCTGATGGGGGCCCAATCCCCATCGGCTTTAATCCCCCTTCGTCTTTATTTTGCCAATGGGGAGCCCACTCCCCATCAGCATAATGTCTGCCCCTGCTTTTGTTGTGTGCAGAAAGGGGTTCCCAATCCCCTCGGCTCTTTCCCCCCACTTCAGTATGTGCCTAAGGGAGTGCCCAGTCCCCCATTGGCTAAAGCATCCCCCCCAAACCATCACTTAGGTGGCACACTGGGAGCCCACCCCAGCATGCCAAATCCCCAAGAAAGAAAAAAAGTCCCACAATTTTTGTTGTTGTTGTTTAAACCCTGTAAAAAAGAAAACAGTTCCTTGCCATCTCCCTGCCCCCCTCCCGCAACCCACACCCATCCTGTGTGCATAATGCCTCCCAACACCCTCCTCACCCCATACTTACCTCCGGAGTCCAGTATGACGATCTTTGGTGGACCAGGAACACATCTGCACTCTTCAAAGCTGACTGTGAACTGAAGAAATGCCAGTAAGCTGTATAATGGCATAAATAGGGTTTTTTAACTTTGGTGCATGTCTCAGCCATTTTTGGGAATTTTGGCACCAAATTTTCAACATGGGGTTATCGGGACCCCTCCTCACAAATTCAGGCACTGTCATAGTGTTATTCAATCCCAAAAGGTGATTTCATGGTCACCTCACAGAATCCACCGCTCATGAGGGGGGCTCTCAAAAAGCCTATGTTGCAAATTTAGTGGAAAAAAATCCAAAAAATGACTGTTTTATGAGCTTGCGTTTCACAGTTTCCATGCAAGCTTGTAACTTCATGAATTTGTCATATTTTCACTTCAGATTTTCAACACTGGCATTTTTCTACAGCTCCTTATGAACAGTACAGCTGTCATTTTACATATCCTAGCTGAAATGTGTTTTCACTTGTCTGGCGCAGAATAGCGTGGTCGCTGTGTGAAATCAGTTTTATGGACAGTTTGAGGAAATGAAGCTGACACTGTTCATGAGCAGAGGTTCTAAAATGCCTATGTTGAAAATTTGGTGATAAAATTCCATAAAATGACTGTGTTATAAGTGTGCATTGTGCAGTTTTCACGCACCCTTGTAAATTTGCAAATTTGCAATATTTTCATGCCAGATTTTCAAAACTGGCATTTTTTCACACCTCCTTATGAGCAGTACAGCTGTCATTTTTCACATCCTGCCCTAAATGTGTTTTTGCACCTGTGCCGCACAATGGTGTGGTCACTGTGGGAAATCAATTTTTGGGACACATTAACAAAATCAGTTACACTGTTCATGAGGGGAGGTCCCAAAATGCCTATGTTAAAAATGTGGTTAAAAAAATTCCCAAAATATTTGGGTTATGGATGTGTGTTGCACAGTTTCTATGCATGCTCATGACTTCACCCATTTTTCATATTTTCACTCAAGATTTTCAATGTTGCCATTTTTTTACATGTCCTCATGAACAATACAGTTGTTATTTTCCACATACTGTCCAAAATGTGTTTTCATCCCTGTGGCGCCAAAGGCATAGCCGCTGTGCAAAACCCTCAGCTAACAAACTGACAGTGCCGCTCTTCATGAGGTGGGCTCACAAAAAGCCCATGTTGAACATTTGGAGTAAAATTACCAACACACACCTACATTGTTATGGTTTCCAACTGTAGCACCCCACCCTGTGGAGACTGACAGGCATCAGGGGTATGACTTGGTATCATCGGCTGTAATGCTCATGCCATTCCACCCCCACCTGCAGCCAGTGACAGCCATCATGATGTGCCTTGCAGTGTTTGGCTACAAAGTTCACCCCATTCTCCTATACTGCACCCACCTCAGCATATTTCCTTATGGAATGGGGTATGTATAATGCCCAAAGACCCCAAAGCACACCATGACACTTGTCAGTGTCTACAGGGTAGGGTGAGGTAAAATGGCATGAGCGTTATAGTTGACGACCAAAAGACACAACCCTATGCCTGTCAGTCTCTACAGGGTGGGGATCGGGTTGGCGTCACTTCAGTACTTCACTGCCATTCCTATAATGCATCTCTAACTCCTGCACTACCAATGCCAATGCCAGTGAGACAACATTTGGCATTGACAAATGCTTGTTAATAGTTTGCTGCTTCTTCCTCCTTCACATGTACTCTCTATTGCTTTAAGCTCTAACCACTTCCATAGGTTTCTGTTTTGGAGGCTGTATATACTACTGTAGGTGCATATTGCCCTGCAGTCTCCTGTTCTCAATGGCATAAACATTTAGCTGTCTAAGTCTCTGCTCATAGGTTTTCCCCCAAATGTCTACCATCATCTTCACTGCTAGTCTCTGTACTCCTTCCAATAACTTAATATCTTTAAGATGATGTGGTGCCCAAACCTGGCTACAGTACTCTGAATGGGGTCTTACCAGTGGTCCATACAATGGCAGAAGGACAGCCCTGGTTCTGCTGCTGATATTTCTTCTTTTGCAGCCCAGAATCTTGTATCCCATTTTACCTATGGGTTTGCAATGGTTACAGAACTTAAAATCATTTGTGATCATTTCTCCAAGATCTCTTTCCTCAGTTGCTGTCCTGAATTCATTTCCGTATAATGTATGTAGCATATGTGTGTGTGTGTGTGGGGGGGGGGGGTTATTCCCAGGTGCATAATGGTGCATTTCTCAGTGCTGAAATTTAGTTGGACTGTTGTTGCCCAAATTTCCAGATTTTTAAGGTTCTCTTTCATGGACCTTATCACTATCAACTATAACTCTTATTTTCATATAATCTGCAAATTTAGTCATCCAAACAGTATGCCATGGTTACAGTGATGCTATAACAGCGGCACCATTACAGCAACACCTTTATAGTGACTGCACTGTTGGTGAGCTGTTTCTGCTGCCGACAGGTGCATTACTTTGACCAGTGTGCCACTGAGTATTCAGGTGATGAAGTGTGTATCTGGATTGGTCTGTGGGAGTGTCTCTTGTGGAGTTGGAGTAGTGGGAGGAGTGGTTACTCATGCAGGACCTGTTCTGTGCATTTTCTCCACTGTATGTGTGCCGTAGAGTTTGTTACATTAATATATGGTGGATGCGGGGGGCATGGGGGCATAGCCTCCCGCATTTGCGTTCAACTGTAGTGTCCCTTTGGTTGCTGTTACATTTGTGGTATTTTGTGCCATGGTGGTGTTTTACTTTGGTTGACTGTCACTATAGGGGCTGTAGCAGCTATCTTGTTGCTATAGAGGCCATCAGTGTGTTTTTCTGATGAACTGGCTTGGTGGAACCCATCCAAACAAACCCTGTTCTTTGCATGGATGATACATATAAATTAAACAACACAGGTGCCAGCACCAAGTCCTCCATCACCCCACTTATCACCAGCCTCAATCCGAGGTTTGACCCTGGATTGTGACCCTCTGGATCCTGTTTTTCAACTGTGAACTTATCCATTTCATTGCTTTCCTATATATGCCAATTCTAGCAATCTTTTCCACCAGTTCTTTATGTAACAGAATCAAATACCTTGCTGTAATCTATGTAAACCAGATCTACAGGCCATCCCTTATCAAGTGCTATACTTACTGGCTCAAAAAACTCTATTAAATTTGTCTGGTAAGGTCTCCCTACTTTGAAACCATGTTGTATTTTGTCACCAGTATTGTTCTTATTTATGTAATTCTCAATCTTCTTCTTCCTTAGGGTCTCTAACATGTTACCCAAGACAGAAATGAGGCTCAGAGGTCTATAGTTTCCTTTCTTGTGTATTGGTACCACATTCACGTCTCTCTATGCCTGTACCATATTTCCATTATGTATTGAGTTTTCACATATTAAAGTGGCCCAGAAATGTAAGTTGTTATTTTCTTGATAACCCTTGGATGCAAGTTGTCCAGTCCCTGTGCCTTGTTCTCTTTTAGGTTAGATACCAGTCTTTCTATCTTTTCTTCTGTGAGCCACACTTCACCAACCTCCTCTAGGTATGTGATCTTACATAGCTTCCCAGTATTTTTTATAATAAACTAAACAGAAATATGTGTGAAAATTGTGTATCATTTTTTGTTGGAATAGGCACAACCTCTCCCTCAAAAATCAAAGGGCCTAAAATAGGAGCTTTTCTTTTCACCTTATTTATAAGTTTATAAAGGTTTTATAGTTGTCATATGCTGCCACTGCCACTTTAAACTCCTCCTGCACTTTACTTCTTTTAATCTCCTTCTTACATTTCATAACAAGGTTCCTATATGCTGTCCAGTGGGAAGATTGGTCACTTTTCTTGGCTTTATTATATGCTTGTCTCCTAGCTCTCAATCATTTTTGAATCCCTTTGTTTAGCCATGAAGAGTAATTGAAATAAAATTGTATTTAGCTACAGAATGCATTACCGGCACCATACAAGACTGCTGTATTTTGCCACTTAAAGGAATCTAATGAAGAGAAAACCTGATCATCAAGCCACTATACCCAAGCTGCTTCTTTTAGTAGCATAGATTTCCTGGGAGGATCTCAGTTAACCTATTCACAATATTTTCCCTTTTCCCCAAGCTATGACTTTTGATTAGCAGCCTCATGCAGAGTTTGTCATAACCTTTACTGGCTGACACACTACTCCCTCACTCTGGACTTCCCCTCTTCTATAGACCTTCTTATCTTTCCTACTCCACACTTTCCACCCACATGCAAACCCTGCTGTTCATAAAAAGAGGTGACAAGATGCTTGCATCCGGCTCACATTGTGATATGGCATTCATCTATTAGGTAATGCTTTAAGACCTGATTAGACTGCTTGTGTAAGAGACGGAGCCTTATCTGCAGGAATTTATGTTGCTTCTGAGTGGCCTATTTGCTAAGTGAGCGACTCTAGCTGCTGCATGCTGATTGAAGTCCCTGATGACTGCTACAATTCTTTTAGTCAAGGAAGGCTGCAGGCTTACATGTCAGCATTGGTGTATTGTAAACCTTTGTCTCTGAAAGTTACAGATGAAACCATGCTCTCAGAATGATATGCATTCCTGTGTTCATATGAAACAAAAAATAAATGATGTCTTAGAGCATAAGATCCAGCTAGAAGAAACATCAAAGTAAAATAGAAATATTCTATTTTTCCATATAATTATTCTTAGTACTGTAGACGTACATGGTACAAAATATAATACTATAGCTTGCATGTAATAAACCTCTTGTCCAAAACCTTTTTTATATTCAGGGCAGTCATGTAAAGGAGCTTCACCTCAAGCAGTACTTCTCTGCAAGACCGTAAAAACAACGAGTCCTTGCTACTGTAAACTAACAGTATATTATGATGTCTTAAAGCAGTTGCCAAAATTCATTTCTAAATGATTCTAAGGAAAGTGTGCTAGCATATGTTTTAAATGTTATTCATTATGTGTCATTTACACATCTTATTTCCCAATGCCTTCAAAGGTGAGTTTTCAGTGTCATGGTATAGTATAAGATAGATTACTGAGAGACAAAAATGCTCTGACTTTAGAAATCTCATTTCCTTCATCATAGACTGGGAATCCCCAAGACTGACTACTGTGGCTGTTCCCCAGAGTCATTCTCACGTGAATCTATTGAATTGTTTTAAACTCTGAGATCAGTGTTTCAAATATTGTTTTTTTTTAACAACTCAAAAAAGCATAATCCAGCTACCTAGACATAATTTGGGCAATATATCAAACCAATATAGCATAGAAAATACTATTTCAGCAAGAAAAATGATACCTAATATCTTGTGTTATTATACCTGCAACCACCTTGGAACAGAAAACACTATGACCATAGTAAACCATTTCTCTAATAGTGAATGCATCAGTTGATTCAGTAAAATAGGTCATTTAGCCATCTTTCAAGATGCAGCTGTGACATCAACATCACCATGATGTGCAGATGATATATCAAGTGCCTGACAAAAAGTCTCATAATTATTGTGTCATGTTTTAAAATAATGTTTGCAGAGTGTGTGAATAATGATCTGTTGCAGGCAGGGGATCTGTCTGTAAAGTAAACAAGCATCTGGCATTGTTTTGCGGGAATAAGCTCTAACTGGCCTGGAAACAGTGAGAGACCATGTAGAACTGCCTTTGTGCTACTGAGCCTGAGAAATGTAATATGTAAAAACTGGCATTGCTCAGAATCCTTGTCAGGTTTCAAGGTGAAAGTCATATGTGTGTGCCCCCCTCCATGACTAGTAAATCTACTTACTGTACAAGAACAGTATATTACGGATTCTGAAATTATTTTTAAATATTCTAAACAATAATTCATCATCTACTTTAGAGTGAAGTGTTACAGCTTTGCAGTTAAATTAGCCTATGAAAAATGAACACCAGTTGTCTATGATAAAGAGGTCTTTAATGACAAAGAAAACTGAAACCACAGAGAAGAATGTTTAACTTGAAAATGATTTGGGAAATTCATCATGAAGGTGCATTATTACATTAATTTAGTGAGAAACTCATTTTATTATTTACCCACATCTAATGAATTAGTTTCCCACAGTTCAGACAGGCTAATAAAATGACAAACTGCTGATGATGAATATGTCCAAGTAGGGATATAGCCATGTCACATTCTTCACTGGATTTTGAGCAAAACTGCATTTTTAATACATTTCTGTGGACTTACATGTAATAGTGCATCATTAGCTCTTTTGTACAGTCACAGAGCTGAATGCTGAGGTGAGACTGCTTTGTTATAAGCCAAGAGAAGTGAAAAACTCTCTTGCCTACTATGAAGGAGAGGTGGTCGCCCCAGGGTCAGCACTTACTGTAGGTCATACTGGATGGCTGGCTCAGTAGTGTGGGAAATTGGACTGGGAAGGAATTAGATTAAAGATTCTGCTGCACTCTATTGTATCTTACAGTACATCTCTACAGATGTACTGTAATCAAAAATAAAACAAGGAGAGTTACAAAAAAAGAATAATTTATCGATTAGGGCAAAGCTTTCTTAATTTAATGTGATACTGTTAAGATGATTTGTGATTCATAATATAATGTTTTTGTTGTTAATAAAACAGAAGTATCCCCTAAGCATCAAAAAAGTCACCATACGGTTTTTAGTAATACTATATTTAAAGCATGTTATCCATTTTTATTTTCATTCTATTTTATTTCTTTATGTAGACATGTAGTTTTGAAGATTTTAAAAGTTCCTGCTCACTTGCAGCACCAACCATGAAAAACTTAAACATCTTTGTGTAATGTTGTGCTGGGTAGCATCATCCTAATACATTCTCAATATGAATCTAGTTCATGAAGTCAAAAAGGTATCATCAGAAGAAGAGATTTTGAAAAATTACAAGTGGCTGCAATCTTTTTTGACTTTAATCCTTAATTACAAAATTACCATAAAGGAGGTCTAAAAATATCCAAAGAAAGAAAAATATTCAGTTGATGAATCTATGGATTTAAGAAATATATTCCAGATAACAAACTTTAATTACTGGCCATCATTTTTTAACAGATAACCATAGTTTTATTCTGCATTTCAACCACCCAGTTGATATTTTGTGTCACAACTGGGTGGTTGTAATCATTGGCTGCCAATCAAGCTCCACTAGAGAAACCTCACTGGAGCATAGTCTGTGTGTGGGCAGGCCTAACATCTCAACCAACATGGCGGCTCTGTTGTTCCATGACCGGACACCCGCACTCATCCTTTGCTTCACACATTGTCAAGACAGGTAACTTATTTTAAATATCTGTCTCATTCATCCTGCCTTCACAACATCAAAAATATATCTGTTGGTCCTGCCTTTGTACCTCTCAAGTGGGGCTTCTGCACACAGCAGCTGCACTGGCAATGGACTGCAACTTACTACCTAACTTAAATTACTGCTTTTGCACTGTAATAAAAAATAAAATTGTCACAAAAATCAAGAAAAAACAAAGGAATGCCTGAACTGAAAGAGAATAACAGGCAGTGTGTGTGTGTGTGTGTGTGTGTGTGTGTGTGTTTGTGTGTCTGTCTGTCTGACAGAAGAACTGCACTAACATGCTTAAGTGTGCTGAAAGAAAAATGAACTATTTCATATACTTGTTATTCTGTATTTTATGACTGTTACCATGTTTACCTTTGTTGTATGTTACCCCCATCCTCTGATGTGGAACCTTTGTAAATGAACAGTCTCTGCTCAATGGTAATTGTAATTCTAGAACTTAATAAATAAATAATTAAATCAGTGTCAGTGGCTCAGTAGGTAGCACGCTCGCCTCTGAGGCTGGGAGATCAGATGGCTGTGGGTTCAGTTCCTACATCTGGCACTTGGGTTAATATCCCAGTACTGACACTGTAGTGCAACATGAGAGGGGTGCTGCACTTTTGAGGTGCCATCTTTTGGATGAGACGTTAAACCGAGGTCCCATCTGCCTGGATTGGTGGAAGTTCAAGTGGATGTTAAAGATTCCATGGCACTTATTGAAAAGAGTAGGGGAATCTTTTTGTTTTCATTATCATAATCATCACAAACAAATCAATTACAAACAATGTAATTTCACTTAAATAATATAAATCAAAATAAACCATAATCCAGTAAGTATTATAATCATACATGATCAAATCAATGTGAAATTAACAATGTATAAACATTCACCCCATAATTCCATTAAGATACCAACAACCATAAGATACAGCCAAATCTGAAAAATGATTCAACATTTTTATATTCATGACTACTAAAGGTGGTCCATGATACTAACACCGCTCTCTCTCTCTCTCTCTCTCTATATATATATATATATATATATCTATATATATATATCTATATATATATATAGATATATATATATAAATAGATACTCTTTCCCCCTTTTTCTTCTTTTTTTTAATAAATTTTACTGCATCCCACCATGTAGACCATTTATCCTTATCATATCTATTATATTCTTCAATTTTCCAATTCTGTAAATGAATACATAGCATATAAATCAATTCTTGTGGTGATATACGTTGCTGTTGTAAAACTAGACAACATCTTCCAATCCACAACCAATATAAAATATGAGCCATAATAATTCTCAATGTACTCTCGTGTACCTGTACCACCGGAATGGAATTTATCCCAAAATATAGCAAAAGGGGATCTGGGGGGACCTGTAATTCCCCCTTCCATCTATTTTTCAAGATGTCCCACAAATCTACCACATAGGGACATTCATAATATAAATGGTCCATCGTTTCTACTTGGAGAATGCAACACTCTCGAGGGCAATATCTTTCTAGAAGTGATTTATGCTTTTGATTATATTTCACATTAATTCTTTGGAGCATCCCTAGCCACACCACATCCCATAATTTCTTTGGCAACCGGATATCACTAATATAAGCAATTTTATTCCGTTGCTGTTGTGTAAATTCCACAAACGGTTGTTCAAAGAAATGTATAGCTAAAATTTCAAAATACAGTTGCTTTCTTGTACATTGAAGCACCTTCTCCATTGCAATTCCCCATTTAATTAGTCCATTCACTACCCCTTCCCATCTTTTAATTAACCTAGGCTTCTGCTTATTTTTATGGAAAAAACTACTTACCCTCCATTCCATTACTTCCCCTTGTACAATTGAATAACCCCATTTACCCCACAACTGAACATTTCCTTTAATAATAGGAACACAATTATTATACAAAAACATTGTATAAAAGAACAAAACTGGGTTTATCATATCCACTCCCCCAATTTTTACCGTTTGGTAAAGCACATTCCTTTTCACTGGGCTTAATCTACTCCCCCAAAAACATGTAAAGAAAACTCCTAATAGAGATGTTTCTAAACTCTTAGGGATCAAAAAACCAATGCTGATATATAAAAAAAATTGGGGTCAAATAGGTTTTTATGAGATAAATTATTTTCTTTTTTGATACTTTCTAACTATTCCAAAGGCCTACCATCCCCTTTCCGTTATTAATCATTCTATTCCAGTTATTTCCAGCCATATCTTCTCCCTCATAATAAATTCCCAATATTTTAACCAGTTGCTTCACTACTGACAGCCCCCAAATGAACAGGGTTCTTCAGGGAACCCTGAGAGATCTAAACATTTTGTTTTCTCCATATTTAACAAAGCTCCTGTAGTCTTCTCTATTCCTTGTATAAGATCTTGTGCTAGTCTAAACGAATCTTCATTTTGCAATAAAAGACAAAGATCATCTGCATATGCTACCACTTTACAATTTACAATATCCCCTCCTGATAAACCTTGAATACCTGGGGAATCTTGCAATATGCGTAATAAGGGATCGATCATAAAAACGTATAATAGAGGGCTTAACGGACATCCTTGATGTACCCCCCACCTTATCATGCATTTTGACCCTTGGAGTCCATTATCATAGGGTCTCACATATGCCAGTGCATAACATAAATGTATCCACCCTATAAACTGAAATAGTATACCATATGCTTGTAAACAGTGCCATAAGAATTCATGAGATACCCCATCGAATGCTTTCAACTGGTCTAAACTTACTAAATAGCCAGGCTGAGTATTTTTCCATACCCTTTTACCCCATCTACTATCTCTCTTAGTAAAAGTAGTACTTCCAAAATCCTTCTCCCTGGGACTGAGCAAAACTGTTCCGGGCTGATCACCTTATGCATTACTTGTGTCAGCCTATTCCCTAACAATTTCACAAATATTTTAAAATCTGTATTGAGAAGTGTTATCGGTCACCAATTCCCCAAATTAGTAGAGCCCCCTGCCTTAAATAAAAATATAATTAATCCCTCATACATTGTAGTTGGCAAAAATTGATCTGATAGAAAAAAATTATATAATGCAACCATTTCATCTGGGATAATGCTCCATAATACTTTATATAATTCTCCAAGGAATCTATCTGGCCCACGTGATATACCTGTCCATAAAGTTTCTATCACTTTAGTCATTTATAGCTTCTTTATTGGAACAATCATATGTCCCCCCCCCTCGTCCTTTACTAAGGGGAGCTGCTGCCTGCAAAATCTGTGTAATAAACTCTACATCTTCTACCAGTTCTCCAAAGGTGCCCTTAACATATTCTTCCAATATTGTCATTATTCCTTCATTTCCCTTTTTTTAATACCTTGTTTTGTTTTTAGACCTCCTATATGTGTTTTTCTTTTCTCTGCTGTCATGTAAATAAGGGGTTAACTTCTGTAGTTTTCCCTTGTGTACCAAAACTTTATTCTTTCATCGAGGATGTAATTCTAGTATACTGATATATCCTCATGTCTGTTGTTAACCTTTGTATCTCTTCTTTCAAATCCACCTTCTCTAATACCTGTTTAATCAATAATTTACTCAGTTGTTTCTAAAAAAAATGTTGTAGGTGCCATATTGGTCCTTTTAAAAACAGATCCAGAAACAAATGATTTGATACCTTTTATTGGACCAACATGGATGTTACAGTTGTTTCTGTAACACTAAATAATGCTGTTGCTTTGCAACAACCTTTTGTATGCTACTATATTGTAAAAAGGCCATTAATAACTCCTTTAAATCTGCCCACCATATACTTATATCATCATAGAGAAAAAGTGTAGTACTTTTCTCTACTACCAAAGCCATCAATTCTTTCAAAATTAAGGGATCCTTCAACAGAGTAACATTCATTCATCAACGCCCTCTTTCCTTTTCTCTTTCAGGTGGTACAGCTACATGAACCCCAATTAAAAGATGATCTGATGTTTCAATTGGAAAATCAACAGTCTGGAATACTGGTAAAGTTTGCTTCACAAATACAAAAATCAATCCTAGAAGATAGGCTCCCTTTAAAAAATGAAGGCCTCCCTTTCTGCCTTCCTCCACAATGAGCATCTTTCAAACCTGCATGTCTTACCACTTGCTGCAAAAATATCTTATCACAGTATTGTTTAGTGGCTCTAGCCATATTTTGCATGTTTATATTAAAATCACCTCCCCAAAACAGTTGTCTACTTGTAAATAAATATGGCTGAATTTTTTTCAGTAATTCAATTCTCAGTGCTTTGGTTTGTGGCCCATAAATCGTAATTAATCTGGAAAAGAAACCACTAATTATCACATCCAGTAATAGAGCCCTCCCTGGTTCAATGTCTACAAGTCTCAATATTGATACCTTGGAGGATAGAAAACAAAATCCCACCCCGCTACAGGTTTCAACCCCCAAAGACCAACTTGATTTTCCACATATCCAATCCTTTGTTGCTTGTGTCAGCTCTGCCAAAGTATGTAACCTAGTATCCTGCAACATAAAAACATCATATTTGGATTGTTACAATATTCCAAAAGTTGTTCTCCATTTTATATCAGATTTAATACTATTCACATTGATACTTGCTATTCTTAAATTAATTTTACTCAGCGTGGAGGTTTTATTATTTTCTTACTTGATCTTGTCACCCTTTTCACTAATATATCTGAACCCATTTCCTTTTTCTCTTTATGTGTTAAATCCTCTCCTCTCTTCTCTGAGGGAAAGGAGGGGGGGTTACTCCCATCCTCCACTGGACATTCTACATCTGTTTCTTCTCCCCAAGAAGTAAACATAGCAAACCTGTTCTGCAAAGGTAATGGCAATAGGGGCACTCCAGAAAAAAACTCATCCAAAGTTGTAGATGGAACATCTGTGGAAAAAGGAATATTTTTGTCTACCTGCTGCTCCATTAGCATGCTAGGTAAGTCACCATTATTCTGTAATGGGTTAAATACAGGGACTTGCAGCCATTTAGGTGACCCCTGAGGAGTCACAAAGGGCATATCATTGATACTAGTCAGTTCTCCTTCTTTATCTCTAAGTTCTTGGTTCAAAGGTAAGCTTGTAACCTGTTTCTCCACCAACTGTCGCCTTTCTCTAACCACATTGCCTGTTCTATTTCCTCTAAATCCTCCACTCACTCTTCCTCTATGTCTTCCCTGGGGATCAAAATGACACATATCCAAACTCTCAGTGTTAACACGTTTATGGGCCTCTAACAATATTAAATCATGTCTGAAACTTCTTCTGTATTATGTGCTGCCCAATGACACTCTTGAAAACAGTGTTCATCATCTCCACATAGATTACAAACCGGGGAAGCAGTACATTGAGCAGATGAGTGACCCAAAATCCCACAAAGAAAACATTTAATTGAGTCACAATCAGAATTCAAATGTTGTAATGATCCACATTTATAGCAACTCTGAGGTTGCCCTGCATAAAACACTGTCCCTCGATCTCTTCCCAAATAAAAAGAGCTAGGCAAATGCTGGATACCTGATTAAGTTTTTTTAAGTTGCACCTGAAAGTGCCATCCCCCTGTCCAAAACCCATTGTCATCTAGTATGGGCTTTGGATGCTTTGAAATAGAACGTCTTTTCTCTAACCAGAAAATAATATCATTAACATCAACTCCTTCATTCCTAAACAAAATTTTCACAGTTTTAATCATTGGTTTGGTCATAGGAATTGCCAAAAAGTCTCACCAAATTTCCATACCTTTTACGTCATAGTAAAGTTCCAAAATTTGTCTAAAAGAGACATTGTGCAAAAACTGATATTGTAACTTCAATCCCCTGGTGCATGAATAAATGCATAAACCTCAGTCGGTGTGAATCCTAATGATTCTTTTATTAATGTAGACCCCACCCAAAGTCTATCTGGGGGGAGGGGAGCTGCTCCTCTGTATCATAGACAAACTAGAAAGTGTCTCTTAGCCACTTCTATTGGCTTTTTAAACAAACCCACATATGACCGTTGCCCATACCCCGGGTTTGTACCAGAGTCAGTTTGTTCTCTGTAGTCGTTTCCCTTATTATTAGTCTGTATCCATCCCTCACCTTCCTCCTCTTCTCCTACCTGCTGTTGTCCTAAAGTAGACATGTTTCCATCATTTGTTACATGTCCATAAGTTGATTTTTGTTGCGTTTCCATTTCTGTTTGGTGTTGTACTGCAGCACTCACCATAGCAACCTCAAAAGCTGCTTCACCTCCGTTCTGCATAGCCGAGTCGCACAAGGTAATAATATGGACTTAGTAGTTCTCGGAGACTTACTTCCTTGCCCCTTGCTATGCATAGGAGATAATGATTCTGTCCGCATTGCCAAACTTTCAGGGGAGACTGTTATAGGTATTGATGAATCCGGAACCCATTGCACTCCCTGCAGCTCCCAACCTGCATTTAGCAGTGCAACTTCGGGTGTCCAATCCTCTGAGTCTTCTAGTTTGTCTTCCTATTGTCCGTCCAAAGAGTAAGTCATTTTATCCTCATTCTCCGGTGTGACATAACCTGTACTTAAGTCTGTGTGTGTGTCCAAGGGTAATTGTTTGCTCGTTCCTTGCAAAGTGCTTGCAGTTGAAGGTTTTCTTTTCTTTTTTTTTTCCTCCAATTTCATTCTACTCATTTGGAATTCATTTTCAGCTACTGTTATCATGGTCAACAACTGCTGTTTTTTTTTTCCTCGAGTTCTTTCAATAATCTTTCTTCTTCATCAATTTCTTCAGTCATATTAGTGTTTAAAGGTAAAGGATCTGTATGTATTAAAGCCTCCTGTTCCTGAATTGTCGCTTCAAGATGAACCTCCACAGGTAGCAATACAGGTATTTCAGGAGCTTCCAAAACCTGTCCTTCTCCTTCAACTGTCTGTTCCAGACTGAGACCACCAATCTCTCCTGCAGCTTCAACACCCTCTGCAGCAAGAGTTTTGGAATTTCCCCAGTGTCCTGGCCAAATTTTCCTCATTCACTAAAAATACCACCAACAGCTAAATCTGGTTCAAGGTCAGTTGGCATTCACCTGTATTCCCCGTCCCCAGGACGTGCCTGAAAATATGCAGGATTTGTCTAGTGCACATACCCAGTAAACAAAAAATAAATAAATAAATAAATAAAATAAAATATGGGTTGGTGTGTGTAAAACCAGAATTTTGCATACACCCTTAGTGTGGGATGGTTTTACAACCCCCTCAGACTTTTCCCCTTGGGATTTATGCAGCATCCCACACCTTGGGTGTGTGTGTGTAAAATTCTGGTTACATACCACCCCCCATGTATTATTCTATATATACAGTATTTACTAATAAACAACTGCTGGCACAACCTCACAAACTCTGTTATTCACACATGTGAATAATGGAGTTCTGTAAACCATGGTTCTAAAAATAGCCCTCAGTGCACCTGAGTACCTATGAGAGAGACTGTCCTTGCACTGGCCATTTGCTTGTACTTGCTGTAAAAAATACCAGCGTGAATGACAGTCTTCTTGGATGTTTAACATTAGCCATCAAATCTGCCACAACCCAGATGCAGAACAACAGCTGTCACTCTCAGAAAACAAAGATAACAAGCCTCACATAGACTGTTGCCTGAAAAATAAAAAAAGTTTTGTTAAGTTCTGAATTTTATTTGAAAAACTGTTTTCAACTAGATAACATTGACGGGAGAAATGGGTCAGGAGGTCAGGAGGAAGGTTTAGGAGGCAGTATAGTGCAGTGGGTTATGGCTTTGAGCTGTAGATCTGGAGACCTGGGTTTGAATCCCACATCCGCCTAGGTGCTTACTGTGTGATCCTAAGCAAGCCACTTAACTTCCTTGTGCTCCCAGGTTGCATCTAGAAACAAACTTCAGCTTAGTGTGCTACTCCTGGTTAAATAATGTTCCCTTAATGAATCAAGAAGCGGGTTTTAAAAAGACAGTAAATATAAAAAATCATAAGAAAAAATAAAACATGGGAAAGCCTGGGAACTCAGATTTTATGCACATGCTCCATATGTGATGCCCAGATAAACTGCTCCGGCTTTGACCTTGGGGTTTATGGGGCATTACACACCTCAGGTGTGCATATAGTAGAGAATAATGGATGGGTAGGTGGTTATAATGAGGATTTTAGACACACCCCAAGGTGTAGGATGCCACATAAATCCCTCAAGCAAAGCTCAAGGGGTTTATTAAGGCATCCCACAGTGAGGGGTGTGTGCAAAATCCAAGTTTTACACATCTACTCATCCTTTATTTTGTATAATTTCTGGTGAGCACTTTCTTGCCACAGCAATTATATAAAATAAAGATATCACTGGGGAGCCATGGACCGATCGAGTTTCAGTGCGATCCATGGCTCATGAAAAAAAAATTGCTTGTTTTTCTTTTCTTTTCTTTTTTTAAGAAGAAGCAGTTGAGAAACTTGAGATAAAGCTTCAGCCAGCAGTGATTTTGTTTTTAAATTAACTTACCGCCGCTGACTCCCACTGCAGTGAACTCTGTTGGCAGGCAACACTGAAGAGCTGAAGAGCAGTGTCTGCACATGCTCAGTGCTAGAGAAACCCAGCGTGTATTTGCCGTTATAACCAGCTGGTTATAATGGCGAAATTAAAACCGTGTTTCCCTATGGGAGAAATCGCACCACAGTCATTGTAGACTCAATAACCACACTTCCCAATGCATTTATTTATATATATATATATATATATATATATATATATATATATATATACTGTATATGTGTGTGTTTATATATATATGTGTGTGTGTGTGTATATATTTATATATATAGTATGATTAATTTATTGCTGCTAACATATACTTCTATTTTATGTGTTGCTTTGCTGTGAAAAAAGTGGCCAACAGATCTATAACATTCCTTCGCCATCTTTTCAACAGAAAGTTATACAAGTAACTCTGAAGAAATCACATAAATGCAAAGTAAAAAAAAAAAGATTAGAAACATCATCTGTTTAAAGAAGCTGAGGAAAAGAAGATGCATAATGATCTGATTACATTGATTATAGATGTCAAATGTAAATATATGCATTATTAGTAATTGTATGCTTCTGCTAATGTTCTATAAAGTGTCACTACAGTATATACATATTGCCCATTGAGTAGGATATATTACAGTTAATGTGACATTACTGAGAATACATTTCAGCAGGTAAAGAGCATTGTTTTTGTTGATGACAAACAGTACTTAATATCAAGACTGCATTATGGTACCTGCACCACCTACTTTCAACTTCTCACAGTTTCCTGCACTGTATACATAGTGGTAGCAAGTGACAAAATGCACTGTATATTTAGATAAATCAGGAAATATCACAGAAAGTCCAATTTAAAATAAATAGGGATTTCCTGTGATATATCGTGATATATCTGGATATTCTACATCATGTCACTTATTAGCACTGTACCTCTGGCCTTACTTACTGGCCCTTCATTGGTAAACCCCAATTTCCTTTTTGAGCTCTCTATAAAGTTACTGAGTACTCAGACATTGAATCAGCACAGGCCCTTCGACAGTCATGTTGCATGTGCCATAGCAGATGAAGAAACATAAACCAAATTAAGGAGCTCTTATTTGTATATTTACCCAGAGGGCCAAACTATGGTCTCATAACTCTTAAATGATGCTTAAGACAATTACTATAATCCAAATTCAGATAAAGCTCTTAACCCTTTAACTAATGAAAGTAAATATCTATAGTTGCAAGGCCAAGACCCTATTTGTTTACTCATCGTCCTCAGCAATGTAATGTAGGCCATCATAGTTGTACTTGCTTGGTTCTCTGACTACAAATACTGCATTACCTCACCCTTGCTCAGCTCGCAGTGACTTGGTGCAAAGTTATGGCTATCACCAGTCAATGTCTTGGTGTCAGAATACAGCACTTGCTGAGGAGTACCCCCTGGGCAGTCCAGTGCACAATGACTGCAAACACCATGAGCAAATCTCCAGACTGCGGCAGCTGTGATTCCATCTTCCCAGACAGTTTGTGGAAGCTTCACTGTTTGCAGACTGTCAGGTTGGTCTCAGCAAAAGCCTATCAAAATGTATTGAAGAGCAGCACTACAAAGCAGGTTACGCTCATATAACGTCTATCTCCAGTTACTGAAATTAATCTCTCAATGCCTGTCTGCATTTTGCAAAGTCCTCCTTCTAGCCTGTGAAGTACAAGGTTACCTGAGCAAAAAATGCAAACATAGTTTTAAACTGCATTAGAAGACATATTAGAAGCAGAGACAAGGGAGTGGTAATGCCTCTGTATATTTCCCCTGTGAGGCCTCACCTGGAATACTGCTCTCAGTTTTGGGCACCCAATACAAAAGCAGGGATAAGATACTGGTGAGGGTCCAGCAAAGGGCTACTGAGATGGTGTCTGACCTTGATGGCCTGAGTTATGAGGACAGGTTGAAGTCCCTGGTATTGTATTGCCTTGAGTAGAGAAGAATCTGTGAGATCTGTACCTGCTCTTCAAATCCCTATCTAATGATAACTTATGGGAATGACTGTGATTTGAATTAAGAGAACAGAACTACAGGACACAAGCCCATAGATTACAGCTTATGGGCTACACTTGATCTACTAGGCATAGGGCCAGTTGGTTCAACCAGAGGGTAATCAGTATCTTGAATAGCCTCCCGATGGAGGTGATGGGTAGCAGTAATATGGCAGAATTTAAACTCAGAATGGCTGAATATTTTCTTAGGGAGGGCATATCAGGATATCCTTTTGTATAAAGGGCAAGCTTCTAATGGGTCTTTGGCTTAAATAACTTGCGAAAGACCTATGAGACCTACCGATGCACAATTCCTCTGCAGGTTGCTTTGACTATGCAGACAGTTGGTCTGCCTTTCAGCTCCCTCACATGCATACTGACTGCTGCTAAAACAGTCTTTCACTTCAGATTCAAATTTTCAGTGCTTATATTGATCAGTCCCTGTGTCAATATCTACTGGTGAGTCAGTCTGTCTTCTTTCAAAGTCCAATTGGATGACAAACTTGCAGGCAAGTTAATGAAGTCCTCCAATGTTCTGTGAGCCTTTCTGGCTCTGCTACAGACTTCTGAGGTTGCACTGGCTGCTTAAGCAGCCCTCCTACCCAATTGGCATGGGAAGAAAGGTCATGGGTAAAGAAGATGGTGACCTCTGGTCATTTACATTGATACTGGCTCACTATATTCTTTTTAATGCAAAGGACTCTGCCTTAACATTCTGTGCCTCAACTGTGTTTGGACTTGGTCACGCTGATGTCCAGTGCTGTGTGTGGTTCTTGGGACAACTGTCTGGGGAAATGCCACTTTCAAGCACCTGATTGCACTCTCCGTCATTAATGTCAGTGGTACCGAGTGGCATCAGAGCACCATATTTTTCAAAGGGTGATTGCTGCACTGAAGAAGCAGGTGCTTTACTGTTCACTTCTACCTTTGATCCCTGGATACCAGTTTATGTCCACCAGGGCTGGCGGGCAGCATCAATGTAAAAGCAACTTGGGTGGCTCAAAGGAGCTAATAAGGCAAGCTCCATCATACATTTTTAGAGATGAGAGTTTTACAATATGTTAGATATGTAAAAAATAAAAATAACACAGTTTTGACATAAATGGATTGTCAGATAACCACATCTCCTTCCTACTGGATTTTAAAGTATTTTAAATGAATGTTAGCCTTTACTCATTAATCTCTACCACAATAATCATTTAGTTACATTATGCCTGAAACACAACCATGTTTGGGTGCAAAAATAAAATGATTTTCATCTGTAAGATTCAGGAAAAGTGTAATACAGATGAGCAAGCCAAACTTTTCATGTTGTCTTGCGCATGCAGAAATGCAGAGATGTGTTAGTGTTGGCTAATGCAGGCCACGCTTTAGTAGGTGCATCCTTCATTCCCCAATTAGCCAACATGCTAGTGCTGACCCAGGAATTATGTAAAGTGCCACCAACTTGAAAGAAATGTGCTGCTGCAATCGGAGACAAGCTTGTTATGCAGTGGCAGAGATGACACGCCTCCTGTACTAATAGTGAAACATTTCAATAAACATGGTAGTGGCCCCCCCAAACAAAGTCAACATCGGGGTGCAATCCCAGTGTTGGCATGTCCCACCCCCATTGTGTGGTACAGGGCCCACCCAAGTGTGCCACATACCTAAAGCTGACCATGTTTATGTTCCCTCCCCAGGTCCATTGTGTGGCACACTTGAGACCACCACAGTGTGGCCAAATTCACCCCAAAAAGTCATACACACTGGGAGCCCACCCCAGTGTGCCCCAAATTAGTTTTATTTCACCTGCAAAGAAAGAAAAACATCCACTATGTTTGTTTTTTTTCTATACCTAAAAAACAGAAAATGGTCCCTCATTGTCTGCGGCGCCCCCTCCCCCAACCCACACCCACCCTCTGGGCACCCTACCTCCCCACACCCCCTTCACCCCATACTTACCTCCAGAGGTCTGGAGCTGCAATCTTCGGTGAAGCGGGAGCACATCTGGACTCTTCAAAGCCGAACTCCAAAATGAAGAAATGCCGGTAAGCTGTATAATGGCATCAATGTGTGTGTGGGGGGTTCAACTTAGGTGGATATCTCAGCCATTGTTTTGAATTTTGGCTCCAAATTTTCAACATGGGGTTCTTGGGACCCCACCTCATGAACAAATGCACTGTCATCTCGTTATTCATTCCTGAAAGGTCATTTTACAGTCACTGCACAGAATTGCCTTTTGGGACTGATTAACAAA
This sequence comes from Neoceratodus forsteri, assembly GCA_016271365.2. NCBI lineage: Eukaryota > Metazoa > Chordata > Ceratodontiformes > Ceratodontidae > Neoceratodus > Neoceratodus forsteri. Next base: position 623,335,631 of record CM057458.1, on the reverse strand, counting down.
ACAGCAGTGCCACTGTTCATGAGGTGGGGTCCCAAAAAGTCTATGCTGCAAATCTGGTGAAAACATTCCAGAAAATGACTGTGTTATGAGCATGCATTGCACAGTTTCCATGCATGCTCTTAACTTTGCCAATTTTTAATATTTTTAATCCAGATTTTCAACATTGCCATTTTTCACACCTCCTTATGAACAGTACAGCTGCCATTTTTCACATGCTGACAAAATGTGTCTTCTCACATCTGGTGCAGAATGACGCAGTCGTTGTGGGAAATCAGCTTTTGGGACAGATTAACAAAATCACAGTGCCACTGTTCATGAGCAGAGGTCCCAAAATGCCTATGTTGAAAATTTGGTTAAAAAATTCCCCAAAATAATTGCATTACGGATGTCCATTGCGCAGTTTCTACGCATGCTTGTGACTTCACCAATCTTTCATATTTTCACTCTAGATTTTCTACATTTCTATTTTTTAACACCTCATCATGAACAGTACAGCTGTAATTTTTTACATCCTGCTGACATGTGTTTTCATACCTGTGGTGCTAAATGGCACAGAGGCTGTGCAGAATCACCTTTTGGCTAATGAGCTGATAGTGACACTGTTCATGAGGTGGAGTTGCAAAAAGCCCATGTTGAAAATTTGGAGTGAAAATACCAACAAACGCCTGGGGCATTAGGGTTTCCAACTATAACGCCCCACCCTGTAGAGACTGACAGGCGTCAGGGGTGTGACTTGGGATTGTCAGCTGTAATGCTTATGCAATTCACCCCCACCCCCAACCCGACCCTGCAGCCACTGACAGGCATCGAGGTGTGCCTTGGACTCTTTGGCTCCAAAGTTCACCCCATTCTGCTATAATGCACCCATCTCAGCATATTTCTTTATGGAATGGGGTGAGCGTAAGACCTGGAGACCCCAAGGCACACCTCGACACCTGTCGGTGTCTACAGGGTAGGGTGAGGTAATGGCATGAGCATTATGGCCAATGACCCAAAGGCACACCCCAATGCCTGTCAGTCTCTGCAGGGTCAGGGTGGGGTTGGCATCAGTTCAATACTTCACTGCCATTCCTATTATGCATCTCTCTAACTCCTGCACTACCAATGCCAATGCCAGTAAGGCAACATTTGACATTGACAAATGCTTGTTAATCTTGCCATTGATCAAAGGTTGGTTCTTTACTTCTGTTTTGTTCTGGCTAGTCCTTGCTTTCTTTTCTCCCACCAAGCCTGGCAATGAAACTCTTTCTGTTAGTTTAAGTTTCCATTTCATCCTAGGTACCCTAATCATTCTCTTCTTCCATTCCTTAGACTTGCATTCCACTCCTGCTACAAGTCTTAACATAGCACTTCTAGAAGTCTGAACTTTCTTTTGCTTGACATTGATATAAGTGGCCACTGATCTGAAAATGAGATTTTTAAATCTTTCACACTTATCTCCCTCATACGTATGGGACATAGAAGTAGGCCAGTTCCCCAAGAGAATATCCAAATTCAGAGGGCAGACAGTTCTGAAGGAGATGGGAAAAGGTTTAGGTACAGTGTTCCCTGCCCTATCCCACTCCTGTTTTTTTAAGTACTTTGGTGTCCCATTAACTAAGGGGCACATCTGTGACATGCCTTCTGATGAGCTAGTATTAGCTCTGTCATCTGATCTTCAGAGCAGTGCCAGACCCCAATTCAGTGCTGAATGTCTCAGTGTCATGGCATGACTACCAGGTTATGTTCTGGCAACAGAATCAGTGCCATTTAGAATGCATTCCTGACCGCATGATCCCCCTCAGCACGTAATCATTCAGTGTCAGAGACCTCCAGCTGGTCCTGAGAGAAGACAAATATTATATGCATCAGATTGTTCCCTGTACCTTGCTGTCTGTGACTGTGCCTGACAATCTGTACTCAAGTCCATAAATAGGACACTAGAATACAAGCAATAATGCATACTATTATGCCAGCAGGCAGCCTCTACAGCCTAGGATTGTGGTTTTAAAAATATTGGGCCTGACTTTCAAAGGGCTTGGATAAACACAAGTGACTTGCATGAGGAGAGTTTGATGCAAGGGGGTACTTGCATCAAAAATTGCGTCAATCACAATTTTCTAATGTGGCATGCCTCAAACACTGACACAGCTGTGCCAAATTCTCTTGCATCAAACTTTGGATCAAATCCCAGTGAGCCATGTCACAATCCCAGTTTGCATCAAAAAAAGCTGCCATATCCCCTTATGTGGAATTTTAAAAGGTGGTGTTCCCACACTTGAGTCAATATTTGATGCACCTGTTAGATCAGGGTGGAGTTGGTCTAAATTAGACAACATATAAACAGGTCCATGCTAGGCAGCTGGACTGTGAGTGACTACTGAGGAGCTACTGCAGCAGCACAAGCACCAAAGGAGTGACAACTGAGAATGCCTGGGCTAGCAACCCTACTGGCCATAAGGCTGGCTATATGTAGGTGGCATTGGTGTGCTTAATGGCATACTGATGGGGCAGAGCACAACACTACTGTGGAGAGGGAGAGTAGAGGGTTGCAAAGGTACCCTGGAAGAGTCTACAAGAGGTGGATTTCATTCCCAGAGCTCTTGGAAGAGCAGTGCCTGGCATGATACTGTCTACCCTGCGATGCCATACAAGAGCTATGTGATGAGCTAAGGGGGATCTGCAGAGCTGAACCTGGAGGGGGCATGTGAGTCCAGTTGAAGTGAAGGTGTCTGCAGAACTATGCTTCCTGGCAAAGGAAACATTCCTGACCTTGATGGGTGACACTGTAGGCATCTCGCAGTCTGCAGTGTTCAAATGCATGAACCAGTTCCTGGAGGTCCTGCTGCATAGGGCTGACAAATACCTCTCCTTCCTACTGGAGGAACACTAACAACATTCTGTAAAGCAGGGCTTTTATGGCATTGTGTGATTCCTCCATGTACTGGGTGCCTTGGACTTCACGCATGTGGCAATACGTGCACTGACCTTGGATCCTGATGTGTATGTAAACAGAAAGGAGTTTCATTCGCTAAACTTGCTGCATCCTCTATGTGGTTGTGCTATTCCCTGGCTCCTGTGAAGATGCATACATCCTGAGACAGAGTGGTCTGCCTGAGACCTTTTCTCATGAGTACATCCACAGAGGATGGCTGTTAGTTAAGTGCATGAGCAGGGATGCAAGAGAGGTGCAAAGTGGTGATGGAATAGCATGTGTGCAACTGCAGTTTGTGCTGCTAGAACACCAGTGCAGGGGACATGGCTGGACAAGACACATCTGATCTAGACTGAGTGATGCCTGACATGGCATGTGCTGTCCTAAGAACATAAGAACATAAGAATTTGCTGGCAGAAGGAGATAGTGTGGTGCATCTAGTCTGCCCAAGATGTCTACCCCCACCATTTACTGCTCTTGTTTAGGTGACTACATTGACTGTCTCATGCCGGTTTGAATTCTCTGACAGTCTTAGCTGCTACCACCTCAGGTTGCAGGCTGATGCAAGGATCCATGACCTTCTGTGTGAAAAAGCACTTCCTAACATTTGTTCTGAATTTACTGTGAATTGGGAGTAAGTTGTACCCTCTTGTATACACAGTCCTATTATCTTGAAAGAGGTCACCGGTATGTACTGCATTTATCCCTTTAACAAATTTAAATGTTCCTATCATATCTCCTCTGTTCCTTCTTTGCTCTAGGGAGGATAGATTTAAATGGCTGAGACTATTTTTGTAAGGTTCGTGATGTAGTCCCTGCACCATCTTGGTGGCTCTCCTCTGCACGGAGTCCAGATGGTCTATGCCCTTTCTTTGGTGTGGCCTCCAGAACTGCACATAGTACTCCAAGTGAGGCCTCACCAGGAACCTAGAGATGGAGATGATTACTTCACACTGCCAGTATTACCCCTACCTATGCATCCAATGATGCCCCTTGCCCTTAGTGCCGCTTCTTCACATTGCTTCCCTACCTTTAAATCATCTAATATCATAACTCCTAGATCCCATTCCATCTTTATCTTTTATAATTGGTGTCCAGTTATTTCCTGGGTTCCTCTTACCCATGTGCATTACCTTACACTTTTTGGCATTGAATCTCAACTGCCAGTTCTTGGTCCATTTCTCCAGTTTTTTTAGATCTGTATCCATTCCTTGGACCCTTTCTTGTGTGTTCACCTTGTTGCAGAGCTATGTATCATCTGCAAACAGGCAGACTGTCCCTTCCAGTCCCTCAGTGATGTTTCTGATGAATATGTTGAAAAGGATTGGGTCAAGCACTGATCCCTGTGGAACCCCACTGGTTACTCTTCCTTTCTGTGACAAGCTGCCATATACCATAACTCTCTGAGTCCTGTTCTGTAGCCAGCTTTTTATCCAGTTGACCACTTTCTGAACTACGCCTGTTTGCTTCAATTTATTTGCTAGCCTTCTGTGTTGAACCATATCAAAAGGTTTGCTAAAATCCATATATACTATGTCCACAGCCGCACCTTGGTCCACTACTCTTGTAACCCAGTTGAAGAATTCTATCATATTTGTTTGGCATGAGCATCCTGCTGAGAAGCCATGCTGCTTCAGGCCAAGTTTCACACTTTCTTTCAGGTACTCCCCTGCCCTTTCTTTAAGTAATGTCTCCATTACTTTACCCACCACTGAGGTCAGGCAGACTGGGCAGTAATGTCCTGCTACCTCCCTGCTATCAGTCTTTTGCAATGGCACAACTGTGGCCCTTCTCCTGTCCTGTGGCACCATGCCATCTTCTAGTGACTTGTTAAATAGTTTGGTTAGTGGGGCTGCAAGTTCCTCCCAGTTTCTTCAGAACTCTTGGGTGTATTTCATCTGGCCCCATTGCCTTGTCGACCTTTAATCTAGACAGCTTATCAAGGACCCTTTCTTTTGCAAAGGGGATGGTGTCTACTCCCCCTTTGTGGAGATGTGCCTTGGCTAGTGCTGGACCATTACCTTTGTCTTTATGAGTGAAGACCAAACAGAAGAATTCATTGAGTATTTCCACCTTGCCTTTGTCATTCTCTGCTAGCTGTCCCTCTTTAGTTTCTAACCTGGTTATTCCTCCCTTACTCTTTCTCTTTTCCCCATACATGACAAAAGAATGTTCTGTCCCTGTCTTCACTCCCTGATGTATTCTTTCCTCCATCTGGGCCTTGGCTACCCTAATTGCTTTTCCTGCTTCCTTGAGTTTAATACTGTACTCTTCTCTATCCTTCTTGGATTTGGTTTCCTTGTACTTTCTGTAAGCTTTTTTTTATCTCTAATTATAGTTGACACCTCTTTGGAAAACCAGAGTGGGTTCTTTGATTTTCTGGATTTGTTTATTTGTTTTGCGCATTGTGCTGTGACTGTAGTTATAAAGCATTTTTCAGTTTTATCCAGTTGTCTTCCACATTCCCTGTGGCATCAGTTCCTAGCAGTTCTTTAATGCTTTCCCTCCTTCTTGGGAAATTTGCTTTTCTGAAATTGAGCACCCTGAGTTTGGTGCAACAAGGGTTCTCTTTGTTGTTAATACAGAGCCAGACTGACCTGTGGTCACTGGTGCCAAGGTTGATCCCCACTAGCACATCTGACACTTTGGCATTGTTTATGAGCATCAGATCCAGAGTATTAGATTCCCTAGTGGGAGACTCTACCAATTAATTAAGACCTGCCCCCGTAGTGTGATGATGAATTCTCTACTCTTCTCTGAGGAGGCACTGAAGGTGGACCAGTCTACATCTGGTAGATTGAAATCCTCAACCAGTAGCAACTCCCCTTTGTCGGCCATCCTCAATATGTTTTCCAGGAGGTCTTTATCCTTCTCAATCTTTTGGGTAGAGGGGCCTGTAGATGACGCCTACCTGGAGAGGGTCCCTGTTATCAGCTCCCAGAGTGATTCATAGGGTCTCTGCATCATTGTGCAGTCCCTGGATTTCAGTTGCATTGATCTCATCTCTGATATACATATCCACCTCCCTCCTTTCTTTCCCTTGTGATCTCTCCAGAAGAGAGTGTAGCCAGTGACAGCAATATCCCAGGTGTGGTTCTCCATGAACCCAGTCTTCATGATAGTGACTCAATCAAGGTGGGCCTCACCCATCATGGAAGTGAGGTCTGGAATGTTGTTTGGAAGGCTATGAGCATTAATACACATTGCCTTCCATCCATGGTTAGTCCCGCTTGCTGCATGATTACTCTGTTTACATTCTGTTTCCTTAGTGCACTTTCTGTTTCTAGTCTGTATGGAAAATCATTGTGAAATTCCCCAACATTTGTCACATGTGGTGGCTGAGATATAGCTTCTTGATGCCGTTGACTTGTTTGATGATGGGGGAAGGGCATCAGCTGGTCCATAAGATGCAACTGTTGCTGATGCCCCTTCCCCTCCTACTAGTTTAAATGACTGACAAAGACCTGCCCACCTGTAATGTCAATGGAACTGTACATGGGCGATGTATGTGAGTGACATGATCCATAGGCTGGGAGAAGGGTGGTGGTAGTAGGACAGACAGTGGCATGAATAGGTGACTAACCATGCCATCCAGTCCACACAGGCAATAGTGTCTACCCCCAGCAGCGGTGACTGATGGCCCCGGTGAGGAACACTGAGCCATGATATAACAAGGCCGATGCCACCACCAGGACCATCATAGAGCATACCTTTGGTCTCTTCAAGATGTGATTTCAACGCCTAGACTGCTCAGGAGGAGTCTAGCAGTACACACCCCAGATGGCATACCAGATATCCGTTGCCTGCTGCATCCTCCATAGCATCACACTGGCAGGACATGGTGGAGTACCCTGAAGATGAGGAGGGGACAAGGAGGAATGACCTGGGGACACCAGACTGGATAGGTGACAAGAACTGGAAGTACATCAGCAATGAGTCATCATGCCAGTGTGGATCTTATTCAGAGCCATTTCACATGAGTACAACCACATTGGACAGTACAACAGCTACTTCATGAAGTGTGTATTATGAATGACATCAAGCACAATGTGTGCCCAGACCATGTACCAGAGAACTACCCACTGCCTGGGGCAGGCATCTGGGAAGGGTGGCACATCGCATGTCAGTGTGCCCACTGCCTGGTGGTTGCTACAGGTGAGGAGTGGATCAGCATCGTTGTCTAATGTGGGCCACCTGGGGACACTAGACTGGTGGTAGTCTGGCCATGTGAGACATGGAGAAGCAGGTGAGAGTGCAGGCAGGGGGAAGGTGACTGTGCAGGGTGAAGAGGATTGCAGGGTGTAAGTTTTGCATATGTGGCCAGGGCAGCATAGGACTGTGTCACAGCAACAGGTGGAAAGGGTCCCCAGAACTTGTAGCATATGGGACAGCAGTGACTAAGTAGTGCCAAGTGGGCTGGTGGTCTGCCATCTGATGTCAGCAGTTGCTAAGTCCCATGATACATGGGGAACACAAGTACATCCTGGTAGTGGAGAGAAAGAGCACACAATGACACACACCATCATGGAGGGTGATCCTGGAACAATGGCATCTGTGTGTAGGCTGTGCATAAGGTTGTGATCAGGTGTGATTGACCTATACTGCTTGGGCAGACTGCCAATGATTACAGTGGACTGTATCCTGGGGCTTTCAGACAGAAGGTACACTGAGCAGGATGGGGAAGGCAACATCTCTAGTGCTGTAATGTCTGTAAGAGGCACAGGCAGGGGCCATAGAAATGTCATAGCATAACTGGACAGCACATGGTTGTTACAAGGGTGACCTGCTGGAAAGATGGTGATAAGAGAGGCACAGTGACAGTGTGTGCGACATCACCAGATGTGACCTGTGCTAGGTGCTGCAAGTGTGAGGGCAGGTGTTACACCATGGTCCTAGAAGGTAGGTATTGGTCCCATGACATGAAGCCGGCAGATGTCTGGAGTTGGAGGCAAAGGGGGGTTGGAAGTGTAAAGGATGGTGGAATGCATGAGGGGCACATAGGAGGGATAAGGAGTTCCAGGGATGACCCACCTGAGTCACAATGCTGCAATGTTGTACTTCAAGGGGACAGGAAACAATTGCGGCATATTCACATCATTTTGTTGCAAATGCAGAGATTATTATGATAAATATTGCCACAATATGCGTCAATGTGAAAAATGCAACAAATTGCAAGATGCCCGCATGTTGAACATAGAATGAGGAACTATACATTCCCACCACATAGCGCAACTCTGCATTCAGTGTGGCAGTGTGGTGAAGGCCCAGTGGATAGCCTACAGTGCACTCTGCACCAGCTAGTCTATAATATTTAAAAAAAAATGATTATCAGCAAAAACGGCTGCAGCACATGGTAGGGACCCCAATTTCATGGTGGAGGAAACAACCCTCCTTGTAAGTTGTGTTGGGCAATGGTCCAAAGTCATCATGCCACCTGGAAGCAGACACCACACACCAGCTGATAGGGAACAGGTGTGGCACATAATTGCTGCCAAACTGAGAAAGGTATCCGGGGTCAGGAGGACCACAACACAGTTAAAGCACAGGTGGAATGACTTGTCACTGATGAATCCAACCTGTCTGAGGAGACTACAGGATATCTTCCGGGAGACAGACATCACCATGAGGGGAGGACATAGACCTGCATGAGGTAAGTGACTATGGCATTAGTCATATTAGCCCTGCAATCCTTCTGCACCCCCCAACAAACATGGAATATACAATGATGTCCTTTTACCACTTTTGTCTCCCGCACAGATATGCTCACTACCCAGAAGGAGAATGAGGAGGCCTCTGGGTTAACACCAACAACAGCGGATGAGGACGGTGGACAAGGCAGCAGGCAAGGTAGGTAACATGTGTGCAATATTACCATTGGACAGCAAAATTGCATGCGTACAAGGGACAGTGACAAAGCATCATGTGAATGTTGTTCCAGTATACCTGGGTTAGCATATGGGGACACGACCATGACGGGAACTGTGATGGGGCACCAGTGCATAGCAGCTGCTGTACAGGGGACAATAGGTGGCTGCATAGCATGATGTATCACCAATACCACCCCCAAAATGGTGATGGGTAAGGGAACCACCAGCCTCAGGCACCTGGGAAGATGGGAATATGGGACCCAGGCTATGAACAGTAGGCCATCATGTACCCATATTGCCAATGGCACATGACAACGGGATGCTATATAGAATATGTGACTATGAGGCCAACAGTGCTGCAGAGTGTCTTGCAGCTGAAAACTATATGCCATGATGTCTGCAGTACCATGTCTTAATGCTGGCATCCTTGGATAGTCCGTCACACCGTCCCTGGGTGTGTTAGGGATATGTCAGAGATTGGCAGCTCATGTGATGAGACATCCCTTCCCATTTGCTGAAGGGTGCCATAACAGGGACCCCGATGGATGACCAAGGTGGTACTTCCTCCTGGAGATGTCAGAGGGTGGTGGGACAGCATACACATGGCTGCTGTGTGACATGCAGTAATGCATGTTGCACATAGCACATGCTTCCTGCATTGTGAAGGTGGATGGGGACCATAATGAATGGAGGGAGAGTAACGACAGATACAGCACATAGGTTGTCCCACACAACGTGTCCGCAACAGACAGGTGCCCATGCATACATGAGTATCCTGTCATGCACAGTCATTCCTGCAAGCTCAGAAACATAGTAAGGGACCCCAACACAGTGGCACAAGGGACTGTGCAATCCCTGGCTGTTGGCAAAATGCAGGTGACAGTGGCTGTGACCAACCACTGTACACAGTGTTGAATATGGTCCTGTGGGTGCTACACAATGCCAGTATGGGTTCCAAAGCAGAAAGCAGCATGGCACATGGATGCAAGTATGCTGAATGTGCTGAATCCCATTCATCATGTGGAGGATTCAGACCTGCTGAAAGTGCTCAGGGTATGGCAATTTCCGCAGATATGAGTGTGGTGGATGGTGCCTGGCCATGATACCTGGTTGTCACCGGTGGCCAACCAAGAGCACCCCCAGTGAGGTACATGCTGGAGTGCACTGAGGAAGACATTTGTGACGGTTGACATTTGTGCACCATCACATGTGCGTGGTAAGCACAGGAGCAACAAGGTGAGGCCATTGTGCAGTGGAGACTTAAGAGGGAGGGTCTAGTATAAGGCAAACACAAGGGGTGGGGTGCTTCATGGGCGCCAATAGCATGGCAGTCATGTCCAACACTGAGTTCATGAGAGGGGCTGGTAGGGTGATGCAGGGTACCATGAGGGGCAAAGACAGCGCATGGACTATAGCCTGTTCTCCTGGGTAACCTACTGGGTTAACTCCTGGGTAACCTACTGCCCCCCCCGGACGCCCCTATGGGCAACAGGCTTGATTGTGTGCTGGTTAACCACTGGCCGCATCTGCACCAGTGTGAACACAATGTTTATTGACTGGAGTGATAAGCTGACGTCCATATGCAGTATGTGACATGTTGTAGTGTTTCCCAAAACCTGTAGTTTATGGTATATATAGGGACATATGTCTGTAACCCCTAGGTGGCGCTATCCCAAGGGCTACTACCCCTGCCTGCTTGGCTAGTTGCAGGTTAAGGGGCCTAGGTTCTGATACGGGTGCCTCCACCCGGAGGTCAGGATTGGTAGTGGTCAAGCTGACCTGGGCACAGCCCTCCAGGACACTGTAACCCCCTTTTTCTCCTTCTAGTGGCCTGAACAGTACACAATAATCACTTTCACAATGACCCTTATTCACCAGGAAATTACCCACACTGTTTGCACTTACCACCAGTGCTGGTTCCTCTAGCTTGGCCCTGGGGACCACCAGTAAAACAAGGTTAAGCACAGCAAATAACAGCAGTACATTACTCTTGGCACAAACTGGAACCACAGTCAGGTTAAATGCAAACAAAGTTAAATCTGATTTATTCAGGGGACTTGAATAAGGGAGGGGTGTAATCAGGTTGATTTGCTTAAAAGCTATATTAATAAGACAGTTATGGATGCAGTTCAGAGTCCCTACACAGTCACACACTCTGGGTACCCAGGTAGCCAGAAACGTTGCAGCTGGTTGGGGCCCTGTGATGGAAGAAAGCAACATGCACAACACACACTATTTGTAATCCAGAGCCGGAGGGCTCAGTTCATGAAAGAAAAGGTAACAAGACAATCAGATGACAACATTTTTAGATTTAGCTGTTGTTGCAGGGAGCTACCCTGGCATTTACTCATGATACCCAATACTGGACTGGGCAGGATGAAATCAAGACTGCAGACTGTTGAACTGCAGTGTCCGGAGAATCAGGACCCACACAAATCACCAAGGCATCATTCCTGTTCAAGGCGTTGAGCAGGGGGCTGATCCCCAGGCCGGTCTCTCGTCGATAACTTTCTCTGTGTAGCATGTATTCTGGCTGGGCCAGTGTAGCAGGGCCCAGGCAAATGGAAAATGATATGGATTCAGTCTGTGGAGCTGGATACAGCCTTCAGCAAGCAAAACACAGTTCAGACACAAAGTGGGGAACCAAATCACGACCCACTATAAGCACACAGCACATTCCCATGTAAGGAAATTCCACTATACCAGACAAATGGCTCTCCGGTCACAATTACAGAGTCTCTGCCCAATCCTGGAGTTCAAAGGTAGGTGGAAGTCCTGACAGGCTGATCGCGTTCAGCAAACCTTCAGTCTTCTTCAGGTTAAAGCCTGGTCACAATTCAGTGGCTTAATTCACTCTCCAAGTTCGGATTCCATTTGAAAAAAAAAGCACAAGTTCCCTCTTGGGAACAGCAGACAGGCATGCAGGCCAAACTCAGGCCTTTCCACAGTTCTCCCACGATAATCCACTATGGATTGCTGCTTGAACTATCTCGAGCTGTTACTTCTTCACTTTCCAACTCAGATCTAACTGAAACTGCAAGCAGTGTGGGACTTTCCCCAAGATCCAAAAGGTTCAGTTGGCTGATCTGTCTGTCAGTCACAACAAGGGCTCCCCCTCCAGGTTATTTTAGGTGCCAAAAGCCCAAAACTACAATTCTGACAAGTTTTGGCCCCACCAAGCCCCTGTAGGCAGTCTGCATTTTAGAGTCCCAAGTGTACTGATTGGCCCATTCTGCAGTCCAGGACCAACATGATAGAAACAAACAGAACTGTCCATACTGCAAAGAAGGCAGGTTAGAACAAACTGCAATATTTATTACTACTCTAACAAATGATCAGCAAACAAGTACATCTTCTAACAGCTCCCTCTCAGATTAATTATGACTGCAATCCAGCAGCTCATAAAGAGACAGTACACAGAGGCTATACAGGCACTCTCTAGCAATACAGTTAAACTGCTAAAACGCAGGACACCAGCCTGGCAGTTAGCATTTAGGCAAGCTCAATGAAGACTTTTTGGGAACACCCATTTATAGGGAGGATTACATGTTCACACACAGTTGGGCACCCTTGCATTTCATGAAAGGGACTGGGAGGCATGTGTGCTCTTAGAGTGTTCTGTGGCCATGGTACGGTTCATCAACTAACTTGCATTCCCATGACGCGGGGAGAGAGACACCCACAGCAGAGTTTGTCTGTGTGGTGTGTGCCTCTGTCTGCTGCTATTTCTTGGTGGGGGGGAAGAAATGTTGACACAACCCAGCTCACCATACTCAAAGGACCCTATGGTATGACACAAGTCTACTGTTTGCTGCACCACAGTAATACAGTACAGCCACACAGTTGCGTCCTGCAGAGCATGTCAGATACCTCTAGATTGCAGTGTCACTGACATATCATATGTCAGGGCCACAAATGGTGAGCATGTGTGGAATGTTGATGTGGAGTGGGTGGTATTGTCACTGCTACAAGTTGTCTTGTAGCAGGGAATGTGTCATAGATGCTGAGGCACATGGATAACAGTGCCAAGCGCTGTCCACAGACAAATGCCCCTTATGGCTCTTACAGTCAAGGACAGGCACCACATGCCAATTTGTGGCAGGGTACAGGGACCACCATGTAGGGGGCTTGCATTACCAAAGACACATGTGATCCCGCATCTGTTGGTGCTTAGTTGAGAACATGCTTGGTGGACCATGGGGACCTGCATCACATGACGTAGAGTTACCCCATGTGAGATACATATGCCAGTCCCTGTGCATGTCTCTCCACCCCTTCCAATGGCATGCCTCCCACTGAGTCTCAGATCATGCTGTCCTCCCAGCATGGCTTTCCTCTACAGCATGACTGCCACAGTGGTGGACACATGCAACCAGAGGGGTGCAACATTGGGACGGACGTTACAGTGGTTTTGCCCATCACAGCGGTCGATCCCTGTCACGGTCAGCAGGACAGTGATGGTGACATGGCCTTGGGCATGACATCCTCACCTGAAAGTACCATGCCATATTCCTATACACCTTTCTACTCCTGATGTTCACGCAACTGTATCCACCCAGGCCATTCCACCACGTGTGTGGTGCCCATGTCTATGGTGGCAGTAAGTTCCGGGATTTGTATATCCCAGACAGAACATGTGCTAGTAACTGACATATTGTCATGTTGGTATTAGAGAGGGATTAGAAACACGCTGACTCACAGCAGGGCATGTGAGCAGGGCACACATGCCTGGGCTGTTGATGGCAACACTACACCTGACGACATGTGTTCCACACTCAACATATCTCTCCAGGATGGCGGATAAAGGATATATATGTTTTTGGGGTGGCACACTCCCAGATTATGTGGCTTCCACTGTGGCAACTCCTGAACATGTGCGTATGGCCAAGTGTGGGATGTTGTCTCCAGGAGATGAACATGCACCCATGCATTGCCCACATAGCACAGTATGGTGCATTTGCAACAAAACCCATTACCTCCTGCAGATGCTGCATTCAAGAGGACAGCAGCCCACCTTTAAGCTGTTTGTCTATACATGGGATTGCACATGTCAGGAGGGTTAGGCTGTGCTGCACACTCTCACCCACTAGTCACACGAGCTCCACTTGAAGTGCCATGGGTCTTTCCTTTGTGGGCTATGGACACACTGGCCCTCACAACGCTGTGTGATATAGGTGTGTGGAGTGGGAGCTCTCAATATACCTCCCAAGACCTGCATTTGAGTTTGCATTCCACCTTGCCACTGACAAGCAACGTCCCTGTAGATGCACACTTGCACTGCACTAATGGCCTGTATCTTCCTTCCCTACAGGTGGTGTCTGGAGTGGTGGGAGGAGACTGGCCCCCCCAATCCTCATGCCAGCATGTGCTTAAGCGGGTGATAAGGTACCTGAAAAGGAGGGAGGCAAGCACCTATGACGAGAGGACATGCCACCAAATGGAGGCAGGCACATCGGCCACAGCACATTGAGAGGCTGAAGAGGACAGCTCCCCTGAACAGGAGGAGGAGGAGGACCAGTCAGCAGAGGGACAGTCAGCAGTGCCACAGGACTCTGAGAAGCAGGTCTGTCTGCAGCAGCCCATCTTGATGGGCCTGCAGACTGGGACAGGAGGCATCCCAGAGGAGATGGTAGCTTCAATGGACCAGGCTGAGGAGGAGCAGGAGCAGACAACAATGGGGATGGAGGAGGTGGAGGTTGCAGGGAGAGATGAAGGGGTCCCTGATGTTCAGGACTCCCCCCAAGTAGACTTACCTGCAGACCTGGTAAAACCTCCGCAAGACAGACTCAACCACTTTGCGGCAATAGTCGCTGATGTACTTCAAGAACTGTCCATAGACCTGCAAAGGATGCAGGGTACTACTGATAAGATCCTGAGGGTCGTCTTGGAGTTTCAGGAATAATGGGCTAACAGACCTACAGGCTACAATCCCAACATGTACATAGTTTTATATCCACTTTGCTTTTTTTATAATGTACGTCTTCCAGTTTTTAATTGTATTCCTTGGCATTTACTCCATATGTTGGTATTCCCCCCATTTACCTAGATCCTGTTGATTTTTATGTTTGCTTGCGCACATGCGCTAGCAACATCTTGTGGTAGTAGCACATTTCAGAGGTGTGTCAGTGTTGTGGCGAATGCAGGGGATGCTTTAGTGGGTGCGTCCCTCAGCTGCCAACCAGTGAGCACGCTGCTGATGACAGCAGTTTCAGAGAGAGCCACAGAGTTGAAACAAATCTGTCTCTGCATCAGAGACAGGCTCATCATTGCAGCAGCAGATGACATGCCTCCATTACATGCCTTTCCTGGTAAAACATTTCAATAAAATTGGGCCGCTCCTGCCATCCGCCACACAATCTCAAGAAAGCCGACATCAGGGTTCCATTCCCCATGTCGGCGTCCCCCCCCCCCGACATTATGTGGCACACCCAAACATGGCAGCTCCTGCCACCTGCCACACAATCCCAAAAAGCCAACATCGGGGTGCCCAATCCCCGTGTCGGCATCCTCCCTCTTAGTGTGTCTTTTTTCCTAGTGTGTCTTTCCTGATTAAACAGTTTCACCTTTCCATTCTGACACAAGGATGCCCACTCCCGGTGTCAAATGCACGCCCCCACCCCTGTCTATACACCTTGCTGAAATCAGGGGGGGGCCCAAGTCCCGTGTTAGCATCCCCAGAATTGTGGCACACTGGAGCCCAGCCCAGTGTACTTATTTGTTTTCTCTGCACCTCATCCCTCCCCATCACCCTCCTCCCTTTGCACACCCACCTCTCTGCACCCCCTCAACCATCACCCATACTTACCCTCCGGAGGTCAGGAGCTGTGATCTTCTCTGAACCAGGACATGTCTGCACTCTTCAAAGCTGAACTGCAAACTGAAAAAATGATGGTAAACTTTATAAACGGAGGCAATGGGGGTTTTCAAAGTAGGTTGATATCTCAGCCATTTTTTAAAATTTGGGCCCCAAATTTTCAACATGGGGTTTTTGGGATGCCACCTTGTGAACATGTCACTGTCATTTAGTTTCTCAGTCCCGAAAGGTGATTTTGCAGTCACTGAGGTGGAATCACCTTTGTCAACTAATTAACTAAATGACAGTGCCACTATTAATAAGGGAGGTCTCAAAAAGTCCATGTTGCAAATTTGGTGAAAAAATTCCAAATAATGACTGTGTTATGTGCATGTGTTGTGCAGTTTCTACACATGCTTGTAACTTTGCCAATTTTTTATATTTTCTTTCCACATTTTCAACATTGCCATTTTTTCACACCTTCTTATGCACAGTATAGCTGTCATTTTTCACAGCCTTCCTGAAATGTTTTTTCACACCTGTGGCACAGAATGGCCCAGTCATGTGGGAAATCAATTTTTGGGACAGATTAACAAAATCACAGTGCCACTGTTCATGGGGAGAGGTTCAAAAATGCCCATGTTGAAAACTTCATGACAAAATTCCAAAAAATGATTGTGTTACAGGCGTACATTGCACAGTTTCTACTCATGTTCGTAATTTCACCAGTTTTTCACTCCGATTTTCAATATTGCCATTTTTGTCACACCACCTCATGAACAATACAGCTGTTATTTTTCACATTCTGCCAGAAATGTGTTTTCACACAACCAAATGGTGCAATCACCGTGCATACCTTTTGGAATTGAGTAACAGAATGATGGTGCCACTGTTCATGAGGTGGGGGTCACAAAAATCCCATTTTGAAAATTTGGAGTAAAACAACAACTAATGGCCAGGACATTAGGGTTTCCAATCATAATGCACTATTCTATAGAGACTGACAGGCAACAGGGTGTGACTTGGAATCGTTGGTTGTAAATCTCACACCATTACAACCCCACCCTGCAGCCAGTGACAGGCATCAAGGTCTGCCTTGGGGTCTTCAGCCCTAACGTTCACCCCATTCTTCTATACTGCAGCCATCTCAGCATATTTCCTTATGGAATAGGGTGAGTATAAGGTCGAAGATCCCAAGGCACTGTGACACCTGTCAGTGTCTGCAAGGTAGGGTGAGGTGAAATGGTGTGAGTATATGGTCAACGACCCAAAGTCACACCCCCAACGCCTGTCAGTCTCTGCAGGGTGGGAGTGGGGTTAGTGTCAGTTCAATACTTCATTGCCATTCCTATTATGTATCTCTCTAACTCCTGCACTACCAGTGTCAATGCCAGCAAGCCAACATTTGGCATTGACAAATGCTTGTTATTGTTACTGCTGCTGTGCACACTCTTGTTTGTTTACTTATTTATTATTGTTGTACTGCTAATATCCCTGTTGCACTTATCTTTCCTTTTCATAATACAACCCTTTTACACATTGATAATCTGTGGTTTGTGTGGTTCATTTTACTAGATACAGGTCCAATGGATGAGCGTGGGTGTGAGACACATACGTTAGGTGGCCTGGGGCACATCATGGTGTGTGCTACATTTTACCCATTGCAGCTGCTTTCTGCGGAGGAAAGTGTGCTGCATCAACTCTGGTAGAGTTGTAACAGTAGCCCCTTTCCCCTCAGTAGACCTATTCCCAGGTGGGTCACAGATTTGTGGCCCCTGTGTCAGACCGGTGTTTTGTTAGGTCATCTTCAAAGGTCACCACTCATGGCTCCATGGGTTACCACTTGGGCCCTAAGTGTCCAGTCACCTTGACTGCCAATGCGGCCTCCCATATTGTGTGGTCAAGGCACATTCTGTGTGCATCCAAGACCTTAATTCAGCACCCTGATGCTGTACACCACAAAGTGTCCCATGTGTGAGTCCCCCACATGCAGTTCCTGAGGCTGCTGTTGCCAAGGTAGCACAATGTGGGCATGCAAGGACTTCTGCTGTTATTTGTACCATACGGTTTGTCCTGGTAACTACAGGCCAACAGCTCAGGTTCACCCTCAGGCACTACTGTCCACTTGTAGATGTGTCGCACATCATTCCTGATGTTGGTTTCATTGCATCCTGTCCTGATCTATGGGCCTCCTCATCATGGCCACATACAGTGGGACTGGGCCAGTGCCTTGCCTTGCCACTTGGTTACCACTCATGTGGACAGGCAGCCACAGTGCAGGACATGTGTTGGGCTGTGTAGTCTGCATACCATGTGGTAGGACTGTTTCTGCAATGTAGTAAAAGGAGGACACACAATGTATTAGACATTTTCAATGATATTGCCAAGATGGAGCTGTTGAGATCAACAGTCCTATATGCAGGTGGTCATAGGTACACACTTGAAGGCATGCTGCCCCAACAAGGTCTACAACCCCTCAAAAGCCACACAACCTTCCCCATCCCCCCTCACAAGCCCCACAATGTTACATCACCTCCTCAAAACCCCTACAACTATCCCCAACCACCCCACAAGCACTCCAACCTTCCCCTCAACAAACTTCACAAACATTCCCTCCCAACAAGCACCCCCACCGCCCCATCATACCTCCCCACACACCACTGGGTTGTCAAGGTCACCTCTTGCAGCCACATTCACTGTCACTTTCCAGTCACCTCTGCCTCCTACCTCTGCCTGTGTGTCTGCCATCAACATCCCTGGTGGTTGCACATGGGATGTGTGTTCCATGGTCTCCACAGCTGGGGATGGACCTCCTTTCCATAGTTCTTATTGTCCTCCTCAGGGCCAGCATATCAACCTGCATTGTATTGTCCTCAGACCCTGTTCCAACCCCTGTGCACCCTGGCCTCTGTCCTTTATGTTGAGCTGGCCCCTGTGTTGACATCTTGGGGCCCACTGCCATCACAGTTGTCACACCATTGGTGCCACTCACTGTGGTTGAGGAGGGCACATGTATGTCACCACTACCACTCCCTGCAGGGCACTCAGATGACTGCTGCTGTGTCTCTGCAGGGGCTGCAGAACTGGTGTATGCTGGTGACAGCTGTGTGCTGGTGGCCCCCATGGAAACTACACCCCAGTCTACAGTGCTGCATGGCATGTCATCACCGTGTGGGGATGTGGTGTGGGGAGACTCCACCCTGTTTTGCCTGGCTGTTGGTACTGCCTACACTGACAGCCCACTTGTCCCCCCATACTGGCTGGTTCCATCAGTGGTGACCACAGGGGGCTGCACAGCCTGCTGAGTCACAGTACCCTGCTTTTGGTTCCTTAGCATGGCCACATGGTTCGATGATGGGATGGTTGTCTCAGGTTCAGTGGTTACAGCTGTTTGCTGTTGTGTTATTTCACACTGCTAGCCTTCTCGCTGATGAATCTGGGTGTCTGTGCCAGTTCTGCATATGACAATGCAACCAACCGCTGGGGTGCATCAGGCAATGTCCTTGGCTGGCCCAAGGTGCAGGGACATGCCCTGGCATTTCCATGCCATACCCCTGTCCATTACAGGTGCACCACCTTCTATGCATTTCCCATTACATGCAAGGGTGTTTGACCCTCTGCCACTATGCTTGGCTTCTCCTCAAGCATGCGGTGCACTACTTGCACTGGGGGCACGGTGTACACCCCCCAACGGTACATTGGTCTCGTGTGGGGAAGTTCTGGGGCCAGTGCTCTTCTGCATCCCATGCATGGCAGTGTGGATAGAGTCCACATTGCTGGCAGTGTGGTGGGGGTCCTCAGCCATGGTGTCTCAACGCTGCCAACTCATGCTGCACATGAGGCCAGGCAGTGCCACTAACAGGAGTTGCCTAAGGTTTTCCTGCAGGGCTACCGCGTGATCAAGAACGATCAACATACGGTCAAGTATGGCCATTATGTGCTCACCCATTGCACGCATCCCCTGTAGAACAGCTGTCTGCAGCACCTCATGGGCAGCCACATGCTGCAGGCCATGGGTGATGGTGTTTGTCACACCACTGAGTTCTGCCTTCACATGCTGATGATGTTGCCAAGCAGCACTGCAGTATTCCTTAATGGCCACCCTGATCTCACTTAGTTCTCAGTCTAAAACAATCTCTGTGTCAAGCATATTTTGACAATTGCAGTCCACCTCATCCATGTCCATGTCCATATTGGGTGAGCCAGGTGCTTCCGCTGCCACTGTCCACTTCCCCTGGATAGAAGTTACTGGGGACAGGTATGATAGTGGCACATGACCATTTTTTTACAGTCCACAACCAGAGTCACAGACACGTGTTGCTCAGTTCTCCCATTGTCAATACATGTGGCACCTCCATCAGCCCCCAACAATGCCAGCTGGCTACCTGCATACACTGTACTACACCCATTGCAGTGCACATGGGGCTGACACTGGGTCCATACCCAAGTGACACACCCAGCAACATTCCATACTACACATTGTGGTTGTGGCCCTTCCCCCACCCTCCAGAATGTGGCACCTGCCCTGATGTAACAAGCACTGGTTTCCTTCAAGGTACATCACAGTACCTCACCCACCGTCCTTCACCCCTTGCTTGGCCAATGTGTCACATGCCAGTTGCACAGTGCAACCCAACATATTGGTCCGGGCCTCACATATGAAACAGCAGTCACTGATCATCCCATACCTGTGATGCTTGGAGACATACATTCTGCATTATGGTACCCCTGAGGCAACCCCAATTGAATAAGCTCCCACATGACTGTTCATGGGACTGTCCTTGATGCCCTAGGGCACCTCCTGCTGCATTTGGACTAGATGGGACCTGTGGGGCTACATGACATTCTACCCCTGCACAGACCCCTTTGGTGCCTGTGTTACCACCACCACCCCTTCCTGTCATGCAAAGTCACCATCAGAAACATCCTTCTGAACCCCCCAGCTACCTGCACTAGCCTGTAACTGTGTACTTGACTCTAACAACCACCAGTGACCCACAACCTGAACCAGAACCCACTCCATGTATTCCCCCCACCAATGTCATCAACATTCTTTCTTCTACCAGCCATAGTCCATCACTGTCTCCCTTTGCAAGTCACTGCACCTGGGGTCTCTGATGGCATATCTGGACCATGTACAACACACGTCTGCAGTCAAATGCGCAACCATAGGCCTCAGCCTGCTGCTTACCATCTGGCACTTGTGCTGGTGGCCATCACAGTGCCACACGGTCTGCATTGGCCCTTCATGTATGCATTGGTTTCAACAATGCCATTCCACTACCCCCACACTGCTATGTTGCCCGGCACCCATGTTCACCTCCATGGATACCTGGCCAGGTACTCACACACCACGCCCACATCCGCACCACAGCACTCCACTATGTGTTGCACCCTCTTCCCTGTGTTACCCCCTGCCCTGCACACCTTTGTGCATTGCACATGTCCTGCTATTCAAGGCCTCCTGTAGTGGCACCCGACAGTTCCTTGGCACTCTGCTAAAACAACATGCAGTCGGACCCCAGCACCTGGGTCACAACTTCTGGTTATCAACACTGTCACTGAACACAGTATCACTGCTGCAGCCCCCCCCCTTTGGGCACCATGTACATGTAATCCTGACATACCCTCCACCCACACCTGTCACCACCATCATACTCTGTACTCTACAACACCACTGCACACACCACTTTACACCATTATCAACATATCACATCCATCTGTCTGGTACAGACAACAAATACTGTACTTCTGATGTGCCCAGCTTACCTGCTGTGCTTTTTGAGTCTGAAGGTGTCTAGATCACTGTCCCCCTTAATGGTCCTTCTTCTGAGCTGGGTGACCACACATTCCTCCTGGCTGCTCAATTGGGCTACCTCCTGTGGTCCTCCTCCAGTGGCCATGGCACTCTGCCTGTTTCTCGCCATTTTTTTTTGCAATGGCACCTCATGTCATGGTACCATTTTTGCAGCACATGCACGGACCTCTTCACAGTGCCCACAGCATTCACATAGGTGGTAACCTCTTTCCAGGCCTGCTTCCATTGGTCTTTCACCTCCTCGTCACCATCTCTGCCCAGGAGAAGGTCCACCTCCTCTATGAGCACATCTGTCTCCTCCTGAGTAAAGTTTTTTTCTTGCCTGTTTGCTTCCCCTGGCCTCAGGCATCTTGACTGGTCTCTGCACCGTTCTGTGGGGTACTCTACACTGCAATGCAACTTGAGGAAAATCTGCTAACTGCACCCATTTTTATGATGCAGTTTGCAGATTGCATCAAATCCACTTAGATCAATGCAATTCACGTACTTTTTGGAATATGGAGCCATCTGTGATGCAGTTGCATGTGATGCAGTCACCTACTTTGACACAAATTGCATCAAAGTACTCTTTAAAAATCGGACCCATCATGTCTGAAAACTGGTGTTGCACGTAAAAGAGTATGAATTAACATATTGATATCTTGACATTGTTCTCAATTTGTTGACAACTCAGATCTGCTGTGTTATCTAAAATAAGTGTAACCAACCCCTTTTAGAAATATTCTGTGTGGCCTTCATCATGAAAGTGGGTTGGTCAGAGTCAATTAATTTTTGCTAGGACTACAGGTCTGCAGTTTAAGAGGGGTACCCAAGAATTACACATCACACAATGTCCACACACAATTCAGAGTGAAGCAGTGTTTTTTTTTAAATGATAGGCACAAGAGTCAGGAAATAAAGACCTCTAAGCTAGATCACGATAAAAAAAAACATTTATTGAAGCAAACGGTACACAGCAAGCACCCTTTTCCCAAAACCAATTAGAACTGCCAGGTGGGACATTTTGATGTGGCAATTGTGGCGATTGTGAATTTTGCACACACCTGCAACCAGGTACTGTCTTTATGCATTGTATAACTAGCAAAGAATATTTATTTATTTAGTTTTTGTTGACCGGGTAAGTGCGCTAGACAAATTCTTACCTATTTTCAAGCATGACCAGGGGGGAGGGGGTATACAGATGAAAGCCAACTGACCTTGAATCAGGCAAAAGTGTTGGTGATATTTTAGTGAAAGGAGGGAAATTTAGCCAGGGCACCAGGGCAATTCCCCATCTCTCCAGTGGGGTCCCCTTACATCCTGGCATGTTGCCAAGATGGCCATCTCTGGAGGTGCTGTGGAGGACATGGAGATGTTGGAGGCAGCGGAGTTGGTCTCCTCCCCAGTCTCTGGAAATCGAGAGACCACACTAGATGGACAGCTACAGTATCTGTAGCTAATGATGCTTTGCTTGCTTTACTTCAAGAATTGACCGAATGCCCTGCTAAAAACTCTACTTCAGATGCTACAGGACTTTCCCAGCTTCCTTCTGCAGCTGCTGACAAGGTTTGTTTACCTTCTAATGCTTCTGTTGGTTTAACTTCTGACCTTCTTCCTAATGCTCCTGCTGATGTTGAGACAATGCTAACGCTAGAAGAACAGCACTATTTAGCAAAATGTTTGGAACTGCTTGCACTTAAAAAACCTATGGCTATAGTGACAGAAAATCCTTCAACAGCTTTGTCTATGAGAGCTATGACTGTTTTACACAATGACTCCTCTCAAACTGCTCTGCCTTTGCCTAAAATCTCTGTATCTAATAAGTCCTGTGTCAGTGAATCAGCTGCTGCTTTACCTGTCGGAAGGTCACCCGGAATGGCAGATACGGCTGTTACTCAGTCCGGCCTAAGATGAGCCCCGTTGTCTACTCCTGAAGTTTGCACTGCTGCCTGGTCTGTGGATTCGGTGCTCAGTGCAGCAGGTTGGGAGAAGGATCCTGCAGCAGGTACTTGGCAGTCTGGTTCTTCTCTGAAATGGATGTCTATGGACACAGCTTCAGTCAATTTACCCACTACACCTATGTCTCCAGCCCCCATGCCTTCATCGGACCTTACTTTGCCTGCTGAATTACAGCTTACTCAAAACCCTGTCCTTAAACTACCTCTGGATGAATCTACTATGGAAACAAATTCTGCAGGACATTTTACACCCCAGGGTCCTGGGTCTAGACCACAATTTGACTGGCAGTCCATGTTTTCTAAGCCTGCTACTTCTAAAACATATGGCTCTTGTTTTTCTGTTCCCACACAACAAACGAAACAACATAATGCTGACAGACTACTATATTTAGGTGTTACGTCAGAGATGCATGATCATGTTTTTGTGGGTAGAAATTTATTGAAAGAACCTATGAAATGTTCTGCATTTGAAATTCATGTATTGATTCATGTGTCTTCTGAGCCTAATTTTGATGTTAGTTTTAAAACATTGGCAGGATTGGAAAAGTTTGGACACTGTATCCCAGGCTGAAATCTACTTCCTTGTGGACTCCCTTTAGTCCTATACCCTTAAGTAAGCCTGCAAAGAATACTATCACTATTTTATTCCGTAATGAGGGGGTTAGTTTGAATGATGTAACAGTTTGGTTAAAGCAGCGTTGCACTCTTCTCACAGACCCAGAAGCCACTTTTGATATGGAACACTTATGGACAAGGGGTTGGAAAGTGAGGATTATGCTTAGGACAACAGATACTGGGCTACAGCACTTGCCCAATAGTTTTATGTTGGGTAGGGACAGGGGACTTCTTTTTTACCCCAGACAGACAAAAGTTTGTTACAAATGTGGCTCTGTAAGTCATCTTAGCAGCATTGTGACATGGTGAAATGTTCTGTCTATGGTGGACTAGGCCATGCAGGTTCTCAATGTATTGAGGAGCCTAAATGTGTTCTTTACCAGGAATTAGGCCATACTTTCCAACAGTGCACCTGGGCAGCTCATAACTCCCCCACTTTAGCTGATGGAGAACAACAGAGATTGGTTATTGCTGTGGCACAATGTTATAAACTTAACTCTCAATCTTCTGGTCTCCAGAATAGGCGTCTATCTTCTCATTCTTTATCACACCCTGCTGTCATTTCTGGGAATGATTCTGAGACTCCTAGTACCTCACAGCCTGTTTCAGCTGCTTCTGTACCTGACCCCCCTTCCCCATGTTCCACCGGATTGCCAGGTTCATTTTACCTTAGCTCAGGGTCCTTCTCCTGACTTACCTACTGGTACTATGAATCCACCCCCCCAGAACCAGCTCCCTTGAAATCTAGGATTACTAGAGGATCTAGAAAACAGGGGTCGCCTTTCTCAAAAGCCTTAAAAATGGATGATGTTCCTTTGACAAATAAATATGAGCTGCTATGTGATCTCTCTAAAAATATAGATTCTGATTCTTCCTCTGTGCTTTTCTCCCATCCTGAACTCACAACAGATACAGAGGTTCCTGTTGATAATTTAGGATCCCAGAAGAGAAAAGCTAAAGCAAAGGTTAAGCACAAAGAAAGTGTTTCTAGGAGAGGTAAACCCAGGTAGTGTGTTCTTTTCTTCTCCACTCTTTTTTCTTTATGGCTTCATCATTTTCCATTCATACTGTCAGTGTTACAGTATAAAACGTCAACCTAAAAGAGATTCAGTTTTTTCCTTTTTGTCCTGTCTTACGGTTGGGGTAATACTATTGCAGGATGTCAGATTTCATTCCCTTCCTGAAATTGCTGGTGCACAAAAGGCATGGTTTCCTGGTCACTCCTTTCAGTCATTTGGACAGGAGACATGCTCAGGGGTGGGAATCTTGTTTAGCATACATGGGTTTAGTGTGATTCAGGTCCTTGACTTATGTTCAGGCAGATTATTACTCACTGATGTTAAGTTACACAATATTAACTATAGGATAGTTAATATTTATGCACCACAGTCTAAATCCCTTAGGATTGAATTGTTAAAAATAGTACAGCCATACCTTTTTACTTCTAAATATGTTATCTTTGGGGGTGATTTTAATTGTGGTTTATCCATTAAGGACAAATTCAAGGACTTCAAGGACTACCAAATTGTTTTGTGACACCAATTTCCTGAAATCGATGCTGCATTTGGTTAAACTTCAGGATGCATATTATACGTTGGCTCATGCTCACACACCGACTTTCCATAAAGGAACATTGGCTACTCACATTGACTTCTGCTTTGTCCTACAACATTTATACCTCTCTACTGCTAAAGTCTCTGTAACAGAATTTACTGATCATAACCGTCTAACGATTGTGGTCGGTGCTGTCCATGCTAGACCCTTTGGTCCAGGAACCTGGAAATTGAATATCCCTACTTAGTGATTTGGAAAATCTGTTTTTTTTGTATGATGATTTATGGTAATGGTGGTCTGATACTAAATCAGACTTACAGCATTTATTAAAACAATACAGCAAAACAGCATCATCAATCACATTATTTGGACTATCACAGGACATGACGTCACTTACAGAAACTCCACACACTATCTTACACTATGGGTCATGACTTTACTGCTCAAATTAGTAAGCTAAAATCTTCTCTTACATCTTACCATTCAGATAAATTTTGCATTATTACAACACCAGCAAAAATATGGTATCACAGGCTCCTATGATGTAATATGCCCTTTTGATAATTGTGCTTCACGTGTTAATGCTAAAGTTTTTGAAGTTCTTCTAGACAAAAATAATATTGACGTTACTGATAATCTGAGGCTTCAAGACTGTACAGCTGATTATACTAGACAATTATTTGGTCCCATACCTCCTCAGGTGAAGAAGACCTCTGCCTGTCTTTCTCACCTTGATATCCCAGATGCTCCCCATTCAATTCTGGACTTGACTATTACAGATATCAAAAGACAAGAGATAGAAGAGGTGATCCATGCTTTATGATTGGGAGTGTCTCCAGGATTGGATGGCCTCCCAAATGAGCTTTATAAATTATTGGGTATGGACTTGAGTGAAGAATTGGCTGCAGTTTTTAATTTTTTTCTGCAGCTGGACATTTTGCCATTGGACATGAATATGGGTAGTCTTCTTTACATTTATGAAAAAGGTGATAGGAGACTATTACAAAATTGGAGACCACTTAGCATGTGAAATACTGACTTTAAGATCTTGGCTAAAATTCTAGCTTGTCGATTATCCAACATAGCGCAAAATGTGATTTCTACAGCTCAATTTAGCAACCTGCCTGGGAGGAATATTTCAGATCACTTAATTCTGTTAGGAGAATTGGTTGAAAGAGGAAATCACAATTTGCTGACAGGTTATCTGATTTCCTTGGACAAGAAACAAGTCTTTAATTCAGTTAATCATGACTTCTTATGGCATACATTACATCATTATCGAGTCACTGATAGGTTTATTTCTTGGCTTAAATTATTATATCATTCAGCTACAATAGTCCCTATAGTGAATGGGTGGAAAGGTCCGATGATACCTTTACTGTGAAGGCTTAGACAGGGTTGTCCACTTAGCCATATTTTATACATTTTTTTCTAGATCCTTTACTTTGTACCATTAACACTTCTCAGTCAATAGTTACAATATCAACCTCATTGCATTTTACTCCCCCTACTGTTATGGCTTATGTGGACGATATGAGTCTGCTTGTGGTGGATGTGCCTTCTATAAATGCAGCAAAACACTACTGTGCAGTTTTTGGGTCTATTTCTGAGGCAACTTTGAACTTAAATAAATGTGTAGGTAGAAAATTGGGTACTAGTTTTTTGAGGGACTCTATTGTATCTGAGATTAGACTTAGTTCTGATCCTATAAAGATTTGGGGAATTTTATATGAGGAAGGCCCACTGGATTGTTTAAACTGGGGCCCTAAACTGGATATTGCACAAGGTCAGATTATTCATTAGAATAGATGGAAATTAAGTAAACAGAAGTGGGTGTATATGATTCGAACTTTATTTGCTTCCAGTTTTTCCTTTTTTTGAGCTATATTTTTCCCCCTCTACGTACTTTTGAGACTATGTTACTTAGCATTTTTTTTCAGGCACTATGGGGTAGCTGTCTCAACCCCATAAAACATAATATCACTTATCTACCCCTTAGACAAGGTGGCCTGAATATGGTTCATCCCCTATTTTTTATAACAGTATTTTTTTATGGCCAATATAAAACCTCTTTGGTTAATTGTAATAAAGGTTGGGAATCCTGGTTTTATGAATTGTGTGCTCCTTGGTTTAGACAATGGGAGTCTAGCACTCTCAAGATGATTAGGAGTACTCCTATTCAACCGAATTGTATTAGGGAGACCTTTTTATGACTCAAACAGTGACATATTTCCAGTACTCTAATTATAACACTACATAGAAAATCCTTGTATAGACATCTTCTTGATCATATTTATATTGTGTCTGTTGTTTTTTTTATAAATGTCCAGAATTCTACCAGAACAATCTTTTGATGCTCTTACGTAACCCTCAACTTCCTCAACCTATGTGGGATTTACATTGATTGAGCTGCCATGAGAGGATAAATACAAAAGCAAACCAAAAGCATAAACAATTAACAGAACGCCTTTGCTCCAGATTGGGTTGTATACAACAAGAGGAGACAATGCATCATTTATTTTTTTCTTGTTCCTATATACAAGATTTTTAGACTTTTCTTGCCACTAAGTGGAAGGAACCATTATTTGCAACTCCCTCTTATGAGAACTTAATGTATGGTGCATTCACACATGTATGGCAGACATGGACTATTGATACCTTGAATATTATTTTTACAGTGTTGAAATGGCATATTTGGACTGCCAGATGTCTCTTCACTTTACAACAAATTGACTTGTCCCATCAGAATATATTGCATAAATCTGAAACTGATCTGCAATCTGTTTATTATTCAGAATTATGAACAATGTCTAGAAGACATGTATTCGACTCTTGGAAATGCCTACCTTGGATTACTGATTCTGATGTTCCTGTAACTTGATGGTTTTGTCTTGCCTATGTTTCCTTTTTTCTTTTCTGTTGTTGTATTTAGTTTTCTTATCAATAAAAATCTCCTCTACTCAAGGAGATCACGTGATGAGCTGAATCCATTCAGATGTCTCCTGTGCTGCTCCGAGGCCCTGTTTTAAATAATAGGCATTTAAAACTTCAAGATAGGCTTATTTTAAACTGAAATAGCTGAAGCTGATTTGAGAAGTCCTGCGGGCTTGTTATAGAAGAATCCTGTGGAAAGCTTATGTGACAGGTAAGAGAGGCAACCCCGCAGACAGTGAGTGTTTGGCTGTAGCAGTAGGCCAATTATAAGCATTGGGATGGATGTTGAAGCCAGTGAGCCTCTGGCAGTGAGAACCCCCACTACTAAATGGCCAAAGCCCCAGTCCCCTACTCCGAACGACCAGGAGGATGAACCAGGGAAGGAGGGGGGTTCATGCTCAACTAATTCAGATATTTAAGATATCAAAGTAATGCTGCAGGGGCTGGTGACAGATTTTGCAGCAATGAAACCAGTGCTGCATTCACTTGCGCAAAGATTGGGTGATGCGGAGGCCCGGATCTCCTCGCAAGAAAGGAAAACATCTGTGATGGAACAGGAATTGGTGGTGGTTAGAAGGCAGGTTAAGAAGCTGGAAGAAAGAATAGATGATCAAGAGTCAAGAAGCAGGTGAAATAATTTGATCATCACAGGATTACCGGAGAGGGCTGAAGGGCAAGACTGTGTTACATTTATGCAGGATCTCCTGCTTAAACTGCTGGGCCCTACTCCATATGGTGAGGCGTACAACTTACAGAGAGCTCATCGGGTATTAAGGGAGATGCCACCTCCTGGAGCCAGACCCCGAGTGATAATCATGCGTTTCCTCAACTACAAGGAGAAATCACATGTGTTATCTACTGCTAGGCAAAAGAAGTCACTCCAGTGGAATGGTGCTTCGCTCTGGCTATTCCAGAATCAAACGCCTGCGGTTAGAGAAAAACGGAAAGGGTATGTGGAAATCAAGAAAAAGCTCTACCTGGCTGGAATAAAGTTTCATCTTCAATATCCAGTGACTCTGGTTGTGCAGCTGCAATCAGGGGAGAAGAGGCTCCTAACTGCAAAAGAAGCTCTCGAGGTGTTGCGGTTGGAGCTCCCCGATCTATTCAAGTCAACAACTTGAATGTGTCCTGAAGAACAGGGGACTGTGTTAATTTAAAGGACTGGGACTGGGGAAGCAGAAATGAGTTTAATGCTTATGAAGTTTGCATGTTCTTTTGGATCATCGGATCACTGTTATATATTTTGGATTTAAAAGGTCTATGGAGATTTCGGGGGAAGCAGGCGTTCTAATTTTGTGTTGCTGGAGTGGAGGTTCGCTGGCTGCTCAGAGAACTGGGGTGTGGTGTGGAGGTTGGGAGATGGATGAATTAGAGGGGGGTAACCAGGGGTGGGTACATGAAAGGGAATTACCTCAAGGAGGTTAAAACCAGATACACTAATACAGATATTGGGGGGGCTAGAAAGTAATGCTTACAAAGACAGAGGAGTGAATGCCGTGGGGGGGAGGAGCAAGGTGGAGGGGAGGTTCCGATAGTGGGTAGGGGGAGGTGAGATCAGGAGGTGAGATGCACAAGGGTGTTGCACCGTTGCAGCTAGGGAATCGGCAGAAGTGAGTTTAGGAGCAAACAGGTCAGTGCCATTTATCAAATGAATGTGGCCTTTGGAGATGGAGCGCTCCATGGGATTAGTATTGGGTGTGGGCAAAAATGTTTCCATTACAAATGGGGTAAGTAGTAATCTTAGGGCCTTTAGAGGGAAACAATTCTAAGTGCTGTGATGTAATATTGCATCTTTATGTAAAGCAAAGTAAATGGTGCTTTGTGGTACAGTCGTTGGGGCAGATCTAAGGGAAATATAGAGAGGGAAATCTGGGTTGGGGAACCTTCTAGTGGCCCCCCTAAGGTGCAGAAGGATCCTGATCTACTGTAATAGGTAGGGATGAGAGGCAGTTTCTAGCAGTTGGGGGCAGGGTGCACTGTATGGGAGGGGCTGCATAGGATAAGAGGAAACAAAGATTTTAGAAAAGGAGGGCCCCCATGTACTAACAGTTTTGGCGTTTTGGGCAAGGTCTTGAAGTTACCTGGATGAGGATGGGGTGGGGGAGGGGGGGAGGGTGGGAAACAGAGACTCACACACAGAGAATAGGGTGGATGCAGACCTGGAACAGATGAAGAGAGTGGGTTTAATTAAAGTACTTTGAGGTTATTTTAATGTCAAGTATTAAAAATAATTTCTTGGAATGTTAAAGGACTCAGGGGTAGACGTAAGAGAATGCTGATTTTAAGGCATATTGAGCTAATGGGGGCTCATATCGCTGCTTTACAAGAGACACACTTGCTGACGGAGGAACTGAATGGGCTTAAGAGACGATGGGTGTGGCAGGTATACGGGACAGGTAAGGAAAGAGCTTCAGGAGGGGTGGTGATATTAATAAGGAAATCATGCCCATATGAGGTGGTCCAAGTCAATGCAAGGGAGGACAGTAGAGGGATATATGTCTCGGGCACACTGCTGGGTAAGGCAATCTTGGTGGCCTCTATTTATGGCCCAGCGCCCCCGGACCCTGGGTTCTTTGCCTCTATTGAGAGGGATATAGCGGATCTTCCATCGCCTTTATTAATACTGGTGGGAGATTGGAACACCTGCCTCAATAATCATGAAGATAGAATTCCACCATCTAAAGGACCCTTGTCTAAGGCTCAGATTGCCTTGAACAGATTGCTCGAGGCAACGGCATTGGTAGATCCAACTAGGATATACTCGAAAGGGGGTATGACTATGACTTTTTACTCGGCAGTCCACAAGAGTCAATCTTGAATCAATTTCTTTTTGGTAAATATGGAGGTGATTGGGGAGATTAAAGAAATGACAACGGGGGGTAGAACTTATTGAGATCACTCTCCCATTCAAATGTTGTGGGAACCCAGACCTGCTCCTTCCAGGCTGCATAGGTGGAGGCTGAATGATTTCTTGTTGGCTGAGCCCCTGGTGCGAGACAGGTTGGAGGAAGCATTGTTGGAAATC
Source organism: Neoceratodus forsteri (assembly GCA_016271365.2). Taxonomy (NCBI): domain Eukaryota; kingdom Metazoa; phylum Chordata; order Ceratodontiformes; family Ceratodontidae; genus Neoceratodus; species Neoceratodus forsteri. The sequence goes on along the minus strand of CM057458.1, from coordinate 623,304,174 downwards.
ATACAACACCAAATACCTACATTGCAAAATAAAAAGTTGGCTTGGCCCACTTGTAAGGTTTTATATGAGGGTGTGGCCCAGGGTATGGCAGTTCAAAGAAGCAGGGAGAGAAGAGCGAAAGAGGAGTTTATTCTGGGGGCAATTGCTTCATTGACACCTCAGGAGGACTCCTTGGGGGAGATTGATGCTGAACTTAAAAATTTGCGGGAGGAGCTGGGAGATATTGTCAATAGTAAAATAGAATCTCAATTAGAGAAGATTAATGCCAGATACCTGATGCAGAGAGATGTTCCAGGGCTGTTGCTGGCAGCTAGAGTTAGGGAATGGGAAGCAAGTAGAACGATTACTTCCATTCAATATAGGGGAAAACTTTTAACTGATTCACAAGAGATGGCGGAGGCCTTTGTGTCATACTTTAAAGGAATATACCAGGCTGAAGACCCGGTTGGGGAGAAATAAATTGAGAGTTTCTTAGAGGGGATCCCCTTACCAGCCCTGGACCAAAGGCAGGCCAAGGAGTTAGCAGCTCCAATAAGGGCATCGGAGATTCTTGGGGTGGTGCAATCACTACCTGCTGGTAAAACCCCGGGACTCGATGGTCTCTCTGCCAAATTTTATCAGGTACATATACAAACTATACTACCTTTGCTTCAAGAATTATTCAGTGCTATAATGCAGGAAGGGGTACCTCACCCTCCATTGTATCAGGCGTACATCACATTGATTCCTAAACCAGATAAGCCTAGGGATGTCCCCGGAAATTATAGACCTATAGCCCTAATGAATCAAGACATTAAGATCCTTACAAGAATTATAGCAAACAGAATTTTGCAAATTGCCCCTAGTCTAATCAGTCAGGAACAGGTGGGATTTATGCCAGGGAGGGGGGGGCAAATGATGCTCTTAGGAAGTTGCAGCGCATACTAAGCTTTGTGCCTGACTCCCAGTTACCTTTAGCGTTGATATCATTAGACACGGAGAAGGCCTTCGACAGGGTCTCCCACCCTTTCCTTTTTGCCATAATGGAGAGGATGGGATTCCTGGAGGGTCTTCTCAGGGGTATTAGGAATTTATATGCTGCGCCAACGGCTAGGGTATTATGCAATGGCTATTTTTCGCGTGAAATACAGCTGGAGAATGGGACTCATCAAGGATGTTCTCTTTCGCCAATACTTTTTAATATTTACCTGGAGCCCCTTTTGAGAGCTATCAATAGGGATGTGCATATTAAGGGACTTAAGATAGAGAGGAGGGAGATGAAATTCTCAGTTTTTGCAGATGATATATTGCTGCATCTGGAGGATCCAGCATCTAGCTTTAAGAGAGCAACAGAAGTAATAGAGCGCTTTTCCAGGGTCTCTAACTATAAATTAAATTTGAATAAGACTCAAATCCTCCCCTTGACGCCGCATGTCACTAGGACTGATTTTATGCCACTGCAAATACAATGGAGGACAGATAAAATTAAATATCTAGGTATATGGATTACGGCGGATCTGGAGGGGGGGTGGAAACTAATATGAGGGGAATTATACCGGTACTTAAAGGGGATATAATAAGGTAGAGTAAATTGCCTTTAAATTTTATGGCTCGATTGGGTCTTATTAAGATGAATATATTACCCCGTTTGTTATACCCGGTATATTTAGCCCCATACAATATTCCCCAAAAATGGTTCAATATAATCAGGAAACTAATTTTGTGATTTCTATGGAAGGATAGGCCTCCTAGATTAAAGCACAACATTTTGAACTTATCGCATAAAAGGGGAAGGATCCTACTACCTGACCTCCATATATATTATGTGGCGGGCCAGCTTGGCTTGATGAGCCGATGGGTTAAAGAGCTTGAAGGGGAAAGTTATAGCCCAACCTGGCTCCAAATGGAGAAACAAATATTCGAGATTCAGGCCTTGCCCGGAAGCAATGCTGTATGCTAATATTAGGAAAAGTTTTAAGAAAGGTCTAGGAACAATTGTGAAAGCAACCAGATGCTTGGTGGTCTTTCCTTGCCCCTGTGCAGAGAAAGGGCCAAATGAGGGCTGGAGACCAGCCAGTGTAGGGTAACCCTAATTTTGTAATTGGGAACCGGGTAGTTAACTTGTGGTGGGCTAATCAGATGCAGGGTTTGAAACTAAGAGAAATCATTCAGGGTAGTAGAGTGGTCCTACCGGCAAGATGTGATGGAATGCCTTTCTTTCAAAAGCTACAAATTAAGCATATGTTAGAGGGGGCGTTGAGGAAGTTGGGGGGTATTATGGACAAGTTTTTCTCTTGGGGGATGCTTAAGGAGGCTGACCCAAGAGTTCACCCTTTATCACAAATATATAAAGTAATGCTGGAGTTTCTTAGCCCAAGCTCTGTTAGAAGAGTTACATATTGGGATAAAGTGATGGTTCCTCAAAATTTAGATTGGGATAACATTTGGGAAAGCAGCAAGTACAATATTATACCAAAATATAAAAGTATGCAGTTTTTTATTGTGTCTAATCTGTATTTTACCCCTGTGAAACTATGTGATAGAAACCTGAGACAGACGGAACTGTGTTTTAGATGTGAGGGGGGAGTAGGTGATTTATTGCATGTGATCTGGGGATGTAGCAAAATATCGCCCCTTCGGGGGGAAATCAAAAGGCGTATGGACCCAATGTTGGATTATTCAGAAATTGTAACACCAGAGATATGTGTTTTGGGTGACTTTTTCCAAATTCCGGGTGTTATACCTAGATATCACCTCTCCTTGATGACGGCAGTAGTTAAAGCTTTTCTATTAAAACATTAGAAGGATGATCATGCATATGCTTACAATCAATGGGTAAAAGACTTAATGGGGATGTTGGTCAGAATAAAGAGATATCTTTATATGGGGGAGAGAGGGGGATTATATGTTAAAAGATGGGTGGCGCTAGATGCAGTCTATACTCTCCGGATCACAAATGGGTAAGCACAGGCTGTCTGTTGGATGGTGAATAGAAGATGGTAACTATCTTGGGTTGTGAAATTGTTATTCCTGGTCACAATCCGGGTTTTGTGGAGATGACTATGATATATACCTGCGGGTTACTTTAGGTTGGTGAGGGTCTGTTGATTTTAGCGGGGGGATACGGGACTCTCTCTCTTTCCAGGGGATGCAGACGGGTGCCTCCCTTGAGGGGAAGATTTTGGAAAGCAAAGGGTGTTTTGATGTTGATAAGGGTACTGCTGTATGGGGATTTAGGGCAGGATAGGTAGTGTAAGCTTATACGCAGGCCCATTATGATAGAGTAGGGTAGACCTGAGAGGACAGGGTTGTTTTAAAGGGGGGCTACCTGCTGTGGATGTATATAGGTGGGTTATACTTAGTTCGCACGGTCAGTTTGAGGCTATGTACCCTGGCTCTGTCAGGTATGTGTATGTTTGTCTGTTTTTTATCTTTTCTTTGGAAAATGAATAAAGATGGTTTAAAAAAAAATAAAAATCTCCTCTACTCACCAGTAGGAGAATTGCTGGCTATGAGAATGGCCACTCTCACTGAGGCTCAGGAAGAGATGGACATTTCTGAGGTAGGGGATTCAACCTCCTCCCCTATACTCAGGTTGCCAGAGGTAGTGGGAGAAGTAGAAACCTTGTTATACTCTGAAGATGAAGAAAGCATTACGGAGATTTTTGTATCAACAGAAGATTTAAGCCAACCTAGTTCTGCCATGGAAGAAATGCCTGGAAAAATCAAGAAAATCCCACCAATGCAGAACAGACTCTGCTTCAACAAATGAAGGCTGAAAATGACAGGCATTTCCTAGAACAAGAACACCTAAAAACACAGTTCACTTCACTTCAAGCTGGAACAGCCGATGTCAAAACTCCTGGCCCACTTGTCAAACAACTCCCTATTGCCGATAATGCAGGAGCATCAAAGGACATCGCCGGGCCAGGTGACTCACTCAACATGCTTCCCCTACATAATCTGCTTCAAAACCTTTTCAGTCTGTTAAATTGGCTGCAGTAGTAGCACTGATACCAGCATGTGCCAAAGGCCAAATAAAGTTAAGAAAGGGGTGGATTCAGAAGTAAATGGTGCACTAAAGGCTGTAAATGGGTCTAGTGAAATGGGAAAGTGAGCAACAAACACTTTGCCTGGCCAGGAAAGCTCCGAGGGTGCCTCAGCTATTGGCAGGCTGAAAACCAATATTGAAACATTATCAAGGACAACAGGTTTTGTGTTTAAACATAATCCAACAGAAGCGGTACACCTAGTTATAAACCCCAAAGAGAAACAAATAATTTATCAAACAACTAACTTTTGACAGGATGGTACTTCTATCTTTTTATTTTCTGCAAGGGGCCCCAATGTCAGAACTGGTGCAACAGAGTATATTAAAGAAAAAAGAACTGCCTTAATGTTAGCTAACAGGAATATTCCTATTGACTTTTCACCTACTCAGGACGATGGTCAGGAATCTCTTCCAAAAAACTACTGCTTCTGCAGCTCAGTCAACTACAGCTGCAATGCAAACAGCTTTCACCATTCAGCCCCTAATGGTGACTCCCTGTGAATGATGGTCACCTAAGAAAGTTTTAAATGAAGCAGGATGGAAACAAACACCTAGTGGGGCCTGGTTACCAAACCCTGAATGGAAACCTAAACTAGATTTTACACAGGCTACTCCAGAATGGTGCCCAACCATATCAATACAGGTCTCTGTATCCCTGCCCAAAGCACAATTACAGGACTCAATAATGACTAAAACACTGACCCCAGAGGGTTCAGTTTATGCAACAAAGACTAACACACCATCTGATAACAAAGAATTAGAAGAGCCTACCATCTGCCCTAAGGTTTCAGAAATTCCCAGGGACTCTATTCCTGTTTCTGGGGATGAGCAACAGGAGCCATCTCTCCCACAGAAACCCCTGCTTTCAGACTTATTTAACAAAACAAGAAAAGAGGCTGTTCCTAGGAGGAACACTGTCAGAATCCACTATAGGGTGGATTAGGCAATAGACCTGACAGATATTATGGGGGGAAGTTATTGTTGAAAGACTCCCTTCATATCTCTCCTAGGAAAGTCTTCACCTTCATTAATATCTCAGGTGAAGACAATTAAGATATAAGCTTCCGTTCTGCTTATGCACTAGATCTGTTCTGGGACAGGTATAATCAGGTTAAGGTCTCCCCAATATGGACCTCCTTTTTAGTTATCCCCTTAACCAAGCCTCTTGTTAAGTTTGTTACAATCATGTTTCAAAATGAGGGGGCCCATGTGGAGGATATTACTTACAGGTTATCCCAGAAATGTGATGTACTCAATGCCCCAGAGGCTATTTTAGATACTGAGATGTTCTGGACTGGGGGCTGGAAATACAAAGTGAAATTATGACAATCTGACTCTGGAATTGACCATATCCCAAATTCCTTTATGCTAGGAAGGGATGGGGGGTATGCTTTTATCCCGGCCAACCCCAAGTGTGTTATGAATGTGGCTGTCGAACCCACCTTTCCAGGTCTTGTGACAACCCCCGATGTGACAACTGTGGTGAAATTGGCCACATAACCCTCTAATGTGCTAATCACACTTAATGTGACCTCTGTGAAGAAACTGGCCACTTCTTTGCAGAATGTCCCTGGGCTTCCAAAAATAAAGCCACCTGTATCAGTCCAGAGCTGCTGATACAGCAAGCACAAGACTCTGCCACAGTTAATGAATCTCATCCCCATGAATCCCCTTCCTTCTCAAACCCAACCCCTCCATCAAAACCCAAAAATGAACCCACTGATATAATTGTGATACAGGAGACACCATTACAACAGGAATTCACCCCTAAATCCCCCAACCTCACATCATCCCTAGTTCCTGTGTGCTACAAGGATCCTGAGGATAGGGATAGGGATAGTAGAGCCCTAGATCTCCCTCCTTCACCCCCACCCTTACGAAAGAGAAGATCATCCAGAAATATTAAACTCTAATTCCTTCCACTCTCGGTGGATTTTGAATCTGAAAACTCCTATGCTGCATTAGCTACCAATTGGGTGGACTCAGAAATGGAGCAGGGGAGCTCTGACCCACAGCTACCCATAACAGACAACCCTACTCAGAACCAGAATTTAGTGGGTTATAAAGGGAAAAAGAAAAAGAAGAGGAAACAAACTTTGTAGGCTTATAATAATCTGTCTCTGGCTACCTTACATGTGGGGTCTTTAAATGTACAAGTTTATTGAATGCAACAAAATGCCAAGCTGTATTTAATCATGTCCATGACGCTAAAATTGACATTTGTTTTATACAAGAAACTTGGATGTTCTCTAGTGACCAAGCCAGGTTTTTCCAGAGGGAATGGTTGTGAGGACTCTCCTACTGGTCCTTTGGCCCAGATAGTGTGGACGAGGTAGGTATAATTTTGAACTCCTACTGCTTTATTTTAACTAAATTGATAGACCTCATCCTGGGCAGGGTCCAAATGGTGGTTGGATTATGGAAGAAAGTTGATTGCAGACTCATTAATTTTTATGGTCCACAGACAAAGGCTGAGAGACTAACCTTACTGACTGCTCTACAATCATTTCTGGTTACCTCTTATAAGATATTTCCCCGTGGGGATTTTAATTGTGATATTAAAACAAAAAACGCTAAGTCCCAATGGAGCAGAACAAAAATCTACTGTGGCTCTCATGCCTTATTGAAAGTGGTAGAAACTGCAGATTTAGTAGACTTTAACAAATATCACATACAAGGACCTAGGTTTACTTAAAAAAGAAGTAAATATATATCCATTATAGATTACATGTTTATCTCAAAGAATTTACCAAAAGCTGCATTTAAAACAACGCCATTTGAATTTTTGGACCATTTGCTATTAGCAGTCACTTTCCAAGAGTACCCTACTGAACCAAAGGGAAAAAAACAGATGGAAACTAAATTCCTCTATTTGATCATATCCCCAGTTAACAGCAGGTATTTTGGAGTTACTATGGGCCTGGTCCCATGTCAGTTTTTTATATACTGGCTTAGGGAAATTGTGGGCTGACTCTAAAGCAGATCTTAAGACATGGTTCTTAAAATTTGGTAAACATATACAGAATGAAAAATTCCTAAAATACTCACAATTAAGGCAGCAACTTCAAAATGTATACTCCCTTACCTATACTTCAAGGCATGATTATTCAGCCCAAATTGTTAAACTAAAAGCAGACATGAAACTATACCAATATGACAGAGCTAATACTATTAAGATGATTTTGCAAAATGGGACCCAAAAGTCCCCTATTGGAGGTCCATGTGCAGCTTGTAAATAAATTAAATAAACTACATCAATGAAAGTTTTAGTAGATAAGGATGGGGTCACAATTAATTCCACTGAAGGACTTCATAAAATAATAAGAGCGCATGTTCCTTCACATGCTCCAGCTGTGCTCCTCAAGATATCAGACATTAAATCCTTTCTCCAAGAAATAAACATCCCTAAATTTCCAGAGGCAACACAGGACATGACTAGGCCCATTAGTGCTACTGAACTAGAACATGTGATAAAGTCTTTAAAAAAATGGTACCTCACCAGGGTCTGATGGCTTACAGAATGAATTCTATAAATCTTTTTCAAAGGAACTATCTGAATGTTTAGAAATAGTTTTTAGGAATTGTTTTCACTAAATGTTATTCCTCCTTCATTTAAGGAAGGTTTATTAATATTTTTATTTAAATCTGGTGATAGGAAACTAATTCAAAACTGGAGACCTATCACCATTCTAAATTCAAAGATTTTAAAATACTTACCCAAATTCTAAACAATAGGTTAAAACACTATGCTAGTTTAGTGATGTCCCCTCAACAATTCTGCAGGCTGCCAAATAGGAAAATACAGCATGCCCTGATGAAAATTAAAGATCTGATAGATCATTTCTCCCTGAATGGTAAACTAGGTTGTATAGTATCTGTCGATCAATACAAAGCATTTGATACAGTCTATCATCCCTTCTTATTTGCAACATTGGAGGCCTATGGCTTACCTCCTGAAGTAATTAAATGGTAACAGTTCTTTGTACTACAGCTATAGTTCACCCGGTAATTAGAAGCCAAGTTACCAAGGGGTTACAGATAGTTACAGGAGTAAGGTAAGGGTGCCCCCTAAGCCCTCTTCTATATATTTACTCTAGATAGCTTACTTAGAAAATTAACTGATGGTAAGCCAAGATGGTTAGGGATCTCCGGGACAGGAATAAGTGAAAGTTTACTGCTTCAGGCCTATGCTGATGATATCTGTTTATTTTTTTTTCAGAATACTACCAGTTAGGGTCTTTTGTACAGGAAATGGAGGCATACTCGAAACTCTCCAACTCTCAGTTAAACATTAATAAATGTTAGGTCCTTTTTGTGGGCTCAGGCTCCCCCAACCCCATACATATAGAGGGCATTACTATCTCTTCGGAGCCCTTAAAAATCCTAGGAATTACTTTTGGGCCCCAGAACATACCCCTTGTATTCTCCCTGGTAAACTGGGAGAATACCTTACAAAATGTGGACCTTAAAGTCCAAAGATGGAAACACCATAAAATGTCAAAACTAAAAAGAATTTATATTATAAAACAGTTTATCATCCCATGCATAATTTATGTAGCCATAATTCCCCCCCCCGTTCAGTTAGAAACAAAATTATGCAGTAATTTTCCAGATGTTATGGGGCAGTAGGCTCAATCCAATTAAAACATGTCATAAGTACCTTTCACAAGAAAAAGAAGGTTTAGCAATGATAGATCCGGTGGCATTCTTTCAAACCCTTTTTATCTCTCCCAAACAGTATGATGAGGCCTAGTGCCTACAGACTCAGTCCACAATAAATGGGTTTTTACTAAACCTTGCTAGATATTTTGATGCATGGAAAATAGTCCCTTCAAAAGTTTCTAGTCACCTTCACTTACCAGAATATTTTAAATCAGCTGCTCAGAAAATTTACAAATGGGGACTATCAAAGCAGCAAATACAACAAAGGACAGGGCCTAAACTATATAATACAGTCATAGCTTCAATATATACTGATGAACCAAGTTTTAAAAATTGCCCCACCTTCTATCTTCCTGCGGAGCAGTCCTTCCCTTGTTTTTGTTCTGTTGCAGTTTGTATGTTAGGTTAGCCTTGAATGGTGGTCATGTGAGGTGGTAGAGAGGGGAGTTGGGAGGTTTGGTGCCTAGTTGAGCCAAGGTAACCTATATATATGTGGTTGAATTTATTTCCTATTGTATAGGGTTACGGAAAATTTGTACTGTTTTATGTGTTCAACTGTTTGTTTATTCTTTTATTTTTTCAAAATCTTAATAAAGCATATTAAATCTAAAAAAAAAAAATTCCCCACCTCTATGAACAATATGGTATTAAACAGCTGACAAATAACAGAATCCCCCCAGATGTGGGAACTCTTATGGTTGTCTGTATTTGGGAGGTTAAATATTAGAGGGAATTCCAAGCACAAAGCAAGGGATGAGAGGAATTGTCCATATCCCTCTTGCATTAATCAGGAGGAAACTATGGAACATTTTTTTATTTTTTTTGTACATACACTAAACCCATATGGGAGTTCCTTGCAGTTAAATGTAACATGGGGTGGTTAAAAAGGCTAAACTGTGACAATTTAGTTTGGGGACAGTCATCCCAAATAGGGTCACATTATCGTCAGAACACATTAACTGTCTTTTTGTGCTGTTTAAAATTTTTTTGTGGCAAGCTAGGTGTCAATGGGTGTTATATCAAAGGATAATGTCTTAAGACGCTCTGAGTATTCTGAATCAACAAGCCATGTGAAAAGTATATGTTAAAGACATGGAATTACACACATCTCAAAAGGTGTTTAAGTGGTGGAAAGGGTTTTCTATGTTGATTAAATTTAAATAAAAAAGGGGGAATATGAGATGTTAAAGTATTCAATGGAATTACTGTGAACTGCTAAGGGAAAAAAGGGGGGTATTTAAGTTTATCAGACGTAGAATGTTTGATTTGATTGTATTTACCTATGCTTATTCTACTATTCTTTGTCGTTTGTGTGTGTTATTAGATTCAATGTGTTGAAAGATTTAAGTTTATGTATTTTCAGTATGATTTGATGTTATTTCAATAAAAACTCCCTTACGCTTTTTGAGAAGTGTCATGGGATCTTTAACATCCACCTGAACTACCACCAGAACAGGCAGATGGGACCTCGATTTAACGGCTCATCTGAAAGGTGGCACCTCAGGAGTGCAGTACCCCCCTCGTCCTGCACTACAGTGTCAGTATTGGGATAGTAACCCAAGTGCCTGGTGTGGGTATAGAACCCACAGCCTTCGGATCTCCTGGCCTCAGAGGTGAGTGTACTACCTGCTGAGCCTACACTGACTACATATATATATATATATACAGTATATATATATATACATACATACTGAATACACCAATAGACATTTTATTAATTGTTCTACAGCTAATGTTGTATATGTTGCAGTCTGTTCATGTCAAGATTTCTAAGTTGGTAAAACCAAAAGAATTTTTAAAAACAGGGATGCTGAACATTTAAGTTGCATAGCCAACAAAGACATTACTAATGCATTGGCAATGCACATCATGAATAAAGGCACTGGACACTGTTTTAGATTCCAGGGTTTGGAGAAAGTTGGATTAAACATCTGTGGTGGGGACTTAAATAACAAACTACTTAAGACTGAGAGCAAGTGGAAATGTTTGTTAGGGGCACATAGGCTGAAAGGGTTGAATGCAATGCTTAGCATTGTACCATTTTTGAAAGAAAGATAATGAAATACATTGTATCTGTATTGATTTGTGATTCTCTGTACTCTGCACTCTATTTACTGTTTTTAAAATATTTAAATGTGTGTTTGTTGTTATAGATATTTATTGGTTTGGGGGTAATATGATTATATATGCACTTTATTGTTATTCTGTGGTATCCCTTTAAGGAACTTCCTTATAAATCATGTACTTGTGCTGAGATATTCACGCATTGACAAAGCATCAGTATGACATGAAACATTTGTGTGCGGTAAGCGGGATGCTTGCTGTGTAGTGTTTGTTTCAAAAAACACATTTTTATTGTGACCTAGCTTAGAGATCTTTTTTTTCTTACAAAACTGGGTTGCCTGACTCTTGCCTGACAGTTCATATGTTTCGTCGAGGCACCAGATGTTTTCCCAAGTAACTGCCTTTCTACAGTTAGTGAGTTTTTTTTACTTCTTCACAGTACATCTTGTGAATCTTCATTTTTTGGTGACTCCAATGGAGAAGACCACAATTTAAATGTCAGGGGCTTTATGTTATACATTTTTGCTTTTCTTCTGACCCAACCAGATGACATACTTTTTAGGGCCATATATCTTAAATCCCAATTGTCCTCATACCAGGATAGACATCACCTTTTACTCCTGACATGATACTGTACTTTACTGTACCTGATCCTCATTCACTGGCTTCCCAGGCAGACAAGCTTGTGAGATATCCCTGGGCACAGAAACAGCCTCTATGAGTAGAGCTCACCATACATGTGTGACCACCAACTGGAGCACATGGCATTAACAGTTGGAAGCAGTATTTCCCCTTAACTCCCTCTCCACTTTGTTAGGCTACACACATAGGTCACTACCTCCATATTCTCAAAAATGGGACTATATCTCAAATTTTGTAGTTAACCCATACTGAATATTCCATTTGCACAGTTTCTCAGGAAACACCATACATCTACTGGTGCAACAGCAGCTGTGCTGAGAGTTATGAAATAAAAAAGTACACAGGAAATAGCTGGCCACTTTATCAGACAGACAGGCAGCCCTTTACTGGTGAGTCCAGCTGTAACAGTGTCTACTACTGCACTGGTGGTAAGAAGACTTCCCTCAGCCAGGAAAAAAAAAATACTGTGAACAGTCTCTTTCTCTACTTAAACTACAAGTATGACATAAATGGACTAGAACACTCCAAAGAACTGGCATCTTTGTTCCACCCCTGGCTCCAGTACCTATGTCACATGACATGGGTGCCAGGGATGACTACCAATTTTAACCCTTTGCTGTTAGGTCTGCATTTAAACCCCATTATGGGAACCCAGGGGGACTCAATGAAACAAAAGAATGGCATGGGATGTCATATAAGGAACAGCAAATTAAATATTTGTTTTATTATACCCTAGTGTGCACTGAGATTAGTGTACATAAAGGTGTTTAAATCAATCACATGTCTTAACAGTGGCATAGTTTACTTTTCAGAATACAAGAACCTGAATTTGTTGTGCCATGAAAAAGGTTTCAGAGCAACTGATGGCACAAGTAGTGCTTATACTTTAGAAGTTAGTCTAGATCCAAACTGGCTTTGTTAAAATTGTGTGCAAGTAGATTCCTGGCAGCAATGACTCACTTCTTTGTTTATGACTTCTATAAAATAAAATAAGGCTTTTAACTTATAACCTTTTCTTTTAATTCGTATTAGGTAGTATCTTACTAGATGTCTTCTTTTTTGCTTAATTATTGTCAAAGATCCCCAGACAGGGCAGCCAAAATCTTTTCACATGTTACAGCTCAGTAATTAAGCTAGTTCCATTGTCTTTAAACATCACCTGCAAGTAGTTAATTAATCCATTTCATTTAATTAGTTACCAATAAAATTACTGGAACCATAATTAACTTCTTCAGTAGAAACCCCATTTAAGAATGCTTAGAAATGCAGGGTCTTGCACTTCATAGTCCTCTATTTTTACAAGGAAAGATACTATAGCGTGCCTTTTCCCTGGTACTGGTACACTAGACTTCTGCATACTGGTCTCACTGTCCTGTCTTTCAAACTGTTTTTGCTACTGTGGATGTCTGTACTTCTCTGCTGTTTAACACTGATTAGTGCATTATTTCTTTTATACAGTACCTAACAGAATCTTGTGTCTTGCATTTTAAGAATAATATCTTACATTATCCAGAAGCTTTTAACCCAGCACTGGATAAAATTAAAGGGACACTGTCAACCCCTTAGGCTTCAAAGTGTCCCTAGTTTAACAAGCATTTGTCAATGTTGAATGTTGGCTTGCTGGTATTGGCATTGGTAGTGCAGGAGTTAGAGATGCATAATAGGAATGGCGGTGAAGTATTGAAATAACACTAACCCCACCACACCCTGCAGAGACTGTAAGGCATTGGGGGTGTGCCTTTCAGTCATCGGCCATAACGCTTATGCCATTCCACCTCACCCCATCCTGCAGACACTGATAGGTGTCACAGTGTGGTTTGGGGTCTCTGGCCCTTATGCTCACCCCATTCCATGAGGAAATAAGCTGAGATGGGTGCAGTATAGGAGAATGGGATGAATGTTAGGGCCAAAGACCCCAAGACACACCTTGATGCCTGTCAATGGCTACAGGGTGGGGATGGGGGTGGAATGCCATGAGCATTATGGATGAAGAACCCAAGTCACACCCCCAACACCTGTCAGTCTCTAAAGGGTAGAGTGTTATGGTTGGAAACCCTAATGCCCTGGGTGTTTGTTGGTATTTTCACTCCAGATTTCCAACATGGGCTTTTTGGGACCCCACCTCATGAACAGTGCCACTATCATTGTGTTACTCAATCCTGAAAGGTAATTTCACACAGAGGCTACACCATTTGGTGCCACAGGTGCAGAAAAACATTTCAGGCAGGATGTAAAAAATTACTGCTATACTGTTGATGAGGAGGTATAAAAAATGGCAATGTTAAAAATCTAGAGTTAAAATATTAAAAATTTGGCCATGTTAAGAGCTTACATAGAAACTGCACAATGCATGCCCATAATACAATAATTTTTGGAATGTTTCCACCAAATTTTCAGCATAGGCATTTTGGGACCTCCCCTCATGATCAGTGACACTGTGATTGTGTTAATCTGTCCCAAAAGTTTATTGCCCACAGCGATCATGTCATTCTGCACCACAGGTGTGAAAACAAGTTTTGGACAGGATGTGAAAAATGACAACTGTACTGTTCATAAGGAGGTGTGAAAAAATGGCAATGTTGAAAATATGGAGTGAAAATATTAAAAATTGATGAAGTGTACTAATTTGCGTACATAATGTGCAATGCACGCCCATAAAGCAGTAATTTTTTGGAATGTTTTCACCAAATTTTCAACATGGGCTTTTTGGGATCCCACCTCATGAACAGTGGTACTGTCATTTTGTTAATCCATCCCAAAAGGTCATTCTGCACAGTGATGGTGAAACATCCTTTTGGGACTGAGAAACAAAATGATAGTGACATGTTCACTAGGTGGGGTCCTAAGAACCCCATGTTGAAAATTTGGGGCCAAAAATTCCTACAAATGGCTGAGATATCAACCTAAGTTGCAACCCCCCCATTGACTCCCATGATACAGCGCTTACTTGATTCCTCACTCCGTAGTTTGGCTTTGAAGAGTGCAGCACATCCCAGTCCAGAGAAGATCACTGCTCCCACCCTCTGGAGGTAAGTATGGGGTGAGGAGGAGTGCAGGGAGGTGAGTACTCAGAGGGAGGACTGGGATGGGGAGGGGGACGGGGACACAACGATGGACCGTTTTCTGTTTACAGGTAAAAAAAAATACTTCAGGGGACCATTTTCTTTATTATACAGGAAAAAAATTAAAGGCATTTAGGCACACTGAGGTGGGCTCCCAGTGTGCCACAACAGTGTGTGTTGGGGGGAGTTCATGCTGACACAGGGATTGAGCACCTCGATGTCAGCAAATAACACAGACAGGTTTGTGCTGGGGGACACGGCATTTAGGCACACTGGGGTGGGCTCCCAGTGTGCCACAGTGGTGTGTATGTTTGGAGGAGTGCTTGCCAACATGAGGATTGGGCACCCCGATGTCAGCAAATAACACAGATGGGTTTTGGCTGAGGGGGAGCATCTGACACCGGGAACAGGCATCTCGGTGGCGGAAACATTAAACTCTGATTTTGGCTCACTGTGGTGGGCTCCCAGTGTGCCACATTAATGGGGGAAGGGGATACATGCCAACACGGGGATTGGGCAACCAAATATTGGCTTTCTGGGGAGTGTGTGGCATGTGGCAGGAGCCACCATATTTATTGAAATGTTTCACCAGGAAAGACACACTAAACAAATGCCTTACTCCTGAAGCAAAGCTTGGCACTGGGTGCTTGATGGCAGAAGCTGACCACTTACTCTTGGAGCAAGGCCCGGGGACAGAGTGCTCAGCTGCAGGAGCCACCAAGGTTGTGAGGCGGAGGGCAGGTGCAGCTGCAATGATGAAACTGTTTGTGATTAAAGCAGCACATTTCTTTCAAGTCTTTGGCTGTCTTTGAAGTTTTCTGTCATCGCCAGCATGCTCACTGATTGGCAGCTGAGGGATGCAACCACTAAAGCATCCCTTACATTGGCCACAACACTGACACACCTCTGAAATGTGTTACTACTGCAAGATGTTGTTTGTATGTGCATGCAAGCCAACACAAAAAATGCATTTTATGATTGTTCACATTCTATAGAGACTGTTGATGCAGCTGGTAGTGTGATTCAGATCCTTGTTTTTCTTTTAAAAATGAAAAACTGAGTGCCCACCATACTGGTGTTATCACACCAAAACATGTTTGTTTACATTTCTTGACCAAATCCCACTGCATCTTTCCTGGACTCAGGAGCACCACAACACAATTTAGCCACTCATTATGGAGTGGGAATAGAGGAGACCATGGCATCATAAGTGACTGCATTGTTTGATGGTATTTCTAATGTTCATGAAGTATGCAGTAAGAGTACGTCAATGAGTTGAAGCAAAATAAGACGGGTTAGAGCTATACATTACCATGCATTTCAGTTCTAATAAACAAGGAGGCACATAATACAACCAGCAACATCAAATGAATTTTTGAGAAGTTAAGTAATCATAAAAAGTGGATTTTTACTTAAAAATAATATGACGTAGAAAAGGTTGACAGTGTCCCTTTAACCTAATATGCTTTCAGAAACATAGCATCAACATGAGGTGCAGTTGCCCACCTTTTTCTCAATGCCGTACTGTAAGATTTGATGCTGTGTGTTGCAGTTTTCAGATCTACTGTGCACTTACATGTACTGTATGAATCATGGAAGATCAAGAAGCAAAGAAACAACACTGCTGACCCTCTTGATGCTGTGTATCCCTACTAGTGAAGCATGCATCACATAGTATCAAATACAAGGCTTTGAACAGCATCTTACTGTCTGCTTTTCACTCCCCATGTTTTTCTTTCATTTTGTAGTCTGCATTGAGTATTAACATTTAGATACTGGATCAAAAAACTGTAGTACATCCCTATGACATTGGCATGGTGGCAGCTGGCACTGTCTTCCTCTCACAGTCCCCATGAAAGCCGACAGGGTGCCCAATCCCAATATCAGCATGCCCCTTCCAAGTTCATTTTCCATCAGGGGAGCCCAATCCTTGTTGGCATAATGTCCCCCCTCTTTTTTGTGTGCTGAGGGGGGTGTCCAATCCCCCTCAGCTCATGCACCCCCCCATACACTCTGTATGTGCTGACAGGGTGCCCAATCCCCATCGGCTACAGCCTTCCCAACAAACACCCAGGTGGCACACTGGGGTCCCTGTAATAGAAAAAACATCCTGTGAGGTCTTTTTTTTTAAAACCCTGTAAAAACAGAAAACCATCCCTCATTGTCTCTGGTGCCCCTTCCCTCAACCTGCACCCACCATCTTGGCAACTGACCACGCCACACATACCCCCTCACTCCATACTTACCTCCGGAGCCTGGCACAGCATGCTTCCGTGGAGCGGGAACTCATCTGCACTCTTCAAAGGTGACCGTGAACTGAAGAAATGTTGGTAAGCTGTATAATTGCATAAATGGGGGGTTTCAACTTAGGTGGCTATCTTGGCCATTTTTGTGAATTTTGGCATCACGTTTTCAACATGGGGTTCTTGGGACCCCATCTCAAGAATTCATTGACTGTCATCTGGTTATTCAGTCCTGAAAGGTGGTTTCGCAGTCACTGAGTAGACTCATCTTTTGGGACTGGTTAATGAAACAACAGTGTCACTGTTTATCAGGTGGGCACCCAAAAAGCCAATGTTGTAAATTTGGTGAAAAAGTTCAAAACAATGACTGTGTTACATGCGAGCTTTGTGCAGTTTCCATGCACACTCATAACTTTGTGAGTATGTAGTATTTTCACTCCAGATTTTCAACATTAGCATTTTTTTCACACCTCCTTATGAACAGTACAGTTGTCATTTTTCACATCCAGGCTGAAATGGGCTTTCGCACTTTCGGCACACATTAGCACAGTCGCTGTGTGAAATAAGTGTTTGGGACAGATTAAGAAAATCACAGTGACACTGTTCATGAGCGGAGGTCCCAAAATGCCTAAGTTGAAAATTTGGTGAAAAAAGTCCATAAAATGACTATGTTATGAGCGTTCGTTGCCCAGTTTCCATGCACACTTGTAACTTTGAGAATTTGTAATATTCTCACTCAAGATTTTCAGCATTGTCAATTTTGCTCACCTCCTTATGAACAGTACAGATATAATCTTTTGCATCCTGCCTGAAATGTGTTTTCACACATCTGGCACACAATGGTGTGGTAGCTCTGGGAAATCAACGTGTGTGACAGATTAAGAAAATCATAGTGACACTGTTCATGAGCAGAGGTCACAAAATGCCTATGCTGAAAATTTGGTGAAATAATTCCACTAAATGACTATGTTATGAGCGTGCATTGTGCAGTTTCCATGTACGTTCAGAAGTTCAAGTATTTTTAATATTTTCACTCCAGATTTTCAACATTGCCATCTCTTCACACCTCCCTATGAATGGTACAGCTATTATTTTTCACATCCTACCTGAACTGAGTTTTCACACATCTGTCACAGAATGGTGTGGTCACTGTGGAAAATCAATGTTCGGGACAGATTAACAAAATCACAGTGCCAATGTTCATGAGCAGAGGTTCCAAATGCTTTCATAAGGTGGGGGTCACAAAAAGGCTATGTTGAAAATCTGTAGTGCAAATACCAACAAACACCCAGGGCATTAGGTTTTATAACTATAATGTCCCACCCTGTGGAGACTGACAGGTGTCAGGGGTGTGCCTTTGGATTTCCGGCTGTAATGCTCATGCAATTCTACCCCCACTCCCACCCTGAAGCCAGTGACAGGCATCAAGGTGTGTCTTGAACTCTTTGGCCCCAGAGTTCACCCCATTCTTCTATACTGCACCCATTTCAGCATGTGTCCTTATGAAATGGGGTAACTATAAAGCTGAACACCCCAAGGCACACCTCAAGACTTGTCGGTGTCTGCAGGATAGGGTGAGGTGAAATGCCATGAGCGTTATGGGTGACAACCCAAAGGCACACCAAAATGCCTGTCCATCTCTGCAGGGTGGAGGTGGGGTTGGTGTGAGTTCAGTACTTCACTGCCATTCCTATTCTGCATCTGTCTAACTCCTGCATGTCCATTGCTAATATCAGCAAGCAAACATTCGGCATTGACAAATGCTTGTTTTTGTTTTGTCACTGCTTTCAGTCTTTCACTATTCTGCCTTTTTGCTCCTGGGATAAGGAAGCTGTATTAACTTGTATCCTTCTTGCTGCTTCTTCTGCTAGTTTTCATTTCACATTTTTGTTATTCAATTTGTCCTTTGGAAATCCTACTGCAAAACAATGGCCTCTAGGTGCTGTTAGACTACTGTCTTGGCTATGAATGCAGGACATCTAGGCCTGAACTCAACTGCTAGTTGTCCATGGGTAGTTTTTGCTGCTGCCAGACTGCCACATGGGGACCAATAGTTCTAAGCTGAGATAGTAAGGGCTAAATATGTTTTGTTAATCCATGGGAGCAAACGTATGTATGCAGATTGATGTGCTCTTCCATCGTTATCATGAAGAGTATAACCAAAACCTATTACACATTCATTTAAGTATTCTGATTTTCATTCTTAGTAGAAAGTCAAGTAGCCCATTGCAGTTCTTTATTAATTTGCAAGATGGTTAGTATGGGTATTGCATTTCATATCTGTCTATAATGTATGCTTTATAAAACATGTGTGATTCAAGATTTGCTGTGGATGTGCACATGCTCCTTCAGGAAATACTAAGAAATGATACAGTAGCCCTGCTTATTCACTGGAACAGATGCACTCAGTACAGTGCATATCAGTGGCATGACTTCATCTGAAATTCCCCTCTGACCCCTGCAGCAAAACCTTTATCAGCCCCCAACCCCCTTCCTACTCATGAAGCTTTTCCTAGGTTATACGTAGGAGTGCTCACTACACTGCATCAATGATTGCTGAACAGCACTAAGCTTAATAAAAGCTATGAATTCTGGCCTTTGGTGAGAGTGTGTCAGCCTTCTTTCCTGGTTCCCATCCAACTGATGGCAAAGTCAAAGCTTTGTCATTTTTGGAAACTCTCCCCAGGATGAAGGCCATGCTCACTTGGAAAAATTAAGCTTGTATCAATATTAGACACTGCTAAAATATTGTTTAAGCCAGCACTTGAAAACTGCATAGTTACTACTGAATATAAACTGAAATCCTGATGAACTGGCAGATTTGCAACTAGTGCACGTGTACAGAAAATGAGTTACTATTTGAGTGACATACTGCAGCCTATTAACTGATTCCTGTTCCTTGGACTTTGATTCACACAACATAATTCTTCCACTGGAACACCGCCAGCACAGCCAGCCACCCACACATGGCCACAGTTAAAGCTAAGCAACCATAAAGATTTTTCTCCTTGCCTTGTGATATGCATTGAGAAGCACAGACAAATAATCCAATTAGAAGATACACTGCATATCAGAAACTTCTTTATTAAAACCTCCTAATACAGTAAAATTGTTACAAATAAGCTCACTTTAAACATTATAACCTAACATTGTCAATTCAACATGGAAATATTTAATAGCTATTGCAATATTAAAAACATCAAGTACTGCATTCTTTGTTCAGACACATTGCAAAAATGAGAAATGAAATCTAAAAGTTTCACTGGCTCTTATGATTCAAATTGAATTGAATAAAGGAAGTAGGTTAATAGCCAGTATGATGGCATGCTCAAAATCTCGAAATGAAATGGAAGAAAATCAACCAATCTGTGTCTGTTTCTTAATATAATTATTAGACTTTTTAATATACTAAAATGTGCATTTAATAATAGCAATATATCACTTCAGGGTGTGCGACCTTTAGTTATGATGAGCTAGATTTTCAATAAAGGGATGCAAGTAAGAATTGGCAAGTCTGTGACTTAGTCTCTAATTCTAGCATCAGCTATCTTGCATCATATTGACAAACTGCATCCAAAACTGTGGATGCAGTGAAGCTAGAAGTAACTTTATGAAGAAGAGGACAAAACAGATGCAGGAAGAGGTGAATCTGCAATAAATGTTTTAACACACTAATAGCTCATGTGGTGGTTTTGTTACAATTCCTTGCTGAAGTTCACATTCATTATGTGTTTGTCCGGGTACAAATGTTTATACTGTAGATATTGGGATGTTTAACACCCTGCAATGTATCATGTTGTGAAGTACTCCTTAGTCATGTCTATATGGCACTCGGTGCTTTGGAAATCATGCTTCCTGTGGGACCTGTAAAAGTGATGTGTGGCATAACAGGACACTTGGGGTATGTATCTGACAGGGAGCAGCACAGCTGTACAATACTGGACCTTGTATATTTGCATATTCACAGATTCACAGAAATTTGACAGCAGAAAAGGACCACACTGGCCCATCTAGTCTGCCCTTATATACACCCCTTCCCCCTCCTACTTTTACTGGCTCAGAACTTCCCCCCTCCTCCCAACCCCATATGTCTGTCCCATGCCCTCTTGAATCCCCCCACCATCTCCTCTGGTAGCCTGTTCCAGGCCTCCACCACCCTCTCTGTGAAGAACTTCCCCCTCACATTGCCTCTGTATTTATCTCCTTCCAATTTGAGGCTATGCCCCCTTGTTTTAGCTCCCTCCTTCCTTTTGAACAAGCTCCCCTGCTTCACCTTATTGATCCCCTTCAAATACTTAAAAGTTTCAATCATGTTCTCCCTGTGTGGGACATGTGACAAAACTTCACAAATGGCACTAGTAATTATTCTGCACCTTTTCATATTTACAAGTGTGTGGGATAGCAACTGACCTCATAGGGCTGTTTAGAGCTGCATGAAGAGGTATTCCATTGGACTACCACTTGACTCCATACTAAGGTTCATACTAAGGTACTTGTGAAGCAAGAAGATGTTAGCCCATGAGTGCTCCATCAGTTTACCCATTATAGCAGACCTCACTACCAATTAGTATGTAATTATTCTTTTTTTATAAATTTTACCTTGGATTTACTTATCACAATATCTCAGAGAAGCACGTTTCATGGATTCACTATTATTTCAGTAAAACATTATTTCCTTTTTAAAGGCTGAACTCTTTTGACTGATGTTTGTAAATGGTGACCTCTAGTGTCTTTGTCCATTTGTTTAAATTCTAGGCCTAGCTGCCACATCAGGTATGAATCATTGATAATACTGAAGATTAAAAGTAAGTCCCCTCTAATCCTTCTTGTATCCCGCAACATCAATTTTAAGTTCCTTAGTCTGCTTTGATATGACATATCTTTTAAGCATGCAATCTGCTTAGTACTCTTTTTTTGCACTTTCTCTACCTAGGATTTGTAATTTTCTTTATAAGGGTGCCAGAACTGAGAGTTCTATGTGATTTCAGTGAACACAAAATGGTGATGGCAAAACAGCGACCGGAAAACAGAGATGCACAAAGGAGAGACCAGGAAACAACGATTGCCAAAAAGGCAACAACATTGCTGAGTGAGTTTCTTATGGGGGGCTTCACCTACTGCACCACCCTATGTGGGGGTCTCATCCCCACACCCCTCTTTCTCCATATAATCAACTCAGGGGGCGCAACTTGGGGAGGTGGAGATATTTGAAGGTCACTGTTTCAGTGATCGCTGTTTTCCCTGGTTGCTATTTTAGTGTCACTGTTTTCCTTCTGCTGTTTTGACAGTCATGATCTTGCATTCGCACATTTTATGGGATACTGAACTGAGAAGCATAGTCCAAATGAGAGCATATGTGAGCTCAATAAACTGGAGTAATTATGGAATGGTCTCTTGATCTAATTTTTCTACAAATTGCCCATATCACTTTAATAGCTTTATATATAAATTTATTAGTCTGTTTGTTACTACACAAGTTATTTGGCAATACCACTCCATGATCTTTTTGAGATTTGGAAATTTAAAGGCATTTCCCATTTAGAAAATAATGATGTTGCTTATGTTTTTTTCTCAAGGTGCATTACTTTACACTTTTCATGATTAAAGTGCAACTTTCATTATACAGCCCAGTTCATGATGTGGTCAAGATCTGCTTGAAGTCTGGATGTTAGTTCCTCAAATCATTGCTACATGTGCTCCCAATTTTACAATCATCAGTGTATTTTGTTGACCAGAAGCACAGGTGGTTTGTTAAATATGTGATTTCAGTGAATGCAAGATGGCGATGGCAAAACAGTGACAGGAAAACAGAGAGGCACAAATTCTCCTAGGTCACCAAGATGGCCAACACCAGACTGGGCATACTGTACCATCACCAAAAACACCTAACCTCTGAAGCATTGTCTATTGCCGTTCAAAGCTCAGTTGTGAGTGTTATTGACAATGGTCACATAGTCTATGGCTCTGCCACTACCTCCACACTCAAACGAATTGCCACCTCCCTGAATAAAGCATGTCGTCTCACCACCGTAGCGCACCGTCTCACCCATATCTGCGATCTCTACTCCCAAAATGGATGGCTTCAATTAAAAAAACAAATTCAGTATCAAACCTGCATCACGGCCAAGAAAATAATGATGGGCATTGTTCCCCCAGGAGTCTGCTCCCTTCTTAAAACCAGAGTAAACAACTGCAGCACCAGGATCTCAAAACCACAGCTACTGCAAATCCCTCAATGTCGTACCACTCAAGGTCAAAGATCTTTCACTTACAGGGCCCCCAGCTGGCTCAATACCCTTGCCAGTGACATCAATGCATTGCCAACTCTGGGCACCTTCAAAAAGAAGCTCCACAGATCTCTGGTAGCTTCTAGTACCTGTGACTGCCTTAGCTGAGCACCATCATTTTGGCAGCTTCTATACCCACCACTGTCCATGCTAACCCTGCTCTTCGTGCTTCTCTATCCCCTACTTTTTCCCTTGCTCAACCTTATACTCAAATACTGTGTCCTGATAAAACCCTCTAGGCTGCAATACTCTATTCCACACCACTCTCTCCCTTTCCCCTCCCTTATGTTGTATTACACCTCCTATTGATATTGTAATATGTTGTGTTACATGTTCTTAAAATCAAATTGTTATAACCACTAGGCATTATGACTGTCTCACTCTGCAATTTCATAAACTGTATTGTCCATTCTTTTGACGTGGAACCTTTGTAAAAGAGCCCTGGCTCAAAGGTGTTATGTAATCCTAGATTTAAATAAATAAATGAAGTTTTGAAATATGACTGGCCCAATGAACTCTGAGGAATGCCTCATGTCTCTTTTGTCCTGCCAGAATAATGTCCTTTAATTACTTTGATTACAGTACCACACTCAGTGACTTAGTTGGGGCTGGCAGTATAGCCTATAGGTTAGAATAATGAGCTGTAAATGAGCTTGGCACATCCAGCAGATCTGGGTTTGATACCCACAACCTCCACTTGCACACTGTGTGACTCTGAGCAAGTCACTTAACCCCCCCCAGTGCTCCAAGGTTGCCCCTGAAAACAGACGCGTGTGCCTAGTGGGCTTTACCCGGTTACCAAAGACTTAAATAAATAGATCCAATTTGTATATTTGACATTCAGCACTATATCTGTAAGCCTAGTGGCCACTGCCCAGTCGGGCACCAAATTGAATGCCTTTTTAAAACTGGAAAGATCGTGTCACAAGGCTCTTTATAGTCTAGAAGTTTACTAATTGTTTCATTAAATGTAAGGAGGTTAGTGGTGCATGACCTGCCCTTGATGAACCCATGTTGTTCTGGGCCCAAGTCATTATTATTATATCTTTGATGATGCTCTCAAGAATCTTACACAGAACTGGGATAATAACTAATCAGTCTATAATTAATTTTTATGTTCATCCCCTTTTTAAATACGAGAATGATGCTTGCATCCAGTCAGATGAAATTGTTGCAGTATTTAGATTGTTCAAATAGATTTTTGGGAGGATAGAGAAGTTGCTGAATCATCATTTTAATCATGTGCCCTGTAATTTTATCTGGACCAGGTGATGTATGTGATTTGAGAATTTTAATTTTATGTTTGATATCTTCTATTCATATTTCTATGTTATTCTTAGCATCTATTTCAATAATATCAGGCAACCTAATTTTTGAATTGTAAATACTGTATCACAAAAATAGCTGTGCAAGGCATCTGCCATATAATCTAATGACAGGCTGACTTTACACTGATTTTTGGTTACTCAATCAATCAATCAATCAATCAATCAAATCTTTATTTATCCAGGCGAACATCATTGAGCAATGCTCATTTGCAAGATGGACCTGGTAAGGTCAAGATACAATTTGTATGACATATAACATGCAGAGAATACACAACTTTGAGAGGATAGCAAATGAATACAAAAACAACAACTCCAAGACAGAGTGCTTTGAACAGCTAATAACAAGAAAAAAATATATATTACATATATACATGATTCATCAAATAGCCAGCTTGTTAGTGGAGGACACTTTAGAAACTAGCACTTTTTGGTGAAGGTTAAATGTGTCAGGGGAATTATTAGAAAGTTTTTAAACTTGGGTGATGAGCTGTGTGGACATCTGGAAGATATATCTACAGGGAGTGATTTGTAGGAGGCAAATACCAGCTGAAGCAGTGATGGGGGGGGAATGAAAGGAGTGTATACAGAATGTTGTGGCCAGGGGTGGTGAAAGGGAAGGAGTGGAAAAGGCCTTGTCAAAGAGGGATCAATAGTAGGTCAAGGGGGGAAGGGGATGGACTGGGGAAGTAAAAAACTGGAAGTATAAGGAGACTAAGTATATAATGCTTAAGAAGGAAGGATTGTAGTAAAGGTTTATGAAATGTGAAGTAACTGCTCGTAGGGTGCTGAGGAGCTACCTTGAATAGTCGTCCAGCTGGTAGGAAAGATGGAGGGTTAGTCTAATGTTGGCGGAAGCAGTTACATTTTTCTTTGAATATTTTGTTGTATAGATATTTAAAGGCTGTAATAGATATGAGCTTGTTCACTTTCAGTGTCTTTTGCATCGTGTTCCATAGGGTAGATAACACATAACTAACAGCATGTCTGCCATGTCGAGAGTGGAACTTAGGCACTTTAAGAGTAATGAAGTTCAGACTTCTTAATGCATAATTACTTGATGAGGCTTGTAGAAAACAGTCTGAGATATATTTTGGAAGCTGCTGTAATATTGCTCTGTAAGTCCATAGTAATGCATTCCTATCCTTCTATATTGAGCGAGGCCAACCAACTGCAGAGTATAGCAAGCAGTGGTAAGTACTATGTGTAAGTCTGTGATAAACCTCAAAGCTCTATGGTATAGTGTATCTAATTTGTTCAAGCATACCGTAGGGCAGCGACTATATAGGAAGTCAGCGTAGTCTAATACTGAGAGGAATGTGGCCTGGACCATCTTCTTTTTTGAATCACTTGAAAGGAAGTGCCTTATTCTATAGTAAAGTCCAAGTCTTTGTCTAAGCTTTTTTAGCAGCTCTTCCAGATGTTCTAGATAGTCTAATCTACTATCTAGCCATACCCCCAGGTATTTGAATTTTGTGATATATTCGAGATTTTCACCAAGTGCAGTGGATAGTTTAGGGAGATCGACTGGGATTGAGTATCTTGCCTGCACCTGTGGGGAAAAGAACATGGCCTTAGGTTTTTTTTTGCATTCAATAGTAGTTTTTTTTCCAGCAGCTGGAGTTGCAGTAGGTCGAATTCTGCTTGTAGTTCTTTGCAGGCTGTTGTAGGAGAAGGGTGACTGACATACAGTACTGTATCATCAGCAAACAGGTGTACAGTGGCTTTGGTAAGATTTGTGTCAGTGCTATTGATATATATGGCAAAGAGGATAGGGCCAAGAATAGATCCTTGTGGTACTCCTCTTTGTAGTGGTCTGAGTGGGGATATATCTCCTTCGGCCTTCACCTGCTGGGTTCTTCCTGTAAGATAGTTGTTAAACCATCTAATGGAATTGGTGTCAAGTCCAATAGACCTTAGTGAGGAGAGGAGCAGGTCATGGTCAACCGTGTCAAAGGCCTTACTTAGGTCTAAGAAGACAGCACATACACAATTTGTTTTATCCAGTTCAAGTTGCCAGTCATTGGTGACTTTTGCAAGAGCTGTTATGGTACTGTGGTTTGCTTTGAATCCAGATTGTGCTGGGTTTAGAAGATTGTTGGCTTCTAGATATTCTCTTAGCTGGGTGCTCACAATTTTTTCAAGTAGTTTAGACAGCACAGTAAGAATGGAAATTGGTCTGTAGTTATTAAGGTCTGTGGGATCCCCGGCTTTCAGAAGTGGAATCACTTGAGCGGTTTTCCAGATCGATGGGATGACTCCAGACTGTAGAGAAAGGTTAAACAGATGTGTTACTGGTACTGCTAATACATGTATGGCAATTTTTAAAAAGTATGGGTCAAGGGAGTCTGCGCCTGCACTCTTTTTTATGTCCAATTGTAAGATTAGTTCTTCGACTTGCTTTAGCATGGCTGGATTGAAGGAGAAAGTGGAGTCAGTCACCCTTGCATCAGTGTTCTTAATCCCTAGATGTACTCTCATTTGGTTGGCTGGAGAGGAGTCGAATGCTAGCCCAGTAGTTGTAAAATGATTATTGAAGGCTTCCAATACTTCTATTTTGTCACTGATGGTTCTGTTTCCACATTGTAGTTTTGCTGGGAGTGAGTTACTTGGGACATGGCCAGTTATATCTTTTAAAGTGTTCCAAAACTTGGCAGGGTTGTAGTATGAGGAATCTAATTCAGCCATGTAATATGCAGCTTTTGTGTCTTGCACTTTCTTGGTGCAGAGATTCCTGGCTTTTCTGAATTGCTCCCAGTCAGAGGCTAATTTAGTTTTTCGGGCTTTTTTCCAAAGCTTGTCCCTTTCGAGAAGGGTGGATTTAAGGTCAGAATTGAACCAATGACAGGTTTTATTTTTAATACGTAGTTTAGAGACTGGTGCATGAATGTTTAAAGCATTTGTGATAATGTCATTTAGAACACCATATGCAATCTCCATTGTGTTAAGCTAGATAGAATTCTTGCCTTCTTGTGGAGTATTTAATATCGTCCAGGTATGCCTCAATGTTGAGTTCTTTTTCGATCTCCTCAACAAGAATTTTGTGGGGGATGAAATCTTACATGCTGACCTAATTGCCGCAATAGAACAATGATCACTAATGTCTTTGAACAGAACTCCAGTGTGTGAGAAGAGGTGAGGTTTATTCACTAATAGTACATCCAAAAGCGTGCTATTTTTTGGGTTCTTTTTGTTTATTCTAGTAGGTTCATTTATAAGCTGTGTAAGCCCATGCATGTCGCAGAATGAAATTAGAGGTGTAGCTGTCTTAGAAAGCCAGTTTAGGTTTAGGTTTAAATCGCCTATAATTATGGTTTCTTCAGTGGTTAATGTATTCAAAGAAAGCCTTACTATTATTCTTTGATGTTTTAAAGCTAAAGATAGCTACAGGCTTTCTTGTGGCTCTTTTTTTTTTAATTTCATATTTGCACTTTTTTGTATTTTCTTGAAAGCAAGTTGCTTTCTGCCAGTTTTTCCCTGCTTGAGTACTTGGAATAGCTTATGTTTTCTGTTAATTCATTTTCTTAATATTCATTGTCAGCCATTTTGATTTTTAAATATTAATATGTTTCTTTACCTTTGGTATGTGCTTATTACTGATTGAAAGTAGGACTTTTTTATTGTAAACCACATTCCATCTGTGTTTTATTATAAAGTAATTTAGTCCAGTTGATACTAGATAATTCCTTAATAATGTCAGTTATGTTGGCCTTATTAAACAAGAAAAGTTTTATTGCATTAGGGCAGTGGTAACCACTTTAACTAAAAGTGAGGTTGTGATACAATCCAACCTAAAATATGGTTGCTGTTTCTTAAATGTGGACCAGCAGTATAATCCTTTATATTCATATTTTCAGTACCTAGGACTATGTCCAATATGTTTCAACCTCTAGTTGGTTCTGTTACTCTACATATTGTTGTTAATTTAATTGTTCACTGGTTGATATGAGGTTTCTACCAGCAGTGAGAGTTGATGGACCTGTAACCCAGTTGATGTCATACAGATTAAAATCTCCCAAGACAATGGTTCCCCCATTTTATATGCCTGCTCTGTTTCTCTTAGCATCACATTTGTGACATCAATTGCTGCATCAGAGGGTCTATTATCCAAACTTGTAATTATTGGGTGACAAACATTTTGATTTATTTTACTTAGATAGAATAGGGGTAGAAATACATCGGAAGACACTTTGAATCTACCACACTCCACTACTTGGTGCTATCAAATATACCCTCCCATTTATCCATCCCTTTATCCAGCATTTTCTTGAAACTTTCCATATTGGGTGCATCCACCAAATCCTGTGGCAGATTATTCCACAACCTAACCACTCTCTGAGTACAACATGACCCTCTCTTGATGGTCTTATAGGGTCTACCCTTGATTTATTTTTTGCATCCCCTATTATCATATATTATCTCTTTCTTATCAAATGCCATGTCAGTGAACAAGCAATGATTCTTACCAAGACTGAACATTGAAACCAGGTTACCTCTGACCCTACTTCTTTTCAAGCTGTGTTGCCAACTTGTCCCAGATGTTGTATTTTGCTCTATAACTTTTATCTGTCAAACCACGTACATTAGGTTTTGTGCAATATTGTATAGTGCTGACTCCCACTTGACTAAGTGTAGTACTCTGTTCTGTGACTGTTCTTACTCCCAGGTATGTACACTATGCCACATAGAGATGTATCATATTTGTGTACTGCATGTATAATTTTTCTAAATTTTCTTTTGACCCTTTCCATCTGTTGGACCTTCCCACTGTGATCTGGTGACCAAAACTGGGAGGGTTGTCCATGTGTAGTTTAGCCAATGCCATTTACATTGTAATAATTGCATCCTTATAGTGGCTTACAAAATATTTCTTGATATGTTTAAGCATTCATTTTGGTTTAAGAACTGCCAAGTTGTAATTATTTTAAATTGTAAGATTGGATTGTATCACAAACCCAAGGTCTTTTTCCTCCTTAACTGATTTAAGTTCAATACATCCCAGTTTGTATTTCACTCTTATAGCTTCCATTTGGGATAAGGTTTTGATCTTTGCTGATATGTCTACAGCTTTGAGCTTTGTATTAACATACAGCACAATGACCCCCCACCCATGCTCCCTACTTAAAACTGTACTGCGAAGTACAAGGAGGTTGAATGGCCAATATGAATCCAACCATGCATGAGATAGACATAAAGGAATTGTGGAGGTCAGGGTTAAGGGGTAACAGACTTCTAGGAAAACATAAACTGAACTTACAAGCTCAAATTAGCAGACTGGGTGGGCCATAGGCCCTTATCTGCCGACACTGTCTATGTATGTATCTATGTATCTATGTAACCCAGAACTCCATAGCAGAGGAGACAGCCATCATACCTAATATGCTTTATTGGCCATGGCTCTTAGAGGTACACTGGGCCACAAACAAGTAATGTGGGTGAGCAGACCAGCCTTTATGAATGGAGTCAATAATACTCTTCATGCAATTATGGCCACAGAACACAATTGTAACCTTCATGGCATTCTTAAGAAACTATTGTCACCACACTGACTGGCCCAGCTGGCCACTAGGGGGTTGGTCCCAATAATGATACATAGCTGAATCCTGTAATAAATATCATGACTGACTTGTTCAGCCAAAAATCCACTGATGTGGAAGATGACAGAATGACACCCTTGACTGTGTGTACAGCACTGTGCCATGTGACACATACACTGTACTTGGGCTTCTGCCTGTAATGGTAACTGGTCTGACATCCAGTTATTAGGCCAGCTTGAAAGCTAGCCAGGACCAAGTGGAATAACAACAGCTAAGCCCATAAGTGAGAATGCAAGCATAAATTCCAGCTACAGTATAAATGTCATACCCACAAAGAGTCACAGTATAAATGCCATACCCACAAAGGCCCTCACAAAAGCATATACCTAAGTATTTTTATTTTAACTTCATGTGTTTTATGTGGTGCTCTGTTGGTATGGAATTATAAGCTGGAACTTTAGATTGCATTGCATTTTCTGGCATACTGTTTGAGCAGCTGTAATTACTTTTGCCACCAGAGAAAATGCATAAAATTCAGCTGATCAGGATCAAACACTCTTATAACATTATCTGCTGTGATATCTTACAGCATACTGTAGAAACTCAGTGTAATCCAAAGACAATAATTCCAATTTGTCATGTACTAAAATATGGCCTCTCACACAGATGGTTTGATTCTGGTAGGCCACACTGAATAATGTCATCAGTACAGTCATGCCACACAACACACATTCACATACACATTAGAGTAAAAAATTCCTGCCTCTGTACAGGTGTTGTTGACAATACACTATGATATTGGATGACCATTCATTGGGGAGTAATAGCAACAATATACACCAGATGTGCAGCACTGAGAACAGTGGTACTGACACTATGCTGGCCAGCAGTAACTAACACATGCGCGCGCGCGCGCACGCACACACACACACACACACACACACTAATGAAAGCCCTCAACAGCATGCAGGACACCATAAAGGGACCACCATCCACCAAAGACAACATATAGTACCTTCTGCAAATACATCCTTCAGCACCCAAGGAATTCTTCCAGTAGTATATACCCTTGACACCAACTCTAGCACAACTGACTGGCACACACATTAGCACCCAGGGTACCAACCTCATAGTGTATCCAACAACAGTCTCTATGACACACCCCTGAGGACCTTATTGCAGATATGAAGTCACAGCAGTGATCCCCTTCAAGGAACTTCAAGGGCCATGGCAGCATCTAGTGACAATAAGACACAGATCCTAGAGTAAGTGTAGCCAAATATTAGGCTCATGTAAGAGCAGCAACTAAATTATAGACAGCAAAGTCAAACCAACAACACCTGTACCAGTTGTACATAGAGAATGATGCTGTGCACACAGAAACCAGTGGTTGGCATAACCAACTTAGTGCCATCCGTACTAAGTCTGGTGCCATACACACTGACTGGGGGCTTTGCACATGTAGATAGGTGCTGTCATATAGGTGTTAGAAGGGGGGAGGGTTGACCAACTTTTTGGCTTGAACATGGCTTTGCAGCCAGAACACAGGCATTGACTGCAGTCAAAGCTCTCAGCCAGGTACAGAACCTCTGGTGTATCTGCCCCAAAGATCTATGTGACTGACTCCCCCACAGAGTCTGAGGTACTGGACTTACAGTAGTGCAAGACAATTTTGATTAGGAACCACCTGTAGATGCAAAAGGACAATGCAGTTGACCCATCCACTGTCACATGAAAAGCCATGTCTCAGGTTAACAAACATCATAGTGCTGCACAACTCCATAAGCCTCCCCCACTGCAGAGTCAGAACGGATCTGTTTGGTACACCACATATGCACAACCACACCACCATGCACTGTCACATCTGCTTATTATGCCATAGTTTTGCATAGAATTATATAACTGACTTGTATGGTGCACATTTATTATTATACCACTGCTATAGACTCCCCTAAATCCCACACCCAACACGCTGTACCTCTTTAAGATGAGTCAGACATACAGCACCAGTTATCAATGTGCCCTTCCCTGCAATGTACTGTAGCTACTAGTTCTATGATATGGCAAGGCAGGGGTAAGATGGCATGTCCTTTTCAATCCCTTCATCATCTGCAAAACAATCTCCATCCTCTAATAATGGAAACTCTGTATGCACTGTTATGTGGTACAGCATGCAGCATATGACAAAGATGTAACCCACCTTCCCAGGTGCTGGTAGTAGTGTGCCACTTGTCTTGCCTAATCAACTAAAGTACATCTTCAAATATCAAGCATGCATTCAATGGTGATTAAGGTTTTTTCTAAGTACTTAATTAAATCTAACCTAACATGTTTGTGGGATTTAGGAATGGCATTATCAGGTATGTCCACTGTGAGTAACTGCCATCATATGGGTTGAAAATCAGGCTATCTCCTGTACAGTAGTTGGTGCATAACCCAATTTTATAACCCACATACAATGCTGCATGTAATCAACAAAAAGCCACCCTTTTCAGGTACCAGTGTGTGCATGCATCATTGGCAAAGGGTGTATTTGCTTCAAGATGTAGACAGCATGTGTTGACCCAGGGTATGTGGCATGCATATGTGTGATGAGAACTGTGACAGGGCATACCATCTGAATATTCATAATGTGAATTTACAGTACACTTCTTCCTTCTCTGAGGAATCCACAACAGCCACAAACATGCAGTTACTTGTTCTGAACACATCTGGCATTCCAGTCACAATGTAGAATGTTTCATTATCACCAGGTTCATCCTTTGTTATTGGAGGGTGCATACAGTATATTCACATGTGCTGTAGCATACATTGGAATGAGCCAGTAGCAGATTATGCTAACGTTATTAGCACCCTGGTGTGAACATCCCAGACACGGCAGATTTCTGGATCTTGTTTGTAGACATGATCACAGCAGAGTACACAGTTAGTTTATAGTCTCACAGATGAACTGGACCTGACCAAGGCACTTCAGTTCTGTAGTGGTTTTGGATCAGTCTAGGACTGTACACATGTAGAAGCCATTTCTGATGCTTCCATACCTCCAACTCCATCTCAGCCAGGAAGGTATTATTCAGGAGCCTAGAACACTTGATCGTGGACAGTGCCACAAATATACAATAATCCCAATTATTATGTTGTGGCACTCATTTGCATCCAGATTCTTAGAAACCACAGTGGGTGTCATGTATGATTTTGCTGGTCCTTTAAGAACTGGACATGCTTGATGCATGCGCCCAAGGTGGATGAGGGAGCCTGGGTTGGACCTTGTTGGTGGGACTGTATTCCACAATGTATCACAGACCTCAGTCTGCATCAGGGGTAGGGCTAACTGGACCAGTCCCATCCCAAGACTCATCCCACCTACCTGTTTTATCCCGTTAACCCTCATCTGTGAGGCAAATGGGTAGTGGGATGACTGAATGGATTACTGGAGGCTTTTCAACAGCACAGTCACACCCCAATTCTGCTGTCCAGGTAACTTTGCAGGCAGACTGGAATCTTTGTCTCCCACCTGCCTGGCTTGGACCCCGCAAGAGGGGGCAAGCTCTGGGGATCCACTTTCATTTGGGGCCCTGGATAGACAGGCATTGTGATGAAAGATTGATGTCCAGAACCAGCAGGACAGCCCCAATCAGCAAAGCTGCACTTGTCAGAAGCAAGCAGGATAAGAAAATATACATTTATAAATGTTAATTATCAAGTTAATTTTACCATTAAACCAATACTTAGTTACAATAGTGATCCAGGCAAAAGGTAGAAATAATAAATAGCATCACATCAACAATAACAGTAATACACAATCCATATATTTCCATATATTAAGACATAACTGTATGTAGCCACCCAGTCCCTGTGGTTACTAGAATCCTATCAGTATTATTGTTAGAAAGGCAGCAGGCAGCTGGTAGAGAGTTCATTAGGGGTTTCTTACATAATTACATCATTGTTTACTCAGCTAGCCTGAGGGAGGAATGATTAGGTCATTTAGAACTCTCTCAGCATCATAAGCCACACTCTGTGGATAGCTGCTCTGGGGAGCTTAGAATGCTTAGTTGAGTTTTGAGTTGGAGTCTTGAGTGAGTAGATTGAGTGAGGAGATAAGAGTGGCAGTAGGACTGCCAGTGGGCTCTGACAGAGGGCCCAGGATTTCTCACCCTAGTCGAGTGTCATTTCCCGCTTCCAGTTGAAGTGGTAGAGACAAGACTACAGCAGAAGTTCCTGATTTTCAACTCCCAGTGAAGTGGAAGAATCTGCTTGTTCTCTGTGGACTCAATGGGCAATCCCCTGAATGTTCTGTGGTGTCTTCAGCTGCCTTGGATAGGACCTGAAATAGACTGTTTGGACCGGCTACTCAGAAGAGTTTCTTTCCTTTTCCTTTTTGGTTGGTCCATGGATGGAACAAGTTTCTGTGAGTACTGTAATGGAGACTAAATTTCCACATGTTCTTAGGGGAGAGGATAGTCTGGGGTGCATGTGCCCTTAGATAAGGTTGGATTGCACCTGTCAGTGCCCCTAGTCTCACCAGTGTGAGTGAAGTAAAGTTAGACTGTGGACCTCAGTGAGTGCAGTTTGTTTTCTCTGTGTCACCCCAGTGCTCTGACAAGTAAAGTGTGGGACCTTTAGTATTTCAGTGGGGAATGGGGGTTTCAATGTTGTAACCTTGAAGAATGGCAGAAACTGCCTGTACAGTGGGATTAAATATCTGGGGATGTCTGGGTTAATCTTTATTAGAAAATGTTCTCGGTAAATGTGTTAGGGTATTTAACCCTGGGTTTGATCTTTGCAGGTGCAATATTTAATAAATCAGACCTAGGAATAAATAAAACAATCTGGCCCTCTACCACTTCAATCCATCTCCACCAAGATGGATACGTGTTTTTAAGTAGAAGAAATACATTTTCAAACTGCTGGAATAAGTATATGCAACCAGGTAACAAATTATAGGGTTTCTTCACAAAGTTTAATAAATCACCTGAAGGTTTTATGGATGTATGTTATTTGGTATTCATTTTGGGGGGTGATGTTAAGTTGAATCCTCAACCTAATGTTTTAAACGAAATAATTGTTTTGCATGATAATGCCCGTCGTATATCTAAGAAGTCTGATCTGCTGGCAACCATTGTGGACTTTCAG
This sequence comes from Neoceratodus forsteri, assembly GCA_016271365.2. Lineage (NCBI taxonomy): Eukaryota > Metazoa > Chordata > Ceratodontiformes > Ceratodontidae > Neoceratodus > Neoceratodus forsteri. The sequence continues at coordinate 623,269,186 of CM057458.1, read as the reverse complement.
AATCCATGTATACTGGGTCTAAGTGAAATCTGGCTCAATGATAAAATCAGTACAAGTGAAATGGGCATGCCAACATATCAGATTTTCAGACAAACTAGAAAAGGTAAAGGGGAGGGGTGATGTGTTTTGTTAAAAACTCACTAGGGTATGTCGAAACAATTATGGCAGGAAGTGAGGATAATATAGACTATCTAGTTATCTCTGTTGTCCATTATAACCCAGTAGTAGCTGTGATTTATTCTCCCCCCAGGACACACTTAAAAATCATAGAGGGGGTTTTAAATAAATAGAGAACTATATAAATAATAGACCTGTCATTTAGATGGGGGATTTTAATTGTGATTGGGCTAATGTAAGAGGAAGACACTTAAAATAAATTTCAACTGAAATGGGACTTAGACAATTGATTCATTCACCCAAGAGGTACACTGACACTACAGTAAAAGGATCTATTTAGATTTAATTTTTATTTCTCAAACTCTTCAAATAAAGGATTCAGGAATTTTGCCCCTCATTTTAGTGATCACAATCCTGTTTGGATTGTTTTTATTACTCATCCTAAAGGTGGGTCTAAAGAACATCTGAAACAAACTTGGTCCCGAGATATGAGACATTTCTTAGAACCTCATTTCTTGAATAGTATGAAATCAGAAAGATGGGGGAGGTGTTTATTAATACCAGAACTGGATCTTAGTATTAAATATTTTACTGATACCTTTCAAAAAATATGTAATATACATGCACCCATATTAACAAAGAATAATGGTGCCCTGCCTAAATACCCATGGATAACTGATAAACTGCTAAAAGCAATTAGAATTAAAAATAGAATTTGGAAAAAAGCCAAAAAGACAAAAATGACTTATGACTGGGAATTATTCAAAACTAAGAGAAACGAGAGTAGAAAATTAACAAAAAAAGCAAAAATACATTATTATCGCAGTAAGCTAAATCACAATAATATTCTCAAAAAATGTTGGGCAATTGTAAAAAACCTGTCAAACCCTGGAGGGCGAGGGGGGCAAGCCAACTTAAATTTGAGGGTAAATGATGTTATAACTGAAGATCCAGGGGAGGTTTCAAATATCCTGAATAACTATTTTGTTGATCTCCCTGATTTAGGGTTATTAGGTGATACACCAACAAAAACTAATACTGATATCGAAGAACATCCTTCGATTCAGCATTCCCCTTTCAGATTTAAAAAATTAACATTACAAGAAGTGACTAAAGAATTATTAAGAATAAATCCATATAAATCTGCAGGCTTAGATAATTTAGTGGGGCACTTCTTAAAAATAGCTACCCCTTATACAGCACGTACAATCTCAGCTATATTTAATTGGAGCCTACAGAAGGGGCATTTTCTCACTCTTTGGAAGACTGGTAAAATAGTACCAATCTATAAAGCTGGTGATAAAATATCCCCTAACAACTACCACCCCATTGCAATTTTATCCATCCTCTCCAAATGTTTGGAGAGACTGGTAAACCAGCAAATGGGAGCATACTTGGAAAAATATGATCTACTGACACAACATCAGTCTGGTTTCCAGAAGGGTTTTTCAACTATATCAGCCTTGGTTGAATTCAATCATTTGATATGCACATCTTTGAATAAAGGTAAGGATACAGCAGCAATATATATTGATCTGTCAAAGGTGTTTGACCTGGTGAACCACTCCATCTTATTTAAAAGGCTTGCAGGTCTGGGTTTCACTGGGGATCCACTGACCTGGTTTATATCATATTTAACTGACTGATCCCAGAGGGTACAGTTACAGCATCATCTTTCAAACCCTTGGACTGTTCAAAGAAGAGTTCCACAGGGGGTCTATTTTAGGACCCCTGTTGTTTTTGATCTTTAATAATGAATTACCATCAATGATTCAGCACACAGACATAAGGATGTATGTACATGATACGGTCCTGGTGGTTTCTGAGTATGGTCCAGTGGATCTCCGGAGAAAACTCCAGACTAATTTCACCAGGATACAGGAGTGGTTCACCAGGAAATAGCTAAATGTTAATAAGACTAAACTTATGTAATTATGTACTAACAAACATCAGTTGGTCTCAAATGTACAAATCCTAACAATAAATCAAATTCCAATAGAACAAGTAGCAAATTACTGTTACCTGGGAGTAAATATTGATTCCTTGCTGACTTTTAAGGGGGATATTGTAACCATTGTTATGAAAACACACAAAAAATTAGGAGCTTTGAAAAGGACATCCAGATTTCTGAAGTTGCAGGACAGGAAACTGATTACAGAACAGCTCATACTCCCAGTATTAAAGTATGGAGAATTTATCTATAGGGCTGCAACTAAAAAACTTTTAAATAAATTAGACAAATTATACTATAGGGTGGCAAGATATGTCCTGTGCTGTAACTTCAGAACTCATCACCGTATTTTGTTAACCAGGCTAGATTTGCTACCCCTAGATTTAGATTATAAGAAAAACTGGTCAGTTTTCATCTATGAATACAGGATAACTCATTTAAATCATAACATTTCTAAATTATTGGCAGACAAGGATTCTGCCCTTAGGAAACATTCAGTTAGGTCAATATATCAAAACAGAATTGATCCAGATAGGCAAAAAAATAGGTTTGGGGATAGAACATTGGCGTCACAAGCATCAGTTTGTTGGAATACACTCTCTCCCCTACTGTGAGCAGAGAAAACTACCAAAAGGTTCATTGAGGGACTAGAAAAGTGGTATGTCTATACATGTGTATGTGCATAATAGTGATCTGCGTTATCTTCCTTTTCCTTTATATAATGTAGGTAATCTAGTTGTTGAGTATGGTGTATAAATGTTAAGGGATGGATCCTTTTTGTATGTATTTTTTGTATCTAAATGTTTGTGGTTGTCTTGATATCATGTGAAACTTAGCTTGTAGAGAACTGTCTTGAAACTGGATTATATTATCCAAATGACATGTTTTATTCCTGTATAAAAATACATTTTTTACTACTTTACTGCTAGACTGTTGGTCGGGGCCAAGCGTGGGAGGAACGCTATCTAAGCGCTTACAAGGCAGGGCTTCCTGGTTCATAAAGGGCACCAGTATGTTTACTTGAGTGAGGGCCAAGCTGCAGGTTAAGGTGTGTGGCTGAGTTTCACATATTGCACCTATGTCTGAGAAGAGTTATGAGTGTGTGGCATAGATTCACTAAATAACACTTATTGAAAAAGAGAGATGTTCATGTGCATGGCCCAGTGTCCACAAATGCACTTTTTGGGAATTTGGGAAGAAGATGCTTCTGTTTTTGTTCATGAACTGTATTGCATGAAAGGAGAGTTCTTGAATTTCTACCAGTCCAGCCTGGACTGTCATTTGGGGGTCCACTTTAGCTTTTACTTTCCATCTGTTGAATAAAGCCATACTGTACAATCCCCAGTCACTGTTATGGACATTCTGATTATTGCTTCTGGTTGTGTGGATTTACTGGGGCCCCCTCAGCAGGTTAGATCAAGCATATGCCTAGCTGCCTCCACCAAGGACCTGGGTTGTGTTATTTACACAAGGTTCAGGGTGCTTGTTTCTGTACCCCCAACCCTGTCTTCCTCTCGATAATGAGCCAGGTATACATCCTAACACTAAGGGTGGTAACTACCTTTTTGCAAAGTAAATGAGTATGTCAGTATATAGGCACCAGTGTTTTTCCAGATATTTAATAGGGAGTGTGCACACTAGTTAAAAAAGTGGTCTGGGGGTTACATATACTTTGATACAGTGCAGCCAGCCAGCATGAGACACTCTTATCACAGTTTCTGTCAGTAATAGATTTCAAGATACTGCAGAAACACAATATAATCCAATGGCAGTTGATACAGTTTCACACACAGGAAAGTGTGAGTGTGACATCTTTATCACAGATTGTCCTATCATGGTGGGTGTCACTGAACTTGTGCCATATCTTTTATTCCTCAGATATTAAAATTGAAATTGAAGTTTATATTTTAACAAAACTTGGTACTAGGCAGAAGCCTGTTTTAAGGATCATACTGTGTTTAGGTATACAATATTACAACAAACAGTAATAACATAACATAATACAGTAACAGGGATACACAAGTATTCAAGTACAGGCACATATAAACACAGACCAGTTGGCAAGTTGTACCTTAAAACTAGTATAAGTGAGAAGATTTTAAATCTTTGGTGGTAATGAATTCTATTCTGTGGCTGCTATAAAGTTAAAAGACATTGCACCATGTCTTGATCCTGTTTTTTGAACAGCAAGTCTCCTTCTAGTCACTTTCTGAAGGGAAAGTTTTGATGAAATTCAGCTTAGCTTATGCAACAGGTAAGATGGAGCCAGGTCTGCCATATATTTATAAAGAAAGCCTAACAACTGCCTTTCTCTCCTAATTTTTAAAGATGTTCAATTAACATTCAAAAGCTACATATAATGATGTATCACAACAGGCAGACCCATGTAACCCAAACAAATTTAGCAATATGGCAATGCAGTGTGTCCAGCTTTTTCATGTGTCCCTTACCTACCATTCCATAGACTGCACTACTGTAATCTAACATAGGCAGCATAACTGCTGAAGCTAATTTTTCTCCGGATTCACATCTCATACTCAAGTTTTGTTTTCTAAAGTCACCCACTTTTTGTGACACTATAGTATACAGTTTATCTATATGTTCATTTAACTTTAGTTCAGAATCAAGCCAAAGACCTGAGTACTTATAAAAATTCACTTGATCATTTTTAACACTATTCTGAGAAAAACTATTGAACTCACTTGACATGATCACTCTTTTTTCAGCCTCAGACTTAAACATCATATTGTTTGTTTGTTTTTTCAACATTTAAAATTAACTTATTTTGTACCAAACAGTTTTCTAGTTTATTAAACTCTAATTGCAAACATTTTGTTTGTGGGCTTGGAAAAGAAATACCATGCCATCAGTGTACATTTTCATGGTAACATTTGAAAATAACCTTGACAGATCATCTCTAAAAAGAACAAATGATAAAGGACCAAATATTTATCCCTGTAGTAACCCCTTCTCCACTGCTTTCACACCAGATGTTATACCACCTATAGACGCAACCTATGATCTACCTTGCAAAAAGGATCTGAACCATCTCAACACTTCTTGCCCCATCACTTTAATGGCCTTGGTAGCCATAGTTTGTGATCAACTGTATCAAAACCTTTTGTTAGTTCCACAAACACTGCCCTCATGCACTTTTTTTCATCTCGCACATGGGAGACAGCATCCATGAAATCCAGCCAAGTTGTTTGAGTAGAATGGAGCAGTCTGAAACCAGACTGAGGGGAGAGGAGATCATGAGATGTCAAATATTCAAACAACTGCTTGTGAACTTCCTTCTCATACATCTTATAAATAAGGGAATGTAACACTATGGGACAATAACTGTTCATCTCAAGAGAATCTCCACCTTTGTAAGCCAGAACAAGTCTAGTCATTTTCCACTCAACATGGAAGGAGCCACAACAAAGACTTTTATTTAATAATTTTGCCAAGAGTGCAGCAATCATCTCTGCAAAGTTCAACAACAGGCTAGCTCCAATACCTTCTGGACCACTCAATTTAGATATATTGAGTATTGACAAATGTTTCTAGATGTTGTTTTTTTATTTTAATCAACTTAAATCTAAACATAGTCCCCCCTCTAAGGGGTAGTCAGGATTTATGGGCTCACTATTTAGATTTATGTTACAGTACAATACAGTAAAAAGGGGGGTTGACTTCAGAAAGATGAGTCAGATCCAGAGAGATGCCTTAGCTAGGATGAGGGAATGCAAGGAGGTGGAAGAGAAATGGTGAGGGATAAGGCAGGCTATTGAAATGGCTACTAGGATGAGAGTCAGGAATGTCAGGAAAAGTAGGAGGAGAAGGAGGCCTATGTTTTTTACAATGAAAGTAGTCAAAAAGGTGAGGGCCAAGAAAAGGGCATTCTTAAAATTCAAAACAAAAACAAAGGGAGGAGGACAGGGATCATTACCAGACTGTACAGAAGGAGGTGGGGAAAGCAATGAGAAAGTCAAAAGCACTGATGGAATTAAATATTTTAAGTATAATAAAGAACAAGGACAAGGCATTCTAGTGACACATAGGAGAGAGGAGGAAAAACTAAAGCTGGGATAATAAGACTAGGGGGGCATGTGCAAGGAGGATGCTCAGAAGGCTAATATGCTAAATAAATACTTCGAATCAGTTTTTGCAAGGAGGAGGATATGGGGCCAAAACTGGAGGACAGGGAGTTGGGGGAGAGGGGGTAGACACCACCCCTTCATGGAAGATAGGGTCATGAAGGAACTACTGAGACTTAAGAAGACAAGGCAATGGGACCAGATGCAGTGCACACTAGAGTACTGAAGGAATTCAGGGAGGAATTGGTGGCACCTCTGGCAGAGCTATTGCTGGAAACGGGGGAGGTCCCAGAGGATTGGAAAAGAGCAAACGTGGTTCCACTACACAAGATGGGGGCAGGTAAGTGATGGGTAACTACAAGCCTGTTAGCCTGACCTTGGTGGTTGGGAAGACAATGGAATCACTATTTACAGGATCTATTGTCACTTGTACTATCTGTAAACTTGCTAAATTATTATAGGTCTGTTCTATTTTGCTCCTTTTCCCTCTTCCCCCAGGACACATCTGGAATTGAGTGGTGCTCTGCTCAGTATGCCTTCCTGGTAAAACTCCTAAATAAATAAATAAAGGAGCATATAATAAACTATTTCGAGGGGAGACGGCTGGTTAACCCCAAGCAACATGGATTTCCAGAGGGAGATCATGCCAAATAAACTTAATAGAGTTTTTTAACTGGGTGATGTGGTGGTGGCCCATGGAGGATAATTGGAAGTGGCCTATCTGGACTTCAGGAAGGCTTTCAACACTGTTCCTCATAAAAGGCTATTAAACAAATTTGGTAGTCTTTGGGTGGGACCAGCAATAGTTAAGTGGGTCAAAAACTGGCTCTCTAGCAGGACCCAGAAGGTGACAGTTAATGGGGTACTCTCTAATGAGTAGAGTGTGACAAGCAGGGTGCTACAGGAGTCTGTCTTGGGCCCAGTCCTATCTAATGTCTTCATTGGTTACACTGCAATAGGGCTGGAAGGGAAGGTGTGCTTGTTTACGGATGATACAACAATTTGTAAGAGGGTGGACATACCAGAGGGTGTTGGCAGGATGAGGGAGGACCTTAAAAAGCTGGAGCAGAGGTCCAAGGAGTGGAAACTGGGTTCAAAAAGGGGAAGTGTAAAATTATGCACATAGGGTATAGGTACCCTATGGCAAAATATGTGCTCGGTTGTGGAAGAAATAGCAATCACCGAGCAGGAGAGCGACCTTGGTGTCACCATCACGGCTGATCTCTAGGTGACAAGTCAATGCCAAAATGTGGTAGGGAAGGCTAACAAAATGCTGGGATGCATAGGGCAGGGTATTACTAGCAGAAGAAGGGAGGTTATTATTCCCATGTATGAGACGTTGGTCAGGCCTCACCTTGAGTAGTGCATCCAGTTCTGGAGACAGCATCTGAAAAAGGACATTGAGAGGGTAGAGGCTGTCCAAAGGAGGTCCACCAGAATAATTCATGGGCTGCAATTGAGGGCATATGAGGACAGGCTGAGGGATCTAACTATGTACCCCCTGGAGGAAAGGAGGGAAGGGGACATGATAGAGACCTTCAGATATCTAAAAAAGTTTAACAGGGTATAGGAGGGAAACATTTTTCAGAACAAACATGGCTCATCAACTAGGGTCATGGCATGAAACTGGAGGGAGAAAAATTTAGGGGAAATATAAGAAATAATTTTTTCACAGAGAGGGTGGTGGATGCCTGGAATGGGCTGCCAAATGAGGCAGTATGGCTGAAACTGTCTCTGGTTTCAAGCATGCATGGGATAGACACAAGAGGATCCTGAGGGTGGTGGGGGTGGGCATAACTGAGAGGGAAACAAAATAACAATCAGAGGGGGGGCAAGGGGATACTAAATTGATAGAAGTATCATAAGGCATACTAAGTGGGCCATATCAGAATTTTGTCTGACAGCACTTGTACAGTATGCATGTATGTAGTTAAAATTATTGCATATGGTCAGGATTGTTGTAAAAAACCTTATTCATGGCTTCTGCTATTTGTTTAAGGTCAGAAATATTTTTTTTTCACTTTTATTGATGATAAATATGAAGACCTAATTGGAGACTGAAGCTGTTTTATTAACTTCCAAAAGTCACATGAGCGAGACACTTTCAAATTTGTTTTTATAATAGTTTTCCTCTGCCTCCTTTGTAAGTTCTTGACAACTATTTCTAACTTTTTATAAGCTATCCACATACCATCCCAATTTGATTTCCTTGCCTTCTTCAAACCCTATCCCTGATCTGTATAGTTTTTTTTATTTTTTCCAGTTATCCATGGCATCTTTTTCTGTTTTGTCTTTACAGAACAAATAGCTGCATGCCTATCACACACACTCAAAAATCCTGAAAGAAAAAAGTTGTCTGCATCATCCATTTCCTGTTTTAGGTAAGGCTAATACCAATGCACCCTAGATAGAGCATTCATGATTACCAATTTATCAAAATTCCTGAAAGACCTAAATTCATTGTAAGAAACATTTTCTGACTTGACCAGACAGCTTAGTTAGTTCCTAGAAATAATTTCACAGTGGTCACTTAATAAAGGTGGGCCAACCTCTCCTTTCTCAGTTTTTAAATTTTTCTAAACAAAAATCAAATCTATCAAATTTCTTGTGTACTCCATGTCACTACTGTAATTCTTGTGGGAGTAAAACTAATCTGTATTACATCAATCAGGCAAAAAGCCTCATATAATCTACTTCCCTTTGCTCTCCCCCTCCACGGGCATTAAAATCCCCAACTATTACAAGATGTTCTAATTTAGCTAGATTTTCAAAATAGCAATGCAGATCATCAAACACAGATGAAATTATATATGGTGATGAATATACCACACCAACTCTTAACTTAACTCATTGTACCCAATAGCTCCGTATGAAGTCCGAACAATCCATTGGTTCTCCTGATACAAAATAGCCTCCCAGAGTATAACAATAATAATAACTTTATTTATTAAGCACCTTTTAAATATCAAGACACTTTACAGTATTAAAGCATGGTTTTTAAAACAATAACAGATGATGACAAGTCATAAAAAAGCCTGACTCCACAAAAAAGGTTTTAGGGCCTGTGTAAAGCTCCCAACAGTCACGCATTCCTTAAGCTGATGGGGTAGAGAATTCCAGAGGGTTGGGGCCACAAACATAAAAGCACGGGCCCCAGAAGATTTCAAAGTAACCCTCAGAATCTCCAGTAACCCCTCGTCAGCCGAGCAAAGCTGTTGCATGGGGTGTAAGGAATCAGAAGCTCTTTCAAGTAGTCAGGACCAAGTCCATGTAGGGCTTTGTAGGTTAATAAACCTACTTTAATGGTGCTCCACTGCTGAATCGGCAGCCAGTGCAGATCATGCAGCACAGGGGTAATATTCAATAATGAGTTAAGTCTACTCACTTCCACCAACACTCTTTCAATTCCAGTTATAAAAAAAATTCTGTGACAAACTACATAGGCCCAAATCCTCTCTACATAGAGTAAAACACCATATCCCCTTCTAATTCTATCATGTCTCAATACTTTATAACTGTGAATGGCTAGTTCAGCTTCACCAGTCTTAGAATCTAACCAAGTCTCTGAGATCACCAAAAATGCTAGTTTTACTTTCAAACACTAAATCCTCAGTTCATCAGGACATACAGAAATTGGGTGGACGTTTATGCTCATTAATGCAAGGAGTTTAACAGATAAATTTGATGAATTACAACTAATTCTAAATACACATAGCATACACATTTGTGCAATAGTGGAAACATGGTGGCAACCCGAGGATACCTGGGATAGGCAAATTTTGGGGTATACACTTTATAATAAGGATCAGCTCCTATCTAGAGGTAGGTGGTGGCTCTATATGTTGCAGATGGTATTCCTACAGAGAGTATAGATACAACTAGGTGACTAGATGTTGAAGTCATCTGGGTTAAGATTAGCCCCCCCCCGAGCAGCTAAGATCAATTTGGCAGTAATATATAGGCCACCATCCACTAGGATAATGGAGGATGAAATTATATTAGATTTTATCAACCAATTTTCATTGGCAGGTAATGTAACATTGGTTGGTGATTTCAACCTCCCAGGTATTGGGTGGGATACATTGAAAGCAAGTACATTGGTTGAATCCAAATATTTAGAGATATTTAGTCTCATAGGTTTGGATCAGTATGTTACAACCAACACAAGGGGAAATCATATCCTGGATTTAATATTAAGTAACCTTGGGGACAATATTATAAATTGTAATTTATTTCCCCCCTTGGGTTGAAGTGATCATGCTATAGTAGGGTTTCAGTACTCTGGTATTCTAGGTGATAATAAAGGTACCACTGTACTCCATAGATACAACTCAGCTAATTTTGTACAGATAAGGCAAGACCTGACTGCATGGTACTGCAAATCAGATTTTGAGAACCAGACAGTAGCTCAAATGTGTGGAAAGTTGACAGATACCATGAATGGCTTAATTTCGAGACATGCACCAACTAGAAATAAATATAAAAAGGCCAAAAGTCCATCAGCGCCTTGGATAACCCAATTTGTTAAGAGATTAATTAAAAGTAAAAATAAAGCATACCATCAAGCAAGGTATAACAAAACAGAAGCTGGTTGGGAATTATATAGGAAAAAACTTAAAATTGCAAAAAAGGCTATAGTTCAGGCCAAAAGAGAATATGAGTATACAATAGCCACTAAGGTCCTGAACAATAATAAGACCTTCCATACATATATTAACAGCAAAAAGGGGAAAAACAATGCGTTTGGACCCCTAAAAACACAAGATGGGAATATTATAGTAGAAAATAGGGCACTAGCTGAGGAATATAATGTATATTTTTCATCAGTATTCAATAATAGCCCTCAAGTTTTCCAGGACAGTGGGGTAACTAGACATGGGGTACAAAGTCTTAGGATAGACCCTGCTGATGTCTTAACCAGATTACAAAAGGTAAACCAGAATAAAGCACAGGGGCCAGGTGGGATTCATTCCAGGGTGATCAAAGAAATGGCAGTATTACTAGTGGGTCCGGTAACTTACCTTTTTCAGAAAAGTATAGACACTAGTGAGGTTCCTGAAGCCTGGAGACAAGCAGTGATTATACCTATACATAAAAAAGGCTGTAGGCAGGAGGTCTCAAATTACAGGCCTATTAGTCTGACCTCCATGCTGGGTAAGATTCTGGAAGGTATAATTAAGGACTATACGGTTGAATTCATGGAAAGTACAGGTAGGACAGATTTGACTCAGCATGGATTTACCAGAGGAAGATCATGCCAAACCATCTTATTGGTAAAATCATGGATATGGGAAATTCAGTTGACGTGATTTTCCTGGACTTTGCGAAGGCCTTTGACAAAGTCCCCCATGGGGAGCTTGTTAAATCACTCTATGAGCTAGATATACCAGTTTGGATACAAAAATGGGTGAAGGCATGGCTTACAGATGGAGGCCTGAAAGTCTGTGTAAAGGGGGAATATTCTGGCCAGGTTAGAGTGACTAGTGGTATCCCCCAGGAGTCAGTTTTGGGACCATGTTTATTTAATCTATATATTTCATCCATACAGGTTCACTCAGCGGTCTGGCTGTCTAAATTTTCAGATGACACTAGGATTGGGTGTCCTGTAAATAATTTGGAGGAACATTCAGTCTTACAAACAGCATTAAATACTTTGGGTATGTGGGCCTTCCAGAAGCAATCCATTTTTAATATTAATAAGTACAATGTTATGCACTTTGGAAAGAAAAATAACAAGTTCCAATATACCCTAGGTGGGTCAGTATTAAAAGCTGTAGGTGAAGAGAAAGATTTGGGGATCATTGTCAACAATGATCTTAGTTTTAGCTCACATTGCAATACAGCTATAAAAAAAAAGTTAGCAGCATAACATATTGTATACAGAGACACATTAAAAGTAGAGATAGTCAAGTTGTGATGCCCCTGTATAATGCATTGGTGCATCCCCATGTGGAGTACTGTGTTCAGTTTTGGGGCCCATACAAGAGGAGGGATGTTGGACTGATTGAGGGGGTGCAGAGGAGAGTCACTAAAAGTATCAAAGGGACAGAGGGACTGAGCTATGAGCAAAGACTGCAATATTTAGATCTGTATTCACTAGAGTATCGTAGAATGAGGGGTGAAATGTGTCTGATTTATAGGGCATTGAACGATACTAATTTGTGGGATCTTTTAGGCCTGGTAAAAAGGGATCAACCATATGATACTAGAGCTCATTGTTACCAATTGTTAAAAGATAGATATAATACAAATAAAAGGAAATATTGGTTAAACAATAGGGTAACAGAAATTTGTAATATGCTACCAGGTGAGGTCGTGGAAAGCAATACAATGCAGGAATTTAAAACACAGTTAGATAAATTTATTTTGAGTAAAAATATAAAAAGGTATATTTAAAGCGTCATTTGAGAGCTCATGGACAAATGTCTTTATGCTCTGTAATGTCTATGTAATCTATTAGTTTTTGGCAGGAGACTCCATGCATTTGTATGAGGAATTGAAATCTGACTTACTTTTTTGTCAGCACTGGATTTATTTCTACATCTCTTGCATGAATTAATATCAGTAGACAATGTTTGTTTTAGTCTGGCCCTCAGTTGCTCATATGCATACTTTAAAATTCAAAACCCCATATTTTACTCCCAGCTTGCTGAATTTCCTATGGCCCAAACATACATTTTGGATTCTGACAATTTTTTCACTACATTTGTAAGTTTATATTCCTCAGGGAAAGTTCTTCTATACTAGAGTCTATGTAGTCAGTCCACATCTACACAGAATTTGTGCAGACAGATCAGAGAAGGAACAAGACCCTAAGTCCAAGTCTAATTAACTTAACTTCCCTTAACTGCCTCATATCAAATCCTGTTACTCTTAAATTAAATGAACAATACATTGTTTTACAACAGCTTCCATAGTCACTGCATTGCAGAACATGGTGTGACTCTGCCACCCTGTGTATAAATCCCAGAGTGGACTACCCATTATATTACAAGATCAGGCCTTAAAGTGAGGTCAGGGTTGGTGGTTGAAAGGCAATGGTGGCAACATAATTTGCCTAGGGATTGGGGTATGGAATAGCAACTGGTGGACAGTTATATTTCATGCTCAAATAGAGATGAGAGAAGTTGCCAAACTTAACTTCATGAATTATTCTACAAAGTTTACAAACATTGCAATGCACAATGTTTTGTCTTCTTTAAGTTTTTGGCAGGAGAAGTGGCTCTTTTTCCAGTGATATCATGCAAATTTGCTGGCAAAATTGCCACATGCTGATGACTTTGCAGAAAAAAAGAGGACTTCACCAGGAAAATCATTGCAGAGTGTGAGGTGGTCTTGGAGACAGAACTTCAGGACACTTCATTAAAGCAAAGTTTTTCCAATTTGAACTAACTGCTCCAGAAAAGGTTTAACAGGGCAACATCTATATGCACATACTAACTTACCTATCCCTATCCAGCATGTTAATTGCAGAAGACCCTGTTTGCACCAACAAAAATCTGGCCAACTCATTTGCATTGCAAATTAGTCTCCAGAGGAGGCTCCTCCCCCAAGCTTTGAGTGCAGTATTTTTCAGGAGTGGCACAATGGGATTTTTTTTTTATTTCTACAAATTACATTGTCACCATTTGCAGCTGTTACTGGGCTCTGTATTTTTGCATGTGCCAGGATGACACTGGAGAATCCAACCATTGGTGGATTTCTATTTTACTATCTAGGTGTCTGTTAAACCAGTAATCAGCTTTTTAAAGTTGTGTTCTGTCTGCCTCTCTGTCCATCCATCCATCCATCCATCCATCCATCCATCCAGCAACAGGATCTACAATTTTTAATAGTAGATGTGCTGTTTTATGCTACAGTAGCTTCTGAGTGTCTTAGTATAAAGAATATCACTATATTATCTGCTTATATTATGCAGTCTACTGCATATATCTCTCAACTTTTGTACTATATTTACATTATTTATCTACTTAATAATGTACTCTGTATATCTGTTTAATCCTATTGTTCTGTAACCTCCCTACTCCCTTTCCCCCAGGCCACACCTGGAAATGAGCCTTGGTTCAATGTGCCTCTGCCAGTTAACAATTTCAAATAAATACATACATAAAATATGCTTTGTGGCCTATGTGGCAGACTTGGATTACTGTATGTTTTTGAAAGACAAATAAGTTTAAATGAACTGATAAGCTGAGTAAGCAATTTTCATTGTGGTGTAAGTATTTTCCTACGGTAATATGGAGGCAGAGATTTAAAAAAAGGGCAGTTCAATGCATACTGTTTATTAGTTTATAAATGTTAGTCAATTCTGCCTTTAAAGCAGCCACAACAGACTCAGAAGACAATGGACAAAAAGATTAGGCAAAGCAGTTTTCAAATTAACCATCCATCTGTTCATCTTGTGGAAAGAAATAAATTTTACATGCAACACTTTAAAACAATTCTCTATGGTGATTTAAACTTGGTAGATTCAATTTTGATTAGACTTCATTTGCATATACTGCCTTGCTGCATTGATTGGCAGTAAGACTGTGTGGTATTGCTTTATTTTATATTCTCCTACCAGGCCAGGTAAGCATTCACTCTTTGAATATAAAGGGACATGGGGGAAAGTGTTTAACTTACTAAATGAAAAATAACTAAACATGCTACCAGGTGTTTACTACTGTATATTGAGGTATACTGTATTGCATCATTATTTTCTGATGTTGGCATTCCACAGATCTGTTGTCTGCATGTGTTGATGTCAGATCTCTCCATCTGTCTCACAACATCTGTGACTATAATGAGTAGAAGAAAACTCTACATAAATATACAGATATATAGAAACATAGAAAAGTGCTGGACATTTCTAATCTGTCCCAATATTTTCTATTTGGAGATGCTCTTGTCTCAGTCCTCACTCTCAGTCATCCCCCTCACCCCTCCACTTCACATCTGATAACTCCTTTATATGTGCCCTTCTTTCTCTTGAATCCTTCCAATGACTTTGCCTCCACATCCTTGTCAGGGAGTATTTCCACCATCTTAATACCCTTTCTGAAGTAATACTCTCCACATTCCCTAGACAAAAACAAGGGACCAGTCAGTCTTGATCAGGTAAAACACACCAGTTGCAATGTTTATAAATAACTTACAGAGCTGCAATTTGTAGTTTATTTGGTTGATCCTGCAACTCTCCACAGCAAGCCCTTTGATGATGCACCAGAAGGGCTCAGCTGCGAGGGACTCCTATATACCAGTATAGTTATCAAAAAAATAACAAAATATATACAGTGCATGTTCATGCTTCTCACTATGGTACCGAGCGGTAGAGGAAAGCACTTTCTTCAGCCGATCAGTACCAGAGTTAGAAGTGCAAACATGCTCTGTCTATATTTTATTTTCTGATAACTGTACTAGTGTATAGGAGTCTTTCATGGCTGAGCCCATCTGTCATATCATCAAAGGGATTGCTGTTTGAGACTCTGGAATAATAATGGTGGGAGAAAGGTTGCTGTATCAACCAAATAAAGTACAAACAGCAGCTCTGTAAGTTATTTATAAACATTACAACTGGTAGGTTTTACCTATTTGGGACCAATAGGTCCCTTGTTTTTGCTTGGGGAATGATGAAAGTTTCTCTTTAATGTACTTTTTCAATTTTACCCCTTCCAGTTTGAGCACATGCCTCCTAGTGGACCCATTGTCTCTTTATGTGAACATATTTGTGGTGTCTACTTTGTTAAACCCTTTTGTGAGTTTGAAGGTCTCTATCATGTCTCCCTGTCACTTCTGTTCCCCAGAGAGTACATGTGAGACTTCTGAGTCCCTCATCATATGCTTCATTCAGCAGACTATGCATCATCTTTGAAGCCTTGCCTTTCATAGCAGTATGTCAGACTCTAACCTATCCCTGTCCTTCTGTGGGTGCAGGCCCTAGAAATGAAAACAGCATTCCAGAATCTCATCAGTGATTTAAAGTAAATAGAAGCAATATCACCTCACTTCTCCTGCTAGTAATACCACTCCCTATGTAACCCAGCATTTGGTTAATCCTCCCATATACCCTGCTGTGCCTCGCTGCCTGCATTAGGTCATTGCTGATCACCATTCTAAGGTCCTTGTCCTGCTCTGTACCAGTATCCAATCAATATAGAACAGTATTCAATGTATTTTTTCCTCATACAGTATTATCTTTTTAGCACAAAATTTAAACTGCCAATTATTAAACCACATCTAAAATCTCCTCTTATCCCATCTCATTATGTTAATTCTCTCTTCACTGTCATTCCTCTTGCAGAGCTTGTAATCATCATCAAACGAGCTCAGCCAGTCCTGGGTGCCATCTCCTATGTATATATATATATATATATATATATATACTGTAGATATTGAACAGGCATGATTCCAAAACTGACTGCTGTGATACCCCACTAGTAACTGCCCTGCCCTCAGAGAATGTTTCATTTAGGACCACCCTCTGGGTCTTTTATCAGTATCTTGTGAAGCCATATTTTTATGATTATTGACATTTGACACCTCATAACACTTTTTAGTTATTCTTTATGACAAATAAGTTCTAAAACTATGTAATTAGGGGTTAATGCAATATGTCGCTATGAAAGCATATCTTGCTATGTAATCTATGTACATTAATGTATGTAGCAATCTGTTAATAAAATAATAGACTTTAACTACCAAAAAAGAACTTGCTCTAAGTGAAATTTAACAATAGGTTATCCAGGAAACTCTGGAGTGCATATTTGTTTAAGTATTGCCTGCACAATAAAATTTAATGTCTTTTAAAATGAGCAATTTGAGAAGGTCTCAGTAGCAACTTTAGATCCCCAGAGTCACCTACTCACAGTGTAGCCTTCAGCAAGACACTAGCCTCCCTGTACTCCAGTTCCTGGCTTCAAGCTAACAACTTAGTGGAAGCAGGACCCCACTGTAAATAACATTATACAACTCAGATGGACTTTCATGGGTAAATAACTGTGCAAAACAAAATTGATTTTCCACATAATCCTTCCACCACATTCAGTACTCCCAATCATATCATTCTAAGACCCTCCAACAACAGTATCCTTTCCAAATCTCTTATGGTCATTGTAAGACACCTTATACATTACATTGGGTCCCCTAACATGAATCACAGTTTACAATACACAGACAAGAGCTAATTGATCTTAACTTCAATGGCTTTACTTCTGTTTCAAGTCTCACCAGAGCCTCAAATGTGCTGTGTGATCTCGATCAAGCCCCTTAACCTCTGTGCTTTAGTCCATCACAGCAACAGTATAAAGTAGGTTTAAAAAGGATTCCTTAATAAACAGAATTCCACTATCTCTGTTTTTCTTCCCTGGATGAATAAATTATGAAAAAAAGCTCAACATAATGTTTATTTAAACGATAGTCAGTGACAGCTAAGTAGACTTTTGATCTGCCAGTCTCTTAAGTTCATGAGACCTGCATACATCAAATGTCAGAATTTATCATATTCATTTTTTATATGCAGTATGTCATGAGTGAAGTTAAGAGGAAAACTAGATAAGCAAATGGATGATATTGGACTCTGAGCTCTTACCATACTTTAGTAGACCAGTCAAAGGTCATGTCTCAGCCATTTATTTCTGTCATGTCTGACAATGTGTGTGTGTGTGTGTGAATCAGGGCAGGGGGGACTCAATAGCTACATCCAGGTGCGTCATACCAATCAATGCAATTAAGGGAATTGGAAATGCCTTATAACATATCCAAGGAGATTTATTGTAAGTGACCAGGGTCAAGGCTCTGAGGTCTTTTCTCTAATTTTATCTCTGATGCATCTGACAGTTCCTTTGAAAAGGTAGGCACTCTGATACTGAAGAAAAAAATAATAGATGCAAAATGTTTGAACATATTTGGATTGGGTTGTAATCTACAAAAGTCACATAACTGGCTGAAATGTGCATGTCTGCATGTTTCATGATTATTAAATGTCCATTGGACCCTGACAAAGCTAATTTCATACATACATTGAGAGCAGGGGCGTCGTCAGGCATACGCACTGTACTCAGCAGAGTACAGCAAAAAAAATTAGGCAGGGGCAACAAAAAGGCGAAAGCAAGGACATTATGAGCCACATTGTGTCTGTGTTGCACTGAGCCTTTCTGCCTTTGTTGTTTGCTATGGGGCATTGATGCCACTGGCCAAATACACAAACAAGAACAACTTACCAGGCAGGCAGGAAAAACAAAGGAAGGAGTATTACAGGAAGAAACTGATTACTTGAACTCAGACATGGCAAATGGGGGGAAGGGCCTTATGTTGGTGTGACGTGACAGTGCATGTTTTGGTTTATGTTTACATAATGGGGGGGCAGTAGTGCATCACTTTTGAGTACAAGTTTAAAATTGCTGGCTGCACCCCTTAATTTGAGACTGATGTTATGTTAAAGACCATAGTGTAAATGTATTGATCAGTTCACTTGCAGAAAGACCGAGTTGCTGGGGAACAGTTGCTTTTGGCTGTACATCCTTAATGTACTTTGGGAAATTTCTCCAGACCAGGACCAAAGACTATTGAAGTGACTATGAAACTTTCTCTTATGGGTATGCCTGATGTAGTATTACCTTGTGCTTGTGCTTACAGTGTAGGTACACATTCTCCTTTGTTCAGTCCCTGTTTTTCTTGCAGTGTGACTCTGCATCTAGTGCTGTACAACTTCAATGTCTTCCCACGTTGCTGTATACTAAGATGTGCCAATGGTCTGTTCCACATAGTGGTACTCTGAAAGTGAATGGCAGTATTCACTGATTTCACCACACTGTTTGCAGTAGATCATATAAGTGTAAAAACTAGTTTGGAAGCTATATATTGCAGGGAATGCAATTGCCTTGCTGATGTTAGGGTGGCACATTGATATGGAATCTGCTGGCAAAAAAGAACTGCATGGCCCACCCAGTGTGCTCAAGTGTTACCTGCCTATTTTACAGTATCTCTCCAGACCCTACCTGATGTATGGTGAGCCTCTCCCTCCCTGTTACTGATCAATTATACCCCTGTGTTTATCCTATGCATGCTTGAAGACATCCACAGTTCTAGCCTCCACCACTTTGGCTGCCAGTCGGTTCCATTTGTCCACTATCACCATTTACTAGTGACCATAGAACTCTTCAAGCCTGCTCTGGATCAGAGTCTCAACAGCCACTACATTGCTGAGGTAGGAAGGCAGAAGTATGAAGTATTGAAATGCATTAAATTCATAAGCTCCTGCTATTCTAGTCTTCATACTTCTATGGAACATTTTAAATGTTATTTTTCACCAACCATTTTTCCCCTTGAAGTAAGACAATTTACAAATGAGTTATCACATTGCTTTGGTACAATGATTTTAGTTCTATTTCTGAGTTGACTTGCAATGGCTGGTTAAAAAATTACACAGTTCCAGGAGTCACATTCCGACCATTTATAACCACACTAGTTGGTTGTCATACTATGATAAGCTACTACAGACATATATTCTTTATTGCAGTGTGGTCTAGTATTTAGAGTACCAACTTGGCATCTGAAGGAACACAATTTCAAACACCACTAGAACCAATTCCTATCAAAATTCACACTGCCCAACATTCGACAGGTTACTTAACCGTCCACTGCTCTAGCTCACCCAGCTGCTGAAATGGTTAGAAACAATTAAAAAAAAATATTTTCTTTTCCTGACTGTAAACTGCAGCTGCATAACTCCCCACAGATGTGCTCCATTGTGGAGATATTCTGCTTCTGGTAAAGAACACTGAACAAGTAATCCCAGCAGTGCCATTCTGATCAGACCGATAGCCAACTGATAGAAATCTATATCAGAACTTCAGGAATGAGGGTTTCTCTTCACAAAGTGATATAATCAGGGGTTGGATGGAGGGGAAGCTATGAAGGAAACAACATTAGAGGGAGTCCAACTGTACTGCCTGTGTACTTAATTTGAAAATGTCTCAAATCCAAGTCAAAAGGGTAGTGGGTTCAAATGTAATGATAGAAGAAGCAGCTATGGCCTGGTTCTGATTCTGGTCCTCATTTTGGGGAACTTGACATAGGGGGTTGGATTTTCAAAGGGCCCTAAGACCGACACATGGTGCATCAAAAAAAACACCTTGCATCAAATGCATGTGCATCAGATACTATGTGCTACGTATTGCAATAAAAGCTTTCTCTGTGGCAAAATCCTCCAAAATGACACAAGAGGAACACTGCATCAAAAACATGATGCATGCGGTGAGAGTGACACAAGCAGAGAATGATGCATGTTGAGTCAAAAATGCAGTGAATGAGTGAGAGGGAACAAAAATAATGCAAGTGGAGTAAAAATAATGATGCATGGAGCAAAACAAAAAGATGCAAGCTGAGTCAGAAATTATGGTGGATGAAATGATATCTGGAAGCAAGCATTATGATGTCTACAATGCAGGACTCTTGCAGTAGAATGCCATGCATAGTACCATACTCAGGTATACCTCCCTGCTGTGGGACTCTGTATATGCTCTCATGTCAGTTAGACCAGCTCTGGCTGGTCTAACAGTAGCATGCATCTTTGACACAGTGTTGCTAGCTTCCAAATTAGAAAATCCAAAAAAAGGAAATGGTGCATCATTTATTTAATGCAAGCCCCATTGCAACATGGTGCATACATTTTTTGATGCAAACCTCATGTAAGCCACTTTGGCACAGGCAGTTCTACTTTTGATGCAAGCAGTGTTATAAAATTGGAATTGATGCAAGTTTTGATGCAGCTTGCTCCTTGCATTATTCCTTTCTGGTGCAAGCACCTTGCATCATTCTCTGACCTTTGAAAATCAAGCCCAGGGTATCCAAAGCTATCCCAGGCAACTCGTTCCATTCAGTAGGGATTGAGTCCAGAACTAAATCAAGCTGGAACAAACTGTAGGGTGTAGGCAACCCCTCAGTGACATGGCTCAGTTAAGAGCATAGATCTCTGGGAATTTAGCCAATATGATCCAAGCCAATCAGAAGTATAGGAGTGGGTCCGGATCTGAAACAGAACTGGTTTACCCATCTACAGTTTAAGTCTCATAGCAAAGAACTGGTCCTAGACTCAACATGGCAGAGCATTACTTGGGGAAAGGGGAGAAGGGTTCTCTTGCATGTGCCATCCTTCAGGTTACTCAAGAGAAAGTTATGACCTCATGTCACTGTTTGAATAATGAGGATTAGGCCCTCCCAATTACGCCTGTGGAAGAAAAGAAGAAATGTGGGGCAATGGGTTAATTTTGGCAGAATCTAATGCTATAGATTTGGATGAAGAAGCCAGCCATTCAGCAAATAATAGTTTATTTATATGTTTTTCTTGATCAAATCTTTCAGTCTGGACTGACCCTCCTGCCCCCATGGGGCTTCTCCAGGGAGATTGTGGTCTAGCTCTATTTTTTTTAGCTCATTTTGTTCCCAACATTGCTTGTGCCATGTGCCTTCAGTATTCAAATAGTAAAGCTGTAATTTTCTTTCTGTGTGGGTGTGAATCCTCCAGTGTTACAGCATGCAGACTCTCTGCTTTACTGCAGTATGGTGGCATTTAGCCATCATGCTGCAGTGATACAGACAGCCTGCAGGCTGCATTTCTGGAGGGTTTGCCATTGCACAGAAAGAAAAGTGTGTCTGAATAAAATCATAGCTTTACTATTTAAATATTAAATGCAAATGACACAAATTGTGTTGGGAACTGAATGGGCTGTAACAAGAGAGTTATGCCACAATCTCCCTGAAGAAGTCCCCGTGGGTGAGGGAGCCAGGGTCAAGCTGGCAGATTTAATTAATGAAAATATGTGGAAACCTGTTATTTGGTGAGTGGCTGACTGCTTCATCCAATTCTTTAGCATTATGAACAAAGTAATGAATTACCCTAGGCTCTTTGATAATATTCCTTTTCTTAATAAAATGAGTTCCAACGCAATTAACTATGACTGGACGAGGAGTGTTGCTGTATGTGAAATGCCTGATATATATGATTGCACTCAGTCACTGTACCACCAGTTTACAACTCACTGGTTTGTCAAGTGCTTTGAGAAACAATGTATATGAAAGGCACCGTACTAAACAAAATTGAAGTCTATTGCATTCTGCTGTACTATACAATATGCAATATATGGTGTCACCTTCTGGACTACACAGTTTAGATACTGGCATGAAAACCCTTGTAATTTGATCAGCTTATTTGGCAGTAGTGCTTGAAAACCAGCTTCATTGCAATGGAAAGGTTTAGTTTTAAAAAGGAGGTAAGTGAAACGTAACATTAATTCAACTGAACTATACTTGGAGAAGAGAAATTTTGAGCTATCATAGAGAGTTGACAATATCACTGTAAGAGAAAACATAAAATCCTCAACATGAGTGAAGCTCCCTTTACTGCCCATCAATTTATCAAGTGACAGAAAGCTATTTAAGAAAAGAACAACTCTGATTTCTGAAAACAGCCCATAAAATGAAGAATACCATTAAAACACAAGCTGGGAAACAATTATAGTGCATGTCAGATGTGCACATCAATTTCTGAAACCCGCTTTTAAGCAGTTGGCCCTAGTCATGCAAATAACCTTTTAATATGCTTCAGAGAGATCATCTTACTTAATGCAGAAAATCAGTTGACAGGGTTGAGCTCCAATTTAACATCCTTTCTAAGCATGGTTTTGGTACCCAGCTCATTAAATGTGTAGTGACACTAAGAAAAGTTTGTCTCAGCAACATTTTTATTGGGAGATCATTGGTACCTTCAAAAAAATAACAACTTGGAAAATCTCAATTAAAATTTGCAGCTGCCAGTAATAGGCAGTCTTGAGCAGTCATGGCATATATATGTATATATATATATATATATATATATATATATATTTAGCTGTGTAGTTTTTTTTGAAAGGGCCAAAGATCAGAGTCATGGTTCTTCTTTATTTATAATAGTTAGCCATGATTTACAAACAGAGATGTGGTATCTCAGCTACAGTGGGGTCCTTTTCCTGATACGTTCTTACTCTGGAAGGACTGAACCATGGAGCAATGCTAACTGTCTTGCTTAGATCACACAGTAAACCAGTGAAGACTGAACTCAAATCTATACCTACTGTATGTTCCCTTGCTTTCACATCTTTGTTCCAACAACCAGACCACACCACATTCATTGTACAATCGTTAGGAAAGCACTGTATCTGGTTACAGTTAATTTTTATCTGGGCAATAATACTGTATCTAATGCAGTAATCATTATCATGAGATAATTGACCACATCTGTACTTAAGCTTCCCCAGCTGAACGTGAGGGATCTTAATGCATGATAAAGTCAATTATAGCATAATCATGATTGTTACAGTTCACACAATTGCAATTATAAACCATAAAGTATTTAAAAGACATTCATTACTTACAGTACATCAAATGAAACAAGCATTTGTCAATGCCGAAGGTTTGCTTGCTGGCATTAACAGTGGAAGTGCAGGAGTTAGACAGATGCAGAATAGGAATGGCAGTGAAGTACTGAACTGATGCCAACTCCACCCCCACCCTACGGAGATGGACAGGCACTGGGCTGTGGCTTTGTGTCATCGCACATGCTGGTCACAACATTTCAGTTCACCCAACCCTGCAGACACTGACAAGTGTCAAGGTGTGCCTTGGGGTGTTTGAGCTTTACATTCACCTCATTCCATAAGGAAACATGCCGAGATGGGTGCAGTATAGGAGAATGGAGAGAACTGTGTGGCCAAAGTGTCCAAGGTGCACCTCAGTACCTGTCACTGGCTGCAGGTTAGGGGTGGGGTGGAATGACATGAGCATTACTGTCGACAATCCCAAGTCACACCCCTGATGCTTGTCAGTCCCTAAAGGGTAGGGCGTTATGGTCAAAAACCCTAATGCCCTGGATGTTTCTTGGTATTTTTACTCCAAGTTTTCAACATAGGCTTTTGTGACCCCACCGCATGAACAGTGACACTATCAGTTCGTTAGCCAAAGGTGATTTTCTGACAGTGACTCGCCATTTTGGCGCACAGGTGAAAAACACATTTCAAACAGGATGTGAAAATGACAGCTGTACTGTTCATGAGGAGGTGTAAAAATGGCAATGTTGAAAATCTGGAGTGAAAATATAAAAAAAACTGGTGAAGGCATGAGCGTGCGTATAAACTGCGCAACACACCCCCGTAATGTAATTAGGCTGGGGATTTTTTAAAGCAGATTTTCAACACAGGCATTTTGGGACCTCCGCTCATGAACAGTGTCACTGTGATTTTCTTACTATGTCCCAAACACTGATTTCCGACAGCAACCGCGCTGTTCTATGCCGGAAGTGTGAAAACACATTTTGGCCAGAGTATGAAAAATGACAGCTGCACTGTTCATAAGGAGGTGTGAAAAAATGCCAATGTTGAAAATCTGGACTGAAAATATTGAAAAATGTGTGAACTTATGAGGGTGCATAGAAAATGCGCAATGCACACTCATAACACAGTCATTTTATGGACTTTGGTCACCAAATTTTAAACATAGCCATTTAAAGTCCTTTGCTCATGAACAGTGTCACTGTGATTTTCTTAATCTGTCCTGAACATTGATTTCACTCACTGACTATGCCATTGTGCACTACATGTATGAAAACACATTTTGTGCGAGATGTGAACACTGACAGCTGCACTGTTCATAAGCAGGTGTGGTAAAATGGCAATGTTGAAAATCTGGAGTGAAAATATTAAACATTCTCCAGGTTATGGGCGTGCACAGGAACTGCCAATTGCATGCTCATGAAACAGTCATTTTTGGGAATTTTTTTTAGCAAATTTTCAACATAGGATTTTTGGGAGCCTACTTCATGAACTGTGACACTGCCTTTTCTTTAATTGGTCCCAAAAGGTGGTTCCACGCAGTAACAGCAAAATCACCTTCTGGGACTGAATAACCAGATGACAGTGACTGAATTCATGAGATGGAGATGGAGCCCCAAGAACCCAATGTTGAAAATGTGGTGCAAAAATTCAAAAAAATGACCAAGATATGAACCAAAGTTGAAAAAACCCTATTTATGCCATTATACAGCTTACCGGCATCTCTTCAGTTCATGGTCAGCTTTGAAGAGTGCAGACGTGTTCCCGGTCCACCGAAGATCATCGCACCGGGCTCCAGAGGTAAGTATGGAGTGAGGGGGGTGTGGGGAGGTGGGGTGCACAAAGGGTGGGTGTGGGTTGGGGGACAAGACAGTCAACGAGGGACAGTTTTGTATTATTACAGGGTTTAAAAAAAAGACAATGCAGGACTTTTGCCACTCTGGGGTGGGTTCCCAACATGGCACCTGGAAGTTTGTTTGGGGGGCAGTGGAGCCAGTGGGGGATTGGGCACCACCACTGGCCAAACAGTATGCAGGGGAGCACATGATGATGCAGGACTTTTGACACACTGGCGTGGGCTCCCAGTGTGGCACCTTGAAATTTGCTTTTTTGGGGGGCACTGTGGCTGACAGGAATTGGGCACCCTGTCGGATATACAGTGTGCTTGTGGGGGGAGTGTACATGTGCAAAAGGGATTGGGCACTCCCTCAGTGCACAACAAATGAGGGGCACATCATGCTGGGAGATACAGTGGCATACAGCTGAAAGAGAACAACTGCTAAGGTGGTGATGTTTAGGCAATTTGCATACTGCTGATGGCAAGGCAGTATGCAAATTGACTACAAGTTACTACTGCTGATTGTAGTGGTCTTTCTCTTTCATCTGTATGCCACTGCATCTGAACTGCTATCATAGACAGCTCGGACATTCATTGGTGCCCTGCTGCCGTACCTGCAAAAATGATCAGAGCATTGAAAATGGGGGTGCCATACCTACAAAAACTTGTATGGTGGCACTATGTTTCTTGCACATGCACAGGAGAAAACATAAAAACAACCTTGCACAGAATGCATTCATGCTATAACAGTCTGAAAAATGTCTTTTTAATTCTAAGTTAAGCACTTACTGTGTGTAACATGGGGCAATGACAACTAAGCTTGAGTTTCAAGTAACTGAACTAATCAGACAGGTTTCTGATCTAAATATTGGCTCTTACCATGCTACCTTGAAGAGGACTAAGGAATATGGGCACTACCAAATTATCTGAGTTAGTAGCCCACTGTCAACTCACTAGAGTCTATAGACTTTTTAAAATACATATTGTTCTGTATGTCCAAGTAGGGAGTAAGGGTAGCAGAAAGTAACAGTGATAGGTTAATTTAGAGTGAAGAATATCAGAAAGGTGGGTGGAGTGCTCGGACAATGCAGCCATGCAACTGCTCAGTCACTTGCACAGCTGCTAAGTGAGTTGGGCAATGGTGGACAGGCTTGTGCTGAATGGAGATGTGACGCCAACAATTGTACAACAAATGTTGGCACCAACACCATAGACATTGACAAACTAGAGATCCTGCAGCACAGATTCACAGAAAAAAAGCAGTAGCCTTCAACTTGGAATTTCTAAGGTAGTACTCATCAAGATACTGCTTGTGCCACATGCAGTGCTGGTGATTCAGTAAGAGATAAGACATACAGTACAAATGTGTGACTAAGGTTTTGGTGTATGGAACAAGGGTTTAGGCTCCTTACACACACTGGATGGCATGCTGAGCTAAGGAAAAACTATGTGAATGGGATTTCACTGAATCCGATGGAGTGTGTATTGGGGGGTGGCACTCAATATACTGCAGAATGGGTGGAAGGGGTGGATTTAAATGAGGTTGGGTAATGGAAAGTGTGCAGAAGAAGAGCACCCATGTCCAGTGGGGCGTGAGGGGTGGTCAAAATTCAGTAAAGTCAGCTCTAAGAGTCCCAAAGTAGGGAAGTGATAAACACAGTTTTCACTGCATGACAATGATTATTAGGAGTACAGCTAAAAGATGAGCTGCTGGAGGTGAGGTATAATGCACAGTATCAGGACTCACAGAGACAAGGTGGATTGAGGAAATATGCTAGGCTAAACTAGTACAGGAATGCAGTGGGTACAAGATGGACATGGAGGGTCAGAGTGGTGGAGGAATTGTTTTATGTGTCAAGAAATGAAAGCAGGCCAGAAAGAGGAAGTGAGAAGGATGGGAGCCCTACAGAAAGCCTTTGGCTGGAATTAGAATCCGCTGGAGGCAAAAAGGCATTTCTAGGAGAATGTTACAGATTGTTAAGCAGTACAACGCAGCATAATTTGGAACTGACAAACAAAATTAAAAAGACAGCAATAATGGGGCCCTTGATTCTTATGGGAGATTTCAATCTCCTGTACATTGACGTGGAGATGAAAAGGTTCCAAGTGAAACCAGGGAAGATTTCTGCCAGATTATTTTTCCTTCTTTAGGATTATCAGGCATGGGGCAAGAGGGGACACATTTCTTTATCTGTTGCTGAGTAGCGGAATTACATGGTCACAGCTGTAAGGGATGGAAAGTGTATGGAAGCAGTGGCCTTACTAGGATTTAATTCAAGGTGATGGAGGGTAGTTACTTCAAATAAAATGAATGGGGGGATTTTCAAAACGGTTGGATGCAGATGCAAATGCATTCTGCACCTGTATCTGCATCCATCCCCTTGCATCAAAGCAGCCGTGCTGCTATTTTCAGAAGTTGCCTACAGGTCTGTTCATGAGAAGGGGTTACCAAAGTGTGACATGATGGTCAAATTTTCAAATTACTTCTAGATTACATTTGTGATGCATTTCAAGATATTATGACCCAAGTATGATAAAAGAAACATATCGGGAGATAAAAGCCTCAGAAATTCCTGAGATAAAAGAACTGTATTGTGGTGAGTGTAGCAAATTACTCCACATACTGTGGTGAATGTAACTCCTTACACAAGACATTTGTTTTAGTAGTAAAAACTTTAATCGACATATGTAATGAGTTATATTAAAACATGAGAAACAAATATTTACAAGAATTGCATTATATTAATTGCAAATTTGATGTTTTGCACCACATACCATGGTGAGTGTAACAAGTGACACCACACTTATGTTTCACTTACTAAAACTGTACTAAACATGCCTAACAACTAACATACTACTGCTACTGACTGACATACTGCTATAAAACATGAAAAAATGTGATAATTATATTACTGGCAAGTGTGATGCTTAACACCACATACCGTGGTGAATGTAATGAGTGGCACCACACATTTGTTTCAGTTTTACAAAGTTTACTGAACATGCCTAATAGCTAATATGCTATTACTAATAACTGACACAGTGCTATAAAACCTGGAGAAATCTGACAATAATAACAGTACTGACAGGTGTGATGTTTGACACCACATATCATGGTGAATGTAAAGAGTGACACCACACATTTGTTTCAGTTTTAAAAAGTTTGCTGAATATGCCTCATGGCTAACATGCTACTACTAATAACTGACATAGTGCAACAAAACCTGGAGAAATTTGACAATAATAACAGTACTGGCAGGTGTGATGTTTGACACCACATATTGTGGTTAATGTAATGAGTGACACCACAAGGAAAATCTGTTTTAATCCTTCACCCCATATACACCTTTTACAATTGATTCCCAGTACTTTCCCTAGACTTGCAGTTGTCACTGGAATTTGCTCTCTGAAAATTTGCCCCACCATCAGTGAATGATAGTAACCAAAACCTACCTATGATGAATGTACTGTAACTGCAGTACTCGTTGTTGCACAAAGTATTTATCTTCATGGAATGTAGCACTACAAAATGGAGGAGCCACATGCAAACAATGGATTTTAAACCACAACTCAGCTCCTCCCTCTATGGCTGCTGCTTGGTTCTGAGGGGCAGGTTATGACTTTGCAACTGTCACTGACTGACATGTAAACATTGGGCCTGATGTGACTCCAAGTAGAATGAGGGTCAAAGGTTTCTCTCCCTTCGGTGGGTGAGCTAGATCAGACAGTAACATAGTCAACTATCACATGGAGGCAAACTGGGAGAGCAGCCAGAAAATCATTTAAAGTGTTAATAGGACAATTACTGATTTGGGGGCTGTGTGTGAATGTTGCATGCTGTGACAACAACTGTTACATTCATCACACTAAATACAAAGCTGCACAAATTAAAAATGGAGCATTACAATGGGCTAAAGAGTACAGATAATAAAAAACACTACTCCAGATTACTAAGCAGATGCATGTTATTAAGGGAAAATGGTAAATAAAGCTCGCAAAAACAATTAGTAAAACATGTGTTTTTGTATGTCACACTTTTTCAGGTAAAAAAAGCAGCAATATGGAGTGGGACACCCCATCAAAAAAAACAAGCATTTGTCAATGCCGAATGTTGTCTTACTGACATTAGCATATGTAGTGCAGGAGTTGAACAGATGCATAATAGGAATGGCAGTGAAGTATGAAAGTGACGTCAAACCCCACTTCAACCCTACAGAGACTGACAGGCACTGAGGTGTGCCTTTGGGCATCAGCCATAATGTTCATGGCATTTCAGCTTACCCTACCCTGCAGTGCGACAAATATCATGTGGTGCCTTGGGGTCCTTGGGCGTTATGTCTACCCCATTCAGCCATAATGCTCATGGCATTATACCTCACCCTATCCTGCAGATACCAACAAGTGGTGAGGTGTTCCTTGGGGTGTTCAACTTTACACTTACCCCATTTCATAAGGACATATGCTGAAATGGGTGCAGCATAGGAGAATGGGGTGAACTGTAGGGCCAAACAGTCCAAGGCACACCTTGATGCCTGTCAGTGGCTTGAGGGTGGGGGGGGGGAATGGTATGGCATGAGCATGACAGCGAGCAATGCAAAGACACACCCCTGATGCCTGTCAGTCTGTAAAGGGTGGGACATTATGGTTAGAAACCCTAATGCTCCGTCCATTTGTTGGTATTTGCACTACAAATTTGCAACGCAGTATTTTTGTGACCCTCACCTCATGAAAGTGTTTGGGACCTCTGCTCATGAATAGTGGCACTGTGATTTTGTTAATCTGTCCTGAACTTTGATTTCTCACAGTGACCGTGCCATTCTGTGCCAGATGTGGGAAAACAAAATTCAGGCAGGATGTGAAAAATTACAGCTGTACCATTCATAGGTAGGTGTGAAGAGATGGCAGTGTTGAAAATCTTGAGTGAAAATATTAAAAATGCTTGAATTTACTAGCATATGTAGAAAATGCACAATGCAAACTCATAACACAGTCATTTAGTGGAATTATTTAACCAAATTTTCAACATAGGCATTTTGAGACCTCTGCTCATGAACACTGTCACTATGATTTTCTTCATCTGTCTTGATCATTGATTTCCCACAGCGAATGTGCCATAGTGCGCCACTAGTGCGAAAACACATTTCGGCCAGGATGTGAAAAATGACATCTGTACTGTTCATAAGGAGGTGTGAAAAAATGCCAATGTTGAAAATCTGGAGTGAAAATATTACAAATTGGTGAACTTACTTACGAGTGTGCATGGAAACTGTACAATGCGTGCTTGTAACACAGTAATTTTTTGGAATTTTTTCACCAAATATGCAACATAGGCTTTTTGGGAGGCCACCTCATGAACAGTGACACTGTCATTTCATTACTTGGTCCTGAAAGGTGGCTCTGCACAATGACCACAAAATCACCTTTCGGGACTGAATAACGCCATGACAGTGACTGAATTCATGAGGAGGGGTCCCAAAAACCCCATGTTGAAAATTTGGTGGCAAAAGTAAAAAGAAATGGCCGAGATATCCACATAAATTGAAAAAAATGAATTTATGATATTATACAGCTTACCTGCATTTCTTCAATTTGCAGTCAGCTTTGAAGAGTGCAGACGTGTTCCCGGTCCACCGAAGATCGTCGTTCTGGGCTCCGGAGGTAAGTATGGGGTGAGGGTGTGTGTGGGGAGACAGGGTGCACATAGGGTGGGTGTAGGTAGGGGGAGGGGCCACCGGACTCAATGAGTGACCGTTTTCTGTTTTAAAGGGTAAAAAAAAAAAACATTGCAGGATTTTTTTTTTTACAGGGACATTTGGCACACTGGGGTGGGCTCCCAGCATGCCAGCTGAGGGTTTTGTTGGGGTGGGGGCTGTAGCCAATGGGGGATTGGGCACCCTGAGTGGCCAAACAGAGTTGGGGGTCGTGCATGAGCTGAGGGGATTGTACCCCCTTGGCACACAAGAAATGGGGGGTACATTATGCTGACAGGGATTAGGCACCCCCGTCTGCAAATTAACTTAGGAGGGGGCATGCTAATAGGGGGATTGGGCACCCCCGTCAGCTTTCAGAGGGACTGTGAAAGGCAGCGGCTATCCCTTGGCTTTTGTGGGGACTATGAGAAGCTGGCGGGGAAGCCACCAGCATGTTGCTTGACGAGGACACCAGACGAGGTGGGCACTAATTGGCTGCTGCAATCAGGGAGCGCCACGGGGTGCTCCCTGATTGCAGCGGCTAATTTCTTTCAAGGTAGTGGCATGTTTCTAAACTGCTGTCATAGACAGTGTACTGGGTCATTGGCACCATAGAGCATGTCCACAAAATGCAGTGGCACCAGTGGCTGCAGCAGGACTGCACTTCCGAAACCCGCTTCTCCACTGAAGCAACCACAATATGTTGTCTGCCCCTCGCGCATAAGACAACATAAAAATGAATACCGTAGAATTCTATAGTTATGTTATTTATCTGCACATATAGCCAGCTTTCAGATTTAGTCAAAACATATGACTGACAGTTCTTGATTTTTAAAAATGTGCTATGCATTGTAAGGTGGGCATTGGTAGCCCTTTTTCATGAACAGACCCCTACATTTTTCACAAAAAGTCACAATTTGTGGCAGAAAACAAACACAACTGGGAGACTCTTCCAATTTATATGCACTTATGGTTGTTTCAGAAAGCTAGCTTTGGATGCAGGTAGGCCATCCAATAAATTATCTAGGTTTGGATGCATTTTGCTTCTGAAAATAATGATAGCTGCATCTTGGATGAATCCTTTTGAAGATCCTGCTTCAGGATGCATAGCCTCAGGAGAGCTATGTTTATAGGATAGTACAGAAATAACTCACAATGAATAACATTACACAATAAGCACAAAAAAATTAAAAAACACAAGCATTTTAGGTAGATACCAAACAAACAAATTACAGTGATAAAAAAAGAAATATGAAACATTTAGATCATGGCTCCTGTTGTCTATGCAGGGATTACTATAGGATTCAGAGCCATCTATCTATGTTGTGACTGTTCATGGAGTTCATAAAGACATTCTGCCAAACTTAACTGAAGTGAAATTCACATTTTCTTTCGGAATTCTCCCCATCCTTGTTTGTATCTGCTGCTCCGATGCTGCCCTTGCACTTTTGGGCTCTGCATCCTCCCAGCAATAGCTCCTAGCTTTTCCTCAGACTCCCAGAACTTAAACGAGTTACTAAGTCTTCTGTACCAGAATGAGATCAGCATAATGCAAACCATGTATAATCTCTATTCACCATAAAATTGAAACTATTTCCCATACGGGTAAGCCACACCGGGAGCAGCGGTGGATGGATTTACCAGCATCAACCTTAAGTCAGGTACCATGACTGTGTCTCTCCCTGTGACTCCTCTCCCTCACCCTTTCACCACTCCTACTGTCTGGGTCCTGGCTCCCATTCTCGCTCCGCCTCCTGGCTGTCCAACCACCATGTGCTGCTTTTGGGATGCCATTTCCCTGCTGCTGGAACACCGATATACATGGGTGCTATATTGATTAGCATTTGTTTACTTTTGATGAGTGTGACATGGCTTTTCAGCTGTGGGTTTGGTGACTGAATCCCTTGTCACATGGCAGATGATTTTAACTGGGTTGTTATGGGATCTCAGTCTGTGCCTCAGCTAACCTGAGGGCCAACTCCTGCTACTGTACCCCTTAGTATATATCTTTTCTGAGTTTCACTGAAGGTACTTGCCCTTGGCCCCTTTTCCTATTCTTTTAATTTGCATGGCTTGCAGCACTGGCACTCAGAAGTCCCCTGTGGACCTGCTAGGCCTTCTTTGTTGTTCCCACACTCTCTGCCCTTCTAAGATTTTTTTTTCTGTAAGCCGCCTTTGTGGATGTGATTACTTGGGCTTTCCTGAGGTACCTTTGTTGACTGGCTGTCTGAGAGTGTCAGCTCTCCTTCCACAAAACTAAGAGTACTGATAGCATAAGGTACATCCTGCCTAACCCTGGTCAAGTCCTTGGTGTCCTGCCACTACATAGCCACCGGTACTATGGGTTGCTTACTGCTACCATCTCAATGACTCAGTTACATTTATCAGTTCCTGTCTTACCACCGCTACTGTTCCCTGGTTGGTCATTCTGCCTTGTGATTAAAATAAAAACCCTACTAAAAAAGAAAATCCTCTCATCCTAGTTGTCTTCCAGTCACCCCCCCTCCCATCTTTGTTCCTGTCCCTTGCTCTCCCATATTTTCTTTTGAGCTTCTTGCTCTTTGCACCTGCCCTCCATCTCTATCACTGCTCCTTCCATCTCAACAGCCCTGCACACTATTCTCCTTGTCTGGTGCCTGAATTTCCACAGTAATTACTGCACTCAGTCGTTTATTGTGAACAACCTTCCCTAGCAGTTTTGTCTGCCACTGATACTACTCATGCTTTTTACCACAGTTTGCACCATTTTCTTGTCTCAGCATCCATATACCTTGCTAAGCCTATTGTTTCTGAATTTACCACACTGTACCCCTAGTACTTCATAACCTTCCAGCACTCATAATCTCCTGTGCCTCTGCCACCATGCTGATTGGGATCTTGCATGCTTCTACCTCCCCTCTGGATCCCAAGTGGTGGTGTTCTCCATCCCTCTCTAATAGAGTGCTCCTTCCCATATCTTTCCTGTATTGTTTGCCATTGTCCATTAATGTTTTCCTTATGTTTAATCTATTTCATGTTCCCTACTGTGCTCGTCCTTCTCCTGTTTCCTGCTTACATTCCCTTCATCCTTCTCCTTTCGATTGCTTACTTTTTTGGCTGCCCCCTCCTGTGGAGGTTCTAGTCCCCCACTCTGCTTGCCAGCCCCCACCACCCTAGGCTTACCCCCTGGGTGGAGCCACCGAGTGGGCACCTCCTCCCCAGGAACTTGAGGCTCTAATCCCTGGCTTACCCACCAGGGTGGGGTCACGGGAACGAGACCATCCCCCAGCTGACCTTTGTCGGCAGTGGGAGCAGTAGTGGAGGTGGGGGCTGTCATTAGTGACCAGCATGAATTTTCTTTTCAGGTTTTTCCAGGGGGAGGGGACATGCAATAACACCAGCATCTGCCCCGCCCCCCTAGCATGTGGCACCAGCCAAAGCAGTATCTCCAGCATCTGCCAGAGGTCTGCATAGCACCAGACACTCTTTAACCCCTCCTCCCTGAGAAGGAGAGCAGTCCCTGGGATGTTTAATCCTCCCCCTGGCCAGCCCTTTGACTCCTGAGTCTATCCCCCAACCCAGGATGTCAGCGCCACAGATGGACACCTTGCTGCTGTGCTGGCAGGCCAGCACTCTGTTGCTTACTTTTAATATGCAGCGGTTAGCTACCCTTTCCTTGTTTCGCCCATTCCAACAGTTTTACAGTCTCTGTCCCTAACTCTGCCTTTTGAGACATCGAGTGTAGGTAGGCTTTCCCTGTCTGCTATGGACGG
The DNA here is from genome assembly GCA_016271365.2 of Neoceratodus forsteri. Lineage (NCBI taxonomy): Eukaryota > Metazoa > Chordata > Ceratodontiformes > Ceratodontidae > Neoceratodus > Neoceratodus forsteri. The sequence goes on along the minus strand of CM057458.1, from coordinate 623,234,415 downwards.
AAGTCCATTTCAATCCATCTACCATCTTACCCTGCTGGATTATCTGCCTTCAACTACCAGCCATACCAGCATCCTGACATCCTTCATCCCTAACTCTGCCTCCTGGGTTATCGAGTGAAAGTGGACTTGCCCTGTCTACCAGGGATGGGACTATATTTCCTCAACCTCAGTTTTAACTGTTTCTGCACCATACTAACTGCCCATAACCTAACTCTGCCTGGTGTGGCATTAAGTGAAAGTTAGTTTGCCCCGACTGCTGGGGATGGTAGCCTGTGTCCTCCAGCTACTCTCTCATATTACTGCATCCTCTACCTGCTATCTGGTTGCTGCTTCCTTTCAGTTATTGGACAGCTGTACCCCATTAGCCTCCAATCCCCTGTCTCATTCAAATACATTCAGTACCAGCACTCTGAGTTTGCCACTTCCCTTTTGGAATAGGACCTCTGTACTCCATCATATCAACTACCTGCATGACAAATCATATGAGGAGAGGCTGCATGAATGAAACATGTACTCCCTGGTGCAGCGGAGTGACAGAGGAGACATGATCGAGGCCTTCAAATCCCTAAAGGGAATAAACAACGTGCAGGTCAAGGACATGTTCTGTATCAAAAATCACTCAAGAACCAGAGGGCACAACATGAAGCGAGGCGGGGGCAAATTCAGGCAACACATGCAAGTTCTTCTTCACCGAGAGAGTCATTGAACCATGGAACTGCCTTCCGCAGGAGGCAGTGGAGGCAAAAACAGTGGAAACTTTCAAGAAGGTGTAGGATAGATGCAACAAATACAAGAGCACTATAACACTGAAAAGCAGTTAAGGAAAGGGGTAGGATTATGGGCAGACTAGATGGGCCTCATGGCCCCCTTCTGCTGTCACTTTCTATGTTTCTATCCTAAACCAGCAATCCTGGTTCACCTATTCCCTTTGGGAATGGGACTACTGTACCTCTTCAGTCTCTGATCTCCTGCATCATCTACACAAATTATATGCCAGCAATATGAGCTCACCACCTTCCTTTGGAAATGGAACCCTGTACCTGTCAGCCATTGAGTTCCTCATGTATTTGGAACTCCCTAGCTTGTTCAGTCTCTAATTCCCACCTGTACAACAGACTCTGGATGTTGTTGCTGCCTTCCTTCCACAGGTCATAGGCATTGTCACCTGCGGCTCATATGCACTGTAGCCTGTGGCTTGCTTTCTGGCTCAACCTCCTTCAGTCTCCAGGCCCCTCAGCTCCATCCTGCCGACTCCTCCTTCCTTGTTCCTTTGGGCCTTCCTGTTCCCATGCAGTCTTCATCCTGGTCATGTTTCTGCTCAGATTTCCCTTTGCATCCTGCTGGATACATGACATTTTACACATCTTTGGGGATGGGAGTCCAAGCCTTTCTACAGTTATTTTTCCCCTTACTGCTATCCTTATGCAATATCGACCCTGTTACCATCAGCACTTTCATTTCACCATCTCCTTCTGAGGTGGGAACCTTACACCCCAGCTCTGCAGCACCTTTGTATCTGGATCCTCCTCTTAGTTTTTACCCGGATCTAATGTCTGGGGCCCATTCAAGTTACCCTTCATTCTGTTTCACCATTCCATGGCATTACCTTCCATCTGATACCTTACCAGCACCTACAAAAGACTCTGCTGCTCCACCTCAGCAGAATTCCAGTTGAGCTCCATTACCCTTTAAGATGACTTCCACATCAACCTTTTCCATTTTAGACTGGACTTTTCCTTGCTACATTGCTGGTCTGGACTCCCAAGGCTTATACCACTTGGCTGCAGCTTGCATGCCAGAGTTCTATGGCTTGCTCCTTGCCTTTCACTCTAAACCAGCCTGGACTCTCGCTCCCCATCAACCGATTCCTCCCACAGATCCTTACCTATGTCAGCATGCTGGGACTTTCTGGCCCTGCTGTTCTCCTCAGTTTTCAGCCTCCATTTCAACTGTCTGCAATAGCTACCCACATCCCCTTTGCTGCTGCTCCTGCTTCTACCCAATCCTCTTCAGTCACTATCCTGTCAACCAGTCATGTTCTCAGCTACAATTCTACTTCACATCCTCCTCCATCATCCTGTGGAACCTCACCTCTCAGCTTTCAAGGTCCTCTTCGCAAGATTGGCCATACCTGGTTTGCCTCTTTATTTGTTCTTCAGAGGAGGTCGACATTGGCTGGCCTGCTGTCCTGTTGGGCAACTTCCTTACCACCACCCTGGTGGCTCAGAGCTCCTCCATTTGTGCTGCTCTGTATTTTTGGGGGCGTTCCTCATGACTGCCGATGCCCAGAATCCATTCACCTGTTCAGTTATTTCTACCGATTCATCTGCCTCATATTCCTACAATTTGCAGGATTATTCCTTACATATTTCATTTAATTCTAAAAGTATGGATGTCACTACCTCCCAGTGTCTTCCACAGAACTCAAGGTCTAGTGGAGTCTTCTTCATGCCATTTCATCTCTGATTGGACTCGTGAACTTTTCCCTCCTGGGATATAGCAAGTCATTGCCCCTTGGCCTCTGGATACCACAATACTTCAAGAAATCATCTCTACCTCTACATTACTCTACTTTTTTCCAGCCACCTATTTAATGGTCTTCCTAACTCACCCATCAGGAGATATCCCCTTCATATTCTTTTCCCAAGAGTGGGTCTTCATTCGATTTATCATCCTGCACATGCACAACTGGCCTTGCTATCTCCCTAACTCCATTACGCTTCACAACAGTCTTCATTGGACTAAGCAGGCAATGCACCCATTATTTTCTAATTTTGACACCAGCTCTTGTTGTCTCACCACTCAGTAGACTCAGTCGAAGACCCCACTTTTCGGGTACTCCCATAGCAAAATTGTATTGGATCCACCAGCAAGCCATTGCTACAAGGGCAACTCAAGTTGCTGCCACTGGACTACTATGCTAGAGCAACAACCATATCTACCATCCTGCACTAGCAGGCCTTCCTAAATGTCTGCTGATCCAAAACTTCATCATTACAACTCTAACTTGTTTCAAACCTCAAAACCATTGTACTGAACATTTCAATCATACCAGTTGGTACCCAGTTACCATTTTTACAACATATTTCATCCTTGCCTTCATAGGTGTGAAATATTTCAGTTGCCTCTCTTACCAGATATCCAAAGCCTCACTCTCTTCAAATTCTTGACTGTCTTACTCTAAACGCCTATATAGTGAAACATTGCAAATTACTAAACTCAAAACCATTATATTCTATTGAATGACAGAGCTTCTACTATCTCATTGTACAGCTTTTGTTCAATTCCTACATTTCTTCCCAAACATGTTCTAGAGACAAGCACTTCTGAGAACCTTGAAATCATCCAAAATGTTTGCCAGTACAAAAGGTTCTAAACATTGAATCCTGCTTTCACCTTTTCAAAGTCCAACAGATTATCTTAAGGATTTAATAACCAATTGTACATCTAGTAATTTGGAGTCTGGCAGCCTATTTAAACAATCTCATTCTCCCCCTGCTCCCATCGAGTCAGTACCTTTGTCAAATAACAACTAATATCACAAACCCTGGATCATGTTCAACCCCTTTTTAACAGCTGGATATAATCCATATTTGGAATCTGGACATTCCTTTGGACTGGATCTGTCTGTTCAACCTCAAGCATCAATCCTCCTGAACTCACCATTCAACAGACTCAGAAGATGTAACTTCATTACTATGAATATTATACCCTACATCAAAATTAAAAAACCAATTCTAAACATCTAGGATCATCTCCTCTTAGTTTGCCCTGGGGATAGGCAGGTCAGTGGCCATGGGTCCTTAGAGTTTCATCCACCTGTTTTTTTTTCTCTCCTGCATGCTACTGGTCATACTCTCCATGAGTTGGAGGAGACTATCTTTTTGGGCCTTCTATTTCCTACTTACTACCTGCCTTACCTACCAAGGGAGGGAATAGAGAAAGGCCAAAGTTCAAGCCTATATGTATAAACAAGCACTACTCTAGTCACCAAAACATTGAACCGTGGAAAATGATTTAGAGGTAACTGTTGACAATCTGCTAAAGCCAGGTAGGCAATACGATTTCATAGTAAAGAGAGCAAACACAATGTTGGGAAGCATTTTAAAGGGGAAGCAGAACTGATCAAGGGAGGGGATCTTCCCTCTGTATGAGACCTTGTGTCAGACCACATCTGGAGTTATTATCACTCCAGTTCAGGAATGACACTGAAGAGACCAAGAGGGTTCAGCACAGGAACAAAGATCTCATTACTAACATAGTGGGCAAGAGATACAAGGAGAGAATCGGCATATTCTAATAATTCAGTGTAGAGAAGTGAAGACTGAGAGGAGACATGATCATGATATTCTGACTGCTAAATGGGATAGTAGGGGTGGGGCATATACAGATACTAAAACTGGTGAATGCAAGTACAGTTCCGCCCACTTAAGTGTGCATCAGATAAGGGCACATCCCACTTATATGCACATTTTTTCCATATCTCAATTTTTTTTCCTAGTCATCCAATGTTAAATGTACCTCTTCTTAAGTGCACATTTCAGTTATATGCACTTTTTTTTTCACTTTTCCTATTGATTTTCAGTCAACCCCAGCTTTTAAGTGCACATTTTGTACAGTACCACCTTAAATAGTCTGCCTTAACATCTTAACTGCATCCATGGTGCTGACTAGCATGGGCACTGCAAGAAAATTTATTTTGTCAAAATTAAAGACTGAATTTAGCATTCTGTTTAATTTTGAATCCTACACTGAAACACACAAAGCAAAATAATATTACTGATTTTTTTAAGTAGTTCTGTGTTGCAGGACAATGCAGTAATGTCATTTTAACTTGAGCTCCTGGTATTTAATAAAGCACAATAAAGAAACAGTGAAATGTACCTGGAAGTGATTTTCTGGTTAAATGCACAGCCTACTTAAGTGCTCACAAAAAACTAATCCCGAGGGTGTGCACTTAAGAGAGCTCCACTGTAAAACCAGAAGATATGCTCTCAGACTGGGGGGGGTGTTGCAAAATAAGAAGAAACATTGGAAAGCATTTCTTCACACAGAGAGTAGTTAACAAGGGAACAGCTCACCATTGTAGAAGGAATCATGGGCTTCCAAATGGAAGGTAGGAGTGGATTAATTCCTGAAGGAGAATGACACTGAAGGTGTGATTAGTGGTAGCATTCCAATTAATAAGCTTGGAGGTACATAATGTACATATACGCATATATAATCACATTGGCTATAGTCACTGCCATTCAGTAGAGGGGGAGGACAAGCTGGACCCAAAGTGCCTTCTGTTATCACACTATCATATGATTAGGCAATCTAATGATATTATTTCAGTTTTTCAGATTTACAAAAAATGTAGGTCTGTGTTTATTGCATTTTGGTGACTTGATGCAGATGACTTGTTTGAGTGTAGGGGCAGACTGGCCCTAAGTGCTAGGGATGCTGTTGCACCTTGATCTGCCACTATGAAGAAGACATTTTGCCTGTATTTAAAGAAAAGTAGTTTTGTTTTGTTTTGTGTTACCAGCTTCTGCCTGCCTGTAGTGGGAGAGGTACTGTGACTTCAATCAGGATGGCTGAGGCAAGTCCCTTCTGAACTACTCTCAGATGACCTTCTTGACCCTGACAACATGATACATCTTAATGTGCTGGTGCTGCTCAAGTTGGCTGGTGCTGTTAGTGCCAATCATCATTTTGTAGCTGTAGCAGCAGAAGGCTGCCTGGGTCAGTGTTTCTCCATTCATGGAAGTGGTTGGGCAGGTGGGATGATCAGGCCCTGGAGGACCAACTGACCTCTGTTGTGTGGTTATGCTGTGGCAGAACAGAGGAGAGGAAACAGAGGCCTACCTGAATCTGTGGGCCAAGCTGCACACTGCAGGGCATATTTGGCTGTTTTTGCATGGCAGGGAGTGGGACTAAAAGTATGGGGGTTGAGAGACTGTCACTGTCAACTGGGACAGGACAGTAAAGTAGGATGCAGTCAGAACAAAGAAAAAAGAGGGAGAGCAGTAAGTGACTGCCAGTGCCATGTGGTCATAGCTGTCAGAAACTGGGTGGGCTATGTGACAGGGTTGAATAAGAACCTGTCCCATTTGTTACACAGATAAAGTTAAAACACAAGGATCTACACTGTACTGTACTGTTTTCTCCTTTTCTGTCACTTTTCTGTCTGGTTGGACAACCAAATATTCCCGTGAGACCTAGGAACTGATCACTCTAATGGTCTTACAATTCTCCATCTCTCACTAGCTCTCTGCTTTCACTTGCTATTGCTGTCTTTTCTTGTCCCTTGTGTATTTGCGGTTAAAAAAATATATATGAATGTTTGTGTGAAACTGTAAGTGATACTGGGATCCCGTACTTTGAAACTGTATAAAGTTATACTGTTGAAATGGAATATTTGGAATTTAGGGTGTTAACCTTGACATGCAGCACAAACTCTTTTGCAGAGATGTCAGCAAGAGACCAGTTATGGAACATCATGTTCTAGTTTGTTGCACCTGCAAGGAGAGAATCTTACAAAGTTCTGGTCTCTTTATGAGTTCAGGATGAAGAAATAACAGTTGCAATGCGGGAGAGAGAGAGAGAGAGAGAGAGAGACTAAGACTGACTGAGAAACTGAAAATTGGAATTAGAGATTCCCTTACATGAAGGACTTTGATTTCCTCTGTTTGTACTGCCTTTGTAAAGAGTTATATTGAATAATTTTTATTGTGTTGTTATTGATAATAATAAAACATTACTTGGGTACAACTGCTCCTGATTGTCCTATGCTTCCTGACCTATGTCTCGAGGACAGGTTGGAAGATGGAGTCATGGTGTCCCAGAGGTGCTCCTGGTCATGAACTGATGGAAGGAAAACTGAGGCTGGTCAAGGAGGTAGAACAATAGAGTGGTGGGTTGTAGTAGGAAGGATTGTGGGTTTGAAAAACCATGACTTTACAGTGGATCCCAGAAGAATGAGGAGAAGGTGACACAATGGGACAGTCTTTCCTGCCTTGCCAGGGGCAGGATAAATGGATTGAGGGTCTGAAGTGCCAGTTCACAGGCTCACTCCAGGAAGCCCCAGCACCCGTGAGTACAACAGACACCAGCACTGGCTATCTCTAACATATAGCAATGGCTGCACAATTGTAAGTAAAAAAAAAAATTTCTCTGGCTCCTTATTCAATCAGTTCTTTCTGTACAAGAAAAATATGTGTTCTTATAATATAATCTAGTCTAGGAACATGTATGGTGTTGGTGGGGATTGCATATCGAAGGTTAGGTGGGGGTGCTTAAAAAATCAGGGTGAAATATGATACGTTAATAATAATTTTTGTTGAAAGATGTGTTGCAATATTTTGGGATTCCTAATGCATTTTCTGAAGGTGAGGGAAGGAGAAAAAGACAGGAGGCGCATAAATCAGATGTACTCCAGCAGAATGTGTTTCAAATCAAAGCCCTGCTGTTTTATGTGACAGCATGAATGCTGACCAAAAATATTAAATGTACAAGGGATTACTAAGCACTAAGGATGAGGGCATTTCTGAGTTTAAATCAGCAAAAGCTGAGACTGACATATGGAATGTATTGCACACTGCTGAATGCTGCATTGTACGTGTCAATTTTAAAGCAGCAGCAGATTAAATGCACAAGAATAAGCTGTGTCCGTTGTTCAAGTAACTGGCTAGGCCACAACACACTGCAGCAATATTTTCAGAATGAGCCAATTGCTATGCAGCTGCTGAACATATTCTGCCTAATGGATTTATTTGATCTTAATGGAGAGTATCCTCCCACTTTTAAGGCTGGCGTCACATGTCAGTATTGGTAGTTTGATTGATAGGTGCAGGTGAGATAGTAGCTGATGTCTGATACTTTACTGTCATTCCTGTTGCATGTTGGTCAGGGGTAAGGGGCAACAGACTTCCTGGAAAACATAAACTGAACTTACAAACTTAAATGGGCAGACTGGGTGGGCCATAGGCCCTTATCTGCCGACACTGTCTATGTATCTATGTATGTATCTATGTTGTAAGTACCAAAAAGTGACAAGTAACTGTTCGGTTTTATTGTTAGATTTTTTTTTAGGTGGTGGTAGAACAGGTCCTGCCATACCAAGTGGCATGATGGCTCACGTTTCTCCCCTCATCCCAAGTTGCAGGATTTTTTACAGGAATTATAACAGAACTGACCTGAACAAAGGAGTTGCGATGAGGGAGGGTCATTAGGAAGAGCTTTATGTTTACTGGCTCCACTGGAATCTTTGGAGACAGAGTTAAGAATACCCCTCCCCCCATTCAGAAGCTGAAACATTAATCTGTATGAGTTAGGACTTTTTTTATTCCTTAGTAATTGGGCAGGGTCCACTGGGCACCACAAGACCATTTACAGTAGAACACTGAAGAGGTTAAGTGATTTGGTCAAGATCACACAGTATGAAAGTAGAGGCTGCAGTACCTGTACCAAGCTCGTTCACAGCTTGTTACTCTAGCCCTGGTCTGGTACAGTATGTTTTTACCATTTTCCCTTTCTTTCTAGAATATTTATTTTTCTGGCCTTCTTCTTCTTGTTTCTAGTTGAGCTTCTCCGACAGCCACTAAATGTTATACCAACCAATCAGTTACCACTGCCCCCTGTCACAAACATACACATATACACTTACACCTCAAAAAGGACAGTAACCTGCTGGAGAAGGTCCAAAGGAGGGCTACAAAAATAATAACTGGTCAGCAGGGTAAGGAATACGAGGAGAAGTTGAGGGCACTGAACATGTATTCCCTAGAAGACAGGAGAGAGAGAGAAAAAGTGTGGGGGGGCATGATTGGGACCTTTAAGTACTTGAAAGGGATAAATAAGGTTGATAAGAGAGTCTCTTTAAGCTGAGTGGCAACCATTACATGAGGGTGCATAGCCTTAAGCTGAAGGGTGGGAGATTTAGGAGGGAGGTCAGGAAGCACTTCACAGGGTGCTGGACACTTGGAATGCACTGCCAGAAGAGGTGATCTCTTTGAAGACAGTGGGCAACTTTAAGAGAGGCTGGGACACATATAGGGGGATGGTTAGGGTCATGGGTAGAGAGAATGGGAGGATTGGGGAGAGGGGGCTGGGACAGTAGCTCAAGCTGTGGACCCTGCAACATGAGCAGACTTGATAGACCAAATGGCCTTCTTCTGCTGGCTTCTTCATATGTTCGTATATACATGCACATGGGCTGCTCTCAAAATGGAGAGAGACCGGGTACTGCTTATTAAAAAACTGAATGTGATGCACTACTGACCTGCATGCCTGTGTACTTTAAATTTATAGAAAAAGGTTCCATTTCTATAACTTTGGGACAGCAAGTAGCAATTAGCATAGCTACAGTCAGCATATGAAAAATATTTACATTTCTGGTTGGCAGTCAGCTCAGGTGGCCATGGTCTGTGACCCAACCAGTTCACCCCTGTTCTAGTGGGACTGCTTTGTAATTTGAAATACATTACACCATTCTAAATTATTTCTCCAAATGTTAATAAACAGAATAGAAATATCAGTATGACTCCTGAGCAAGATTAACAGCATAACTACAAAACCACCAGCTCTGGAGTGTACAGTAATAACATCTATGGTGTAATGTCAAAGTGAAATTTCTGTTTCTCTATTGGTTATAATTGTCTCTGTTGTGATAATTAGCCATGCTGCATTTTACATATTTTGTATGGAGTTAAAGGATCATTCTTCAAGTGTTTTGCTTATCAACTGTTTTCCATTTCTCCATCGGGAGTATTAACAGATACAGACAAGAAACATCATTTGCCACACAGATCCCACAATTCCTTGATGTATTACCCATAACAATAAATTTGGAGTTGTGGGACTTGTGTAATGGGCAGCACTCTCACAAAGTGATTTTTAATACCTTCAGTGGGAAGAGAATATTGACTAGAGGCTATGGCTCTTGAAAAAAACTATAGTTTGAACCTGCATAACAGAACATCTCCAGGGATGCACAGGGGTGAATGATCACAACATTAATGGTTATAAGCCACAGAGATCAATGTCAAATGCCATTCTCTGTTAATGATGAAATGGATAATTATATAGATGCACTGAGGCAACATTAACTACTGGTGTGATAAACCCACTGCTATGCTACCTATTACACCACTACTGCTTTTTATAGTTATGTCTCATCAAATACACTACTTATGTACACTGGGTTTAAATTAATTGATATTTCTTGTATACCCATTTCAGAAAGAAAAATACTCCTCCCCCCCAATTCCTGCTGTCTAATAGGAGTGTGAGTGTGGCAAATAATATTTCTTGAATACCATGAAGAATCAACTATGTGTTATTTAGAACAACATAACAAATGTTATCAACGACTGCATCATATCTGGGAATTAAAAATAAATAAATAGAATAAAAAAAAAACTCTTATCCTCCCCAGGTGGACAATGTTATTCCCATACCCACTAACTATCACCCTCAGTGATCCCCAGCCCTCTACCATCCCTCCCCTTACTTTAGATAGGTAATCAAGTTATTTAAAAAAAAGCTACCCACCTGAGGAGAGGGAACATTTTTTTTAAAGCAGTGTGAACCCTTTTTAATAAGAAATAATTAATACCCAAATCTTTGGGATCCAAAATGTGAAATACTGAGCTGAATATTTGAAATAAGGTATTCACACAGACCTACTTTTCAGACATCTCCAGATCATGCCATGGTCTGGCATGGGGGAAGGGTGGCAGCCCTAATTTGGTACCCAGGCCAGCTATTTTACTATTCAATGAGCAAACACTGCAAAGTCCCTCAAACTTAAGTGCACTATGATGTGGGCAGGGCCTGGCCACCAATACAGTCATCCATGATGGTGGGACCTGACTAGTTAACACGGAAGGCCCTGTTATTGTAGAACAGCAAAGCCTTTCCCCTCCCAGAGTTGGATCATGCTGCCTCTGCAGCACCCCTCTGACTCCACTAGCCCAAAACTGGATGTTGGGCTTTTGTCATAAAACATGGTCCTTCAAATGGCAGTGCAATACACTACTGCTAGTGCTACTGGCCCAGGCTTAAGTGGCATTTTAACTTCATTGCTATATCAATGTTTATTGTTACTTTGCATATCCCCTCACAGATCCCTTTTATCCCAGGTTGTTTTTGTGAGGTGCAAGATGAGTAAATCCATCAGTGATGAACACCACAAAGAGTGTGCATTTTTTAAACAAGAATATTTATGCACTTTACAAAGTGTGTCCACTTACTTACAGTATGTGTTAACATCTCATGCACCATGCTGAATCATTTCTCCCTTTTATGTATGGAAATTATATTAACTGTTTTTATTGATAACATTTTTTGTTGCAGTAATCCAAGTTAAAAATAAACATTTCTGTAGTTTGCTGTACTTTGCTACACTACCTTTCCATTACTAATCCAGGATCCTAGATCATTCGCCTATAGAGCCCTGCTCTGGCTTAACTCGCTACATAAGGATGTCTCTTCAGCAGCCACACTGGGATCATTCAAACACAAGCTCTGACAATACCTAATAGCTAATGCCAGCTGCGACTGCTTCCAGTAAACGTACCGACTGCCTACTTATTGTCTCCAATCAGCAACTAAGAACTGGTCCACTTAGTTAGCCCCCCCTTTTGTGTATTTGTCCCCACTAACACCACTCTCTTTCCCACCTCCCCCAATACTCCACCACATCTTACTCCTTTCTCCCTCCTCTCCCTTTCATTTTCCTTCCCTTACCTAACCTTTCTCCCTCCTCTTACCTAGATCTCTCCTTGACTAGGTCTCATGGGCTGATCTTATTGTTATTTGTATTGTCTTTAATTGTCTGCCTGATAGGATTTACCCTACTTACAATGCCACTCAATTTTGTCACCCGAGTTTCTTCACTATTTAATGCTAACTGTGTCATGATTGTAACTATGTGTTAATCTTCTGATGTGGAACCTATGTAAAAGAGCTTACAGCTCAAAGGTGTTTTAATCCGAGATCTAAATAAATAAAACTTTACTGAAGGAAAATTATAAAGTGCTGTATAGCACATAACAAGTAAGTGACAATAAGTAAATCAAGGACATTGTTGTGCTCCAGGGTCATCATATTGGTGCTCTCTGTTAGCATAACACAATCAACAGTGCATGTTGCCACCAGAGTTGCTTGGATAATCTGTTGACATTCACATGGGATTGTGCCCAGCAAACACTGCTCAGCTTGAGCTATCTGAACTCCATTGCTCCTCTTTTAATGCTGTTTTGTCCAATAAGAAAAACTACAATGAAAACAATATTCTCATCCTACTGAAGTATAGTAGTACCCCTCCTGTACCTAGGTTACCTGCTAGCAGCCCTGTCTGCCCTGACTAGTGTGACAGCACATACCATTATTTCCTGTTTTCCTGCCAAAATCAACTCACTTCTGATCAATTTAGCAGATTTGTAACCAATGCACTGATGTAGACAAAACCAGGATAACAGATACTGGTAATTTTCAAAAGGCGAAAAAATGATCCATGCCCAGAAGGATCTACATGGCTAAAGCTTACCTCTGGATAAATGAGGAATTCACAACAGCATGAACATTCTGGCTAATGTACTAAGTGAATGGCTTTAATGGCCACAAAGTACCACACACCAAGTAAAAGGTTAAGAACACTGAGTTTCCTGTGGCATGATCCCCTGTTATTAATAGGGACAGGCAATGTCCCCTTTATAGTGCCACAGTGAAGACGCCTTATAGCCGATGAATCTCCTTACAGGTGGTTCTAGCTAACAATAAAAAAAATGGAAGCCACGTATGCTGTATACCACCACTTATTTTTTTGTTTTTACCTGTTTTGGTTTTAATTATAATAAATACTATTAGTAACTATTTATTCTCCATATGCATCTGTCTTTCACTGTCACAGTGAACACAGCTTGAATTACACTTGTCTAGCTAAATGGCCTCCTACAAATTATCTTTGATATCTACCTTCAGTTTCATATTGTTGGTAGTGGCCCCTGGTAGACTAGCTCTTCCCTACTGCTACTCATTGAAATCTACAATAAACACAATGCAAAGTATAAACAAATTTAATGTTAACACAAAAATCCCATTCAGTTTTCCTACAGCAGACAACATAAAACATAAATCTGTGCTGTAGCAAACCAAGTCTTGACTTTCCTTCTCTGACGGAAAAAAATCAATATGTTCATTATTTAATATAGGAAGCTATGAAATGCTAGACAGAAAAAAAAAATCATAGGGCCATGATGTTGGTCTCCTGCCATCTGGGCAGCTGCAGCATTCAATATCATATGAAATACGTGAATCTCTACTTAAATGGGAAGTGCTACCAGTAAATGTAATGGATATTGGTACTATGAGAGGAACACACCGATGGCAGAAATGTCTAGGAACCAGAGGTCAAGAGAGACACTGTTTCCTTGTTATTTCCCTTGAGGAACTGAACTAATTGGATTTTAAAAGATTCAATACTCCCCACTTGAATCAGTTCCTTTGGGAGCTTATTCCATAGTTTTACCTTTATCTAGGCCAAAAAATGCTCTTCACATTACCTAATTTTCCCCACCCACCCCACCCCACCCAGAAGCATTGGATGCACCCTCATGTTTACTGCAACGGCAAGTTTAAATCAGTTCCTCTGATCATCCCTATCTTCAACTCTTAAAATGCTAAAACTGACATCATATCTCCTCATGGCATTCTTTTGTCCAGGAAAAACATGCCCAGCTTAGCTTGTCTACATTTAGTGCTCCCTATAGCTTATTTCGCCATTCCCCACTGTAGGTGCTCTTTACTGCATCCTCTGAAGTACTATAAAAAACTGTTTTGCACTGAGGAGACAAGAACTGCACACAATACTCCAAATGCAGTTAATACCATGCACTGTAGAAGAGCAGAATCACATCACTCTCACAGTTTGTAATGCCTTATTTTATACAGCCTATGATGTACGTTGCCTTGCTTACTGCCACTAACATCACATTGTTTTCACAGCATTAGCTTCACATCATCAACTGCCCCCAGCTCTTTTTCATGGTCTTCTGCTGCTGTTTGTTTACTATTTAAATTTCACCTTGGCCAGAATTCTGTGGATGTAAAGTAACATCTTTACACATATACACATTGGCCCAGATATTCAAAAGGGTTGCGCATGGTGCAACAGTGTTGCCTCATCATGCTACTGATACACCTACGATCATTCAAAAGGGAAAAGTGCACGGCACAAATCCAGATGCGCCAGAGCGCATCAGTAATGTATGCAGGCACAGGTGGGGCGTGCCCATGCATAACCTGCACAGCCGATATTCAGCCCGGGATGTGCAGAGCCATGCATATGCAACCCCTACCTGCGCCAGCACAAAGTTAAGCCAAAAAAAAAAGGGACAACTGATGGCCACCCACAGGTGACCTGCCACATTGCAGGGTGCAACACGGCAGCTGCCAGCGGTGGGTGCCACCCGAATTCCCGCCGCACCTGGCGGATCCCCCATGCCCGATCGTGGGCATCTATGTATGAGAAAGATAGAAGTTCCTATATCCCTGGTGGTCCAGTGGACCGCTAGCTGCCCAATTGCAGGCATCTGTCCAAATATAGAAAAATCTCGTCCTATATCCCTGGTGGTCTAGTGGACCGCTATGCCCAATTGCGGGCATTTGTAAAGAAAACAAAAGGTCCAATATCCGTGGTGGTCTAGAGTACCCCCCCTCCCCACCTGCCCACTGAGCCCCACCGGCCCGCTCCCCCCACTGTCAGCCGGTGAGCGGCAGCACCCCACCCTCCTGCCACCCCGCTACCAGCTGGCTGACACCTCGGTAGGGCTGCATGCCCATTGGTTCTGGCGTGAGCCAATGGGCGTGCAACCAGCTACACATTCAGATATGAATCATTCACATATTTGGAATGTGTGAGTATGTGAAGACTGCACCCAGTGGCTCATGCTGCGAACCAATGGGTGTGCAGCACCCGATGTCGGTCGATCGATGGGTGGTGGGCGGCAGGCAGTGGTGCTGCTGCCAGCTGATGAAGGCGAGAGGTGAGCTCAGTAAGCGAAAGTGAAGCAAACAAACCACCGCGCGATGTGAACCTTTGTTCTTCTAATGCTCTGACACTTTATAGCGGTCCACCCTGAACTCTCGAGAAGATAAGGAAGTGGACTACTATTGAACAGACTCAGGCACATGGCGGTCCACTGGACCACCAGGGATATAGGATGGGATATTTCTATATTTGGACAGATGCCCGTGATCGGGCACATAGCGGTCCACTGGACCACCAGGGATATAGGACGCTTTTCTATTATTACACAGATGCCCACGATCAGGCAGAAAGTGGTCCACTGGACCACCAGGGATATTGGATGTTTTTTTTTATTTTTACAGATGCCCGCGATCAGGCTGCAGGGGGCATCAGTCCCAGACGGCTGCTGCCTGGCAGGGTGCCAGGTGCAAATCATCGGGGATCGGCGCACATACATGCAAATTGGGCCATAATGACATGCAAATGTCCCCATGTGTGCCTTGCATAAATTATGGCCCCATTTGCATGTCAACTTTTGAATATCGTGGGTGCTGTGCATGGCGCAATGGAACTTGCGCTAGCGCATCTCCATGCTCCACTCTGGCCACTTGCGCTGGCACAGTGCCACTGCGCCATGCACACTGGGGGTGGCCAGGGTGCGATATTCAAAGCTGCTGAGCCTTGGCGCAGCTCCTTTGAATATCGCTTAGTCCACACCCCTGCGCAGCTAAGTTGAGCAGCGCCCAAGCTTGCGCCACAGCCTGGCGCAGTTTGAATATCTGGGCCTTTGAATTTATTCTGTTACATGTTGGCCCACTTACCCAATGTATTAAAGTCCCATACACATGGCTTCCTCTTCCCTGGAGTCTGCCACTCCCATTAGCTTGGATATTCAGCACATTTAATTATCAAACATTGATTTCAGGTCATCAATAAACATTTTGAAGATGGGTTTTCCCGAAACTGGCCCCTAACGAATCCCACTTTGATGACTTGCACATCATGAATCATGAATATCTCTGGAAATACTAGCTAAGAAGTTCTGCTGGGCTGTCTCCCCAACTCTGAAAATTTTGATTGGATGAGATCTGGCCTAAAATTTCCTTTGTTATTTGTGGCAGTGTGGATGACAACCACTGGTTTCCCTCCTACCCTATAGCAATCTGCCCCTCTGGGCCAAGTGCTCATTAACATCTGTACCTGACAGACAGCAGCTGTTTATGCAGTCATGGTCTCAGTTGCATAGAACCCAGATCTGTTACTAATCACAGAATGCCACACCACCACAGTCTACTTTCTATGCTTATCTTTTCGCTGTGGGGTTGGATCAGGGCCTTTTCCTCCTGTAAAAACAAATGGCAGGAGCAGCTCTGCTACAGTAGCATGCCCGACTCAAGCATGATTCATGAGGAACAAAAAAGAAGTCTGCAACACCACTCAGATAGTGAAAAAGATATCAAAAATAAAAAAAAGCTTTATTCACACAGAGGGCATAACATCCAGGTGCTATGCTGTGCCTAAATTAAGGACAGGAGAGCAGTATGACATGAGAGTCACATGACCCTGATGGAATCTATGCTACTGTGCCTTATGAGGGAGTGATGTTTGATGTTTTTTTTTCACTCAAAGTAAGTTTAATAAATTCTGCTTTTTCACTAATTGGGTGGTGCCAACTTTACTTCTTGTTCCTCATTTCTCTCCCCTGCTTACCACATATTCCCCATGTACTGTGCCTCTATAATAATAATGTCTAATATAGAGTATCTGTTCTGGAGGGCAAGAACTGACTTTTCTTGCCTCTTAGCCAAATACAATTTCTTAGCCCTATCTGACAAGCACCCACACCTGTTTCTAGAGAATGGGCCATATTTTTCTGTGCCCCACGTCTCAGTTTGTATGGTCTCCTGTAACATAGCAGCAACTCAGATTTTCATTATCCTAATACATGTACTGTATGTGTAGCTAGCTGCCCCCTGTGGTCCAACAGTTTGGTTATACATGTGTGAATCAACCTGGAGTTTTCACTGATGAATTTCATCTAGCCATAGACCCATCTTACATCTACAGTTCAGACCTGGAATGAGCATCTTGTATCTCCTGTAATTCATGAGATACAGCATGTATCCTCATGTGAATATACAGATACAGTAGATAGAAAGATAGATGGATAGACAGGCAGAAAGACAGACAGATAGACAGACAGACACAGACATATATATATATATATATATATATATATATATATATATATATATATATATCTACACATATATATTACAATCCCCTACCCTCTGCTTATTATTTCCTGTTGCAGTTGTCTGGGGTGGTTGACTTCCTCCCTTTTGTTGCCTAACACGCTTGAATTGCTTAACTCCTACTTAACGCCTCATCCATTTCACGCCATGGGATACTATGTGTCACTGCATGACACTGTTCTTTACACTACAGTGCTGCTATAATTTTTAAACTTGACATCCAGGAAATGCTTTTGATCACTGAGTTATATGGAAGGACACAAGCCCTGCTACTCCCCTATAATTTTGCTCTACTACACCATTTGTATGTATGGTAATACATTTTGCAAAGTCACTTTGCTTTGGTCTCTTAAGGATCTTGAGATCTCTAAACTGCTCCCTTTGATCCATACATTTTAAATCAACCGTGTATTCCATTTCCCTTGAGAAGGTAGTTTTAACTGACAAACAGAGCAGCTGTTAGATATTCCAAATATCTTTGGCATTAAACAGCATGCTGCAGTGCCACTGCCTTTTCATGTCAAAGGTCATTGAATAGATCTTGTTTTTAATCTAGGCATTGATGTCTCAGCATTGCATTCTTTAACTGATCCCGTTCTAATAACTTTTTGTTCCTGCTGTCTCAACTTGCACTGAGCCCTCACAGCCCCCTTCTTAGGTTTTTTCAGTCATTAGGTAATCAGTTCCACTGATAATTATTTCAGAGTGCTTCTTTCTGCTGTTAGTTCTTGCCCATCTGTAGTACTGATGGCAACATCTTGGCTGAGGAATAAAGCATAACTTTTGCTGCATTATTTAATCAGTTTTCTACACCTAAACTAGCACACAAATAATATTATCACACATTGCATTCTGAAAAGTTATGCTTCTGTTAAGTTGCCTTAATGTGGCACTGGTTGACCATTTGGGCAATTTAATTTAGTCTGAACTGGTGGGAACCAAAGACTCCTGAACGGAATATTGGAGTTACTACTCCTAGACTAAAACAACATTCAGTCCATTTCTGTACCCCATGTGAATCCACTGAGCTCCAGACAGAGAAGCTACAGTTCTGCACAATACAGTGTCAAAAGCTGAAGTCTGGTTTCACTGTTCATAAAGATACCATATGCTTCACTTTTGCCCTTAAATATATCAAAAAGAGGCCAAATGGAACCCAGATCCTCATATCAGATGGTTTACTTCCTGCTGAATAGAGTGCAAAGTTCCATTTAATGGATGTAAATCCTTAGTGCTTACTAATATAGTAGTGCTGATGCAAAAATGTCCAGTGGTTAGACCGCTAGCTTGGGAACATGGAAATTGTAGGTTCAGACCCCACTAAAGCCAAATACTCACTGTGTGATCTTGGCACACTACCCAACCTCCAGGTGCTCCAATCTACTCAGTTGTGGAAATGGGCAGAAACAGGACTACAGTTGAAATGAGATGTCACAGCTTAGATGAACTATTCTAGGTAAATAAGCTATGGAAAAAAATGCCATTCTGAAATTTCTGGATGGCACTAGCACTCTGTGTTGACCAAAGTCTCTCTTAGAGAGGCATCTGTTAGTGTCTGGCCTTTGCCTTGGTGTAGGGGGTTGGGCCTCATTTGCATGCACATATTCAAATGGCCTGCTGCCCTGCAAGTACAACACACAGCTGGTCCCTGTGAGCCAAAGCTTCAGACTTGCAATTTGAGAAACCAAGTGACAGCAGGGAGTTTAAGCTAGCCATGGGAGCCTAATAATTAGACTTGTGGTATTCAAACCATTTCATTATATGGGTCAAGGCTCAAAAAGACACTCTCCATCCAAACTCATAAGAGACTGAACTGAGGCCTCCATCTTTTAAATACAAATTAAATACTTATCTTTATGATGTTTCTTGTAATGTAATGCTGTTTATTTACAGTATATGCTACTGATGAAGACCTAAGTGGAGGCTGAAAAACAAGGACTCTGTGTGGCATTGCTCAGTGTTTGTTTGTGGATCTTTACTAACTTTCAATGTAGCAGTTGCATGTTTAAGCTGCAATTATCTTTTGCCAGTTCAGGTACGGTATTTGTTTGCATTCTGTCTGTATCCGGTTAGTCACCCTTATTTGTAATGGAGAGATTGCCCCAGGATGCACTGTATTTTGTTTGTATTCTTGTTTATGTGTCTGACTGAGGTTCTGTACACAATAAAATCACCTCACATTCAACTATATTACTGTGCAACACTTAGGAAGGCCATTGACAAATACAGTAAGGCACTTTATACAACATTGATGCAAATATAATGCAGTTAGTTTTTAATCAAATTGTCTGACGTATTTTGGGGTGAGGTGGTGAGCAGTTGCACACATTTCAGCAGCTCCTTCTTTAAACCTACATGGCTTGCTTTTGTTTGATAAGTTGTCATCTGTGTGCATATCACGGGTATCGTTATGTCACATTTGATTGTTTCCTTTATAAACAGTGTCTGTATACTGGTACTTTATCTTAGAATAATGACTTGCTTGATATCACCCACATAACAGTACATGACCATACCCAGTAATATAGTGTCAGTGGCTTAGTAGGTAGCACACTTGCCTATGAGGCCGGGAGATCAGAGGGCTGTGGGTTCAGTTCCCACATCTGGCACTTGGGTTAATATCCCAGTACTGACACTTTAATACAGCATGAGAGGGGTGCTACACTTCTGAGGTGCCATCTTTTGGATGAGATGTTAAACCGAGGTCTCATCTGCCTGGATTGGTGGTAGTTCAGGTGGATGTTAAAGATCCCATGGCACTGATCAAAAAGAGCAGGGGAATTTCCTCGGTGTTCTGGCCAAATTTCCCTCATTCACTAAAAATACCACTAACAGCTTAATCTGGTTCATGGTCAGTTGACATTCATCTGTATCCCCTCCCCCCGGGTCGTGCCTGAAAATAGGCAGGATTTGTCTAGTGCATTTACCCGGTCAACAAAAAACTAACTAAATAAATAAATATGCCTCAAGAACTCCTCCTAATCCCCAAAAGAGGTGTCTAAAAGCAAAATGTATGGATTCCCCAACCCTACCTATAAACACACCCATGATGTGAAGATATTGCCAAGAGAGTTAGCTTTTCAGTTAACATCAGAACCCCAACTACAGTACGTAAAAACAACACAAAGGGATCGATACTGCCATAGGTAATCATTAATTACATGTGGGAGGGGTAATTACACTATAGTTGCATGCTGGTTGCATGCAACAGAGTTAATTGCACTGCAGTTACGTGTTTGTTGCATGCAACTACATTACAATGCAGTTACATTGTAGTTACACTGTAACTACAGTGTAGTTAATTAAACTTAAAATAAAGTGTTACCAGCACTTCAGTTTCAAATGTGAAAGTTAGCACAAACAGCTTAAATGAACAACATACCTAGATCACATGTAAATATGCTATTGAGAGTTCAGATAATTCTACTGAATACATGCCAACGGTCACCTCCCACTGTTTTACCATGTTTTAGTTTTTCTTCTTCTTCAGAGGCATCTAAGTGATCTACCATCTGCTTTTTCAGCCTCACACACACTGCTGTCTAGGAATTGACAATTCAAGTATTTTTTGTCTTGCTACTGTCTATGAAATAGCAAAAGACAAAGGGCTAGATTTTAAAAGGGTAGGATGCTGAGAAATGGTCCAATTTCAAGCCACGTCACAGTCCTTCTGACTCCACACAAACTCAAACACCTTATTTTTAAAGATGTACACATTTGTATGACCATTGCCATGATATGTGACAACTTGCTTGAAATGCATGAACCATGAATCATTTTGTGATTCAAGCTTTGCAAATTTTACCACAAAATGTTACAACTGCATTGAAAAGTTATACCACCTCATATGGCATTAAGTGAAATGCATCATGAGGGGGCTGCAAGTTGTTGAAACATTTTTGAGCATTGGGCCTAGAATGTAAGGATTTGAATGTCAAAATCATGTACCTAATTGTACTGTATGTCTATGTCAAGATATTGCAAAAATAGGGCAACTGAAGTGTTTACTGTTAGCCACAGTAATTAGGAGTATGTGGGTCAGCTTTTACAGTTCTGACAAATTGGGTCAGCTTTGGGCCAAGCAAGTACAGAAATATATATATATATATATATATATATATATAAATAATGAAAAACATGATGAACATGGTGTAATCAGTTTAAACAGCATTGTAATGTCATATAGCAAATATGGATATACTGATGTCAAAATGCCAGTGTGACTTCCCTTTCACCTTCTTCTCCAGTGCTGTTCTATTCATTCATGCTCCCCTTGTGTGCTCATGCATGTGGCTGAATTAGTGAAACCTTATTTCTTACAACCTATTGACCCAGGATAGCTCAGCTAAGCTGCAACACCTCATTTCCAGTAAGGTTCTGCTTCTACTCATTTCCACAGCTGGGTGGATTATAGCACTGAAGGGTTAAGTGACTTGCCCAGGGTCACAATGAATATTTACTTGTAGCAGTGTGTGTAACTATGATTTCCTGGTTTGCAAGCTGGTGATCTTACCACTAGACTATAGTGCCTCTCTTGAAAAGTCATTATAAAGAGCAATAGAAACCATTTTAGTTAATATTTTGATATTTTTGGGACCTGTCCTTTACTTTTATATCAGTTCTGTATTATGTATTGCAGTTTACTTCTGTATTGATGTTTCTGTAATGCCTGTGGCAGGGCCTCCTTGTAAAGGAGCTTGCTCAATGGAGCTTTCCTGAAGAAATAAACTTGAACTTAAAACATGAAAAAAAAAATAATTGCTAATGTGTTTGATTAAGTAAAGGGGCATCATGCCCTGTGTGTGTAATTTTAATTTTCACTTTGTAAGTATCCTGCCATTATTCCATTTTTTATGTAACTGGCAGGCATAAAGAGATTGGTCTGCACTTACTATTATCAGAGCAAGAACCCCACTCCCACCAATGGATCTAACGCTACCAAACATAACCTGGTAAACATCAACTATGTGCTTCTAGTGTCATGTTCCTGTCCACTGAGTATTGACAGAGCTTCAAATCACTGCTTAGTTGCACTTTCCCACCAGGCACCTAAAGGAACAACTTACTTTTAAATTATTTCTACTCCTGCCTTCACCACTCTCTTTCTCCCTAGGAAACTCATCCACTGTGCTTACTAGCTATTCATCGGTAGTTATCCAGTGAAGAGAGTATGGATTTTACCGTGATGTTGCCAGCACTATCACCTCCACAAGGTTTTATGCTGTGTTATTCTGTCCACGCAGTTATCACAGTAAACTCACACTGGAGCCCTCATACATGTAATGATAATGCATAATGCATGCCATGCACTACCACTGTCATCTAACTCATCCTCCTCACTTGCCGACTTCTAATGCAGTCTGTACATAATGCCCCATGCTCTGGTATCCCATGGTGCCTCTCTCCTTTTTTTTATGTAATTTCTTTTTTCTCAACCACAGTCCATCACTGTCACCCAGCCTAACCCACTGAGCCCCAGTGTTCCAGAAGAGGACCCCCAATGGAGCCTTAGGCTTACCCCCCCAGGTGGGGACAAAGTGGGAAAGGCCCCCTGGCTTACACCCCCATAATCATACCTCTGTCCTTGTTGGGGTCCATCCTCATGCCACAGAGCCAGCAGGCAGAGACCAATTCTCCAACCTCTTTGTCAGTGTCACACTGTGTTGGCATTTTTCTTGTACACTTCTTGGACATGCAACGTGCGCTGACACTAAGGCGAAAGCCAGCATCTGTCATGCTCCACTCCCTGCATATGACACAGGTATGCTGATCCTCCAGCCACTGATAGAGGCCAGTCTTGCACTTAGCCATGGCTCCCCCCAACCCCGGAGGAGATGAGCGGTCCTGGGATGCTCAAGCCTCCTCCCACCCAGGCTGGCCCTTCAACAATCGGAGCCCATTCCTGATCTCAGGTCACCAGTGTCACGAGCGGTAGCACTACTGCTGTGCTGGTGGGCCTGCTGGTCCCTCTCTTCTTCTGGTCATATCTGTATTTTTGTATATTTATTTTGTACTGTTAATGTTATGCATACTAATGTGTGTATTTTGCAAGTTTGTAAGCAGGACAACTGTGAAAATAAGGCTTTCCAAGCATTAATAGTTTTATCCTGTGGGGAAAAAATATTTTTACTACCAGTTAATATTAGCTCTCAGTTCAGTGGATAAAGACAATTAAATAATTAATTACTTAAACAAACAAAAATGACAGTCACCTGAGGAGCTTACTGGATGGTGAATAGGGGAAGTTTGGCCAGGACACCAAGGAAATTTCCCTACTCTTGGAAAGGGGCACTGTTGACCCTTGTTGTTCCAAGATGGCGGATTTGGAGGCGAAGGCGGTGGATGTTTTGCAGGAAACTGTGGATGGCTTACCTTGACCCTTTGAAAGACGAACTGAGGAAGTGGATGAGGATGACTTTGATAGTTCAATGGAGGAGGAGGAGGCGGATGATTTTAGATTTGCAACACCCCTGTTACAGAATGAGACTGATACGTTTTCTGATAGTACTGATATTGCAGCTGCTGCTGCACAGTTGGAAAAAGAGATCAATGAATGTTGAACAGTATTGCTTACAATGCTGGCAGAAGATAAAGAAAGATATGAAAAAAGAAAAACTGCCTTAAATAAAAGGCAACTGGAGGTTCAACAAATCGAGGACAACCTGACTGCTCAAAGGTTAGTGGTGGGACAGCCTGTACAAACCGTAAACCAGCAAATGGTCAATATAGCACAAAGTACTTCTCGCTTAGTGGCTACACAATTTGATTTGGCACGAACAATTACCTCGCAGGAAGATTTGTCCCGGACAGAGTGCTTGGAGAAGCTGGGTGGACGCAGGACCAAAATGGGTCCTGGACTCCAGATCCTCCTTATGAGGATTCCCATGCCAAAAAGCACTCAGTTAATGAAAAATCCAGGGCAAACTCTGATGGGTCTCCGCATCAAAAATCCTTTGAAAGTAAAAAACAGGCTTAGGCACCACTAGAAATGGAGTTGTTGGGTCACGTGATGGCAGCTTGAGGAGCAGCAGCAGCCTTCCATAGCTCCGCACCCCTGGTATATAATTCAGCCTTTTTGTTCAGACTTTACATCAAATAGCGAGTTACAAATTATATTATTAGAGTCTTGGAGACCTCTGGAATGCAGCAATATGAATTATCATGGATATCTACATGAAAAAGGCGCTGCCATGGCATTCCCCTCCGCCAACTCTGGAGAAGGACAAGGCTGCAAAACGCCCTAAGCACCAACCTGCCAGCTTGAGTAAATCTCCTACTTCAGCGGTCGTTCTCTCGGAAGAGTGATTTCTGTAAATCATGTAGCCATTACAAGACAAAATAACTGATATGTCGGAGGATCTACAGCAAATTAAGTCCTCAGTATAGTCTTTAACTATCTGTGTTGGAGACTTAGAAGCCAAATTGGTTTCTTTGAAGAAAAAAAAAGATAAGAATGAGCTAGCAGTTACACAGACTGGCTGGAGACTTAAGAAACTTGAAGAGAAGATAGAGGACAGGGAGGGTAGGAGCAGGAGAAATAACCTGCTTGTTATTGGAGTGCCTGAAAAGGAAGAGGTAACTGCTCCCATACTTTTTCTCCAAAAGTTATGTGAGAAGATTGCAGGACCTTCCCCGAATGGAACCACCTATATAATCGAACATGCTCACTGGGCCCTCCATCCTCCCCCACCGCTTAAC
This sequence comes from Neoceratodus forsteri, assembly GCA_016271365.2. Lineage (NCBI taxonomy): Eukaryota > Metazoa > Chordata > Ceratodontiformes > Ceratodontidae > Neoceratodus > Neoceratodus forsteri. Next base: position 623,209,446 of record CM057458.1, on the reverse strand, counting down.
TCTCCACCTCGGCCCCTAATCTTCAAGTTATTAAATTTCCTGGGAAAACAGCATATACTGGTCAAGGCTAAGGAATTTCAAGATGTTTTATGGGAAGGGCGTAGAATCAGGATCACCCAAGACCTTCAACAGTCGGTAAGGGTGAAAAGGCAAGAAATGCATCCGACTGTATTGAAGCTTATTGCCGCGAGCACACCATTTCATATGTGATACCTGGCGGTGCTTCAAGTAAAATCCGGTGATCAGTGGATGTCATTTGAAAACCATGAGCAGGTGGTACAAGAACTCAGAGGTCTCTTTCCAGATCTCTTTAAATGAAGAGACCCTTGGGGGTAGGTGGAAGAAGCTTTACTCACTGCAAGAAATATCTGTATGGTATTCTCGACGGATTTGTTGAGCGCCTTGTGGTTGTTGCCTCCTATTTGTTAAGCTGGATCAATGGTTTAAACAGCAGCCTTATGGAACTTTAGTTTGTCACAATCTGAACGGCTCTTCCTAAGATCATTTGGACTTTATAGTAAGCCCATTTATTACAACTCTGCTCTTTTTCACTGGGGATCTACTGTAGAGTCAGCGCTTGATCTCATCCTGCAATTTGGAATGTGCTTCCCTTTTACTTTCCAGCTATCTTTTGACTCTCAAGGTAGTGAAATTACTAGATGCTGAATATGATCTACTGCTTGACTGTTGCTGAGTAAATGATACAGTCTTTCCGGAAATTTCGGATCAAGACTGAAAGCAACGCTACCTTTTGTTTCTACCTATTATGTACTGTTGTCAGATGTTCTTTTTGGTCATAATTGTTAACCACGGTTCTCAGAGCTTTGGAACATTCCTGGACTACTTTCTTTTGCTTATTTATGACCTCCCCAGAGATGGACATGGGCCAGTTATTAATTAAGTTTTTCCTCTTTACACAGTGAAGAATTCACGCTGGCATCATACAATGTTAGTATTTATACTCACATACTGTGTGCCTTTACTAGTTTTCAGTCATCTAGAGTCTATTTAAATCATGTTAACGTTTACATAGATTTAGATTTATTAAATGTGCTGATCACTTTTTGTGTAGCAGGGGAAGGGTGGGAACAGGGGAGGTTTTTTTCTCTAGTGCAACTCAAACTTGCGTAAATACATCATTCACCAGGTTAAATTAAGTGGTCCGGTTTACTTGAACTGGGGTTAGCGGTTGTTGTGTATAATAAGGTTTTTTGCTGGGGATCTGATTTCATTAGTTTAGGGGAGAGTTATAGGGTATATGTGGTTATTGAGGATATGTTTTCTTTTATAATTTGAATGTTTTTTGGGAAAGGGAAATCAAGTGTGTCAGTTCAACATGCCATCGGAGAACTTGTTTTAGCCAATGGACTGGTAAACCTTATATGCTCTCTCAGCTTTGATAGACTAGGTCTACTGGCCATTTCTGTCCTAAGCAATTATTATGAGTAGCCCCTATAATGTGATAAGTTGGAATGTTAAAGGCACCCAGGATAGGTGCAAGAGGCAAGTTATCTTTTGGCACCTCCATCATTTAAAAGCAGGGATTGCATATCTCCAAGAGATGCATCTTCGATGAGCAGATGTGAATCTGTTGTCTAAGACCTGTGTGGGACAGGCATTCGACACAGGAAAGTCTACTAATAGTGGGGTGTTGCAATATTGACAGATAAAAAAATTCCCTTTAAATTGGAAAGAGAAATTTGGGACCCTAATGGCAGATACATTATTCTTCATGGCTTCCTGGAAACACAATTAATTATCCTGGGGGCTACATATGGTCCAAATTGTGATTCCTCCCATTTTTTCACACATCTGTTGGGTCTAGTGGTTACTAACCCACCCATATTGACTATATTAGGCGGCAACTGGAACATCGTTCCATATCCACATTTAGATAGATCTGACTCCCAGAAACAAGGGTTATCCCCCACACAAAGGGCCTTACATGACCTCATGAGGGGTGCTGATCTCTCGGACGTGTGGAGAGTGTTAAATCCTAGTGAACACCTATAAACTTTTTTCTCACCCCCACACAAATCTTTCTCACGAATTGACTTCCTCCTATTGAACTCCTTTTCTCTTCTGGGTATAATAAATGCAGATATACACATGAGGGTCATATCTGACCACTCACCTATTTCCCTCACATACCTCCTTGGGCCTGGAATTAAAAGGGATGCTCTTTGGCGGCTGAATAATCAGTTGCTCCAAAGACCAGATTCCTTACAGCAGATTAAATACTTTCTCTCCAGTTTCTTAGTTAACAACAGAAACTCAGTGACCAGAATAGATATGGTCTGGGCAGCCTTGAAATGTTCCCTTAAAGGGGAGTGTCTCCGGTTGTCTGCCACCAAATTCCAAAAATTTAGATGTCAACAAGAAAACTTGCTTCGTATCATCCACCAACCGGAACATACACTTAATCGTCAATTCCTTGAGGCTGACTAGGCTCATCTGCATGGTTTACAAGCCCAATACTCTGCCCTCATGTTCCAGAAAGTGGAGCTCTTATTAAAATGTACCAAAATTAAATATCTTGACACAGGGGAAAAGGCAAGTAAGCTATTGGCAATCCGGCTCCGACAAGCTGAAACCTCTTAATTTATCCCAAGTATTAAGTCTGACACAGACAACCAAATTGTCACTTCCCCCCAGAGATATTGCTGAGATGTTAAGATTCTACTATCAGAGACTTTACTCCGAGGATCAATCTGATCAACCCACAGCTACTGCTATCACCGAGTGCCTCAATTCTATTGATCTCCCCAAATTGCCACCTCATCAGGTAACATCACTTGGTAATCTGGTCAGTATTCAGGAAGTTAAGACTGCAGTTGAACAACTTTCATTAGATAAATCCACTGGGCCAGATGGCCTTTCCAACAGCTTATACAAGACATGCTTATCAGAACGTGCACCTCTTCTAACGGAGGTATATACTGTCTGGTATTCTAAAGGCCTCTCAGAATTAAACTACCTCAATGCTTTAATCATTCTTATCCTGATGGAAGGTAAAGATCCCCTTTATCCCAAAAGTTACTGACCCATATCTTTGATTAACACTGATGTCAAGATTCTAGCCAAACTTTTGGCTAATAGGCTGGGACCTGTGCTATCTAACCTCATTGATAGAGAACATATTGGTTTCATGACAGGTAGATTGTCAGTTGATCTCATGTGTAAACTAATGTACATGCTTTCGGCATTCAGGGACTCGGATCTGCCAGCAGTTCTTGTGTCCCTGGATGCCGAAAAAGCATTTGACAGGGTCTCTTGGGATTTCCTTTTTGCAACTCTGACCCACTTTGGTCTCCCCTTGGGATTCCTTAGGTGGGTCAGACTGTTACACTCTTCTCCATCTGTCCAAATTTGGTGCAATGGCATTTTTTCTGATCCCTTTTCACTTCAAAGGGGGAGCAGACAAGGTTGCCCCCTGTCCCCAGTTGTGTTCAACCTTTACTTAGAGCCCCTGATCCAAAAACTGGTATCCTCTCCATGGCTTCAGGGAATTAGAATATGAGAGTTAACATTACACCCTCTCTGCATATGTGGACGACCTTCTTTTACATCTTGAGGAACCTCAAACAGGTATCCCTTCTCTTATAGAGGAGGTTGATCGTTTTTCTGCGGTATCCCACTACAAACTCAATCTCTCTAAAATCAAAGTCTTTCCTTTGAACAATAAAACCCACACTAAACTCTTGAGGAACCCAACTCCCTTACTTATCTTGGAATTAGGGTCTCCAGAGACATACCCACTATGCTTAAGTTCAACCTCTCAGATTTACTAAATACACTCAAAGCTGATCTTGACTGATGGGGTGGTCTTCCTCTTTCACTGTGGGGAAGAACAAGAACTGTTAAAATGAATGTTTTACCCTAAGTGTTGTATCCTCTGGGAATACTGGGTTTTTTTTCTCCCTTAAAATGTTTTACCAAACTACAAACTATGCTAACTGCCTCCTTGTGGAAAGGTAAAGACATTAGACCCTCTTATTCCAAACTTTCTGCTCCAAAACTGCAGGGTGGTTTATCCATACCCTCTTTTTTATTATTGTGCTCATCATTTTAGTTGACTGGCATACTGGTCAAAATAGGCTCAAGATAGTGAACTACAGACCTATTCTCCCATGTGGCTGGATATTGAGAGATTCCTAGTGGCTCAACACCATTGTACCCTCTTTTCCTTAGTACATGTCACTTACAAGGCACTTCACAAATCATTGCGGAATACCACACTAGGGTGGTCTATCAGAGCCTTACAACAATTGCAATTGCATCTCTCACATAAATGGCACACTTCACTTGACCAGCCCATCTTGGGTAATCCTCACTTTTAAATTGGACATAAACCCATTACAATGACCTTTTGTCCTCCCTTGATTAATAAGAAGGTCTCAGACATATATGCTGATGGCACAATAATTTCCTTTCCCAATTTTCGACTCCGGTTTAATATGCCTGCAGCAGCAGTTTTTAAGCAGAGACAGCTCAAAGAGGCCATCATGGCCCATCTGGGATATGGAGAGATGCAACCATTGCCCACTGATAGTTTAAACCTGCTTTTACAGTTGGCTAGGGAACCCCATGCAGCTTCTAAAGTTTATAAAGCAGTGCAATCACTTGACTTCAACTTACCTCAGGGGGTTTGTTATTACTGGTCCCAAGTGTTATCCCTTAGTACTGAAACTGACTTCTGGAGGAAATTATGGCAAACTATATACAGATATGTAAAACAACATAGATTACATTTAATTCAATTTAATATCATGCACAATCTATATTTTACCCCAGTTAAACTTCATATATTGGGCCATTTGCCCTCCCCTGATTGTTCACAATGTGGCAACCTCCCTGGAACTTGACATCAAATGCTGTGAACCTGTATGGTTGTTCAGACCTTCAGGCAATCCATTAGGCAAACTCTTGATCCATTCTTGGGTCTTGATTCTCTTTTTACTCCAGACGTCTTTTTATTATATCATTTTCCGAGGGGCACTCCTGGCATTAGGAAAGCACATCTGGCTTTGATTTCTACCATGTCCTAGTTAATTATCATGAGACACTGGAAAGAAAGTACAGTGTTGTCAGTTCTGGAATGGCATAAGGAATTGTTAATTGTTCTCCAATTGGAGAAAAATATTTTATCTATGGGTAACCGATCTCACATTTACCAGCTTAGATGGGGACCACTAGACGCCTTGCTTACTATATGGAAGCCATAGGTGATTAAGTTGCACACTTTTCTTCATGTATGTTCTTGCTTGGTTAGATAGGTACACACTTAATAAGGGGTGGGTTAGGGAGGATTTTAGAGGGTGGAAGTGGGAAAGGGGGGGAAGAGGGTTTCACCTCTAACATGTACCTTATTTTAACTTTGTAATTTTTGGTGACTATACATATTGTATTAGGGGTGATCCTCTTGATTGCCCAACTGCTACCCATATCTTTGCAAGTATTGTAGTAATGAAAAAAGTTAAATAAAGTTTATTGAATTGAAAAAAAAAGGAATGGAGTTGTCTCCTGGTACTGCAGCGAGCGATTGTCCCGACTGTAATGTGGCACTTACTATCAGTGATGCCTCAGGTTGCAAGAATACAGAGGATGGAAATGTAATAAAACAGAATCTGCAAATTACACAAGGGGGGAGAAGGCCAGAAAATCAGGAGACACCTGAAACCAGCATCTGGGATTTGGTGACAGCTGAAAACAACCGAGAGGCCCTGAACATGAATAATGGGCCAGGTTTTCAGCACCGAGAGCAGTTGGAGCCACGGCAGGTTAGGATTGAACAAACTGCAAGAGAAGGTGTCAGGTTGCAGAATGTGGACATACATCAGACAATGAGGGGTAAGACAGAATTTAAATCCTATGGTCCCTGAGTTTCAATTGTGGGGGGAAGCAAATAAAAATAAGGAAAAGCACACTGAAGGAGGAGTCCCAGAAGAAAGAGAGGGATCCTTGCCACATGTTCAGCAATCCCAAAACTCACAAAGGCAGCCAGACAAGGGTGCTTCTGCTATGGGAGGGCAGACACAAGAGAACAGCAGTCAACAGGAGGGTCGGTTCCCCCCTCCCCCAAGAACAAGGTTTTTGGACCTCTTCAATAAGTCTGAACTGACTCCACGAAGAAACACATTGCATCTTTGTTATAAAGGGGGTCTGGAGATGCACCCTGATAGACCATATGTGGACAAGAATTTGTTAAAAACCTCTCTCGGATTCACTACACAAGACATCTATGCCCTGATACATGTATCAGTAGAGGACAATTATGATATCAGCTCTAGAACACCAACTTGGCTGGAACAGTTTTGGATATTGTACAACCAATGTCTGTTTACCCAGCTGTGGACACCTTTCTACACTATTCCTCTTTCAAAACCACTAATAAAGATGGTAAGAGTGATGTTCCAGAATGAAAGTATGCACATCTGCAACATGCACCACTGGTTACAGCAGTGGTGTGAGGTGCTAAGTGCCCCTGAAGCACTTTTAAACTCAGAAGCCTTCTGGACTGGTGGCTTTTAGAATAAAGCTAAGACAAACTGCAGAAGGAATTGCCTATATCCCTAACAGCTTTTATTTAGGCAAGGACCAGGGTGTGTGGTTCTACTCAGGCCAACCAAAGGCCTGTTATAAATGTGGGTCTCATACACACCTGTCAAATGTGTGTGATAAGCTGAGATGTGGCATCTGCTGGGAATTTAACCATACCAGCTCCCCAGTGCACAAACTTTGCAAAGTGTAATCTTTGTGATGATCATGGGCGCATATTCCAAGAATGCCCATGGGCGGCCAGAAACAAAACAAGAAAGGTGGATCCTGATGATTTAATTTCTAGGGCACAAAAAGAGGTTCCCACTTCTGTACCAGAGCCTTTTACCTAGAACCCACACTCATCTGGTAGAGGGAGTGATTCTGATGAGGACCTAGATCCTAGTTCTCAAATGGAGATGAAAAAGGGTGAGAAAAATAACCCCCCCCAGTACCAGAGCAGGTTCCTGAAGCACCACGAACACGGGAGGTGATGGCAGGATAATTAGGGGAGGATAGCAGGGATCCATCCTTGCAGGAGGAGCCAGCTGCATCATGCATGCCCCCCTTCAAAGGAAACCTGGTCCCAGACTGAAACATGACAGAGAAGTAGGAGATTGGCTAAAGCTGAACCAGCAGGGGAGGAGATGTAAATGGAAAATCCCTTTTCGATACTGGCTCCAAAAAAGTGGGGAGATGCTGAGCTAGAAGAGGGTATGTCAGACTGGTCCTCTCAGTCCGGGACTTTGGACTTAAAATCAGAGGATAAGAAAATTGGGAAAAAAAATATAAAAAGAAAAAAAAAATGGACAAAAAAACAGCATTATTGTTTTTTTAGGGAATGATCTTGCTGGTGACTAATGTTAACACATGGCTTCTTTTTCAGTAGTTTCCTGTAATATAAACAGCATTAGAAATCTGAGGAAGCAATCTGCATTTTTTCCTTTGCTTCATGAGTTGAAATATGAGGTGTTTTTTGTTTTACAGGAGACCTGGGTGAGGTCATATACTGGACTGTTAGGTACAACAAACAACTAGGTTTGGGGCCCCTCTTATTGGTCCTTTGGACAGGACCAGGCTGATGGGGTGGGTATCTTGTTTTCAGGTCACAATTTTAAATTACAAAAACTAGTAGAAATTATGCCTGGGAGATCTATGTTAGTAGATGGGCTATGACAAACTGTTCCATTCAGAATTATAACTGTATATACCCCCCAGACTAAGGCTGACAGAGTGGCACTATTCAACCTATTACAACCTTTTTTAGCAACAGCTTGAGCCATTGTTAGGGGAGGGGATTTTAACTGCACTCTAGAGACAACTAGTAGGAGACTTAGGGGTAAAAAGATGTACATTGATTCAGTAGCTTTCCCAGACATTAATTAATACAGCTGATTTACTGGATGCATCAATCAAAGCTTCTCCACTAGTAACACATACTTTTGTGAAAAACAATCTCACATCTAAAACTGATTATATTTTCATTTCTAAGCAACTGTCCAGGAGATCAACCAGAGTGCTGCCTTTCAAATTTACAGATCATTTATTGGTGTATTCTATTGTTTTATCATGGGAGTATTTCCAATGGTCACCACTAGATGGAGACTCAATACCTCCATTCTCAAAGATCAGATAGTTAGGTATAATATTACATCCATATTTTTGGCAAGGGTTTCGGTAATGAATTTATATGAAGATCTGAGACTTTGGTGGATGGAGACTAAACATGACCTGATGGCATGGTTTTAATGTTAACGGAAACATTCGTCAAATTAGAGATTCTATCACTACCTTAAACTAAGGACACAGTTGTTAAAATTATTTTCACTCGCATATACTTCAAATTGGGATTATTCAGGACAAATTACAGTTTTAAAAAGGCAAATGGGGGAATTACAGTATGATAGGTTCAAATCTTTACAGGATGAACTTTCTTGTCGAACACACAAAAAAACATATGGGGATCCTTGTGAGGCTTGCAAGAAAGCAGAACAAACTCCTGTATATTGGAACTTAAGAATTCATAGGGGAACATAGTAGGGACTACGTGGGAAATTACGCAGGAAGTGGAAAATTTCTTAGCAAAATTATATCTTCCATGGGACATAAATAAAACACAGATGACAAATTATTTAACCAAGGTAGTTGTGCCAGGTTTAGACACTGATGAAAAAGAAATGCTAATGGAAGATATAACCCCACAGGAAATCTTAGATGTTATTAAATCTTTAAAAGACAGTACATCTCCAGGGAGGGATGGGACTTGAAACTCATTTTATAAAACATATGGAAATTTGGTGGCCCCTTGTTTTGCCAAAGTTTTAAAATACTGGGTGACACAGAAGGTAATGCACCCAGATTTTTCAAAAGGCCTGGTTGTAATGTTACACAAAAAGGGGATAAAAGAGAAATTGACAACTGGAGACCAATTTGTCCTTTAAATTTGGATTTTAAGATTTTGACGGGCATTTTGTAGAAATGGCTGAGGACAGTGGCACTGAAATTAATACATTCAGTACAGACCTGTTCAATTCCTGGCAGGAATATAAAGGAACACCTATCCATAATTAGAGATATGGTTGATTACAGTAATAGATGTGGTTTCTCTTGATCAGCATAAAGCCTTTGACAAAGTCAGCCATGATTTTTTTGTTTGAATTACTAAAATGTTATGGGATTCTGGACTCTTTTATAGGGTTTTGAATTTGTGTTATAAACAAGCTATGGTTACACCACTGATTGCAGGTAAAGAAGGTAAATGGATACGGGATCAGTTAGGGGTCAAACAAGGTTACCCCCTGAGCCTGCTGATATATACCTTTGTGCTTGATTCTTGAATTGAAAGAATATTATTAAATAAGAAAGTACAGGGATTTTAGGGGAACATAGGGCTCTGGAAATTAAACTAATGGCTTACACTGATGATTTATGTGGTTTTCTTAGAAATGAAGAGAGTATTTTAGAACTGATACAGGAAACTAAGACATATAGTACACTTCCTGGTGCCTGTTTAAATTTACAGAAATGCAGAGGACTTAGGGTAGGAGTAAAGGAGGTGGGGGCTCTTCAGGTAGGAGGAATCATTGTTTCAAAGGACCCTATTAAGATATTAGGGGTATGGTTTGGGGAGAGGGATATGGCTAGCAGAAATTGAAAAAATAGCCTTATGATCTGTGAAGGCAAAGTCAATAGATGGAAAAGTTGGACATTTTCAAAATTCAAAAGAGTTTACATTATTGAACAATTTCTGATGCCCTGTTTTTTGTACATCAGTACAGTATTCCCATTACCTCTAAAATGGGAAACAAAATTACTAAGATTATTTTTTCAAATGCTTTGGGGTTCCCGGCTTGATCCAGTTAAATGGGAAATAACATACCTTCCAAAGAACAGAGGTGGTTTAAATATGATTAACCCGGTGGGTTTTTTTCATACCATTTTTTGGTCAGGGTCCTTTCTGGTAGTGGTGAAAGATACAGACTCATTAGTTAAGATATGGCTGACAAATAACCTGGGACCTGTGTTGGACATATGGGGTGAGCTGCCTGTGCGGATTAACCACAGATGACTGATTTCTGAGTGTTATAGCCCACACTACAGAAACTGTATAAATGGGGGGTTTGCAGATTGCATCTACGGGGTAAAACAAGGAAGGATTTGTATAATCAAATTCTGGAGTCCATAGGACCTAATATGGTGGAGTTCAAGGATTGCCCTCTTTCTGACAGGGCTTTAGTAGTGAATCAACTCATGAACAAAAGGATGCCACTTAGGATGTAGGATGTCTTATGGTTGATGTCACATGGGAGTTTACTGGTTAGGGGTCAAGGGCAATAATAAGCACAAGACATTGGATGAAAGAAATTGCCCATATCCTGAATGCAAGAACCAGAGACAATGGAACATTTTCTCTTGGCATGTCCTTACTCCAGGGGTTTATGGAATTTTCTAGCAAACAGATGGAGTTTAATTTGGCTAAAAGCACTCACGTATGAACAATTGGCTTTAGGGAATTACTCAAGCCTTATGGCTGGTGGGATGGATACTACTTTGAATGTTTTTTTTTTTGCAGTTTTAATGTTTTACCTGCGGCAAGCTAGGAACCAATTAATTTTTCAACAAAAGAAAATATCTTATGTTTCTATATGTAGACTGAGTGAAGCTGCTTTGAGAGAGGTATATGTGGCAGACACATGACTGTACCCTAGGAAAAGGGTACAAGTTTGGTGGAAAGGTTTTCCTTTTTTTCAAAAATATGGTTAATTTAGGGATGAGAAATGAAATTTGTTAGATGGGAATAATGGCTTTAGAATTTTTATGATTTAAGTGTGATAAAACACTTTTTTCAGTTGGGTTGAAAAATATGTATTTAATTTTCCTTATTTTCAGGTTTACTGTTGGGTAATGCTGAGTTTATTTCTGTGTATAATGTGTTTGTAACGTCTTTTACTTTGTGTGATGTAACACGATTGTTTTATTTATGATTTGACAGTTGTTCAATAAAAAAATTCTCCTACTCGACTGTAGGGGGAACCTTTGGTCTGTGAGATGGCCACTTCCAGTGATGCTCTGGAGGAGATGGACATCTCTGGGGTGGGGGAGAAAGCCTCTTCTCCTACTTCAGCTATCCTAGAGGCTCACCATGATATTGATATTTTTCTTACTGTACAGCAGAATGGAGGTGCAACTCCAGAAGTTTTTCTCTACCAAGGATTTAAGCTGCGATACTGAAATTACTGATAAGGTTTCTATTGCCCCTTCACATACTTTAAATGAAGCAGAAATTTCTCTCTTGCAACAGCTTCAGAGTGAGAACATTCAGCACCCAATTGTGGAAAAATATCTTAAGAACCTTAGCACAGCTCAGGCCAGAGCTCTTCCTGTTACAACGGAGCGGCCTGTCAATTTTGTCAATGACGTAGCATCTAAGGCCCAGGTGAGGGCTGGGTGAGTCACCCTCTGAGACATCTGACAAAATGTTTAATTCTACACCTATTCCATTGGTAACTTCAGCTGGCATTTTATCCATGGGAGTGAGTGGGTTCCTAAAGCCAAACAAACTTGTACAAGGGCTTGATGTGAATATGTCATCTAAGATCTGTCAGCCTGAGTTGTTAAACCCATGGCATGAGGGTCTCCAGAAGCGGCTTTTTAACTTTGCTCCATCCCCTCTTGTTCAGGAACCTTTGTCAAGGGATGCAGGGTTTGTTTTAAAGCATCTCCTTTCTGGTTGCCTGAGTTCCGTACTCTTTCTCCCTGTGTCTGTACCAGTTATTTGCCAGCATTCTCACCCCTCACAAGATGGGTCTACTGTCTTTTCTTTTGGCACTGAAGGTACAAACTGTACTGGGGTTATAGAAGATTCTAAAGAATGCAAGAATGCTTTAACCCTGGAAAAAGACATATTCATTTGGGACACATTGCCTACAAACATGATGTTCGATGTTCAGCCATCCCCAACCCTACCGTTGGGCAGACTACTGCTAAGGTGCTGCAAACTGCTTTTTCCCTATACAAAAGGCAAAACCCCTGAATGAACCTTGGTCTCCACAAAAATCTCTTTGCAAGGCCAGATGGAAATGCTCCTCTGATGGAACTTGGCTTCCACACCCTGAGTGGGATCCTAAATTGAACTTTACACAGAACACTCCAGATCGGTGTCCTACAGATCTTCCTAAAGTTCTATCGGCAGTTATCCCACTATTGCAGATGATTTCCTTTGCTCCTACTGCTGACTCTCACATCCCTACTACAATTCAGGGGGAACTGTTAAATGAACCTATCCCGATTGACTTGCCAGCTGTCCTGGTTGTCCCTAAAACTCAGGCGGGCCTAGCAGTGGGCCTGGATGAACATCTCCGGGACCCCACCAACAACAGAAACCTCTGCTATCTAACTTATTTTCCAAAATTAAGAAAGAAGCAGCCCCCAGAAGAAATGCTGTCAGGATATGTTATAAAGGGGGCCTTGCCAATGGACCTGACAGGCACTATGTGGGGAAATGCTTACTGAAGGAATCCCTTCACTTCTCCCTGAGGGAAGTGTTAGCATTTATTAATATCTCTGGGGAGGATAACTATGGCATTAGTTTTCGTACTTCCTATGCCTTAGACCTCTTTTGGGAGAGGTATAGCCAAGTAAAGTTCTCTCCCATGTAGACCCTCTTTCTGGTTATTCCCCTCACAAAACCTTTGATTAAATTTGTCACCATTATGTTTCAGAATAAGGGGGTCCAGGTGGACGATATAACTTATTGTCTGTCTCAAAAATGTGAAGTTTTAAGTGATCCTGAGGCAATTCTAGATTCAGAAATGTTCTGAACCGGGGAGGTGGAAATATAAAGTTAAGCTTTGGCAGTCTGATTCTGGCATTACTCATGTTTCTAATTATTTTATGCTGGCAGGGACCGGAGTGTATGCTTTTATGCTGAGCAGCCCTGGGCCTGCTATAAGTGCGGTTCCAGAACTCACATCTCTAGTTCTCGTGACAAGCCACATTGTGACAATTGAGGAGCTATTAGTCACATTGCACTACAGTGTGCATCACATACTGAATGTGATCTTTGTGATGAAACAGGTCATGTGTTTGGCGAATGCCCTTGGGCGGGCTAAAAACAAGGCCTCTTGTATGAGCCCTGATCTACTCATACAACATGTATAAGATCCAGTGTCTGGAACTAGCTCAGACCCCCCCCCACCACAGGGCTCCACCTCTTCCCTCCGTTTCCTCTTTTCCAGATCCTGCCCCCACTTGCATTTCAGAAGTTCCTCTGGATGTGGCTGCCCTCCCCCCTTGTGTGGAGATCTCAGAACCTATTTCCTTGATTCCAGTTTGTTATAGGACTCTGATCCCTTGATTCTTTCTAAAGAGGTAATTGTCCCTCTTCCTAGACATTCCTCTAGGAATTTAAAAACCAAACCTGCTTCTTCCCAGGAAGCCATAGAATCTGTGAGCCCCTTTGAGATTTTGGCCTCTGATGAAGGAGACTCTGACAAGGAACACAGCCTCCGCAGCCTCCTGTATCCCTTCATTCCCCACCATGCCCTGATTTGGTTGGTTACAGGGGTAAAAACAAAAAGAGGGGAAGTAGCTTGAAGGTGCTACCCCTTTGAAGGTGGTATCTATTAATATACATAGTCTTTTGAACCATTTATAACACCAGGTGGTTTTTGATTTCGTCCATAACTCTAATTTCGATATCTGCTTTCTTCAGGAGACGTGGAGGTTTTCATGAGACCAGCTTAGATCCTTCCAGGGGGAATGATTATGAGGCCCTATCTACTGGTCCTTTGGGTTAGACAGTGTCGATGGGTTGGGTATTTTGTTTAATGGGTATTTTTTTACTCTCAATAAACTTATTGATCTATGTCCCGGAAGGGTCTTGATTTTGAATAGAATTTGGAATGACATGGACTGTTGCCTCATCAATATTTATGGCCCACAGACAAAGGCTGAGAGAGTTACTTTCATTCTGTACAGCCATATTTGGTCACTTCCTATAATGTTTTCTTTTGTGGTGATTTTAATTCTCCTCTCAAGACTAACAGGGGTGTTTCTGATAAAAAAGTGTACTGGGATTCTAATGCTCTTTTCCATACTATTGATTCTGCTGAGTTGATTGATTGCTGTAGATTTCATGAATCAGGGCCTAGCTTTACCTATATGAGGCATAAATATGTTACCACGATAGATCACATGTTTGTTTCTAACACTTTGCCACAATTTTCCTTCCATACTTTGCATACTGAACATTCTGATCATTTGGTATTATTAATAGTTTTTGGCAGCACCCCAGGGGTAACTATTCAATCCAACTGCTGGAAGCTAAACACATTTGTCTTAATGGATCCCTTTGTCAGAACTAGGATTTTGGGGTTGATCAAAGCTCAGTGCTCTGTCAGTTTTCTCTATTCTGATTTAGGGGAATGGTGGATGGATTCTAAAGCTGACTTTAAATCCTGGTTCCAGCAGTTTGGGAGGAGAACAGTGAACAACAAATTTCAGAAATATTTGTCTTTATGCCAGCAATTATTTCAGTTATTTACATTGGCTAATACCACTAAACATGATTATTCATTGCAGATTCAAAATTTGAAAAAAGAAATGTGGCTTTATCAATATGATAGGGCCTATACTTTACAAGCCATATTACAAAATGGGACTCAGAAATCTCTTATTGGTAATCCTTTTGAGGCCTGTAGGTCCTTGAAACACACAGTCATGATGGATTCATTAGTTGACCAGTAAGGGAGAATAGCCTGCACGACTGAGGATATTCACAGAACTATTGAATCCTTTATCTACTTGTATAATCCAACTGACCCTCCTTCAGAAGAATACATTCAAACTTATATGAACACAATAGAGTACCCCCAATTTCCTTCTGAAACCATGGCCATGCATGACCCTATAGGGCATGATGAAATCGAATTGACTACTAGGGGTCAACAAAATGGAATTTCTCAAGGTATGGATGGCCTTCCTGATGAATTTTATAAATCCTTCTCCTATGAGACTTTCTTGTGTTCAACATTAGTCATTGAATATTTTTTCACATCCCAGAAAATGCACCCTGCCTTCTTGGAAGATCTACTTATTTTTTTTATTTAAATTCAGAGATAAATCTCCTCTACAAAATTGGAGACCAATAGCAATCTTAAACTCGGACTATAAGATTTTGGTCCAAATACTTAATAATAGGTTGAAATGCTATGCCACCCTGGTAATTTCCCTGAGTCAGTTTTGAGGCCTTCTCTCTAGGAAGATACAACATGCCCTTATGATTATTAGGGATCTAATTTATCATTTGTCATTAAATGGTAAATCTGGCTGCATTCTTTCCATTGATCAGGAAAAAGCCTTTGATAAGATACATGCATTTTTTCTGTTTTCTACCCATAGACCCTATGGGATTCTGGACTGTATGATTATCGTCCATCCTGTTAATAGGCAACAAATCACAGAGAGTTTTACAGTTTCTATGGGTGTTCGTCAAGGATGCCCCCTTAGTCTACTTCTTTATATATTTACCTTGGACCCCCTGCTTAGAAAATTGATCCAATCTCCCACGTGGACAGGTATTATGGTAACAGGGTCTGTGAAGGAGTTAAGAGTCCAAGCTTATGCAGATGATGTCTGTTTTTTCATGGATCATACCCACTTATATTGTATTCTTTGAGATATAGATGATTACTTCCTCCATTCAAATTCAAAGTTAAATATTTCTAAATGTAGGGAGTTATTTGTTGGTACTGGTTTTCCAGTCCCCATGTATATAGAGGGTATTGCTTTTTCTTCTGACCCCTTAAACATTTGAGGGATCATTTCTGAACCCCCAAACTTGCCTTTACTTAACTGGGAAACCAGGTTACTGAAGGTGGAATCCAAAGTCGGTCGGTGGAGACACTGGAAAATGTCCAAAATTAAAAGAGCTCAGATTATTAAACAATTCCTCATACCCATATTACTTTATGTAGCTATAACATATCTTCCCCCTGGGCATCTGGAGGTTAAGTTATATAGCCTCTTCTTCCAGATGCTCTGGGGAAACAGACTAAACCCTATAAAACAGTGTTTTACTTATCTATCTAAAGAAAAAGGTGGCCCTGGAATGATTTATCCCGTTGTCTTCTTCCATACATTATTCATTTCCCAGACAGTAAATGTGGGTTAGTCCCCTCACAAGAACCCCATAGTGACTGGGCTCAACTGATTTTGTCCAAATATTTGCTAGCCTGGCAAGTAACCTCTCCCAAAGTGTCCTTTTACCTCCATATTCCAGATTTGTTTCAGCCTGTGGCATCTAAATTGTATAAATGGGGCATTTCAAAACAGCTGAAGTTACAGAGTTCTGGGCGTCAGCTATATCAAGCAGTTATGGCTTTGATCTCACCAGTGGAACCCATTTTCAAAAATTGTCCCCCTCAAAACAATAAATTGGTTCTCATTCAGCTTCTTAATCCTACAATCCCCCCCCCCCATGTGGGAGCATTTATGGCTGTCTGTTTATGGCAGAATAAATAAAAAGGGCAACACAAAACATAAGGTCATGGAGGAATGAAATTGCTGATAGATGGATAGCATTAATTTAGAAGAAACTACAGAGCACTATTTCTTCAAGTGTTCTTATGTTAAACCTTTATGGTCATATATCGCCCTGTCCTGGAATTTGAAATGGTTGACCCATATGTCTTATGAGTTTTTTTTATTGGGTCAATATTCCCAAGTGGGATTGTCATACCACCTAGATACCTTATCAGTTTTTTTATGTTGCTTAAAATATTATTTATGGCAAAGTAGGTGTCAATGGGTTTTAAACCAAAAGATGATGCCATATGAAATGGTTTGTCTTCTAATTTACCAAACTATGGTTAAGATCCATGTCTCTGATGTTGCTCAGCATTCTTCTCAAAAGGTGCTCCATTGGTGGAAAGGTTTCAGCATGTTTATTAAATATAAATAAATGTCTCACTGTCTCTCAGTGGTATGCAGTAATGCTAATTTTTAAACTGTTGTATCATGAATTTCTGTTTTTTGTCCATTTTTATGAGTTAGTATGGTTGTAATACTTCTTCATTTTTTCTTATAATTTTTGTCTTTTATTGTGTGATTTGACACTGTTTGTAGTGATGTATTTTTGATGTTATTGTAATAAAAAATTTCTCTACTCTTTTTGAGAAGTGGCATGGGATCTTTAACGTCCACCTGAACAAACACCAGAACAGGCAGACGGGACCTCGATGTAAGGTCTCATCTGAAAGATGGCATCTCAGGATTGTCGCACTCCCCTCATGCTCCACTACAGTGTCAGTATTGGAATTTTAACCCAAGAGTCTGGTGTAGGGATTTTAGTCATGGCTTTGGATGCTGGAGAAACAAAAACACTGACCAGTGAAGATCTCCTGGATTTTTTTTTATGCTCCTCCACACACTGGCTGATCACTCCTTCGGGCCTCTTCATGGACTGATTCTCATTCCAGGATACTCCCAACCACCCACTGCCCCACATCACTGCCAACCAGGGTACCCTGATGTATCCCTGCATCAGGCGGGTCCCCTTTCTACAAAGGGAATGAGACTTACCAGCCATCCAGTGGTCCTGGGTACTGCTGAAGTGGCTTTTCCATGGTCTGGAAGTCCCGATGACAATGGTCCATGAGGCCATCACCTGACCGGCCAGTGCACCATTTTCTCCCGCAGAAGCGTGACATGCAGAACTCAAGGCAGATGCCATCGTCTATCACACTCCCTGTGGTAGCGGCAACAGACACACTGTTGTTTACCTGGCCTCCAACAGGGGTCAGTAGGTGCTGTTCCTCTACTACATCCTTCCCCCAGAGAAGGCAAGCAGTCATCAGACGCTCAAGCCTTATCTCCCCGGCTAGCCCTCCTATGCCTGAGTCTGTTCCCAAACCCGGGTCACCAGTGTCACAGCAGTGAAACCAATGAAACTTTCCACTGTGTTGGTGGGCCAGCAATGATCTCCTGGATTTTTATGGCAGACAGATGGACACTGAACACTGGACCTTATGAGCTGCAAGTATTTTGAAAGCTAAGCTGGTTTAACAATACTATCTGATCATTTAAGGATGCATTTAGAGGGCCTCCATTTGGCTTTATTGAGTACTTTAGTTTTTGAGAAATGTAGCAGTGAGAGTGCTACATTATACAGTTGACTATTCTTGGTGAAGAAGGTGGTTACAGCTCCTCCTTTCCACTACAAATTATTAAGAAGCTGTGGTGAGCTCTTCTTTTTGGTTGGAAAATAGGACACTGTGAAGCCATAGGACAGAGCAATCACATAGGACAGTAATGAACTTTATGTTTGGTTTACATTTCTACTAGGTCTAAAATGGGTTTCCTGCTGTTGTGATACTGTGCTGCAACTAAGATAGATAATTTACTTGGGTTTTGTTGAGTTTTTGGGGTTGAGTTTTAGGTAGAGAGTAATTGGTTTAATTGTTATTATAGTGGGGGTTTAATTATTGTTTTGGGGAGAGTGGAAGAGTGAGGGAGAGAGTATATGGTTGACTGATTTAGTGAGTATTTGATTTTTAAATGTTAGCTACTAGTTAGTGATTATGGCAGGATGTGTTGGCAGAGGGCCTCAATGGGCGGGTACTACTCTTCCAGTAAGCTTCATGTCCTTCACCCATTTGACTGCCCCCCAGTGCCAGCAGAGGTTTATGGGTGTTGTTCCACTCTGGGTATAGTGAGGGGACATCGGAAAGGGGGACTCAGTTGGGGAGTGGATCAGAAAAATTTGGGTCATGGGGACAAGGAGATGCCCTGGGGTAAAATGGGCCCAGGAAATGGGTCCTCCCTGCCTGGTTCCCATACTCAAGGGCTCTACCTTGTGTGGGCAGATAACATGGTCAACATCGACTGCCCATCTAACCCAGGCAGTGTTATGTAATGCCAGGTCAATAAGAAACAAAACAGCAGTAATAGCTGATCTTGCTGGGTCATCTGACCTGGCATGCATCACTGAGACATGGCTGGATGAGAATGCTGGTCCCATTTTGGAGTTGTCTGTTTCAGCCAGGTACTCAGTGATACACAACCTGAGGTTGGATCGTAGTGGTGGTGGGGGGGTAGCCATCTGTTTCAGGACAGAACTGGGCCTTGTAGATGGCCAGTTGGGGTCTCTAGTTCCTTCAAATGTATCATGGGTGCAGATGTGGGCTGTAGGATACTTCTCATCTAGCATCCACCAAGAGGCAAGAAGGATTTCTTTCAGGAAGTTGCAGACTTCATCACTGAGAAGGTGTTGGATTCCCCCAAGTGGTTGGTGCTGGGGGACTTCAATGACTGGGTTGATGATGAACTCTAGCACTTTGGTTGTGACTTCCTCCAACTGATGTTTTTTTTGGGCTTTACACAAGTGATTACCTCTGCAACCCATATACAATGTCATTCGTTGGACCTAGAATTTCTGCTGGGGATGGAGATCTCTGACATGCTGGTGGAACCCATCAGGTGGTCCAATCATCACACTATAGGGTTTAGTTTCTTGGCCCCCCTGAAAAGACCTGATCCTATGGAGATGGCCCAATACCGCCTTTTGTGGAGTTTGACCCCTTATGGTCTTTTGGCGGTGCTGGATCTATCAGGGAGTTCGAATGTGCCTAGATTTCAGAAAGATGAATAATGTTTCCCATTTTGACGGATACACCATACCTAGGGTGGATGACATTATTGATAGTATTAGAAATGCTAAGTTCATCAGCGCACTTGATCTGACCAAGAGATATTGGCAGATTCCCTTAAGCCCTGAGTCTAGGGAGAAAACAGCTTTCAATATGCCCCTTGGGTTGTTTCAATTCACCACAATGCCCTTTGGCCTACATGGAGCCCCTGCTAGTTTTCAAAGATTAATGGATAGGATACTGACCCTGTTCACTGCTTACTGTGCCACCTCTCTGGTCGATGTTGTCATCCATAAAGATTAGTCAACGCACAAGTCACAGTTGACTGCTGTGTTAATGTCCATACAAAAAGAAGGACTCACCATAAACCCTGCTAAATGCTTTCTAGTAATGTCTGAAACCAAGTATCTAGGGTTTCTACTGGGTAATGGGTGTGTGTGACCAGAAATGAAAAAAGTTGAGGCAGTTGCCAACAGTCCTGTGCCCAAAACAAAAAAGAGTTTATGGTCATTCCAAGGCCTGGCAGTATACTATAGGAGGTTCATTCCTAATTTGGCCTCCATCACCACCCTTAAACTGACCTTACTATGAAAAAAATGCATCAACATTGTAAAATGGAACACCAAATGTGATGAAGTCTTTTGAGCCATCGAAGCTGCCCTGTGGTAAGGTGCCCTGATTTTAGTCTCCATTATGAGGTACATACAGATGCTTCTGAGATGAGTATCAGATCAGTTCTAAGTCAGACCATTGAAGGAGGACAGCAACCCATAATATATATCAGCAATAAGCTACACAACAGGGAGCAGAATTATGCTACTATCAAGACGGAGTGCCTAGCCATTAAGTGGGCAATAGAGGCTTTATGCTTTTATTTATGGAGCACTGACTTTACCCTTCTCACTGATCATAACCCCTTATGCAGGATAAACCAGATGAAGGACCAGAATGCCAGCATCATGAGGTGGTACCTGACCTCACAGACAGTGAAGCATAGGCCAGGAAACCAGCATAATGATGTTAATTTTTTTTATCCCGGCATGGTGCAGACTTGGTCCAGGAGAATGAAATCTGAAATGTAAAATGTGTTGATGAAATGTTGCGCAATAGTACTAGGATGTTTAATAGTACACATTTGTTTTCAGCCCCAGGGTAATGAAGTTTATTGTAGTTCTTTCTGTACTGTAATACATACTTCAGATCTATGTTGTACTCTCCCAGGTCATGACTGAAAATAGTCCTTTTATGGTATCTCACCTACCCAGTAAACAAAAAATAAATAAATTATTGTTAAAGGGACCCTGGGGCAGAACTTCAATAGTGATGGTGGGCAGAAGCTCCAACCCAAACACCCATCTATACGAAATGTATATACATTCTGGGGGTTTGTTGCTAAAACCAGTTTGGTATTGAAAAATACAATTTTTCTCCTGAAAAGGGAGAAGTGTGGCAAAACTCTGTTCTGTCAGGCCGATGACCCCGTTGGAGGGATGCCTTTTCTATCTTCTTTTTCTTTTCCCTACTGAAATCTGTTGTGCAGAAGTGTCTTCTTATACTGTACTTTACCTTTTTCTGCCCCTGGTATAGGTTGGCTACCTACGTCAGTCTTTTCTATCTCTCACTAAAACTTTGTCCCTACTACTTTTATTACTAGTTTCTATATATCCATCCCTCAACAAGAACTCCCCCAAAATCATGCACCAGGCTAAAGCTAGCTGGCAGGAATGAAATAAGGTGCTGGCTGAATAAAATGCATAAGAAAAAATAAAGTTAATAGAGTGCATTTTGTGCCATATCATGAGTTTAAAGTGCTGAAGTGCTTAAGTTAATGCTTATGCCATTTTTATATTGTCTTGCATGCAAGCGTAAACAGCATATTGTGGTAGCTTGGAGTAGCAGGTTTTGGAGGTGCGGCCATGTTGTGGCCAATGGCGCCACTGCTTTATTGGGCTGGGATCTGTGGCACAAATGAAATAGCATGCTGTCTATGACAGCATTGCAAAAGCATGCCACCAACTTGAATCAATTTTGCCACTGCAATGAGGGAGCAACCCATCATTGCAGGGCGTACCTTGCCTGGTGTAACATTCCAATAAACATGGCGGTGGCTGTTGCCATCCACCTCTCACAGTCATGCCTGAAAACCAAAGTCTGGGATGCCAAATCCCCCTGCTGGCATGCTCCCTTTCCAGTTCATTTGCCAATGAAGGAGCCCAAACCCCATTGACATAATGTCCTCCTATTTTAATTTGTTTGCTGAGGAGGGTACCCAATCCTCCTCGGCATCATGCTCCCCCCAAACACAAACACGTTTTCTGTGCCAACGGGGGCTCAATCCCTGTCTGCTTTAGTCCCCATCCCAAAAAATCACAGGTGACTAACTGTGTTCCAAGACATACCTGTAAAAAAAAAAAAACCTTCCCACAAAGTTTTTTTGCCTTTTTTTAACCGTAAAAGACAAAACGGTCCCTCGTTTCCTCCAGTGCCCCTTCCCCAACCTGCGCCCACCCTCTGCACACCACCTCCCCACACCTCTCATCACCCATACTTACCTCTGGAGCCCAGTATGATGATCTTGCAGTGGGAACACGCTTGTACTTTCAAATCTGACGGCGAACTGAAGAAATTCCAGTAAGCTGTATAATGGCATCAATGGGGATTTAACTTAGGTTGATATCTCACCCATTTTTGCAACTTTTGGTTCTAAATTTTCAACGTTGGGTTCTTGCGACTCCACCTCATGAACTCAGTCACTGTCATGTCATTATTCAGTCCCGAATGGTGATTTCGCAGTCACTGCATGGCATCACCTTTTGGGACCGATTAATGAAATGACAATGTCATTGTTCATGAGGTGGGATCCCAAATTGCCTATGTTGCAAATCTGGTGAAAAAATTTCCAAAAAATAACTGTTATGAGCATGCATTGTGCAGTTTACATGCATGCTAGTAAGTTTGAGAATTTTTAGTATTTTCAGTCCAGATTTTCAACATTGCCATTTTTTCATACCTCCTTACGAACAGTACAGCTGTCATTTTTCGCATCCTGCCCGAAATGTGTTTTTGCACATCTGGTGCACAATGGCATGGTTGCTGTGGGAAATCAATGTTCAGAACAGATTAAGAAAACCACAGTGACACTGTTCATAAGCAGAGGTCCCAAAATGCCTATGTTTAAAATTTGGTGACAAAATTCCACAAAATGACTATGTTACGAGCGTGTATTGTGCAGTTTCCACGCACGCTCGTAACTGAGAATTTTTGATATTTTCACTCCAGATTTTCAACATTGCCATTTTTTCACACTTCCTTATGAATTGTACATCTGTCATTTTTCACATCCTGTCCAAAATGTTTTCTCACGTCTGGCGCACAGTGGTGAGGTTGCTGTCGGAAATCAACGTTTGGGACAGATTAAGAAAATCATAGTGACATTGTTCATAAGCAGAGCTCCCAAAATGCCTATACTGAAAATCTGGTGAAAGAATGCCACAAAATGACTGTGTTTTGAGTGTGCATTGTGCAGTTTCACTCCAGATTTTCAACACTGCCATTCCTTCACACCTCCTTATGAACGGTACAGCTGTCATTTTTCACATCCGGCCTGAAAAGTATTTTCACACATTTGGCACAGAATTGCGTGGTTGCTATGGGAAATCAACAATCAGGACAGATTAACAAAATCACAGTGCCACTGTTCATGAGCAGAGGTCCCAAATGCGTTCATGAGGTGAGGTCACAAAAAGACCATGTTGTAAATTTGGAGTGCAAATACCAACAAAAGCCTGGGGCATTAGGGTTTCTAACCACAACATCCCACTGTGTAGAGACTGACAGGCATCAGGGGTGTGCCTTTGGATTGTCGGCTGTAATGCTCAAGCCATTCCACCCCCACTCCCACCCTGTAGCCAGTGACAGGCATCAAGGTGTGTCTTGGACTCTTCTGCCCCAAAGTTCACCCCATTCTCCTATACTGCACCCATCTCAATGCATTGCCTTATGTAATGGGGTGAGCGTAAAGCCCGATGACCGCAAGGCACAAAGCAACACTTGACAGAGTCTATAGGGTAGGGTGAGGTGAAATGGCATGAGCGTTAAGGATGACAACCCAAAGGCACACCTCAATGCCTGTTAGTCTGCAGGGTGGGGTGGGGTTGACATTAGTTCCATATTTCACTGCCATTCCTATTATGCATCTCTCTAACTCCTGCAATACCAATACCAACACCAGAAAGACAACATTCAGCATTGACAAATGCTTGTTATGTACATGATGCAGAAATGTTTAGAAATGTTTAAAATGGCAGTTAAATACAAAATAACGTTCACTCTGATCGGTGGATTATGGATCTAAATTAAGTGGCATTATGCGTATGTTATTTAAATTATTTTGCTGCCACGCCATTGTTATGCAGAACGTTATTTCAAAGAAATCCTGCATCAAAACTGGAACTGTTTGAACTAAGCAGCAAACTTTAACTTTTACTTTTGCTGCCACTCGGTATCTGTGTAAATAATTACTGATGTCCCTGTATTATTAGGACTCCTGGCTGCTGGCTTTGTATAACATATGCTGTAGAACTGTGCCAGCTAGTGGTGGAGGAGTCCAGGGCATGGGATCAGCCAGTCCAGGTTGCTAGAGAGGCAGGCTTCCCCGAGTAATCTGTGCACTCTGAAAAGCGAGCACTTGAAAATTAAAAAGGACTGTGCTGTCCCTGGTCATAAAAGCTACAGCCCAGCATAAAAAGAAATAAAAAGGGGCTTACCAAAGCTATGCAGAGCCGCAAAGCAGAGCGGCTACATAATGATAATCTAGCAGTCTGCGCTCTGCTTCAACATAGAAAATAAATGATTTAAAGGAACAAGAATGTCCCTATGTATGTAGAAATGCTATGCAGTTGAAGTATCCCTCAGAATAAGGAGAGGGCCACAAGATAAACTAAACACAATAAAGAAATTAAACAAATTAAAGAACAAAGAGTCACTGCAGGTCTCTAAAGGAGCCCCATTATATCTAGAGTCCTGAGATATAAATTAAAGGGTTAGTGTCCATTCTAAAACAATACCGCACATGTATAAATGAAATATATGTTTGCACTGTTTGCATATATAGAAAATAAGTTGCTGACCTTTTAGCAAGACCTCAGGAAGTGGATATACTATAGAGGGACTTCCCATAAGTAAAACCTCATTATGTAATAGAGGAGGAGTTCCCTATCTAGAACTAATTGGATGTTATGGGAGGGACCTTCCCATAAGTGGGAGGGCTATATAAGCCCTCCTCAAACACAAAGAGTCAGATTAGCTAACCAGCCACTCTCTCTTATCTGAGGTTAAGGTAAGAGGAAGGACCTGTGCCTGAAACAGGGAATTTGTCTCAAGCAGTAGAAAAGCTGAGGTTTGAATTCTGAGATACCTGAAGTAAGGTTGAATGACATTATGCTATTGTTTATTTTCTAGTCCTGATTTAACTGTTTATTGATATTTATTTATTATTTTTATATTTTTGTACTTTTTATAAAATAAAACATACTGTGGGTGTGTTGTACCCTATTACTGTGTCCTGTGTTATCTTTGCCTACCCATGTAGCTGTGACAGGGGTAGGCACCTTCAGGTTTCAAACCTTGAGCCCTGTATTGTTTTTATTGGAATGATAGATGCCTCTTTTCCTTCTTGCTGGAGGTCTCATGAAGGGTTCATACAGAGCATCAAAGGGGGCAACACTGAGATATCTTTCTTCATCACTGGCCCTACTTAACTTCCTCCCCCCACCCAAGTATCATCAATGGGATTCATTAAAAAAAATTACTTGATCTCAGAATTCCTGTGGCACTCTCACATATATGCTACTCCAGTTTGATAAACACACCCGGATCTGTGGCAAAGTCACCCGAGGTACATCCTCTAATTCCTACCTTCTGCCACTGAGATTTGAGGACACCGCAGGCCTCACTGGTGCAAAGCAGGAAAGGAAGCATGTACCACTGAGGCTTCAGAACACACCTCTCCTCCCTCTATATCCCCTCTTACCTTTCCCTGCCCCTACCCTGATCCTTCTCCATGTCTGTCACTCACCACCTGTTTTTAATCTCTGCTTTAATTTCCTCCCTACTCAAGCAACTCAAGGCCCTGCCCATACTTATTGCATAGGACACTAATGCTTTTTCAGAAAAACTTGGTTTGCTATACCTATCTCCCTGGTGGGACATATGGACTCCCACTTTCTGCTCCTGTCCTAGTTTGTTAGGAAGGAAGGCTTGGTCCTTTGTATGCACTCATTTTATAGTGGTTCTCCCTGGGATAGTGTTCACTGGACATAGCTCTGTTTAAAGTTTCCCTTTATAGGTATGGCTAGCATCACATCCCAACCTGTTCATTCTAGGCTTTGGGGCACCTTGGACCACCATCCTTTTAGGATGAGGGAAAGTTTAAATGGTAGTTGTGTACTTGCCATTACATGTAATAACACTTATTTTAAGCAGCCTCTCCATCCCACAGTTATGACTTTGCTCTTCATACTGTTGTATATGTTTTTTTTTTAATTGTGTTCTAGCTTGATTCACTTGCAGTCTGGGTTACTATTTGTGTCACACCAAAAAAAGTTAAGAGATATGGGACTTGGGATGGTAAACACCAGCATTACCCTTCAGGATACTCCAGAAGAAGTACCACCATTATGTACGTCCTATTTGTATCTGTTATGGCATCCATACATTTTGTTTCCTGGAAAGTCCAGGAACTGAACTCATGTGAAAAGGAAACAGGTTATGGTAAGGCTTAGTAACATAAAAACAAAGTTGGCTTTCTTCAGGAGACTAAAGTAACTATTTCAGAAGCTTCTGACTATGCCAGCAGAGTAACCTGTGAACAAAGTGACCGCAATTGAGAGCCTACAAAAATGGTGACTCAGTTATGGTGCCTATGTTTAGGGCTACCTGGCAGGGAGGGTGACCAGCTACTGGGGTGGGCAAGATACAGAGACAGGAAGTATGCACGTATGCACGGGGGGGGGGAGGCAGAAGAGGGAAGGTATGTGGGAGAGGGTGTGGCAGACAGCTGTTGAACTGGTCTGCTAGCATGGTGAGGAGTGTGATCGGTTGAGAGATGCAGGGTGTAGGGTTCGGCCCAGCACAACTTTTTTTTTTTTTGCTGGCTGTCAGCTTTTCATTTTCTAAGTCCCCCCCATCATGCACCTCCCTGGAGTTGAGAATCCATTAGTAGGGGGTGGGGGGCACAGCCCCCCTCATTAAAAAACAATGCCCTAGGTGTCTGGCACCCTATAGCTCTTCGCCACAAGTGTGCATCACCAAAATTCATTTTTGGTGATGTACACACGCCCTAATGACGATCACTATTCCACAATCACTGTTATGACATAGAACCTGCCAGCAAGTGTGGGTGTTAATGTGTAGAGCTGTGCTTTCATGCCAAAAGCTGGAAAAATAATTTCATCATAGACAAAATAATTAGATGTGTAACAGACAAGGTAGATGCGTCTGAAGGCCCCCTCCTCTTGATAAATATATATGGGTATAATTACAATGATGCTGCTCTTACTACAGCCCTTTTACGCACATCAGTTAGCATTATGGACTCCTTCACCCCTTTCCTACTGGGAGGGGACTTCAGTGTCATGCCACTTGTCTACCCTGATGGAAACTCAAGTACACTTGATCCTCATGAAAAAGTGATGTCAGCACTGAAAGACATGCTGGGCAGGATTTTCAAAATGATTAGACAGCTTAAGCCCCAGGTACACCGACAATGCAGCACGTGGGCTTGCAATGATCTAATGGGAGTTTTTATCCTGCACAGCAACTGCCACAAGTTAGATCAACTTTTTCTGCTCTACCTTGTGGCAATACTGGTGGCCTTTTTTATGGAGCTTGCACCAGGTATTCATCACAAGCTGCCATAAATCATGAAAAATGTTGCAACTGCGCCCAAGATTGTGGAATCTGGTGCAGCTGCAGCAACGGGGCTGGCACACTGTTAGAACTTTAGTGTTGTGTTACAGGGCTTGGCACAAGCCCTGACCCACACTATGAAAATTCTGCCTGCTACAGTATGTCTCCTGTACTTTACAGTTATCTGGGGGTTGCAGCACCCTCAGGACCCAAATTACTCATGCAACTGCAAGTCACAATAACTTTTGGCTCAAAATTTCAGTAGCTACCCAGATGGTAGTCACCTCCCACATACAGTGGCACCCAGATGCAACACAGTAATGCTGAAGTATGTCACAAAATGCTGCAGTATATTGCAGGGAACAATGTAATTCAATGGTAATTAAGCCCTTTCAGACTGCAGAATTTTGTGACCTTTGTATTAAGATGTTCTAAAAACTTTAATAAAAAGTATTATCTGAAAAAAATACCTCCCCTTGCCCTAACCTATGTAGCCCCAATACCTTGAACATGCACCTAATCATTTCACAGTCAGAAACCTGTGGCCCTGTACACAGTGACTATGGGACAGGTGCTATTCATCAGAAAAGATGAAATTGCACCAGTCCCTCCACTTGTACCCCATTGTGTGAGAAACAAATGGGGATATAACCTCCATTATGTGGGTGCACTGCACTCTGCAGCTATGTGTAGAAGGTCTGGGGATAATCATGAATTTGGCCTGCAGGATCATACTTATAGTGGACACCACTAATGTAACTGCTGCAGAGTTGTGTGGGACCCTCTGCCCTTACAAGTTCTAACAGCTGGAGGTAGAGCGTGTTGCACTATTGCCAGTCCAAGGAGGAGCTCACTGGGACAAAGATCAAAAAGGGACAGTGAGCAGAAGTGATGGCATGAAGGAACAGGGATATGGAGTTGGTATTGGTGGATGTCAGGGAAAGCACTATTGATAGTGTGTAGGAAAATAGTCACTAAATCACCAGAAATGGATAATGGAATATAGAAAACATTGGACACTTTCATCCCACAAGTGGGCATAAAGGAATGGGTCAAGTGGGTAGGGGAACAATGCTACAATTGTAGCAAAAGACATGGTCTGATATTTCTGTATAGTTCGCAATATTTCTAAAAAGAATTTCTCTGGTGGCACTATAGGTGTACTGCAGGTAAGCAGTGAATTTCCCCAATGATATCACATAAATTTCACAAAATATCTGACCATGGTAATTACTGCAACTGTACCACAACACCATATACCATGAGCTCTGGTCAAGGCTTAGCACAATTTGACAGGTGTTATGTGCTGCCCAAACCTCTGTGGATGAGCAGTCATCAGGTCTGTTCATTGTAAGGTGAGCTGATGTCATGGTGGCAGTTGGTGGATACACCAAAACTGGGCACTTTTGACATTTACAAAGCAGGTTTGAAGGAACTCTGCTTCACTTCAGCATTTCAGCACTTTGATGTCATATCTCAGGATTTGTTTTACAGTAGGCACTCATTGAATCTGTGCAAGTTGTTGGCAAGCCACATGAACTGCAGCAGCCAATTAGTGATGCTGTAGATCAAGATCTCTTCAAGCTGAAAATATCTCAGTGTTGTTATCAGCTTTCACTCAAGGGAGAAGTACCTGGTTCTTGAGATCAGTCATTTATTTGCAAGAAGAGTAACATGTGAAGAAAAAAAAAACTATAAATAAGATGACTTGTGCATTATCAATCTAGTTAGCTAGTTCATAACCTTTCACTCTACTTTCAGGTAGGCCAGTGGAGTGGTGGGCTGCTACAGAGGAGAGTGGAGTGTACTTGCTGCATGTCTCCAGTTGCAGCCCCTGCAACAGAGCAGTGAGAGAAATTAGCAGACATCAAAAAGTGCAGTAGGGATTTTTGAAGGACGTAACGGACACACACACACACACACACACACACACAAATATATTTATATCTATCTATCTATATATATATATATATATATATATAGATAGATACATACATATATACTATGGTAGCACGGTAGTGCTAACATAGTTAGGGTTGAGTAGCATTTTTAAGGTTAAAGGGTGAAACTTTGCATCTTAATAACTTTGCCACTGTTCAACAGATGTGCCTGAAATTTGGCACGCACAGTTGAGCATGGTGGATCTTGGGATCTGCCAACTTTCGTACAAGTCAGATGTACAGCTGCGGAGTTATTAAGCAACATCCAAATGTGCAATTATGCTTTTTTGTGGATTATTTGCTCATGCCTACAGGTCACATGGTTTGCACAAGTGGTCCAAAAACTTCAGGGAACATGCAATTAGTGTCCCCGATGTGCCTTTTGAAGATTTCATGAAAAAAATATTGAACGGTTCAAAAGTTATTCAAAAAACAAGTTCCCATTATAAGTCAATGGGAAAAGTTAACAAAAAGTTCAACACTTTCGCAAATGTACTTTTTAATGTCACAAATGGCCCTAGTAGTGTCGCAAATCTGTCATTCTGTTTTCAGTTACTGATCAGAAAAATGCTTGGCATTTAAAATTGGGACCCTCTAGGAACACAATTATTTTTGTGTTCACCTAGTTGGACCATCAGAATGCTAGCCATGTCTTTATTTTGGGATTAACCACCCCAGAAATATATTTTTCAAATTTCTGGAAAAAGTAGTGTCGCACCTGCGACACTTTCACAAAATCTTCCAAAAGCTTTCGCAAATTGCGACACTACTTTTCCAGACTATGGCCAAAATGATAGGATTTTTTTGCCACGCTGCTGCAAAAGAATGGTTTGGTCTTTTGAGCTGAAATTTGGAAGGAAGGCAGCCAACATTTCTCAGATGTGCCTTTTGGTGGTTTGGTGACAAAATATTGCATGGATGCCAAGTTATGGTACTCCAAAGTTGATGTTTTTTTCCCATAGACTAACATGATGGCGTTTGCAGCGCATTTCGGGGCTCATATCTTGGAAACGGTGCAAGACACATAATTTTTGTCATGACAATCAGTGAACAACCTAGCCAGGAAACTCATGAATCATGTGAAATTTAAATTTTTTTTCTACATCGCATGGTTCCTGAGATATAAGCAATTTAGTATTCCAACAGCTCATTTCCTTCTCTGAGGCCCATTATTATACATACATTCTTTGTACACACTGTGTTTCTCTATGCAGCTGTTAGGCAAAAACAGCGTGTGCGCTTCCATTACTGTAACAGTTAGCATTTCCACTTGCGTTTCCGTACCGGTTTGCGTTACCATTCCCATGTACGCCTCCGTGTGCGTTACCCTCTGTGTTCTCGTTTGTGCTTGCGGTTGCATCACTGTACCATTTGCATTTCCACTACTGTTTCTGTTTGCGTTTCCGGCACCCCTTTTGTTTGCATTTCTCTTTCAGTTTGTGTCTTCGTTGTTATTACTGTTACCATTTACATTTCCAATTGCGTTACTGTGCCCGTGTGCATTACAGTTTGCGTTTCCGTATGCGCTTCCATTTGCTTTTGCATTTCTGTTTCCTTTGGTTTTATTGTTGCTGTTACCGTTACCATTTGTGTTTACAACTGCAGTAACATGACCGTGCACTTTACGGTTTGCATTTCCGTACTTGCTTCCATTCCCATTTCCATTTCTTTTTCCTTTGACGTTATTGTTCATATTAACTTTAACAATTGCATTTACAATTACGGTACCGTGACCGTGCGTGTTTTGGTTTGCACTTCCATTTCGGTTCCCTTTGGTGTTATTTATGCTGTTAACATTACCATTTGTGTTTCCAATTGCCATACCATGAACGTGCGCATCATGGTTTGCGTTTTCTTACTCGGTTGCGTCTCCCTTTTGTGTCACTTTTCGGTTTGGCATCACTTTGTGCTTGCATTTCTATTAACGTTTGCTTTATCATTTATGTTTCTGTCACCATGTGTGCAACCATTAGCACTTGTGTTTCCCTTGCACTTACAATTACTATATCAGAAAACATCATTCTGTGGGAGCGCGGGGCACAAACGGCCCCGTGCTCCCACCACCACATTCCATTCACTACTTCTACTGCACAGTCTCAAAAAGAAGGGAAATTAGAGGCAAAAAACTCTGTTTATGAAACAGTTAGTTTCCACAGTGACAAAAGCAAGGAAATTTGATGTTGGGTTGAAACCCCCTTTCACCACCACCACCCCTGCCCCCAGCCGGCATGGGTGTGCGTTGGGGTAGTCGGTCCTAACTCTCACCCCATTCTCCTGTAGTTCACCACCTCAGCTTCTTTACACATGTGATGGGGTAAGAGTTAGGGCAAATTACCCCAATGCACACCCCAATGCCGTCTGGGGGGGCAGGGTGGGGGTGGGTTCAAGGGAGACATTTCAATCCTAACATTGAATTTCCTCACTTTTGTTGCTGTGGAACAACCCTAACTGATGTATTAAACAGAGTTTTTTGCCTCTAATATATATATATATACTAACATACTAACATACTATTTGCCAGCAGATTAGGCCTTACAGTCTATCAAGTCTGCTCGAACCTCAGATCCTTAGTTGGGTGCCGAGGCCCTCCCCTCCCTTGTGCTCCAGAAACCCCTATCATCCATCCCCACCCCCCTGGGACAGGCCATCATCTGATACATCCACTTTCTGTGTCTATCCCACCCTCTCTTGAAGCCCTCCACTGTGGTTCTCTGAACCAGCTCGCCAGGCAGTGCATTCCAAGGGTCCACCACCCTCTCAGTGAAAAACTCCTCCTTTCCCCCCTCACCCTTCCACCTTCCAACTTCAAACCATGCCCTCTGGTGATACCTCCCTGCTTTAGTCTAAAGATCCCCTCCATGTTTACCCTATTTATTCCCTTGAGGTACTTGAAGACCTCAATCATGTCCTCCCTGTCTCTCCTCTCCTCCAATGAAAACGGGCAGAGCTCCTCAAGTCTGTCCTCATATGTCAAATCCCCTAGCCCTCGTATCATCTTAGTTGCCGTCCTCTGTACCCTCTCCAGTAGCTGTATGTCCCTCTTCAAGTGTGGTCTCCAGTACTGTACACAGTACTCAAGGTGTGGTCTAACCAGTCCATTGTACAGTGGCAGAATCACTTCCTTGCTCCTAGAGGTGATCCCCCTCACGATGCATCCCAACATCCTGTTTGCCTTGCTAGCCACTCTCCTGCAGTGCTCAGAGTTATTCATACATGCATCCACCATGACCCCTAGGTCTTTTTCCCTATTGAGGCTTCCAGCGCCCTCCCAGGGTGTACCTGTGTTTAGGGTTTCCCGACCAAGATGCAACACCTGCACTTGGTGATATTGAAATTTAATTTCCATGTGTGAGCCCAGCTTTCCAGGGTGTCCAGGTCCCCTTGCAGGGCCAACCTCCCCTCTTCTCCCTCAACTACTGCTCCCATCTTGGAGTCATCTGCAAAGCGACTCATTTCACACCCTATACCCTCCCTGATGTCTGATATGTATGCATTAAACAGGATCGGAACCAGGACCGAGCCCTGCGGTACCCCACTACCAACCTCTCTAGGGTTCAAGAGCTCCCCACAGACCACTACTCTCTGGGTGCATCCAGCTAGCCAGTTTTCAATCCATCTGACCATCAAAGGGCCTACTCCTAACCCCATCAGTTTCTCCACCAGACCATTGTGGGGGACAGAGTCAAACGCCTTGCTGAAGTACAAGAATAATACATCCACAGGCTTTCCCCTGTCCAGTTCTGATGTTACCCATTCAGTAGAACTCACAAGATTGGTTTGACATGATCTACCTGGCACAAACCCATGTTGCCAACTATCCAGACCTCCCACCTCCTCCAAGTACACCCCCAATCGTTCCTTTAGTATACTCTCCATTAATTTTCCCACCACCGAGGTCAAACTGATGGGTCTATAGTTACCTGGTATGTCCCTCAACCCCCTTTATGGATTGGCACCATATGTGCCTCTCACCAATCCCTAGGTACCCTCCCTGTCTCAAGTGACCTGTTGAAGAGCTCCGCCAGAGGTGCAGCCAGTATGTCCACCAATTCCCATAGTACTCTTGGATGAATGCCATCCAGCCCAGGAGATTTGTCTTTCTTTAGGGTCTTGAGGGCTAACCACACCATTTTGGAGGAGATAGCATCATCCGTCCCCTCCACCTTACTGGCCTTTTTATCCTTATCCAGATGTGACACCCCTGGGGTACCTCTCCCTCCCTCTTGCTCCATATCTGTTGCTCCCCTGATCTCACTCACTGCCACTTCTATCCCCACTTCTATATATTTCTATATATATATATATATATATATTTTGCTGTCAGTGTTGCAGTGCACATGAAAAACACCTTTATATATTTTTTTGTCTGTTTTTAATCTGTGTGAGCCTGCAAGCTAGTCAATGAGTGAAAAGTGATGTAAAGCTGCTGTGTGAGACTTTAGATCTCTCGGTGTTGTGGTTTGAGGATTTGTCAGTGGGGTCACGGTTCTGATGGTGTCACTGTTACTCATCTCCCTCAGTTTTCTGTTGCCTTGCCAGTTATGCACCATTGCAGCATGTGCATTTGCCAGGGCATCTAAAAATTGTTGACAAAAATTATATGTCATAGTTAATATCAAGCAGTGGCCATATTGTGTCATCATCTGTTATGCCTGTGACATAGACTCACGTAGAATATATGAGGAAAAGGTCATAGAAACATAGAAACATAGACTTTGACGGCAGATAAGGACCGCTTGGCCCATCTAGTCTGCCCATTTCCCTTACCTACAGGATAGGCCACAGATCCTAGTTAACCAACAGCCTATTTCTTCCTACCCCCCACAAGAATTGCCTTATGTCTGTCCCATGCATTCTTGAATTCTCCCACAGTTTTAGACCCCACTACATCCTCAGGAAGGCCGTTCCATGCATCCACTACCCTCTCTGTGAAATAATACTTCCTCACATTGCTCCTGAACCGCCCTCCTTCTATCTTTAAATTGTGTCCCCTTGTTCTTGCAAGTCTCTTTTTCTGAAAGATGCTACCCTCTTGGACTTTGTTGATTCCACTGAGGTACTTAAAAGTTTCTATCATGACCCCCTCTCCCTTATTTCCTCAAGGGTATACATATTAAGCTCCTTTAGTCTCTCCTTATACGGCTTCTCTTGCAGATCCTGTACCATTTTAGTTGCCCTCCTATGGACTGCCTCTATCCTGTCTATGTCCTTGCGGAGATGGGGTCTCCAGAACTGGATGCAGTACTCCAGATGGGGTCTCACCAACTGTCTGTACAGAGGGATAACAACTTCCTGTTTTCTGCTGCTGATGCCTCTCCCTATACATCCCAGTATACCCCCAGCCCTCCCTACTGCCTTCTCACATTGCTTGCTAACCTTAAGGTCATCTGATATGATTACCCCCAGGTCCCTTTCCTTGTTTGTTGTTGTTACTACCTCCCCACCCATTGTGTATTCTTCCCCTGGGTTCTTGTTTCCCAGGTGCATTATTTTGCACTTCTTTGCATTGAATCCTAGCTGCCATACTTCTGACCATTCCTCCAACCTTGCCAAGTCCCTTTTCATCCTTTCCACGCCTCCTTGTGTATCAACCCTGTTGCAGATCTTTGTGTCATCTGCAAAAGGCATACTTTTCCTTCCAGTCCCTCTGCAATGTCACTGATGAAGACATTAAAAAGGACTGGACCCAATACTGAACCCTGCGGTACCCCACTAGTAACCGCCCTTTCTTCAGAGTGGATTCCATTTACAATTACCTTCTGTGTCCTGTTGTGCAGCCAATGTTTTACCCAGGCTACCACCCTGGGACCCACTCCCAGGCTGGTTAATTTGACTATTAATCTTTTGTGTGGGACTGTGTCAAATGCCTTGCTAAAGTCTAGGTAGGCCATGTCCACAGCCCCTCCCTGGTCTACTACTTTGGTCACACAGTCAAAGAAATCTATTAGATTCGTCTGACATGACCTTCCCGCTGTGAACCCATGCTGCCTTGGGTCCTGTGCTCCACTGGCCTCTAGGTACTCAACTATTCTTTCCTTCAGAAGTGACTCCATCACTTTCCCTACCACAGAGGTCAGACTGACAGGTCTGTAGTTTCCTGTCTCTGTCTTGGTCCCACTTTTGTGAGGGAATCACATCCGCCTTCCTCCTGTCCTCGGTACCACACCATCCTCCCATGATTTATTAAAAGAGTAGCCAGTGGTTTCACTAGTTCCTCCTTAATTCTTTTAGAATTCTGGGATGAATTCCATCAGGACCCATTGCTTTGTCCACCTTCAGTTTTAGGAGTTCTTGCAGAACCCTTTCTTCTGTGAAAGGACTGGGATTGACCCCCCTATCAAGAGTGCTTCTGTTAATTGGATTAGGCACTTCCCCCTCCTCTTTTGTGAATACTGAGCAGAAATATTTGTTCAGTATCCCTGCTTTTTCACTGTCCCCCTCTGCCCACCCACCATTCATTCCATTCAGCCTCACTATCCCTCCCTTTGTCTTTCTATGCTTGCTGTTGTACCTATAAAAGGTTTTATCCCCCTTCTTAACTGAGTTGGCTATCTTTTCCTGTTTCAGCCTTTGCTATTCTGACTTCCCTCCCTGCTTCCTTCTGCCTTAACTGGTACAGCTCTCTGTCCTGCTCCTTCTGTGGAGAAAAGGATGCAGTAGAGAGGAAAGAAGCAGACAAAGGATCCTCCATGCCAGTTCCACCACATACAAATTCTGCAAGCAGTAATTTGGGAGATGGATCTAGTCATGGTGGGGCTGGGAGTCATAATTGTAGTCTGGGGGGTTAGAAGGACTAGGGCTGGGTGCATGATAGTATAGTCAAGGAAACCATGGTTCATTAGTCCCAAATGCCCACTGGTTCCATTACTTCTCAAACTAGCTTTCCCAGGCAGTTCTCTAGTGTATTTGGTGATGACACCACCCTGAGCAATCCTGAAGAACATGTTTCCCCTATTTCCTTCTTCAAATGCTTCCAGTTCCATTTCTTCTGTATGAGATATGAGTGATCCCTCCACAAATGTTAAGGCACTTTACCTATGTCCTTCTCATATGAAGAAAACTGCAACAACTGCTACTTTGTGCAGACCTTTCCCAGTCTGCACCAAACCACTATATAATGCACATGGCTTCTAAGTCATGCCTCATTGGCAGCAGCAGTCCCTCATAGCTCAGTGATGCTGCTAAGTCATTGCCTGAGGAAGGTGACATTGAGTCTATGTCTGGCATGGGTATGCCATACACTTCTGTTTTCTTGTCACCATAGTTAAAAGTACAGTTTGTCATGGGAGTAGTTGCAGGACAAGCTATTTGAACCCAACAATTGTAGAAATGCAAGAGTGCAGCAATTCTACCAAAGCAGGTTGTAATGGAGAGTGCCATTGAGGAGGATTTGGAAGTGGGCATGTCAGAGCTGGATCATGATACTGATGTTATAGAAAAACTTTAAAGTCAAACCAAGCCCCCAGCCCCTACCTAGCATGATCAGCCTCATAGTACTGTGCCCACTGCTGCTGCCCTGCCTGCCCATCCCCAGTCACATCATACCATGGTGGCCAAATATTTTAAAAAATTATCTTGCAATCTCCCTCCCATTCCATCCAAAGTACCCACCAGTCCACTGTAACTAAAACAACAAAGTTCACAGATGACATGGGTCAGTGAAGTCTACGCAAACATTAGGAGCTAGTGTTCTTGCCCATCAAATAAAATGTAAACATGACTCTTGCAAAAATGATACCCTTTTTCAAAGTCTACTTTAGCTTTATTGTTTTACATTTTAACTAACAAAAGGATCTCTCTGTTTATTATGACTAGGGATGCAGTGAATTTAAATGCCGCCGGTGAAGTGAACATGAGCATAAAAGTGGGCATAGCATTGCCACTTCCGCTCATGGAGTAGGCAATGCAAGTGCTCATCCCTTGCCATCACCACTCGTGTTAAGGGTGGAATGGCAATGCGAAGTAAGGTGAAGTCATTGTTTTTAATGGACTTTGCGTTCCTCATTATGATTCTAAGTGATCCACTTGGTGTTTCAGATTTGGCAGCCCCCCCACACATCACATGGCTTACAGTACTGTAAGTCACATGCTCTTTAGCTAGGCAGGAAGAAAGTGAGTCATACAAGCAGACACTTTTACTTTCTCCTGTGCAGACAGAGACAGAGTAATGTATTTTGTGACTGCTGATACTTTTAGATCTGAGCGAGGAGGAGATTTAAACTTTGATTTAGACCCAACAGCTTTTTTAAAAGCTACCTTTTTGTCTTTTCTGTACTCTTTTTTACTTAATTTGTTCTTTCTGTAAATTTTATTTTTCTTACCTTTATAAGTAGTTAGTTGTTTGTCTGTGTCTGTGTGACTGTGTGTGTGTGTTGTGTGACAGTGTGAGTAGTGATTGCTCGGACTGAGGGAGCTCAGTAGGACAGATGGATCAGGATGAGGGAATGTCTGGGATGGGGCAGCTCTGGGAGAGTGTGGCAGTGGTAAGCATCGTACTGTGTGCATGTGTGGAGGGCATGGGCGCCCATTCCTGTTGGACCGCTCAAAACATGTAAGTGCCCCCCCAAAACAGGACCAGCACTGCCTCCTGTCCTGACTCTGAGGCAGTTGAACCACCACCACCAAGTCCAACACCAGGTCCTCTGGAGCAGGATGTGCCTGTTCCCCCGGGCCCAGGTGTGGATCCCAACCCTGTTCAGCACAGTGACCAGCAGGCTTACAATACATCCAAGTAACTATTAAAAAAAAATGATCTTGTGATTCATGACGTGATCATAAATTATGATTTGTGACTGCATTTGTGACCGTGATGATGAAGAAATGTGAATGCCTATGGCTGTACTTCCCCGGGACCCGATGAGCTATTGTTTAAAACTCCCAGACTTAAAAACACGTATCAATGAGTACAATGGTGGGGTGGTGAAGCCTGGAGAGATACTACAAAACAAGCTTACAATACATCCAAGTAACTAGGAAAAAATTAATGTTGTGATTTGTAACGTGAATGATCGTGAATCATGATTTGTGACTGCATCTGTGACCGTGATGATGAAGAAACGTGAATGCTTACCACCTACGGCTGTACTTCCCTGATGAGCTGTAGCTTAAAACTCCCAGACTTAGAAACACGTATCAATGAGTACAATGGTGGGGTGGTGAAGCCTGGAGAGATACTACAAAACAGGCTTGCAATACATCCAAGTAACTAGAAAAAAAATTAATGTTGTGATTCGTAACGTGAATGATCGTGAATCGCGATTTGTGACTGCATTTGTGACCATGATGATGAAGAATGTGATTTGTATCACAAGTGACTCGTGATGATGGTCCTGACTTAAAAACGCATATTAATGAGTACAATGTTCATGCAGAATTAAGCACCACACCTGTCCAGTACTCTGAAGGGAAGCCAAAGAAACAACTGTGACTTAAGTTACAGATAGAGATTGGGCCCTAAAGAGATGCAAACACGCAGACAGATTAAGATTGCGCTGTGCACTGAAGAGATGAAGACACAAAGGCACAACACCTAACCAGTGTTCACCATCAAAAATTCAAATCTGGAAAAGAATACCTTTACAGATTGGGGCAGGCCACACGGGGGGTACTGTACTGCTGCAGTAACAGTCACTAGTATTAGTACCAGTAAAGATACCACAAAGAAGTACAAAATTCATACAGCAGCAGTGGATAGCAGCTTCACATTGCTGAAATTATTATGTGGCACAATAAAAGCTGTCTAATTTGATGACACGCATTACACACATACTTACACACACACTAAATAATGCATAGCAAATTTAAAACTTCAGTAATATAACGACATATTTTAAACAAACTAAAATTATGCACTGCTGCACCACAACAATCAGCAAAAAAATGGCAAGAAATATAAAAAATATTACTGTGTGTACATTAACACAGTTAAACAAGAAAAATATCACCAAAACAAAAAGCACTGTCTTTTTCTCCAAGTTAATCTACCTATACCACAAATACACCCCTTCCCCAAAGCACTCTTCCACTGTTTCTCAGTACACAGACTGAATATTGTACATTAACATTCAAAATCCATACACAAACAATAAAGGCTCGATGAGATGAGCACAGGAGGGTTTCCTATAATCAATTAACTAAAGTTTCAGCAAAAAAAAAGACTCAAAAAGGCTTTTTAAACAGCTTTTTGAAGATTTTAATTGCAGAGCTCTCAGAGCAGATTGTCTCCTACAGCTTCCTAAACACACTAGTCCAAACTGAGGCTGTGCAGAACAATCTAGAGCCCATGTGACCTGAAATCCCATGAAACACTGCAAAATTAGCCTTTGGAGCTTAAAAACAAGGTGAAGTAAGGCGAAGTACATTGTTTTCAATGTACTTCACCTTAAGTATTGGTGGAGTAGTAGTTTGGGAAGGCAGAGTAACACGAAGTCATTGTTTTTAATGGACTCCGCTTTGCACTGTGAAGCACTCTGCGAACTCGCCTTCACTCCGCGAAGTGCTCCACTGAGCGAATTGAGGCCACTTTGCCCATCACTAATTATGACTCAGGCCAGGCTTACATCAGTATTCTCAGTTGCTCCTGTATACCTATTTTCTCATAAGGTCATGGAGCAGTGTCTGTAGCATGCTAGCTCTTTTTACTTGCAGTAAAATTAATGTTAAGCAATGAGTGTTCAAAAACAACAGAGAATACTGATAACAATATATTCCAATACAATTTTAAGAGGAACACTCCTTTTATTGTAATTTCAAATATAAAAAAATGGTAACGTAGATTCAAAATGAGGCTAGAAGTGTACCATACAAGACAGAGTGGTAAGGGCAGTGTGAAATGGAATATACATGTGAATTGTAGGTCAAGTTTCACTGCTTGCATGCACTGCTTCTTTAAACAATTGGTGTTTAAAAACAGATGAGAATACTGATGAAAACTTGGGGAAGCCATATTAAAGGGCATATTCCTGTTATTATTTTAAATGTAATAAAATGTGCTATAGCAGATTTAAAATGGGGAAATGGATATCATATAAAACAGCTGAAGCTGCATGGGAAGTTTTTTTTAAATACCACAATTTGAGTTTGCCAAGAAGTATATCAATTTGTGTAGAAAAATTCATGCAACTGGGCAAATTTTACTACATGAATTGATGCACTTTGTGAATCAGTACATTTTGTTTGAAAAATTCAGCACAAATTGGAAGATAGTGTTGATTTGTATAGTACAATTTACCCAGATATTCTGCATAGTGAATAGTGGGCACATTCACCATAATTTGCCCACAAATTTAAAAATGTACAACACTGCTAGACAGGAGTTATAGGGCAATTTTCAGCAACAAAGTATGGGTCAACCTTTTTGCTATAACATGGAGTTCTGTTTAAAGGATCAGGTATCTGATTGATGCTCGTGCCATTAATTGAACTGTAGCTCTAACTCCATATGTTCTTTTAGGCTTGCAAAAATTATTTTGTAAGGATACTATTAGTGTTTTATATGAAGATAATGCATGAAATAGAATTTTCAAGAAATGGTGTATACATGAGTCATAAGTGTGACAGACGGACAGCTAGATACACAGACAGATATTTACTTTTATCTACATTTAAATAGCACAATTTATAGTAAAAATACGTTTGTGCAAAGGGATATGTATAATATGTTGAAATACAGCCTTTTTATTAAGGTATAGCCCAATGTGGAAAATATTAATTTTATTTTTTTTTCAGTAAATTTTTTTCTTCAGAATGTCAGTGTAAGTGGGCATGGATATAAATAATTAAGAGGCTGTCATTTTTTTTGTCTAATGAAAAAAATGCACTGATTGTTTAGTTAAAGACATAAGAGACAAAGACGACTGGAAGGGACCCAATATGCTGCTTGCATTTCAGGGAAAATAAACAGTAATCACACCAGCTGTTGCCTTTTGCAAATGTTAACTTTACCTACTTGCCATATTATTAACCCAAAATGATGCCATTTCAAACTATAGCACACATGTGATGCCATCATTCCAACCACAGGTGCATAAGCTAAGAAATAGTCATTGTATAAGAAAAGTCTGTACTAAGAACTGGAGCCCCAGTACTTATCAATGCCTAGAACTGTGACTGCCTCTGTCAATATGTGTCTGTAGTATATTTTATGCATAAGTGCACATTCTCAATTTCTGACTATATGACTGAAACTTTAGGTTGATTATTTAGCTATGGATATCAGCCTGCAAAATTTGTATGCAATACAAGAATTTCATCAACTAATTCATAAATGCTATCAATCATACACAGATGTTTGACCAGGTGAGTGCAAGTAGTAATAGAAGAAAGTGGACAAGCTGGTCCTTAAGTCCTTTTCATCTGCACAAATCACTGTACTAGCATTCTGTATGTGTGTGTGAGACCCCTAAAGTCTACCTTTCATTCAAACTAAAATAACCACTGCACGGTTTCTTAAATGAAGGTTGCAAAACCCTAAATGTTTGGTGCCCGAAACTTGTCTTCTTTTCTGCCTTTCCCTTCACTGTGCTCAGTAAAACTGATGAAGTGACACTGACTTCCCCCTTCTGTGATGTATCAGGGGGAATTAGGACATGCTATGTTCGATGTGAGGACATGGAGGCCCATACCTGCTTCTTTCAATAATTGTGTTTCCACCAGTGCTGTTATTACTCATTAGCCCCTTCCTGCCAGCTCTTCTTCTCCTCCAGCTCCCCCTTCCCAATCCATTTTCTACTGCCTACATACCTTCCTCTTCTGC
Source organism: Neoceratodus forsteri (assembly GCA_016271365.2). NCBI lineage: Eukaryota > Metazoa > Chordata > Ceratodontiformes > Ceratodontidae > Neoceratodus > Neoceratodus forsteri. The sequence continues at coordinate 623,167,159 of CM057458.1, read as the reverse complement.
CATTGCCATCTGTGCTCTTCTATCATTTTATACAGCTACTAAAAGAGCAGCAGCTCTGATAGTCTTGATCCCATGCCCATCTTTCTTCCTGCACCTGCACTTGTTGATCTAATTTCTTCCCTGAGCCTCCCCTTTACTAATGAAAAGATCACTGGTGTCTGGAAGAGGGCTAACATCACTCGCACCACAAGGGAGGCATTCCTCCTTAAGAAATTACTGGCATTGCACTCCATAGCCTAGCACACACTAAAAAACAGGAGAACCTACTTTAGTGCTTTTAAAAATCTCTTCCTCGACTCTTCTTTCCTCAGCCCCGTCAAGTCAGTTTCATAAATACCCACTCCACCATCTTCTCCAGATTCTTTGACTCTATCCTAAAGGGGATTAATCAGTACGTGTTCACCTCCACTGCCATCTTTGATCTTTCCAGACACTCTTTCAAACCCCTTTCTTTTTGATAAGCTTGCAAGGTCTGCTGTCTGGCCATTTGGCTAAGTGGTTTTGCCTCTTCTTGCCTGAGTGGTGTCAAGCAGTGCTTGCAGGTGCCATGTACCAAAACATCTGTCCTAGACAACCCACTATGTTTTATTTTCCTGAATGACCTACTTAAAGCTTGTGTCTCCTCACAAATTCACATGTTGTTTGATGGCACAGTGCTTTATCTCAGTGAACCCTCAGCTTTTTAACTGGAAGTGGCACTCTAATGCAAATCTGATAATGTCAAGCACTTTTTCTGAGCAAGTCAATGCACTTTGAATGCTAAGAAAGTAGTTCCTATTGTCTTGGGTAGCAGATAGAGGTTGGCTAAGATCCACTCAAACCTTGTGTTTCACTTTTGTGACTCACTTTGCATTGATATCTATTTAATTCAGGTATGAAGGGGTTAAGTCATTGGATGGCTCAATACTGAATGAATTCCCTTCATTTAAACACTGTAGCTTGCAATATACCTGGATCAACCTCTTAATTTCTTCAGTAATCTAGATCCAATCCTTGTGAAATTTTCCACAACATTAGGCACTGTACTAGAACAAATTTTCTTTCTCCTTCCATCCTGCTTACTCCAAGATCAGGTCACAATGATCTGTCCAGTGCCAACTTCAAGACCACTTTGGCCTGACTTAACACCTCTATCACCTATATTGTCACTTTGCCTTAGTCTGCCACACTGTACCAACCATTGTTTTTTATACTCCAATCTGGCCTTCCATTTCTTGGCAGATATGTGACTACTCCGCTCCTCCTCACTTTCCTCATATCTAACCTGTGTTACCTCTATTACCTGACCTCTCCCCTGTCCCCTTCTCCACCTACTCCTTGATAAATTCTGATTCCCACTCCTTCAACCCCTCAATTTAAAACCCTCCTAAGCAGGCTTTCTTCTGCTACAGACTCATTCATTGTTTGACACCCCTACTCTCCTTAGTATCCTGCTAAGCTCTTAAAGCTCAGCTCCAAGAGGTTATGACCAATTCCTGCTCCTGCACATAGTCTCTTAACCCTGCCTCCTACCTGTATCAAGCAGGTACCTGTGCATGCTCTGCTAAACATTTAATTTTACACATTTATTTTGCATTGTCATGAATATTGCTTGCTTAACTGCCTGCTAATGGCAATAGGTACCCACAATTTAACACAATTACTTATATAGTGCATTCTGCTTTTCTATTTGTGTGTACATAGTACAATGTAGGATGTGTTTTTGTTTAATTGTGAATGTTTATTATTATATATCAGTCATGCCTATTATCTTGATACCCCTTCCCCAGGATGTATCTGGAAATGAGTTTTGACTCAATGTATTTGCCTGACCAAAACCTGTCAATAAATAAACAGGGTGATGAAAATGTATCCTACATCATAATGTGGAACATATTATGGCAAGACAATTCATGTAGCGAGATGTGAGCAGTTTCTCCTTCATAGGGCATGTTTTTTTATTTCTATTATGATTTTGCATTGCATTATACTGTCTGTATGATATTTAAACAGAGAAGCTGGTGAAGGTAATCTACAGTTATGTCAGAGTAGAAATAACAGGGAATCTGCAGGCATGCCCCACTAAAAGCATTTGGGAGTTGTACAAATCAATATTTTTTTCTTTAGAAAATAAAATAATGATTTTAATTTAAAGTTAGTTAGAGGTCGCCCATCATTTTAAGAAAGCTTGATCTTATGCATGTGCTCTGTTAAAGGTGAACAGTCAGCACAAAGGATCCCATAATCAAGAGTGGGGCTGGTTCCAATGTGTACTTTGTAAGAAAAAACATTCTGGTTTACTTACTATTTACTCTTGTAAAATAGATATCAGAGTAATTTACCTTAATTGTAGAATGACATCATCTTTTTCTAGAAATCCCAGAATTCCGTACAGCTGACATCTGTGTGGTGGGCAGCAGTGGGGGATTCAATAGCCTGAAGTCCATATTAGAGCTTTTAAAATCTATGATCAAATGTTTTCCCAGACTGCTTTTCCCCAGGGCTAAGTACAGTCCTATGTGACTGTACATGGCCCATGGTGGACAGTAGGATCAGTAAACAAAGCATCAGAGATTATGCAAACTCTAAAATTCACAGCAGGCTATTGAATCTTCCCACTGCTACCTACTGCTCTAATGCCATCTTCAGGGGATTCTGGAATTTGTATTAACAGAAGATATCAACGTACAACTAAGCAAAATTTGTCTGATACAATCTACTATGCTACATGCTGAGCTGAGGTCCTCCTGCTTTTTCTCTCTCAGCTCAGAATGGCAGGGTAAAATGTAATGCTTTATCTTGACTGATGAAGACAGTGATCTTGTTGTGGTGGTCAGGCTTGATCGTAATTCAGCTGGATGATGAGACTAATAATCCCTCCAATAACTTATAACAAGTAAGAATATTGGAGTTATGTGAAAAAAATGCAGTCTTTAAAGAGCAGAGGGGGAAGAGAGCACTGCTGCTTTTACTATATGCTTTTGTTTGGTCACACACCAGGTGCCTCCTCAGACATTTTGGTAAGATGCATTGCAAATGCAGGGGTTGAGCATGCCAAACCTTTTATACTGATTTAATGCAGGAGAATTGTGGCCTTTCTCTAATTGGTGAGCCCTCCAGTAAACACACATGAGACTCTTATTGGCCAGAGTACACTACAGTGAAGCCCACCAGGATGAAGCAGAACTCTGCGGAATTCTGCAGTAGAGTTACTGCAGCAAACAATATATTTTCAATGGGCGTTAATCCCTTTTGACATGCAGAAAACCTGTGACACTGCACTTTATCCTGGTGGGCTTCACTGTACATAAGCAATACAGCTGGAGAGTAGTTTCCCCACAAACAGAGAGAAAGCAGGAGGAACTCAGCTCAGAATGGCAAGACAAAATGTTATGCTTTTTCATGACCGATTGTGGCTGTCACCTTGTTGTGGCAGTCAGGATTGAGCATAATTCAACTGGATGGTGGGACTAAGAACCCCTCTAATAATTTATAACAAGTAAGAATATGCAGTTATTTGAAACAATTGCAGGCTTTAAAGCAGCAGAGTGGGGGGGGGCACTGGTACCTTAACTATATGTCAATGCTAATGCTACCCATTCTCATCCAATATTCATTTTTAAATTACTACATCTGTTCTAGAACCTTCTGACTTTGATTGAGCAGAAGTCTTGAGTAAAGCTTTTCATGCAGGGCTGTGTACAATATAGTGTTTTTGAAACTGTATCTTTTCACCAGACTTAATCTGAAGCTAGAAGAGGCACATTTCTTACATACAGAAAGAATAAAAAATATATATTTTTACTCAATAAGGGGTACTGTTTATCCCTACATTATTAGTCTGGACTAGTTGTTTTTCATGACTTGTGTCTAGTTCTGCCCTGGTCCTGTCATCTTCAGCCTAGTGTCATCAACTTTTCTTCCCCAACAGCATAACGTTATCATGCCCCCTGGTCTCGTCCATGTTCAAATGCTGCCCCTAGTACAGCAACCAGTCTTTTCTTCTTCTCCTGGACTTTGGCCTTTGCTAGCCCTTATTCTTCTTTTGTTACTACTACAGCAGTCTACTTCTCTTGGGCATGATCTGCATAGTTTCAATTTCAGTCACTTTGGTCACTTTCTTCTCAAGTACCTGGGTTCATCTTGGCTGTCCCTGTGCCCTTCAGTATCATTTCCTGCTAATGATCACCATTATACCAGAATAACAAATAGATTTCAAAAGATCTGTGATTCTGACTAAAGGTTCCACTAGCACTGTATTGCTATATAGGTATATGCTTGTATAGCCAATCCAGGACTTGTGTGTGGCATATGGTGACCAACTGTGGAGTTAAAATTGAGAGTATGTTTTGATGACCATAGCTAGCATGGGGGTGCCTGGGACAAAAGCAGAGAGGATCTAGGAAGTGCCACTGGACACTAGGGATATATGCTACTGAGGCACCAAGAGTGGAAGGTAGGACAGATGGCCTCCAAGGAATTGTCACAATTGGATAGACCAAGGCCAAGAATGGGTGGAGGGTACCACTAGAGACAGGTATATAACACATACTGATACTGGCAGTGGAACCAGGATCTAAGGAATAGAGATTATAGCTAGAGCCAGGGATAGTACAAGTAATAATGAAAGCAGCAGGACAGGGATCCAGAGAATGGGGTAACTCTAGAAAAAGGGATTTATATTTCATGGTGATTAGGTGATAGTGGGGGCATCACTGAATGTCAGGAATGACTGGCCATGAGAAAGGTGCAGGTTTACATACTAGGGCCTGCCCTATAGAAGGTGCAGCCTCTACACAGTACAAAAAACAAAGTTTAGTTTCTGACGTAAATTGTCTAATAATTAAATGCTAGTGAACTTAGTGCCTTGCATGAAGGATGGGTCATTTGCATATAGACACTCAAATATTGCAACTTGGTGTTGCAGTGCATGTGCTCAGACTCAAACATTGCTCCTTGGGCACCTAACTTGGCTCATTGGACATACTGTATGTGTTAAAATAGTAGCGCTGAGCGGAAACTGTGAATCCTGAATTTGTGGAAATTTGGGAAATTTCACAAATTTCGCACAATTTTCCAAAATTCCAACTTTGATAAAATCCTAGTCCTGCAAATGTGTTTGGCAAATTTCTTCCCAGTTCCACAAAATTTTCCAGCTAAATTGCAGAATGATACACATGAACTGCAGAATGACAGTTCTGTGGAATTCCATTTCACAGTTCAGTACATCAATGCACAATTCATGCAATCATTCCATAGTTCTGCGATCAGATCTAAGAAATTTATTTCCACAGTTTAAAGCATTAATCCACAATCCATACATTTGTTCCACCATTGTACACGTAAGTCAGAATTTTATGAAAGTTGCCAAAGTGCATTCTGAAGTTTTGTGAATCTGAAATTCTGACATTCATGGTAATTCTGCTGGCAAAATGTAATTTTTGTAGAGCACTAACTCATAGCCACATTCCTGCATGTGCCTGGCAGGGGGATTTACTTTGTGCTGCACACACCAAGTAGTGCCCTCCTTTTTGCTGCACTCTAGGGGTATATTCAAAAAAGCTGCATGCACTCACTGTCACCTGATCCTGTTTGAATACACCAAACTTTGGGCCTTGTGCTATTTTGACCTTATGAACAGGATTTTGCAAAGTACAAAGTTCCTCTTGTGAATATGGAACTCATATTTCCCTAATGAAAAAGCTGTCATTTAAGTTTTCTCACTCAGCTTCATTTGCAGTGAAGTTTCCGCATTGTTTTGATTTCATTAAAGTAGATGGCATAGAATACAAAAAAAAAAAATTCTTCAAAGTATAGACCCTGAGGACATTATTTTTCATACTGCTCACATAGAAATGTACAGTAGTTTTTCTTTCTGCCTTTAGGACTTAAGATACAGTAGCTCTAATTTGTTAGCTTGCTCCTGGCTTCTAGCTGGTGTTCAGTCTTTTACTGATTTTCAAGAACTTCTCTATGTCTCCAGCTTCAAACACATCAACTAAAAGAAAATTGAAGCTGCTTCAAATACTCCAAGGGACAGTGTCAGCCCTTTTTTCAACATACTATTTCCAGCTGAAAACCCACATTTTACAGTTGCATACCTTCTCTACAATTCATTGATGTTGATTGCTATTTTAGTTGCTTCCTTTCTTAGCAGAACTGAAATGTACTCTAATGGTGTTATACTTAATGTTGATTTGTTTCAAAACCTTATTCCTCTCTCATTGCATACTTATTGCATGCTTCCAGAACATTAGGAACACCTCCAAACAGTGCAGATACTCATGATGCAATAATATACTCTCCTCCGAGTGCATCATGAGTGATGGACGGTGATGTGGGTGTTCCCAAGTCCAGGAAAGATGCAGTGGGAGTTGAGCAAGGACTGTAAACAAAAACATTTGTGTGGCAGCACCAGTATGGTGGGCAGACTGTCTGTTAAACTAGAGACACTTTGAGGTCTTATGGGATTTACAGTGTCCTTTAAAAGGGACATTATTTATTTTTCTTCCAAGTGCTCAGCAGCAGCAGCAAAATGCATCAAGATTCAGTCTACAAATTTAAAACAATAACTTGTAATGGAGTAAGGCTAAACCAATCCATTCTCTTCTGGATTTAAATGTTTAAGATTTTTTTTATATTCTAGTCCATCAACATTAATGAAGAAACCTGTGTTCTGACAGTTGGCTTCTGTCTATGGCTGAGTTTCTTTTTTTGTTTTGCCAGTTTTGCAAGAGGAGTTCAACCCTTCATTTGTTTTTCTTTCCCTCATTATTTTAGCCACATGTAGAAGTACCAGAACATTCTCTTGACTTCCTGAACACAATAACCCATAACTTTCACTTTTACTTAAGCATATTTTCATTTTTGATTATACATTTTACTAACTTATTCCTTTTCTGAGAGCTACAATAAGAAAATGGCAGGCTTCACATTTAGGAGGTAAAAATTGAACCAGTGACATACATAGAGCGAGTACCTCATTTAAATCCTCCATCAGCTGCCTCATTGCTTAGCGAATATTACCTTAGCAAAAGTTATATTACAACTTGCTGAGAATGCTAATGCCAGACCTGTCAAGAAATGCATATGGAAATGACTGATCTGATAGTTTTGTGTGCGTGGTACAGAAATTATGACAACCCTTTTCAAAAGTTATAAATCGTAAGGTGAATAAGGACAACTACCAGAGAATGGTGATATCCAGCTGATGGCATTCTGAGAGGATAATCTACTATCTGCTGATTTCTAGTTGCACAGTGATAGCCACTGGTGAGATGCACTATTTATCTAGGTATATCAGGAGATATGACAAGAAATCCACATGAAATGAAAGGGCAGTTCCTCTTACATGTTTTGATGTATTTGGATATTCTGTATCATGCTTCTAGCTACCACTATAGCAAAATAGTCACATACTGTGCCACACACATGAAAAAAAAATACCCTATAACTCTGAAATACTTTAATGTATATGTTAGCTTCTTAATTTTGTAACACAGCCATGAGCACATTGCACCACGTGGTGGCAGGATTGGTCTTTATGAGGTTAAACTGAAAGAATATAATGTTAGAACTTCTGTCAAGTCCCTGTGCCAGATTAATTTTCAAAATATCATGCATATGCAAGGTAAGGTTGGTTGCTTCAGCAAATTATGAAACACTTATTTTTGCCAGATAATGTCCTGCTCATGATCTCAAGGGGCATCCCCCTCAGTCTGCAAATGATGCATTCTGGTGATGTCCCAAGAAAGTCTGGAGAAGTGGTATTACACAACAAAAAAATAAATGCATTTGCCAGAAAACCCAATATGCATGGGCATATGTTTTGGAAATCCACACCATAAAAGAAAGGAAGAAAGAAAGAAGAAAGAAAGAAAGAAAGAAAGAAAGAAAGAAAGAAAGATGTATTTTACTTTTCAGATTCCGTTAACATACACAATTTTAGTATTAGCTCAAATAAATCCATTTTTACCTTTTAATGTTGAAATACTAAATCATTGCAGAAGCATGAAAAGTGTCTACTGAATAAGTAAAAGCAGGTGAAAAGAAACAAAATTCTGTTAAACTGCAATGTGCACCTAAGACCATAGCAATAATAGTCTATAATATAGTCTATTTGAAGAGCACCTTTCTCAATGTTTTTAAATTATAAAAACATGAAACAGAGAACTCCCTTACCTCATGGGGAGCTCTTCCAGATTGTTTTCAATTTATTTTTTTTAAACCCCCTAGAAGGGAAGGAATCGCAATTTCCTTCAAGTGGCTGCCCGCATGATCCCTTTCCACTTCCTGATCTCCAATTTGCCCCAATGCGCAGACATTTTGTAAAGTCATTATAGGTCGAGCACAAGGGGTGTGCTCCTTTCACTTAAGTGGTGAGTCTGTTTAAAATGTGATTTCCCAATTTTATATTGGGTTTTGGTACATTTTGATGCCAGGGTTCAACTAACAAGAGCCTTGTTAGTTGAACCATGGCATCAAATGGTGCTAAAACCTGATATAAAATCAGGAAATCACGTTTTAAAAAGACACTTTTTTTAAGTGAATGGAGCACACACTGCGCTCAAACTATAAAGACATCGCAAAACATCTGAGAGCAGGGTAAGATTGGAGAGTCAGGAAGTGGAAAGGGATTGTGTGGCCAGCCCCTCGGGGGCAAATTACAATCCTTTCCCTTCCTTGGGGGCTAAAACAAATAAAATGAAAACAGCCTGGAGGAGCTCCCAATGAGGTAAGGGAGCTCCCTGTTTAATGTTTTGACAGTTGAGAAAGGTGCTCTTTAAGGGCCCTGTTCTAATTTACCAGCAGCTGTGGTGCAGCAGGTTGTGGAAAATCAGATTACACTGCCCTGTGTACCTCTGGTAGGTTGGTAAACATGGTAGAATCGCTATTCACCCTGGCAACCTCTCGACAGTTAACAAACCTGTTAACGATAGAGGGGACCATACATTATATTTTATAGTGTATGGTCCCAATTAACTACCAAAACAAAGTACTATGGCTTACTTTTAGCTCCACCGCGGACATTCTGGGTCATTTTCTGGCCACTGTGCTTGTTTTCAGGAATGCTGGTGGTGTAAGATCATAGACATGCATATAAGATGGAAGCTCCTTTTAGTAATCCCATCGCTATGACGTACTCAAGCGAGGTTTATAACAATTTACATCATAGCGATGGGATTATCGAGGCATAATTTTGCCGCTTTTTAGCGGTAATAAGGCCGCACCATACATTATACACAAATTCTACAAGCATACTGTATGTTATTGTAAAGAAGGCTGACCAGAGAGAGTGAAACATAGAGACACAGAAACGTATAATTTGATGGCAAATAAGGACCACTTGGCCCACCTAGTCTATCCATTTACCCTACCTACTGTAACACTGCAGAGCCTCTTGATCTCTTGTTTCACCTCCCCCCTTTCCTTTCCACTAAGGTTTCATTAAGGTTCACTTATGCCTATTCCATGCCTTCTTGAATCTTGTTACACCTAGGTCTATTTCCTGCTTGGTGGTCATTAATACTGTACCCCCCATTTTGTACATTTCTCCTTGATTTCTGCACCCCAAGTGCATGATTTTGCAGTCTTCACATTGAAACTCAGCTGCCGCATCCCCTAACCACTCCTCTTTCTTAGATTTATAATCATTTTTCCACCCCTCCCCCTGGAGTGTCTAACCTATTGCAGATTTTAGTGTCATCCTCAAAAAGACATACCTTTCCTTCTAGCCCCTCAGCAATGTCACCAATAAAGACATTAAAGAGGATCTGTCCCAGCACTGATCCTTGTTGCACCCTGCTGGTCACCCTCCCTTTTCCCTGAGTGAACTCCATATACCACCACCCTCTTTTTTGTCTCCTAGCCAATTCCTTACCTAGTTTACCATCTTTGGTCCCAATCCCATGCTGCCTAGCTTGTTCATGATTCTCTTACTGTATGTGAAACGGTGTCAACGGTCTTATGAAAATCTAGATAGGCCACATCTACCACTCCACCCTGATCTACTTCCCTGGTCACCCAGTGAAAGAAATCTATCAGATTTGATTGACATGATATCCCCCAGTGAATCCATGTTGCTTTGGGTCTTGTAAGACACTGGATTCAAGATATTCCACCATCCTTTCCTTGAGTAGTGTGTCCATTAACTTCCCACTACCAAAGTCAGGCTGACCGGCCTGTAATTGCCAGCCTCCTCCCTGCTCCCACTTTTGGGAAGTGGGACATCTGCCTTCCTCCAATCTTCCAGAACCACTCCAGAAAGCTACCTTTTTGCCCTTACCTCCCTGGCCACCTTCTTTGAAAACCATAGTGGTCTCTTTTTCCTCTTGCTTTTGCTTGCAGGCCTGACACAGAGGTTTGTTGCCTTCACTATCCCCTCTTTTAGTTTCACCCACTTTTCCTCCACTCCACCCAAGTCCTCTCTCCCTTTATGGGCTTCCCTGAGGCATTCCCCCATCTTTTTAAAATTGGCCCTCCTGCAGCCCAGGACCCTCGTATTTGTGTGGCTCAATTGTGCCACCATGTATACATTGAGCCACACTCTATGGTGGAGGCATAACTGGTGAGTCATACATTTGTGACAATTTTAATGCACCCAGTAAGTCCAAGAACTCCACAAGGAATGTCTGTCCAATGTACCTGTGTGTAAGTGAGGATAACTACAGGTACACCTGTCAAAACTGACAAGTTTTAATTTTAGAAGTCAGTACACATTTATGACAATTTATTTTCTCTGAACAGGCAATATATTATACAATTCATACAGCCAGTCTAGCCTGTCTGAGATGTAGCAACTATTTTCTGGTAGGATTTTTTTTTTTAACATGAAAAACTTTATTGAAGATTTTTTTTTCTGTTTCAGTAAAACTTTCAGTATAATTCTCTCTATTACAGCTGTCCTGAATGTGAAATTCAGCCAGTTGAATTCCAGATGAATTAGAGGTATTCTTGTGAAATGCTTCTCAGAATTTATGGGTAAATTCTGCACAATTCCAAAAAGCGTATTGTGGGATTTATATTTAAACTGCTAATTTGATTTCTACATTTGATTTGTAATAGAGGAATATTTTTCGGCCTGTTTACTTACAGTTCATGAAAACTTCCAATTTTAGGAACAGTTGCAGCTCAGACAACTGACAGCAAACAATGAGATAGAACACGCAGGTACAGTAGGTGCCTTATTGCCATCAGGAAGCAAGTACCTTGATATGATTCACCCACTTTCTTTAATGGAATTCACTGATAATGGTCCCAGAAACGGGTTTTACAGAAAACAACATAGAACTGTAGTCATTTTGGGTTAAAACTGTGGAATTTAAATACATTTTCCACTATTGAATTCCACCATTCTACTTTCAATGGGATATTATGGAATTAACTGGAATTTTCCAACATTCCTCTGAATTCAAGGTATGTTGGAATATGAAAATTCCTCACAGCACTAGCATCTAACCCTATTTAACAGATGAGTTGACAGAAGCACAGAGAGGTTATCTAAGTTGATCAAATGCACAGTATTAATACTTTGCCCTGGTGCGACTTGAACTTAAGTTTATTGGGTCCCCAGCTTCTGCTCTAATACCTGGACTGAATATGTTTCAACCTCTAGATTCATAACTACATTGTTTCCATTATAAAGGGGATGTGTGGCAGCTGAAATGCTATTCTCTGCAGCTTGGAGGCTCCTGAACTTCAACAGTGAGGGGAAGTGTGCCTCCTGCCCATGCAAATGGGATCTAGATGGGATGGGAAGCAGACCTCCCATTGGAAGCATGAGGTCCCTTGGAAAGCACTCTCAGTGCTGCCTCTAGCAGTGTGCAGTCATGCAAGAACACAGTTTAATTTGAGGAGCCCAGGAGAAGACTATGGAGCAAAACAAGCATACAGAAGATTTTTTTCTTTTCCATGTGGGCTTGCATAATGGCCCCCACATAATAACAGTGCCCTAAGGGCACACCGTTGTGTTTTGTACATTATCTATTTTTGTGTAAAGCTAAGAAAATATATGCAACCATATTTTAAAAGAGTACAGCAATATACAGTAGCTGCTTCTTAACAGCAAAGCACTGAAAAGATGGTCAGTTAATTTCGGCAATGATTTTTAAATGACAGATGGGCATTACACTGCAAAATCTAATTTCTCTGCACACGTTTCTCGGCTCGCTATACAAACCTGGTTTGCTCCTAGTTTGTATTACCTACCATATCTTTGCTGATCTGCACTGGGAGATCAGTCAGGGGAAAAGTAATGATTTGGATGTGAAGAGGCAAGCATTTTGTAGTGGTTTCTGTGTGCAGACATGAACATGTGATCAGCAGCTCAGTTTGAAATTTAGCCAGCAACTGAGAATAGGCAATTTGAAGTATAAGCCTGAGTTGGGAGCTCAATTAATGACAGATTGGAATGAATGCGATCTAAGTGGCTAGGGGTTTCTGGAAATGAGGCTATACCTGGTTGTTATATCCTTAAATCTGTGGGATTTAGCCAGGAGTTAAAGCATCAATCATGTTTAGTGCAGCAGGTTAGGCTTTCTACCAGCTGAGAGCTGTGGCATTTATGTAGCCCTGATTTGTAAAACTCACCGCTGTTTTTAGAGTGGAAATTCTAGTCATGCTGCATGCCCACATAATGCATTACTGGAGTGAGTATTTTTTTTCTGTTTTGTTGTAGAGTAACTTAGGGTACATTTACATGCAATGTAGTTTCCACATGGTTCTGATTTCATTAAAGTAGATGGCCTAGAGTACAAAGAAAAAAACTTATTGAAAGTATAGACCCTGAGGATATTTGCCTCATTTAACCTGATTTCAGAGTCAGATGCAGAAACAGCTGGTGGGGGCTAATCCAATGGTAATCGATTGTTCAGCACTAAGCATGGTAAGCAATTGATTGGCTTCTCTGTAACACAGGTTGAAAACTATAACTGGGCAGTAATGGTGGCAGAGAGTTTCTAGATTTGACCAACCATTTCTTTTTCTTTGGTGGTAGGCTGTCATTCATTAGGAGTGGTTGCTCCCTGAGGGTATTAGAAACCAAAAGTAGGTTTAGAGGCATGCTTATCACTAATAGTTGAAAAACAGTCATAGTCAGATAAATGCACATACTGTTCTAGTCTAGGAGCAGTTTGCAGTAAATCTAGTATGTTAGGATGATATGTGTGTGTTGGGGGGGCTGAACAGAAAAAAAACATGACTGGTAGAACTAAAGTGAAAAGTTTAGACTGCATACACAGATGTCTGCAACCTAGTCTTCACAACTAAGAACTGAACAACTGATGGATCAGTATTGTCTTTGCATTACTACTTATCAGATCATGGGTTTGTGTTCAAATTTTATTTATTCAAGAGAATATGGCAGATGGTAGGTGTAGCAACAAGCTTTCTAACTGATTGAGTTATTCATTATAGATGTGTCAGAATCATAAAGATCACCACACAACACACAATGTTCTACACACACACACACACACACACACCAAACTGTATATACAATATATATTGTGTGTGTGTGTATATATATATATATATGTATATATGCATACATACATATATATATATATATATATATATATATATATGTATGTATTGCAAAAATATTTGTTGATGCACGTGTCTGAGTTGTAAAGTTTCAAAATTTAGGAAATGTGATGTTAGGGATTAAACCCTAATGCCCAACCCCTTAACTCATCCCCTTGGTCATGACCCAAGGCCAAGTGACAGGTGTGGGGCCATGCTCTACAGGTCTACTCTTTCAAGCTACTGGTCTGAGGCCATGCCTTGTGGGTCCCACAAAGGTTTCTTGTTTGATGTAGGATAGTACACAAAGACAGAGATTTATCAGACGTAACCCCAGACCTATTCTTTACTTTGTAGGGTCAAAAGAGCAGACCTGCGATGCCTGGTACAGATTTGAAGACAATAAGTGAAACAACAGTCCTGCAGGGTGTAACCCTAGTCATCTAGTTTGCTTTGAGCAGGGTCCTGTGGAGCCATCTTGAAGAAGAAGGCTCATGGGGCAGAGACGTCAATGTATAGCTTGGTTTGCACAGGACCCTGCAGGCCCTGCACAAGCAGCAGACATAAGGGACACAGTCACAACCTTTAGCGTTCCTGATGCAGGGCCCTACAGCTCCTATGTGAAGCAGCAGATCCATGGGGCACAGTCCTGGACCAGTATTTTGTTTTACACTGGGTGGGCACTGTGGCCCCATGTGAAGCAGCAGACCATTGTGGCATAACCCCACACTTGTTTATTATATTTATTTATTTATTTATTTATTTATTTATTTATTCTAGGATTACAAGTACCTTTGAGCCGAGGCTCCATTACAAAGGTTTCACATCAAAAGAGATATAATACAGAGTAGACAAGACATTCAGTTACATAGGCAGGTAAACAGCATAACACCAAATACAAATATGTTGTCATGTATATCTGTGTTAATGAGCAATAGAGCACTGAGCAGCAGTAGTAAGAGAACAGAACAAGGGGGGGAACTAACTGAGGGTGCTTGAAACTAATTGAGGTGTAGCTTGAAACAGCAAACCAATTGGGCTCAGCTTCAGACATGTAGCTTACACTCATGGTACACATCTCTGGAAATGTGGAGCATGGTCCAGACTTGTTGCATGAAGAAGAGGACACATAGGGAATTGTCCTGGACTTGTAACTTGCCCTTTGATGTTGAGAGTAGGGGATGGGAGTGGGGATGGGCATTTCAGTTGAAAACCGTAACACCACATTTTCTGGCTTTGTAACCCTAATGTAATCATTAAGATTTAACATATACTCCCCTTTTCAGTCTGGCTTCCTCAAACACCACTCAGTCATCTCTGCTTCCTCAAAATCATTGTTTTTTGCCGAAATACATGGTCCAGAGCATGTTCACCACACCAATTATCATAGATCTTGTAATGGCCTTGCAAAGCTCTGTAATAACTGGGAAACTGGTTAACATCAATCATTCTCAGTGCAGTCTGTTTAAACCTTTACCACATACCTTAAAAAGCTCATAAAAGTGTATTTTCACTCATTTAGAAACATAGAATTGGTTGGCAGATAAGGACTACTTGGCCCACCAGTCTGCCCATTTCTCCCTACTCACACTATTACATCAGGCTGTGCCCAATCTACAGCTATTTCTCCCTCCCCCTTCCTTTCCACTATGATTCCTTTCCCATGCATTGTTGAACCCCACTGCTGATTTTGCCCCCACCACCTCCACTGGAAGACTGTTCTAGGAATGCACCACTCTTTCTGTGAAGAAGTACTTCCTCACATCCCTCCTGAATCTCTCACCTCCAGCTTCATAGCATGTCCTGTTGATCTTGAGCACCTTTTCTTCTGAAAAATACTCCCCTTCTGTACCTTATTTACCCCAGTGAGATATTTAATGGCCTCTATCATATCTCCCCTCTCCCTCCTCTGTTCCAGGGTGTACATATTGAGGTCCTTTAGTCTCTCCTCGTAGAACTTTTAATGCAAACCTTGCACAAATTTAGTTGCCCTCCTCTGGACTGCCTTCACTCTGTCTATGTCCTTCCAGAGATCCAGAACTATTTTATTTATTTATTTATTTGAATTTTGCTAACCAGGTGGGCACAGTGAGACAGTCATGTCCCTTTTTCAGGGGCGACCAGGGAATAAAGGCAATTCCATGAGTAGGTACAATATACAGTAGGATGCAAGAGGTAAAACAATAAATAGAATGAGTACAATCAGTGGCAGGAGAACAATACATATATATATATATATATATATGGAGAGAGAGAGAGAACTACAGAGGTGTGTTCATGAGCAAACAGTTTTCTCAACTTCAGGAAGATCATTTTATGATGGTCTGGAAGGGTCCAATGTTGATAAACCTTTGATAGGGCTTGGGACAACTGTGATGAAGGCTTGAGACCACTGTACTAAGGTAGGTTATTTTGAACAGTAGACATTACATCTTACAACCAATACTAGTACTATAAAATGAACATATTTACAAAATGTAAGAGAGAGAAACGGTGGGAGCAGGGGAAGGAAGGGGTTTAGGAGAAGATAGAAAAGCTAGAGAGGGGAGTGAGAGAGGTAGAGGGAGCACTAGGATTAAGGAGAAGGGGATAAGTGAAAGATAGGAGAGCCACAAAGTGCCTGTGAGAGGTGCATAGAGGTTAATGGAGGTGGTTAAGTACAGTTGCCACAACAGGTTGGAGGGGAGAAGATTCCCTTGTAGCTTCTTTTAAACTTGGGAAGAGACATACAGTGCATGAAAGTAACCTATGTGGGTGGGTATTCCATTTTTGAGGTGCAGCAAAAGTGAAGGATCGCCTGCCAATGGCTAGATGAACTTTTGGAAGGCTTAGTAATGGGTGGTGGGAGTGGCAAAGGGTCCTGGGGAATGACTTCAGAGTGAGCAGCCCAGAGAGGATGGGTGGGGGAGGAAGGTGGGTGAGTTTGAACGTGGTACATAGTACAGAGAAGTCCGTTCTGGGCTTGAAGGATGGCTAGCCTAATGATTTGAAAACGTTGCAGTGGTGTGCCCAATCTGGTGCTGCATCTGTGAAGCGAGCTATCCTGTGGAAGACCTGTTTGAGCTTGGCCAGAGTGGTGGTCTTGACTGAGTGAATTATGGGCGCACCATAGAATAAACCAGGGAGGAGGGTAGCCGAGGCAATGATCTTCCTAGCACAAGGAGTAAGGTAGGAGAAAGTGTGATGGAGGAGGCTGAGTTTCTAATTCATAGTTTTAATAATGCTGTTAATGTGTGTTGAAGAATAAGTGTTTGTCGAGAGTTATACCCAGGTGTTTGAATGATCCCTCCCCTTATAGAGGCTGACCCGAGGATGTGATGATGATCAGAGGAGGCTGAGAGGTTAAGTCAAAGGATATATGGCAGAACAGCATGGATTTAGTTTTCTTTATATTCAGTATAAGCAGGTTCCTTTTGAACCAGTCTTCCAGTTTTTGGAAATCTTTTTCCAGAACAGATTTGATAGAGGAAACATCTGTGCTGTGAAGGTATAAGATGGCATCAACAGCGTAGAGCTGGATTGATGCCCCCTACAGTTAAGAGGCAAGCTGTTAATAAAGATCAAGAAAAGAAAGTGCCCAAGAATAGATTTTTGGGGAACCCTAACCATGATAGGAGATAGGGAGGAGAGGGCACCAGCCCATTTGACACACTGGAAACAGTTGGATAAATAGTTTGAGATCCAGGAGAGAGAGTTGGAGTTGAGACCTAATGATTGCAGCTTGGAGATGAGGAGGGAGTGGTTAACAATGTCGAAGGCCTTTGTGAGGTCAATGAAAATAGCCCCCATGGCACTGCCATGGTCCATAGTATGAAAAATGTCAGAGGTGACCTTCAAGAGAGCAGATTCGGTGCAGTGTGATTTCCTGAAGCCATGCTGGTGTATTATATGGGCGTTAGTCTGTTCAAGGAAAGAGTACAGCTGATTATATAGGATTCTTTCTTGGATTTTTGCTATAGGACACAAGATGGAAATATATTTATAATTTTCAAAGAGGTTAGTTGGGCCCGATTTGAGCACAGGGAAAGCAGAGGTGGTTTTCCATTTGTCTGGGATAGTGTGTGTGTGAGGAACGATCTATTAACAGGGCAACTGGGTGAGCCAGTATGGGGGCACCAATCCTAAGGAATCTGGGATGCAGGGTGTCAAAGCCAGGAGAGCTATCGGGGTTGAGGACCACAAGGAAATTAAGGACTTCCTTATGCGAAGTAAGTTTTACATGAAAGAGGAGGTGGTGAATTTCAGTATAGGGGGATTGCAGTGTGCGGCTGGTATCTGGGAGACCTACTTTGTAGACATTGAGGTCAGTGAAGAATCAGTTTATTCCTGCAACGATCTCAGAGGGCAAGTATAGTTCTGAGCCTTTCAGTATCATGACCTGGGGGGGGGTCCATTCATGGCCCCTAATGAGGGCATTGATTTGCTTCCAGAATCGTTTAGGGTTACCAAGGTTGCTTGTTTTCAGGGACTGTAGATAGTGCCACTTAGATTTGGATGCTTTAGCTTTGCAGGAATTCCACAGATGCTGGTATGAATTCCAATCAGTAAGGAGTCCTGTCATTTTGTAGGATTGCCATGCTTTGTCTCTGGAGAGCATTAGGGGCTAGATCTCCTTAAAGAGCCAAGGTGAGTAAATTCCTTTAGCCCTTGCCAACTTGAAGGGGGCATGGAGGTCAAGAATGGAGTTGAAAGTGTTGATTAAGTATTCTAGAGTGTGACTGAAGTCAGGAAGGGTGGTGATAGGGGTCCAGTCAGAGGAAGCAATGCTATGTAGAAATTCAGAGATGTTAAAGTAAGTTAGGTCTCTGGATTTGAAGGTTTTTGGAGAGGGTGGGGAAAGTTATTTTTCCCGGAGCAGAAAGTCAGGGAGTGATCACTTAGCACATCAGGGAGGATGCCCGCCGCTCTGATCTAGGACCTGTTGTTAGTTAACACCAAGTCAAGGAGTGTGTAAGTCCCTGATTTCATATTAATTCAAGTCGGTTGGTCGATAAGTTGTTCTAACCTGGCATCAGATATAGCTGACAGATAGAGAGCATTTTTTTGGGCCATGCTAGTCAAGGTTGAAGTCAACAGAGATTATTGTGTCACTGTGATGGAGGGTGTCGAGACTGGCAAAGAGTTTTGTGAAGGGGGTGGATGAAAGTTTGGGGGGCAAGTAGATACACCCTATGGTCAACTGTTTGGTTTTGCCGAGGGTGATTGAGATGAATAGGTGATCGATGTTATGGTCAATACTTATGTCAGACAGCTCGATGACAGCCAGTCCAACCCTGGTGTATATCAGTACCCCCCTTCCCTTTTTTCTGGGTCTGTCCCGATGGTAGGAGGAGTAACCTGGGAGAGCAACTTCATGGGATTGTATAGAGGGTTTTAGCCAGGACTCTGTTAAGCAAAGAACAATTGGCTGTTCTGCCATTTTACGTCTGATGCTTTGGATGTTCATGTGGGCTAACTTGAATCCTATTATCTCAGACCAAGTAGAACAGAGAGATTGGAGGTTGTGCAGAACCTTCTTGCTAGGTCCAGGGTTTAATTTGATGTCACCAGAGAGCAGGAGTAAACAAAGCTGGGAACGGATAACAGGTGGCCATATAAATGAAGATTTATGCTGGTTCCATGGCCGATGCACAATTATAGTTGTTTTGGCATGCAGGGCCATGACTGGATATCTGAGGTTATGGGTGGGCATGCTTCAAACATGAAGTACATTGTGATGGGGAGGTGAGAGAGAGAGGATGAGAAGAACAGCAGAGAAGCAGATGTCCTGTCCTTATAGTTTAAGTCATGCTGGAGACAGGCCAGGAGAGAGTAGATCAATGAAAACGGTTGACATAGGGAGGAGCATATTTGCTTGAATATAGTGTTCAGAGTTGGAGAGAGCAGAGGACAGGCTGTCAGGGATGTTAAACCTAATCTGTAAAAGAGAGCTAAGTTGGAGAGGGCAAGGTAATGACTGGCAGGGATATGAACACTTGTCAGTGAACAAGAGCTGCAGAGGGCAAGGCAATGACAGCAGTGATATTAACCCTCATTAGAGAGCTGAGTTTGTACTGAGTTATCCCTAAAGCTGGGAGAGTTAATCCTGGATAAGACCAACCAGGAGGAGAGAGAGATGGATGTCTTTTAAGGCTACATGAGCAGGAAGAATGTCCGCAAACTGCAGGGGTCAAGAGCCTAAGAACTTATAAAACTTTAGGCCAATCCACACCAGGAGAGAGAGAGAAGGAGAGATATCAGCTTATTAAGACCAGTGTACTAGGGTTGGTTCCACTGTCAGCAGGAGATAAGAGGTTAGGGATAAGAGTAGCATAAACAAATCTTATTTTGTCACTTCCTGAATAGGGAAGCTGGCTGAGAAGGACTAGAGTTATTGCCCATCTTAAGAATATTATGTAGCAAGCGACAAGAATATTGTCCAATGGAGAGGTCGTCCTATGATGTGGGCGGGGACAACGTGTATTTACGGTGGCCTAAGGAGGGGGGAGGGGAGGGTCAAAAACCCCGTAGAGCACTGGGTGGGTACAGAGTAAGGCAGGCTACCAGGGACATTTCTTTCTGGCTGAAAAGCCATGGAGAAGCAGCCCTAGAAAGCCAGCATGTGCAGCAGCCAATCGGAGCCTGGTTGATACTAAAAGCAGCCAATAGGTTTCCTCCTCCAGTGACTGGTAGCCGATCATTTCTCTGGCTTAGGAGCTAGTTCCAAGGTGCTGTTCCTGGGGCTAGGAGCATGGAAAAGTCCTCTGGGGATATGGCGGTAGCGGTGGGTCTGACAGGTGGCTTCTTCCCACCAGTCGATAGATGCTGAGCTGGCCGAGGAAGGGGCATCACCTGGGGAGAAAAGACAGGATAGAATTACAATTATAGCCCAGAGACTAAGGCTTGGCTGGGCACTTAATTGCTTAGCAGGGGAAAAAGGAATTAGTGCAGGGGGTGTGAGGGGTTAGTCGAGAAGCAGACAGGGGGAGGGGTAGCATAGATTAAACAATGGGTGGCCATTGCTTTGGTGCCAATATCAATTTTAGTCAGGGACCTTTTTGTGGCAGAGGGAGAGGTGCAGGGAGAAATTTTAACCAATTAATCTACAACAGTCAATATTGAGCAGCAGAGCAAGGATTTAGCACTGGAGAAAATAGATGGTAAGGGATGGGTCGAGGCTGGTTCAGGTGGAATCCTATCCACTGTCAGAGTTAAAAAGAATTAATGAGATTAGGGGGTTGGGTCTGAAGCTAGATGGAGGGATTTCAGAGAGCTAGTTGAGACTGCAGAAGGTGTGAGGCTGGTATAGGGGAAATCCTACTCCTGGCTCTGTAATTAAATTAGTTAGAAGAGCAGATTAGGTTAGAGGGCCCCCAAATACAATTTAGAGGGTAGATACTAGGTAGTGCAAAGCTACGGTCATACAGCACATTATAAAAACATTTAAGAAAGACAAAAAGTACATTTCTACAGAATTAATGAGTTTTGGTAAGCACAAGGTAGAAAAAAAACATACAATCCCACAAAAATACAGTTCAACAGATTAATTAGTTATGGTAAGCAAAGGCTAGAAAAAAATAACATACGCTCCCACAAATTATACAGTTGACAATTACTTTATATAAATTCCTTGGCTACCCCAACAATGTAAATTTTAGCACTCCCAAGATCACAGCCCAAACACCCCATAGAGCACAGGGTGGGTGGAGAGTAACACAGGCTGCCAGGGACCTTTCTTTTCAGTTGAAAAGCCATGGAGAAGCAGCCCTGGAAAGCCATTATGTGCTGCAGCCAGTCAGAGCCTGGCTGCTACTAAAAGCAGCCAATAGGTTTCATCTTCCAGCAGCTGGTAGCCAATCATTTCTCTGGCTTTTGAGCTGGTTCCAAGGTGCCATACCTGGGACTAGGAGCATGGAAGAGTCCTCTGGGGATGTGGCGGTACTTGTGGGTCTGACCGGCGGTTTCTTCCTGCCAGTCGAGGGTGCTGAGCGGGCCCAGGAAGGGGCTTCACCTGGGGCTAGACACAATACTGTAGGTGGGGTCTTACCAGCAATCAATACAGTGGCAACACCACCTCCATCTTTCTGCTGAGGTACCCCTGCCTATGCACCCAAGCATCCCGCTTACCTCCCTACTGCCTTGTCGCACTGCCTATCCACCTTTAGGTCATCAAATATGATTTCCCCCAGGTCTCTTTCCAGCTTGGTAGTCATCAATACCACTCCACCCATTTTGTACTCCGCCCCTGGGTTTCTGTGCTCTAAGTGCATTATTTTGCATTTTTTCTCATTGAAACTCAACTGCCATATCATTGACTAGTCCTCTATTTTTCTCAGGTCTCTGCTCATCCTTTCCACACCATCAGAGTGTCTACCCTGATGCAGAATTTGGTGTCATCTGCAAAAAGGCAGACCTTCCCTTCCAGCTCCTCTGTAATGTCACTTATAAAGTCATTAAAGAGTACCGATCTCAGCACTGATCCCTGAGGCACCCCCACTGGTCGCCCTCCCTTCCCTGGAGTGAACTCCATTTACCACCACCATCTTTTGCCTATCCACTAACCAATTTCTTATCCAGTTTACCACCTTTGCACCCACTCCTAAGCTACCCAGCTTGTTTAATAGTCTCCTGTGTGGATACTGTCAAACTCCTTACAGAAATCTAGGTAGGCCATGTCCACCGCTCCACCTTGATCTAGTTCCTAGGTCACCCAGTCAAAGAATATCAGATTCATTTGACATGACCTCCCCTTTGTGACACCAAGCTGCCTTTGGTCTTGTAGCCCACTGGATTCAAGATATTCCACAATCCTTTCCTTCAGCAGTGATTCCATTAACTTTCCCACACTGATGTCAGGCTTACTGGCCTATAAATGAAAGCCTCCTCCCTTTTACCACTTTAGTGTGGTGTGACTTCATCTGCCCTCTTCCAGCCCTCCAGAACCGCTCCTGTTTCTGGTGAGCTGTTAAATAGAACTGTCAGAGTTTCAGCCAGTATTTCCCTGAGCTCTTTCAATACCCTTGGATGCACCCCATCTGGCTCCATTACTTTGCCCACCTTCAGATTAGAAAGTCCCATCAGGACTGTTTCCTCCAAAAAAGGACTAGTGTCCACCTCCTTCCTCCCTCCCTCCTTCCCTCCCTCCCAGGCTTTTGTTATTTTGTTGTGGTCCCTCCCCTGCTACTTGCTTTTGAACACTGAAGAGAAGTATTTGTTCAGGATGTCTGCATTTTTCTGATCCCCTTCTGCACAGTCCCTGACCCCTGGTCTTCCTCGTTTTACTTACATATCTAAAAAGTAGCTTGTCCACTTTCGTTACTTCCTGGGCTATTCTCTCTCTTCAGTTTGCACCTTTGCACTCCTTACTGCTTTCCCTGCTTTCCTCCATTTCCCCCGATACACCTCCCTATCCTTCTCCCTCTGCATCTTCTTATGCCTTCTGAATACTGCACTTTTAGCTTTTAACTTTTCAGCCACCTCTTTTGAGAACCATAGTGGTCTCTGTTTTCCTCTTGCTTTTGCTCACTTGTTTGACACAGAAGTTCCTTGCCTTTACTATGCTCCCTTTTATCTTCACCCACTGTTCCTCCACCCCACCCAGGTCACCCACTCCTGCTAGGTCATCCCTGAGGCATTCATCCATCTTTTTAAGATCTACATTCTTGAAGTCCAGGATCCTCACCATTGTGTTTTTCGATTCCACATCCATCGTTATATTGAACCACGCCATACAGAGATCACTGGTTCCCAAGTGACCTCACACCTTGACATCTACAACACTGTCCCCGTTAGTGAGTACCTGCTCTAGTATTGCCCCATCATGAGTGGGTTTACTGACTAGCTGAGCTGCCATATATTTGACCATTCCTCCAACCTTGCCAAGTCCCTTTTCATCCTTTCCACCCCACCTTGTATATCAACCCTGTTGCAGATCTTTGTGTCATCTGCAAAGAGACATACTTTTCTTTCCAGGTGCTCTCCAATGTTATTTATAAAGACATTAAAGAGGACCTGTCCCAGTACCAATCCCTGCGGTACCCCATAGTTACCCTCCTTTCTTCACTGTGGACTCTGTTTACTATTACCCTTTGCGTCCTGTTGTCCAGCCAGTTTTTTTTTATCCAGGCTACCACCATGGGATCCACTCCAAGGCTTGCTAAAGTGTATATTAATCGTTTGTGTGAGACTGTGTCAATGCCTTGCTAAAATCTAAGTAGACCATATCCACAGCCCCTCCCTGGACTACTACTTTGGTCACCCAGTCAAAGAAATCTATTAGGTTCTTCTGACATGAACTTCCTGCTGTGAAACCATGCTGCCTTGGGTCCTGTGCCCCACTGGCCTCTAGGTACTCAACAATTCTTTCCTACAGAAGTGATTACATCATTTTCCTTACCACTGAGGTCAAACTAACTTGTCTGTAGTTTCCTGCCTCTGCCCTGCTCCCACTTTTGTGCAGTGGAATCACATTTGCCCTCCTCCAGTCCTCAGGTAGCACCCCATCCTCCCATGATTTGTTAAAGAGAGTAGTCAGTGGCATTACTAGTTCTACCCTTAGTTCTTTTAGAATTCTTGGGTGAATCCCATCACGCCCCATTGCTTTGTCCACCTTCAGTTTCAAGAGTTCTTTCAAAACCCTTTCTTCTGTGAATGGACTGGTATCAACCCCCCTATTCAGAGTGTTTCTCTTGTTTGGTTTAGGTACCTCCCTCTCCTCTTCTGTTGTGAATACTGAGCAGAAATATTATTTCAGTACTTCTGCTTTTTCACTGTCAGCCTCTGCTCATACCCTCCCCTTTATTAAGTCTTTGCATCCTTCCCTTGGTCTTTCTTCACTCCCTAATGTACCTATAAAAGTTTTTTTCCCCTTTCATAACAGAGTTGGCTATCTTTTCCTCAGTTTGTGCCTTTGCTATTCTGACTGCCTTCCCTGCCTCCTTCTGCTTTAACTGATAAAGTTCTCTGTCCTGCTCCTTCTGTGTTTCCTTGTATTTCCTGAATGCTATCCTTTCCTTCTTAACCTTCCCTTCCACCTCTTTTGAGAACCATAGTGGTTTTTTCATTCATTTTATTTTGTTGATTTGCTTCACAGAAAGGCTTGTTGCCTCTGCAATGGCTGTTCTGATTATTCCCCATTGTTCCTCCACCCCTCCTTCTTGCCCATTTGCTAGTGCTTTTCTGAGGCACTCTCTCATATTCCCAAAGTCAGCCTTCCTAAAGTCCAATACTCTTGTTTTTGTATGGCTTGATTTTATGACTGTGTTTATTGTGAACCACACTGTTTGGTTGTCACTTGTTCGCAGATGGCTACCCACTTCTACATCTGAGATCCTTTCTCCTTTCCCATTTGAGAGTAACAGGTCTAAGATTGCTCCCTTCCGAGTGGGTTCCAATACTAGCTGTCTGAGACATGCGCCCCTGTAGGGCATCAAAATAATGACCCTGTTCTTGGATGTGCCTGCAGCAAAGGTACTCCAGTTAACATCTGGCATATTCAGGTCCCCCATCAACAATAACTCCCCTTTTTCTGCCATTTTAAGGATGCCTTGTATCATTCCCTTATCCATTTCCTCCCCCTGAGATGGGGGTCTGTACACAACCCCCATGCGGATTGTTGTGCCATTTCCTGTCTCCAGGGTGACCCACAGTTACACATCAACTTTCTGCATACTCTTTAGTTCTGTTGCTGTAATCCTTTCCCTTATATAGAGAGCTACTCCTCCTCCTCCTCCTCTTTTACCCACCCTGTCCCTCCTGTAGACTGTGTATCCTGGTATGCTGACATCCCCATCATGGTTCTCTGTTTACCATGTTTCAGTGACTGCCGCAATATCCAGGCATCCCTCTTCCATCAAGGCCACTAGTTCAGGGAGCTTGTTACACAGACTGTGGGCACTGGTACTCATCACCTTCCCTTTTTTTATGGCCTTACCCCTTTTAGCCCCAACCCTGTCCTAACTGCCTTTTTCTGCATTTACACCTGTACTGCTCCCTACTGACTTCTCTACCTTTGTGTTTACCTCACTAACTATTGTATTTTGTTAAGGGAGGCTGGGATTTCCCTGCTTCTTTTCAGTACCTCCCCCCTTGGCTAGTTTAAATGCTTGTCAATGAAGCATTTAAACTTATCACCTAGGATACTGGTCCCCCCCCCGGACAGATGCAGACCAGTGTGCCAGTATAGGCCTGCATCCCTCCAGGTGGCTCCCCAGTCTGCAGTGAAGCCAAAACCCTGAGCCCCACACCAGTTTATCAACCATTCATTGAATCCCATGATGTGGAATACCCTAGCATCATCCTTACCATAGACAGGCAGCACCTCTGAGAAGGCTACCATACATGCTACTTGTCTAAGGCCCCTCCCCAACTCTACAAACTCCTCTTGCATCACTCTGATCCCATTCACAGTCAGGTCATGTGTCCTTATGTGGACAATGACATCCAGCTCCCTTCCTTGTGCAGCTGCTCCCGTGGTCCTGAGGATTCGCTTCCTGTCCCTCTGAGCCATGGTGCCAGGCAGGCACCTTTATTTATTTTATTTAGCTTTTGTTGACCGGGTAAGTGCACTAGACAAATCCTGCCTATTTTCAGGCACGACCCGGGGGAGGGGGATACAGATGAATGCCAACTGACCTTGAACAAGATTAAGCTGTTGCCTACCTTACCTTACCTCCCTATCCCCTTCCTCCCCCACTTCTACACCCTAATTATCGAGTTCCCCACCAAGAGTTGTTTCCTTCCCCTGTGGGATCTCATGGCACCCTCCTGTGGGTTTACTTTGTGGAGGTTCCCAGCATCCTCCTTGGTCTCCACTGCAGGTGCCTCCATAGAGGAACCATGCTTCACCAGAGTGGTGAATGAATTGTGGAGAGGCACAACTGGAGGGATGCACCTCTGTTCCACCACCCTCTCCCTCCCTGAGCCCACCTTGGTCCAACCGCTCCTCTTTCTTGGCAACCTCTGAGGTAGCAGTGGTGGCCCAGGTCTTCCCTGGGTGGGGGAAGAGGTTTCACGAATCCTAGCCAGGTCAGCCTGGAGACAGGCAACCTCTTCCCTCAGACTAGAGAAGTGCCTGCAAACAGGGCAGCATCACAACCTCCAGAATGTCTCCCGGAATACTGCTGCCCCACAGCCATTGCACTGCACCACTCCCATCTTGACTTATTTTGTGTCCCCTCTCCTGTTGCTTTGTATGCTTACTGTCTCCTTCCTCTATGTATTTTTACACTTACTTTCCTATTGCCTTTGTGCCCTTACAATTCTCGCCCTTCCTGTTCTGGGACAGGAACTTTCTGTAGTCTTCATTAGTCTCCTTCTTCCGTGCTTGGATTCAGACCTCCAGCAACCTGGGAGAATTGAACCTGGCTACCTATCTGTCTGCCAGGTATGCTGAAATGTGGGAAATGTAATGTGTATAAATTTTGTGTTCAGGAACCTAAATCTGAGCCTCCTAATGGTGATAGGTCACTATATGTCAATTCATTTCTTGTGTTACCATGTTTGTGGTTTATGTGATTTGGTGTCCATGCAATTTACTATATATACTATAGGTTGCACTGTCTGCCCTTTAAATTTAAGAATGCAGGAACACATAAGAGATGTGAGGAATTTTAATCTGAATAATTCAGTGGCTTGAAAATTCTTTCCATCAACATAATAGTGACTTGGCGAGGCTCAAGTTTATGGGATTGGAACAGTTGAAGACAGGGAAGAAAGGAGGCAACAGACAGCAAAGATTGTAACAGCATGAAACCTATTGAATTTTCACTTTGAATGCCTTAACCCCTGATGGTTTCAATATGGAGATCGATTTCAAACCATATTTATAGTTTCTTCCCAGCCACTTATCCCCTCTGATATAGGCATTAGGACCAATGAATTGATA
The DNA here is from genome assembly GCA_016271365.2 of Neoceratodus forsteri. Taxonomy (NCBI): domain Eukaryota; kingdom Metazoa; phylum Chordata; order Ceratodontiformes; family Ceratodontidae; genus Neoceratodus; species Neoceratodus forsteri. Next base: position 623,139,795 of record CM057458.1, on the reverse strand, counting down.
CAATATGATACTTTTGATAATATGAATTCCACCCCCCACCCATTCACTATTAGCACTGTCATCTGTACTTCTTTAGGAGAAAGATGTCAGCACCTTGATTTTAATTGTTGAGTCCCTAGCATTTAGTTGCTATATCCCCTTCCCCCACCCACTGTTTATATGGCATTGACTAATTGGCTAACATTGATATACATGCACTTTTTCACACTTTTGTGAGATGTTTATATATTGATATTATATATATATATATATATATATATATATATATATATATATATATATAGTTTTTGAATAGAGTCTAACTTGTGTTGCTTCCTTGTTTTCTATCTTATTCATCCTGGATAGGAAGTGGAGCACAGGACTTCCCTGTTGTAGTATGAATTATGTTATGGCTCCCTGCTCTGGTCCAATCACTTTTCTTCTCTGCACTACTTCATTCATTTTGTTGCATATAAATGGATTTTGCTTTGCATTTATTAATACAATATTTATTTTTTTTAATGATGTTAATGCTGTAATGTTATTTATTATCTTCTATACTGCATTCATTTAACCCAAGTTTGAGCTATTCTTTGCTGTTTAACATTGATTTAGTGGTTAAATAATTATTTGTAACTTTAGTCAGCAACTTATGATGTCATACTAATGTAGCCCACACTAGGGGTATTTAAATACCATTGCAACTTCAGATGAAAGTGTCCTGAGGAAGCTCTAGTGAGTAAAGCACAAAAAAAGGGGCATCTGGGTAGTGGTCCCAACAACTCACTAATACAATTTGTTTGTTAGGTTTGTTTATGATTATTTGATATCTTGTGGTGAATTTGCCAATCAACTGGATAGTATTTCTGAGGAGCTTTGACATGAGTACAATTTTTGCTTTGACTTACAAACTACAAACCGCACAAGGATCCTGAGTGTGGTTGTAATCTTCTGTGACTGATTATTCATTTGGGTGTGCGAACCCTCAACCAGCACCACCACCCTTACCTGCGGGTGTTGTAACCACCTGTTCCCTGATTCCAATAGTTTTCCCTGTAGAAATTCAGACTGTCCAGTCTACAATTTCCCAGCTTATCCTGTTTCCTGCCTTTGTGCAGGGACCACATCTGGTCTTTCTGCAATCCTCTAGCACCTTCCCCATTTCTATGGACCAGTTGAAGCTATCTGCTTGTGGTCCTGTTATGACCTGCCCCATCTGCCTCAATACCTTCAGATGTATCCCAGCAGGGCACACTGAGTTATCAACTTTCAGGATTTGGAAGCCCTTCAACATCTCCTTTTCCATGGTAGGCTACACATTGGCACTCTCTGATGATCCCTACTGGCTTAAATGCTGCATTTTAGCTGTGGGCCTTTGCATTTCACAATGAATATTGAATATAAATATTTATTCAGTAGGTTCACTTTCCCCTTCACATCCTGCTCCTCCTTCCATCCCTCCCTTCCTCCTTCTTCCAGTGACTTACTACATCACCCCTGCTCTCGTATGTATCAAATGAACACTTTGTTTCCTTCTTTAACTCTCTCCACTAACTTTAGCTCCACATCCACATTCACCAGTCTCACTGTTCTGTTGGTCACCCACAATGTGTCTTGATATTATATCCTGACTTGTCTTGTACCTGATAAAGCCCTTCTTTTCATCCCTTACTGTCTCTGCCACCCCTTTAGAAAACCACAGTGAATTCCTCCAGCTCTTGCCCTTCCTTAACATCTTTGTGCAGAGACCTGTTGTCTCCATCATGCCCTGCTTTAGCAGATTCATTTGCTGCCCCCTCTTAGCACTGCTTTTATAGCCTGCAATTTTTTCCTACTACTTCCCTCATCCTACCACGATTTGCCCTCCAAAAGTCTAGAACCTTAGTCCTGAAAAACGCCATATCTGTCTCCAGCTTGACATCAGCGAATACTCTCATGTGATTGCTTGATCTTAATGGTTCACCCACCATAACCCCCACACAGTCTCTGTTTTTCAGGACCAGATCCAATATAACCCTTTCCTAGAGGGTTCTAATTTTGGATTTGAAATGAAATCTACAGTATGTTTCATCTACCAGAATCTGGCTACTTGTGTTCCCTGCTACTGTGATACTCCAGACTATGTTTGGCATCTTAAAATCTTTCAATATCAGCACCATCCTCAGTTCTGCCTCTGTACTGGTCTCCTTTCCATGCATTATCTCAGTTTATTTCTCCTGTTCCAGGGTCCTGTCCACCACCTTAACCCTAATCACTCTTCCTCCCTTTTCAAAACCTGCACCCAAACTGCTTCAGGCCCCATATTTCCTCTTACTTTCTAAATTTTTGACAGGCTTGTGTATGTCAGCCCGATGATGAGTAGGGCCCAAAGTTTCAGCACCTTTTGCTATCTTTTTAATTTTCCAATTTTTTCCTTTTTTCCTTTTATGCAATCCCTCTTAATTATATGGTTTTCTCAGCTCCTTGTTATCAAAGCTACTTATCGATCTACCTCTTGTGATCAATGCTGGGATTGTTCTGCTAACCTCACTCTCTCTTTTGAGCAATACTGAATCTGAAACTTTCCAAAAAGTTGGTGGACTTCATGGTCATGGATAGTAGCTTCTTAATGTAATTGTTGCACTCTCTTTCTTCCTCTCTCTCTGTTTCCCTCTCAGGGTCAAGCTAGTAATGAAAATTAACCTCGAGAACAAGTCCTGAATTCAGTGAATGACAGTTGTAACACTGCATACTCAAATGTTTTCTTCAGTTCAGTACCAGAATATTCTTGATGACCCCCACAAAAAAAACTTACTTGTGCACACAACACTCCTACACATCTATTGGAATAACACATCAGAATTCATAATGCCTTCCCTGCTCCCTCTTTCCTTAAAGAAAGCTCACCATGCTCACTTCCCTCACACCCATCTTTTCAGGGAAGCTTTACCAAGTTTTCAGCCCAGACCTTTGATCCTTAGCCTGAACAGGCCCTGCCTCTTGAGACACTCCAGCAACTAAATGGGAGGAGTTGGTGGTCTGTTCTGTTGAGTGTCAGTGAGCATTTAACTACTATACAATTGATTTGATTGCTTAATGCTCATATCTGAACTAAACATGAACTAGATATTTGCAGTGGTAGCCAGTGACAAGAAGCACTATATATCTGGATATATCAGGGCATATCAAATAAATACAACCGAAAACATGTGGATTTCCTGTGATAAATAATAATGATGTATACCTGAATAGGTACCAGATCGATATGCTTTATGAATAATGCTGCAGGTAAAACAGCACAGCATAAACATGGCTGGCAGTATAGCCTAGAGGTTAGAGGAATGAGGTGTGAATGAGCTTGATACATCCAGCAGACCAGACTTGAGTTTGATTCTCACAACCTCCACGTGCATACTGTGGGACTCTGAGCAAGTCACTTACCGCCCAGTGCTCCCAGGTTGCCCTGAAAACAGGCACTTGTGCCTAGCGGGCCTTACCCTGTTACCAAAGACCAAAATAAAAATAAATGAATAAAAAATAAACAGCATGCTGTACAACAGTTACAGGGGACACAATAGCACATGTAAGAAATGGTGAGGAGCGGTAGAGCTCCCCTGTAGCTGTAGGCTGGAGGCAGTGTTGCAGATGATAAGACCTCTGCTGGATGGCAGTCCTCCAAGCAGCTGCTGTGGCTCAGAGGGTAGAACCACCAGCAGTGGACAGTAGTGGAGTTACTGTGGAGTGGGGTCCTATTCCCAGTCCAAGATTAGCTGTCTTTTTTTTCCTTTTGTATTCAGTGTTGTGCATTTGGCAATTCACCGCCCCCCCCAACGTTTGTCCCTATCCCAGAGTTGCCTCCAACCTGGAGGTGGTTATTTTAATTTGAGAAGGTTCAGGGAGTGCAGCCCCCTGCAACGGTGAGTGCGGGGGGGGAGGCCCCCTATTAAAAAGAAACACTTTCACTTTGGTTCTTTGGCATTATTACTGCTTGGTATTTTTACTGAGCGCTGTGTTTGGTTTTGCTGCATTGACAGTACAGTATATTGCCGCAATGTTTCTGTACACAACATTATGATCCTGTGCCCTGAATATACTGTATCATGCCACTGGCTACCATTGTAGTAAATATTTAGCAGCACCTAAAACAATTCCAAATAAAACCAAATTAGAGACCTCATGCTTATCTCTAAACCAGGACTATGCTAGGCCTTCTCACACTACCTTAGCCCCAGAACTGCTGCTGGAGCTACAGTAGCTGCAGCTACAGCAATGCATCAGACATACGGAATGTAGATGGAAACCTGGAGTGATGCTGGATACCGGTGGGCTGATGCAGCCAGTAACCCTGCACCCCTAGAGACCTTGTGTGTACCCTGGGGACTACAGACAGTCTCCTGCTGTATTGAGCAGAAGCATGCCTCTCACCCATTTGTCATAAAAGTAAAAGACATTAGCCCTCAAAGTGTGAGACCCATTTCAATTTTCTAATTTGACATTATGGATTATTATACATTTCTGTTTTAATAGTCTGCTTTCACAGTACAAAACAGTACCAGTTCTATTTTGGCAAAGAGAAATTTGGAGGAGTAAAATAAGGGCCATCCCTAAAAATGAGAGACAAATAAGAGGTATTAATGGGCATTTTAATTGGAAGACCAAACTCAGGTTACATATTTATAAGGCTTTTGGGCTAGTCCCATCTTCAGTTTTTTGTATGAATAATTTCAGAGTCAGAAGCATTTCCCAAACAAATACTAACTGAATTTTCAGTTCTGAACAATCAGATGGATTACTGACAATAGACTGCCTGACCCCAATACTTTATAAACTATTTTGTCTAAAGAGCCACTGACGCCTTGAGAAGAACTCTGATAACCAGTATCTGGACCGAAAGCAACTTATATTTCTCATTAGCTCTGTATTTCATATCCCAATGATTGATTAGTAAAGTAATGCATGAAGAAGGATAATTGTTTCTTGAGAGTTCACATGCTCAGAACTTAGCCCATGCACTAAGGGGTGTTTACCCACACTAACCAGGTTTTGTGCCCAGTTCATAAATGGGGTCTATATTCAGACACCCACACAGCATGGGCAAAACTTTTAGCACCCAAGCACTAATTTACAACTGTGCCCATAAAAAAGAGGGAGTTGTTCCCTGCATACAGGTGCAGTGGCAAACTCAGAGGTTTTGCACAGGTGGCAAATTTCACCCAAACGGGCCCAAGATGCCACCTTTGCAAAACCCAGACGTAATGGGGTGCAAGGTCCTGGTGGTAGTCAGTGGTACTGCATCTGTCCCCCACCCTCCTGACCCCTGGCATGTGGAAACGATGAATGCCTTGGTGACTAGTGGCAGCACCCCTCTGATTGCCAATCACATTACTTGTACCTAATGTCCAGTGACAACCCCTAGCCTCTGATTGGATGTGCCAGTACTTGTCCCTGGATTCTAGTGGCACCCCCAACCCTCCGATCACCCATCGCTGAAGTAGTATGGATGTCCCCATTATTTTCTTGCACTCCCAGGCACAGATTGCTGTCCACCATATTAAGATGTGCAACCCTCATGTCTGGTTGTACCCCTGACTCACTAATACCCAGCCACCTTAGTAATATTGCATTTCCTGGCACCCATTGGTACAACCACCAACCAATAGTCAGCCACCTTAGTAATATAGCATTTTCTTGTGTCCAGTGGTACCCCCCCAAACACCAACCACCACCTTAGGAACACGGTGTTCCCCAGTGTCCAGTGGTACTCCCACCCTCTGAGCAGCCAATGCTGCAGTACAAATGATCTCCCTGTGTCCAGTGGCACTCCCTGCCCTCCACTCACCCATTCCTGTATACAGATCATATGATGTGGTTTCTAGCGGCCCCCGAGCACCACCCACAATTAGCACACCACCCAGCCACCCACCCAACATAACGCAGTAGCCATGTCACTTGGAGGGTCTGATACGGTGATCAGCACAGCCCTTCTTTCAATTCCTCTGCCAGCTGCCACACGGGATGATAGGGAATGTGGATACAGTATACACTGTGGTAGGTGGTGAGATGGCTGCTTGCTGAGCTCAGTGTGGCAGTGTAGGGGGGGCTTCTAGACACCAGGGAATACAATCTGTATAAATGGATGGGTACTTTAAGAATGGGGTTTTGCCACTGGACACCAGGGAATGCAGTATTATTAAGGCAACTAGTGACTGGTGGGTGGGGGGGTACCACTGGACACCAGGGTAGTCCATCTTATATAGCGGCTATTGATAGGTGGATGTGGGGTACTACTAGACACTGGGGATATCCATATTAATTCAGTGGCAGGTGAACAGAGAGTGTGAGGTACCACTGGACATGAGGGACAACCTTAAGAGAATGGTGGTATGCGATCAGTAGGTGGGGGTACCACTAAACACCAGAGACTCCTTCATCATAATGGGGTCTGGTGATCTGAGGGTGGGGATGCCACTAGACACCAAGGACATCTTCATCATTACTAGGCTCGGTAATCTTAGGATGGAGGTACCACTAGATGCTAGGAAGAAGTGCCAGCACAGGCAACTGGAGGGTGGGAGATACCACTAGACACCAGGGACGACCTTAAGACTATGAGAGTGGGTGATCAGAGTGTGGGGGTGCTACGGGACACCAGGTAGGACATTATTATCGAGGGGACAGCTGCTCACAATTCAGGGGCCGCTCTTCACCATGCCTGATGTGGCACATGGCCACAGGATGGGCCAAACCTGACACCACTTTCCATGCAAATGAGCCCATAATAGACATGCATAAGGTCCCTTTGTGCCCTGCTTGCCAACTGGACTCTTTTACATTATCTGGCTGAATATTGCCCCGGGGCTCCAGGAGTTATCAGGTCTGGGGGCGCAGTTCCCTGTACTTCCCCATGGCCTGCATAAAGCCAAATTCCTTGTTGGGGCAGCATTACTCAAGTTAGCACTGCACCCGCATGGCACTATATTCAGTCTGATAGTGCCAATGTGCTCTTCGATTGAATATAACAACCTCTGGGTCAGGCGCAAGGGCAAGTACAGTGCAAACCTTTATGCTCTGCTTTAGCCCATATTTGAATATCGGGCCCCTGGAGTTATAATACTCTGCTTGTTACATCACAGTTATTTCAAAGCTAACAGATTGCAATATCACAACAGAGCATTATAAGTTCAAGTAGGAATAAGCAATAGAGGAAGATGAACCTTGAGGGTTAAGGATCCTGTTTTCATGGGAATTTCTTCAGTAATGAATAACAGAGAAAAGAAAGTTATAGAAGACATATGAAATATAAGTTGAACTGTGTCTAAATATTATGTTTGCAAAAGTTTCGCGAAGGTGCTAGCTGCTTTTTAGTAATAAAAACCTCATTTTTCTCCATGGAGGTGATGCTGCTGGGGGCATAGGAACATAAACACTCCTGCCACACTTGCTTTTTGCCACTGCTGTCATCCGCTGCAAATTCTCAGAACAACAACATTTCAAGATAGCTAGACTGGTGTCATTTTCTCAAAGCACTGTCTTCTTGCCTGGGATATCAGGCCCCTTTTATGAAAAGAAATGCAGTTCTTTCACTATAGCCATACATCTTCATACTTTGATACAACATCCTTTTTAATAAGTAGCCAGGGGAAGGCAAAATTAAACACTGGTATTCCAACTGCAATATCAGAAAGGCAAATGTCTGAGATTCAGGAAAAGAGCAAACATGAATAGAAGCCAATAATGCATAGTACCATGTTGTCTGAACAGCACTTCACAAAACAAGCATTCTATTACTAATATGTGATAAACTAAAAATGTAACAAATACTGTATAACTGAAAATATTTGCTCCTGTTATAGTTTGCTGAAAAAGATCAGCTGTCATATTCGCTCAAGATATTGTTCGTGGTCTGACATTTTTGAACTGTCCCTGCTGACAATGACCCCAACAATAAGCTGTCGGCCCTTCCTCAATCACTGCACTGTTCTTCTTTGAAATTCTGCACTAAGCCCATTAGCCTCTAAGTGTCCCATATTCAGAGCCGCCCGGATGTGTTGCGCAAATGGATGTGCCACACAAAAAAATGGGCTGGCCAGCTCTGATGGGTTATTCAAGCAGAATGCATGAATAGAACAGATCATGCATTCTGTTTGAATATCAGACCCTGGACACACAGAACAGAGTGGGCAGCCACCATGCTTGGCACAGCGCATCTGGGGTTCGGGGCTGAAGACTGCCAATAAGGGAATGTGCGGTGCATACCTGGATTGCATTTTCCCCAATTTTTCCCATTTTCCCCAACGATGATTTTCAACCAAAATATGCTAATGATATCATTGGGCATACATTGTGCAAAGGGGCCTCATGCATGCCCATTATGGGCTCATTAGCATAGCTGCTGCAGTCTGTATTTGCTGGGGGACTCCTCCCCCTCTTCCCAGCCCCGATCACAGACTGTCATATAAGCATAAACATATCCCCATTTCCATAATGTAGAGGACCCACCTCCCAGCCCCAAACCTCAGTGTAATAAAGTAAAATTATTTTCTTTTGCAGTATAACTGTTTAATGGTCATTTTCATTTTACAAACTTCAAACATCACAGCTGAGGATATACTAACAGTGCAGCGTAGAGGGTTTATACAGAGTACATTATATAGCATTTTGCAATGACAGTATTATATGTAGGTACACACCTAATGATCACCTAAGGCAACATCTGGCAACTACCCTCAAACTCTCTGCCACTCAGCCATTCTCGGCTGGCAAGAAAGGAGCCCCTGACTAGGGCTGCAGCAAGTGGCTGTGCTGGCAGCAACTACCCTCAAACTCTCTGCCACTCAGCCATTCTCAGCTGGCAAGGTACATCTTCCTTCAGTCGCTGTGAGTCCTCTGCCCTCACATTTCATTTGACGGCAAGCTCCCCTGTCTTATCTGGGATTGGACAGCTGGGATTCAGCACGCCTAAGGGATTGGCTGCCTGATCATTTCTCTGTATGGATCTAAAGAGAGGGTCACTTCCGATCCTAATAGCTAATTTTTTGTGACTCTAAAATTTACTGTTTAACATGTAAGAAATTCACCAAACTATGCCATAAATGCCTGAAAAGAATTTAATTTGGTTCCATGTAATTTTATCCCTGTAATGAAATGTTTTCTTAGCGAAGACAGTAAGAAAAAACATTTTTCAGGAGGGTAAATTTGAACTTAGGGAACGTTAGTAATTAAGGGGAGTCCTGTAATGTTTTAACTTGAGCTGAAATTGTTACAGAATTGCCAGTGAGTGTTTTTCTGTGCCCTGACTGCTGTTTCTACAACCCTTTCTGTTTACCCCTCCTGCTCCTGTTTAACTTGTTGCATTGTCCCTGACTAATTTCTTCACCTCAGCTTCCTCGAGCACACCATTTTCGAGCTGTGCTTTCAACTTCTATTTTCTCTAGTTCTGCTCTCTACCTCATATTTTCCCATCCTTCCTTCAATTGGCACTTTGCCCATTTAGCTCACCCCAACCCTCCATTGTATTGCTAGTTTTGGTCCCTATCCTTGGCCAGACAGTCTACCTCTCACTGTCTCCTAGGTGTACCCCCAACCCAAGCTTTCTCACCTTCTCCTTCTTTCTTTTGTGTCTGTAACTACCCCACCCTGGAACCTCAGTTCCTGGACTTCTTTATGGCAATCTTCCTCTGCTCTTTCCCTACAGAAAGGAGCCCCTGACTAGGGCTGCGACAAGCTCTCTGCCACTCAAGCACTCTCAGCTGGTCTTCCTTCAGTTTCTTTCAGTCCTCTGACCCACATTTCATTGGACGGCAAGCTCCCCTGCCAGATCTGGGATTGGACATCTGGGATTCAGCACGCCTAAGGGATTGGCTGCCTGATCATTTCTTTGTATGGACTGAAAGAGCGGGTTGCTTCCGACTCTAATAGCTCATTTTTTGTCTGTCTAAAATTTGTGCATCCCACCCACCCCAATCCCGGCCGCTATTAAATATGCCTAGTCTCTGCCCATTTTTCTCAAGTCCTCCTCTACCACTGGCTGCACACTGATCTCCATACAACCAAATTCTTGTACCCTGGCCTGTCTCATCTTAAAGGTACACAGCTGCCTCTCCTCTGCTCACTCACTAGGTAACCATGGCCCTAAATTTTAAACTACCTGTGAGTGCCTTTCCCATTCTCATTCTTCGTCTTTTCCCATTCCCACAAGCAAGGCAAGCCATTGTTTGGTCTACTCACCCAATACTGAAATTTTGAAACACCTTCACTACAACAAAGTCTGCTCATCTGGAAACATTTTCACCATTAATAAAGGACCTTGATCTACCTCGATGATCCTACCCCCTATAATTATTTAGCCCCCAGGTGGCTTACATGCCAGTCAATGTGTCCTTATGGACCATATCATTCTCGTTGTTTTAAACAGGAAAAAAATAAAACCTTGCTGTGTACGCATGAAGGCTAAATGTTTCTCCAAGGCTGTAAGAAAACTCCTACTCAAATTAGCCATTATGCTACTACTGCTATCTGGAAACAGACATCCTAATCCAGGTCCAGAAACACCTCCCACCTGCAGTGCATGCTCTAAACAAGGTCCCATTAAACTGCCCACCATTAATATCTGCAACCTTTTAAGCGAAATTGACATCCTGAAAGTCTGGGTACCTCAGCACAACCCTGATATACTATCTGTCATTGAGACATGGATGATCCTCAAAATACCTGATTCTGCAGTAGCTCTACCTGGATACACTATAGTCAGGCTGGACAGGCTGACCAAATGTGGGGGTGGATGTGCTATATTTCTAACAAATTCCCCAAAAGGGGTATGCTATGCCACCACTTGATCTCAGGGGCAATACCTAGGCACTGGCAATAAAAGTGCTACTGGGGGCTCACCATAAAACAATATCAGTACTGTTAGTCTACATACCTCCCAAAGACCCGGCCACTGGTCTGCTCAGTCTTCTTGACTATCACCTCTTGAAGACAATTATCATGGGAGATTTTAACATAAACTGGCTATCACCTGCAAGCAACTCACTAAAGGACTCAATAACAGCTCTTCACTTAACGCAACTTGTTAATACACCTACTAGGATAAACTATAAAATGGGGACTAGCACCACCCTTGACTGGATAATTTCTAACAAACCTAACCACCTTTCTAATGTAACTGTGCTCCCTGACTCTATCCGTGACCATTTCCCAATCACATGCAGCTGGACTAATAAATTCCTTATCCCCCCTTCCCAAACTATCTACAGCAGGATACTTAAAATGAGCCACCCGGACCTCCTAAAACAACAGCTTCGTGCCCAAAATTGGAACATCCTGGACTCTGCAGACGACATTAATGTAGCCCTCTGTCACTTCATAAGGGTTTTCAATACTGCTTGTGATTCGTATGCCCCTCTCAAAAAAATGAAGGTCTCTGGCATGATGAACCCCTGGATCACTCCTGAGCTCCTTTCCCACATGAAGCTTCGGGACCATCTCTGACATTGTGCAAAAGCTATGAGTTAGTAGCAGGACCTACAAGCCTATAAAGTAGCTAGAAACAACTGCACGAGGGAGACTCGCCAGGCAAAAGACAAGTACCATAGGGAGATGCTTAACAACTCTTGGGGTGATAGCCGAAGTTCTGGTCTAATATAAATTACATCACTGGCAAAGCACCGAAAGTATCGCCTATAATGCTAAACATTAATGGGATCCCTACCACTGACCCACTGGAAAATACTAATGCTTTTAACAATGCTTTTACCAATTTGAACTGTGTTCTGTCACATGCCTTTTTGGATGATAATGCTGCCCACTCTACAAGTCACTGTCATGAAAATAGCCCTGAGCAACCCCCCTTTTTATTTTAAAAGGGTATCATGCAACCTGGTTAGAAAACTACTAGCTCAGATCCTAAGAAACACAAGACACAGTAGTGACAGATTAGACCTTAAACTTATCGCCCTAACCCTAGATGAAGTTCTCCTACCTATAACTAAGATTCTAAACCTTTCTCTTACCTTGGGACAATTTCCTGAAGCATGCAAAATGGCCATTGTAACTCCAGTGCATAAAGATGGTGATCGTTCCTTACAGGGTAACCATAGGCCAATATCCATTCCCCCTCCACTCTCCAAAGTACTCAAGCGAATTGTTACCAACCAACTTGGTGCTTATCTGGAAACTTAGTCTAGCCAGTGCCCACAACAACATGGCTTTAGAAAGGGGCACAGTACTACCACAGAATTATTAGAATTCACAAGCTTCGTACAACAGGCCATCAATCAAAGCAAGCTTGTAGGTGCAGCCTTTGTTCATCTAACAAAGGCCTTTGACACAGGGAATCACACACTGTTGCTTGGCCAACTCTCTAAAACTGCTGTTGCCCCTAACACCCTGAAATGGTTCGGAAGCTACCTCAGTGATAGACTGCAGAGGGTGAGGCTATCAAATGTAGTGTCGGAGCAGAGGGCTGTCCGATTAAGGGTACCTCAAGGCTCAATCCTGGGACCCCCACTGTTCAGTATTTTCCTGAACAACCTCCCAGCTGCCTGAAAACAACATACTCTCCTCTACGCAGATGACATGGTCATCTTTACCAGCCACCTGGATCCCAACACACTTGAAAACAGTCTTCAACAAGGTTTCACAGAAACAGAGAGATGGTTTAATAATCACAAATTAGTGCTAAACACCAAAAAAAACTAAAGTCCTGCTGTTTTCATCCTCTTGGAATAAGTTTAAGGCCCACACACTCACCATCACTAACAACCATGGAGACACTCTTGAACAAACTCAGCTTTTCAAATACATAGGTTTAACCCTGGATAGTCAACTCACCTTTGTGCCTCACATTGAAAATGTTGCCAGAGATGTTAATACCAGAATAGGGCTCCTCTTTAGACATAGACAAAGTCTTACCCAAGAAGCCCTGAAGGTTGTAGTTCACAGCTCGGTCCTCTCGATCATTGGTTATGGTCTAATCATATACTGTGCTGCAACATCCACTTCACTTAAACGACTCACGGTTGCCCTGAACAAGGCCTGTACTGTAGGGTAGTTATGGGTGCTGCATGCCTTACTCAAACCTGTGAGTTATATGCTCAATCTAGCTGGCTCCAGCTAAGAACAGGATCAAATATCAAACCTGCCTTCTGTTCAAAAATGTTCTACTTGGATTACTACCCCCGAGCATTGGTTGCCTGCTAAACAAATCCCCTAAGACTCAACACACTCGCACCTCTGATTCTGACCTCTTTCTTGTACCACACTGTCGGACTGCTCAGTACCAGTGGTCCTTTCAACACAGAGCCCCTCTATGGTTTAATAATCTAAGCAACCGAACCAACTGAACACTCTTTCTAGTCTTTCCCAATTCAAACCTATGCTCCGTCTGCATCTCCTAACTGAAAGCACTTGTGATTGTTATACCTAGTTTCCCACCTCTGCAGACATGCTCCTATTACTCTTTCACTCAGTTGATGCACATACTAGGCCTCCTGTTCATTTACCTCTCTTGACAGAACAATTTCCCCTTTTCCCCTCTGTCACCTCCTCCCCTACCACACCTCCCTCCTTGCTCTCATCCACTGATTTCCCTCTTCCCTGGGCTTGCCAGGCCCTCTGGTCCCCACTCTCCTTTATCTTGCAGTCCCTTCCTCCCTCCTCCTTTCCCCTCCTATACCCCCTCTCTCACCTTAGCCTCCCCTTTTCTCTCTCTATGACAAGGCCTCTGACTGCCATATTTTGATTTTCTACCCGGATACTGCACTTCTCCTATCCCCATACCTCTCCTTTCTTACCCTCCCCCTTCCCCTCTCACCCCTGACTTGCACTGTTTCCTCAAATGTACTTTATAATTTACTATGCTCTTTTGTAACCTTGATTGTGTAGCACTGTTCCCACATACATACTATTTGACTTGCTACGCTGTCATGAACCCTTGATTGTTGACTGTAGCTCCCTGCTTATTGTAACCCTTTCCTTTGATGTGGAACCTTCGTAAATGAGCTGCCTCACACTCAAATGTATTTGTAATCCAAGATTTAATTAATAAATAAATAAATAAACGTGTAGATTTATGGCAGGTGCAGTCCATGCAGCCTTCTCCCTGCAAGCAAATATAGCAGACCAAAAGAACCAAGTCCACACAAAAATATATACATGGAACTATTTACAAACAGAGATTCTGGAAATAACAAGCAGTCCATAGTATAGATACATAACCAGCCGGGTGCTCTAAATGTGTCTGTGTGTGTGTGGGGTGGGGGTTAGTTTGGCCAGCTATTTAGCTGACTCCTACTCTGGGATGTACATAGCTGAGGAAGGGGTGCCAGCAGGCTTAGTGTTTGTGTATGGTGTTGGTGGCCAGATGTGAGAGCCAGTCCACAGTAGACACTTGTGTAATTGATGACAGCAGCTCTGTGGCTGCAGAGGTGTCTGTGATCCACCATCTGCTAAGTATGAGGCGTTTGGCCTGTATGACGAGCAGAGCTAACTATATATGTTCTAGTTCTGATAAATGTGGGGCAGCCTATTTCACACCCAGTATCAGTAATGGTGCCAAAAGAGGGATGTTCTTATTTAGAACCTTAGCACTAATGGATCCTACCTGGGACCAAAAGGGCTGCAGGTTTCTGCAGGACCAGATTATGTGCAATAGGTCTCTTGTGGTGGTGTTACATCTCCGGCATGTATCAGTACTGAGAATCCCCATGGAGTGAAGCACTGCTGGAGTTCAGCACCACAAATGCAAGATCTTATTCTTTATTAACGAGCTTCTCTGATCTTTAAAGGCTGTGTGTCCGAACTTCCAGCAGGCATCCCATTGTGTTTCAGTTATAGTAATTTGAAGGGCCTTTTCCCATTAGACCTTGGATATCTTGGATTGACTGGGGATATTATCCTTAATAGCTGAGTATATCCAGCTGGCCTGCCCTTTCTTAAGGGCTAACCACGTGGGGACTAGCACAGTGGTATCTGCATTCTGGACTTCTCTCACATACTGCCCATGCCAGGACTATCTCATCCACTACTAGGGTGTTGCAGTGAGAATTCAGGGAGAGTACCTCTGTTTTGGATTGGTCAACTTTTAGGCCCAAAAGCCTCACAAACTCCTTTAAAAGTAGAACCCGGGGCTTAAGTGATGCCTGCATATCTGAAAGAGGGACTAGGAGGTCGTCTGCATACAGCAGCATGGTGTACTGTTTAGTGCCCACTTGGATGCCTGTTATGTCATCATGCTGGTGAACTGCAAAAGCTAGGGGCTCAGCTGCTAGGATGAACAAAAGGGGGCAGTGGGGGCATCCTTGTCTTGTACCTCATTCCAGGCAAAAGGTATGGATAGCGTGGAGTTAGTTAAAATCCAGGCTGTTGAGGAGGTGTGTAGGGATTGGATTCACTTTTGAAAGCCTGGCCGGAAACCCATGTGTGCTAGCACCATGAGGTGGTAATCCCACTAGAGTGAGTCAAACACCTTGTCAAAGTCAATTGCCACTGCACCGGCTTGTGTTTGCATGGCTTTCGCTATCATGGTTAGGTTAATTAATGTCCAGATATGATCAGCACTGTAACAGCCCTGCACAAATTCCACTTGTGCTGAATGTATAAGTTGTGATAGCAGTGGATTTAGTCTGTTAGCCAGGACCTTTGCATATATTTTGCTATCCACATTGATCAGGGAGATGGGGCAAAAACTACTTGCTAGAGTAGGGTCCTTCCCTTTTTTGGGTTGCATGGCAATGACAGCTTTTCGTAGTGTGGGGGGAAGATACAGTTCATCTCAGCTTCTACATTCACCTTTTGTAGAATGGGAGTTATTATTGGATAGAAGAGCTTGCAAGAATTTGGCTGCATAGCCATCCCTCCCAGGGCCTTGCCTGGGATTAGTGAGGAGAGGGCCTTCGCAATTTCTTCTGGCTGTTGGGATGTTTCCATCTGCGTTGCTTTATGGGGGGAGGTATTAGCAAGGTGTATGAAGCTAAGGAATGCTTGCATTGGTGTCTGGTTTGGTGGGCAGGAGGTAGAATACAGCATTTTATAAAATTGTTCCATGAGGTCACTGACGGCTGCTGAGGCAGTAGCCACTCTCCCTTCCTTCCATCTCAGATCTGCAATATGTCACTCAACTTGTTGTTTCCAGAGACTGTATGTCAGAACTTTGCCCCCTATTTTCTCCTCCTTCCAAGTATTTATGCCTTTTTCTTAGGATGGCAATCTCTGCCTTTGTGGACATAAGGGTGTTGATTTCTAATCTAAGCCAGAGGATTTCCTGTCCTAAAGGGGAGTGAAGGCTTGGGCAAGCCAGGGCCTTAAAACTGGTTTCTGCTATCTTAAGTGCCTGCTATAGTTGTTGTAGTCTCTTTAGTCTCTCTCTCTATGTCTACGGGTAGCGTATCCTATTGTCTTCCCCCTCATGGAGGTCTTAAAAGCCTCCCATTTATTCCTTGCTGTTGTGTCTTCTGTTGGGTTTTCTGTAAAGAATATGGTAGCTACTTTTTGAGCACATGGGGTGAACTCTGGGTCCCTCATCAACATGGGGTCCAGTTTCCAGCAGGAGGAAGTGGATTTGGGTGGGCACCACATGGCTGACACCTGCACTGGAACATTATCCAAAATGACCATTGGAAGAATTATGGAGTCAGTTGCGGCAGGTGTGATGGAGGGGGATGTCAGTCACGTATCTATTCTGCTATGGGACTTGTGAACTGGTGAGTAGAAGGAGTAGTCCTGATCCCTTGGAGGGAAAGTTCTCCAGATGTCTGTCAGGTCCTGATCTTGCATTAGCTGCAAGAGTACTTGCTGCCCTTTATGGTACATTTCAACCCCACTGGAGCTCCTGTCCACTACTGGGACCAGTGTGAAATTGAGATCCCCTCTCCCCAGGATAACTGACACCTTCCCATCCACTATTTCCTCCAGGGTCTGGGACACTGTGTGGAAGAACTGGGGGTCATCCTCATTTGGGGCATATATGCTACGCAAAATGATTTGTCCAGTGGGGATATCCATGAGCACCATCACCCATCTCCTTTGTGCATCTGCTTGTTTGTGGACTATGATTGCAACATTTTTTTTTCTGGAGGGGGCAGATGCACAGAATACCTGTCCCACCCCGTCTCTGATCAACATCTTGCCATCCGCCTTCTTCAGCTTAGTCTCCTGCAGGAGTGCCAGATGGGTTTTAATGTTTTTTAGATGTGACAGCACTTTCTTACTATTAAATGGAGTGTTTAGTCCCCTGACATCCTATGTATGACATATCTGATCATCCATGGTCAGACAGGGTGGGTACAATGGAAGAAGGTATAATGATTGTCCTGCGGAAGACCAAGCTGAGCATCTGAGGTTTAGATCAGAGATGTTGGGAAAAATGGTACCACTCAGGGCTAGAGATCAAGCCTGTAAGCATTATAAAGCTAACCAGCATCCTTGTGACCTCACAAACTACCGCATGCTCCAAAATGCTTGCACCAGGGCTACAAGGATAGCCAAGTCAGAATATTTCAAATCTGCCTTCATCATCAACAAAACTTCCCCTTCAAAGTTCTAGAAGGTGGTTCACTTTCTATTTACCCCTCATCTTGCCCCCCCATACTTAAAGTAAATAGCTCGCTAGTGTCTGACCCACCAGCCATAGCTGTGGAATTTAACTCCTACTATACCTCCTGCGCCACTGAGCTACTGAAATCCCTTCCTCCCTTCCTACCCATCACACTACTCACCCTCTACTGGTGTGCCTCCTCCACCATCCTCCCACCTCCCCCTTCTCTTTTGCTACTGTGACCCCAAATGATGCCCTACTGTAAGTGCCCTCTTCATCATCAATATCTCTAAAGGTGACTCCCCTGATGGCTCGACTCAAAACTCTTCTCCCGCTCCACTCCGGCCATTGCCTTCAACCTCTCAATAATCATAAATCTCTGATTCTCTACTGCCTCGGTCCCCTATTCATGGAAGGATGCAGTGGTCCTCTCTCTACCCTAAGGGGTAGACTCCTCATCGCCTGGCAACTATTGCCCATTTCTCTCCTCCCTACCCTTGCCAAGCTTCAAGAACACATTGTCCTCTCCCAATTCACCTCTTTCTATCTGACACCTCCTTTTTTACCCCTTTCCAGTCTGGTTTCAGGAGAAAACACTCAACCACCACCTCTCTCCTATGGCTGACAGACTCCATCCTAACCAGGATGGACAATGGCCAAATTACCTCTGCCATTTTTATTGACCTGGCCAAGACCTTCAACACCCTCTCTCACTCCCTTTTCCTCGACTCACTCCCAGCAGCTGGCATATCTCCCTCTGCCACAAACTGGTTCAAGGCCTACCTTATTTGCAGAACCCAATCAGTTAAGTTCTTGACAACACTTCCCTCCCTCCCCTCCCCTCCCGATTAGGACTGGTGTCCCCCAGGGCTCTGTATTAGGGCCCCTCCTATTCTCCCTCTTCTTAAATGACCTTCCCTCTGTTTGTCCCCCTCCCCGCTATACATATGTATGCTGATGATACAGTCCTGTATGCATCTGGCTCCTGTCCTACTGAGGTTACAACCAGACTACAGCAAGACTTTGACAAGTTCCAGCTCTGGTTTGCTAACCATCAACTTTTCCTCAGTGCCAAGAAGACTGTCTCCATGATCTTTAGTACTAGGCAGAGACTCTCTAGGCTTCCTTCCCTCTCCACTTTCCACACCCTTGATGGGACTTTTCTTGAGGCTACATCCTCCTTCAGGTACTTAGGCATTTGGTTGGACCAACACCTAAACTTCTCTGGACATATTGACACCATTCAGAAAAAACTACGCCCCAAGCTTCGTGCCCTGTTCAGGAACTGTATTTGCATCCCTCCTACAGCTAGGCGTGAACTTGTTCAGAAGATGATACTGCCCATTTTCGATTACTGTGATGTAGTCTATGTCCTAAGCCCTCCTTGGCCAGACTGGAAACCCTCTTCAATTCCTTCTGCCACTTTGCCCTGGATGCCCCCCACCCACCACTGTGATCTTTATTGTGGCCTAGCATTCCCCTCTCTTACAAATAGGCGACTCTCCCACTGTGCTAAATTCACCTCCAAGCTTTGGTTGGGTGAGCTCCCTTCCTACCTCACCTCTGCCTTTATAACAACCCCCACATCCTCCCATTCCCTTAGATCAATCGACTCCTGCAACCTGGTAGTCCCCCTCAGATCCACCCTAATTGGCCAATCCGATTACTGTCACCGCCTCCCAAAAATTTGAATTCCATCCCCCCTCAAATACGGTACTAATCCTCCACCTACTCCATCAGCTCTTCCCTCAATAATTACCCTGCACCTAATTGCTCCTGCCATGTCCCTCCTTAATTCCATCCTCTAAGCCCTGGATAAATCTTACCCCTCTACTGTCACTTTCAATTTACCCTGTGCACCCACACACCCCAAATTTCTAGCTCTCCTCCCCTTCCCCCAAATTGCTCCCCCTTACTGGCCTCCCTTGATTTCTCACAGCATGTAAGGGACCCTGAATGCTCCCCATGGGTCCATGCATCCTGATTGACTATTGATTAGGTCCCATCCCCTCCAAAAGTACAAATTCTCTCCACCTAAAAGGTTCAATTCTCACTCTCTCGCTCTCCTATCACTCTCTTAACTCCTATCTACTGACCTTTTCCAACCCCCTGACAGGGTACCCCTCATCCTGAAGGGTCCTCTCTTTGGTTAGATCCTAGTCGCCATCCTAACATTTAAGTCACACCTCCTCCTTCTCTTTCTCCTCCCTCTTTAAATCCTTACAGCTTTATCCCCTTTCTGTCTAGCCCCATAGCCCCTTTGCAGGGTTCTCTACATCCTGAAGGGGTCTCTCTGGGACACTGCCTATCCCCATATCTCTGGTTCCCCAGTCCCCTTGCAGGGTTCCTCGCATCTTGAAGGGGTCTCCAAGGACATGACCCTTCCCCCTTCCCCACCTCACCCTTTCCTCTCCTTTTCACCCTTTTTTTCACATAAGTACTTGTTTACTTATTAACCAGGCATTTATTTTTGTCTGTTCTTTCTACTTATATGTGCAACACTGTTTGTAACACATGCCTTACAACTGTATGTTAATGTTGATCTTATAACTTGAATGTAACATGCATATGACTCTTCCCCCTCCCCACCTCACCCTTCCCTCTCCTTTCTCCCTTTTCTTTCACATAAGCACTTTACTTATTAACCTGGCACTTATTATTGTCCACTCTTTCTACCTATTATGTTCAACACTGTTGAAACACTGTTTGTAACACCTGCTTTACAACTGTATGTTAATGTTGATCTTGTAACTTGAATGTTTAATGTCTCACTCCTGTTGTACCTCTTCCCACCAGGTTGCACCGGGAGATGAGAAACCTGCCGCTCAATGTGCCTTCCTGGTGAAACATTTCAATAAATAAATAAAGTGCATGACCTGTCAAGCCACATACATTTCTATAATCCTTTTCCACTCTTTGACCACTAGGAGTAGCCCCTTTACACATTCAAGTGACCATCATTAGTAAGTTACTAAAGCATTTTAGACCAACCAATACTTGAATTATTATGGTCCATTCCACTTCCCACCTATTAGTTGTCTCAAGCCAGAGCTCCTACTGGCAGCTTCCTTACCATACCATCCTTAACCCACCTTACATCCATTGTTTGAATCCCTGTACAGCACATTGCCATATTCCAAAAACATTTCAACAGAACTATTTACACTTTGATATCTCTTCTCCTCTGAGTGACTATAGAAGTGAAGGGCTAGCAGCACCAAGAGGCTGCCAAAGGCCCACTCATGCATCCCTGGGGGAGGGCTCCAGATTTCCATATAGGGTCTAGGGTTGTGTGCCGCATTTGTGGTATGGTTTGGGCTTACTCTTTGCCAGGTTGGCCCTAGTCCCTTGTATCCAGGACAGTATTACAGTGGGTTGGTAACTGGCTGGGTGGCAGGACACAGAGGGTAGTGGTAAATGGTTGTCACTCCACAGAGGAAAGAGCAACCAGTGGGGTGCCACAGGGATTGGTGCTGGGACTGGTCCTATTCAACATCTTCATCGATGACATTACACAGGACCTAGAAGGCAGAATTTCCCTGTTCACTGATGGCACTAAGGTCTGTAAAAGAGTGGACACACCAGAGGGTGTAGAAAGAATGAGGAGGGACCTGCAGAAGCTTGAAGAATGGTCAAGGGTTTGGTAGTTGAAATTTAATGCAAAAAAGTGCCCAATAATGCATAAGGGGCACAAAAACCCTGGAATAACATATCAGTTGGAGGTGAGGATATGGCATGCACCAAGCAGGAAAGGGACCTTGGGGTTATTATTTCTGATGACCTCAAGGTAGGGGGGAAACAGTGCAACAAGGCAGCAGGTAAAGCAAATAGGATTCTGGGATGCATATCCAGGGGCATCAGCTACAGGAAAAGGGAGATCATAATTCCACTATACAAGACACCACTGAGGCCCCACCTGGAGTACAGTGTCCAGTTCTGGAGACCTTACCTACGTAAGAACATAGACAGGGTGGAGAAGGTTCAGAGGAGTGCAGCAAAAATGGCAGAGAATTGTATCACAAGTTCTATGAGGACAGGCTGAAAGACTTGAATATGTACTCCCTGGAGGAGAGAAGGGAGAGAGGGGATATGATAGAGATATACAAATACCTTACAGGGAGGAACCAGGTACAGGAAAACACTATTTTCCAAGGAAACAGATGTTCCAGGACTAGGGAGGATGGGATGAAGTTGGAGGGAGGGTGAGTCAGAGGAAATGTGAGGAAGAATTTCTTCACAGAAAGGGTGGCAAACAAGTGGAACACCCTGCCTGAGGAAGTTGTGGGAGCTAAAACAATCAAGGGATTTAAGAACGTATGGGATAGACATAAGGGAATCCTGCTGGTCAGGGGTTAGGGGCAACAGACTTCTAGAAAAACTTAATGTGATCTTACAAGCTCAAATGGGCAGACTGGGTGGGCCACAGGCACTTATCTGCTGACAGTATCTATGTATGCTTCCATTCCTTCATCCCTCTAGGAGCCTATTTCTAGCACTTGAGTGGGAGGTATTGGTAGCCCTGTGGGGGGAGGCTGTTGCCCCTATTAGCTTGGGGTATTTGGCCCTCTTTGTCTACCCCTGCCCCTGACTGGGATAGGGGGCTAACTGTGAAGATGCCAGGCAACATAGATGCTGTTTTGTGTGATCCCTATTCTGTGTCTCTTCCAGTTATCTGAGAGGGCATTCATGACGTTAATGAATCCCTTTTCCCTCCCCCCCAAGCCCCTGTGGAGGCTCTATATATGAACCTTTATCCTGCTCTAGCTGTTCCCCTTTCCCTCCTCAGTGTCTTCTTGTTTATGATGCAAGCTGTCCCCACTGAGTGACACCAAAGCTCCTTTACATAGCTATTGAGGGCCAGCTTATGTAGTTACAGCTGTGCTGCCTCATCTAAAGCAACTACTGATTCAGCTAGCTGTGGTGCATTCCTGTATCCTCAATGCAGGCTTGTGGGGGGGCTGTGAAGCAGCCATGTAGTCAGTGCCAACTTACACTCTTTTTTTATTTTTTGCTGCAGGAGCTTATTGTACCAACATTTATTGGTTCCTGGCATGCCTTCTCATGCATCTGTATGCAGTACAAGTGTCTTGTATGCCTAAGTGTGGCATTTTGTATGTTTTGACCAGGTATGGGGAGGGAAGGCAGTTGAGCTGCAATGGGGAGCAGGTTCCCCTCCTCGGGGGGGAGGATGCTTTGCTATGCAGTATACCCTGCCGTTTAACTCTGTTTGGGGTCTTATGTCCTCATCAATGTATAGGGTAGATTTTGTATCCTCCCCAAGCCACCCCCTACCTCACCCTATCCCAAGATGACAATAAATTAGACAATTATATGATTTTTCATTCTAGGTCCAGTTGTGCAGTTTCTGGAGGCTGCTTCTGTCCATATTCCTTGTCCTGGAATGGCCAACTGTTGATTTGATGTCCTGCCTCTCAGGAGAGTAGTGCTGTCCATCGGTCACTCTTGTTCTGTTGCTTTTGTTCCCTTTACTAGTCTGCAGGCTATCTGGTGCTGCTGGTGGGGATTTGGTGCTGGCAGGCCATGAGGTAGCCTCTGGCTGAGCTAATGTCAGTGTTGCAGGTCTCAGGGCAGCATAACAGTTGATCTTTGACATGGGAACAGGTCATCCATGGCCTCATCTCGTTTGGAGTCTCTGCTGCCGCTATGGGGCCATCTTCTGCTGTTAATGTGCTCCGTGTTATGGTGATTCACCTGATGGTTCCTCTTTCTGCTACTGTGTCGGGACTCCAGTCACTATCCTCTCCTGCATTTTGAGACTCCACATGCTGCTCTTTCTCTGGTCCGATTCCCTCTCTGCCTCAACCCAGGTAATGGGCCCAAACTGGTTGTGACTCTGGTCCTTCTGTCACATTTCTCTTCTTCAGTTCTTGCATAAAAAATTCCTTAACATTTCAGATCAAAAAGAGATGGGGTTACCATTGTGTATGACCCTCATGACTGCAGGGTACTGCAGGCAGAATTGCAGGCTAAAGCGGTGCATGGCATGTCGCTCTGCTGTGTAGGCCCTCCATTTGTCTGACAAGTCATTCGAGAAGTCTTGATATATGTGGATCTGGTGATCCTGCCAGAACAGCAGCCCTAGTTCCCTCTATCTGGCAAGTATGTCTTGCTGGATATTGTAGCTCAAAAATGTTAACAAAATTGTCCTCTGTCTCTCTCTCTCTCCTTTCTTCAGGAGTGGGGCAAGAGTTCTATGAGCTTTCTTCATGCTGATGTGCATAACCCCCTGCAGTTGTAAGATCATGGGGAATGTGCCGGCCCAGTGGCATTGAGGGTTGAGGCACTAGACACCACACTTCACAGCATGCCGGCAACCCAAATTCGGGAACGAGCATGGGCATTTGGGGTCAGCATGGGACGGAGAGGATCAAGAGTCCGATGGACTACTCTCCCCTCCCTTGGGAGGGATCCAGGGTTCATCAGTGTAGTAGAGACCCCTGGTTGAGAATGGAGGTACTACTAGTACTGGGAGCAATGTAGGGAGGAGCACGGGGAATGTCTACGGCTCATCTGTGGTGGCGTTATTGCACTCCTGTGCTAATAGGGGGAAAACACACACACAGGAAAATCCCCAGACCTGGGGATAGGTGAAGGCACTTTCAAAGTCATGGCCACACTTCCACATTCAGACTTGCTAATCCAGGGGCCCTCCTCAGACTCCAGACCAGCGCATTAGATTCTAGATAGAGCGCTAGGGCATAGGTGGCCCCAACTCATGGGATTCAGAGCCGGGGGATTCACGGGGCTGTGTTGGCCCTGGTAGAAGCGGGCTTCGGACAGGAGGTAGAGTCACAGATGAGCAGGTTCACTGGAGAGAGTTCCTCAGAATTGCTGCAGAAATAAAGTCCACCAAACAAAAAAGATCATGAGGAGTACATTTTGGAGGAATGCCGCTGCATTCCCAAGTTCTACTCCCTCAGGGATATCGAGAATACACGGGTTGTTTCATCTGCTGCGGTTTTCCATATCATCTACTTTTTCAAGGAGTTCACTGAATCTTTTGCCTTGCTCTGGGACAGTCGTGTATAATTCTCGCAGCACATTCTCCTGTTCAGTCCACCCTTCTCTCCATTTGCAAGAGTCTCAATTCAATATTTTGGAGAGTCTGGATAGTTAGCTGTGAGGCCTTAGTTACTTTGGCCATCTGAATAAGTAGTTGGGAGTACATCCCCTCCAATGCAGAGGGAACCATATAGGGTTGGGCCCTGCAGCCATTCTATGCTGCATGGTGTTGCCTTCTGGTCCTTTTTTTCCCAGTAGGAATTCTGTCAACAATCACTTTTTCTAGTTGATTCATTAGCCCAGGACATAGGCTACCTGCGGCTGTGCAGAAGTGCAGCAATTGGGTCTGATGCACGGATATTATTTGGATGTAATCCTTGAGGGATACAGCAGTAAATATTTAAGCTTCCATCTTGGATCATGTGAAATCATGCCCCCAAGTAAAATCATTTTCCCCATTTCCATAGTGTAGTGGACCCCCCTCTCAGCTCTGATCTCTGATGTAGTAAAGTTTTCAAATTTTCCCCACTTCCATAGTGTAGAGGACCCGCCTCACAGCCCTGATCCCATGATGTAATAAAGTATAAACATTTTCCCTGTTTCCATTGTGTAGTGGAACCCCCTTCCAGCACCAATCCCAGATGTAATACTGTATAAACATTGTCCCCATTTCCATAGTTTCCATTTTGGATCAGTTGAAATCATGCCCATAAATAAAAACATTTTCCCCATTTCCATAGTTTGGGGGACTCCCTCCCAGGCCCAACCTCCAATGTAATAAAGTATAAACATTTTCCCCATTTTCATAGTGTACTGTACCCCCACCCCTCTCCCCGGTAGGCAGTAACCCTCCTTGCACCCCCCAACATGACATGCCAGCGACTGGTAGAGACCTCCACACCCTGCCACGGCCAGCCACCAACTGATTGGTACCCAAGCATACACAGTAAGTACAGTATTATGAGATAACTGGCTGGCGACTACCAATGAGCGCTTACTATTTACTGTACGCACTCGGGTACTGATCAGTTGGTGGCCTTCCATGGCAGGGTGTGGATGGCTGTGCCAGTCGCTGACACAGGTTGGGTGGGGGGTGCAGGGGGGTTGCTGCCTACCAGGGTAGGGGGTGGAGGTTCACTACACTATGGAAATGAGGAAAATGTTTGTTCTTTATTACATCGAAGATCAGGGCTGGTAGGGGGTTCATTACACTATAGAAATGGGGAAAATGTTTATAGTTTATTACATTAGGGATTGGGGCTAGGAAGGGGGCTCACTACTCTATGGAAATGGGGAAAATGTTTATACTTTATTACATCAGAAGTCGGGGCTGTGAGGGGGTCCACTACACTATGGAAAGGGGACAATATTTATTATTTATTACATTGGGGATCGGGGCTGTGAGTGGGCTCATGACACTATGGAAATGGGGATGATTGAGAGAAGGTGCAGCAATTCAAATGGCTGTAGTACAGCAAGGGTAAGTGATGGGGGATATGGTAGTATAGTGCAGTGGTTAAGGAAACTGAGCTGCAAACCTGGGGACCTGGGTTTGTATCCTATCTGCCCCCACAGGGGAAAGGAGGAAGGACACTACACTATGAAAAATAGGGGACAGACAATACTTTTTTAGTACAATGGGGATTGGAGCCAGGAAGGGGGTTTATGTGACTGGCCCTGGACTTTGCATGGGGCACCACCTTGCCCGGCACAAAGTTAGGACAGGGTTTTGGTTTCCTAACTTTGCACCACTGCATCTGGTGGTGTCTTCGCAAGGGTTATTTTGAATATTGCCATGTGGGGAATATTGATGAAGGACCTCTCATTTGCATGTCCACATAGCAATATTCAGCGTCACTGTGCAGTTGGGTTTGCATGACACATAGGGAGCTTCTGAATATTGCCACACCTCCGATGGCCGTCACAAGTCTTGAGATGTGTGGGCACATCTAGGGATGTGCCATACATCTCCTTTGAATATGTGGACCCAAGTCATTATTGCCATCAGGTAATACTTATTTATTCAGATTAATACCTTTGAGCCAGGGGCTCTTTTACATAGGTTCCATGTCAAGAAACATACGCAGGTACAATGTAGAATAAGCAAGGATCAAGAGACATACATTGTTAACAAGAAGAACTGCAGCCTGAAGGCCATGTCAGGTAGAAGTAATGTTACATATAATAATAAAAACTGAGCAGAGGCATTGGACAATGTATGTCTGATCTAGTAACTAAACAGACATAGCAAGTAAAAATGAAGCAGTATCAGAACCAAACAGTGACAGGCATTGGGGCGAGTACACTTGTGCTGAGAATAGTAAGACTTGATCTAAATACAATCGGTTCAGTATATCTAGCATTAGTTCATTATTGTAACAAGTAGGAAAGATGCAGCCTAGCATTGTTAGGTACCGAAGAGGGGGATCAGAGAGAGAGAGAGAGGTGGGCTTGGAGGAATAGAGGAGGAAAAGTGAGGAGAGGTTAGGGGCTAAATATGGAGGAGAGGCAGGAGGGAGAACTTAGGGGGGGAAACAGGCAGCGCAGAGGCCTGGCTTTCACAAGTTCATAAAAAACAGCCACATAATGTTAATAATAGTAATTGCAACAATTACATGAGCAATTACTGAAGAAACCCATGTGTGAAAAGTGACAGCTCAGCACATAACAAATGCTTCCATAACTGCTACGGTGTCAGATGCTATGCTCTCAGTGGAGAGTTCAGAAAAAAGTTTAAGAATGTCAGTTCTTACGTGGGTATCTAAGGAGCCTCCTAAACTGGAGTACCATTTGGATGCAACTGTTGCTGAACCAGAAAGCTTGGTTAGTTTGTCTGGTGTTGAGTGTTCTGTGGCAATGACAGTGGTACATTCATTGTCTGCCTCCAACTGATCACCAGCAAGAAAAAGACATTCAACTTGTGCGACAATGCAAGTGTTTGTTTTGAGGTTGGCCACTATGTAGTCGAGAACGCAGTTATGGCAGCAGTATGGTACTATCATACAATGTATCACAATACCATAAACAAGAGTAATATAAGGCAATTTAAATCAAATTACATGAGACAGTTGCCAAAGATATCCAATCCCACACAGCTATCCACTACTAGATCACTTCTCCCTACTGAAGTTCCTACTAAGCCTCATCTTATGTCCTCCTTAAATATTACAGAAGCACTCTGAACTGATATGACTGATGTAACATTGAGTACTTACTTGCATTAATTGCATTAATTGTTTTTTACTTGTGTTATTTGGCTCTATTATAAATATCTCTGTATGCACTGTACCATTTGACCTGGAGCTAACCAGGTCCATCTTGTAAATGAGCTTGCTCAATGATGTTTGCCTGGATAAATAAAGATTTTGATTGATTGATTGATTGACTACCTGTCTACCAAGTCCTGTGGGAGACAGACTCTACTACTAAAATAATTGGAGGAGCAGTTTGGAGTAGTTAGAAAAAATCAAAATAGTCTCTGGTCTGAGGGTGCTGTGATAAATGCCTGTATAGTTCATGCCATTGACCTTGGCACCATGAAATTCGACTCACCTCAACTCTTATAAGAGAATGGAGGCTGTTTTTCACTGACCACAAGATTGGCATAATTGTTTTTAAATAGGATGGGTTTTAGCAGGAATAAGGTTGCAAAAGTTGCATGACCCCCCCCCACACACACACACACAGTGATTTCCTATTCAGCTCAAGACAGGTTGTCTACAAAGAATTCATAAAGCTCTTTCCTCAAAGTTCATATCCCTGGAGCTACTGATAAATATTGATGAGACCAGCATCAACATGGTCCCAATGTCTGAATGGACAAAGGCTGCAATCTTATCAAAGCATGTTGCAGTGACTGGGCTCAGAGACAGAAGACAGGTCTCCATAGTCCTTGACTGTGCACTGTGAGGTGAATTCCTCCCTCCCAGACTGTACACAAGGGCTGATCTCCTGCTTGCCAACCCTATCATACGTTTATAAAAGACTGGACAGTTATGCAATCACTGAATCACTGGGCTTTACATCACCACAATTTGCATTAATCTAAGTATGGCTTTGGCTTCCAGCAGAGCAAAATGTGCTTTCGTTATTGGGTCTTTTCTGTGCGTATACCAAAACTTATGTGTTGGAAAACTGTAGAACAATTTCATATTGGTGTTTGCACTTGTCATCTGCACAGATGTTTTACAGCCTCTGGAGTTTACAGAAAACAAGCTTTTAAAATATGTTCTGGAGCAGATCTTGCCATTCTGGTATGCTGGGATTGTATCAGAGCAGCTTGAACTGGGAATGGGCAACAGGAAGGTGGACATAAAACTCACTACTCTCAAACAGAAGCATGCAGTTTGGCTGGAGTGAAGTTTCCTATCCCATACTGATAGACAGGAGGACTGCATAAGAGGGTTTGTTGAGGCCAGGATTGTGTAAGCACATTCCAGTTGCCTGTATCAGGTACAAATAAAGTTAAGAAGATACACTAAAATGCAGGGTTCACAATGCTGTCATTACAAACTCAGTTTCTTTTCTTAACAGATTGAGAAACGTGAGTGATTTGTGCTGCCTTGAAGAGGAAGATACAGAGACTGATTGAACTGCATATGGACTTCGTTTTAATAATTTGTTTAAACACCATTTGAATACAGTTTGCAACACAGTTAAATAAAACTGGCACTAAGCATACATGAAACCCTTGTCCAATTCTCAATAATTGTTGTGCTGCCTTAGTTTTTGTGGTATTTTACTGACCGTGATGATAACAAACCTTAAGGTAGCACAAAAAAAAAAAAAACAGCTTTACAATATTCTCAGTTGTTACTATCATTAAGGTATGACCACAACAAGGTGAAAAATCAGTTTAACAAGCAGTTAGCAGAAGTGTTTGCTGCTAGTTCCCACTGGGAGCTTTACCACATAACTGATGGAAAAAAATAAATGTTGTCTCTCAGAATGATGTCTTGTGGACAGAATAGCAAGATGTACATGCACCAGCAGTGTTTGCTCCTAGTCTATGTTGTACCAGGCACTAAGCAGTAAACAGTGTTCTGACTCATTACACTATAAATCATGCATTACAAACAGCACCATTGGTGGTCCAAGCAGACCATGTGACTACAGCCGCCCAACTGGGAGGCTGTAGTTTGTTAAACAAAAGGGGAAGGCTGCTGGTGTAAACCACACTAGCTGAGACACTGACCTGAAAGTGGCAGCAGCAGAGTGGAGCAGCTAAGTGTTTTTTTTCTCTGTCTACTATTGATTGTGGGGATGCATTTGTGGGAACTCCAATGCTGTGCTGATATTCGAGGGTGTGTGGATTCAGGGAGGATGGGGTAAGCTGAAGAAGGTGGGCTGAGGGTGGGTGAGTGGTGACCAGTATTTGGCACCATTGGTAGTCACAGTGGACCACGTGACCATGGCTGACCAACTGGGAGGTTGTAATTCATATCAATTACCCAGGTGGCCAATCAACCCCTTGCATGAGTGATCCCAATGCATGAGTACCACAAAGTAGCAGTGTGGCATCTGACTAAGAGGAATCTGTGAACATTGGAAGAGCATCTGCAGGGAGGACTGCAGGCCACACTGCTCAAGGTTGGTAAAGTAAGGGTGTTACAGAGGTAGGGGACCAGAGCGTAGGATACCAACTGGGCCTACATGCATATTATATTCTAACCTAATTAGTAAAGTTCTAAGTAGCTCTAACAACCTTGCCTACCCTACTTAAGGGAGAAGAATAATCCTTGGAGATTTCAATCTGAATTGGTCCCACTCAGTCCCTATTGACTTAAAATCCAAACTGGAGGATGAATACCTCACCCAGCTCATCAGTGAACATATTCGTTTGAATATGAAAACTGGTAATCATACCACCCTCTACTGGATTCTCATCTCAAAACCCACTTGAATCCAACTTGGAGGGTTTTTCTTCTGATTCCATTAGTGACCACACCCCCTCCTTCTGCATCTGGAGAAACAACAATCCATCACCTCCCCCTAGAAGTTTCTGGGCCAGGCATTTCTCCAAATTCAACAAAGACTGTTTTCACAAATCCCTGTCCGAGGTGTACTGGTCACAAATTGATGACACTCTATGTGTAGACTCAGCCTTAGACTTCTTCCTAACAAACATTCTATCAATAGCATACAAACATACCTCATTCAAACAACTAAGAGTCAAAGGAAGGAATCCTGATGGTGATTCCAGCCACTTAAGAAACTTTTGTGGCTAAAGGATGCAGCTTGGTATACCTTCAAGGCCTCTGACTCACCACTGACTGGCAGCAATACAGAGAGCTGCGCAACAGATGCAAGCAACACATAAGAACAGGATAACAATCCTACCTTAAAAAATTACAATCCAATAACCTTTTAAACTCCAAAGCTTTCTGGGCACACATCAATGCCCTACTGAAAGGAAATACCAGGCCTCAGCCACCTGACATCATGGCAAATGCTTTATACCTTACTAACCGAGAAGACTGCCAATGCTATTAATGAGTTCTTCACAGATCTCGACAAATTTAAAACTTTCCCCCAACCCCCCTGCTGCCTCAACAAAGTTATCTTGAAATAACCCCCCTACCTTCCCCCATTTCCACCACCCAATTAGGGACTAGACAAGATATTCTAAAGCAACTACGGAAGAGACAGACTACAGGGTCTACTGGTCATGACAAGCTTGGTCCAAGGCTGCTACATGTTGCAGCCCCAGTCATAGCTTCTCCATTAGCCCTACTTTTTAATAGGTCCTTACTTGACGGGATGTTCCCTATGGCATGGAAAGTTGCCCTAGTAATGCCAGTTCATAAGGGTGGACCACAGGATCTAGCCGAGAACTACCACCACATATCTATCCTTGACACCCGTGGCAAAATATTCAAAGAATTGTATATAACCAACTCCAGGACTACATAGAACAACACAGTCTTCTAGCAGCCCATCAACATAGTTTCAGAAGACACCATGGGACTGACACTGCACTGGTTCACCTATCTCTGGACATCTTCTCAGCTTTGGATTCTGGTCAGATGACTGGAGTAATATCTGTAGACCTAATAAATGGAAAGAGAAAGAGAACATTGTTTAACCAGGAGCAGCACACTAAGCCGAATCTTATTTCCAGATGCAACCTGAGAGTACAAGGACATTAAGTGACTTGCTCAGGATCACACAGTATGCACCTAGGTGGCTGTGGGATTCAAACCCAGGTCTCCAGATTTGTAGCTCAGAGCCTTAACTCACTGTGCCATAATAAAGGTATTCAATCTAGTGAACCACCAAAACCTTTTAACAAAAATGAAATCCTTCGGCTAAGATGACTTGGCACTGAGTTGGTTCTTGAGTTCCTTTCAAACAGGTCCCAAAAAGTTAGATGGAAAGGGGTAGTATCAGCCCCATGCCCTGTAGGGGATGGCATCTCCAAGGATCAATTCTGGGGCCTCTGCTCTTCTCCCTGTACATAAATGACTTACCAAAGAGCTGTGGGGATGCAGACCTGATTCTGTATGCAGATGATGCAGTTGTATACGGGTACGCCCACAGCTCATCTCACCTAACCAACTTACTCACAAGGGACATACAATCCATGGAGTTTTGGTTCCACACCAACAAACTGGTGCTAAACACAAAAAAAAAATCAAGGCTATACTCTTTGCCCCCAGAAACTCGGAACCACACAGGGTGCACACTTTTATCCCCACTCTCCTAAACTATACCCAAATCAAGGTAATTGATTCAATTAACTGTTAACAGGGATTCCTACTAGGATTGTTATTAATGCACATGTAAAGCAATATCCTCTGCTACTTAATATGTTAATGTTGTCTAAGTGTTATCCTTACTGTGATTCCTGGGCCTGTAAATTGCTAAACATTGTAATGTTAATAATTATGGACATGTTATATTCATAATGTCAACAATTTCTTTGTTAAATGTCATTGAAATTCATTGTTGCATGTATGTTATTTTTTCTCTTTGTGCACTCTAGTTGGCCTGGGTCGTGCCTGAAAATGGTCCCTGGGACTAGTGTTCTTACCCAGTTATCAAATGCATAAATAAATAGATAAATACAAACCTAAGGATGAATCTCGATCAATACTGCACTCTCAAGGTTCACATGGAATATCTAACCAAATTGCTAAATGAAAAGCTAGATCTCTTATAACACCTGGCTCCCTTCCTCACAATAGACTCACAGCATCATATTACAAACACCATTCTACTCCCCACCCTGATCTATGAGCTCACAGTCCTCTGCTCCCTCAGGAGTACAGAACTGCACAAACTTAAATCTCTATTCCGTAGCATAGGTCGCTCTGCTGTGGCTGTACCCCCCTCCTCCAGGAACACCACTGCAATGTTCTGAACTCACTTCAGTGGCCTGCACTGTAATGGAAATTAGGCTTCAATCCCATCTGCCTAGCATTTGAGCTACAGACTAGAAAAAATGCTCCCCCCAGCCTCAAAGATCTACTGCACACAAAACCAACCAGGCAAACTACTTGATCCTCCAACACCCAATAAATATTAATCCTGTGCATAGGACTACTGCCGGTGACAGGTCACTTACCACTGCCATTCCAACCCTATGTAATGCCCTCCCAACCAGTATAAAGGAATTCTCCTCCCTATGCGGTTTCAAGAAAGACCTGTCGCCCACCTTCTTGAACTAAGCATCTGCAGCTGAAATTGTTGGCTGAATTATTTTCTCCTACCTCCTGAACCTTACTTATGAACCTTCCTGGCACTGTACAGTTTGATATGTTAACCACCACGTGAACTTAAAATGTATGTAACTTACAACCATGCCTTTGTATGTAACATATTGACTTGTGCTTCTACATGAATTTTGTGAGCAAGTGTCTCTGACTATCTGTTAATCCTTCTCCATGTAAACCTATGTACTCTGCCATTCATCTACAGTAATTAACCCTGGGCAACCCCTGAAAAAGGGACTTCTTAGTCTCAGTGGGTCCACCCAGTAAACAAAATTTAAATAAATAAATGAAACAAAGTTGGTAAAGTCGTAAGTAGTAACATCATTATAAAAACATAATGGGGATTTTGAATTGTAACAGATGTGGGACCCTCATATCCAGGCTGCATCATCAGCTGGCCTGGAGCTCACACCCTACTCTCACTTCCTCAGGGGCCACCCACCTAGGAGGATGGTGAGTGGTGGACAGGGTGGGTGGGGTAAAACAACAAGGAATAATCAACAAAGGCACTGTTCAGGTTAAGGCCACTTTGACCACTTTACATCCCTATCAGAATTACAGTAATCTGATTCCAAGGGGGGGCAGATAGGTCAATAGAGAGGCTCAAACAGGACACTACAATGGCATCCAGTAGGGGTAAAATAGAAAACAGCAATAAAAAGTGCAAGCAATTTGTTATCATTGGGAATGCAATGATAAGAGGAATCGAGTCTCAACTAAGCAGAAATAGGCAGACAGAAGTTTCAGTCAGGTGCCTTCCAGGAGCCTCAGTTGAGTGAGATAAGGAATGTATTGGGAGGAAGGTGGACAAAGCGTTAGAAGACCTTGGAATCCTGTTACACCTAGTAGCAGTAGTAGTAGTAGTAGTAGTAGTAGTAGTAGTAGTAGTAAAAATGTTATTTTTGAACAGGAAGAACATGTCATTAGGACCAGGTTCCTGTTTACAAGACAGTCATGTGAAGTCTTGAGTTATATAGTTAATAAAAATACAGAATACAAAATACAAAAACAAATACAATGAAACATTAAATAAAACAACAAACCACAAATTAAATATAACAATCATATTTAAGAATAACTAAACTACCAATAGCCTGGAGAAATTTTGGGTAATCCACTATCTCCTGTATTGTAGAATGTAACTGTTTCCAAACTGCAGCAGCCTGTGAGTTTAAAGTCCTATCACCAAACCTGTTATATTGTTTTCCTAATGTTATTTTGTTCAAGTGGACTGATCTATTCAGTACCCTCCTGTTTGGCCCTCCATAAGGAAAAAGATGACTTAAAATAGGATGTTCAGAAAGCCTAACTTTATGGATTAAGAGCAACAGGGTTCTATTATATCCTAACTCAAGCGACAACCAATCTAACCTACCTAACAGCAGGCAATGGTGGTTATAGAAGCTACATTTAAGTACATATCTGGCAATCCTGTAATGAGTTTTGTCAAGACATGCCAAAGTGATTTGTTTACATTTCTGTATACCAAATGACCATAATTCAAAGTTGGTAAAATAATCTGTTCAGCAATGTTCTTTCTCTCTGTTAATTTCAGGAACCCTTTTGTTCTTTTTAGCACACCCAACTTTTTATTTACTTTCCCTATAATGTTTGTTATATGAGTTACAAAACACAAATCCACATCAAAAGAACCCCCTAAGTAACAATAATGATCTACCATTTCAAGATCAGTGAAATTCTGAGTCTGGATCTTAAGTTTGTTTACATCACTTATAGCCCCCCCCCCCCAACACACACACCATTTTTTAGTGAAAAGTGCATCAGTCTGGTCTTTTTTCATTCATCAGCAACTTTGACCTGGTGGACTACCACTCCATGTTGGTAAAATCAAACTGGTACAAATGATATGGCAAACCAGTAGGTGGAGGCAGTGAAATGGAACCGTGCAAAGTTAGATGAAAGACTGGCTGCAAGATTGACATACCTGGACTTCTCCTTGGTTCTCCTGGTACAGGGAAAGGGGGGGCATAGACAAAATAAGACAGGAAGCAATCAAGGAATTCAATATCTGGTTAAAAAAACGGTGCAAAGAAAAGGGATGCCTTTTTGTTTGTGATTGGGGAGACTTCTGGAAAAGAAGGCTTTTCCAATACGATGGACTGCACCTAACAACAGAAGGCATGAGGGCACTGGGACAAATGTTTAACATCCATATTGGATGTTTAAACTAGTCAAGGGAGAGCAGAAGGCTAGGTAGGCTGTTAGAAAAGTGAATGGCAACTTAGATGATACTACCTCACAAATAAGGACTACAGTTGACCAAACTAAGCATAACCACACTACCCAAAAGGGGAGTATCAGCACAATAAAGGAAGCAAGACAGTTGTCAAATAGAGATGCAGTGAATTGAAATTCCACCGGTGAAGTGAACGCAAAGTGAGCACTTCATGTTGCCACTCCACTACGCAAAGTGGGCAATGCAAAGTGCTCACTCCACCTTGTCATTACCACTTCTGGAGGCTGTGATGCTGCCCTGTTTGCAGGCACCTCTCTGGTCTGAGAGAGGAGGTTGCCTGTCTCCAGGCTGACCTGGCTAGGGTTCGAGAAACCTCCTCCCCCACCCAGGGACCACCAGGGCCAATGCCACTACCTCAGAGGTTGCCAAGAAAGAGGAGAGGCTGGACCAGGGTGGGCTCAAGGAGGGAGAGGGTGGTGGAACAGAGTTGCATCCCTCCTGCTGTACCTCTCCACAATTCATTCACTCTTCTGATGGATAGTGGTTCCTCTACGGAGGCACCTGCAGTGGAGACCAAGGAGGATGCTGGGAACCTTCACAAAGGAGACCCACAGGAGGGTGGCATGGGACCCCACAGGGGAAGGAAGCAACTCCTGGTGGGG
This sequence comes from Neoceratodus forsteri, assembly GCA_016271365.2. Taxonomy (NCBI): domain Eukaryota; kingdom Metazoa; phylum Chordata; order Ceratodontiformes; family Ceratodontidae; genus Neoceratodus; species Neoceratodus forsteri. The sequence goes on along the minus strand of CM057458.1, from coordinate 623,103,708 downwards.
ACTCAATCACTAGGGGGTAGAAATGGGGAGGAGGGAGGAGGTGGGTGCCTTCCTGGCACCACGGCTTGGAGGGACAGGAAGCGAATCCTCAGGATCGTGGGAGGAGCTGCAGAGGAGGGAGCTGGATGTCATTGTCCACCAAGGGACAAATGACCTGGCTAGGAATGGGATCAGAGCAGTGCAAGAGAGTTTATAGAGTTGGGAAGGGCCTTGAGACAAGTAGCGCATCGGTAACCTTCTCGGAGGTGCTGCCTGTCTATGGCAAGGAGATCTAGGCACTTCTCACCAGGAATTCAATGAGTGGTTGAAAAACTGGTGTGGACCTCAGGGTTTTGGATTCATTGGGGACTGGGGAGCCACCTGGAGGGATGCAGACCTATACTGGTGCGATGGTCTGCATCTGTCCAGGGGGGGACCAGGATCCTAGGTGAGAGGTTTAAATGCTTCATTGGCAAGCATTTAAACTAGCCAAGGGGGGAGGCACTGAAAAGGAGCAGGGAAATCCGAGCCTCTCCCCACAAAACATGGTGATTAGTGAGGTAAACACCAAGGTACAGAAGTTATTAGGGAGCAGAACAGATTTAAATGTAAAAAAAGGCAAAGGCAGTAAGGACAGAAATGGGGCTAAAAGGGGTAAGGCTATCAAAAAGTGGAGGGTGATGAGTACCAATGCCCGTAGTCTGTGTAACAAGCTCCCTGAACTAGTGGCCTTGATGGAAGAGGGTTGCCTGGATATTGTGGCAGTCACAGAAACATGGTACACAGAGAACCATGACTGGGATGTCAACATACCAGGATACACAATCTACAGGAGGGACAGGGAGGGTAAAAGAGGAGGAGGGTATCTCATGTAAAAGAAGGGATCAAAGCAACAGAACGAAAGAGTAAACAGGGAGCAGATGAGGCACTTTGGGTCACCCTGGAGACAGGAAATGGCACCACAATCCATATGGGGGTTGTATACAGACCCCCATCTCAGGGGGAGGGAATGGACAAGGAAATGATAGAAGGCTTTCTTAGAATGGCAGAAAAAGGGGAGATATTGTTGATGGGGGACCTGAATATGCCAGATGTTAACTGGAGCACCTTTGCTGCAGGCACATCCAAGAGCAGGGTCATTCTTGATGCCCTACAGGGGGCATGCCTCAGACAGCTAGTATTGGAACCCACTCGGGAGGGAGCAATCTTAGACCTGGTACTCTCAAATGGGGATGGAGAAAGAATCTCAGATTTAGAAGTGGGTAGCCATCTGGGAACAAGCGACCACCAAACAGTGGTTCACGATAAACACAGCCATACAATCAAGCCATACAAAAGCAAGAGCACTGGACTTTAGGAGGGCTGACTTTGGGAAAATGAGAGAGTGCCTCAGAAAAGCACTAGCAAACAGGCAAGAAGGAGGGTGGAGGAACAATGGGGAGTGATCAAAACAGCCATCACAGAGGCAACAAGCCTTTGTGTAAAGCAAATCAATAACACAACGAAGGAAAAAACCGCTATGGTTCTCAAAAGAGGTGGCAGGGAAGGTTAAGGAGAAAAGGACAGCATTCAGGAAATATAAGGAAACACAGAAGGAGCAGGAAGAGAACTTTATCAGTTAAAGCAGAAAGAGGCTGGGAAGGCAGTCAGAATAGCAAAGGCCCAAACTGAGGAAAGGATAGCCAATTCTGTTAAGAAGGGGGATAAGACCTTTTATAGGTACATTAGGGAGTGAAGAAAGACCAAAGGAGGGATATTGAAGCTTAATAAAGGGGAGGGAATGTGGGTAGAGGGTGACAGTGAAAAAGCAGGGATACTGAACGAATATTTCTGCTCAGTATTCACAAAGGAAGAGGAGGGGGAGTTACCTAAACCAAACAAGAGAAACACTCCGAAGGCGGGGGTCGATACCAGTCCATTTACAGAAGAAAGGTTCTGAAAGAACTGATAAAATTGAAGTTGGACAAAGCAATGGGGCCTGATGGGATTACAGAATTCTAAAAGAACTAAGGGTAGAACTAGTGACACCGCTGACTACTCTCTTTAACAAATCATGGGAGGATGGGGTGGTACCCAAGGACTGGAGGAGGGCAGATGTGATTCTTCTTCACAAAAGTAGGAGCAGGACAGAGGCAGGAAACTACACACCAGTTAGTTTGACCTCAGTGGTAGGGAAAATGATGGAATCATTTCTGAAGGAAAGAATTGTCAAGTACCTAGAGGCCAGTGGGGCACAGGACCCAAGGCAGCATGGATTCACGATGGGAAGGTCATGTCAGACGAATCTAATAGATTTCTTTGACTGGGTGACCAAAGTAGTAGACCAGGGAGGGGCTGTGGACATGGCCTACCTAGATTTTAGCAAGGCATTTGATACAGTCCCACACAAAAGATTAATTCACAAGATAGCCAGCCTTGGAGTGGGTCCCAAGGTGGTAGCCTGGATAAAAAATTGGCTAGACAACAGGACGCAAAGGGTAGTAGTAAATGGAATACACAGTGAAGAAATGAGGGTTACTAGTGGGGTACCGCAGGGTTCAGTACTGGGACCGGTCCTTTTTAATGTCTTTATAAGTGACATTACAGAGGAACTGGAAGGAAAAGTATGTCTCTTTGCAGATGACACAAAGATCTGCAACAGGGTTGATACACAAGATGGAGTGGAAAGGATGAGAAGGGACTTGGCAAGGTTGGAGGAATGGTCAAATGTATGGCAGCTCAGATTCAATGCAAAGAAGTGCAAGGTAATGCACATGGGAAACAAAAACCCAGGGGAAGTGTACACAATGGGGGGTGAGATACTGACAACAGTAAAAATAGAAAGGGACCTGGGGGTAATTATATCAGATGACCTAAAGGTGGGCAAGCAATGTGAGAAGGCAGTAAGAAAGGCAGGGGGATACTGGGATGCATAGGAAGAGGCATCAATAGTAGAAAACAGGAAGTTGTTATCCCTCTGTACAGACAGTTGGTGAGACCCCATCTGGAGTACTGTGTGCAGTTCTGGAGACCCCATCTCCGCAAAGACATAGACAGAGTGGAAGCTGTCCAGAGGAGGGCAACCAAAATGGCGCAGGGTCTGCACCAGAAGACATCTGAAGAAAGACTAAAGGAGCTTATATGTATACCCTAGAGGAAAAAGGAGGAGAGAGGGACATGATAGAAACTTTCAAGTACCTCAAGGGAGTTAACAAAGTCCAAGAGGGTAGCATCTTCCAGAAAAAGAGATGTGCAAGAACAAGGGGGCACAATTTGAAGATAGAGGGGGGACGGCTCAGAGGTAATGTGAGGAAGTATTTTTTCACTGAGAGGGTTGTGGCTGCATGGAACAGCCTCCCTGAGGAGGTTGTGGAGTCAAGAACAGTGGGGGACTTCAAGAATGCATGGGACAGGCATAAGGCAGTCCTAGTGGGGGTAGGAGGAAGTAAGCTGTTGGTTAACTAGGATTTGCAGCTTATCTGTTAGGTAGGAAAATCGGCAGACTAGGTGGGCCAAGCGGTCCTTATCTGCCGTCAAATTCTATGTTTCTATGTTTCTATGTTTCTATGTTAAGGCAGAATAGCAATGCGAAGTAAGGTGATGTCATTGTTTTTAATGAACTTTGCACTCCTCATTATGATTCTAAGTGACCGACTTGGTGTTTCAGATTTGGCAGCCCCCCCACACATCACATGGCTTACAGTAGTGTAAGTCACACACCCTTTAGCTAAGCAGGAAGAAAGTGAAAGTCATACAAGCAGACACTTTTACTTTCTCCTGTGCAGATGGAGAGAGAGAGTAGTGTGTTTTGTGACTGCTGATACTTTGAGATCAGAGTGAGGAGGAGATTTAAACTTTGATTTAGACCCAACAGCTTTTTTAAAAGCTACATTTTTTGTCTTTTCTGTACTCTTTTTTACTTAATTTGTTCTTTCTGTAAATTTTATTTTTCTTACCTTTATAAGTAGTTAGTTGTTCGTCTGTGTCTGTGTGACTGTGTGTGTGTTTTGTGTGACAGTGTGAGTAGTGATTGCTCAGACTGAGGGAGCTTAGTAGGAGAGATGGACCAGGGTGAGGGAATGTCTGGTGAGGGGGCAGCTCTGGGAGAGCATGGTAGTGGTAAGCGTTGTACCATGCACATGTGTGGAGGGCATAGGTGCTCATTCCTGTTGGACCGCTCAAAACTTGTGAGTGCCCACCCCTCAGAAGCAGGACCAGAACCATCTCCTGTCCTGACTCTGAGGCAGTTTAACCACCACCACCACCACCAGGTCCAGCACCAGGTCCTCTGGAGCAGGATGTGCCTGTTCCCACGGGCCCAGGTGTGGATCCCATCCGCGTTCAGCACCATGACCAGTTGGCTGCCAGTTCATCTGGCCATCCCATGCCTGTGCCTGGTCCTCCCCTCACCTATGTTGTTTGCCAGTTTTTTGACTGTCGGGGGGACAGCAGTGTGGTCAAATGAGGTGGAGGTGCGCCGTGGCCCCAGGGGGACTCGCCTGGGGACTGAGAGCCAGCACACCCATATGCTCAATCACCAGCAGTAGGAGTGGCAGGCTGCCACAGAACAGACCATGCCTGCACCTGCTGGCCATTCTGTGGCAGAGGGTGCAGCTGTGCATTGCGGTATCCCTAAGAAGAGGAGGGCTACAGCAGCACCTGCTGCTCCACCAGCACCCCCACCTCCACCACCACCACCACCACCAGCAGGTCTGCCTGTAGAACGTGTGGACCCCAGAGAACTGCATGTAACAAAGGTTGACTTGGTAGTTCTCTGGAGTGCTGTCGAGGATAATAATGAGAGGATGAGTGCTGTGGAGCAGAGGCTGGATCACATAGAGGCACATCAATTGCAAATTATGTCCATGCCAGAACTGCTCCCAGATCACCATGGGATCCCACATTACTTTTTTTTCCTCACACCATATGCCACCCACACCTTCCTTGATGTGTTATAAAATGTATTCCTCCACCATCCCTGACCCTTGTATGTAATTATACCCTTTTTTGTTGTCTTCCGTATGTGTGACACATTGTATTCTGAGTAGTGCAAGTATACTGTACTAAACTGCATGTGTGCAGTCAGTGTTCTTTCCAGTCTGTGTATGTACTGCAGACACTGTTCAACTCCCTGATTTAAAAACAAACATTAATGAGTACAATGGTGGGGTGGTGAAGCATGAAGAGATACTACAAAACAGGCTTACAATACATCCAAGTAACTATTAAAAAAACGTAATGTTGTGATTCGTGACATGATCGTGAATTGTGATTTGTGACAGCATTTGTGACTGTGATGATGAAGAAACGTGAATGCCTACCGCCTACGGCTGTACTTCCCCCTTGAGCTGTAGCTTAAAACTCCCAGACTTAAAAACTTGTATCAGTGAGTAAAATGGTGGGGTGGTGAGGCCTGGATAGATGCTACAAAACAGACTTACAATACATCCAAGTAACTAGAAAAAAAATTAATGTTGTGATTCATAACATGAATGATCATGAATCGTGATTTGTGACTGTGATGATGAAGAACATGATTTGTATCACGAGTAACTCGTGATGATGGTCCTGACTTAAAAACGCATGTTAATGAGTACAGTGTTCATGCAGAATTAAGCACCACACCTGTTCAGTACTCTGAAGGGAAGCCAATGAAACAACTGTGACTTCAGTTACAGATGGAGATTGGGCCCTAAAGAGCTGCAAATGCACAGGCAGATTAAGATTGCACTGTGCACTGAAGAGATGCAGACACAAAGGCACACCACCTAACCATGGCACACCATCAGAAATTCAAATCTGGAAAAGAATACCTTTGCCAGTTGGGGCGGGCTTGTGGGGGCAGTGTACTGCACTGCTGAGTAACAGTCACTAGTACCAGTGCCAATAAAGTTACCCCAAAGAAGTACAAAAATCACACAGCTGCAGTGGACAGCAGCTTCACATTGCTGAAATTATTATGTGGCACAATAAAAGGTGTCTGATTTGATGACACGCATCACATACATACTCACACACACACCAAGTAATGCATAGCAAATTGAAAACTTCAGTAATATAACCACATATTTTAAACCAACTAAAATTATGCACTGTTGCACCACAACAATCAGCAAACAAAAGGCAAGAAATATTGAAAATATTACTGTGTGTATATTAATACAGTTATACAAGAAAAATATCACCAAAACTGAAAGCACTGTCTTTTTCTTCAAGTTAATCTACCTACACCACAGATACGCCCCCTTCCCCAAAGCACACTTCCACTGTTTCTCAGTACACAGACTGAATGTTGTACATTAACATTCAAAATCCATACACAAACAATAAATGCTCGATTATATGAGCATAGGTAGGTTTCCTATAATCGATAAGCTAAAGTTTCAGCAAAAATAAATGACTCAAAAAGGCTTTTTTAACACCTTTTTGAAGGTTTTAATCACAGACAGCTCTCAGAGCAGATTGTCTCCTACAGCTTCCTACACACACTACCCCAAACTGAGGCTGTGCAGAACAATCTAGAGCCTATGTGACCTAAAATCCCATGAATCACTGCAACATTCGCCTTTGGAGCTTAAAAACAAGGCAAAGTGATGCGAAGTACATTGTTTTCAATGTACTTCACCTTAAGAATTGGTAGAGTTGTGGTTTGGGAAGGTAACGCAAAGTCAGTGTTTTCAATGGACTTCATGTTACCGATTAATAATGCGAAGTACTCTGCTTCACGATGCGGAGCACTCCACAAATTTTCTTTCACTCCACAGATCACCCGCTGGAGTGAATTAAGCCACTACTCATCACTATTGTCAAGCAACCTGAAGGTTGGAAAGGCAGAAAAACAAGCATCCATTCAGGTTCATGGAAGACAGTTTATCTCAATGCCAGTAGCCTGGGGACCAAGATAAGTGACCTGAAAGCATTGACTTCAGGTACCAAAGTTGACCTTGTTGCTGTCACTGAGACATGGGCCATGGATAAAAACAAATGGGACCTTTCAGTCCCATGCTATGCAATCTGCAAAAATGATAAGTAGAGAGCTAAGGGGGAAGGGTAGCATTCTATATTTAGGAAGGCATAGAGGCCACAGTGAACTAAAGTGACAGTTACATGGATGTCAAATCATTGTGGGCTTAACTCAATTCAACAGCAGGTAAGAAGATTCAGTTGGGGGGATTTACAGACCTTCAAGTCAGGGGGAATTAAGATGGACAGGGATCTCACAAATGAAATTAAAAGAGTTTCAGGAAAAGAAGCAACAGTTGTTGTTGGCGATATGAACTTACCTGACTTAGAGTGGGATGTTCCAGTGGCAAAATCCAATAGAAGTCAAAACAACCTGGACTGCCTCCAGGACAGCTGACTTACCCATTAGGTAAAAGATCTAACCAGGCAGAAGGCAATCCTGGACATAATTCTCACTAACTCAGAGGCAGCAAGGATGGTGAGGGTTGGAAAACTCCTAGCCAACAGTGACCATAACTCTGTATGGTTTGAAATTTCCTTTAAGGATGTAAAGCATCAATCTCAGACGGAGTCCCTACACTTTAATCGGGCAAATTTTGAAAGATTAAGACAGTTACTCATCGATAAACTGCCAAATATCATAGAACGAACAGAAGTTGAAGACATCTGGGGGTTAGAAAAAAGAATCAATCCTGGTAGCAACAAAACTCTGCATCAAAATGGTGAAGAAAAGAAACAGGCACAAGAAACCCATTTGGCTCTCAGTCTAGGTCCAAAAAGCAATCAGAACCAAAAGGGATGCCTTCCACAGGTTCAAAAAGAGCCAAGAAAATGGGAAGAATTCACCCCCAAAAAATAAGGAAGCAAAGAGGATCACAAGAGAAGCAAAAGCTGAAAGTGAGCTTTGGATTGCAGCATGGATAAAATCAGGGGAAGCACTTTTTTCAGTACATTCAAGAAAGGAGAGGGACTGCACAATTGTTGGATGGGGATAATTGACAGAGGAAGATGGTCAAAAGGCTACTGTCATAAAGTACTTTTTCTGTTCAGTATTTACCAGGGAGAATACCAGTCCAATGACAGAAAGTGGAATTAAGGCATCTGATAGAGGGATCCAAATACTGGAAGCCCCAACATTCACCAGGGATAGAGTCAAAGAGGGTCTGGCAGCTCATCCAACTGGACAAAGCACAGGGGCCAGATGAAATGCACCTGTGAGTGCTAAAGGAATTGGTAGAGGAATTAGCTGAACCCTTAGCACACATATTCAATAGCTCACTGAGGACAGCAGTGGTACCGGGAGACCAGAGGAGGGCAGACATGGTACCACTCCACAAAGGAGGGGTTAGAGAGGAGGTGGGGAATTACAGACCAGTTAGTCTCACTTCTGTTGTGGGAAAACTAATGGAGACCTTAATCAAATAGGACCTTGGGCAATACCTAGAGGAAAATGGCTTCCAGGACAATAAGCAGTGTGGGTTCATGGATGGGAAATCATGCCAGAAAAAATCTCATTATATTTTTTGATTGAGTAATGAAGGAAGTGGATGGAGGTTATGCATGGATCTCCTCTACATTGATTTCAGCAAGACATTTGACTCTGTGCCACTTAAATGCCTACTGAAGATGTTAGAGGACCTTGGTATTGCAATGAACATAGTCAGATGGCTGGGTAACTGGATCAAGGACAGGGAACAAAAAGTTGTGATCAACGGGGTGAGATCAAGCAAAGTGAGGTCACAAATGGAGTACCTCAAGGATCGGTGTTTGGCCCAGTCACTTCAACATGTTTATTGGTGACATTGGTGAAGAAATCCAGGTCAAGTTTGCCCGAAGGGTGGAAAGCCTAAAAGGGTTAGGGACCTGCAAAAGGACCTTCAAAAATTGGAAAAATAGTCTAACATGTGGAAGCTAAAATTCAACATGAAAAAGTGCAGAGTAATGCACCAGGGAAAAGGAAACCCTCGGATGTGATATTGGCTAAATGGGGTTAGACTGAGCACCTCCCAGGAAGAAAGGGACCTAGGGGGGTCACCATTACCAACACCATGAAGCAAGCAAACCAATTCAATCAAGCATATAGTAAGGCAAATATAATGTACGAGTGCATAGGCAGAGGGGTAGATAGCAGAAATAGGGATGTTATTGCCCACCTCAATAGATCTCTGGTAAGACCGCATGTGGAGTATTGTGTTCAAGTTTTGGAGACCCCACATTAAGAAGGATAGGGATAGAATGGAGGCCATTCAGAGGACAGCAAGGAAGATGATCCATGGCCTACAGGGACTCAACTATGAGGATTGGCTGCAATCAATGAATATGTACTCACTATAGGCAAGGAGAGAGCTGGCGATACTGGGACTCCACAACAAGACATACGAGGAACATCTGCATGACCTAAACATGTACTCCCTGAACAATGCAGAGAAAGGGGGGACATGATCAAAACTTTCAAGTACTTTAAGGGAATAAACAATGACCAGGTTCTGGACTTATTTCAGATCAAGAGTCATGCAAGAACGAGGGAACATGGAATGAAGCTGGAAGGAGGCGAGTTCAAGAGTAACACAAAAAAAAATGTTTCTTTACCAAGAGGTTGGTGGATAGTTGCAATGGCCTTCCACCAGAGGTTGTGGAGACTAGGTCAGTTGGACCATTAAAGAAGGCATGGGATAGGCATAAAGGTATTATAACACTGAACAGCAGTTAAGGGATGGGGGCTAGGCTTATGGGCAGACTAGATGGACCTTGTGGTCCCCTTCTGCTGTCACTTTCTATATTTCTAGGAGAGAGGGGGGCATGATTGAGAAATTTAGGCATAAACAAAGTGCCACACACAGAAGAGCTTTTCAATAGGATCCCATTTCATGACAAGAGGACATAGATGGAAATTTGGGAGGGGGGAGAGTTTCAAAAAGGAACTTAGGAAGAACTACTTTACCAAAAGTGTGGTGGAGCCTTGGAATCGCATGCCGGCTGAGGTGGTTGGAGCAAAGACTGTGATGTGTTTCAAGCATGGATGGGACAGAGCTAGAGCTCATGTAATGGACAACATGACAGGTGCAAAAAAAGAAAACAGGGAGGGGGTAGACCCCAGGATCATCCACAAAATTTCACAACTTTCACAGAAGTTTCTGAACTTCTCTGGTGGCTAACAGTCCCTGCCCCCACCTAATCACCTGCCCAATGTGTCCAGTGTTACCCCCATCTCAATCCCTGTATAATAATTATATAAACATTTTTCCCCGGTAGCCTGGTGAACCCCCTCCCTATCCCCGATTCACAGCATGTGAAGTTATTCCTTGGTGATCTAGTGGACCCAATGTCCCCCCCCCCAACTGTGGCAAGTAGAGTCCTGCCCTGGTGGTGGTCAATGAATGGAGCATCTACCTGCTTAAGATGAGACTGGTCTCAGGAAAGCTGAGTCCTGTTCACACTACCCATGCTGGTCTCCAGGAGAGACCCAAGTCTGTTCCTGAGCCTGAGTTACTGCTGTGTTATTGCTATCTGCCATCCTGAACAACTTACTTTAAACCCCCCAAAAAACAAAACTAAAAGCCCTATCCAACCAACACAGGTGATCAGTAATTTTATTAGTCATACTAAACCATCTTCTAATTGATGTCTTCAGGTCCACTGGAACAATAAACATGGTGCAACAGAATGCCAACAATGTATTGTTTTATGTTTATTGTACCTTTTTTGTTGCAGTTAGTCACTAAACAGTTGCAGATCATTTGTGACCCCATTGCTGTTTTTTTACAGATACTCCTGAATGTTCCCTCATGCTGCCCTGCCCCTTTCCAAGAATTCCCAGGACCCAGGTAAGAAATTGTTATTATTACTACTGTTTCTGTGCTAGGATGGTACAGTGTAAACAGTGCAGCCTCAAGTATTAACACACTGTTGTGTTTCACTAGTTGATTGGTGAAACAGGGCTAGAAAATCTATCAGATAGACCAACCTAGGGTAGCTGGTTCATTCCACTGGGGTGTCATACAGACAAGGCACACTGATGAGTCCTGGTAGGATGAAACACGTGTCTGTGTCTTCTGTTGGCACCCTTTGCAGACTGTGTGAGAGGCCTTCTGGCACCATGCATTTCTGCTTAAAGCTGAACCAGCATAATATTTTGTGGTTATTTGCATATATAGCCGATGATGCTTTGCATTATGGGGTATCTGTGATTTTGTATTTCCTAGAAATATCTCTACTAGTTATTTCATTTCACGCAGGTCTCTTTGAATGAGGATACGAATCCACTATCTGAAAAAGAAGGGAAATTCATTGCAAAAAACTATGGGAATGAAGATATTAGCATCGAGGAATGCAACCACACAAAGTAGGGGACTGAAAAACATTCAGATTCATTGTCTGGGGGATCTTGGTGAGTCTATAGTGGGGTGTTACTTGGGGTTATCAACCCAAATGCCTAACCTCTGCCCTGAATAAACAAGGTTATATGTGATCACTTTAATCCATGCAGGGCTCTGTGAGAAGAAAGCATCAACTGATTTTGTTGACTGCTTGTGAATAGCCATACTTATCTACTTCTAAAGAACATATCAATACAAGGCAATGGCCCTACAAGGCAATGGCTTGGACATGTACCTTGTGCTTCAGAAAGGAGGCTACAGGGTGGGGGAAGGGGTCATCAATATTAAGGTATTAGGGTTGACAACCCAAAGGAACACCTCAACACAGATTTGCCAAGGCTCCAGAGACCCAAATCCCCAATGTTTTTCAAATTATTACTCTGTGCTCATTGTATTCTTCAACCCTAATGTCTGCATTAAGGTCATTTTTGCAATGAATATATATACAGTATATATATATATATATATATATATATATATATAGAGAGAGAGAGAGAGAGAGAGAGAGAGAGAGAATGACACCTGGAATAACTGTTTCTCTGTTTATCCTTTGGACCTGTTAAGATAAGACTGCTGATAGTGCAGAACCGTATTAAAACTGGTGGGGTATTGTGATCCTGTGAGGAAGGTAATGAAAAAAAGTTGGAAAATGAAAAAAATATGTATATACCCAAAGAGCTTGTAAAACAAATCCTTTGACATAACGGGATTGCCTTTGAACATCTAGAGCAAGGCAAATTTAGAACATTCGGTTATTAAAATGATTAATAATGACACAAAACTGATACCATACAGTAATTGCCTTACTAATCACAGACAAATTATGCAAAGTTGCCATATTTAAAAGGTACAACATAATTTCCATGTCTCCTGCTAATCACTATAATGCTTTTTTAAACGATGAAAGTTATAAATTTATTATCGAGGTTAGATAATCAGCATCACTGAAAAATCTACAAAACATGAACAAAATAGGTGAATGTTGTGTGTCTTGCTTTCCCCACATTGTTCTACCAGTCTAGCTCAGTACAGACCAAGAGCTACAATGTATTCTGGAGTAAATGGATTTAAAAGACAAGAACCTAAATAAAAAGGTAATGAAACAACAGTTGCACTAAAATTGCATTGGCAGTAAAATCAAGTATTAAAGAAACAAAACATTTCACATTCCCCCTAGGCTGAGTTTGCTTACCACCTCCCCCACATTTGGAACTCTTTTCTCTCCTTGCTCCATTTGTCACCGACTATGCTGTCCTTGTAATGTACCCTATCGCTATCCCTCCATTCTACTTGCTCTTGCAATTTTCCTCTATGGTCCCCTCCCCAGTATAGTTCTCCATCCCTCTCTCCTTCTTCTCCTTTCCCACTGCCCTAGCCATCTTTTTCTCCCTTCTATCCTTCTATCCCTCTCTCAATTTCCCTAACATTTCCCCCTCCTATTACACAATTATATTGTACCACTATGTTTACTTGTTTTATTTATGCTTGCTGTATCATTCCTTGTTTTGGGACCTGTACTAAATGCCTTGACCTGGATATTATTTCTTGCTGAATACCTTGTAATGTATATTTGTATTTTGACTCCTCTATTCCCTTCCCCTAGGCCGCACCTGGAAATGATCCTCAGCTCAGTGTGCCTCTCCCATTTACCAAATTAAATAAATAAATAAATTAAGCAGAATTGTAAGGTGCCAAAAGGCCTTACAATTTAGAAAGGCTTATGTCATGTACTGTAGCAGTGAAAGACGAGTGCTTGAACCAGTACATTACTCAGTTTCCCTACATTACTTCTTTCTCCCTGCAAGAGGTAATCACATGGCAATAACAGTAGTGCCTGAGTCACACAAGAAAAGCAATTTCTGTAGTAAATAAAAATGTAAAGATATAAGCAACTGCAATGTTCAGCACATTTCTTAATCCACAGTTAGTCTTTAATCAGATCTATTGTCTTTGATGCATTGTTTTTGTCACAACTAGAATAATACACTTTAGTATTTTGACTTCAGTTTCTTAGTGCTAAAATAATGGCATCCATCAGCAATTAAAGACAACTAGGTCACATGTGGAGCACCACAGATGGCTTTTCACTAGGCACTTAGATGGAATTTCAACTGAATTACTGAATGCTGGCTGCTATATTATAGTTTATTTATGTATTTATTTATTTAGTTTTTGTTGACCGGGTAAGTGTACTAGACAAATCCTGCCTATTTTCAGGCACAGCCCGGGTAAGAGGGATACAGATGAATGGCAACTGACCTTGAACCAGATTAAACTGTTGGTGGTATTTTTGGCACTATATTTAGGGTTGAGTAGGCAGTTAAATGTTAAACCCCAAAGTGTACACTTCAAAATCTTTGCAACAGTTCAATGGAGTTGCACAAAATATTTCTTGTGTGGTTTTCGTGGGGAAGATCTCTTGATGTGTCAAATTTTGTTCCAGTCAGATATGCAGATTCTGAGATGCAGATAGTGAAAAAATGTAAAAAAAAATCACTGTTTTGTTGTGTTTTTTTATCACCCTGTTCCCAGATGGTTTGGAATTCTGGTCTGAAATTTTCAAGGTAGAAAGATTTGGCCCACAGATGTGCCTTTCTCTGGTTTGGTGAAAAAAATATTAATCCTTGCCAAAATTATTCAATGTAAAAAATATGGGTTCTGAGCATGCTCAGTCTCTACTTCAAAATACCTTCATAAAGTTTTCATATGGGGAATTATTTTTCATGAGGTATTTCGCATGCTGCTATTCTGTCTCTGTTTTTTTTTTTTTAAACATTTTTATAACTCAAAAAAATGGAGTTCTACACAAAAAGCAATAGATGTTTGTTGGTCATCTCGACCCCGTAAGGTGGATTTCACCATTAAATGTGGGAAAAACGATGGCCAAATTTGTCTTCTTTCTTTTTAATATTTTTTTGTGACTGGCTTCCACCATGTTTCATTTGGTTGATATGAAAAATGGTGCTTCTTGCTGTATTTTTTTTTTTGTCATCACATTGCACTCAGATGGTTTTTGACTTTTGCTCTGACATTTTATTATAAAGAGGGCTTGGTCCCCTTTGACTGGTTTGGAAACAAAACATTAATCCATTCCAAAGTTATGTACTGTTGAGATTTGAGCTTCTGAGCATGCTCAATAACCACTTCAGAACAGCAGTATGAATTGGCAGTCCTGTTTCATAACTGAAAAAATCCTTGATCCCTGATGTCTAGTGGCACGCCCACTCTCTGATACCAGTCTAGTAACTATTATAGATTTCGCTGGTGCCTAGTGGCACTCCCAACCTCCCATTGCTTTCCCCCCAATTGTAGTTGATTTTCTTGGTATGTAGTGGTGCCTCCTTCCCATTGCTATTTCCATAATTGTAAATGATTTCCCTGGTGTCTAGTGAACCCCCCTCTGATCACCCTCCCCATAATTATATCACTTTTCCCTAGAATGTATTGGCACCCACCACCCTCCTATGATGTCCCATTATTGCTGTACATTTTTCTATCAGCTAGTGGCACCCCATCCCTGTCTTTGTCTGAGATAAAGGGAACCATCCCACAATGTCTAGCTTTCCTTTAAAAAGAAAATGGGCCCTTGCTGATCTGACCCTCCCCCACCCCAACCTTCACCTGAGCACCCACCACCTTGCACTCCCCCACACCCCATCACTCACCTGAACAGCTCCTAGGTTGAAGATCTACTCTTGAATCAAAGACACGTCTTGCTACTCTACCCACCGACTACTATATGGCAAAATAAGATTAAGTGAACTTCAATGTATTTCAATGTGGTTTTCAACTTTGCATAACTTTGCATTTTTGCATATTTCTATAACAAATTTTCAACATGGCCATTATGAGACCCCACCTCATAACCAAAGTTGGTGGAATTACTTAAACGTGGCCTGAAAGGCAATTTTGCTGTCTGTTGGTGAAATCACCTTTTGGTTATGATTTGAAAATGTTCATTAGGTGGTGTGATACAAAGGGTATGTTGAAAATTTTGGGTTAAAATATGTAAAAATGGTAAAGTTATATGCATTTCTTGAAATTTTGCTAAGCTTGCTTGTAACTTTGGCCATTTTAAATATTTTGACCCCAACTTTTCAACATAGCCCTTTTTTTTACACCACCACGTGAATGTGACAGCTGCCATTTTTCAAATCCTGCCCAAAGTGTCTTTTCACACCTGTGGCCTAGAATGTTGTTGCCATGGTGCAGAATCACATTTCGATGGGGATTTCAAAATGTTCAGTACCGTGTACATGAGGTGGGGTAATAAGAAGACTATGCTGACAATTCAATTGCTGTTTTCCTACAAATGTAAGCACAAGGCCCCCACAGCAATATATATATATATATATATATATATATACACACATATATATATATATATATATATATATATATATATATATATATATATATATATACACACACACACACATACACAGAAACACACACACACACACACACACACACACACACACATTCATCTATGAGGGTACAGGCAAATAAGAATGCAATACACTATCTGAAAAATTAGAGATGGATGGAAGCATAGGGCCTGGAGACAAATAAGGATATGATTATACTATCTCTAAAAGTAAGAAAATTATTTGCAAGAAATGCAATAATGCAACAATGCAATAATGCAACATTTAAGGTTCAGGTTAAAGTAAAAAAAAGTAGGGAAATGTGGTTTTAGGGTTTCCATTTGTAGGACAACAGCAATCCAGTTGTCAGCATAGCCTTCTTATACCCCAGATTATATACCCGGTACTGAAAATTATTTTAAAATTAAACAATTCTTACAATCTAGGAACTGGAAGAGAGATCTAGCCAATCTGACTCTTGAAGAGATGTGGGAAAAATTTAATTCCACTCTCCAGGTTTGCATAAATACATTTGTCCCAGAACAAACAAAATATAACAAAAAAAGGAAGGATACCAAAATGATTTAATAACAACATTAAAAGACTAATTATGAGAAAAGAAAAATCATATATGAAATACCGGCAAAACCCCACATAAGACAGGAAGGACAAATACAGGGAACTGGGAAAAAATGTAAGAAAGCTATAAAAAGAGCTAAAGCAATGGCTAAATTAAGGCTTGCAACAAATAAAAAGGACAGCTATAAATACTTTTATAATTATGTGAATAGTTTAAAGAAAATAAAAAACTTGACATTACTATTAAATGATGGAAACCAGGGGATAAATAAGGAGGTAGATACAGCCAATACTATTAATAAGTATTTCTTGAGTGTATAGCAAAAGTAGGATGATGTTATCCAAATTAGAAAGGATGCTACTGTTTATGGACAACATTTCCAGAAATAACTGTCCACCAGGTGATTGCAAAATTAAATTCACTAAATAATTATGAATCTGGTGGTCCAGATGGGATCTATCCAGTGTTTCTCAAAAACTTGGTTACATAATTGGCTGAACATTTGGCCTATTTGTATAACAGATCATTACAAACTGGAAGTGTTTTGGATACATGGAAGGTAGCTCATATAATGCCAATCCATAAATCTGAGGAGAAGGAAAGGGCTGAGAATTATAGCTCAGTTAGTATCATGTCCATAGTGGGAAACATCCTGGAGGGTTTTATAGAGGAATTTTTAGAACAGGACTTATTAAGGTTGGGATATGCTGATGTCTCACAGCATGGTTTCTCATCAGTCAGGTCATGTGTGAGTAATTTGGTGCACTTTTTTGAATCTGTTAGTCAAGCCCTGGATCATGGTTTTCCTGTGGATGTGGTTTATTTAGATTTTTCAAAGGTGTTCGATTCTGTGTCACATAACATGTTAACAAAAACAAAACACTGCAGGATCTACATATAAATAAAGGTCTCCAAAAATGGATCATAGAATGACTGAGGGATAGGAAACAAAAGGTACACCTATGTGGACACTTCTCTGACTGGGAAACTGTGACGAGTGGTATACCCCAGGTGTCCATACTGGGTCCTTAACTGTTCAATATTATGGTATCATTAATGCAAGTAGCAAATGGGGTGTGGATTTGTAAATTGCAGATGATACCAAGATTGGATAAATTGTGGCAAGCAGGGAATCAGTAATGAATGTACAGAATCAGCTTACTTCCCTGGAAAAATGGGCATCGGAACTTAAGCTTACATTTAATGAGGGTAAATGTAATGTTACACATTTTGTTGCTAGGAACATGAAGGCACAATACGTATTAAATAAAAAACAAAAAGCAGAAACAGACAAAGAAAGAGATTTGGGTGTAACAATAAACTCTAAGCTTTGAACATCACAATCACGAGGTGGTGAAGAAAGGGAATAAAATGATGGGTATCATCTATAGGAATATACAAAGCAGGAAAACTAAGGTCCTGCTTCCTCTTTACAAGTTGTTGATTTGGCCAGTACTTGAATATGGAGCCCCTTTTAGTACTCCTCATGCAGTTGGTGCTGTGAAAAGATTGGAGCAGGTACAGAGGCATTTTACAAGAATTAGGAGTGTACAAGATTGTTATTATGGTGAAAGATTACTAACATTGAATTTGTACTCGATGACTTATTGCAGGTTGAGAGGAGATCTGTGTTACATTTCTGAAGCCTTGTATGATGGTGTATTATGGGAATCAGTGGGATTGCAATGGAAAGAAAAGAAAAGGATAATGACTAGGTCTCATCTATTGCAGTTACATGGTGAAAGGTGTATTACTACAAAACGGTGAAGATGGTTTAACCAGTGGGTAATAAATCCATGGCATGCCCTCCCCATAGAGGTAGTAGCCGATGATAACTTTATATCCTTCAAAAAAAGGCTTGCCCTCCATATGAGGGAAAAAAATGGAAATATTGACCACTAAATAGTGGCAGAAACATATATGGCTCTAGTAGCTAACCATACCTGAATCTATATCTATGTACCTATATACTGAAACTTTTCAAATTCCTGCCAAAATGTAATTCCATGCCACCACAATGTCATTCCACTCTGCAGGTGCAAAAAGACAGCTTGGGCAGGATTTGGAAAATGACAGCTGTCACATTCATGAGGTGATGTAAAAATATGCTATGCTGAATATTTGGGGTCAATATATCGATAATTTCCAAAGTTACGAGTAAGTGTAGTAAAATTTCAATGGATGCTCTTAACTTCACCATTTTTATACATTCTGACCCCAAATGTTCAACATAACTTTCTTTTGACCCCGAATCATGAACAAGAGTGGTGAACATTTTCAAATCCTGTCTGAAAGGTGATTTTGCCAAGCAACCATGAAATCACCTTTCGGGTAGGATTTGTCCAATTCCACTGCCATTGTTCATGATGTGGGGTCCCAAAAAGGCCATGTTATAAATGTCACATAAAAATATGCAAAAACAGCAAAGGTATGCATCAAAGATAAAAACCCCACTGAAATATATTGAACAGAACTTACCCTACTTTCTCATATAGCAGTCAACGTTTCCAGTAGCAAGATGTGTCTTCCATCGGAGAGTAGATCATTACCCTGGAACCTGTTCAGGTGAGTGAGGGTGTGTTGGGAAGTGTGGTGGGTGCAGGGTGGTGGATGCTGAATGGGAGGTCAGGGTGGAGGGTCAGATCGGCAAGGGACTGTTTTCTCTTTTACAGGTTTTAAGGGAAAAAAAACATTGAACAACTGTTTTCTTTATTTCAGAAAGGATGGCAATTTGAGCAGTGTGGAGTGGCACTAGACAACAAATAAATAAGAAATCTGAATGTGGACAATGATCAGGGGATGGAGATGTCACTAGACACCAGGGAAAAATACAGTTATTATGGAGACAGCATCTGAGGGTGGGGGTGCCACTAGACCCCAGGGAAAAATTAAATACTTAAGCAGATGAGGATCAGATGGTGGGAGTGCCAATAGACACCAGGGAAATATTAAATATTACTGGGATGGTCGAGCTGAGGAGTGGGGGGTTCCACTTGACACAAGGGAAATACTTCATAATTTAGGAAAACAAGTATTTGTAGACCAAGCTGATGCTGCAAAATTGTTATTATCTCATCTTCACCATGTTTCTATCCCCTCTTTGTTTAAAAGAACAACTGCAGCCAGGAATAATCCCCAGCACTTTGACGATACACCAGTCTCTTCATCAGGGAGGATGTTGAGATGTTTCCCCTGGACACCTCAAGTATGCTGTTAGTGGTAAATTAAATAATTACTACATTATGTTCACCTGTGTTAAACAACTCCTATTGTTTGTTTCAATTATGTGTCTGTGAGTTATACATCTCTGCTGCCTGTAAAGCATTAAAATCATCACTATTAATTACACCAGACATCCCCAGAAATATTCATTTTCCTCACAGAAATCCTGTACTATTTAAATGCACATTTATAAAATATCTACTACAGAAACAGACAAGATTAATGAGCGGGTATCAGTACAAGTTAATGCACATTCAAGTGATGCTAAGTTTAATCACAGACTGAGAGAGCTCACACTATTAAGAAGTGTGTGTGTGTGTGTGTGTGTGTGTGTGTGTGTGGTGGGGGGCACAGGTCAGTGCCTGTTTGTACTTTCAATGCATTTGCCAAATTTATTCAAAGGTGTACCATCCAAGTGATCTACATCTTTCAATCTATTAAAACACCATTTTATACCATCAATTTTAAAGTTAGGTGGATCGATTTGTATTTTATTTTCTGTATGCTGCTATTTACAAATAATAGATGATAAACCAAGGTCACAAACTCTTTTTCAAAAATCCCTGATGGTGTCTCACATCCAAAATGTTTTGCATTTATTTTGTTTCCCCTTACCCCTTCTTTTTTAGTTTGGTGTTTAACTTTTTGGTTCTAGATTGGGTCTCATCTCTTAGAAAAGGTGACAGAAGGAACTATTGTATTAAACTTAAAGCACTGTCACTAACAAGAATATATGAAGAAATACATTTGAGTGTCTGTCTCTAGATAATTGAATAGTATGTATGTCCCATTCTTTTTTTTTGGTTCTTTTGACTGGCTTCTTTGAAGCTCCTGATATCATATATTAGGGAATCCTGTATAGTTTATTAGCCTATATTAATCAAATGGGAATGAATTTAGAGAAAATGTTCTATTTTTAGATACATATTGATTTTGTAGTAGGGGCATGTGAAAAAAAAAATTCCACTGGCGGAATTTCGGTGAAAGTCAGATTTTCGCTTCTGGGAAAGTTCAGAAGTCATTTCACCAACTTTGACAGAAATTCCACTGAAAACTGGAATAAATGTAAGAAATGCGGGTTAATGTGTTAAAATGCTAGAAAAAAAACTCTGCAGAACTGATCACTGTCAGTTTTCAGTTCTTTGGCTTATGTATTAAATGGCAGTACCCCCCCCAACAGAAGTAATGCATAAGACTTTATTTCTGCATGTCATGAAAAAAGTCTGCAGTGCGTTAATTAAATGCCACAGTACTAGGTGGAAATCTAGTTATTTGGTGAAAGTTTGAAATTCTGCCACAGACGAAAGAGAGGAAAAATTCTGCAAAATTTTCAACATTTCACTGAACTTCCACAATGGTGGAAATCTGCACTTTTGTCCACCCCTATTTTGTGGTGACTGCTAGTTTGAAATGAACTGAGGGTAGGGGTTGCAGTGGTGGGAAGAGGAGGCAGGTAAGGGGCTTCTTTTATGTGTGCAGATGCCTCCACAACTCTGTTATTAATACATCTGAAAAAAAGAGATCAGACTCATGGAAAGACAAATCTGGTTCAGTTTGAGAATATTAAAAATGGTATTTCATAAAAGATGCTTAAAAGAAGTGAATGAAACATGGGTGGGCTATTGACTGCACAATCAATAACTGAAACCAGACTAATTCTGGGGACATTATAGTGTAGTGGTTAAGGGCATCGAGCCACACACCTGGAGAACTTGGTTTGAATCCCATCAGCCCACACTTGCATACTGTATGACCCTGAGCAAGTCATATAACTTCCTCATGTTCCCAGGTCACACCTGGAAACAAGCTTCAGCTTAGTGTGCCTTTCCTGACTAAACAATGTCCCCTTTCCCTAATTTTTAAAGAAGCTATAAAATTGAAAACTCACAAAAGCGAGCCCTCTCCGTGCCCCAGCTCAAAATGATTATTCATATGGGAAAAGGGTGAAATAAAGGTATCATATTTTAAACAGTAATGGGCAGGCTGCAACTTCTAAGTGTAAAGAGATGGCAGACAGAGTTCACACTGTGAATTAATTATTAGTCTATATATCTAAAAAATTTAAAGAATGGATGCTAAACTAAAAAGAAAAGGGGAAGGTGGACAAAATAAATTCAAAACATTTGAAATCTGTGACACTGTCGGGCATTTCTGAAAAAAAGTTTGTGCCCGAGGTTTGTCATCCATTGTTTGTAGAGGAAGTGGATTAAGTGCTAAATAACAGCATACAGAATATAAAGTATGAATCGATCCACCTAGTTTTACAATGGATGGTATAAAATGGGGGGTTAATAGATGGAAAGTCATCGATCATTTGGATGTTACACCTGAAAATAAATTTGGTAAATGCCTTGACAGTAGAGACAACTGCCATCCTGTTGTTCCCCTTCCCCCATGCTTCTAAACAGTGTGAGCTCTGTCACTCTTGGATTAAATTTAGCATCACATGAATGTGCATTAAATTGCACTGATAACAGCTTTGGAATGAAAGAATATTTTTTTTTTATCAAAACAGCAAAGGGCACATCTGTGGGTCAGCATCTTTCTACCCTAAACATTAAAGACCATGAATCTAAATCATCTGGGTGTTATGCCAGTTCAAGTGAACAGCAAAAAAAAAAAAGTTTTCATTCATATGAAACTTTTCGTAGGAACGTTTACATGGAAAAGGCATTAGCAAGTCATGAACAGAAGGATTTTAAAATGTGAAAACAAAATCTGAGTCATTTATCCAATAGTTAAGTGCAGATTACACCCAAACGAATCCCAAGTAGAAATATAGATGTGTTGGTCTCTCTCCAGGATGTCATTTTTGTGGGTTTTGAAAATTTGTTTTTGGAAAAATGGTCAACAAACTGTCAGCAAATGAAAAAGGATTGGCTCCAGACAAAAAAAGGATTCTTTTTTCATTTCATGCAGGTATATTGAAGTGCATATTGAGCATGCTCAGAACCAAAATTTCAAAATTAAATGACTTTGGAATGGATTAATGTTTTTCCACCAAACCAGGAAAAGGTACATCTGTGGGTCTTCTCCCCTTAAAATTTCAGACCAAAATTCCAAGCCATCTTTCTCATCGTTATAATATAGGGAGGTAGATAGATAGATAGATAGATAGATAGATAGATAGATAGATAGATAGATAGATAGATAGATGTAGATGTATAAAGAGATACAGCATTAATGCACCAGTTATGGTTCAACTTAAAGTCACAAAAGTTGGGAAATGTGGACTTAAGGTTTCCAACCCTAACTCCCCACCCACCCCAAGTAGCAGATGGACAAGACCAAACAAGCAGCCACAGACAGCGATAATCATGTAAGACCAGCAGCGTTCAACTGTTTCTAGATGACACAAATGCAGTACCACTGATGTGTTACCTTTGTGGATTTGTATCAGTGGTACACACACTGCAAGACTTACTAGTGGCTGCAGATAGAAATCCACGATACTCAAGCAACAACACTACTTTTTGTGCAGAAGTACAGCCCCTGCAGCCTCAGAAATAAATCCACTATACCCAAATGACAAGACCATTTTGTTTGCAGAACTGCATGTGTCTACAAAAGCAAAGAATCTGTGATGTATTTGGGGGTATTGCAGAAGTCAAAGGCCCTCTGGGCGCTGTGCTTCCATGTGGGTACAGATGCACATATGCAGGGCCAAGAGTCCCTCTGGGTCCTGCACTTCCATGCAGATATGGATGCAGAATCCTTTGCACAGTATGCCGAGAGAAGAGTTCTCTTCACAATATGGTTACCTGCTGTCCATGCAGCCAGCACTGCACCAATATTCCCCATGGTGGAATTGGTGCCAAATGGCTATGCACCAACTAAACATCTGTCTGGCTGCAGTGCAACTATGGATTCAGATGTGCAGAGCCATCTCATCCCTCCACCAAAGGAAGAGTTCATCTGTCTGCAGAACTGCAGCTATGGCTGTAGATGTGCAGACCCTCAGGGCCCACAGATACAGAGGGCCCTCTCAAAAACGGATTCTCATGAAAATTAAAATGGTCGTTAGTGAAAATATTTAAAGTGAAACATTTGGTAGTAAAAAATATGAAAGTGAAAATAATGTAACTGAAAGTACAATAGTGGAAAAACAAGTAACCATATAGGTGAAGAGGATTCTTTTCTTGTCACAGTGCACAGAGAGTTCTGCACATCTGCACCTATATATATAATTCCAAGAACATACATTTGGACAAGAGTATATCTACAAGTGTATGTTACCAATAGTGGTGGTCGAAGTGGCCGAAATTTGCTCCACAGAGTGATTCACGGAGTAATGCAAAATCCATAAAGTGCTCCACAATGCTAAGCGGAGTACTTTACATTATAATAGGGAACGCAAAGTCCATTGAAACCAATGACTTCACGTTATTCTGCCTTCCCCAAACCACTTCTTCACCAATTTTAAGGTGAAGTACAGTACATTGGAATCAATGTACTTTGCATCACTTCACCTTGTTATTGAGCTCCAAGGTGAATTTGCAGTGCTTCATGGGATTGCAGGTCACATGTGCTCTGGATTGTCCTGCACAGCCTCAGTTCTATGTAGTGTATGTGCAAAGGAAGATGGAGACAGTTTCCTCTCAGAGTTCTGCGATTCAAATCCTCTAAAAGCTGTTAAAACAGCCTTTTTGAGCCATTTTCTTTGCTCAAAATTTGGTGCATCGATTGTAGGAAACCCTCCTGCGCTCATATCATTGAGTGTTTATTGTTTGTGTGTGGATTTTGAATGTTAACATACAAACATAGAATT
The DNA here is from genome assembly GCA_016271365.2 of Neoceratodus forsteri. NCBI lineage: Eukaryota > Metazoa > Chordata > Ceratodontiformes > Ceratodontidae > Neoceratodus > Neoceratodus forsteri. The sequence goes on along the minus strand of CM057458.1, from coordinate 623,079,474 downwards.
TGACGGCAGATAAGGACCGCTTGGCCCACCCAGTCTGCCTTTTTCCTACCTAATGGATAAGCTGCAGATCCTAGTTAACCAGCAGCCTACTTCTTTCTACCCCCAACCCCTAGAATTGCCTTATGGCTGTCCCATGCATGCTTGAATTCAATCACTGTTTTTGACTCCACAACTTCCTCAGAAGGCCATTCCATGCATCCACAACCCTCTGTGAAAAAATACTTCCTTACATTACCTCTGAGCTGCCCCCATCTTCAAATTGTGCCTCTTGTTTTTGCACACCTCTTTTGAAAGATGCTACCTCTTGGACTTTGTTGATTCCCTTGAGGTACTTGAATGTTTCTATCATGTCCCTCTCTCCTCTTTTTCTCATGAGCTATACATATTAAGCTCCTTTCCTCTCTTCATATGTCTTCCGTGCAGACCTGCACCATTTTAGTTGCCCTCCTCTGACAGCTTCCATCTTGTCTATGTCCTTGCGGAGATTGGGTCTCCAGAACTGCACACAGTACTCCAGATGGAGTCTCACCAGCTGTCTGTACAGAGGGATAACAACTTCCTGTTTTCTACTGGTAATGCATCTCCCTATGCATCCCAGTACCCCCCCAGCCCTCCTTACTGCCCTCTCACATTGCTTGCCCACCTTTACGTCATCTGATATGAATACCCCAGGTCCTTTCCATTTTTTTTTGTTGTTAGTATCTCACCCCCATTGTTACTCTTCCCTGGGTTTTGTTTCCAGGTGCATTACCTTGCACTTCTTAGCATTAAATCTAAGCTGCCATACATTTGACCATTCCTCTAACCTTGCCAAGTCCCTTCTCATCCTTTCCACCCCACCTGTGCATCAACTCTGTTGCAGATCTTTGTGTCATCTACAAAGAGACATACTTTTCCTTCCAGTCCTCTCTGCAATGTCGCATAAAGACATTGAAGAGGACCGTCCTAATACTGAACTCCTGGCACCCCACTAGTAACCCCTTTCTTCAGAGTGGACTCCATTTACTATTACCCTCTGTGTCCTATTCTCCAGCCAATTCTTTACCCAGGCTATCATCTTGGGACCCACTCCCAGGCTGGCTAACTTGTATATTAATCTTTTGTGTGGGACTGAGTCAAATGCATTGCTAAAGTCTAGGTAGGCCATGTCCACAGCCCCTTCCTGATCTACTACTTTGGTCACCAAGTCAAAGAAATCTAATAGATTCATCTGGCATGACCTTCCTGCTGTGAATCCATGCTGCCTTGGGTCCTGTGCCCCTCTGGCCTCTAGGTACTCGACAATTCTTTCCTTCAGAAGTGATCCATCATTTTCCCTGTCACTGAGGTTAAACTAACTGGTCTGTAGTTTCCCACTTCTGCCTGCTCCCACTTTTGTGAAGGGGAATCACATTGGCCCTCCTCCAGTCATCAGGTACCACCCCATCCTCCCATGATTTGTTAAAGAGGGTAGTCAGTGGTGTCACTAGTTCAACCCTTAGTTCTTTTAGAACAGTCAGTCTGTGTACTGTGAAGTGTGCTTTGGGGGAAGGGAGTATCTGTGATGTTGGTAGATTAACAGAGAGAAAAAGGCAGTCTTTCAGTTTTGGTTATATGTTTCTTGTATAACTGTGTTAATGTACACACAGTAATATTTTCAGTAATTCTTGACCTTTTTCTTTGCTGATTGTAGTGGTGCAGCAGTGTATCATTTCAGTTTGTTTAGACATTTGGTTATATTGCTAAAGGTTTTCAATTTGCTACACAATACTTGTAGTGTGTGTGAGTGTGTGTGCGATGCATACCATTAAATCAGATAACTTTTATTGTGCCACAGAGTATTTGCAGCAGTGTGAACCTGCTATCCACCACTCCTGCATGAATTTTTTATACTGCTTTGTGGTATTTTTACTGGTAGTGGACTGTTACTGCCGTGCACTACCCTTCCCCCAACCGGCAAACAGTATTCTTTTCCAGATTTGGATTTGTGACTTGTGAGCACTGGCTTTGTGTTGTTGTGCCTTTGCATCTGACTCCGCATCTTTTGAGTGTGCAGCGCAATCTTAATCTGTCTGTGCATTTGCAGTACACCATCAATTCTGGGAGACTTTGCCTGTCTTGTTATGCTCTCATTTCACTTTGTCAGCACTGGGGAATTTTCTGGACACAAGACAATAGCATTTTGGGGATGCAAATTAATTCTGGTGACTGTATGGCCACTGCTAGCATGATGGAGTGCACCATTAATTCTGGGAGACTTTGCATTTTTTTGTTACCTTCTCATTTCAGTTTGCCAGCACTGGTGAATTTTCTGGGCACAAGACAGTAGCATTTTGGGGATGCAAATTAATTCTGGTAACTGTGTGACCACTGCGCGCATAACTGAGTGTGCCATTAATTCTGGGACACTATGTATTTCTTGTTTTGCTCTAATTTCACTTCATCTGCAGTGGGGAGTTTTCTGGACACAAGACAGTAGCATTTTGGGGATGCACATTAATTCTGGTGACTGTGTGTGCATGGGGGCACTGGGGGGCTGCCAATATTGTTGCCACTCCACCTAACTTCGCGTTAAGGCGGAATGGCAACGCAAAGTAATAATTACAAGGTGAAGTGAGCCTTTCCTATTGGCCACTCCGCATAGCAGAGTGACAACAAGAAGTGGCCACTTCGCATTCATTTCACCAGCGGAATTTAATTTTGCTGCATCTCTAGTTATCAATCTGCCTTCAACTTAGCATTGCCAACTGGGAGTGCTAAAAGGAACTTTAATGCTCTCTCTGAAATGTAATAGCCCATTTTCAAAAACAAATACACTATAAGCAAATTCTGATTAAACATTAATGTGGAGTTTGAAAATGAAAGGCCTACTGAAAAGTTTTGTCAAAGGAACTACATGGTAGTATCTCTTTGGAGAGTAACATTTATACAGGGGCAATTTGAAAGCAGACTTAACCAAACCTAAACATACAGTATCACAACAACTTACAGTATGTAGAGGAGTTCAGCGTTTTGTGTAGTCATTATTTCAATGAATTCCATCCTGCAAGAAGTGGGTCTATTTGTTTTCATTAGTTCTGTTACAAATGACATGAAAGATATAGTCCCAGCTGCTGCCTGATAGTTAGAATGCAATTTCAGCATTCACATGTAAATAACTGTGGGTGATTATAAGGAGAATGCTGATAAAAGGAACATATAATTGCTGCTATTAACATTACACCTTCAAAAACTACTGTGAATCACTTGTTGAAGATGGAAAATGGCTTTGCAGTAGAAGAGCAAAAACTTTTTTTTTATTTTCTTGTCTTATTCCTATTGACTACAACACATGTCATTAACTGAAGTGTTACTTATGAAGGTAAACAATAATCAACATCATAGTTTTTTTTTTACTTTTCTATCAGTTACAAAGAAAAGAAGCTACAGTGCATCATTAAAATATGTGTTTAGAATGGGTTTAATATAGGGAAATCTATGGGATGATTCTTATCAATTAACCTACTCTATTCCAGTCTTATCATTTTGTTGTGCCAAGGTATCCAATCAGTCAGTGATTTCAACTAAATTCAGTTTAAATTGAATCATTTGAAGCATTTATCTCCACTCCTGCCCCTGCCCCCACCCACCTCCTGTACTCCCCTTACCCCTGCATTCCTACCCCCTATCTCCTACCCTCACTTCTCCCCATCATCCCCCCTCACCTTGTCTTGCTCATAGCTCAAGTCTTTGTACTGGTTATTACATGTCTGTAAGTCAGTGACTTAATGTTTGTAACTAAAAATGATGACTGTTGCACATGCTGACATGAAACCTTTGTAAAAGAGCCTTGGCTCAAAGGTATTATAATCCTAGATTGAAATAAATAAAATAAATAAAAATAAATTCTCATATGTTTCTGCTCTTACCAAGAGGACAGCTTAGGAGGGCTACTAGGCCATCTAGTTAAGAAAAGGTGTGCAAAACGACACAGGCAGATGATTTTTTTTTGTAGCAAAAGATAAGATCTATAGGTTAAAAAGTATTTAATTTCATTGACTAAATAATGTTTAAAATGATCAGTTATGTTCATGTACATACTGTATATGGTGCCTAATGCTATCCAGATAAGAATTATTTCTACTTCACATTATTTATTTTTCTTGTGATATTTATTTTTCTTTGTAATTCAGGACTAAATTGAACAGATTAAATAAAACATGTTTTGACTTTGCAGGCCTTATTTCATAAATTAGTGTTAATGTTCTGTATGTAAAAAATGATTTTTATATCTGCATATGTTTCAGTGATTTTTTTATTAAAATTCTCATTGCAAACTAGTTTCCAAACTAGTATGCAAACATGAGATATAAGCCAAGACCAGCTTTTTAATTATTTGAACATAGTGACCTTTGCTGCCCAACAAAGATAGGACAGTAGTCCTTAATATTCTGGAAAATATTTAAATATACAAAAACAATTGCCACCTATATAAAATCTGTGTCTCACTGATTTGTTCTTCCATGACAACAGTACATCAGCAATTGTCTTTCAAGGCCTTGGGGGATCAACCATTTCCATATATACATGACAAATTAATCCTCCAGCATCAATAAAGGTACAGTACAAGTCACATTAAACTGTCCCATCAATGAGTTGGTCTAGTATTGTTTTTTTGAGTTGGTAATGAATTGCCAACTCATATTGCATTATATTTCCAGCTAAAGAGCAATGTTTGTAGAATGCTTTTGCAACTCAGTTGGAATGCATCTGCAGTCCAGTCACAGTGCAATGCAAAGGTGCATTTTAACTCTTAAGAAACAGTTTGTGCAAGGCTTTGTACTAGATCCAGCAACACTTATGCAGCTCAATCAGAAGTGCTACAGCAACTCATTGGAGCAACAGTTTAATGTGACTTGTACTGCATTTTCAATTTGTTTATTGATTTGATAGCCAAATAAACTCTTTAGCAATACGTGTCCATTTTCATGAGTGACTCAAGTACATCACATAATGGATAAGATTAACTATAGTACATTTAAAACAATAAAGTTTTGTTGCAAACACATACACACTACAAAGTAGCATGGTGCCGATTAAGCAAACACAATCTCTGATAGGCTTACATACAAATACCATAAATGAAAAGGTAAAAAGCTTGTTACATAAGTATGTTTATAAGAAAATATTCTCTAAACCAGAACTGCTCTTTTAAGATGAATAGAACATTTTAAATTATCAACAAAACATATCAAAAGAACATGTCAAATAGTAATCAATTTTGTGGAAAACATTTGCATTAATATACAGTAGAAGGATCATTTGTTTCTATTATTGTTTAAAACATGGAACAAGTAGAAAATGATTTGCTATATTTGGGCAACAAATTCAATGAGTGACATCATTTACTATAGAAATATAAAATCACACATACCCCCATAATGCAAAGCATCATTGGCTGTATATGCAAATCACCACAAAATGTTGTGCTGGTTCAACTTTAAGCAGGAATGCATTTTGTCAACCTAGTGCATATCACCACAACCCAAACCCAATAGACCAACTTAGGGTAGCTGGTTCATTCCACTGGGGTGTCATATAGATGAGACACACTGATGAGTCCTGGTAGGATGAAACACATGTCTGTGTCTTCTGTTGGTACCCTTTTCAGACTGTGTGAGAGGCCTTTCAGCACCATGCATTCCTGCTTAAAGTTGAACCAGCATAACAATGTGTGCTGATTTGCATATACAGCCCATGATGCTTTGCATTATGGGGGTATGTGTGATTTTGCATTTCTTTGAAACTTGGCTTCCTGGCCAATGATCTTTGGAGTAACCCTTGCCTCACTGCTTACACACTTGTTCCTTGTCTTATAATTTACAGTGATGGTTTCTAGGACAAATACCCAGTACAAAATGACATATTATAGTAGCACAGTACCACCACTATAGTTAGGGCTGAGCAGGGGGATCTATGTTAAAACTCAAAATTTGCACTTTAATAGCTTTGTAGCTGTTGAACAGATGTGCACAAAATTTTGCATGCATAGTTTTAGGGTGGAAGAGCTTTTGACGTGCCAAGCTTTGAGATCTGGATAACAAAAAACATGAAAAAAGAAACTCAGGGATTTTTTTTGTCATTGCCTAGCAGCCAGATGCTTTGGAGGTTTGGCCTAAAATGTTCAGGGTGGAAAGAGCTTGACCCACAGTGGTGCCTTTCTCTGATATGGTGAAAAAAATATTAATCTGTCCAAAGTTATTACATTTTGAAATTTCAGTTCTGCGCATGCTCAGTACAGTCTTTTGGATAGTATATTTATTTATTTAGCTTTTGTTAACCAGGTAGGTACGCTAGACAAGACAATTGCCTATTTTCAGGTACAACCCGGGAGAGTACAGGAATAATAGATTTAGGTACATACAACTACATTGTACAAATTAGACATGTTACAGTTCATGTGAGGATACAGATTCAACACACCATACGAAACATGGTAAGGCATAGATTGTACAGTATTAACATAACAAAAATAAACACCTTGTGGGAGATAAGTGCAGTAATGTTACAGATTCAACACAGTGTATGCGCGTGGTAAGGCATAGATTATACAGTATTAACATAACAACATAAACACCTTATGGAAGTCAAGAGCAGTTCCAGGGGCACACTATCGAAATCCTTCAGATGTGACACTATATACAGCTTAACAACCTCTTGGAGTCTGGTCTTTTGTCCAGGAGTAGCTCCAGAGCAGAGGAGTGCTGTGATGGATCAGTTAATGGGGGTTTGGGGCAGTCACAGGCTGAGGCAAGTTTGAGATGGTTCCATAGGGAGGAACGGAGACACATCTGTGAGTGTGCGGCATGGACCTGGGCAGGGAAGGAGTTCCACAGTCTGGGAGCGAATGCAGCAAAGTCCCGCCCACCCATTTGAGTCCGTGTAGCTGGTGTCTTGAGGAGGTTCTGTCGCTGAGACCTGAGGGAGTAGGAGGAGGAGATGGACAGGACAAGAAATTTTGCAAGCCCTGGAGGGGTGCCAATACCATGGACCTTTCCGGTGAAGCAGCCTAAGACGAAGTCTATGTGGTTAGCGGGTAAGAGCCAATTTAGCCTACTATAGAGGTGGCAATGGTGAGTGAGATGGGGGGCAGCCAGCGTGAAGTGGCAGACATTATTGTAGGTAGTGGACGACCTAGTGAGGTGGACTTTGGATGAGCGGGAAAACAAGAGGAGCCCATAGCAGAGCGAGGGTCAAGCACCCCTCTGGCAAGTGCAATCCGAGCTGCCAGAGTAAGATTACTTTTTGCTCTGTATGTCAGACCCAGTTTGCAGTTTACAGTCTTGCAAGTATTCTGAATGTGGTGGCCAAGGTTAAGCTGCGGGTCCAGCATCACCCCAAGGTATTTAAAGTTGTCAGTAACTAGTATCTTGACCCCGTCGGCACCAGAAACACATAGTGGAGTAGGGGCGGCCTTAATCTTAGCCTGAGACCCAAAGAGCACGGCCTGGGTTTTCCTGAGATTTAGAACCAACTTATGTGACAATATCCAGGATTGGATGTTCCTCAAGTCTTCGCTCAGGTGGTGATTTATGACCCCTATCTCAGGGGAGTGAGTCAGGATGACCAGGTCATCTGCATAAAGGATAGGCTTGCAGTGGATAGCAGCAGCCGGGAGTTTGTTCACGAATATGGAGAATAGCAGGGGCCCCAAGACGGAGCCTTGTGGGACACCCATGGTAACAGAGATAGTGTCCGAGAACTCCTTCCCATACTTAACAAGTTGCTATCTGCTGCTTAGATAGTTGGAAAACCAGTTGAGCACCTCAGGTGATAGACCATAGGAGCTGAGCTGGGTGGAAAGCATGGTGTGATCAACAAGATCAAAGGCCTTAGAGAGGCCTATAAAGAAGGTTCCAGAGATTTTGCCTTGGTCCATAGCCGCTCTGATCCAAGATGAGACCGTGATAAGGGCAGAAGTTGTGCTGTGCCCTTTCCTAAAGCCATGCTGCTCAGGGGACAACAGGTCATGAGACTGCAAGTACTCCAAGAGTTGCCCTGACACGACCTTCTCGAGAAGTTTGCTGACCGCTGACAGTATGGATATTGGACAATAGTTTTCTATGAGTTTGGGGTTTCCTTGTTTAAGTATTGGGACCACCCTGGCTACTTTCCATACTTCTGGAATGACACCTGATGACAGGGACAGATTGAAGATATGGGTTACCATGGGGGAGATCTTGCTGGCACCAAGACTCAGAAGTTTCGGCTCCAATCCATCATGTCCAGCACTCGAGAAGTGGGAGAGACCCGAGAGCAGTCTCTGCACCTCTTGTACCACCACCACCTTAAAAAGAAGGGGTGGATAAGATGAAGATGGTGTGGCCCATTTTTGCCCCCTTCTCCCCTTCCCCATGGGGGAGTGATGAGTTAAAGGTAGATAGGTCCGAGAAGTATTGGTTGAATGCATTTGCGATGGTCAGGGAGTTGTTGCAACTGGCACCATCGATGATCATATCCAAGGTCTCACCACTCGGGGTCCCACTGACTATATTCATAATGTTTCTCCAGAACCTCCTGGGGTCCCCAGCTGTGCGCAGCAAAGAAAAAGAAGTTGCTTGGAAAAAAAAAAGAATACCGTCCATATGAAAAAGTATTCTTTTTCATAAGGGGGTAATTGTTTTTCATGAGGAAAAATAACTGCTTTCATATGGCTACCATCTTGTTTTCATTTTTTTTTTCAAAACAAATATTTAAAACCCACAAAAATAACATCCTGCACACACACCAACACATGCATTTTGCTAATCAGGACCGCATTGGGTGGATTCTGCACTTATTTTGTTGGAAAATGACCTAGAAATGTATTTTTTAAACATTTAAAAATCTTTTTTTTGTGAGCCAATTTTCTTTTTTCATATGTCCATATGAAAAACAAATTGGACCATATGAAAAAGGATCTCATCAAACAAAAAACGAATTTGGACATAGTTGTTTTTTTCTGATTTTTTTGTCTGAAGGCATCCTTTTTCATATGAATGAAGAAAACTCACAGAAAAGGATCCCTTCATACAAAAAAGAATCAGGAAAAAAAAAAACTAAGTTCAAATTATTTTTCCATATAAAGGGATCCTTTTTCAAATGTTTTGTTGTTCTTACCAAACAGGATGCCCTCATATGAAAAAAGATATAGGACTTAGATTTTTTGCTGATTATTTTTTCATATGAGGGGATAGTTTTTTGTATGTTTTTTCATTCATACAAAAAGAATTCCCTCGTAGGAAAATATATTTTCGTATGGTTTTTTGATCATATGAAAAAAGTTGCCTACCTATGAAACAATATTTTTGGACTTAATTTTTACCCCAAATTCGTTTTTTTGTGTGAAGGAATCTTTTTTTTATGGGTCTTTCATTTGATATGAAAAAGGATCCCCTCATATAAAAACTGATTTTGGACTTAGTTTGTTTCCCACATTTTAACTTCAACAAGTCATAAATCCCACAATAGTTGGACATAAGAGACAATCTATATATCAAAACAAAGGCCTTAATCTGTACTGTAAGAACAACACATAATCCTCCCTCCAAAAATGTAAGGGCCATATAAAGAAAAACATAAACATCCAAGGATAAAATTCCCATAGAATAACAAAGGACATTTAACAATATAAAGAAGCAAATAAATTGCTGTTTTGGTAAAAGTGGTCCCTGCACTTTCACAACAACATACATGAATTAATCTATGGAGGTATGAAAGTACTGGGCCCAGAGGGCCCTGTGCTCCCAGAGGCAAATGAGGATATGGTTATTCTAGCTCAAAAAGTAAGGACATTCATTACAAAAAAAACTTTATTAATACAATAGTTACGGTTAAAGTGACAAGAGTAGGGAAATTTGGTGTTAGGGTTCCCAACCCTAACACACCACTCCACCCTGAAGGCAGCAACAGGAAAAACACTTTCAGTTTGACCTCTCCTCCATCCTCAAAATTTACCTATGGGGTATACCTTGGGGTTCTCAACCCTAATGCTCACTCCATTCTCCATACACTCTAAATATCTCAGCTTATTTATAGATGGAATTGGTTGAGCGCTAGGGTTGAACAACCCCAAGGTACACCCCAAGGCTGATTAATAATTTTTCAAGAATTTTAATAAAGAATAGAACTTAACATGCTATTAAAAATGAAACTCGTTCTGTTTATATACGGTTGTAGAATCATTGCACCTCCTATCAGCTGACCACAGAGTGGAAACTGCAATGCTTGCAAATGCCGTCTCTGTAACCGCAAGAGGACAGAGGCAGCCTAGAAGACTGTGGTGGAGGAACAATGTGACAGTAATGGCTGTAGCACCCACTCACCTTGGTCAAACATTTTGTGCCATAAACTCACACTTCCTCAGCCATCACTGTCTGCATTGTTTGTTTGCAAATAAATGGATTTTTATCTGAAGCACTAGAAAGTGTATTTCTTGAAACTCCCAAATTGTGTGCTGAGCTGTTTTGTCAGTATGCATATTGTTTAATTTGCTTCAGCACCAGTTTACTAATCTTAGCCATCTTTTGGACTTTGTATTTCTACTGGACAGTCGTCTCCTGGACTTGGGCAGTGGAGCCTTTAGCCTTTGCCCTTGCTGGTAAAAAAAAACAAAAAAAAAACATGAAACCCTATGTACTGAAGGCAGCAGCTCTGAAATATCATTTAAAGGACAATTTCATCTTGCTTGGAGGTTAGAGAGCTCCTTTGACTTTCATACACTTGCCATCCCCTGGTCCATATATAAAGTTCTCTAGCTTTTAAAATGACTGAGCATTGCCTTGGCTGTTAGTTACTGTTTTCATTGTTAGATGGAGGTGTTTTGTACAGGTTGCCATCTGTCCCATACATATATTGTGGCTGAAATCTCTCTTAGTCTTAAGGCTGAGACCTTTCCACCCCAAAAGGGGCCACATGGACATATCCTAACTGTCTGAAGGAAAATGAGAGAGGCTGCAATGAAGAATCACCCCTAAAATACAAATTATCTTATTGGCATCACTGTGAAGCAAGCTCTATATACCATGGTATAATATGAGTGATTTATGTATTTTAAATGGACACTGTCAACCTCTTTTGCACCAGGCTATTTCTAGATAAAACCCCACATTTTATGATTACATATGTTCTCTAAAATTCCTACAGACCTATAGAACATTGTTAAATGGGCAAACAACAACAAAATGCTATTTAATGTTGAAAAATGTACTGTTCTTAACCTGGGTAGGAATAATCAGAGAAGATCATACAACATAGATGGAGTAAATATTAAATTGTCAGGAGTAAAAGATATTTTAAAGTAATCATTAATGAAGACTTTACTTCTAGTGACTATTGCAGGAAGGTCACTTTGACCGCTAGTAGATTGATTCAGTCAATTAAAAAGACCTTTGTTTCCGGAAATGAAACTGGTATTTTAGTATTATACAAAATGTACACAAGGCCTCACTTAGACTATGCAGCTTCCTTTGGTTTCCATATCTTCAAAAAGGACATTGACATACTGGATAATATTCAGAGAAGGATTATGCATCTAATACAAAGATTGAGAAGCATGTCCTATCAAGATAGACTAACTCAGTTAAATTTGTATGATCTAGATACCAGAAGGAAGAGATGTGATCTTTTATTGTTTTTTTTTAATATACTGCATGGTAAATAGCTCTTAAAGCAATATGATATTACTGCAGTAGTCAGGACTACTCTCTTAGGATCACATGATAAGCAATTGAGAATCAAGAGGGTATTTACCAGTAAAAGTGAAAATTTTTTTCACTGTGAGAGCTTGTAAATTATGTAACAGTCTACCACAGCATCTGGTTGATCTCTCTGATTTTGCCAAATGTAAGACTCATTTGGGTGAATATCTGTTGGGGTCTGAGGTTATTTTACCCCCACTAGGAGTGGGAGAAAGTCACAATGGGCCCTGTGCCTTCTTCTGTCTTTTAATGTCAAGTAATACCGAGTAAGTAATGTTTTCAGGAATAAGACATTCTTAATTAACTATCACCTGCACAATGAGATGCATAATGTATATTATGTATTTCAAAATTTGCACGATAGGATTGACAAGGTGGGCCCACTCATTCTGACCTTCCTCTATTCTTTATTGTGAGAAAAAATTATAAACATATCATATATCATGAACGTCAAAAAATGTCCACCTGCCAGACTGCATCAAGACACCAATGTATGTTCTGAATATGTTGCACAAAAACTGGAAAGCCTCTGGCACCAAAAACATATGATGTCAGTTGATAGTATGTATCTTTTTTTGTATGCAACATGTAGTTAAGTTGGTCTTTTTTTAGGGATGTTTGTTCATATTACCTGAATATTACGGCTGTACTATGGATGCAGAAAAATAGCTATAATGGGTGGACAGTGTCTATTAATCCTTGTTTTCAATGAGTTTATAACCTGATAAGCCCATTGTTATGACATCAGTATGCTGTAAATCTTGCTTAACTATGTCATAATGATGGGATTACAGGATAGAATGTCACCACCTGTCAAAATTCTTGGAAAGGAAAGGTGATGTGCTGCTTGGACATTCATTCAAAACACACACATTCAATTCAGACAGCTACAGCTGCAGTATGGATCACAATGGCTAACTTTAGCACTTCAGTTGCTCAACATTCAAAGCAGGAAGCATTCATAGCCGAGCAGGAGAACAAATGCACATTGAAAAAAAAAAACATTTTTTCCCCCATAGTGGCTAGTTTTTCCATACACTATAAAATACAATGCCTGAGTAATGGTGGTCATCCACAGATGTAATCACCTCTTGCGGTTACCATGACAACTGTAAACCTCTCAAGCTGCACTCACGAGGTTTACTTGATTGTCCTGGCAACTGCTTGAGGTGATTATATTGTGGTTAACCACTGTTACTCAGGCATTATCTTCTATGTGATGCCTTTAGCAATGCCTCTTACAACAGGAAAATGCTAACATGATATGAAATTAGAAGACTGAAACTTTAGTTTTGCTGGCCATATTCTGTAGCATTTCAATTACATAACATATTTAACATTCACTTTTTATAAAATATTGCTTTTATAGCAAAGTTAATAGCAAGTCATTTGTATTAAGTACCATAGCATAGGTTACAATAAAGTTACTTGTTTGTTAAAATATTTTGCTTCATTTTTTTGCAGTGTATGCCATTTCAATGTGTTCTTGGCTGACTGGTCATGTTCAGGGGTTACCTGTGGTAAATAGTTGACAACTGGATGACTGTCTCAGTAAATATTCAACCTTTAAAAGGGTCACCACAGCAGGTCTCTGAAAAAGCACTCACAAGGTGTCACACAATGTTACAAACTAATGGAATGCTTAGTTTACTGCATGTAACCACACGTTTCTGCAGCACAAGAAATGTCTCATTTGCATATCTTGTTTTGGAAAGATTTGTTTTAAAGCATAGTAATTCCAGTATCTGTTGACTGAGTTGTACTTGGCAGTATCCTGTACAGAAGAGTGGTACCTCTTTTTGTGACAGACCAATGCACATTATTAGTTATGTTCAGTGATTTCAGAACACAAAGAATTTTAGTTTACTATTTCAATGTCTTATCTGACATTTAAAAAGAGAGTCCCCTGCCTGAGAAGTAAACTATACTAAGTCAACATAGCACTATATAAATGTAAAGCTGTTAGCTTTACATTTATTCTTAGTGAGATTACAGTATTTAAAGCTTCAGTATTTGTCAATTTTAAAAAAAAAGAAACTCATACAGTTTTAGCAGTACTGAATTCTCGACATGCTAAAAGATAAATCATTCTTAGCTTTTCAATCCCTATAGATATTGTAGAACCATTTTGTATTACCAGTTTTGCAATTTATGATTCAGTTCAAGAGCCTGCAGTGTTCTGAAATCTTTTTCTTTGAGGTTACCCTTTCAAAGTGCACACTGGAGTCATACAATGAATGTGTTAAGATGGCACTAGCACATAGTTCTAATGGTGAATAGCACAGTACTAATCCATAAATGCTTAGTTTTAGCATGATGTGTGTGGAAAAAGCAGAAGCATTAAAACTCCCAAACCACATACTGTATCTCACTTTAGGAATGATATCAAATGTAACAAATAGGTGTCCTGATGTCTCTGTGCTAACTGCTGACAATATGTCCAAAAACGTTTTCTCACCATTCTGCTATGTTGAAGCATGGAATCTTGGTGTGCCAAAATATTCCATGAAAAGAATATCATACAGTTTTTAACAGTACTGAATTCCTGACATGCTAAGAGATAAATCATTCTTATTGTCACATAATGTTACAGACTGATGGAATGCTTAGTTTACTGTGTGTAGCCTCACATTTCTGCAGCACAACCCAAACCACCTCTACTGCCATGGCACAGGTATTTCTGGATGCATTTCAGGATAGCCATCTGGTGCAGATGATAGCCAAACCAACTGGGCTAGGTAATACATTGGACCTGGTACTATCAAATGGGGAGATGGTGAGAGAGCTACAGGTGGAAGACCTACTAGCTGGGAGTGATCACCTTCCAGTGTGGTTCATGCTCAGCATGAGCAGGGAGGCTGTCAGATCGGCAAGGAGGGTAGTGGACTTCAGATGGGTGGACTTTGGGAGAATGAGGGAAATACTGAGAGGGTGACTTGAAGGGATAAGATTGGAGATGGACACACAACAGAAGTGGGATATCATAAAGTCTGGGCTGAGGGAGGCTAATGAAGTGTGCACTAGGACTCTGAGCAAGAAGTTCGGGGCTAAGGTGCTAAGCTGAATGATCAGAAATGTGTTGGAGGGGGTGAGGGCCAAAACAGCAGCTTTTAGGAGACTGAAAAGAACCGGGAGGAAGGAGGACAAGAAGTTGCATGTAAGGAGGTCCAAGGAGGAAACCAAGTTGGTAAGAGAGGTCAACGCCTCCAATGAGCTATGGACTGGCTCGAGGCAACAGGAAGGAGGAGGAGGAGAAAGAATTCTATAGATCTGTACTGGAGAGAAGGGACTACAGTGACCAGATAGTCTGGATCAAGAAGGAAGGGGGGTGGAGAAGGAGGAGGAACAGGCAGATGTACTGAATGAATACTTCTGCTCTGTATTCCCAAGGGAGGTGGGAGGTCCTCTGCCACTGTGGACTGGGAGAGTGGGGATGGGGGGGTGGAGATGACTGATGAGGTGATTCTGGAAAGCAATGTATTGGAACCTCTGTAGGCACTTAGGGTGGATAAGCCACTAGATCTGGATGGCATTTACCCTAGGGTGTTGGAGATGGCTGACATGTTGGCTGGGCCACTGGCTGACCTGTTCAACATCTCCCTGGACATGGGGTGTGTGCCACAGTACTTGAGGTTGTCCCAGGTGGTGTCTATCCACAAGATCGGCCCAAAGGATGAACCAGGCAATTACAGACCTGTCAGTCTCACTTCCATAGTGGGTAAACATATGGAAACAGTCTTGAAACTGAGACTGGTAACCTTCCTGGAGATCAATGAGCTACAGGATGGGCAGCAGCATGGATTCATGTCCAGGAGATCATGCCAGACCAACCTAATAGAATATGGCAACTGGGTTACAAGGGAACTGGACAAGAGCCATGCGGTGGATGTCCTATATTTGGACTTCAGCAAGGCCTTTGATTTGGTCCCTCTTGGTCGGCTGGGGGCAAAGCCGAAATACGTAAGGGTGGGTGGGTGCTATGAAGGCTAACTGGATTAAGAACTGACTGGAAGATAGACTGAAATGGATGGTTCTGCAGAAGGATTCTGTGCTGGGGCCGGTGTTGTTTGATGTGTTCATTTCAGATATTGCTCATGGAGTTAAGAGCAAGATCAGTTTGTTCACTGATGACACCAAGATGGGGGCTGTGGTTGATGACATAGAGTGGTTGGAAAATCTACAGAGTGACCTAACCAGACTTGAGTAGTGGTTGGAAAGGTGGCAATTGGGATTTAATGCAAAGAAAGTGCAAAGATGTGCACTTTGGGGCAAAGAACCTGAGGAGGGAATATTTGTTGGATAGGGGTGCAGTTCAATATCACTGAGAAGGAGATGGTTCTCGGGGTCATAGTAACAAGGAGCATGAACAACTCAGCTCAGTGCAGCAAGGCTGCAGCTAAGGCCAATAGGATGCTGGGGTGCACCACGTGGGGGTTCTCATCCAGACACAAGAATGTGATCCTTCCCACATACAGGTCCTTCTTAAGGCCACGTCTTGAGTACTGCCTGCAGTACTGGCATCCATATCTGATGAAGGATATCAGGATGCTTGAGGTGGTGCAGCATAGTGTGACAAAAATGATACAGAGGATGGAAGGCAGAACCTACAGGGATAGGCTGAGACACTTGAGTTTGTACACCCTGGAGGAGAGAAGGGATTGGGTGGACATGATTGAAACCTTCAAATATTTGAGGGGGATCAACAAATCTAGCACAAAGGGGTTGTTTAAGCTAAGGAACCAAAGGGACACGAGGGGTCACAGGCTGAGACTTGATGGTGGCAGATTCAGGAGGGAGATAAGAAGGCATTATTTCACTGAGAGGGTAGTGACAAAATGTAATGCTCTACCAGAGGAGGTGGTGGCATGCAAGATGGAGGGCAGTTTGCAAAAGACATGGGACAGGGAAAGGGGTGGCTGGGTAAACAACGTTGAGCAGTTTCCGAAGGTGAGAGGAGGATGAGGGGGTCAGGCAGCTACAGTATAAGGGTGCAAGCTGCACATTCGAACAGACTTGATAGACCGTATAGCCTGTTTCGGTTGGGAAGTTTCGTATGTTCATATTTTCGGAATGCATAAATATCAGATATGTAGTAGATATAGATACATTTTTTGTGTAAGATATATAGCTACATATACTGTATGTAGTGACATAGTTATTGTTTCTTAAGCTGACCTGAGCACCACAATATCATTTACTTCTGTAAGTTTTTTTTTTTTTTTTATGAATGAGAACAATAAGGTTGAACGCATACCTAACATCACATATCTGTCATACCAGTGCATATCATCTAGTCCCATTACGTATAATGTTCAAAGGGAATAGATATGTGGGTTTGAAATGAACTTTACTATGACTTTATGGCTATAGTGGAGAATACCAGACCAACTTCATAGCTGGGTTTAAGAATACCACAGCCCTGTGCAAATGGAGTAAGAGGGTGCTCTTATGTGACTTCTGAACGCTATTTGATGATGCGACATTACAGAGTACACAAGTGCATAAGGACCACCAGACAAAATAAGAGGCAAAGATATTGTTTTAGATGAAAAACAGGATGCGGAGAATTTGAATTGCAGATGCTGCCCCCACACCCCTGTGTCAAACTTTAACAGTGAGGAGCAAGCCTCCAATGCAATGAAACTAATATATTATATTGTTTGCAACAGTACATAAACATGCTACTCACTCTATTAGAGTTGGGGGGCTCTGCCCCTCACACCCCTGTGTCTTTTTTTAAAATTGGGAGGTGTGGGGGGAAAAGCCTCTCAACTGAAACAAACTAGGAACTGTACACATTTGCCGTATCATCTCACTATGGAGATAGCATTAGTCAGCTCTGATCAGTGTAGCACTGGCATCACATCATAACATAATATTACACCTCATGGAAATAGTGAGTTTCTGGTGTTCTCCACCAATGCTGACTTTATTTACATGCAGTACAAGGAGAGGATCTCTGGGAATAATTTGCTCTCAGTCTATATGGATTATGTAAAGTGCAAACCATAGCAATGACGAAAATGTGAATGACTGACATCATATCATTTTTCTGAACTGGAGAGTTACATTCAGTACAGAATTAAGGCTAACCTCTGTAAGTAACTGTAATAAAATATTTCCATGTTATCTTAAACTGGTTACATCCAGAGATGGTGCACTACAATAGCGACAGGGTTGCTGCCTGTGGTGCTGGTCATCCAGGATCAGGAACCTAAACAGTTTTTCAGAAATCCTCTGTATTGCAAGGGATCCAGCGTGCCTTGACCAGGCCACGGACCCCTCAATTTCTGGAACCTAAACAGTTTTTCAGAAATCCTCTGTACTGCAAGGGATCCAGCATGCCTTGACCAGGCCACGGACCCCTCAATTTCTGGAACCTAAACAGTTTTTCAGAAATCTTCTGTACTGCAAGGGATCCAGCGTGCCTTGACCAGGCCATGGACCCTCAATTCTGGAACCTAAACAGTTTTTCAGAAATCCTCTGTACTGCAAGGGATCCAGTGTGCCTTGACCAGGCCACGGACCCCTCAATTTCTGGAAACTAAACAGTTTTTCAGAAATCCTCTGTACTGCAAGGTACTAGCCCTGACTTTTGGATTTGGTACCAGTGGAAGCTGATTTCCAAGTGGCCCACACTATCTCCTGCTGAACACACCTCTAACTACTGTATCTCCCTCTGTGTCTCTAGTTGAATTTATGTGCTAAGGTTTAATAATTGGTTTAATCCTTACAGTCATTTTACGTTCTGAGTTGATATTAGAAGTGAATTTAGAGCTTTTTTTTTCTGTTGACTTTTCCATTAGCAGATTATATCCTCTCACCACTAGAGGGCTATATCTCTATCTCTTTATCTAGTACGTAAGCCATGTGAGCTCTCTCTGCCTTTCTCTCACCTCTCCTCCTCCTCCTCCTTGCACTGGCCCCCCTATTCTCTCTCCCTGGTCCTAGCCACCCCCACCGCCACCCCACCCCTTCCACCCTCTACTCTGGTTTCCACTGCTACTCCAAGGGAACTCTCCACTTCCAGTCGAGTCTTGTGCTTGGCGCACCGTTTGGATATTCCTGGTTACTTAACCTGACCACTACTCTCAACAAGTGTGGCCACCTCTCTACACTGTACCACCTTGCAGTCCATATGGGACACCACCTGGAACCTTGCAACTTCTACTCCAGGAAACAACAATCAAAACTATCTCTCAAAGAGCTGCGACTCTGCTCCTTAAAACTCCTACTCCTCCTCCTTCTCATCTCAGGCAGCGTCCATTCCAATCCTGGCCCTAGAAGCTCAGGCCACACACAAACTCCAGGTGCCCTTTAGCCTTGCAACCATTAATATCTGCAGCCTACTTCCAAAGCTGGATACACTCCAAGCCTTCATATGCCAACACAACCCTGACATCCTTGCAGTGGTGGAAACTTGGCTGACACCTAAAGTTCCTGACTCAGCAGTAACAATACAGGGCTACAATGTCCGCAGGCTGGACTGGATATCCAAAAAAGGCGGTGGTTGTGCAATCTATATCAAAGACTCCCTGTCTTAGCACCCTGTAGCAACTCCATCGCTTTCTGCCTCAGCCCAGATTCTGCCAATAAAACTCGTCATAGGTCCCAACCATAAAGCCCTGACTATTGTCTCCATATACATCCCACCCAGGGACCCTAAACATGGATTCAACGATGTCCTAAACTTTGTCAACTCTCATCTTCCCAAAGCTGAACTTATTCTACTAGGGGATTTCAACATAAACTGGTTAGCATTGAGTGCCAGTGCCTATAAAGACTTCATCTCAGCTGCTAACCTCACGCAAATGGTAAACTCCCCTACTAGGATTAACTACAAGACTGGCACCAGTACCCTCTTGGATTGGGTCCTCACCACTCACCCCACAAGGATTTCTTGTACGACCGTTCTCCCAGACTCACTCAGTGACCACTCCCCAGTCATGTGTGCATGGTCTAACAAATTCCTTAAGCCCCCTCCCAAAACTATCACTAGCAGAGTCCTTCCTTGTGGAAAACTTCCACATCTCAGACAACACCTGCTTCTACAAGACTGGCTACCCATCTATGAAGCAACAGATGTTAACTTGGCTCTTGATCACTTCATTTCAATTTTCAACAAAGCCTGCAACCTCTTTGCCCCTGCTAAAAGGCGAAAAACAAAATCTCTCTCTAACCCATGGGTCACTGCGGCTCTTCTCTCACAGCTGAAACTAAGGGATCACCTCTGGGCAGTTGCCAGGGCCACTGGCAAACAACTGGACATCCAAAATTACAAACAAGCATGAAATGCCTGCACAAAAGCCATACTGCTAATGAAATCCACCTATTACAAAGACGCTCTCATCAATACATGGGAAAATGGTTGTGCTTTCTGGGACAATATCAAGGATGTCACAGGGAAGCAGCCAAAAACCTCTCTGGCCATGTTAATGGTTGATGGATCCTCAACCCTTGACCCCAAGGTGATCGCAAACATCTTTAACACGGCTTTTTCAGACCTTAGTGCTGTTCTACCCCATGACCTTTTCGAAAAACAGGGCCTACTCCCAAATACCTCAGCCCCTCAGTCTAACCATCCCCTCTTCTACTTCAGGAAGGTAAGGCTGAATGAAGCTCGCCGCTACATTACTGCAGCTATCTCTAAATCTAGATCAAGTAGTGACACCCTGGACCTTAAGCTTCTGTTGCTCACCCTCGATGAGGTAATTCATCCATTAACAAAAATCCTAAACCTCTCTCTCAGCTGTGGAAAATTCCCGGACCTATGGAAAACAGTCACCGTGACACCCATCCATAAAAGTGGGGACAAGACGATTCACTCAAATTATTGTCCTTTCTCCATACTGCCCCCACTCTCTAAGGCACTTGAGCGCATCATGGCTGATCAACTTACCGACCACTTGGATAAATACAATATACCTTGTCCACAAAAACATGGCTTCCGGAAAGGTCACAGCACCACCACAGCCCTTCTTGAGTTCACTGGAGCTTTGCACAAATCCCTTGACAACAGCCTTCTCACAGGGGCCGTTTTCGTCAACCTCTCCAAGGCCTTTGATACAGTACACCATGGAATACTAATACACCAACTACTGAAAGCCTGGCTTTCACCTGACTCTTCTGTCTGGTTTATAAGCTACTTAGAAAACTGGCCACAGAGAGTAAAAATTGTGGACGCTCTTTATAACACCCTGCCTGTTCACTCGGGTGTCCCACAGGGATCCATACTGGGACCCCTCCTTTTTAGCCTTTTCTTAAACTCCCTCCCTTACCACTGCTCTGAACAGATCATACTATATGCCGATGATGCTGTTGTATTCTAAACTCACAAAGATCCTGCAACTCTTCAACACAACCTTCAACTTGGTTTCAGTTCTGTAGAGACATGGTTTCTTGATCATAAACTGGTCCTCAATGACAAGAAAACCAAATCTATGCTCTTCTGCAGCTCTCATAACACACACAAGCTATACCACTTGGCTATCTCCACCACCCAGAGGAACACTCTAGATCAGGTGGTGTCCTTCAAATACTTAGGGATATAGCTTGATCCTAATCTCTCCTATGGACTTCATGTAGATAATGTAGCTAGAGCTGCTAATACACAGCTTGGTCTCCTCTACAAACACAGACCACACCTCACTCCAGAAGCTTTGAAGGTTGCAGTCCTGAGCTCTGTGATCTCTGTAATAGACTATGGTCTCATCATTTATTGCTCAGCCACAACCACAACCCTTAGATGCCTCTCAACTGCCTTAAGTAAAGCATGTCGGCTCATCACTGGTGCTCACCGTCTCACCCACACATGTGACCTGTACACTCAGACTGGCTGGCTCCAACTATCAAACCGCATAAAGTTTCTCACCTGCTCCATGGTCAAAAAAATCTACCTTGGCCTTGCACCTTCTGGGGTCTCAATTCTGTTACAACACCGAATTAACAAATGGTGCCTTAAGAGATCCACGCTACAGCTACTGAAAGTCCCCCACTGTCACACTTCACAGGGACAATGCTCTTTTGCTTATCGGCCTCAGCCCAACCATCTCCTCTGCCCCAACTATTGATATGTTTAAAACTAGGCTCTGGGACTATCTCACTACCAACAGCTGCCCAACTTAACCTTGTTTCTCCACTTCCCTTTCTGCTCTAGTTGTCCCCCCCTCACTGGATTCTACCCTCACATCTTGGTATACCCAATGCTGCACTTTTCACCCTCTCGCCACCCTTCCTACATTCCTTCTCCCCCTACTCTCTTCCCTCTCCCTATGACTCTGGCACTTCTTATCTGTTGTCTATTTTCTCTGACAAATGCCGCTGGCTGCCTTGTTACAATGCTACCCTTGAACTGTATTAATCTGTACTCTGTTTGCAATGTCCACATTGTTGTAATGCCTGTCTTGATGTTCCCCATAATTTGTATTTCTCTGATGTGGAACCTTTGTAAAAGAGCCATGGCTCAAAGGTATTTGTAATCCTAGACTTGATAAATAAAAAAAAAAAATGAACAAGCTTGAGGTGTTGGGCACTAGAATGGGGGAGGATGACAAAGTGTCCCAGGTGGGAGGTGATCAGAACCAGTTGTGCAGTGCTAATACCAACTATGGCTTCACAGATGGTGCAACAAAACAGACTTGGCAGTGGAGGAGTGGGGGCTGTGGCATGCTCCTGTGCATGTTCATTAAATTCATCTGTGGAATGAATTGTGCTGCCATGCTAGATAGAGGACAAAACAGGAGAAAATGTTTGCCTACTTAAAGATGATGCTGGTCACTGAAGGCCCGGCACCATGAAGTGAGGTGCTCTTATGTGCTTTTGGCTTTGGCTATCATAGGTACATTCTCCATCCCTAAAGTCCTGCCATAAAGGTTAGTCATATGGATGTAGGGAGATAAGGGGTATGTCCAGGAGATGGTGGATGACAGGGCTTGGAGAAACTGGTTGAAGGGGCAGCAAATGAGAGTTGGATACTAATGAATAATAAAAATGATTACATTAAGGTTTTTGTACCCTCCTCTGTTTATGTGACATTTTTTGATTAATCGTGGTTTTCAAATGTCTAGTATTTTTTAATGCACTATTCAACACAATTCAGCTTGTATTTCTTTTATTGTCTGTATTTATGGCAAATAATGTTATAGTTCTCTCAGTATTTAAGAGAAAACTGGATCTTTGTGTCTCAGACTTCATCTCAACTTTCTGCACCACACCCTGGCTTTATTCATGATCCATTTTTTGTGAAATCCAAATAATTTCCACAGCACTGGACAGTAAATTATGACTTCCAGGTGGAGGAAAAATCAGAAATATGAGATTATTTCTGAGGGACAAAGACAATGTTTTCATGCAAATGGCCTCAGCAATAATGAGGGGACAAAAATACAGAAAAAAAAAGAAATATGAGATGTGGCTATATTTTGCATTGTAATCCTTCTATGAAACAAAGAAGAATTGTTTCTGTCTAAAGGGTGATCCTCCCAATGAACCCACATTTTTGAGTGTTACAGCAGCAGTATAAAAGCACAATCATTTAACCTCCTCTACGCATTATCATTTCAAAGGATTTTAAGTGGGTATTAATGATCACATGCTTTTTATTAAAGTTAAAAAAACAGAATATATATTTCTAATTATATGTAAGAGGGTAAGAGTTAGCCCCAACAATTTAGTATTATTGTATAGTATAATGGCATGGTCTAGATACTGTTTTGATATATAGGTACCCCATATGGCATTCAGCTTTATCTAAGCATGGTCAAAATATATCATAAAATGTCCAGAGAACAGCCAAACATATTGTTTGCCAATTAAGAGCAGATCTGAGTGGGGTGATCACAACCAGTTTCAATGTTTAAACTCTCACCAAACACAGATTAGTTAGATGCAAACAACTTGCAGATTAAAAAGCCATAATATCATTTGTATTCATTACTAGAAGCTAGAAATACTAGTCAATACTCACTGAGGAAGACTGGCAAATGGAAAGTGAAAGTCAGAAGAAAAAAAGTTGAAGAAGGACTTCTGTGTCTTGGGAAACCAGAATGTTTACTTTTGTCCTTGCTTGCCTAGTAATGATACTGATCATCCTGAATTGTCTATTTGTGTTAGTAAATGTGTAAGTATATTGTCATTTGGTATATGTGCTGCTATGTACTGCACTGTGCATTGCATTTTTATTTGAATTTCAGGTTGCAACATACTCCCTTCCCCTTTAAAATCATCCAGATCTAAATCTGAACATAATTTGAACTGTTTTCAGATATTGTAATTTAAAATGTTATCCTGGATAAGGGAAAGTGCGTAAAGGTATCTGAATGATGCTTCTATGCAATGTGCCAAAAATAAATAACAGTAAATTTGCATGCCCTGATGAGAAGATCAGTTATCAATGTTCTATACTCAGGATGGTTTGTAATTTCCTGAGAGCAATGCACCATTTTTAGTGAGACAATTTTACTGTACCAGTTAGGTAAGCATGGGAATGTGAGGGAGCAGTTACAACCAATCGGAGTGCTCCTTTCCCCTACACAGGAGACACTCTTATTCTGCCAAGAGTGTCTCTCATGCAGTTGCCCTGGAAACAATCATGTTCAGATATGTTTTTTTTTAAATATGTATTATGGATCAAGCTCAATCAATCAATCAATCAATTAATCAATTTTTTATCTGTAAAAAGGTACCTTTCTAGAACCAAGATGCCTGGTCAATAAAATCAAACACATTAATAAATGACAAGATAAAATTAAACTAATAAATGCAGTAGCAGCTTTAAAAATCAGAAAATGACAGGTTAAAAAGATACGTTTTCAGGGCAACTTTAAAACTTTGGAAGGCCAGGCAATCTCGCACCCAATGAGGTAGAAAATTCTACAGGGTCGGGGCCATAAAACTAAATGACCTTGTTCCAGATGTTTGTAAATGAACTCTGGGAATCTCTAGCAATTCCTCGTCAGTGGATTGGAGAGGGTGAAGGGGACAGTAGGGATGAAGAAGATCTTGCAGGTAACTGGGTCTCTGATCATGTAGCTCAGTCTATAATATATTAATATGAGTTATGATACCATTCTTACAGATATAATACTGGCCTCACTTGCATTCATAGGTATTAGAACTGCACACCTTCAGATCATGGTTTTCATATCCTGTCCTAAAAATGCATGCAAGACCACTCTTACTACAGTAAGAGTGGTCATGATGCCCACATTAACATACAACACTGTATTGTTTATCACCTTTCATCCAGGCAGCTGTAGTCTTCAACAATATGAGAAACCGTCATATCCATTCCGTTATGGGAAGCAATACCAAGTAATTGCAAGGAATTTGGTTCTATAAATAGAAAATCTTCTGTGGAAGAAATCTCTAGGGACCTGAAGCCACATGGTCTGCCTGTTCATCAAAGATTTATTTTGTCTTTCCTTATAACCCTCCCTTCCCAATGAACTAAATGCTGTATCAAGTGATGCATATCAATGAAAAACTAATCCTAAATGTAAAAGAACTCATCAGTCCCCATATCCCCTGTTCTCTTTGGAAGCTTGTCCCATAGGTTTACCACTATAAAGATAGAAAACAGTCATATTCACATTACATCTAACTATGTTCCCCTTAAGCATACAGTATGCTGTTTAGATTTAGTGCTCTAAATAAGCTGAACTCCACAGATCCATCTAATCCATTCCTTTTAGCTTCATTTATTCCCCAAGGAAAACATACAAGCCTTTATTTTATATCATATTCCACATACATTAGCTTAAAGTCCGTGCTGCCTTAATCATTACTAAAACTAAATAGTTTACACAACTGCATAAGGGCTAATGTTCAGGTCTGTACTGTATGCTGAATATCAAGACATTACAAAGATTTTAAAAGGTTGCAAGGGCTTTATGTTCATAATGCAAGGAAAACCATCAAAGCTTCGGAAAGCATCAGAAGATGAAAGAAACATAATCATAAAACCACAATTACAGAATAAATGGAATTTATTATAAATAGTTCACTCTTTATGGTACTGGCCACAAAGGTAAACAAGAGAGGCTAAACACATGATACTCTACTAGTCATCTGACAAATGACTTTTTGAGCCTCACAATGAAAGCTTCAATAAAACAGGGGGAAAACAGTGCAGGCCAGGCAAAAAGACATCAGGGCAACATTGGAAAAAGGATTGCTCTGATGCTTGAACAACTTCTATTACAACAAGACAAGTCTTTTAATGGTAACTTTTTCTGTTTCAGAACTGGATGATAAATGTACTGCCTCTAAAAGGTACAAGGCAGATAACATGGGAAACAGATTTTCTCCATTTGCCCACAGACCAGACAAAGTGCAGGTGGACACTGTGCAGGCTTTTCCTCAACCAAAGCAGTTCAGTAATAGCCTAGAGATGTCTCAACTGCCATTCTGTCCAGGGTGTCTTTGAGTAATGATTGTGAACTGCGCAAATCATACCAAATACTTCATGGTGAAGACTACTGTTAATTATGAAGAAGGCTAAGATTGCTAAAGTCCACTCACTGCAGATGTACCGATTTTTGTTAAATGGTTTATCCACAAAGTCATTCAAAGAAGTCAACTATTTCTTAGATTAAATGTGAAATTACACATACCACAATAATGCAAAGTAGTATGCAAGGTATATGCAAATTGCTTGGTAAAGTTAGACTGGTTCTGTGTTGTGCAGGAGTACATGGTGCCAAATGGCCTCTCACAGAATCTGCAAAGGCTGAGAACAGAAGACACAGACACTTGCTTCATCCTCCTCATGACTCATCAGTGTGCCTCAAGTATTTTTCAACCCAAGGGAAAATGGACCAGTCCATATTTGGTCATTTAAATTTGGGTCATAGTAATCACAAAATAATAAAGGAATCTGATTATTTCTTGGATGAGTGTTTACAATGTATTTTTTACTTGTATATAAATAAACCTTATTAACTTATTGCCAAATCTGAAAGAGGATCTCAATGGTCAAATTAAGGCATTAGAAGAATAAGTGGTAAAAGTTTTACCTAGTGGTTCTACGAATTTGCTCAAGACTTCTGTGTGTATGGTATGAAGACATAGCAGTCAATGCACTGTGCTGCAGGATGACTATACTGAAAAGACTGACTGATTTGATTTGTTTAGTTTATAACCCCCAGTGGACAGCAGTTGCAATTCATACAAAGTAAAAGGAAAATAAACATAAGTGAGCAAACACATACTTTGACACAATTTTTACACATTAAAAATGGAATAAGCAAAAATAAGATGAGCAGCATATTCTGTTTAGCGAACACCCCCAACCACGATGTCTACTAGCAACAGTAAAGATAAAAATATGCATACAGATGTTGCAATTAACAGTTCAAACAGTATATTGTACAAGAAATTAAGACACTTTCTGACCATTTAAAAAGTAAACCCCAGTTTAAAGGTCAAAAAGCCCTGGTCTGGTCAAAAGCAAAGCACAGTCACCCAATCAGTCAATCAATCAATCAATCAATCAATCAAACATTTTTGTATTTGGTGATTTTCTCAAGAGTCTCAAAGTGCAACACATAATGAAGTATCCAGCAATAAAACAAATAAATAAAAACATAAAACAATCAGAAAGAAAACATTTAATGCAAAATCCTTGTTCAGCTCTCAAGCTTATATATTATACCATTTTGAAACAGGCAAGCAAACAGAGTCATCAAGCTGAAATGTATTAAACAGATTGCCCTACATGAAAAGGGAAGCCACAAGAGATCATGCTGTCAGATTACAACCCACCAACACTTATACTGGAGGATGACTGCTGGTGAGTTGTTTCTACTCAGTCATACAGAGTACTGCAGCCTGCCTCTTCATATTTATTCCTTGGCATGACAGATAAGCTATGATACCCTCATGGGTCAAACAACAAACTGCTAGTGTCACAAGGTTGGAAAAATTGCATAATGGCATCCTTCACAGCAGTATTCAGGGATGCCCCTAGACCTTAAAAAATGATGCACATATTTTTGAAAAGTTTTTATTTTCATTTTATTTTTATTTTTGTTTATGAGTGACTATTGTGTTAGATGTTGGTCAGGATATTCAAAAGTGGGCAGATGTGGGGGGGGGGAGTGCTGTGGAGCAGCAATATGGTGGACGTCTCTTAACACAGCTCCAGACCTAGAACCATGAAAAACCTGTTTAAAATTTATATATTCTGGTCTAATTGCTCCCTTCTTTGTTATAACATCTCCCTGAAATAGAGCAGCATGGAATGGGACCCAAGAAAGATGGGAAACATTAGTCCCAAGGGTTGGATTGGTTTCTTTCTCCTGTGGGCTCTGCAACTAGCACTGGGCCTAGTTCATTGAGCTGACCTATGACTACGGAGCTACCAGCAGCACAAGTAATGGCCATTCTGACAAAAATTCAAGTGAATGGGGAAGAAACACTCAAGCGGTTGGTAGCTGTGGAGCCCAAGCTTAATGAAAGCGACAATACGCTTCAAGAACACTCGACAGTGATCAATGACATGTCAGAAGCTAATACTCAACAAGCCGATTGTAATGCTTCCTTTATTCGGGACATTCATTTCCTTAGAAGTAAACTGGAATCTTTGGAGAACTCTCAACAACAGGCCAATGTGTGGGTGGTAGATTTTCCACTGTGGCTCTCGGGATGAGCTGATCTGTTGAACAATTAAAAAAAAATGAACTTTGTGGATGTAAAACTGTTGCCATCAGACTCAGAGATCTCTATAATCAAGGTTTTCACCATCCCGCAAAGGCCACGCCCTTGTGGGGATACCTTTCAAAGGCCTGTAATGGCGAGCGTCACATTGTCATCCCCAGAGGCATAAATACTTCTTTTGCAAGTGGCTA
Organism: Neoceratodus forsteri; assembly: GCA_016271365.2. NCBI lineage: Eukaryota > Metazoa > Chordata > Ceratodontiformes > Ceratodontidae > Neoceratodus > Neoceratodus forsteri. The sequence goes on along the minus strand of CM057458.1, from coordinate 623,050,931 downwards.
GAGCCAGGGGTGATATAATATGGGAGGGCAGTCACCTGGTCCTATTTCTGGATCTATCAGCACAGACCCAAAATTGAAAAAAGGAACTCCAGCTAATAAAGAAGGACCTTTTGCAGAACGGAATTCAGGCCCAGTTGACATACCTTGTGAGGCTGCAGGTTCGCCATGGGTCCAAGGTGCATATCTTTGTGGACCCCATACTGGTGGTTGAATTTGTGGAGTAAACTAATTGAAAAGGCAAATCCAGTTCCAGTGACCTCAGACGAAGACAAAGAAGGCTGAAATGTATTTTAATCGGGACTTGCAAGTAACAGTTGGTCTTATGGTATCTTAATGCTGTGGAAGACTCTCTCCCCAAAGGAGGGGGGTTTGTCAGTTAAGGCCCTTGTTATACTGTTTCATATGGGGCAATTTACCAGTTAAAATAGTGAACAGAGAATTAAAATGTTGGGAGACAAATTATTTACCTCTTCCAGTTGTGAGTGTTTAATATGTTTATTCAGTTGCTGCTCTAAGATATTGAAAGTGCCCACTGATGTATTAGTTTAGGAGAAGTGGGGGAAAACAGATGGTGCATTTTTGCACTACTCACTTTGCGAGCTTAAAGACAGCCTATTAATCTATGTCCTGAGAACCTGTAGGGTGGGTCTTGTATCGTGCCTTTATGTGCAGGCTTAACAATGCAGCTTAATTGAGACCAGGACTTCTTCATAATATTTACCACACTGTTTCCTTGATGTTTCAGCTACCCCACCAAGTATATTTCTGCTAGGGGGAGGATAATATGGTGCTGTATTTTATATTAAAAGAAATGTTGTTGGTGAGAGTACCATTAACCTACATATTAATCCACTCGGACTTTACTCCTCTATTAATATCATGAAGCTCCCCTATGCTGCATGGGTATTTCAAGCCTTGTTACTGTTACTTAATAATAATGCTCACTGAATGCTGTGTAGGGGTTTGTGTAACCTATACCATTCTATTATGTATGTTTACAGTTTGCACTGTACGTCCATAAAATCTATAAACAAAAAGTAAAAAAAAAAAAAAAAGTGGGCAGATGCACGGCGCATCTAGATGCAATGCCCAAAAAGTTGCACCAGCTCAACAAGATGGTATATTCAAACAAGATGTGTGATCCCACTGGATTGCACATCTTGTCAGAATTTAGCAACATGTGCGGGCAGTGCAAATGAGGGAGGCCGATGATGCACTGGCACATCCCAGGGGATGGACAGAATACCCTCAATGGGAGATGCGCTACACCTCAAAGGCAATATTCTGCTGGGAAATGCAAATGAGCCCATTAAGCATGCAAGGTACAAACAGGTCTGCACTTGGCAGGATGTGCCAGGGCTACCCCCACCCTGCCCCGAACACCATCCAGTACAGTACAAACAACTGATCTCCCTCCACTGTAGGTAGCGCTCCCAATCCATGGTCTCTGCAGAACATACCCTCAATCTCAGTTTGAAATAAGAATCACCCCCAATCCTATTTCATTAGTGCAATACCCCAGATCCCATTTTGGTAGTGCAATTACCTCTGATCCCTGTATGAGACAGAAAGCACCCCCAGTCCTGTTGCCATAGTGACAATACCCCTGATCCTGTTTTGATAGTGCAATTACCCCCAATCCCCATGTGAGATGTGAATCACCCTGATCCAATTTTGATAGTTCAATACCCCCAATCCCATTACGATAGAACAAGAAGAAGAATCAGCATTTATATAGCGCTTTTCATACATCCAAAGCGCTTTACAAGCAATGCTAGACTGGTAGTGAAGTGACTGAATGTATGGTGGCGGCCATATCGCACATCATCACCCACACACAGCCTGGATAATTGCATGAACCGGTTTATGGGAAGAGGAATGTTGGCCAGGACACCGGGAATGTTCCCTACTCTTTACGAAGAGTGCCCTGGGTTCTTTTACTTCCACCTGGACACCCACCAGGACAACACCAGGATGGGCAGAAGAGACCTCGGTTTAACGTCTCATCCGAAGGACGGCACACCCCAGCAGTACAGCACCCCACAATATTGCACTCGGATGCCAGCGATTTTTAGGTGCAGTCCAATCCCAGCGTGGGACGAGAACCCACGACCTTCTGGTCCAGAGGTGGATGTGCTACCAACTGAGCCACGCTGACACCTATAATACCGGTATGATACAGAAATACCCCTGCTCCAGGTGTGATAAAGAATATACCCCCTGAGCCAGGTGCTGGTCATAATAGTCCCCCCGATCCACTGTTCCCTCTACAGCACCCACAATCCCATATGAGATGTGTAACAGCCCCCGCACCCAGTGACTATGCCCCATGCCCATAACAATTGACTCCCAGTATTTTCATAGTGCAGTACCACCCTCCCCCATCATGACTGGACCTCCACCCTGCTTCCCCAAACTCAGCCGGAGTCACTGACTGGTTCAGCCCTCTGTACACCACCATGGCCAGCTGCCAACTGAACAGTCCATGAATGGTACTGTGCATATGACATGCTTATTGGTGGGTATTGCACTACTGAAATGGGATTGGGGTGATTCCTATTTTACATGAGGATCGGGGTACTTGCACTATCAAAACAGGATCAGGGATACTGTCACTATGGAAACAGGATCAGGGTGCTTTCTGTCTCATACAGGGATCAGAGGTAATTGCACTATCAAAATGTGATCGGGTTAAATGGGATTGGAGTGATTCCTATCTCAAACAGGGATCAGGTGTACATTCTGCAGAACACATGGATTAGGAATGCTGCCTACAGTGGTCACCAATTGGGTGTGTACTGTACTAGATGGTGTTTTGGGCTGGGTGGTGGCACATTACACTATGGCAATGGGGGGTTGTTTTGTTCAGCTATGCACTGGGGAGTGGCATGGCACTCACCTGTCTCTGTTAAGAGGGCCATCCCTCACTTTTTCCATCAAACATGCCCTGTCTCTCATACCCCCACATAGCACTGTTGCAGCCCACACAGATGATGCTGTTACTATACAGTGGACAGCCATCATATTCACATCTGACAACTCCACACTAGACTGTGGGTGAGGGCACTTGTTTCCATGGGGCTTTGGGTATGTATTGCCCTTTTTGGTGTTTTGTCCCCATTTGTACTGCCTATGTCCCTCTTTTCAGTGGCAACAGGGTGGGGTGCATGGGGATCGGGGTTGGGGGGCTGCTCCATGGCTTCTGGGGCTGGCTGGCTGTTGTGCTGCTATGTGCACTACCACTGCCTGCCTGTGGGTGGCCAGGAGTTAGGTATGCTTTTTCCATGCCCATCTTTGTGACGCTCATCTCCTGCACTTGGGCAGCCATCTCTTCTGAATATCCCATTCAGCTGGATATTCATGGGCATGCCCACTCAACTTGGGCTGCACACATTAACTTTGGGCTGTGGCCCATCTCAGTTTGGGTGTCTCATCTCACTTCTTTGACTATGGGAGTTTGGAGCATCTTCTGAGATGAATGGCTCATCTCTGTTTGTGCCAGAGATGCACCACTCATCTCTTTTGAAAATGTGGGCCATTGTGTTTAATCTTTGTGCATTATATTTTATGTATGATGACTTGATTAATTTGTCTGGGTCATGCCTGTAAAATAACCATGAGGCCAAGTGCATTTACCAGGTATCAACATTTTGAATAAATAAATTAAAAATATATGCATTTTTCTATGTTGGCATTGTCAACAAATATTATCTATAGGATGGTCCCACTTTAAATCAAATACTCTAACCACAAGACCCTCTATATTTTTATAATCATAAGCTATGAATGTATCTCAACATTACCTCAACACAGCACAAAGTAAGAGCACACCAATGGATAGAAACTTTTTTTCTGCTTTACTGTGCTGTCTGTCAAGCATCCCTGTGCAGTTCAGATATGATAATTTGGGGTGCAGACTTGCAAATTCATGAAGGCAGTTTGGGATCATTAGATAAACACTGTTCCTGAACCAGGGAGCCTGCCAAAAGGGTGAAAACACAGCTTCCAGACTAATCCACTTGCCACACATTGCCAAGCACAAGGAATACAATTGGGAGTCACAAAACACTCTCAAAATAAAGCAAGGCCAAAAAAATCACAAATACTACATTACAACAAAAGGGGCAGTGGCTGAAAGAAGTGATCTTTCCAATTTAGAGCCCCAGTTCCCACCAAACACCCTCCAGTGCCATCTTGTTTTTTTTTTTTTTTTTGAGCTTGCTATACTCTGTGGTTTTATGAACAGAGGATTTTTATTTCTTGATGTATTGCCTGAAATTAATTTATTCATGTAACAATTCCACCAGTAAATATGAACATACCATTAATAGTCTGTCTTAAAATTAACTCTTGCCTGTGGCCATCATCAAACTGCTTCATTTGTTAGTCAGTGTCTGTGTAAATAGAAATTCAGTATAAACTGGGAATATATGCAAGGTATTATGAAAAAAAGTAATTCAATATACATAGATGTTTTTCCACACCAGATCAGTTTTGGAGAAGGATAGCTACTGTGTTCACTTTTTTATGTATTCCATAAAGTCCCTAAAATACTAAATTTAAAAAGCTAAACAAGAAAGAAAATATAAAGTGTTTCAGAACATCTGTATTTATACTCTTCATTCTGTGAACCTCCTGTATATTTTAATGCCTAACTTATGATTCTCATATTATTTACATTACATCCCCAAGGAACACTACAGCCCTGCCAAGATCGTTTTTTTTTCTTGCTATCAGTTTTGAATTATTTGCTTTTACTGTAAACAAATATTACCAAGCATCCACTGGCAGCTAGGCCTGATCATAATTTTTATTTATTCTATTTATTTAACCAAGCGGTACACTGAATTTCCAAGAACCCATTTCAGCCATGCCTCGATTAAAACAATACAAAAATAAGTATTACTTCACAACAACGGCATGAATTTCCCCAATGTTTATGTTCCTGAAAAGAGTTAATTTAGGTCAAACGGCAAAGCAGCAACCAATAACCCCTAATTTAATTGACTTCCCTAACAAAAGCAGATATCAAAAATGCTTTATTTGGAGGAGAGGAGTAAATATGGGACTTCAACTGACTGGCTTACCAGGATTGACATTTACTATAATCAGCATTTTATTTACTGTATATGTAAACTTCCTGTGTAACTCTAATACATGATTTGGAGCTAGACCGTAGCAATAACTGATGAGAGTGGGGGCTATTCAGGGAGTAACATCTAAGATGGCACTACTATAGATGAAGATACAGTAGACTGTGGCAATACCATCATACCAAAACATATTTGTTGTGACCAGTAGACTCAGTATACCTACCACACCACAACATGAATGTTTGCTTACAACCTTGTTGGATTGACAAAATATCAAGTCTTATATACATTGAACCCACTGTAACAGAACTCTCTTTTGCAGTTCGTTTTTTATATAAGCCTGCTATTATTCAGCTGTCACTTCCATCGATGCCTCATCATAGTCACACTCAAAACTGAACTATCAAAATCTGTATTCCACCACAGATAAGGATGAACAGATTTTACATTTTCCTGATTTTCTCTGATATAGTACTTACTCTTTGGATTATCCAGAATGTATTTCTTTCATTGTACTGTACTGAAAAGTACAGAAACTGAATGAAACAAATAAAAGCTCGAACATATCTCTGTTAATCTACCACTGTAAAGCACAGAAGGGCACCCTTAATAATGTATTTGTAACATTATAGATGGCTAATAAACAGTCGTATGTCTCAGGTGACTGTAACGCTTTTGAGACTTGAAAATACTTCACTAACATTTAAAAAGCTTCAATGGCTACTGGCAGGGTTAAGAATGAAATTCAGAGTTCTCGTAATTGCCTATTAAGGTCCTGTCTATAAACAATTCATCTTGTCTTGCTGACCTTTTTGTCGCATTATCTTCCAAAAGCACCCCTTGGGATAAGGTACTGTAAAGCTTTTACTTCAAACCTGAGTTTGGCATCACAATACAAGTTTCAAATACAATTGTGTTTTATGGGACTCTACTATCAGAATTCCATGCTGACTCCCTGCATTGCATAACCTAATTGTTAAAGATTCTGCTTGAAAAGTATTGTTTGACCAGATAAAAGCCTGTGGTAAAGATATGTTTGCTTGTCTGCCAGTCTTCCTACCTTGTACAAAGTACAGAGTATGTAATTATAAACAGGAATTCACTTATATAGTGCTTGAGGCCTAAGACAGCAGTCATATATAAATGAAAAACAAAATAATTTAGAGTTAGATATGGAATTTATCCCATGATTGAGGAACTTAAATAACCAAAAATTTGTGAAGATGCAAGTGATATGATTCTCTTGATGGTCCAATATCATGCTCAGGATTTTCAAACATTGGTATACAGGCTGTGGCCACAGAATGCTGGCCCATTGATGCAGTGGCAGTGCTATCATTTGCAACATCAGTGATCTGGGTTCAGTAGTGAGCCCATGTTATTGGGGGCTTGCATGGGAGAGAAGGATGAAGCACCCAAGAGGACGCTCTCCTCAGTGGAGGGTGGGATTCAGCTGCCACTCTGACAGTACTGCCTGAGTCAACACAGATGGAACTGCATGCAGCACTGAGGGAAAGGGAAGACATCAGCCAGTGCCGTGCAGCACACTTGCATGTGCGCACATACGCACATCCTCAAATAGACATCCTGGGGATTAGATGGAAAAGCAGTCCCTGACCACTGCAAGATAACCCTCTCTGGCTGGCACATAGGCCACCAGCAACTTGTGCACCCTGAATTAGGGAACTCCCTACTGAGCTGTGTGGGTTAAGTCATAAAGACTGGAGGCACAGGGTGTAAGTCAGTAAGAAGATGGGTGATGGGACTGGTGCAGCTCAGTGGGTTATGGGGCAAGTCAGAGTGAAGGGGCATAAAAAAACACTGTGGCCACAGTGCAGTTATGGGGCTTTTACTAGCTTGTTTATCTAAGGTAATTGACATGCTTGCACTATTTTTTAAATCACTGAATAATTTTATATCACTTGACATTGATTTATGGCAGCCTGCATCAAACTGTATAGAAACATAGAAAAATAGACTTTCACAACAGATAAGGACTGCTTGGCCCACCCAGCCTGCCCATTTCCCTACCTATTGGATAAGCTGCTGATCCTAGTTAACCAACAGCCTACTTCTTCCAACCCCCAGAAGAACTGCCTTATGTCTGTCCCATGCATTCTTGAATTTCCCCACTGTTTTCGACCCCATGACTTCCTCAGGAAGGTTGCTCCATGTATCCACCACCCTCTCCATGAAAAAAATACTTCCTCACGTTGTCCTTGAGCTGTCTCCCCTCTATCTTCCAGTTGTGCCCCCTTGTTCTTGCACATCTATTTTTCTGAAAGATGCTACCCTCCTGGACTTTGTTAATTCCCTTGAACTACTTTAAAGTTTCTATCATGCCCCCCTCCTTTCTTCGAGGGTATACATATTATGCTCCTTTAGTCTCTCTATGTATGATGTCTGGTGCAGACCCTGCACTATTGTAGTTGCCCTCCTCTGGACTGCCTCCATCCTGTCTATGTCCTTGTGGAGATGGGGTCTCCAGAACTGCATGCAGTACTCCAGATGGAGTCTCATCAACTGTCTGTACAGAGGGATAACAATGTCTTGTTTTCTACTGGTGATGCCTCTTCCTATACATCCCAGTATCACCTCAGCCCTCCTTACTGCCTTCTCACATCGCTTGCTTACCTTTAGATCATCTTATATGACTACCCCCAGGTCCCTTTCCATTTTTGTTATTGTTAGTACCTCCCCCCATTGTGTACTCTTCCCCTGGGTTTTTGTTTCCCAGGTGCATTACTTTGCATTTCTTTGCATTGAATCTAAGCTACCATACTTTTTACCATTCCTCCAACCTTGCCAAGTCCCTTCTCATCCTTTTCACCACCACTTGTGTATCAACCCTGTTGCCGATCTTTGTGTCATCTGCAAAGAGGCATACTTTTCCTTCCAGTCCCTCTGCAATGTCACTTATAAAGACATTAAAAAGGACCGTGTAGATGAAAGGAACTCAGATGATTCATGCTAGACTCCCAAAATGTAATGCATGATGTGATGTAGTTGACTGTACCTAAGCCACACTGATGAAAAACCCTATTGTTTGATTCACGTCTCTTGTACCAAAAGCCTGACCAAACAATATAGATATGGGCATTGTAAAATTAATAAAAGAGGAACTTGCTGTTCCGCTAGCTAAAATAATGAACCTGTCTCTGTGCACGGTTTTGAGTAAGCCCTTTGAAAAAGGTCTGACATTATTCCAGTACACAAATAGGGTTCTAAGATGATTAAACATTTGAGACCAATTACCCTTCTCGTCCACTTATTGAAACTATTAGAAAGGGTCATACATGACCAACTTTACTCCTATTTGAATCAATATGACCTGTTATTGCCACAGCAGCAATGGGTTCGAACAACACCACAGCATGAATACAGCATTATTAATTTTCGCTACTACTTACACACTTTTGTTGATTCAGGCTTTTCAACTGAATCTGCTTTCCTTGATTTTTCTGATGCATTTGATTTAGTTAGTCAAACATTACTTTTGGGAGATATTGTTATGTTAAAGAAAACACCATGGCATTTAAGAGCTGATGAAACCCGGACACGCCAAATACCCTGCTTTAAAACTATAAAAGATCAAAAGTCTGTTACTTATAATTCAGCAAAAAATTGGAATGCAGTAAGTCCTGACATAAGAAATGCTAACAGTTTAAATCATTAAAAAAAAAATTATAAATATTGTTAACTGACTGAAGAGAATTGTAATTGTTTTTAGTATTTTTTATTACATTACAGTCTATGTATTTATTTTGTATTTGTATTTGTGTCCCAGGTCATGCTTATAAAAGGGCCATGCAGCCAAGTGTACTTACCCGGTTAACAAATGAAAATGAACACATAAATTGGGTTTTGTGAGGTTGTCTGAACCCATCCTGACATGGTTTACAAGTTACCTAGTTGATGGACAGTATAGAATTAAGGTGGGAGATGTTTACTCTGGGAAGGAGTTGCTGACAGTCACCATGGATGAAATGGACTGGGGGGGTTATTGTTTTAGGTGATCTGAAAATGTGAAAGAATAGTACAAGGGCAGCAGAGAAGGCCAGTGGCATGCTGGGATGCATAGGCAGGGGTTTCACCAGCAGAAGACAGGAGGCAGTGATGCCATTATATAAAATCCTGGTCGGGCCTCACATGGAGTACTGTGTGCAGTTCTGGAGGCCACACCTTCAAAAGGACATTCATAGGCTGAAGACAGTCCAGAGAAGGGTGACTAAGATGATACAGGGCATACACCACTAAACCTACAAGCAGAGATTAAGGGACCTCAATATGTATTCACTAGAGGAGAGGAGGGAGAGAGAGGGGACATAATGGAAACATTCAAGTACCTCAAGGGCATGAACAAGGTGCAGGGAGGAGACATCTTGCAATACAGGAGTATGAGAATGAGGGGGCATGAAATGAAATTGGAAGTTGCCAGGTTAAGAGGGGACATGAGGAACTTCTTCACAGAGAGGGTGATGGACACAATGAATGGTCTGCCACAGGAGGTGGTGGGAGGAAGTACTGTGTTTGGATTTAAGCATGCATTGGACAGGGTTAGGGAAACCAAAATGTAAGGCAGAAGGAGGATTAAAAGCTATGATCAAGAACAGGGCTTATGGGTAGACTAGAAGAGCCTAGCTGTCTTTATCTGCTGACAATTTCTATGTTCTATTTTTCTATACATAGACTGACCAACACAGGAGTCCCACAAGTCTCAGTACTGGGCCCTGTGCTGTTCAGACTGTTTATTAATGACTTAACAAGTGTTTGTTGTAATGCATCCATTTTATTGTACTCAAACAATGCAGTTACTGATATAATGTTAAAGATGCAATGCAGAGTCTACCGAGTGACTTTGATGTTTTTCAGAAATGGATAAATGACCACCATCTTATTTTAAATACAAAAATAACTAAACCAATGCTTTTTACTAGTGCCCATGCTTATAACCAGAAGATATCTCATATACTTTGGATAATGCACATCTCAAAAATGTGACATGTTTTAAATACTGAGGTCTGATGCTGGACAGAAGTTTGACATATTCTTTACATGTAGAGACTACTAAAACAGTAAACAAATGACTGGGAATGCTGCACCACTGTTGAGCCTGTTTTTTTTTTTTTTTTTTACCAGGAGAGACACACTAAGCTGAAAGCTTGTTTACAGGTGCGACCTGGGAGCACAAAGAAGTTAAGTGACTTGCTCAGGGTCACACAGTATACAAATGGGGGGGGCCATGGGATTCAAACCAAGGTCTCAAGGTTTGCAGTTCAGAGACTTAAACTACTGTGCTATACTGCCTCCTTGATTTAGATTCAGCATTAGTATCTATAGCTCAAGCATATCATGTTTCACTTGTCAAATATGGCCTATTGATTTACTTTTCAGAAAACACTTCTGATACGTCTAACATACACAAACTATTGAACCATATTGGCCACTATATTCTGAAGTCAAGTAAATATTTCCACCTTTGCAAATAATACAACTTACTTAATTGAATATCTTTACAAGAGTGTATATGTCACCAGCAAGTAATATTAATATGGAAAATGTTGAATTCCCTATGCCCCACAGGTGTAATACCCGCCATTAACATTTAATCTGGCCTTACAATTGCTAGAACAAATTTAAAATATGACCTTGCTGTACCAAGATCTAAAATGAAAATTGGTGAAAACTAATTCTCAACTGTTGCCCCAAAGAGATGGAATTTTCTACTGCTAACTGTAAGAACTGCTCAAACTTTAGCATGCTTCAAAAATGCATTAAGGATATTTTTGACAAAGCTTGTAAATGTACATGCTATAATTAACTTTACTGTGATGATATTCATTTTTTATACTGTCCCCACTTATCTCCACCCCTCCATCCCCTGCTACTCCCTGTCTCTCTCCCACCTCACCTACCATTCTACCCCCTCACCTCCCACCTACCATTCAATTCCCTCTCCCGCTCCTGTCCTCTCCTCTCCTCCTGTCTCCCCCTTCCTATCACCTTATCTCCTGTTGGTCCACCCCCAGACTACCTAGCACTTATCTTTATGTTCTAGCACTTATGACAATGTCAAACCCATGACTGCCTGCTCCCTTTTCTACACCGTCCCCCTCTTATCCCCCACCCCTTTCTCCACTTATGTCACCCCTAGGATGGTTTTCATTGGTATCTGTGTTTTGCTATAAATACTCCTGTATTGTTAATTGTGCATTATTTGCCACTGACTGTTTGCTACTGTGCTAGTCTATACAAATGTACTGTCTTTTGCTACTAAGTTAACCTCCTGACCTGTATTGTATCTTACCTCTGCTTACTTCCATGCTAACCTCTTGACCTTGTATTGTATCTTACCGCTGTTTTGCTTGCACCCATTGCTGACATGGAACCTTTGTAAAAGAACCCTTGGTTCAAAGGTATTTGTAATCCTGGTGATAAATAGATACATAAAAATAAATAAATAAATAAAAATACTGACAATGTACTTCAATGTACTGTATTTTATGGTTTTGTTGTACATTGTACTGATTTTAATTTGAGCTAGGCACACTGGTCATCCCTGAAAATGGGCACTTGTGCTCGTTGGACCTACCTGGTTAACAAACAAACAAAAAATGGGAAATTGTATCAAATAAACTGCTTTGAAAATCCTGTCCCTTGTCTAACTCTGATGCATGTAGGGTTCTGTGTACTGTATACCATTTCTCAAGAGGAAAAATATATATTTTTGAAAAGACTTCCTTTCACTTTCAAGAGTGTGACACTATAACTTCATTATAGTAAGAGTTATAGTAATGTTAGAATTAAACTTTAAGTGAACTTCATTGCTGTAGAGTTGATAATCCATTGTCTGAACTCAATAGCAATGAACTTGTAGCATGGCATTCAGCAATCTTTACAGTGAATTTGGCAATGAAGTCTCAGCTGTTTTGTTTCTAATTATTTGCTGCTGTACTCTTATTATATTAACGTTTATATATTACATTAATAAAGAAATTCAGCCATTAACTCATGATTAAAGAAACACACAAAGCAACTCATAAAGAATGCATTAGCAACTTACTGTAATTACTGTTTAATGATTGTGCTGTAGCATCTATTTCTTTTTGCAAAACCCTCTAAAATGACTGCTCATAAATTTGAACACTAAATGAGCTGCATTTGCATACCACCCTTAAATACCCCGTTTTAAGACTGTTGTTCATGTTGTCTAACTAAAATATCTTAATGAACCAATACTGAAAACTAAAACTCTAAAGCCAATTATTTCATAGATCACTAGACATCCATTCAGGGGACTTCTTCTTTAGAGAAGCATCAATAAATGCTCTTATCTAATCGGGTGTACATTTTGATGACCATGTTGTTACCTGACAAGAAATGATGAAGTCTACCTGATTACATGTAGAGTATGTTTTTTTTTTATAAACAGTGACTTCTTTCTTTACTGCTACCAACTATTAGGGCTTTAAAATAGGGTTCTATGAAATGCTATACATTTTACTCTTGTTTTAGAATGGAGGTGGATGGTACATTATATTTACATAATGTAAACCCTGATCACTGCCCAGAGTTTCTCTATTGGTAACTGGGTAAAGTCAACTAGGCACAATGCCTGTTTTCATGGGTGACCTGGGAGCACTGTGGGGGTGAAGTGACTTGCTCAGGGTTACACAGTATGTAAATGGAGGTTGTGGGATTAAAATCCATGCCTGCTGGCTGTTCAATGCTCATTCACAGTTCATTGGTCTGACCTTATAAACTCTCTGCTAAGATTTCTAAACAGCCACATGTAGTGTAAGAGTGGTACAACTTCTTTCTCTTAATAGTCATGTAATTCCTTCATGTTACTAAGAAAATGCTGCATGCATTACAAGAAGTATTGCACTCAGTATGCCTACCATATCAGAACTTCAGAATTAATTAGTGATACATAATTATTTACAAGTTACAAGCAAAATATTTTTTGTTTTACTTTTGAGGTAATTAAAATCCTTAGACCCATCAGAACACAAGTAAACATTACCACCATTTGGACCAAAAAACACAAGACATAAACTTTTTATAGCAGTTCCAGATTGAAGCAGTTTAATTGGAATGATATGGTGTCTTCTGGGAGAAGTTATAACAGTGCCTACATTCTGGCCACAGATTGATCCTCTGTACAGAAGCTAAGCCTGCTGTCATAAATATCTTTTGATTGAGTTTAAAAAGTGTCACAGGAGATTGCGTGTGGAGTACAGTAGAAGGATAGATTGTTCCTTGCTATTCCCAAAACATGCATGATGTAAAACAAAGTGTGACCTGGCAAATGGAAATCAATACTGCTAACTAAAATTCAACTACAAACAGCTGGTCAAGGTCTAAGCTTAAACAATGATTTATTGCACCTGTCTCATGCTTAAATTCTTACAAAAAAGTTACAAGTACTTAACACTTGTCTGTGTCCACCTTCTGAAAGTTTTCCATTTATATAATAATAGACTTGGTTTGTATGTGTGTTTATCCATGCTGACATGCAGTTTGAACTAAAATGTGAACCTAGGCATATATGTGTGTGTGTATATATATATATATATATATATATATATATATATATATATATATATATATATATACACTGTAATATACATATATATATATATATATGTATATATATACTGTATCATATACATAGATTTCACTCTCCCTAGCTGAAGAAAAATAACCACAAGTAGGCTGCAGGTGACAACTTTTATTGTACTAACAAATCTGTTTTTGAGAGTAGATTTTGAGATTTATACTCTCTTCTTTATGTCAATGAAAGCAGATCTGACTTACAAGTCAGATGCAGAGGTTGGTATAAGATTCAAATGAGACTTGGGGCCAGATTTTCAAAGGGCCATTAGACCAATGCAAGGTGTGTCAAACAACTACCTTGCATCAAATCCAGGTTCAACAAATACTGTGTGCCATATTTTACAATACACCCAATCTCTTTGGCAACATTCCCCCAAAATGTTGCAAGACATCCACTGCACCAACATATGGCACATGAGGATAGAATGACACAAGCTGAGTCAAAATTCATGGGGCAGAGAATGACTCAAGCTGAACCAAAAAGGTGATGCATGGGGTGAGAATGACTTACACTGACTCAAAAGGATGATGCAGGGTGTGGGAATGACTCAAGGTGAGTCAAAAAGATTATTGATACATGGAGCCAGAATGATGCAAGCTACATCAAACAGGTGATGTATGGGGCATAAAATTACTTAAGCTGCATCAAAAAGGAGATGCATGGGGACAAGAATGACTCATGCTGAGTCAAAAAGTAAGGTGGATGACATGGTCAAGACAGTGGCATGATAAGCCCACAAAACATAATAAAGTAGTCCTGCAAGGGAATTTGGGCTCTATTTCCAAACCTCTACATGACTTACTTTCTTCTTTATATGCTCCAGTGTCATTTAGACCAGCTTTGGCAGATCGAACAGGTGCATTCTATATTTGACAAAGTGTCAACAGCTTCCACTTCTGAAGATCCCAAAAAGGGTGGTGCATCATTTTATGATGTAATCCCCATTGTGGTATGGTGCACCTCCCTTTCTTTCATATAAGCCTGATACAAACCACTTTGGCACAGGCAGTTCCACTTTTGATCCAATCAACATTGGAAAATCAGAATTGATGCAAGTGTCGCAGCTTGCACCTTGTGTCATTGTCTGATCTTTGGAAATTAAGTCCTTGATGTTTATACATTATTGTTTATCTCATTTGAATCCATATCCCAATCTTTATATCTGAAATGTAACTCAGCTCTGCTTTCTCTTAGCCAAGGAAGAGAATATAACTACTAAAAAAAAACCCAAAACAATAACCTCTATCCTCTCTACCTTAATTTCTCTAAGTTTTTGGGTGCTGTGCATTGTGAGAAGGAGGAGGAGGAGTATCAGCCCCCCAGAGATTCATCTATAAATTTGAGCACAATCCAACTTCTGGGATTGGCAAATAAGTTACAATCCTTGGCTCAACATAACATACTATTAAAAACACCCTCTGGGAGCTTGTTTCTTAACTGACTGCATAAAATTCAGAAGGCAGTAAAATCGAAAAACCAGAAGTCACTGGACACATCACTTTCTATCATGGCACCATTAAAAGTAGACTCCTACTGATTGTTTGAAGTATAGGAGGGGAGACTCTGTGCAGATTACAATCTTCAACCTGTGCTTGTAGTACTCTGTGTTATTTTAGCCAGGTCAAATTTTAATTGTACTTGGTGTGACTGCTGTGGAAATGGAAATTAAAAAATAAGAATAAAAGAAAGACTTCTCTCTCTCTCTCCACCCCTATCTCTCTATGTTTTGGGGCACCATACCTTGTGGGAAGCAGGAGAGTCAGCCTTTCCCCAAGTGACTCATGTATAAACTCAAGCACAAGCCAACTTCTTGGACCTGTAGATGGGTTAAGAACACTGCCCCACCATACAATACTGTTAAACACACTCTCTGTGAGCTTGTTTCTCAGCTGAAACCCCTAAATCAGTAGGTAGTAATGTCACAAAACCAGAAGTCACCTGACACATCACTTCCAACCTCACCACTTTTAAAAACTGACACCTAGTGAGTGTCTGGCAGCAAAACATGACAGTGGAAGTGCATCTGCCAGTGTCAGCTGGTGACATTGGGAAAGAAGCTAGGCATTTTAGCTTTCCCAGGTAATATTCTATACACTTATTAGTGTAAATAGAAACTGAAATAGATCTACTCAACTTACTGTATAAATAAGGACCCCTCATCCAATGTTTGTCCAATCAAATATATACTAAAACTAAAATGTATACTAAAACAAAAAGCTCACAGGGGAACTCCCATGTTGTCTTATGTAACAAATGCATTGAAAATCAGGACTTGACTAGCAAAATTGAAAGGTATCAGACTAGAACTTATTGTTACTGAAAATAACAAAATTGAGAGTTCCATGAAATCACTAGTTAATGAAAAGAAAATATTAAATTAGACCATAACTTTTACTCATAGGAGAGAAAGTAAGAAACGATCTGGGGGGTAAATCTGACACCAAAATTATGAAAAGAATAGAAAACAAACAAGGGGCAGAGAAGGCCTGGATGATTCTGGCCAAAATGAATGGTACCAGTTTATTTATAATAAAAAAAAATTAAAATGTAGAGGAGCAGTGATAGGCAGTGATGAAATCACACTGACTAATAGATTTTCAGCTTCACTAGATAAAGTACCACCCCAAAATGATATGTTAATTGAAAATACCATAACACATGACAACGAAAAAGAAGTATTGGTGGTGGGAGGTTCAATAATCTTAAGGTGTGATACACTGATATGGTGAAAAGATAAAATGAATAGAACAGTGACCTTCCTGCCAGGGGCTAAAACAGACAATATACAGACCCATCTACCTGAGTTGCTAACAAACTGTGGTGACAACCCAAAAAGTGATTGTCCATATCTACATCCATAACACAAGCCATGATAACAAAAAGGATATATGTGAAGAAATAATATAAATGAGAGGGGTTATCACCAGCAGGAGAGAGGATGCAACTGATATCAGGAATATTGCTGGTCTTCAGGGAGAACCCAGAAAAAAAACAGAATGTGTTAATATTATACTGCAAAACTGGTGTAAAATGGATGGTCTAGTTTTCTTGAACACATGGTACATGTTATGGAGGTAGTCACCTGAATGCCAAAGACAGCAGACGGGCCCCTGTATACCAAAGATGGTAGATGGCCCCCACTTGAACCAGAAACTTGGCAGATTAATCAATGAAAAACTATCTCTGAAGCATTTAAACTGATTTGGATGTAGGCAGGGAATAAACATAGTCCTAACATCTGACACAGTACTAAATCAAAAGGAAAAAAAAACAACACAATACAATGCATCATGTATAACAAAAGAAGCCTTAACAAAAAATTAGAAGAACTAGAAGCTAATCTAACAGGGGAGAGAAAGACATTGATATTGCCTTCTTAATTGAAACATAGTGGTCCCATGATGACACATGGGGCAATTAATTAATAGAATACCATTTGTTCATGCTCAATCATGAGCAAAAAAAGGGGGTGTCATTCATATATACCTGTATGTTTCAGATAAAATCTCCATAACAAACATCTCTGGGGAAAAAAAAATAAGATAAAACAGAAAAAAATATGGTTAAAACCAATAAAAAATTCCACCAGAAGAAAAACTATTGGCCTATGTTACCATCCCCTCAGGCACTGCTAGACAAATTAATGAAACCATCAATAAAGAATTAGAAAATACTTGGGACCCCGGAGACATTTTGTTCCTGGGTAACTTAAATTATGGAGAAATATGCTGGACATAAATCTCTGCAACACATAGCCAAAGTAAGGAGTTCATTAATCTATGCAGTAAACTAAATCTGGCACAGCATGTAAGCACTCCCACCAATGGAGACAATATACCTGACATTTTTCTGAGCTCAAGAAACATTAGCTTAATGAACTGTTTGGTAAAAGTGCATCCAGGTTGCCAGCCCAGTGTTGATAAGGATTGAGACAATGGATGCCACACCTCGTGTCATGCTGGCAACCCAGGTTCAGGAGCAACCTCGAGCCGTCAGGGTGCTGGCAAGGGTGGGAGGATGGGAGCAGGACTGAACAGTGGCTCTTCTCTCCCAGTAGAGGGGTCACCTTCTGCAGTCCCGTTATCACCAGCTGGAGGCCTGGTGGTGGCACAGGTGGCCAGCAACATGCATGTGCCTCCACAAATGTGCATTCACACCAAGGAAGCGAGGGCAGGGGGATGGGAACAACAGGGAAAAAGAAGAATAAAGACATAATAAGGAAAGAAAAAAAAAAAGAAATGTACCCTGATGACAGCGACCTTAACAGCATCACACATTATTTCATAGAAAATTTAAACATAACTAATGGGGTGTAGAGAAATATATTTATACAGAATGGCAAATATCAATTGCATTCATCAAGATATAAACAAAATTAACTTGGAAAAACACTAAAAAATAAAATAATTAAGAAAATATGCTTTGAGATAAAGAAAACAACTATAACCTTATTATGTGACAAAAACATTTCAAAATAAAAAAAAAAAAAAAAATATATATATATATATATATATATATATATATATATATATATATATTGGTCAAGGAATCAAACCTAGATGGCTAAATGGCTAAAAGACCCTCCTTGGGCTATCCTCACCAGGATTGACCACCACCATAGGCCGCTCTGTCCCACTAGTTCATACTCGGACCTCTGGGGAAACCTCTCTTGTTGTCCCTAGAGCTAGGACCTCTCACGGCCAAAGAGCCTTCAGCTTTAGGGCCCCCTCCTGGTTCAACACACTGCCCCCCTCCATCTCCGAAGCTCCAACTATATCGTGCTTCAAAACTTCATTACGTAACCACCTTAACACCCGATGCTGTAACTGCCACTAGTCAAAGCCGTACTCAATACTTATGACAAAGCTTATTACTAAGCTAAGGACAACATAACTCTGGTATTGTTTGCATCCATCCTACCTGTACAAGCTTGTTTGTATCTATGTCTTAATTTACTGTTATACTTATGTGTTGTACTGCTATATGTGTATTTTGGTTTGTCTTACTGTCACAAGGTACCTTTGTAAATGAGCCTATGGCTCAAAGGTTTTCCAAACTGCTGTTTAAATAAAATAAAAATAAATAAATAAATAAATAAAGAAAGAAAACAAATAAAAAATGGACAAAAAACTTATAATCGGTACTGTAAATAAAAAATAGAAAGTACACATCATGGGACAATTCCAAAACTGTATGAAAGAAATGTAAAAAAACAAAATACAACAGGCAAAGTGAAAATTGGAATTAAAAAAGTTTGCAACCTCAACCAACAACAAATGCACGACTTATGTAGTTATATCAACTCCCTTAAACATTCAGATAACAAAATTATGCTCCATTATAGACAGTGGCACTCTGATATCCAACCTGGCCACAATAGCTAACGTCTTCAGCATTTATTTCTGCTCTGTGTTTTCAAAAGATGCACCACTGACAGACATGCTTTCCAGCATGTGCTGTACACATATTAAAAGAAAAGAAGAAGCAATAAATAAAATAATAATTCTGAAAACCCATAGTGCACCCATACCATACACCATCTTGCCTCAAATATTAAAAATACTGCCACCTAGCATTGTATATCCCCTACAGTTTGTATTTCAAGTATCCATTATAAATGGAGAAGCCCCAATGAACTGGAAGATTGTGAACACAATATCTATCTATAAAATGGGAAATATAAATGGTTGGTAGTATAACCTAGAGGTTAGAATAATGAGCTGTGAATGAGCTTTGTACATGCAGCAGACCAGGGTTTGATTTCTGGAACCTCCACTTACATACTGTGTGACTCTGAGCAAGTCACATAGTCTCCACAGTGCTCCTGGGTTGCCTCTAAAGGCAGGCCTTACCCAGTTACCAAAGAATAAAAAACATTTCAAAAAATGAAAAGATTGCAAAATCTATCAGTCAATAAGTCTGACCTCAGACCCTGATAAGATACTGGAATCTATAATAAAAGACAATATAACTTAAAAAAAATGCTAGAAAAACTGATACATGTATTACACACCTACTCTGTTTCTATGAAAAATTATCAGATAATAATAATAATATTTTTATTTATGTAGCGTAATTCCAATATCAAAGCACTTTACATACAAAACATCAACAAACAATTCATTAAAATCACATAAAATAACAGATTTAATTAAAATCCACAGAATACCTAAAAGTTCAAATATTAAATGCCTGTTTGAATAAATAGGTCTTTAAACTGGTCTTGGAGCCCTCCATGGTCCTTCACTCTCTAATCTGATGGGGTAGAGAGTTCCACAGGGATGGCACCATGAACATAAAAGCCCTGGCACCAGATGTCTTTAACCACACCCTGGGAACCTCTAACATCCCCTCGTCAGTTGAGCGGAGAGGTCAGCCTGAGCTGTAAGGAACCAGGAGCTCTTGCAGGTAATCCAGTCCTAATCCATATAGGGCCTTGTAGATCAGAAGACCGACCTTGAAGGTGGTTCACCACTGTATAGGCAGTCAGTGCAGATCGCACAACATGGGAGTACTATGACTGGTACATGAAGTTCCAGTCAATAATCATGCTGCAGCATTCTGCACCAGCTGCAAGCAGCTGACATCAACCCCCGGAAGCCCTAGGTATAGGGAGTTGCAGTAGTCAAGCTGAAAGGTCACAAAAGAATGGATCAATTTATTTATTTTATTTATTTAGCTTTTGTTGACCGGGTAAGTGCACTAGACAAATCTTGCCTATTTTCAGGCACGACCCGGGGGAGGGGGATACAGATGAATGCCAACTGACCTTGAACCAGATTAAGCTGTTGGTGGTATTTTTAGTAAATGAGGAAATTTGGCCAGGACACGGGAAATTCCCTACTCTTTTCAATAAGTGCCATGGGATCTTTAACATCCACCTGAACTACCACCAATCCAGGCAGATGGGACCTCGGTTTAATGTCTCATCCGAAAGACGGCACCTCAGAAATGCAGCACCCCTCTCATGTTGCACTACAGTGTCAGTACTGGGATATTAACCCAAGTGCCAGATGTGGGAACTGAACCCACAGCCCTCTGATCTCCCGGCCTCAGAGGCGAGTGTGCTACCTACTGAGCCACTGACACTGCTATGTGGGCAAGTCATCGGACGGAACAAGGTGCTTAATTCTGGAAATGTTCCTAAGATGGTAAAAGGAAGATTTGATGACTGCTGACACCTGCATCCACAGTGTCAGTCCATCGTTAAATACCAGCCCCAGATTACGCACCCATTCAGAGGTGGGCAGCTGTACACCATCAAGCCAAAGCCTGGAAGGTAACCCCACTACTGGCCACTCTATCTGGTGCTCCAGATCCACAACTAGCACCTCAGACTTTCCAGAGTTTAATTTCAGCCAACTGGATTTCATCCAGTCATGGATTTCTGCCAGATAGCTGTTAAACATTGAGAATGCACTATCCTGGTTGGGTGCAAAAGACAGATAGAGCTGTGTATCATCTGTGTAGCAGTTGAAACGTAGCCCATATAGCCTTATATTGTTTCCAAGTGGCAGAAAATACACTGTAGACAACATGGGGGACAGCACTGAGCCCTGAGGTACCCCGCGTGGCAGAGAATGGTTCAGAGGAAAAAAAAAAATGAAATCACCCTCTGAGACCTGCCGACTAGGAAAGAATGAAACCATCCAAGAACTGGATGAACCAGTCCACAGATGACCCTCAGGCTCTCAAGCAGGATCCCATTGTTCACAGTGTCAAACACTGAAGAGAGATCCAAAAGTACCAAGATGGAACAGCGCTTCTGGTCTCTCGCCATCAGCAGATCACTGAGCACCCGAACCAGAGAGGTCTCTGTACTGTGTCCCTTCTGAAAATATGACTGCAGAGAATCAAAGACATCATGGATGGTAAGATGGTTCTCCAGTTGCAGCAAAACTACTTTCTCAATCACCTTCCCAAGAAAGGGAAGGTTAAAGATAATTATGTAGTTTGCATAGATGCCTGGGTCCAAAGAAGCTTTCTTAAGAAGCGGTGTCACCACTGCCTCTTTCAGGGAGCTAGGAAACTCTCCCAAATCTAAAGAGCACCAGACAATCTCTGCAAGGACCAGGCCAATGATATCCAAACACCCTAATACTAGGCGTGTAGGGCCCAGATCCAAACTGCAGCAAGTTGTCTGCAATTTATGGACAATCTGCATGATGTCCCCTATCCCCAGTCAGTTGAAAGATATCCAAGAGGACTGAGGGAAAGTGATCATACACCGACCACCACTAACCCCCATAGAGGATGCTGGGCAGATTTCAGCTCTGATGTCAGCCACCTTATCTGCAAAAAAGCAAGCAAACTCATCACACTTATCTTGCGAAAATGCTCCTTGAACCTGTAGACAGGCTGGGATGCACAGCCTGTCCACAGTTCGAAAGAGCTGAGCCAGTCAATTTTGCGCAGCAGCTATCTCACCAGACAGGAACTCTGCCTTCTTACATGAGATTGCTGATTGATAGCTTCGATAATGATCCATCAATCTAAGGTGGTCAACATCAATGGCTGTCTTCCGCCAGCGATGTGCTAACCTTCGACCCACCCGTCTCAGCTCCCTCAAGGTCCCATCATACCAAGGGGACCCGAGAGTGGAGAAAGAGGTGGTGAACATGAAGTGGGGCAATAACATCCATAGCCTCAGTGATAGCCTTGTTATAGGCCAAAACTAGATTCTCTGGATCCTCGCCCACCCTTGGAATTCCCAATAGGTCTAATACTGCCATAAGACCCTCTGGGGTTACACCCCTCAATGGGCAGTATCAAACCATCTCCACAGGTGCAGGCCTATAAGGGAGGGGCTGGAGATTGAATCTCACTGTGTAGTAATCAGACCAAACAACTGGCAACACCACCAGATCAAAGGACTCAATCCCCAGGAGGAATACCAGGTCAGGTAAGTGACCATGATTATAAGAAGCAGAGCCAACTACCTGTGTGAACCCCAATGATAACATAAGCTGGAGGAAGTCTTGACCAAACTGCGAAAGTTCATCGTTGACCAAGGCATCTAAGTTGCCCAGGACCATCAGCCTGGGCTACTCCAATGCCGCGTCGATGAAGTCTGCCATTTCCTGCAGGAACACTTTCTCACCCCCAGGTGGACAATAGATGAGAATGATCATGCAGCCCACATCTGCTACTGTGGTAAACTCAAATGATCTGGCCTCCTTTACTGGTACACCATTGAGGCCCAATTCTGATCTAAAACATATAGCCACCCCCCTACCCATGAGGTCCAATCTCAAGTGGTGTATCACCGAAAACCCTTAAATAATAGTGTGTTTGTAGACTGCATTTATATAGATTTCTCCAAAGCCTTTGATTACATTCCACACTGTGCAGTTATTCAGAAAATGGCCAATCTAAATGTTAACTATTACACTATAAATTGGGTTACTAAATGGCTGGGAAATAAATACCAAAAAGTATGTATAAATTTCCATTTCTCAAAAACAAATAGTGTTACCAGTGGCATGCCACATGGTTCAGTACTGGGCTCTGTCCTGTTTTAAATCTTTGTATCTGATATGTGTTGCAATGTACAAGATTCGACAAGCAAATATGCAGATGACACTAAACTGACTGGTAAAGTCAATACAACTGAACAAATATAGTGAATTCAGACAGATCAAGACAACAAATATATGTGGGCACAATCACAGGGAATGAAATTTAACATGGAAAGATGCTGTGCCTTTCACCTAGGAAAATAGACCATTGAAACCAGTAAAAACTTGGAAACTAATTTATTTAAGTGGATGAAAATGAGTGTGACTTATGTATTACTATTAACTCAAAATTCAATGAAACTGACCTATGTACTGCTGTTAATTGTTAAGGCAGATAAAGTTGTTTCGACTATTAAATGTAATTTCATAAATAGAAATGCAGAGGTTATATTTCCTTTACACAGGGCCTATATGAGACCAATACTGGACTTTGGGAGCAAGGTATGGTGCACATTTAGTAGGAAGTAGATTGACAGAGTAGAGAGGCTACATCAAAGGGACACCAAAATGATTTGTAGTATAAGGCAGAACATTTATGAAAATCGTCTGTGATGCTTAAATCTAATGTACTTAGAGACAAGATTGAAAAGAATGAGCTATTAATGTGTTATGATATGAAAGATCATTATTCACTAAATGATCTAAATTTACAGTTAAAAAATTAAGCTTGGGTACCCATGGCCAACCTATACAACTAAAACTACAACGTTATACAATCAAAAGAAAATTATAACACACACAGCCTACCATTAGTCCATGGAATAAACTATCAATTGAAATAATAATCCTCAAGAAAAAAAAATAATTTAAATCCAGGCTGGATAAAGATATCCAGAATGGTTAGGATGTACAATATTTTACAGCTGATTGACAGGAGCTAACATGGGCAAACCACCTTCTCTGCCACTTTTTTCTTTGGTATGACCTTTAGAACAAGTGCTTTTAGCATCTTTAAGGAATTTCATATTTCAAAGATGCCCCTGTAGGCCAAAACACTTCCTTTGGTGTGCACTACAAAACTATTTAAGTTGTTATTCTGTAGTGTATGAGAGGTTTTGCATTTTGAATCCACTTAAAACAATTCCTGCAGCTAAGAATCATGAATGAAAGAAAATTTAGACTTCCCACTTTGAACAACAGGTGATGTCTGATTTTGGCAGATTTTTTTCTTCATGGAATACCATT
This sequence comes from Neoceratodus forsteri, assembly GCA_016271365.2. Classification (NCBI taxonomy): domain Eukaryota; kingdom Metazoa; phylum Chordata; order Ceratodontiformes; family Ceratodontidae; genus Neoceratodus; species Neoceratodus forsteri. The sequence goes on along the minus strand of CM057458.1, from coordinate 623,026,515 downwards.
TTAACATTTATTTTACAGCATGCTTCCCAGCCTTATATGTATGTTTTTTTTTTCAGAAGGTATATTTTACATCACACCACTTATTCTCATACTTTTTGTTCCTTTGATTTTATTCCTTTCTCCATCTTTTTTGAACTTCTCAGACGAAAGTATCATGTTTACATAAAAGCAGGCTGCAGTCCACCACAATAAATTGCCTTGGTTAAACCTCCCCATATGTGGATTTAAAGAATTCTTAGCCTATTAGTCACATAGTGGTGGAGTTGTTGCTTACTGCATTCATGTAACTATCATATATAGTGTCAAAGCTGTGCTTTTGTACAATGTATTAAGATTTTGTACCTGATGAGTACAGGGGAAGGATTTGCACAGACAATATGCACATCTTAGCATTCAGCAAGAGTGGAAACTGCATTTTGGCATCTGCTAACATGAATAACTTCTGAATGATTTGATAACGTATTGGCCAAGTCCACCATCATTACATGAGGACAAATAATGTTTCAGGATTGTAATCATATAACCTGTCAGTTTCATTTAATTACTAAGTGGGAGATTTTCAAACAGATCTTCCAATAATGCATCTGCTGATATCTTCAAAGCAGAAATGCACCAAACCTGTTAAAGCATTTATTTGATGATCTAACAATTTCCAAAGTTTACATCCAAAATGGACAGAACTGCACTTGTGACAAATTGGGATGCAACAGTGCCCATTTTTCCAAACATTGTGACTTTTTGTCATAAATGGATGAACGTTCTGAAAATAGCAGCATAGCTGCCTGGACACAAGAAAATAGATGCAGATGTAGACACAGCATATGTTTGTATTTGCATCCAACCCTTTTGAAAATCCCACCCTAGGTATTTAGGTCCACTGAAAATGGATAAGACAATTAGTCTATAAAAGTAAATAAAAAGTAATCTTAGACTACCTACCTCAATCAATATAACTAAGAGTACTATAGTTAGAGAACTGAGGACTACAGTTCTCATTGTCATACAAGTAATTAGAGAAATTCATGATGAAAACCAATTTCTATTCTTCTTCTTGTGTTGTGTTTGGGTAGTAAAATGCACTTTCTTTCTGTGCCCTCACATTTCTCCTTTTTGACCTATATCACACTTGCTTTTCAATTTAGTCAGAGTTCATAGTATGAATAGAAAAATGAGTCAAGATGATATACAATGATATAAATTTTGGTTTGGAAAACAAACAAGTCCTGTTATCTGCAGAGGCATGGATGGTCTCCATAGAGGAAAAATATAAGTAACAAGAGAGCTCATAAACTCACCTCAACCAATAAGATGAAATAATGAGTTCAAAAGTTTGCAGGTTTGTACTTGATAAATATCTTAGCACACCCCATTGCTAGAGATGCAATGAATTTAAAATCCGCCAGTGAAGTGAACGTGAAGAGGCCACTTCACTTTGGCACTTTGCTATGCGGAGTGCCCCATAGGAAAGGCTCACTCCACCTTGTTATTATTACTTTGCATTGTCATTCCACCTTAAACGTGAAGTAAGGTGGAGTGATAACAATATTGGCAGCATTCCACCCACACAGTCATCAGAATGAATGTGCATCCCCAAAGTGCCACTGTCTTGTGTCCAGAAAATGTCCCAGTGCTGATGAAGTGAAATGAGAGTGTAAGAAGAAATGCAAAGTCTCCAAGAATTAATGAGGCACTCAGTCATGCGCGCGGTGGTCAGGTCACACATAGAGTCACCAGAATTAATATGCATCCCTAAAATGCTACTGTTCTATGTCCAGAAAATTCCCCAGTGCTGATGAAGTGAAATGAGAGCATAACCAGAAATGCAGTATCCCAGAATTAATGGTGCCATGCAAACACACAGACAGATTAAGATTGTGCTGCACACTCAAGGGACGCACATGAAAAGGCACAGCAACACCTAATCAGTGCTCACAAGTCACAAATCAAAATCTGGAAAGGAATACATTTTGCCAATTAAGGGATTAGTGCACCCCAGTAACAATTCACTACCAGTAAAGATACCACAAAGTAGTATGAAAAATTCATGCAGGTGTGGTGGATAGCAAGTTCACACTGCTGCAATTACTCTGTAACACAATAAAAGGTGTCTGATTTAATGGCACACATCACATACATACTCACACGCACACTCAAGTAATGAGTAGCAAATTGAAAACCTTTAGTAATATAACCAAATGTTTTAAACAGACAAATTGTTCACTGCTGCACCACAACAATCAGCAAAAAATGTCAAGAATAACTGAAAATATTACTGAGTGTAAATTAACACAGTTATACAAGAAAAATATAACCAAGACAGAAAGACTACCTTTTTCTCCCAGTTAATCTACCTACACCACAAATATGCCCCTCCCCCAAAGCACACTTCATAGTACACAGACTGTTCTAAATTAAGATTCAAAATCCACACACAACAATAAACACTCGATGATATGAGAACAGAAGGGGTTCCTACAATCAATGTACTAAATTTTGAGCAAAAAATATTACTCAAAAAGGCATTTTAAACAGCTTTTAGAGGTTTTGAATCACAGAACTCTGAGAGCAAACTGTCTCCAGCTACCACAGCACACACACTACCCAGGCCAGAACTGAAGCTATGCTGAAAATCTAGAGCCCATGTGACCTGCAATCCCATGAATAACTGCAGAATTTCATTTGGAGCTCAATGGAGGGCAAAATGAGGTGAATCACATGATTTCAATGTACTTCACCTTAAAATTGGTGGAGAAGTGGTTTGGGTAAGGCAGAATAATGCAAAGTCATTGGTTTCAATGAACTTCACATTCCTCATTATGAAGCGAAGTACTCCGCTTCACATTGTGGAGTTCTCCGCAGATTCCGCATTACTCAGTGAATCACTTCACGGGGCAAATTGAGCCACTTCACCCACTACTACTTACAGTACTGTAACTCACATGCTGTATGGGAAGGAAAGTGAATACCTATGGCTGTACTTCCCTGATGAGCTGTAGCACAAAACTCCCCAACTTAAAAACGCTTATTAATGAGCACAATGGTGGTGTGGTGAAGCCTGGAGAAATACTACAAAACATGCTTACAATACATCCAAGTAACTAGTAAGAAAATTAATCTTGTGATTCATGTGATGTGACAGTGAATCATGATTTGTGACTGCATTTGTGACCGTGTTGATGAAGAACATGATTCAGTGTTGACAGTGTGAGATAACCAGTATGGAACTTTACTGGGAATGCAAATGCCTATGGCTGTACTTCCCCAATAAGCTGTAGCACAAACTCCCTGACTTAAAAATGTTCATTAATGAGTACAATGGCAGGGTGGTGAAGCCTGTAGAGAGACTACAAAAAATGCTTACAAAACATCCAAGTAACTAGTCAAAAGATTTGTGTGGTGATTCATGATGTGATTGCGAATGGTGATTTGTGACTGCATTTGTGACCGTGATGATGAAGAACGTGATTTGTATCATGAGTGACTCGAGATGATGGCCCTGACTTAAAAACACATATTAATCAGTACAATGTTCATGTGAAATTATGCACCACACCTGTCCAGTACTCTGAAGGGAAGCCAAAGAAACAACTGTGACTTAAGTTATAGATGGAGATTGGACCCTAAAGAGATGCAAATGCACAGGCAGATTAAGATTGCGCTGCGCACTGAAGAGAAGCAGACACAAAGGCACAACACCTAACCAGTGCTCACCATGAGAAATTCAAATCTGGAAAAGAATACCTTTGCCAGTTGGGGCGGGTCGTGGGTGGGGATGGCAGTGAACTGCACTGCTGCAGTAATAGTCACTAGTACTAGCACCAGTAAAGATACTATGAAGAAGTACAAAAATCACACAGCTGAAGTGGATAGCAGGTTCACATTGCTGAAATTATGTGGTACAATAAAAGGCATCTGATTTGATGGAACACATCACACACATTCTCACACACACACTAAGTAATGTGTAGCAAATTGAAAACTTCAGTAATATAACCACATACTTTAAACAAACTAAAATTATGCACTGCTGCACCACAACAATAAGCAAAAGAATGGTAAGAATTATTGAAAATATTACTGTGTGTACATTAACACAGTTAAATAAGAAAAATATCACCAAAACAGAAAGCACTGTCTTTTTCTCCAAGTTAATCTACCTACACCACAGATACGCCCGTCCCCCGAAGCACACTTCCACTGTCTCTCAGTACACAGGCTGAATGTTGTACAATAACATTCAAAATCCACAAACAAACAATAAACGCTTGATGATATGAGCACAGGAGGGTTTTCTGTAATCGATGAACTAAAGTTTCAGCAAAAAAAATGACTCAAAAAGGATTTTTTAACAGCTTTTAGAAGGTTTGAATCACAGAGAGCTCTCAGAGCAGATTGTCTCTTACAGCTTCCTACTCACACTACCCCAAACTGAGGCTGTGCAGAACGATGTAGAGCCCATGTGACCTGAAATTCCATGAATCACTGCAAAATTCACCTTTGGAACTTAAAAACAAGGCAAAGTGAGGTGAAGTACATTGTTTTCAATGTACTTCGCCTTTAGAATTGGTAGAGTAGTGTTTTGAGAAGGCAAAGTAATGTGAAGTCATTGTTTCCAATGGACTACGTGTTACACATTATAACTCAAAGTACTCTGCTTTGCATTATGGAGCACTCCAAGAATTCGCCTTCACTCCATGAATCACTTCGCAAAGCGAATTGGGGCCACTTCGCCCATCTCTACCCATTGCCTCTGTATGTATGACAAACTAGTTACCTGAAGATTTATGGTTGTCCAAATTTCTATGAATTTTGGCATGAAATACAGTGTATTGAAATGCTCCTAAAAGTCCTTGCATTAAAAAGGAAGAGTCAGCAATAAGAACCACATACCAAAGTGTGTGATTGGTTTAAATTTGCGGCTTGTGTGCATTTTTGCTTTATTTACTGTTTCCTGAAGTATATTAGATTGTATCTGGCTTATTGTCCTGATTCCCACTCTGACGTTTGCAATAACCAGGAATCCCAGAATCTCCTGCAGCTGACATCAAAGCTAAGTGGCAGCTATGGAAGATTCAACAGCCTGAGTACAAGATAAAGTTTTTTAAAATTATGATCACCTGCTTGGTAGTCCCTCTGTCCTCCCCGGGCTACATACAGTCACAGAGATCTGTATTATACCCCAGGATAACAGTGGTGCCGGCAAATAGCTGATCAACACTTATAAAAGATCTAACATTTACTTGCAGGCTATTGAATCTTCCACTAGTGCAGCTCTGTCATCAGCCACAGGGAGTTGGGGATTTCTGGTTACAGCAAATGTCACGTAGTAGTCTCCTGGATCAACCAGATATGGTGATATACACTGCTGGATACAGTAACTTAAAAATAATGGTGCACAAAGTGCAAATTAGGATCAGCCCCATACTTAGGTGTGGAGCTCTTACTGCTGACTGTTCCTCTTTAAAAAGGACTAAAATTGGGCAACAATATTTTTCATACAGGATTGCAAAAGCTTTAAATGTTATTATTTTACCACTGCTAGTAATGACACATTTTCTTCTGTTCACTGATCTTTGGTTACTTATTTGAGTGTGAATAGAAGGTGTTGCTGTTTTTAAAGTTGTTTTAAAGTGTTATTGTAAATTGTTTATATGTATGACAAAGTACTTTTATTTGTATGGATCACTTTTTTTGTATATTGATGGAGGGTGTCTATGAAAAAGGGCATTTATGCTCATAAGCCTTTCCTAATTTAAATAAACTTGAAACTTGAAAGAAACAAAAATCTGAACACCTTGAATTTCACAGTTTTTTTTTTGGTTTTTTCCTGTACAATTTATTTATCCCCACACACTCAATCCCAGACTCTCTCAGGTGGGGAAACTCAGCTTACCTCCATCCCACCCTGTTGTAGACTCACTCCTGACTCTCAGTCGGCCATGCTCTCTCTCAGTCCAGTCCTCTCAGTCCAGTCATCCACGACTCCCCAGGACCGCCATTCTATTCTGTGTGGATATCCTTGAGACCCAAGGGAACTTTGAGGTCAGCTGGTACACTCAACTTTGGGCGTGGGGGGTAGCTCCTGGGCTCCACCGTCACCTACTAGAATCAGGCTCCTTTTTCCATGTTCTGGTTTCCCCTGAGCCTTGAATTTGCAATAGACTCCTGCATGCTGGATACGCACACCCATGTACCGCCATTGGACATCCTACTGAGGCTCTAACCCTGCTACACTACAAGCCTCTGGTGTAGTGCCCCAGCCTCTGCTAGGGGCCACCAGAATAGCAGCCAGCCTAAGCCCCCCTCCCAGGAAAGGAAAGCAGTCATCCGGATGCTCAATCCTTTCCCATCCCTGCCAACTCCAGTGACCCGGCCTGCTCCTAGAACCTGGGTCCCATGTGTACAAGGTGTGAGGCCCAGCACCTCAACCTCAGTGCCATTGGGTTGGCAACTTCACAGGTTTGATAGTTAACTTTTAAAGTGAAGTACAAACTCCATAACAATGTAAGTCTCAGTATAAAAAATGGTTTGAATGTTATCATGCAAACCAATGTTCTCAGGCTGAACCGGAAAATTGCAGGCTCTGAAGTAACTAAAGTACTAATAAGCCTCACAGTAGAAGTAACTACAACTCAGGCTCATGCTATAGGCAATTACCTACTTTTTCCATTTAAACATAATTTCATTTATAATGTGTGTGAGAGGCAGATTCCCCCAGCATAAACAAGTCAAATCATTTTCTACGCTGAAGTACAAAAGTAGATCTATAGAGACAGCACCAGGCAAGCTTTAGGCAGGACCTGCCACTATGTAACACCCAGGTAATACCTCTTTATTGTGAAAACAAATAAAGATAAGGGGGAAGGGTATTTTCAAAAGGGCTCAATGCAAATGCAAATGTACAGTATACTGCATCTGCATGTATTTTCTTACATCCAGGCAGCTCTGTTACTATTTTCAGAAGTTGTGTCATTTATAACAAAAAGTCAAAATTTGTGGCAAAAAATGGGCAGAATTGTGTCCATTTTTGAATGCAAACTTTGTATGATGTTAGGCAAGCTAATGGATGGCCTAACAGGTTTGAATGAATTTCTGCTTTGAAAATAGCAGATGCATCTTGAGCAGATCTCTTTGAAAATCCCCCACCCCAAAATATTCAAAATCAGTGTTGCAAATAAAGTGGCAATTTTCATTCTTGCAGGGCCTAAGGACTGTGTTTACTTTCCCAACAAGAGGAGCTAGCCTTGAAGATCATAGAACGAGTAATATACATTGACAGAGTGCAGGAACATGGATTATGCTCTCTTACATTAGTGTATAATGTTGCTTGTTTCCAGGGTTTATGATAGCACACTGAAGGTACAGTGTTGCATTCATTCACACTGAAGTGGACAGTGGCACAGCTACTGGAGGAACATAACCTACAGTTCTCATTATCAGCAGTGTATCTTCTGACCTCTGATTAATACTAAATCAACTCAAAAAACTATTACAAATGAAGATGATAAGGGCTGATGTAATAATTGTACTTTTTTTCTGTTAGTTTAGACAGACAAATCACACACACACACTTTATTTAAACATAGAAACATAGAATCTGACAGCAGATAAAGACCGTGGGGCCCACCTAGTCTGCCCATTTTGTCTATCTATTGCAAAAACCATATACCCTAGTTGATCCTTGGTTTACCCTTTCATCCCCCTTACCAGGGTACCTTTTTGTCTGTTACATGCATTCTTGAACTCCTTAACCATTTTGCCACCACTTCCTCCATTGGGAGGCTGTTATAAGCATCCAATACTCTTTCTGTGAAAAAGTACTTCCTCATGTAGCTCCTGGGCCTACCTCTCTCTAGCTTCTTATTGTGCCCCCTTTTTCTTTCACATCTTCTTTTCTGAAAGATGCTACCTCTTATACCTTGTTTATACCCCTGAGGTACTTGTATGTTTCAATCATATCCCCCCCCCTTCTCTCTTCAAGGGAGTACATACTGAGTTCTCTTAGCATCTCTTCATGGGGCTTCTTGTGCAGACCCTGCACCATCTTGGTAGCCCTCCTCCTGCAGCCATACACACACATGCATACATACTAAAGATACAATCCCACAAAGAATACTACTCACACAGATATGCAAACAGAACTGTACATATGCACTCACTGATTGAGATACGAACACTCACAGATATATACAGATATCCATGGTGGAAATGGTGGGGTAGGAGGGCTTCAGGAAATTCAGGTCCAGTAGTGAAATTAATACTGGCTCAGTTCAAAGAGCAAAATGGGAAAGGACTGCTCCTGTGTATTAGTACCCCTTAAAGGCATACAACTGACTAAATAATGTGTAAAAATGCAACATAAAATCAGGAAACCTATCCCCAGAGCTCTGTCAGGTGTGTTCAGTCCTGCATCAAAAGTGTGGGTTTCCACAGCATTTTTTTTTTCCATTTCCAGTGCTGATAAAAATGCTGTCATACATACACTTACACAGATACACTGTCAAATTACCCACACCCAGGCATACATATACAGTACTATACAGAAACAGTCTGTCCTATAGTACATACCTGCAAGCTCATATGTACATACTGGCAAACTCTATCACACATGCACAGGGAGCTCTCTCACACTGAAATGCACACACACACACACACACATATGTAATTCACCCCATTTCATTAACCTACTGAAAGTTTTTACAATAAACTTGTTATAATTGTTACAGAGGTAGAATAATTAAGTAGCTGCTGCCTCTGTGCATTCACACCTACTAAGTGCATTACTGTGAATGATGAGCAATGGCTGCTCAGTGCAGACAAATCAGTCTGGATGTATAAGGAGCCAATTAGTTTCAACAGTACAGTACTTAGCTGCTCAGGTGGTGTGGAGTGAAGATATGCTGAAGTTTTAATTTGCCAGGGAAGTTGCCATGAAGTGGCCAAAATTTCGCATCTATGGAGTTTTGCAAAGTTTCTCCTACCCTCAGCAACTTCAACTTCACCCAAAATCACAAAGTTTTTCCATGCAAACAGTGGAATTCTGCCAGTGAAGTGCGGAATTCTGCCTGTGAACAGCAGACATTCTCCCATGAATGGTAGAATCTCAATGTTTATGGAGGAAATTCCTCACTTTGGGGGCAGAATTCTTCTGTTTGTGGTGAAATTCTACACTTAAAGGATCAATCCACACTTCACAGATCGCGCTAAATTCACAGAGCGAATTTAGTCAACTTTGCCATCTCTAGCAGAGAGTGAAACATCTGCAGGCATTTCTTGTCCGTGTGAATGCTCCATACTGTCTGCAGCATTTCCAGGATCAGAGTTGGGGAAGAACCCATCAAAAAAAGGGAGTGGTTGCGAGAATAGTTTTTGTAATACGTTTTTCTAGGTAAGGATTAGGGTTGGGGGGGAGGGAGCCAGTAGTGGGAGGGAGTGATAATCATTAAAAACATCATGGCAGGGGAAGGTAGCTGGACAACTTCTATTGCTGCATACAGCCTGTGTGTGGGCATGTCTGAAAGTGCTTTATGCCATGTGCAGGGGTTACAGTACTGCCAAAATTCTGCAGTTGTGCAAAAATGACTACTGACTGATACTAAGCACTCAGTTTTGGTGCTACATACAGACTGCTAATCTGTTAAAATGGCAAATCTGCTGTATGATATCTTACAAGTAACCACACGGTTTCACTAGAATTAATTTTGGAAAGCCACAGAAGACCTGTCTAAAAATATCAACACTGTAAAATTGCAAGAGATGTACTTCTTATGTTCTATGTCATCTACATCTTAACGTTTTCTTGTTCCAAACAGATCACTGATGTCTTTTTCACCATAGTAGCATAGTAGGTTAAGGTTGTAAGGGGCACTAGATTCATCTACCCCCAACACACAAACACTCTCTTCATAACCAGGAATGAAAACAAGTATTCTGGCTAAACACATACTAATTTATGGATAATCCCTACCTAATCTATTATGCAAGGCACCTGCTCATTCCCTTGGTAAACCAACATTTGTCCAGACTTCCAGGCTTACCATTAAGGCTGATAGTGCCTTAATATCTGCTATCTCTTTTCCATAGATTTGCCACTGTCTCAGAGAAAAAAATGCCTCATCAGTTTTCCCACCCTCTGAGTTTTTGGACATTGCCCTGCATCCTGCTGAAGCATACCAGATGAAACATCTCTATATATATGTATGATACATTTGTGACATACTGGGGCATAATGTTACATGCTTAATAGCATATGACATTATGGCTAACCTGGTACAGCGCTGCACTATTGAGCGAATGGTGCAGTACCGCATAAACTGCTGTACATGGTATTGTACCATTCTCACTTTCCCAGGCAGAGGATAAGGCCTCTTCTGGGAGTGGTTTCCACTGACCAGCTGCTATGGCTCAATGGACTGAGCCACAGCAGCAGAGAACTCAAGCAGTGCTTCTGGGACTGGGTTTGATTCCCGGTGCCAGAATTTTTTTTTTCACTCTTTGTGCGCTCCCCGACCTAACCCCCCCAGAATTGTGAATCTATATTGGGGGGTTCAGGGGTGCAGAGCCACCCCACAGAAAAGAATGATATGCCATATGGCAAGAATCGCACTGTATTGGCAGCACGATTGTGCCATGTGGCATAATGTTGTGCATGGTAATGACCCCGTGTTCATTTGTGATACATTTAACTGCCGGACAGCCTCCCTCTCCCCATCCATCACTCTTTTTTCCCTGCACTTTCATAAATTCCCCTTCTGCTATTTCACCTGTTTTACACATTTTTGTCTTCTCAGTTGCACCGTTTACACCTCAATGTACTCAGTAATCTGAATTTTATGCCTGAATGGTTTTGCACAAATATCTTGCCATACGTTAACAGCACGCTTCCTTAGCTCTCAAACTGGCTATCCCATACCCTACATACACACACACTTTTTACATAATTTGTGTCCTTCTCTGAAACTCATGACTAGCACTGTGATTTTATTGTACATGTTCATGCACCTATTGTTGTCACTTTGTTGTTACCGTTTCACTCCTTGCTGTAGAACCGCCCCCCCATCCCACTGGAAATGAGCCCCAGCGTAGTGTGCCTATCATGGTCACCAGATTTTATATAATTAAATAAAATACACACACACATAACTAAATAAATAAACATGCAAAAGACTGAGATCTTGCCACTTCTCAGCCTCTTTTTCTCCCAGGTGAACATGTTAATAACCTGCAGCCTCTTCTCATCGTGCTTATTCTTTACATCCCTGATCATTTAGGAGGTCCTGCATTTAAACTTCTCTATTGCCTCGATGCCTTTTTTGTATTGAGGATCCCAGTGTTGCACACAATATTCTAGGACTTACTTAGAGGATAATGTATTGGCATCAATTAACAACCATGTTGTATTCACTTCGAGAGGTTACCATGGCAACCGTGTAAAGCTCAAGAGGTTTACTGTTGCCCTGGAGACCTCAAGAAGTGGATTCAAAGAGGTTGTTAACTGATGCCCATACATTATCTTGTATAGTGTATGGGCTCAGTACAATGAGAATTCACTGCCGGAGGTTATCTACAATTAAAAAAAAAAAGTGCTATCAAGCTTTGCTCCCCCCCCCCCAATGAGTTACAATCTTTCCCAGTCCTCCAATCTCAGAGAGACCATTTTATCTTATAAATGCAATTAAACACGTCTGCTGTTTGGACATTAAATTCCCTTACTTTATGTGGCATTCCTAGCTTTCAGGTTCATTTTTTGGGGGAGTTTAGACCAGTGGAGGTGAGTGAGGTTATCGAGGTGGCAATCAATTAGAAGCATACCTTTTGTGAGCTGGACCCAGTGCCATCGCGTTTCTTAATGAGATGCGTTGACTCTGTTGGCCCGGTGTTTGCCGTGATTGTACGGTGTTCCTTATTTGAGGGAGTCTTTCTGGATGCCTTGAAGGAGGCTCTAGTGAGACCCCTTTTAAAGAAACCTTCTTTGGACCCGGAGATCATGGCAAATTACTATCCTATCTCCAAGTTTGGGGAAAGTGGTGGAGAAGGGGGTAGCGCTTCAATTGGAAGAGCACCTTATGACTCACGAGTTGTATGATCCCTTCCAGTCAGCCTTTCGGGCCAGATATAGCACAGAAACTGCACTTGTTCGGGTGCAGAATTATCTCCTCAGGGCTAGAGACTGGGGGGACAGGACAATTCTTGTTCTCCTCAATCTCTCTTCAGCATTTGACACTGTGGACCATTGTGTGTTGCTTGTCCACCTCAGGGAGCTGTGTGGACTCACCGGTACTGTCATCAACTGGTTTGAGTCCTTTCTTACCAACAGGAGGCAACGGGTTATGATGGGTAATTCCTCATCTACACCCTGTCTCCTTCCCTGTGGAGTCCCTCAGGGTTCAGTACTGGCCTCAATGTTGTTCTCAGTGTATATGCTGCCCCTGGGGGGGGATCATCAGGAAGTATGGCTTGAGTTTTCATTGCTATGCCGATGATACTCAGCTATATTTGTCCTTTGCCCCAGGAACATCCAATGCAGTGGATGTGCTAAACATCTGTCTTACCGAGATAAATGACTGGATGGCTTCCAGCTGGTTGTGACTGAACCCTAACAAGACGGAGGTACTGGTAGTGGAGTCGAACAGAGTTCATGATAGGATGGCCTCTGACTCAGCAACTGGACTTGTTCTTGGGGCTGTGTCAATGAAGGCCTCCTCTTGGGTGAGTAATCTTGGAGTGATTCTGGACAGGAACTTGACCATGGAGGCTCAAATATCTTCCGTGGTTCGTACCTGTTTTTTACATCTCAGAAACATTGCCAGGATTAAGCCCCTTGTTCTGCCTCTGGACCTCCTTACCTTGATACACGCCTTAGTTACATCTAGGCTGGACTACTGTAATGCGCTCTATCTCGGGGTCACCGGGGAACTTCTCCGCAGACTGCAGCTGGTGCAAAACGCAGCTGCCCGGTTATTGACTGGGCAGCAAAAATTCTGTCATATCACACCGGTATTGTGTGAATTGCACTGGCTGCCAGTCAGGTGGAGAATCCTCTTTAAGGTAGGTCTTCTTACCTTTAAGGCCCTACATGGACAGGGCCCTGGTTACCTGTCAATCCTCCTGACACCTACTCCCTCTATCCGCGCTCTTCGATCCTCCATTGGTGGCCTCCTGACTGTTCCTAGAATAAGGCTGAAATCAGCCGGTGACAGAGCCTTTAGTGTTGCGGCTCCTGTTCTATGGAACTCACCACCAGCTGTGGTCAGAGCAGCCCCCTCTATAGATGTTTTTAAGGCCCATTTGAAGACACTACTATTTTCACAAGCATTTGATGCTTAGAGTACGATTTTTTATAGTCTGTGATTTACTATGTTATTTTGCTTGAATGTTTGTGTATAATGCTTTTAAATTTTGTACGGCGCCCAGAGTCTCTGGGATTGGGCGTCTCTTAAATAAACTTGCCTTGCCTTGCCTTGCCCTTGCATTTTTCACCACCACAGCATTTTCCCAAGCCATGTTGCTTACCTTACATGAATGTGCAAGCGCATTCCATGCTGTTGTACCATTAATGTGATGTACTCACCATGGTACAACAGCAAGTTATGTCACATTGATGGTACAAGGTTGTCTTTCTACCAAATTCAGTATATAACAATGTTCCACCATACAGTATATATAGAATAATTCATTGAAAACCATACATAACAAGGCTGTGCTCCATCAAGGGGTTGAGATGACATCTTAAGGACCATGAAAGTAAAACTTGTGAGGTCCATATGATGTCATCTCAACCCTGAAATGGAAACACAATATAAGCTGGCCATGGTTGCCATGTTTTATTTTTATATGCTTTTCTGTATGTCAGAAATACAGATGGGGCTGAGACTATAGCCTAGAGGTTAGAGTAATGAGCTGTGAATGGGCTTGGTACATCCAGCAGACCTGGGTTTGATTCCCACAACCTCCACTTGCACACTGTATGATTTTTAGCAAGTCACCTAACCTCCCCAGTGCTCTCAGGTTACTTGTGCCTTGTGGGCCTTACCTGGTTATCAAAGAATAAAAGAAAAGTGAAAATCTCAGTTTTTATTCAGTAGTGAGCAGGACCCATTAGTTTCTCTCCCACCTATGTTTCATTGCTCGTAGTCAGTAACTATATTAAAGATAAATATTATGTCAGCATGGCAGTAAATAAAAGATAAAAATACACAGCAACTTTGTGACCTTTGAACTGTACACAATTTGTCATGACCTTTGAACTATGCCCACCATGGTATGACCATTGAACTGCTCACAGCAACTTTTCATGACCTTTGAATTGTGCACAATAACTTTTTCCCATGCACAACAAGGATTTTGAGTGCATGAAAGCCATACACAATAAGATGTAACCATACAGTATATTAAAATAGGCAGTGAATGGGTCAAAATTATCCAAAAATGCAAATCAGTAGAAAGAGCAAACAAGCTAAATATTGAATTTATAAATGCAGCGGTCTTGGCAAGTCTTTTCTTTTGGGGAGAGTTAAATTTCATTTGTAATATCCATCATAGTCAAAAACTTGTTATTTTAAGCCAACCAACCCCTAAAATAAAACCCACATTAACAATAAAATACCATGCACAAATACACTGCATCTCATATAAGAAACACCACATATTTGGTGATATCTTTACTTATATAGCAACCCCCTTTGGTCACAGAGTCTTCCAAACTTTGACAGATAGTAATAGAGCTGTGGCTGCAGTCATTCCTACCAGAATGGAAATTAGCCATTGTATCACCCATATATAAAACAGGTAGCAGAACAGCCGTTAAAAATTACAGGCCAATCAGTTTAACATCTGTCTAGGGTACAATCTTAAAAAGAATGCTACAACAGTGTATTAATGAACACTTAAAGAATATAGGTCTGATAGACATTAGTCAACATGGCTTTACTCCTGGTAGGTCCTGTCTAGCAAATCTTCTATACTTCTTTGAATCCGTAAGTGCTATACTAGATAAGGGTTTTCCAGTCACTGTGTTTTTGGATTACTCTAAAGCATTTGATACGGCATTGTATAAGGTACTTTTTGAACAACTGATCAAGATACAGCTCCACCCTAATATAATTTGCTGGATAAATGCTTGGCTTACTAATAGACTTCAGAGAGTTACAATAAGGGGCCACCAATCTTCCTGGGGACATGTTACAAGTGGAGTCCCAAAGAGTTCTGTCCTGAGCCCAATGTTATTTAACATAATAATTTAATCTATGCAAATATCCAGCAATGTATGTATCTGCAAATATACAGATGATTGCAAAATCGGAGGAATTGTTAAAGATGTGTCATCTGTGGAAAAATTCAAAGAAAACCAAAAGAAATTAGAGTATTGGGCCAAAGCAAACAAAATGATGTTTAATGAAACCAAGTATAAGATAATGCACTTAGGCTATAATAACCCTAACAAAGGAACATATACTACATAATGTGACTCTCCAGACAGTAATCCATGAAAAACGATCTTGGAGTAATTGTCTCAGATGACTTAACATTTAACATGCATACTAAAACCACAGCAAAAAAAATGCCATTGAATATTAGGATGTATTTTTAACAACTTCAAAGTAGAGACCTAAAAGTTATAATACCACTATATTCAAGTCTACTTAGACCTCACCTTGAGTACTGCTCTCCCATTTGTGCCCCTAATACCATAGGAGGGAATAAACAGTTGGAAAGGGCGCAGAGAAAAGCCACCAAGAAAATTAGAAATATGCAGAATCATAGTTATCGAGAAAGATTAAGAGAACTAGGAATGTATTCCTTGGAATATAGGAGACTTCAAGTGGACCTCTGTCTGACATAGAAGGGCATAAAGGATGAAGCAATGATGGAGACAATTGGATTGGTCAAACACAACACTAACACAATTATGTATACAAATATTATGAAGCTGTTAGGAGAAAAGAATAAAACTGTAAAAAAAGTAAATGGTTTACACAGAGAACTGTTACATTGTGGAATACTCTTCCACAGCACATAGCAGAAAGCAGTAACATAGGTATATTTAAAAAGAACTACATAATTACATGGGTAATAAAAAATGGTCATACCACCAGTAGTAGCTAGTGATGAGTTCCTCTAAAGGCCAATGCCTATTTGAACTCTTAAATGCCTATGAACCTATGAAACTATTCCTAAAAACACTACTTGCAGTTCCATCTAATAAGTTACAAACTGCGTGGAATTTTGAGGTGTAATCCTGCTTTTTCACTGGTTCACCAGCAAACTTTATACCAAAACAGAACACTAGGAGCACATTCCATAATAGGTATGAAACTATCAGTGAACATAGACATTAAACACTTTTATAGTTTAAATAAAATGCTTTCTTAGCATTATAAAAACTTAAGTCCCCCACCGTTGTAATGTTTACAATAGTAGCAAGAAGTACTACACCTTTGTCAAGTAGAATAAGGACTAATAAGATGCTAAATGCCCTCAAATATGCCTTGAGTACCTACCTACAGTATTCCAATAAATCTTATTCTACCAATAAAGGACTATTGTATTGGTTACTAATGCTTAAATAAATTCTTGTTGCTTTTAGCAAACTCTAGATCTTGTTTTTAGTAGATGGTTCTCATTAAACACGTAGAAAGTGAAGCAATATTAAATAGATAGATATCAAATTCTTGCTTTGGAAAACTTTTGAAAAGAAAAAGAAGAGAGGTAAATGGTTAAGTTGCATAGCAGCCATGCACAGTGCATGGAAGACAAGGGTCGGTGTGTGATCCGCACAATCTCATTTTTAGACCAGATGGGGCAGAAGGCATCACAGAAGGAAGAGGAGAGAGGATATAGGGTCTCCTGATATTTGTGCACCCCTGTTAGCTGACCAAGAATGACATTAACATCAAATTTAAAGTCAAATTGTCTCCTGCCCATCTTGCTGGTAAAAGGGTATAGCTGTGGCAGCATTAACTGCAGGGCAGAGGGCAAAACAGGGAAAACAAGTGTATAGGAAAATACAAAAAATGATCAATTAGCAGTAGATTTTACTCAAATGACTAGTTTTCCTCAAAGGCCTATACTGTATGTTGAGAGGGGTTCCCTGAGGAGCTTTTCAATTGCTGCAGTGATTGTCACAGCAGTCTGAAATTTGTGCACAGTGATTCTGATTTAAAGAAAAATGAGGTCAGATTGAAAATACCCAACTGAGCCAGAATCAAATCATAGCAGCTATTATTTTCCATTTATACAGTGTTTTTGTCATTCAGACTGATAGAGAAATATAACATAAGGGAAAACATGATGATCACAATTTTCTGGTACGTGTAACTATGTCTTTGATCACTGCATGAACACTAACCTCCAATTTTCACTTAGAGTTTTCATCCCCAACTTAAAAACATAGTCCTACAGTATGTACCATATAATCTTCACATGAATTACATATTCATATGTTGCTCGTTGTTTTTTATTTGCAAATGCATTTATTTTTTATGTCCTCTCTGGCAGTACC
This sequence comes from Neoceratodus forsteri, assembly GCA_016271365.2. Classification (NCBI taxonomy): domain Eukaryota; kingdom Metazoa; phylum Chordata; order Ceratodontiformes; family Ceratodontidae; genus Neoceratodus; species Neoceratodus forsteri. Next base: position 623,009,015 of record CM057458.1, on the reverse strand, counting down.
ATCATACCCAGTTCAGGCTCTCTCTCTTCTACTAGCCCTGCACAATTTTAGGTAAAGGTATATCATCAAGTTGGTGGGAGCACATACTGTGGTAATGACTACAGATTATGGTCTGGGCTGAAGACAGGCTTTCACCAGTTCCTTTTTACTCAATTTCCCTTCCAATTATTTCATGTAATTCAATCTGCTGTGCAAACATCCCAGAGGTAATGAGAGCTGATATGCAGACCCCTACATTTCAAAACATAATGGCTGTGCACAGTGTTCTAATAAAAGACCAAATCAACCCTCCCATCCTGACATGGAGCTTGTCATAATACTATGCAGACTCCTCCATGTCAATGAGAAGAGTCCAGAGGCCAATAATGAGACATGAGCTTCTGCACTGTAGTATGAGTATGCTGCTGCACCAAAAGACCAGCTGTATATACAGTACAAGCATATAAGCATGAGATTTTAAGAAAGAAAGAAAACCATTGGGTCATCAAGTTTAAATTTCATGGTTTAGTGGAATACCCTGTTCCACCTTTTTTAAAATACTTTTCAAGTCTGAGTTTAAAGGTAGATAAAGTACTGGCTGATAACACCTGCACTGGGAGTCTCTTCCACTGACCTCACCACTTATTTTGTGAAGTAAAGTAGCTCTTCTTGCTATTTTCCTCCTTTCAGTATAATTGAGTTTCCTGTGATCTCTGATTCTTAGATTTTGTATATGCAAGATTACAACAGGAGCAGAGGACATGGATACAAGCAGAGGGGGTACAGGTATCAGAATCACTTGTGACTGTTTCTAAATATCAATTAACCAAGATTGAGAAAAAGGTTCTTGAAAAAGGCTTTAGTTTTGCACCAACCCAGGCAATCAATGATTTTGCTACTATAATTGACTGGAAACGTTTTACTAGAAAGTTACATTTAAGAATATTTTTCCAAAAAGATGTACATGACACTACCCGATATAATTTAGATGGAACAATGGAAAACATGAATGGAACAAGTATTAGTTTACCAGACAGTGGATCTTTAAAAAAAAATCATCCTTTGTTCCCCCCACAAATATTGCAGTGTCTGTTTTTGAAAAGGCATGCGAAAGAGACTTGCACAAACTGTTTGAAAACAAACCATCATTGAGGTATGTTAACTGTTCTAGTGAAGAATTAGCAGCTATAAAACACTTGAAATGAATACAGCCATTGTGATTAAGACAGAAGACAAGGTGGGAGCTTCTGTTATCATAGATGTTGAGAGTTATGTTAGTGAAGTGAACAGATAATTGAGTGACAGAAACTTTTACAAAACTTTTACCTATGATCCAACAGTGGAATTGAAAAAGAAAATTGATAATTATTTGAATGAAGGCTTGTTACTTAAACTCACAACTTATGAGACATTTGAATTTTTAATTATCATCCTGTTTGTATGACCCTCTATTGTATTCCCAAGATTCATAACAATTTTTACAATCTACCAGGTCACCTGATTGTTGCAAGCATGGGCTCATTGACAGAACCTTTAGCTCAGTACACTGATGTGCATGTTTTCAAACTTGCTAGTTTAATGCCTACATACATCAAGGACACTGAGGACATGCTAAATCTGTTTCAAACTTTTGTGGTGGATAACAATTGGTTATCGGTCACACTAGATGTTAATTCTTTATTTACTTACTGAAATGTTTCACCAGTAAGGCACACTGAGCAACAAGTCACTCATCTCCCAGTTGAACCTGGGGGAAGTGGTACAATTGGAATGAGACATTAAACATTCAAGTTACAAGATCAACATTAACATACAGTTGTAAGGCAGGTGTTACAAACAGTGTTACAACAGTGTTGCACATAACATGTAGAAAGAGTGGACAATAAAAAGTGCCAGGTTAATAAATAAACAAGTGCTTATGTGAAAGAAATGGGGGAAAGGGGAGGGAGGGGTGAGGTGGAGGAGGGGAGGGGAAGGGAAGAGTCGTGTCCCTGGATACCCCTTCAGGATGCGAGGAACCCTGTAAGGGGACTGGGGGGATCAGAGAGAAGGGGATAAGGGAGTACCCCAAAGAGACCCCTTTAAGATGGTGGGGGAAACATAGAAACATAGAGGTTGATGGCAGAGAAGGACCACAAGACCTATCCAGTCTGCCCATTTTTTCTACCTTATGAATGTGCCACACACCTTTACACTGTCAATGATCTATCTATCCATATTCATCTGTATTGCTCCCTTATGCCTATCCCATGCCTGTTTGAAGTCCTGCACTGTATTCGTAGCCACTACTTCCTGAGGTAGGCCATTCCATGCATCCACCACTCTTTCTGTGGAAAAGAGTTTCCTCACATTCCCCCCTTAATTGGCCTCCCTCTATTCTCATGCTGTGTCCTCTTGTCCTGCTATTTTTCTTATATTTAAACATGTTAGACTCTTTCACCTTGTTAATGCCCTTAAGGTGTTTGAATGTTTCAATCATATCACCTCTCTCCCTCCTTTGCTCAAGGGTATACATATTGAGCTCCATTAATCTGTCCTCATATGTCTTCTGATGCAGTCCCTGCACCATTTTGGTTGCCCTTCTCTGGACTGCCTCAATTTGGTTAATGTCTTTGTGAAGGTGTGGCCTCTAGTACTGCACACAGTACTCCAGATGGGGCCTAACCAGTGTCTTGTAAAGAGGGATTATTACCTTCCTCTTATGACTTGTGATACCCCTACTAATACACCCTAACATCCCCCCTAGCCTTACCTACTGCTTTAGAGGTCTGCTTGGATGAAGGGAAGTGAGTAGATGAGAGATACAAGCCCCTTGTTGGGTAAGAGAGGGACCCATGAAGAGCATTCTGGGTCCTTTAGAGTCTGTGGCAGATCAAGGAAGGCCAGTAAGGGGGATCAATTTGGGGGAAGGGGAGGATGGCAAGAGATTTTGGGGGTGGGTGTGCACAGGGTACAATGAAGGTGAGGGTAGAGGAGTAGGGTTTGTCAAGGGCTTAGAGGAGGGAATTAGGGAGGGACATGGCAGGAGTAGCTAGGTGCAAGGTAATTATTGAGGGCAGAGCTGATGAAGTAGGTAGAGGATGAGTGCCAGATTTTAGGGGGGGATTCCAAATTTTTGGGATGAGGTGAGAGTAACCAGATTGACCTATTTGGGTGGATCTGAAGGGGACAACCAGGGTACAGGAGTCGGTTGATCTAAGGGAATGGGAGGGAGGTGTTATAAAGGAGGAAGTGAGGTGGTAAGGGAGCTCACTCAACCACTGCTTGGAGGTGAATTTAGCACAGTGGGAGAATTGCCTGTTTGTAAGAGAGGGGAAGGATAGGGCACAATAAAGATCACAATGATGGGTGCGGGGGGGGGCATGCAGAGCAAAGCAGCAGAAGGAATTGAAGATGGTGTCCAGTCTGGCCAGGGAGAACTTAGTGGCAGCACCATAGACTATGTCACAGTAGTCAAAAATGGGCAGTATCATCTTCTGAACAAGTTCACACCTAGCCATAGGAGGGATGCAACTATGGTTCCTGAACAGGGCACCAAGCACGGGGTGCAGTTTTTTCTGGATGGTGTCAATATGTCCAGAGAAGTTTAGGTGCTAGCCCAACCAAACACCTAAGTACCTGAAGGAGGATGTGTCCTCATGTAAACTCCCCTCAAGGGTGTGAAAAGTGGGTAGGGAGGGACGCCTAGAGAGTCTCTGCCTTGTACCAAAGGTCATGGAGACAGTCTTCTTGGCATTGAGGAAAGGTTTATGGTTAGCAAACCAGATCTGAACCTTGTTAAAGTCTTGCTGTCAGCTGGTTGTTACCTCATCAGGACAGGAGCCAGATGCATACAGGACTGTATCATCAGCATACATATGTATAGTGGAGAATGGGAAGCAAACAGAGGAAGGTCATTTAAAAAGATGGAGAATAGGAGGGGCCCTAATACTGAGCCCTGGGGGACTTCAGTGCTAATTGGGAAGGGGGGGAAGTGGCATCCAAGATCTTAACTGATTGGGATCTACCAATAAGGTAAGCCTTGAACCACTTTGTGGTGGAGGAAGATAGGCCACCTGCTGGGAGTGAGTCAAGGAGAAGGGAGTGGCAGACAGTGCTGAAGGCCTTGGCCAGGTCAGCAAAAATTGCAGAGGTAATTTGACCATTGTCCATCCCAGTTAGGATGGAGTCTCTGAGCTATAGGAGAGAGGTGATGGTTGAGTGTTTTTTCCTGAAACCAGACTGGAAAGGGGTGAAAAAGGAAGTGTCAGATAGAAAAGAGGTGAGTTGGGAGAGGACAATATGTTCTTGAAGCTTGGCAAGTGTAGGGAGGAGAGAAATAGGGTGATAGTTGCCAGGAGATGAGGGGTCACCCCCTTTGGGTAGATGGAGGACCACAGCATGTTTCCATGAACAAGGGACCAAGGCAGTAGAGAATGAGAGATTTAGGATTATTGAGAGGGGTAGGCAATGGCTGAGCAGAGAGGGAGAGGAGTTTTGGGTCAAGACCATCAGGGGAGGCACCTTTAGAGGGGTTGATGGTGAGGATGGCACTTAGGGGTTTACAGTAGAAAAAGAGAAGGGAAGGTGGTAGGGTGGTGGAGGGGGCACATTGGTAGAGGGTGGGGAGAGGGAAGGGTAGGAGGGGATGGATTTCAATAGCTCAGTGGTGCAGGAGGTATAGTAGGAGTTAAATTCTGCAGCTACACCTGGTGGGTCAGACACTAGTGAGCTATTTACTTGATGTACCAGGGGGCGGTGGCTGAGATGAGGGGGTAAATAAGTTGTGGACCACCTTGCAAAACTTTGAAGGGGAATTTATGTTGGTGATGAAGACAGATTTGAAATATTCAGACTTGGCTAACTGTGTAGCCCTGGTGCAAGTGTTTCTGAGCATGTGGAAGTTTGCAAGGTCACTAGGATGCTGGGTAGCTTTATGACGCTTCCAGGCTCGATCTGTAGCCCTGAGGCAGGCCAGAAATTCAGGGGTTATCCAAGGTAAGTGGTTACCTCTGACTCTGGTTTGTTTGAGTGGGGCAAAGACTTTCCAGTTTACTCTATGTACAGCTACCCCACATGGGGAAGGGGGTATGTGTGCTCTTAGGCAAATCCTTTGTGAATTCATTGATTGGGACACTATGTTTATTGAATTTTATTTGTCAGAGTTATTTTAGAGTCTAATTATTTTACATTCCATGTTGGACACTACTTGAAAATTAAAGGAACAGCAATGGGGGCAGCATTTGCCCCCAATTATACAAATGTTTACCTTTGGATTTGGGAGAGACAAGTATTTTATTGAGTGAGAGAAATCTGTTTAATGAACATATCACTGTATTTACAAGATTTATCAATGAATTGTTTTTAATCTGGACAGGAACAGAAGAAAAACTTTTCCAATGTGTGTATTATTTGGAAGCAAGTAACACAAATTAAAAATTTCCGTCACTTGTGACAGACATTCTGTTAACTTTTTAAATCTTAAAGTATCTAAGAATGGTCAGAAGAAGTATTGCCACATAATTGTTTCACAAAAACACTGATAGAAATTTGGTTTTACATTTCAGTAGTCATCATCTTTGTGGATTAGTGGGAAATATCCCCAAAAATAAATTTTTTAGACTTAAGAGGAACTGTACTGATATAGAGAAATATGAGGAAGGGGAACAAGATTTAAAGAAACACTTTTTAACTAGAGACTACAATGTGTAAATAAGGTAATGCAGTCAGTATCTAATATGGAGAGAACACATTTACTGAACAGGTCAGGGAGCAATGCTAGTAATAATTATGATGAAAGAAAAATTAAGTTTATTACAAATTTTAGTACTCAATCACATTTGCTTAGCAAAATTATTGAAGATAATTGGGACATTTTGAGTAGAGAAGAAAAGTTATAGCACATAACCTCACTGAAACCATAAATGGCGTTTCGTAGGGGAAAAAATTTAGATAATGGAATTACATATAGCTTTTACCGTGGGGTTACTGATGAAGTGAATAACCAGTTACCAAAATGTACTTTTATATGTTTCAATTGCAGATTCTGTGATTTTATTAAAGAAGGAAATTAATTTTCCACTGTTAGTGTGGCTCATACTTTTAAAGTTAATCACTTCTTTGATTGAAATACTGTTACTGGTATGTTTAGCCATGTGTAATTGATTTTATGTAGGGAAGATCAGTCTCAAATTCAATCCAAGAAATGATTAGCACTTGCATAGCATCTCTAATGGGGAGATGGAAAATGCATTAGCTGCACACACAGGGCTGGATATTCAGACTTTGCTGGGCAGTGGCACAAGCCTGAGTACAGTGCAACTGGGCTGCACCAGGGCCAGGACCAGGCAATATTCAACAGTGATGCACCATGTCTCAGCACTATGGAATATGGCACTGAGAGTGCACAAACTGCACATGGCGCAGTGGCACTGTGCCAGTGCAAGAGACAGAGAGGGAGCACGGGGATGTGCCAGTGCAAGTGCAGTGGCGCTAGGAGCATCACCCATGATATTCAGCTGGGGGCATGCAAATGAGGGCATAATATATGCAAGGCACAAATGGGGCTATCTGCATATCATTATGGCCTCATTTGCATGCTATGTGCTGGGTCCTGGCGAATTGCACCTGGCGCCCTGGCAAGCTGCTGACGTCAGGGTCAGCACCCTGGTGGGATATTGCAGCCACCCACTCCCCTACACCCGATCGTGGATAGTTGTAATAAAAAATAAATCCTGGTGGTCTTGCAGTTCCCCCCTACACCCGATCGTGGGCTGTTGTAATAAAAGAGAAATCCTGGTGATCTAGTGGTCTCCCCTATGCCAGATTGTGGGCTGTAGCAATGAAAAAGAAATCCTGGTGGTCTAGCGGTCCTCCCTATGCCCAATCGAGGGCTGTCATATAGACTAGCCATACCTGGTAGTTCAGTGGTACTCCCTCACCAACTACCCACACAGGGCTCCCAGCCACCCAGCATCCCCCCATCATCAGTGGGTGGCAGCACCCCACCTGCAAACCACCCGGCCACCTGCTGAATGACAGCATACAGTATGATCTGTACACCCATTGGTCCACAGTGTGGACAAATGGGCTTATGAACTATACTGCTACACAGGACCAGATATGTGATGAATGCATTCATTCACATATCTGTCTATGGTATTCTAATATGATGCAAGCCATTGGTCCACACTGTGGATCAATGAGTGTACAGATCATACTATCTTGTGAGCATTGGCGTGAACGGGGTGGTATGCGCTCGGGTGCTGCCGCACCGATGATGGTGCATGTGCTGGGTGGCCGGGGCCCCTGGCTGGGTGGTGGGGAGAGGGGAACCACACCACCAGGTACATCTAATCTATATAAAGCCCTCGATCGGCATGGGGGGGACCGCAAACCACTAGGATTATGTTTGTATTACAACTGCCTGTGATCAGGCATGCGGGGTTGGGGGCACTGGATTACGGGGGGATAGAATTGTTGAGTACCTAGAGGCCAGTGGGGCACAGGACCCAAGGCAGCATGGATTCACAATGGGAAGGTCATGTCAGACGAATCTAATAGATTTCTTTGACTGGGTGACTAAAGTAGTAGACCAGGGAGGGGCTGTGGACATGGCCTACATAGATTCTAGAAAGGCATTTGATACAGTCCCACACAAAAGATTAATACACAAGTTAGCCAGCTTTGGAGTGGGTCCCAAGGTGGTAGCCTGGATAAAAAAATTGGCTAGACAACAGGACGCAAAGGGTAGTAATAAATGGAGTCCACAGTGAAGAAAGGAGGGTTACTAGTGGGGTACCGCAGGGTTCAGTACTGGGACCAGTCCTTTTTTAATGTCTTTATAAGTGACATTGCAGAGGAACTGGAAGGAAAAGTATGTCTCTTTGCAGATGGCACAAAGATCTACAACAGGGTTGATACACAAGATGGAGCGAAAAGGATGAGAAGAGACTTGGCAAGGTTGGAGGAATGGTCAAATGTATGCAGCTCAGATTCAATGCAAAGAAGTGCAAGGTAATACACCTGGGAAACAAAAACCCAAGGGAAGAGTACACAATGGGGCGTGAGATACTGACAACAGTAAAAATGGAAAGGGACCTGGGGGTAATTATATCAGATGATCTTAAGGTGGGCAAGCAATGTGAGAAGGCAGTAAGGAAGGCTGGGGTGATATTGGGATGCATAGGGAGAGGCATCAATAGTAGAAAACAGGAAGTTCTTATCCCTCTGTACAGACAGTTGGTGAGACCCCATCTGGAGTACTGTGTGCAGTTCTGGAGACCCCATCTCCACAAAGACATAGACAGAGTGGAGGCTGTTCAGAGGAGGGCAACCAAAATGGTGCAGGGTCTGCACCAGAAGACATACGAAGAAAGACTAAAGGAGCTTAATATGTATACCTTTGAGGAAAGGAGAGAGAGAGGGGACATAATAGAAACTTTTAAGTACCTAAAGAGAATCAACAAAGTCCAAGACGGTGGCATCTTTCAGAAAAAGAGATGTGCAAGAACAAGGGGGCACAATTTGAAGATAGAGGAGGGACGGCTCAGCGGAAATGTGAGGAAGTATTTTTTCACAGAGGGGGTTGTAGATGCATGGAACAGCCTCCCTGAGGAAGTTGTGGAGTCAAGAACAGTGGGGGAATTCAAGAATGCATGGGACAGACATAAGGCAGTCCTAGTGGGGGGTAGGAGGAAGTAAGCTGTTGGTTAACTAGGATCTGCAACTTATCTGTTAGGTAGGAAAATGGGCAGACTAGGTGGGCCAAGCAGTCCTTATCTGCCATCAAATTCTATGTTTCTATGTTTCTATAGGGTGAATGTGGACAGTGGTCCTGCTGGGCGGGTGGCCAACCACGGCTGGCAGCTGTTGTGTTGCACCTAACAATACAGCTGCCCACCTGTGGGTGAGCAGCATTTGAGCCTGTTATTTTCAGCTCAACTTTGCCACCAGTGTGCAGCACATGTCGGGGTTGTGCCGGCATATGTGATGCACATTCTAGGCTTAATATCAGGATGTGCTGCATATGCATGGGCACTCCCCCTGCATCTTCGCCGCATACATTAATGATGCACCTGGCAGATCAGATGTTGTGCTACGCAACATTCCCCTTTGAATATCGTGCTGGGGCACATTGGAGGTTGTGTATGGCGCAAGCCTGTTGCACCAGGTGTAACCCCTTTGAATGTCCCGGCCATAGCATTTACTGCAAGCAATCACAAATTTTACTTTTGTGGTATTGAAAAGGTTAGAGTGGGCTCCTGAGGTGCAGATACTGATCAACTGCTTCTGCAAAGGGAAGCTTTCTGGCAATTCAAATTGGGATTGTGGTAAATACCTGTACTAAATGATAGTTTTCAACTCAAGGATTTCTTAAAATGAGTATTTTAATGTTATCATTTCACTAACTAGTATATAATGTATATTTTATATATGTGCAGTCATTTTTTTGTTGTTACCTGCCTCCGATACCCCCACTTTTTTGGTTTTATTCCTTGGCTTTCTGCTCCACCCTCCCTCAGATTGGTTCCTTTTCCCTTCCTTGATTTATTTCAATTAAGTTGTCGGAATTAAGTTACATCAATGCTTACCTACCAATTACAATTATGTACTTGCCCTTTTAGAGAGGGGTTTAAATAGTGAATTGATGTATCCATCATTCATGCCTTGAAAAAGTGCTGTTGTTGGGTGCAAAATTATCACTGGTGGCAACAGCAGTGCCTCTGTTGCAAATGTGTTACTAATAAATATGTTATCTTGTCCAAGTACTGGAAGTGGTCATCCTTTTTTGGTGAAGCCTGGCTTCTTAAACTGCTTCCTGATGCCTCCTTATGCTGTGGTTCCTGGAAATTTTTTTCAGTGCTACCTATTGGTGAGATTGCTTAATTTTGCTATGCCTACAGGTATAGAAGGGATTAGCAACATAATAATCTCACTGGTATGCCATGTGCATTTTTGGTTTTTACCTTAGGTTTTGTGCTATTTCTGCATCACGTTTTTTTTATGTTGCCTCTTCTGACTGAACAGATCTATATTATATACTTTGGTATCGCTTCTTTGTAGTCCTATTATTTGTTGCTGTTGTTATCATATTTACTGTAATTCATCTGTTTGTACTATTCTAGTGCAACCTTCCAGGTTGCACCTGAAAATAAGCATTTCATTGTCTAATGTGCTTACCTGGTCAATAAAAATTAAATAAATAAATAAATACATATCCTTCAATTCCTTTACCACTTCTTGTTAACCCCAACCCAAAAAAAAACAGAAACTGACTTTCTACAAAGCACTGTATGGGCCAGCAATTTTTGTTATGAGTGGCTTGCTGGTGTCTGACAGCTTTCTGTCCTCAAGTGTGGCAAACTTCACATTCCAGTATATTACTGTCTGCAACTGTTTTTCTTCAACCAGTGCATTGGTAAGACTTCCATCATTTCAGCTGCTGCAGAGAAGCTGCTCCCATACAAAAGAAGGACTGGGATTCCATTCAGAAATAAAAAATAAATAAGGAAATGAAAAAAATTACTTGCAGCATACTGCTTTATTTAGGGACAGCTGCACACTAGACAACCACTGCAGTGGGAATACAATTTTCTTTTTTTGTATATAAACATTTTATTAGAAAGCAAATTAAATACTAACAACATTATCCCACATCAGGAATAACATAGAAACAAACAGTTTAGAAAACCAAGTGTTCAAATATGAATTCAGTACAGTGGGGCATCCAAATAGCAAAATCAGACTATACCAGCATTCACAAATATAATAAGCAAAAGAACGGAGCTTGAAATCTACTAGAAACTTCTACCAGAAACATCTACCTTCCCTCCAGGATAAGAAAAGTAAAAGAATCACTTAGCAGGTAAATAACCCTACCCAATCCCCATTCTGAAAACCCACTGAGGCCACCTACTTTTCCAAGATCTTATAAAATTTCAAAAGAGCGTTCCTCCTCCAAAATATAATCTGATAAAAGGATTCTGCTTTAGATAAAGCTTGTTTCCATCTAGATATAGATGGAACTTCAGTAGACTTCAAATTCAAAAGAAGTCGCTTAGCATCCAAAGCAGCAGTAAACAGCAACCCTGTTTGTGTCCTAAAACCTGTGCATCCAAAGTACCAGAGTCCCCAAAATCCAAAAAGGGGGGGAACTAGGAATAGGGAGTTACAGTGTCCTCTAAAAATCTAATAATCTTGTCCCATCAACCTCTAAGCAAAGGGCAGCCCCAAATATATGATAAATCATTCCAGAGCCCTGTAGGCATCACCAACACATATCCAAAACCATAACTCACAGTTTTACTAAATAGATTGGGGTGTGGTGACATCTGCCTAACACTTTCTTCTGCATTAACTGCAATTTGGGGTCAGAAGAAGCCTTGTGTGCTTCTGACCAGCAACGCTGCCACATTTGAGAATCCAAAGCGATGCCCATATCTTTCTTCCACCTTAATCTATGGGAGTTCCAATCTGACAAAATACCTTTTGTAATTCTTTATATAACAAACTAATATGACCTTTAGGGGACATAAGCCATTGCTGTAAATAAGTTGTGGCTTGAGTCTGAATGATGTGAAAAGATAAAAAAAACTTAGAAGACAGAGCATGCCACAACTGCAGATACCTCCACATATGATGTGAAGGAACCCAAAATGTATCTTGCAGCTCTGCAAAGGACTTTATAAGGCTATGGTTTTGGTCAATCACATCACCAATTACCCAGAGACCCCTTGATTCCCTAGTGCCCCAGGAGAGTGGTAGACCCCCCACCACAATTGCATGGTTATTCCATAATGGTTTAAAACTACCCAGAAAAGAAGAATCCCAACCTAAATGCTTGAAAACCACCCCCAAGCCCACCAAGAAAAAGCCATTGGAAAGGTTTCAAACCTGAAGCATGCCCCAGGAGATATCAAAGGGATGGTCAATGGTGTATTTCCTGCTAACCCTTGCTTGATCTCAACAGACAGGTGGGATACTGAAAAGGTAGGGGACACCCAGTTCAGAGTCTGTTTCACCCCTAAACACACATGATACACCCATAACCATGGCATATTCCACCCCCCCTGCGACCATAGGAACCTGAAGAATGTTCCTACTAAATCTTGTGGAATTTCCTTCACAAATAAAATCTGCTAACAATTTCTTCAATCCTAGACCAGGTATTCATACAAATTTTAAAGGGGAGATTACTTAATTTATAAAATAAATGGGGAAATACCATCATCTTGATGGTGGCAACTTTGCCGAGGAGAAAGAGACCCAATTGTTCCCATCTACTAAAATCCAACTTAATTTCCTCCAGGACATTGAACAAATTCCTACAGCACAGAGATTGCCCGAAATGAACATACCTAAATATTTCACTCCTGCTTGGAACCATTTCATGGTATGGGAACTCCATTGCACCCAGGCCGGATCCCTGTTTAATAGGGGCACAATCTCCATCTTCCCCCATATAATCCGCAAACCTGAAATATTACTAAAAGCATTTATAACCTCCCACACCTTGGGAACAGAAGATTCCACTTTTGTTTATAGTAAAAGCAAGTCATCTGCATATAGAGAAGTAGTATAATACCTCTTCCCCACAAGAATACCATGAATATCTATGTGATGACAGATATCCAGGTTCAAAGGTTCCATGGCCAAAAAAAATGACATATGGCTTAGAAGACACCCCTATCTGGTGCCCAGAAACAGGGAAAATGTTTCTGCAATCACCCCATTAACTAGTACACGTGCCCGAGGATTAGAGTTAAAACACCCAATCCTATGGCGATATTTAGGGCCAAAGCGAAACCAGAACAGGACAACTTGTAGATACTGCCACTCAACAGAGCTGAACGTCTTTTCAGAGTCCAACCCAATAAGTGCAGCTGAGTCTGAGCCCCCTACTGCCACTTGAATAAGATCTATGACAGTACATAATTTGTCACTGCCCTACCTATCTCTTATAAAACCAGACTGAGAACTACTGATCAGTAAAGGTAAAACTTTTTCTAAGCACATAGGTAAAATTTTAGCAAGTATTTTGCAGCCAACATTTAACAAAGAAATTGGATGATAATTAGCACACCGAGTATGGTGTTTCCTTGGTTTAGGCAGGACAGTGACAGTTGCCTCCCTCGTAGAGGCTGGCAGGGAACAGGAATCATCAACAGCCCCTATAACCTCCAGAAGCCATCCTGAAATTTAGGATCCAAGCACCTGATAAAGTTCAGAACTGAGCCCATCAGGACCCGGCACCTTCCCAGGGATCAAAGCTCTAATTGCTTGCTCTACCATGAGCAGAGTAAAGTCCACTTCAAGGGGAGCAGCAGCCTCTGTTGACAAACAGGACAGAGTCAGCGAAGTAAAAAAGAGCTTATACTCATCCTAGGTAAGAGATACCTAGGATAAATAAAACTGTGAATAAAATTCCAGAAAAGTCTCGGTCATTAGCCCTGCATCAGAAATTACCTCATACCCCTTCCCTTTTAAGTATGAAATCTGAGTCTCATGGCTTTTTTTTAACTGATAAGCAAGAAGGTTTCTTGTCTTTTCACTGGATTCCCAATTCATCTGCCTAGTGAAAAACAGAGCACTAGGAGCCATCTGTTGATAGATATCATTCAGCTGCCCATTGCAATATGCAAGCTCCTGAAGTTTCACCTCCCTATTGGGTAAAGATGCATGCATTTCTTCTTACAACTGCTTAACCCAAGAGGTAAGAAATTCTACCTTAAGTCTCCACTGTTTATTCATGTGGGAGACATATGAAATAATACAACCCCAAATAAAGGGCTTAAAGCCCCCCACAGAGTAAACAAGGAGACCTCGAGAGATGCATTAGAGGTGAAATAAAAATTTATTTCACCCCTCAACCGTTGTTTAAAATCTTCATTGCAAAGCAAAACCGAGTTACGCCTTCAAATCAGGGTTTTTGACACAGACTGTCAAGGCATCCATACTAGCCTCCACTAAGGCATGGTCAGACAATATAGAGGGTTTATGACCAACCTACAGTAGATCAGATAATATGGAGGCACTACACAGGGTTTTAAATAATTGATTAGCAGTTTTTTTGTTGGGACTATACTAACTGTACAGAAAGTATTTACATAGATTTTCTAGAAGTGCAGTGTCTGTTAAACACAGTGAGGCAAGAGCTATGCATTTTCACAAAGATTTAGCACTTTTATGAGCAAAACGCTAATCAAATTTTAGAGTTAAATAAATCCCTGCTACATAAAAAGTAATCCAGCCTGCTACAAGAAGTAAACCTTGAAGATGTAAAGGTAAAATCCCTCTGTGTGGGGTGAAATATCCTCCACAAATCTGTCAACTGGTATTCCATACATAAATGATTCAACACCCCCGAGACTTATAATGAGACGGGGCCCCCCTCTCAATGGGATCCCTGTCCATCACAGGGTCAAGAACAATATTAAAGTCACCACCCAAAAACAAAATCATGTGGCTAGAGTACCAATCTGAAATGGACTGTGCTAAAGAGGTGAAAAACACCGGAGAATCTTCATTGGGCACATATAAATTAATCATCGAAAAAACTGGAATCAGATCCACTGTACCTGACACCATAACCCAATGCCCCACCCTATCTGCGGTCTACTTCTCAACGTTAAAGGGGACCACACATCTTATAAGAATAGAGATGCCTCTCTTTTTGGAGGTAAAGGAAATAGAATAAACTTTATCTAGCCATACACCATCCAAGCCAACCACTTCCTTTTTTAATAGATGGATTTCCTGTAAAAACATAACATCATAATGATTAGACCTCAGATAGGAAAGCATGTTTTTACACTTCACAGGGATATTCAGTCCTTGTACATTCTAAGTTATAAATAACTGTGCCAAAGTTTGAACAACAATTAACCCAACAGTAATAAAGCCAAAAAGAATAATAGCGGAGGTAGGTAGTTTCTTCTCAGAAGACCCAAACATTCCATAACCCCCCCAGAATCATATACAGTATATTCCAGAACAATTAGCATCCCCTAGAAATAATCAAAGTACACAAGACCCCCAGATTACAAAAGAACCCTTCCCTCTCCCCAAAAGACACATCCCACAACACATGCCTAAGATAGACCAGCAATACCACAACCCCCACTTGTAGATGACCAAACAGTGCAGTCGAACCCACCCAACCCAATCCCCTTCCCCTACTGGACAAAAACAAAATAATGCCAATCTAACAGAGTCGAAAACCAGACCCCACCCTCCAAACCAATCCATACTCTGGCTCGAGGAGTAGGGCAGAGCAGGCCAGTGGATCCACCCCACCAATGCCCTCCCATTCCTCAGCTGGTGCAGAGGAAAGCATAGGTGCCTACAATATCCCACCTTACAGGCAGATGCTCCCCCATGCCACCATATGCCTCGAAGGGCAAAATATCCAATCCCCCCATCTGATAAATTCAATCCTCACTAGAACCTGAGCAGAATAGAATCGATAAATGTAAACATTATTCCCCCCACCCCCCAATGTAGTTACAACTATAAGCCCTGTGGCATAATGACAAACCGGCAAGTCCCCCAACACAACAGAAAGGTCCTAGAATATACCTCTAACAAAACAGCAGTCACATCAACATATTAAGAAACTCCATTCAAAGAAAATGGATAATGAAAGTCTTAAATTGCCTGCCAAAGTTCCCTCCAACACCACCGCAAATTGATTTTGAAACCCCCAGTTCTGTGCCAAGCTGAAAGAGGAATCTTCCAGTCTCCTGTACCGTGTCTTCCTGTGGTGCTGCTATAACATCACAATAACAAACGAAGGTGCCAACCTCCCTGAAGTACTAGAAGCCACATCATTAGCCCCATGAACGTAGATCACAGAGTTTGGCACAGAATCCCCTTTCAAACAAGTAGATGAAGATATAGAGCACCTGGGCATCCGATCATGGATGGAAGCAGAATCTTCAACTGAAGCAGTTTGAGAGATGGTGAGGAGATCTTCCTCACCTAAATCAGCCCACTCCATCTCCTTCCTATCCACTGAAGCATCTTGGGACTCAGGAGAGAGATGTGGGTGCTTGAGATCTGGGGTTGGGGAATGCTCTGCAGGTCTGAGAGAATGAGGAGAGTGAGGGAGGGATACCGGAGCAACTGGAACAGTCCCCTGATGCTGTACTCCTTCTCAGCTCTGTTTGCCTTTTAACTTGCTGCCATCCAGAAGATTTCTCCCTAAACCAACTCCCAGTCCCCTGATGATCCGACATATTGAGCGGTGAAACAGCCTGGAACAGAAGGTCTTGGGTTGGAAGTAAAAGGAGGCCTTCCACGGTCCAGATGATAATGAATTGCAACAGAATTAAGCTTAGTGACTTTCTGCCCTGGTGTGCCATTTAATGACCGCACAAATGACTGAGCTTCTTGAGGGGACACAAAACAGATCCAACGGTCCTCCCACCACATATTTCACTCTGCCGGGTATTTCATGCTGAATTTGACCCTCCTAGAGGCTAAGTGCTTTTTAACTTGGGCAAATGCCTTTTTCTGCTCCACTACAGTGTTGAAGAAGTCCTGGAGCATAAAAATAGATTGTCCATTCCATTTTAGGGGGTCCTGCTCTCTTGACAGCCACAAAATCATCTCCTTCATTCAGAAGCAAAGAAAGTAGACAATTACAAGGTGTGGAGAGGAGCCTTGTGCAGGATGGGGGCCCAGATGATGGTGCATTTGTTCAATTTCCAAAGGATGATCCCATGCAAAATTGAGAAGCCAAGGGAAAAAGGGTTGTAGAAAGCTGCACATGTTGTCTCCCTCAGTTCCCTCCAGGAGACCAATGATCCACAGATTGTTCTGCTGACCTCGGTTTTCAAGGTCTTCAACTTTCTTGGTCAAAGATCAGAAGTGTTGCTCAAGTGCTGCAATCCTATCCTGCTGTTGAGCCACAGCGGAGTCCACCTGCATACAGAATAATTCTGCAGTGAAAAATCTTTGCTCTGCCACCTCAACATGGTCCTCCAGCTGTGTGATGGATGCCTGCAAAGAGGGAATGTCCTGAAGCAAGGATTGTAGCACAGATTAAATATCCAACAGGTCATCCTTGTTAACAACCATGGAGGTCTCCGATGAATCCATGGCCTGAAGACTGATGGTATCGGGGCCAAGTTGATGCAGTATGGCTGGTGGGTAGAAACACTTTTAATGAAAGACTTTCCAAACACTCTTTTGGATGTTCTGAGGTTTGATCAGCAGTTCAACAAACAAAATGCAGCAGAAAATGGGCAGGCAGACTGAAGAAATAACTGTAAAAATTTCACAGGTGGCCAGTGGAGCTCATTCCCTATGCTGCCATCTTCCCATCCTCCACACCGAATTCTCTGAATACAATTTTCTTAGCAACATTAATAACATTTTATTTGAAATCTGAGCATAGAATTTTATGCATTTATAGTCATGTGGTGGATTTACAGAGCATAAACTACTGTCTCAATAAGTTGGCAATGATACATGACAGGTGCATTATCTGATTCACCAGGATATCTGAAAATTTATCATGCAGTATCTTGAGGGATCCAACTTGTATAGCCAGGATAATGGATTGTGACAAAGTACTATCTGCTTCAGATATGCCATCTGAACTATCCAAGACTAAATGAATATCATCCCTGAAAAGATGAAAAAGGATGTTTGACAAATGGCTCATGCATCAACATAATATACAGTAGTAATATACAGTAGTAGTATATGACTTTTATTTAACAGACAGTACTGTTATAAGTACAACATTTTGTGAGTTCTTATCTCACTTCATCAGGGAAAAACTGTACAGTGCTATTAGATTGAAAAGCGAAGGAAACAATGTTAGGTTCTACCATTTTAGTACGGTACATAACTCAGATCTTATATGTATATGTTGTATAATAATACAATAGTGTATATACAGGTATTAAATTGTCATTCCCAGTTACATCACATAGCTTTGCAGATACTGCATTTATATATATATATATATATATATATATATATATATATATATATACATACACCATTGTATTACACCAGATATACATATAAAATATACATACAATAGTGTATATATATATATATATATATATATATATATATATTAGATAACCCACTCTAGCGTGTGTGGATGCACTTAGATATCATGCGCTGGTATACATTCAACCACCCAGGCGTTAGTATGTCAGAGTATGACTTCACACCCTAAAGTGGGTTATCCATCTTATAAAATGTTCATAAATATTGAGGGGGGGGGGAGTAGTCCCTGTGTGACACAAATAAGAGTTTCATCAGTAGAGGATCTGATTGATCCTACCATAATTGGAATGGGTGTAGGTTGTAATTGTAGGTAATGGTTATTTGGCTGATCCCGCTGTACTCTAAAATTAAGTGTTATCTAGTTGATCCTGCCACTTTAACAGTGTGTCTGTGTACAAGGGCTTTCACTTTCACTGCTGTAATGCAGCCTCACCAAGCACTGTCACTACTTGTAAATGACTTGTTGCTAGAAGTTCAAAATAAGCATCACTCAGTTAAAAAAAAAACTCTTTTTTTTCTGTTTAATTCCATTGCTTCTCTGCTAAAAAAGCCACTGCGTGTTCAGGGAGAACAGCGACCAGGGAACACTTTTGCTTTCATCACTGAAACGTAACATGACTGAGCATTCTCAATCTGCAAAAGTAACACATAGGCACACGACGACTGCCTTGGTCTGTCCTTCCTCTCCTCTGACTTCAGTCAGGAACTTTTACAGAAACCTATGCAAAAAGGAAAAAGATAAAACACACAGTTTACTTTACTTTTGAACAGATTGAGACTTACTTTAAATGTGAGCTTATATGTTACTTTTGCAAATCGAGCATGCTTGATCATGTTACGTTTCAATGCTAAAAGTGTAAGTGTTCCCCAGTCGTTCTTCTCCCTGTACAAGTGATGGCTTTTTTGTCTGAGAAGCAATGGAATGAAACAGAAAAAAACACCTTTTTTTACTTTTTTTAAGTGAGTAATGCTTATTTTGAACTTGTGGCAGGAAGTCATTTACAAGTAGTGACAGTGCCTCGTGATGCTACATTACAGCAGTGAGAGTGAAAACCCTTGTACACAGAGACAGTGTGAAAATGGCAGGATCAACCAGTAGAGATGCAGCGAATTTAAAATTCGCCGGCTAGTGAACGCAAAGTGGGCACTACAAGGTTACTTCGCTACTGTGGGAGGGCAATGAAGTGCTCACTTTGTTTTATTGCTTACCACTTCAATGCTAAGGCGAATGGCAATGTGAAGTAAGGCGAAGTCATTGTTTTACTGGACTTTATGCCTCATTAGGATTCTAAGTGATCCACTTGGTGTTTCAGATTTGGCAGCCCCCACATCACATGGCTTACAGTACTGTAAGTCACATGCTCTTTAGCCAGGCAGGAAGAAAGTGAGTCATACAAGCAGACACTTTTACTTTCTCCTGTGCAGTTGGAGAGAGAGTAGTGTGTTTTGTGACTGCTGATACTTTTAGATCAGAGCGAGGAGGAGATTTAAACTTTGATTTAGACCCAACAGCTTTTTTAAAAGCTACATTTTTTGTCTTTTCTGTACTTTTTTTTACTTAATTTGTTCTTTCTGTAAATTTTATTTTTCTTACCTTTATACATAGTTAGTTGTTTGTCTGTGTGTGTTGTGTGACAGTGCGAGTAATGATTGCTCGGACTGAGGGAGCTCAGTAGGAAAGATGGACAAGGGTGAGAGAATGTCTGGGATGGGTGGTGAAGCCTGGAGAGATACTACAAAACAGGCTTACAATACATCCAAGTAACTAGAAAAAAAATTTATGTTGTGATTTGAAATGTGAATGATCGTGAATCGTAATTTGTGACTGCATTTGTGACCATGATGATGAAGAAACGTGAATGCCTATGGCTGTACTTCCCTGGGACCCGATGAGCTGTAGCTTAAAACTCCCAGACTTAAAAACACGTATCAATGAGTACAATGGTGGGGTGGTGAAGCCTGGAGAGATACCACAGAACAGGCTTACAATACATCCAAGTAACTAGAAAAAAAATGAATGTGATTCATAACGTGAATGATCGTGAATCGTGATTTGTGACTGCATTTGTGACCACGATGATGAAGAAACGTGAATGCCTATGGCGGTACTTCCCTGGGCCCCTATGAGCTGTAGCTTAAAACTCCCAGACTTAAAAACACGTATCAATGAGTACAATGGTGGGGTGGTAAAGCCTGGAGAGATACTACAAAACAGGCTTACAATACATCCAAGTAACTAGAAAAAAAATTAATGTGATTCGTAACATGAATGATCATGAATCATGATTTGTGACTGCACTTGTGACTGTGATGATGAAGAATGTGATTTGTATCACGAGTGCCTCGGGAAGATGGTCCCGACTTAAAAATGCATATTAATGAGTACAATGTTCATGCAGAATTAAGCACCACACCTGTCCAGTACTCTGAAGGGAAGCCAAAGAAACAACTGTGACTTAAGTTACAGATGGAGATTGGGCTCTAAAGAGATGCAAATGCACAGACAGATTAAGATTGCGCTGTGCATTGAAGAGATGCAGACACAAAGGCACAACACCTAACAATTGCTCACCATCAGAAATTCAAATCTGGAAAAGAATACCTTTACAGGTTGGGGCAAGCTGCGCAGGGGGTGCAGTGTACTGTACTGCTGCAGTAACAGTCTCTAGTACTAGTACCAGTACCAGTAAAGATACCATAAAGAAGTACAAAAATCATACAGCTGCAGTGGATAGTAGCTTCACATTGCTGAAATTATTATGTGGCACAATAAAAGGTGTCTGATTTGATGACACGCGGCACACACATACTCACACACTCACTAAATAATGCATAGCAAATTGAAAACTTCAGTAATATAACCACATATTTTAAACAAACTAAAATTATGCACTGCTGCACCATAACAATCAGCAAAAAATTAGCATGAAATATTGAAAATACTACTGTGTGTACATTAACACAGTTAAACAAGAAAAATATCACCAAAACAGAAAGTACTGTCTTTTTCTCCAAGTTAATCTACCTACTCCACAGATACACCCCTCCTCCAAAGCACACTTCCACTGTCTCTCAGTACACAAACTGAATGTTGTACATTAACATTCAAAATCCATACACAAACAATAAACGTTCGATGATATGAGCACAGGAGGGTTTCCTATAATCGATGAACTAAAGTTTCAGCAAAAAAAAATTAAAATGGCCTTTTTAACAGCTTTTTGAAGGTTTGAATTGCAGAGAGCTCTCAGAGAAGATTTTCTCCTACAGCTTCCTACAGACACACTACCCCAAACTGAGGCTGTGCAGAACAATCTAGAGCCCATGTGACCTGAAATCAAATGAAACACTGCAAAATTTGCCTTTGGAGCTTAAAAACAAAGCGAAGTAAGGCGAAGTACATTGTTTTCAAGGTACTTCACCTTAAGAATTTGTGGAGTAGTGGTTTGGGAAGGCGAAGTAATGCGAAGTCATTGTTTTCAATGGACTTCGCGTTACCCATTTGAAATGCGAAGTACTCCGCTTCACGTTGTGGAGCACTCTGCGAATCCGCCTTCACTCCATGGATCACTTCGCGGAGCAAGTTGGGACCACTTCACCCACCACTATCAACCAGATAAGACACTTAGATTTCATTTTATTGAAAAAGTATGGCAGAATCAAACATATCTTGTGTATACTCCTGGGGGACTTCTATATTAATGTAGTTGAGCCTGTGGGTAGCAGTGTGAGTATTCCAGCTGTATTTTTGTGGCTTCCTAGAGTATTTGTGGCAGGCATAGAGTGATGTCACTACTGGTGAGAAGGTTTTGAGGGCTAGAAAGTAGTTCACTTGTGCAGTATATATATGTATATATATATATATATATATATATACTGTATATACATGGGATATGACATAGTCTGACTGAAGATATCATATTTGTCTTCACGAGAGGCTAGTGATATCATGATATCTCATGAGTGGCAAAGCCACACATGAGATATCTTGATGTCATTGGCCTTGAGTGAAGATAAATATATCTTCAGTCAGGCCATGTCATGTTCTGTTTATACAGCATATGTTTTGTGCCCCACTCAACACAACCCCCACATGCCCCCTCAATACAATCCCCCACATAGAGGTGATGGCTGTCCCAGCACAACTCATCATATCTCCCCCAACACAACTGATGCCATATGTTATTTTAAAAAAAAATTATGTGGTTGATCCTGTCACTTTAAAGATATTTTAAAAAACTTCTCTGTATTCTGGCTGATCCAGCCATGGCCACCCCCAACACAGCCCTCCACACTCCCCCAACCCCCAACATGACAGGTTACATATGTTATTTAAAAAAATTATCTGGTTGATCCTGTCACTTAAAAATGATTTTATGAGACCTATCTAGTTGATCCTGCCATTATCTTTAAACAAATAATAAGTAAAAAATGTATCTGGTTGATCCTGTCACTTTCAGTCTATTATCCTAACAGTACTTTCACTTCCCCCTGAAATGTAGCATGACCAAGCAGTATGAACAGTGACACATGACGCGCTGCCAGAGCTATAGAATAAAAGGTAAAAGAGTCTGTGTTAGAACACTTAGAAAAGTGTGTCTTTTTGCTAAAGTTAAGAGTATTTTTTAAAAAAGAAGCTGATGACTGTACTGAGAGGACAGCAAGCAAGTCTGGAGCTTCAGAACAGCTGACTGAAGCATAAGCATCTGTTGCCATAGCAACGCAAGGTCACGCTTCCTTCTGCTGTTCGAAAGCTGCAGACTCACTCACAGTCCTCTTGGTACAGTTGGCAGCTTCTTTTAAGAAAATACTCTTAACCTTAGCAAAAAGTCACACTTTTCTAAGTGTTCTAACATAGATTCTCTTATTCTAAATGTCTGGCAGCATGTCATGTATCACTGTTCATACCACTTGATCAAGCTACATTTCAGGGGGGAAGTGAAAGTACTATTAGGATAGTACAAAGTGGCATGATCAACAGATGTGAGAGACACATTGGGGGGGATGAAGGTTGTAAAGAGAGACAGCCTCGTGATGGAAAATGAAATACGTTCACTTTCATTAGGATCATGAATAGGAATGTGGAGATATTACTATGACGTACAGTATAGGAACATGGAGCTATCACTGATATCTCACTGTCTGAATTGGATACTGCAATTTATCTCTAGTAATATACCAAAACATATGGGCCCAGATATTCAAAAGGGTTGTGCCATGCGCAATAGGGATGCGCCAGCGCAAGTCTGAAAATGCGCCATTCTGCGATATTTAGCGGGAGGCAGATGTGCCCACCAAATCACACTGCGCAAGAGAGCAATGATAATGAATGCATGCGCAACTGAAGGGGGAGGAACCATGCATAAATGGCGCAGTGCAATATTCAACAACATGCACCATGCGCAATAGGGGAGCAAGCAGAAGTTACGCGATAGCAGAAATGAGCCAAAATAAAAAGGAACAAGAGAGAGGTGCAAGAATGCTACAGGGAAGGCACATGTTGCTGAACCATAGGCAGCCATACAGGCGGCAAACACTGAGAGCAGGACAGGGCAGGACAGGAACAGAGCACCTGGAACCCCCAGGAACAGGGAAGATTTGGGGAGCCTCTGCCACAGTGCAGTCCAAAAGGGGAAAGTGCCACGCAGCACTGAGGCCACCACAGGGAGGTGTTCCTGGTGCAGAGGACATAGCAGCAAGGACAGCGGGGGGAACACAGAAACAGCTTCTTGGGGGGAACACAAGCCAGGGACATGGCCAGTGCCACCATCCAGATGGAGGAAGTTATGATGGGGGTGAGATGGCAGGCAGCAGGGGGGTGTGACCGTGGAAGGGCCCGTTGGTGGTATGCCTCCAACAGGCAGTACCGAGCCTGCATCAGCTTCGAGCTGTACACTGATACTGAGATCATGGGCTGGTACCACCTGAACAGAGCAATTCTGAGGTGGCTCTGTGAGCTGTGCAGTGATGTGATGCAGGCACCCACAAGACGGAGCCATGCTCTGTCAGTGGAGACTAAAGTGACAGCTTGCATGTGCCTGCTCACCACGGGTACCTTCCAGAGACCAACAGGGGACACGACAGGCATAACCCAGTTGGCCACATCACACCACCTCACCCAATTCCTCAGTAAACTGCTGCCACATGCTGCGGAGTACATCCATTTCCCCAGCACACTGGCAGAGTGCACAGCAAACATACAGGAGTTCCACAGGGTAGCACGTACGCCTGTCATGCTCGGGGCATTAGACTGCACCCATGTGGCCATCCACACACCACCTGGCACTGAGGGGGCCACATACATGAATCAGAAGGGGTATGCAAGCATCAACTGCCAGGTGGTGTGCGATGCCAGGGGGCGCATAATCAATGTCTATGCCACGCACCCTGGGGGAGCACATGATGCCTTCATCTGGCACCAGTCAGCACTGTGCCACAGGTTCGAGAGTGGGGACATTCCCACTGGTCACCTAGTGGGTGAGTATGCAAAGCACACAGAAAGACATAGAGCTTGGGAGGGGCATAGTCAGAGGTGACATGGGTATTGGCCTAGATGGCCCAAGGCAAGGTGATGCTGATCACCAAACTAACGTCCACCCTCTACACACAGGTGACAGTGGATATCCCCTCTGTCCCTGGCTGCTCACACCATACCAGCAGCCCGCGACCCCATCGCAGCAATGCTACAATGAGACACATGCCACCACATGCAATGTCATCGAGCGGGTGTTCGGGATGCTGAAGGCACATTTCCATTGCCTGGACACATCTGACGGTGCCATACAGCACAGCCCCTTAAAGGTCTGTGGGCTATTCCTGGCCTGTTGCATCCTGCACAACATGGCCAACAACTGTGGGATAGCCGTACAGGTTGAAGAGGGGTACAGCGATGGGGACGATGAGGATGCCGATGAAGATGGTGATGGGCAGTCCCCCCTTGGTCGAAGGGACCCCCGACTGATCCGGATGGCACAGCTGCACCAGGACACCATCACAGAGAAGCACTTCACTCAACCCAGGTAAGTCATGGGGCCATGTGCAACCACCAATGGCAAAGACACAACCCACAAAGATGCATGGACAAACACCAGGGGTGCATGTCATTAAGGGAATTGGCCGCGCATGGAACCACACATGCCATCAGGGATGGGCAAGGTCTAACACGGCACGTGGTCACACACACACACACACACACACACACACACACACCTCACAACACATGCACAAAGGGTAGGAGGCACACCGACCCCGACCGCCACCCCTAGCCACACACACGTCCACAGACCACCATGCCCAGTGCCTGTCATTGTGTGTCAGACGCTGGGCACCATTGCATAATGGCGGACAGCGCAACACAGGCATCATCATGCACCCGCCACAGCGGACAGCAGCCAGGAGGGTGTGCAGATGGAACGTGTGCGTGCATGCAGGGCTGGGTACCCCACCTGTGCATTGCACGCTGAACAACACAATGCACACAGGGCAGCACCAGACAGTAGCAATGCTGGGAGACAGGTCAGTCACGCGCCACAGTGCCACGGCCACCACAGATGCATGGGCAGCCCCGCTGAGACCCGCCAGCAGTGACAGGCTGACCACTGGCCTCATGGGGTGGCACCGACGGTCCCCCAGGGGTTCCACTGCATGAACGCGACCGTGCTAGAGCAGGGGTCTGCAGCACACTGAACATGGCTGTGTCAGGCGTGCTCGGGATGCTAACAGCTGAACCCGGTGTCAACAAGGAGGGTGTCGCACGACGCTGGGAACGGGGGGTGGACATTGCACTGCACGGTGTCTGTGACGCATGGGCAAATAACTGTGTGCCCGTTGTGGTCATGACAGCTGTGAATGCCTGTGTCTGCCTGTCAATGGCAGCGGTCACATACTCCCGCATCTGGTCCATCCCTGCCAGGAGCAGAGCAGTGTCTCTGCTGCACTGCTCCTCTGCCTGGCACAGAGCCGCACTGCGTGCATCCACCACCATCACATGCCGCACCTGCTGATTGACTGATGCTTGGAGTATGCGGATGTGCTCATCTAAGAGGTCATCTGCCTGATCGGCATGCTGTCCCTCAGGGTGTTCGCAGCCTGGATGCCCATCACCCCTTGAGGGTGGGTGCTGCACACCAGGGCCTGGCCTGGGCATGTCCACAGGCAGTGCACTGATGCTGCCCCCTGACTCTGTACCCCCATGGCCATTGGCCGACTGCTCTCCAGGGCTCAATGGTGCTGCCACAGTGGCTGCAACAGCCCCACTGTCCTGGACACACACCAGTGCTGCCCCACTGGTGCAGACAGGCACAGGCTGAGACTGTGATGTCATGCAGGCCTCCCTGGTGGCACTACCCACGGCCATGCCCGTGATGTCACCTGCTGTGTGGCCATCCTGTGGCCCACACGTATCACTGCCCATGAAGTTAGCTCCATCATCATAAGTGACGGATCCGGCACCAGCCCGAGTCTCAGCATGCTGGCATCCATGGACGCTGGCATGCTGGGACACAGGCAGGGCCTCCTCCACACCTGCTCCACCAAAATCAGTCCAGACTTCCAAGCGGGCCCACTGTCGCCATGACCCTCATATGCCTGTGGAGGTGGATGGGACCTCCTCTGTCTCCATGCTGCCACCCTCAGAGGACAAGCCCACCACCACTGACCCATGTAGATGCTCAGGAGCTGTAAGGGAAAAACAGTAGCATTAATGTATCTGCCCTACCCTGTCCCCCATTGACAGACCAGGACCTACCATGTAGTGATGGGCTACCACCCCTCTGGAATCCACCACCCGGAACACCCTCAATGGTGCAACACTGCATGCTGCCAGCAACCTGCTCTTCTTGTGGGGTCAGGCATTGCATGTGCTACTGTTCCCCGCAGGTTGCAGACCATGCTGCCCTGATGGCAGCCACCTTCTCCTTAATCCTCCGCCTGTCTGTGCCCATCTTCTTTTTGCACGCCTGCACGGACCGCTGGTGACTGCCATGCAGGTTGACAGCACACGCCACCTCTTCCCATGCAGCAGCACATGTCTGTGGTGTTCCCTGGTGTCCGCTGAGCAGTGGATCCTGGTCAAGGTAGGCCTCAAACAGGGTATCTGTTTCTGCCTTGGTGAAGTTAGGCCTCCTCTTCCACCCACGTGTCTGTTCCTCTTCCTCCACCTCACGATCGGTCATAATTCATCCTGTGAGAATGACAGGTGTTACCTGTGACTGTGCAGTCCCGTGCATGTCAAACACACCACAGTCCACACTACCAAACAGCATGCAACTCACCACAATAGACTGCAGTAACCGACTATGGCCAGTGCAGCCCAATGTCGCATTTTTATAGCGCAACGCATGCAAATGAGGCGAGGAGCATTTTTAAGTGGATGCAAATGCAGTGTCTGCGCCATTGAATGGCTGATTTGCATATGCTGGCTGAATATCACACTGTTGTGCTTTGCGCAATTGTGTTGAACATGCTCAGGCAAGGGAGCAGTTCTGTGACCTGCACAGTGCACACTGAACTGCGCATGCCCGGGGTGATGACGCAGATGCCTGCCGTGCTGCTGACGTGCTGTGTGCGGGAGGCAATGCAGGGCATGGCCACCATTGTGCCAGTGGTGCTACTGCGCTGTTCACATATATGGTGCTGTAGTACTGGGACACCGTAGTTGCACTGGGACCACAGCACTGTAGGCCGCTACAGGAGGTGGCACACAGGCCCCCAATTGTGCTACATGCATTGGGTTCCAATCATGCTGTGGCTGTCCGTGTGTGAGAGACCCTTGATCCTGTGCCTGATCTTTGCCCCCTAGGCGCCATGCGTACCAGCATGGGTGCACCACTATCGTGCTGTTCGGTGACAGCATGATAGGGAATGGCAGCGCTGTACCACACAGCATCTGCATGTGGTAGACATCGCTGCTGAGAGACATTTTGACTCCAACTATCTGTTGAGATGGCACGGAGAAGGGCTGCTATGTGGAGCCAGGTTGAATTGGCCAATTTGGTGGCCATTGTAGAGCCCCATGCTGGGGAACTATATGGTGATGCACCCCTGGACAGGGTCAGGAGTGCAGTTTGGGAGGAGGTGGCGGTTGCACTGGAGGAGGCCACGGAAATCGGGTGCACGGCCAAGCAGTGTCACCACAGGTACGGGGACCTCTGGCGCAGGGACCCAGACATGCTTGCCCGCCTGTGGAGATGTGCCAGGAGGGGCACGGTGCCACGGCCAGGTAGGTGCCCCATCCATACACTGTTAACGTCCATACGGGTATCACGGTTGCATGTGTCTGGCACATGGAGGGGGCATCCAGTGTTGGCCGTGGTGGTGGTATCGGGGGGGGGGGTGGATGGGTATGGCTGTGTGGGATTGCACACACATGGGGGTGGGAGGACTTTGCTACCGGATTGTACTGATTTTCCTCTCTCCATGTTTGCACCTTAGGCCCAGAGGAGCGCAGGCAGGTGAGAGAGAGGAGGCACCGCCAGGAGGACCAGCAGGCTGGGAGGGATGAAGGTCTGCAGAGGCACTGGGGCCAGCCTGATGATGGTGAGTGCCTTACATCCATGATTACTATTGCATGCTGTGTAACAGGGCTGGCAGCGGGGCATGGCCACCATCCATTGACACCACTGCCATGCACGCAACTTGTTACAGTCAGCACTGTCCAGTGGCACTGCAGGTCTGGGAGTGCGTCAATGGTGATCCATGCATGCACTGGGTACATGGCTGTGACACTGCCTTCACACCGCATAGCCAAGTCACTGTATGGCCAAGGTGGTGCTGTGCAGGACATGGGCGGTGGGTGTGTGCAGTGGTCCACATGGCTGTGGGTGCCTGGATAGGCAGGTCTTGTGGACGTCGTCACTGTGGGTGGTCGCACACCATCACGGGGCGTGGCTCATGGCTGTATGCCATGCACAATGGGTGGGCTGCAGGAGGCTGGAAAGTCACACGTATTGACTCTGCTCCCTTGTCCTAGGTGGACATTGCTGGATGGCCTTGCAAAGGGGAATGCAGGAGCTGCTGCAGCTGGTGAGGGCATCCCTTGTGATACTTGAAGGAATGGAGCGGGATGGGGTCCGAAGAAGAAGAACCATAGGCACCACAGGAGTGGAGAGCAGGGCAGGCAATAGGCCCTCCATGCCCCCTGACTCAACTAAACCCCCTGGACCCACCCTCACACCCCTTCTATCCCTCTCTCATTTGTTCACCCCTGCCCCATGCCCACCCCCACCTGGTCTGTGGCCCTTCCCTCCCTTGTAAATACTTGTAAATAGTTTTTTGTTACCTCATTTCAATACATGCATTTTGTTATGACAACTGTGGTGGTCTCTGATTTTCAGCGGGCTACAGGTGCTTGGCTGCAGTGGTGTGCATGGCATCAGGGGTGTGTGTGTGTGTGTGTGTGTGTGTGTGTGTGTGTGTGTCCGGCAGGGAACCACCTATGATGTGGGTGGGGAACTCGGTCACTGTCTGTGGTTTGTGTGTTGTTCTCTGTGCACTGGATGCCTGTGTTCAGTGGTCCACGGTGCATGCACTGTGTGCATAGCACCCCTGTCAGACCATCCATGGCATGTGCAGCTGACACCCTTGCATGTCTGTGATATGCACGGTCTGCTGGCATGTCAGTGGTGGCTGTCCATGCTGGACAACCGCTGTACCCGGCACAATGCCAGGTTGCCTCCCATCACCAGTATGGTGCACGTCTGTCTTGGGTGGCACTGTGGCCTCTGCTGTCGTTGTCCCCCCTCCATGCTGTCGCTTGTGTCTGTTGCAGGGGATGTGCTCCAGTGTCTGTCACTTGTGCTCCAGCCACATGCTGGTGCCATACAGCTTCATGGTGCATGCACAGGATGGCTGGCACACCTGTGCCATGCAGGGGTGCTGGACGTGTGTACACGGCTGCCGTGACCACACACCAGTGGCTTGGTTGACCCGCTACTGTGTCCCTGTGTTGGTGTGCCCTTGGGTATGGGTGGGTGTTTGTCCATGCACTGTGTTGCATCCTGTGTGGTGCATGCTTCCATGCAACACTGTGTGTCTGTGCTGGCTGTTGTGGCCAGTGCTGGGACAGGATGTGTCCTTGGGAGGGTATGCAGGTGCTGTATCACTGATGGTGGGGTCTGGGGCATGCCCTGTCACATGTGGGGTACCTCGTGTGCCGACACATGGTCGGTCTTTCAGCTGTACCTCGGGGGGGGTGACGTGCAGGGTGGCACTGTGTATGCTGTTGTTGCATCGCTGTCTGCTGCCACCCACTTCAGCGTGCATATGGTGGGGCTGCCTTGCATTGCTCCGTGGTGCACAGGGTTGCATTGTCTCAGTGGGGGTGGTGGCATGCATGGGGTGTCCTGCACTGTTGGACACTACTCCCGGGAAGGGTGTAAGGGGATTGTGGTGCAGGTTGTGCTCTGCATTGGTGGGATGGTGTGGTACGGGGTGGTCGGACCTCCTTGTGTGCCGGTCACAGCTTGACAGGGGGTGTGCTGGGGCGCCATGCCCCAGCTGTGGGTTGGTTGCTGGTATCCATGGGATGGTGGTTGTTCCAGCTCTCCCTCAGTTATGCAGTGCATGGGGTGTGGGGGGTGATGTCTGTTCTGCTGTGTGCTCCTCTGCCCATCTGTGGCATGGGTGGTGGGCCCCTGCATCCTGTCCCTGCGCATCCCTGGTTGTGCTGTTGCATTGCTGCCCTGCTCCACGGGGCATCTCTGGTTGTGCTATGGCACATCTGGACTGCTCCACTGAGCATCCCTTGTTGCACTATGGCACATCTGAAATGCACAACTGCACATCCCTGGTTGAGCAATGGCGCAGGTGGTGCAATATTCAGTCGTGTGCCGCAGGAGCATCTTGGCCTGTGCAGTTTTTGAATATTGCACTTCTTGCGCATGGGCGCAGTGGACTTGTGCTTGCTCCTGCTGTTGTGCACTTTTTGGGCGCAGTTTGAATATCCGGGCCATGTTGTATAAACAAGTATTTAAATGGCATTCCCAATTACATCACATAGCTTTGCCTTTGCAGATACTATATTGTTTTATAAACACTATTGTATTATATAACATATGCATATAAAATACATGCTTTTTAACAAAAAAGTATTAGTTAAACAGACTTAAGTTCTGTACAGAACTCAAATTATAACCCATAAAGTTGTTTCCTTCTTTTTTAATCTGGTAGCACTGCACAGTTTTTCCCCTGTTAAAATGATGTATGAATTCAGGAAACATTGGACTTATAACAGTATTGACCATCAAATAAAATAGAAATCATATACTACAATTTTATTTTGGTGAGTGAGCCATTTGTCTAACTTCCTTTTCTGGTGTTTGCACATACCGTGGATGGAACAGGCAGCTCCAGGGAGAGTGGGGCTGATTATTTTGGGCTCGAAGTATAGCCTAGAGGTTAGAGTAACAAGCTGTGAATGAGCTTGGTACATCCAGCAGACAGACCCAGGTTTTATTCCCACAACCTCCTCTTGCATACTGTGTGACTCTAAACAAGTCAGTTAACCTTCCCAGTGCTCCTTGTTTGCCTCTAAAAACAGGCACATATGCCTATTGGGCCTTACCCAGTTACCAAAGAATAAAATAAAAATAAATAAAATAAAATTTGAATTCTGCAGGTAAGGGCCCACCCTGGCCAGTGGTGTAGTCCTGGGTGGTAGGGAGGGACTGGTGACCCCTTACTTCATTTTTAGAAGTGGCTTTGCTCCCTTACTTCTGATAACAAGCAGAAGTACCAGCTTGTGCTGCTCAGTGATGGGCAGTTAAAACACAGTATTGTTTTTCTTCCCAGCGGATGGCTAAGTCTGTAGTCCATCACCTCCACAGCAATTGCAACTTAACCCATTAATCTTAATAGCTGCATTTGAAGTCTGAACCATCAGTTGCTTAACTGGATATAAAAGGGCTGCACAGATGAGTGAACTTACTTGTCGTAAATTAACTATATCCCCTCTCTGCACCATTGCTGTCTCACTCAAGTATAGGTTCACATATGACCAACTGTAAGCCATTGTCAGTGGCTCACAGTGCCCAGAATGGTGCCCCTGCCCATGTATGAACTTTACTATTTTGGTGTTTTTCCAATTCATGGTGTTGCCACAATGATCCCTCTTTCCCTTGGTTTGTGGCATGGTGTTGGTTGTTTGATTTCCTGTCTGAACACCTGTATTGGCATACAGTATATTCACCCAACATTGCTGGAACAATGATCAAATCTGTGGAAAGGAAAACTGCAGCAGCAACACTGATGCTGTGTGAATGCGACTCTCTAGAGGTTCAGAAAAAAGTTTCCAAAAGGTTACAAAGGAGTCACTGCAACAAGATGATGTGTGAGCAAGCCTTATGCGATGAAGAAAAAGGGTAGTTTGATACCTTTTATTGGACAAACAAATAATTTTTTCAAAATGTTTTAGCTTTCAGACTACATAGAGTCCTTCGTCAGAAACATGGCAGTTAAGGAATGATAACACTTGAAAAGCTCAGAACAGAATTAGTAAAACTCTTCACATCTGGACATGGACATCTTATCTGATAATAAGATTTAAGGCATAGGCTGTAACCAAAGAACAGTCTCAGTTTCAGTCTCAGTCTCAGTCTCTCTCTCCCACACACATTTAATTATGTGTAACTTGAAAATTCTAACAAAATAGACTGCATCTGACAGCAGATGTCTAAAATAAAAGAGGGGAGAGAGAGAGACAGAGGTGTGTGTGTGGTCAGCAGAGCAGTATGTCTGTGTGTATGAAGCTGAGAAGAAAACTGCAGTTGGCATTTAGATTAAAGTAATGGGTCATACATCTAATGTCCGTATTCATACCACAAATAGATCTGGAAACATGGCATTTGAGGAATGAAAACACTTGAAAAGCTCAACACAAAATTAGTAGCACCCTTCAAATATGGACTTGACATCTTATCGGAAAATTTGATAAGGCATAGGCTGAAACCAGAAAGTAGGCCAGTCCTAGTGAACTTATTGATGTATCACTTTCAGGCATGGTTGTTTGTCCCCTACTCCCATCCAGTCTGGTCATGAGCTCTGAAATAAATTTCAGTAACAGAGAGTTTGAAGCAACCATGGGGTCCCCTTTACATATGAAAAAGCTCAAAAGTTACCAGCAAACTGGTTACCTGCCCATGGAAGTGATTTCTGAATCTTTAAAAATGATGGAGATTAAAACATATTGATTTGGGTACCAGTTTTTAAAAGTTAGGGGCCAAGCTGACTATTAGCTCACCAACTTATTTGTCCCACTCTGGTTGTAAACTAAGGGTACTGTTTCTTGTGATGATGGATGGAAGGGGAGATTGGAGCAAATGACCTGCTGTTCTGTCTTTGGGAATGCCCAAACTCTTTAAGATTGTTAAAAAGTGATACATTGTCCAAATATTGTCTGAAACATGTGCTTTTAATAATTTGTAGTGCAACACTTATTCTAATGTTTTATGTCCAATGTATCATCCTTGTCTCTGTTTGTATGTGGAAATTGGTTTGCCCCCCCCCCCAGCCATTCAATTCAGCAGCCAGAAAAGCTGACCTGGGAATGCACAGCCTGCTAGTGTGGTTTAATTTGGGGTGTGGAGAGACGGGCTTCTTGTTCTGGCTTTGGGGGAGGGGTGCGTCTGGAGCACAAGGCCTGCTTGTGTAGCTTGGGAAGGGGGGTTTGGAGTGAAGGGCCCATGGTCTAGCTCAGGGAGTACATGCTCTTCTTTCTCTCCAGATTCCCTCCTCTGACAAACCTACAGTAATTATGGGGAATTTGCATGTAGTGTATTGTCTGGCCAGAGTTTAATACATTTAAGTAAACCACTTTTCTTGTTGGAAGTAAAAAGGTAGTGGATGTCTTGATGCAAGTTTAGCTTTGAAGGGGGAGGTGTTTAATTGATAGGGTGCCAGGTGATTCCCTCAAGATATAAAATATTGTTTCAGTTTTTTGGGACAGGCTCAGAAAGGGTTTATACTAAATTAAAAATCAATCTGTCTATCTGCCTGTCCTTCTGGCTACTGGTGGTTTGCTGCATTCTGTGAGGCACTCTAGAGTGATGGAGGTGACATTGCTCCAGAGAGAGAGAGAGTAAGAGACACAACTGGAGGTAAAGTGGAAAACAAAACTGCAGGTAACTATCTCTTATTATTTCTCTTTGTTGGATCCTCACCCTCTTATGATCTCACTCCACAACATTTATGGCATGAGCCCAACCCCAATGTGGGATTAGAACCCACGACCATCTGGCCCAGGGAGGGTGCTACTGACTGAGCCACACTGACACCTGCTTGCTAGTAGCCACGGTTTTACATGAGACAAGAGACACAGTGACAGACAAAAAATTCATAAATTATGACAGCCTATCTTATCTTCAAAATGGTCTGGTCCTTTATCCTGTATTTTTTTGACGGCATGTGTAAATCCTATGAGAAATAAAGTTGCTAATGTGAACGTTTTGTGACTGAATTTTCTGGATTAGAGATGTATGTGGTTTCTGATCCTTGATGTTGATTAAGAAGTGCTGTTCGGATCCAAGCTCTTTCTGGCCAAAACTAAAAACAGTGCCCCCTTACTCATTCTCACCCCCGACGGCCCAGCCCTGGAGGATGTCAACACCTACAAATACTTAGGAGTACAGCTCGACCCTTCCCTCACCTTCACTGAGCATGCAAATTCCCTTGTCAGAAGGTTCCATCAAAGGTTAGGTGCTGCCAATAGATTCAGGCAATACCTTAATGTTGAAGCCAGACTAGCCATTGTCCAGGGTAATCTTCTCCCTATTCTTGACTACTGCTCCCCTATTTATTCCAAGACCTCTGCTACTGCCATGACTAAACTCTCCACTGCCTACAGCAATACCTGTCACTTTGCTTTATTGGCCCCATTCTCCACCCACCTCTGTACTCTTTATAATACCCTTGGATGGCTACCACTACAAGGTCACTTCGATCTAGCCCTCTGCTGCATGGTAGACAATGTCATCTGCACAGCTCCAGAACAAACTACCAGCTGAACTCCATTCCATTGACACACACTCCAGTTTCAAGTCCCACCTTAAAGTCTGGTTCCTGGCAAACTCATCCTTCCACTGCTCCCTGGGATCTGACACCAACCCACACTAGTCAACTCTCCAGCCCAGGGGTTACCCACCTACCCACACTAGTCAACTCCCCTGCCTACAATTGTTATATAGTTTTTCACAGTAATATTTAACTTCCTTGCCTGTACATATTGTTTATTTGTTTTACTGAGTATTCTGTGTATTACTTGCTCAATGGATGATGCAGTCACACATTGTACATTGTGCCTACAATTTGTTTGTTTTGTACCAAATCTCCTCATGTCTGATATTGAAACCTTGTATTCACTGTTCTCAAATTGACCTATGCATCAAACCTGTATATTGTGCTTACTATTGTTGCTTGTATCAAATCAGTTTTATGTGTATTACTGTTACCTTGTACTCCACTGTCACCCTGCATCAGTGCACTCACCCAGTTATCAAAGTCATAAATAAATAAATAAATGAAATAAGAAGTTGTTTTAGTTTTTACATTTTTTTAAAGAAAATAAAAAGCTAGTTATTTTGATAGTGATATTGGTTGTTTGTAATGAGTCAAGGAAGGCTTCAAAAGCCACCAAAGAGTAACAAAATTACCCTCAAAATGCACCAGAATACATCTAAAACCTGAGAGCTTCTGGGGGCCTAGGTGGCCCACAGACCCTGGCCTATTGATTGGGGAGGCCCATGGTTCATGGTCAGAGACCCCTCACTTCTAAATTTAACAATACAACACTGACAGTGGCTGTATACATATCTTCCATGAAACCCTATTTGTGAGACTAGGCAGTTATTAAAGAAGCAATACAAAAAAGTTCAGGGGCACTATAATTCAAAAATAAAGTATGGATGATCTGTCCTTGCTTTGAGTGCTCCTATCCATACTGTATCAAGCCTCTCATTTATGGTATTGGCACTTCAGAAAACCTGGCACACTTCAGAAAGCTTTTAAATGTTAACATTAAAGTATAATAGTTAATTTAGGTTGGATGACAAAACTCTATGTGTGCATGCACACATACCATCATACTTTTCCTGTCCCAAGCAGTAGATTATTTAAAATGGATCACTGGCAAGGTCGTCTGTTAATGCCATAGAATATCACAGCAAAAACCCAAAGTGCTCATGAAGTAACATGCTATTTATTAAAATAATCATTCTGCATAATGATTCTTGTTTGAGGGAAGGGTTGCTGCTGTGATATGCCCTTGAATAACTTCTGAACCTAGGATATAGACATTGTGCAATACAATTTACATGTTGATTGCAATCAGCATGCAAATACTACTTTGGGGTGATTGTCATGGAGTTCAAAAGAAACATCCAACCTATGCGGGCTGTGAAGACGCAGAGCTGATGTTCTAGAAATAATTATTCACATTCATAAGTTTCATGGGGATGTTTTTGATTTTACTTTAATGCAGACCATTACTCAGATTATCGGTATCAAAGATGGGGGCTAGCAATAAGAAGATTGCATAATTTAGTTTGAAGCACAGATAAGCCATAAGCTAAAATAATATTTACAACATTCTATCAGTAGAACAGGAAAACTGATAATAAATGAAAACTTACTAAGTCATTCCCCTGAGAAAAAAATATGTCATTAAATGATTATTGATAGTGGGGTGATTTATTTAAATAATTAATGTCAACTCTTCCAGTGACCAAGGAAAAATGGCAATAAAAATCTCTAATTATAATTTGCATACACCAACATACACATATGTATTTAATTAAATATATAGTAAATATATGCCTACAGAATGTGTCTGTCTGTCTATCAAGCTGTCTATCTATCTATCTATCTATCTATCTATCTATCTATCTATCTACTGTATTTATTTATCCATCTATCTGTGTATCTCAATCTCCAGGGATATGCAGCAGGGACCTGTGTGATACATCATTTATTTGCACAAGGACAGTTTGAACCCAGGTAACCTCACAAGTGGCATACACCATGAGTGATGTGCCCAAGAGCAAACTGCCCGATAAATGATGCATCACACAAGATCTCCATGGCATATTTTATCTATGCAGTAGGGACTGATCTTTTGTATTTAATTTTGATAAGTTTAAATGTTTTATAAAAGTAGCATTTATTATAATATTTGTTGCTTTATTTGGTGGTTTGCCAGGTGAGTGTGCCTTTGGGAAGCTGGTTGCTATGAGCACAGTTACTGATGTGGTGTCACTGTGCTGCATCAGTATGTAAGTGTGACCGCTGATTGGTGGAGGCAGCATTTGGAAACAAAATTAACCAAGATGGTGGCTATGGTTAGCAGGGGTCCAGCAATGCATTTGCTTTGTGTGCAGGGCACGAGAATTTGTTGGCAGCTGCCATTTGAAATGCATGACTGCTATTTTTATTTTTGAAACTGAGTGATGCTCTAATTTCCAGAAGAGAAGTTTCAGAGTACAAGACAGCATTGAGCATCCAGTCGCTGGTGTCCTGACTTCCTGAAAGAAGCAGCAGAGACTTGAGTGGGTGAGAGACAAGATATATGAAGAAGTGCAACTGGTGTTGCAGCTTAAAAAAAATGTGCTTTACAGTAGGAGCTGTAAGAAGGAAGAACAACTGATTTTGATGTTGAGTTTATTGAAAGGGGGCTGCTTATGTTCAGGAGGAGACTGAGACAGCAAATGAAGAAGCATTGAAGGAGGATTTAACATTTCACTGTACAACGTAACAAAAAGACAAACAAAAAAACAACAACATGAGTTTAGTTGGAAAGGCAGTGACTTGTAAATGTAAATGTATGTTGTTAAGAGTTGAAAAAAGAGGTTATGAGAAATGGTTTCAGAAATAGTGTGGTGAGGACTCGGTAATGCCACTACTGTTAGAAGTGAAAGTAAAAGGTATTAAGTAATGTTGGTGAGCTGGCAGGTGTGTGTGTGTGTGTGTATGTGTATGTGTGTGTGTGTGTGTATGTATAACACACTAAATATACTGATAAATCAGTGACAACAAACTTACTATACAGTACTAATAAATCCCTTATTTATTAGTATAGTTGATCTGATAAATTCATTTATCAGTAAGCCTTCTCAGTCCACACTTATACTGTACTTACACACATAAGTATATATATATATATATATATATATATATATATATATATATATATATATATATACTATGTATATGTAATAGATAACCCACTCTAGGTGTGCAGTCATGCTCTGATATACGCATGCCTTGAGTATGTGTTGTACGCATGATGCCACAGGCCAAGTGCGTCAACCACCCAGGACATGCACATATCAGAGCGTCACCACACAGACCGTAGAGTGGGTAATCTATTTTATAAAATGGCAAAATTGTTTCTTAGAGGATAAAAGGTGCAGATGTGCAGTCATGCTCTGATATACGCACAGTCATGTGATGGGATCCAAAAAAATCAGCAGGCATAATTTTTCCTACCCATTTTATAAATATATATATATATATATTTTTTTTACAGAAGTAGTAAAAATTACAAGATAATAGTGATATACTTTCTGATGACAATAACAAAAGCAAGATATCAAAAACATGTTGCTGTTGCAGTTGTCTCAGGAAACATCTTAAAGGTTAATACCATCACTATTAAATACAGAACCAATTAAAGATCATCTTTTAATGACATCACAGTTGCCTAGTGCAGCACTGAATCCCACAGTTGAAATCAAAAAGAAACAGTTAAACCTTCAAATAATCAGCAGAATTAAAAGTAAACTAGTAAACTGATGTTGTAAAAGATCAACATGCAATGGCCTGATTCAAAATGTGCAGTATATCATCACTTGCAAGGGGCGGGATATTTAAAACTTGCCCACAGTTTTACAACTCATGTGTTATGGTTTTGCCCTCTCACATGTGAACATAAACTGCATATTTTAAGTTATGCCTTTGTATATCTATCTATCTATCTATCTATCTATCTATCTATCTATCTATCTATCTATCTATCTACCTATCTCTCTATCTACCTACCTACCTACCTACCTATCTATATATTACCGGGGTATGGTAGCACCTGTATAGTTAAGGTTGAGTAGGATGCTCAATGTTAAACCCCTAATTTTGCACCTTAATAACTCTGGCAGTGTTTGCCTGACTATACTACAAATTTGTATTTTCTGTTGACATGCCGTTGTCAATACTTGCCAAATTTCATGATGGCACCTTGTATGGTTTCCAAGATCTGGATACCTCTTATATTGTAAAAGAGTCACATTTTTCCCTATACTTAACATATTTTTTGTGTGTTTTTTACACTCATGTACAGGCTACATGGTACTGAATTTCTGCACAAAAACATTCAGGGTACATGTGGTCTCTGCAGAGCTAATACCATTCGAAGGTTTGGTGAAAAAATATTAAACGCTTCCTGAGTTATAAGGATTTAAAAGTTAGCTGCCTCATACAAACCAGAAATCTCTGGTTCACGAGAAGGATTTTTGGTTCACATATTTGATGTGTCATGAACCAAAAATGGGTTTACAGTATGAATCAGTTTTGCATTTTTTGGGGTTTACGATTGCTGCCATTTTGTTTATTTGTCAACAAAAGAACATACTAATTATGTATTTTTACAAAAACAAACATTTGAACCTAATTAAACGGGACCCATTTAGCTAGATTCTGGGGACTGTTTTTTCTTACAGTTGCCAGAAATACCTTTTCTGGGCACCTAAAATCCAAGGTGCCCAGTTTAGTGAGAGGACCCTTTCACCTGTGTTCTCTGTACGAGAGCAGCAGGACTTTCTTGACTTCTGCAGCCACAGCTGGAACTCATGCTGTGGGCTGCAGTGAGAGCAGTGAGCCACCATTTTCCTGATATCAAGTGGTGCCACCCCACTAGGATTTATAATAACTAACTTTAGAAGTCACTCTCTCAGGTTTAATCTTGTAGTTGAAATTAATTTATGCTTAGAATTTTATAACTGTAATTAATGACATGCATATTACATTGTCAATTAAAGCCGTGGACACACTAAGCCTCTGTACCAAATAAAAGTCCCAGTCCATCCAGACTGCCGATCAGGTGAATTAAACTGTTAAACAAATCCGACAGATGACAACATGGCCTGATTCACATAAAGATATGGAACAATCTCTGCAATCCAATCCTGTCAGGTACTCAGAAGAGAGCTCTGAACAGAAGCCAATTCCGTAGTAAATCTTTGCAATCTGCAGACCTGGTCCCTCCTCAGTCTGCCAGATCAGTGTTGTTTTTCTTTCCCAGTCACTGTTCTCTCAGTGAAATTCCATGTTCCCATCAATCATCATCATGTTGAAAGGTCAGTCTGTCAGCCTACCATGCTCTTGCTTTTCTTTGTGTGATCAGTGAAATAAAAACAAGAATCCTGCAGGGTGCAGAATGACCCGGCTGTCATATCAGCAGGTCAGTACAATATTTACTGTACCATCAAATCCTAAAAGAGCAAAAGCTCAACCACTTTGGAAATTGGGCCTGGAAGATACATTTCAAGGACTTTAGCCTCGATTCCCTTTGAATGTCCATGCAATGTGTAACAGAACCTATATAAACCAGAAGGCAACCTAAATAAAATCCCACTTGTTGTAATACCTAAAAAAGAAGTAATTCTGTGCATGTCTACATAGGTGCCTCTCACATGATTTGTACTGTATCAACTTTTAAATATTTGCAATAGAATGGTGAATATTTTGTAGAAACATGCCTACTCAAGATTAACAGCTGTCTGACAGTGCAAAGGTCTGCTCAACTTATGTATTCTACACACAAGCACACAGACAGAGTAAGAGCCCACCGGTAGTGGTGCTCACATCTGATCCAAAAATACTGGGCACTGAAATCTGAGCATTTTTTAATATTTTGAATGAGTTAGATTTAGCACTTTCTTATCCAAGATCTGATTTAGGTTGGGTCTTGGAACTGACTGTGCAAAACCAGACTGACTTGATCTGATCTGAGTTAGTGCAAGCCTTAAAATATGTTGTCTGTCATCTAATTACACAGCTACTCTCAACCAGCCACAAAGACTCACGGGACCAAAGCCATTAGAAACACAGAAACATAAACTTTGACGGCAGGTAAGGGATGCTTGGCCCTCCTATTCTGTTAATTTCTCTACCTACTGGATAAGCTGCAGATCCTAGTTAACCAACCTCCCCCAAGAATTGCCTTATGTCTAGTGGTGGTAGTGGCTAATTCACTCCACAAAGTGATCCGAGGGTGAAGGCGATCATGAGTGCTCCATAATGCGAGGCGGGTACTTCCCGTTGCAAATACGTGTCGAGAGTCCATTGAAAACAATGACTCGCATTACTTTGCCTTCCCAAACTACTACTCCATAATTCTTAAGTCGGAAGTACATTGAAAACAATGTACTTCGCCTTACTTCGCCTTGTTTTTAAGCTCCAAAGGCGAATTTTGCAGTGTTTCATGGGATTTCAGATCACATGGACTCTAGATTGTTCTGCACAGCCTCAGTTTGGGGTAGTGTGTGTAGGAAGCTGTAGGAGACAATCTGCTCTGAAAACACTCTACAATTCAAACCTTCAAAAAGCTGTTAAAAAAGCCTTTTTGAGTAATTTATTTTGCTGAAACTTTAGTTCATCGATTATAGGAAACCCTCCTGTGCTCATATCATCGAGCGTTTATTGTTTGTGTATGGTTTTTGAATGCTAGTGTACAACTTTCAGTCTGTGTACTGAGAGACAGTGGAAGTGTGCTTTGGTGGAGGGGTGTATCTGTGGAGTAGGTAGATTAACTTGGAGAAAAAGACAGTGCTTTCTGTTTTGGTGATATTTTTCTTGTTTAACTGTGTAAATGTACACCCAGTAATATTTTCAATATTTCTTGCCATTTTTTGGCTGATTGTTGTGGTGCAGCAGTGCATAATTTTAGTTTGTTTAAAGTATGTGCTTATATTACTGAAGTTTTCAATTTGCTATGCATTACTTAGTGTGTGTGTGAGTATGTGTGTGATGCGTGTCATCAAATCAGACATCTTTTATTGTGCCACAATAATTTCAGCAATGTGAAGCTGATATCCACTGCAGCTGTGAGATTTTTGTACTTCTTTGTGGTATCTTTACTGGTACTGGTACTAGTACTAGAGACTGTTACTGCAGTAGTACAGTACACTGCCCCCCCTGCACAGCTTGCCCCAACCTGTAAAGGTATTCTTTTCCAGATTTGAATTTCTGATGGTGAGCAATTGTTAGGTGTTGTGCCTTTGTGTCTGCATCTCTTCAGTGCTCAGCGCAATCTTAATCTGTCTGTGCATTTGCATCTCTTTAGGGCCCAATCTCCATCTGTAACTTAAGTCACAGTTGTTTCTTTGGCTTCCCTTCAGAGTACTGGACAGGTGTGGTGCCTAATTCTGCATGAACACTGTAATCATTAGTATGCGTTTTTAAGTCAGGACCACCATCACGAGTCACTCGTGATACAAATCACATTCTTCATCATCACAGTCACAAATGCAGTCACAAATCACGATTCACAATCATTCACGTTACGAATCACATTCATTTTTTTCTAGTTACTTGGATGTATTGTAAGCCTGTTTTGTAGTATCTCTCCAGGCTTCACCACCCCACCATTGTACTCATTGATACGTGTTTTTAAGTCTGGGAGTTTTAAGCTACAGCTCATCAGGTAAGTACAGCCGTAGGCGTAAGCATTCACGTTTCTTCATCATCACGGTCACAAATGCAGTCACAAATCACAATTCACGATCATTCACGTTACGAATCCCAACATCAATTTTTTTTCTAGTTACTTGGAGGATGTATTGTAAGCCTGTTTTGTAGTATCTCTCCAGGCTTCACCACCCCACGATTGTACTCATTGGTATGTGTTTTTAAGTCTGGGAGTTTTAAGCTACAGCTCATCGGGGCCTGGGGAAGTACAGCCATAGGTATTCATGTTTCTTCATCATCATGGTCACAAATGCAGTCACAAATTATGATTTATGATCACGTCATGAATCACAACATAAATTTTTTATGATAGTTACTTGGATGTATTGTAAGCCTGCTGGTCACGGTGCTGAACAAGGATGGGATCCACACCTGGGTCTGGGGAAACAGGCATATCCTGTTCCAGAGGACCTGGTGCTGGACTTGGTGGTGGTGCTGGTGGTGTTTCAACTGCCTCAGAGTCAGGACAGGAGGCGGTGCTGGTCCTGCTTTGGGGGGGTACTCGCAAGTTTTGAGCGGTCCAACAGGAATGGGCGCCCATGCCCTCCACACATACACACGGTACGATGCTCACCACTACCATACTCTGTCAAAGCTGCCCCATCCCAGACATTCCCTCACCCTGGTTCATCTTTCCTACCGAGCTCCCTCAGTCCGAGCAATCAGTACTCACACTGTCACACAACATACACACACAGTCACACTGACACAAACAACTAACTACTTATAAAGGTAAGAAAAATAAAATTTACAGAAAGAACAAATTAAGTAAAAAAGAGTAGAGAAAAGACAAAAAAATGTAGCTTTTAAAGAAGCTGTTGGGTCTAAATCAAAGTTTAAATCTACTCGCTCTGATCTAAAAGTATCAGCAGTCACAAAACACACTACCCTCTCTCCGTCTGCACAGGAGAAAGTAAAAGTGTCTGCTTGTATGACTCACTTTCTTCCTGCCTAGCTAAAGACCATGTGACTTACAGTACTGTAAGCCATGTGATGTGGGGGCTGCCAAATCTGAAACACCAAGTGGATCACTTAGAATCCTAATGAGGAACGTGAAGTCCATTAAAAACAATGACTTGGCCTTACTTCGCATTGCCATTCCACCTTAACACAAATTGGTAATCACAAGATGAAGTGAGCACTTTGCATTGCCCACTCTGTGTAGCAGAGTAGCAACGCAAAGTGCCCACTTCACATTCACTTCGCCGGCAGATTTTACATTTGCTGCATCTCTACTTATGTCTGTCCCATTCATTCTTGAATTCTTCCAAAGTTTTAGACCCCACATCCTCCTCAGGATGGTGGTTCCATATGCCCACCACCACCATCTCTGTGAAAAAATACTTCCTCGAATTGCCCCTGAGCCGTCCCCGCTCTATCTTCAAATTGTGTCCCCTTGTTCTTGCACACCTCTTTTTTTGAAAGATACTACTCTCTTGGACTTTGCTGACTCCCCTGAGGTACTTGAAAGTTTCTATCATGTCCCCCCTCTCCCTTCTTTCATCAAGGGTATACATATTAAGCTCCTTTAGTCACTTCTCGT
Organism: Neoceratodus forsteri; assembly: GCA_016271365.2. Taxonomy (NCBI): domain Eukaryota; kingdom Metazoa; phylum Chordata; order Ceratodontiformes; family Ceratodontidae; genus Neoceratodus; species Neoceratodus forsteri. The sequence continues at coordinate 622,964,758 of CM057458.1, read as the reverse complement.
ATGGCTTCTCTTGCAGACCCTGCACCATTTTAATTGCCCTCCTCTGGACTGCCTCCATCCTATGTCCTTGTCCCCAGAACTGGATGCAGTACTCCAGATGGGGGTCTCACCAACTGTCTGTACAGAGGGATAACAACTTCCTGTTTTCTGCTGATGATGCCTCTCCCTATACATCCCAGTATCCCCCCAGCCCTCCCTACCGCCTTCTCACATTGCTTACCAACCTTAAGATCATCTGATAAGTTTACCCCCTGTCCCTTTCCATTTTTTTGTTGTTATTACCCCCCCATTGTGTACTCTTCCCCTGGGTTTTTGTTTCCCAGGTGCATTATTTTGCACTTCTTTGCACTGAATCCAAGCTACCATACTTCTGACCATTCCTCCAACCTTGCCAAGTCCCTTCTCATCCTTTCCATGCCCCCTTGTGTATGAACCCTGTTGCAGATCTTTGTATCATCTGTAAAGAGGCATACTTTTCCTTCCAATCTGCTTGCAATGTCACTTCTAAAGACATTAAAAAGGACTGAACCCAGTACTGAACCCTTGTGGTACCCCACTAGTAACACCCCTTTCTTCAGAGTGGACTCCGTTTACTATTATCTTTTGTGTCCTGTTGTTCAGCAGATGTTTTACCCAGGCTACCACCCTGGGACCCATCCCCGGCTGGCTAATTGGTTTATCAATCTTTTGTGTAGGACTGTGTCAAATGCCTTGCTAAAGTCTAGTTAGGCCATGTCTGCAGCCCCTCACTGGTCTACTACTTTGGTCACCCACTCATTCCATCATCTTCCTGTAGTCCTAGACCCTGCTTGCATTTCCAAGGTGGTCTGAGTAGGGGTGACTGCATTTTTTTATTTGTTTTGTTGTCTACTGACTATGGCTGCTGACAATGTATACAGAGCCAGAATGAAGGGTATCATCGAGGTAGCTCACATGCCACAGTGAGATTTGAGGGTTTGGGAGGTAAGCTGACAAGTTTTGCCCCTCTCCTATAGGGTACCAGAGCCCAACAATTGCAGAGTCCATGGAGGTTAGCAACTGAGCCTCAGGAGGAGGAGGAGGAGGATGTCTACTGTGTGTTGTTGCCAACTGAAGGGACTGCTGATGCTGTTGATTTGCATCCTCCCCCACCCCATTTGGAAGTCAGTGGAGGATGGGTGAGCAGCCTATAAGAACTCCTGGGAGAGAGTGAAGATAAACCCCACTTACAGAGTGGTGATGGCTATGATAACGCATGCTATTTACAAGGGATGGCATCATGGAGTGGGGGGTTGTACTGGATGCCAGGGACATGTATGTTAAGATTGGTGGTGTGGGAGGGGGCTGCTTCTTTTCTGTTTCAGAATGTAGCAGATAGAGTAGATATAAGATCTTTCTGACAGTCTTGCATAGTCTGGACAGATAAAATTCAAGAGTATCCAAGCACCTCTACCCACTAGTCTAGTTTCTTATGATGAAGCTCACCTTTACTGTCTTGCAAGTGTGGCAAACATCTCTGTTCACCTATCCCTTAACATGTGAAGGTTCATGCCCAGAGACTGAGATTGATGTTTAGTGGTCCTGTGTTTGCTGTTTTGATCCTTTTGCAGCAGTGAGTTCTAGTTCCATGATGCTCAGTGATGTGAAGCCCATTCAATCAGCTTTTGGCAGGCTCCTGGAAAGGCTGTTGGTGATGCTGCAATGCTGGGAGCCCCTTAAGAATACAACAGTATTGGGCAGAGGGGGCAGCTGAAACAAGGAGAGCTACTCTCAATACTAGACATGTAGCCATCCTGGCTAGCTATGGATTACAAGACAAATTGGGTCCGAACAGACTCCAGCATACAGTAAGCACGGATTGCAATTTTCCAAACAGCACCAGTCTGGATAGTGCGTTATCTGGCATGTAAAGTAGTACCAAACTACCATTATTTCTCATTAATGGCCACCTTTGGGTTATGCAGTGTGTCTCTGCCTGTTTACCTAGGCATTGCATGGATCTAGCAATCACGGTCCGAGAGTGCAATGAGGATGAAGAAACCCATTTATGTCTTATCATATTTCTACTGCTTAGGGCATTCCCACAGACCTTGATGTACAGTGCAAGAATATCAGATTATTTTATATCACATCCACAAACAGCGCACTCTCAGAGAAGGTTTGTTAACTGTTGGTCTGATTCCACGCAAGTGCTGTATTAATAATTGCACTTTTAAAGTGTATACTTTAAAAGACAGTCTGAGCAACAGCAATAAGATCATTGCACTCATCATCTTACAAACCCAGAGAACTCCCCCCCCCCCAGAAATCAGCAGTGAAATCCTATGGCTCTACAAAGAGATCAGTGGCGTTTTCTGTTCTGTACCATCAGAATCAAAGTTTCAGTCACTGACAATATCCATCATCAAACAAAGTAAAATGAGAGACAATTAGTGGGGAGGGGGCTCATAATATGCATTTAATGTATCAGGGTTGGTGATTAACTAGAGTCCATTGGTTATCATCAGATAACATTTGGCTGGGGCCACCTGGCTGGCAATCACCTGTGTATTCCACCAGAATATACTGGCAGATATAGGCAATGTTCAAGTGATGATAGTGTGGTAATCGGATATCAGACATTAAAACAGCACTAGATCAGACAAAAAGGAGGCAGCCACTTTGATCAAGAAATGTCAGGGTTTTCTATGCATACATATGTCGATGCCAGGCTGTTTAACAGATGTCTGAAGCCAGTTACATTTGCACAGTTGTGTGTGTGTTCTATGAGACATGCTGATGACAGCCCGTGAGGTGGGCACATGAGGAAGTGTGCCGTCCGTAATGGCGACTCCTTCCCGGTGCAATTCCTCACAGTGATGGGAGGGTAGGGCGACCGGATGAGGGGGTGGGTGAACTGGGTGACAGGATGTGGGTATGTGTACGTCTGCGGGGGTAGATCAAGCACGGCAAACATGGGCTGGGAGGAGGAGGAGGAGCTGTAGAGGTTGGTGCTGCAGTGGATGGCAAAGCTGTGTCATGATGATGGGGGATGGCTGGTGGTCGGGGTTGGTGAGGTACCGGGTTTGGGGTCCGGCACTGGTGCAATTTTATTGTGCCAGGTATGAACCTTTATTTTTTTAATGCTTTGCCCCAACATGCACCCCCCTGGGCTGAGAATCATTAAGTAGAGGGTGGAGAGCTGTCCCACAGAAAGCATTAAAACTCTCCTTGCACTGTTGTCCTGTGCACGGGTTTGTCAGAGTGCCGAAAATGTTTTTGGCACTCTGACTGTGCGATAATGGTGATTGCCTTTAGGCATTCAGCATTATCACATAGACCCCATGCTGATACTGTAACAGATAAACACACACACACACTCATAAGACTCAAAGGGTAGCCCACATTACAGCCATTGAAGTGCTAGGTATGAGAGATGCATTTTTGTTGTAGACACTGGACAACTGAAAGCAGCTGGTTACTTTACTGCTAAAATTGGAATTAGTCTGGACTACTCCATCGGCAACCCTGTAATAGATGACAGATCTTGCTAGTATACACACACACCACAAAACTCCATTACCACACAAGGTATATATCTTTCAAATTTGTGAACAATGCATATATTTATACAGAGCACATGGTTTGCAGCACAGTCCACATGAACACACATCTACATACAGAAATGATAGGCAAAATACAAGGCAAACATTGCCACTTGAAGCTCATACTCATGAATGGCACATCTATTCATGCACAACATATGGTAAAAATGGATATGGGTGTGCACACTCATGCATGTGCTGTAGAGGGGAGGGCTGCTTGCAAGGGGTTAAAAATGTGCTTCATGTTTGGTGGCCATGTGGCCACTAGACCAACATTTTTAGTGGTACAAAGTCCTACAATGGTAACCATTATATGCAGCTGCACATACAAGGCACCCATTACCCATTAGTCATGGAGTTATTTCAGATAATGTTTTATGACAAGAAATAATTTTTAAGTGGACATGGGTCCCTTTTTCATTGAATGTTTTTCAGTCCAGCTGCAGGCAACACTTGGTAATAGGGATGGGTCCATCTCTTGTGCTACTCAGGTCAGAGTACCATTTGCAGTGCTTGGGGTGAGGATAAAGTACAATTTGTGACATAGACAGAAAGTGAGCCTAGTTTTGATACTTGTTGTTAAACACCAGTTGTTGCTTGGAGAGGGACACAGGTTTGGACACTCAGGGCAGCACTGGTTAAGAAGCATGAGTGGAAGATAAGAATGTTGGCTGTGATGATCTCTCTCTCTCTCTCTCTCTCTCTCTAGCTTGCTGCAGTAACCCTACTGCAGAATTCTGCAGAGTTTGGCTTCATCCAGTTGGGTTTCACTATATATACAGTATATATATATATATATAGATATACATAACAAAGAACCTTAGTGCGCAAGCACTAAGGCAAGGGTTACCCCAAAGGGCACTGGCCAGGAAGCCAAGTTTCAAACAAATACAAAATCACACATACTGCCATAATGCAAAACACCATGGGCTGTAAATGCAAATCATCACAAAATATTATGCTGGTTCAATTTTAAGCAGGAATGCATGGCGCCAAATGGCCTCTCACACAGTCTGCAATGGGTGCCAACAGAAGATACAGACATGTGTTTTGTCCTACCAGGTCTCATCAGTGTGCCCCATCTGTATGATGCCCCAGTGGAATGAACCAGCTAGCCAATGTTGGTCTATCAGGTTTGGATTGTGGTGAGTGTGTATATATATGTGTATATGTGTGTGTATATATATATATATTAGAGGCAAAAAACTCAGTTTAATGCATTAGTTAGGGTTGTTCCACAGCGACAAAAGTGAGGAAATTCGCTGTTAGGGTTGAAAACCCTAACTCCAAATTCACCCCCCCAGCACCACACACACACAGACACACACACACATTCAAGTATGGGGGGAGGACCAAGTCAACACAACCAATGACAGACATCTAGCAGCAGGTGACAGAAATAACAAACAATTGTCTAAATGTACTACGAGACATCCCCACCCACCTGACCAGGTACTGCATGCTCAGTGGAGATCAACAGCAAAACTGAGGCCATGTACGCCAAACGTACACATCCCTGATTGCAGCTGCAACAACGTACTACACTTAGTAGTTGCATGGCCTTACCTACCGATGCCCCACACCACACCACACCACTTGTGGTGGGCCACCTGAGCAACAGAGTTCAGCAAAACCAAGGAGTTGTACAGGTATAATATCTCTGATTATAACAAGGGTTTGAGAAATGCAGCTTTAATTGACTGTAAACATTGTAACAGCCTTATGTTTAGTTTTTATTAACATACATGTAGAGCCTAACCATATGATGAACATGGTTTAATGTTGTTTAAAAACAGTTTTATTATGATAGCAATAAGTCACTCCCAGGTATTATGTTAATGGTCAGTTTATCACTGTCTAGCGACATGTGGCACTCGGCTATGCCTCATTCAACATTAAACCCCTACAGGGTGATTAACAGACCATTTAACATAACTGTTGGTCATGCCTTATTGCTTAATAGTCTTTATGAGTAGATACTCTCCCTCTGCTAGGCACTACAGCAGCTTTGCAACACAGTGTCCCACCCAGTTACACCATACACTGTCTAGGTTACTGGAGAATGGCTGTGAATATGAACTCATGAAGATGAACAGTGTAACTTGATCATTACAGTCATCGAAACCCTAGTGTGATTATAACTGACAGAGTCAGTGATAGAGGATAACCCCTGCTGTCCTAGTACACTTACCCCATTGTGAGTTAAATCAATACTAAAAGACATTCTGTTTATATCTACACCATACCTACTTGATTCCTGCTGTACCACACTAACATAGTTATCACTTTGATAGCATCAGTGACAGAAGTGTGGCAACCCAAACAGTAGGCATACAGCCTGAGTATGAAACAACTGTTAAAAAAATCACACTGTGTCCATAAGTGGCATAGATCACTCATTGCAACAATTGTAAATGTATTACTATTTGAATAAGTTAGTCATCACAGATGCAATGAGATTGTCTTTATCAGGTACAACATACTCAGTAAGTGCCTACAGGAAAATCTATCCTATATACATCTCCGATACAGGTACATCATTGTTGGCTCAGTAGTGCTATGATATTTAGAAGTTGCTTTGCCTGATCCATGCAATTACAATGTTTCTTACAAAGAATACTTACTGCATCTTTAGTATTGAAACACACTGAAGGTCTATGTATGTACATCAGCAGTACACCTTCATCAGTAAGAATGCATGTGATACTGGCAGTCACAATTTCACAGCGTTGAACAGGCAATGCTTTTCCATACGCTTACATCAGCCTCCTATGTTGAGTAAACCATTGCAGTAAATGTACTACTATGTAAATCACCTGCTAAATGTATCACTACTTTTATCTTGATGCTAGTGTCTTGTAGTTAATTTATGTGCTTCTTTAATTAATGTATACTCACTAGTGTTAAAACCTTTCTACAACTGTCATCATGCACCTTCAGCATTTATATTGAATAACAGCACAGTACCAGTTGTGGTGTGGTGTGGGCATCGGTAGGTAAGGCCATGCAACTACTAAGTGTGGTATCGTGAGTGCAGCTGCAATCAGGATGTATATGTTTGGTGTACATGGCCTCAGTTTTGCTGTTGATCTCCACTGAGCATGCAGTACCTGGTCAGGTGGGTGGGGATGTCTCGTAGTACATTTAGACAATTGTTTGTTATTTCTGTCACCTGCTGCTAGATGTCTGTCATTGGTTGTGTTGACTTGGTCCTCCCCATACTTGAATGTGTGTGTGTGTGTGTGTGGTGCTGGGGGTGAATTCGAGTTAGGGTTTTCAACCCTAACAGCGACTTCCTCACTTTTGTCGCCATGGAACAACCCTAACTAATGCATTAAACTGAGTTTTTTGCCTCTAATTTCCCTTCTTTTTGAGAATGATAACGAGAAATAGTGAAAGTAATGCTGCGGCCGGAGCACGGGGCCTGCCACATGATGTCTTGTGGCATAGTAACAGGAGCAGCAATGCAAACAGAAATGCTAACAGTGGCACACATGGTAACACAAGCGTGAATGAGAACAGAAAGGGTAACGCACACTGTGGCGTAGACGGGAACGGTGTGCCATGTGATGTCTTTTCACATAATAACATGGTGCCTGTAAATGGAAATGTCAATGGGCATGGTGACGCAAAGTGAAACAGAAAGAGAAACAGTACGGTACACACAAATTGCAAAAAAGTAACAGAAACGCAAGCGCAAATGAAAACGCAAAGGATAATGCACATAGAGCCCCGCGCTTCCTGCACATAATGCAGCAGCAGGAGCCCGGGGCCCAAAGGGCCCTGCACTTCCGCCACATGATGTCTTGTGGCATAGTAACAGGAAGAGCAACACAAAGAGAAGCGCTAACAGTGGCGCACATGGTAACGCAAGCGCAAATGACAACAGAAAGGACAATGCACACAGTGGCATAGATGGGAACAGTCTGCCACGTGATGTGTTGTCACATAGTAACATGGTGCCTGCAAATGGAAATGTCAATGGGCATGGTGACACAAAGTGAAACAGAAAGAGAAACAGTACTGTAGACACAAATGGCAAAAAATAACAGAAACGCAAGTGCAAATGAAAACGCAAAGGATAACACACATAGGGCCCCGCGCTCCCGGCACGTAATGCAGCAGCGGGAGCGCGGGGCCCAGCGGCCCCGTACTCCACCACATGATGTCTTGTGGCATAGTAACAGGAAGAGCAACGCAAACAAGCGCTAACAGTGGCGAACAAGGTAACGCAAGCGTGAATGAGAACAGAAAGGGTAACGAACACGGTGGCGTAGATGGGAACGGTGTGCCCCATGATGTCTTGTCACATAGTAACATGGTGCCTGTAAATGGAAATGTTAATGGGCATGGTGACGCAAAGTGAAACAGAAAAAGAAACAATACAGTAGACACAAATGGCAAAAAAGTAACAGAAACGCAAGCACAAATGAAAACGCAAAGGATGACGCGATGTAGCATTGAGTGGTGTGCATTGGGATCATCAGCCCTAACCTCACCCCATGACATGTGTAAAGCAGCAGAAGTATAGGAGAATGGGTGAGAGTTAGGACCCACGATCCCAATGCACACCCCAATGCCGGTTGGGGGTGGGCAGGGGTCCAAGGGGTTTTCAACCCTAACAGTGAATTTCCTCACTTTTGTCACTGTGGAACAACCCTAACTAATGCATTAAACAGAGTTTTTTGCCCTCAATTTGCCTTCTTTTTGGGAATGATAACGAGAAATAGTGAATGTAATGCAGCGGCGGCCGCGCTCCCGCCACATGATGTCTTGTGGCATACTAGCAGGGACAGCAACACAAACAGAAATGCTAACAGTGGTGCACATGGTAACACAAGCGTGAATGAGAACAGAAAGGGTAACGCACATGGTGGCGTAGACGGGAACGGTCTGCCACGTGACGTGTTGTCACATAGTAACATGGTGCCTGCAAACAGAAATGTCAATGGGCATGGTGACGTAAAGTGAAACATAAAGATAAACAGTACTGTAGACAGCAATGGCAAAAAATAACAGAAACACAAGCGCAAATGAAAACACAAAGGATAACCCACATGGTGGTGCAGACGTCAACGGTAAGTGAAACGGGTACGGAACCGCAAGTGGAAAGGGCAACAGTAACAGTAATGTAAGCGCACAGGCTGGTTTTCCCAAAACCTGCATAGAGAAAGACAGTGAGTACAAATAATGTATGCATAATAATGAGTATCGGCGCAGAAAATGAGATCTTGGAATACTAAATACATTATATCTCAGGAACCGTACAACGAAGAAAAAAAATTTAAAAGTCATATTATTTACAACTGTCCTGGCTAATTTGAATCTTAGCCCCATTTGGGGCTAAGAAGTTTTCCGACGAAAAGTCCTTATCTCGCACTGTTTCCGAGATACGGGCCCTGAAAGGCGCGGAGAATGCCGTAATGTTATCCTATGGGAAAAAAAGAAAAGTTCAGAGCGCCATAACTTTGCCTCCCTGTAATGTTTTTTCACCAAACCACTGAAAGGCACATCTGTGGACTATTGGCTGTCTTCCCACCAAATTTCAGGAAAAAAGACCAAACTGTTATTTTGCAGCAGGAATCCAAAGGATTTCTGTAATGAGTCGGGCGCCGTAATGTTATCCTATGGGAAAAAACATCAACTTTGGAGTGCCGTAACTTTGCCGCCGTGTGATATTTTTTCACCAAACTACTGAAAGGCACATCTGCGGGCTGTTGGCTGTCTTCCCTCCAAAATTCAGGAAAAAAGACCAAACCGTTATTTTGCAGCAGGGTGCCAAAGGATTTCTGTAATGCGTCGGGCGCCATAATGTTATCCTATGGGAAAAACTGTCAAATTTGGAGTGCCATAACTTTGCCGCCATGTAATATTTTTTCAATACAACACTGAAAGGCATATCTGGGAGATGTCAGCTCCGTTCCCTCCAAATTTCAGCCCAAAACTCCCAACGGTTATTTTGCAGCGCAGTGCCAAAGAATCGCTGTCACTGTCCCACAGATGGAAAATTACTGTTGCAATTTGCGAAAGCTTTCGCAAACTGATTTCTATGAGCACGAAAAGTAATTTGTGAAAGTACTTTTCCAGAAATTTGAAAAATATATTTCTGGGGTGTTTTACCACAAAATAAAGACATGGCAAGCATCCTCAGGGTCCGACTAGGTGAATACAAAAAGAATTAGGTTGCTAAAGGGTCCCAAATTTAAATGCCAACCATTTTTCTGATCACCAACTGAAAAAAATGGCCGATTTATAAAGTAACAGGCCCATTTGCAAAAGTAAAATGCATTTGCGAAAGTGTTGAACTTTTGTTAACTTTTCCTTTGACTTATAATGGGAAACTGTTTTTGAATAACTTTTGAACCGTTAAATATTTTTTCATGAAATCTTTGAAAGGCACAGTCGGGACCCAGCTGCATGTTCCTGAAGATTTGGACGGTCGCCAAACCGTCACGACCTGTAGGCGCGACCATAGAATTCCAGAAAAAGCATAAATGCCTGCACAGATCATGCTTAATAACTCCGCAGCTGTATATCCGACCACTACTAAACTTGGCAGATTCCAAGGCCTATGGTTCTTGATCATGTATTCCAAATTTCAGCCAAATGTGTCATACAGTTGCAAAGTTATTAAGGTGCAAAGTTTTGGGGTTTAACATAGAAATGGCTCCTCAACCCTAACTATAGTGGCTAAAATATATATATATGTGTGTGTGTGTGGTGGAGACAAAGACCTTAAGGATGTTGCACTGAAAGGGCATCATGAATCTTTTGCGTATGCTTATAATACCCATTTACAGTGAAACAGAGATTCCTTAAAAAGTTGTTTACCAGTTGAGATTTGTATTTCCAAGCCATTCGTAAGCTCAATTTACACATCATGCCAAAATAGTCATATTATAGGGTCTCGGTAGTGCCCCTATAGTTAGGGTTGAGTAGGGTGCTCAATGTTGAACCCCTAACTTAGCAGTTTAATAACTTGACCCCAAAGTTTCAACATAGCCATTTTTTACACCATCTCATGAATATGACAGCTGCCATTTTTCATATCCTGGCCGACCTGTGTTTTCACTCCTGTGGCATGGAATGAGATTTCATTAGCATGGAATGATGTTTCAGTGGGAATTTGGAAACTTTCAGTACTTGGTTCATGAGGTAAGGTAACAGCAAGGCTATGCTGATAATTTGGTCGCTGTTTTGCTACAAATGCAAGAACAGGTCCATGAGATCCCTGCACTTCCACAGCAGCATACGTGCACACATCTATGGAGGGATGGGACTGCAGGGCCCTAAGGGCCCTGTGTTTCCACAGGCAAATGAGGATTCAATTTTGATATTTCAAAAAGTAAGGACATTCATTGCAAAAAACTTCATTAATGCACTAGTTAGGGTTAAACCAATAAAAGTAGGGAAATGTATAAATTCATTGCAAAAAATAATGTTAATGCACTAGTCAGGGACAAACCAATAAAAATAGGGAAATGTAGTGTTAGGATTTTCAGTCGTAACACCCCACCTTCACCCTGCAGCCAGCAACAGGAAAAACCATTAGGATTTGACCTCTCCTGCATCTTCTCAAATCAAGTATGAGGTGTGCCTCTGAGTTGTCAGACATAATGCTCACTCCATTCTCATGTACTCTACACATCTCAGCTTCTTTACCAATGGAATGGAGTGAGCATTACAGCTAACAACTCTGAGGCCCACCCCACACCTGATTTGCGAAGATGAAGGAGAGGCCCAACAATACTGTTTTTTCCTGTTGCTGGCTGCAGGATAGGGGTGGGGTGTTATGGTTTAAAACCCAAATGCCACATTTCCCTACTTTTATTGGTTTAACCTTAACTAGTACATTAACAAAGTTTTTTGCAATAAATATAAATATATATATGTATATATATATATAAATTAATTAGAGGCAAAAAAATCCATTTAATGCAGCAGTTTGGGTTGTCCCACAGTGACAAAAGTGAGGAAATTCAATGTTAGGGTTGAAACCCCCCTTGTACCCCTCCAGCCCACCCCCCAACCAGCATTGGGGTGCATGTTGGGGTTGTCGGCCCTAACTTTCACCCCATCACATGTGGAAAGAAGCTGAGGTATAGGAGAATGAGGTGAGAGTTAGGACCGATGACCCCAACGCGCACCCTGATGCCGGTTGGGGGAGTGGGCTGGAGGGGTGCAAGGGTTTCAACCCAACATCGAATTTCCTCACTTTTGTCGCTGTGGAGAACCCTAACTGATGCATTAAACAGAGTTTTTGCCTCTAATTTCCCTTTGTTTTGAGAATGATAACCTAGAAATAGTGAATGTAATGCAGCAGCAGGAGGTGCTCACACAATGTTTTGTCATAGTAACATGGTGCCTGCAAACGCAAATGGTAATGCGCGTGGTGACGAAAAGCAAAACAGAAAGAGAAACAGTACTGTAGACACAAATGGTAAAAATAACACAAATGCAAGTGCAAATGAAAATGCAAAGGGTAACGCACATGGTGGCGTAGATGGGAACGGTAAATGAAATGGGTACAGAACCACAAGCAGAAGTGGTAAGAGTAACAGTAAGCTAAGTGCACAGGTTGGTTTTCCCCAAAAGCTGCATAGACAAAGACAGTGAGTACAAAGAATGTATGCATAATAATGGGTCTTGGAGCAGAAAATGAAGATTTGGAATACTAAATTGCTTATATCTCAGGAACCGTACGACGTAGAAAAAAATGTAAAAGTCATATGATATATGACTTTCCTGGCTAGTTTTGGGGCTAAGTATTTTTCTGACGAAAAGTCTTCACTCTAATCGCTTTCTGAGATGCGCCTGAAAAGGTACGGCGAACTCCATAATATTATCCTATGGGAAAAAATAGAAGTTCAGAGTGCCATAACTTTGCCACCCTGTAATATTTTTTCACCAAACCACCAAAAGGCACATCTGTGGGATGTTGGCTTTTTTCCTTCCAAATTTCAGTGTAAAAGACCAAACCGTTATTTTGCAGCAGATTGGCAAAGAATTCCTGTCATGCAGCGGACGCTGCAATGTTAGTCTAGGGGAAAAAGTGTCAGCTTCAGAGTACTGCAAATTTGCATCCATGCAATATTTTGTCACCAAACCACCAAAAGGCACATCTGTGAGATGTTAGCTGCCTTCCATCCAGATTTCAGCCCAAAAGACCAAGCCATTCATTTGCAGCAGGGTGGCAAAGAATTCCTGTTATTTTGGGCATAGTGTCACAAAGCAGTGTTGTGATTTGTGAAAGCTTTCGCAAAAGTGTGTGATTTCATGAGTGTCACACTACTTTGTGACACTACTTTTTCCAGAAATTAGAAAAACATATTTCTAGGGTGTTTAACCTCAAAATAAAGACATGCCTAGCATCCTCAGGGTCCAACTAGGTAAACACAAAAAGAATTGTGTTGCTAGAGGGTCCCAAATTTAAATGCCAAACATTTTTCTGATCACCAACTGAAAACAAAATGGCAGATTTGAGACACTACTAGGGCCATTTGCGACACTAAAAAGTGCATTTGCGACACTGTCGAATGTTTTAACTTTTCCCATTGACTTATAATGGGAAATTGTTTTTGAATAACTTTTAAACCGTTTAATATTTTTCTAAAGCCTTCAAAGGCATCAAGGTCCCCAGCGCATTCCTGAAGTGTTGGACTGGTCGCTCAAACCGTGCGACCAGTAGGGATGAGCAAAGAATTCAAAAAAGCATAAACATGCACTCAGATCATGCTTAATAACTCCGCAGCCGTATATCTGAACAGTACAAAGGTTGGCAGATATCTCAAGACGTATGGTTCTTGATCATGTGTTCCAAATTTCAGGCAAATCCATTGAATGGTTGCAAAGTTATTAAGGTGCAAAATATTAGGTTTAACATGTAAATGGCTCCACAACCCTAACTTTAGGTAGCACTACCGTGCTACCATAATACATATATATATATATATATATATATATATATATATAAATATATATACACATATACATATATGTTCTTGGCAAAAAACTTTGTCAATGCATCAGTTAGGGTTCCTGTGATGTTAGGATTTCCAACCTAACACCCAACCCCCACCCTCCATGCACCAACAGTCATCAGGGGTGTGCCTTGAGGTTGTCAGCCCTAACGCTCACCCCATTCTCCAAGTCAATAAGTTGAGATGGGTACAGTATAAGAGAATGGCATGAGCATTAGGGCTGACAACCCCTAGGCATGCCCCTAACACCTGTTGGTGTGTGCAGGTTGGAGGTGGGGTGTTAGGGTCAAAAACTGAGCATGCATCATCAGGGACTAAAGATCTCTTGATTTGGCAAGTTTCATTTCAGTCGGATGTGTGGGGATACAAGGTTGTAAAATAATGTGAAAATTACCTTGTTGGGTGAAATTCTTTGTCATGCCACTGTGCAAAAACAGTGTGGAATTTTGGTCTGAAATGTTTAGAGTATATAGGTTTTAGGTCACAGATCTGCTTTTTGAATGTTTTGTGAAAAAAATAAAAACAAGGCACGTCCCACACCTGATTTGTGAAGAGGCAAAAGAGGTGAAATTGTAATGTTTTTTCCTGCTGCTGCTGCCTATAGGGTGGGGGTGGGGTGATAGGGCTGGAAACTCTAATACCACATTTCCCTACTTTTGTTTCTTTACCCCATCTAGTACATAAAAAAAGTATTTTGCAACAAATTTCCTTACATTTTGAGATAGTAGAATCATATCCTTATTATCCTCTGGGGCCCTGTGTTCCCATCCCTCCACAAATGTGTATATGTATGTTTCTGTTGAAGCAGGCCCTGCACTTCCATGTGTTAGACAACAGCAACCAAACTGTCAGCATAGCCTTAGCCTTCTTATTACACCATGTCATGTACCCAGTAGTGAACATTTTGAAATCCTTGCCAAAACGTGATTCTGCACCACTGCAATGACATTCAATGCCACAGGTGTGAACACAGTTTTGATAGGATTTGAAATAGCACAGCTGTAATGTTCATGATGTGGTGTTAAAAAATGGATATGTTGAAAGTTTGGGGTCAAAATACTTAAAATTAAGAAAGTTGCGAATGTGTGTATCAAAATTTCAACAGATGCACATAACTTTGCTATTTTAACATATTTTGACTCCAAAGGGTGCCCTGTAATGGCTAATTGGTACAGACTAAATGAGCATTCTAGTATTAGTAACATTACTCCCTGTTATCTCATGTCCATTGTTGTGTTTCCTGTAACTCACTGTGACAAGGATCCTTTGATTCTGCTGAATGTACGCTACTTATTTTATTCTATGTAACTCATTTGTATGACAAAGAATCTTTGTAAATGAGCTATCAGCACAAAGATGTATTGCTGATTGATTATATACGTAAATTAATGCAATTTTCAGCATACCTTTCTTATGACCCCATCTCATGAACAATGGTGGTGAAAATGTTCAAATCCTGCCCAAAAGGTGATTTTGCCAAGTGACAGAGAAATTGCCTTTTGGGCAGGATTTCCATATTTCTACCAGCATTGTTGATGAAGTGGGGTCCCAAAAAGGTAATGCTGAAAATCTGAGGTCAAAATATGCAAAAATGGTAAAATTATGCCACAAAGTTGAAACCCCAATTGAAACATATTGAACCACACTTACATTACTTTCTCATACAGAAGTCATTTCTACTAGTAGCAAGATGTGTCTTTGATCAGACAGTGGGCCTCCTCCCTGGAACCTGTTCAGTTGAGTGAGGGTGTGTGGGGGATGTGAGGGGGGTGCAGGGTGGTGAGTGCTGAGTGGGAGGTTGAGGAGGGGACATTGGATCCCTGAGGTATCAAATTCTTTTTTTATAGATTTAAGAAAAAGGAAGGCACCGAGGGACCATTTTCATCCAAGGAGAAGGTTTCTTTCATCAAGTAATTAATATATTACAATTTTAAAAATAATTTATTATTTGTATGTATTCTTCTCCTTATGGTCGTAAATTTTGACAGGAATCCAAAAACATCTATTACAAAATTGGTACAATTTTTGTTCTGTATGCAGTAATTAACTGTGTCCCCTTTATAGTTCAATTTTTTTTTGGTGGGGGGGGCATGATGATCCAAAGCAGGTTCCTAATTTAAAAAAAAATGTAAATGTTTATACAACATTACATACAAGGCAAACAAGGCTTTATTTCATTGTGCATTTGCACACAGGGCATTCATAATAGACAAAAAAATGCATTCAAGTTTTATAATGCTGTAAATATGTACATGCCAGCTCCAAATGTGTTCCTTTTGCCTAATCCTACTCCCCCCTCTGCAAATCCCCCCATCTCCACAACTACCAAATCTATTCTCTTAGGTTCCTGATCCCACAACAACTGGCAGAGTGGATTCTAAGGTGACTTTTGCTGCTGCCATCATATAGGCAACTAGAGGGAAGAACCCACCAGAAAAAAAGAACCATCAAGTGCCAGAACAGGGGGTGTAATTTCTTGCTTAGTTTACAATCCCAGTCGAGCTCTATAGAAATGTGGTTAAATCTAATTCTTCATTCAACCTGTAAGATGATAAGCTTGGGACATGTCACAAAGTAAAGACAGATGCAAATTATTAAAAAATACCATTAAAAACAATTAGAATGAAAACAGACTAACTTTTGTTACTGAATTCAATAATTTTTCCTCTAACATCAAACATGCTATTTTATTCCACTGGCCAGTGCTGACATAGGCTGGGAAATGCAGTGGCTAGACACTACCGCACAGACCATGGAGGTAATCCCAGGATGTTTCAATTCCAAGATTTGGACTGAGCTCCACCATCTCCAGGAAAAGGAGACAGACAGAAAGAACTTGTTAAAAAGGAATTTGGATGGATTTTTTAAGTTGAAAACATCACTGTATGGATTGAATGAATAATTAAATTTAACCCTATTTCTTTAGTGCTTGACTGAGATTGTGAACTAATCTAGAAATAACACCCCTGTTCGGACAACCAAGAGTCCAGTTTTTCTCGTGGGTTCTTCCCTCTGGTTACCTCTATGACAGCAGCTGCAAAAGTCACCTCACAATCCACTCTGTCAGTTGTCGTGGGATTAGGAACCTAAGAGGATAACTTTGGTACAGTAGTTGTGGGGATGGGGGAGATTCGCGGAGGGGGGGAGAGTAGAATTAGGTGACAGGAACCAATTTGGAGCTGGCTTGTACATATTTACAGGGTCATAAAACTTTATGAGCATATTTTTTGCATATTATGAATGTCCTTTGTGTGTATGCATGATGAAATGAACCCTACTTTGCCTTGTATGTAATGTATAACATTTACATTTTGTTTTGTTTATTTTTAAAATTATAAACCTGCCCTGGATCATCATAGGTCCCCCCCAAAAAAAAAAGAACTGGGAAGGAGACTCAGTTAAATACTGCATACAGAATAAAATTTTTACTCATTTTGTGAAGAATGTTTTTGATTCCTTGTCTTAAAATACGAGTATAAAGTGAAGAATACATACAAATAAGAAATTATTTTTGAAGTTGTAATATACTAATTGGTTGATGAAAGTGCTTCTCGTTGGATACTGTTGGGACAGGGGATCATTGGAAAAACATATTCTTGAAACTGAATGAGAATCATGGGTCCTGCTTTTTCCCCCCTCTTTCTTCCTCCTGCCTCCACCAGAACTGACACAATGCCTGAAGTCAATTCTTTGCTTTTGAAATCTTTGCATGGTTTTAGTGGATGCTCAGTGATAGGTCTGGGGGATGTTAGGATCGGCGAGGGACCATTTTCTTTTTTACAGGTTTAAGAAAAAGAGATGGAGGGACTGTTTTCTTTATTACAGGCAGGACAGGATCAGAGAGCAGGGGGTGCCACTAGAGAACAGTGAAGAATAAATATAAATGGGGATGGTGATTAGAGGATGGGGGAGCACCACTAGGCACCAGAGAAAAAATAAATGTTTACAGAGACAGCGATCGGGGGTGGGGTGCCAGTAGATATTAGGGAAATAATAAAGAATATGGGGATGGTGATGGGTGAGTGAGGGCACCACTAGACATCAGGGAAGAAGTAAATTGTCATGAGCAACAACTGCTACCTGAGCATGCACAGACACCTACATTTTAAAATTTAATAACTTTGGAAAGGATTAATATTTTTTTTACCAAGCCAGCAAAAGACACATCTGTGAACCAGCCCATTTCTAGCTTTATCATATCCGGCTAAAATTCCAAACTGTCTCGGTGCTAGGGCGCTTCAAAAAAACACAAAGAAAGACCAAGACTTGCATTGCTTCATATGAATGTCAAACGTAAAAAGCAGAAGCGAGTGATGAAAAAGGATTTAAAATATAAAAAAATATATTTTGAAGTCATTTGTCCAACAGTTAACTGCAGAGTACACCTAACGGAGTCTTGATGAGCAACATAAATGTGTTGGTCTCCCTCCAGCATGTCATTTTTGTGGGTTTTAAATTTGTAATTTGTATGAAAAAATGAACAAGATGGCAGCAAATGAAAAACCGGTTTTCCCCTCACGAAATGAATTGGTCCCATATGAAAAAAAATATTATTTTTTGGTTTCATAAAGCTACAGTATTTGGAAGTGCTTACTGAGCATCCTCAGATCCAAATCTTTTAAATTTCAAAATGAAATAGCTTTGGAACAGATTAATTTTTTCCACTCCAAACAAGCAAAAGGCACATCTGTGGGCCAGCCCTTTCTAACCTGAACATTTCGGACCCAAATCCCAAACTGTCTGGGCTATAAACAAATTCAAAGAAACACCAGCAAAACCAATGAGGAACAATTCCCATAAATTTACTTTCTGCACTATCCAGAACTCAGAATCCCCACATCCAACTGGAACAAAACTTGGCACATCCAGAGATGTACTGAGACCACACATGCATAATTTCATGGAAATCCATTGAATGGTTGTAGTTATTAAAGTGCAAAAATTGGGTATAACATTAAAGTGCCTACTCAACATATGAACATACAACATTGCCAGCAGATAAAGGCCTTATGGTCTATCAAGTCTGCTCGATTGTGCAGCCAGCAACACTTATACTGCAGCTGTTCCTCCCTCCCCTCCTCCCCTCCAGGGACCCTCCCCTTACCCTTTCCCATCCATTTTGAAAACAGCCCACTGTTCTAAAGCATATCACTTCATTTGGTAGTGTGTGCCACCTAGACACCACCATCTCCTTAAAAAAAGCGTCTCCTCATTTCCCTCCTGAACCATTCCCCTTCCAATCTGAGATCATGCCTGTGAGTGTCCATCCCCCTCCTTAGTTTAAAAAAGCCATTCTGTGCATGTCTTATTTATTCCCTTCATGTTCCTGAAGGTTTCAATAATGTCCCCCCATCCCTCCTTTCCTCCAGGGAACCCATGTTCAGTTTCATCAGCCTGCTCTGATAGGGTAAGTCTCAGAGACCCTGGATCATTGTTGTTGCCTTGCACTGCACTGCCTCCAGTCACCTAATGTCCTTCAGATACGCTCACAAGAACTGCACACAGTACTCTAGATGTGGTCTAACTAGTGACCTAATAGCGGCAAGATATCCTCCCCCCATCTGGAGGATATGCCTCTGGCAATACAACCCAGCATCCTGTTGGCCTTTGCAGCTGCCCTTCTACACTGTGCTGAGTTGTTCATTGCTCCTGTTATGATTACCCCAAGATCCTTCTCCTCCTCCGTCTTGGCTAGTTGAATTCCCCCTAACTAGTAGCTCCTCCTTAGGTTTTTTGCCCCAAAATGTAGCACATCACATTTCTTGGCATTGAACCCCAACAGCCAAATGTCTGACCAGGCCTTCAATTTTGCCAGATCACCTTGCAACCCCTGCCACCCTCCAAAGTCATCTATTACTGATCCTGTCTTGGTGTCATCTGCAAACAGACTGATCTTGCTCTTGATGCCTATTGAGATGTCTGCTATGAAGATCTCAAACAACACCAGTTCCAGTACAGAGCCCTGTGGCACCCATCTTGTCACCACCCTGGGAGATGAGAACTCCCCTTCCACCACCACCGTCTGCTGTCTCCCTTGCAGCCAGTTCACTACCTGTCCCACCATCTTTGCCCCCACCTCTGTGCCATCCAGCTTATTTCCTAGCTTCCTATGCAGCACTGAATCAAAGGCCTTACTGAAGTCCAGGTACAGGGCATCCACTATGTGGCCCTTTTCTTATTGCCTGGTTACCCAGTCATAGTACTCCACCAGGTTGGTCTGACAGGATCTGCCTGAGACAAACCCATGCTGTCTGCAGTCCTGCAGCCCATTGGCTTTTAGGAGAGAAACCAGCATCTCCTTCAGGATTGTCTCCATCAACTTTCCCATGATGGATGTGAGGCTTACCAGTCTGTAGTTTCCTGGCTCATTCTTGTGGCCACTCTTGTGAAGGAGTACCACATGCTCCATCCTCCAGTCCTGAGATACAATCTCTGAGTCCAGGAAGGCATTGAACAGGTCTGCCAAGGGTTCTGATAGGACTTCTGCCTGCTCCTTTAGCATCCTGGGGTGTATACCATCTGGCTCAGGTGCCTTGTCCACCCTCAGTGCCCTCAAGCCCACCAGTACTCTACCCACAGGGATTTCCCTGTCTTTCACCTCCCCCCATGCCAACCCTCCCAACCTCTTTGGGTATAGCTCCCCCTTTTTCTTTAGTAAATACTGAGAAGAAGAACTTATTTAATGCTTCTGTCTGTTCTTCCTCTGTTTCCACCCACACCCCATCCCTATTGATCCTTACTATCTGGTCCTTACAACTCCTGTTCTCCCTGATGTACCTGAAGAAGTCTTTCTCCCAACCTTTGATGCCCTGTGCTAGCCTGAGTTCCCTGGACTCATTGCATGACCTGACTGCCCTTGTCACTTCCCGCAACTCCTTCAAGTATTCCTCCCTGTCCTCCACTCTCATATTTTTTTTTGTACCTTCTTAAAGGTGGCTCTTTTCTCCCTTACTTTTTCCATGCCTCTCCCCCAGCTCACCCAGTTAGGCTTCTTGGCCAGAGCCTTCTTACCCTGGACCTTTGTACATGTTGTGGTTGCCTCCACAATTCCCAGTTTAATGACCTCTCACTTCAGGTTAGTGTCCATACTTGGAAGGACCCTATCCAGATGCCCCTGTACTCTTTCCCTCATCATCCTGAATTCAGCGCTCCTGAAATCTAACACCCTTGTGCTTGTTTCTTCTCCCCGTTTACCCATGTTTATCGTGAACCACAAAGAGTGGTGGTCACTTCCCCCCAGCTGTTCTTCCACTGCCAGCTCCCTCACAAGCTCACCATTTGCCAGCATGAGGTCTAGAGTGTTCCTTAACCTGCTTGACTCATTGACCATCTGCAATAGGTAGATGTCCTGGAAAGTGTCCAGAAGTACCTGCTCCCTTCAATTCATGGTTGCTGGGGTAATACAATCCACTCCTGGCAGGTTGAAGTCCCCCCAAATCTCCATGCTGCCCCTCCCAAAGGTCCTTCTGATCTGTCCTGCTAGTTCCCGGTCTATCTCCTCAGTGTGAGAGGATGGCCTATACACCACTCCCATCCTAAGTGTCCTATTTTTGGAGTCCTGGCGCTGCACTTATAATGAATTTGTGCTGCCCTCCTCCCCTTCCTAACCCTAACCATAACTATATTTGTGCTAACGCAATAAATTTAGTCTTTGAGAAAAAAAAAACCAAAAAAAAACAGTTAGTGCACCAGTTAGGGTTTAACTTAATGCCACAAAAGTAGGAAAATGTGGTGTTATGGTTTATAACCCTAACTCCCAACCCACCAAGCAGCAAAAGGACAACACCACACAAGCAACCAAAGACAGCTATCATCAGGTAAGACAAACAAAATATAATTGTTTCCAGATGGCACAAATGTAGTAGCACTGATGTGCAACCCTTGTGGATTTGTATCTGTGGCATGCACACCTCCAGACATACACACTTAGTTGTTGCTGAAGCTAGAAATCCACAATACTCAAATCACAACACTGCTTCTGTATGCACTGGCACAGTTCCCAGGAGTCACAGATACAAATTCACAATACCCAAATTACAAAAGTTATTGCAGATCTCTATAGGTCCAGTGATTATGTAGCCTCAGGTACTCATGCACACTGTAAGATGTACACACACTTGATGGGCCTGCACTTTTGCAGCCACAGACATGACATATACACTGACCACTGGCTGCAGAACACAGATGTCAGAAAAATCAATTATACCAAATCTGCAACATCATTTCTGTCTTCAGAAGCCAGGCCCCTGAGAGGCCTGCAGCTCTTCAGACACAGGTGTAAGACACTCACACACCAACTTCTGGATTCAGAAGGGCAAGCCCTGTTTGAGCTCGCAGTTAGGCAAATGGATGTACTGTTGCAAAGCGACTATCATAGTTTCAGTAGTTGATCTATACATTGTTTAACAGAAAACAGTTTTTCAGTTATGCAGCTGAGTATAGAAAACCATGCACTAGTAGATCATGCTATCTAGTGAGGTACCTCATGTAGCATGCGTGAGTACCTCTGTCTGCAGAAGCACATGCTCATGCACACTGTTCAACATAAACACACAAGTGAGACTGCATAACAACAGGCCACTGTGGGTCCAGTTGTTATGAAGCCAGAGAAACAGATCCTTAAAGGTAGGACTTTGGTGCAGCTTAATTTGTGTCATCTGGAAACAGTTGCACATTCTTTGTCTTACCCTATGATGGTTGTCTGTGGTTGCTTGTGTGGTTTTTCCCTTTTGCAGCATGTGGGGGTGGGGAGTTAGGATTGGAAACCCTAATGTCAGATTTCCCTACTTTTGTGGTTTTAAGTTAAACCCTAACTGGTGCATTAATAAGTTTCTTTGCAAAGAATTTCCTTTCTTTTTGAGATAGTGTAATCATATCCTCAGTCAAGCAGATCTTTTCAGGGATTGTTCTCATCCTCAAAGCTATGTATCTGCAGTTTGTTTCAGATGCTTCAGCTGCTTCACCTACAACTTTTTTGGGCTGGGTCTGTTTATACTCTGATTATATTTTCACTTTTAGCAGGAAGCGAGGCTGCTCCTGCAGTCTCCCAAACTTTGGTGACTGCTTTACCTCTGGGACGACCCACAGAATCAAATGTTAAATATTTCATTGTTGTACCTTCATAGGTCTTTTTATCTATTTTATCTGCATTCAGCAGTGAGAAGCCGGAATCTGTGGGATCAATTTTCAAAAGAAAAAATGTGACACAAGGTGCTTGCACCAAAGGGGTATGACGCAAGGGGTACCTTGCAACACAGTTTGTGGCCATCCTGATTTTCAAATTCTAGCTGCATCAAATCTGGATGCCATGTGGAAAAATGACACTGTGCCATCCTTGCAGCAGAAGCACCCTTGTACTAGGTCACAAGGGTGGCTCTGCCATGGGGGCTGTACCATTCCCTTTTTGCTATTCCAGAAGCTCTGCTATGGATGCAACAGGGTGCTGACTTTAGACCACCCAGAAGGTGGTCTAAGGGCCCTGCACTGCTGCATGGCAGGGTGGCAATCAAGGTGGGGGACATCTGGAAGGCAGGAACTGGGGGCCAATGAAGCCCTGGCAGTGCCATGATGGCGTGGGGGCATGGCAGTAGTGGGGGGATGAGGGAAGGCACCTAGCAGAGGTGCCATGGGACTTCATACACAACTGACATGGCCAGGTGTGGGGGCATGGCTGTACCATGACCCGACCTCAAGTGACAGCAGCCCTGGACCCTGACTCACACTTTCCACAGTCCCTAATGGTGGTGAGATGCAGTTGATGCAGGTTGTGAGGTGTAGTTGGTGGCTGGGGATGTGCCCCAGGCACTTTAACATTCCCCACGCACAGAGCCCCCTATATGGTGGCCAGAAGATGCCTGAATACTATGCCAGGGACTGTGTATCCTGTGAGGATGGTGCCAGGGCTTGTCACCTGAGGTCATCATGATCACTCTGTGCCCCTCCATCCCAAACGTCGGTGCAGCAAGTCCCATGGCATCTCTGCCGGGTGGCTTCATATGTCCCCTCCAACAGCAGCTGTGCCCTCCATGGCACCCTAAGGGCTATTGACTCTTGGTCTGGTCCCCACTTTCCCAGCATAATAAACTCTCAAAACCTCTACAGGTCATCTAGGGTTTCACTGGGGTGGGTGACAGATCTCACCATCAAACCCTGCAAGTCTGCCTAATGTTTCGTGCAGCCCTGTGGCAACTCATGGGTCTTTGGTGCAGAACAGCCTATTTTATAAATAAGGGTGCAGAGTCTCTGTTGCACCCCCAGATTTCTGGAGCCACAGATTGATGCGAATTGTGCTGATCTAGGAGGGCTTTGAAAACTGAGTCTTGTATCTTTTCATTTCTGAGCTGTCTTTTTTGTTGCACTCTCTTAATCTCTTTCTCTCTTTCCTCTTTCTTTGATAGTTTTAACCAGTTTGTATTCTTTGCAGGAGTCAAGAAGCCAGAAGTTCTCACCACACTTGCTGTAGTCACCATTGAGGTGGACATAGTCAAAGCTCATAGTTTGACTGGTGTGCTTGTGATTGCAGCTGCTTCCACTACTGAAACAAAGCTTGCAGCCATATGTCCCAGTGCAATTAATCAAGGGGTAACATTTTTAGAAGTTTTCTTTCTTCTGAATGCTTGGTTTTCTTGCCCATGGCTCTACGAGACAGGGAACATCAAATGATTACAGAAACAGCTGAAAAATGGACTTTAGCAGGTTTGCGTTAATGTTCTGCTTGCTCTGTAGTTGTATGCTTGCTTCAACCAACTTGGAATGCCCCCTTATACTAGGCAATTTTTTTTTGTTTGCTTGCATGACAGCACAGAGCAAATATCTTAAAATGATTACCAATGGGTGCCAGAAGATTGTAAAAGGTGAGAGGGGGGTTACATCAGAAGAGCACTTACTATGGTATAAAGGGCAACTTTTTCAAACCAGTTTTTGATTTACAGAAATACATTAATTTTACATTTTTTAAGAATTAATAAAAAGTACAAGTTTATACTATATTGGACTTGAAGCCTAAGCAAACTGCAGCCTTTAAGGAAGCAAATAAGTGCAAACCATTTTATTCCTCTTTTTTGATCAAGGAAAATCATGAAACAGAGGGCACTGTGAATTTGCAAAATATGGATGTCAGAGATAGCAAAATATGACATAGCAGATAAGCACAGTAGACCACTTTAGTGGTCACTTCTTGGGGAGAGCATTTCCCTCTAACACACAAAGCTGTTTCTATACTACACAATTTTTTAAAATATATTCAGCTCAATAGAGATTCCAAAAGAATCGCTTCTGACGTGTTTAGGACATATGTTTTTCATCTGATTAAGTTTGGCATTTTACAATCTAAGACTGCTTCTGATGTTGGTAATATAAACCTAACCATATAGCAACATTATAAAAACAAAGTTTAATCTCAATGGGCTCTGTTCACAAAGGCCTAGATTGCCTGAGTGCCACATATCTAAGGCCCATAGGCAACTTTGAGCTGGAATGCCATGTACCAAGCGTCCAGTGGCCCATTAGTAGCATTCATAGCAGAAGTGCAGGTTCCTTTGCACGTATGATCCCCTGTCTGATCCTGCAGCTATGTGCCATGGGCGATCCAGGTGCATATCAGTGAGTGTGCCTGCACTCCACACTGTTCACTAAGGTGTAGAGTGCTGGGCAAGGGAGGGGTGAAAGTTATGCAAGGTTAGACCCTGCCATAACTGTTACATGCCCTCAATGATGATGCCTGCTGGGTTCAGCAGGACATGGATACCCCCCACCATGCTGTCCCAGCCCACCTAGCTACATAGTAGGTCTGGGGGAACCATTAAGGCACTTACCCATACAAGGAAAAGTCCTGGGATCCATGCCTGCCCAGAATCCCCAGCTCACACTGACTAGGGGATCCATTACAGAACCCAGGATTGGCATCCCATTGGATGCCCGCCCAAGTCCTGTGATCTGCCCCCAAGCACCTGGGTGCAGAGGAGTGGGGCTATGGACAGGTGCCCTTCAGATGCTCATGGCTGTGAATATTGTACACCCTGTGCCTGTCTAGGGCCATGCAGCTACACAGGCATTATGTGTGCATTTTCTGCATATAACCCACACCTTTGTGAAGAGGCCCCCCCATATCCACATACAGTTTACCAAGATGACTCATATATTATGCACACTTTCTGTTGATTAATTGTTTTTGTTTGTTTGTAACATATCAATTTAAGTTTGGAAAGGACTCTAGATCCATCATGTCTGCTCCCATTCGTAAGCAGGTACAAAATAAGTACAATGTGTAAACATGTACCAGTTTCCTTCCAAATCCATATTTGAAATATCTGTGAGAAAATGTATGACTCAGTTCAAGAAATAGCTAATTTCTAATCCTAGATGATGCAGCCTTCATACAGTGATTGCAGTCATAGTATTGTAAGGATGCATCTTTGAGGCAATAAAAGACCCTGTTTTGACACCAAATATCTAAAAAACTACAAGCCTTAAGATGATTAAAATTACATTTTTATTTGCTCAAGATTTTTTTTTGTAAGTTTTACTTGCAAATTTGTTATTTAAATAATACAGGGTATAACAAATTATTTCAACAGCAGCTGGAACTCTTATTGCTTTTCAGGTGAGATAGCTGGCATCCTGAAGGCATTGTAACAACAATACTGTAGAAACATTCAGTCTAAATGAGTAAAAATGAAGCTCATATTTCCAAACTCTCACCTATGGTGGATTGGAAATCTTCCAAATGTGTTTGGGCAAATTTTCACCCTGTAAGATACTTTACCTGGTGTCCAGTGGCCCCCACCCTGCAAGTGCCCAGATTCACCAATCCCTGCCTGATGATGTTAACATTTAATGTCCTGGTGGCTAGTAGTTCCTTCCCCCACCTGATCACCCACCCCATATGTTTAAATAAAATACCTTGTGGCTAACAGTCCCTCCCCACACCTGATCACTTGCCCCATATGTTTAAAAAAATGCCTGCTGGATAGTGGTCCATCCCCCTACCTGATCACCCACCCAATGAGGACATCTGTCCAGCATAACCCTCCCCTTCCCAATCCCCCATATAGTCCAAAAAATAAACATTTCCCATTCCTGGTGGTCCACTGAACCCCCCTCCCTATCCCCAATGCCCAGTCTGTGAATTCATATAATAATCCATATAATATTCTTGGTGGTCTAGTGCACCCTCCACCGCCCCACATTGGCACACAGTGTCCAACCTCCCCACTACCCTCCATCCTGAACCTGAGTGGGCAACCAGCACATCCCTATTCTCTCTGCACGGGCCAGCCACCTATTGAGCTGTCAAAGATCTTGCCACATATCCCTGTCACTGCATGACCTGCACTGGCTGCCAGTGAAGTGGAGTTTCTCATTTAAAATAGGTTTGCTAACCTACAAAGCCCTGCATGGTCTGGGCCCAGCCTACCTGAGTGAGCTCCTGCATCCATGCACCCCAGTTTGCCCACTCAAATCCCCCGAGGAGAGCCTTCTGATAGTCCCAAAGGCAAGACAAAAATCTTCAGTAACTGTGCCTTTGAAATAGAGGGCCTCTTGCTATGGAACTCATTCCCAGGACCCTGAAGTAGGCCCCCTCAGTGGACATTTTTAAAAGGGGGCTAAAAACATATCTCTTTCAGCAGGCTTTTGGGGAAGCCACTCAAAGTTTTTCAGCACATCAATCTGTAGTTTTATTACATGGGTTCTAACTTTTATGATATTTATGTGATTGTTTTAATGGGATTTTTTTCAATTTCATTAGTTTTCATACTGTTCTGTTGTTAATATGATGATTTGTATTCTATTGCAATGACACCCTGGGTCTCAGAGGAAGGGTGCCATGAAGAAATAAACCCAACTACGACTACGACTACTATTACTACTATTAATACTAATTGCTTTTACTTGGTCCCCACTGGAAATGAGTTTTGGCTCAGCTGGGTCATCCTGGTTCATATTTTATGACTACAACTTACTACTACTAATATTACTACTAATACATTATTAAACAAAATACCCCCAAAATGTCCCAAACAAACAATAACCAGTGCAGTCAAACTCCTCTTGTAATATTCACATCTTGACCTCCAACACACATGTGCAGAGGAGACACTGTTCATTTTTAATGAACAAGCCTCAAACACTCTCAATAAAAATGGCACATGATCATGTCTATATATAGACCCCCTTGTACACACACAAACACAACTGGGCATCTCTTCCCAGTTCAGAATTGAAACAGTCCCTAGAGCCATCAAGATATTTAACAAGGTGTCTTTGAAAGTGTGAATTAATTGGACTGATCTAAGACAGCTTGAAGAGTGAGTGAAGAAAAAGGTAATAAGTAATGGGTTTCCCTTTTTCCCATAGGGAAGCCATGGCATAATTTGCCATTATAAAGGAGTGTTTATAATGGCAAACACGTGCACGGTTTCCCTCGCTCTGTGCATACGCCTGCTGCTGCTCTTCCTTTTGGACCGCTGCCCACCTTGTCTTTCCACCATTCAAACTCAGTGGTAAGTGACTTTAAAACACAAAATCTAGTGTTTTCAAAAAAAAAATACTTAACTTTTGGCTGTCTACTGAAACAAATAAATACAAAAACTTTTAAATAAATAATTAAGGCCTACCATGAACCGCATGCTGAAACTTAACCAGACCATAGTCACACACAAATGTTTGTTTATTTTATATAATTGTTGTGGCAAAAAAATAAAACCCAGCAATTATATAAAATAAAATATGGGGTAGTGTGTTTAAACACAAAAATTACACACACCTTTGGTGTTAGATGCTTTCACAAACCCCTCAAACTTCAGTCTCGGGATTTATTTAGCATCTAACACCTCAAGTGTGTGTAAACTTCTTGTTACACACACCACCCCATACTTTATTCTATATTTTTAAAGCAGAGTGGAAACAAGTGGTTGTTGATTTATCACTATCAAAGATGGAAGGTCATGAGAAGGTGTATAGTATCCTCATTTAAATTCAGCTTAGTGATGATGGCAAGGGAAAAATCCAAGGAATTAGTTTTAAAACATACAGGGCACACTCACTGAACTTGCTGCTCATTCTGTAGCTCCACTATGCAAGTCAAAGAATAAATGACCTACTATATGGAAGGGACATGGTTGAACTCAGGTCTCAAAGTATTTGTATTTTATTTATTTTACTAGGAAAAAAGCTCCATTGAGCAAAGTCCTTTTACAAGGAGGTCATGGTTGGAGATGCAGAGAAATAAAATTTCGCTGGCAAAATTGTGGTGAAATCAGCAATTTCACTGAATGAAATCTTTCATGAAATTGTAGTGAAAGATCACAATCTCACTTGCAGTTTCACCTGCCGCAAATGCTGGTGTTTATTAGTCCCCCCGGCTGCTCACTGGCTAATTTAAAAATAAAAGCGATTCTCCCTGGTGCCTAAGTGGTTCCGCCCCTCCCCAGCTGATCAGCATCCCAATTTGAATAAAGCAAGCCCCCACCCAGTTAATGTATTATTTTCCCCAGACCCCGAATCCTAAAAATAAATTCAATCTGCTTTCCCTAGTGTCTAGTGGATCCCCTACCTGCCCACCCTATCATCAGATAGTGCCCACCCCACTCCCCCCAAGTATCCCAATCAGGCCACCAGCACAGCCCTCCACTCACCTCCACAGCCAGCATCCCAACTGAGTGCTTTAATAAATGAGAGTGTTCTTGTACAAGCACGCATTCATTCACTGAAGTGCTTAGTCAGTATGCCAGCCAAGGAGCTGAGTGGAGGCTATGCTATGCCCGTGGCCCAATCAGGATACTGGGGAGCAGGATGAGTGCTATTTGATGACAGGGTGAGGGATCCACTAGACACCAGGGAGTGGGAACTGAATTTATTTTTTAGGATTGGGAGTCTGGGGAAAATAATGAGTTAACTGGGGGGGGGGAGGCTTGCTTTATTCACTTTGGGCCAGAGATCAGCCAGGGGGAAGACCACTAGACACCAGGAAAAATTAATTTTTATTTTGAAATTTGGGCCAGTGAGCTGCTGGGAGGACCACTAGCCAGGGTCCAGGGACTCAGAGAGTCATTATTTTAGTAAATTTCACCCTTGGGTGGCAAAATTATGAACAGGCAAGGCAAAATTTCACCGGCTTGAGGGCAAAATTTTGTTCACTCTGCAGGCAAAATTAAATTTTTTGCCCTGCGAAATATTTCACGAAATGCCCGAATTATGTAAAATATTTTGCCGGGTGCATTTTTCCAGTTTCGCACAACACTAGTCTTGGTTCGAATAATTAACATTACAGAAAGTAAGGAAGTCTATGACATATTACAGGGATTGATAAAAAAAGATACAGCATTTTCAGTACACAGGCTAAAATGTAAGACCTAAATCAAGGTCTAAAAATAATAGAAACAATTATTCAAAGGACTGAGGCCTGAAATTAATGCTTACTGAAGGCATCTACAAAATGGTCCACTGAGGTGAGGTGTGTAGGTTCCAAAAGATAAAAAATAGCACAAATGTGAGAAGAATTAGTCTGCAATGTTATTTTTTCTTTAACTTATATTTGATTTTTTCTTTAACTTATATTTGATTAATTTGTGATAAAGCATGTCAGAATGGTGGGGGGCCATTGTGACAGGAGATCTGGAAACCAAGCAGTTTCCCCACTTCCCCATCCTGAACATTCCCACTATAATAACCAGTTTCCATAAATCCAAGCATGTCAGGCATACCTGGTTCTAGACAATGTACTATTAGACTGAATATTCAATTGAATCGTGGGCTGGAGGGTTAATGACCTCACCTAGAGAGACAGAGATACTCATGCTATGCTAGAATTGCACTCAGCTCTAGATTATAGGAGTGTTTTTCTATAGTTTATGGCATTGCAGTTCCAGCTGTGGCAACATAGATGGCTGGGGCCTGGAAGCCTTGGAAGGAGCATGGTTTGCTGCTGCAATTACTGCTGCTTCAATACCAGGTTTTCAGTCTGAGGCTACAGTTCACTGAAGAAAACCCCTCACCCCCTTCTCATTGCGGGGTGGGGGTGCTGGCTCAGCATGGGGAGTAGGCTGAAGCTGCTGCTGTTGTTAACCTGAGAAAGCTCTCCTTTCTCACTTTTGCATCTGGGTGGTGGTCTGGACTGGATTCAGCTGGTAATTAGTTTCCAAGTCATCATCTGCAGACTCCTACAGCATATCTACAGGTCAGGCACTGGGCAGTGAATGTTATGTCATTTTATTCACCAGTCACTTTGAACCATAAAAAAAAGCAAAAACAAAGAAAAAGAAAAAAAAAATAGGTTGCAATATTTGACTCCAGCTGTGTTGTAATAATTAGAATAACATACAGTAAAATGTTCAATCTCTTTGTCTTGGCTCTCTCTCCTGCTCTCATTCCATAGCCTGTGCCTTCAGATTGGAGCAGAGGTATGGTCTTTAGAATTAGGGCAGGTGGGAGCCAAGTCCAAGAGATTGAACATTTTATTTTAAACAAATATTATAATATGCCTGAAGCTGATGCTGTCATCCTGTTTTTTCCTTTTTGTTTAATCCAGTCAATTGAGGCAGGGTATCTTAGCAAAACTGGCAAAGTGAAGCTAAGCCAGACAGATGTTGAGGATTAAATCTTTCTATTGGAGGGAGGGAGCCATCCAGAACATTCCCAAACCACTAACTGCAGGTGCATACACCAGCTATAAGTTGGCAATTGATGGGTATTTCCTTCCACATTGTGAATGACCCGTGTCCTAAGGGGTTCCCCAGGGGTCAGTCCTTGGGCCTCTGCTCTTTTCCATATTCATCAACGACCTTCCCTTCTCAGCTGCCCCCTGCAGGGCTATCCTGTATGCTGATGACCTAGTTATTCTCACTCATTCCAGGGATATTGGGGTCATTAACCACCAACTGAGTGAGGGGTTCAGGAGTGTCCAATCCTGGATATCGTCCCACAAGCTGGTCCTAAATCTTAAAAAGACTCAGGCCATGCTGTTCAGTTCCCTGGCCAATTAAAGGCCTCCCCTGTTCCTATGTGCATCTAGGGTATTGATGGTACTCCTGTTCTCATCACCGATTCCGTCAAATACCTTGGGGTGACACTTGACCCTCAGCTCAATCTTGGTCACTGCATCCAAAATGTGTGCAGAGCTGTTAACTGGAAATTGGGTCTGGCTTACAGGGCAAAGTATAACCTTACTCCATCTGCTTGTCTAGCACTGGCTAGAGGGGTGTTTCTACCATCTCTATGTTATGGGCTCCTTTTGTTTGCCCACACTTCCAAGGTCCACCTCTCTAGGTGGACCGTAGCCTACAATAACATCTGCCACTTTGCTCTTGCAGTCCCTTGTCTCACTCACCACCGTGATCTGTACAGTAAGCTCAACTGGCTCATCCCGCCCAACTATATGAATTTTGTTGTGGGCAGTTTCATGGGTAAAGTTCTGGGTACTGGCACCCCCCCTGGACTGGCAGAGCTCTTTGTGCCAGAAGCCTCCACTACCTACCGCCTAAGGTCACTGGGCCCCGCTATCCTTAAGGTTCCTGCTACACGTACCAAAATGGGGGACAGGGACTTTGCGTCATGTGCCCCTAGATTATGGAATTCTTTTCCTGTCCAGGTCTGGACCTCCCCTTCCCAGGCATGCCTACGCACCTCCCTGTGGAACCAGTTGAAGCTCTCATCAGTATGTGACTGTCTTAAACCTCCCTGATTAGCCTGCTCCCATGCACAGTATCTTGAGCATATCATCCCATGTACCTTGCTTAGGTCCTGCTGTGGTCTGCCTGCCTGCCTGAGTGTTGCCCTGTGATAGATGTGTAAATTTTGTATATATCTGTATATATATTGCTGGTAACGTTGTGTCAGTGACTCTGTACTTTATTACATTGATTGTGTTTACTGTTGTAACCTGAGATATCTTACTATGTAGGTTATGCTTCTCCTGATGTCAGTGTATCTGCCCTACTTGCTTCAATTTGTACTCTGTATGTTCTTTGATTTCCTGTACTCTCCCATGTCGCACCTGAAAATAGGCATGTGTTTGTCTAGTGTACTTACCTGGTTAACAAAAGCTAAATAAATAAACTTTCCCCTGCCCAGGACTGGATCTCCAAAGTGGTTGATTCTGTCTGGCAAATACTGTAGCTTAGTTCAGGAGGACCTTAGGCTGTCTCTCTCTCTTTCTCTGTCTCCCTGATCCCGACTCCCCTACAGTAAGAAATCACTCACACTGTGTTGCATGCTGTCACAGACACTGCCCAGTCTGTGCTCAGATTCTGGTAACTCATCCCCACTTACTCATCCTACAGTAACCCCTTCACCTTCCACCCTTTTCTTTCTCATATGGTGCTCATTTATTTTTTGTATCTTTGTTGGTTCTGCTTAAGATAAGAAGAGGGCACTGTATCTCCACAGAAATAAACAGAGAAATCACCAAACAGATGCCAGTTTTGTCTGCAACAATTAACTGACTTGCACTGCTGTGCTTTTGCTATTATGTGACAGGAGAAAGATATATAGTTGATTAACAATCCAATCCTAACCCACTACCCATACCACCCCCATCTCATAAATGATGGACATGGCTTACAAAAGGCTTAATGTCAAATACATTTTCTGAAGAAGAGTAAGTCTGTTGCACTAATGTTTGACATTGGCATTAAGGGGAATGGGACAGGAATCAGGGGTTGAGGAACAGTGGGCAGTATTTAAAATGGGGATTATAAGAACAACAGAATTATGCATTAAGCAGGTTAGCAAGAGGAAAAGGAAGAGGAGATCATTATGGTTTTCCAAAGAGGTAGCAAAGAAAGTGAAAGCCAAAAAGATTGCATTCAGGCAATACAAAAAGACACAGGCAGAAGGATAGGAGAAGTACCAGGAGAAACAAAGGAGGCAGGAAGTCAGTAAGGGAAGCCAAAGCTCAGACAGAAGAACACATTGCAAAATCAGTGGGTAAGAGGACAAAACCTTTTACAGGTACATAAGTGAAAAAGAAAGACAAAGGGAGGGATAGTGAGACTGAAGGGGAGGATGGGAGCAGCTGGAGGATGACAACAGTAAAGCTGACATATTGAACAGGTATTTCTGCTCAGTCTTTACTAAGGAAGAGGGGGTAATGGGTCTGAAGGAGTACAAGGGTGAGAATGGTGCAGAAATGGACACAAGTCCTTTACACGAGAAAGGGTCCTGAAGGAACTGGAAGTAATAAGAGCTGATAAAGCAATGGGGCCAGATGGGGTGCACCCAGGGTCCTTAAAGAACTAAGAGAGGTGGTGGCTGAACTCTGGCTATCCTGTTAAGCCAATCACTGGAAACAGGGAGGTACCCAAAGACTGGAGGATAGCAGATGTAGTCCCCTTATACAAAAGTGGGAACAAAGAGGAAGCAGGGAACTACAGACCAGTCAGCCTCACCTCAGTAGTGGGAAAGATCATGGAAGCACTACTGAAGGAGAGATTGTGGAACATCTGGTTGTCAATGGACTACAGGACCCAAGGCAGCATGGTTTCACCAGGGGAGGTCATGCCAGACCAACCTCATTGAATTTTTGACTGGGTGACTAGGAGGTGGATCAGGGAGGGCAGGGACATGGCCTATCTGGACTTCAGCAAGGCCTTTGACACTGTGCCACATAGAAGACTATTACACAAACTGGGGAATATGGGTGGGCAGGACAGTAGTGTGGTGGTAGGTAACTGGCTGGGTGGCAGGACACAGAGGGTGGTGGTAAATGGCTGTCAATCCACAGAGGGAAGAGTGACCAGTGGGTACCACAGGGATCAGTGCTGGGACCGGTCCTATTCAACATCTTCATCAGTGACATTGCACAGGATCTAGAAGGCAGAATTTCACTGTTCGCTGATGACACAAAGCTCTGTAACAGAGTAGACACACCAGAGGGTGTAGACAGAATGAGAAGGGCCTGCAGAAACTTGAAGAATGGTCAAGAGTTTGGCAGTTGAAATTCAATGCAAAGAAGTGCAAGATAATGCATATGGGGCACAAAACCCTGGCACAATATATCAGTTGGGGGTGAGGATATAGCATGCACCAAGCAGGAAAGGGTCTTGGGGTTGTCATCTCTGATGACCTCAAGGTAGGGAAACAGTGTGACAAGGCATCAGGTAAAGCAAATAGGATGCTGGGATGTATAGGCAGGGCATCACCATCAGGAAAAAGGGAGGTCATAACCAGCTATACAAGACACTAGTGAGGCCCCACCTGGAGTACAGTGTACAGTTCTGGAGACCATACCTACGTAAGGACATAGACAGGGTAGAGAAGGTTCAGAGGAGGGCAACAAAGATGGTGCATGGGTTGCATCACAAGTCCTATGAAGACAGGTTGAAGGAACTGAACATGTACTCCTGGAGGAGAGGAGGGAGAGGGGATATGATAGAGACATACAAGTATTCACAGGAGGAACAGGGCAGGAAAACACTCATTTTAAGAAAAAGATGTTTCAGGACTAGAGGGCATGGGATGAAGTTGGAGGGAGGACGATTCAGAGGAAACATGAGAAATAATTTCTTCACAGAACGGGTGGTGGACAAGTGGAACACCCTGCCAGAGGAAGTGGTGGGGGCTGAAACAATCACGGGATTTAAGAATGCATGGGATAGACATAAGGGAATTCTAGAGGTCAGGGGTAAGAGGAAATAGACTTCTAGGAAAACAAACTGAACTTACAAGCTCAAATGGGAAGACTAGGTGGGCCATAGGCCCTTATCTGCCGACACTGTCTATGTATCTATGTATTGTTTTGTGCTTACAATCTCCACTATTCAGTCATGAAATCACTAATTTTAAGAAGGACAGCAGAAAATTTTGAGGTAAAATCAGAGATGTCCCTGAAAATCAAGGGCACTTGAGAGGTATGCTCCTACCCCACCCTCAAATCCTGACCTTGTGTAAAGTAGAAGAAGGAGATAAATTATATATTGGATACTAGAGTTCAGATGCGACCTATTGCCAAAGAAACAAGTTCTAGTCAGAGTTGATACGGCTGTGGTGAGCTTGCAGAACTCTGAAGAGCGAATGCTGCCAACTGGCAGTGATGCAACTGTGCATGCACAGCATTCGGCATGCGTAGT
This sequence comes from Neoceratodus forsteri, assembly GCA_016271365.2. Classification (NCBI taxonomy): domain Eukaryota; kingdom Metazoa; phylum Chordata; order Ceratodontiformes; family Ceratodontidae; genus Neoceratodus; species Neoceratodus forsteri. The sequence goes on along the minus strand of CM057458.1, from coordinate 622,929,151 downwards.
TGTGATGAATGGCATTGTGCCATTCAGAAAATGGTGGCACCAGTGGAACTGTGCATGTGTGTGTGAGGCTCACATACGCAGTTCTTGCCCTGGAATGTGGAACTAACAGCCAAAACAGTGCGGCTGTTACTCCATAGCGGTCGACCATGGAGGAGTGGTCCAAGCTCTGTTGGACTTTCAGAAGGATACTTCCAAAAGTCCAATGGAAACATGCCGCAATCAGCCATTTAGAGCAACACAAGCAAAATGGCTGTAGTCTCCACCCACAGCTGTAAAAAAAGCCTGTTTCTGTAAGTTCAGCAAAATCCAGCAATTTAAAAATGTATTTAAATAGAAAGACACCTGTTTATCACATTTAAAATTCTAATTAATTTTATTGTATCTTCACAGCCAGTTTTGGTAGAGCATTGTACTTGTCATCAGCCAACCAATAGCTAGTCTTAGTCTTCCCCCACAGATGTAATCCCTGCTAGTCCCTGCTAACACCAGATAAAAAGTTTCAAACTTTTAATGTAATCATTAAAACAATCCCCTCCAATCCACAGTACTGCAGACAGTCCTTGAAGCCGTTTCCCCTGATTTATCTTTTGGTTCCCAATCTCTCTTTTCATTTCAAATCCTCAGAGGCCTTCTTGCTGGCCTTTTAATACACAACTTTAGACACTACCCAGCCAGCTAATCAAGCATGCTATTTGATTTTTTTTTTTCACAAAGAATCCTTTAGTCAAGTGCTTGTTTTCAAGGGTTCAGAATCACAGAAACCATTTGTACATAGCATGATAGATATATAGTAGAGTCTCTATAAGTTAGATACAACAGGTGGACATACAATTTCAGTAAGCATACAGAGTTTCTCAGGAAAAGCGAGCCAATAGAACAGGTACACAACAGTCTATTAATTCATTTATTTATTAAAGAGCCAGTGTACTGAAGCAGTGGCACTGTACAATATGATAGGAACTTTCTATTTTAAGCAAATAACTGATTTTGATTTAGTTCTTGCACCATTTTTCTTACCAGCAGTGTCCATGCAAACAATACCAAGTGAATGAGAAAATGGAAGGAATTGCAAGTTGTAAGCAGTGGCAGATGGTCAGGAGGGAGTTAAATAAACAGAAAAAAAAAATAAAAAGAAACTTGCTTGGCTCAGCACACAGACCAACTCTTAAAACTGAAGGTGGACAAAGCAATGGGGCCTAATGGGATTCATCCCAGAATTCTAAAAGAACTAAGGGGAGAACTAGTGACACCACTGACTACCCTCTTTAACAAATCATGGGAGGATGGGGTGGTACCTGAGGACTGGAGGAGGGCAGATGTTATTCCACTTCACAAAAGTGGGAGCAGGGCAGAGGCAGGAAACTACAGACCAGTTAGTTTAACCTCAGTGATATGGAAATGATGGAATCACTTCTGAAAGAAAGAATTATTGAGTACAGTACCTAGAGGCCAGTGGGGCACAGGACCCAAGACAGCATGAATTCACAGAACCAACTACCCCCTCCCCCCAAAAATATAACAGTGGCACTGGGGGGTGCCCAATCCCCCAGTGCAGGAATCCTCATTTGTTTATTTTTTTTTGTAACTTGTAAAAAAAAAAAAAAATCCATCAATGTATTTTCACCATTACACTGCCCCTCCCGACTCACCCACTCAGCATCTGCCACCCCACCCAACCCCATAAGCCATTAAGTAGCAATCAGGGGTCCACTGCCACAGTCCCCTCTGGACTGCACACACATCTTCACTTTTCTAAGCCGGATCTCAAACTGAGGAAACAGGAAACAAATATGGGTTTCAATGTATTTCAATGGGGTGTTGAACCTACTGTAGTGCCATAATTGGCCATTTTTTCATATTTCTGACCCAAATTTTCAACATGCTTCTTTCGGACCCTAAGTCATTAACAAAGGCAGTGTCGGTAGGCAGATCTGTTCTGAAATGTGGTTTTGCAGTCGCATTGCAAAATCACCTTTCAGACAGTAGTTGAAAATGTTCTCTACCCTTGTTCATGAGGTAGTGCCATAAGAGAGCTATGTTGAAAATGTTGAGTATAAATATTACAAAACAACCACATGAGCCTGTGTTGAATTTTGTAAATGCAGGCTCTTAACTTTGATAAATTTTAATATTTTTCCCCCAAATTAACAACATAGCCATATCTTTACAGCACCTCATGAGTGTGACAGCTGTCGTTTTTCAAGTCCTAGCCAAAATGTTTTTTTTTACAACCCCAAAATGTGATTTTGCAGTCCCTGTATGAAATCATCTTTTGTGTAGGAGTTGAAAATTTTCTCTGCCCTTGTTCATGAGGTGGGGTGATAAGAAGGCTATGTTGAAATTTGGTGTAAAAATATGAAAAAAAAAAAAACAACCAAGTTATGAACCTACATTGACTTTTGTGAATGCAGGCTGTAAATTTGATAATTTTCAATATTTCCCCCCAAATTCACAACATAGTAACATCTTTATTGTACTTCATCAGTGTGACAGCTGTCATTTTTCAAATCCTGGCCAAAATGTTTTTTTTACTTCTCAAAAGGTGATTTTGAGCTCCCTGCATGAAATCACCTTTTGGGCAGGAGTTGAAAATGTTATCTGTCCTTGTTCATGAGGTGGGGTCATAAGAAGGCTATGTTGATAATTTGGTGTAAAATATTTCAAAACAACCTTGTTATGAGACTACATTGAGTTTTGTGAATGCAGGCTCATTACTTTAGTAAGTTTCAATATCTTTACCCGAAATTTACAACACAGACATGCCTTTAAAGCACCTCATAAATATGACAGCTGTCATTTTTCAAATCCTGGCCAAAATGTTTTTTTTTTTTAACATCCTGAATGGCGATTTTGAAGTCCCTGCAAAAAATCACCTTTCGGACAGGAGTTGAACATTTTCTCTGCCCCTGGTCATGAGGAAGGTTCATAAGAAGACTATCTTCTAAATTTGGTGTCAAAATATAAAAAAGAAAACCTACAAAGTTATGAGGCTATGTTGAATTTTGCATACACAGGCTCAGGAGTTTGGTAATATTCGATATGTTTACCCCAAATTATCAACATAGCCATTTCTTTACAGCACCTCATGAATGTGACAGCTGTCAGTTTTCAACTCCTGCCCAAAATGTGTTTTTGCACCCTGAAAGTTTATTTCTTAGGCCCTGCATGAAATCACCTTAGGCCAAGAGTTGAACATTTCCTCATAACAAGACTATGTTGAAAAGCTGGTATACAAATATTACAAAACAACAAATTTATGAGCCTACATTACATTTTGTTAATGCAAGCTTATAACTTTGGAATTTTCAATATTTTTACCCCAGATTCCTGCCATGCAGCCATATCAGCTCTGGGCAGAGTATTCTTTTAAATCTGGCTTTCCTGCCTGTTCCTTTGATTGCTATAGACACATAATAGCTGCTGTTTACAGAGGTGAATGCTGAACTTCAGTCAATCTAGTCCTCCACCATCAATAACAAAAGAAAAGGTGCTAGGAGTCATAATGTGATCAACAACAGTAAACAAGTTAAGGATGAGTTAATGTCGGGAGCTGCTTAAAGACAGGCACTTCACAGTGTGTGCATGTTTACCAGCATGAGAGCCTGCTCTTTTGTTTTCTGTCTGCAGCACAGCAGCTTCAAGAACAACTAAACCCTTTTTTTCTGGGGTCACTATTTAAAAAATCCAAAATCATAACAAGGTACATCAGGAGCTGACATTTTACACTGTAGTGCTTCTTACAATGTTGGTGGTGATTTTGTGCGTTTTTGTGTTGTTTAAAAAATGTAAACCAACTTCTCCATGCTTTTAAAAAAGATGCTGAGATCCAGCCATAAGATGGCACCGACGTGAGACATGATGATGTCCCTGGATCAAGACAGTTACAAAAGAGCCATAGAAGCAGAAAGTATTTTCCCATTTCTGATCATAATGTGTCATATTTAAGGCACACCAACATGGCAATCAGCATTTGCTATATGCACCCCCATCTCACCACTGCAACTGGCTGCCAATTGAGCAATGCATGAGTGTGTACTGTATACAGTATGCACTAATTCACAGGGGATTGGATTGGAGGGAGCTTGGTAGTGGGTCAATACCTGACAGGGTGGGGGGTCCACTAGACCACCAGGGTTATGCTTTTACTATTTCATGTGACAGGGATTAGGTATGGGGAGGGACCACTAGACTACCAGGGAAGTTTGTCAAAAAACAATACCTGGAGGGTGATTGGGGATTGGGGAGGCAGGTGGGGCCACTAGACTACCAGGGAATTTTTTTTTGGAATACTGGGAGAGCAATTGGTGAGCAGGGGTGGGACCACTAGACTATTACAGAATATTTTTTTGCAATGAGGGGATAGTGATCAAACATTGGGGATGGGGTGAGACCACTAGACTACAGAGGGAATATTTTTTCGAATAAGGGGATGGAAATCTGACATTGGGTGAGGGTGCAGGGACCACTAGACCACCAGGGAAATTTTTTTTTTCAGATGGGGACTTGGTCCGTGAATGGGGAAGGGGAATGGACCACTAGACTATCGGGGAATTATACATATTTTTGGACATGGAAATGTGGTTTCATAAGGTGCCAGAATCCTTTTTTTTTTGCAAATTGCAAAAAATAATCCTTTTCCGTGGTTCCTTTTTCACAATTTGTGAAAAAGAATCCTTGTCCACTACTCAGAATCCTTTCCTGCAGTTGCTTTTTTGCAGTTTTCAGCAAAGGAACAAATCCATTTTTGCAAATTGTGAAAAAGGATTCTGTTTCATGATTCCTTTTTTTGCAGTTTGCGAAAAAGGATTTTGACATGTTAAGAAATCACATTTCAACTCAGTTATGAAAAAACTAAACGAAGACTAGAACTCTACCGGCCCCGATTAGGTAAACACGGCCATTGGTTTTACTAATGTCCATTATTTGTTTGTTAATTCATTTTGCTGCCACCACTAACTGAAAACAAGATGGTGTCAGCATGAAAATGGATTTCCCGTTTGTGAGAAATGATTACCCATTTGCCACAATGGATCCTTTTTCGAGTAGGACATTTGACTGCTCCAATTGAAAATAATGGGACATTTTAAAATGTAATAACTTTGGAACAAATTAATATTTTTTTATCAAGTATTAAAAAGGCACACATGTGATCCAAGACATTTATACCCTAAAAGTTTCTGACCAAAATCCCAAGCCATTTTTGCTCAGTAGAGCAACAAAGAATTTAAACATAAATGGTAATTTTCACATTTTGTGACAGTATGTATCTCCACACCCTCACATCAACCAACAACAAAACATGCCACTTCAAGAGATTTTTGGTCCCTGATGGTGCAAGCAAATTTTCATGGGAATAGCTTGATCTACTGCAAAGTTGTTAAAGTGCAAAATGTTGACTTTAATATAGAAGTGAAGAAAAAAATATATATATATATATATATATATCTTAGTTGCACCTCTATAGTTAGGGTTGAATGGGCACTGTAATGTAAAACCCCAAATTTTGCACTTTAATAGCTTTGCAACTGTTCCGTAGTTTTACATGACAATTTGCATGCATGATCTCACAAGGTAGATCTCTGAACATACCAAGTTTTGCTCCAGTTTGATGGGTGGATTCTGAGTTCGGAACAGTGCAAAAAGTGATTTGTTTTTTTGTGTGTTTTGCTGTTTCTATGCTGTTATCTTTGAACTAGCATACAGTCTAGGTGGTTTGGAATTTTGGAAATACATTTTCTAGGTAGACGGGCTGGGCCACAGATGTGCCTTTTGAAGGTTTGGTATAAAAAGGTATATTAATCCACTTCAAAGTTATGTATTTTATTTAATTTTTAATTTTCTGTTCTGAGCATGCTCAGTAAGCAATTCAAGATACAATAGCTGTATGAAATGAAAAATTAATCTTTTCTCATTTGGGAATAATCCTTTTCATTTACCACCTTCTTGTTTCAATTTTTTTTATGAAACAAAATTTCAAAAGTCACAAAAATGAGATCCTGGAGAGAGACCAACACAACTATCTGGCTCATCGGGATCCTGTTAGGTGGATTCTGCACTTAAGCATTGGAAAAATGACCTCAAATGTGTTTTTTTGTTACATTTAAAATCATTTTTCTTGGCTTGCTTCCCAGCAGTCTGAAATGAAAAATGAAGCCTTTTTGGTTTGATTCATTTTTCAGATGGGGCCAATCCTTTTTCGTGAGGGGAAAAATCCTATACATAGATACATAGAAAACAACGACAGAAGGAGACCAACAGTCCATTGAATCTGCCCATGTGAAACCCAGGACATCTTGTAGATCCTGAGATCTACCCCACTTCTGGATTTTTCCATTTGTACCTGTTGTAACATCTCTTAGCTGAGCTCTGTATCTCTCCCACCCCTGCTTGAAGCTCATCACAGACCATACTCCCAACACCTCTGCCAGAAGGGTGTTCCATAGCACCACCCTCTATCTAGGAAGAAGTGCTTCTCTAGATCTCTCCTAAAGCTCCCCCCTCTCATTTTCCACTCATGTCCCCTAATCATTGAGCCGGTGATCAAATGGAATAGCTCCTCAGAATCTGTCTCCTTGTGTTTGCCTTTCAGAAACTTAAATGTCTTAATCATGCCTCCTTTCTCCTTTCTTGTTTCCAGCGAGTACATATTCAATTATATCAGTCTCTCCTCATAGGCTAGTCCCTGTAGACCATGTATCATTTTTTGTTGCCCTTCTCTGAACTGCCTTCAGTTTGTCCCTGTCCTTCCTCAGGTGCGGCTTCCAAAGCTGAACACAATATTCCAGGTACAGTCTTAGCAGAGATCTGCAGAGAGGAATAATCACATTTTCATTCCTGCTATTGATCCCTCTGCTTATACATACCAGCATTCTATTTTCCCTGCTGTATGCTTCATTGCATTGGCTTGTCTGTTTCATGGTGTCAGCAGTGATGACCCCCAGGTCCATCTCCTCCTGGGAGCTACTCAGATTAAATATTTAGCCAATATTCCATCCCATGATTCCCTTTACCTAAATGCATAACCTTGCACTTCTTTGCATTGAATTTCAACTGCCACAGATTTGACCATTTTTCCAATTTTTGGAGGTACATTTGCCAGTCCATAGTCCCTTCCTGGCTTTCCACCCACCCTCCCAGTTTGGTGTCCTCCGCAAACAGGGCAAGCTTGCCCTGGATGACATTCCTGATGTCACTTATGAATATTTTGAACAGGACCAGGCCTCAAACAGAACCCTGAGGGACTCCGCTTGAGACCTCACTCTCATTTGATTTCACCACATTTATTACTATCCTTTGCTTCCTGCCCATGAGCCAGTTGCCCACCAATCTTACAATTTCCTTTGTGGCCCCTGTGTTCTCTAGCTTTTTCAGCAACCATCTACTGTATGTGGCACCAAGTCAATTGTCTAGCTGAAATTGAAATATAGAAGGTCAACTACATTCTCTCTATCAAGCTCCCTTGTCACCCAATCAAATAAAAAAGTAATCCAATTTTTCTGGCATGACCTCCCTGCCATGTATCCATGTTGTGTGTTGTCGTGGAGCCCATTTTCCTCTATGTGTTGTATCAAGTCTTATATGATTAAGGACTCCATTTGTTTCCCCCCACAACTGAAGAGAGGCTTACTGGTCTGTCATTCCCCACCTCCTCTCTAATCCCTCCTTTGTGGAGCAGAACTATTTCTGCCCCTCTTCAGTCTCCCTGTATTACTCCTGTTCTCATAGAGCTGTTGAATAGGTGTGCTAAGGGTTTAGCTAATTCGCCCATCAGTTCCTTTAGTACTCTTGGTTGTAAACTGTCTTGCAGCTGTGCTTTGTCTGGTCTGAGGGAAGCCAACCCCTTCATAACCCTATCTGAGGTAAATGTTTGTGCTTCCATTGTTTTGATCCCCCAAGCAGCTGCCCTTATCCCACTTTCTGGCATTTTTCTGGTTTTCTCCTTGGTAGAGGTACCAGTGATTGAGATAGGTCATTTGAAGCATTTGGCTGCCACTAGAGCAGGAATAGGTCTTTTCTTGTGTGCCACCTCACTGGTGGTGGTCAATAAGGTGCAAAATCTGGGTGTCATCCTTGATCCAATCCTGGATCTCGGTTAGGCATTTATTTAGCATGTCCACAGCTTCCGATATTCTAGGTGCAAAGGACATATACAGATGGATATCATCTGCATAACAGTGAAAACACAGACTGTAATGCCTAATGATGTCACCCAGGGGCAGCACATACACAGAGAATGAGATGGGCAACAAGGTCGAATCCTGAGGATCTCTGCAGGTCTGAGCCTTCGAGCAGGACAAGAAACTTCCCATCACTACCCGTTGCTTCCTCCTTGTCGGAAAGGAGACAAATCAGCTGATTACTTTGCCGGTGAGTCCACAGAGACCTCCAAGATGATCAAGCAGCACCACGTGGTCCATGGTGTTAAAAGCTAAGGAGAGATCTAGGAGGATGAGAATTGACCACTTTCCTCAATCTCTTGCTCTACGAAGATCATTTTGCACTCTAACTAATGCTGTTTTGGTGCTATGATTTCTCCTAAACCCAGACTGGAATGGCTCATAGATGTTGAATGTCATCAGGTGGGCTTTGAGCTGCAGAGCCACCACTTTCTCCACAATCTTCCACTAGAATCAAAGATTGGATACATGTAGATAATTCACTAAGACATCAGGGTTGAGTGATGGTTTCTTCAGTAGGGGCCCCACCAATGCCTCCTTCAAGACTTCAGGGAACAGCCCCTCTGAGAGCAAACATCAGACAATCTCAGGGAACACTGGACCAGTGGACTCAACACATCCCACTAGGAGATGTGTCAGGCCCAGGTCAAGTTTACAAAAAGTGGGTCGTAGTTTCAAGATTACCTCAATGACCTCCAACACCCTCACCTGACAAAACTCCTCCCAGGCTGGCTGAGTGCCTATGTACAACCTTGACTCTATACTGCAGGAGTTGTCATGTCTCCCTGAAGAATTCCAAATCCTAATGGAGGACATGCTGTCAAAAAATAACTAAGCAAACTCCTCACACTGAGCAATTGAAACTGTTCCTTTTGGCTGCAGACAGGCTAGATGTAATAAACTGTCTATAGTCTGAAAGAGCATTGCCGGTCTGTTCCTTCCTGTAGCAATCTCCCTGGACAGTAACTCTGCCTTCTTAAGGTTGATTGCCCTTTGATACTCAACATAGTGAGTTCTCAAAGCCAGTCTGTCATCCACGGAAGTGGTTCTTCTCCAGCAACGCTTTAATCACTGCCTGCTGCAGCTGATACAGAACACTGCAGCCAGGTTGCTGACAGGCCTTCCTAGGTCTGCTCATGTAACCTAAGTTTTGCATAAGCTGCACTGGCTGCTGGTCAGGTGGAGGATTGCCTTCAAGGTGGGCTTGCTCACTTATAAGGTCCTATATGGATTGGGTCCTGGCTATCTCTCAGACCTTCTGAAACCTGCCTGCCCAGTGCACTCACTGCACTCTTCCACAGAAAGCTTTCTCATGGTTCCGAGGGCACAGCTAAAAATGTCTGGAGATCACACTTTTGAAGTCACTGGGTGCACCCTATGGAACTCACTGCTTCAATCTTTAAGAAAGACACCTTCTGTGGAGAGCTTAAAACAAGGACTGAAAGCACACCTGTTTAGATAAACTTTTAATCTGTAGTAGTATTTTATGGGGTTTTGAGTTTTTAACTTGTTTATCATTAGTATATTTTATTAGCACATATTCTGACTTAAATTATTGCTATCACTGACATGTGTTAAATGATCACTTCTATGTAAGGCACCCAGAGCCCAAGGGATTGGCAGCAAAATGAATAAAATGTTACTTACTTACTAAATACTGAGCAGAAAAAGTTGTTCAGGATCTCTACATTTTGGTCATCCTCCTCTATCAGACTATCCTCTTCCAGCAATTTTGCAATCCCTCCCCCTTTCTTCCTTTTTTCTTGTATGTATTGAAAAAAAGTGTTTTCCCCCTGATTTTATCCCTTCTGCAATCCAGAGCTCTGTTTTTTGCCTTTGCATCCCTTACTGCCCTCTTTGCGTCTTTATTTTATTTCAGTATAATCTTCTCATTCACCTGCTCCTTGGAACTTTTGAACCTGTGAAAGGACTCCCTTTTATTTCTGATTGCTCTGTAAATCAGACTGGTTTCTTGTATCTGTTTCTTCTCTTCACCATTTTGATGCAGAATGTTGTCACTGCCAGGACTGATTCCTTTATCACCCTCAAAAAGTCTTTGACTTATGTTGTGTCTTTGATGTTTGTCAGATCATTGCTAAATGTATGTCTCAACTTTACAAAGTTTGCTCCCTTGAAGGTCAATACCTCTGTCTGGGATTTAGATATTTCAGTCTAGGAGGGAATCTCAAACCATACAGTGTTATGGTCACTGTTGGCTAGTGGCTTCCCTGCTCCAATTGTCCCTACGGCCTCAGTGTTAGTTAGAACTATAGCCAGAATTGCCTCCTGCCTAGTCAGAATTTTCAAGCAACTGTGTTATCATGCAGTCCGGTACGAGTCCAGGATAATCTAACTACTGGTTGATCTTGACACCAGAATATCCCAGTCATTGCCGGGTAGGTTCAGGTCTCTGACCACAACCATATTTCCCCTTCCAGAAATCCTTTTAATTTCATGTGTGACTCTCTTGACTTTTTCTCTTCTCTTCTCCCCTGACTTGGAGGCCTGTATATCAACCCAAATTGAATCTTCTTCTTTGATGTTGAAGTTAGTGGAACCCATAGGGATTTAACCTTCATGTGCCTGTCTTTCTCATTAACTGTGGCCCCATGCCCTCCCTAAACTAAAGTTATACCTCCCAGCTGCCTTCCCATCCTTTCTGTAGTGTGCATTCCACTCCATATCCAATGTCTCAGTGACAGCAACCATGATCAGGTGTTACCCTGATGTCAGCAATCAATGCTTGCAGGTTACTAATTTTATTTTCCAAGCTCCTAGCATTGAGACAGACTACATTCCATGAACCTAGCTGTACTCTAGCGTCCCTGCCTTTCTGACCTGCATGATGTATAACACCCAATTTCTGCCCCTGCTGCTCTTGCCTTTTCCCAGTAAGCAAGTACATTTAGTCTAGGAACCATTGCTTATGATTTTTGTTTGAGGGGGTGTGTCAGCTAACTTGCTATTCATTCTATTGATAGCCTCCCCAGCCTCCTGTTCCCCCTTGCCTAGTGTAAATGACCAACGTGGGTGTCAAAAGTTTGCCCCAGTGCCCTCGCTCCCTTATTAAAATGTTATATTTTGTTCTTGGTGTCTAGTGGCACCACCCACCCACCCATAGATCTCCTTCTCCATATTGTGTATTATTTCTCTGGTTTCTAGAGGCATCCCCCACACTATGATTGCTATTCCCATATTAACTGTACTTTTTCCTTGGTGTCTAGTGGCACCTCCCCCCCATACTCTGATTGCTATCCTGGTAGTAATTTTATTTTTCCCTGGTGTCTAGTGGCACCCCCACCCTCTGATTACTATCCCTGATCAAATGTTGTCTTTTGTATTTTCCTCATGTCTAGTGGTGCCTCCCACAATCTGATTGCTGTACCCTTATTAACTGTATTTTTTCTCTGCTGTCTAGTGGTGCCCCCTCCACCCTCCAGCTGATATCCTAATTCAAAATGTTGTCTTTCCCTGGTGTTTAGTGGCCCCCTTTCTGATTGCCATCCTGCATGTAATCAAGAAAACAGTCCTTTGATGTCTTTTGTTTTTACAACCTGTAAAAAAAATGGTCCCTCGGCAATCCAACCCTCTCACTTAGCACCCACAACCCCTCACCCCCTCGCACCCATCACACACCCTCACTCACCTGAACAGGTCCCAGGGTGACGATCCAGTCTCTGATCAAAGACACGTCTTGCTTCTGGAAACGCCAACCACTGCAGGTATATGAGAAAGTAAGGTAAATGTTGTTCAATGTGGTTCAATGGGGTTTTCAACTTTGTTGCATAACTCTGCCATTTTTGCATATTTTGAGCCCAGATTTTCAGCATTGTCTTTTCAGTACCCCACCTCATGAACAATGTCAGAGTAATTATGCAAATCCATCCCTGATGGTGATTTTGTGGTTACTTGGTGAAATCATCTTTTGGCTGGGATTTGAAATATTTCGCCATCCATGTTCATGAGGTGGGGTCATAAGAACGGCATGTTGAAAATTTGGTTTCAAAATATGCAAAAATGGCAAAGTTATTGTATACACATCCATTGAAATTTCCCTATGCTCATGCATAACTTTGGTAACCTAAAATATTTTAACTCAAAATTTTCAACATAGCAACTTCATGAACATTCTTCAAATCCTGCCCAAACTGTGTTTTCACAGTTCATGAAGTGAGGTAATAAGAATGTTATGTTGACAATTTGGTTGCTGTTTCGCTACAAATGCTTCCACAGCAACATGCATGTCTGCATCACTGGTGGGATGGGAATGCAGGGTCCTCTGACAAATGAGGATCTGCATCTAGGGTGGGATGGGAGCACAGGGTTAAAGGGACCTGTGCTCTCACAAGCAAACAAAGATACAATTATACTATCTCAAAAAGTAAGGACATTTTTTGCAAAATAAACTCTGTTAATGCATCAGTTAGGATTGCTTTTAAAGCAACAAAAGTAGGGAACTGTGATGTTAGGGCTTTCAAACCTAATTCCGCATTCACCCCAAGCAGCCAAAGGGGGAAAGGGCATGCAAGTAACCACTGACATCCATCATCAGGTAAAACAAACAACATTCAACTCTTTCCACGTGACACAAGAGATGTCCATCATCACAGCAGAGTGCATTTTTAGCCATGGATACTTGCCAAAGGTGGTTGAAGGCATTCTGCACCTGCGTGCAATCATCCATGTGGGCACAGATGTGCAGGGTTGTTTGGGCTCTGTGCTTCCATGGCAGCATAGGTGCCTTTAGCACCTTAGCAAAGAAATCTACATTTACCAGGTGGTTGAAAGCACTCAGCTGTGCCTCATACCTTACAACTAACCTGGGTCATGTGGTAATTTAGCATTACCACACACTCTGTCATGTGTTACTGCTTACTTACAATTTACAATGTTATCCTTTGGGAATTTTATATTGCATTTTCCATGTGGTTGAAGGCACTCAGCTGTGCCTTAGGCTTCAGAACCCAACTGGGGCATGCCACAATTTAGCATTGCCACACAGCCTGCTGTGTGGTATTGCTCAATTAAAAATTATAATGTGATCTTATATGAATTATATTCTGCACTTTCCAGGAGGTTGAAGGAACTTGGCTGCACCTCATGTCTCACAACCCACCTCGGGCATGTGGTAATTTAACATTGCCACACATCCTGACATGTGTTATTCTTTTCTTACAGTTTACAGTGTGAACCTATGGAAATGTTTTACTGCTCTTCCCAGGTGGTGTGCAAGTGTGCTTGTGTATCCATGGCTACAGACATGCTGGGCCATGATGATGGATGTCTCTTTTGTCATGTGGAAAGAGTTGTACAGCTCTACGTAGTTTGTCTTACCTGATGATGGATGTATGTGGTTGCTTGTGTTGCCTTGCCCCCTTTCCCTGCTTGGGGGGGGGAATGGGGAGTTAGGATTGAACATCCCATTTCTATACTTTTGCCACTTTAATAGCTACCCTAACTGATGCATTAACAGAGTTTTTTGCAAAAGATAGATAGATAGATAGATAGATAGATAGATAGATAGATAGATAGACAGCTATAGATATACTGAAGGTATAGATATAGATATAGACATATGTAAAGTATGTACATGAGTGTGTATGAATATGTATGGGTACATGTACATACAGTATATACTTAAGAATTCAAGCAGAAAAAATGAGGAAATTCTGTAGGTCCTAACAGCATCACATTTCCTGTGCAAGTGTCAGATAATGAGATGGCACCCAGCTATTTGGAAGCAGATTGGACTCAGCTCTCAGCAGGCACACTGTGTCAAATTGGGCAAGACCCACAATTATTACTTCACTTAAGTGATGCCTCACTATAATTTGAATTTAAAATATCAAAGGCCCCAGCAACAGGCCTTTATGCATCTGAGGAACAATGTTTGCTTCCTCTAAAAATACCAGCTGGGAAGAGAAGAAAAGACAGTTATAAAACCAATGAAGAGAAAAGACAAAATATAGGAGGAAAGCATTATGTAAATTTTAGTGAAACAAAGTGAATTTACGCTGGTGTGAATTCTACTTTTTATAGGAAAGAAACATGTAAAATGTGAACTGTAATTCAGAGTAATTAATCAGTAATCAAAAGATTATTTAACAGAAAATGGGTTGCGGAAACAATTGGGAACTGAAACGTAATTACTGATAGTTATTCATTCGCACAGCTGGACGCACAGTTCTTCTTCAATTGGATACAGATTTGTAACATTTTAGTGGGATCCTAAAACACTTTATAAGTCTCAGACTGTTTTCATCTAAGAGAATTGTTCTGATTGTATGAGACTTGCATCCATCTGCAATTTCCCAATGCTAAGAAAAATTGCCCTTAAACTACTCAAAGAACTACAGATAGTGTCAACTGATTAGTGCTGTAAACACAGTACTGTACTACAAATACTGTACTAGTTTTTGATGCAGAAACCACAAATAATGAACTATACAACAGTTTTATCACATTATGTGATGCTCATTGCTTTCTGTCATGCGGTTTTAAAATTTGCACAATATACTGCATTCTTGATAGGGATAAGGTTTACAAATTGATACTTAAAAGAGATGCATTTCTTTTAAGAGCAAAAATCTTTAGAAGCAATTGTCATTACAAAAGTGCAAAAAAAACAATGAATAATATTGACTTATTGTACACTGGTTTTAAGACATACATATTTGAATAGTACTTACTCTGCATAAATGTGGGAATCAGCTGGTTAATGATGAATTTACATTAGATCATGTTGCCTTTAACCCCACATTTTTGCCTAACACAAAGATAATTTCTTATTTAAAATATTTTAAACATTATATACTATGTATTTCTTCAGCTTATTTCATCTGTATGTTATATGTTTTTTCTCAGGGAAGAAGCTTATCTATTCTGTGACATTTGATTTTGACATACCTTTCTTGTGATGCAACTCTGTTGTATTTGTATGGTTCCATGCTGATTTGTATAAAGCAGTTTAAGCCAAAGGGAATTTTTATCAATTTTTACCTGTTTTTTATGTTTAATCTGGACTTTAAGAAAGTATATTCTTCCAAACAAACTGTTATATTTCTGATGAAGGATTCTATGTAATCTGAAAGCTCAAGCACCTATTTTCTTTTATAACATCTGTGTTGGTCCAATATCAAATCACCTCTTTTTTTCTGGTTATTGTGTCACAAGGACCAATATGGCAACATAAAACATTTTCTTTGTTAAAATAAACAATGACATGGACAAGTCCCCTGACCCAAGATCACTGCAGACAGGTAAGTAATGGACAATCATCTCCAAAACATATAGAAACAGTACGGAAGTCTGTTGGCAAATCATTTACCTACAAGCAGAAAACCAAACTAACCTTAAGGCTCAAATCATGTGTGTATTCAGGGAATTTTTCCATTTCTAATCTTACATTTTCACACTGCAGGATGTCTTTTGTGAAACAGCTCATTAGAATTAATGGCTTTACTGGGCCTATTCTACTTCAGGCTAAGCCCAAAAGCAATATTTCAGATCTGATGTGACCCTATGCTTTGTCCACTTTTACATAATGTTGAAAGAGTGGTTAAAGCTGTTGTTAATTTCATTTTGGAAAACAGCCCTGAACTCTAATAGTTTGTCTGATGGAAGCTGTGATTTTTTTTTCTGCTGCAATTTATGTTGTCTGTTTGTTCTCCTGGTTCAAATACAGAGCAGAGGCTGTAGAACATTATAATGCAAGTATTAATAAAAAAATGGGATGACTAAAATTCAAATTGTTTGGGCTACTGCCTGAGTAATTGAGTTCTGCTGATCACAGCTGTGACTTTTTTTGCTGGCAGTCAGATAAACTCTTCACATAATAATGGTACACATATCAGATAAGAACTATAATCAGAATCCCTCTACCACCCGATACAATCAAGAGGGCTCCCAAACTGATTTGACATTTTTCTTGTAATGGGGGTTGGGTATTTCCCCCTGTTTTCCCAAAAATTACATTATCTGCTGATGGTTTTGAAACCAGTGCATGAAAGGAACATGAAGGCTTTCTATGAGGGGAAATAGCAATATTAGCAACACAATTAATGGCATAGGATAAGTGCATAGTGGGTTGTAAATTACACAGCTCCTAATGAAATAAAGTCTAGTATTCATAAAATTCAGAAAAGCATAAAAAAAGTGTTTCATTTTCTTATAAAACATCTCACTTTCTATATTGAAACATAATCATTTGAGTCATTATATATCAATATAAAATTTGATAAATCAGTCTGCTAAAATGTCTTAAATTTCACACTATTGTTGTGAAAATACACACAGTATATTCATAATACATTTCAAAAGCAAAAAAGATAAGTATCGATGTACATGTTTAATACCAGCATATTATACCAATATCTGTACCAGTGAAAAGAATCAAATGTAGTAGTGCAAGAACCATAAGGCTATAATAACCACAAGCACGTGATGTTGGAGGTCCAAGTGGGGGCCCCAAAGGGGCAAGTATGGTAAATGTATGTGATGTCAAGCAGGAACATTTTGACAGGATGCAGTAGCCATTGTTGGAAAGTAAATAAGAATATGGTGATAAACGGGAAGAGGGAAACTGATAAGCATTTAAAAAGGAAATCTAGAGACAGAAGCAAGCCCTACTGGAAGGGTATTAAAGGGTAAAAGGACAAGATGCCTAATGTTTCTCATGGCAAAACTGAAGAAAGAAGTAAGAACCAAGAAGAGGGCATTCACAAAATATTAGGGAGATATAAGGAGGAGGATAGGGACTAGTTTCTATAGGTGACAAGGAAAGCTGGTAGAAAGGTCAGTGAGGCCTAGGCAGAAATTGAACTCAGGCTAGTGAAGGGGATGCGGTACGGTTAAAAACATTTCTTGAGATACTTTAAGGAAAAGTAAAAGTCTAAGGGGAGTATAATGAGGCTGTACAAGGAGGAAGGCTGGGAGGAGAGGAACAAAGGTAAGCAGAAAAACTGAACAAATACTTTTATCCAGTATTTACTAGGACAAAGTACAACAGGAATGGTGATGGAATGTGAGGTAAAGAAGGAAGAATCAGGCACTGAATGCTGCAGCATGGACAATATACAGTAATTGAAAAAATGGTGAGAAAATTAAAAGAATTAAAAGCAAATACATCTATGGAAACAAACATTTTACAAACTATGATGCTCAAGGAGGTCATTAAAGTAATAGTAGCATCACTTGCATACATATTCATCTGCTTTCCTTCCAGAGGGGTTGTCCACAAGTTCTGGATGATAGAACTGTTGCTAATTCTGCACAAGACTGGAAGAGAGGATTAGCCTGAAAACTATACACCAGTCAGCCTGATGTTAATAGTGGAAAAGGTACATAAGTCCATACTTGAGGGAGGAACTGGTGGACTTCCAAGAAGGGCATGGACTACAGGACACAAGGCAGCATGGGTTCATGAGAGGGAGGGAGGGCCTGGCAGGCAAATTTTATTGTCTTCATGGACTGAGCACCTTGGGTGGCTGACAAGGGATAGGTAGTAAATATAATATACTTAGATTATAATAAGGGTTTTTACTCATTCCCCATCAGGAGACTGGTCAAGATGCTGAGTGACTTGGGGTGGAAGAAAGGCTGGCAACTTGGCTAAAAAGCTAGGTGCAGGGAAGGATAGAAAGGTTTGTTGTAAACAGGAAGTTCGTGGAGGTAAAGGAGGTTACAAATGGAAAATGGTAGGTGCAGGTCCTGTCCATTTCAAAGTGTCCATTTGTGACACAGGGGAAAGGTCTGCTGTGTTGCAGATGACCCAATCATCTGTACATAGAAACTTAGAATTTGATGGCAGATAAGGACTGCTTAGCCCACCTAGTCTGTCCATTTCCCTGCCTAACGGATAAGCTGCAGATCCTAGTTAACCAACAGCCTACTTCCTCCTACCCCCCACTAGAATTGTCTTATGTCTGTCCCATGCATTCTTGAATTCCCCCACTGTTTTTGACTCTATAACCTTCTCAGGAAGGCAGTTCCATGTATCCATAACCCTCTCTGTGAAGAAATACTTCATCACATTACCTCTGAGCCATCCCCCCTCTATCTTAAAATTGTGCCCCTTTGTTTTTGCACATCTCTTTTTCTGAAAGATGCTACCCTCTTGGACTTTGTTGATTCCCTTGAGGTATCTGAAAGTTTCTATCATGTCCCCCCCTCTCCCTCCTTTCCTCGAGGCTATGCATCTTTAGTTCCTTTAGTCTTTCTTCATATGTCTTCTGATGCAGACTCTGCATCATTTTGGTTGCCATCCTCTAGACAGCCTCCACCCTGTCTATGTCTTTGCAGAGATGGAGTCTCCAGAACTGTACACAGTACTCCAGATGTGGTCTTGCCAACTCTCTGTACAGAGGACCAACAACTTCCTGTTTTCTACTGGTGATGCCTCTCCCTATGCATCCCAGTATCCCCGCAGCCCTCCTTACTGCCTTCTCACATTGCTGGCCCACCTTTACATCACCTGATATGACTACCCCCAGGGCTGATATAGAAAATGGGATAAGGGAATTCAAAGAGGACCTAGGCAGGTTGGAGAACTTGTCAATGATGTGGTAGCTCTGCTGCAATGCTAGGTAATGCACGTTTGGAAAGGAATGCAAGGATGCAGTACAAAATGGGGTGGTGGTAATGAAATGCATCAAGGAGGCAAAAAGACATAGGGCCAGATGTTCAAAGCCCAACGAATGCCACAAGGTGTTTGTGGCAACGGGATTAGTCACAACTTGCACCTTGCAGCAAAAGATGCTGTGGTTCTGATTCAGAAACACGTTCTGCATCCAAATCGGGACCCACTGCAGCAAACCAGCGCATCACCCCCATTGCTACATATCTGAGAGTGTGCCACATCAAAAGGGGCTTGTGCTACTGTGGAGCTGCAACATCCCCTTGTATGGGATTCAAGAAGCCCCACGATAGCCCCAGCATGGGACTGGAGATAGTTCAGTGAAAAACTGGTCTAAGCCCCTTGTGGCACTGCAGACGCTGGGGTGATGTGTGGGTAGGGGTCCCTAATAGGCATATATGAGGGCTGTGTGGGCATGGGATGGTACTGTGACATTTGGGGAAGGGGTGGGCAAGCATGTCATTGTGGTTGTACCCAGCGTGGGTTCTGCTTATAGCACAATACTGGCATGGACTCCACATGGAGAATGGGGGTATAGCGACACAGTGACAGGGCCCCATGTGGGCATGGCCCTGGCAGTAGTCCCCAGGGACATGCTCATATGGGGACCTTGCACTGTGTGTTGCTATAACCCACATTCTCCTTGTGGAGTCCATACCATTATTATGCCATAAGCAGAACCCTGCTGGGTGCAACCACAATGACATGCTCACCCACCCCTTTCCCAAATGCCACAGTATCATCCCATGTTGCTCCCAACCCCCCTTGTCAGCCATGTGTGTGCCCCCCAACCCCATCCATCACAGCACCTTGTCTGTTGTGCCAATGGGGGGGCAGCCAGATCCCTGTGGCATGACCTGCAGGTGCACCACTTGATTTGGAGTATGCCTACGGGTGCAGCAAATCCTGGATTTCTGGAGCTGGGAACATGCTCTTTCCAAATATGGCACAGCGTCCCTGATACAGCTGAGATGCATTGTAGCCTCTGAAGCAGTGTAAGTTGTGGCAATCTAGGGGCTCTATGAAAATCCAGCCCCTAGGGTTCATGAAATCAGAAACCCTAAGATCCAGAGTACACTGTAACAGAACTGTTAAAAAAGCAAACAGAATGTTGGGTTGTGTAGGGAGGAGGATCAACAGCAGAAATCTGGAGGTAGTCTTCCCACTGTGCAGGTCATTGGTAGGATAGCATTTGGAGTACTGCACAAGGTATTGGAGTCTATACCTGAGGAAGGTCTGCAAAAAAGTGGAAACAGTTCAGTGCTGGATAACAAAGGTGGTCCAGGGACTAGGTGTGCAAGTCCTACAAGCAGATACTGCAGGATGTGGGTTTAAGAAAAGAAGAGAAAGGGTGGCATGATAGAATTATACAAGTACCTGTATGGGATAAACAGGATGAATGCCAATGTTTTTTTTCCTTCAGCGTAAAAACAGGGACAAGTGGGAATTCATCCAAACTAGCAGGGTGGACATTCAAGCAAGATATCTAGAAACACTTTTTCATGGAAAAAGTAGTAGACAAGCACAAAAAGCTACTGGAAGAAGTGGTAAGGGGTAAATCAATAAACAGTTTCAATGGGTGATGGGACAGGCATATAAGCATAGTAAGAAGGGGGAGGCAGGAACAAAAAATTGGGATGATTATTAGGGCCAGAGCATAGCAGTGAGGTAGGGTGAGAAGACTCAACAGGCAGGTGGGTGTTTATTTACTGAGAATGTTTTTGTATAGTATTTATGTAAAAATCAAAGAAACATGCAAATTGCAATATATTAATTTACATTGTATATTAACATGTATGGACATGTTTCGACACATGAAAACAGTAACAGTATGCTTTATTCATAGCCAACACATTTCAAGCTTTCATTTAAAAAAAAATCCATTTCTTACCCACATAGTTCAAATGTTATACGTTTAGTAAGATATTTTAAGGGCAAACTCTGAAACTGTTAGAGTTAGGAGCTTAATTATACTTTAAACATAAGCTTGAATAAGTATGTTGATGTATTAATATATCATGTCATTACAACTTCCAGATATCAACATATAAGAATATAAGACAGTTTAAAAATTTATTAAATTCAAGTTGAGAAAGGTCAGAATATTCTAATGTTTGTCCTTAAAAAGAATAAGCATACCTGTTACATAGTTTTTTATGGAACTTGAGTTGGTTAATTTTCCTGTATAAGAATGCAAGTCTATGGGAAAGATTTCCCTGTAGACTGCTCAGTTACCATAAAATATATCAGATTACCCATAGGTCTGGGAACCCTGAATTAAAATGAGAAGTACAGTACTGTATAGAAGTCTCCTCAAATTTTACTTAGATTCTCATTGATAGTATTTAAAATGTTTCACTAGGTTTTTTACAGTAAAATTTGTGATGACAAAACAGGACTCATGCGAGTCTAAAACAGCACCATTATAAATTGTTCTTTTAATCACAAACGTTTCTGACATAAAATTGTCTCCTCGTGCTTTACAGTTCTGCTTAAAGCATAGTGTGCTTACATTCCTTTATGGTGATTTGTATTGCATGTCTATTATCTGTGAAGCTTTGTATTACAGGGCATGTGTATCTCTGGGCTTCATTAACACTAGGTTTTGTTTCTAATACACTTTTACTGTAGCCTTTGTTTCAGAGATTTTGCATTAAAGTTTTGTCTTTTAAGTTTCTTTCCTCCTTTAGTCTCACAATGTCCTATATCATTATCAAACTATTGCTTGACACTTCATGTCCTGTGCTAAGAAAATGGTTATAACACACTGATGAATCCTCAGCTCTTACAGATTTTTGGCGAGGCTTTTGAATACCTTATGCCCTGCTTCTGCTGAGCCAGTCTAATCACTTATCATGGGGGTTTGAATATAACACATAAGAGGCCTTGTGTGTAAGGGTGTGTGTAAGCTCATGCTTATTTGAACTGGTTTGTTAGGAAATGTACACCCAAGGCAAGGCTCATTTCCAGGCATGACATGAGAAGAGGGGATACAGAACAAGGAGAGAAAGGACAAATAAATGCAAATGGAATGCTGAAGCACAAATTAAAATGCAGACTATACCGTCAAGGAGGTGTATGCAATAACTTCAGAAATAAAATACAAAATATAACTGTCATGGAATATATGGAATGGAATGGAATGGAATGGAATAGAGTAAGGTAATGTAACAATTAGTAGGTTCCTGTATGGTATTTCCTTTTTTTTTTTTTTTGTTCGTTCATTTTCTTACATATGTAAAATTCTACCTCCTACAGAAAGTTAGAGTTCTTATCAATGTCTCTGAAAGGAGAACAGACTAGCTGTGGACTTGATGTAAACGTATTATTTCAAGGATATCCAGTTCAGACCTTTGAAATACAGCCAAGCACTAGAATTGTATTTGATGTCAGTAGGCTGCTAGCAATACAAGCATTCCAGGAAAGGGGCCCATGTTAATTACTCAGCACACTGATACAAACTGGTTCTACTAACGGCTGATGAAGATTAATGATTTTAAACCTGTGATATCAGAGTGACATACTGGTTGATGCGCCATGCAGGGCAACAAGAGGGTTTTAGGTCTGACAGGGCCTCACAGAGTCAGTTAAGCTTGGGACTAGGAAGAAACTGCCAGCTAAATGTTCATGTCTGCCCTGAGTCAAACTATCTAGTTGTAACACAATCTATCTGGTAGAGAAAGGGAAAGAAAAACATATATATTTTTGTTCCTGTATGAAACATTCTGTATTAAAACCAGTATATTTTCATTTCTATAGAATTACTGTCCATATATATTTTTGTTGTAATATCCCATAGAACCTATGTAATTGTCTTGAAATACTAAACATGTTTTCATATATTTCATGTTTCTGTGCATGGTGACTCCTTTGAGTTACAGCTAATCAACTGATAACTGGCAATAACTGCATTTTCATTAAGGAAGAGTATGGTGTTCTCAGCTGTGACAGGAAGTGGTGGTTGTGTGACCTTGAGCAAGGATCACTGTACCGTATGTGCAGTGGCTCTGAATGGATGCAGACCTGGCGATACCTCAAAAGAGTGTGTAAGCGGAGTGGTGGAAGCTACTGAAGTATTGAAAAAGCTGGTGACAGTGATACAAGCTGAGACTAGGAAGTATCAGTCTGTCACAAAAACACTGACACTATTTAAAATGAATCAGGGGAAAAAAACAGGATGAATAGCCACCAGTCAATTAACCAGGGGCAGTGGGTGGTAAAGGTGGTCTACCAGACTGTAAAATTTTTAACATGGCAGACAAAGATATGTAGGAATAAGGGAAGGGGATAAAGGCCTAGCACAAAATACAGGAGGACAGCCGTGAGAGGCAGAGACAAGACCAAGGGGGGGAAAGAGGAAAAGATGGGAAATAATGAGTTTGTACCAGTTGCAGGAGCAGGTGCTGTATGCATAAAGTGACCATGAAGGAAAGCTATGAGGTACAGCTTATTTGCATGAAACCAGCCCTGGCTGTTTACAAATTCCTATTGAACAGTTAATTTCAAATCAAAAGATAATGCAATGGAGGCAAAAAAGTACTGTGTCATCCACATACATGTGTAAGCAAAAGGAAACACATGCTGACAGCAGATCAGGGTAGAACTCAAGAGAATGCATGAAGAAATTGGAAGAGGGGGAAGAGGACATCTCCTAAAATTGCACCCATCAGGATCAGACATGTGATGCTACAGAATTCTGCAGAATTTGGACCTCGTGGAAACTTAGAAACATAGAATTTGTCAACAGATAAGGACTGCTTGGCCGACCTTGTCTGCCCCTCTTTTCCCTGCCTATTCTGCCACTGCTGACCCTACCTGGTATCTGGCCACCATCCTCCCCCTATCTTTGATATGGTAGTCATACAAAATCCTTATACACAAAATCACGACTATTGAAATCCCGACACCAAAATTCCTGAAAGTATGGCGGCTCTCCCAACAGCAAATTCTCCATAGTATGGTGACCCCGATGTGTTTATATATAGTCTACAGAGGGCGCAAGGGCCAGATCCCTCCAGAGAACAGTATTGAGAATTGTGCTGTCAGTATTATCTTCTTGTCCAGAGTGTGGCCATTGGGATTTTGTCATTTGGGCTTGCCTGTGTTGGGAGTTTGTAGTAAACCCCTTTGATACTAGTTTACCTTTATACCTATCCCATGCATGCTTGAACCCACCACTGTTTTTGCCTCTACCCCTCTACCAGAAGATTATTCCAGGCATCCACTACCTTCTCAGTGAAGAAATATTCACATCGCTCCTAAACTCCCCCCCCCCCAGCTTCATTGTTTAGTCCCTAGTTCTTGTATGCCTTCACCTTGAGTTCAGTGGCAGTTGTCACGAGGATCTGTGAAATATTGTAGCTCTTCATCTTATCTTGACAGACACCACTGTACTTGAACAAACTGGAATCTACCAGACTGCTAGCATAAGATTCAACTGACAAATACAGTCGGTCAACTAGGCCTACCCTTGTAAATTTGTCAAACAGTAGGGCATGAGTAAATAGTGTGGAAAACCTTTTCAAGGTCAACAAATATAATGGCAATGAACATATCCTGGTCCATTCCCTTTAGGAGGTAGTCACTGAGCCACAAAAATGAAGAAACTGGTGAATGAGATTTTTTTTTTCAAAATCCAGACTGGAAAGCAGAGAGGAAGAGAAAACAATCAAGGAAGGAGATCTGGGAATATATAAGTTTTTCCTTGCACCTTTGCAAGGGCAGGGATGAACAAGATTCAGCATGTTTCCTAAGGATGGTGGAGGAGGTCACCCTTTTGTAGAACAGGATATCTGTACTTACTTTCAAGCCACTGGGACTTTACCAAGCTGGAATGAAAGGTCTGTCAGAGAGGAGATGGGTAAAGCAATGGCAGGGGCAGAGAGATGGAGGAATGAATTTAGGCTTGAGCCCATATAAGCTGCCATCCATAGGGGGATGAGCAAGAAAATAGAAGAGCAGAGAGTGTAGCAGCTGGTGATATAAAGGAAAAGGAGAAAGGCAAGGTGGGGGAAGGGGAAGAGGAGGGGTGAGCAACATATAAGCAAGAGATGAAAAAGCAAGCAGAGAATATGATCATAACTGGACAGGCCTGGGTGGGAAGGAAGGAAGGAAGGAAGAAAGGAAGGAAGGAAGGAAGGAAGGAAGGAAGGAGCACAGGGGTAAAGTAGTGATTAAAGGTAGGAGACATTGAAGGGGGCAAAAACTGGTAACCCTCAGACTAGAGGATGAGGATGGAAGACTAAACATGGGGCTGAGTAAACAGTGAATAACGTCTGGAATTTAGATGGGGATTTTAAGGTCATTCTGGAGCTTGGAAGCAAAGTATCTTGACATTGCTTTCATAATGGCCTTAGCACTAGTACTGCAGAGTTGCTTGTGCAAAAATAAGCCCTCTGAAGAGCATCCAGCCTTGTCCTGATACTATCCAGTCACTGTCTTTAAATAGTATACTTCAGTAGTTTTCCTTGCCACTTCAATACAACTAATGCATTTATAGATTTTATTTTTAACTTGATGTCTATTTCGTAAATGCTCATTTCTGAAAAGAAAATCCTCTGTGCTGTCTGAATTATTAGGTGATTTTGCAACTCTTTTTCATTGATGACACTGGTGGTGCCCAAGTAGATTTTATCTTCCTTATGGGGAATGAAATAAATGTAATGAATAGCTGACTTATGGGTGACAATTGTATACAAGGTAGAACACAAAGGCCACTCCCTCACTAAATAAAGTTTAAACAATGTGCTTTTCATATACAGACCCACCTTGATGAACACCCTATGTAACTAATCAAAGTAACAGAACAAAATGTAGGTGGAGCTCAAATCTCCAGATCATGGAGCTAAAGGTATAGGCACCAATAGCAGGGTAACTCGTAATGTTTTATATTCACTTAGTGAACAGTTTTATTGGCACTCTCACAGTGTTTAGTTAGAAAAAGTTCATCAGCCTCTTTTTTGTATACCTGCAAATTTGTGCTACTTTTAATCAACCGTGTACACCATTTTCAATTTCACCATTTATTTTGAGAAAACTTTTCATTTGCATATAGACAAACTGTCCTTCTCTGTATTGGTTTTAAAGTCAATTTACCATAACTTTTTAGTCCCTAGGTGATCCATATTGCATATTTGTAGCTCAATTACCTATTGTTTAAAAAGTTGAAAATGGTGTACACAATTGATTAAAGGTAGCACAAATTTACAGGTTTACAAAAAAGAGGCTGATGAAGTTTTTCTAAGGAAACACAGAGAGTGCCAATTAAACTGTTCATTAAGTGAATATAAAACAGTACTCTATATAATTATTTAGGCACCATTTTGTGGCTACAATTTAGGCAACTAAGTAATTTCTGGTGGTTTTATGGTATACTGTATATCTATCTATCTATCTATCTATCTATCTATCTATCTATCTATCTATCTATCTATATATATACTGTATATATTAAAGGCAAAAAACTCTGTTTAATGCATTAGTTAGGGTTGTTCCACAGTGACAAAAGTGAAGAAATTCAGTGTTAGGGTTGAAAGCCCCCCTTGGATCCCCCCACCCACACCCCCAACCGGCATCGGGGTGTGCATTGGGGTTGCCGGCCCTAACTCTCACCCCAGCAGATGTGTGAAGAAGCAGAGGTATAGGAGAATGGGGTGAGAGTTAGGACTGACAACCCCAATGTGCACCCCGATGCCTGTGGCACAGAATGGCGTTCCAGTTGCATAGAATTATGTTTGGTGGGTATTCAAAAATGTTATGCATTGGGTACATGATGTGGGGTAATAAGATTTCTAAGCTGACAATTTGTTTACTGTTGTCTTATAAATGGAAGTGCAGGGCCCTTCTACAGTGACATACATATAGACATCTATGGTGGGGTGGGATGGGAGTGCAGGGCCCCCACAGGAAAATAAGGATATGATTAGTCTGTCTAAACAACTTTAAATGGGTGAGAGTGCAGGGCCCAGAGAACCCTGTACTTGAACAGGCAAATAAGCTACCATTATACTATCTTAAAAACATGCTTTGCAAAAAACTAGATTAATGCATCAGTTAGGGTTGATATCTAACCATAAAAAGGAAGGAAATATGTCATTAGGGTTTTCAACCCTAACACCCCACCTCCACCCTGCACACAACAACAGGCATCAGGGGTATACCTTAGGGTCATCAGTCATAGCTCTCACCCCATTCTCCTATACTTTACCCATCTTGGCTTATTTATTTATGGAATGGGGTGAGCATTATGGCTGATGACCCCAAGGCACTCCCTTGATGCATGTTGGTGTGCAGGTGTGTCAGGGTTGGAAAACCTAACGTCCTATTTCCCTCCTCTTTATAGTTTGATATCAACTCTAACTGATGCGTTAGCATAGTGTTTTACAAAGAATATATATATTCTCTACAAAACAATTTTGTTAATACACCATTAGGATTAATGCAAGAAAAGTAGTGAAATGTGGACCAAACCAAATATCTCTATGATTATAATTTCTCAGAAAGTAAGAAAATTCTCTGTAAAAAAACTTTATTAAGTCTCCATTAGAGTTACTGTGACAAAAATAGGGAAATGGTCTTAGGGTTCCCAACCCAAAGAGCACAGCCCCCACCCTCAATTTGCACCACTAACACCCCACTCCCACCCTGCAAGCAGGAGCAGGCATTGGGGGTATTTTGTGGTTGTGAACCCTAATGCTTTATCCATTCCATGAGTAAGTAAGCTGAGATGGGTACAGTATAAAAGAATGGGGTGAGTATTAGGGTTCACAACCCCAAGGCACACCTCCTATGCCTGTTCCTGCATGCAGGGTGGGGTGGTGTGTTAGTGTTGAAAACTGAGGGTGAGGGTGGGGTCCTAGGGTTGGGAACTCTAAAACCACATTTCCCTACTTTTGTCACAGTAACTCTAATGGAGACTTAATAAAGTGTTTTGCAGAGAATTCCCATACTTTTTTGAGAAATTATAATCATAGATGTATTTGATTGTGGGCCCTGTGCTCCAATCAGCCACAATTTTGGACATATACTAATGTTATCCTTATTCCTCTGTGGGCGTGCAGGGCCCTTTGGGCCCTACACTCCCATCATTCTATAATTCTGTCTGCATCTTGTGTTGGATCGCAGGGCCCTCGTGGCCCTGCACCTGCCATGTATGCATAAGGCCTGGCTCCAATCACTCCATAATGATATTCATATTTGTGTGTGGGAGTACACAGTGCTATTCTTCCATAATTTTGGAACTATCATAATTGTATCCCTATTTCTCTGTGAGAGTGCAGTTCTTAATGGCATCCAGGCCCTGCATTCCTATACATGCATGATTTTTGAGATGGTGTAGTGCTACCCATCTTTGCCTGTGGGAGCACAGGACCCTCATTCTGTAGTGTGCAGACCCAGAGAAACACATGGCATTGCAATGTAATCCTATAGAAAACACAGGAAAATTTGAAACATGTGCAACTCAACACCAAAAAAACATATATTTTTTCACAAATCCAGCAAAAGGCACATCGGTGGGTCAAGCCCTTTGTACACTGAAAAGTTCAGAGCAAAATTGCAAACCATTTCTACACAGCTGAGTGACAAAAACACAACTGGGTAATCCTCACATTACAATGTTATCCTATGGGAAATTAAGCAAAATTTAACCTCACAAACTCCAGAAAGAAGTAACATATTTATACCAAACCAGCAAAAGGCATATCTCTGGGGTAAGGCTTTGCGCTCATTTGTACCTCAGTCGGCGGCCGGCTGTGGTGGTGAGAGGAGGGCTGAGCCAGTCACCGGCTCTGTTCGTAAAGTGTTCCTGGGCTAAGCGGGGGCATCACTGCTGGGTGGGGTGGACAACTAGACTACCAGGGACAGTGCTTTATCTTAAGCAAACCAGGTCAGGATTCATGCAGGGGGTGGGGGGATCACTAGACTACCAGGAAAAGTAATGTTATTTTTATTCAAACCAGGTCGGGATTCCTGCAGGGGGGTGAGGGGACCACTAGACTACCAAGGACATTACTTTCTGTTTGAATGTGAATGGGTCAGGACTGCACCAACTGTACCTGGCAGCACATAGTTCCTGCTGCTTCCAGCCTGTACTTGTATTCCGACCAACAGGGGATGCTGTCTGTATGCCTTGGCCTGCAGCGTCCAGCCTATACTTCCATTCCGACCAATAGGGGGAGCTTTGTGTTCCATGCAGTAGCACCGGGCAAACTGCTTGGTAATGTATGCTAAGCAGCTCTTAATGAGATGCAAATATACCTGTTTGCCCACGGATTACCTAAGTAGGTTCATTTGCATGGGAGCTTTGAATATAGCTCCCGTTTGCCCCAGGCTAATCAGTTTGCACCGGGCTAATGTGTTAGCACTGTGCAATCAGGTTAGCCCCAGGCAAACCTCACTTCAGCATAGCACAGTTCTGCAGTGTGTGGCTTACATCGTTGTTTGCAGTCATACCTCTCAACTGTCCTTGATTTTCAGGGACGTCCCTGATTTTACCTCAAAAACTTAATCTGTCCCTCCTACACATTGTGTTTCTGTGGCCAAACAGTGGGGGTTGTAAGCATCAAATAATGTCAAACATTAACGTTACTGATGTGTTCTTCCTTAGAAAATGCATTTTACACTACACCACTTATCCTACCAGCTTTCTGAGTGGATATCACCAATTTTTAGGATGTGTCCCTGATTTTAAACCTTTGTCCCTGATGTTTTTAAGCCTTGTCCCTGATTGATGAGGCAGGGAGTTGAGAGGTATATTAGCAGTAGCTGTGAAATATCTCTGTGCAATCAAACACAATGTTCTCCACCTGCAACACTGGCTTGCTACAGAGTCTAATGAGCTGCAGTTGCAGTTTGCACTTCCCTGTTGCTATATTCAGTGCTGTCTTATTCCCCAGCTATTTTTGCCCTGCACTCCCAGACCAGTTTGCCCAGCTTCCTTAGACTGCTATATTCAGCAGGATTAGCACTGGGCTATTTCCTTTTGAATATAGCTTGCTTTGTGCTCCGGGCTATGTTTGCCTGCCGGGCAGTGCTAATTTAGCCCCAGGGCAAAGTTTTGAATATCTGGCCCCATATCTTCAAAACCACAAAAGCAATTCAAATAGAATTAAATACATCAACAGACCAACCCAACAGAATTATGCATACACATTTTTTATGCATATATTGTAGGGCTTCAGAGTTATTAAAGTCCTAATTATGCAAAACTGGAAGACTTAAAAATGGAAAAAAACATATTAGTTTAATGATGTTTGAGACACAATATCTCTCAAATCAAACTAGAGGCTCAAATGAAATTTATCATATCAACAGATAAACCGCATGAGATTACACATTCAAAATGTGATGCACATCTTTTGAAGGGTTCTAAACTTATTAAGGTGCAACTATGCAAAATTGGAAGACTGCAAAAATGGGTATAACACATGTTTAAAGACATTTGAGACACAATATCTCAGCGTAACCACAACAGGTTTGCCTAACATTTACAACATGAAGAGATCTATCCGAAGAGTTTATGCATGACAAATTACATGCAAAGCCACTAAGGGGTTGCAAAGTTATTAAGGTGCAAAACATGCAAACAGATTGACAGTGTGCAAAAAGTACTTTCACTTTTAAATCTGTTTTTTTCCTCATAGGAAATAATGGGAAAATTAAAATTGTTATAACTATTGAATGGACTAATAGTTTTTCACAAAGCCATCAAAAGGCACATCTGTGACCCAAATGTTTCCTACTCTGAAAATTTCAGGCCACAACATAAAGGCTTTTCTGAGATACAGGTGGACAAAGAAGTGTCCAAAATGATACATTTTGGATTTTTTGATAGTTTCTGTTTCAAAAGCCACACAACGGATTCCCATAAAATTTGACAAGTTTAGGGACCTATCAGTAGAAATTAGGCTTGACAAATTTCGTGCAAACCAACTACAGGATGGATATCAGAGGGTGGGGGTGCCACTTGACACCAACAATAAATTATGTAATATGGGGAAAATTATTGGCACACCTTGGAAAATCCTTTTTTTCATTTACAGGAATTCTTTTATTTATTGAAATTGTTTCACCAGGAAAGGCACACTGAGCAAGAAGATGCTCATTTCCTGGTGCGACCTAGGGGTTGGGGTACAGTGGGAGATAACTCACAGGTTATCAAGACAGTTACATATAACAAGGAATACAGTAGACTGAAGTTACATATGTACAAGTTACAGTAATACAGTAGACTGAAGTTACAGTTGTACAAGTTACTGAGTTACAGTTATACAGTTACAGAGATGAACAGGGTAAAACATTCAATACAGTTCAACAAGCAGTACAAGGAAGGCATTGTTTATAGTTTAGAAATTTACAGTGGCATTGGTTTGCTGATTAAACTTGTAGCACATGGATTACATTGGATAACTGTAGTGTGGCACATGGACTGAGAAACATTGAGGTGAAATGTCAAAGTATCAAGTGCAATTTAGGACAGGACAAATAACATGTACCAAGAAGTGCTGTAGTTGGTTTAGATAAGCCAGCTTCCATAGCATAAGCTAGGTGCTGCTGGTCAGGCAGTCAGGAGGGGAGGGGCTGTAGGGGGGCACATGCAAGTATCAAGAGCAGGAGAAAATTACTGTGAGGTAATTTGCTAGCGCTGTAAATAGGGAGTGGGTAGAGGAGGAGTGGTGAATTTGAAGAGGGAGCTCATTCCAGAGTTTGGGGAAGCGATGAGAGAAGGCTATTTGCCCGATAGTGGTCTTCCACATTGGGATTTGTAGCTTTCAGAGGTCAAGGAATCTGAGGGCATGAGTAGGGGAGGGAGCAGGGGAAAGTTATGATAAGAGGTAGGATGGGAGGGCATCATGCCGGAATTTAGCTACAAACTTAGCACAGTGCTGTAGGCAGCGATTTTTGAGGGATGATAATGCAGGGGAATGGTAGAGGTTGCAGTGATGGGTGCGGGGGGTGGCATCGAGGGTAAAGTGACAGAAGGTGTAGAAAAGGGGGTCCATTCTGGATAAGGTAGATTTGGGAGCAGTACTGTAGACTATGTCACAGTAGTCGAAGGAGGGAAGGATCATCTTTTGCACTAGCTCATGCCTAGCTGTTAGAGATAGGCTATTGCGTTTCCTTTCCATATGAAATGGAAAAAGAAAATGAAAAAGGATTCTTTCAAACAAAAATAGAATAACAAAAAAAAAAGAATTCCAAACTCTTTTTCCATTTGCATCTATCCTTTTTTGTTTGAACGAAAAAAGAGAAACAAAAAAGACCACTCCAAATGATATCTAAGTCTAAAATATTTTTCAATATGGAAAACTGGAAAGTGAGTCATGAAAAAGGATTTTAAAAGAAAAATTAAAACAAAAAAACATTGTGGGTCACTTTTGAAAAAGTTAACTGCAGAATCCACCTAATGGAAGTAGGCTGTTGGTTAACTAGGATCTGAAACCTATCCAATAGGTAGGGAAATGGGCAGACTGGGTGGGCCAAGTGGTCCTTATATGACATCAAAGTCTATGTTTCTATGTAATGGAATCCCATTGAGCAAGATACATGTCTTGGTCTCTCTCTCTCTACAGGATATCATTTCATGGGTTTAGAATTTTTTTTTCATAGAAAATGGAAAACAAGATGGTGGCAAATGAAAAAGGAATGGCCCCAAATGAAAAATTATTATTTTTCTTATTGACCCAATTCCTTTTTTGTTCCAAACCTCTTTCCAAAAGACTGTACTAAGCATGCTCAGAAGCCAAAATTTTAAAAGTTATTTTCACCTTTTTACTCTAGTATTGTGTTTTAAATAACCCTATTATTGCTCTCTCAGACTTTGAGGCACCTTGCCTAACATTTTGGTCTGTAACACCCCCCCACCCCCATTTAAGCCTGTCTGCATTTCTTTTTAGCTTCACAAGCAGCCCCACCCCCTCTGACCTTCTTATTTAATTCTCCTCTGCCTTCTCCTTTTAGGTAGTCTGAGAGCCACAGCCATGGTTGTCTGATGAACCCGACCTGCCAGACTACCACCCGCAGTCCAGGTGTGAAGCCACCAGCCCCTCACAAAAGTGCAGGTACGGACTTGTCCTCAGGGACTGATTACCTCCAGGAAGGGAGCCCTAGCTGATGATTTTTCATCCCACCCACCCACAGGGTCCTTATTAAATACACATAAACCCAGCCCGTCTTTCTAGCTCACTCCTACAGGCTATTGCCAGCCATGCCTCATTGGTTATCTTGGCCTTAATTTTCACTGGTCCTCCATCCTCCCACAGGAGCCACACATTTCCCTGGCCCTCTAAGTTGCCACAACACTTAGGGTCTTTCTAACACTAGATCCATGTCATGGCCCAACTACTAGGCTTACTGCTACTACCACTGCTCATCCATGTTCTCTTTTCCCTACCTCTCTTCCTCTCCAACATGCCACTCACCTCTCCTATGCCCTTCCATTTCCTGCCCAACCTCACTGGGCTTCCCCACTCCTCCACTCCGGCATCCACTCTCCCTTTCATCCAAGCCTGGATTCACTCAGCCACAAGTCCCAGCCCTTTTTTTTTTGTCCAATCACTCTCCTGGTTTACTTTTCAACTACTCCCCTCTTGCCCAGCTCCAAATAATCACCCAAGCCTACTAACTAAGAGACGTCCGCTCACTGTCAGTCACATACAGCTATTTTCCCACTACCTATTTCTTGTGCTCCTGCTCCTTGCCGCAGGTGACATCCACCCAAACCCTGGCCCCCAAACCACACATCCCCTCTCAATCACTGCAAGCCCCCCTCCTACACTGGACACTTTCTCTCTTCTCCATGGAGACCCTCTCCCACATGGCCTGAACCTCCTTCACCTAAATAAAAGAAGCCTAGTCCATAAGCTTGACTCCGTCCAGGTATTTGCTGCCCACTATGCTCCAGATTTCCTCACCTTGTCTAAAACCTGGCTCACAAAAAACATTAGCAGTGACTCTGTCACCATCCCAGGCTACACTTTGGCCCACCAGGACAGAGCCACAAGAGGCAGCGGAGTTGCCATCTTCGACAACTCAGACTTGCACTATTTGGTTATCCTAGCCAAGTCTGAACCTAAAATCTATGAATTAATTTTACTCCAGCTGACACTCCCATACTCGCTACCAATCTACGTTGCAGGAATATACTACTGACCTGGAAAACCATCCTTTGCTGTCACCAACCTCCTCAAGCAAATCTCCTGCCTAACCCCGACAGGGGAACTTTATATTATGGGCGATCTAAACCACAACTGGCTAGCTCCTGTCCTCAACAAAACCAGGACTGAAATTGCTGCACTAAGCTTCTCTCGAATCATTACTGAGCTCACCCGGCTTAACCTAAAATCTGGTAACCAGTCATTTCTTGATTGGGCTCTTACCACACACACTCATCAGGTCATAAATGCTGGTATTCTTCCTGACTCCCTCAGTGACCACCACGTCACTTTCTTAGTGTGCAAAATCCACCGCTCAAAATCTCCCCCTAAATTTCTAGTCCAACGCTCCTTCAAATCTCTCAATCTTGCCCCAGTGTTAAACGACCTTGCATTAGCTAACTGGGCCCCCAACCCTATTATGGACTCCATTGACAATGCCTTTCTCCACTTTAAAGACACTTTCCTCAGCGTCTGGGACAAACATGCCCTGCTGCGACGTACAAGAGTACGAGGCAACCACCTGCCGTGGATCACCCAGGAACTGATTGCATGTCAATTCTCCTGTGACAAAGCCTGGAAAACGCATAAATCCTCACACCTCCCACAACATCTCTCAGCATACCACATGCTCCAAAACAAGTGTACCAGAGCCACTCTCCTAGCTAAAGCAGAGTACTTCAGCAGCTCCCTACAGTCCAACCTAAATAACCCCTCAAAATTCTGGAAGGTCATTCACTCCTTCTTCACCCCACCAGCTGCCAATCCCACTCCAATTCTAAATATTCTAAATAACAACTCCATTCTTGCTGAGCCAACAGCAGTCGCTACTGAGTTCAACATCCACTGCATCCTCCCTGATAAGGCTTACCGATTCCATCCTGACTGGCATGGACAGTGGCTGATCACCTCAGCCATCTTCGTCGACCTTGCGGAATCCTTCAACACCATCTCCCACCCCATATTGCTGTCTTGTCTCGCTGAATCAGGCCTCTCTTTTGCTGCCACCAACTGGTTCAGATCAATCATTTAAGCAATTAATCAATCAATCAATCAATCACTTTATTTAACCAGGCATAAACACCATTGAGCAAGCTCATTTTCAAGGTGGTCCTGGGCATAAATACAATACAGTACACGTCATAAGATTACAATTATGGTGGACAATGGTGCAAAAAAAAAAAAAAAAGGAAAAAACATTGTGAAGGTGCCGGTCAATATGGGCCTATACATACCGGTCAACATAATTAACATGCAAAGGTACATAATGATAAGCTTTACTGAAATGAGAAGAGACAACAATCCCATATAGTCTCCTGAGTAAGAGCTCATACCTAAATGATAAAAAATAAGGAGGTATTAAGGAATAGGGTAGAAATTGGGGTGAAAGAGTAGGCAGCCAAAAGGAGGCCAGAATAGGTAAAAGGTAGAGAATAGGCAGGGTCATCTTGGATTAAGGGAATTAGGCTTGTAGGTCCTAGGTTTCTGTTGTTAGGAATGTGGGGTGGATGAGATACTTAGGCGCAGGATTTGAGAGTGGCAACCGAGGCTTAGGGGTCATCGGCATCTGAAACACTTGCATGATTCCTTCAGATAATCTGCTAATAGAGCTTTGAATGTGAAAATGCTTGGAAGTGAGGATAATTTTAATGAGTCTTGCATAGTGTTCCAAAGTGATGGAAGCTAGAAGTTGATTGCTGCTGAGCCAAGGGTTGTTTTCACTCTAGGAATCTGGAAGCAGATTAAGGAGAAGCATCTCAGGCCATAGGAACCTTTAGCTCATTTGAAGATGTTCGAGATGTATTCAGGGAAGTTATCAGGTAATGCTCCAAAAAACCAGAGGAAAGCATTCCTTTTTCTTCTAGTTGAGAGTGAGGTCCATCCCGAAACTTGGTATAGACGACAGTGATGAGTACTACGGGGTAGATTTAAGATAAATCTTAAAGCCCGGTGGTAAAGGGTGTCCAGTTTGTTTAGCATCGTTGATGAGCAATGACTGTAAAGGAAGTCAGTGTAGTCCAGTATAGGTAGGAATGTAGTTTGCACTAGTCTCATTCTGGCTTCTAATGTGAGTAGGTGTTTAATGTGATAGAACAAACCTAATCGCTGTCTTACTTTCTTCAGGATTTCATTTAAGTGGTACAGAAAGTTGAGCTTGTTATCCAGCCAGAACCCTAGGTATTTAAAGGTATCAACTACTTCAAGGGGTTCATCTAAGAGTGTTCGGAGCTGTGTGATATGTGACATCCGGAAGTAGACTTTGGTGAGAGAATCATTGCTTTAGTCTTTTTGGTGTTGAGGAGGAGCTTATGAGTGAGAAGGTTGTATTGTAGGGTGACAAAGTCTTTCTGTTAGTACTCATGGGCCAGATCCAAGGATGAATTTGTGGTATAGAGTACAGTATCATCTGCGAATAAGTGCACATTTGCTGTGCCCAGCTGCGAGTCCAGATTATTGATGTATATTGCAAAGAGGATAGGGCCCAGGATGGACCCTTGTGGGACTCCTCATAACAAGGAGTTTAGTGGTGACAGATCTCCTATGGCTTTGACTTGTTGTAACCTATTGGTTAGGTAGCTGGTGAACCATTTAATGGCAGAACTATCAAGTCCGATGTTACTCAGTGCAGAAAGCATGATGGTATGATCCACAGTATTGAAGGCCTTACTTAGATCAAGGAAAAGGGCAAATACATGCTTCTTAGAGTCCAAGGCTATTTGCCAGTCTGTAGTTACTTTGTCAAGAGCCATTGTTGTACTGTGTTTGGCTCTGAAGCCGGACTGAGCCGTGTTTAGCAACTTTTGTGAATCCAAATGTTCTCTAAGTTAGACGTTGACAATTTTTTCAAGTAATTTAGAGAGGACGGATAGTATATAAATAGGCCAGTAATTGTTCAGAACACTCAGATCCCTAGTCTTGAATAATGGTAGGATGTGGGCAGTTTTCCACAAGACAGGTAGCTCACCTTGAATCAGAGAGGTGTTGAATAATTGTGTATTGGGGGCAGTCAGATAGGTATGGCCAAGTTTTAGGAAGTAAGGTTCAATATTATCTGTACCTGCACTCTTTTTTGTATCCAGAGAAAGGAGGAGGTCCTCCACTTGCTTGAACGTAATTGTGAGGAAGCTGAAGGGGGTGGGATGTGGTTGGTTATGGTTGTGATTATCAGTGACGCCAACAGTGTAGTCTCTTGCCGGGCTAAGTTTGCTGATAGGTGAGGTGTCAAAGGCAAGCCCTGCAGTGGCAAAGTGATCATTAAGCTTTTCTAATATATCAGCTTTGTCCGTATAGGTGGTATCATCAGACACAATTTTGTTTGGAAGGGGTGTTGCAGTGGACTGACCTTCAACTTCTTTGAGGATGTTCCAAAATTTGGCAGAGTTGTTTTTATTATCTTCTAGTTCTTTTTGGAAGTACCTAGCTTTTTCTGACCTAATTAGCTTGGTACAAGCATTCTTAGTGGTACGGAATGCTAACCAATCAGCCTTCAGGTGGGATTTCCTAGCTTTTTCCACCAGTAGTCCCTATCCCTAAGTGCTTTCTTCAGGATGGGAGAGAACCAGCCAGGAGTTTTATTTTTTGATTTGATCAGTCTTAGTGGGGTGTGTTTGTCTATTAACTCCAGTAAGAGGCTGTGAAAGATGTTTAATGCCTCGTTAAAGGTGGGGGCTAGGTAGAAATCCTGCCAACGAATGTTGCTTAGATCTTTCAGGAAAGTGTACTGACGGAACTTTTTCAGGCATCTTTTCAGTTTGAATTTGGAGGCCGTTTTTATTTGGGAAGGATGTCTGATGCAGGCAGTAGTGCAATGGTCACTTATATCTTTGAAGCATACTCCAGTATGCGAGATAGTGTGAGGTTTGTTTACTAGGATAAGGTCCAGGAGGGTGCTGCGTTCAGGGTTTTTTTCTGTTACGTCTGGTTATAGCAGTCACCATTTGTAACAGACCATTAATATCGCATAGATACTTCAATTTCTTAGAACTGTCATCATTCCAATTTAGATTGAAATCCCCCATTAGAATACACTCAGTATCAGCAGAGTCAAGGTTTTGAAGGTGTGGCAGAAGTGCCCAGCCACCAGACGGTGGTCGGTAGTATGCTGCCATAAGGAGTGATTTCTCACTGGAAAGTGATAATTTTAGAGCAAGGCATTCAAATTCCTTAGCCTTTGAGGTACGGTCAAGACTGTGACTATGAATTTGCTTTTGACATATATTGCAACCCCTTCCCCTCTAGTCGGTCTATCACAGCGGTTGATGATATATCCGGGTATGTTGACAGATTTGTCCAGGGTTGCGGGTGTGAGCCAGGATTCAGTTATCATGAAGAAATCAGGAAATGCATGTAGAGCCCAGGTCTGTATAGAGTCAATCTTCTTTAGCAAACTACAGACATTGATATGGAGAAAGCTAATCCCTTTATATTGAGGGAGGTCCGCAGGGGCGTCCAGAGAAATAGGTGGACCTGGGTTTAATTCAACATTTCCCAAACAGAGCAGGAGAAGCAGTAGTATTTTTTTAAGGTGGTGTCTTAGCCTGCTAAACATTCTTTTGTTACTCCTTCTAGCATACATTGGTTTAGCAGTGGCTGTGTTATGGGCAGGATTGCAATTACCTCTTTAGATCTTACCTCTCTGGCAGAACTCAGTCGGTTAGAGTCACAAATGCTATCTCCTCTCCCCTTCCCTTAACTACCACTGTCCCCCAAGGGTCTGTTCTGGGACCCATACTGTTCTCTATAGTCCTAAATGACTTACTGCTCATCTGCTCTGCTACCTCAATCCACATGTATGCAGATGACACTGTACTCTTCTCCTCAGGTTCTGACCCTGAAGTGGTACAAACTAACCTCCAAGCTGACTTCAACAAAGTACAGCAATGATTCAGCTCTCACCGGCTCTCCCTAAATGTAAAAAAAACTGTCACAATGACTTTTGGCACACAACAATGCCTGTCCAGACTCCCATCCCTTCCCTATTTCCACACCCTGGATGGTCAAACACTCGAAGATGTCTCCTCATTCTGCTACTTGGGGGTATGGCTCGACTGCCATCTTTCCTTCTCAGACCACATTGATGCTATTTCAAAAAAACTACGCCCCATGCTAGGTGCACTTTATAGGAGCTGCAGTAGCCTCCATCCCCCCGTCCGATGTGAACTGGTCCAGAAGATGATACTTCCCTCCTTTGATTACCGTGACATTGTTTATGGTGCAGCCCCTAAGTCCACCCTATCTAAGCTGGACACACTTTTTAATGCCTTCTGCCACTTTGCTCTCGATGTCTCACCTCTTATCCACCACTGAGACCTCTACCGTTCCCTGGTACTACCGTCCCTCAGAAACCACCGCATTTCACACTGTGCTCAATATGTATCTAACCTATGGCTTGGCACCATCCCTTCCTACCTCTCCTCTGTGCTCTCAGCTGCCCCCTTCCCCACCCATTATCTTAGATCCTGTGACTACCACCAATTATCAATCCCTAGGTGGAAGACTACTGCAGGGCAAGCTGCTTTCTCACACCGGTTACCCAAGCTATGGAAAAATCTCTCGCCTCAAATTCAGCATTCCTCCTTTGCCCACTCTCTTTCAACTGCCCTAACTAACTTCCTCACTACTAATTGCTCTTGTACCTGATTTGGTCATGCGTTAATTGCTTCCCTCCCCACTGCCCGACCAGTGGCCTTAGCTTTGCTATAAATGCTGGCATACAGCCCCAACCTATGCACTTTTGTCCAAAGCCTTTTTGTCTTGCACCATCATTGTGTTCTATGTCTCCTGCTGCTTATATCTCCATATTACTGTGTGCTAAATTTTCCCTTGTATTGCTGCTATATGTCAGGTAATTGTTAATGTTCCATACAATATCCAATGTACTCCATGTGTTGTTGCTTGTAGTTTAATATAATTGTATCCATATGCTGCTATTTGCCTCTGTTATTTGCTCAGTTGATAACCTGCATGTTATCCAACTCCCTTGCATCCCCTCCCCCCAGGTCGCATCGGAAAATAAGCATCTTGTTGCTCAATGTGTCTTTTCTGGTGAAACTATTTCAATAGACTAATGAATAAATGAACTTTGAACTGGATTAATATTTTTTTTACCAAACCAGCAAAAGGGACATCTGTAGGCCAAGCCCTTTTCTACCCTGAAAATTTCAGGCCAAAATTCCAAAACAGGTTTTTTTTTGCCCTTTTAGTGAATTTGCTTTGTCAAATTAATGCCTGTACAAAAAAAAAATCATCTAGGCACAGGGCAATGAAAACAACAAAACAGGATTTTTTATGTTATTTCACTATTTGCATCTCAGAATCCACACATCCAAATAAAACAAAACTTGGCATGTCGAGAGAACGTCATCACAAAACTGTACATGCAAAATTTCATGCAAATCCATTGAACGGTTGTGAAGATAAGTTCAAAATCTGAGGTTTAATATAGAATGCCCTGCTCAACCCTAAATATAGAGAAGCTACCGCACTTCTTTAATATATATTTTATACATATTAATATACTTATTTTATGGAAGAATGCTGCTATAAATACAGTACTGTTCTCAGACTTGACAAACCAGGGCCAGAATTTACAAAAAAATGCAAAGTGTTGTGAAAAAGTTTGCATTGTACTTTGTGGTGCGCTGGTGGGCAATTGGGCTATTCACAACTGGACAGCATGCTGCACTATCTGACTATGAATAGGGGCAGGCAGGGACAGTGTTAACCAAGAAAAAGCACCAGGAACCCCAGTAGCACTGCCCCAACAGCCAGCCAGGAGAATGGGCCAGCAAAAATAGCGCACATGCACTAAGTCCCTGTTCACCAAGGTAGCCATGTAAATGAGACTATTGGAAATGCAAGGTGCTATTGAGCATTGGCATGCCCAACATAGGCCCATTTGCATGGCCTGCAGGTGACTTAGTGTGGCCCCCCCACTGGCCCATGCCCCATGCAGCTGCATTCCTGGGAGTCTAGTGGTGCCCTCCCACCTCCCTGATCGCTGACCCCATAGGAAACTGAAGGTTTCCATAGCGTAGTAGACCCCCCAGTCCCTGACTGCCCATTAGGTATTGTAAAAGAATTTTCCATAGTGTAGCAGTCCTTCCCCCCTCCCTGGTCACAAGTTGCTGTCTCCAAATGTGAAAATCCCATGCCCTGCTAGTCTAGAGTCCCATCCCCCCATCCAGTGTGACCCACCACCACCACACTCTTCCCATTCCAGTCGGTGATCGGCAACCAGCACAGCCCTCCTCACACCACTACAACTGGCCACTGGCTAAGCCCTCATGGAGCGTATCCTGTATACAGTACAGCTCATTGGCTGTGATTGATCAATCACAGTCAATGAGCTGTACGGTATACAGTATGCGCTCCATGAGGGCTCAGTCACCAACCAGCCATGGTGATGTGAGGAGGGCTCTGCTGATCGTCAATCACTGATTGTGATGGTGGGGAGCAGGGTGGTGGGTCTCACTGGACAAGGTAGTGAGGTGTGGGATGACACCCTAGACTACCAGAGCATGGGGATTTTACATTTGGGAATGGCAGATGGGGACCAGGGAGGGGGGAGGTACTGCTACACTATGGAAAATAATTTTACAATATCAGGTGGGTGATCAGGGACTGGGGATGGACCACTACACTATGGAAAAGTGTTTTCATATATATATGGTGGATGATCGGGGACCAGGGAGGGCCCGCTACACTAAGGAAAATTATTTTACAATATCAAGTGGGTGATCCAGGACTGGGGAGGGACCGCTACACTATGGAAAATTATTTTGCAATATCAGGTGGGTGATCGGGCACCAGTGAGGGAGGTGGGGGGGCCACAGTACCTCTGCCAACCACTAGTGCTGAGTCAGTTACCACCAGGTTTTAGTGGGCGGTAATTTCTCCATGCAAGGGCCTTCACACATGGCCCTTGCATTTAGCACAAACATTGTGAATAGTGCTGTGGAGATATGCAGGTCCCCTTCCCTTCATTTGCATTACGTCCCCCTCCCAACTTTGACCATGTGCAAGCACAGCAATCCTGGCTGAACTGGGCTTTGTGAATGCCAGCTCCGGGGCAGAACCCAGTTTGCCCTGGGTAGAGATGGGAAAAATTGTAAAATGTCATTCCACAAAATATTTTGTGAAATATTTTGCAGGTGCAAAATGTGAAATTCTATAGGCAAAATGTAGACTTTCACCCATGAAATGCAGACTTTCACCAACAAAATGCAGAATTGCACCACCTGTGGGTGACATTCTGCCATTCGCAGGCAAAATTCTGCATTTTGCAGGCAGAAGTTTGCATTTCTCACCCACAAAATATTATGCAAAATGTGCAAATTTAATGAAATAATTCACAGGGCAAAATTCCCTGATTCCACTGTAATTTCACTGGCAAAATTTAATTTCATTGCATCTCTAGCTCAGGGCAAACTGAGTTTGTGCCCAGGCAATGTTTCATGAATCTTGCCCAGGTC
The DNA here is from genome assembly GCA_016271365.2 of Neoceratodus forsteri. Classification (NCBI taxonomy): domain Eukaryota; kingdom Metazoa; phylum Chordata; order Ceratodontiformes; family Ceratodontidae; genus Neoceratodus; species Neoceratodus forsteri. The sequence continues at coordinate 622,886,715 of CM057458.1, read as the reverse complement.
ATATGTATGTTGATTTATGCTGCTGAGTCACAAACACACAGTGCTGCATTTTCATTTCCACATTTTTTAATCCCTGTTCAGGATCCTTCTCTCTTGCCATTTGCACCGTAATAAAACTAAACATCAGGGGCTGGATATTCAAACTGCGCCATTCTGTGGCGCAAGCCCTTGCGCTGCTCAAAAAAGTTGCGCAGGGGTGTGGCCAGGGCGATATTCAACAGAGTTGCGTTATTGAGCAATTCCTTTGAATATCGCCCCCCGGCCACAACCACTGTGCATGGTGGAGTGGAACTTGTGCCACCGCAAGTGGTCAGAGTGGAGCATTCAGATGCAGTGGCACAAGTTCCATTGCGCCATGCGCAAATCTGCGATATTCAAAAGGTGACATGCAAATGGGGCCATAATTTATGCAAGGTGCATGGGGGGGCCATTTGCATCTAATTACGGCCCCATTTGCATGCCATTAGCATGCAGAGGCACCGATCCCCGACAACTTGCGCCTGGCGCCCTGCCAGGCAGCAGCCGTCGGGGACCGATGCCCCCTGCAGCCTGATTGCGGGCATAAAGTAATTCAACCCCTCCGACTAGCCCGATTGCGGGCATAACTTCAACCCCCCACCCCCCGACTAGCCCGATCGCGGGCAAAATGTAATACAAACCCCCCGACTAGCCTGATGGCGGGCATAACTCAATCCCCACCCCAAGACCAATATCCCTGGTGGTCCAGTGGACCGTGAAGCCCGATCGTGGGCATAAGGTCAAAACCACCCCAGGTCCAATATCCCTGGTGATCTAGTAGCCCCCAGCCCACCCACCCACGGGCCCACCACCCGCTCCCCATCAGCCACCAGGCGGCAGCACCCACCACCTGCCAACCGCTGCCGGCTGACTGACAGCCCAGCAGGGCTGTACACTCATTGGTTCAGAGCAAGAGCCAATGAGTGCAGCTCACGCCATACAAGGCAGTCCAGATATGTGAATGAATGAATGAATTCATTCACGGATCTGGACTGCCTTGTATGGATGGCTGCACGCCCATTGGCTTTTGCTCTGAACCAATGGGCGGCAGCCCCACTGAGCTGTCAGTCAGCGGTGGGGCGGCAGGCAGGTGGGGTGCTGCCTCGCTGGCTGACGGGGGAGCGGGTGATGGGGCTCCATGGGTGGGTGGCCACTAGATCACCAGGATATTGGACCTGGGGGTGGTTTTGACCTTATGCCCTGTGATCAGGCTTTGTCCACTGGATCACCAGGATATTGGTCTTGGGGGGTTGAAGTTATGCTCGCATTGGGCTAGTCAGTGAGGGGTACATTATGTTATGCCCGCTGATCTGGCTGCTGCGGGGGACTACTCATGCCCGGCGATCAGCGGGGGTTACCATCATGCCCGTGATCGGGCTGCAGGGGGCACCGGAACAGGTCAAGGCCACCCACAGGTGGCAGCTGCTGTGTTCGCCGTGCAATGCAGCAGCTCACCTGTGGGTGGCCCTCAACTTGATCCTTTTTGGCTCAAAGTTGTGCAGGCGCAGGTAGGGGTTGTGTTTAATACGCTCTGCACAGCCCGCTGAATATCGGGCTGTGCAGTTTATGTATGGTTCCTCCCCCTTCGGTTGAGCATGCCTTCATTAGCATTGTGCTGTTGCTCAGCATGATTTGGGGGGCGCAACTGCCTCCTGCTGAATATCGCAGAATAGCTCGATTCCGGACTTGCGCAGGTGCAACCCTATTGTGCATGGCTCAGCTCTTTTGAATATCTGGGCCCTTGTTTATTCTACTGTAATATATTTATTTGTTTAAGTGACTTCATCCCCTAACTATTAATGCTCTGTTCTCATTTCAAAGCCACCCTTAGTTTCTTTTATTTATTTATTTTTTTCATTTTACATTTACAGGAAATGCACTTCAGGTAACTCCCATACCTCTGCAATAGATTTGTTCATTGAGCAATGGTTCTATTTAAGCCAGATGACCTCCTAACATTAAAAAAGTAAAGAAAAAAAGCATCATCAGCTTCTATAGTGCATGCCATTGTGTTCTCCATGGTTAGATGTTGCAAAGCATCTGAAAGGTATGACAGGGCCAACAAATGGGGAAGTGGAAGGGATCAGTTTGCCACCTCATATGATCCAAAATCCGATCTCTTCCTTTCATATGGTCAAGGAAGTGAAAATGATAAACATCAACTGATTGACTCTCACAGAGGTATGAGAGTTTGCTTGGAATGCACGTCCTATAAATTAAGTAGCTTAAACATCCTTTAAGATGTTGATGCTGAATTCCTTAGTTATCTTCTGAAGACATCTGTAAGATTTTCCTAAAGGGAGTGTCTCTAAGTAACTTGCCCTACTACAAGAAAAGTAATCTGTGTGTAATTTGCAAGTCGTTAACAGGTTTGTAATTAACAACAATAACTGTGTTGTTAAAATATCTGCACACACTACTGAACAGAAATATCAACAAAAAACACACAGACTAACAAACAGAACAACATGGTGTAACAAACCTGCACTATGGCACCAGTCAGTCTTATTTAGTATTGTCTTTCCTAGTTCTGCATCCTTTCCCCAACTTTGTGGGTATTCTATTTGCATTTGTTTTGGAAAATTCAACTCACATACACATAGAACGAATATTTACTTGGGGAAGTGAGACTAATTCAAAAGATTCTGAGGCAACTGTATCATGGAAAAACTTAATGGTCACAGTGAAGTATTTGTTTCTTTCATGAGTAACACAATGTCTTTACTTATTAATTCTACCTAAAACTTGCACTGTAATAAGATTTGGCTGGAGTCCACTAGCTTAAATAATGAACTTGGTTCTGTATGGAATTGTAAGGGTGTTGAAAATGTTTGCTACAGAGTCTGCAAAATACTGAAATGGGATATTTGTAAAGGTAAGCTATAACAAATGAGTTGCGGAACTGAGAAGAGGTGATATTGCCAGAAACTGGAATAGTTACACACTGAAAAGGTGATGTTGGTCTTCTACAGTAATCTGTATTTGTCCTTTTGTGGGATCTATCTTGGTCTGATTCCCAGTCTTAGCTCTTTACAAGTGAGAGTAGTTAGGAAAACTGTTCTTCACTTGCAAATAAATGGTTCAGAATGGAGTTATAGGAAAGCAAGCTGCAATCTATATCTTAGACAGGCATATGCTACAGTAGGTGATAGTAAGCTTGGCATTTTTTTTTTTCCTGAGGGACCACACAATTTCACAAACTTCTCTGTAGAACAAGTTGCACTGACCATTTGTTCTTTTAAAGAAATTTTCCAACAATTTATTAACAGCTTATAGGCTTTATAGCCCATCACCTTATGGCTGCAATAGTCATTCCCGCATAAAGATTAATTTTCTCTTGGTCTATTTAGGAAAAGGGAAGGGATTTTATATCTTGCTGAACCAACCACCACCTGATACCTTTCACTTTCCTGTCTGTTGGCCCAGCCCCACATTCAGATGTTTTATGACATCTAACTAGGGGGACTACAGGGACATGCCCCATTGTAGTCTATGGGGGCATTTTAAAACCATTTTTTTATATATTAAAGCAACATTTTAGATAAATAAAAGCCACTGCGCAACTAATCATGGTTCTATAAGTTAAGCATTGGATTCATTGATATACAACATTGCTTTAACATATAAAACATGTTTCTAAAATGCCCCCATAGACTACAATGGAGTCACACTCTTCCTGTCTAGACATCATAAAATATCTAAGCACTGGGGCTGGTGGACAAGGAAGTGGAAATGATTGGGTTTCCATTGGTCATGTGAGATGTATGATCCCTTCACTTCTGTTCCTAAATAGGCTGAAAGAAATATTAAAGTTTATCTGGGGAATGACTATTGTGGTCATAAGGTAACATGCTAAAAAGCCCTTAAGCAGATCTTAGAAATCCTATAATTTATGTGGTATGCTGTTGGGGAACAGCATCTATGGACAAAAAGGCAAGGCAAATTTTGAGGTACAGACAAAAATTGCTGGCCATTGTATTTAGTTACAGTATGTTAAATGAGAAATTCAGATTTCAGCAGAAGAGTTATTAAACACTGTACATGCTCTTTAGCCTTTTGGGACCCTTGTAAAGACAGTGTTTTCTATTGTATAGAGCCCAACTCCATTACTGTAAGATCACTAGTTAAATATCATCTAAAAGAGAAAAACATTAAAGATAAATCCAAGAAAATAGAATTTAATGGGAATTCAAATTGTAGTTTTGAACAAAAGGCCTTTAATGGTTTAAATATCAGTAGACTATATGAGTGATGCACAGCTTGACTCCCAGATTAATTTCTGAAGGGGATGATGCAATTTTACCCTAAGCTAATGTTAAATTTCTGTTGCGTGAATAATAATGATCTGATTAGAGTTATTCATATCATAACCTAAAATATTAATTTAAGTCAGCTATCTCTTTGTAACTTTTATTGTGTGATGTGATTTAAGTGGTTCAGTGAGATAGAAGAAAGCATTAACTTCAATCAGCTAGCTGTACACTGAATCCTCCCAGATGCGGCTTCAGCTAGAAACAGGGAAATCTTGGACTCCTGGCAGGGGGCATTCCTCAGGAAAATAGTCAGTGAACCCACTCATGATGAGGCAATACTGCACCAGGTACTCACCAACAGTGACAGTATTGCAGATGTCTAGGTGGGGGGGCACCTGAGTATCAAGGATCACTGTACAATGTAGTACAATATAAAGACAGCTGCAGAATCAAACCACATGAAGTTGAGGGTCCTGGACTTCAGGAGGGCAGATTTTAAAAAGATGGGTGAATGCCTCAGGGATGACCAACTGGGGGGAATGAGCTGGGTGGAGTAGAGGAATAGTGTGGGAAACTAAAAAGGGCCATATTGAAGGCAATAAACCTCTGCGTCAAAGACTGAAACAAAAGAAAGATGAAAAAGAAACCACTATGGTTCTCAAAGGAGGTGGGTAAAAAGGTAAAATTAATAGGGTAGTATTTAGAAGGTACTAGGAGATGCAGAGGGAGGAGAATAAGGAGGCATATCAGGGAAAGCAGATGGAAGCAGGGAGAGCAGTAAGGGATGCAAAACCAGAAACTGAAGAGAGAATAGACACGGCAGTAACAGAAAGGGGCAATATATTTTTTAGGTTTGTAAGTGAAAAAGGATTACCAGGGGTGGGATTGTAAGGTTATGATGTGAGGAGGGATAGTGCAGAGGGGGAACAGAAAAAGGCAGACATACTGAACAACTACTTCTGTTTAGTGTTTGCAGAGGAAAGAGATGGAGGTGAGCCATAAAAATGTAACAGGAGTCTGGAAGGAGATGGACACTAATCCATTTATGGAGGAGAAAGTCCTTAAGGGACTTGCGAATCTGAAAGTGGACAATGCAATGGAGGCAGACACAGTCCACTCAGGGCTATTGAGAGAGCTCAAAGAGGCACTGGCTGCTCTTCTGATGGTCCTATTTAACAGCTCGTTGGAAACAGGAGTAACCATGGGAGAGTAGAGGAAGGCAGATGTCCCACTTCACAAAAGTGGTAGCAGGGCAATTATAGGCCAGTCATCCAGACTTAAATGGTTGAAAAGTAAATGGAATCACTGCTGAAAGAAAGGATTGTGTAATATTTTGATATAATGGATTACAAGACCCAAGACAGCACAGATTCATGGGGAGGAGGTGGTCTTGTCAAGCAAATATGATAGAGTTCTTTGCCTGGGTGATCAAGGAACTACATCAAGGTGGAGCAGTGGACAAAGCCCACCTAGATTTCAGTAAGGCATTTAACATCATTCCACATAGGAGACTAGTGAGAAAGCTGAGCAGCTTAGGAGTGGATCCAAAAGTGATAACCTGGGTAAGGGCGAGTGCTGGGAAAAATATGAGACTCAGGAATGTTTAAGTGTAAAATATAGCATGTAGAAACATAGAAACATAGACTTTGATGGCAGATAAGGACCGCTTGGCCCATCTAGTTTGCCCATTTCCCTTCCTAGAGGATAAGCTGCAGATCCTATTTAACCAGCAGCCTATTTCTTCCTTCCCCTGTAACAGTAAAAGTGGAAGTAGTACTGGTATGTCTACTGTGTAGATAAACATTGATGACATGTTTACTACAGTATGTAGATAAATAAAATTTTTTCAATGGGTGTGATGATAAACGGATCTATTCAATGGCTTATGTGTCCACACCTATTGCATAAATAAATAAATAAATATACATATATATATATATATAGCTATATACTCTTTGACAAAAAAAAAACACAAAAAACTTAGTTAATGTAGCAGTCAGGGTTCAGACTAACATTACAAAAACAGGGAAATGTGACATTAGGGTTTCCAATGATAACTCCCCATAGCCACTCCTCAAGCAGCAAAAGGAAAAAACATTAGGGTTCTGAGTATCTAGAGTCTTGGTGAATCAGTGGTGTTATCTTTCTTGTTGTCGTCATCCCAAATGCTCACCCTTCCCCCCCAAGCCCATAGCCTCCTTTCTGAAGCACAAGGTACAGCTTCAAGCCAGTGATTCATATTGATACACTCTTCAAAGGCAAAGAAGTATGTCTCGCCACATGTTGCCAACACAGTTTGTTGTAGTTTTCTTCACACAGGGCCCTGCAGGCCCTGCCTGAAGAAAGGGGAACATGTCTGGCATTGTTTTCTCAGGGAACAGGGTGAGCATTAGGGTTGACAAACCCAAAAGAAGACCCCATCACTGATTCACCAAGACTCTGGAGACCTAAAACCATCATTTTTCCCCCTTTGCTGCTTAGGGGGTTAGAGTGGTGAGTTAGGGTTGGAAACCATAATGTCACATTTCCCTACTTTTGTGGCATAAACTTGAACCGTAACTGGTGCATTAACAGTGTTTTGTGCAAAGAATTTCCTTTTTTTTTGCAATAGTGGAATCATATCCTGACTTGCTTTAACAGATACAGGTGGGTAGGGTGCAAAAAGACTGTTCACCTATGGAAGTGCAGGAATGGATGCTAAAAATAAGAATTCATTGGGCTATTTGGCAAGCTGCTGAAGCTCAGGGCCCTCTGTTGCTGTGCTACCATGTGGCCACAGATACAGGCACAGAGGGTAAGTAGTCCACCTGTCAGCCAATGCACATGGACCTCTACCACCCAAGGATGAAGAGGTCCAGGGCACTATGCCAAGAGAAGAGTTATCTTCACTATATGGTACCCTGTCCTATGCAGGAAACCCTACAGCTTTCATTCCCCAGCTAGAGGGGTCATGTAATAGCACCATCCTCCCCACCATCACTGCATGTAGCTAGATCACTGAGCTCACCCTTGAATTTAGCCCACTGGAATGGGATCACAAAGCATACCTGTTGGGGTGAAGCCTTGCACTAGATGCAAAGTTTCTTAATAATTATAATTTTTTTTTATTTTGACCTAAAATTTTCAAGATAGTAATTTTATAACTCCTCTTATAAACATGACATGTTATTTATGTGTCTATTTATTTATTTAGTTATTTATTTTACTTTAAAATTTGTAACTGGGAGAGGCACACTGAGCTGAGGCTTGTTTCCAGGCAATGTTTGGGGTGGGGAGGGGAAAAGCACAATTACAAACAAAATGCAGCCAATGAGGTGACATGGTTACAATAAGGGTGACATAAAGTGCATACGTTTAGTGCAATACAGACAAAATGGCAGAACATTGCATACAGAAGACAAATGAATTAGCATATAAATCATCAGTGCAAATTGGGTAAACCCAAAATACACAGTGCCATAGTGAAGGGAGGTTAAGCTAGTGCTGAATGTAGGAGTAAAAACAGGTTGATAAACTTCAATCAGATAGCTAGAACTATGAGGTTATGCAGGGAGGAGAGGTAAGGTGTGGTCAAAAGTGAGGCAAGCATAGGGAAGGGTCCAGTGAGAGGATTGGTAGGAGCATGGAAGATGGAAGAGGAGATTTAGCTGGCATCAAATGGAGAGAATGCAGGGGGGAGAGATGGGATGAAAGAGGGTAGCTGGTTCTAGAGGGAGAGGAGGCTGTATTAGAAAGGAGATTTCTTGGCTTAGGAGTGTGGGTGGGGAAGGGAGAATGTGTGTGGTTCTCTTGAGTGCAGGGAGCAGGAAAAGGAGGGAATGGGATGGAAGAGATGGAATGGGTTCAAGGGGAGGGACCAAACCAGTTTTCAGAGATGATGGAAGCACGGGGGACTGGTGGTGAGAGGGGAGAGGGAGGATGGTTAGAGAAGAAGAAGAAGAAGAATCAGCATTTATATAGTGCTTTTCATACACAGTATCCCAAAGCGCTTTACAAGCAATGCTAGACTGGTAGTGAAGTGACTGAATGTGTGGTGGTGGCCATATCGCACATCATCACCCACACACAGCCTGGATAATTGCATGAACCAGTTTATGGGAAGGGAAATGTTTGCCAGAACACCGGGAATGCTCCCTGCTCTTTGCAAAGAGTGTTTTGGGTTCTTTTACTTCCACCTGGACACCCACCAGGACAACACCAGGATGGGCAGAAGGGACCTTGGTTTAGCGTCTCACCTGAAGGACGGCACACTCCAGCAGTACAGCACCCCCCAGTACTGCACTCGGATGCCATCGATTTTTAGGTGCAAGTCCATCCCGCTGAGGGACGAGAACCCATGACCTTCTGGTCCAGAGGTGGATGTGCTACAAACTGAGCCACGCTGATTTAATAAACATACAGTCTCCCCGATCCCTGATGCCACCCCAATAAGTAAATAATAACAAGCCCTGATCCCCAATGCTGTTGTGATATTTAATATATAACCAGTACCCCTTCACAATCACAGAAGCTTTCCTTTTATTTCAGTTATAAAATGCCCCCATCCCGATGCAGCCATAGTGAATAATATGCCCCCCCATCCCCGATGATGTCCGTATTAATTAATAGATAGCATGATCCCCATGCAATGTGACTCCCGGATATCTGGTTGTCTTATGCCCTCCCCACCGCAGTGAACATCCAGCTGATGCCTTGCTCAACCCATCGCTCACCTCAAGCCAGCCACTGACTGAGCTATGAAGCAGCACATACTGTATGTAGTATGCACTCAGTGATTGAGAGCAGCTGTCATTCACTGTGTCATACTACATTGCAGTATATGCTGCTTCAGAGCTCAGTCAGAGGCTGGCCACAGAGGTGAATGGTAGGTTGAGCCAGTCATCAGCTCGATGGGCACTGCGGGGGGGTCCACTAGACCACTAGGTATTTGGGAGTTGCACTGTATGGGGAATCATGTTATTTATTAATTAATATGGACAGCATCAGGGATGGGGAGGGGGAGCATATTATTCATTATAGCTGTATCTGGGAGCAGGGCATTTTATAATGTATACAACAGGAAAGCTTCAGGGATCGGGAGGGGGACCAAATTATTACTTCAATAACATGGCAACATTGCGTTGTGGTAAGGACATATTAATGCATATATCCTATGAGCAGCATTGGGGTTTGAGGGGGGAGGAATTATTAGACCACCAGGGCTGGGGATATATTTCATGTATTTGGGGATTGGGGGGACACTTGCATTTGCTGCTAGGGGCCTGCGACAGACCTTCCCATGTGCCAGGTGTTGGCTGCATGGGGAGGGCTGCAGCAAGTGTGGGGACTAGGGCTGAGTGAATACCGAATATTATTTCCCAAATACCATGAATAATGAACTATTCATTACTCTTAATCTGAATAACGAATAGCTCACTATTCATCCAGTATTCGGGGAATAATATAACTCCCCTTCCCCCACCCTAAGATAGCACGCAAAATCCCCTTCTTCTCCCCCCAAGTTCCTCAACCACTTTTACATTTAAAAAAAAAGGCAGCAAATTCTTTTGGGGTGACTGGCACAACCGCACCTATTTTCACGGCCAGCTACCCAACAGGTATCATACTTTCATTACTAATTTAAAGTTAAAACAGTCCTCCCATGGTCCATCCTCATCCTCCACCCTCCTGGTAGCCAGCAGCAGCCCCCCGCCTGCCACAACACCCTGCCTGTAGCTGAAGAATAAGTAAATCTAAGAAAAAGGCAGCCAGCACAGCCTTCCCTCCTCTATGGCCAGCTGCCTTCTTGTGAATGAAACAGTGCTTGTTTGCACTTATATAGAGACAAGCTGATCACATGATCAGCTTGTTCTCTACACAAGCGTAAATAAGCACGGTTTCATTCACAAGAAGGCAGTAGGCCGTGGAGGAGGGCACACTGTGCCGGCTGCCTTTTTCTTACATTTACTTACTCTTTAGGTACAGGCAGGGTGTGGGGGGAGGTGGGGGGCTGCTTCTGGCTACTGGGGGATGGTGGATGAGGAGGACAAGGATGGACAACAGGAGGACTGTTTTGACTTTTAAATTACTAATGAAAGTATTAAACCTGGCAGGCAGCAGGCTGTGGAGGTGGGTGGGGTTGTGCTGGTCGCCCCCCAAAGGATTTACTGCCTTTTTTTTATTGTAAAAGTGCTTGGGGAACTTGACGGAGAGGATGGGATTTTGGGTGCTATCTGAGGGTGTGGGGAAGGGGGGGGAGGTTTAATTGATTACAGAATACGAAAATTCGGCTGAATATTCAGTCGTGCAGGCCCCGAATACCGAATATTCAGCCAAATATTTGAAGAAAGGTATTCACACAGCTGTAGTGGGGCCTCAGGTGCTGGGACCCCTCCTGTGCCAGAATCTGGTGCGGGGTTCCTAGTGCACCAAGCTTTGGCACAAGCTGCTGTTTGCCACAGCTTGTGCTGACCCTAGCCCATTTTGAGAATCAAGCCCCATAACTGAAAAGTGGTAGAGCCACAAGTGAGTTATGAAATTGATGCCCACTCACAAGTGATGATAAACAACCTATTTTGAGTCAGGCTGTTGTATATACAATATTCACAATAGTAGTTTACAAGAAGAGATGCTGCAAAATTTTAATTCTCAGGCAAAGTTAAGGCAACGTCACTAAATTCACCTCTGCAGATCATTTCGTGAAGTTTTTCTGTTTAATGGGAAATTCACCATTAGTAACTTCACGTTGCAACTTCACCTGTAACTTCTCCTTGGGGTACTCAAAGGCGAAGTTTAGTCAAAATGATTTCCACCATATACTCCTTTTTGGTGTCTTGGGCATAACTGGATCAAATATTGTCAAATCTATCCGAAACTTGGCATGTTATAGTCCAAGAGGATGTGCATATCTGGTGCATTTGTGATGATTATCATACTTAATTTGTTGATTTGGCACTATGGTCAATTTGGGAGGTGATATTGGGGTGTTGTGCACACCCCATGGGATTTTCTGGGGCATTATGTGTTACTATTGTAGTACACATTGACACCCTTGTTTGGATGTATAGAGTTTCCCTTAACTCCAGACTGGTGGAGTTAGAGACTGTTAAAATTACAGTGTTATCCTTTGAGGCATTAGGGTTAGGGTTATGGTTTGGGTTAGTGTGGTTACTTGCAGCCTGTGAATTAAACATGTCCACCAGGCAAGCAGAGGACCCACATGGGTACTTGGGGGCCAGAGGACCCATATCATGGCAAATCACTAGGCTGAGTAGGAGGAAAAGCTGAGGGAAGTGGCAAATGGGGGTGGTGGACTACACCTACAGTCCCCCACACCACTGCTTCACAGACTGATAAAACATAAACCACTCTTTTAAATTGAATAATCGGAGAAAAAAAAAACTAAAATCTAACAGCACATAGCCTCTAGAACAATTTGGGAGCAATCTGGATTCAAAAAGCTCTGTTTTGAGATGTACTTTAAGTTTTTTTTTCTCAGACAAGTACACATAGACTTCTCTCCTGCTCTGCCTTCAGAAGACTGGACTGAAGATAGCCTCCTCATGCCATACAGCTTGTTTCAGCAACATGTAATCTCTAGTCCCATAGTACATTGCAAACGTTGCCTCTGTACCAGTTTTCACTGGCAAAGTTACCAAATTTGTAGTTCGCAAAGTTATCAGTTTACTGCGAATTTGGACTTTGCAAGGTGGATTAACTTCACTAAATCAGACAAATTCACAGATTAATTTGTGAAGCAAAGTTTTCCAAGTTCACACATCACTATTGCAAGTTATAGGTTTTAAATCTGCAGTTTGAAGATTTTGCTGTTCTTTTATTTTAACAGCTTGCTTCAGTATTACACTAGGCACTGTGATGTTACTCATTAGCATTGTGAAATCTGCTCTCTGATTAATTCAGTATTCCCCTGTAATGACAGTAACCTTAAAAGTATCCATTATGACAAAAGTAACAATATTTTTTTGATGTGTTGCTGTTACCAATGTCACTAGCTAAGATATAGTTTCTATCTCATCATTTTTAATCCCACTCCAGTTGTATATACAGGTCCAGATATTCAAAAGGGATGCGACATGCGCAACAGAGATGCGCCAGTGCAAGTACGAAAATGCACCATTGTGCGATATTCAGCGGGAGACAGCTGCGCCATGCAAGTTCAATGAACAAGAGCGCAATGGTAATGAATGCATGTACAACCGTAGGGGGAGGAACCATGAATAAATGGTGCAGTGCGATATTCAACAGCATGTGCCATGCAAAATAAGGGAGCTAGCGGAAGTTGCGTGATAGCAGAATTGATCCAAAATAAAAAAGAACAAGAGAGAGGCACAAGAACGCTACAGGGAAGCCAGAGGTGGGAGCAAGGTGACAGCAACCAGAAACAGGGTAGCAGTGAGTGGGACTGTGCAGGAGCAGGACAGAGCACACCTGGGAACACACAGGAACAGGACAGGAGTGAGGAGCCTGTGCTACTGTGCAGAAGAGACAGGGTAGTGCCACAGTGGACTGAGGGCAGTGGCAGTAGACAGGAAAGCCAAAGGCTGAAGGTGTACCCGGTGCAGGGGGAACATCACAGAGGACAGTGGGGGGAACGGGATAACAGCTGCCGGGGGGGGGGCACCAGCCAGGGACATGGCCAGTGCCACTTTCCAGATGGATGTGGTAATCAGGGGTGTGAGAAGGCAGGCAGCAGGGGGGCATGGCCATGGAAGGGCCCTTCGGCAGTATGCCCCCAACAGGTGGTACTGAGCTTGCACCACCTTCGAGCACTACACCGACACAGAGATTGTGGGCCGATACTGCCTGAACCGGGGCTATCCTGAGGCGGCTCTGTGAGCTGTGCAGTGATGAGATGCAGGCACCCACACAACGGAGCCATGCTCTGTCAGTGGAGACAAAGGTGACAGCTGTCATGTACCTGCTCTCCATGGGCACCTTCCAGAGACCAACAGGGGACACAACAGGCATAACCCAGTCAGCCTCGTCACGCCTACTCACATAGTTCCTCAGCGCACCGTTGCCACATGCTGCAGAGTACATCCATTTCCCCAGCACACCGGCGGAGTGCACAGCACACATACAAGAGTTCCACAGGGTAGCACGTATGCCTGCCATGCTTGGGGCCATTGACTGCACCCATGTGGCCATCTGCACACCACCTGGTCTGGATGGTGTTTCATACATCAACAGAAGGGTTTTGCCAGCATCAACTGCCAGGTGGTGTGCGATGCCAGGGGGTGCATAACCAATATCTGTGCCACGCACCCTTGGGGAGCACATGATGCCTTCATCTGGCATCAGTCTGCACTGTGCCACAGGTTCGAGAGTGGGGACATCCCCACTGACCACTTAGTGGGTGAGTATGCACATCACGCAGGATGATATGGGCAGCTGTGGGGGCATAGTCAGAGATGCCATGGGTACCGGCCTTGACGGCCCATGGCAGAGTGACACAGACCACCATACTAATGTTCACCCTCTACACACAGGTGACAGTGGCTACCCACTCCGTCCCTGGCTGCTCACACCATACCGGCGCCCTGCGACCCCATCACAGCAACGGTACAATGAGGCACATGCCACCACATGTAATGTCATCCAGCGGGTGTTCGGGATGCTGAAGGCACATTTCCAGTGTTTGGACATGTCTGGCGGTGCCCTACAGTACAGCCCTCGAAGGCCTGTGGGCTATTCCTGGCCTGTTGCATCCTGCACAACATGGCCAATGACTGTGGGATAGCTGTAGAGGTCAAAGAGGGGGACAGTGATGGGGACGATGAGGACACCAGTCCAGATGGTTATGGGCAGACACCCCCTGGGCGAAGGGACCCCCGCCTGATCCAGATGGCACAACTGCACTGGGGCAACATCACAGAGGAGCACTTTGGCCAACACAGGTAGGTCATGGGGCCATGTGCGACTACCATTGGCAAGGGCACAACCCACAGACAGACAGGCATGGATGAACCCCAGGGGCGGATGGCAGCAAGGGAATGGGTCTGAGTGTGGAACCGTACACACCATCTGGGATGGGCAAGGCCAAACACAATACATGCTCACACAAACACACACATACACACACACCACAAGACATGCACAAGGGGTAGAAGGCATGCCAACCCGGACTGCAACCCATAGCCACACATAGGTCCACACATGACCTCGCCCAGTGGCCATCACTGTGCATGTCTCAGACACTGGGCACCATTGCACACTGGCAGACAGCGCAATGCAGGCATCATCATGCACACGCCACAGTGGCCAGCGGCCGGGAGGATGTGCACATGGACCATGTGTGTTCAGGGCCGGGTACCCCACCTGTGCATCGCACGGTGCACAACACACTGCACACAGGGCAGTGGCAGACGGTGGCCATGGTGGGAGACAGGTCAGTCTTGTGGCACAGTGCCACAACCACCACAGATGCGTGGGCGGCCCCACCGAGACCTGCCAGCCATGCAAGGCTGACCATTGGCCTCATGGGGAGGCATGACGGTCCCCCAAGGGTGACACTGTGGGAACATGACGATGTTCATGCAGGGGTCTGCATCTCACCAAACATGCCCACGCCAGGCATGCTCAGTATGCCCACAGCCAAACCCAGTGTCGACATGGAAGGCATCGCACAACGCTGGGAATGGGGAGTGGAAAAGACACTGTGCAGTGTCTGTGGCACATGGGCAATGAATTGGGTGCCCAAAGTGGCCATGACAGCAGTGATTGCACGTGTCTGGCTGTCAATGGCAGCTGTCACCTCTTCTCGCTGCCGGGCCATCTCTCCCAGGAGCAGACTGTGGTCCCTGCTGCACCGCTCCTCTGCCTGGCACAGAACTGCACTGAGTGCATCCACTGCCGTCACAAGCTGCAACTGCTGATCCACTGAAGCCTGGAGTAGGAGGCTGTGCTCATCAAAGAGGTCATCCGCCTGAGTGGCATTATGTCCCTCATGGTGTTCCTGGCCATGCCGGGCAGCACCCCTTGAAGATGGGCACACCAGAGCCATGCCGGGACATGTCCACACATGGTGCACTGACACTGCCACCAGACACTGTCCCCCCATCACCATTGGCTGACTGCTGGCACTGCCCCTCCAGCCACTGGTCACCAGGGCTCACCAGTTCCGCTGCAGCAGCCGCAACAGCCCCACCATCCTGGGCGCACACCATTGCTGCCCCACTGGGGCATACAGGCACAGGCTGGGACTGTGATGTCATGCAGGCCTCCATGGCGGCACCACCCACGGCTATGCCCGTGCCGTTCCTGGCTGTGGGACCATCCTGCATCCCACACCTATCACTGTCTGGGATGAGTGATGCATCATCATTGGTGCCTGATCCGGCACCAGTCCTTGTCCCTGCATGCTGGAGTCTGTGGCTGTTGTCACGTTGGGACACAGGCAGGGCCTTGTCCACACTGGCACCACCATCTTCAGTCCGGACCGACAGGCAGGTATGCAGTGGTCCTGACTCTCAGACACCTGTGGAGGTGGATGGGCACTCATCTGTGTCCAGGACCTCACCCACGGTGGACACACCCACCACCGCTGACCCTTGTAGATGCTCAGGAGCTGTAAGGGAACACAGTAGCATTACTGTCTCCACCCTACCCTGTGGCACTCCCCCCACCTCCCACACAGTGACAGCACAGGACCTACCATGCAGTGATGGGCTTCCACCCATCTGGAAGCCACCACCCAGAACGCCATCTATGGCACAATGCCTCATGCTGCTGGCCATCCGTTCCTCCTGTGATGTCAGGCGTGGCACATCTGGCTGTCCACCACAGGTTGCAGCACGTGATACCCTGATGGCAGCCACCTTGTCCTTAATTCTCCTCTTGTCCGTGCCTACCTTCTTTTTACATTTCTGCACTGACCGCTGGTGGCTGCCATGCTGGTTCATGGCATGCACAACCTCACCCCATGCCACAGCTCATGCCTGTGGTGTTTCCTGCTGTCCACTGAGCAGCGGTTCCCTGTTGAGGTAGGCCTCGAACAGGGCATCTGATTCTGCAAGGGTGAAGTTGGGTCTCCTCCTTCTCCAGTGTCCCTGTTCCTTCTCTTCCTCATGTTCGGTCATTATAGAGCCTGTGGGAATGACAGGTGTTACCTTTGATTGTGCAGTCCCATGCATCTCCCACACACCACAGTCCGCACTTCCAAACAGCATGCAACCCACCACAATAGACTGCAATATCAAACTATGTCCTCTGCAGCCCCATGTTGCATTTATATAGCACAAGGCATGCAAATGAGTTGTTGCACAACTTTAAGTGGATGCTAATGCAGTAGCTGCGCCATGGAATTGCTGATGAGCTGATTTGCATATGCTGGCTGAATATCCCGCTGTTGCACCTTGCGCAAGTGTGTTGAGCATGCTCAGGCAAAGGCGCAGCTCTGTGATTTGCGCAGTAGACACTGCACGGTGCATTCCCGGGGTGCTGACACCGACGCCTGCCATGCTGATGATGTGCTGAGCGTGGGATGCAGTGCACTGTTCACACATATGGCACTCATGCCCTGGAGCACTGTAGGTGCCATGGTGCCATAGCACGGTAGGCCACTGCAGGGTGTCACACACAGGCACCCTACTGTGCTACACGCATGAAGTCCCAATCACACTGTGGCAGTCCGTGTGTGACAGACCTTTGCCCCTAGGCACCATGAGTCTGCATGGGGTGCACCCCTATCGTGCTGTTCGGTGACAGCGCGATGGGGAATGGCAGCGCTGTACCGCGCAGCATCTGCATGTGGTGGATGTGCATTACAGAACACCATTTTTTTATCCTGGCTGCAACAGAGATGGCATGGAGGAGAGCAGCATTGTGGAGCCCTCCCGAACTGGACAATCTGGTGGCCATTGTAGAGCCCCATGCTGGGGCCCCATTTGGGGATGACCCCTTAGAAAGGGCCAGAAGTGCTGTGTGGGAGGAGGTGGCAGAGGCACTGGAGGAGGCCACCGGGATCACCCACATTGCTGAACAGTGTCGCCACCGCTATGGTGACCTTCCTTGGAGGGACCTAGACAGGCATGCCTGTCTACTGGCACATGCCAGGAGAGGTGCAGTGCCACGTCCAGGTAGGTGCTCCATCCATACACTGGTAGCATCTGTCTGGGTATCGCAGTGGTCATGTGTCCACCACACAGGGGGGGTGGGGCCCTCCAGTGTGGGCGGTGGTGGTGGTGGGGTTGTGGCATGGCTGGGCTGTGTGGGATTGCACACACCGGTGGGGCCTTTGCTACTGGTTTGTGCTGATGTTTCCTCTCCATGTTTGCACCCTAGGCCCTGAGGACAGGCGCTGAGCCCATGAGGCACGGGTACACCATGAAAAGGAAGCTTTCTGGCAACAGGGATGAGTTGGTGGGCCCAGACGGCATCAGCGCCCGGATTTTGCGGATGCAGGTGAGTGCCTTTCTTCCAGAAATTTCTGTGCATGCTGTGTTGAGGGGTAGGCGGTGGGGCATGGCCACCAGCCATTGACACCACTGATGTGCACGCCACACGGTACACTCAGCACCTGTCCTGTGGCACTGCATGTGTGGGTGTGCATCACTGGTGGTCCATGTGTGCACTGGGTACATGGCTGTGCCACTGCCTTCACACCACATAGCCATGTCACTGTACAGCCACGGTGGTGCTGTGCGGGACTTGGGCGGTGGGTGTGTGCAGTGGTCCACATGGTTGTATGCACCTAGGTAGGCAGGTCTTGTGGACATCATCACTGTGGGTGGTCACTCACTATCACAGGGGCATGGCCCATGGCTGTATGCCATGCTCAATGGGTGGGCTGCAAGGGGATGGACATTCACACATATTGGCTCTGCTCCCTTGTCCTAGGTGGATGGAAATTGATGGCCATTGAAAGGGGTATGCAGGAGCTGTTGCAGCTGGCAAGGGGCGTCCCTGGAGATCCTCCAGCAAATGGAGCAGCACAGGGTAAGGAGGCAAAGGATACGTAGATGCCACAGAAGTGGAGAGTGGGGCAGACAATAGGTCCTCCATGCCCCCGGAAACACCTCACCTCCCTGGAACCACCCTCATACCCCTTCTTTCCTCTCCCATTTGTTCACCCCTGCCCCTTACCTGCCCCCACCTGGCATGTGGCCCTTCCCCCCATTGTAAATATGTGTAAATAGTTTTGTTTCTTACCTCTTTTTAATACTTTTGCTTTGTTATGACAACTGTGGTGGTCTATTATTTGCAGTGGGCTACAGGTGCTCAGCTGCAGTGGTGTGCATGGCGTCAGGGGTGGTGCAGGCATGGGCGTGTGTGTGTGTCTGGCAGTGAGTCACCTATGGTGTGGGTGGGGGAATCAGTCATTGTCTGTGGTTTGTGTGTTGTTCTCTGTGCAATGGATGCAATGGATGCCTGTGTGCAGTGGTCCACAGTGCATGTGCTGTGTCCATGGTGCCCCCTGACAGACCATCCATGGCCTGTGCAGCTGACAACCTTGCATGTCTGTGCTATGCACGGTTTGCTGGCATGTCAGTGGTGGCTGTCCATGTTGGACAACGCCTGTACCCGGCACAATGCCAGATTGCCTCCTGTCACTGGTATGGTGCACGTCTACCTTGGGTGACACTGTGGCCTCCGCTGTTGTTGTCTCCCCTCCATGTTGTCGCTTGTGTCTGTTGCATGGGATGTGCTCCACTGTCTGTCACTTGTGCTCCAGCCACATGCTGGTGGTGTATGCCTTCATGGTGCATGCGCAGGGTGGCTGGTACACCTGTGCCATAGAGGGGTGCTAGCTGTGGGTACATGGCTGCTGTGGCCACATGCCAGCGGGTTTGTTAACCCGCTACTGTGTCCCTGTGTTGGTGTGCCCTTGGGTATGAGTGAGTATTTGTCCATGCACTGTGTTGCATACTGTGTGGCGCATGCTTCCATGCACCACTGTGGGCATCTGTGCTGGCTGTTGTGGCCAGTGCTGGGACAGGGTGTGTCCTTGGGAGGGTGTGCAGGATGCTGTACCACTGGTGGTTGGGTCCTGGGCAGGCCCTGTCACATGTGGGGTACCTCGTGTGCCAATGCATGGTCAGTCTCTCAGCTGTACCTCGGGGGGGCATGCAGGGCGGCACTGTCCCTGCAGTTGTTGCATCGGTGTCTGCTGTTGCCCACTGCAGGATGCTCACAGTGGGGCTGCCTTGCATGGCTCCATGTTGCACAGGGTTGCATTGTCACAGTGGGGGTGGTGGCATGCATGGGGTGTCCTGCACTGTTGGGCACTGCTCCTGGGCAGGGTGTCTGGGGATCGCTGTACAGGGTGTGCTCTGCATTGATGGGATGGTGTAGCACGGGGTGGTCAGACCTCCTTTTGCGCCAGTCACAGCTTGCTAGGGGGTGTGCTGGGGCACCATGCCCTGGCTGTGGGATTGTTGCTGGTGTCCATGGGCCAGTGGTTCTTCCAGCTATCCTCAGGTTGTGCGGTTCATGGGGTGTGGGGGGTGATGTCTGTTCTGCTGCATGCTCCTCTGCCTATATCTTCCATGGGTGGTCCCTGTCCCTGCACATCCCTGGTTGTGCTGATGCACTGCTACCCTGCTCCACTGCACATCCCTGGTTGTGCTATTGCACATCAGACCTGCACCGCTGTGCATCCCTGGTTGCACCATGGCTCAGTTGGCGTGATATTCAGTTGTGTGGCACAAGCGCATCTTGACCTGCGCAGTGTTTGAATATTGTGCATGTTGTGCATAGGTGCACTGAACTTGCACTTGCTCCTGCTATTGCGCTACTTTGTGGTGCAGTTTGAATAGCTGGGCCCCAGTATATAAGGTATATGCAACAGGGGTCTGTGGAATAAATGATTTATGTTCACTTGAGCTGTTTCACGTTGGGTAACATCACAATTGGCATAGGCCACAAGTGATGTGCACAAGGTCCCTGTTGTTTCATTTATGAAATAGATAGGGACCTTTTGCTTGTGGTTTTATTTAAAATAGTTTGTTACTTTTACTTTTACTTTAAAATGCCGATGGGCTTTTATGGTGAAGACATTCTTCTCCACCTCTGAAAACCACCACTGTTATATTTATTTATCTGAAGAAAGTATTTCCCTCTGTATGCACCAGACATAAGTTCATAATCATTTAAATGGGAACGGTGAGCACAAAAAGCCCAAAAACGCATGTATGGGACTGATCTTAATGTATATTTTGTGTGCAAAAACATTTTGGTTTGCTTACTGTTTACTATAGTACAGTAGATTGCCTCATACTAATTTGGTTTAGTTGTAGGCTGACATCTTCTTTCACCACAGATCCCAGAATCCCCTGTAATTGCTATCACAGCAATAGTCAGCAGTGTGGAATTCTAGCCTACAGTGCATGTTAGAGTTTTTATCTCAAATCAAATGTTTTCTGGGTCTGTTTTTCTCCAGTGTCTAAGTTCAGTTCTCTGTGACTGTAACTTAGCCAAGGGTGGACAGCAAGAATTGCAAGAAAAAGAACACAGCTTATATACACTGTAATATACACTGCAGTCGAATGAATCTCCCACTGCAGCCTACTACGCTGATGTCAGCTGCAGGGGATTATGCCATTTGTAGTAACAGAAGATGTCAGCCTACAACTAAGCCAAATTAGTCTGAGGCAATCTACTATACAATAGTAAACAGTAATTAAAGCAAAATGTTTTTGCACACAAACTGCAAACTGGGACTAGTGTCACTCATGATTGTGTGGACCCCTTTTGCTGATTGTTCTCCTTTAATAACACGTGTTTAACTTTATCATAATTCCAACAATAATGGAGTGAAAACAGAGGTTCCATGTTTCCTTGTACAATTTGAACTGTTTAAAGATTTTATAAAATATCTAAAGGGACACCATTAGGTAATCTAAAGTGAGAACACATTTTAGAATTTGTCTTGGAAGCATGTGCTGACCCCTCCCACCATTCTCATCCCCATTCTCATCCCCATTCACTGTCGATATAATCATTCAATCTCAAATGTGTTTACTCTGCACTTCATTTTTGTATTTTTCTATCCATGTCTATTCCAGCTAAACTTCTGACTCTTCTTACATTATTTTCAGCTTGAACTACCTCCTCACCTTTTCTAACACATAGTCCTCTATTCAAATCAAAGTAGCTGCTCTTGGTTTGTCCTGCTGTTACTGCCACAATAGATGTAGCCACTACTCTGGCTACATCTGTGGATCTTGCACTTGCTGTGGCTGCTGCAGTCTCCACTTCCCCACTGTGGCTGCATCTGAATTTGCTCATCTCCTTAGGATCCTCCACTTTGCTTAGCTCCCCCTTGTCCTGGGCAACATCTTTTCACTGTGGAGACCCACTACTATTTTATTTACACTTTTGTTTATCAGGTAAGCAATATGAGCCAAGGCCCTTTTTCAAATGTGACCCGGGACCATAATAACTACAGTCAAGATGTTAAATACAGTACAATTTACAGACAACAAATATGACATGTAAATCAAACATTAAAAACAATCGCAGTTCAAAGACTCTAGATAATGCTGTTTCAACAATTCTTTAAAAGTATCTTGACTAATGGTTTGTTGCAATAAAGTTGGTATCTTATTCCAATGTAGGTGGGAATAATTACAGAAAGCATGCGTACTCAACTTCAAGTTTAGTCTTTGGAACAACTAATCTTAAGGAAGCGGTACAATGTAGATCCCTGTCAGAAGTTTTTATATCCAGCAAAGAAAATAAAGGAGAAAATGAACCCAGAGCTCAGGTATTATGGATTAAACATTTTAAAATACACTGACAATATAAACCAGGGGGGAGCCAGGTTGAAAAGGAATAAGATTTACAATGAAGGGTCCAGAATGACACTTTCAAAGCAAATCTACATATTCCATGAAAAGTAACGGTTAGCAATAATGTCTCAGTCTTGGCTCATTTCTGAAATAAAAATGAATTTTAATTTAATATAGAGAATAGTACATTATTTGTACAGCAAATCAAGCTTCTTTAGTCAACAATTTTTGCAAATTAAATAAAGCTCCCAACCTTTGATTAACAGTTCTACATACAGGCCCCTATATTCAAAGCAGTTGCGCATGGCGCAACAGAGTTGCACCGACGCAAGTGCGAGCTTGCGCCAAGGAGTGATATTCAGTGAGAGCCAGTGCACAGTGCAAATCTCATTGCACCAATGTGCAACTACAATGAATGCAGGCACAAGTGCATGGAGCATGCCCATGAATATCCAGTGCAGTGCAATATTCAACCATGAAACCATGGTGCAAGCGTGGAACAAATCAGACATGAGTTGAACAGACTTGTTTCTATAAATACAGGGTGCAAGCACACAGAAAGCACTTGCACCAGGTGAGAGGGAGTGAGAGAGAGGGAGAGAGAGAAAGAAAGAAAGAAAGAAAGAAAGAAAGAAAGAAAGAAAGAAAGAAAGAAAGAAAGAAAGAAAGAAAGAAAGAAAGACAAAGACAGAGTGAGAGACAGACAGACAGACAGACTGATGCAGACACAGAGGGAGAGGGACAGAGGTGGCAGTGGAGAGGGAAACAGGGGCAGAGAGACAGTGAGAGAGTCAGGCAGACACACTGCCAAGCAGTGCACCAGGGTGGCACACAGCCCACAGCAGCCAACCGCCCAGGAGGATAGTGGACATCAGGGGCCATGGATAGTACACCCTTCATGATGGAGGCCATAATGAGGTGTGTTAGGGGGAAGGGGAACAGCGACATGACTGAGGAAGGGCCTGTTGGTGGTATGCCTGACACAGGTGGTACTGTGCCCGCATCACCTTCGAGAACTACAGAGACACAGAGATAGTGGGCCGGTAGCACCTGAACAGGGCCATTATGAGGCAGCTCTGTGAGCTGTGCAGTGAGGAGATGCAGGCACCCACCAGATGGAGCCACAACATGGCTGTGGAGATGAAGGTGACAGCCATCATGTGCTTGCTCACCATGGGCACCTTCCAGAGACCAACAAGGGACACCACAGGCATAACCCAGTCTGTCATGTCTGACTTCCTCACAAAGTTCTCAATGCTCAGCTGCCACGTGCTTCGGAATACATCCATTTCCCCAGCACACAGGCAGAGCGTGCAGGACTTTCACAGGGTAGCACGCATGTCTGGTGTGATTGGGGCTATTGACTGCATCCACGTGCGCATCTGCATGCCACCTGGCCCTGAGGGTGTGGTTACATCAATAGGAAGGGGAGCCTGAGAGTCACCTGCCAGGTGGTGTGCGATGCCAAGGGGTGCATCATCAATGTCTGCACCACACAGCCTGGGAGTGCACATGATGCATCCATCTGGCACAGCTCTGCATTGTGCCACAGGTTTGAACATTGGAACATCCCCATGGGCCACCTAATGGGTGAGTATGGCATGGGCAAGGGGTAATGGGCAGAGCAGGCCATGGGATGGGGAGGGCAGGGTAGGCATGCTGGTGTGGGTGCCAGGGACAGGCAAGGGACACAGCAAAGGATGGCAGAGGGCTAACCATGTCATTATCCACACAAGAGACAGTGCCTATCCACTGAGGCCCTGGCTGTTCACCCCCTACCGGCGCCCGTTGTCCCCAGCAGAAGAACACTACAACGAGGCAAATGCCAGCACACTCAACATCACTGAGCATGTATTTGGCATGCTGAAGGCACAGTTCCATTGCCTAGACAGGTCTGGCAATGTCCAATAGTACAGCCCCTCAAAAGCCTGTGGCATATTCCTGGCCTGCTGCATACTGCACAACATGGCCATTTACTGTGGGATAGCTGTTGGGGCTGATGAGGGTGACAGTAGTGGGGATGATGTAGGCAATAGGCCAGAGGGTGGTTGACAGCCCCCCCCAGGCAGAGGGATCCCCGGCTGCAACGGCAGGTGTGCCAACACTGGGACACCATCACACAGGAGCACTATGGTGCACACAGGTAGGTGGTGCGTACCCCATGCATGGGCCACACACACAGGTACAGCACACAAGCAGGGGTGTGCATAGCAATGGGCATGCACACACAGAGGCATGGTGCAGGGGTAGGGGAGTTGGTGGCACACAATAATAAATTATTAATAATTAAAAATAAATAATTATTTAATAGAGCGCCTTTCATAATATCAAGGTGCTTCATAGATACATAAACATTCAAGAAATTCAAAAAGTATCAATAAAATCACAGAAATTCAGGAAAAGCTTTGCCCCATAAGCCTTCAGTGCCTGCTTAAAGCTCCCCACTGTCCTGCACTCCTGTAGCTGTCGAGGCAGAGAATTCCAGGGGGTAGGGGCAACAAACACAAAAGCGTGAGTTTCTGATGAAGTTAAGCTAACCCTCGGAATATTTAGCAACCTCTCGTCAGCCGAATTGAGCTGTCGTACTGGAGTGTAAGGAATCAGGAACTCTTTTAAGCAGTCAGGGTCAAGCCTGTGTACGGCTTTGTAGGTTAATAAATCTACCTTAAAGGTGATCCGCCACTGAACCAGCAGCCAGTGCAGATCACGCAGATCACAAGCAACCACAAACAGCAACACACACACATGCACCCACACACCAAGGCGTTGGCATGTTGCAGGGATCAAATGCATTGCACCGGTGCACAGGCGCAACTGGTGCTGAACAGCCCTCATCATGCCCACACCACATGGTCCAGTGGCCGGGCAAGCATGCACACAGGCAGCATTTGGCATGACACACAGGTGCCACACCAGTGGTATGCACACACACAAGCTGCCCATGCACGCACGGGGCAATGGCTATGGACTGCAGTCAGGGTGGCACCCACATCAGGGCTGCTGCACAGAACCATGGCCACAGGGGCAGCTGTTCCAGGGTCAATTGGCAGCCACAGGCTACACATCAGCCACAGGGGGTGTTTGCAACAGACCCCCAGGAGTTGACATGCGGGACCACGACCAGGTCCACACAGGGGTGCATAGGTGCCCAAACAGGCCTGCCCCAGGCATACTTGGGATGCCAACATCAGAGACCGGTGTCAACAGTGTGGATATCACCTGACACCAGGATCATGGGGTGGACAGTTCACTGCATTCGGTCTGTGGTGCCTGGCCATGCCCTGTGGCAGCCAGCATCACAAAGCCATCTGTGATCTCATTGGCAATACAATCTAGGGATGCAGTCATGGCCTCCTGCATGTGCTGCATCCCTGCCAGGAGCTGCACATTGCCCCTCTCATGCTGCTTGTCCAACTGGTGCACCTCTGTGCCCAGTGCACACACCGCAGCAGCAAGCAGCACCTGTTGCTATATGGAGGCCCGCAGCAAGTAGGTGTGCTCAGCCAGCAGATCAGTATCTTGGGGATCCTGGGTGGGACGCCGACCCTACTGTGGTGATAGGCCACACTGCACAGCCCCCCTCTCAGGTGGATGCTGCACAGTAGGGTCCTAATGGGGATTGTCCCTAGCTGGCACCCAGTGTCCAGCTGCCCTGTGGCACCCACAGCCTGCTCCTGCTGCTCGTCTAGCTACTGAATGCTGCCCAGAACCTGCGTGGCCACACCACCACCACCACCACCACAAGGCACAGCCATGGCAGTGCACAGAGCTGCACCTACAGTGGTGGCATGCAGCTGTTTTCCTGCCGGCAGGTCACTGGGTGTGCTGCCTGTGTTGGTGGCTGGCATGGGCGTCTCCCCCACAACATCGCCCATGCTTTCCAGGATGATGGTGATGTCATCATCAGCATCGGACCCCACCCCAATCTGTATCTTCAAGTAGAGGATACCAAGACTGGCATCCCACAGGAACACGTCCAGGACCTCATCCGATCCCATGCCCAGGACATCTGCCTGGACTGTGGTGGTCTGCTGCAGCCTATCAGGCCCCTGGATGCCTTTGGAGGTGGAAGGCTGGTCCTCCAGGGCTGTTCCTGCATCCACAGCAGCTGCCAGCACCCCATCCTCCACACGCAGGTGTGCTGGTGCTGAAAGAGAAAACAGGTGTGTCAGTGATGCAATGCCCATGTTGCCCCCCCAAACTGCCACTGCATGTGTCTGGCAGCATGGCATGCATGTTGTTATGCACACATGCACAGGACATGCATGCCAGCGGCATACACACCAGCATACCCATGTATGCACCCTCCATGCCACCAGCTGTGCGTGGCTGACATACATACCATGAAGTGATGGTCTGCCACCCATCTGGAATCCTCCTTCAGGCACACCCTCCACTGTGCTGCAGTGCATGGTGGCTGCCACCAACTCCTCCTGCACCGTGAAAGGTGGCACATCAGGAGGACCCCTCCAGGAGCCATGGATGGCTGCAACCTTCTCTTTTATGCACCTCCTGTCTGTGCCCACCGTCTTACGGCACTCCTGCACCAACCACTGGTGGATTCCATGCTGGTTAATGTAGCCAGTCACCTCCTCCCAGACCCCAGCCCTAGCCTGTGGTGTGCCTGTGGCACTATTCAACAGTGACTCCCTGTCCAGGTAGGCGTCAAACAAGGCCTCCGTCTCATCCTTCATGAAATTAGGCCTGAGTTTGAGAGCAGGCCCATGCTCCTAACACTCCTCACCCTCCTCACATCCAGCCATGTTGCCTCCTGTGGACATAGATAGCATGGTGTGTTGGTGGCAGCATCCTCTTGTAGCATCCTACCCTGCTGTGCCGTCTGCTCCCATGGAGCTGCAGCGGCATTCGCAACCCACCTCAAAGGATACAATATCAGTCAATGGCCTGTGCTGTTCTGTGGGGCTTACATGGCTCATGGCATGAAAGTGAGCTATGACACAATGGTAATGACATGATAATTCCCCTGGTGTGACATGAATTGGCTGATGAGCTCTTTTTGCATGTGGTAGCTGAGTATACTGGTTTTGCTCTGTGCACAATGAGATTCCTCCAGAGCAAGTTGGGCACAATGTGCATGCATGTGCGGTGCGCAGGACCACAGTGCATATGTGCTGGATTGTTTAATGTCACCAATCGTGCACTGTGCACTGACTGTGATGGGGACCATGGGGCATGGTGCACCAGGCCTGCTATTGCATATGCGCACTGTGCGGTGGCCGAAACCTGACCCTTGCTATGACCTCTGCCCCTGGGTGACCCCCGCACCCATGACCATGCCCAGCAAAGCCTATGCCATGCATCTCTGAGACTGCACAATGGGAGGACACAGCGCATGTCCAGTCGGCCCTCGCATCTTTCACATGCTGTGGCTAAGTGCACTTACCACTGCCATTTTGCTTACCAGCTATGACTTGCAGCATGGTGCAGCAGAGAGCACCATGGGTGACAAACTGGTCGCAGGTGGAACTTGTCAACCTGGTCACCTGGTCCAGCTCCACGCACCCCAACTATTCAGTCAGGCACCCTTGCAGCAGCCCCAAGTAGCGGTGTGGCAGGGCATTGCTGCCACACTGCAGCAGCACACATGGTGGCAAGAATGGGGAAGCAGTGTTGCCACTGCTATGGGGACCTGGTGAGGAGGGATCCAGAGTGCCTTAGGAGGCTGGAGGCGTGTGTCAGGCGTGGAGCTGTGTCACAGCCAGGTGAGTAGGCCCATATTGCATGTGTGCCTTGGTGCTGTACTGTGGTGTTGGCCAGGCTGCCTGGCATGCCCTGCATGGTGGTGCACTGCCAATGTGCGCATTATGGGGTGGCATCACCCACCACCACTTGTGTTGAATTGTTGCTGTGTGGGATGCATCAGGCATGGACTCACCCTGTCCACAGGGGTGGGGTGGTGGGCAGCTGCTGTGGTTAGTTACTGATGTGTACCTGTCTATGTTCCATTCCCAGGGCCCAAAAATAGGAGGAGAGCAGCAGCAGTGGTGGCAGGACAGCAGGATGCAATGGGCCAGTGTGGCAGTGCAGGAGCAGTTCTGGCACCAGTGGGGCCAAAGAGAGCAGGTAGGCTCTGACATGGTCCTTCGCAATGTACGTGGGGGTGGCAAGGGTGTGGGTGTGGGCATGGCCACCTGTGCCATGTGCCGTGGCAGCTGTGTGTGTTGCACTGTGTGTGGTGCTGGCCACTGTAGTGCATCCATTGGACACGTGTGCCAGCTGTTGGTGGGGGGGTGTGCCCGGCTACCATTGACATTGCTGTGGTGCTGCCTGAGAACTTTGCCATGTGACTGCCATTGCGCAGTCAGGTGGCCACTGCGCAGCAGGGACCACCGCTGTGCACTGTCATGGTGTGCCGAGTTGCTGACAGGCATTGGCCCACCCCCTATGGGTGGCCTGTACTGGCCCTCTGGGGGGTGTGATCCCACTGCCCATTGTGTGCTGTGGATGGGCATTGTTCCTTGGGACATTGCACTGATCACCTCTCCTGTCCCTTGTCATAGGTGTCTGGTGGTAGCACAGGAGGCCCCTGCTCCACCAGATTATTTTGATAGCCTTGACCATCATGGATGCAGTGCTGCAGGTACACAGGATGCTGCTGGTTGACAGAAGGCAGCAAAGACTGCAAGGTGTGGCAGGACATGGCTGCCTCTAGTCGGGACCCTGCATTCCACTGCTTCCCCGGATGTACCTCCCCCTCCAGTCCCCCAACCCACTGTACAGTCCCTGTTCCTTATCCCAGTCCCTCACTTTCCTACCCTCTCCCTTCTAGTCAACATAGTTGCTTTCTTCAATATATATATATCTTTTTACATACCTGCCTGTGTCTGTGTCTGCTTTGCAGGTGTCGTGAGGAGCCATGCTGCAGTGTCCCGGTACCTGTCCATGTGGTGTGCCTGTGTTGGGGCATGTGCTGTGCTTCTGTGGGTCACTGCTGTGTGCTGTGGTGTGTCCCACTATGGTGGTGTCCCTCCGCTCAGTCAGTGGCTGTGTCTTGGGGTGCCCCTTGGTCGGCTGTCATGGGTGTGTGGTGGGTGTATGTGCTAGGCTGTATGGTCCTGGGTGTGGCCTGCTTTGGTCTGGTGTGTAGTGGGCACAGCCTGCAGCCTGCAGGGAGGCCCTTGATGGCCCTCCATTCACCATTGGCACCTCCTGTTGCCTACTGTCTGTGCCACTGTTGCGTTCTGGGGTGGGGGTCTTGGTTCCTGTGTGCACCCTGCTCTACCCAGCTGGTGGTAGCCTCCTGTGGCCTGTCACTGTGCTTCACCGGCTCTGTCCCTGGGTCACTTCTCTGTGCCATGTCCCCCCCGTTGCTCTGATCCCTTAGTTGCCCTGGATCTTCTCTTTCTGTGCCATGGTGCAACTGTGTTTGTGCCATGGGGCACCTCTGGTTGCACCATGGCACAACCACGGTTGTGCCATGGTACAACTGTGACATATTCAGACGGGTAGCACTGGTGCAGTGTGACCTGTGCAACCTCTGAATATGGCTCCTGTTGCACCACACGCATCTGATTTTCACTGCACCAGACTTGCGCCAGCCTTTGGTGCATTTCTGAATATCTGGGCCACTGTGTTTACATGTAATGAACAGGATAGGCAGGGATCCAAAAGTATCCCTAAGTCTCTAAACTGGAAAACATGTTCCAGTACAAAACCTCCCTGATTTACAATTTCAAGTGGCTTACTTCTATTCAATCTTTGTTTAGAACCAAAGAACATGCTCTTTGTTTTTTTAATATTCAATAGAAGATTAAGTTTTTTAAACAGTATTCAAGGGCCTGAAAATCACCAGTCAGATTAGCTTTTATTTCATCCTCTGAGGGTGAGCTACTAAAGAAAATGATGTCATCAGTGTACATCAAAACATCAGTGCAAGTTAAATAAGAAGTCAGTTTATCAACAAATAAGGAGAATATGAAGGGCCCCAGGATTTAACCTTGGGGCACTCCTACATTCAACATTCTACTCACAGACATCACTCCCTGGTAGCTCACCTGCAGAGGACAATCAGTTAGGTGACTATTGAGCCACTGCAATGGAGAGTTACTGACTCCAATACGCCCCACCCCCCCTGAGCAGCAGGCAATGATCAACAAGATTAAAGGCCTTGGACAGGTCCATGAACACAGCAACAGTAAGCTTACCACCATCCATTGCCCTATCAATGTGGTCCGTGAACCTGGCCAAGGCTGTCCCTGTACCATGATGTTTATGGAATCCATTCTGCTCAGGGAATCAGAGACCAGTGGAGTTGAGAAACTCAACCAATTGTTGGCTAAAAATTTTTTTCAACATTTTTCCCAAAACAGGCAGTAAAATAATGGGTTGGTAGTTATCAAACTCAGTCACCAAACCCCCCCTTAAAATAAGTTTAATAACTGTATTTTCCTACTGGGGAGGAAATTCACCTGTTATAAAGGATAAATTAAAATGTTAGTCAAAGGGACATAAATATAGTCCACAATTAATTTTCGAAACCTCGGTTCAAGTTCTCCAATACAAGAACTTTTGTTGGGAGACAGTTGCTTTAACAATTTCAAAACTTAACTATGGTTAATTAATTGAAAATAAAAATAATAAGGTTGGGTTACTATACTATCAAAACAGGAAAAGTCCAAACTGCGTGTAGGTAAAAAATCCTTAGTAAAGGAAGTTTAAATTGATAAATTTAGCCAAAAAAGTCTCAGTTATTTCAGGCAAATCAGATGTTGGTCTACCCTCTAAATTAAAGGAGTCTGTATGATTCCCAACATTAGGGGCAGTTAAATCTTTAATTGCAGACCAAAATTTCTTAGGATTATTTAAATTAGTCTGCTGTTTAGACAAATTAAACTCTGAGGGCCAGATATTCAAAACTTTGAACCGGGGCAGAAACCGTTTGCACAGGTTTAGCGTGGGATTAGCCCGGGTCTGCTAAATTCAAAAGGCCAAATAGCACTGGCAAACTGCATTAGCGCCTGGCAAAATCATAATGTATGCAAGGGGTAAACTGACATGAATACAGACGGAATGCTATATTCAGCAACTAGTGCCACGCTAAGTGATTTTGCATGACTTAGAGTGACACTTAGCGCTGTGCACATTACCGCCCAGGAAAAGCTTGTCTTAATCCTAGGCAATCAG
Organism: Neoceratodus forsteri; assembly: GCA_016271365.2. Taxonomy (NCBI): domain Eukaryota; kingdom Metazoa; phylum Chordata; order Ceratodontiformes; family Ceratodontidae; genus Neoceratodus; species Neoceratodus forsteri. The sequence goes on along the minus strand of CM057458.1, from coordinate 622,855,571 downwards.
CTTTGTGTGGCTTTTGCATGGCTTTGCGAGACCCTAACAAAGAAATATGACACATAGACAAAGCCAAACATAGAGGAAACATGCTGCTAACTGATGGCATCACAATGATGCCATCATCTGCCACCAGTCCCAGCCATGCCAGGCAGTAAGTGGTGACCCTGCCACCAGTGGACAGCATGGCAGTGTGACCATACAGCAGACACCTGTGGACCACTCTTCTCTGGACACCAACAGATGCCAGCACACACATGCAGCACTGTGGGCATGGAGGATGTTGAGGGGAGAGTGTATGGGGTGGCCAGGCTGTGCCACAGACCAGGTGTGGCCACAAGGCTGGGACACATCATGCAGTGCACATGGGCCAGTACTGGGAATACCCCAACACCAGTGTGTCTTTTTGATAATATATGCCCCCCAGCCACATACTGCACAGCTGTACAACTGCCACAGCACACAAAGCCGGACATGTATATGTCACTGTGAGCATTCCATGCCAGAGGTGCAGCATCTGTGGGTCACACAACAGCGTAGCAATAATGTTCACTGTCAGTAAACAGTTGCAGGTTGGGCCTCTCACTGTGTAAAGTGCAGTCATCATCACTGCCCTACACACGATAGGCATTGCTGTGTCCACACACTACTGGTCGCCTTGCTACTGTAGTGTCTGCTGTGCACTGTAGCTTGACCTACAGTGTGACAGTTGCATGCAGCACCACCACCATCTGTGCCTATTCCATGTTGTCCCAGTACAGCTGCAGGCAGCAGAGCATGTGAAAGTACAATGTTCAAAACTGTATAATATTCCCCAACTGTTTGTGCAGCGCTAACACGTTTGCACGGGTTTAGCGCAGGGTTAAACCGTTAGCCTGGTGCAAACTACATGCAAATCAGGGCATAATGAGATGCTAATTTGGATGTTTGCCCAGCGAGTACCTAAGTAGGCTTGTTTGCATGCCACTTTTGAATATGGCAAAGTTTTGCACCGGGCAAATGTGTTTGCACTGGGCTAACGGTTTAGCCCTGTGCTAAAGCTGTGCAAACATGTTAGCACTGCGCAAACAGTTCAGGGAATATTTTACAGTTTTTGCACACTGTACTTTCACATACACTGCTGCCTGCAGCTGTACTGGGTCCACGCATTTGCTGGCACACACATTGGCCACATAGTTCACCTCTACCTACCTTCACATCGCTGTGCACTGTGTTGCTGTTGTGGTTTGCACTTCCTGGTTGCCATATTCACAGCTGTCTTATTCCAGGACTAAGTTTGCCCTGCACTACCAGCCCAGTTTGCATGGCCTCATTCCCATGCTATATTCAGAAGCTGTTTGCCCTGGGCTATTCCTTTTGAATATGGCTTTCTTTGTGCTCCTGGCTCAGTTTGCCCACTGGGCAGTGCTAATTTAACCCTGGGGCAAAGTTTTGAATATCTGGCTCTGATTTGCTTAATCTCATCTTGACTTTAGATAAATTTTGTAACCGATCATAATTATTAAACTCTAACTCTGAATTAGACTTTTATAAAGGCTCCAAGCTGAATCTCTTTCTTTCATAAATTGAAATAAAGCAGGAGTAAGCCACTTATTTGTTGTGCCTCTTACCCTATGTGTTTTTAAAGGAAAAAACATATTCTGTAAATCAGCTAATAAATTGATGAAATAATCTGCTGCCAAATCAGTCTCAGGGATGGCATGCAAATAATGCTAGTCCATAAAATTTAACTCCTGAATAAGGTCATTTTGAATAATAGGGGTATATTTCCTAAGTTATATAAATCTTGGAGGGGTCTTTTGAACCCTTCACTGCCAGGTACAAAATACTACAAGGTGATCACTCACCGTGTCAGGGAGTGTACCTTTGTTTACAACCCTAGAAGGATTGTCAGTAAGAATCCAGTCTAAAATAGTATGACTTTTGCTTACTAGATTCATTCTAGTGTAAGCTGTAATTAGTTGTACAAGTCCAGCATTAGCTACAAGTGATTGCAATTCAGGATTAACATCAGGGGCCCAATTAGTATTAAAATCCTCGAGGACCAATTGATCCCCAGCTTTACATGTCATACCCAAAGATTCTAAAAGATCCTGTAATACCTTTAAGGCCATCTTTAGAGGATTATAAGATGTACATATCTTTAATTTATAACAACCGACAAGTAACACATAAAACATGGTACATTTACAATCAGTATTAAGACGATATATTGGTGACATAATCTACTGCCAAATCAATCTCAGGGATGGTGTACAAATAAGACTAGTCTACACAGTTTAATTCCTGAATAAGGTCATTTTGAATAATAGAGGTATATTTCCTAAATGATATAAATCTTGGAGGGGGCTTTTCAACTCTACAACACCAGGTACAAAATACTACAAGGTGATCACTCACCATGTCAGGGAATGTACCTTTGTTTACAACCCTAGAAGGATTGTTAGTAAGAATCCAGTCTAAAATAGTATGATTTTTACTTACTAGATTCATTCTAGTGTAAGCTGTAATTAGTTGTACAAGTCCAGCATTAGCTACAAGTGATTCCAATTCAGGATTAACATCAGGGGCCCAATTAATATTAAAATCCTCAAGGACCAATTGATCCCCAGCTTTACATACCATACCCAAAAATTCTAAAATATCCTTTAATCCCTTTAAGGCCATCTTTAGAGAATTATAAGCTGGACATATCTTTAATTTATAACAGCTGCCAAGTAACACATAAAACACGGTCAATTCACAATCAGTATTATAACTACTATTGGGTCTAAATTATATTACTTCTAATCCCTATTTATAATACATTACAATTCCACCTCCTTTCTTTTTCCGTCCCATATCTTTCTGTATGAGTTTGTAACCCTCTATCAGATAAAACTTGTTATCAATTGAGGGTTTTAAGCAAGACTCAGTTAAGCACAAAATGTCAGGATGATGTTGATCCAGTAAGGGTTCAGGTTCATGTTTCTTAGATGTAACACTCCTAGTGTTTAAATGAATGATATACAGACTCCTTTTTTTTACCAAAATCACAAAAAAGGGGAATTAGAGTTAGTCAAAGGGCCTGGATTGGTCTCAACCTCACCAGATAAATCAAGAAGATGAAAAGATAGATAAGAGAGAGTCAGAAGAGATAGTTGTGATCTAAGAGAGCTAACATAATATCCTGTATCAAACAATTCTTTCTTTTTAAAGACACCTAAAAGCGTGATATTGAATGATATAACAAGGGTGGAATTCATTAAACTGTTAGAGAACAAAAAATAAATTTCAGATCATCTTGTGTCATTAAATCCTGAGCAATCATGACTATTTGAATCAAAATTTAAATAAGCTAGGCCACAGTCCAGCACTATTAACCCCGGAATAATGCAATATAAAATTCCATTCATTTCAGTATTACAAGGAGGCAAAGACCCTATCAAAAATAAATATTAACAAAATAAAAAATAATAAATCAAAACTTACTATATTAAAACAAGTTAAAAAAAAATAAGTCCTAAAGATAGAGTTCAGAATTGGCACCACACCACTCCCCCTCGTGTTCGAGTGCTCTGGCCTCAGGCCAGCGCAAGCTTTTAGAGCACTCAGCCACACCCCTTCCTGCTCCCGATAGGCTGTTTGGCATGCTGCTGAGCCCCCTCAACAAACAGCAGGTGACAGCTGAATTGGGGGCACAGGGGACACCATTCTTGTTAGTGGCAGATGGAATTTGCTGTGAAACACAGGGCAGATGTCTGTGGCAAGGCTGGAGAAAGAGGAGAGCAGTACATGAGCAGAGAGAAAAGCAGGTGTCTTCCTTGGGCCGGCAAAAGTTTTTAAAGTGCTCAGCCATGCCCCTTCTTGCTCCTGATTCGTTGTTTGGTATGCTGCCAGGCCTCTCAACAAATAGCAGCAGACAGCTGAATTCAGAGCACAGGAAACATGGTTCTTGTTAGTGAAAGATGGAATTCACTGTGAAAAACAGGGCAGATGTTTGTGGCAGGGCTGGAGAAAGAGGCAAGCAGTCCAAAAGCATTGAGAAAAGCAGATGTCTTCCTCTGGCCAGTGTGAGCTTTTAAAGTGCTCAGCCACACCCCTCCTTGCTTCCGATTGGCTACTTGGCATGCCGCCAAACCACTCAACAAACAGCAACAGACAGCCAAATTCATAGCACAGGGGAGAATAGTTCTTGTTAATGGCAGATGGAATTTGCTTCTAAAAGCAAAGCAGACATCTGTGGCAGGGCTGGAGAAAAAGGCAAACAGTCCACAAGCAGGGAGAAAAGCAGATGTCTTCCTTGGGCTGGTGCAATCTTTTAAAGCACTCCGCCATGCCCCTTCTTGCTCCTGATTGGCTGTTTGGCACACCGCCGAGCCCCCTTAACAAACAGCAGCAGACAGCAAAATTTAAGGCACAGGGGACACAGTTCTTGTTAGTGGCAGATGGAATTCACTTGTAAAAGCAAGGCAGACATCTGTGGCAGGGCTGGGGAAAGAGGTGAGCAGTCCACAAGCAGGGAGAAAACTGTTACTTGTGGCATGCAGTCCCCTTGCCCCTCCTGATCCTTCCTGACTACAGCCTCTATGAACTGTTTCTTAGTAAGTTACTCAGATCATGCATCTGTTGCTGCACAGAGACCACAGTTCCTCATGTTCTGGTTTGCTGTAATATATTGGCATTTTTGCCTACACTTAGCTGACTATTTGCTACATCCAAAATAAAGGTATAAAAAGAAAAGAAAATACTTTTCCTGTGGCCATTATTCTTTGACTAATTACTTATTCTGTTCTGTCTCTGAGGTTTTGCATTAGAGGTCTAAGTAATCTGCACAACCATTTGTCAAGTAACCACTAAACACATGCTTGCAGCTAAATAGCACTTGCATGCTTCATACAGATCTCATACATTAGCAGCAGATGTCACAGACTATGTGTCTGCAATATTGCCAGCATCACTGTTTCAATGGCTTGGAACAGACCTCCCTCCTGGTTTTTCCTGTTTTGTATCCTGTGCCCAAACTTGCCCCATGGCATTGTTGGCATATCCCAGACACCTGGCCACAGTCCAAGTCACCAGTCAATTTGGATCAGACCAAGGCCATCTGCATGAACCTCAAGCAGAGAGCAGTCTTGTTTTTTCAGTCTTTACCTTATCACATCACAGTATTTGTAATGATTTCTTGGCTCAGATCAGCTATGATAGGGTCTCTGTTCACAAGGGCAGATAACTCCAGAAAACCACAAATTACCTCATTCAAAATGCACAATTAGTCACTTATCTTAATACATGCTTTCTGTTTACTTACAAGATATAATCCAAAGTAAACAATATTGAACACAGAAATCATGAAACAACATAAAATAATGGGGATTGCCACTAAAAGTCAGGCCAGGTTGTCCAGTGATCCCCCAACAGGAAGATGTGCATAAGAGGTGGAGGGGTGGTGAGGGGCAAAGGAGTAAAGGGGGAGGGGCCTGGTGACATCACCAGGCAGGAAAGGGTAAAATGACAAGGGCAAGCCAGAGCCCCAGGGACTAGCTGGGGGGGCGGAGCCCAAAAGTGGATCCCGACCAGAGGCCTATTAGGGGTATATTAGGCCAGGGCTCAGGCAGGACAACCTCTTTTACTGCAAATCTTTCAGACTGAGAACTCAGCACATCATCGGCAAGCAGAGGTAAGGCACATAAGGCTTTTAGGCCTAGTAGGCCATGTGGTATATTGTGGCTAGCATTGTGGTTTACTTGGCTTATTATCATAGTGTAGAATATATTTAAAAAAAAAGGAAGAAAAGGGAAGGAGTTTCTCTGTATGTGCACTGTGGCTAATACACTGTAGCTAAATGAATATGTAGTTAGGAATGAGAGCTTGTTTTTCTGGTGCTAGCTCTCCTAGTGTTTAGAGATGAGAGCAAATGGAGCTAGGCCTGGCAAGACATGTGGGCCATCCACTGTGGCTATTTTAATGTGGCGATTTTGGTTTCATTCATGGAGAAAGAAGGATAAAGGAAAGGGAGTAGTGAGAGCAAGAGGTAGGTCCTACCCCAAGAAGTCAGTGCTTGGAATGGGTTTACAAAATGCAGAGCAGGTTTTGTGCAGCCTTGTTTGTATGGCATGTGGTAGGAGAAGAGGTTTGAAATGAAAAAAAAAAATCAGGTTTGCTCAAAACTTTGCATGCTGTAGTAGTTTGAGAGCATGGGGGAAGAACGCTAAGAGCAGGGCAAGGACAGCGTTTTTCATGGAGTAATGGGTTTTAGTGTACTATGAGTAGAATCACTGTAAGGCAGGAGGATGTGGAGCCCAAGCCCTTGGTTTTGTTGCAAGGCATTTTTGCTGTTTCTTTTTTAAGCGGAATTAAGGTTGAGCATGAAATGTTGATGGTTCCTCAGTACAGTGAATTCCTTAGGCTGGAGAAACATGTGGGGCCTTTGTGTTGAACGCCCTGGTGTCTGGCATTTTTTGTGAGTAGGTGAGGGAGCATTGGGCATCCCCCCCATGGTCTCCTCAATATGGCTTGGAAAGAAAGAAGGAAAGATAAGAAAATGCTGGGCAGCAAGCAGGGATGATGTGTAACCCACGTCCATGTTTTCTCGATACAGGCGTTCTTGCTGTGTTTTTCTAAGGATTGGGTGGAGGTGTGGGCAGTGCATGAGGTCATGGAGACCCTGTGATTTTTGTGTTGGCATTAGCGCCTAAAGGGAGAAGTTGGTTACCATGCAAGGGAGGTAGGAGCTTGGGGGTTCTATGGCAAACAGCGGTTGCATCGGCAAGTGAGGGCAGAGGACAGAAGCAAAATGGATGCCTGGGTGCTTTCTAAGTTGGAGAGGTTCAGTGGGAGGGGGGATCAGATGTGTGGCAAGAAAAAACAAGCGTTCCCACTAGGAAAGCACAGTGGTTGGTGCAAGTGGGAAGTTGAGTAGGCCAGGAGGCCACGTGGCCCAGTGCAGCCTAGGGCGGGTGGGGTTTCTTTCATTGCGTCCCATGCAGCAGTTAGCTCAAAGAAGCTGCATAATAGGACAGCGGGACGAATGGCACAGATTTTAAAACATTTTCAGAGGCTTCACTGGCAGCAAGGGGATAAGGTGGCCAGGGGAAGCTTCCTAGGCCTACCAAGCAGGTTGAGGCTTCGGGCCTGTACTGCAGGAGCAGTGCAGTGAGCTGTGGGTCGCAGGGGCAGTGGGGTGCAGCACCTATGATTTGCATCATGCTGTGGCTAAAAAAAAAAAACGGGAAGTGGGGGCCCAGAGCATAAAACATACGATGGAATAAAATGGAAGGGGTGCAAGGGCCCCCAGCTACCTGCAGAACAGTGGGAGGGACTCCATTTTTTTTGTTTTTGAAGGCAAAAAATTAAAGAAATAAAAGAAAAAATGGAGTGCGAAAGATGCACAGAGAGATCCGGGCGGGCCCACGTGCAGAGGGCCTAGTGCGGGCATAAGGAAGGCCATGGAGCATAGAGATGCCATGGCTGCAAAGTGGCTGGATGATCCACAGGGCGCCACAGACATTCAGGCATGGGGGGCATGGTACTGGAGCCTGGGTGGGCCCAGCAGGCATTTTTTCTTTTGATTGTCTTGCTGTCTGAGCCAACTTCTCAGGTGAGGGGGAGAATATTGAGCCAAAGGGGTTGTAGGACCAGACGACTGGTGCAGTCCCCAGGGGGACTGAGAAGTGGGGCCTCAAAGGCCAAAAAAAAAAATAAAGGGGGGGGGGGCGGTCCTAAAAAAAATTGGTATGCACGGCTGAACAATTATTTTTCACCCCCCTGCACACAGTGAAATAGAAAGCAACATGGCACCTAAGTGAGCCCAACTGTCCAGGGACAAGTTGATGGGGCAGATGTCGGAGCTGGTGGCAGAGGCAAAGCAGAGGGAGGTGGAAGAGGAGGCCTTGAGAAAGTGGAAGGAGAGAGAGGAGTGCCCGGGCAGGGGAACAGGTGGCAAGAGGCCCAGATGGGAAGCGCCACAGCCCACACTGATCCTGGCAACTCTGCCCACACCGGAGCCGGATGATGGGAACCCGGATGGTGGTAAGAATGGCATGGATCTCTCCGATGAAAACTGTCTGAAAGAGTATTTGGAAGGGCTACTGGATGATGCAGGGATTGAAAAAATGGAGCGAGCCATGCAAGCCTTAAAAAGTAAAGGGGTGGGGCAGAAAAGGGGGGGGCCAAGGGGGCAGCCAAAAAATTGTACTATGGACCCCCAGGCTGCTCAGTCGGGGACCACATCCTGGTTTCAATAAAAGAGATCTGGAAGAGGGAGTATGTGGACATCTTTGGGCTGGTGGACAAGGACACAGCCACAAAGTACAAACAGAAGGAGTCAGTGGGGAAGTCAGAAATGGCGGTGGCCATGGCAGTAGTGGGCCACTAGATGGAGGAAGCGAAATACAAGGGGAAGACCATTGAAAACTGGCAAGAGGGATTCATCATTTACAATATGCTGGTTCTGGAGAAGCTGCTGGAGCTCGCCATCCCCCTGCTGACATACATGTCCATTACCAGGGACACGTACAAGGCAAAAGTCGGGTATGGTTGGTTCAAGTACGACGAGGCGTTCTGAAAGAGAATGGTGGCTAAAGGGGATTTGAAGTGGGACTGTACCCACTCAGAATTATGGGTAAGGAAGCTATCCAGGAAGGGAGTAGAACTGGGGGTGAACAAATAAGGAAGGCAGCAGCCACTGCGTTGGTCAGAGTGTGTTGGGACTACAACAAGGTCATGTGCACATGGGTCAATTGTAAGTTTTGACATGTCTGCTCCAAGTGCGTGGGGTTACACTCAGTCGCCGACTGCCGACAGGGGGTGGACAGAGGGGGACAGCATGTGGGCAATATCATGATCATCCTTTCGGGGTGCCCGGGGGGCAGAGCAAGGGCCAGGGGGATGGACAGAAAGGGCAACACTAAGCCCCCGGGGGATGGCAGTAACAGGAAACATGAGGAGTGGAATAAGGTTATGTGCTGGCGCACACTCCCATCTCCCTAGCAGTGGTGGAGGAGTGGACCGCAGACTACCCGAATAGGGTGGCGGCAGAGCTGCTCAGGGCAGGTTTCAAGGGGGCTTTCCTTTGGGTTTTAAAGGGGAGGCGAACATGGATGTGGGCCAAAAATCTAAGGTCAGTGAAGGGAAAAGAGATAGTGGGGGCCAAGACTGAGAAGGAAATCAGGGTGGGCAGGGTGGAGGGCCTACTGAGACCCCCCTTTAGCATTTCCGGGTGTCTCCACTGGGTATTGTTCCCAAGAAAGCGGCAGGGGAATTCCGCTTGATCCATCATTTATCCTACTCCGAGGGCTCCTAAGTAAATGATGGCATACCCGATCACCTTAGTGTAGTGTCATATGCCTTGCTGGAGCAGGCAACAGAGCTGATCAGGGCGATCGAGGGGGCATGGCTGGTCAAGACAGACATAGAATCAACATTTCGGTTTTTACCAGTCCAGCCCGAGGACTGGGATCTTTTGGGTTTTCAGTTTCAAGGGGACACATATTTTGACAAGGCCATGCCCGTGGGGTGCTCAGTAGCATGTTCCATCTTCGAAACATTCAGCACCTGGGTGCAGTGGGTGTCCCGAGCCTGATACAGGCACAGGAGGGTGGTGCACTACCTGGATATCTTCCTCCTCATCAGGGAATCCAGGACTGAAGCACAGGGGATGTTAAGGGATTTTGAAGTAATATGCCAACAGGTGGGGATACCATTGGCGCAGAGCAAGACAGAGGGCTCTGCTCGTTAGTTGGAATTTTTGGGCGTAGAAGTTGACACATAGGAGGGCTGTTTTCAGCTGCCCTGGGGACAAGGTGCTGCGCCTTAGGGGCCTGCTCACCCAGGTTATGGGGAGGAGGATGGTGCCACTGGTACAGATGCAGCAACTGCTGGGGCACCTTAATTTTGCCTGCAAGGCCATCAGCCCGGGCAGGGCCTTCACAAGAAGGCTGGGAAGGGCAATGGGGAAGGCCTGGCTACCACACCGTTGGGTGGATGTGTCAAGAGGAATACGGGAGGATTTTCATATATGGGAGGAGTTTCTCGACAGCTACAATGGGGTGACATTCTGGCAGGAGGAATGGGAAAGGAGTGTGGACCTGGAGCTGTTCACAGATTCATTGGGTGCTCTTTGTATGGGGGTGTATTTTCAGGGGGATTGGATGTCAGAGCTTTGGCCGGCAACATGGGGAAAAATGGGGTTGTTGAAAGATATCACATTTTTGGAAATGTTCCCGATATGGGTGGCTCTGGAAGTATGGGGGCATAGGATGCAGGGGAAGAGCATTTTGTTTTGGTGCGATAACAAAGGGGTCGTATAAGTCATTAATAGGCAAGGGGGGAAGACAGAGATGGTGGGGTGGCTGTTCAGGTGATTGGTTCTGTGTGGGCTACAGTTGAACATATCCTTCAAAGCGCAGCACATTGAGGGGGTTGAAATATGAGGTGGCTGACAGTCTTTCTCTTTTACAGCTTGACAGGTTTCGGGAGCTGATGCCTCAGGTAGCACCACACAGGACCAGGATCCCTGACCAGATGTGGGAGGCTGGAGAACCACAGCCAGGTCGCTGTATTGGGGGGCCTGGGCAGCCAACACATTGAGGGTATACGAGGCAGGATGGGCTAGGTTTCAAGAATTCAGAAGGAAAACATGGGTGGGACAGGGCCGAACCAGCCCTGGACAAACAGGTAAGGAGGTTTGTGGTAGAAATGTGGGAAGAAGGGATGGCCCATGCCACAATGGTCATGCAATTAGCTGGCATCAGTTGGGTGTGTCAGGACAAAGGATGGCCGGATGTAGGGGCCAGCAGGACAGTAAAACGCATGGTGTCAGGTTGGCGGAGGGGCCAACCAGCCGGGGTGGATGAGAGACAACCCATACGAGGGAATTACGAGGAAGAATATTAGGGGTCACCCAGAAAATATGGACATCGGCCCAAGAGGGAGTGCTATTCTGGGCTGTGTTTGCAGTTATGGCAGCAGGTGCATTCCAGGTGAGGGAGGTGGTGACCCCACAAAAGGCAGCCACTGGGCAAGTGCTACAACATGAGCAGGTTTAATGGGGGCATGACAGGGTGGTCATCATCCTGGCCAGGTCTAAGATGGATCAAGGGGGTAAGGGGACCCAGGTGTCACTGGTGAGAAAACCGCAGTCAGCCAGCTGCACTGTGAGTGCACTGGAGGAATATAGGAGGTTTCAGCGGAGGGCTGGGGGGTATGCTGTTCCAACATGGGGACGGCTCCCCGGTCACAGGGTTTCAGGTAGGGGCAGTCCTCAAGAAGGCACTGGTATTCCTGGGAGAGGATCCAAACAAATTTGCCCCACATTCATTTAGGATTGGGGCAGCTATGGAGGCAGCAGAAAGAGGGGCTGCAGTGGTGGACGTACAAAAGGTGGGGCACTGGAGGTCCAGCTGCTACAGGAGGTTTGTAAGAAGATAGTGACAACAACTCACATTGTTTATTTTGTTTCCATGGCAGGTTCCAAGAGAAGGATCTGCATAGTGGGGCACTCCTTCGCATATTGGGCTGAAAGATTTGTGGTCACCACCTCCAGAGGAGCAGAGCTGAGATATAACAGAGAGCACACCAGGGTGCTATGGAAAGGCATTAGGGGGATGAGGTGGGCGCAGTTCATGACATTGATGGAGGAGTTAAAATTGCAGTGGGGCACCCTGGATTGCATTATTATACACCTGGGGGGCAACAATTTAGGGAGCCTGCTATAGGGGGCATTAGGACAGAGCATCATGGGAGATTAAGAAACATTGAAAGGGTGGTGGCTGAAGGTGACAATCAGCTTGTCTGACATCACTTCCCGGAGGGTATGGAGGGGGTGAGGGATGTCTGGGTAATTAAAAAAATCAGAAAACATTTAAATAGGAGGGTGGCCAGGGTGGTAATAGAGATGGGGGGGGTGCATCTGCAGCACAGAGACATCTTCTTCAACCAGCCTGCAGTATACAGGTCGGATGGCATCCACCTGTCAGAGTTTGGGATGTGTCTGTTCCTGTGGCCTATTGGGGAGTTACTGACCCAGGAAACCAAAAAAGGGTTTAGGTACTAGCCTGCAAGGGGGGAGACCCTCCGTCCATCACAAGCTCGAGGAGGGGCAGTGGAAGAAAGAGAAAGGGGGAGTAGGGGTGAAAAAGGGTGAGGGGTAGGATATATGGGCTGGGGACAAAGAGCCCAGACAAGGTGGTAAAGTGGGTAGGGGGATAGGTCTAGGTGCTGGATTCAGAAATGTCCGGGTCTGGAGGGCGAAAGGCTCGGGTAAGTGAAACCGGCCTTGTTCTGGTGTGGAAGAGGGGGCCAGATTCACAGTGTCCGGGTCCTGAAAGCAAGATGGAAGAAATGACCAGAAGAAGGACAGAGGCCAGAGCCACAAAAATTTGGAAAAGAAAACTGATGTAAATTGAATTGTGAATTCAAAAGTATATGATTGCAAATATAGTCTTTTGTGCCATGAATAAATTTGTCAATGAGCAACCAACAAGTAAAACGATCTGGCATCCATCATTTCTGGGAGGGGGATTCAGGGGACAATGGTTTTAAACAGTGGCTACAAGTACTGTACTTAAACCTAGACTGATTTATGCTTAATCTTGTAGGTAGAAATATTACATTAGCAGTGGAAATGAAAACAATTGCTTTCTCTCTATCCTCAAGTCTAATTTCATCAGTGCTAAGTCCCATAACATCTCCTCTCTCTGTGGTGTAACCTGACAGTTAAGATTTTCTCCCCCACCCACCACTCCTTCCTACTTTCTGACAGACACCTTTGTCTGCAGAAATGAAAATGGTCCCTAAATTATTGTTATGGCAATCTTTGCAGCTAGTAGAGGTGTTATCATGTTTCTGTTCTCAGGGCTTGCTGGTAAGGCATTAACCCCTTCAACTAAGAATCTCTGATGCTTTGCAGTTACACCAACTACAGAACAGTCATTACAATAAAAAAAAATTCTCATTAAATGTGACCTTCAGGTTGGCCTGTGGCTCTACAGTTTAATGTTATAGTAAAACACATGCATAAGATCAACTTATTTGTGTACAAAAATTAGACACAAGTATGTCACAGGGAGAAGAATTTAAAATGCTAGCTGAATTTGATTTGATTGTGTCTTGGGACATACACTATGCCTCACAGTTCTACTAGCCTTTGAGTGAAATAGTACTTCATTAATTCTGATCTAAGCTTCCAGTTCTCTCAGCTGATGGCCAGATCCCCCTGTTCTCATTTAACATGAGTTTCCTGTCTCCATTTTCTTCATAATTTTAAGCAACCAAGTCATATCCCCATCTATCTTTTATTCACAGAGATGAAATCCAGCTACTGCGGTGTATATTCAAACTGCAGCCCATCCATACCAACAGTTGTTCTTGTCACTCTCATTTGAAACTTTTCATATTCTGCAGTATCCTTCTTAAGGTGTGGTGCTCAGAACTTGGCATGTTAAGCACCAAGTTTACAATACTTATTGCACAATATCATGTAAAAATGACACACCACTGGACACTATAAAAAAAAAGCTCACCTCCTGCTGGGTGTCAATGTGGCTCAGTTGCTAGCACATCTGTCTCTGGACCAGAATGTCATGGGTTCTCGTCCCACACTGGGATTGGACTTGAACCTAAAATGCAGGCATCCAAGTGCAGTATTGGGGGGTACTGTACTGCTTGGGTGTGCCATCCTTCAGATGGAATGTTAAACAGAGGTCCCTTGTACCCATCCTGGTGCTGTCCAGGTGAAAGTAAAGAAACCCAGGGCATTCTTCTCAAAAGAGTAGGGGACATTCCCAGTGTCCTGGCCAACTTTCCCTTTCCCATAAAATTGGTCCATGCAATTGTCCAGGCTGTGTGTGGGTGTTGATTTGTATTATGACCACCACTACACATTCTGTCACTTTACTACCAGTCTGGCAATTCTTGTAAAGCGCTTTGGGATACACTGCATATGAAAAGTGCTATATAAATGCTGATTCTTCTTCTTTTTCTTCTTCTTCTTCTTCTACTGCTTGAATCAGCTGAAACTGTTGTGCTGAAATAGATATATTAACCTCCAATTCACAACATAACAGCGCAAAAGAAGTTCCAGTCATAGAGAATGTATGGATCTTTTTTTTATTTTGCCAGTGTTTGACTAGACTTATGTTTTCTCCATGAGTGAACACTTCTTCATGCCTATAGAGCTTCACAATGTTGACATTTTACTTACATTATCATACACAGCAATTACAGTGCCTGTATTGGTTCACAAAAAGGTATCCAGGACTTCAACAAATATGACTCCTAAGCATATATATATATATATATATATATATATATATATATATATTATGGTAGCATGGTAGTGCTACCATAGTTAGGGTTGAGTAGCACTTTTAAGGTTAAAGGGTCAAATTTTGCACCTTAATAACTCTGCCACAGTTCAACAGATTTACCTGAAATTTGGTACGCATAATGGGGCATGATAGATCCTGGGATCTGCCAAGTTTTGTACTGGTCAGATATAGGGCCATGGAGTTATTAAACAATAAAAAATTGCGCAATTACACTTTTTTGTGATTTCTTTGCTCTCACCTACAGGTTACATGGTTTGCGCGACCGGTCCAAAAACTCCAGGGAACGTGCGGCCACAGTGCCCGATGTGCTTTTCGAAGATTTCATGAAAACGTATTAAACGGTTCAAAAGTTATTCAAAAAACAAGTTCCCATTATAAGTCAAAGGGAAAAGTTAACAAAAAGTTTGGCACTTTCGCAAATGCACTTTTCACTTTCGCAAATGGCCCTAGTACTTTCGCAAATCCACCATTTTGTTTTCTGTTGGTGATCAGAAAAGTGCTTGGCATTTAAATCTGGGACTATCTAGGGACACAATTCTTTTTGTATTCACCTAGTCAGAGCCTAAGGATGCTAGTATAACCCCCACCCAGGTATGCTGTTTCCATCTTGACAGCACTACCTGGTGGGCTGGGTTCGGGGCGAAATATGTCACTCGGCACATTGGCTAGGTTTGGCTACTCTGCAACAGCATAACCCAAGTAACTCCGAACACAGGAAGCAATAACTGTAATGTCCAGTACCAGAAGTGAGATTCTAAAGTGTGGCTTTTATTCACATCCAACAGAATAACAAAACATAGATGGACCCCCATGGGGCTACACTCCTGGTAATGCAGATTTATGGAGATCAGAACACATTCTATTTCACTTTTAGCCCTCAGGCTTTGAAACACACTGGGCACACAGCCTGAAACTTGTACTCTGCTCTGGGTTTCCCTGGCTCAGTTCCCTTGCTAGCCACTTGGACTACCTTCTTTCCATGGCTTGGCTATCATGCCAGCCCTTTGAGCACTTTCCATATAGCATGGAGACATTTACTGTTGGCTCCCTAAACTACCTATGGGCACTTCTGGCTCTATCAGGGAATCTTTGTCATCAATCTCACGTCTGGGTACTTTCCTCAGGCACTGACCAAGTAACTGAGAGAAAGCAACAGGTGTCCCAAAGCAAACCCGTAGAGGTGAATTTGGTTACTACTGATGGGGGGGGGGGTCTCCCACTTCTCACTCCCATAACTCATACCTGGCCATTTCTCTGGACTGTAACACCTCATCCTCGAAAACACTTTGCTGTGTAGATTCTCTTTAAATGTATTCACATTCAAGTCTACTGTCTTTACATCCCATTTGTGCTGAACTTGAACATACTTAATAAGTGGCTGTGTCCATTGCTCTAGACTCCCCACAGAGTTATGCAGTCCAATCCCCACATCTTCCAAACTGTACTTGGCTGTCTTTTCCTGACCCCACAGTAACAGTTACTTTAGTTTAATCTTGTTTCAGGTGAAAACACATTGGCCCTTTAGCAGAGTGAACTCACCCCTTGGTTGCAGGTGCCCCATAGGCATTTTCTCTTCAATGAAATCTCATCCACAGCTTCTGGTGCCTCAGCACGAACTTAACTCAGGCAGCTTCTTTTTGCCTAGCTGGACCAGGGGGGTTGCCCCTGGAAACAGGCTGATTCCTTCCCCCATCCCCACAGGGATGGGGCCCTGAACTACTGAAAGCAGTCTCTACCACTTCACTGGGCTCTTCTTGTGTTCCTCTTCAGGTGAGAACACACACCTATACAAAAAAATAGCTCTTTGACAGAGCTTAGAACTCTGAAGGCCTGCTTACAGCAGAGCACCTCCTTCCTCTACTACAGACTGCAACAGACTGACTTCAAATTCCTAGCATTCTACTCTAACCTCAAACTGCAACATTCCAGTGTGGCTTATGCAGCTGTGACAGTTCTAAAATGATGTCATCCCTCAGTCTCAGCTGAGACTGAGAACAGAGTGAGACAGTGTGAAATCCATTTAACTGGAGTTTCACAAGCTGCCTTCCCTGCCTACCACTAGGTCTAACTGGGATTCTTGTAACCCCGGGTAACAAGGGGGTTACACTAGCCATGTCTTTGTTTTGGGGTTAAACATCCCATAAATATGTTTTTCAAAGTTCTGGAAAAAGTACTTTCGCAAAGTACTTTTGTGCTCATGACACTTTTTCAAATCTGTGCGAAAGCTTTCACAAATCACAAAAGTACTTTGCAACACTATGGCTACAATGACAGGAGTTCTTTGCCACTTTGCTGCCAAAGAATGATTAGGTCTTTTGGCCTGAAATTTGGAGGGAAGTCAGCCAACAGGTCACAAATGTGCCTTTTGGTGGTTTGATGAAAAAAATATTCTATGGCTCCAAAGTTACAGTACTCTGAAGTTGATAATGTTTCCCATAGACTAACATGGTGATGTACACCGCGCCTTTCGGGGCTCGTATCTCGAAAACAGTGCGAGATGCAGATTTTTCATCACGAGTTTCATGGCCCAATGAGCTATGTAATACAGAACAGTAGCCAGGAAAATAATGATTTCTGTGACATTTAAATTTTTTTTCTACATCGTACGGTTGCTGAGATATTTGCAATGAAGTACTTCCAATGCTCGTTTTAAGCTTCCATTGCCATTACAATGCATACATTCTTTGTAGACACTGTGTTTCTCTATGTAGTTCTGCAGCAAAAAGAGGGTATGCGCTTCTGTTACTGTTACAGTTACTGTTTCGCCTTGTGCTTATGTACCTGTTAGTGTTACTGTTTCTGTGTGTGCCACCATGTGTGTTACCCTTTGCGTTGTCATTTGCCCTTGCATTTTTGTTACTGTTATCATTTGTGTTTCCACCTTGTGTTTGCGTTGCTGTTCCTGTTACTATGCCACAAGACATCACGTGGCGGGAGCGCGGGGCCCTTCTGCTGCCGCATTACATTCAGTATTTCTCGTGATCATTCTCAAAAAGAAGGAAAATTAGAGGCAAAACACTCTGTTTAATGCATCAGTTAGGGCTGTTAGCCGACAACCCCAACGTGAACCCAATGCCAGTTCTGGGGGTGATCTGGAGTTGTCCGGGGGGGGTTTCAAACCTAACACCAAGTTTCCTTACTTTTGTTGCTGTGGAACAACCCTAACTGATGCATTAAACAGAGTTTTTACAATCAGTCCATCAAAGGCTTGGTGCTTTATACAGACTAAACTCATTGTTTACTCTAACAACTACTGTAGGATGCTTTTGTCCCAGAGCTTTCTTCTCCCAATTGTTGACCACAGTGTTATGTTTTACTATTGTGCAGGAGAGGGGTTGCTAGTTAGGGTTAGAGATGGGTGAAGTCCACAAAATATTTTGTGAATTTCGCTCATTTCATAAAATATTTTGCAGGCACAAAATGCAAAATTCCGCCCATAAAATGTGGAATTTCACCAACAAAATGCAGAATTTTGCCCACAAACAGTGGAATTTCACTATTTGTGGGCAAAATTCCACCATTTGCAGGAGAAATCCTGCATTTTGCTGGTGAAACTTTGCATTTCACACCCACAAAACATTCAGCAAAATTCACCCAATATTTTACGGGTCCAAATTCCCAATTTTGCCAGAAATTCACCGTTGAAATTAAATTTTGCTGCTTCCCTAGTTTTGGTTAGAACATTACTAACCCAGTTAGGAAGATTTGTCACTCAGTTACCTCACAGTATGCATCACTGTGACTTATATAAACAAACTATGTGGCTTCTGCTTGAACAAAGGTATTTATTTCAAATAGAAATTCTTGAAAAAAAATTATTAGAATTAGTTCCAACATTCTTCTATGTAATCTGTAAAGTATGTTGTAGTATATTGTCTACTAAGTAATCCTTAAATTTTCAGTTTTCAGTGCCAAAAATTAAAATGGCAGGTTAGAAAACAATGTTTTACAAACTGCCAACTGTATTAAATTCTATTTCTACATTAATACTATGTTGGGCTGGAAATTTGTTATATAATTTTAAACATGTTCTTAAGAATCATTTATTGTCTAATAGTCAGTGTAAATGTTTTACTTGATTTATGCTTGACTTTTTTATATTGTATGTATAATTTATTCACTGTATTTTTTTTTTTATATTGTATTTAATTTGTTGTATTATCTTTTCTGGTCTCCCATGAAAATGCGCCTTTGGCCCATGGACTTTTCCAGAGTGTAAATAAATAAACCAAACCATTTCATGTGGCAGAATGCATTGAAGGTGCAGCACTCACACACAATTCTTACAGAACTGAAAATATTTTGTCCACTTTCAATAGCATGCATTGCCATATACTTTTTGTGTATTCTACCATACACAGCCAATAATGAAACCCCTCCATGAAAAACAAGCTGGCAACCTCACTCTGAATAAGGGTGGTGGAATAACAGGCAAAGTGAAGAGTGAGTGCACTTATGATGTGAGGTTACCAGCAAGGCCTTACAGAAAATTTTTTTTCTATAATATAGAAGCTAATTGTTTCAAAAATAAGATTTTGAAAAATTTGAAACCAGGGAGTGAATGTTTCCATGTTTTGGTGCCCTCCATTTTACTATGCAACACTTGTTGTGAGTGCTGTGCACCATTTTGAAACCAAAGCTCATGGGGGGAGTTTGTATGTCAGCTGCCCATAACAGCTTGCACTTCAGATGATGCATCTTGTTGGCTGAAGCAGGAGTCTGATTAAGACAGTTTTTCAGAGAAATTATTCAACTTTCTAAACCATGAATTACTTATCTAAACATCCTACATGGTGGATTACTGCTTTTTAGAAATCACTACAGAAACAGGTTGATTATATATTATATTCATATATATTTCAACCATATAAAGGTGTAAAATTCACTGTAAGGATATAACATTGTTACAACACAACCAACTCTGTTTCTTTTTTCTATTCTAGTGTTATACATACACATGTATGGTTTTATTTGTTCATCCTGCTACCTCAGTAAAATAATGTGCAATTGATTTTATAAATGCTAGTAATAGACCATCTGCTGCAGAACCATCTGTATTTTAAGCAAACACTTGGACATGTACCAAGCTATCTTTTATCATGAGAAAAAATCCAGCTACTGCAAAAAGCAATAAAATAGGCCTTAGAAGGTTATATTTATGATTTATTAGCCTAATAAGTGTACTATAGTATATTTACCTAGCAAAAAGTTTCTCTTTTTGTTCCTTTGATGGTTTTGTGTGGGCTAACACAGTAAATTCCTTTCTTGATCAACAAAACACCCTAAAGAATAGAATTATACAACATGTACTATTGTAATGCTCCTATGTACTATATCCTTTAACTCAATGTAGCAAAGCACTTACAAATTGTTACCATGTATGTTTCTGCTTGTCTGTACTCTCCTGGGCTGTTCCTGAAAATAGTCATTTTATGGCTAGTGCACTTAACAGGTTAACAAAAGAGAAATAAAATAAATAAATTGTTGTTTCTGTGCTTAACTTTTTACAATGTGGAAACATAGAATTTGATAGCAGATAAGGACCACTTGGCCCACCTAGCCTGCCCATTTTCCTACCTGATGGATAAGCTGCAGATCCTAGTTAACTAACAGCCTATAGTACTTCCTCCTACTCCCCCATTAGAACTGTCTTATGTCTGTCCCATGCATTCTTGAATTCTCCCACTGTTCTTAACTCCATCACCTCCTCAGGAAGGCTGTTTCATGCATCCATAACCCTCTCCAAGAGTTTTTTTTTTGACAAGTTATTAAATTAGTAAGGTTTGTCCTTTCTAAGTGAAGAGCCTCTCAGTTGCACTTTCCATAAATGTTGTATTAGCAGCCATTTTGATGCTGAAGTAGGCTAGTAATCATTGTTCTGGTTTGCATCCAACTGCTCATAAGTGAAGCTAGTCTACAAATAGCTCTCAGTGGGCTCAGAGGCAGAACTGCTTTTGTTGCAGCCAAGTATCACAGGGTCATGGAGTTTCCTTGAAGGATCTGTCTTCTTGTGAAACACTATTGCTTTGTATAGCAACAGCTGGTGCAGCAGGTGCAGATGCCATAATGCATTGACATCAGGACTGGCCAAGCCATTCAGAAAGATTAAACTGTAAGCAAAAATAAAAACAGGTATAGAAGAGCAGCAAATACTGGCAATCAATCTAGGAAAACATTTTCCATGTTGCAGGCATTAGGAATCATGGTTTTAACCATGTGAAAAAAGTACAGTTTCATCAGTTGAATATATTTTAAAACAATTCAATATGGTTTAAATTAGACTTTTATCCATAGTGCTCACTTAAACTAATTGTATAATCTGTCTGCATCTCTAAAATGTAGTTCTAATTTGTTCTTAAACTGGTCTATGGATGTGCTTCCCACCACTTCCAAGGGAAATTTATTCCATATTGGCACTATTCTTTGATCATAACTCATCCTACCTCTCTCCAGTTTTCACTGTCTGCTATTTAGCTGGAGGGGGTGACAGCAGGTGGAGTAGATCTGCTCCTTGGTATCCAATCCCATGATATTCCATAGCTCATCGTCCAACCATGTTCTGTGCAATAAACATATGCCCCCCCATAATCTTCTATAATCCAGGGCATACATGTCTAATTCCTTCATTTGTTCCTCATAGTTCATAATTTTAAGGTTTTCCAAAGATCTTGTTGCTTTTTTCTGTACTCCCTCTATCATTTGTACAGTATCTCTCCTTTTTTATACGGTGACCAAACTTGGGCCCCATATTCAATAATTGGCCTCACCAGAGATGAATACAGTGGGACCACAACCTCCCTTTTCCTATTATCTATGTGTCTAAAACTACAGTTTAGTATTTTGTTTCCTTTCTGTACTATATTTTTACAGTGTGATATGAACGTAAGATCATGCGAGATCATTATGCCCAAATCTATTTCTTCTGTTATTTTTATTAAGTAAAGTATTGTTTAACATATACTGTATAGGTGTGCTGGATTTCTCCTGCCCATATGCATTACAATGGGTATTAATATTTAGTGACTATATATGAAGTTAATGGTAAATAACACTATATGCAGTGTATCTAGAGATATCTATATATAGCACAGCAAATGTCAGTGGCTCAGTAGGTAGCACAATCACCTCTGAGGCCTGGAGATCAGAGGGCTGTGGGTTCAGTTCCTACATCTGGCACTTGGGTTAATATCCCAGTACTGACACTGTAGTGCAGCATGGAAGGGGTGCTGCACTTCTGAGGTGCTGTCTTTTTGATGAGATGTTAAACCGACATCCCATCAGCCTGGATTGGTGGTAGTTCAGGTAGATGTTAAAGATCCCATGGCACTTATCAAAAAGAGTAGGGGAAAGTTTTATTACAACACAAAATTGTACAGCCAATAGAACAATGTAACACAGGAACAAAGTCCATACAATAAATAGTAAAGCAGAAAAAAAAAGAAGAAAACAAAATATCACTTTAGCAATTATGTAACAGCAGCATCAGAGTCAGTGATCCACGGGAGAGCAGTCCAAAGCTCCAATAACACATCCTTATGTAAAGAAGTAGATTCAAAATTATAAATGGACTGCGGGATCTTTCACTATTTTATGTTCAAGGTCAAAAAATGTACAGTTCTTCTGCTGCAGAAGAAACAAACAACGTGCCATCCAAATATTCCACTTAATCACCACAAAAATAAGAATCAAAGTATCCCTATTCCAGGCATTCCAATGTGAGGAAAAAACACCATACATCAGGTTAGAATAGGACACATACTAAAACAATGGAACGTCCCATGTCTGTGCCAAGAAGGACCACCAAGCCTGAATAAAAGAGCAGTCTAGGAATAAATGAGAAATAGTTTCTTGCACTGCCATGCACAAAGGCCTAGAATAAAGACCTGTCCTGTAACTGCTTATGTTTATGATTAGATTTAATATTAATACGTTCATGACATGAAAGCCAATGAAAGTCCCACATGGACGATGGAATTCTTTTACATCTCAAAAGGGGCAGAAGGAAAGGGAGATGCTGTATAGGATTTTTTTTTCAAAAGGCTGCTGCACACTACAGACAGTCAAAAGTAAATATTTATGCAACAATTTATGAGAAGAGGGCAACACCATTTTGGTAGTAATTTTCCATTGTTTCAGATGCGTGAACATGTTTCACATAATGCGGTACTTCTACAGGCAGCCTAAGCACTGATAATGAACTATTTTACCACAGGTGAAACCAAGCATGACAAGAGTCTTAAAACCAAGGTTCCCACCCTTTTTGGACATTAATCAGTAACGGTCTCAGATTAGCATTAAAAAATACTAGCAAAAAATAAAAGGGGATTTACCATGAGTAAGCCTCCATTAGTGATGGGCAGATAAGTAACATTCTGTTTAATAGGGTTCAATCTACTCCCCCAAATGGCCCAAAAAAAAGGCCCAAAACACATGTTTCTAAAATCTTTGGAATAGGGAGAACATAACTTAAATATAGAAAAGTTGGTATCAAAAAGGATTTTATCAGAAAAACATGCTTCTTCTTCCCCATTTGTCCCTTATTCCAGTGAGCTACTTTATTAGTACCAAGTGCTAATTTCTCCTCACAGTTCATAATGTCAGACTCAGGAACCCTGAACACTATACCTAATATTCTGATGGGGCCTACAATTAAAGATACGGGGACTTTTTCTGAAAAGATGCTACCCTTTAGGACTTTGTTGATTCTACTGAGGTGCTTAAAAGTTTCTATCATGTCTCACCTCTCCCTTCTTTCCTCAAGGGTATACATATTAAGGAGCTTAATATGTATACCCTTGAGGAAAGAAGGGAGAGGGGGGGACATGATAGAAACTTTTAAGTACCTCAGTGGAATCAACAAAGTCCAAGACGGTAGCATCTTTCAGAAATAGAGACATGCAAGAACAAGGGGATATAATTTAAAGATAGAGGGGGGCATTTCCAGAGCAATGTGAGGAAGTATTTTTTCACAGAGAGGGTAGAGGATGCATGGAAGAGCCTTTCTGAGGAGGTTGTGGGGTCTAAAACTGTGGGAGAATTCAAGAATGCATGGGACAGACATAAGACAATTCTTGTGGGGGGTAGGAAGAAATAGACTGTTGATTAACTAGGATCTGTGGCCTATCCTGTAGGTAGGGAAATGGGCAGACTAGGTTGGCCAAGCAGTCCTTATCTGCCATCAAAGTCTATGTTTCTATGGGCCAATATGGCCCTGTTGTGTCTGGGAAAGACATAAACTCTTACTCATACTTTTTTCGTAATTTAAAACTGCACCCAAAAGTTTCCCAAAGGCAGTACAAACATTAAGAGAATGAGTCAAAGAAGTTTAATCTGCCACCAAAAAACACATATCATCCGCATATGCAATAGCTTTATATGGGGCTATAAGGGTTGGACCAGCAATAGCCCTAATATGAGGGTGGAAGTTCAAACGCCTCAATAAAACATCAAGAAAAAAGACATAAAGAAGCGGGCTTAAAGGACAGCCTTGACAAACACCTCTCCCAATTGGTATCAAAAGGCCTACCCAGCCGTTTACAACAGGAACCACAGTAGCCGTCCTATATAAAATACGGATCCACCGTATCATGCCCGTGGGCACATATAGAAAACGCAAAGCTTCTCATAAAAAATTATGACTAACTGAATCAGAAGCCGCTCTTTGATCCACAGAAACAATATAGCCAGAAACATTAGTAGCAAAGCCATGAGAAAATAATTCTCTAAGCAAAATTAAGTGATCTGATATGCATCTGTTGGGTATAGAACAAAATTGTGCTGGATGGATCACTTCTTCAGCGATCAACAACAATCTTATAGTTAAGATTTTCATAAGTAACTTAAAATCAGTATTCGATATACTTAAAGGCCGCCAATTTTTCAGTAAACTAATATCACCCTTATTTTAAAATATGTATATTAGACAGCCCTTTGAAAAGTCTACAGGAATCATTTCAGTGGACAAAACAGAGTTAAAAACAGGTGTGAGTTCTGGCACCAGGTAATCCCCCAAAAACTTATAAAGAGCATTTGGAAGACCATCTGGTCCAGGGGACTTATTAACCGGCAAAGAACTAATAACAAAGATAAGTTCTTGTTCAGAAATCCTGGCACAAGCCAGGTCTAGACATTCCTGTGAGGGAACAAGCACATCCAGATCAAAAAAAAGAGGCTAAATCACCTGTAGCATCTGGAAGAGGAGAAAAAAGAGCCAATGAATGTTCTGTCACAAGCCTGCGTATTTCAGACTGAGTGTTATGAAGGCAGCCCTACTGATCAGCAAGAACCAACATAGATTTCTGAGCTATCCTGTGAGGATTACTTTCAAATGGGCAAATCACAAATTTCTTACCCTGTACCCCAAACTTATGTGGATGATACAGTTGACAGGACTGCCGGGAATGGTAGTGTAACATTTCAGCCTGTGTATTATGTATCTGCTGAGAGATGTCCTGACCAGTTGTAGCTGTTATTGTCAATAAGAATTGTAACTGCACTCGCAGTTGCAAATAATGAAGATAGTACAGGTTACTCTTCTTACTACTGTAATGTTTTAGAAAGGCCACCATACTCTGTTTCTTATCTGCCCACCACTGAATAGGGTCATCATAGCAAATAAAGACAGATTTACATGCTTGCAAAAAATATCCAAAAGACTGTTGGAACTCTATATTTTGTAACAAGGAGGTATTAAACTTCCAAATTCTGGGTCCTTTACGTAAGGTCACATCTAACCGTGTGCCAACAGAGAGCAATTTGTGATCAGAAAAAGTCACAGGCTGCACTGTAGCAGAACAAATGGGAAGTGTTTGTGACAGAAAGGCAAAATCAATTTGAGTCATCAGTTTGCCTTTCTGAAAAGTGGGAGTATGCTGTTTCATAAAAGTTAAGTATGCATCACATGGACGTGCAGTGCATATCAGTTTGATTAATTCTTGAGAGTCACCAAACAAATTTGGGGTTCTAGAAAAAAGACTTCTATCAAAAATATTTAAACCACAATTAAAATCACCAGAAAAAATAATTTAAAGAGAAGAGTGTAAATAGGGAAGAACCAAAGTGAATAACTCAATACATGGCATTTTAGATTGTAGGGCATATATATTAATGACCCTGTAAGAAGAGGGGCCTATAACAAAATCTAAAGCTAATACACATCCAGGGGAAATAGCATGTAATTTGAGCAATCTAAAACCAGGCACATTAATCAAAATACCCAAACTTGTCCTGACCTATAGACCAAAACGAGGGCCCTAGAAGCCAGTCTTTTTGTGCTTGGCGTATCTCTGAAGTCATATGAAACCTAGTATCTTGTAATAAAAAAAAATACCAAAAGGAAGCAAACGTGAAAAAGAGAACACCAACTGACATTTCTGCAAGCGTTTCTCACTGTTCACATTAATAGTGTGACACGTGAAATATTACATCAGGGTACAGAGAGGGTTATAAAAAACAACAATTCAAAAGTACTGCTAAGCTTTTTTCTTTCCCTCTACTGTTTTCCCTTTTAATTTCATCCTGGCCTAATGCTTCTGAGACACACCTGTACCAATTTGCAATTCAGAGTCTGAAGTACCTTCAGGATGAGAAGAGGCTATGGAAGAGGAGTCAGACTCTACTTCAACATCATTTGAGATGTCTCGCAGAAGCTCATACTGATTGGATACAGGGGTTGGAGAGGGTCTCAAAGCTTTAGTCAGGGGGGTAACCGGTGGATGATTCCTAGAGGACCGTCTGTGAATAGAAACAGCTGGAATCGTTAGGGGGAGGCATATCTTTAGTAGTAAAACAAGTGTCTGAGATGGGGACAGGAACATTGTCAGGATCAGGATTGGGCTTAGTCAGTCCAGAAGAAATCAGAGAGGGGGGAACCTCTGAAGGAGAAGAAGGAGCCACTTCAAACTTTGAAGATACTACAGACTCAGGCTGGGGAACCGCAGGCTGAACCGGCATATTTCTAGTATGGATGCGAGCCTTCTGTGCCTGACTAATAATAAAGTGGTGATCAACCCCTTCTTCATGATACTCCTGATTTTGGGCAGCCCATTTACAATTTTGGAAGGTGTGCCCAACTGCCTCACAAAGGTTACACTTACATTCATTTAGGCAGTGGGCCGCAACATGCCCTAGGTCCCCACAAACATTGCATTTAACTTTGTCGCAGACACTGCTAAGATGAGAGGGATCCCCACACCTGTAGCAGGCCTTAGGTTGACCTGGGTCAATTGTTAGGGGGGTAGAACTGGGGAAGGGAGAGGAGAGGGA
Organism: Neoceratodus forsteri; assembly: GCA_016271365.2. Taxonomy (NCBI): domain Eukaryota; kingdom Metazoa; phylum Chordata; order Ceratodontiformes; family Ceratodontidae; genus Neoceratodus; species Neoceratodus forsteri. The sequence goes on along the minus strand of CM057458.1, from coordinate 622,829,007 downwards.
AGTAAGGTGCCTGCCTGGTGCCATGGCTTGGAGGGACAAGAAGCGAATCCTCACGATTGCAGAAGCAGCATTACAGGAGAGGGAACTAGATATCATTGCCCACCTTGGGACAAATGACCTAGCTAGGCATGGAATCAGTGCAGTGCAGGATGAATTTGTGGAGCTGGTGATGGGCCTCAGAAAGATAGCAAGCATGGTTACCTTCTCAGAGTTTTTGCCAGTCCATGACAGGGGTGAGGCTAGGGCACGTCACTACATGCAGTTTAATGAATGGTTGCAAAACTGGAGCAGAGCACAGGGCTTTGGCTTCATTGGGGACTGGGGATACTCCTGGAGAGATGAAGGTCTGTACTGGCATGATGGTCTGCATCTGTCCATGAAGGGAACCAAGCTCCTAGGTGACAGGTTTAAATGCTTCCTTGGCAAGCTTTTAAACTAGCCAAGGGGGGGAGGTGCTGATAAGAGGCAGGGGAATTTCAAGCCTCCTCCCACAAAACATGGCAGATAGTAAGGTAAACACTGAGGTACAGAGATCAACACAGGGCAGGACAGGGGTAAATGGAAAAATAGACAAGGGCAATAAGAGCAGGGATGGGGGAAAAAAGGATAAAGCCAACATTAAATAAAGGGCAATGAGTACCAATGCCCATAGTCTGGGAAACAAGCTTCCTGAGCTAGTAGCCCTGATGGAAGATGAAAAATTGGATATTGTGGCAGTCACAGAAACATGGTACACAAAGAACCATGACTGGGATGTCAACATACCGGGGTACACAGTCTACAGAAGGGACAGGGAGGGTAAAAGAGGAGGTGGAGTAGCTCTATACATAAGGGAAGGGATCAAAGCTACAGAACTAAAAAGTAAAGGGGGAGGACAAGAAGCACTCTGGGTCACCTTGGAGACAAGGAATGGCATCACAATCTGCACAGTGGTTGAATACAGACCCCCGTCTAAAGGGGAGGAAATAGACAAGAAAATGATAGAGCACATTCTCAAAATGGCTGAAAAATGGGAGATACTGTTGATGAGGGACCTGAATATGCCAGATGTTAACTGGATGACATGTACTGCAGCCACATCCAAGAACAGGGTCATTCTCAATGCCCTGCAGGGGGCAGGACTTAGACAGCTAGTGTTGGAACCCATTCCGGAGGGAGCAATACTAGACCTGGTACTCTCAAATGGAGAGAGGATCACAAATTTAGAAGTCAGTAGACATCTGGGAACAAGGGACTACTACACAGTGTGCTTCACAATAAGCACAACCATGGAGACAAGCCATACAAAAACAAGGATACTGGACTTTAGAAGGGCCGACTTTGGCAAAATGGGTGAATACCTGAGGAATGCACTACCAAATGGCCAAAAAGGAGTGGAGGAAGAACAATGGAGAACAATCAACACTGCTATCATAGAGGCAACAAGCCTTTGTGTGGGACAAATAAAGAAAACAAAGTAGAGTAAAAAACCACTATGGTTCTCAAAAGAGGTGGCAGGAAAGGTTAAGGAGAAAAAGGCTGCATTCAGAAAGTATAAGGAATCACAGAAGGAGCATGACAGGGGACTGTATCAATTAAAGCAGAAAGAAGTGGGGAAGTCAGTCAGAATAGCAAAGGCCCAAACCGAGGAAAAAATAGCCAACTCAGTTAAGAAGGGGGATAAAACCTTTCATAGGTACATTAGGGAGCATAGAAAGGTTAAGGGAGGAATAGTAAAGATTAATAAAGGAGAGGGGAGATGGGTAGGGAGACAGTGAAAAGGCAGAGATACTGAATGAATACTTTTGCTCAGTATTCACAAAAGAAGATGAGGAGGAGTTACCTAAACCAGACAATAGAAGCACTCTGGGTAAGGGGGTTGACACCAGTCCATTTACAGAAGAAAGAGTCCTGAAAGAACTCCTAAAACTCAAGGTGGACAAAGCAATGGGGCCTGATGGGATTCACCCAGAATCCTAAAAGAACTAAGGGAGGACCTAGTGACACCACTGACCGCACTTTTTAACAAATCATGGGAGGATGGGGTGGTACCTGAGGACTGGAGGAGGGTAGATGTGATTCCCCTTCACAAAAGTGGGAGCAAAGCAGAAGCAGGAAACTACAGACCTGTAAGTTTGACTTCAGTGGTAGGGAAAATGATGGAATCACTTCTGAAAGAAAGAATTGTTGAGTACCTAGAGGCCAGTGGGGCACAAGACCCAAAGCAGCATGGATTTACAGCTGGACGGTCATGTTAGATGAATCTAATTGATTTCTTTGACTGGGTGACCAAAGTAATAGACCAGGGAGGGTCTGTGGATATGGCCTACCTAGACTTTAGCAAGGCATTTGACACAGTCCCACACAAAAGACTAATAATCAAGTTAGCCAGCCTGGGAGTGGATTCCAGGGTGGTAGCCTGGGTAGCAAACTGGCTGCACAACAGGACACAGAAGGTAATAGTGAATGGAACACATTCTGAAGAAAGGGGGCTACAGTGAGTACCTCAGGGCTCAGTACTGGGTCCAGTCCTCTTTAACATATTTATAGGTGACATTGCAGAGGGTCTGGAGGGAAAGGTATGCCTCTTTGCAGATGACACAAAGATCTGTAACAGAGTTGATACACAAGGGGGGGTAGAAAGGATGAGAAGGGACTTGTCAAGGTTGGAGGAATGGTCAGACATATGGCAACTTAGATTCAATGCAAAGAAGTGCAAAGTAATGCACCTGGGAAACGAAAACCCAGGAGAAGAATACACAATAGCAGGGGAGGTAATAACAACAGCAAAAATGGAAAGGGACTTGGGGGTAATCATATCAGATGATCTTTGGTGGACCGGGAACACGTCTGCACTCTTCAAAGCCGACTGTGAACTGAAGAAATGCCGGTAAGCTGTATAATGACATAAATAGGTTTTTTGTTAACTTTGGTGCATATCTTAGGAATTGTGGGGAACTTTGGCACCATATTTTCAACATGGGGTTATTGGGACCCCTCCTCATGAATTCAGCCACTGTCTTCATGTTATTCTGTCCCAAAAGGTGGTTTCGGTGTCACTGTGCGGAATCACCTTTCTGGACTGAGTAATGAAATGACAGTGCCAGTGTTCATGAGGTGGGCTCTCAAGAAGCCTATGTTGCAAATTTGGTGGGAAAAAAATTACTGTTTTACAAGCGTGCATTGCACAGCTGCTACACATGTTCATAACTTCATGAATTTGCTTATTTTCACTCCAGATTTTCAACACTGGCATTTTCCACACCTCCTTATGAACTGTATAGCTGTCATTTTTCACATCCTGGCTGAATCATGTTTTCACACATGCAGTGCAGAATAGTGCATGTCGCTGTGGTAAATCAGTGTTCAGGACATATTAGGAAAATCACAGTGACACTGTTCATGAGCAGAGGTCCTAAAATGCCTATATTGAAAATGTTGTGATGAAAGCCCATAAAATGACTGTGTTACGAGTGTGTATTGTGCAGTTTCCACGCAGCCTTGTAACTTTGCAAATTAGTAATATTTTTATGCCAGATTTTCAACACTGACATTTTTTCACACCTCCTTATGAACAGTGCAGCTGTCATTTTTCACATCTTGGCCAAAATATATTTTCACTCTTCCAGCGCAGAATAGTGCAGTCACTTTGGGAAGTCAGTGTTTGGGACAGATTAAGATTGGGTGAGAGAGGGGGAGTGACCAAGCTCAACTGAGCTCTGTCAGGACTGCTGCAGATTTCTATGTGGGCAGAAAAAAGCACCAGTGCAGGCAGGGGTCCAGTACAAAAGGGCAGCCTGCAGTGCCGGGAGAAACAGAAAGAGTGAGTGAGGGAGGGGGAGTTAGCTAGCTCAACAGAGCTCTATTGGGACTGCTGCGGATTTCTTTGTGGGCAGAAAAAGGCACTGATGCAGGCAAGCAGGAGCCCAGTACAAAAGGGCAGCCTGCAGTACTGGGAGAAACGGAATGAGCAAGTGAGAGAGGGGGAGTGAGCGAGCTCAGTGGAGCTCTGTCTGGACTGCTGCGGATTTCTTTGTGGGCAGAAAAAGGCACCAATGCAGGCTGGAGTCCAGTAAAAAAGGGCAGACTGCAGTGCCAGAAGAAACACAATGATCCACTGAGGAAGTGGGAGTGAGCGAGCTCAATGGAGCTCTGTCAGGACAGCTGTAAATGTCTTTGTGGGCAGAAAAAGGCACCAACACAGGCAGGAACCCAGTACAAAAGGGCAGCCTGCGGCACTGGAAGAAACAGAACAAGTGAGAGGGTGGAGTGAGCAAATTCAATGGAGCTCTGTCGGGACTGCTGTAGATTTCATTGTGGGCAAAGAAAAGTGCCAATGCAGGCAGTAGCCCAGTTCAAAATGGCAGCCTGCAGCATCGGGAGAAGTAGGACAAGTGAGTGAGAGAGGGGGAGTGAGTGAGCTCAACAGAGTTCTGTCAGGTCTGCTGTTGATTTCTTTGTGGGCGGAAAAAGGCACCAATGCAAGCAGGAACCCAGTACAAAAGGGCAGCCTGCAGCATAGGGGAGAAATAGAATGAACGAGTGAGAGAGGGGAGTAAGTGAGCTCAGTGGAGCTCTGCTGGGAATTTAGAGTTGCACACCCTCCTGCCCAGGGTCCTCTGTGGTCCTATATTGCAGCAGGGTCTCTGGAGAGGACACAAAGCAATGATTGGATACTTTTAGAATTGCAGTTATAATACAGATTTAGTTGTTCTGTTTATGTCTCTAACTGAGATAAGTACTGAGCTATACAGTTATGATTGCTGTAATAAGACAGTGGATGTCTATGAGGTGGGCATGCCAGTTCTTAGGCAAGGCATTTTTACTTCCACATACCTAAACAGCACATATAAGCAAGCAACATTCGGCACTGACAAATGCTTGTTTTGTATTGTATTGATCATTTGTTACCTGACACAGATGTTAGTATTGGAGTGACCATGCTGCTCCTCGTGTCAGAAATGTTACTCACTCTTTCTTTCTTTCTTCTTTCTTTCTTTCTTTCTTTCTTTCTTTCTTTCTTCTCTCTCTCTCTCTCTCTCTCTCTCTCTCTTTCTTTCTTTCTGTAGTGGCCCTATTCAATAAGTAGTCTGTCACACTGTATACTACTATGTGAACCAAAACCTACTAAACATAGGATTACATATTTAGAGAACACCAGCAGAGCTAGAAGTATTCTGCAAGGAAGTGCATGCAGCATGAAATATCCACCATGTGTAGAGGTGTGCTTTCAAAACAAAGATCAATGTTTGCACAGGACGTTACAGTAAATCTTATAGAATGTGTAGGCATATAGCAGCCCCATAAGAGGTCTCAAAAATATATTCCATGGGATGAACTGAGACTTAATCTCTTTACAAATTGAAAATCATGTTTTCTTTTCTCATACTGCAAGATTTACAGGTTGGTTTTATTTATTGTATTATTTGTCATTTGGTAACTGTGAGATGCAAACTAAAGTGAAGCTCATAGAAAGGTATTTCCTGAGGTAGGGAGAATAGAATTATATTTACATTTATATTATAAGTATACATATGGAGCAAGAGAGAGAGAGAGAGATATATGTGTATATATATATATATATATATATATATATATAATAAGAGAAACTGGTTAAAAAATAAATGTGCAAAACAATATATACAGAAAATAACGTATACAAAATGTTAATATATAACAAAATCATGTTTGTATAAGTCTGAAAAATAAAAGTTGATGTTACAAAATAAATTAACATAATTTATACAGAATATGAAAATAAAAATGGCAATGTACAAAGTAAAGAATTATTTACATATACTGTTAAGATACAGTTACTGTAGTTTCGGTTATATTCGCTATAATTTAAATCCTGTGGTCTTCGTGGGACTGATCGACCAGCTAATATTAAATGCACTCTATATTAATAAGCATTGCTGCCTGAAAACATATACTGCACTAGTCAATGTATGCCCATTATAAAAAAAACCTTAATTTTACACATGTTAAAATGACAGTGCTTCATCCACAAGAAAATCAAAAGTAAAGTAAATCAGGTTTCCAAGAAAGAAAGCTGCAAAAAGGAAAAAAACTACAATGTTTAATATTCAACGTGTCATCATCCATCTGCATTCTGCAATTGGCACACATTAGTTCTGCCCTGTGTTAAATGGCTCTGCAGCAAAACGAAAATAAAAGTTAATGTAGTAGCAACAGCAAAAGAACTTCAAAATGTGTTATGCTGCTACTAACAGTATTCAGTTTACCAATCCGGACATCCAGACAATGCTCATGTGCTCCGTATATTCCTGACTCCATAAATTCCTGAGTGCAGTCTCCCCTCCTGTCATTCAGTTTTGTTACACTATCCTCCAGCCACATGGCATGCTATTCTTTTATTGTGGACATTTTCAAGTTGATCTTGGTCCATTCACTATCACCCAGCTGACTGGAAATTAATCCAGTTTACCACTCCATAAAACAATGCTTCATGCTGTCTTTGAAAAGTTTGTTGAGGGATATGGCCAGCAGTTGTAGGAGGTTGGTACAAGAGGCAGGTTCAAAAATCGGTATTTAAAAGGGTTGGGTGGACCGACCCATGGAAAATCAGAACCCCCTGATCCAATGTGGTCCAATGGACCTGGATCAATAAGAGTCATGTGCTTATAAGTATTGGGTCTGTCGGCCACATCCCTTTTAGAAAGCATTTTTTTTTGTATCTTTTGTGCAGCGTTTCTCTCTGCCTTCTCTAGTGGGAGCATTGGAGCCCATCTGTCCAGCAGTTACATGATTGCAACACAATCTTGTCATGTATGTCTCTTTGCAGATGACACAAAGATCTGCAACAGGGTCAATACAGAAGGTGGGGTGGAAAGGATGCAAAGGGACTTGGCAAGGTTGGAGGAATGGTCAAATGTATGGCAGCTTAGATTCAATGTAAAGAAGTGCAAAGTAATGCATCTGGGAAACAAAAATACAGGGGAAGAGTACACAATGGGGTTAGTGATACTAACAACAACAAAAATGGAAAGCGACCTATGGGCATTCATATCAGATGACCTTAAGGTGGGCAAGCAATGTGAGAAGGCAGTATACTGGGATGCAGAAGGAGAGGCATCACCAGTAGAAAAGAGGAAGTTGTTATTCCCCTGTACAGACAATTGGTGAAACTCCATCTGGAGTACAGCATGCAGTTCTGGAGACCCCATCTCTGCAAGGACATAGACAGGATGGAGGCTGTCTAGAGGAGGGCAAATAAAATGGTGCAGGATCTGCACCAGAAGATATACAAGAAGAGATTAAAGGAGCTTACTATGTATACCTTCGAGGAGAGGAGAGAGAGAGACCGGGGACATGATAGAAACTTTCAAGTTCCTCAGGGGAATCAACAAAGTCCAAGAGGTTTGAATCTTTCAGAAAAAGAGATATACAAGAACAAGGGGGCACAATTTGAAGATAGAGGGTCTAAGGCTCAGAGGTAATGTGAGGAGGTATTTTTTCATGGAGAGGGTCGTGGACACATGGAACAGTCTTCCGGAGGAGGTAGAGGAGTCAAAAACAATGGGGGATTACAAGAATGCATAGGACAGACATAAGGCAATTCTAGTGGGGGGCAGGAGGAGGTTGCCTGTTGATTAACCATGATCTGCAGCTTATCCATTAGGTAGGGAAATGGACAGACTAAGTGGGCCAAGCGGTCCTTATCTGCCATCAGATTCTATTTTTCCATGTTTCTATGTGGTTGCTGGGGAGGGAGGTGGCCACCACAGCAATGTGATAGCCGCAGAAGTGAGATGATATGGTCACGAATGAGCACGCCAGCCCGGGAGTGACCACAGAAGGGTGGAGAACTCAACTGGCCATATCTAGCCAAACCAAAAGGCTAGGCAGCCTAAAAGTGAATTGGAGACTGTTTGTCAGACCCAGCTATTGGCTGATGTGGTGGGTTGACAGAGCTGCCAGTCTCCTCGGCTTGGCATCAGTTGGAAGAGGCACCATACAGCTGAAAGTTATCAGACAGAATGGATACTGTCCCAGTCTATCACGTGTTCTCTGTTCTTCACGATTTGGCATTGGCATACAGTTATCTTTTGTACTGTGCTGTGCACTGCACCGTGCTTTTTTTATGTAACATTTTCTTGATCTCTTTGACTCATTCTTGGCTAATAAAATAAAATTATGGAATAAGGAAAAAGTTAAAGGAGGGACTGAGGCATAACTGTGAAGGGGTAGAGGAAGTGAGAGAAGATTGTGGGTAGGGTGGGGGTGACATCTTCAAGGCTCCTGGTGGAGGATCAGAGTGTAAATATCTATAATTAATATCACAAAAGGTGAAAAAAATATATTCAGTTATCACTCTGGGTGTTTTTTGTTTGACTCAGTCAGTTTAAAGGAAACATTTACAATTTTTTACAGTAAAGTAATAAGAAAAGACTCCACAAGATACAGTATAAAGAAAAAGGCAAAAGCTGCAATGTACTGTATTTTATTAAACTGGAATACATAGTAGTAGTAGATACAGTGGGAGGTGGTGTGTGGTAGTTAGAGCAAGTGTGCCTTGGCCCCTGTGAGATCAGAGATATTTGTGAACAACTGAGGTCTAAACAAAAACAAAAACTACATTTAGGCAAAAGCATTTTTGTGAGTAATTAAAAAAAAACTGTACTGCAGTGGAAGGGAGAGTGTTGCTCTGAGGGCAAACCTGTATTGAGTGGGCAGAGAAAAGTGGGAACAACTGAGAGGAGTACATAAATCTGCAGTATTGCAACAGTCAATAAATATTTCCTTGTGTGTAATAAAAAAAATAGGTACTGTCGTGGAAGGGTCAGTGTGGCTGTGAGAGCAGACCTGTACTGAGTGGGTAGAGGAAAGTGGGAACAACTGAGAGGACTACTGTACATAAATCTGCAGTACTGCAACAGTCAATAAATATTTCCTTTTGTGTAATAAAAAAATAGGTACTGTTGTGGAAGGGTCAGTGTGGCTGTGAGAGCAGACCTGTACTGAGTGGGCAGAGGAAAGTGGGAACAACTGAGAGGACTACTGTACATAAATCTGCAGTACTGCAACAGTCAATAAATATTTCCTTTTGTGTAATAAAAAAATAGGTACTGTCGTGGAAGGGTCAGTGTGGCTGTGAGAGCAGACCCGTACTGAGTGGGCAGAGGAAAGTGGGAACAACTGAGAGGACTACATACATCTGCAGTACTGTAACAGTCAATAAATATTTCCTTGTGTGTAATAAAAAGATAGGTACTATCATGGAAGGGGGAGTGTGGCTGTGAGGGCAACCCTGTATTGAGTGGACAGAGGAAGGTGGGAACAACTGAGAGTACTAAATAAGAAGAAAATATCAACAAGAAAAAATACATTTCTGTGCCATTGGCAATGAAAAAAATAAACCTAGCTACTGTGGTGGAAGGAGGACACTGGCTGTGAGGCCATGCCTGTACCAGTGGGCTGAGGAACTTGGGATCAACTGAGAGGACTAAATAAAAAGAAAACACATACTGGAAAAAGCATTTTTGTGTTTAAAAAACAAAACAAAACTGGAAATGTACACCAGACAGGGTGAGGTGGAGGCTGAAATGGGGACATGTATGGGGAAACATAAGACCAGCTCCTGGTACTTCATCTGGTAGCAGTCATGGTTCTTCCACAATGTTGTCCAAACAGACAGGAGAGGCACAAACTACCTTAATTAAAACTAAAGGAGTAGTTGGCACCACAAGGAGTGGCATGCCAAGATATGGTACCTATGTGTACCATTGTACCAGTACAGATTTAAATGAAATGGGGGAGTGGGACAATCTAGCTCTGATGAGAGTAAAGATTATGAAATGAAGGATGTAGACAAGGAGGGACAAAGAAGCAAATGGAAAGCCAGAATGAGGTAGAGGTGGCAGTCGCACAGACGCAGGATGAATGTGATGATTTGGACTTGGATGATGAGATGGGCAGTTTGGGCATGGACACTGTGGTGCAGGTGTGGGAGAAACCAGATGAGGCGGCAGTGCATTCAGATTTAGGTTCTGTTAATGGCCTGGAGGAGCTGTTGGATGATAATGGTGAAATAGAAAAAGACCATTATGAGCAGCTTCCTAGTGATGAGAAAGTGACAAAGGAGGACAGTATAGTGTGCCTGGTAACAAAACAAAAAGGTGCCATCTTATGTGTGGTCTTACTTTTCTCTGGCTGCCAATAATGAGATATGAGCAGTTTGCTCTATATGTAAAAAGACCATCAGCAGAGGGAGCAAAAAAGGTGCTTTGGGTACCTCAGCATTAAAAAGACATTTACAGAGATGTAACTCATTACGTCTCAGGCGTGATTCTTTGGTCAGAGAGAAAGAAGACAACAAAATGCAGGCCGAGTTAAGTCAGATTACACCTACTGCACCTGTTATATCAAGTGATAGCAGCAGCAGCCCTGTTGCTTCAGTTGTACTGTCAACTCCTTGTCAGTCTTCTTCTAGAATATGTACTACAAACAATCCCCTTATGCCCTTCTCATCATCCAACACTCCTAATGCTGGCCATCTGAAAACTTCAACTGCTAGAAGACAGCTCATGATTTCAGTGACAATTGAACATAAAGCTAAGTACCAGCATAATCATTCTGAGGCAATTGCTGTAACAAAACTAATTTCAGAGATGATAGCACTGGACTTACAGCCTTACAGAATTGTGGAGCATGTAGGATTCAAAAGGATTTTGAATCACCTGTCACCACAATACAATATCCCATCCAGGAAATATTTCTCGACTGTTGCAATATCGCAGATGTACAGTATGATTTAATAAGTGCTAAACTGAAAAATGCTTTAAAAGATGCAGTTGCTGGGGTTATTAATCTGACTACTGACATATGGACAAGCTGCCAGCCAGAACCATTTATGTCACTGACTGCGCATTCAGTATCATTTTCTCCCTGTAGTGACTCTAACAATTCCCCTCTGAAACTGGCTTCCCTTCACATCCAGTAGATCACATATCTTCCAACATACTGGATGAGCTCAATAGAGAGATAAAGTACTGGCTTACATCACAAGAGCTTTCTATAGGTTTTATTGTGACTGACAATGGTTCAAACATAAAGAAAGCATTGTCTGATGGTGGCTTTGTTCATATTCGATGTTTTGCACACTGCCTTAATTTGATTGTGCATGCATTTATGGAAGAGGACAGAGATATAAAGGCTCTCACACATGTGGCAAAAAGAATATGCACACATTTCAGCCACTCCTGCAAAGCACGCCAATGCCTTCGGACCATACAAGAAATGCACGGACTGCCTCCTAATACACTCATCCAGGATGTTGCAGTGAGGTGGAACTCTACCTTTTACATGTTCCAAAGATTGCTGGAGGGAAAAAAAGGCTTTAAGACAGTATATACTAGAGAACAGCATAGGGGATGCTGATGTGTACATTACTCCTTATCCATGGGCTGTTTTAGAACTTCTCATCAAGATACATCAACCCTTTGAGGAAATTACTATGGAAGTGAGTTCCAACAGTGCCTCGCTCAGCCAAATAATCCCATTAATAAAGATTCTTAGATTTCAGCTGAATGCAGTCATGGATGAGTTGGAAGGTACAAGAAACCAGTTTCAGATGGGAGAGTCTAGTGCAACTGAAAGGGACTTGCCACCCAGAATAAAAAAAGGCAAAGTACTTAGAATAATTAAAAGAGTTAGCGATGATGAGAAACTTGGTAAAATGCTCATGGCAGAACATTACATTATTGCAACAGTACTAGACTCAGTGTACAAGATGAAACACCTCTCACAGTATGTTCCAAATATGTTCTAAAACTGCAGAGAGAAAATCATTCAAGAAGTAAACTTGCTTTTGAAAAAAGACCATGACAACAGATGCAGCCCCCTCATCCATTCCTTCTGCACCTTCATGGCTCCCTCTTCTCAGTCAGGCTACAAAACAGTCAGCTGCTGCCATTCGTTCTACACCCAGCAGTCATCTTTTGAGTCAGTTGGATGCTGTGGTTCTTCAAAAATCATCCCTTCTTTCTCTGTTTGTCATTGCTTCTGCCCAAGCCATGGTTGACTGTTATTTAGAAGAAAAAGGTATTGAATGGAATGAAGATCCCTTTAAGTATCGGCAAAGCAAGGAGCTTGTATGGCCTGCACTTTTGCAGGTAGCCCTGAAGTACATGGCCTGTCCTCCAATCACTGTATTTTCTGAGTGACTCTTTAGCTGTGCAGGAAATGTAGTAACAGATACACAATCTAGGCTACTGCCAGAAAATGTTGAGAAGTTATCATTCTTAAAAAAAAAAACATTCCATTGACTGGTTACACCTATGACCCAGAGTCAGCAACTGCATTTCACAGTGGCCTCAAAGATGACTACTTGGAAGAGTAGAAAGATCACAGTTTTTCAGAAAAATAAATCAGTACTCAAGTAATCCCATATGTGGCCTACACAGTCTGTGTACTTTTTGGCACAATGTTTTCAACATGTCCTAATAGATTTTGCTAATTTTTGGACTGCCTGAACCCAGTGGCACACTTTTCACAGCATGTCCTAATGGATTTGTGTAATTTTTTAACTGCCTGAACCCAGTGGCACACTTTTCACAGCATGTCCTAATGGACTTGTGTAATTTCTAGACTGCCTTTACCTGATGGCACACTTTTAACAACATGTCCTCCTGGACTTGTGTAATTTCTGGACTGCCTGTAGTTGAGACTGATGGCAGAATGTTTTCAGTATGTCCTAATTTCTGGATTGCCTGAACACGATGGCACACTTTTTTCAGTATGTACTAATGGACTTATCTAATTTTTGCATTTTTGGATTAACTGAATGTAGATCTCTGCCCACTCAGTACAGGCTCGACCTCACAGCCACACTCTGCCTTCCAAAACAGTAGCTAGGTCTCTGGATTCCTAAGGACATGAAGTTATTTTTTTGGTAGGGGTCCCCTAAATGTGTCATCAATTTGGGTGGGTGGGTGGGTGGAGGGACTATGCCATAGAAAATAAGTGCATGACACTCAGTGGAGCAGAGAAGGAACTGGTGCAACAATAACAAACTGATATCTGTTAGGAGCTAAGTTCTGTACTCTGAAATCTGCAAAGCACTGTACCGCACTCTTGAAGTGCTGTTATTACTCGCACTTATACTCTGTGACAGGAACCTTGTAACCTCCTGCTTCTATGTATCTACTGTTTATTTTGTTTATCTGTGAACCTGTAACATTTGAATTGTTTTATTGAACTGTACTTGTCCTGCCTTGGAACCATTGTAAACAAGCCCTGGCTCAAAGGTATTTAATCTGAAACTTAAATAAAGGAGGAAGTAGGTTGCTGGTTAGCTAAAACCTGCAGCTTATCCAATAGATAGCGAAATGGGCAGACTGTGTGGGCCAAGTGGTCCTTATCTGCTGTCAAATTCTATGTTTCTGTTTTTCTGTGATATGTCTGTTGTTTAGAGTGTGCTATTAAATGGGAATGGGATTTCGTCTCTGAGGCCAGACAGGTCAGTTTACAGTTGCAGCACTAGTACTACTGACTCTGAGACAGGAAACGGACAGAGGTCAGCTGCATGACTGCCATATTCAATTGACCAGCAAATCAGTGCTTTAAACTCACAGTTTTCATATCCTGAAATGCCGACTACAATTATATGTGTGTGTCACAGATCTCAGTGTCACTTTATGCAATTATTTAGCAGATTTACAGTTTTCACTGCATTTTACAAAATGTTCTGATTTATATCAGGACTAATCAGAACTTATCAGTACTTTGGTCTGGATCCTGATCCTGATAATAAGGATCAGGATATTTTTGGGTCCGCCCAACATTTGTATGTAACTTGCCTATTCTAATTGTATCAGTACAGGGTGGATGGTATGGGATCTGAAAAGATCCATTAGGAGGATCGCCTTTTACTCTTTTGGAAGCTTAAGTATCAACTTGGTATTTTCAAGATGTGGCGCCAGGATTTTATTAATGTACTGTGGAGTTTTTTTGCTTGTTCGCCCAGTGATTGGGCGAGTGTGTTATTCATCCATCTGGGGGAAATTTGAGGGACGGAAGGCAGGCAGGGTTTTTTCCAGAATAGATCACCTGTGGCAGCAACAGATTAGCCACAAGTGCACACCTTTGCACCAATGACCCCTGGCATTTATTCCCAACCCTGTTAATGCCACTTGTTTAGATGCAGTGGCTGCCATTGTCCACTGAAAAACAGGGATGAGATTAACACCAGTCTTGTCTATGTTAACAATTAGCTCTGATGGTACAAGCTCTTGTGCTGCTGCTTTAGAGAAATGGAGCAGAAAACCCTCTTTTAGCTGCATAAAATCCAGGAGTGTCTTTCTTGCAGCTTTTGTGCCTTTCCAATGGCTAAACACCATGCGAATCAAAAATCCCCAGGCCCATTTGGTGGTGATGCTGACAGTGTCACCATTCTCTGTCAGAACATGGGGGCTGTCAGTCTTGACAATCCCCAGGGCCACTGCCTGCACCGCCTTTGTGTTTACAACAGTGCCTTCAGCCCTTAGGCTGTGAATGATAAAGCACAGCCTAGTTTCTCCTCGACTTCATCAAGGAGCAAGGTGGATCTGCCTCTCAGTTTTATGGGCAGTGATGGCTTTAGCATTGTTGGATCTGCTGCCATTTGGAGCTGATCCCTGTAGTCACCCTTAAAGTTTCTGACTCATTTATAGTCTTGCCGTACTTGGAATGGTAAAAGCGGACCGCAGACATGACACCATTTTCAGCCACATATCACATACTACACTTCTCCAGCATATGAGGTGTAGCTGGAAGTTTGGCTTCATTTATGGGGTGTGGTTTGCAGGCAGTGAGTTTGCTTGTTACTGCAGAAGTAGTGTCTGAGTCCAGCCCTGTTCTCTGCAGCTGCTCGCAAGACACATCAGCTACAAGAGGGTATTCCCCCTTTGTTCCTTTCTTTACTCACCAAAGAATAGACATCCTTACAAAGCTGCACACCAGGTAATGAAGAACAATGCAGACAAGTCCAGGGCTACGGCTGAGCTAGTTTTGTAATAGCTGCTGGTTGGTACTTAACAACCAGCTGCTATTACAAACCAATTAAACTGACAATTACTGTGTAATTTCTGTAACTGTGCTTAAGTGTGGTAATCACAGTGTAAAGCTGCTGGCAATGTACTGCACTTTGACTACAATATAAGCAATCCCTGTAAGAGTGCAGGCATCTGTGACACCTCATTGCTGTTAAGGGCAAGTTATTAGCATTTAACGCATATATAAAAGACCGCAGATATGTTCCACTAGGGAAAAGCTCCAACATTTGGGGTGCTAACATTTCTGTACTACAGTATATTGCATATCCAGAATGGTTGAAGCTCCAATAAGGGGGGGGGGGGTCTGGCAATGTGGCAGTGAACTACAGAGGTGTAAATCACAGGGGAGAGGAAAGAAGGTAAGAGCAGTCGAGCACAAGCAGATGTTGGTGGAGAGTTCCTAAAGGAGTGCTTTGAAGGTGAGGGGTGAGGATGAGGCACACTGGACAGTGAGAAGACTATTCCAGAGGAGGAAGAGGCTGGAAGAGAAGGGAAAGTGCCCCTCAGAGGTTTTACATTTGGGGAATAGAAAAGAAATCAGTGTGAGAAGCAGAGGGAGTAAGAGATGGGGAGAGCTTAGGAAAGAAAGGAGGAAAGATAACCAGAAGTGAGAAAGAAAGGCACAGTGGGAATGGTGCCAGGACTCGAGGAAGGAGAGGGAGAGTTCCAAGTAAAGTAAACAGTAATATGTGAGGGGCCAGTTTAAAGTAAGGCAGCAAAAAGAAAGGGAAGTGGGGCCCAGTCTGGAAAAAGATGTTCAGAAGACAGCATTGTACCCACGCTGTCAGTCACCAGTAGGATCATGTTAAGGGAATGCTCTACCAGGCCTCACTCTTTAAATATTTTGAAAGAAGAAACACAGTTACGTGCAGTCTCTAACAGTACTAATTTGGAGATAACTCTTCTTTTTCACAAAAAAAATGCTTCAAATAGGGAGAAAATATACTCTTGCTCTGATTTTGCAAACAGACTTATTTTCCTACTTTTGAGCATGGTTGAGTCTTTGTATGAACATGAAAAGACTGGACCATGCTAGATGAGTCTTTTTAATGACTTGAAAAGACTGATCCATGCTCAGAAATAAGAAAATAAGTTTATTTGCAAAAATGGTGCAAGATTTTCATTTCTCTCCTTTCAATATATTGGGAGACTGGGTCAACTGCACATCACCGATGCTTTCCCTTCTGTGATTGGCAGTGCATTGCAGCATGTAAACAAACCAACAGAGGCATGTGAAAATGATATGGTTGTACACTACCAGTACAGGCATTTTGAAACCGTTTTTTGAAAATGGAGTTATCTGCAAATCATTACTGTTAATGATTTCACAACTCTTTTTACAACAGCTAGAGTTAGGTGTGGAAGAGCACCCCTTTAATAGCAATCTATCAGTGAACCAAGAGTGAAAGGCAAACTAATTGTGATACAGTACATGGTTCCAAGGTTAGAAAAGAGCTTTTCATAGATGGCATCAATGTGGAGGGAGAGAGCAAGGCGTAAATAAAGTCATAAACTTAAGGAACATTACATTAGTGCCCATCAGAGAGGGTGTTGATACCTCTTCTACTGCTTTGCAAAAGATTAAAAATGTTTGTAACAAAATTATAGGTACAAAAGAGTACTGTACTTCAATGTTCATCTCCTGTAATTGAGATGGTCATGATTACAGAAAGATGCCTTTTCCTTTATTCATGTGAAAAAAATGTGTCTGTAAAACAGAGCAAAAGATTTTAAGTGAGTTCCACTCCCGTACTACCTGTTCATGTACATCATTGTGTAGTCTTGCTGCAATGCTAATTTTAGTGGAAGAATATGGGATTAGTACTTTAGATGAATTGGTCGATCAGAATAAAGCAAACCTGAACTGGTGGATCAGAATAAAGCAAACCAAACAAATCACACACTCCACACAGCTAAGGAGGACAGTGACCAAGAAATTGTAATACAAAAGATTTTATTCTGTATTTATAATTTCACATAAAAGGTAAAGAGCTCATAATTTGTTGTGCATATAACTTGATAAGAGTGAATCTCTGCAGCCTGTACAAATGCCCAGTGCTGTTTCATGCAAGAACAGACTACAGATATTTATGTTCACCGAGCTATATGCTCAGCAAGTTATCAGTACATCACCTTTTATGTGAAATTGTAAGTACAATAACAAAAGCTTTTTCTGCAATTTGTTTGTCCTGTCCCCCTTAGCTGGGTACTATGGGAAGCAAGCACAAGGTTTAGTTGGTTTGTCATCTTCGTTTGTACCTTTCGCTCGCCCATTTTCCCTAGGCAAGCCTGTTGTTTCCTAATTGGATCAGAATAAACCATGTTTAACTGACTGGGCCTTTAATGATGATACAGAATGAAATATTTTTATTAGATATTTTAAGTAAGACAAACAATGCATTCATTTTACATGCTTTTATAAGTGCAGGTATTTGTTATGCATAGCCATTGTTAAAAAGTGTTTTCTGACCACTCTTTTGAACACATATAGTGGTCTGTGTCAGCATCAGGCACAGTTTCACAATGCTTCATAATTTCCCCAGAGATAACTGCAACTGAACAACACTTTTTCCTGTAGAATTCTGCACAATCCTGTTGAATTCTGAATGATTTGGCATCTGATCCTGGTGGGTACCACTTTATTATATTGCACAGTAATTAACTGTAATTGAGCATCACATAGTGACCAAATTATGAGTTCCCTCATAATGGATATTTGGCATGTCCAAATTCCCATTGTTACTTGTTTTTGTAGAAAGAAGGGCTGGATCATTAAGGGACTTTTTTTAACATTCAGAAGCAACAATGTTGAAACAGCAGTATGCAGTTGCTGCAAACTAAAGTCTTTGCTTGTTAGTATATTCAGTGACTATCCTAGCAAAATGTCTGTTTCTCATTTACTGTGAAGCAGATCACAAACTGCATTTGCACTACTGTGTCTCGGTTTCTTCGGTCTGTTGCAGATATTAGTTTACATTAACTTTCAGTAACAGAGCAAAAAAAAAAAAAAACAAAGTGGATCAAATAGGGTACTTTCATTATTAGGATTGCTATTTTCTGCAACGCAACTGAAACAATTAATTGAAAAAAAAAAAGCTGTTGACAAATTGTACTTGGTAGTTTGGAAAGTTTAGCTGTGAGTGAGAACAAGGGCTGTTCCTGGCAATACCTTGCTAGCCAGAACATTTTATAGTTTTCTACAGCTGGTGCTCCAGATGCAAGGATACTATGAATATTGCTCTTGATGTAATAATTATATTTCATGGCCTGGGATATTTTGTTTCTGCTTAAGTTCAAGATAGCCACAAGGCTGGGTGCATCATTGACTGCTCCAGTAGTCTAGTATTTTTACCTTTTTGTTTGTTTGTTTCATTTATTTGGCCCCTACCATTACTGTCACTGACTTTAGAGTTGTTTGTTCTTTTCGCTTGTCCCCGAATTTTTCCCTGCCTCGCTGTTTTGTCTTCCCGAGCTGGTGTTGGATCGAATTCAGTAGTGGAGTGTACTGAGTCCACAAACGATACCGTGATGATTTTTGGGACTGCCTCGTAGTGTGCACTGGGGCCGTCTCATCTCAGCCCAGTTACCGCTTCTATACACTTAGTCTACCAGGCCTGCTGCCTCTTTTCTCCAACGGACTCTGTGGGATTTTGTGAGACCTTTTATTGTTGGATGTTCTTTTCCTGCTGTTGGTGTCTATGGCTTCATGTTCTACTTAGGTTAGTCTGATAACCAGCCAAAGAAGATTTTGGGAGGCTGTAAGACAAGGGAGGGGGAATTGTGGAGAAGGGGACTTGAAATACAGAAGAGAAGATCTTGGATTACTAGCAGTGGACCTTTTTTGGAACGTTGGTAGTCTGGATCGAGGTCACCAGGTTAGTGGATATATGAGGAATTAGATTCAATTTGGAGCAGGGAGCAGGTGGCCCTGATCCTGTG
This sequence comes from Neoceratodus forsteri, assembly GCA_016271365.2. Classification (NCBI taxonomy): domain Eukaryota; kingdom Metazoa; phylum Chordata; order Ceratodontiformes; family Ceratodontidae; genus Neoceratodus; species Neoceratodus forsteri. Next base: position 622,810,036 of record CM057458.1, on the reverse strand, counting down.
GGTGGGATGACTGTGGGCATGTGGCTATGCAGGGGTCCTGAGTCCCATTTCACTGAGCAGTCATTGGTTTGGGCCTGTGTCCCCTTGGGATTCTCCGTGGGGCCACCTGGTTAGTGGGCCTGGGAGGGGACCCATAGCAGTGGCCATAGGCTCACAGTTTGACCTCCCAGCTGGATTTGTCGGGTCCTGCTCTTGCTTCAGAGTAGCCAACTTTTGAAGATGAGGATTTTGGACTCCCCCTCTTTCAAGCACGGGCAGACTTCTTTATATTTTTCACTTAAATTCTGTTTAAGAAGGCAGTGAGAGGGCCTTCCTTTCTTTAATCCCAGGGCAGTGAGAGTGTTACAGGACAGGAAAGTGTCTGGACATATCTTTTCAGCAAGACCCCCCCTTGCAGTGAGTGTGTTTTGGGGGGCCAGGGAAATCACTGAGACTTGTAACATCTGTCTGCTAGGAAGTGAGTCCCTGGGGGTTTCTTGGTCTCCTCTGGTGGTGAGAGGCCCATTGGGGGCTGGAAAAACTTGATTCGCCCTGCTGTTTGACTTACATGTATTTTTATTCTCAGCTATAATTTGAAGGCTTTTTGGTTGTTATAGGTCTGGCTTCTTGATCCATCTAAACCTGCTGTCCTAGACTTAATGACTGTCACATTTTATTTATTTTAAATATTAATTTTAATATATTTGTTGTTACTGCGGTGGGGTTTTGAGTTTGTTTTGTTAATTATATATATTATGTTCTTAGGTTATGATAACTTACCCCGGTTATTGATTTTGTTTTATCCCCCCCCAAGTGAGAGTGGGGGAGTGTTATATTTTATTTAAGTTTTGTTAATTTCCTTTTATTTTTATAGTTGATCTTAGTTGAATTCATTGATTGGGGTTATTCTGTTGTTGTGTTTTATTTTTTCTGTAGGTTGGTGTAATTTTAGTGTGGTTACCACAATATGCAGGAGGCCTGCCCCCAAGGTCGTGTGCTATTCACCCTCTGACCTTCAAGCCCTCTGCCCTTTTATCTCTTCCCTGTTTTATTTACAACTTATCAACACTGTAGAGCACTGGGTATTGCCCGCTGTGGGGGGAGGGGGGCTGGGGGGTGTGGATGTTGGAGGGTGAATGAGTGGAGCCACTGCATCAAGGTCATAAAATCCAGAAGATGCCCTGGGGCAAAATGGAACCTGGATCATGGCTCGCCATGCCTGGTTTCCATACTCAAGGGCACTATCAATATTGGTGGGCTGGCAGTTAGGGCAGCCCTGGAAGTTCATCCAACTCGAGTAGTGTTATGCAGTGCCAGGTCCATTAAAAACAAGACTGCAATTATTGCAGATCTGGTTGGGACAGTGGACCTGGCATGTATCACTGAGACCTGGCTGGATGATAACTCTGGCCCTATATTGGAGGCTGCAACTCCAGCCTGGTACTTGGTGATACACCGCTTGAGACTGGATCACAGGGGTGTTGATGCGGTCTGTTTCAAGACTGAACTGGGCCTCACAAGTGTACCAGTTGAGGAGACTGAGTCATTTGAGTGTACTGTAGTAGCAGGTGAAGGTTGTAGCCTCACCCTCATCTACCATCCACCCGGAGATGAGAAGCATTTCCTTCAGTAAGTCATGGACTTCATGATCGACATCGTGTTTAAGTCACCCAGGCAGATGGTCCTGGTGACTTCAATGTCTGGGTCAATGATGAACTCTGGTAATTTGGACAGCACTTTCTCCAGCTGATGACATCTCTGGGCCTCACACATATTGTTACAACTGCTACTCATAAACATGGTCACTCTCTTGACTTAATCTTCCTCCTGGGGATCAAAGCCTCCAATGTGGGGGTAGAACCTGTTGGATGGTCTGATCATTACACTGTAGGGTTCAGTTTTCATGCCCCCTTCATAGGCCTTCCCCTGTGGAGATGGTCAGGTACTGCCCTCTATGAAGCGTAAGCTCCGAAGGTCTGGCAGCTGTGCTTGACCTCTCAGTCCTTCCACTGGCAAACAACAACCATGAGGCCTTAGTGATGGCCTATAATAAGGCAATTTCTGCAGCCCTGTATTTCATTGCTCCTGTCTAATTTCATCCTCTTTCCCTTCGCTCTCGGTCCCCCTGGTTTGATGGAACTTTGAGGGAGATGTGGCGAGTAGGAAGAAGGTTAGAGCGCTGCTGGTCAAAATCCACCCTGGTTACCGACCGCCTTAGACTGATGGATCATTATCAAGCCTATCAATCTGCAATCACCCATAAGAAGTAAGAGTTCCTGTCCGGGGAGATTGAGGCCACTCAGAACCAACCAGCTCAGCTCTTTCGAACTGTAGACAGACTGTGCAACCCAGCTTGTCTGCAGGTTTGAAGAGCCCTTTCGCAAGTAGAGTGTGAGGAGCCTGCTCAATTCTTTGCAGTTAAGGTGGATGACATCAGGGTAATGCTTCAACCAGCACACTCTATGGGCGTTGCTTTGGACCTGCACTCGTTCGCTGCCCCTCAGTTTTCCTGGAATACCTTTGACTGGTCAGAGTTCATGGATGTCATGCAGATTGTCCAGGGTATGGGCCATACGTGCTGTAGTTTGGACCCAGTACCAACCACCCTGATTCTGGGTTGTAGTGATATCATTGGCCCAGTCCTAGCATGGATAGTCTGGTGCTCCTTGGAAACAGGTGAGTTTCCTAGCTCCCTGAATGAGGCAGTGGTGACAATCCTCCTGAAGAAAGCTTCTTTGGACCCAGATTGCCATGCAAACTATAGACCAATCTCAAACCTCCCCTTCACAGGGAAGGTGATTGAGAAAGTAGAGGCCCTACAACTGGAGAACCATTTCACCATCCATGACATCTATAAACCTCGCCAATCCAGTTTTCGAAAGAGGCACAGAACTGAGACAGCACTGGTTTGGGTGCTTAGTGATCTCTTGATGGCAAGAGATTGAAAAACCTGTTCCATCTTGATTCTACTCGATCTCTTATCAGCATTTGACACTGTAGACCATGGGGTTCTTCTCAGTTGCCTGAAATTCATCTGTGGCCTGTCAGGTACAGTCCTCCGGTGGTTTACGTCTTTCCTCACTGGAAGAACTCAGAGGATGGTGTTGGGGATTTATTCCTCTGAACCAGTTCCTCTGTCATGTGGGGTTCCTCAGGGCTTGGTGTTGTCCCCAATATTGTTCGCAGTGTACATGATACCCCTTGGAGACATTGCAAGAAGGTACGGACTGCGGTTTCACTGCTATGCTGATGATACCCAGCTCTACCTTTTTTTTTCACCTGAACAGGATAGAGCTCTCTCAGTATTTAACAACTGCCTCACTGAAATCCAGGACTGAATGAATTCAAGCTGGTTGAGATAGAACTCGAAAAAGACTGAGGTGCTGGTTGTGGACCCTGGAAGCCAGATAGGGGGTTAGAGGTTGATTAGCCTTCTGGACTTTTAATTGGGGGCCTGCCACTCCCTACCTCTTAACAGGTGTGAAACCTGGGGATAATCTTTGACAAAGGGCTGACACTGCATTTGCAGGTGTCAGGGGTCATCAAATCCTCTTTTTACCATCTGAGGAATATCTCCAGGGTTAAGCACCTTGTTCCATCTGGTGATATCCCTACGTAGGTCCAAGTCTTTGTGTCCTTATACCTTGATTATTGTACTTCCCTCTACCTAGGGCTACTGGGGTTGGACATCCACCACCTGCAACTAGTGCAGAACGCAGTGGTCCAGTTACGGATGGGGACTGTCCAGTCCTGTCACATTTCTCCAGTGCTGCGCGAACTGCACTGGCTGCCAGTATAGTGGCAGATTACCTTAAAGTTCGACTTCTGACTTATAAAGCCCTACACGGACAGGGCTTGGACTACCTGAAAGAGCTTATGGTTCCTTACTGCCCTGGGCAATTGCTCCACTTGGCTGACAAAGGGCTACTAGAGATTCCAAGGGTTTGTATAAAATCTTCTGGGGCCCAGGCATTTATGTACATGGCCCAAACCCTTTAGAATTCTCTACCCCATCAGTTACCGGAGTGGACGACCATGGAGGGATTTAAACAGGCTCTCAAAACCTATTTATGGAATCAAGCATACTGTGAATGATCCAATGTTGCCTTTTATCTGCTTTTATCTGCATTTTATTGTTTTGTAATGAGTGAATTTATGGTTTATTTGTTTATTTAATTGTTTGTTATGCACCTTGGTTTGGTGAAAGGTGCGTTATAAATAAAGAATTATTATTATTATGATATTCTAAGTCAGGCAAATACATCAGAAGACAGAATTCAGTGCAACAAAGTTACAGAGTGACAATGTTAGTAATAACACAACAGCATACAGTTCGTGTTAATGCTAAATTCTAGCATCCCTGGGTGGTTTGGGAGGCACTCAGTATAGCTGAGTACAGTTAACGACTAGAAACTGTAGTAACTTATTAAATTAACAGGCTCCATGGTGCATGTTACTTTGCTAAGAAATGGTACTGAAAGTAGAAAACAATACATGGTAAGACATATCTGAAGTATGCAGTAATGTAAAGTTAATGCACTGTCATATGATGTGTTTTAAGCAGTTAGATAGATCATTTTATTCAAGTCTGACAGGTTATTGTAGGTACATGACTGCACAAAGTAGAACTGTAGCTTAAGTTTTAGAACCTGATAAGTACTGAAAGTACTGACTACTATAACATCCATTGAGAAACCATTCTATAGCTGGGGAAACTCGAAAAAAGTAATTAGCTGACCATATTTTTCAAACAGTGGCAGTGCATAAATAGTGATAAGTGAGTACTAAGTATAATCAAGTGGTAATGAGCTAATCTACAAACATGATTTAAAAGCAATAAAATCAACACTTGGGCAAATGAGTAAAATGCAGTATAGCAGAAACATCTCAGATGAGTTCCCCCCCCCCAAAAAAATATACAAGTATGGTAGTAACCAAGGAATTGTATGAGGGGTACTAGTTGGCTGAGAGAAAAGGTAAAACAAAACATTGTGGACAAAGGGAGCAGTCAGAGCAGGGGACAGACACAAGTTGCAGGGACAGGAGTGTGAAAAAGACTCACAAAAGTTAGTTTTGAATTAAGGAGAAAAAAGGAGGAGTAAAGGGATGGAAGGAGGTTGTTCCAGAGGAGGGGGAAGTGGTAGGGGAAAACAGATTGTCCAACAGAAGATATATGATTTGAGACTGACATAAACAGGAAGTTCTGAAACAGAAGGAGGGTGCTTGGACCTGAGAGTGGGAAAAGATAGGTTTGAGTGGAAGATGTAATGATTTGTGTGGGGAGGGTAGTTGGGGTGAAACCAAAGACAAAGTGAAATAAGGGTTCCAGTCATGCCAAGGGTAGTTTTTTGAGTCCCACTGTATACTAGCCCAATCACCTCCAGCTCTATCTACCAGGAAAAACCTTTAGGAGCACTCTCAGTAGCATCTCTCAACATCTGTAGTCTGCTCCCCAAGCTGGATGTCTTACAAAACTTAACAAATCAGCACAGCCCAGATATCCTGGCAGTCGTAGAAACCTGGCTTACACCCAAAATCCCAGACCTGGCTATTGCTCTTCAGGCTACAATGTTTTCAGGCTGGACGAGAAGTTCAAAAGAGGTGGTAAATGTACAGTTTACCTTAAAGATTCTCTACTGGGACACCCCATCACTACCCCCTTCCCAGCCACAGCTGCACTGATTCTCTCTTTCAGAATTTTATTAGGGGCCCAAAACAAATCCCTCACAGTCGCTTCGGTGTATATCCCCCCAAAATAACAAGGAAATGGCCTTAACGCTGTCATGGAGTTTACCAGGTTCCACCCTCCTGACTCTGAAATGATTCTGATTGGAGACTTTAATATAAACTGGTTCGCGTCTGATGCAGGGCTCCATATGAATGCCATCTCATTGGTCAATTTCACCCAGATGGTCATCTCTCCAACCAGGAAAAACTACAAATCTGGCTCAAGCACCCTCCTGAACTAGATTCTTACCAGTCACCCAGCTCATATCTCGGACATCTTAGTCCTCGCTGACTCGCTTAGCGACCATTCCCATGTCATCTGTGAATGGTCAAACAAATTCCGCAAGCCCCTTCCTAATATCATCACAAGTAGAGTCCTACCTCGTGGGCAGTTGTCACACCTCAAATCATGCCTCAACCTCCAAGACTTGTCCCCTATTTACAAAGCAACAGATGTAAATACTGTGCTGGATTAGTTCATCAACACTTTCAATGCAGCCTTTGACTCCTATGCTCCTTTTAAAAAGCACAAAGTCAAAGCCCTTTGCAATCCCTGGCTCTCATCCAATCTCTTAAATCAATTAAAATCTACAGAGCACCTCTGGGATCTGGCCAGAACCAAAATTATAAAAGTGCATGGAATGACTGTACCAAATCTATCTGGCAAAAGAAATGTACCTACTACAAGAAAGCTCTCACAGATACCTGGGGTAACAGCAGGGCATTTTGGAGCAATATTAAAGAGGTCACTGGGAAGCAGCCAAAAACCTACTCCACCTTGCTCAACCTAAAGGGGACTTCTATGCTTGACCCTACAATCATAGCAAATACCTTCCACACTGCATTCACCAATCTCAGCAGTGTTCTTCCTATGGACTTTTTCAAGGACTATGACTCTGCCACTCCTCCCCCCAACACCTCCTCCACCTCTAGCCACCGGCCTTTCTATTTCAAAGCAGTCAAGGTGCATGAAGCCCAAAAATACATTACCAAAGCCATCACCAAATCCAGAGCAAGCAGCGATACACTTGACCTTAAACTGCTGTCCTTCACCCTTGATGAGGTGTTACAACCACTGACAAATATTTTCAACCTCTCACTTATGCTCAGCCAGCTTCCTGACAAATGGAAATCTGCCACTGTTACCCATGTCCATAAAAGTGGTAACAGGACCACTCATGGAAACTACCATCCTATCTTTATATTGCCACCCCTGTCCAAGGCCCTTGAATGTATTGCAGCAGATCAGCTCATGGATTTCCTGGAAAAATACAATATCCTGTGCTCGCAACGACATGGCTTCAGGAAAGGACATAGCACCACATCTGCCCTACTGGAGTTCTCTGGCACTCTTCACAGCTCACTGGACAATGGTCAGTTAATCGGGTCCATCTTTATCAATCTGACTGAGGCATTAGGCACTGTCCATCACTGCCTAATGCTTGTGCAACTTCTGAAAGCTAGGATCTCTCCCGACTCCACTGCCTGGTTCAAACATTACTTGGAAAACTGGTCTTGAAGAGTAAAAATTTAAGATGTCCTCTCTGATACCAGGCCTGTTGGATCAGGTGTCCCACAGGGATCCATTCTGAGACCCCTACTATTCAGCTTGTTCCTGAACTCCCTTTCAAATTTGTGCTCCAAAAAAATAATCCTATTTTCAGATGATGCTGTAATTCTTTCCTCCCACAAGGATTCTAATCCTCTACAAGACAACCTTCAGCTTGGCTTCACATCTGTAGAAAATTGGTTCTCAAACCACAGTCTGATCCTCAATAATAAGAAAACAAATTCTATGATGTTCAGCAGCTCTCATAACAAGCATAAGCTGCACCCCCTATCCAGCAAAACCAGTCATCTGGAACAGGTGCAGGCCATTAAGTACCTTGGGGTCACTATACACCCTCTTCTAACTTACAATGCCCACACTGACTCTGTTGCCAAAGCAGCAAATACTTGCCTTGGCCTTCTCTTTCAGCACAGGCAACATCTTATCCCGGAAGCCCTGATTGTCGCTGTTCAGAGTTCTGTTGTCTCCATTATTGACTATGGGCTTATCATCTATGGCTCTGCCTCCGCTACCGCTCTTAGACACATAACCATCTTTCTCAATAAGACCTACCAACTTCTAACTGAATCCCAATGCCTCACACATACATGTGACCTCTTTGCACAAACTAGATGGCTGCCATCTCACCAGTTGAATGAAGTACCTAACCTGCACCATGGCCAAGAAAATAACTCTGGGCCTTGTGCCCCCCAGAGTATGTACACTCCTGCAACCTAGCAATAACCACTGCTCAACTTGTGGGTCTGAATCACAGCTCCTGCAGGTTCCATGTCGTCATACCTCACAAGGTCAAAGATCTTTTGCCTACAGGGCACCTATCTGGCTAAATGGTCTAAACAGTTACATCTCCTCCACTCCTCCACTTGGTGCATTTAAATCAAGGCTATGCCTCTTTCTCACTGCCTCTAGCTCCTGTAACTGCCTCAACTAGCAGACCCCATTACTAGTTCTCTAACCCTATGCAGTTCTCTCTCCTATTAGCACTTGGTTACCCCTTAGCTTGCACTTCCCCATGTTATGTCTACTGCAATGCCTCTGGCTGTGCTCCTCCTCTATAGCTCTCCACCACCCTACTTTTCCTCACTCTTGTCCTCTATCCTTTCTGCACCTCATCCTCTATCTCCTTTTAAACTAGCTTCCAAAACTAGTTTTGTTTCTCAGATGCTTTTTAATATCTGTTTAGCTTACACTGTTGTAACATTGCCCTGTGTATTGAATTTGTAATCTGACTTACATGTCTTATGTTTTGCATTTGTAACCTGACTTGGAACTTCTGTAAAAGAGCCCTGGCTCAAAGGTATTGTAATCCTAGACCTAATAAATAAATAAATAAACTACATCCACATTTATTTATTGTTTTAACAGGATAAGGCTCCATTGAGCAATCTCATCATCAAACACAGGGAAGATCATCTTGAGGATGATCTCCCAGTACACTGGGAGTATAATTTAGTATTAGCTGTTCTACAATGTGCCAAATTATGGGATGAACTTTTACGTATAGAACTGATGAGGGAAGAGAAATCAAATCTGCAATCCAATCACACACATAGGTAGTTAAAGTGGGTAACTTCTTTTAGGTAAAATACCATTAAGTGCCATGAAGACAGGATTTTTAGAGACTAGTAAGTCTCTGCATGCTAGCACATGTCATAGATACCTTTGGGTATTTAGTTAGAGGTGGTTGGAACTGAATCCCTGTTTCATGTTTTCAAAGTCACACAGCAAAAATGCTCCAAGCTCAAGAAATGAGGCAAAGAGTACAGTGTTATTCCCATCCCATTTTTAGCACAAACTTCCAAAATTGCACACAGCCAAAACTGTATTGAAATCAGTGGAGTCATTCAGTAAAACACAATTCCTCACATATTACTCACGTTTACCTTTTTTGAATGAATCAGACTCATTCAAAACATACCAATTAATCAAATGCTGCACACTCCAGGCTATTTAGTCAATTTGGTTGTCTCAATGGCGACTGGCTCTGGAACTAAAACATATGTGTATTTAACCACTGGCAGCACAGTTAGCATCTTTTTAATTGGTGAAATTGACAGAATTAATGTCTGTGGATCCCCTATCTAGATGGAAAAGTGTGCATACAACTAAAATTTGGTGTGCACACAAGAACATTTTTTTTATCATAAAGTACACAGGATTGGGCTAGGGACCTGTCCCTTTTCTGCATATAGCCAAAATGTGAACACATCCAGTGTTCATACAAGTGGAATGCACTGCATGTAATTGATGTGGGTCAATGAAATGATACTACAATTCAACCACAATCCCAGTATTGGAAGTGTGGTACCTTTTCATGGTAGAAAACATCCAGTACCACATGATTCAATCTTCTGTCCCATTATAGTCCAACTGTTTATTGCTGATCTAGGTGATAACACACAGAACTACATTATCAAATATGCCGCAGATACAAAATTAGGTGGTTCAAGCTGTATGATGGGGCAGATTAAAGCAATTCAAATGGACCTAAAGGTTACAACTGCATGGGCGTACATATGTGGTGTGTCCTTTATCATGGAGAAAATGCTGCGTTCTACACCTAGGTAGAAACAACACCTCACACCAATATGTGCTAAGTAATACTACTTTAAAATCAACCACTGTAGAAAAAGATCTTGGAACTGTTATAAATTCCAACTTTGATTTCAGGCAGCAATGTATCAACACAGTATCTAAGGCTAACAGAGTAATTGGGACTATAAAAAGGAATATTAAAAGCCACATTGTGGAGGTATTGATGACAATGTGCAGATTTTATGCTAGACTGCAACATGACTACTTTAGTCAACTTTGGTGTTCTTATTGGATGTCAAACAGTGATAGAGTGGAGAAGGTCCAGTGTAGGATGACTAAAGGGCTGGCAGTATAGCCTAGAGGTTAGAGGAACAAGTTGTGAAAGAGTTTGATACATCCAGCAGACCAGACTTGAGTTTGATTCTCACAGCCTCCACTTGTAAACTGTGTGACTCTGAGCAAGTCACTTAACTGCCCAGTGCTCCCAGGTTGCTCCTGAAAACAGACTAAAATAAAAAAAAAACTGTGAAAGAATTAAAGTATAATTCCTATGAAGAAAATTTGAAACAATTAAATTTATATACTTTGGAGGCTCAAAGGAAGAGAGGTGTTTTATTGTTCTTTTATGATATAATGCAAGATACTTACCTTATAAATGAGCTAAATATTGATTTTTACAACATTAATTCAATAATGAGAGGATACCCACTACAAGTTAAAGCTAGGTGATTCAGAACAAATACAATGAAGTATTTTTATACACAAAGGGTAGTGAAACTATGGAATAGACTATCTGAAGAAATGGTTGTAAGTGACACAAGGGCAATTTTTAAAAGGTATACTGTTAGGTTGGTGACTGAGTTTTGTTGCCACAATAACAGTGCTTCAACAAGGGTGACAGTGAAAGGGGTGATTTTGATTTTAGATTGCCCCTCACTCCTGTTGCCCTTTGCTCCCTCAGAGTTTGTATTCCCTCCGGGGAATGCCCAACTGCTTTGGTGCTGTAACTCCCGGAAGCATTATGTCTGGTGCTGTAATGCTTGGTGGCAACATGATGGATAAGTACATAGCAAATGGAGGTAAATTAAGCTATTATATTGGATTATAAGGAGCTACCTCAGGGCAACTGCCTTCTTGACTCCTCATTCATTAGTGACATTAGTGTCATAAAAGTAAGGGTTTTATGTAGCCTAGTGAGAATTGCTTGCTGTCAGATGTCATATAAACCATTTTTGGTACTGTATAAAACAAAAGCTGGTTTGAGCAAACCAAGTGGTGAATGTTATTGAAGTCAAAATTCAAAGATGCTTCCAGCTTCGAGACTGATGCAAAGAGTACAGTGCCACCACTGTACAAATATATGTGCGAGGAGACAATCATTTAATCAAATGGAGCTTGACAGGTACAAAAGAAACTCACTATCCAAGGTGTGACCCACAGTGCTAAAAGCCTTCAACAGGACAACCAAGATGGTAGAAGTATACAGGTCCTGATCCCTCCCCTTCAGGATACAATCATTAAGTCATAGCAGAGACATGACAGTGGACTGGAATTTATGGAAAACTGTCTGGAAGATGCAGATACAGGAGCAGTCAAGAAAGGAGGAACACTGGGTTAGAACTATGTTTTCCTGTACTGAAAGGAGTAGAAGGTTGCTGTTTATCATTAAGAGTAAGAGGCATAATAAGCTACTTCATAATTGACTACTGTCAGTTGTTTAGCATGTTGAATCATTAGACTGTCTCACTTAAGACTTCCACTTCCCTACACTTACTAACTATTCTTGCAGGAAGTGTGTTATATTAATACACTTCCTGCAAGTATAGTTAGGAAGCAGCTTGACTAGGAGGAATCTCTTAACACATTAAAGGTGATTACTCAGCAGGAGAGAAAAGAGAATTGCATTTATCTTTAGAGGCCCAATAAAGTGTCATACTTAGCAGAATAATCTAGAATACCAGCTAGATTCTGCCTTGTCATCAGAAATTCAGTCTCATAACACCCTATTAATGGAACCCACCTGTAAATTCCCCTATGGGGGATTTAAGGAAATCCATACCTTCAGACTTCTGTTAAAGAAGTGGATTTACTAAGTCTTTGACTAATGTCCCCTTTGGGAGCTGAACTCTATTCTCTGAAAGGCAAAATTGCAAAACCTCAATGAATGCATTTTTAGAATGCCGTGTGTTGTGTTAAAAGTATGGTTACTTCTGCCACAACCACATAATGCAGACATTAACTTCACAATGATCCTGCTTTAGTATCTAAAAATCTGAACAAATTCATTGGGTTAGAACTGTGTTTAACTGTGCAGTATAGTAGTCTAAATTTAAGAATTATGTCTACTTCATAAATCTATTAAACAAGGTTTTATAAAGTCTTATGGGAAAATACAGTATACAGTAAATCAAAGGTCACAGTTTAATAAATCAATATTGTAGCACAAGTGTTAGAGTGGCAGTATTTATGCACCTACTGTAAGTACTCTTGTGTAGTATGGAGACAAAGTTATACATGTTACAAAAATTGTATGCTGGTGCTTTGTGTTTAGAATTTCATTTGCAAATACTGAAACACTCAAAAGACTACATACAGCATACTGGAAATTCTATCACAGATTCAGTACTTGAATTACAAATGTCATAACTTGATTTCAGAGCTTTTCTCTTCACTACATTTTTCATAATGGCTGCAACTCTGACTCCACATTGAACTCCACAATGTTTTCCCGGGATTTAATGTTGGGGCATGTCAACTTTGACTCTTCCATGTCTGCGTATTTTTCTGAATTGCATCAAATGTGCCTTAAAAGCTTTTTTTCATTAATACGGGTCATTTATTTTTTTCATTTTGGCTACCTTTGCTTCTTTTAGGTCTGTCAGATGTTCTGATAGACACTTGCAAGTCAAACCTCTGCATTAGCAATTTGCTAGATCCTTTAGCTGAGAATGGCTTTTGTTTATGTTTGGATAACCATATTGTAGTGTAGTCAGAATATGAACTGCTACTATAACTTTTAATGCTAGACTTATCTATTTTGTTATTTTTTCATTCGGTCTATACTTTAAGTTACAGTTTTGAGAGGTATGCCAAATACAAATACATTTTTATGTAACTAATTCTACATCCAACATTACTCGTTTCATCCACAATTATCATTTACACCTGTCATGAAGATCCATGAAAAAATGAAGATCATTAGATCATTAAAAGGTTATGGTACATCCTACTAGTTTTGCAATAAAACTGTTTAGTATATTATGGTGAGTTCAGTGCTAATCGTTAGTGTTTTATTAGGAATAGCATGCATTGTGAAAACCTAATTTAGCAGTATAAGTTAACTTGGAACTCACTCCACCCAGGCATTAGAAAAATCCCCAAACTGGTTGTTTTCAAAACTGCCATTAACACAGAACTGTCCAAAACATGTGTCTGCTTTTAAATTAAGGCAAATCATTTCCCCACCAAAATATATGTGTTCTCACAAATAAATGTATACATCCAGTATGTCATTCTACCTTTATGTACTGTCCAGATCTTTCTTAGATGAATGTAAGTGGACCTTGTAAGTGGGGCTCAGGCCCTCACCATTAAGCTTACCCCGGACCCCGCCAGGGCACCCCTTTATCTCACCACTGCCTATATACCTCCCAGGAACCAAAACCCAGCACTATTATCATTAACTGACTATCTTGCCACCCTCCCTCACAGTGCTGATCAAATCATTGTTGGGGACCTTAATGTGAACTGGCTGTGCCCCTCCTACTCCCCTACTCGGGACTCCTTCACAGCCCTGGATCTAACACAACTAGTCTCCCAACCCACACGAGTGAACCCTAAGAGAGGTACCAGCACCCTCCTAGATGTCATCATCACTAGCCGCCCCCCAAAAATCCTGGACATCCAAGACCTCCCTGATTCACTCAGTGACCATTCCCCTGTGCTGTTCCGCTGGATGGCCACCTCACCCCGACCCACTGCACAGTGCGCACCCCGCTGGCATTTCAGGCGTGTGTCTGAAAACCTTAAATGATACCTTGAACAGCAAGACTGGACCCCATTCACCATGCTCCTGATATTGACACCGCCTTGCCTTCTTTACCTTACCTTTAATAAAGCCTGTGACCTCTTTGCTTCCCTCTCAGCCGTCCGATCCAAAAAACATAACCTGCCCTGGATTACCCCTGCCCTCTCACAGCTGCTCAGGCACAGGGATAATCTTTGGCACCGTGCCATAGAAACTAGGCGACCAGCTGACAGACAGGCCTACAATGCTGCACAAAATAAGTGCACATGGGCAATCAGGAAAGCCAAGGCTGACCACTATCAGGCCACCCTCACCGCCTCCTGGGGGTGCTCCCATACCTTCTGGGACAATGTCAAACAACTGAATGGGAACACTCCTCCTCCCCTTCCCAGATTACCACCGACAACACCACCTACAGACCCCGCTGACATTGCAAACCTCCTCACCGCCTTTACTGACCTTAGCCCTATCCTCCCCTGTAACTTTTTTGACCAACCACCCTCCCAACCTGCCCCTGCCCTCCATCGCCCTTGTTTCTACCTACGTAGGGTAACTGCCCAGGAAGCCAGACCGCACCTGACCCGTGCACTAAAAGGCAACAGTCCCAGTGACAACAACCTGGACGACAGAATTCTCCGGCTGGTTCTGGATCAGGTCCTCACCCCACTCACCAGCCTTCTCAACAAATCCCTCTGCCTGGGACAATTCCCCACTACATGGAAAACTGCCACTGTTACTCCTATCCATAAAGGGGGTGACAGGTCCTTAGCTGGGAACTACCGACCTATCTCCATACTCCCACCCCTTTCCAAGGCACTGGAAAAACTAGTTGCCACGCAAATCACTGAATACCTGACCAAATACAACATCCTTTGCCCTGAACAGCACGGATTCCATGCAGGACACAGTACTAGCACAGCTCTTATTGAATTCGCATCCTTCCTACACTCCTCCTTGGATGCTGGCTCCCTTGCAGGGGCCGTGTTCCTCAACCTATCAAAGGCCTTTGACACGGTCTCTCACCCCCTACTGCTGGAAGCCCTCTGTCATGCTGGTTTTGCCACTGGACCACTTGCCTGGTGCTCCAGCTACCTATCCGCATGCTCCCAACGTGTCAATATTGGTGGGACACTTTCCGATCCACGACCGATCCTCTCGGGGGTTCCACAGGCCTCCATCCTGGGACCCCTTTTCTTCTCGCTATACCTTAACACCCTGCCTAGTGCATGCACTGGGAAAATTCTGCTGTATGCAGATGATGCCGTCATCTTTGCCACCGACCGTAACACCACTTCCCTCCAGGTTTCCCTGCAATGTTCCTATAATGACGCTGAAACTTGGTTTAAAGAGCATAGATTGGTCTTAAATCTTAAAAAATTTAAAACCATGCTCTTTGCCCACCCTCAAAACAAAGCTTACAACTCCCCTCTCCGTATCCTCTCCAACTCCAAACAGCAACTGGAGCAAGTCCACTCCTATAAGTACCTAGGGGTCTCCTTTAACTCAGCCCTCACCTACCATACCCACATCGAAGCACTTGCTTCTGCAACCAATATGCGGCTTGGTATCTTGTACCGCTATAAAAACTGTCTCCTCCCGATGCCCTCCGGCTTGCAGTTACATCCTCCATACTATCCCTAGTTGACTATGGGCTACCTGTCTACGGTGCTGCCAACACGACTGCCCTAAACAAAATCCGCCTCATCCTAAATAAGGCATGCAGGCTAATCACAGGGGCCCCTAGGCTCACACATACATGCCAACTTTATGACTTGGCAACAGTGCTAAACCTTGACGAATGGCTGCAATACCAAACTTGCCTTATAACTAAAAAAACCCTGCTAGGACTTTCTCCACCCGGGCTGACATCCTCCCTTCTCCTAGCCCAACCTCTAGTCAGTACTCGGACCTCCTGCAAGGCCACCTTCCTGGTTCCTTGATCTAGGACCTCACATGGACAGAGGTCTCTCCGCCATAGAGCCCCTTCTTGGTACAACGCACTTCCTCGCGCCATCACTGAAATCCCCACTATCTCCAAATTCAAAACTGCACTCAAAATGAGCTGTTCAACAAGCGCTGCTGCACCTGTGCATAACGGGTGTACAAGCACCCTTTGTCCTGACAATGCCCACTGGGCTGCACCGTCTCCTCACCATCTTATTCCTACCACCTACATTACTGCCTTATCCAACTGCCTACCTTCTCACTACTGTCAAGAACGAACCATGTATGGAAATCTTATTATACTGCTTGCTAATGTCCTACTAGTATGCAACACTGTTACCGAATCAAACTACCGGCTGTACTGTCCTTGTCACATGCCTTACTTTCTCTGTAATCTAATACCGTGTAACCTGTTTGACTGTTTCAATTTGCAAATGTCATACTTTTATGCTGCTAAACCCTGTATTCAACCCTGTTATCTATTATACCTGAACCTGCACTTTATAATACAACCAATGTAAACTGTAACCAGGATCCATTTATGCCTGTCTCTTTATGCATATGCTTCGCTTATAGTGTGTATTTTGCACCTGTATTATCTTCTCTTCTCTTGACGAGGTACTTTTGGAAATGAGCCTCTGGCTCAAAGGTTGTAAACTGATTGCAATATAAATAAATAAATAATTCTCTACCTCTAAAATGTATCTAACAATACCACTCTAGCAGGACAACATAGTAAAAAGGGCTTTTAGCCCTAACAGTTATATCATTCATAACAAATTATTGTCAGATCCACCAAGGCTGCATAACGAGGTTAGTGAAGTTGTGTGGAATTGTTAAGGAGGTATACAGAAACAACACAATGATTTGAAAGTAGTAAGATTTGTTTTACAGTAGTTTCAGTTCTAAAGAAGGTATACACATTATTAGGAAAATATATGGAGGTGTAAATTTTAATGGAAAAAATAAGAAGCTTACAAAAGAACTACAGAGCAAATGCCACTGTTGTATGTGTTATCCCAGATGATATTGGCCAGAGAGATGAATTTTAAAGAAAACATAATTGCAGGAGATCAGAATGCTGTGGGTTCAGTTACCACATCTGGCACTTGGGTTAATATCCCAGTACTGACACTGTAGTGCAGCATGAGAGGGATGCTGCACTTCTGTGATGCCTTCTTTTGGATAAGAATTTAGACTGAGGTCCCATCTGCTAGGACTGGTGGTAGTTCAGGTGGATGTTAAAGATCCCATGGCACTTATCAAAATGAGTAGGGAAATTATGTATTCCAGAAACAAATACATCAGTATAGAAATACAATGACTACATCAAGAAGTCACAAATAAAATATCACAACACATATGAAAAGGCAAACATAAAGAAAAATAACAAAGAATTGTAACAAATATGAAGCTTTGTTAATTGCAAGGGATATTCCTCCAGTAAGACTGGAAAAGATTAGAGTCCAATACAGCACGTTCTCTCTCTTTGTGTTGTGCCAAGGTTTTTTGATCTGTAGGATCAGAAGTAACATAGGGGTCTGTACATGCTGTAAAGAAAATAAACAGCAGGCCTGCCATAAATAAAACTTAATGTAAGAAAAAATAACATTTAAAGTACTACAGTGGTACCTGGAACCAAACCCAGAATAATCCTCCAAAATCAAAATTTCATATGAAATATTATATACTGGGCGCCAGTTCCAGCGAGTAACCAAATTATGCCAAAATAAAGTAGTAAAAGAACAAAATAGAAAAAAATGCTTCAAAGCTTCTTCCACACACTCACATTCCAATCTATTACACTGCCATTCAGAAAGCGGTTTATGTTTAAGATTTCCCTTAACTCCAAATTTCCCATGGCAGCATAACCATTGAACATCCCACGTTAGCTGGAATACTTCTATCAGTCAAAAGCTTCAGGGCAGTCCTTAATTTTGTAAGTAAACATTTTGGAAAATCAACCCGAACAGTAAAGTTTTGCTCCATTACTGCCATATACAAGGATTTTTTGTTTAAAGTAGACAACATGGTTTTTGTAATATGCCATGAACTACATTTCCTCAAAGCGGGAACAGCAAAATTAGGAACATTAAGAGTGGGGGTGATGCGAGGAAAACCCATACCCTATTTCTCATAAAAAGGTGTAAATAAAAGGGACATCCAAGGAGATCAAATGTGACGTTCCTCTGCCCCAAAATTAGAATATAGAAAAAAGGAAAAGTAACATACTATAGGATTAATTATTCCCAACCCTCCTTGTGCTAATTTCAAATAGGTAAAGTCCCATTTAATAGGGTTCAAACAGCTACCCAAATCATTTGAAAAAAGCAGCTTAAAACCGGAGTATCCAAATGCAAAGGAATGGGAAAAATCGCACTAATATATAGAAAATTGGAAGCAAAAACTTTTTAATAATTAAAACTCTTTTTTTCTATAAAGACCAAGATTTCCATACCTGTACTTTCCTTTCCCCTATTGCAAGCTTTCCCATCCAATTAATGGCTGCTAGATCCCCGTTACCAAAAAAAAAAAAAAACTAGTATCTTAATAGGAGATGCAGAAATAGTAATCTGTCCAATAGAAGAAACAAAAGGCCCAACCACAAGAAAAACACCAGAACTTTTGCCAACATTTATCTCTGCTCCTGAAATCCTAGCAAATGAGCAAAAAACATCTATACACTGAAAGACAGAGTCTACATGTGACATAGTAAGGCAAACATCATCAGCATAAACTACAATCTTTTGAGGCACAATTTCTAAAGCAGGAGAAAGTCCCCAAATATTACTATCATTAACTATTAAGCGAACTACCGGGTCTAAGCAAAAAACATACAGGAGAGGACTAAAAGGGAAATCCTGTCTCAACCCCTGAAAAATAGCAGCACCCTGCCCAACTAAGCCATTAATTACAGGGCAAACAATAGCATCATGATATAAAAGCTGAATCCAGGATCGAAATTCTGCAGGTACCCCATAATCTTTTAAGACCATATGGAGAAAGAAAAGAGAAACTTTCTTTGGTCTGATCCAATGCTATTTAATAACCTGAAAGCCTGTTTTGCTGTCCAAAGGCACAAATATCCCTCAGAAAACCAAGATTCTGCTGAATGATGGAATAGAACAAGTCTGTGCTGGATGTATAATCTGCAGTCTGTGACACAAAATAGATGCCAAAATTGTATAGTTAGTGTTTAAAAGACTGATAGATCTCCAGTTATCCATATGATGTCTAGAACCTTTTTTGAACAAAAAAATAACAAGGACAGCAGCAAACCTAGGAAAGAGCCGGCCAGACCCCAACATTTCATTATACAGCTTACATAAGAGCACACTGAGAGTATCTGAAAAGCATTTATAAAAGTCATTTGTAATGCCATCTTCACCAGGAGAAACCCCTAATTTTAAACAAGCTATACTTTGTCTCACTTCAGCAATTGTAATGGGGCGCTCAAGCTGCACAGCATGATCAGGCATCACCCTAGGGGAAGTGAAATGAAAAATCTCCCTCCAGGCCACATCAGAAAAAAAAGGGACACAGGACCCAAGGCAGCATGGATTCATGGTGGGAAGGTCATGTCAGACAAATCTAATTGATTTCTTTGACTGGGTGACCAAAGCAGTAGACCAGGGAGGGGCTGTGGACATGGCCAACCTAGACTTTAGCAAGCCATTTGACAGTCCCACACAAAAGATTAATAAACATATTAGCCAGCCTGGGAGTGGGTCCTAGGGTGGTAGCCTGGGTAAAACACTGGTTGGCCAACAGGACACAGTGGGTAATAGTAAATGGAGTCCACAGTGAAGAAAGGAGGGTTACTAGTGGGGTACCGAAGGGTTCAGTACTGGTGCCGGTCCTTTTTAATGACTTTATAAGTGACATTGCAGAGGGACTGGAAGGGAAAGTATGTCTTTTTGCAGAAGACACAAAGATCTGCAACAGGGTTGATACACATGGTTGGATGGAAAGGATGAAAAGGTACTTGGCAAGGTTGGAGGAATGGTCAACTGTATGGCAGCTTAGATTCAATGCAAAGAAGTGCAAAGTAATGCACCTGGGAAACAAAAACCCCAGGGAAAAAGTACACAATGGGGGGGTGAGATACTGACAACAACAAAAATAGAAAGTGACCTGGGGGTAGTCATATCAGATGACCTAAAGGTGGTCCAGCAATGTGAGAAGGCAGTAAGGAGAGCTGGGGGGATACTAGGATGCATTGGGAGAGGAATCACCATTAGAAAACAGGAAGTTGTTGGACCTCTGTACAGACAGTTGGTAAGACCACATCTGGAGTGCTGAGTACAGTTCTGGAGACCCCATCTCTGCAAAGACATAGACAGGGTGGAGGCTGCCCAGAGGAGGGCAACCAAAATGATCCAGGGTCTGCATCTGAAGACATATGAAGAAAGACTAAAGGAACTAAAGATGTATATCCTCGAGGAAAGGGGGGGGCATGATAGAAATGTTCAAATACCTCAAGGGAATCAACAAAGTCCAAGAGGGTAGCATCTTTCAGAAAAAGAGATGTGCAAAAACAAGGGGCACAATTTGAAGATAGAGGGGGGATGGCTCAGAGGTAATGTGAGGAAGTATTTCTTCACAGAGAGGTTTGTGGATACATGGAACAGCCTTCCTGAGGAGGTCTTAGAGTCAAAATCAGTGGAGGAATTCAAGAATGCGTGGGACAGACATAAAGCAATTCTAGTGGGGGGTAGGAGGAAGTAGGCTGTTGGTTAACTAGGATCTGCAGCTTATCCGTTAGGTAGGGAAATGGGCAGACTAGGTGGGCCGAGCGGTCCTTATCTGCCATCAAATTCTATGTTTCTATGTTTCTAAGGAGACCCATGTTGCTGTAACAAATAACCATTTACTATGTCCAGCATTTCAACATAAGTCAATTTCAAAATTCTATCATCAGAAAACAAACCGTCCATCAGTTTAGAATCTACAGCCTTTTTACAGGCAGAAAAGGGATCAGCAGAAGGAGTCTCTTTCATCCCAAAATGCATTTCTGCCTGTAAAGAGACAGCTGTATTGTATTGATAATGACTCATAGCAGACTTAACGTTAGCAAGCTGTTCAAGGATCTGTCCCACGGACAGATCTGGAGAAGACATTAGACAGTAAAATTGATTTCAAAAACCTAAATATTTAATATAGTCTGTTAGCTTTCTGGTCCAGCCTAAATTCACAAAAAACTGCTTTATGTTGGACTTAGTATCTACCCACCAAGACCCCAAATCATCATACATATCAATCACAGAAATCCTGAAATTTAAAACATATGAACAATTACTCTTAACCTCATCCTGGTCTAATAAGGATGAGTTCAATTTCTATCACCCTGAGACCGATGGGAACCGCGGGGGAACTGCAGAAAGCTCAATCCAGCAAATTAAAGCCAGGTGGTCTGAAACTTCACAGTGCTTTAAAGAAAATCTAGTAAGTATCAAGTATCGGGAAAGAAAAATAATCAATGCAGGAAGAATAAATACT
This sequence comes from Neoceratodus forsteri, assembly GCA_016271365.2. Lineage (NCBI taxonomy): Eukaryota > Metazoa > Chordata > Ceratodontiformes > Ceratodontidae > Neoceratodus > Neoceratodus forsteri. The sequence goes on along the minus strand of CM057458.1, from coordinate 622,788,755 downwards.
CCTCCTGTATGTAGCCCCTGCACCCTTATGAAGCTGCCTATAGGCATCAGTCAGGACTGTGGTCTGAACGATATCCTGCAATGCATGGCTATCACAATAAATCTTCCTGTGGGCATGATTTAGAACTTTGGGATCCAAACTGCAATTAAAATTTTATCCCCAAACTACATGCAATTTAGTAAATAAAAAGGGTTTAACTAGATTAAAAAGATCAATTCGAGCAGTTTTAACTTGGGGCGCATAAACATTAATGAGTCTTAGAGAAAAAACCTTGATACACATAATCAAGAAGTAGAGCCCTCCCAGGCAATAAATCAACCAGACGGAGAACTTGTACCTGAGTATTAGTAAAAAGGATTCCCAACCCATCCACCACAGCCTCCCTGAATGACCGGAAAGAAGGGCCAAGCATCCATCATTTTTTTGCCAAAGCTACATTTGCTAAAGTGTTGAATTAGGTTTCTTGTAAAAAAATAATGTCTGCACTCAAACCTCTGCAATAATTTAAACAAGCCAGTCTCTTCTTATGATGTTTCATACTACAGGTATTAAGAGAGACTATGTTTAAAGATGCCATTGAGAATAAATAGTATCATTTATCTTTTTTCCTTTTTTTCCTCAGATTTCTTTTTAGTATGGGGAAGCCCTAAATCTGAAACACCCTCTTCCTCAATTTCCATTTCAGAATGTTGTTCAGATTTGGAAGAGACATCAGTTTCAGAGTCTGGATCTTGTAGTACTTGAAAAACGTTGGCAGAGAGAATGGTAATAGCAGGAGTACCAGTCTTACTAGAAGCCCTAGTAACTTTCCTGGACTGTGGAGTATGAAATTCAGGTTGGGGGGGGGCATGGAATCCATGGCCAAAGGGGCAGCATGGTAGAAAAGCCCTGTTCCTCCAAGGGGGTGCAAGTCTCAGTGGATCGAGGGGCTGGAGCCGGTGGAGTGGGCCGAACCTCATGTTTAGGCTGGGCAGAAGGCCTAGAAGTATGGGAAGTCTGAACATCAGGGGGAGGCCTATGAGTGTCTTGGGTTTTGTTAATCAAATCATCTTTATTCACCCCATCCTGTCTATTCTGCCCAGCCCAAGGACACTGGTGGTATGCGTGTCCCTGTTCATCGCATAAATTACAACGAAAGGTGTTGCAACAGACCCCACTAACATGGTCAAAATCCCAACATAATGCACATTTCATTGTATCACAAACACTGCTTAAATGTCTACGACTGCCACATTTGTAACAAGCTTTAGGCTGGCCCGGGTAAAAGCAAACCTCTCAATCTTTACCGAGAAAAAAACTATTTGGGACATGTAATACCTCATTTTCCACAATACAATCCCCACCACTTATAGCGCCCACGCTTTAACCGGGCAATCGTTTTTTCCGGGCCAATTCTATTTTCCATTTGCCACATACATAGGTTTCAATGACAAATATGCTGGTTATAACGATCTATGCCCACCTTCTATTATGGGCAGATTAGCTGCTACTTTACTGTAATTAGTGTCATTAGCACAATCGATTCAGATGCCGAATTGTGAAATAACATTAACTAGCAGCTAATTTGCAGTGATAGAAGGATGGCATAACCCTAATGTGAACAGAAGGAACGGTGGCTCTTGTGGTGTACGAATCCTCTAAAAAAATGGATCGTGCTGCAACTACAGTAAATCCACTACCGAACTACCGTATCTGCACTCTGAGGGTCACTAGGTTGCTATTCGTTTTAAACAAAGTGGGAATAAGTCTCTTAGTGCCTAATTGAGGCTTTAATGTTCAACCCATGGCTTTAATGTATTTTTTGGTTTTCGCCGTGTTTGCACTGGAGCCGCCAGCTGGTATACAGCTGGTATACAGTACTCACCGGAGCCACGGCAGAAGGAAGGAATCGGGCGAGGTTTTGTGCTGTATTAGGCAGATACACTAGCTGTGATGATTATGATCATGATTATACAGCCCATACAGGACGTAGAAGCTTGGTAACCACTACCAGTGTGTTTATTTTGTTTTAAATAACGATCTTTGGTTACAGTGCCAACTCCCTATAACGGGCAAAAACTACTGGCACAAATGTGCCCGTTATAAGCGACTTGCACTGTATGTAGTTTAACTTTAAATTTCCAACTGCCAGTCCAAATACCCTCATCATCAATAACAGCCTCAGGTGGCCCTAAAACATGACATTTATGCTCTAACCAAAATTGAATATCCCCCACATCAACACCCTCATTCCAAAATATGACATGCAGAGTCTTAAAGAGAGGTTTAGTGAGAGGGATAGCAAAAAAAAGGAATCCACAGTGATGAAGATTTGCAGGACTCATAAAGTTGCCACAATTTGTCCAGACCAGCAAAAGACTTAAAGCTAATGTCAAAAGTGTCCTCTCCCCTAACATTGATTGAGGCATAAATATCTGAGGCAAGAAAACACATGGACACCTTCAGGAGCTGCCTGGCAACAAATGTCCTGTCAGGATGTTCGGGTAGGCCTTCCTGATACCTGAGTCGGACAGCATTCCATCTAGGGGCTTGCTCCAAATGGTTCCATTTAAAATAGTCTGAAAACCAAGACCCTGGTCTGCTGGATCCCCACTGGGGAGAAGAAGGGGGTGAAACAGCCAGGGGATTAGTTGGGAGAGAGCCAGCATCACTCTTCAATCCCAGATTATCCTCAACGGTATCAGCCCATGAAGGAGAGGGAGAAGATAAAGCCAAACCTGGATCAGGAGCAGCAACAATATTCTCCCAAGGCTCTGCCCATGAGGGAGAAAAAGACTCACAATTGGAGTCAGGGAACCATTTGCCATCCATGCCCATCCATCCTGCTTCCAGTAAAGCCTGCTCCTTAGACCAGCGACCATCGGTTTCTAGATCAAAACACTTTCGTATATCATCACGGAGTGCATCAGTGTGAAGATCAGTAGGTACACCAGTGGATGTAGGAGCTGACGTTCTGTCAGAAACTACCACATCTGCAAGCTCCTCCAAAGGTAAGACATCGAACTGCAGCTCTGGGACTGTATCAGCAGTTCAAATAAGCACACCAGAATCAGACTCACCCACATCTCCTGGTGCATGAGACATAGCATGCAAATCACTTCAGGGCTCAGATCCAACTCCTGCCATCATGGGGCAGATATCTCCTTGCAAAAGTTCAGCATCCAGTTGCACAGCTGGGACATCCATCTCCTCAAACGTCTGGCCACCATCTGCCATACTGCAGACACAGCACAGCAGTTCCCCTACCGACGAGTCGGGGAATTTCCCTGGTGTCCTGGCCAAATTTCTCTCATTCACTAAAAATACCACCAACAGCTTAATCTGGTTCAATTTCAGTTGCTTATCATCTGTATCCCTCCCCCCCCCGTCACCCCTGAAAAAGGGACTTCTAGGCCCAGTTGGCTTACCGGGTCAAATAAATTCAACAACAACAACATATCCCAATAATGCAAAGCATCAAGGGAAACATATGCAAATCCCCATGATGGTACAGAAGGTGGCAGTACATGAAAAAGTAATGGCTGGCATATGTTCAGCCTTTGGATTATTTACACGTTTTTTTTTTTGTTTTGTTTTTTTAAGAGAAACAGGGTTTTTGTCCATGAGGTGATGTAAGTTATATTTAAGAAATGTGGTGATGTCAGGAAGTCAATTTTAATGATGATGGACTGTTAGACAAAATGTGATAAGGGCAAGGTAGTTATGCTTGTGATAATGGGAATATTAGGAAACTATGAGGTCTACGCAGAAATGGAGTACAAATATGCACAGTTTCATAAATATGTGCTCAGAGTGCAGGCAAATGTGATATGAAGGTTTGTTTAGAAATAGGTAACAATAGCGATACATGCAATTAATAGAAAGATAGATAATTACATAAACATATAGATAGAGAGAGAGAGAGAGAGAGAGAGAGGCAGAATAGGAATGGCAGTGAAGTACTGAAGTGATGCCAACCCCACCCCCACCCTACAGACATAGACATTTGGGTCATTGCCCGTAACACTCATGCCAGTTCACCTCACTCTACCCTGCAGACACAGACAAAAGTCAAGGTGTGCCTTGGGGTTTTCAAACTTTGCACTCACTCCATTCCATAAGGAAATACGCTGAAATGGGTACAGTAAAAGAGAATGGAGTGAACTTTAGGTCTGAAGAGTCAAAGGCACACCTCAATACTTGTCACTGGCTGCAGAGTGGGGATGGGGGTGGAATGGTGTGAGCATTACTGTTGACAATCCCAAGTCACACCCCTATGCCTGTCAGTCCCTACAGTGCAGGGTGTTATGGTCAGAAACCGTAATGTCCTGGGCATTATTTGGTATTTTTACTCCAGGTTTTCAGTATGGGCTTTTTGTGACCCCACCACATGAACAGTGACACTATCGGTTCATTAGCCAAAAGGATATTTTGCACAGTGACTGTGCCATTTGGCACGACAGGTGCAAAAACAAATTTTGAATGGTATGTAAAAAATAACAGCTGTACATTTTTTGCTTCAGTAACTGCTAAGCACATCTGTTGAGTGACCTGCTTATTGACATTTTGTATCTGCTATGCAGTGTACTGCTGCTATGGCTGTATGGCTGAGAGGGATCTGGAGGTGGTGGTGGATGTCAAGATGAAGAACTCAGAGATTTGTAGGAGGGCAGCAGCCAAGGCCAACGTGATGCTGGGATGCATCGCTAAAGGGATCACTCCAGAAGTGATACTGCCTCTGTATAACTGCTTGGCAAGGCCACACCTTGAGCACTGCATGCAGTTTTGGAGGCCACACTTAAAGAGGGACATTGAAATCCTGGAGAAGGTCCAGAGAATGGCAATCAAAATGATCTAGGACTTGGGGGAAAGGATCTACTGGGAAAGGCTCGAAGAGCTAAATATGTACACACTGGAAGAGAGAAGGAATGGGGGGACATGATAGAGGTCTTTAAGTACATGAAGGGGGTAAATAGGCGAGGTGCAGTCACAGTGCTCCGAAGGAAGGAGGGGGGCAACTAGAGGCATGGGTGGAAGCTGGAGGGGGGAGACTCAGGGGAGAAAAGAGGAGGTTATACTTCACTGAGAGGGTGGTAGTACTATGGAATGCACTGCTCTGGGGGCTGGTGGAGGCATAGACTGTGGAGGGGTTCAACAGGGGTTGGGACAGGTACAGGGGAAGGGTTGTGGAACAAAGTCCAGTGAAGCAGGAATACCCTGGTCTGGGAAGGGAGAAGGCTGAGAGGGTGTGGGGCAGCAAGGTCAGCTCCCAGGGTGGGGACTGACCAAACGAGCAGATGTGAAAGCCCACCAGGCCTATTCTGCAGGCATTTTTGTATGTTAGTATGTTTGTATGCTTATTACACTATCATCATGAAACATAAAACAGATGACTGCCATAACTAGGGAGGCAGTATAGCACAGTGGTTTAAGGCTTTTAACTGCAAATCTGGAGATCTGGGTTTGAATCCCACAGCCCCCCACTTGCATACTGGGTGACCTTGAGCAAGTCACTTAACTTCCATGTGCTCCCAGGTTGCCCCTTTAAACAAGTTTTCAGCTTAGAGTGCCACTCCTGGTTAAACAATTGAAAGAAAAAAACACAATATATTATTGTTCTTGCTTTATATTTCTATTACATGCTTTGACTAATACATCCATCCTTATTTATAGCTTATGTGTCTCTGACCTAGGCAAAACTACACTTAAAATCTCACACATGAAAAAATAAAATATCAGAATAGCATTTATTTTAGTAGTAACTCCTTCCTTTGCAGATGCCCATGACACTATCTATATATCTATATATATATACAGTATATATATATATATATATATATATATATATATATATATATATATATCTTTTAACTTCAAAGCACTACATCTATTCAGATGCAAAAAAAAAGACTTTATTCTCTTCACACAATAGTGTTAAACTTTAGATCCCAGAATGGCCAAGAAACAATTTAGACTTCACTCTTGCATGCCACTGTCATGCTTACTTCTCATGCAAACAACAATCAATTACATAAACCCTTTCGTTTCTATGCTATGCACTCTTAAATCAGAGAGATATAAATCTTACAGAAGGGCTAAAAAAAACTAATTCATCAAGACTGGATTTCTGAATTAAAACCTGTTGTTTACAGTACCTAGGTAAATAATAGTTTACTGGCTACAAATGATGCTACAGATATGACATTAACAACATTTTTGTTTTACATTGAAAACATCCATATAATGAACTTGTTATACAGGATTTGTGACCATCTGTCTGCGTGTATTTGACAAAGGGAAAGGCATCTGCTTGATCCTTTTTTTTTAATTTTATTTTTATGCCCAACTTGCCCACACTGTAAGAGCCAAATATTGACATGCTTAGAGTTAAAAACAAATCATGATGTCTATGTGTGTGCATGTTTGGGGGAGGGTATGCCTAGATGCAGTTTCAAGTACTCTTTAATTACTTCCCCAGGTAGCTTTTATAGGCAGTTGTTCCAACCTAATAGGTCCAACTCATGCCCCTCCCACATGAATCAAAAAAAGGTGGGGGTGGGTCTTTAGGAGCTTATGTGTGTGTGTGTTTGGGAGGGTTATGCCTAGATGTAGTTTCAGGCACTCCTTGATTACTTCACCAGGCAGCTCTGATAGTCAGTTGTTCCAACATGATAGATCCACCTCATGCCCTCCCATGAAAATAAAAGTATAATGCATGCAACAGAACTTAGGAACATTACATTTTTTTAATGTCAGCTCTGATCTGTTCAGTCTTATGTTTTTCCTGGCTCAATTTATAATATCAGCGAAAAGAAAGTAGGAAAAAACACCCAGCCTTTTGCTTCTACAAGTTGTTATTAATTGCAGCTGGTATATTTTAACATGTGCAAGGCAACTCCACCCACAACTTCTTTAACACAGACAAATAGCATCAATGCTCACTGATGTGTTAACATCCTGTTTCTAGTGTCCCTGATAAAATAAAATTAAAAATACAGTTGAGATTTTTTTAATGTCAGCTCTGATCAGAACAGCTTTGAAAATCACCAATTGTTTTCTTGTTCAATGTCTTCTTCTCTCCTTTTATTGATAGTACAAAATGAGCCACAGCTATTTCTTCCAACAATACATGAAAGAAAGCCCTAAGATATATATCACTGTTTTGCAAAATGTATCCCTTACAATTGTTTCTTATCTGCAAGACAGCATATATTTATCCTAACAAATCTGTCCAATCGCCACATTCAAAACACTATCCCCTACCTACTTGCCACATATAAACTCAATTATATAAAAAAAAATTCTAGGCACTTAACCATTATTCATTCCCCAGTCCCATTTACAACACTGCAACAAACACACACATATATATATATATATATTACATACTTCTCAAACTTAAAAGAAAAAAAGACAATGTATCATCAAAGGGGTGTGTTTACCAAGTACTGTGCCCATGATTAAAATAACTTGGAACACCCTTCCCCAAAAATCGTGCCCTCACATGAAACTGCATGTTTAACTGTAAAGACAATTAAAAAAAATGTATTTCTAAATGCATTGCTGACACCAATGCTTTCAAAGTTTTGAAACTACTAAAAAGACAAACTATATATATAGCATGCAAAAAAAGTCATTATTGCATCATTTAGGGTTAAAACATAAAACTTCATTAAATGAGACCTTTAGGGTTGCCCCGTCCCCCCCCCTCGTAGACCTGCCCGTCATCCCGAGATTGACAGCTGATGGGGTGTGTCATTGGGGTTGTGAGGCCTAACTGTCACCCCACTGGACAGGCACTCTTTCAACCCTTGTGACAGTAATTTCACAATATCTAATGAACCATGCAATGTATGAACAAAATTCCACTGCAGGCTTACTCTACGATTTCAAATCTTTTTTTCCAGTGGCTAAGCCCCTGTAGTGAAAAGTCTGTATCTCGCTTTACTTCCAAGATAATGGCGTCAAAAATCATGACACAGACTACGGTCTAATCCTATGGGAAAAATGTAAATTATGTCATTGAATATCTCTGCAACAAATTATTTCCCCAACACCTAAACAATATAGTTCACATCTCTATGACACCCCCTCAACACCCTGCCAAATTCAATTTAAAAGACCAAACCATGTCCAAGATATAACATTTTAAAGTTTGAGATTTTCATTGGTAGGAGTGGCATAATTCCACACTTGTTTACATTTTACACACCTAATGACTGAAAAGTACATCCATGGCAGTAAGGCTAGCTACCCTATAAATTTCAAGCTACTATCACAATGCAAAACCCTGTCCTCAAAACGTAAACTGCACTACACAATATCTTTGCAACAAATGTATTTTCTGACCCCTAAACACCATAATTCACATCTACAGGACATCCGATCAACACCCTCCAAATTTCAAGTTAAAAGACCTAACCATTTCTGAGCTATTTAATTTTAAAAGTTGTTAAAATTGAGTTATCTGGTCCCTCCAGATCTGGCCATCTAGTCCCTCCCTTGGGATCAAAGAATCTTTGATTGTGAGCCTGCAAACTCTATGATCATAAGGAGGGACCAGGAGGCCAAAAACCCCATTCTTCGTTCACACAATAACCATATAAATATTCCCATAGACTTATAATGGGAAATTAAAACTTTAATAACATTTGAATGGATTAATATCTTTTCACCAAACAAAAAGTGGCACATTCCTTGAACCAAGCTCTGTCACTGTGCCAAGCTGCAGAGTGGCACACCACACAACGGCCATGCAGCACCATGCACACAATCTGACAAACTGCCCACATAACTGGTGAAATGTGCATTTTTCAGTGTTTTGGTGTGCAAAAACTATAAGTCCGACCAAAACAAAATATGGCAGATCAAGAGATCTACCATACCCCACCAATCATGTGTTCCAAGGGTTTTTAAGTCAGTTTGCAGGCATTAAGTATTTTCTGTTCTCCTAGTCCTTAATAAAATACAGGGACTCCACAACTTGATCACGCCATAGACTTGTTCTGTTGCATGGTCCAGGTCCCAAACTAGAGTGTCTTGTTCCAACATGATAGATCAGCCTCATGCCCCTCCCACATGAATCAAAATAAAGGTGGGGGTAGGTCTTTAGGAGCTTATGTGTGTGTGTGTGTGTGTGTGTGTGTGTGTGTTTGGGGGTATGCCTAGATGCAGTTTCAGGCACTCCTTAATTACTTACCAGGCAGCTCTGATAGTCAGTTATTCCAACATGACAGATCCACCGCATGCCCCTTCCACATGAATTAAAAAAAGGTGGGGGTGGATCTTTAGGAGCTTCACAGGTGGACATGGGGGTGGATCTTACTCCCCACAAAAAAACTAATGCTGCCTCCCACTACTCATTTGCCAGTTCTTGTACTGCTCATTTAAGAAAGACAATAGTACCCTGCAACCATTGACTAACATGAAAGCATATTAATTTGAGGACGGAAAACATTTCTTGGAGGAGGATAAGTGGAGGAGACTATTTACACCTTCAGTCAGTTCCACGGACAGAAAACATGACATCACTCCTTTTGTATATGCAAAATGTCTGTAAGTTCTGCCTACTGCAGCTGTAAAAATAAAAGTCTTTACTATTATTAGTACTACTTTTATGAGGGTCACATAAATTTAAAAAGTACAGATGTACCAATGAGTACTATATAGTTACAATTATAGATAATTGATAAGTTACTCTCAGGTTAAGAAAACTGAATACCAAGTATTTTACTTTAATTATAAACATGTTTGGAGGTACACCATTAATAGTATCAGGATATTCCAGGATAAACAAAGACTGTTTCTGTTACAAATCAGCAACATTTCCATCAGACTTTTCACTCTTTCCAAGCTAGTATGGATTTTTAAACTATGTTTTCAATATTCCTCATATAACGCTTGCTGTTTTGCAAACTGTATTTCTCATTTGTTAGTATTGTATTTGGTGCACTTTGAGATTTTAACATGTTCCTGCTTTTGACATTTGCTTATCTGTGTTCTGGGAGGTGTTATTGGCATGCTTGCTGCAGTCTCAGTTATTGTGTGACAAGCATAATATTAATCCTTTTAGTCCCACTTAATTTCTGTATCTTTCTATGTGATACCTTTTCATGCTACTGTGATTTTGTCCTGTCCCCATAGTGCCTGTTGACCAAATTTGTAGATCTGAATTTTGACATTTATTTGCCTGATCTTTAAACATTTTTATTTTTCCTAACTGACCACTAGAGTTGTGTTAGTCCTGCCCTTGATTGCTTAAAGTTCTTTCCAGGGTTGTATTGCTTCTGTTATCTTATTTTTTGTTTCTGGTCAACTTTCCTAAGCCAACTCACCTACCTGTTATTCTGCTATCTCTAGAGTTGTGCACTTTTGGGAAGACACCTGATGGATGGAGAATGGGTGTCAATGCTTTGCTGCCTAAGCACTGGGCTGGTTCTACTTCCTGATCTGTTTTCTTCATTCAGCCCTCATGTCTACTGTGACTGTTTTGAGCTGACAACAACCTCATAAATCAAATGTCAAAAACTTTCAAAGGAAAGATAAATAAGTGCTGTATTTATTTTGGAATGCTATGCCTGTATTTCAATTGGTGAGCAACCAGCCATGCATTTTTCATGAGCCATATAAGTAGTTTCTCCTAGCCTCCTTCTGAAGCATTTTTTCATTGCCCCACCATCCTCCCCTCCTCCTCCAGCATTATGCCTCTCTTCTCGAGGGGCTCCTTCCTAAGTTACCTTTAACCAAGGGAATGTTTCCCATGGCACCTTTAGGGGAGGAACCATCTTTGAGGGTTCCTTGCCTTTGGTACTCCTACAGGGTGGTAATTCCCCATCAAACAAAGAGTGCAAACAGCCAAACAGTTAACACAGTTGCACAGGTGTAACAATACTCTGGCTGCGCAGGCCCATTGAATATATAATTATGTGTTACAGTACTTATTGTATTTATTGCTGCAAAAAACAGCCTGCCTTTTTATATTTGTTACTTGTTGTAACAATGAAAGCTGAACCTGCTGGATCAAGCAAAAACAGGATTGTGCAGTCTGTCATCTACCAGTGACACTGACTCCCACTGTGAGACATTAATATTGAAAACAATCTGCTCTTATGTAAGGTAATATAAAGTTGTGGTGCCCATTTTTTTTATATACATTGTGCATACAGAAGCAGAAAGCTATCTCCTCATCTTGGTACAGAACTCCCCTATGTTTCACTTGGTGCTGTAGCTTAGTCAGCCTCCCCTATGAAGAAGTTAAAGTATGATGACAAATGATGGGAGTGCTTTCCTGAGCTGAGGAGACAGTGTTTTCATTTTGAAAGTACTATGTATGTGACAGGTAAGAACAATAAACCCACTCAAGCAGAAAATTATGGGTTAATCAAAATGTATTCATGTGACCAACCTAAAAAACTTAATTGCCAGCATTAGGCCTGCTATCTAGCTGTCTCAAGGTAAGTCAGGATCTAGGCACAGAATTACAAGAGCTTCTAGTTCCATTAGTATGTTTTGTTTACTGTATTTTATCTATTATATTTCATTTTCATTTGATTAAATTATTTCTTATTAGATTTGCTCATCACACATTTTATTTGTTTCTTCTTTAATCTAGGAGTATGATGCAGGGTCTTTCCTCATGCATAGCTCCCTCACTCGTCTGTGGAGAGCTTGAATGTACTATTTATAACAAAAAAAAAACTTTGCATCAGTACTTTAAATCAGCTTCCATTGAATGCCTTTTTTTTTCATTTTCCTGAATGACTTTATTACTGTGGTTGTGTTTCAGTCTGACAGAATTAAAATGGAATAAGTTCCCCCTTTAGCAGTATTTCTTCCTCTATTTTTAGATGATAGAGAGTTTGCAGCCATGTTTATCTTTGGAGAACAGGAGTCACTAGATAATCATATGCCTTTTGCTGGAGCAACATACATCTTTAGAAAAGAGTTTATAGAACAAGACTTTTGGATTCACACATTTCCCTGTGTCAGGTTTAACAATAGTTCAAACAGAAAATACATTTATACAAAAGGATACATTGTTTCAAAATATTTTATAATCAGTTCATTTCGCTAAAGTTAGAAGTGTTAGTTGAGAGGTTGGATCAACGATATAGAGACAGCAAGCCTTCAACATACAAGAAAAGCCACTGAGGGAATTGCTAAGATAGTCACATGAAAGAGACAGTTGGGCTATTAACTCTACATTGTCTTCCAGGGTTCTTCACCTTCTTCTCCCTGAACAAGCAACAATATACAACAGTCTTGGAAGAAGTTGTCACAGCCTTGAGTTTATTGAAAACCTGTACAACATACAGCATGCAACGTGACATGCGCAACTCATTTGTCCCACCAAGGTTCTTGATAGTCAACACCTTATACCATTCCATCTCTTACCACATAACAGGACCATTCAGGTGGAACAGGGTGAATATATATTGCCCACAGAGGGATACCATTCTCTAAACTGGGGAGCTTCTTGCAGGGTGACATGTGCTCAACCCCCATATGGTGGCACGTCACTTTCAGGGGAAGCCCTGATTGGGTTATTCCTTGACCTACCCAAACTGGGGCCCCACCATCTGTGCCTCACCTTATGCTGGACTAGTGAGAACCTGTCTGGAACAGAAGTGGATTCTCCAGTTACCACCATGTATGACTCTTTGAGAGACTGCCATGCCACAACATGTTTACATTCACTGTGACAGTAACTTAAATGCTGAAACCATATTTTTCCATCTAATCCAGTCTCTAATCCATTAGCCCTTCCATCACTGTTAAAATTGATCATCTTAACAATAACAGTCAAATCACTTCTAATTTTCAAGCTTATTCTGAGATATGTCCCAAGTGTCCCTTGAATAAAGAGACAACGCTACTAAAACAAAAGGTTAAGAATTATATTTATTGCAGTTATTTCAATTATTTTTAGTGTTTTATGGTTTTGTTTACATTTCTCCAGTTATTGGCCTACTTAATAGTTCAATTAATGCAGCATTTATATATGTGAAATATGAACCAGTAGTACAGATGAAGTCTTCATGAGGACTTATTGCCCATTGAGTTGACTCCAAATCAAACAATCAATCAATCAATCAATTTGTTTATTGTATGGCTAAATAGCCTTTATAAACATGTAAAACAACAGATTTTAAAATACAAAAGAGTATATAATATACAAGTTCATAAATACAATCATTGAAAGCTCAGCATTTCTATTAAATAACAGCAATATAGCCAGCCCAGTGGCGCTGAGTGTTGAGGCAGTGGACGCCGCACCTCACGCCATGCTGATGACCAGTGTTTGGGAATGAACATGTGTCATCGGGGGTCGGCAGAGGAGGAGAAGGATCGAGCATCTGGAGGACTGCTGTCCTTCTCTGGGTGGAGGGGGTTTTGGGTGTAGGTGTCGATTGCCCTCTAGTGGAAGCTGGGGGACAAAGTATGCTGCACCAAAATGTGGGGTGGAGCTAGGACAGATGCATGCACCCTTGTGTCATTGCACATCCTAGCTCCAAGGGGACTCTAGCCACAAAATTGCTGGCCCCTGTGTATGAGCAAGGCATGGTGCCCAACTTTTCAGCCATGACAGTTCCGCTTCAGTGACCCCACTCCGGGGGGGAATCCCATAGTAAGGGTCTGGTACCATGGTCGGGGTGAGCCCGTTCATCAGGCTAGGGAGCTCAGTGGTCATAAAGAGAAAATAATGGCAAAAAAAAATAAATAAATAAAAATCAGCAATATGGTGACTAACAGCATAGGCATAATAAATTATTCAGATAATGTGTCAAGAACATTCATTGGCATTAGATTATATTTATTTTCCTTCTAATTTCTTGAATTGCAAAAAAATACTTAACCTATTTAGGGACCATTCATCTTCTGTGTGAATAAGTATATTAGTAAGCAAATGTTTATCCATCTGGTAGATATTGATAACAAAAGGTCCTAGCCAGTAAGACCTTTGAATCTGATACCGTCTACAGTTCCAAAGAAGATGTACTAAATTTTCTTCATCTTCGTACCCACAATCACAATAAGCAGAATGTATGACAGGTCTTTTATACCTGTAAGCCAATACATTTCTATGAAACAGTTTCTAATTTATAATTCTGAAGCACAAGTCTGTATCTGGGTTCCATTATAATGAATAATTATGGTTTGTATCCATGGTAGGAATTATTATTTGCAAACCATTTAGCATAATGTGATCTCTTTATACGTTCTAAATCATCAGTATTCCAGAATCTAACCACCTTTTTTGTCACATATTTTTTGTATTTCAGACTTGTACTAATACCCTTGTTAACAGTCTGCCTGAAACTGGTCAGTTTGTGTTTTATCAGCAGTTTAGTAATATTATTAAACCATTATCCATTTGTGTAACTCATGTCATGCCATTTTTCCTTCTCATTATGGCACTTCCTAGTCAATTTATTTGAGTCTAATCTGGTACATTTTATCCAATAATTGATCCTTCTACTCTCTATAAATGCATTAATATTAGTCAAACCTAACTCAGACCTCAGGTAGGCTGCTGGGCAGGAGCTACCCAGCCTCAATATTCTTCGCAGAGACTTGTGAATAGGTACCATAACTTTATTGACATTTTTATCTTCCCAAACTTCAACTCCATATAGGAGTTGGAATTCAAATTGTGTTTTAATTACCTGTAACAAGGGCTTAATTGAGAATCCACCATATTTTAAGTTATATCTAATAAGACTGCTACTGTCTGCTTTAGTTTATCTAGTAATCTATCAGTGTGGATAGTCCAGCTACAGTTGTCTTGAAATACAAGCGCTAAATAAGTATAATTAGCAACAACTTCTAGTATGTCATTACCTACCAGCCATCTACATTTATTGTTCCTTCATCCAAATACTGCCACCTTGGATTTACACATATTAATCTTCAACTTCTGTTTAGTTGATTTTTCAGTAATAACATTTAACTTATTCTGCAGATCCTTTGCTGTTAATGATAAAATGACTATGTCGTCAGCATAAGCTAATAGTGGACATGACTCTATGATAACCTTTGGGGAATCCTTATCACTTTCTTCACAGCCATTTAACATACTGTTAATATAAAGGGAAACAGTATGGGGGGGCTAGCACACAGCCTTGCCTCACTCCTTTTTACTCTAAGTGAGGTTGTTAGTTGGACCTTGAAGCCCATCCTAACTTTGGCCCATGTTTTAGAGTATAATTGTGCAATGATTGTTACCACATTTTGATCAATACCTCTTTTAAGCAGTATTTCCCACAAGTGCCCCCTAGAGTTGCCATTGAAGGCTGTTGAGTAATCAATAAATGCTGTATAAAGATTCTGCCCACTTAACTTAACATATTTTTCAATGAGGTGTTTTAATACAAATGCATTATCAATAATTGAGTAATTGGAGTGAAAGCCAACCTGATATATTGAAATTCCACCTGTTCTATCTACCTCCCTTTTAAGTCTCTTCAATATGATCTTGGACAAAATGTTTAACTTTATGTCAAGCAGGCTGATAGGCCTGTACATAGCAGGATCTGTTAGGCTCCCTCTCTTTTGTATTGGTACAATGTCATCCACCCATGTTTTGGGGTAATTGTTACTAATAATACACTTATAAAATATAGTAAGGAATTTTCTCCATCCAGGTGCTGCATACAAAAAAATGTCCACTGGAATCCTGTCTGGTCCTGGTGCTTTCTGTTTCTTTAATGTATATATTGTTAAATATATTTCATCCACAGTAACTAATTGGAAATTGGAATTGGTTTTAAAAACTAAGGGAAGCCAACCTTCCTCCATGACTTCTAATCAAGTGCTACTACTGCTTTGCCCATCACACCACCACCACCACCATCAGTGCCTGGAGGACTTTCATTAAAACAGCAAATCTCACAGAGGCACAGCAATAGAGGAATTATTTGACTTAATCTGGCAGTGATGTTAGGGAAGGGGAAACTCACTGGAGAAAACATTTTGTGGTCTGTCCAATCACTGTTAGATAGCTGGGTATACCTTCACAGTCTCAGTATGGGCATCTCTGTCATAGGCAGTATCAGTAACATACTGAAGGCTAAAAATGAGGATTTCTACATATGCCTTGTTTTACACACACACTAAATTTAGTGGTGAGACGTGCTTAGCAAACATGAATAGTTAAATGAAATACTCGATAATGCACAAGACATTCTTTCCATATCACTATAGTAAAATTGCATTTTCTGTATATCAGTACATGACAGAATGTAACTCTACTAACCGGTCCCCAAACTTTCATAAGAAAAAGAAGTTCTACCTAGACTGGTGGTGCCAGCTGGTGGTGCACTATACTGCCACATGGGAGACTCAGGATAAAGTCCAGTCTCAAATCCCCTGCCCATGGCTGATGGGGTCTGGAGAGCAATGTGGAGGCATTATGCATCAACCAAGAGGTATGATGCTTGATCTCCCATTTGATGAGCACCTTCTTTGGCAGGAAATGAGGATGGCACTGACATTGTTGGTTACTACACAACATTGACCACCCACTGCATACAGGAGGGCACCATGGGCACACTTTGGAAAAAGTTAAGGAAGTGGGAGAGCCTAGAAAGAGATAAATGATGGTGCTTTGTCAGTTAACCTCAATTGATGTCACATGTGTGAGGTCCCGGTACCCTTGTTCTCTGACTATGATTACTTCCTGGCAGCTGACAACATGTGGGTTGCCTCTGAAGCCCTGCCATGGAGGGGGGGGGCAAACAACAGAGGAAATTAGAGGAAAATGGATCTGCACTGGGAACTCCAGGTAAGAATGCATGTCTGATGGGGTGAGGGTGGTGCAAGGATGTATTCTTCATGCAGAGAGGGAGAAATAATGCAACATGATATGCTGTGATAATAGAGAAAACACATTTTGCTTTAAAATAACTTCCTAGCTCATGTGGTTCATAAAGTAAGCTTTTTTTTCATAATTTTTTTTCGAAAGGTCTAACATTAGAGTCTTTAGGGCTAGAAGTTTTAATATTAATACACTGAAAATCTGTTGCTGAAGGATGTTTTTCAAAACACTTTTTTGAACATTTTAGAATGTTTAGTTCATACAGAATCTAAACAAATGCAATGGTATGATTTTTGCTATGCAAATGTGTTTCCAAAACAGTCAACAGTTCATCTTACATGCAGTTCATATTACATAACATCTTAATTTCCCCCTTGGGAAGCCCTCGACTCTTTCCAAGCAATTGGAAGGTAAGAAACAATAAATAAATCTATGAATAAACTATACAAAGCATAATAGTAAAAGATAGGGGCAACAAAATATCAGACAAGTAAAAAGAAGGCAAAAGTGCCTTAGACTTAACAGGTCTTCAAGTTCTTTTTAAAACATTCATCTGTGGTATTGTCAAGTATTGAAGGTAAAGGAGAACTCCAGTGATTAGGGGCAATTACAGCACATGTCCTATTACCCAAAATCCAAAATCTGATTTTGTGAAAGTAAGAAGGGTTGCCTCTGCCAAACAAAGAGTTTGGTGGTTGGAGTCATACTGTGGCAGGAGGTCCTTTATTTAGACTATGCATTTAATTTTTCACAAGTTCAACAAATGACCTCTATTGCTCCCAGTCCCACAACCTGTGGTCACAAGTTTCTTCAGGCTCCCTCTGATGCTGGCACCACTGATATTCCTCAACAACACTTCCAGCAACAAGTAACACAAGGATTCTTCTACACACACTATGACAAGTCCCTATGATATATTGTCACTAATCAGATTGTCATGCTGTAACACAGATTCGTCATGAGTGCTACAGGGCCTTCTGCCACCAATTTCACTGCTGTCATCACCACCATTTCTGCCTCTGGCACTGGTACATCATGGTCTTCTAAGATAATCACTGTATATTTGTCATCCTATTCAGACGTCACCATAAATGAAATGACTGCACCACTTTACGTTACCTCATGAATCTACTACTGACTGTACCGTCTCCACCTTCTCCACCTTCTCCTCCACTACTGTTGTCTAATGCATATAACCATACATTTATAAGAGAAAGAGGGAGAGAGAGAGAGAGAGAAAGAAAGAAAGAAAGAGATGCTGCAGAATTGCTTATTTTCTCTGTAAGGAAAAGTTTTGATGTTTTTCTGCAAAGTATTGGTTTCACCAAAATTAAGTGATGCAATTTCACAAAAATTTTGCATGTGCCCTGAATGATGTGCTACTTTATTAGCAGAAAATGAAATTTACACAATTGTAGTTGACTGACACATTGCAAGAAATAAATACAATGCAAACATAAACAGTTTTACAGTATTATCAAATAAAACAATATAGTTCATTTGCTATTAATGTCAGTGCATTAGTTTTTGTGTAATATATTGTGAACATTAATAAGCCAGTTGTGCCTATGTTGATTGCAGGCTCTGTAATATCACCACAAGCTTAGGAATACCCAACACTGACATACAGACATCTGCCACTGCATTGCCATGCAAATACTGTATCACCTGCCATAAGGAAGCTAGTTTAATAGTTATGCAGTGCTGAACTCAGGATTAATCATACCCACCATTTAAGTCTACTTTCACTCCATGTCACTTGCTATATTGTGAACAGATGTTTTCAATCAAGTTACTTGAGATGGTGCTGTTTTTAAATTTGCAAGCGGAGTTGATGAGAAGTCGAGGAACTTCAAACTTTGCAGTGCTTTGCAAAGTGCCCTAATTTCCCCCAAGCTTTGTCTATGTTTTTTCCTCTGCATTTTAAAATAACAGCAAAACATCCTTCTAGTCACCCACTCCCCTCCCACGAACCCACATGTTTTAAAATAATAACTGCCCAATCATCACCCCCACTAGGCCCTCTTCTCCCTCCACCCCCTTGGTGTACCTGGCAATGGATTCAACTCTATGTAAAGTTACTCAGCCTCTAAATCTGAGCCCATTCCAGGTTACATATAAGTCACTCACCATTCATTCATCTTACAGAATGTAAGAGTAAGAACATGCTTGCTCCAAGATAGGATTTTCTTTTTTTACAGCTATTTCCATACAATAGAAACTGGGATTTTAAGGGTTCAGAGGGGGAGGTGGGTTTATTAGTAATGGGGGGGGTGAAGACTGGAGGGTTTCTCAAATGACTAGTACAGACCAGGAGGGAGAGACGGGGGAGACATGCATTTGTGAGCAAGGAGATTAGTTCAGATTCAGATATTTGGTGGCTTTCCGTACAGTTTATGAACTTTCTGGGCACACAAGGGGGTGCTTATTATTTTAAACATGCGTCATGTAGTCAGGGGGTTGGATTACTATCGCCCAGAGGGTGGAGGTGGTTTTCTGTTTTTATTATGTGTAGAGACTCAGGGCTGGATTCACAAAGAGCAAAAATTTCTGTAGCTGCAGAAAAATGGCTTGTAGCACTGCAGAAATATAGTTGCACCATATTCACAAAGAAAACTTCTGCAGTTGCAGAAATCAGTAAAACAGGCAAGTTAAGGAAGTCCACAAGTGCTGAAATCTCCCTAACATTCTTTCCTTAGCTGAGGAAAAAGCTCAGCAGGCACAAAAACAGGTGATCCATATTAACTGGAGCAGCAGACTTTGACAGTTGTGCCGTAGATACAGCAGTAAGCACTCACAGAGAGACCAGCAGCCAGTCCCTCAACTGAGACCACTCCAGCACCACTGGTACCAGCAGGGCCATGCACCACAGTGGCTGTCTGTAATTGTTGGGAGGAACTGATGGTTGTGTCTCTCTCCCTGGAGTGTTTATGTTGTCTGCTTCAGTAGCACTCACTGCAGGCTGTTACCAGCTCTGCATCTACTGCCTGTGGGCCTCCTCTATGGGCTACACTGGGTCTAGTGGTTGTGGTTTGTTGTATTTCAATGAAAATGTTGTGTTCATTTTGTTGTAACCGACACTACTATATGTTTGCTATTACTTGTGCCTACACATCCACTATAATTGTATCTCAGTTGTTGGTATGCTGCACTTTGCTCAGGAATAGTTATGCCTCACTTTGTGGTGCAGCATGTGAGCAACATTTTTTCCACAACTGTGGAAAAACACTGGGCTGGATTCACAAAGCTTTCTGGGAGGTACAAAACCTTCCCTAAGTCCCCAAAACTGCTTAGCTATGGAAACAAAGGAGAATTTGCACAGAGTGCTATTCACAAAACCCTCCGCAGTTGCAGAAATAAACACTATGGAAGATGGAAAAAAGTGTAGCTGCAGAAGTCGCTGAGGACAAAAAGGTGTGAAATAAGTAAGGCACATCCCCTGAAAGGCTATTCACAACCAGTTTTTTCCACAGTTGCAGAAAAAAATGTTACACACAGTGGAATGAGGTGTAACTCTCCCTCAGCAAACTGCAGAAGTGCCACAACAAGTGAAATCAATTAAGGTGGAGGTGATCCACAGGTAATAGCATCCCAGTGAGTATAGTAGTGGCTGATGTTACAGCAACAACAGCACATATTGCCATGATATGGCAACAAGCAACAACCACCAGACCCAGTGCAGCCCATGACGGAGCCCCACAGGCAGTAGAGCCTGACCAGCCTGCAGCGAATGCTACCCCTGAAGGCAATGGGGACACCCCAGGGAGGGAGGCCCAGCAGTGGCAGTCAGCTACTGTGGTGCCATGTTATTGCTGTTACCTTTGGTGCTGCAGTGGTCCCAGTTGAGGGACTGGTTGCTGGTCTCTTTGGGGGTGCTTTCAGCTTCATGCTATGGCAGCAATGTTAAAGTCTGTTACTCCAGCTAATTAGGTTCAATGTTGCTGTGCTTCCTAAGCTATTTTTACAGCTGCAGATATGCAGTTGTGGATTTTCAGCACTTGCTCAATTTTTGCAGCTGCTGAATTTCTGCAGCTTGGGGGATTTTGTGGAATTCTGCACCTGCTCAAAATTTCTTTATGAATATCATGCAAATGCATTTCCACAATGCTGCAGGCCTTATTTCCCGGTGCTGCAGGATTTTTGGCTTCCTTTGTGAATCCTGCCCACGGACTGTGAATAACCTCTAAGGGGATATGCCATACTTTTCAATGGATTTTTTCCTTAGGAACTTCCATAACTGCACTTTTTTCCACAGTCCTCAGTGTATTTTTTCCACATCCGCAGATGTTTTGTGTATAGCACTTAGAGCAAGTTCCCCTTTTTTTCCACAGCTATGGAACTTTTGGGGACTTGGGGAAGATTTTGGACCTTCAGATTGTTTTATGATCCCCCCAAAGTAGGAAGTAACCACATTTTGTAGTTCTTCATGAGTGAAGTGCTACTTCGCAATACAAAAAGTGACTACATGTAGTAGCATTTTGTCAGCAGTTTCACTGGCATACTGCCACTACATGTAATTTACACATAGTGAAGTAAGCACTTTGCTACTAGAAGAACTATGCAAAGTTACACTTCTCACTTTGCAAAGACAGGAAACTTCACAAAGTATTTTGCAAAGTGAAAATTTCCAACTTTTCACATCTCTATGAGTTAAAGAACTTGACCTTGGAGGCAGTATAGCCCTGAGGTTAGAGCACCAAGCTGAGAGCCTGAGACCCATTATGCATGGATAAAAATCCCATAACCACCACTTGCATATTGTGTGACTATGAGAAAGTCACATAACCTCTCTGTGCTTATGGGTCACACATGAAAATGAGATTTGGCTCAGTGTGCCTTTCCCAGACAAAACTATTACAAAAAAACAAAACAAAAGCAGCACCAAATTAGCCATTGGACACCTTCACCTAAATACATTGCAGAGAGAAGAGCATCGGAACATTAGATCTCTTGGAAGGCCTACATATGTGTGCTGGCTAGATCTTATCTGTTACTTATTGGGGTGAATTTAAACATTCTGAATAGAATCTATCCATTAGCAGTGGTGCTGCCATATATCATATGCCTTTTGTTCTCAATTTTTGTCTGACAGTACCCAAACCCATGAGTATAGAAAGGAAGAGGTCTACTAATCTTCTTGCACTCTATTTATTCATTTTTTAAATTTGTTTACTGGAACGGTACACTGAGCTGAGACTCATTTCCAGGTGCGACCCGGGGGAGGGGAAAAAATCACAGGGGACAAGTACAAGAAGTATACAAAGAAAATAAAACATACAGTTACAAGTATGAGCAACTGTTCACAAATTCCAAGTATTAGCAATATCATAAACATAGGGAACTGGCAGTATGGTACAAGTTCCAGAGTACACAGAAGGTAACTGTTTCTGGAAGAGGCCAATCTGGTTATCAACTTAAATATAACAGGCACAGCATAAGGTAAGTGCATAACAAGAAGCCATTCAACAGCAAGGGTGTAAGGAATAGAGGTGGAGCAAGAACATAGGGAGCAGGCTGGGTAAGAAGAAATAGATGGAGGTGGGAGCCTTAAAATGGAAAAGAGTGTGAGCAGGAGGAGGAGGAAGCATTTTAAAACCAAAGTATCTGCTTGGAAACAAGAAACATAGAAATATAGAATGTGTTAGCAGAAAAAGACCGCTTTGCACATCAAGTCTATCCAAATGTTTCCTGCATATTTTTGTGGAGCATACATGCCCTGGAAAGTATAACCTAGTAATGCTTTCCTTTAGCTGGTCTATATGAATGTGCAGCAATTACTAGACAAGAGCTACAGTAGTTGAGATGCTTCTACAAAGAACATATGAACAAGCAAAAATTAAAAGGAGACTTTAACCCAACAAGGTATTTCTTCACCAACTCAGCTGTCATGATCATTCATTGGTTTTCATTCTTTGTACATATCTAATGTTGTTTTAAAGACATCACAGTTATAGCTGACACTAATCTGAAGAGCCAGTAGTGCCAAAACACCGCAGGCAGAACATTTTAGTATTTTTTTTTACAGGTAGTCCCATATTACTTTTCTATTTCTGAAGTGTTTTTCTTTTTCTGTGTGCTAATTAGATGGTTTCCTACTGTACCTAATAGTATTGGTGGTGATGTAAAAAGCAGGGCTTTTCCTGGACACAGACATATCTAATTATGAACTGCGTAGAAAAAATCCACTTCACTGATTGGCTGAGAGCACCTCTCAACCATAAGTAAATCCCACAACATAAGCACGTTAAAAAAAAGAACTGGTAGCCCAGCAACATTACCCCTATTCCCCAGTCATCTGCCCATAGAACTCGATGACTGGGCTGAACTCATGCTAGGTCCAGAAGCCACACAGAGGAACTCAAGTCACCTTTTCAAGCACTGAGAAGTTCAATACTTCTAATTAGACTGCCTCCCAATTGGCGAAATGTCCAGTTTTTAAACTGCCGTGTCTGTCACTCCCCCCTCACACACAAGCAAAAAATGCTGACACAGTAAGCATGCTTGATGCTCACAGTGAATGACACCAAAATGTAAATAAAAAAAAAAACTCCATCAAAAACTTCAACTGCTGCTGTCAGAACACACTACATATGAATGCCACAACAGAAAACCACTAAGATGTAGAGTCAGTTGTAACAGCCCTTCTGAGCTCCAGGACATATTACAAACAATGCAGATGAACAACATGACTTGGCAATCCTTCCCCTTTAAACAACCACTCACATACAAACCAGTCAAATCTTCACTATTAGTGCCTCACCTTACACTCCTGCCATAAAAAAAACCTGCTGTTTTTGAAGCTCTTCTTGTTACTGAAAACATCATCCCCCTAAAAGGCCACTATAATTTAATCACTGCAATACACCTAATAACAGTGCCACCTGCTGCTCACAACTAAACATAAAGACTATATTATTTCAATGTATCATTGGACATTAAAAATGTATTGCTAAAACATTTTTAAAGAAAGTTTCTTTAATAAAACATATACGGAGCCAGTTTATAATAGCAATAACACACCCCAGGGTGTGGTATATCATGGGATATTGTCACTTCTGGGGTACATGAGGTGCTCGGCCTGCAGCCTAGTGTTTCACAATGCACCCTAGGCAAGATGATATCCCATGATATACCATAACCTACAATGTATTATTGCTTAATTACATTCCTCCCACTGCATCATCAGCAAGTGCCCTCACTCATTGTTTCATCACACACCCTGCTACCTAATTGGTGACATGTATTAAAAGTTTGCAGTCAAACAGCAGGAAGTTGTCTCTAGTTAGTTACTAGCAATGTCACAGTCAGGGAGGTCACAAAGCAGATTATACACAGTGAGGAATAGAACCAATTATGTCAGCCTCCACATAGTGTGCTGTTACACACACATCACTCCTAGTACTGTCAGGTAGAATATTTTCTAATTTGCAAAACAGAAAAGAAAACAAAAATACTTCATATATAACAAATGATAGCTGTCTACTTCTGAAAGTTACTGTTAATTCCATGTGGTATGTCAGCTTTTTATGTGAAAAACTGTTCTACAAAGCTGCCACTTTTTTGGTGGAATAATATTTTAGAACATTATACAGTATTTTAACATTCCCCCTGTAGTTGCTCAGTCATGTCCTATAGTTGACTTATCTTTCATACTTCTTATACTGTATATATAGCATTGTCTGATTCTGAAGGAGCTGCTCCTTTCAGCTATTTGAA
This sequence comes from Neoceratodus forsteri, assembly GCA_016271365.2. NCBI lineage: Eukaryota > Metazoa > Chordata > Ceratodontiformes > Ceratodontidae > Neoceratodus > Neoceratodus forsteri. The sequence goes on along the minus strand of CM057458.1, from coordinate 622,764,244 downwards.
GTAATTTCATACACCCCATCTCTTAATTTTTTTTCCTCCATTGAGGGCAACATCAGGTCAGATAGTATGTTGTCATAGTTTACTTCCTTCATACCATCTACTATTCATCTGAACTATTTTTAGCATGTTTAAATCATTTCTATAGTATGCTGACCAGGACTGTACACTGTACTGTAAGTGTTTTGTAAATAAAGACTGCTACAATGTCATTACTACTGTGTGGTTCATGATCTACTGTAATTACAGGTTTTTTCTTTAGAAATCAACATCACTGCTCTTCCCATTCCTGCTCTTTTCCACAAGTGGGCACATAATGGTTACAGAGGAAATGTGGAGTTCGTTTCTGCACCATGGTTTTATCAACTGCTGGATGACATTTGTGCACATTTGAATGTTATCAACCAGGTACTACAAGAAACCCTGCGTAACAGCTAGCTACAGTATGTAATAGTTCAGGTGTTTAGCACACTCGAAGGTAACATGCCAGGGAGGAAAATTTGAAAAGGGCTGCATGTGGAATCCATTTATGGTGCATAGAGATGACTCATTTCAAAACTTTTGCATTTCTGTATATCTCTTCAAACCACACACATACAATCTAAAGCCTCAACCCCTATGCAAAGCATCATGGGTGGGTGGTGGTGTGTATCTGTGTGTTTTTGTGTATTGGGGTGGGGTAGGGTGATAGGTTTTTGCCAAATAGATGAAATGGGATGTATGAATATTATATTGATCAATGCTCCACAAGGTAATAGCACAGCATAATTTTTGAGAAAAAGAAAAAAGTTATATTGTGTTGCATATAAGAATTTAGAGTTGTTCTTGTAAATCTTTCAGTGTCATATTAAGAAACATTCATTTTTATTTACTAAACTTAAGATTGCAAAACCCAGGATGCATTCAAAAATCTATATGAATAAGCAACTTGTCATTAATAAAATGGATAACAATTCCTGCAACTACAGTACAAGTTAGCAAAGTTTAAATGTTTGCCATAACAGACTCTTACCCTAACATATTCTGTCTTAATTTTCCAATCAGCCATGAGACTTCTCAAGAGATCAGGCCAAATACTATACAGAGACTAAACTCTGTGGCTTAATTGAGCAGCATGCTTTTCATCACATGTAACAGTTTTAACATAATTTATGAACATACCCTAACACATACTATAAAATATAGATGGCAACAGTATTTAGAGCATCTGAAATATTAATTATGCTCTGTAGGTTAAAATAAGCTTTTAAAACTTTATTTAATTTTTATTTAAGTGTTATTTATTTAAACATGATTTATCAGGAGTACTGTAAAGTGACAAGATTTTGTCTGCATGGGTGCTTGGAGAGGCATAACAATAAGCTAAAATAAAAAATAATGTAAATAATTAAATGCACAGTGCCATCCTGAGGCATTTATATTTAAGAAGTTACTAAAGTATTAGCTTTTGCCTTAGTGACTGTCTTACAGAACTGAAATGTTAGTTCTAAGTGGCCAACGGCCAGAAGTTTATGAGTGGAGTCCCAATGGGGTCAGTGATTGGACTAGTCTAGTTCTATATGTCCATAAGTGACATAGGAAAGCAGAACATATGAACACATGAACATACAAATGTGCCAGCAGAAACAGACCACCCGGTCTATCTAAGTCTGCTTGAGTGTGCAGATAGCACCCATAGTTTGCAGCTGCTCCACCACCCCTCTCCTTTGTCGTCCCACTGCCTCCCTCCACCTCCACGTCCCCCACCCTCACTCTCCCCTGTTCCCTGTCCCATGCCCTTTTAAAGCTGTTCACAGATTTACATGATACCACCCCTTCTGGTAGTGCGTTCCATTTTGCTATTTTTAAATCATTTGTTATTATTTAGTTAAGTCATTTATTTTAATTTATTTTAAACTTACTTTGTATTTCATTCTTTCTGTTGACTGTTAGTTATATTAAGGCCAGTGAGTGAGGTAGGTAGATTAGGTTTGGGGATGGAGTTTATGGATGGAGTTCCATTTTATCTTTTGCCTACATTATCCCAGAGACAAAGGACTGTGACAAAAAACTTGAGTTGAGGCATCAGTTCACTTTCTGCTGCTGGGTGATTAAGGAAACTGGGCAGTGGAAATTAAGATGAGTTGTGTTAATAACTGATTTGAAGGTTTGAAGCAGCTGTTTCTATCTTCCAGAAAGTCTGGGTGAGGAACTCTCAAATTTGATCTTGAGACTTGGAGGAGAAGAGCCTAGGATGCATAAGAAGTCTTAATTTTAACAGCATTTTTTGGATTTCAACCTGGATTGGATTTATATGAGGATTTGACCTAGAGAGACAGTGGGGAAAGGCCCATAGTTATCTGCCTGGAGGCTGCTGTTCCCTAGTTGTACCTGGGTCTGGGGCAGGATGCCTGCACCTGGCCATCATTGAGTCGGTGGGGGAGTGCAGTGCTATCCTAAGTTGCCTGTTGGTCAGTCTGTCGTCCAATTTTCCAGGCATCTGTAGCCATTAGTTGCTGGTGCAGAGGGGGTCAGTGGTGTTTTGGTGGTGCAGTTGAAGGCCTACAATTCCCCCTTTTTCTATCTTCCAGGTCCTTATTGTTAACTTCCCTATGGTTGGGTAGCTGACCGGTGGGGAGTTTGCTGGTCCATTGGATTTAAGGGGAAGCAGAACATATACTGAAACTCTGGGAACTTTCTGTTGATGGATGGATCCTTATTGGGACTGCTTATTGTGTGGTTCCTAAGGTCTGTGTATCTCACCGTTTATTATTTCATGATGGGCTATTTTATGTGAGACTTATATCTCTAGACCTCACTGCCCAGCTTCCTTGCAGCATTGTTGATTTGGGGGATTGGTGAGAGTACCCTGTATTAACACTACATCACAAGTTCTGTCATCTGTGTTTCCCACTATGTGAGAGGTGGCATGGGGACTGAATACTGTTTTTGGATTGCCTGGATTGGTGGGAGCTTTCTGGGTGTTGATTTTACTTTATTTGCAGGAAGTTATAGTGACCGATTTATCTCTTCTTTGACTTATATTTATGAAGTTTGTGCAATATTTGTGTTATTTTGGAAGATATTATTTCTGTGATTTATAATTTATTTGACTGAGTGGTGGTTTAAGTTAATTTGGTGTTAGTTAGTAATGTGCTGGGGGGGCAAGTGATGGTCAGGCAGTATTCTCCCACCAGACTCAGGGAATTATGCCCTTTAGACTGCCCCTGCCTACCAGTTGAAACCTACAATTATTGTCAATCCTTAGGATTGACAGGAAGCATAGGAGGAGAGGGAGAACTGGGTCTGGTAGGGGAATGGAAAGGGGGGTGAATTGGGGTGGTGGGGACCAGGAGACGCCCTGGGATAAAATGTTGTCAGGACAGGGGCCATCCCTGTCTTGTTCCGATACCCAAGGGCCCAGAGTTTGTTGCTGGACAGGAGTTGAGGTCTTCCTCAGCTTCCCATCCAACCCGGGTGGTGTTATGCAATGCCTGGTCCATCAAAAACAAGACAGCCATTATAGCTGATCTTTTTGAAACAGTGGATCTGGCATGTATCACTGAGACCTGGCTGGATGAAAATGCAGGCCTAGTATTGGCTTCTGCAGTTCCAGCTGGGTTCTCGGTGATTCACCGCCTGAGTTTGGATCATAGGGGTGGGGGTGTGGTCATCTTTTTTAAGACTGAACTGGGTCTTGTGGTGGTTCCTTTGAGTGTATCATGGGAAAAGGTGTAGGTTGTAGGATACTCATCAGCTACCATTCACCAGGTGATGAAGGTGTTTTCCTGCAGGAGATATCGGACTTCATCGTCAACATGGTATTGGAGTCTCCCAGATGGATAATTCTGGGGGACTTCAATGCCTGGGTCAACAATGAATTCTCGCAATTTGCTCAAAAAACCCTCCAGCTAATGGCAATGCTGGGCCTTTACAGAGGTGATTACCTCCTCTACCCATTGGATCTGTTGTTCCTCCTGGGGATGGAGATCTCAGACTTGGGGGTGGAACCAGTCAGTTGGTCTGACCATCACACCATAGGGTTCAGTTTTGGGCCCCCCCAAATGGACCTACCCCTTCGGAGATGGTCCGGTACTGCCCTTTAAGGGAAGTTACCCCAGAGGGTCTATCAGCAGTGCTGGACCTACCAGGATTGCTGGATGAAAGCACAGGTCCAGGGGACCTCGAATTAGCCTGTAAAAAGGCAGTGGGAGATGCCCTGCACTTGATTGCTTTTTCTGGTGTTCGACCACTCACTCTTCACCCAAGGTCCCCTTGGTATTATGGGTCCTTGAAGGAGCTGAGGCAAGTTGGTTGAAGGTTGGAGAGAGCATGGAGGAAGTCTGGCCTGGATGCTGATAGGCTTAGATTGATGGAACATTTTAAGGACTATCAATCAGAAATCACCCTTAAGAGGGCAGAATTCCTGTCCAGGGAGATTTCTGCTGCGCAGAACTGACTGGCTCAGCTTTTCTGAACTGTCGATAGATTGTGCAATCCAATCTGTCTCCAGTCCAGTAGAGCCTTTTCACAAGTTAAGTGTGATGAGCTAGCTCATTTCTTTGCAGACAAGATTGCCAGCATCAGGTCCAGAATTCACCCGGCTCTCTCTATGAGGTGTTGTGGAGGTTGATGGGAGGTGGTGAGCACCCAGTCTGTCTGGACGGATTTCATCTGGCCAGAATTCATGGACATTGTGAAGATTGTCCAGACTCCATGCCCAACCTGTTGTAGTTTGGATCCAGACCCTGACCCCCTTTTAGTGGGGTGTGTAGTTGTTATCTGCCCTATCCTAGCTAAAATTGTCTGGGGATCCTTGGGGGGGGGGTCTTTCCAGATTGACTATTCCTTAAAAAGTCCTCCTTGAATCCAGACTGTCCAGCTAACTACTGGCCTGTCTTTAACCTGTCCTTTGTGGGTAAGGTTATTGAGAAGGTGGTTGTGTTGCAACTAGATGATCATTTTGTAACTCACAATGTCTATGAAGCTCTTCAGTCTGGATTTAGGAAGAGGCATAGCACAAAGACAGACCTTGTCCGGGTATTAAATGATCTCCTAATGGTGAGAGATTGAAAGGCTGATACCATCTTGGTCCTTCTCCATCTCTCAGCAGCTTTTCGACACAGTGGACCATGGTGTGCTTTTGGAGTCCCTGCAGTTTCTTTGTGGATTATCGGGTACAGTCCTCGAATAGTTTTGATCATTCCTAGAGGGCAGGTCTCAGAGGGTGGTCACTGGAATCTATTCATCTGATGCACTCCCCCTGTCTAGTGTAGTGCTGCAGGACTCCATATTAGCATCCATGCTGTTCACAGTGTATACGCTGTCATTCGGAGATATCATTAGGCGATATAGCTTGAGTTTTCACTGCTACACAGATGATACTCAGCTGTATATGTCCTTTGTGCCTGGCCAGGTTAATACGATTTTAGTGCTAAACAGCTGCCTCTCTGAGATTAAAGACGGGATGAGCTCTAGTTGGCTGAGATTGAATCTGGATAAGACTGAGGTGTTAGTTGTGGACCTGGGTCACCCAGGGGTGTGTTTGGGGGCTAGGCATGTGTCAGGACTATGGCTTGACGGTGTTCAGATCACTACCTCAGATTGGTTGCATAACCTGGGCATTATTTTTGATGATGATTTGACCCTGAAATACCAGGTGTCAGCTGTGGTTAAATCCTCATTTTACCATTTGAGGAATATCGTCCGGGGTGAAGCACCTGGTTCCTCTGGATGACATTCCAACATTGGTTCATGCTTTCACCACTACCTGTCTTGACTACTGCAATGCCCTCTACCTAAGGCTGTCTGGAGTTCATGTCCACCACTTGCAGCTAGTCTAGAATGCTGTGGCCAGGCTGCTGATTAGTACTTCTAGGGCTAGTCACATTATGCCTGTGCTGCGTGGACTGCACTGGCTGCTGGTTCAGTGGCAGATCACCTTTAAAGTAGGCTTGCTTATTTTTACAGCCCTGCATGAACAGGGACCTGACTAGCTGAAAGATCTGACTCCCTACTCCCTCAATCAGCCTCTCCAATCCACCAGTGAGGGATTGCTAGAGATTCCCAGGGTTTGCTTAAAAACCTCTGGAGCTCGTACTTTTTCATTTGCAGCACCAGCCCTGTGGAATTCTCTGCCTCGTTGGTTAAGAGAATGCCTGACCGTCAATAGTTTTAAAGCCATGTTAAAAACATATTTATTTTCATTGGCATTCCAAGACTGTTCTTAAGTAATTTATATTGTAGTTTGTTTTTATTATATCTGTGGTTTATGCTGTATACAGCACCTTGATTTTGAAAGATGCTATATAAATAAAGTTTTGCTTTGTTTTTGCTTTTTTAACCTCACTATTGTCTGCCTGCACTTCCTTTTTTCCCAGATGTATCTGAAAAAGTATCCCCCGTTGATTCCATGTGCTAATCTCAGCTGAAAAAAGACAAAAACAGCTCCACTGCTATAGGTGGGTGCACAAATTAAAGAACTAAATATGGTGCAACAAAAATCAGCACTCATCCACTTGGCATCAAACAAGGCATAAATATATTTGAAATACAAAGCAGATGCCACAATCAGCCAACAGGGATCAGCAACACCCTCCCAGCCTATGGCGCTAGCAGTCCCCCTTTTCTTCCATGAACACTGAGCAAAAGTATTCAATCAGTGCTTCTGCCTATTCCTCCCCCTTTTCCAGCCACTTCCCATCTTTTTTTATCCTCACTATTGACTCCTTGCACTTCCTTTTCTCCCTGATGTATCTGAAAAAGTTTTTCTCCCTCCCCGTTAATTCCCTTGGCTAATCTCAGCTCCCTCTGGGCCTTGGCTCCTCTCACTTTTCTGGTCTTTGCCCTGGACCATATTGCATACTGCTGCATGTCCTCTTCCTTCCCTGTCCTCCTATACCTCTGGTACACCTCTCATTTTGCCCTCACCACCTCCACTACCTCGCTGTTCAATCAGCATGGTTTCCTTGCTCTGTGTCTAGGTGCAGGCTTCTGTTACCTTTGTAATCCCCCATTTAATAATATCCTATTTCTGCTCTATGTCCATTTCCTGCCTTATGCCCTCCAGTTTCCCTTTCAGTACTTCCTGAATCCTCCCAAAGTTCACCCCTCTGAAGTTTACCACCCTGGTTACTGATATCTCTGGCTCCCAGCACATTGTGATATCAAACCACACTGTTTGGTGATCGCCGTCAGCTAGTGGGTCCTTTACCCTTATTTCCCTTACTGCCCCCCATTCAACAATACCAGATCTAAAGTGTTGTTTAATCTAGTAGGTACACTGAACAACTGTGTCAGGAGACCCTCTAGGATTGCATCCAGGAGCACTTGGTCCCTAGCACTGGTGGTGACTGGAATGCTCTAGTCACCACCCGGCAAGTTGAAATCCCCCACGATGACCACTTTCCTATTTCGACATACCTTTCTGATTTGTCCCTCTAATTCCTTGTCAGGCTCCTCATACTGGGATGCCAGCCTTTATACCACCTCAAACCTCAGTTTCCTACTCCTTGAGTCTAGGAGCTGTAGCCAGATTGTCTCTGTTCTCCTTTCTTCCCCCTCGTCCCTGGTGCATTTGATCCCATCCCTCACATAGACTGCCACCCCACCCCCTCCCTCCTTATGGTCCTTCCTATAATTTGTACCCTGGGATTACCAGATCCCAGTCCCAGTGCTCAGTTGCCCACACTTCTGTGACAGCTGCAACATCCACCCTCCACACTGCCAAGTGTGCCTGTAGCTCTGTTGATTTGTTGCCTAAGCTTCTCGCATTCAGCGAGACCACCCTCCATCCTGCCTCCTGCCCTTCATTGCCCTCCATCTGCTCCCTTCTACTCCCTCCCTCCCTTTTCGGTCAGCCTGAGTCCTTCCCTGCTAGTCTGGTAGGTCGGATGTGACTCCACTCTATCAGATCCCTGCCTATCTGCTGTCCACTTGCCACCCCCATCTAGTTTAAATCCACCATTGTCGCAATATACTTCCCCAGTCTTTGCTTTAATACCTCCTTCTCCTCCCTACTCATGTGCAGCCTATCCCTTGCAAACAGAATGTTATTTTGCCAGGTACTGCTCCAGCTGCCCACAAACCCATACCCCTTAGTTCAACACCATTCTATCAACTAAGCATTCAATGCCCTAATCTTCTCCTTTCTCACTGTGCCTGTGCAAGGTACTGGGAGCACCTCTGAGAAGGACACAGACTCCCCAGTCTCCTCACACAACCTTCCCACTTCCTCAAACATCTTCTTTGTTAACTCCACCATTTCCCTGCTAGGTCATTTGTCCCCACATGTACCACAATTTGTGGTTTCCTCCTACTCCTCCTTGCGTACCTTAGGATTGCCTGTCCTGCCTTGTCTGCCTTTAATCCTGGTATGGACTCCACCTATATCTGACTGTGCCTCTTCCTCTTGCTGCCCCATCTGATCCCCTTGATTATGGAGTCCCCCAACACCAGCACACACCCCCTCCTCTTTCCTTGTGTCCTTCGCCATCCCCCAGGTTCTCATTCCTGGGGCCACTCAAGATGGTACTTTTACCATTTGCTCCAGTGTCTTCCCCCACCCATCTCAATTGAGACCCCTTCCCCTCCTCTGTTTGACTGCTAACCTCCCTCTCCCATCTCTTCTCTCTGAGGATTATCCCTTCCCCTGCCACACCATGCTTAATCTCTCCACTAGTAATGCCCCTCACTCCCTCCTCTTCATCAATACTATCCTTTGTGCAATCTCCTCCTGCGTCCTCTTCCCCATGTGTTGCTAGTACAGCAAATATATTCCCTACACTCTTTGCCTTACTATGTGTTTTATCCTCCCTCCTGACTAATGCTGCTTCTCTTTTGCTAAGCCCTACTAGAGTCCACCATTCATCAGCTATCTTCCTGTTTAGTTTGCCTCCTCCCCCGAACCCTCCTTTGACCCACCATGCCTTCTCTATGGTAACCTTCTGATACTCTCAGATATCATCCCCCATACCAACACAACCCTTCCCTTACCCCTCAACTTTTCCAGCTCCCTGCCAAGCCACTGAGCCTCTTTCTTGTGCCTCCTTAGCCTGCGGCATATTGTGCACCCTCCCAACCTCGACAGTATGTTCATCCACATTGCTGCCCCACAACCACTGCACCCTACAATCCTACCCAAGGTTCACACTATCTATACAGGACAGTGAAATACAGTTTCTCTATACAGATTGCGGTTGTTTACAAACACAATTACAAACCCACCAATAGCATTCCAAAGTCTCACAAACACATACAGTCCAGAAATGAAACATTTTTTCCAGGCTCTGTTTAGGGCCCCCCCCAGCTTTCGGTGGGCCATTGTGCCCCCATTAAGCTTAATTCCTAAAAACACAGCCACAGAGACCTTTAAGCTAAATTCAAAAGACACAGCCACAGAAACCTTTAAGCAAAAAAAAAAGCAAAACTTACAAAAATCCTTTCCACACTAACTCTTTCTACAGCAAGTAGAATTAACTAATCCTAGCCCAGACTCTAACAGAAATGTTAATACCAAATTCCCTTGCATGCAGCCTAACACAGCCAACTACAGCAATAACTGAAAACCACAATCCTGCTCATAAGATCTACTCTCTCAACAGCAAGTAGAATTAACTAATCATTCTCTCCTGCAGTTTAAAAAAACAATAGCAAAACTTACAAAAATCCTCTCAACAGCAAGCAGAATTAACTAATCCAGAAATAAAGTTAATTTATTTGCTGATAGCACAAAGCTGAGTAGAAGGATGGACACAACAGAAGAAACTCAAAACATGAAGAAACGCATGGACAAATTCCAGCAGTGGTAAGGCACAAATGCCAGGGGCCAGATAACAAAACAAAGGAGTTGCAAGCATGATCTAGACATTTTGGCCATTACTGAAACATGGGCAAAACAAAATCACAGCTGGGACATCACTAGCATGGAAACATAGATTTTATCAGCAGAAAATGACAGATCATCCCATCCTGTCTGCCCAGATATTCCCCTCATAATCTGTCTCCCCAAGCTCTTTCCTTGTCTCCTGTGACTCTCCCTCCCTGCCCATTTACTAATATTCACAGATGTTTGTTTCACACATGCTTGAATCCCCCCATTGTTTTCACCTTCACTGCTTCTGCTATAGGTCTGTTTCATGTATCTACCACACTTACAGTGTAGTAGTGCTTCCTCACATCCCACTTAATCTTCACCTATTCTAGATTCATTGCATGGCCCCTGGTCTTGGTGTTCTGTCTCATTAGAAACAGACTCCCCCTCCTCCAGCCTATTCACTGCTGATAGCTACTTGTAGCTCTTTTATCATGCCCCATCTCCCTCTCAATGTCTCCAGAGTGTATATGTGATTCTGCAGCTTCTCCTCATAAGGCTTCTCATACAATCCCTGCACCATTTTAGTTGTTCTTCTCTGGACTGACTCCACCCTATCTTTGTCCTTTCTGAGATACTTCCTCCAAAACTGGACACAATACTCCAGGTGGGTTCTCACCAATGAGAGATAATGTGGCAACACCACTTCCCTTCTCCTGAAGGAGGTACCCCTCTGTATACACCACAGTATCCCACTAGCTCTACACACTGCTTTGTTACACTGCAATGCTACTATGAAATCATCAGTTATAATAACCCTAAAATCACTGTCCTGCTTAGTGACTGTCAGTACCTCCCCCTGTATCCTGTACTCTGCTCCTAGGTTTCTAGTCCCTATGTGCATGATGCTTCACTTTTTTGCATTAAGCCCCAACTGCCATGATCTTGACCACTTCTTGAGTTTCATAATATCCCTGAACATTCTTTATCCCTCTCCTGTCACCCTATTGCAGATTTTAGTATAATCTGCAAAAGGCATACCATACCATCCCTTCCCTTCCAGTTCTTCTTCAATGTCACTTATGAAATCACTGAGGAGGACAGTCCGAGTACTGAGCCATGCTGCACCCCACTGGTCACTCTTCCATCACTAACATGAGTGCCATCAATCACCACCCTCCATAGCTTATCCATTAACCAATTTCTAACCCAGTTCAGCCCTAGGCTGTTCAATTTCATTATCAGTCTCCTGTGCAGCTCAGTGATAAAGTCATTGCTAATGTAGAGAAAGGCCATGTCTGCTGTCCTCACCTAATCTAGTTCCCTGGTCACCCAGTCAAAGAAATCCATCAGATTAAACTAGAATGACCCCCCTTGAATCTATGCTTCCTGTGGAAATATCATGACACATGCTTTGTTGTTCTTTTATTTTTCTTCAGCACTCTTAAAAGTGTGTACAGTATAATAATGATGTTGTTATTAATAAAAATAATCTGACACCTTGCAGATCTTTTCAGAGTAAGAAGCATTAATTATTATCCTGTAACTTAAAAATAAGCAAGAAAACACATGGTTTATTTTGAATATTTTCTTTCTTTGGATGACCATTATGTTTGGGACAAAAAATTGTAAATTTGACTTGGTATGCAAAAATGCCAGAAAACATCTTCAAATTCATGCTAATGTGATTTTTAAAACAAAACAAACAATTTGAACTTCGGGGACATAATTCCTTTTTGACAAAAATTACCTTTACACCAAAAATTGTAACACTAACTTAATATATATGTAGTCTTTTTTACATGAAACATTCAGTGGCAGCTTAAATCTTTTTTTTGTGAAATAAAAGTCTGATTTGATGCAATATAAATATTTGTTGCAATCATTCTACTCTCTCTCTCTTATCTCAGCCCAATCTGGGAATTATACTGAACTCCCACTGAGGTGTGGAACCTATTGTATATATACTATGCAGGCAGGAGAGGGAATGAATTATGACTAAACAGTGCAAAGGATACAGTTGCAACACTGTCTGCTTCAAAATGTTGACAAGTTTATACTTTGTGAGCTGGATATTCGAAAGGGTTGCACCATGTGCAATAGGATTGCGCCAGTGCAAGTCAGAAAATGCGCCATTCTGTGATATTCAGCAGGAGGCAGTTGCGCCACTGAAAACATGCTGAGTAACAGAGCAATGATAATGAAGGCATGCACAACCAAAGGGGGAGGAACCATGCATAAAGGGAGCAGTGCGATGTTCAAAGACTTGCACAATGCACAACAGTGGAGCAGGCGGAAGTTGAGCCATAGAGGAAATGAGCCAAAATAAAAAGGAGCAAGGAAGAGGTGCAAGAACACTACAGAGAAGCCACATGAGGCAGGGGGAGAGACAGGCACAGTAAAGCAGCATGAAAGAGGGCAGGTCAGGGAAACCACACCACAGAAGAGGGGCAGGGGAAGGTGTGTGGGGCCACACAAAGCTGAAGCCAGTAGGTGTACCCGGTGCAGGGGAGGTAGCAATCAGGACAGCGGGGGGAACAAAGCAACAGCTGATGGGGGGAACGCAGCAGGACATGGCCAGTGCCACCTTACACATGGATGCCATAATGAGGGGGTGAGAAGGCACGCGGCAGGGGGACATGGCTGTGGAAGGTCCCGTCAGTGGTATGCCCCCAACAGGCAGTACCGAGCCTGCACCAGCTTTGAGCTGTATACAAATATCGAGATTGTGGGCCGGTACCGCCTGAACAGGGCAATACTGAGGCGGCTCTGTGAGCTGTGCAGTGATGTGATGCAGGCACCCACAAGACAGAGTCATGCTCTGTCAGTGGAGACAAAGGTAACAGCCTGCATGTGCTTGCTCACCACGGGTACCTTCCAGAGACCAACAGGGGACACCACAGGCATAACACAGTTGGCCACATCATGCATCCTCACCCAATTCCTCAGCACACTGCTGCCACATGCTGTGGAGTACATCCATTTCCCCAGCACTGCGGCGGAGCGCACAGCAAACATACAGGAGTTCCACAGGGTAGCACATATGCCTGGCATGCTAGAGGTGATAGGCTGCACCCATGTGGCCATACACACACCACCTGGCCCCGAGGGTGCTGCCTACATGAATTGCAAGGGATATTCCAGTGTCAACTGCCAGGTGGTGTGAGATGCCAGTGAGCGCATCATCAATGTCTGTGCCACGCACCCTGGGAGAGCACATGATTCTTTCATCTGGCATCAGTCAGCACTGTGCCACTGATTTGAGAGTGGGGACATCCCCACAGGTCATCTAGTGGGTGAGTGTTATATATATATATATATATATAGAATTGACATATCGTGGGCATGGGGGGTTATGGCCAGAGGTGCCATGGGTGTGGCACACAGGGCTTGGGGCAGTCTGAAGCTGAACACGACACTAACCTCCACTATCTTCACACAGGTGACAGTGGATACCCACTCCATCCCTGGCTGCTCACACCCTACCAGCGGCCCATGACCCCATAGCAGCAACGCTACAATGAGGCACATGCCACCACATGCAATGTCATTGAGCGGGTGTTCAGGATGCTGAAGGCGCATTTCCGTTGCCTGGACACCTCTGGCGGTGCCCTACAGTATAGCCCTTCAAAGGCCTGTGGGATATTCCTGGCCTGTTGCATCCTGCACAATGTGGCCAAAGACTGTGGGATAGCAGTACAGGTCGAAGAGAGGGACAGCGATGGGGACGACGGTGATGCTGGTGAAGATGGGGATGGGCAGCCCCCACTTGGCCGATGGGACCCCTGACTGGCACAGCTGCACCGGGACACCATCACAGAGGAGCACTTCAGCCAACACAGGTAAGTCATGGTGCCATGTGCAACCACAAGTGGCTAGGTCACAACCCACAGACATGCATGGAAACACACCAGGGGTGCATGCTGGCAAGGGATGTGGCAGGGCACAGAAGCACACACACACACAACCAGGGAGGGGTGAACAGTAACACGCCACATGGATGGACACACACACATGCACACACAATAGGCACAAAATGTGCACAGGGGTCAGGTGCAAAGCTGAGATGGAACGCAAACACTAGCAACACACATGTCCACAGGCCACCACATCCACTGACTGTCCATGTGCGTGTGTCAGATGCTGGGCACCATTGCACTTTGGTGTACAGCACAATGCAGGCATCATCATGCACACGTACCTGTGGACAGCAGCCGGGAAGGTGTGCAGGTGGACCGTGTCTCTGCGTGCAGGGTTGGGCACCCACCCGTGCACTGCCCACCGAAACACACAATGCACACAGGGCAGCACCAGACAGTGTCTGCGCTGGGAGACAGATCAGTCTTGTGGCACAGTGCCACATCCACCTCGGATGCGTGGGCGGCCCTGCTGAGACCCAGCAGCACTGGCAGGCTGACCACGGGCCTCATGGGGTGGCACCGATGGTCCACCAGGGGTTCCACTGTGCGAACCCGACCGTGCCAGCACAGGGGTCTACAGCACACTGAACATTCCTGCACCAGGAGTGCTCGGGATGCCCACAGCTGAACCCGGCATCAACAGGGTGGGTGTCGCAGGACGCCAGGAATGGGGAGTGGATAGTGAACTGCATGGGCACCTGACTGTGTGCCCATTGTGGCCATGGCAGCAATGAACGCCTGTGCATGCCTGTCAATGGCAGTGGTCACATCCTTCCGCAAATGGTCAATCCGTGACAGGATCCTATCGGTGTCCCTGCTGCATCACTCCTCAGCCCACTCCAGAGCCACACACAGTGCCTTCACAGACATTGCAAGCTGCATCTGCTGCTGGACCGATGTCTGCAGTAGGTGGGTGTGCTCGTCAAAGAGGTCGTCTGCCACCTTGGCATCCAGTCCCTCAGGGTATGCAAGTGCCTGATGTTCAGCACCCCTTGAGAGTGGGCGCTGCTCACCAGGACCAGGTATGGGCAAGTCCACAGGCCGTACACGGACACCACCGCTGAACCCTGAATCCCCAGTCCTGGTGGGTGACTGCTGCTGCTGCCACCCCTCTGCCTGCTGTACACAAGGGATCAGTTGTTCTGCTGCTGTGGCCGCAACAGTCCCACTGTCCTTACCAGCCACCGGTGCTGCTCCACTGGTGCTGACTCACAGCCTGGGACTGTGCTGACACGCTGGCACACACGTCGGCACCAGCCAGGTCCATGGGCATGTGCTGACCTGCTGTGTGTCCATTCCGTGACACACACATGTCACTGCCCATGATGGTCATGTCTTCATCATTGGTGCAGGTCTTCGCCCCAGCCACAGCCACAGCGTGCTGACATCCTTGGATGCCAGAACACTGAGACACAGGAAGGGCTTCCCCCACACCTGTCTCAATGACATCAGTGTGGACAGCCAGGCGGCCCCACTGTTGCAATGCTCAACGTATACCTGTGGAGGTGGATGGTCCCTCCTCCAACTCCAGATGACTGTCCGCAGTGGACAGGCCCTCCACCGTTGACTCCTGCAGATGGTGCAGGATCTGTAACAGACAGAAAAGTCACGTTACTGTGTGTGACCTACCCTGCCCCCCCATAGACAGACCATGACTTACCATGCAGTGATGGGCCACCACCCGTCTGGAAGCCACCTCCTGGAACTCCCTCTATGGCACTGTGGTGCATGCTTGCAGCAAGCCTGTCCTCTGCCAGTGTGAGCTGCACCACCTCTGGCTGGCCCCCGTCTGTTACAGCACATGCCACCCTGATGGCAGCCACGTTCTCCTTCACCCTCCTTCTGTCAGTATCCATCTTCTTCTTACACTCCTGCACGGAGCGCTGGTGGCTGCCATGCAGGTTAATGGCACGTGCCACCTCCTCCCATGCAGCAGCACGGGCCTGAGGGGTGCCCCGCCATCCACGGAGCAATGGCTCCTGATCAAGGTAGGCATCGAAGAGTGCCTCCGTCTTGGTCTTTGTGAAATTGGGCCTCCTCTTCCACCCACCATCGTAGTCCTCCTCACCCAGACCTCGCTCAGTCATTATTCAGCCTGTAAGGATGACAGTGGTTACCTGTGACTGTGCAGTACAAAGCATGTCCCTGATACCACAGTCCAGACATCCACACAGCATGCAACTCACCAATAAACAGCAATTACCGAATATGGCCACTGCAGAACATTGTCGCACCTATATAGCCCAATCCATGCAAATTAGGTGAGGAGCAACTTTAATTAGATGCAAATCATGCTGCTGCGCCATTGAATGGCTGATCGGATGATTAGCATATGACGGCTGAATATCATGCCGTTGCGCTTTGCGCAGTTGTGTTGGACGTGCTGAGCCAATGGCGCAGTTCTGTGGCATGCATAGTACACCTCACTGCGCATGCCCAGGTAGCTTACGCAGGCATCTGCCACACTGATGACATGCTGTGCATGGTAGGCAATGCAGGGCATGGCCACCATTGTGCCAGTGGCACTATAGCGAGGGTCACTACATGGCACTGTGGCAATGGGCCTTCATAGGCACAATGGCACAACTGCGTAATAGTCCACTGTGGCACTGGCACACAGGCAACCAATCATGCTAGATGCATAGTCATCTGATGGCGCTGTGCGTGGCCTTGTGCCAGAGACCCCTGACCCTGTGCCCGACCTTTGTCTCCTTGGTGCCATGCGTCCGGCATGGCTGCACCTCTATCGCGCTGTTCGGTAACAGCGTTATAGGGAATGGCGGCGCTGTACCGTGCAGCATTTCCACATCGGGTGCCATGCTGCAGTGTGCCATATTGCCTACTATACTGTTTGGGATGGCACACAGGAGAGCCCCGCAGTGGACTGCCATTGAGTTGGCGAACCTTGTGGCCCTTGTGGAGCCACACCATGGGGCTCTGTTTGGGGAGGAGCCACTGGACAGGGCCAGGACCCATGTCTGGCAGGAGGTGGCCACTGACCTTGTTGATGCCACCAGAAGGAGGAGGACCGCAAAGCAATGCAGGCACCATTATGGGGACCTCAGGAGGAGGAAGCCAGAGCTACTTGCCCATCTGCGGTCGCATGCCAGGAGGGGCATGGTGCCTCATCCAGGTGGGTGATACGTCTACACACTTGTATTGCCCATATGGGTAACACTGTCTTATGTGTCCAGCACATAGGGGAGGGATAGTCTAGGGTTGGCTGTGGCGGTGTTTACAGGGTATGGGGTGGGTGGGTCTGGCTGGGTGGGTGGGCACACACATTGGGGCAGGTGGACTTTGCTTTGGGATTGTACTGATGTTTTTCTCTCCTCGTTTCCCCCACAGGCGTGGACTAGCAACGGCAGCTGGGGGGGCAGCAGTGGAGGGAGGAGGAGGACGCAGCGCCCAGGAAAGTCGGGGACCAGCACCGCCAACATCACCAGCCCGATGAGGGTGAGTGCCATAACACCATGATTACTACTGCATGCTGTGTAACAGGGTGGGAAGCAGGGCATGGCCACCATCCATGGACACCACTGCCACGCACGTGACTTGTGACAGTCAGCACTGTCCAGTGGCACTGCATGTCTGGGAGTGCGTCAGTGGTGGTCCATGCGTGAACTGGGCACATGGCTGTGGCACTGCCTGCACACCGCATAGCCACGTTATTGTACAGCCTTGGTGGTGCTGTGCAGGACATGGGAGGTGGGTGTGTGCAGTGGTCCACATGGCTGTTGCTGCCTGGATGGGCAGGTCTTGTGAACACGGTCACTGTGGGTGGGCACAAACCATCACAGGGGCATGGCACATGGCTGTATGCCATGCACAATGAGTGGGCTACAGGGGGATGGAGAGTCACATCTATTGACTCTGATCCCTCATTCTAGGTGACCAGTGACTCCTGCAGATAGAGCACACTATTCAGGAGCTGCTGCAGGTGGTGGGGGAGTCCCTGCAGATCTTGCGGGACATGCACCAACATGGGGTCTGGAGGAGGAGGAGGCCAAGACGACAGCGCCAAGAGGAGGAGGACCAGGCTGGTCATTGATGTCCCCATGCACTGAATAACACCTTCCCCCTTTGACCCACCCTCACACCCCATCTTCCCTCTCCCATATGTTCACCCCTGCCCCTTACCCACCCCTACCTTGTTTCTCCCCCCTATATGTACATAGTTCTGTATATAGTTTTGTTTAATATGTTGCAATATAATTATTTTGATATGAATACTGTGGTGGTCGCTGATTTGCAGCTGGCTATAGGTGCTCAGCTGCAGTGGTGTGCATGGCATCGGGGGTGGTGCAGTCATGGGTATGTGTGTATGTGCGTGGGGAAGTGTCTATGGTGTGGGAGTAGCTATCAGTCGGTGTCTGTGGTGTGTGTGTTATTCCCTGTGCATTGGATGACTGTATGCAGTGGTCCATGGTGCATGCTCTGTGTCCATTGTGCCCCTGTCAACCCGTCCTTGGCCTGTGCAGCTGACACCCTTGCATGTCTGTGGCCTGCAAGGTCTGCTGCCATGCCAGTGGTGGCTGTCCATGCAGGTCATCCACTGTAACCGTCACAATGATGGGTTGCCGCCTGTCACTGGTGTGGTGCATGTTTGCCTTGGGTGACACTGTGGCCTACGCAGTTGTTGTCCCACCTCCATGCTGTGGATTGTGTATGTTGCAGGGGCTGTGCACCACTGTTTGTGACTTGTGCTCCAGGCATATGATGGTGGCATTCAGGTCCACAGTGCCTGCACAGGGTGGGTGTCACTCCTGTGCCATGGAGGACTGCAGGCTGTGTGTGCTCAGTTTTCATGGGCCCACACTGGGGGCTTGGTTGCCACACTACTGTGTCCCTGTGTTATTGTTCCCTTGGGTATGGGTGTGTATTTGCCCCTGCACTGTATTACATCCACTGTGATGCATGCTTCCACACACCACTGTGGGTGTCTGTGCTGGCTGTTGTGGCTAGTGGTGGGTCGGGATGTGTCACTTGTCTACTGTGCAGGGTGCTGTATCAATGGTGGTGGTGTCAGGGGCATGTCCTTTCCCATGTGGTGTACCTCTTGTGCCAATGCATGGTCGGTCTCTCAGCTGTGCCTCAGGGGGATTGTGCATGTTGGCACTGTGTCTGCCATTGTTGCATTGCCGTGTGCTGCCACCCACTGCTGGGTGCTCATGGTGGGGCTGGCTTGTATGATTCTGTGGTACACGAGGTTGCAGTGTGACAGTGGGGGTGGTAGTATGCATGGGGTTTCTGGCAGTGGTGGTCACTGCTCATGGGGGGTGTCTGGGGTCATGGTGCAGGGTGTGCTGTACACTGGGGGGGCTGGTGTGGCATGGGGTGGCCTGCCCTTCTTGTGTGGCAGTCTCAGCTTGCCAGTGGGTGTGCTGGGGCACCATGGCCCAGCTGTGCATTGCTTGCTTGTTCCCATGGGCCGGTGGATATTCCAGCCCTTCCCCAGTTGTGCTGTGCTTGGGGTGTGGGGGCAATGTCAGTTCTGCTGTGTGTTCCTGTGTCCATCTGTGGCATGGGTGGTGGGACCCTACCTCCCTGGTTGTGCAGTTACATTGTTCTGCTGCTGGGGGGCTCCCTGCTTGCACTATGGCATCTCTGGACTGCTCAGCTGGACATCCCTTGTTGCATCATAGCACATCGTATCTGCTCAGCTTCCCCTCCCTATTTGCGCTATGGCGCAGGTTGTGCGATATTCAGATGCTAGCTGTTGGCACAATTTGGCTTTCTCCTTTTTTGAATATCGTGTCTATTGCGCATGGGCACAATGGACTTGTGCTTGCTCCTGCTATTGAGCACTTTTTGGGCGCAGTTTGAATATCCAGCCCCATGTCTTCTTTGGGAAACTTAAATGTTTTGGGGTTATCATAGGTTAGATAAAAGTGTTTTTAAAATTTAATTTCATCAATGCATGGACTAACATCACTTCTGAGTTTTGGGGTGATGGGTGGGCATAGTGACAAACATCATAGAAGATAACTCCTTGTAAGCTGGGGTGAGCTGTTGCTGAAGCTATGAGGCCTTGGCCAAGTCAACTAAGGTGTCAACTGTAAGAGAAGACTGGGAGTACAATGACCTTAATAGAAACTATTTAGATTAAAATAGCAGCAGGGTATTCTAGGGGTTGGGTTTTTCAATTGTATCATGTTATGTGGCATGCTTAGTATATGAGATTCATGAGGTAAAATGCAATGGTGGATTCTCTTGTTGTAAAAGGTGTGTAATAATAATAATAATAATAGAATAAGGATGCCATCTCAGCAGCTAACCTCACCCAGATGGTCGTCTCCCCCACCAGGCAAAACTATAACACTGGCACAAGCACCCTTCTGGACTGGATACTGACTAGCCACCCATCCTGCATCTCAATTGTCTCTGTCCTACCAGATAAATTAGGTGACCACTCCCCAGTCACCTACGAATGGTTGAACAAATTTTGCTTCCCCCACCATCCAAACTAATAAACAGCAGAGTCCTCCCTCATGGTCAATTGAGGCACCTCAAATCCCATCTTAGGCAACAAGACTGTTCCCCTATTTTCCAAAAAATGGATGCCAACTCTGCTCTTGATTTTGTTATCAACTCCTTCAATGCTGCCTTTGACTCCTACTCCCCCTACAAAAAGAGGAAAATCAAAGGGCTCTGCAACTCATTGCTTTCTTCAGAGCTCCTAACTCTACTGAAGGCTAGGGACCACCTTTGGACTTGTGCATGGGCCACAGGTAGGCAAGCAGATATACAAAATTACAAACATGCTAGAAATGACTGCACTAAAGCAATACGCATAAAGAAAAATAACTACTACAAAGATGTCCTCACAAGCACCTGAGGTAAGGGGAAGTCCTTCTGGAATAATCTTAATGACATCACAGATAAGCTACCCAAAACAGCACCTACCATGTTGGATGTGGACGGGACTATAACTCTGGGCCCAGTAGCTATAACTAACACATTCAACAACACATTGTCTGAGCTCAGTAGTGATCTTCCACTAGACTTCTTTGTTGACAACCTCAATCCTGCACCCCCTCTCACCCCTCCCACCCTCTGCTTCAATGCGACCCCCCCTTTTACTTCAGAACAGTCAGGAGGCATGAAGTCTGCAAATACATCAGCAAAGCAGTTGCCAACTCAAGAACAAGTGGGGACACACTTAACCTTAAATTACTGTCACTAACTCTAGATGAAGTGCTGTCCCCACTAATGCATATTTTCAGCCTCTCCCTCGCCCTCGGCCAGTTCCTCTACAGATGGAATTCAGCCACCATTATACCAGTCCAGAAGAGCAGGGACAAGGCCCTTCATGGGAACTATAGGCCTATATCCATACTACCCTCCCTCTCTAAGACCATTGAACTTGTAGTATCAGACCAGCTAACGGAATACCTGGATAAGCATGATATCCTATGCAACCAACAGCATGGTTTCAGAAAAGGCCACATCACTACGTCTGCCCTTCTAAAATTCACAGGAGTAATCCACAACTCCCTGGATAGTAATCACGTAACCAGGTCGGTCTTTATAGACCTAAGGCTTTTGATACTGTCCATCATCTGATACTCATCACTGAACTTCAAAACGCTGGGCTCTCCAATGACTCTACAACTTGGTTTAACAACTACCTGGAAAACTGCTCCCAAAGAGTGAAAATTGCAAATACTCTCTCTGATGCTAGACTGGTACGCTCAGGTGTTCCTCAGGGATCCATTCCTGGGCCATTTCTCTTCAGCCTTTTCTTGAACAATCTTTCACAATCCTGCCTAGAACAAATTCTACTCCATGCGGACAAAACCGTCATCCATGCCACCAGTTAGGACCCCCCCATACTCCAACAAAAGCTTCAGATGGGTTTCACCTCCATTGAAAATGGTTTAATAGGCAAAAGCTAGTCCAAAACTATAAGAAAACAAAGTCGGTCCTCTTCTGCGGCTCCCACAACAATCATAGGCTTCAACCCCTCACAATTACAAACTGCCATGGTACTGTCCTTGAGCAAGTTCAATCCTTCAGATATCTTGGTATCACTCTCAACAGTAACTTATCTTATGGCACCAACATTGACAACATTGCTAAAGCTGTAAACATGCACATTGGTCTCCTCTACAGGCATAGGCAATACCTTACCTTAGATGCCTTAAGGATAGCAGTGCAGAGCTCTGTGGTCTCACTAATTGAGTATGATCTTGTTATCTATGGATCCACCACTAACACAGACCTCAGATGATTATCCTTGGCCATAAACAAAGCCTGCAGTCTCATTACAGGATCCCATCATCTCACCCACACATGTGAACTCTATGCCCAGACAGGGTGGCTACAACTTTCAAACTGTGTCAAGTACCATGCCTGCCTAATGACTAAGAAAATTATGCTAGGCTTTGCACCCCCCAGGGTTCAAGCGCTCCTTCGTACAGCTTGTAATCTCCACCTCACCAGGGGTTCTGAACATCAACTACTCAACAATGACATCTCCTCACTGCAAGAGCCTGGCCCCTTCAAAGCCAACCTCTGCCTCCACCTCTCTGCCTCCAGCTCCTGTGACTGTCCCCCCAATCTCCTCTACCTCATAGCACTTACTTCTCCCTCTCCTTCTCATCACCCTGCCCTGCCTATGCACTTTCTTGAGGTCTGACAATGCCCATGGCTGCATCTGTCCATAATAATTCCTCCTAGCCTCAATCTGTCTGTTTTATCTTGTCCTGTCCTGGTGCCTACCTTCCCCCAGATTGATGTATTCAACTACTTGAAACTGTTTGTATTATGGTTCTGCCTTGTTACTCAGTTTTATATTCATGTATGTATTGCTTCGCACTTGATGTGGAACCTTTGTAAAAGAGCCTTGGCTCAAAGGTATTTGTAATCCTAGACTCAAATAAATAATAAAAAAAAACAAAACAGATGTAGCCAAATTCAGAAAGTAACTGCAAAACATAGTAACTTGACTTGAAGAAGCAGGCCACCTTTAATATACAAATAACAGAAATCAAAAAACAAACTCATAGAATATACACAGATCCATTATGTGTAATAGTTATGAAGTCCACCCTAATATGTCCCAGCATGTAAGGCAGCCTTTGTTGAAGCAGAAGTGTTATCCCAAAATGCTGAAGTGCCTTTGTCCATCTTCTTGCTTGACTATTTCCAAGTTAACATAAAATTATGTTGATTCAAATATATGCTCCTGTGCATGGCAGATTTACCTACGAGTATGTCACTCCTTCTGTCATAGTGTTAGTCAAGATACAGAAGGGTTTGGGAAGTCTTGTGGAGAACTGTGTCGTATGTTCACACTGGTGAAGACTTGCAAAATAGAGGGGTTGGAGATTTATCACCATGACCTCTAAGATTATATTTTTTCTGCTTTTGGTTTCGTAAGTTTCTTTCCCTATGAATTACAACTAGCCTGGCCTTTAAAAATGTACCCAACGTAGTGTAAACGGTTTCTGCCGGGACCAACCTACATCACAACTACTCTAGCTCCTAGAGATGTTACTGTACTATATATTGTTTGCCAACTCAGTGCAATATTTTACATGTGTTTTTACTTCCATTTGTTTCTCATACTGTAATAAATTGGTTCCCCTCTCGGACTTGCTACAGAGGGTTTTGATAACTGAATTCTTGCTGTATGGGATATTTTATTCAGAGGGCTGTGTACTGTGATTGCTTTTTCTATTGGCTTTTACTGTTTCCAGGGGATACAGCTCCCATTTACTGTATTGTGAAAGAATGACCCCTTCAGGTGGAGACTTTATGGCATAGAAGAACTAAGGACAGAACCCTGAATTATTTATCCAGAGGTAAAAAACGAATCTCAGTAACATCTTCAGGCTAGATTTATGCACACTGGGGGCTGGGCGATTCACCAACGAGCAGAACATACATGCCAATGACACATATTCTGCCCGTGCAGCTTTGCACCCATGGGAGATATGTGTGGGGACTGAATTCATGACCACTGGTCCCTGCCCGGCTCTTTGGTACATCCCTGCCCCCAGCATGTAGGTTCATGGGGGCAGTCGAGTGCCGGACAGCAGATCCAGGTGGGTGGCCAATCAGCTTCCTGACCCTAACCCCACAGTGGATCCTGTGCACCTGTGGGGTGCCATCTTGATGGCTGGCATGCAGTGCACCAGCCGCGATATGCAGGGATTCCTTGGTAGCCTGCCCCAACCCTCCCAGTGTGCCATGACAGCAGGGGCATCCCTGTTGGTGGGGCCAATGCCCCCCACCATCACCGCCACTGCCGGCGAATGCGTACCCGGAGGGTGAGTAAGTGTCTGCCCAGGTTTATGGTTGCATTTCATTTGCTTTGCTACCAGTTTGCCATATGCAGCACTCTGCAGTTTAGTGAATTGCGCAGACTACTACCACGGCTCCACCCTGGTGTGGAGCTGTGTGATCAGCCAGGGGAATGGGTGTGTGTGTGTGGGGGGGGGGCATAGTTGCTGACAGAATATCACTTTGGGGTGCAGTGGTCATGGGATGGTGTGGGCAGGTGTGGGGTGGATAGGTGCCAGCTTTATGTGTGTGTACCACTCTACACCTTAATGAATAGGCCTTTGATGAGGATAGGGTTTACATGCAGTTTATTAAACTCATTCTAGTTCAATAACTCTTCCCTTAAATACTAAATTGAAGACGTATTCTTCTCTTACTAGTCTAGTACTCTTTCATCTGAAATTCCTCCCCTGTTTTAGTGACAACAAAATGTGCTACCTTAATAAAAGTTTAGCATGTTGCAAAATATTGTTTATAGTTCATTTAGCATCACTGAAATGTAGATGCCCCTGCATCGCAGTGCTGTTTTTTTCTTGGAAGCTCGATGTCTAGTTGTAGTCAATCCACTGTTCAGCTCCTTAGTTACTTTAGTCTTCCATGATTGCTCTGGGTGGGGTGGGGGATAATACAGTGATGAATTTAACACAGGGAAAGCAAGCAGTTAATTAACCTGTTGTGCATTTGGAGTCCACTCAAATTGCCCCATTTAATGATCATTGTCCTTAATTTCTTCATTAGCCTTATTTCACTTTATAATTTGTAACCTTCTTGAGTTACAGTATATGCTACTTTTCTACTGCATTTTCTTAAACAGTACTTCAAATGCATCCCCTTCCCCCAGCAAGGGATCAAACCTCAACACATTTCACAATCTCCCAATCCCTACCTGACCTCTTATCCTACAGGCCACTCTGGAACACCTGCATGAAGGCAGCCCAAACTGCAAAGACCCTCTGATTCAAATCAAACCTCCAGTCTATCCTTAGTTCCCCATCAAATTCTGGAAGGTTGTCCCCTCCCTCTTCAACCCCCCAGCACAGTCTGCCTCCCCTGGTCCTTGTGGTAGAAAGCTCACCAGTCTCCAACCCCCCATTGCTTCTCATTTAAACAAGTTCTTCACCAGCTGGGCATTCCTCTCTCTCCATCTCCTGGATCCTCTCCCTTTCTGTCCTGTGCTGCCTCTTCCCCATTCCACTTACCTGAGGGCTTCTAGTTTTCTTTAATTCCCCATCAGGAAGTCTTCCGTGCCCTTACCTCACATAACCTTTCCAAGTCCAGCCGTCATGGGCTGGACCCTAAACCTCTCTGTATCTCAGTTCCAGCCATTGCCTGCCCACTGTCTCACCTGCTGAACATCTCCTTCTCCCTCAGTGCTGTCACTAAGGTTTGGAGAATTATGAAGGTGCTGCCTTTGCAGAAAGGGGGTGACACCTCCTTCCCTGACAATTTCTGGCTGATCTCCCTCTTCCCCCCTCTCTTGCAGTGCTGCAAGAAAGTATTGTCTACTTCAGGCTTGCTGACTTTGTCTATTTCTCAAGTTTCATCTCCACCCTTTGGTCTGGTTTTAGGAAGCACCACTCCAACATCTCCTCCTTTTTGCATGTTACTGACTTTATCCTCACTTTTACGGATCAGGAAAATATCACTGCTGCTATATTTATTAATCTGGCCAAAGCCTTTGACATGGGATCCCATCCACTCCTCATGGATAAGGTGAGCTCTGCTGGCTTCTCACCTTCCACTGCTGACTGGTTCCATTCATAGATCATGGGCTGTCAACAACTGGTACAGCTGGGAGGTGCCCTGTCCCCTTTCCTCCCCATCCCAGCAGGGGTCCCTCTGGGCTCCATCCTGGGTCCTATCCTGTTCTGTTTTCTTCAGCGACCTATGTATTGCCTCTGTCTCCTCACATATTCACAGGTATGCATATTAGCTTTGGCTGTGGAAGGTCTGCTCCAGCAGGACTTCCACAACATACTGCACTGGGTCCATGAAATTAATTCATGGTCAACACCAAGAAAGCAGTGTCCATGACATTCTGCACAAGTCAGAAACTGGTCATGCTCTAGTCCTCACCTGGTTCTCTATGCTGGATGGCACCCCACTGTAGATAATTCCTGCCTTTAAGCACCTCAGTGTATGGCTTGATATTAAGCTCAACCTCTCTGCTCAGACTGACACCATCCATGCCATATTTCGCCCCAAACTCAGTGCTCACTAATGCAACAATAACTGCCTTTCCCTCACATCTACTGGGAGCTGGTCACCAAAATGTTCTCCCAGACTTCAGCTATGCAGATGTGATCTACTGCACCACCCCTTCCTCTTCCCTTTCCAGAATGGATGCTTTCTGCAATGCTTTCTATCATTTTGCTACTGACTCCTCCTACTGTACTCATCACTGCTCCCTCTACTCCTCCCTCTCCATTATCCCACTCCCTTCACATTGCCAGTCCCACAGTGCCTCCTTCTTTGCTAAATACTGGTGTGGGTCCCTACCCTCCAACCACTATTCACTACTCTCCCTGTACCTCCTCCTACTCTCACAACTCCAGGGATCCTCATACCTTGTCCATTCCTCACACCCACTCCTGTGCCTGTCTATCTGCTGTCTCCTACCATGGAAAGAAACTAGTAGAAGGAATACAAAGAAGGGTGACAAAACGAATAAAAGACATGAATAATTTGAATTATGAGGAAAGATTAAAAGTTATAGACCTCTATTCTATGGAATATAGACAATTAAGAGGTGATTTATGTTTAACATATAAAGCTTTTCAGGATCCTTTTCTTTTTGAAACACTAGGTTTAATAAGAAACATTATAAGCACTATTACCAGGATACACAATTTAAAATTAAAAGGTGACAACTATAAAACCCATAAAAGAGGCCATTGGTTTACTCAAAGATTTGTATGCCAGTGGAATGTCTACCAAAGGAAATAGTAATGAGTAACACCATGGATCTTTTTAAAAAAACTTAGACATCTTTATGGGTGATAAAAAAACATCTTATCTAAGATAAAACTTCAACCACCACACTGGTGGCGAGCTCTATAAGGGCAGTTTTCTGCTTCCTGAGCTCGTTGTAACCTATGTATGTAACCTCCCAGTCATCTAGAATCTGCTTCCCTCTTCCATCCACCTCTCCTGCTCACTCCCAGCCTTTGAACAGCAACTAAGGCACATCGCTTCTCCTCCATCCCTGTCACCCCCTCTTGGCTCTACTTTCCCTCTCTTGTGTCCTCTCCTCTTGAAATGCCTTTCCGCCTTTCAGTTAGGCCTAATGTGGCTATGCCCATTGTCTGATTCTATACCCCAAATCACTGTCACCTTTTCCAACAGGTGCTGTGCATTTCATTTAATAACTACATGCTTGTTTATATTTCATTGATATGAACCAGGTTGTAGTTTACTTGTCTGTTCGTCATTGTATGTCTGCACCTATAATGATGTCTAAGTAAACACTGACTGATGTTTTTGTAATTTTCATTTATTCTGTACTCCCTTTCTCCACCCCATTGGGTCTCACCTGGAAATGAGCCTTGGCTCAGTGTGCCTTTCCTGGTTACCAATTTTTAAACAAATACATAAATTCCCAAGGTCTGGTCACAGTTTGAACATTCTTTAGCTCTTGTGTTCTGTACATCAAACATCTCTTGAAGTGCCTTTATTCTACTTATAATTATATTGTTTAATGTTCTGATGTATGTTCAGCATTTCATGTATTTCATTGTTCTCATTACTCTCCCCATTCGCCAGGTCACACCTGAAAATAAGCACTGGCTCAGTGTGTCTTCCTGTCAGCACTTTTTAAATAAATAAGTACCTTTGAGATGTAGACCAGATAAAATTATGCAATACAAACATTTATAGTATATAATAATGCATGATAAATTGATAATGTATGTACCTCTACATTGGACATATAATGACTTCTGTGGGCTGCTAATAGAATTATGGCAAATAGATTTGTAATCATAGATTTCTCTGCTTTGTACTGTGCAATTATCATGGAATGGCTGTATTAAACTATTTCATCAATGCATCTATGTCAGAGTGCCTTGGATTGATAAAAAATTGAATAATTCGATTATGCAGGTGTGTGAATGTAGAACAGATGCAGACTGCAGAGGGGCATCCTTTTGCTGCTGTGTCTTCTCCAGAGCCCAGCCATATGGAGGCAGATGTCAAAAGTGTTTGTAATCAGTTAGAGATGGAAATCTATCACCTGCTCACTTGCCACATCCATTTAGGTTGAGGGCACTGAGCTGAAATGTCTTCCCTTATGGTACATATGTCACAATGGTACTTAGAGGACAGGACTGGAAACTCAGGACACATTGATGACAAATGACATAGAATCTTCCTAGAGCTAAATACATTTTTACTCAGTTGCCCTTTAGAATTTATTACAAACTCTATTAATATGAAACTGCACTCAGTA
Source organism: Neoceratodus forsteri (assembly GCA_016271365.2). Taxonomy (NCBI): domain Eukaryota; kingdom Metazoa; phylum Chordata; order Ceratodontiformes; family Ceratodontidae; genus Neoceratodus; species Neoceratodus forsteri. The sequence goes on along the minus strand of CM057458.1, from coordinate 622,735,800 downwards.
GTACTGAAAAATTTACAAATTATCTTATTTATGTATTTACTGTTGTTACCACATCATCGCTGGAGAGGAATCAATAAACTGATCAATCTTATTCTCCTGCTTTTTAACCTTTGTAAGCAAAAAAAGGTGCATCATTGCCAGCATTGCAAAACTGATTTATAAGGTTCTGCAATGCAATCTACCAGGATCAATCATTCTTATCTGCTCAATCCTGTGATATCTTTTAGCTATATCACAGGAGCAACTTGTTATCTGGTATAAAAAAAAAGTGATTTGGAAAATCTACTCTTTTTCAGTTGGATTCCAATGCATTCCACTGGGTACCCACAGACTTTATAGTATTTCTCTTTATGTGCAAACAGAAATGGCAGCGGGCAAATGCAGTTCCAAAGGATACTGTAAAAAAAACGTAACTTGATTCTACAGTGTGTGTGTGTGTGTATGTGTGTTTTATACTTTGGTAACTGGGCAAGTCCCACTATGCACAATGCCTGTTTTGAGGGTGACCCTGGAGCACTGGGGAGATTACGTGACATACTCATTGTCATGCATTTGCAAGTGGATCTGTGGAAATCAACTCCAGGTCTGCTAAATGTACCAAGCTCATTCACAGCTCATTATGCCAATATCTAGGCTAGAGTAACAAACTGTGAATGAGCTTGGTACATCCATCACACCTGGGGTTGATACCCACAACCTCCACCTGCATAGTGTGTGATCCTGAGCAAGTCACTTAACCTCCCCAGTGCTTCAGAAGACTTGGTTTGCTGGCCAAGGCACTTAGCTTCACCTGAGCTCTTTCCTTCTAAGACTGCTTGAAAGAACAGAGCAGAGAACCTTACCAGAGCAAAGGAAAAGGATTAAGACTTCTTTTGGCTAAGCAGATTTACTCTATGTAGTTATTTTATTTTGTACTCACAGGGATTGCTACTGTTTGTTGCTAACATCTCATTGCTTTATTTTTCTCTGATTCAAATTGTTGTTGCTGGTATATCTTCTTCTGCATTATTACAAGGTGTGCCTAGAGCCGTGTGCTAACAGATTACTGTTGTAATCTTCTGATTCAAATTGTCTTTTGCAAGGTCTATCTTCTGTTACTGCTTTATTTTTCTCTGTAGCAAAGTGTTTCTTACAGGGTATATCTTCCCTGAAATTATTACAGGTGGTGCTTTACAGGTTTTACAGTTTTGTCTAACAATAGGATAAGTCTTCAGGGTTATTGCATTTGTTATTGACTGATTGTTTCTGCTCTGACCTCCTTGTTCTTTCATCCATGGTTCTTTTTTGGCAGGGGAAGGGCCCAGCCACCCAACCCCATCCCCAAACACCCCACATTACACTCCTTTTATAGGGTACCACAGTTGTGACATTTCCTGTGGCAAAGCAGGAAGGGGTGGATCAGTGGGGCATCTAAAAGGTGAGCTTTTTTACAGGGGCACTAGTAATTTACCTTGTTATAGCAAGTTATATGAAAACAAAACACAAAATCAAACCATTACCTGCATTTTATTCCTTCTAGTTACTCTGACCAGGTTATAAACCCAGCAATGTATATGGAATGGATATCATTAACTGCAGGTACTGTGGAACACTTTTCAGAAGGACAGTCTTACAGGATTTAGGACACCGTCCTACATGCTGGGCCATTGGAGAATTTAGGGCTCAGCTCTGGGCAGCATGGGCAGAGATTGCACACCTCAAATTTCATATTCAAGAGGAAATACATTATAAGAACCATCCACCATTTCCCCAACATCCAACAGAAGAACCTCGACCGCAGAGGGTAGTTGGTCCAGGAGGTTGGCAGGTGGTTAGGAGGGGAAAATTGGGTGCCCCATCACTCTGTGATCTCCAACATATTACCTCCAAAAACCATATAAACACTACAGACAGGTATCTGCCTCTATCTCCGAAATCAAACAAAGGGGCAGAGGACCCTGCAGAGTAGGACACTGCAGCACAGAAGCTAGCACAACAAAACTTGCCCAAATCAGGAACCAAAACAAAAAAAGCAAAAAGGAAATCCAAAAAACTTCTGATCATAGGAGACTCCATGATTCGGGGCATTGATACCCATCTCCAGCCAGGGGTAATGGTCAGATGTCTCCCAGGTACATCAGCTTGGAGAGACACTGACTGCAATGCTAAAACTGTTCACAAAGCAGGAGAAAACATTGATGTCCTGGTACACATAGGGACTAATGATCTCACCAGCTGGTCAGTTGTGGAGACCAAGGAACACATGACCAGGCTGGGTGACAATATCATCCATTTTGTCCGATGTCTCCCTCTCTGAGATCCTGCCAGAGGGGGGCAGAAGGACAGAAGGTCAGAGAAGGGGAGATAGGGGAGCTAAACATGTGGCTCAAGGGCTGGTGCCAGGAAAAAGGACACAGATTTGTAGGGAACTGGCAACAGTTCTGGGAGCAAAAGTTCTTTAAATTTGATGGACTGCTTCTGACTAAGGAGGGAGTCAGTGTATTAGGGCAGAAGTTTGACATCTTTGAATAATATTTAAACTAGCAAATGGGGAGAGGGGTGCAGCACCCCATACGTCGAATGGGAAGAACACCCCTCCCCCCCTCAGCTAGTGGTAAAACAGGGATACAGCATGTTTGCAGTTCATTTGCATCACCAGGAAAGAAAAAAGGTCTGTCTCCCCATATGTCACACAGGAGAAATGCCAAACCTCACCCAACAACTAACACACCAAAATCTGGCTAATGGAAAATCATGTACACAAATGCTCACAGCCTGGGAAATAAGATCCCAGAGCTACAGACAATAATGTCAGAGGCTAAACTGGACATAGTAGCAATTAGTGAGATGTGGTTTACCAGTAACCACACTTGGGAGACTTCAGTACCTGGCTATGTACTGTTCAGAAGAGACTGAAGTGCAAAAAGGGGGGGGGGGGGTGGAGTGGCCCTGTATGTCAATGAAAATATCAAAGCTACAGAAATTCAGAATACACATAAGGAGCCTGAAAACTGTGGGTCACCCTGGAAACAGGAAATGGGACAGCCATAAGAACTGGAGTTGTCTACAGGCCCCCAGACAAGGGGGAGGACAAAGACACATTACTGTTAAAAGAGATACAAAACATGACAGCTAAAGGGGAGGTTCTGATAATGGGAGACTTCAACATGCTGGATACAGATTGGTCAATACCAGCAGGAACATCTGCCAGAACTAAACATATGGGGGATTCCCTGCAGGGGGAGGGCCTCAAACAACTGGTACAACAACCCACAAGAGACAGGGCTCTCCTAGATATAGTACTGACTAACAGGGGAAGGGATCACAGATCTCCAGGTAGAAGGTCACCTGGTGGCCAGTGACCATCACATGGTATGGTTCAATTTGGCCACTACATCTAAATCATCCCATTCCAAGGCAAAAGTATGGGACTGCAGAGGAGCTGACATTGATAAAATGGCCAACAGAGTTAAGCTAGCCCTGGCAAAAAGAACCACAGGGGAGGGGGTACAGGCAAAGTGGCAAGCATTAATGCAATACTTGAAGCAACATCCCACTGTGTTTGACAGAAAATGAAGTGCAAAAGAAGAAGGAAACCACTTTGGTTCTCAAATACAGTAGCAGAAAAGGTCAGAGCCAAAAGGCTGGCCTTCAGGAATTATAAGGGAACACAGCAGGATGAAGATAGGGAGGCATACCAAACTGTCCTAAGGGAAGCAGGGAAGGCAGTAAAGCAGGCAAAGTCCCAAACTGAGGAAACACTAGCATGAACAGTAAAAGAAGGTGACAAGACTTTCTATAGATACATTAGTGCACTTATTAGCATATTTAGCACCTGAAAATGACAGAAAGTGCAAGGCCACAATTATGTTTGGGATGTGCTATCTTCCACTGCTCCTGCAATTAACTTTCCTGCTGGTGACTGCGAGAATGCAGCACATAGTCACTGTGTGCTTCCACAGCTCCTGTATTTAGACAGGCAGTGAGCAGTAGTCAGAGAACACTGTCTGTCTTAATATGTCCCCAGGTCAGCCATGTGCTATCTCACACGTACCGTTAAAGGATGCATGGGACTAACAGCTGGCACTGAAAATAGATCCCTATGTCTTTATTGCCTGATGTGATATCAGTCAGAAATATCCTCATATCACTGTGAAATGTTTTCCAACAGTGGCCAGATTATTTGGGTTTTCTATTTGTACTGTATGTTGGTGTAAAAACTCAGCAGTACAAAGGCCATACCATCATTCATGCAGTTAACACTACATAACTTTAATTAAAGTCATTACTAATTAAAAGACTGAAGTTTATCTCGATGCAAAGCAATTTAAAAATCATTGCAAACACTTTCATGTTAAGGGATTTTTGACGACTTTTTATCAAGACTGCCATATCAGTATGAATATTTTACTGCAGGTTTTAACTCTACTGCCTCCACTATCAAGTTTTTGAAAAGTACTTTAATGTCCTGCATATAAAAAGTATAGCCATCTACCAGAATTTAACGAGGTATATTATATATTACTGAAATTGTTTTTTATGGTCTTAGCATGTCAGCAATATCCTATCCGTTGTGTAGCAAATTATAGTGCCTCTTTCCATTTTAACAAACACATATTAAAACATAAAGGAAGCTATTTTGGATAGATGGAATTTATAACAAATGTGTCTTGAACCAGGAACTGCTTAAAAATATAAGGCATGACATATACTAAATGACTACTGTAGGAGTCGATATTTTGATATGCAGCTCTGTAACGATGAAAGGGGCATTTTTCAAGGTTGAAGCACACGGTATCCAGTGATTTGAGCGAGTGAATTACAGTGGGTCTATTTGGGCAGGGTTAAAACTCTGAATGTGAAATGGGCTACAATACTTTAAGAGCCCATGCTATGGTCAATGCTTTCATTGTGGCATGGAGACATAGAGGTAGTTTGTGCATGAAGTATGTAGGTAGTTGTTTATCAGGCCAGTTCTGAGATGAACATGTAGTACAGAGGTTGCAGTCCCTGCCCATGTGCTTGGCAGAACTGGGTTTGATACTTGCTGTGAAGAGTTTAAAAAAAAATATATATATGTTTACTTCTCATTCTGCAAACCCTACCGACTTTGTTCTATTTCGCACAAAGTGGGTGAAGATTTGAAAGCCCCCGAACCTTCTCCCCCTCCCCAACTTGTGTCCCCTGTACAGTATCTCCCCTTCCAAGTTTTTCCCTGTCCCTAAATTTCATCCCCCCAAGTTGTTGTTAATTTAATTATGGGAGTGCGGGGCACAAATCCCCCCAGAGAAAAATCAAATATGGCTGTGCACTGGTTTTAGAGCACACTATAGTACTCTTTGTTGAGTTGTTTGGGGCTATTTTACCTTCACCGTTTCTGTCAGTGCTGTTTCCGCATGGAACTAAGGCACACCAAGGAATATGTATTTTTGATGGTTATTAGGGCTGCAAATTCAGTTCTACCAGAGGCACAAATACCTTGAAGTCTGGGCATTTGAGTCTCTGGAGCATTAGGCCCAAAACACAAATGTGTGATTCAGCTGGAGCTACCCTGCTGGATAGTGAAGCCATGATTTAATGCAGTGTATTCCCACAGATTGCATGATTGCCAGAAAGACAATCACATGGTATGACTGCCATTTTTTGATTTCAGATCAGAGCTTAGCTTCAATGATATAACTCAAGCATGCACTATGTATTGGACTGTTACGAAGCTTGATAAGGATTTGAGTTAGTTACTTTTGAACCATTTGGGGGTTGAAACAAAAAAATGAAAACTGATGTAGAACACAAAATGAAATAGAGCAGTAGTAACTATCACTGTTTATACCACTATTGGCACTGGTAATAAGCAGCAAAAGACAGGCGAGGGTAGGAGGTAAATGGGTAATAAATGAATTGATAATACAAATAATACTGTAAAACAGTAGGGTTGTCAAACTACTTTGGATGAGTCAACTAGCTTATTCCTTTGAATGAGTTTCAGATTTTCTAGAGGAAAATGTAATATTATTATGATCCAAGAGACTTAAATAAATATCAACGTTTTAATCTTACCATAGTATGTTTTTCTATTTCATATATATATATATATATATATACATACATAGTGCATAAAACTTCATTAATGCATCAGTTAGGGTTGATAGCACAACAACAAAAGTATGGAAATGTGATGTTAGGGTTACCCCCCACCACCCCACTCACACACACTAACTGATGTCGAGATGTGCCATGGGGTCATCAGGCCTAACTTTCACCCATTCCATGTGTAAGCAAGCTGACATGCTACAGTATGAGAATAGGGTGCAAGGTAGGTCTGACTTATAACCTACCGATGTCAGTTGGTGTGTGGAGGGTGGGGGTGGGGTGGTAAGCAGGGTAACCTTAACCTCACATTTTCATATCTTGTTGCTGTGCTATTAACCATAACTGATGCATTAACAAAGTTTTTTGCAATGAATTTCCCTTCTTTTTGAGAAAGTGTAATATAACTGGTAACTGATATGGGTGCCACTATGTTATCCTATGGGAAATTTATCAGTTTTGGAATGCTGTAAATATGGGTCTGTTGAATGTTTTGGGACTGTACCATCAAAAGGCACAGATGTGGGACCAGGGCTTGCCACCCTGCAAAATTCAGCCCAAAAGCACAATCCACCTTGTCACAGTGAAGTGACAAAGAAAACAATACATGGGACAATGTTTTCGAGCACTGTTTCTGCGAAAGCAAAAATGTTTTCATGACACCCCTATCCCTTATAATGTAATCTTTTCATGCACACAAATATGTTTTTATGAACGTTTTTGTGAAACTTTTCACACTGCACATATAAATTTAAACATAAGTTAAAATGGGACGTGAAAAACCTCCATAACTTTTGAACGGATTAATATTTATTCACCAAATCTTCCAAAAGGCAACACTTTGATCCAGGCCACATATACATATGCAAATTTGAATTCAAACAGAAGCATCTTTCAGTCTGTTAATCCTGATGAAATAATTCACAAAAGTTGAGGATTTTTCACATTTTTGGCACTGTAATTCTGCAACTATACATAAGACTGAAACAAAACTTTCCAGTTCTAGAGACCTATGGCTGGATGCTGCACATGCAAAATTTCAGGCAAAACGGACAAACGGTTGCAAAGTTATTAAAGTGCAAACTTTGCAACTTAACAGAAGTCACCTGCCAACCCTAACTATAGCTGAACTACTGTGCAGCCATTATACAGTATATCTATCTATCTGTATATATGTATATATCTATATCTATATATATATATATATATATACATCTATATATATATATATTCATTGCAAAAAAACTTTGTTAATGGATCAGTAGGGATAAAGTGAAAAAAAGTAGGCAAATGAAGCATTAGGGTTGTCTGATTAGGGCTATAAAGTCACACGCCTGAAGGGTGAGTGGCCTTGTTTCCCTAATTAGCCTGCATGATGTGTACACTTCTGAGTGTACCACCCTTACCCATTGTTTGTTGAATACAAAACACTAGGATTGATATTGTAAGATCTCTTGCAGCAAGGAGGGAGTGTTGTGTAGTGAGTGCAGCTAGGAGATGGGGGGATTTCTGGGTTTGGGAGGGTTTTGTGTCAGTGTTTTATTTCAGGTTCTTTTGCAACTTTTTAATTGGTTTGGCTAGCTTCCTAATATTGTGGTAATTGAGTTGTTAGTGGTGTTTCATTGGATTTATTGGATTGCAGATTTATACTTTTTATTAGTGCAGGTACAGTATATACTTTTAATTGTTTGATTAGTGCAGGTATATAGTTGTAATTAATTGATTAGTGCCAGTATATGGCTTTAATCGATTGATTAGTCACAAGTATACAGGGAAATAAATAGGGCAAAGTTCCCATCCATGTGTTACCTATCTATCTATCTATCTATCTATCTATCTATCTATCTATCTATCTATCTATCTATCAATCTATTGATATCTAGAGAAATAGATAGACATAGATACAGATATAGATATATATTTCTTCTAGCAATTTGTATTCTATTGAAGCTCCAGCAATTTCATTACTCAGAAATGTTGTTCAACAGTGTCAAAGGCTGGAAACCACTGACAAATGGGCAAAGAACTTTTGTGCATAATGTAGGAACACACAGCAATAAACCATAGCCTTCCATTATGACTGTACAGTAGTAGCTAGAGATGTGCCCCAGTAAATCATTGGTTATTTCTGAATATATCCCAGGAAATCCCTTTAAATGAACAATGATATCATTATAAATACCAATTATAGCGCTACAAATAGTGGGGAAACACTGTTGCCACTAAAACCCCAGTAAGAAAGATGGAGCTAATGAGACATCTAGGATTTCTAAAATGTTCTGTCCAAGATTCACCAATGGCTATTTTTAAAAGTGACATCCTTCCTAAAGATTAAACTATTAGTTGGTCAAACCGTTTGATTTTCACCTCCTAAAAATGGATGCAATTACAACAAAAATTGATACAAATCACACCTGTGTCAATTTGTACTGCAAATCATGATGTTTTGTCACAAACAGATGTATCTTTGGAAAATAACAGCAGGGTTATTCTGACACAATCAGATAGCTACACATACAGGCACAGCAGCCATTTGCACCTGCATCAAACCATTCTGACAATCTGTTCAATTGCCATGCTGAGTTACTCCATTCAGTTTGCCAGGGCACTGTAAACTTGAGTATATCTTGTTAAGAGTCATGTCACCACTGCTGAGTTCAGCTGATAGACAGCAAGGTGAGAAGAAAATCCTGACTAGGATCTTTCCTGAAAACAAGGACTCCTTCACTGTTTGGACAATTAGTCATGTGCCTACATTACCTACTGTACATGCAGTGCTATCCAACACCATTTGCATTTTCACAGATGAAGAGAGAGTGAACTGGCCTGTTAACCTTCTGGCACCAGTCTAGGTGCTCAACCATTCAAGTTCAGAGAATGGGCTGCCTTTGCAGCTATGTCAGTGTGACTCCCAACAGACACAAACCAGGTTGTTAGGCAATTACAAGCATACTATGAAAGGACATTGCATTACCACTGATTTGTTTTTCTTCATTACTTCATAATGCAAAACACTCATACTGGCATGAGTCCACTCAGGCAGAGCTACGTCACTGAATGCTGTCTTGCTGCTGAAGAGCAAGAGCATCAGGAAAGCCAGAATGCACTACTCCTTTTTTTAAAAGGTATGCTGCCATTACTTAATATATAGCAGGAGACAATATATTATTGCTGCTCTAGAGGAGGTCTGGCTATCTTTCTAGGGCAACTTGTGTGAATTGATGTGGGTGCAGCCTTTTCCTGCTGTTGTTTTTTTCTCCTACAGGAGCTTGGAGTTTCAAGGTGGCCGAACAGCCCACCGTGTAGGAGGATAACAGGGAGCCCCATGCAGTGGGGGACATCTGCAGGAATATATGACACAGCAGAGGCCTCTGAAGAAGATTTGCCAGTTTCTAAACCCTGATGAAAAACATCACCCTACTAGCTCTGACCAGAGCCTTACTTGTTACATAAGGGGAGTTGTACTGTGCTCTTGTTTTTATTTATTTTTTTGCTCCTCAGACTGTCAAAACTATTTTTGTAAATCCTTCTCCTACTTTCCCCTTGCCATCACAAATTTCCATCTCTCTATTTTACAAGCTATCACTAATGGTGGACTTCTATTTAATTAATTCATTTTTTTTATTTTTGTAGAGCTCAGTTAGATATAAATTGAGTCATTACAAGCCCAGGTAAGACTCTTATTATTTATTTAGTTATTGGTGACTGGGAAACGAGGACTAGACAATACTGATTATTTTCAGTCTCATTTTGAGGCTGAAAGGTCCCTAACCAAGTATAATTATACTAAAATAAGTTATTTTGTTTTATTGTTTTTGTTTTATGATATGGAATCCAGGTACAAAATTAGATAAGATAGTAACTTTTTTATATTTTAAAAGTTTGGTTTTTCGCATGCCACATAGTAAAGCACAGGTGCAGTGTCTTTCCCTCAGATCACCATTTTTATCTCAGGAAACCGCTAATACTGAGGGCTACACCATTACACCACATCAGAGGAGCTGTTGTTCCTGCTTTAGCTTTGCAAATTAAGGCAAAACACATCAGTTATTGGGTGGCTCTGATTTTATATACTCTGCAGCAACAGAGTCTACAATGCAACTCTCAGTACAGAGCCGAAACCTGCTGCAGCATATTGAAACTTGTTTTAAAGATGATTTACTCTTCTAATTTCTTTCATCTAAAGGACATTATGAATCCAATAGAGAAAGCACTGTCAGTTTATTTTCTCTCTTTCACTTTCTGGATATATCATGGTTTAGACAATCTTAAAACTAGGAACTTTAATAACAGTAGCATAGCATGTCATATGATTACAATCAGATGCTCTATGATAGTAAATTTAAGTCTACAACTGAATGACATAAAAAGCCTAGAGATATTTGCCATGGCTCCTGTAATCTACGTATGCTACTAGCTGCTATTGCTTATTTTATTGCTAAGTAGGTTTATGTGTCATCAAATATTCCACTATGGAAATATGTAACCCATATCAGACTGACAGAGAGTTGGGATTGTTCTAGTTTAACTATAGTGTAACTATAAATATAGATTTATCTACATTTCAATAAACAAATCCTTCTTTATTTTTATAAGGTGTAAAACAATAAGCCTATTCTTATCAAACTTCAGACATTGAGGCCATCGTCAGCGACATCACAGCTGAATAGAAAATTTTGTTCTCTACAATAACAACACATGAAGAACAAAAGTCACAGAGGAAAAGCTCTCCTGGAACTTACACATGAACTTTTCACCCATCTATGTGCACTTAAGTGCTAGAACCATCACTTCAACTTTTATATTCTGATTTTTGATAATGGACAATGGTTTATGCTGCTGCTTAAAGATACCTGGAAGACAACTTGAACATATACCTGTATATCTCTGTGGCAAGTGTTTTTCTCTCTACTGAAGCTTCTTACTACATTAGATTTACATTTTACATAGACCTTGCATAGACGTTGCTGCCTGAAGCAGCATTCTTTGGATTCAATACTATACAACAGAAATTATTTTCTCTACTCAAACTCTCACTCAGAGTTTTTCTGAAACCTGGGTGCTCACTGTACATTATATTTGTGCTCTGAGTTTTATTATTTAAAACGTATCTCAGGATTTGCTTATTTACTATAGATCCAATTAAGTAACTATATTTATATATATTGTAACTTGTAACTCTTTACATTTCTTTAAAACTAATTCATCTATCAGAAGGTGATTGATATCTATTGTTAATTATTCCTACTGAGATGCATATCATCTATTTGACTACTGTTATGTCTAGTAGAGTAGAATCTGTACTGGGGGACATTATATGTTTACAAGAAGTGGGAAAATAGTAAATAAGAATCCAGAAAGGAAAAATAATTGTGTTTTCTACAGAGCAATTGATTTTTACTACCTCGACTCCAGTGGATACTGCAGAGCCAAATACTTACACTGATGCCTTGAAAAGGGACATTAAAGTCAATTGTAAAGCTGGGACAAGCCCAGAGAATGTACAGGTTAAGTAACTCCTTTCCAGACATTTACAAAACCAGATGCAAATTAAAGAAACATTTCATATTCCCTTGCCAAAACCAAATCAAAGTAAGAAAATGACCCAAACATAGAATCATAGGGACAAAGCACTGAAAAAAAAGCCAAAACAGAAAGATGGTCCACTGCTGTATCTAACAAACATAATGTAAAAATGGAAAGTGAAAAAGGGAACATGAAAAAAAGGAAGATTTTGAATTTACAAACAAAAAAGAAATGATTACTAACTATTTTGCTCCTGGGGCAAGTAGAAGTAGCTTGGGCTCCATATAAAGGGAGGATGAGAGAAACAAACAGAGACAGTTCATAAATATAAATAGTATTAACTTAGAAGTACATCATATTCCAAAAGAACATGACACACATTTTATTAAATTAGACTTCTATAGCCCACTAGAAATTATGAACATATGAACATACGAAAATACCACCAGAAGTAGGCCTTACAGTCTATCGAATATGCTCAAATGTGCAGCAAGCCCCTCAACTTGCAGCTGCCCCACCCTCCACACCCCTCTTCATCATAATCCCCAATCACCCTGTCCCAACCCTCTTCAAGCCACCCATCATTCTACAGGGTAACATCTCCTCAGGAAGAGTATTCCACCTGTCCATGACCCTTTCTGTGAAAAACGTTCTCTTGATTTCCCTCCTGAATCTTCCCCCTTCCCATCTCAGCTGATGCTCTCTTGTATCCCTCCCTCTTCTAAGCTGGAAAATCCCTTCTGTATTAACCTTATTTGTCTCCTTAAGATATTTAAATGTTTCAATCATATCCCCCTTATCCCTCCTCTCCTCCAAGGAGTAGATGTTCAGCTCACCCAATCTATCCTCGTAGGACTTTCCCTCCAATTCCTGGATCATCTTTGTTGCCCTACGTTGCACCCCCTCCAACAATTTGATGTCCTTTTTCAGGAATGGATGCCACTACTGCATGCAGTACTCCAGGTGAGGCCCGACCACAGGCCGGTACAGAGGAAGGATCACCTCCCTATTTCTGGAGGAGATTCCCCTCGCTATACACCCTAGCATCCTGCTGGCTTATGCTGCCACCTTCCTGCATTGAGCTGAGTTGATCATGCTGTCTATTATAAGCACACCCAAATCCTTTTCCTCCTTGGTGCTTCACAGCTTCACCCCTCCCTGCTTATAGCTCCTCCCCTGGTTTCTAGCTCCAAAGTGCAGTACCTTGCACTTCTTTGCGTTGAACCCCAGCTGCCATGTTTCTGACCACTCCTGTTGTTTGGTCAGGTTCTTCTGCAGCCTCTTCCACCCTCCCATGTCATCTACCACAGCTCCCATCTTTGTATCATCAGTGAACACACTGCTCCTACTCTGGATACCTTGTGAGATATTAGCTATGAATACAGCACTTGTCCTAGTACCAACCCCTGTGGCAACCTGCTCGTCACTTCCGTCAGTGATGAGAGTCCCTTCCACCACCACCCTCTGATGCCTTCCTTTCAGCCAGTTGACAATCAATTTGACCATCTTTGTTTCTACCCCTATGTATTCCTGCTCCCCCCCACAGCCTCCCATATGGCATGAAATCAAAGGCCTTGCAGAAGTCCATATACAGGACATCCACCACATGGCCCCTGTCCAGCTCCCTGGACACCCAGTCTTAATACTCAATTAGATTTGTCTGGCAGCATCTGCCTGAGACAAACCCATGCTGATGACCATCCTGAAGACCATTGTCCTCTAAGAAGCTCACCAGTCTTTATTTAGGATTGCCTCCATGAGCTTCTCCTCAATTGATGTGAGGCTCACTGGTCTGTAGTTGCCTGCTTCATCCCTAGGGCAGCTTTAGTGAATGGGTACCACATGGGCCATCCTCCAGTCTTGCGGTATGCATCCTGTGTCCAGGGAGATATTGAACAGGTCAGCCAGTGGTCCTGCCAGGATCTCCATCAGCTGTCTGAGTACCCTAGGATGAATGACATCTGGTTGTGGCGTCTTGTCTACCTTTAGTGCCCTCAATCCTTCCAGAACGCTGTCTTCTGTAATCAATTCATCAATCACCCCCCTTTACCCACTCTACCCCTCCCTTGGGGAATCTGCACCCCTTTCTCCTTTGTGAACACTGAACAGAAGTATTCATTTAATGCCTCTGTCTGTTTCACCCCCATTCTCCACCCACCCTCCATCCTTCCTAATCCTCACAATCTGTTCCTTGTTCTTCCTTCTTTCTCTAATGTATCTGAAGAAATCCTTTTCTACTTCCTCAATACCCTGTGCCAGACTCAGCTCTCTTGAAGCATCGGGTGCTGTGACTAGTCTGGTAACCTCCCTGGACTTCTTTGTATAATCATTCTTGTCAAACCCCCAACCCCCAATTTCTTGAGTTTCCGAAATGTTTGTCTCTTGGCCCTTACCTCCTCCATAATGTCTTGAGTCAACCAACTGGGCTTCTTAGCCCTTCTTTTCTTACTCAATGACTTTGCACAAGTTCCAGTGGCCTCTGTCAGACCTTTCTTAATAATATCCTATTTCTGACTAGCATCCATATCAGGTTGAATTCCCACCAGGTACTTAATCAAAATGTCCCCCATCATTTTAAAGTCCACCCTTTTAAAGTCAATCACCCTGGTCACCTTACCTCCTGTTTCCCTACTCATGTTGAGCGTGAACCACATCGAGTGGTGGTCACTCCCAGCTGGAGGGTCCTCCACCACCAGATCTCTTACAGCCTCCCCATTTGAAAGTATAAGGTGGAGAGTCCTTTTCAATTTAGTCAGCTCATGTACCAAGTGCACCAGGAATCTGTAGCGAAATGCTTCTAGTATGACCTGCTCCTTTACATTCGTGGTGTGAAGTCCCTTACCACCACTGTGTTCCCTTTCCTACAGACCCTTCTGATTTGCTCAGCTCACTCCCTGTCCAGGTAATCCCCTTGTGCTGGTGGTCTGTATACTACTCCCATCCTCAGAATCCTACCATTTGAGTCCTGAAACTGCACCCATAAGGCCTCTGTTCTGCCTTCCTCACTCTCCTCTCTTATACACCTTATCCTTTCCCATACATAGATTACCATTCCCACTTTTCACCTTATCCCTATCCCTATCCTTTCTGAATATTCTATACCCTGGGATCATTATATCCCAGTCCTGGTACTGGGTGGCCCGTGTTTCCATAATGGTCACAATGTACACCCTCCTCACTGCCAAGAGAGCCTGCAACTCAGCTGATTTATTACCTAGGCTTCTCACATTTAGTGTGACCCCCCCCCATTTATTTCCATTCCTTATCCTGGTTCCTCTCTCCCCCTCCCGTGCCTCTGCCCCGATTCCTTTCCTGTTAACTTGGGAGGTAAGCTTGTCAGGCTCCCCTTCCTAGGATCCCTTTCTACCAGCTGTCAACTCACCACCCCCTACATAATTTAAGCCCACCTTTGCTGCTATGTACCCCTCTATCCCATGCTTTAATATTCCCTTCCCCTTCCCTCTAAAGTGTAGCCTGTCTCCTGCATAAAGATCGTTATTATCCCATGTTCAGCCCCAGCCCCCCACGAAGCTGTACCTTTTGGATCGACACCATTCCCCCAGCCATGTGTTGCACTTTCTAATCCTCTGCTTCCTCACTGTACTCACACAGGACACTGGGAGCACCTCTGAGAAGGTCACTGATTCCCCCAGCTCCTCACACAACCTTCCCAGTTCCTCAAACATCCCTTTCATAACTTCCACCATCTCCCCCACCAGGTCATTTGTGCCCATATGTAATACGAGATGCGGTTTCTTCCTACCCCTCCTTGCACACTTCAGAATTGACTGCCCCACCCTGCCTGTCATTAACCCAGGTATGGACCCTACCCATATATGACTGTGCCTTTCCCTCTTACTGCCCCATCTTATCCCTTTTAGCATGGAATCCCCTAGCTCTAGTATCCCCCTTCATCATTCCTCATTCCTGCCCCCACCCTATTGACAAGTTACCTATCTCTAGAGTATGCCACCTTTGTATCTCTGTCCTTCCTCCCCATGGCTCCCTTCCTCCCTCCCCCCTCACCTATGACCTGTCCCTGTTCTGCCTCCTGTTCCTTCTCTTTCCCCATCCCTCCCAGCCTCCTGGACTTCACCCACCCTTCTTAATCTCCTACCAACCTTGTTCCTCTCACCTTTCCCCCGCTCCCTTCAACTGTACTTCTAGCTGTGCCCCTCCCCTCATTACCCCTGTCTCCCACCTCCGACCAATTACTGTCCCTTGTGCATTCCCCTCCATTTCCCTCTCCAGCCCCATCCTGGTGATTCTTCCCCCCTCCTCCTCCACCAATGTCGCCAGCACCACAAACCTATTACCTGCTCCCACTACCCTGATGTATGCCGGCACTGTCGTCCTGACTATTGCCTTCCCTACAGTGCCAGGTCTCCTGTTTGGTTTACTCCTGCACCCACTCACCATTCCCTCTCTCAAACCAATGTTCCTCCCATGTGGTGTGCTCACGTTACTGTCTGGGGGAGGCTGTCTTGCCCTAGCAGCACCCCTTCTTCCTCCCATCCTCTCCAACTCCCTATCAAGCCACAGCACTTCCTCCTCGAGAATTCTCAGCCTGTGACAGATTGTACACCCTCCCAGCTTCCACAAAATGTTCATCCAAACCGCCGACCCACGGCCAATACAGCCCACTATTCTACCCATGTTTAAACAGTATTTAACTATCCGACAAGAGCAAAAAAAAAGAACACACTACTACCTTTAAGTTTTGTCACCAGTACTACTTATGTATTATTTTTTTATCATATTTTTATTTTAGTCAGTTTTCAATTTTATACAATTCAAAAAGGCTAACAGAAAAAACAGACATACTGTGTACCTTACAGTCCCCATCCACAGAAAAACAAACCAAAAGTGGATGGGGAGAAGGGTAAAGATCCAAATAGATAAAAATATTGACTTTTCATTAAACCAGATCTTATACCTGCACCAAAAGAGAGCTGAATATATATTTTTATCAACAAGTCTAGTAAATACAGACAAATATCAATACATAGCAAAATCACCCTTCAAAAAACAACATAAACACTATTTTAAACTATCTATTGTATAATATATGGTATTTTTGCGTGATAATGACCTCAACATCGTATTTTCAATTGCTGCTACTGCTTTAAGCATACCTGCATCCTAATTAGAATTTAATTCCATGTTGGAAACATTGTCAGAAACTGAGCTATGTTTAGGCAAGAAATCCATAACCTGGTCTGAGTTGAAAACAATGTATGAATGAACTTTAAATACAATTTTGACTTTTGCTGGTGTGAGAAGGGAAAAGGTAGCCCCTAGTTATAAAACTTCTGCCCTTAAGTTAAAGAAATGTCTTCTTCTTCCCTATGTCACAAAAGAGAAATCAGGAAAGATAGAATATTTGTGTCACTTATATTCCAATATTTTTCTGACACGTGCACGTTTTAGCACTGAGGCCCGATCAGTCACAAGCGCGAATTGAACCAGGGTGGGTGACTTTGAGTCGTTAGGATTTCACTTTGTGGATACTCTATATGCCTTCACAATAATGGGAAGATTGTCTTCTGGTAACTGAAAGTTTTCAAGTAGTATGGTTTTAATCAAACTTCTCATCTCAGGAAATTCAGACTCCAAGGCAGAAGGCATGCCAAAAAACATAGGTTCTTATACCTGTTCACATTTTCAAGTGCTTCTAATTTTTTATTAAACTGTTATTTGCCCAAGAATAACAGCTGATATTTTAGCTTCTGTGTTAAGATTTTTATTTTCTTGTTCTTTAACAGCTTTATTTATTTGCTCCACATCAGGTTTGATTTGCCCTATTTCAAATTCAAGTGTTGCTGTTTTAAGACTAAGAGACTGTATAGTTGTTTCAATATTTGAGAATCTCAGATCAATTTTGGCCAGCCAGGTCCCGATGTTTTTGAGAGGGTTCAGCATCTGAGCTTCCTGAGTGTCCGAAAAGTTTGTGTCTTTGTCTTTTCAGGTATCCAATATCGCTGAACTTTGTGGTTGTCTCTGTACTCGATTAAACTTTTAAGAAGTTTCCAGGTTTCTATGCTGCATATTTTCCACACTCTCATACAAGAGCTCCGACTACCTCCCCGAGCTGTTTCCAATGGAGATAGGGGTTACCTTCAACTGGTAAGCCTTGTACTTTTTGATTCTCTGCTTCTCTCTGTCTCTAAAATCCAGTTTGGTTTTATCTGTGTTATTTATACATTATTAACTAGTCCTGCCCCCCAAAAAGTCCAAAAAAAACTTTCAGGACAGTTAAAAAGAATACAGTACAACCTAAGTTTTTTTCAACCAGTACTATTAATGAGTATTTAACTATCTCTGTCCCTAAGGAAACCAAAATAAATCTATAGTACTATATATATATATATATATATATATATATATATATATATATATATATATATATTATAGTGAACGTAGTGCCACTCTACTTAGGGTTGAGTACCCCATTTAAGGTTAAATCTGAAATTTGGAAGATTAATAACTTTGCCATTTCATGACAGATGTGCCTGAAATTTAAAATACACAGTCTGGTACCATTGATCTCTGGACCTGCCAAGTTTCGTTATGATCAGAAATACGGTTGCAGAGCTACAGAGCGCCAAAAATGCTTAAATCATGCATTTTTGCTCATTCTTTGCTCGCACATACAGCCCACATGTTTTTTTGTGAACAGCCCAAAACATTCAGGAAACATGCAGCCAGGGTCCCTGATGAGCCTTTTGAAGATTTCATGAAAAAATATTAAACGGTTCAAAGGTTTATTCAAAAAAACAAGTTTTCCATTATAGTCAATGGAAAAAGTTAAAATATGCAAAAGTGTCGCAAATGCACTTTTTATTTTCACAAATGACCCTTGTAGTGTCACAAATTAGCTATCTTGTTTTTAATTGGTGGCCACAAAAATACTTGGCATTTAAATTTGGGACCCTCTAGAGACACAATTCTTGCTGTGTTCACCTAGTTGAGCCCTGAGGATGCTAGCCATGTCTTTTTTTGGGTGGTAAAACACCCCAGAAATACGTTTTTTAAATTTTTGTAAAAAGTAGTGTCACAAAGTACTTTTGCATATGAAACACTTTTCATTATTTTATTTGCAAAAGTGTCGTGATTTGTGACACTATGCTCAAAACAATAGGAAATCTTTGCCACTGCTGAAAAAGAACAGTTTGGTCTTTTGGGCTGAAATTTGGAGGGATGAAAGTCAAGATCCCACAGATGTGCCTTTTTTGGTGGTTTGGTGACAAAATATTAGAGAGCACTGCAAAGGTAGCACTCAAAGTTGATAATTTTTTCCCATATAAATGCTATTCACAGTGTCCGCCGGCATTTAGGGGCCATATCTTGAAAACAGTTTGAGATACGGACTTTCTGTTGGAAGAATGCTTTGTCTCCCACTAGTGGGCTAAGTAAAGATTTAGCCTGGAAAGTCATAAATAATATGACATTTGCAATTTTTTTCTGCGTTGTACAGTTCCTGAGATATAAGCCATTTAGTATTCCAAGTGCTCATTTTCTGTTACGAGGGCCATTAATATGCATACATTCTTTGTATTCACTGTGTTTCTGAATGCACCTTTTTCGGAAAAAAAAGGGTGCACGTTTGCATTGCTGTTACTGTTAGCATTTCCACTTGCATTTCCATTACTGTATGCATTAGCGTTTCTGTTTACATCACCGTGTGCGTTACCCTTTGCATTTGCATTTGCTTTACTGTTACCATTTGTGTTTCTGTTATCATTTTTGTTTTGTGTTTACTTTTGCATCACTGTGTGCATTACCATTTGCATTTGCATACACACTTGCATTTGCATTTCCGTTTGTGTTACTGTTTCCTATGGCATCATCGTTGGTGTTACCATAACCGTTTACGTTTTCCAATTGCATTACTGTTACCATTTGTGTATTCATTTGTGTTTCCATTGGCCTTAGCATTTGCATTTTCGGTAGCATTTCCATTGTTGACTGCATTACTTTTTCCTTCTGTGTTGCCAATGCCATTACCATTTGCATTTCTGTTTACGTTTCTTTTACCGTTTGCATTTTTGTTACCGTTTTCATTTCTGTTGCTGTTAGCGTTCACGTTACCATTTGCATTACTATTTCTGTTTTCATTTATGTTTGCACTTGCATTTCTCTTACCGTTTGCATTATCATTTCCTTTTGTGTCACCGTGTGCATCACTGTTAGTGCTTGCATCACTGTTAGTGTTACTATTTTCTTTTACCTCACTGTTGCCATCACCGTTTGCGTTAATGTTACTGTTTGTGTTTTTGCATTTGCGCAGTGCAGTGCAAAACATTATGTTTTTGCTATTTTTATGCACTGTCTTCCGTGACACCTAGTGCAGCCAGTATGTGGCTGATTGATCTGAAACTTGCCATGTAGAAAGACCTTTATTCATGGAATATGCCAGTTCTTCCTTGGTGAAAAAATGTTGTTCTATTCCAGAGTTATTGCCATTTGAAGTTGGCCCCATCATGGTTACAGATCTTTTGCCCACCAAGTCTTCCATTTTAACACATTTTCTGCTGCAATTTCTGCCATTTTGTGGTGGAAGACTTCTTAAAGGTGCAGAAATGTAAAAATTGAATATCTCTGGAATGGTTTGGTCTTTTCACATGCAATTTGGAGGGTGTTGAGTGGATGTACTGAGGATGTGAGTAATGCTGCTTACATGCTGTAAAAGTAATTTTCTGTAGAGATACTGTGTGACACAGTTAACGTTTTGTGCATAGCATTCTGCATGGTGCTACTGGCTTGAAATTTGTAGCATAGGTAGCACTAGTGGTACTGAGGTGCCCTGCAGTGGTTTGGTGTGTAAAACATCAACAGGTGCAGAATAATGCCACTCCAACAAATTAAAATTTGGTTCATTACTCTTTAATAACTTCTGAAACGTGTGTCCAGTTTGCCTGGCATTTGGAATGTACAACAATTTGTAATACATCTTTGACTGTGACAGTTTTTAGGTCACTGGCACTTACAGTTGCTGAATTGTGCATGTTACATTGTTTACTTGTGACGCTGTGCGATCGTTGAATGGATGTACACAAAATTCTGAACCCACTGTGTGCTGTGGTACAAGTCTTATTTTAGCAATTTTTAGTTCTGTCAGATATGTGGTTCTTGTATAGCGAAGTGGCAAAAATCTTCTTTTCGGCACTCCTGCACAGATTTCCTGGCATGATGCTGTGCAGCTGTTGAACAGATTCACATAACATTTGTTATACATGCTGTGGTATGGTACATATCTTCATTTACCAATTTTCACTTCAGTCAGTCATACAGTTTTTACACAGCGAAGTGGCAAAAATTGGCATGGTGGGAGTGCAGGGCCGGAAGGGCTTCGTGCTCCCACTACCACACTCCATGCACTATTTATAGTGCACATTCTCAAAAAGAAGGGAAATTAATGGCAAAAAAAATCCATTTAATGCATCTGTTAGGGTAATTCCACAGCGACAAAAGTGAGGAAATTCAGTGTTAGGGTTGCCGCCCTAACATTTGGGTGTGTGTTGGGGTTGTCAGTCTTAAATCTCACCCCATTCTCCTGCACTGCACCACCTCAGCTTATTTACACATGGAATTGGGTGAGAGTTAGGGCCGATGACCCCAATACACACCCTGATGCCTGTTGGTGGGGGCAGGGTGGGGGTGGGGTACAAGGGGTGGCAACCCTAATACCGAATTTCCTCACTTTTGTCACTGTGGAACAATCTTAACTGATGCAATAAACAGAGTTTTTTGCCATGAATATATATCTATATATATTTTTTTTCTTAAACCAGCCTCATCCCTGCCTAAAATACCCTACCCACCAAGATCCAGAAGCAAATGATTTGATACCTTTTATTGGACCAACAAATATGTTAGAAAAAGAACAAAGTACTTTAGCTTTAGGACCAACCAAGTCCTTCCTCAGAAGTTAAACTTCTGAGGAAGGAATTGTTGGTCCAAAAGCTAAAGTACTTTATTCTTTTTGTAACAACTTTGTTGGTCCAATAAAAGGTATCAAACCATTTGCTTCTGGATCTGTTCTTACAAGGACCAATACGGAAACTAAACAATTTGTTTTTCCTACCCACCAGGGTAACTTACTAGTTAAAAATACAGTGTAATGTGCCCCAATACAGCTTAAGATGCCACACTCTTGCCCTCACTCCCTGTAGACAGTAGTGCCAAACAGACTCACTATCTTTATTCAGCCCGAGACCACAAAGTCCAAGTAGTGATCGGCTCCTTCCTGGCCCTCTCCTGTGTACATGTCTCCTCCTAGAGGGTGGTGCCTTCTGCTGATCACCAGCCCCTGACTCTGTGCTGCACTGTGAAGCTGGCTTTTCCCACCATGACCATTTAATAGAGTTTGTGGCCAGGGTGGGTGGATGGAACAATAATCCTCCTTTCTCCTGACTTCTTTAGTGGCTCCTGCCATGCAATTTAAGCCATGTATGCAACTTTCTCAGTGACCCAACTTCCTCAATGGCTCCTGCCGAATGACCCCATGCCCACTTGACCTACAGACAGGATAGCAGCTGAGCTCAGATCTTTATAGCCCAGTAGCTCATTTGAATCAGGTGCTGCTCTGCCTGATTGGCTCCTGAGCACACCACCTGATTGTTCTCCTAGCGCTGACAGATTGGCTCACCAGCACAGGAAAAATCCTCCTTTCTTCCCACTTCTTCAACAGCTCCTGGCATGCAATTTAAGCTGTGGATGTGGCTTTCTCAGTGATCCCCCACTCCCTCCATAGCTCTCAATGCATAAACCAGCCCCCACTAAACCTCCTGACATTGACTCTAAAAATGATCTATTTGATGAAGAAGTATTGAATTCTTCTATTTTGGCAGGCTCATTTAATAGAATATTTGAAAGGCTTGATAGAGAGGTCTAGAACATAAAAATAGATTATATTTGTTTTTGCTCAATGCCCTGACACTCTCTCAATGCACATAATCAAGGCCTTGGCCCACCCTATTATGGCCAACATAGTTCTTCTGGAGGCTTCTAACAACCTCAAACACAAAATGGAGTGATTAACTAAGCTGATCATGGATCAAACTGAATGCAGTAACAGATTATCAGTACAAATAATCAACCCCGAAAAGAAAACATCAGGAAATTGTTTCTACAATCACAGACACACCAAAAGGCAAGAATAAAAATTAAAAGAGGAAATAGCAGAGGAAAACTGCAAAAACTTGAAGAAAGCAAAATCAATGGAACTAGTAAAGGTAACAACATGGAAGAAATTTTTCCACATAAATCAATTACCATGATTCCAATCACACTGGAAATAATAATAAAAACATAATTTCTTTGTCCAGGACCCTGAGATAAAAACTGAAAATCATCAGATGATTGAAGAGAATTTGATACATGGGTCTCAACAAAAAAAGAGACAACATAAAATAGAAGTTGAAAATAGAGCTGAAACTGTAGAACATTGCACCATAAAAACTAGACATGAAAATGCAGAGATGGCCCATCGGATGACTGCAAAAATCTCTAACATACCCAACTATGACCTTATAACAATCTTTAGGGAAGAGGAGGTATTAACAATAACAAATATATTACTAAAGACATATGAAACAAGACAATCTCTCACTGAATTGGTATGCCATTTGTTAGAAGCTGAATGTGAAATTCCTCAAGCTAAAGACTTTGTTAAGGCTAAGTAAAAAGAGACAGTCAGAGCTCCAACAGCCTGTGTATATTATGGTCAACAACATGGAATCATCAAAAAGAACTTGGTTTAAACAACAAAGAATTAACTTCCTTGAATGTCAAATTTATCGCCCAGTGACTTGGTCACAGTTGTGAACTATACTAAGAACTATATGAGTGCTAATGAACCGTTAAAGTACAGTGATTCTAGTCTCATTCTGACTAGACTGCAATGTAATTTTAAGTCAGATTCAGCCCAAGATAAAGACCCCCCAAAAAATCTTGTCTATCTTTGGTATCAATTATTTGTATTATGAAAACAAGGATATACTGAAGGTCTTTGTTTTAATACTCTTAACAAGTACCCTAGAGCTTGATATTCCTAAACAGAAAATTATTTATGTTGAAAGAATGTGTACACAGGTAGAATGGACACATACAGACATATCTGTAAAATCATCAGAGCCCTTTTATCAAATATTGAGTAAATCTCACAAAATTAGAGCAAAAATGTTTCTGATAGATATGAATGAGCTGTAAAAGGAAACACTGAATATGAACACATGACTAAGTAGTTTAGATAATCAAACATTAAGAACATCCTTCTCTCTTCCAAATGACATAGACAATTCTAACATATTGATATGGAATATCACATGTTTGCATCATAAGCTATCTGACCCTGATTGGAATCTGTTCATGTGTAGGTTCAAGCTTTTAATCTTTTAAGAGACATGGTCTCAAGGTTTTACTAGCACTTTGACAGTACTAGCACCGACATCTTTGACAGTGACAGCTACCATGCCAACGCTTGGTATAGTAACTTCAGGATGTCAGTGCTTTCTAGACGGGGGTTGTGCACCCGAACCCCCATGTGGTGAGCCTATTCCCACCCCTGGTCTCTAGGGATTCTAACTCCTAGTCAGAGTTGGACTGGGGTGCTACTCTAGAAAACACACTGCCAGTGTCTTCTGTGCACCAGCATAGTGACTCGACACAGACAGGCAATTTCTGTCACTGTGCCGGTGTTCGCTGTGGTGGTGTTGAATTTGAGTTGGCACATCATCAAGATGTTGTTAATATCCATGGCTATACAAATCTGTTCTCGCCAGCAATCAAAACCAATACATTTTTTAAGACCTAAGAATAGCTTAGCAATTTATGTTAAAATTAATAAAGACCTTAGAATCATTGGATTTTAACATCATTAAACAACATTACATTATTATAGTATTAGGATGGGGACTATTGCCACTCATTATAACTAATGTATACATGCCACCAAGATGTCAACCTAACGCTAATAAAGACATATGGGCTGAATTAACTTCTGACCTAGAACTCATATCGAAAAAAATACCTTACAGGTACTGTACTGATTACTGGTGATTTCAACTCCAGGATAGCAGACTATGATAATCTTGAAGTACTACAGGAACAAATCTATTTGAGCAACCTAGAAAAGTGGTCAAGTATGGACATGTAGAGAAATGAGTCAGGACAAAGATTCATCCAATTTAATGAGAATTACAATCTGCTTTAAATGGCAGACTGCAGGGGGATAAAGCTGGCAATGTTACTTATTTCTCCTCCAACGGACAAAGTGTAATTGATTACATTTTGTGCATGCATGAAAGTTAAAACTTTTTTTTTAATTCATTGGTCATTGATATGAGACCTGAAAGTGACCATGCTCCATTATGTCTGCAGTTCACACCTAGGGTGGACAGAGATGGCAGTGAACCTCTTCACTGCTCTCTTTCCTCCCTGGTTTTTACAGGAAGAAATAGATTAGTGTGTTCTGGGAGAATTTTGGATGCAGTGGATGAGATTATAGCTGATTTTCACCTTTGGACAATACTGGGCAATTATGCGGATCCCCCATTCCCACATGATGTGGAATTACTTGTAGCACAAACATAGAGTAAGCTTAAGCAAAAAAAATGTATGTATATATATATATATATATATATATATATATATATATATATATATATATAGGATACATGATGGGCGGGCACGAGAGTGATATGGAAAATATTTTCGCTCCTCTAGAGTGACCTCTGAATGCTCACAAGTGGCGAAGCCATGAGTGAGGTTTCAGAGGTCACTGTACAGGACTGAACATATTTCCCATATCACATAAGTGCACAGCATGTATCCTATTTATACAATGGGGGCCTCGTTGTTGCAAAATGTGCAATTTGTGTGGCTTTGTGTGATTGCACAGCTTTCGGGGGTATAATAAACAGCATTTATTTTAACTCTACTATTGTCATCAGGATTTATTCCACTGCAGTGAAAATAACTTGTTTTATCCCACTGGAATATGTCTCACCCCCATTGTGTGTGTATATGCTCAAGGGCAAATCTGAAGCAAACATGGTTTAATGCCTTTTCTAAGAGACCAAAGACAAATCTTAGAAAACAAATAAATAAAGAAAAGGAAAACCCTACTAGAAGTAACTTTAATGTCTTAAACAATGTGAGGAAGCAATATAAAAAAAAATTAAGTTATGAAAA
This sequence comes from Neoceratodus forsteri, assembly GCA_016271365.2. Taxonomy (NCBI): domain Eukaryota; kingdom Metazoa; phylum Chordata; order Ceratodontiformes; family Ceratodontidae; genus Neoceratodus; species Neoceratodus forsteri. Next base: position 622,710,012 of record CM057458.1, on the reverse strand, counting down.
ATAAGAGTATAGACAAAAACAATGGACGACTATGCATAGAGTCATTCAAAGTAATGATATGAAAAAAGTTTTGGACAATGGTGGACACTGGCACCTGTGAATCTCAGCCCTCTTTGGCAATATTTCTTCTCAAAGAAATGTGGGTACAACATTTTAAAACAATATTTAATAAAGAAATTCCTCTAAGATCACCAGACCAGACCCTAGCTGGATAGCAGATCTGAGTTATTATCCTCTGACTGTAACATCACTAGAAATGGAGGTTGCTATTTCAAGTTTGGCTAACAATAAAGCTCCTAACCCAAACCAAATGCCAGCAGAGATCTATAAAAAATAGAAGACTTTTTGGATTCCAGTTCTCACTAGTTTGTTAATGTTTGCTTAATATAGAAATTCATTACATCATCATGGTCAAAAAACATCATAGTCCCTTTATATAAAAAAAAGGTTTATATTATGACCCTGTTAATTTTAGGCTCACCAGTTTGTTAGATATTAGCTCCAAATTTTTTCAAAAATCTTACTAAACAAACTGCTCTTCTGGTTAGAAAACACTTGCCCACTATCTAAATATCATGCTGATTCCAGAACAAACTTTTCAACAATAGATAACATATATTGTTTTGCACATTTACTAGAAAAATACATATCTGTTGGAAAATCAGAGTTTTCTGCCCTATTTATTGATTTTACAGCAGCCTTTGATAGAGATGTTCAAAAAATAAATAGCTCTCCCTGCCATATATTGGCGTACGCAGAAGACTTGGCATTATTTTCACATACCAGTCAAGGTCTGAAAAAACAAATACATTGATTATCAGTTAAATGTGATGCATTGGAACTAAAAATGAATCATAACAATACTAAAGCTATGATCTTTTGGAACACTAGATCTAAATTTAAATTAAATTTAAACAAGAAAATATAGAGATAACAGATGAATATACACATACGTATTTGGGCATTAATTTACTTCTAATGGAGAAAAGAATTTGCACTCTAAACAACAATGTGCTAAGGCAAAACATGCCGCTAAGGCTTTACTGTGTTTTAACTATAAATTTGGTGTCAACACTATATTGCCAGCTCTCAGGGCAAGTGAAACTAAATTAAATCCCATTCTGTTATATGGGACTGAAGTCTGTGGTATTCAACCTGTCTTAAATCTTGAAACACCGGTTTTATAATTCTATAAATCATTACTACAAGTCCCTACTTACAAACATATGAATGTGCCAGCAGAAACAGATCACCTGGTCTATCTAAGTCTGCTCTAGTGTGCAGCTAGCACCCCTAGTTTGCAGCTGCCCCAACCCCTCCTGTTTGTCATCCCAATGTCGCCCCCCACTTCCCCCACCCTCACTCTCCCCTGTTACCTGTTCCATGCCCTTTTAAAGCTGTTCACGGATTTACATGATACCACCCATTCTGGTAGTTTGTTACATTTTGCTACCACTCTCTCTGTGAAATAGTGTCTCCCCATTTCCCTCCTAAATCTTCCCCCCTCTATTCTTAGCCATGCCCCCTGGTGTCTTTCCCCCTCCTTAGCTTAAAGACTCCATCTGCCCCATACTTATTGATTTCCCTTAAATGCTTGAATGTCTCTATCATGTCCCCCTGTCCCTTCTGTCCTCCAAGGTGTACGTGTTCAGGTCTCTCAGCCTGCTGTCATAGTCTCTCCCCTCCATTCTACATATCATCTTTGTTGTCCTCCTCTGCACCCCCTCCAGTAGCCTGATATCATGCTTCAGGTATGGACTCCAAAACTGCACACAATACTTGAAATGTGGCCTTACTAGTGACCTGCAGAGGGGCAAGATCACTTCTCTTACCAAAATCCCCTCGCTATGCACCCCAGAATTTTGTTCACTTTGGCAGCCCCTCTCCTACACTGGACAGTGTTATTCATAGTCTCTGTTATCATTACCCCTAGGTCCTTCTCCTCCTCAATGATCACCAACTTAACCTCTCCCAGCCCATATTCTCTTCTTGGGTTCTTTGCCCTGAAGTGCATAACCTTACACTTCTTGCATTGAACCCCAGCTTCCACCTCTCTGACCACTCCTCTAGCTTGCTTAGGTCTCCCTGTTGCTGCTTCCATCCCTCTACTACTTCCACCACTGATCCCATTTTGGTGTTGTCTGCAAACAGACTTACCTTGCTCACCACCCCATGTGCAATGTCTGATATGAAGAGCCCAGACAATACCGGTTCAAGCACAGAGCCCTGTGGCACCCTGCTCATCACCAGGCTTGGAGTAGAAAGCTCCCCTACCACCACCACCTGTTGTAGCCTTCCACTCAGCCAGCTTGTAATCCAGTACTTCATTTTTGCCCCTACCCCTACACCAGTTAGCTTCCCCCAAAGTTGTCCATGAGGCACTGGATCGAAGGCCTTGCTGAAGTCCAAGTAAAGAACATCCACTGCATGACCCTTATACAGCTCACCTGTCACCCAGTCATAATATTGTATCAGGCTGGTTTGACAAGACTTCCCCAAAATGAACCCATGCTGCCTTGCATCCTGGAGGCCATTGTCCTCCAGGTACAACACCAGTCTTTCCTTTATTATTGTTTCCATGAGTTTGCACACTATGGAGGTCAGACTTACTGGGTGATAATTACCCAGTTCACCCCTTGATCTGCTCTTGTGTAATGGAACTATATGTACCATCCTCCAGTCCAGGGGCACACATCCTGACTCCAGTGAGGTGCTGTACAGATCAGCCAGTGGCTCCACCAATGCCTCTGTCATCTCTCTCAGCACCCTGGGGTAGATACCATCCAGCCCTGGTGCCTTGTCTACCCTAAGTTCCTCAAGGACTCTATCTCCCTCAATTCTTCCATTTGTCACCTCCTCTTCCCCCATCCCCACCCTCCCAGTCTATGGCGGTATCAGTCCCCCCTTCTCTTCCATGAACACTGAGCAAAAGTATTCAGTCAGTTCTTCTGCCTGTTCCTCTCCCTTTTCCCTCCACTCATCACCCTTTTTTATCCTCACTATTGTCTCCTTGCACTTCCTTTTCTTCCTGATGTATCTGAAAAAGTCTTTCTCCCTCCCTGTTAATTCCCTGGGCTAATCTCAGCTCCCTCAGGGCCTTGGCTTCTTTCACTTTTCTGGTCACGTCCCTGAACCATCTTGCATACTCCTCCCTGTCCCCTTCCTTTCCCATTCTCCTTTACCTCTGGTGCATCTCTTGTTTTGCCCCCACCACCTCCACTACCTCGCTATTCAACCAGCATGGTTTTCTTGCTCTGCTTCTCTTACTCTGTGTCTTGGCACAGGCTCCTGTTGCCTCTGTAATCCCACTTTTAATAATATCCCATTTCTGCTCCATGTCCATCTCCTGCCTCATGCCTTCCAGTTTCCCTTTCAGTACTTCCTGCATCCTCCCAAAGTCCACCCCCCTGAAGTTTACCACCCAGGTTAATGATTTCTCTGGCTCCCTCACATGATGATATTAAACCACACTATTTGGTGATTGCTGTTGGCTAGTGGGTCTTCCACCCTTATTTCCTTACTTCCTCCCCATTCGACAATACCAGATCTAAAGTGTTCTTTAGCCTAATAGGTACACTGACCAACTGTGTCAGGAGACCCTCCTGGATTGCATCCAGGAACACTTGCTCCTTAGCACTTGAGGTGACAGGAATGCTCCAGTCAACTCCAGGCAAGTTGAAATCCCCCACGATGACCACCTTCCCTTTTCTACATACCTTTCTGATTTGTCCCTCTAATGCTTGTCAAGCTCCTCAGACTGGGATGACAGCCTGAATACCACCCCAATCCTCAGTTTCCTACCCCTTGAGTCTAGTAGCTGCAGCCAGATTGCCTCTGTTCTCCTTTCTTCCTCCTCATCCCATCTGCATTTGATCCCGTCTCTCACATAGACTTCCACCCCACCCCCCTCCCCTCCTTATGGTCCTTCCTGTATAATTTATACCCTGGGATTTCCAGATCCCAGTCCAGGTGCTCAGTTGCCCATGTTTCCATGATAGCTGCAATATCCACCCTCCACACAGCCAAGAGTGCCTGTAGCTCAGCTGATTTGTTGCCTAAACTTCTCACATTCAGTGAGACCACTCTCCATCCTGCCCCCTTCCTTTCATCACCCTTCATCTGCTTTCTTCTACTCCTTTCCTTTTCAGCTGCTCTGAGTCTTTCCCTGCTAGCCTGAGGGGTAGGCTGTGACTTCACTTTATTGGATGCCTGCCTACCTGATGTCCTCTTGCCACCCCCCCTCCATCTAGTTTAAATCCACCTTTGTCGCAATATACTTCACCTGTCTTTGCTTTAATACATCCTTCCCCTCCCCACTCAGGTGCAGTCTATCCCTTGCAAACAGATTGTTATTATCCCAGGTACTGCCCCAGCCATCCACAACCCCGTATACCTTAGTTCAACACCATTCAACCAACCAACCATGTTTCCAACTCCCTAATCCTCTCCTTTCTTACTGTGCTGGCACAGGGTACTGGGAGCACCTCCAAGAAGGCCACAGACTCCCCAGTCCCCTCTCACAACCTTTCCACTTCCTCAAACCTCTCCCTTATTGCCTCCACCATTTCCCCTGCTGGGTCAGTTGTCCCCACATGTACCACAATGTGCAGTTTCCTCCTACCCCTCCTTGTGCACCTTAGGAGTGCCTGTCCTGCCCTATCTGCCTTTAATCCCAGTATGGACTCCACCCATATCTGACTACACCCCTCCCACTTGCTGCCCCATCTGATCCCCTTTTGTCATTGAAAGAGTGGAACTGGGCAGAATTAATATGACAATGTTGATAGAGTTCAGAATTGCATCATATTGGCTACATATAATTAATAAAGCCTCAAATATCCTTCCTAAGGAATGTCTAACAGAAAAAAATTAATTGCCTCTCCAATGGGATTACATCCTTGTGGTTAAAAAAAAGCAATTATTTGCTCTAGAAAAAATGAAAACACTTCATTTGTGGAATGACTTTTTGAGAAATATAAACATTTCCGTACTATATAAATCTGCCATTAAAAAGAAACTGTTTTGGCTAACACAGACTAAAAATATTGAATTAGTCAAACAACACAAACAAACATTGTGGTATAGCATAAAAAGAATAGGGCATGGTATGGAAGATTACCTATTAATTCCAATGATACTGCAATATAGGAAACTAGTTACATGGGCAAGATTTGGGATTATCGCTTCTAAATATAACTATTTCAATAAAAACAGAAAAAGCAATATAATTGCATCTTAATCATATCCCTGCAACAAAGGATTCCAGGAGACCATTGTTCACATTATTGTCCAATGCCCCCTTTATAATTGCCCTAGAAATGCTACATTAAAAGACTTTCTCACAAAGAATGCTGACCTTAATTATGATCCAGTTTGCATTCTTCTGCATCCCAAAACTGAGATGTAAGTAGAGATGATTGCACAATTTATAACTACAGTCATCAAAGGTAAAAGGAAAATTCATTTTTAGTAAATTCCATCTCCCTCTGTGCTTTCATTTCTCTTTTATCAAGGCAACAACACCTTTTTATTGTATTTAACAATTCTTTAAACATTTTAAAAACCATAACATGTTTCAATATTATGTGTTGTATTTTATAGTGTTTGTATGATTGTAATGTCCATACTGTTTTTCTGGACACTCAAAAACTCAAACTTGGCTTGAGTTTACTGGCCTCTTAATCTTCTGGCATCAATTTAAGTGCTCAATCATTGGAGCTCAAAGAATAGGCTGCCTGTGCAGCTATGTCAGTGTGACTCCCAACAGACACAAACCAGGATGTTAGGCATTTACAAGTGTACCATGAAAAGACCTTGCATTACCACTGATTTGTTTTCCTTCATTACTTAATAATGCCAAACCCTTATATTGGCAGGATGTTTTGAGGAAAGAATTGATAAATATGGTTGTTCTAACATGCATGGTCTCTTGTTTTTCTCCTAAGAATTTTTAAATGTGTTTACCATAATTAATTAGAACAGCATTGAACAATGATTCAAAGTTATTTACATCTTAGATACATTGCAGGTTTTGTGTGCAATGGTGATAGTAATTCAATATTTATATATTCTAAGATAAATATTGGTGTGGGTCTGAGATGTGCATTATGATATGCATCTATACTCGACTTACAAGTGAAAAATACTACTTCCTTGTATTAGGCAATAAGAATTACCCCCATTCATATTTTGTGATCTGCATTATGGGATGCCTTTTGAGACATTATTCAAACTGATATGAATACATTACTGCAGATGAATATTAGTGATGTGCAAAGGGGTTTTCCCCCGTGTCTGAGGAGTCTGCAAAACAAAATCAACAGAATTATGAAATGTTGCTGAGAAATGGTGTTGGAGGGTTTTTCTGAAGTTTTGGAGTTTCTGTAGAGTTACATACTAGCCCACAGAATGTTGATGCACAGTTTCATGATACCAATGTAGTAACACTACAAAATATGGAATGTGTATTCAAAATAGCACAGTGCATAAAAATACCATGGGATCTAAATTCTGCCATTATCCTGCCATAGGAATTAAGTTCTGGGAATTTGTATTGATTCTTCAGTGTGTATTTACTGATTTATTGATTGATTATTAACCATGAAAGCCCATGAGCATGAAATGTTTATTTAAGGGTGACCCCAGGAGAAAATACATTGCACTGAATTACATGATGTGAGCTGAAATATATTATGTTGGGTGACTAAATACTTACCTAGGATATCCCAACTGATATGCCATGACTTCTTTTCAGCGGAGTCCTGCTACAGCCCACTTCTACAGGTGGGATGGCTAAACTGCTAGAAAGATGTGGCTAGCCCAAAAGAACTCAATGTGAACTTAATGTCAATAAAAATAATTTTAGCATATGCTCAGGTAGAGTGGGCATAGGGAAAATAGAATAAAAAATGTAATGAATTGCTCAAAATAAACTGAAAGCAATTGAATTGTACATATTTCAGTAAATACTTGAATACATGTATTACAGGGGTGTGGTCGCACCCCTATAGTTAGGGTTCAACCTTCACTTTTATGTTAAACTCAAAATTTGGGACTTTAATAACTTTACAACTTTTCAAGTGATTCACATGATTTTTTGCACATTCCATTAGGGACCAAAGATTTATTGATGTGTCAAGTTTTGTTCCAATCGGATGTGGGGGTGCAGATCTAGGCAGTGTCAAAAAATGTGAAAATTACCATTTTTTTCAATTCTTTGTCACATCATTGTACAGTTGTGATTTTGGACTGAAATTTTCAGGGTACAAAGAGCTTGCCTCACAGATGTGCCCTTTGCTGGTTTGGTGTACAACAATGGTGAGTAAGTTTCATCTGAAATGTTTAGAGTAGAAAGGTCTTGGTTCCCAGATGTGCATTTCAGAGATTTTATGAAAAAATATGAATCCATTCAAAAGTGATTTCATTTCAAAATTTCCCATTATTTCTGATGGGACCATTTAGATGTCCTGCTCAGAAAATGATTCTTTATTGCAGATATGGAATCCTTATTCACTAACACAGAATCTTTTGCCGCAAATGCAGACACTTTATCCATGCTGCTGCCATTGTGTTTTTAGTTAGTAGTGACAACAAAATTAAATAACTAAAAATCTTTATGGGTTTAGTACACAGCAGCTGTTGTATTTACCAAATTGGAACCCTAGAATCTGATTCTGGGGTTACTTTTTTGATGGCTTACTTGTAAATGTGTAATTTAACATGATGAAATCCTTTTCCACAAATTGCAGAAAAAAAATTACCAAACAGGATTATTTTTCACAATTTGTGAAAAGGGAATTTTCTTGTTCTGCAAACTGTGAGAAAGGGACCGTGGAAAAAGATTCTTTTCCACAATTTGCAAAAAAGGAATTTTAAGACAGCTGTTTCTTTTTCACTCCACAGTTACACAATGGTTTGTGATTTTGGTCTGAAATTTTCAGGGTACAGAGGACTTGCCTCACAGATGTGCCCTTTGCTGGTTTGGTGAAAATGTATTACTTTGCTCTGGAGTTCTGGAGGTTTAAATTTTGCCTGGCTCCCCGAAGGGTAATATTGTAATATGTAGTGTTTACAACCATTTCTCTGACACTCTGTTGTGAACAAACAGTTTGCAGTTTTGCTCTAAAATGTTCAGAGTACAATGGACTTGCCCCACTGTTGTGCATTTTGCTGGTTTCATGAAAATATATTAATTTGGTGTCAAGTTACACAGGTTTTGTTGTGTTTTCTATAGGAAAACATTGCAATTAATGGTGTTTGTTTGGCACTGCACATTATAGGATGAGAGCACAAGGCTCAGAGGGCCCTTTGCTTCACAAGCAAATAAGGATACCACTATTCTATCTCAAAAAATATGCATGGATGTCATTATGGACTGATGGGAGCAGGGAAATAGAGATACAATTAAAATATCTTGAAAATTATGGATTGACGGCACTGAGCACTTCTGCATGTACATATAAATACCATAATGGTGTGATGGGAGTGCAGATGTCATGGATGGATGGCAGCACAGGTCTCAGAGGTTCTGTGCTCCCACACATAATTATCAATAGCATTATGGAGTGATGGGAGCATAGGGTCTAGAGGTCCCTGTGCTCCCACAGTGAAATAAGGATATAATTACAATATCTCAAAAATTATGGAGGGATGGAAGTTCATAGAGGGCCCTGTGTTCCTACAAGCAAATAAGGCTATGAATATAATATCTCAGAAAAGGTTATAAGACTACCAGGCATAGGAATTAGTACCTTTGTTGTATAACTTGGTGTACCTTTCTATTATGAGAACGTTAGTATGCATTTCTACTTAGTGAAGAGGCATGTACATACAGTAGCAATACAACCACTTGAACCTCTGCCAGTATGCTCCAGGTGTCTTCTATACATATAAAATAGATTGCTTAAACTGTGTAATTCAAACCTCTAACAGTATGTCATAACTGGAACTCTCCCTCTACATTGCATTGCCACTGTAAATGAAGTTAAACTGAAACAAAGGCCATTGGTTGTATAAGCAAATTTGTAAGGGTTGAATTAAATTCAAATAGTTTTGTAAATATAGAGTATTGTAGGGTACAACACCCAGGTAAAATTAGGGAAAGACACTTACATTAAGGAAAAAAATGTGGGTCCAGTGGAAATATGCTGGTTTAAATGAAAATCTAATCATTTCAATAAAATATTTTGGTTTTAATGTGCTTGCATTGATTTCTGTGACTCTGTTAGATCCAATACACTTGTATTGGTTTCACTATCTGTGTATCCACGTCAGTGAAATGTGTTGGTTACAACAATTAAAGAAGCATGATTCAGACTGCCATAAAGTCTGCAGTCCAGAAAAATCTTTATAAAACAGACAATACAAATATTAGAATAATAAAACAAAACATGATAGCAGTTCAGTTATTAACATGACCTCATGTTAAATAATAAGACTAAATTGTATAAATGCCGAGTTATGCAAATCTCAGTGGGGGTTTAGCAATGTGAGTTCATTTTATTATAGGATCCATGGGAAGCAGAATACTGTGATGCTAGCAGCAGCAGAATACTGATTGATTACTGCTACAGATAAATCAGTAGTTTACTAAGGGCTTTCTTCATGTTTATATGTTTAATTAGATTTAATGATCTTAAATCCTAGGTTGCAAACTGTACTAAATTATAGGTAGTATTTTTGAAGTTTGCCCAAATTTTAGATACATATGACTGGAACTGATGAGTAATTATCCACCAAGAACATATTTTAAAGGGATACCTTCTGTCAAAGTCAAGCAATCTTTTGATTCTTTTAGCTGGGAATACTTTGTCTAATGGATAATTTCAAATGGATAATGCACACCTAAGTTTGCTACTCATCCATACCATATTGCTTTGTTAGATACTTTTCAGACTTAGAGTCCTCCTGAGTCATTTGATGATAACTGATTTGTCGAATGGTGCTTTAATTGAATGCCTGCTTAGATGACGTACAGTATACAAACATAGCATATGATGGCAGAAAGAAAGCCCAGTGGCCCAACCAGCCTGTTCACCCTACAGAATATGTTGTGTTGGCACTAGTGGTCATCCTGGATCACCACCTGGATAACTGGTCAACACCAACAGGTTAATATCAATGGTATAATTTCATCTCACTCTCTGAGTCCCCCAAGGCTCAATATTAGGCCTCTTACTCTTCATGTTGTATATACTATAAATGATCTTAGAGACAGTATTAAGGGTGTTTAAATACATTTATATGTGGATAATATTAGCCTGTATGTAAATAGTCCAACTGTCTTCCAAGTAAACTACAAGCTACAATCTGCCTTTGATGTCTTGCAGGGGAACTTGAAATTAAAAAAAGGCTGCTCCAAACACTTCCTAATCAAAAATTATGTTTCACTCAAAGAAACATAAAATCCTGACATCCTTCTGAAATCTCTATCACAACCGTATTAGACTGTATATTGGAGGTGGTATGGTATGCTCTTACAAGTACCTTGGCCTATGTGTTGACAATAAGTTGTCCTTTTCTAAACACATTGATGAGCTTTGTAAAAAAACAGTGGGGTATGTTTACAGACATTAAAATTGTTTCTCATACAAGGCCAGGAGGTGACTAGTGCAGGCCACTGTATTACAACAGCTGGATTATGGAGACATTATTTACTTGAGCAGAACATGTCCTCACTTATCTTGACTGGATGTGCTGCAGTGTATCACAGAGCAATATGGTTAGTAACTGGACAGCACAAGCGAATGCACCACTACAGTACATTCTATATGCTCCTCTAAATTGGACCTCCTTGGTCACCAAGAGGCTAAAGAACCTATACCTCTGGCTTGGCAAAGTCATAAAAGGTGACCTATGCCTATATATCACAGTTATAATTAGGAAAGTGGGCTCAGTTTGTGAGCTTAGAAGCAGCTTGCTCCTAATTTTCAAAACTCCAAGACAGCACACCCAGTTTGAAAAAATAACATTTGGTTGTACTGCATCAACAATTAGGAATAAATTACAAATTAAATTAAAGGTGTGAGATGATACAAGCTATGGTGTATTCAGAGCCATGGAGAACTGTAACTGTTAGTTTTAAACAATGGGCATGATTTTCGAAGGCATTGTAAGATCAGTGCATGCTGTGTCAAGCTGCCACTAGTGGCAATACCAGGTGCTCTAGGAACCTTGCTCCCAATTTTATAACAGCAGGGTCCTGGTGCCAAACTCCCCAGGTTTACCACAAGCCAACAGCTGTGCTGATGAAATGGTGAACTGGAGAGGAATTGCACAAGCTGTGGGTTGGGATTGCAGCAGCAGTGGCCAATGATAGCGACCCATTGACTGGTTGCCCTGGTGGCTGACATGATGTCCGGGACATGACCTGGCACATGGTGAGGTTGGATGGGTTGGATGGGAGAGGGTAACAACTAACCCTGAATGGGCAAAGGAAGGGATAATGGGGGCACAGACCGGGGGAGATGCCCCAGCACCACCATGGGGTGGTTGTGGGCTATCCCTCCAATGGACAACCAACTGCACCAGCAGTAGTTAGGCAGGTGTTGGGGGCTGTCTGTGTGACTCCCCTAGGGGAGCACAGCATCACCCCCACCCAGTGAGGCCTGGATGCAGCAGTGGTGCACAGCAGTTTAGACCAGCTCCGGGGTTGGTCTAACTGCAGGGTCCATGCACCACTTCTGAGACTTGCAAAATACTAATGTAGGGAATATTGCAGCCCTGCCCTAGTTCAATTCCCCTTCTGCAATGGAGCACCCGTGCGGCCATCACAGGGATGGCACAAGCCTGGTTGGTGCAGGCAGTCCCCCACATGGTGCAGGCTGCATTCAAAGATCAGAGCTGGTGTAGTTTTGTTACCACAAGTCCCCTTGTGTCAGTCCCAGCCCTTTAAAATTGAGTCCAATGTATCTTGGACTGTAAGTTATGTACTGTTCATCACTGTCTACCAATATTAACTGGCAGTTCAACCATTATTTGCATTGCAGACACAGTCAGTGCATTAAAGTCTCTATTGCCCAATTTCTTCAGTTTTGCTGTTACTGTTTGTACCCAGGACTGCCTTGAAAATTGGCTGTGCTCAATGGAGTTTATCCTGGTAAAACAAATAAATACACAATGCAAATAATTTGGTTAGCTTGTCCAGTTAGACAACACTTATAAAAGTAATATTTCTCTTGTCCCTATTTAATTTGCAATGCTTACACTTTTTGGTGTTCCCACTCTGCAATTATCTTAACAGAGATCAAACAATTCCTCCTTGTCACCTTTTATAATGGCATCCATTACTTTACCTAATCCTAGCCTCATAGCATTTGCCTTTCAAGTGTGAATATGAGTATCTTAATACCTACCCTCATGTCTCATACCATCTAATCATCTGAAGATATTTGGAGCCATCCCCAAAGACTGGAAGAGAGCTGATGAAGTCCCTCTATACAAAAGTGGAAACAAGGAGGAAGCAGGGAACTAAAGACCAGTCAACCCGACCTCAGTAGTGAGAAAGATCATGGAAAAACTACTGAAGGAAAGAATAGTGGAACATCTATTTGCCAATGGTCTAAAGGATTGAAGGCTTCTGGAGGAAGTATAGAGCAGGGGTTTAAGGTTCTGAGCTGCAAATCTGGAGAATTGGATTTGAATCCCACAGCCCCCACTTGCATACTGTGTGACCCTGAGCAAGTCAATTAACTTTCCTGTGCTCCCAGGTCACACCTGTAAACAAGCTTTCAGCTTAGTGTTCTACCCCTGCTTAAACAATTGAAAAATAAAAGGCAACATGGCTTTATGAGAGGGAGGTTATGCCAGACCAATTTCATTGAGTTCTTTGACTGGGTGAACCAGGTGGTGGATTGGGGGGGAAATGGATGTGGCCTACCTGGACTTCAGCAATGCCTTTGATACTGTGCTGCATAGAAGGCTGTTAAGCAAGTTGGGGAACATGGGACTGGGTAAGATGGTGGTTTAGTGGGTAGAGAATTGGCTGGATAACAGAATGTAGAGTGTGGTGTTAAATGGCAGTCACTCTGCAGAGGGAAACGTAACCAGTGGCTTACCACAGGGATCAGTGCTGAGTCCAGTCCTCTTCAGTGTCTTTATCAGTGACATTGCAGAAGGCCTAGAATGGAAAAGTTGCCTGTTCACTCATGACACAAACCTCTGCATCAGTGTGGACATATGGGTGTGTGTGGATTAAATGAGGAGAAATCTGCAGAAGCTTGAGGACTTGTCAAGAGATTGGCAGTTGGAATTTAATTCTAGAAAGTGCAAGATAATGCACATGGAGCACAAAAACCCAGGAACAACATATCAACTGGGGAAGGGGAGGAAACAGAATGCTCCAAGCAGGAAAGGGACCTGGGGTTATCATCTCTGATGACCTCAAGGTAGATAGGCAGTGCGACAAGTAGGCAGGAAAAGCAAACAGGATGCTGGGATGCATAGGCAGGGGAATCACCAGCAGGAAAAGGGAGGTCATAATTCCACTATAAAGGTCATTAGTGAGGTCAAACCTCAAGTACAGTGTCCAGTTCTGGAAGCCTTATCTATGCATGGTCATAGACAGGGTGGATGCAAGTCAAAGGAGGACAACCAAGATGTTGCATGGAATACATCACAAACCTTATGAGGATAGGCTGAAGGGCTTAAATATGTATTCCCTGGAGGATCGGAGGGAGAGGGGGAATATGACTGAGATATTTAAGTACCTCATGGGGAAGAATAAGATGCAGGATAATACAATTTTTCAAAGAAAAAGATGCTCAAGGATGAGGGAACATAAGATGAAACTGTAGGGAGAGAGGTTAAGAGGGAATGTGAGGAAGTACTTCTTCACAGAAAGGGTGGTGGACAAATGGAACTGCCTGCTAGAAGCTCTGCTGGGGGCAGAAATGATTACTGGATTTAAGAATGCATGGGATAGGCATGGGGTATATTGGTAGTCGGGGGAGGGATACAATCTGGTTCCTGGAAAACTTGAAGAAGCACAGTTACTAGCATTAATGGGCAGACTGGGAAGGCCAAAGTCCCTTATCTGCTGACAATATCTATGTATCTATGTTTCTTTACTTTTTCTAACTCCACTATATCTCTGACATAGGGTGGTGATCAGTACTGGACATAGTACTATAGACGAGGCCTAAATAAGGTGTTATGCAATGGTAAATTCACCCCCTAGCACTAACAGCAAAATATGTCTCGATGCACGCAAGTAACCTGTTGGCCTTGCTAGCTTTCATCCTACTCTGCTGGCAAGATTTAAGGTCATTACAGACTATGTCAGGTAGTCCTTGATCATGTTACTAAGTAGCTAGAGCCCTCACATTTAGTCTAAAACTAACCATTCCATTTGTATGCCTGTTGCATTACCTTACACTTACTTGAGCAATAAAGCACAGCAGGGCATGTGTTATGCTGGGGTAATACCACACCTTGTGAGTGTTATGAGGCATAAAGCCCTGCCAAGTGCCCTCACCCACCTGAGAAGTGATGGTAAACTGCATAAACACATGCTCTGACATAGGGTGGTGATCAGTACTGGACATAGTACTATAGACAAGGCCTAAATAAGGTGTTATGCAATGGTAAATTCACCCCCTAGCACTAACAGCAAAATATGTCTCGATGCACGCAAGTAACCTGTTGGCCTTGCTAGCTTTCATCCTACTCTGCTGGCAAGATTTAAGGTCATTACAGACTATGTCAGGTAGTCCTTGATCATGTTACTAAGTAGCTAGAGCCCTCACATTTAGTCTAAAACTAACCATTCCATTTGTATGCCTGTTGCATTACCTTGCACTTACTTGAGCAATAAAGCACAGCAGGGCATGTGTTATGCTGGGGTAATACCACACCTTGTGAGTGTTATGAGGCATAAAGCCCTGCCAAGTGCCCTCACCCACCTGAGAAGTGATGGTAAACTGCATAAACACATGCTCTGGAGGGCATTATTGTGACTATAACATGAATCCTACAGAATAAATAACCTTTTTTTTTAGTTAGTGGATAGGAGATTATGGGGACAGCCCAGAGCAACCTGGCAGCTGCCCAACAGAAACAAAAAGTATGGTACGACCGCAGAGCCTGGGCTCACTCGTACATGGTGGGTCAGGAAGTCATAGTCCTTATTCTGGTCCAGAAATCAAGCTGCATGCTAAGTGAGCTGGACCATGCAAAGTAGTTAGGAAGGTAAATGACATGAACTATATCATAGAATTACCTGACAGGACATACAGAAAGAATGTACCAAGTCAACATGATGAAGCCATATGCTAATAGGGATGACATGATGTTTGCAGTATGTAGTCCTGGGGAGGGGACGGATGAAGGAGACCTCCTTCTGGACTTGCTGGAAGAAAGAAAGTGGGAGTCCTCTCTGGAGGCAGTTAAATTGTCTCCCCAGCTGGCCCCGGACAAAATCCAGGAAGTAAGGGAGATTTTAGAAGACTTTGCCCCCCTGTTTAGTGCCAAGCCTGGACTAACCCCCTTAGCAACTCACGATGTGGAGACAGTGACACAGACGCTATTATGGCAGACAGCATATCAGGTGTTAGAGGCTGTCCAAAAGGACATTAGGAGGGAGGTGGAGGAAATGCTGGATTTAGGGGTAATCCAGAGATCCCACAGCCCCTGAACCTCACTTGCAAGCCTTGTACCCAAGCCAGATGGCTCTACTCATCTCTGTGTGGACTATCATGGACTGAATGCAGTCACAAAGTCAGACATTCACCCGATGCCCCAGACGGGTGAACTCTTAGACAAGTTGGGAGGGGCAACCTACCTTACAACAACTGACCTGACCAAGGGGTATTGGCAGGTAGAGTTAACAGACAGAGCTAAGGAGAGGTTGGCCTTCATCTCTGCAATAGTCTCATTTGAATTTAAGGTAATGCCTTTTGCAATGAAGAATGCCCTAGCCACTTTCCAAAGGTTGGTGAACCAGGTGTTAAATGGTGCTGAGGAGTACGCCGTGATGTACCTGGATGACATTGCCATCTTTAGTTCCATCTTTAGTGCCAGCTGGGAGGAACACCTGTCCCACCTTAGGGAAGTGCTGGACAGGATACAGAGGGCCGGGCTCACTATCAAAGCTGAGAAGTGCCAGGTGGCCATGGCTGAAGTGGCATACCTTGGGCATGTTGTAGGCCGGGGACAGCTCCATCTTAACCAAGAAAAATAGAGGCAATCAAGGCATTACCCATACCAGAGACACAGAGGCAGGTCAGGAGTTTTCTCATGACAGCAGGGTACTATAGGAAATCTGTACCCAATCACAGTGCCCTGGCTGCTCCCCTATCAGACCTGGTAAGGAAAAGAATGCCTAAGAAAATTATTTGGGAACCAGCCTGTGAAAAAGCTTTTACCAGAGTGAAGAAGGCACTGTGCAGTGCTCCTGTATTGATAAGTCCTGACTATAGCTGACCCTTTATAGTTCAGACTGATCCCTCAGATGTGGGTATTGGGGCAGTACTGAGTCAGGCATCCAACCAAGGGAAAGGTCACCCTATAGTGTACCTGAGTAAAAAGTTACTTCCCAGGGATACAGCTACCAACAGTCCCTATTTTCCCAGGACAGCTCCTATTTTAGGCAGCATGTCCCAGAGCCCCTACAAGTTTTGCAAAATGTCACATTTGTCTTGGTTTTTGCTTACTTGTTCCTTTTTTTTTTTTGCTGGCTGAGTGACAGTTATTTCTGCCCCACTGTGGTGCTGCTCAGGCTGGACAGCAGTTTACAACTTCAATACCTGCACCTGTGTTGCACCGCAAGCATGTCAGTGGGAACACAGTAAAGCATGTTCCTTCCAGTTAGATTAGACTAAGTAGTACTTCAAACAAGTGCATGTGGACATCTGCCTGCCAGCAGCTGAGAGGGATTCCAGACAGAGAAGAGACCGGCAGCAGTGAGCCATGGTACCTGAACCAGATCAGCTGTAGGGAAGTGTGTGAAAACAATCTGGTGTGGTGGTGGGAGTCACTGAAGTGAAGTTTGCTCAGCAAATTAGGTGAGTGTAAGCAGGTTGGATGGGATTGTCAGGAGGAGCAATACATGCAGCTCGAATGTCTGATCACAATTTAATATAGGTTTGCATCTAATGAACTTTCTTTACATCATGATTTGGAACTTGCTGCAGCAGAATGAAGTATTGTTTTAGTCTGGATGTTTGCTACTGGTGTTACTATGGGGAGGCATGGCCAGAGGAACTAGCAAAATTGAATTGCGTGCAGTGTTGTCTGTGGCAGTGCCCATGGGAATGACAAAGTGGGGGGGGGTGGGTCATGGTCAGAATGGACCATCCCAGTTTTAGGCCTTGGAAATTTGGTAGCTTTACCCAGGGAGCAGGCATACTCTACTATGGAAAAAGAGTGTCTTGCCATAATGTGGGCCCTGAAGAAGTTAAAGCCATACTTATATGGGCAGCATTTTGAGGTACAAATGGACCACAACCCCATGGTATGGCTGACCCAAATGGGAAAAACTAATGGTAGACTATTAAGATGGAGTCTTGCATTGCAAGATTATGACATGACAATCTTACATAGGGCTTGAATGACCAATCAGAACGCCGATGGCCTGTCGCATCTTTATGAGGAGTGAACTGATTTGGGAAGCTCACCCCATGCAGGGGATAGAGCCCCAAAATTCAGGCTAGGTGGGGAGGATTGTGACACTTAGTCAGCTGGTTATGATTGCTCTATGATTTTTGTAATATAGAATATAGTGTGTGATTGTCAATGCGTCTATGAATGCCCCCCCCCAGCTTTAAGAGAAACAACAGGATATATTAACCTGAAACCAGGAGGTAATTAAAAAAACTAGAGAGCCTTAATTAAGGGTCTCCTGTTTATCTGACTTAATTAGAAATGAGTTTGTAAACTTTTACGATGTCTTAGAGGAAAAAACATCTTATCTCACCATGGTCCTAAAAGGTTATAAAATCTATTGATTCCTTGGGAAAGTATGAAATCACACAATAGCAAAGGAAAGGCTTGAATAAAGAGTGTCATAATTTGGGAAATTAGTTTTTGCTGAAGTTGCAGTATTTAAAATATCTCCTGACAGGAAACTGGGGAGGGGTCTCAAGCAAGTAGCTACTTCTGTCACTTTCTCAGAAGTACTACCTGTGAGAGGCAAGGGAGAGCATAGGAGTGCATGCACCAGGAACTTTAACTCATGGTTGAAGAACTGGTGCTGTGAGGAAGGGTTTGGATTCATTGGTGAATGGGGACCCACCTGGAGGGATTGAGGTTTGTTCAAGCCTGACTGCTGCATCCATCCTGAGGAATCCAAGCACTCAATGATAAGTTTAAATCTTACATTGACAACATTTAAACTAGCAAAGGGGTGGCAGGCCAGCAAGGAGGGTACCTACTTGCTCACCCCCACAGCTAGCAGTGGAATCAGTGAACCAGAGGAGGGCTATCTCTGCAAAGCAGGTGCAAAAGATGGAGATTAGTGTCCAAAAGGTGGATAAGCAGAAAAGGGCAAAATTCAGCAGAAGGGCAGACAGCAAGGAGAACCAGGGATAATGACAACCAAGGAAGGGCTGAGTAGAACAGTGAAGCAGTCTAGGAGGTCAAATCATGGAAAGCCATGTGTGCAAATGCCAGGAGCCTTAGCAACAAGATGGAAGATCTGGAGGCTGTCATGGTACAGTCAGACCTGGACATTGTGGCCATCACTGAAACCTGGTGTAATGATAACCATGACTGGGAGATGGCCATACCTGTCTACAACATATTCAGAAGAGACATAGGAGGCAGGAAGGAGGAGAGTGGCACTGTATGTGAAAAATGACATAAGGGCCACAGAGATCCAGGAGGAACAAATGGGGAGAGATACTGTGGGTTAAGCTGGAAAGGAAAATGGGGCCAGCCATCCGCACAGGTGTGGTCTATAGACCACCAGCCCAGGAGGAAGAAACAGATAGGGAGTTGATGCTAGCCATCCAAAGGATGGCAGACAAGGGTGAGGTAGTACTGGTTGGAGACTTCAATATTCCAGACGTGGACTGGAGCATCCCAGCAGCAGCATCAACTAGGAGCAGATTTATCCTGACCTCTTCAGGGTGCCTTCTCAAGCAACTGGTCATGGAACCAACTCGGCAGAAGGCAATACTGGACCTTGTGCTCCAAACAGGGACAGTGTGATGGGGTAACAGTGGGGAGCACCTGGGTAACAGTGACCACCAGTCATTGTGGTTTGAAATCACAGAAAGAGCAGAACCAAACCACACAAAACACGTATCCTGGATTTTAGGGGGCAGACTTTGGAAAATGGGGAGATACTTGAAAGAGGCATTAAGGGAATGGGACAGGAATCAGGGTTGAGGAACAGGGCAGTATTTAAAATGGGGATTATAAGAACAACAGAATTATGATTAAGCAGGTTAGCAAGAGGAAAAGGAAGAGGAGACCATTATGGTTTTCCAAAGAGGTAGCAAAGAAAGTGAAAGTCAAAAAGATTGCATTCAGGCAATACAAAAGACACAGGCAGAAGGGGATAGGAGAAGTACCAGGAGAAACAAAGGGAGGCAGGGAAGCAGTAAGGGAAGCCAAAGCTCAGACAGAAGAACACATTGCAAAATCAGTGGTTAAAGGGACAAACCTTTACAGGTACATAAGTGAAAAAGAAAGACAAAGGAGGGATAGTGAGACTGAAGGGGGAGGATGGGAGTCGCATGGAGGATGACAACAGTAAAGCTGACATATTGAACAGGTATTTCTGCTCAGTCTTTACTGAGGAAGAGGGGGTAATGGGTTTGAAGGGAGTACAAGGGGTGAGAATGGTGCAGAAATGGACACAAGTCCCTTTACACGAGAAAGGGTCCTGAAGGAACTGGAAGTAATAAGAGTTGACAAAGCAATGGGGCCAGATGGGGTGCACCCCAGGGTCCTTAAAGAACTAGAGAGGTGGTGGCTGAACCTCTGGCTATCCTGTTTAGCCAATCACTGGAAATAGGGAGGTACCCAAAGACTGGAGGACAGCAGATGTAGTCCCTTTATACAAAAGTGGGAACAAAGAGGAAGCAGGGAACTACAGACCAGTCAGCCTCACCTCAGTAGTGGGAAAGATCATGGAAGCACTACTGAAGGAGAGATTGGTGAACATCTGGTTGTCAATGGACTACAGGACCCAAGGCAGCATGGTTTCACCAGGGGAGGCCATGTCAGACCAACCACATTGAATTTTTGACTGGGTGACTAGGAGGTGGATCAGGGGAGGGTAGTGGACATGGCCTATCTGGACTTCAGCAAGGCTTTTGACACTGTGCCACATAGAAGACTATTACACAAACTGGGGAATATGGGTGCCAAATACCTGGCAGACATGGCAGTGGACTCCCTATGCCTCCAGGCCAGAGGCGTCATAATCATAAGCCCGGGCATAGGCTCTATGGCTCAAGCTCTGGGGCCTGACTCAGAATCAAGACTCTTCTGCAGAACTTACCCCTTAAGGGACTCATGTATTCGGGGAGAGTCTTCAGAATTACTTAAAGCAGAAAGAAGAAGGTAGGGACCTTCTAAGAAACCGGTCAAGACCCTCACACCTCCCCTCCACTAGACGGAGGTTTTGTCCGGGGGTCAGGACTCAAACCCGGAAGGACTCCTTTCCCCAGAACCAATCCTTTCGGGGTACAGCATCACCATCCTACTCACGCACGTACGCCTACAGCAGCTACAAATCTCCCCCTTTCTGACCCCGGGGACAAAAGTCCGGAGGTCGAGGAAGGGGGATTCAGAGGAAAACAGTGACTCCGCCTCACCGGGCGCTCCCCACCTAGGCTCGTACCCCCCCGTCGGACAACGGCTAGCCCTATTCGCTCACCGCTGGGCGTCCACCACGTCGGACAGGTGGGTCCGGGACGTGGTTACGAAGGGGTACTCCATAGAATTGCATCATCCCTCGGTTCCCCCTCACTTCATCTCGTCCCCGGTCTCCAGACGAAGAGCGTCACCTCACCAGGTACAGGGTATTCTGGCAGATCTCATCCAGAACAGGGCCATTCAACCCGTCCCAGTCCAGGAGCAGGGAGAGGGCATGTACTCCATCTTCTTCCTGGTCCCCAAGAAGTCGGGGAAGCTAAGGCCCATCCTGGACCTCAAACGCCTGAACCGATACGTGATCCCGCGCCGGTTCAAAATGGAGACGGTCCGATCCACCCTTCAGGGCATCAGGGTAGGCGACTTCCTGACATCCATCGATCTCAAGGACGCCTACCTACACATCCCCATCGTCAAGAGTCACAGAAGGTTCCTCCGTTTTCACATCCTGGGACACCACTTTCAATACCGGGCGCTCCCATTTGGCCTGTCCTCGGCCCCCAGAGTCTTCACCAAGGTATCCATCACCCTGGTAGCCAGACTCAGGGAACAGGGCCTAGACATAGTGCCGTCATCAGACGACTGGCTCATCGCTCGATCCGAGGGTCAGGCGCGTTTCACACCAGCTGCGCGGTGCGAGCACTTCGAAGACAGCGGCTGGGTGGTAAACAGAGAGAAGAGCCATCTCCACCCGACCCAACAGATCGAACACCCTGGAGCCATCATCAACTCAGCAGAGAATTGGCAGGCCGGCTCGCTCGGATCCGCAGCCTCCGCAGCCTGGCCAGACAGTTAAGGTCACATCCTCACACCACGGTGGAGAAGGTGGCGAGACTCTTGGGATGCATGGCCTCCTGCATCGACCTCATCCCTGGGCCAGGTGGCACATGCGCCCACCCAGAATTACATTCTGATGCGTGGAGCACCAGAGTGGAACCTGCTGCTATGCGTCCAGTTACCCGCGAAGTAAGATCATCCCTGGACTGGTGGGTCACCCGGAAATCTGACGAAGGGATCCCTGGAGGCACCGCACCTGATCCCCATCGAGACGGACGCCAGTCTATCCGGCTGGGGAGCCTGTCTGGGGGACGAATCGGCACAGGGCCTCTGGTCCCCGGCGGAGTCACAACTCTCAATCAATGTCCTGGAAATGAGAGCGGTATTCCATGCCCTGAGGGCATTCAGACACACCATCCAAGGACAGTCGGTCCTGATCAGGTCCAACAACCGCTTGACAGTGGCTTACATCGCAAAGCAGGGAGGTACCAGAAGCAGGGCCATGTCACGAGAAACCGCAAGGTGATGAACTGGGCACAAACGCACCTATCACGCCTGGGTGCAGTACACCTGGCGGGAAAACTGAACGTAGGGGCGGATTGGCTCAGCTGACAGCAGATCCACCCCAGAGAATGGCGTCTGCACCCGGATCTGTTCCAGGTGATCCAGGAGGCATGGGGGCCAGTGTCCATGGACCTAATGGCATCAAGAGACAACGCCCAGGTGGACCACTATTTCTCCCGGTTCAGAGACAGGCACTCCCAAGTCACGGATGCCCTCTCCCAGGCATGGACTCGGGACTACGCATACGTGTTTCCGATTCCCTCATCCCACAGGTTTTGGAGAAAGTCCGAAAATCCCGGACCTCCATCATCCTAGTGGTCCTGCACTGACCCCTGCAGAGCCTGGTTCGCGGCAATCACAGAAATGTCCCGGCCAGCCTCCGATTCCACCCGCCGGACATGCTGACACAGGGACCGGTGATTGCACCCATCGCCTCGAACCCTAAAGCTCACGACCTGCCTCCTGAGAGGGAACGACTAACCGCCACCGCTATCACGCAGACGGTCATAGGCACGCCTTCTCCGATCTCGACGAGCATCCACTACATCCACTTACGAGACAATGGGCCATCTTCACACAGTGGTGCCACCAACGAGGCTCTGTACCGAACAGGCCAACCTACCCACTATCTTGCTGTTCCTTCAGCAGGGAGTGGACAAGGTCTGGCACCTTCTTCCCTAAGGGTACAACTGGCGGCACATCGAGCGGCCAGAGGCTCATCAAGGGCACCTACCCGGGCCCATCCAGACGCCATCCGCTTCTTGAGGGCGGTAGACCTCATGCGACCTAGAACCAGGCCTAACATTGCACCACGGGACCTACCCCTAGTCTTGGACTCCCTAAGAACGACACCGTATGAACCACTAGCCGATTCAGACCTGTTCTGGGCAGGTCTGAAAACTGCCTTCCTGGTAGCCATCTGTTCAGCCAGACGGATAGGGGAGCTTGGCACCCTGTCTTGCGCTCCACCCTACACCATCTTCACCTCCAAAGGGTAAGGCTCTGGACGGTACCGGCTTTCCAGCCGAAGGTTCCGACGAGGTTCCACAGAGAACAACCCATAGATCTACCCACCCTCCCGCGCAACCACTCCTGCCGAATGCGACGCTCCTGACCCACTAGACGTGGGCGCAACCCTCTCTATCTACCTGGCCAGGACCCAGGCCATCCGTAAGACGGAGAGACTCTTCATCGTCGCGAAAGGCCAAAGGCAGGGACTCGCAGCGTCCAAAACCACCATCGCAGGGTGGATCAGAAGAGTCGTCCACCACGCTTACATGGCGAAGCGACTGACACCACCCTAGGGAATTAGAGCTCATTCAACCAGAGCGGTATCCACCTCCTGGGCGGAGAGAGCATCGGTGTCATCAGACGACATCTGCAGGGCGGCTACCTGGAGCTCCCTACATACCTTCGCCAAGCACTACAGACTGGAACAACTCTCAGGACTTCAGACCGCCTTCTATCCCATGTCCTGGCAGCGCCCCATCCTCCGGACCCTCCGATCCATCGAATCCCACCGGAGTATAAACTGCTTCTTATCTCCCATGAGGTATGTCTGGAGTGCCATGGGATACCAACCAATCACAATGGTGTTTACTCACCTGGTAAAGGTGATTGTGTTGGTTGGCATCCATGAGCACTCAAGGCCCGCCTCGGGATGATCGGAGCGTCCAACCAGTAAGATCAGGAGGTCCTTACACCAGTCCGTCAGAATTCAATTCCAATGCAAAGAATTTAGTCGAACCACGGTTCGAGATAGTGTGTACATAATAGGGAATAAACTCAGGCCTCTGGCCTCGTTATTGTCATCATGTCGCAGCAGACCTCATCTTTCCTAGTCTATATTATGTGTATAGTTTCTGGTACTAACATCATTCCTTTCAGCTATGGAAAATTCAAACTGGAGAGCAGGGGTTCCTGGGACCTGGATATACTGGAAATCTGATCTGGGTCATGTGCATCATTAGCCTATCAGGTGGGCTGTAACCCATGAGGTAATGTCTGGAGTGCCATGGATGCCAACCAACACAATCACCTTTACCAGGTGAGTAAACACCCAATTTCACTGTTCGCTGATGACACAAAGCTCTGTAACAGAGTAGACACACCAGAGGGTGTAGACAGAATGAGAAGGGACCTGCAGAAACTTGAGGAATGGTCAAGGGTTTGGCAGTTGAAATTCAATGCAAAGAAGTGCAAGATAATGCATATGGGGCACAAAAAACCCTGGCACAATATATCGGTTGGGGGGTGAGGAT
The DNA here is from genome assembly GCA_016271365.2 of Neoceratodus forsteri. Lineage (NCBI taxonomy): Eukaryota > Metazoa > Chordata > Ceratodontiformes > Ceratodontidae > Neoceratodus > Neoceratodus forsteri. The sequence continues at coordinate 622,685,590 of CM057458.1, read as the reverse complement.
ATAGCATACACCAAGCAGAAAAGGGATCTTGGGGTTGTCATCTCTGATGACCTCAAGGTAGGGAAACAGTGTGACAAGGCATCAGGTAAAGCAAATAGGATGCTGGGATGTATAGGCAGGGGCATCACCAGCAGGAAAAAGGAGGTCATAATTCTGCTATACAAGACACTAGTGAGGCCCCACCTGGAGTACAGTGTGCAGTTCTGGAGACCATACCTACGTAAGGACATAGACAGGGTAGAGAAGGTTCAGAGGAGGGCAACAAAGATGGTGCATGGATTGCATCACAAGTCCTATGAAGACAGGTTGAAGGAACTGAACATGTACTCCCTGGAGGAGAAGAGGGAGAGAGGGGATATGATAGAGACATACAAGTATCTTACAGGGAGAAACAGGGTGCAGGAAAACACTATTTTTAAGTGAAAAAGATGTTCCAGGACTAGAGGGCATGGGATGAAGTTGGAGGGAGGATGATTCAGAGGAAACATGAGAAAGAATTTCTTCACAGAACGGGTGGTGGACAAGTGGAACACCCTGCCAGAGGAAGTGGTGGGGGCTGAAACAATCACGGGATTTAAGAATGCATGGGATAGACATAAAGGAATTCTAGAGGTCAGGGGTAAGGGGAAACAGACTTCTAGGAAGACAAACTGAACTTACAAGCTCAAATGGGCAGACTGGGTGGGCCATAGGCCCTTATCTGCCGACACTGTCTATGTATCTATGTATGTATCTATGTATCTATGATTGTATATTTTTTATATTCTGAAAGGAGGAGCTAGATGACATCATGGAAGGGGTGTGTGAAACAGACACAGTTTAAACTGAATATGTGTCTGGTCTGTCCAACACATTTTCTTTGTGGGCTTTTAAGAAACAAGAACTAGCTTAAGCACTGTAAGAAGGTAATACATTAGATAGAAAAAGTCTAATTGTAGTGTGGTAGGAGTTTATGTTTTGTACTTTAACCTTATTCTTTTAAGTGATTGTATGTTTTGTGATAGAGTGTTCTGTGTTTGCATTTTACCTATTTGTATCCATTTTTTTTAGTAAACCTCTTATTTTAAAAAGACTGCCTGGGTGTGTCTTCCAAGTTATTTCTTTTGCATGTGAAGTATTAATGGTTAAATTTGACAACTGTTCATAAGCTTGATGGTGTTATCAAACTGGGAAAAGGTAAGAATATACCTAAGGTCTTTTACAGAGTTTTAAGGGTTCATTTTGGATATCTGGTTAGGTGTCCTTAGGTGAGCGATATCTGGCATCCCCTGAAGAGCAGATTATCTGAGCCTGTACATTTGGGTATGCTAGCATAAGGTTCACAGCTTGAATCCCCCCAGAACTTGAGACTAAAGGTGATTCAGACCGACAAGCAGACAGGAGGGTTACCCTGTTCTATTACCTGTTGACAATACTGCACTCAGAGGTTGGCACTGTGACAGCAGAGGGCCGGACCTGCTGAGTACGTTGGTGACAGGGAGATCCTCGACCCACCAAATCGGATCCAGGTCCAGGGAGGTATCTTCCCAGGTGGCTCTGCAGTGGGACAATCATCATCCTTCTGGCAGAAGACTCCATGTTTTCTGTGTTTTCATCCCTCAGGGGATGTAGCGTGCAGTGATGCCAGTGGAGGCAGCGCACACACTCCTGTGCGTGCTCCTCTAGACATCTGCTGCATCTTCCGCCCACATCTTCAGTGTCAGCAAGCTGCCTATCAGCCTCCTCTAGGGGGCAAGAGTTCACCGACTGAAGAAAACCCCCCTCTCCAGAGAAGGAGAGCAGGCCTTGGGATGCTCGATCCTTCTCCACCCCTGCCAAACCCTGGCAGCCCGTGCTCATTTCCAAACACAGGTCGCTGGCATGGCATGAGGTGTGGCATCCAGCGCCTCAACCCTCAGTGCCACCTGGCCAATAAACAACCTGTTAAGAAGGTTTGTTCTTTTGTTTCTGACTATGTTGTTGCAGTGAATGAACATCATGGCTGAAACTGCCTGTTTTCATGGATTTTGCAATCTATTTCATAATGCACATTAAGTCTAACATGTAATATTTCAGCTCATGCACCCAGTTTATACAAATCCTTTGGAACATAAACTTTGCTTTTCATAGAAACCATCCCTCTTTTTTGATTTTAAATACAAATTATGGCACCAAGCTATTTTAAACAACCTCCAAAACCTGAATGACAATGTTTAATATTGTTGATCCAAGGACAACATCTTTTGGCAGCCTAGTGTTTGCATCTAAAGTAGTTTGCATTTTATTTGACTGCACTTTTCTTTGTAAAGCTCACACAAGGTGCATGGATCAGCATGTTTTGCATTCTTCCTGAAAAGACAGTTCCTGATCTGATTTTGTTGACACCCTGTAGTTCACACTTTGCAAGAATAAGATTGTCTCACTAAACATGACCCAGTTAATTAGTGAACCCACATGTCTAAGTACTAAAATTCAAAATCACTCCCTAATAGACTGGGCCCTCACCTCCCACCTCCATTGCATTATCACAGCCAGTGTTTTATCTGATGCCATAAGTGACCACTACTTAATCTACAATGTTCACAAAATCCACCGCCCTAAAGCCCCTCCTAAAATCCTACTGGTTCACTTGTTCAAATCCTTAGATCTGGCTCCCATTTTCTATGACTAGTTAACCACTGACTGGACCCCCATCCCCCTTGCTTCCTCAATTGACTCCACCCTGGAATACATTTACTCCAAGATTCTAGCTATCTGGGACCAATATGCCCCCTATAATGGACCCATGTACGTGGATCCCACCTGCCATGGGTCACTGCCGAACTGATGGCATTCCTTCATGCCAGAGATCAGGCATGGAGACTGCACAAATCCATTTGCTCCCAATCCACTTTTCTGAAGTACCAGACTCTCAAAAATGTCTGCAATTAGACAGGCCAAAGCTGAATATTTCACAGTCAAATTTAACTATATCATATACCACCCATCCAAATTCTGGAAGGTAGTTCAATTCTTGTTCTCCCCCATCTTATCCCCCATCTCCAGTCCTCAAAATGGGTGATGTCTCCCTATCCGATCCCCTCCCTGTTGCCACTGAATTCAACACATACTTCACTGCCAGTGCCTCCTCCCTTCTCTGTACCCTCCCTTCCACTTCATCACCTCCCTTCCCCTGAGCCCTCTAACTTAGCCTGCCCCTCATCTCCCTCTTTCTCCTTCTGTCCTATATTCCCAGCTGATGCCTTCAATGCTTTTCATGCTCACAGCTCCTCTATGGGTAAGTGCCCCTCTGGTCTAGGCTCCAAAATTCTATACCTGTCTGCTCCTGCTATTGATACCCCCCTTGCTTTGCTATTAAAGCTCTCTTTCTCCCTTGCATCTGTCCCATCTGCATGGAAACAGTCCATCATCATCCCCTCACAGAAGGTGGTTACCCCTCCTCCCCTTGAAACTACCAGCCTATCTCCTTGCTCCCCATTCTTGACAAGCTTCAAGAGCACTTGGTGCTATCCCAATTCTCCTTCTCCCATGACTCTTCCTCATTCTTGACCCCCTACCAGTCTGGTTTCTGGAAATGCCACTCCACAACCTCCTTTCTCTTCAGGCTTACTGACTCCTTACTTATGGGACTGGACAAGGATCATATCACCTGCGTTATCTTCATCGACCTTGCCAAGGCCTTTGACATGGTCTCTCATACCCTCCTGCTTACCAAACTCTCAGCTGCAGGGCTGTTAATTGAGGCCACCAGCTGGTTCCATTCTTATCTTATAGGCAGAACACAATATGTTTGAATTAGTGACACAACCTCCCCCCCTCCCTATTAATAATGGAGTTCCTCAGTGTTCCGTGATGGGCCCACTACTCTTCTCCATCTTCCTGAACAACCTTCCCACTGCCTGTCCTCTCACCTCTGTCCACATATATGTGGACAATGCTGTCCTGTACACATCTGGCCCCTCCCTCACTCTTGTAGCATCCAGAATCCAGCAAGACTTTGCTAATGTTCAGCTCTGGTTTTGCACAAATCAGTTTTTCTTGAACACCAAGAAGACAGCCTCCATGACCTTCGGCACGAGGCAGAGACTTTCTCGACTCTATTCTCTCTCCTCCTTTCACATCCTAGATGGGAATTTACTCGAGGACAAGTTCTCCTTTAGGTACCTTGGGGTCTGGTTTGACATAGATGGCATCCACAAAAAACTTCACCCCAAACTGGGTGCCCTATACAGACATTGTGAATCTGTTTCTCTGCCGGCCTGCCGAGCCCTTGCCCAGAGTATGATCATACCTATTTTATACCAGAGCAATGTATTCTACTTTGCCACCACCACATCTTCCCTAACCAGGCTGAACTATCTTTTCCACTCTTTCTGCCATTTTGCTCTTGACTGCCTCCTCGTACCCATCACAGCACCCTTTACCAGTCTTTCTCCTTTCCCTCCCTAGACGACAGATGCCATATCCATTGTGCTAACATTCTTGCTAAATTCTGGTTTCAATTCCACTACCCTTTCCTCTCATCTCCTCCTACATTTTCCTCAAATCTCCTTCCAATCACTCCCTTAGAAACCATGGTATTAACCATCCCATCTTGGTTCACTTCAGCAGGCCAGGCAGCATTCTCTTACCGCTTTCCAAAAATATGGAACTCCCTCCTCCAGCCCATCCTTCATGCTGCCTCCCCTTGGGTTGTCTCATCCCTCCTGAAAGACCTAGTCTCCAGCTCCTGAAGGTGTGCATAATCCTTTTCCCTCCCCACTCTGTTCAATGCACGAGTTAGCACTTCTCTAAGTTATTAAGCAGATTTTTGTTCTATATAATTGCTTCACTTTTCTGTGTTGTACTGACTGTATTCAGATTTTGTCATCCGATTATTTATTATTGTTGTTGCTGTTTTCTGTTGTTGAAATGACTGTATTCAGTTTTTGTCATCCTAATATTGATTGTATCTCTCATCCATTCATCATATTGTACCTGCTTTTTCTGTTTATTTACTGTATAGCCCCATCCCCTCTTCACCAGGATACATCTGGAAATGAGCATTCAGGTGCTCAGTATGTCTTTCCTGGTAAAACTTTTAAATAAATAAATAACTAAATACATAAAAATAGGACATGTCTTTTGAAGGCATAGTATTTAATGCCTTAATGGCTTTTAAGCAGACAATACCTATTTGGTTTCCTTTATCCAGGCACCTGGTAATTTACTCAAAGAAAAGCAACAGATTCAGGTAATACAGTATCATTTCCCCCTTAAAAGTTGCAAACAGCACTCCAAATAGCATAGAAACATAGAATATGATTGCAGATAAGGACTAACCAGTCCACCTAGTTGGCCTATTTTCCTACTTGGTTTGAAAATCCCTACTCTTATCTGGACTGCCAGACAGCAGGCTGTTTTGAATATTTGCTATCAAGGTGTTCCGCAATGGATGTGATGATAAGGGTTTCCAATAGAAGGAAGTGAGGGTCATCTGTTTGAAGTAACCAGGGACTGATCTGACAGAGGCTCTACTCACTACTTTCTTATACTCTGTTGTGTCCCTTCTATTAAAAAATTACTGCAAGATTCATACTAGCGATACAGAAGATATACCTGCTAATTTCTGGAAAGTGCTATGGTGTGACCATGAGGCCCAGGCCCACGTTCCTCAATGTAATCTAGCATAAATAGCTGTTTTACAGCCATCTAATGAGTTACAGTACATGTACTGTATAGAAAGAGTCATTAGTGCACCCACCCTCTTGTTTGGCATGTGTGAATTCACTTTATTTTTTGAACAATGATGCATAATGTTCAGATACTCTGTCATATTAATGTCCATAATCAGATATATATTTTCAAAAGTTACAAGGGTATCTACAGTCTTATGAGCCCTCCTTGTTTTACCAATTTGCAATTTCTGTCCCCTCAGCCTACTCATTCCAGCCCATATTCCCCACCATAAAGGGGAGGGCACCCACTAAAGGTACCTTCTTCTCCTTAATTTGTCTAGTGAGGTTAACTTGAGTCCTAGGTTTACAGTACTTTTTGGTCCACTGTCCAGCAAAGTACCACAATACATCAGAACCAGTGTCACATTGCGCACTGCCTCCTTGAACACAACATTTTCCTTATATGTGCCTAAACAACTTTAGATAGTGCCTTTCCTCATCTCAAAGTGCTTTACATAACATACTTTTATTTATTTATTTCAAAAGTTTCACCAGGAAAGATGTACTGAGCTGATAGCAGCTCGTTTCCAGATGTGCCGGGGGGGGCTAGACTAGAAAGACAACTTAGACAAATATGTACAATTGGTTAAGCATCACAAACACGCTACAATAGATAGACTATTTAAGCATTACATAAAATGGTTTGTGATCTAGCAGAAATGCATCAAGGAGGGTAGCAAGAGGGTTCCAAGTAAAGTGCAGAGTACCATAAATGTAGGCAAGTGGTAGCAAAGCTATCCAGAGGTAATCAAGGAAGAGTGCAATTGGAGTGGGGGGGATGGTGGGGGTTTGCAGCAGAATTAGGGCAAGGAGTTTGAGGGGGTGGAGACAGAGAGGGGAAGACATCAGGCAGACATTATCAACAATATTTAATAAGCCAAATGCTTAAAATATAAAAAAGTAATAAATTACACAAAACTACCTTACTGTTTAAAACCACACAAACATTAATAAAATACATAGAAATAGATACACTGTTGAATATTCAATGTGTCTGCAGTCACAGATAAAGAATATAAAACTAGGCAGTACCAAACACTTTGCTAAACATCCAGATTTGCATCCTACTTTTAAATACATCAGCAGAGGGAAAATAATGGACTAGTCTTGAACAGGTATTGCAGAGCCTGGAGTGTCTGCCTCACAAGTGCAGTCACCAGCTTATTTTAATCTGATATACTGTATGAGCTTTAAAAGGTCCTGGCTGCTACAGTGCAGTTTCTTCCATTTCCTAAATCAATCAATCAATCAATCTTTATTTAGCCAGAAGAAGCATCGTTGATAAGAACTCATTTACAAGATGAGCCTGGTAAAAATTACATATGAGACAGAATAACACTGGAGTATACAATAACACATCCTCACAGAGTAGATATATTAAACATTTACAACATACAATTTGGTGTTTATACAAAATGGTTAGGATATATACAGATGTGTTGAGGCAAAGTACAAAAAGGAAAATAAAACGAATATGATAGACATTCTATTGGCTAGATTGGTAGAGTTAATACAAATTGGTTTAAAGAAAAATACAATTCACAAAGTACTCAAGAGTTCTAATAGCTAGTTGCACTAGCCAATACTGATAGTGCTAAAACTGACTGGTGGATGCCAGGTCAGTGCCAGTAGGTCAAGGGTCTGCAAGGAGGAGGAGTCAACTCTGAAGGATGAAAAAACAGATCTAAAGAAAGAAATAAGAGTCCAGGGCAATGGCTATCTGAGGTATTTTAAATGTGTGGGCCAGAAGACGTAGGTATGCTGAATCACTTATAAGGGAAGTAAGAGGCAGAGAGAAAACATAAGAGGTGATAACATAAGGGTTTTATGAAGCACACTTGTAAATTTCTGTAGTGGTCTTGACCAGTGGACATTTTGTGAAGCACCTTTATAATTTTCTGTATCACTCTTGTCTAGTAGACATAGGTAGGGGAAAGAGGAAGGGGTGTTAGCATAGGGATTTTAAGATGCACAGTTACAGTTTTCTTTGGCTGTCCTGGACAGTAGGGTTTTGAAGGTAGCCAGTGGAAGTGAAGAGGCAATTTGTAATACTTTTTAGATCTTGTTCATTAGGGTAGGAAGGGAGTAGCCAATGGAAATTTTGCCAAAAAGAGTTTTGACTTTGGGAATAACAAGAGTGATATAGGTGGATTTTCTTAGTGCATACGAACCAGGGGTACAGATAGGGAGGCAGTATGAGACATATGAGGGCAGTTTCTTGATGATAGCATGGTAGGTCCAAATTGCAGTGTTTTTGTTTTGTCTTATGCCAAGGGAGGTCCAGCTGACCAGGGGATATAAGGAACAGTGGTGTGTAGCGTAGGGGGCTCCCGATATGAATCTTAAAGCCAGTGATATAAGATGTCAAGCTTTTTTAGCACTGTGATGTTCCCTTGTCCGTATAGAATATCCCCGTAGTCTAGTAATGGGAGGAAGGTGGATTGTACGATTCTGGTTATCGCTTCCAATGTAAGCAAGTGCTTAATATGGAAGAATGTGCCTAACCTCTGTTTAAGTTTTTTGCAAAGTTCTTCAGTGTGGTCAAGAAAGGACAATTTGTGGTCAATCCACATCCCTAGATATTTAAATTTGTGTACCAGTTCCAGGGGTTCATTAAGGAGGGTAGTAATAGAGGTTTGCCCACCTGCCACATTAGTAGGGATAGATCTCTGAGAGGGAGAGAAAAGCATAACTTCTTTTTTTTTTTTTTGCATTAAGCAGGAGCTTAAGATGCAATAAACTGTTCTGTAGATGGTTAAATTCAATTTGGAGGTCTGACCATGTTTTGTCAGGGGTTGGTCTGGAAATGTATAATACAGTGTTGACTGCTAATAAGTGGATGTCAGTATGATGGATGCCTGTGTGGATGTTATTTACATAGATGGCAAAGAGAAAGGGGCCCAGTATTGAGCTTTGTGGTACACCTCTATGTGGGGTTTTCATAGGGAAAAAGTCTCCTTCTACTTTAACCTGCTGCAATCGTCCCACCAGGTAGCATTTGAACCATTTGAGGGCAGTACACCAGCACTTTTTCTAATGTCTAGGTTGATTAACATGTCTTTGATTTGTTTCAGAGATACTGTACCTGGCTGAAGGAGAAGGATGGCACAGCCTTTGCGGTGGGGAAGGGTGTCTTACCCTGCCCATAGAGATAGTCTCTCAGGGCATTAGCAGGGGAGGAATCAAAGGTCAGTCCAGCTGTGGCAAAGTGGTTGTTTAGCCCAATCAGTATATCATGTTGATCTGTGAGCATTACGCTGTTAACGGAGATCTTTGATGGACAGGTGTTGGATGTCCTATGACCTTCAACTTCCTTAATGGCCTTGCAAAAGGTGGATTGGCTGAGAGTAGATGCATTCAGTTTGGTGTTATAGTAGTTTGATTTGGCAGCCCTTACAAGCATAGTGCATTGATTTCTGGCAGCTCTGAAAGAAACCCAGTCAGCATGAAGCTTAGTTTTTCTTGCCTTTTTCCATCAGGTATCCTTGTGCAAAAGAGCCGACTTGAGATTGGTAGAAAACCTGGGGCAAGAAATTTTCTTTGTTTGGGTTTTTACCAGTGGGGCATGCTGGTTTATTGCATCCATGAGGATAGTATGGAAAATATTATATGCTTCTATAAAGGAAGAGGCATGGTAAAACTCTTGCCAATTAGAATGCTGTAGGTCAGCATGGAAGGCGGAAGTGTCAAAATTCCGTCTGCACCTTTTTTGGATGTACCTGGACGAGGAGATCATTTTAGGCAGGAACCTTAAGCACGCCACAATGCAGAGGTCACTGAGATCACTAGCGAGCACTCCCACATGAGAGAATAGATGAGGCTTGTTAACCAATATTATATCGAGTAGTGAGCTGTTGGCTGGATTTTTGGTGTTTGGCTGGGTGTGTTCCATAATAAGTTGATGGAGACCAAAGGTGTCACTTAGTTCCTTGAAAGGCTTAGCGCAAGTGGTGTACCAATCAAGATTTAGGTCACCTACAACTATGACCTCTGAAGATGCAGAGTCGAGTAGGAGCTCAGGTGCTGAATGACCTTTAGGCCAGTAGATGAGGGTCTGTAACATGCAATGATTTGAATGGGTTGGGAGGGTGATAGTTGCAATTTAATTGATAGACTTTCATGTTCTTTAGGCTCAGAGATAGAGCTGACGATGGAAGTATAGTACTTATCCTGTACATAAATAGTAACTCCACCCCCTCTGGTTCATCTGTCCATTCTATAAACTTTGTAGGGAGGTATATTTATTTTAGTGTCCTTGGTTGAGGCTTTAAGCCATGACTCAGAGATAGCCAATATATCAGGAGTGGTGTGGTTTATCCATGGTTGGATAAGGTCCAGCTTTCTTATAAAACTACAGACATTTACGTGCAGAATTTTTAGCCCTTTTAGGTTTGTTAAATCTGAGGGAGAGGGAATAGTAGAGGGTGGGTCCGGGTTAAGTTCAACATCACCAGAGCAGATTAGGAGGAGCAGTAGAATATTTTTGATAGTAATCAGGGTCATTTTGAAGGTCTTCGTATGGCCCTTCCTGTAAGTGCAAGAAGGTGGCATTGGGGATGCAGTAGGTCGGTGTCGGACACCCCCCAAGGAGACAAAGAGGAGTACCCGGGCAGAGAAGAGAAGTGGGTGTTGCATAAAACATGCTGGTTGAAGTGGGGGGAATTGGTTTGAGATGAGCACAGTACTGTAGGTAAGATTACAGCCCATGTTAAGGTGAGAATAGAAGGTACTGTGGCCCCAGTATGTGCTAGTACTGCATGTGGGGATGGTGCCAGAGATAAGTAGTAGTGTGAGCGAGCCAAGTAGGTGGCAGAGAGTAGAGCTAACACCCTGCATGATGGCAAAAAAAAGATGAAGAGAAAGAAAAGAGATATTTGGGTCATCCACTATGAAAATTAGGCAAGCGACTGTACCAAAAGAGGATCCCCGACTGCCTAGTTCAAGCACCTATTAGGGTTCAGCAGTTCATTATTGTGCCAATAGAAGGGAACTTTGCAGTCTGTTATTGTGCTAATAGGAAGGTGCCTAAAATTTAGGCAAGAGACTGTACCAGAAGAGGATCCCTGACTGACTTGTCCAAGCACCAATTAAGGTCCAGCAGTTCGTTATTGTGCCAGTAGGAGGGAACTTTGCAGTCTGTTATTATGCCAATAGGAAGGTACCTAGCAGTAGGTGGGCAGGAAGAAGGTGTATTTAATTAAGGATGCAGGTGGAGGTGGGCGGAGGGCCAAAAATCCCCCTCACGATTACTATAATTACACTACTATTGGTCCCTGGCAGTTAAAAAAGATGGTATTCAGTTTCAGCCAATAGGGACAGGAGCTACAGATTATGCAGCCAATAGCGGCTGCCTCCAGAAGGTCCTCATCCAATTGGAGAGAGACTGAATGCTGGGGAATGTTGCCATCTCTTACCCTGTGTTCTCCTAGGGGCTGAGCACCAAACAAGCCGGGTGGCCTGGATATGCAGCCAGTGTGCAGCTGTGGCTGTAGTTGCACACCAGGGAGGTGCTTCCACACCAGGAAGCAGGTAGCCTGTTAAAGAAGGGAGAAGGCAGGGTTAATATAGGTTGCCAAACCAAGGCCGCAGTTTAGTAGTGAGGGCGTGGGGGGCTATGTTGTCAGCTGTAGGTAATGAATTGAGAATCGCTGGGTGGGGGTGAGTAGGGACAGACAAAGGCTCCGATCAAGGGATTAGGAGGGCAAAAAAATTAGAGTTTGAGCAGTGGGGAAGGGAAGGCGCCAACTGCAGTTGCTCTGTTTAAGGCTTCAGTGCCTAAAGGTTAGTGAAAGTCTGATTATAGGAAGGCATAGATAGTGCCAGGGGGACAGATAGGAGCATCAAAATTAGAGGAAAAAGGGAAACACACTCTACAAATATGGCAGTACATGCTAGACACAGGCACTTGATTCAGTAGAACAGTTTTCCCCCTTTCTTAACCCTATGAAACTATCACACTGGCATTATGTTACCAAAACCCTTCGAGCTACAGTCAAATTAAACCACAGTCCTAACATTTGATGAACAGAGTCACATACAGTCCTCAACAATATATTTGAAAAATCCCCTTCACAATTACTATAATTACACTACTGTTGGTCTCTGGCAGTTAAAAAAGCTGGTATTCAGCTTCAGCCAATAGGGACAGGAGCTACAGATCATGCAGTCAGTAATGGCTGCCTCCAGACGGTCCTTGTCCAATCGGAGATACACTGAATGTTGGGGAATGTTGCTGTCTCTTACCCTGTGTTCTCCCGGGGGCCGAGCGTTGAACAAGCCGGGCGGCCTGGATGTGCGGCTGGTGTGCTGCTGTAGCCGCAGTCAGTCGCCAGGGAGGCACTTCCATGCCAGGAAGCAGGTATCCCTGTGTTCTCCCAGGGGCTAAGCACCGAACAAGCCGGGCGGCCTGGATGTGTAGCCAGTGTGCAGCTGTGGCCACAATCGGTTGCCAGGGAGGGACTTCCACGCTGGGAAGCAGGTAGTCCTGTGTTCTCCCGGGGGCTGAGTGCTGAACAAGCCTGGTGGCCTGGATGTGTGGCTGGTGTATGGCTGTGGCCGCAGTCAGTCTCCAGGGAGGCACTTCCACTCTGGGAAGCAGGTAGCCTGAACCATGCTCCTCATAGGCAACTAACACCTTCCTGAAGTAATGAGCGTCCAGTCCATTTAGGGCATTAATTGGCTACAATAACAATTGAAAGTCAGCCCATCACCTACCTGGCAGACAGTGCATAATACAGAGCACAGGTGTAAGATGTTCTGACCTCCATCTGGAGGCTAGAATTCATGCAGCCATAATCTATACTATTGTAAATGCAGATGAAAAACTGGCTCACAAAGGCAGTCCTTGGTAGAGCACATGGCAGTAGACAAGATACAACATGATGAAAGCTTATACTAATATTCACAGATTGTCTGTGTCAAGCAGCACTTCCACATAGAGGGTATGCTTACACTACAGCGTCTGCAACATTGCAAGCGTGCAGATGAATTCCACCTGTGCCAATACTGGTGTGTAAACACCTACCGGAGCATTGTACTGTGCATCACGCCATTGTGGTTTACAATGATCCCTATTTCAGTGGGATCGTGTACCACTGCAGGTGTTTTCTACTAGTGTGTGAACACACTGCTCCACCTGCACCAGTGAACCCCTGTAATAACCCCCAAAAAGTACCTGTTCAGCTCAGCATCCCATTAGATTATTCAGGCACTTTACATATCTCCCACCAACCTGCAGTCAGTTAAAAGGATTTTAAAACAAACAAACAAAAACAAACATTAATGTCAGACCTCTAATCCCACCTCTGTCTATGAGAAGAAATAATGTAAGTGATCTCAGCCAGTCAGCATTCAAAATGTAAGGGCATCTTCTTCTTCATACAGCTGTCTCATGTGGCAGGGCATATTCACCTGCAAACAGGTGTCACGTAGCATGGTATCTTTTTCTGTATACAGCTGCCATGGGGCATATTAATAACCAAAGAAATCAAACAAAAAAAATACATCAGTGTCCCCAAACCCCTGCTGGAAATGCTGATATGAAGCCTTGTAAGTGCTGGGTGCAATGCTGCCAGAATCTGCTCCAGTGTAGATGAACAACATGTAAATGCCCAGCAGGAGAGCAGCAGGAGGAGCTGCAGTAGAGCAATGTAGACTGCATTGCTTCTTAACCCTTATGCTGGCAAGAGAATTAGAACACTTAGTAATTCTGGACTGATATATCAGACCATGGCGCAGCAAGGGTTAAAGGTTAGTGTAAATGTGCCTATTCTATAGGCTTTTACCACATCAGTAAATACTGAACTGCCTCTTTTCTTTATTGAGGTAGACAAACTTCTAAATAGAATCTCACTTGATAGCCAATAGCTGTGGATAGAAACATAGAAACATAAAATTTGACGGCAGATAAGGACCGCTTGGCCCACCCAGTCTGCCCATTTCCCTACCTACTGGATAAGCTGCAGATCCTAGTTAACCAGCAGCCTACTTCTTCCTACCCCACCCCCTAGAATTGCCTTATGACTGTCCCATGCATGCTTGAATTCCACCACTGTTTTTGACTCCACAACCTCCTCCGGAAGGCCATTCCATGCATCCACAAGCCTCTCTGTGAAAAAATACTTCCTTAAATTACCTCTGAGCTGCCACCCCTTTATCTTCAAATTGTGCTCCCTTGTTCTTGCACACCTCTTTTTTTGAAAGATGGATAACTTTTAAATCCTATTCATACCAGTAGTATTTGTTATGCCCCACAATAGAAGTGCACATCTGACATGTGCCATCTCCCCATGTCTTATGATATGAAGAACCACACGTTCTTGGACTCTAAGAGAAGTGTGGTGCATTGAAATTCTACCAGTGGGGGTATATCTATAGAATTAGGACTGCTCTATAGCAGTCCCTCCACATACTTACTTAAACTGTTTGCACTTTTATAATTACATATGTTGTTAAAGGCATAAATTTTCTTATCCCTACTTGTTTATCTAACCTGTGTTTGCCTGCCTCGAAGAAATATCTTTTTAGTAAAAAATACATAAATAAAATCTGTTTTGGAGAGCCAAGCAAGATTGAAACAACTACAACTGACCTCTATGGAGGCATGAACAAAATTATAGCCATCTTATATGAGAAACTGTATTATGACTACTGGTTGTGTACTTGTTATTTTATTTTGAGGATTGTAATAATGTACTGAAGCAAACTGCAATAGCTAAATGATGTCTGTATACAAACATACACACTGTATAAGAGACCAGGGGCCAAATATTCAAAATTTTGTCCCCGGGCTAAATTAGCACTGCCCGGCATGCAAACATTGCCCAGACCAAAGAGCCAGCCATATTCAAAAGGAATGTGCTGGTGCTAATCCTGCTGAATATAGCATGTGAAAGAAGGCGGGACAACTGGGCTGGGAGTGCAGGGCAGCAATAGCCTGGGAATAAGACAGCACTGAATATAGCAACATGGAAGTGCACACTGTAACAGAAGCTCAGTAGACACTGGAGCAAGCCAGTGTCGCAGGTGGAGAACATTGTGTGAGATGTCTCACATCTACTGCATACAACAATGCTAGCCACACACTGCAGAACTGTGCTACGTTGAAGGGAGGTTTGCCAGGGGCCAACCTGATTACACAGTGCTAACACATTAGCCTGGTACAAACTGGTTAGCCCGGGGGAAACAGGAGCTATATTCAAAGCTCCCATGTAAATGAGAATACTTAGGTAATCCGTAGGCAAACAGGCACATTTGCATCTCATTATGTGCTGCTTAGCATACATTACCATGCAGTTTGCCCCAGTGCTACTGCATGGTGCACACAACTCCACCTTTAGGTTGGATTGGCAGTACAGGCTGAACGCTGCAGGCCAAGGCATGCCCTCAGCATCCCCTGTTGGTCTGAATGGAAGTACAGGCTGATAGCAGCAGGAACTGTTTGCTGGCAGGCACAGTCAGTGCATACAATGCACCCATGCATCTGTGCAAGCAGGACCTGTATATCTATCTATATACAGTATATATATATATATATATATAGAGAGAGAGAGAGAGAGAGAGACAGACAGAGAATGAGAGATACATATACAGATTGATAGCTAGACACCGACACACTGCCCATGGCCATACATGCCCTGGAGGACGCCCCCCCCCCAACAACATAGGTAGCCCACTGCAGTAGTGGGTGAAACACAGTGGGGGAACTCAGTGCATGGGACAGACATAAGGCAAACCTGGTGGTGGCGGGAGGCAATACTCTGTAGGTTCACTAGGATATGCAGCATATCCATTAGATAGGGAACAGGGCAGACTGGCTGGGCCAGGCAGTTCTTCTCTGCCATCATGGTCCCTATTCCCATGTGTACCTGTTACTCCCTGGTAGGCTAGTGTGTCCCCACAAGCATGATCCCTAACCCTGGTAGCCCCAAAACACACTGAAACCCCTGGTGTTCTAGTGGTCCCCCCACCCTCCCAGTGTGATCCCTCGACCCCTGGTAGCCCTAAAATCACAGAAATACCTAGTGGTCTGGTGGTCCCCCTACTTGGAAGTGCGATGCCCGGTAACCCATAAACAGCATCTGTACAGCACCGGCGACCAACTCAGCCCTGCTCTCACCACCACGACCACCCGCCGACTGCAGTATGCATGAGCTCTACTGAAAGAACATGATAATACTTTACCTCTCTAATAGAAAATATTTCCCACTGATAAATCTGTCTACTGTATTTTTCTACAGTGTGTATATATATTCTCCGTATTAGATATACAGTATAATGTAAAAAAAACATATCTAGTATAAGTAATATTGCAGAAATGCGCCCCACCCCCCATTTGAGCTACTCAAGTGCTTTTAATTTCTGTACAAAGAAAAACTGAAATTGTTTTTAGACCAGATCAGGATGAACCTGTGTCCCTAGTCCATTGTTCTTAATCTATACTGGGTCAGATGTACAAACCAGTTTAAAAGGCAAGTCTGGTCTGGTGATGCCTTGTTGGGTTGCCTTACATGCAGATTTGCATATCCATAATGCTTTGATCTGGAATTGAGGCTATAGACTATGCCTGCAGTTGAATAGATGCATAAAAATGAAATAATTTGTATTCATGTCAGATTGCTTTATTACCTTCTTTTTAATCTGGTTAACTCCTTCTCCCTCCTGGGGCTAGCCACAGCCTAACAATGGTAAACTCAGTCCCCACCAAAACCAGGCCCATGAACGCTCCCTGGGTTATCCCAGGAGGCCGTATAGCATAGTTGTTAAAGGCACTGAGGTCTAAACCTAGAAACCTGGGTTTGAATCCCATCAGCCCCCACCTGTACACTGTGTGATTCTGAGCAAGTCACTTAAATATAGAAACAGAGAATTTGATAGCAAATAAGAACCACTTGGCCCACTTAGTCTGCCCATTTCCCTACCTAATGGATAAGCTGCACATCCTAGTTGACCAACAGCCTAATTCTCCCACTGTTTTTGACTCCACAACCTCCTCAGGAAGACTGTTACATGCAGCTACAACCCTCTCTGTGAAGAAATACTTCCTCACATTACCTCTGAGCCATCCCCCTCTATCTTCAAATTGTGCGCCTTGTTCTTGCACATCTCTTTTTCTGAAAGATGCTACCCTCTTGGACTTTGTTGAAACCCTTGAGGTACTCAAAAGTTGTTATCATGTCCCCCCTCTCCCTTCTTTCCTCAAGACTATACATATTAAGCTCCTTTAGTCTTTCTTCTTATGTCTTCTGGTGCGGACCGTGCACCATTTTGATTGCCCTCCTCTGGACAGCCACCACCCTGTCTATGTCTTTGCAGAGATAGAGTCTCCAGCACTATACACAGTATTCCAGATGTGGTCTTACCAACTGTCTGTACAGAGGGAAAATGACTTCTTGTTTTCTACTGGTGATGATTCTACCTATGCATCCCAGTATCCCCCCAGCCCTCCTTACAGCCTTCTCACATTGTTTGCCCGCCTTTAGTTAATCTGATATGGCTACCCCCAGGTCACTTTCCATTTTTGTTGTTGTCAGCATCTCACCCCCTATTGTGTACACTTTCACTAGGCTTTTGTTTCCCAGGTGCATTACTTTGCACTTCTTTGCATTGAATCTAAGCTGCCATACATCTGACCATTCCTCCAACCCTGCCAAGTCCCTTCTCATCCTTTCCATCCCAACGTGTGTATCAACCATGTTGCAGATCTTTGTGTCATTTGCAAAGAGACATACTTTTCCTTCTGGTCCCTCTGCAATGTCACTTATAAAGACATTAAAAAGGACAGGCCCCAGTACTGAACCCTGCAGTACCCTACTAGTACCCCCTGTTTCTTCACTGTGGACTCCATTTACTATTACCCTCTGTCTCCTGTTATCCAGCTAATGTTTTACCCAGGCTACCACCCTGGGACCCACTCCAAGGCTAGATAAGAAAATCAGTAAAAAATGGCAAGTGCTTCATGATTCGTTCCACCAAACCAAGTACAAAGTACTGCTTTAATTAAAACATTCAGTTCACAAACACTAAAACTCAAAATTTTCTGTTACTCCATTACACTTCACATCAGCTACAACCCTGATGTAGGACAACTGTTGCCACAGATTAAATCTAAAGAAACCCTACACTCCACAGACTACAAGGAAAAATAACAAGTTTCTTTATAAGAACTCCTTACTTTTCTATTAGAAATGTTTTTGTTAGCAGCTCCATTCTCTAGGACTAGTTATAATTTGCTGGACAAATGGAGTGGGGAGGTAGGGCTAATGTAAACCACAAGAAGTGCTTTCTAGAACCAATAAATATAAAAAATAAAACATGAAGTGTATTAACTTGGACTTTATGCACACACCTTCGGTGTGCAGAAAATTCTCATCAGCCACACTTCCACATACATTATTCTATATTTCATTCCCTCTCTCCCATGCAAATCACTTGACATTCACTAAACAGCCATACCATATGACCTTCCCTACACAGTTCTACCATATTATGTAGCCTGTAACATTGGATGAATTGGATCTGTCTGTATGCGCACTTTTGGACTTTTTCATAAGTTCTTCAACAGTGCATTATGTGAGTGCTTCTTTTTTACTTTTGCACTTCAGTTTGCTTCAGGACCTTAAGATTTAATAAATAAATAGCGTACTTACTTATCAGAACATGTCAAACTGATGAAGTGTTGTGTTTTAAATGGTAACATAAATCAGAGAATTTCTGAGTTTGGCATCCTAGTAAACGCAAACAGCAGAAAACTTAGCAGCATTTAAATGATAAAATGGAATATACTGTGAACTAACACTACTAGATCTGGAATTCTATAATGAATAACTTGAAAAGTGATTTGGGTTGCACAATGAATGAATGAATAATTGAATGTGCCTGATACAGCTTTCTGTACTAGTGTGTTTTATCTTCAAAAAAGTCCCAAAACTTATCACAGAGCATCTAAACCCCTCAGACCCCCAGCCTTTATATAAAAATATTTCATAGTACATAACAATAATGTCTATGGGGTGGGTGTCTGATGGGATTGTTGGCCAGCCAGTTGCCCACCATATTTATAGCTGCAGACATTAAGGCCAGCTACAATCTCCCACTTCCCTGACTCCAAGGGAAAAACATTTTTTTCCCTGGAGTCAGGGGTAGGGAAGATGTAAGAAAAGTGTGTTTTATCTTCAATAAAAAAAAAAAACTCACCACAGAGCATTTAAACATCCAAAGCTTCTGGAGGCCTAGCTGTCCCCAGACCACCCCCTTCCTTCATGTTGGGAATTTAGAAACTTACTGCACAACCTAAATTTTTGTCCCACTATGGCCCTGTGTGTGTATCTATGTGTGTATATATATTAGAGGCAAAAAACTCCATTTAATGCATTAGTTAGGGTTGTTCCACAGCGACAAAGTGAGGAAATTCGCTGTTAGGGTTGAAAACCCCTTGACCCCCCGCCCACCTCCCATAGTTAGGGTTGAGGGTTTCATTTCTATGTTAAACCCCATAACTTTGCACCTTAATAACTTTGCAACTGTTTTATGGATTTGCCTAAAATTTGTAATTTGTAATCAAGAACCATAGGCCTTGGGATCTGCCAAGTTTCGTACTGGTTGGATATGCAGCTGCGGAGTTATTAAGTGTGATCTGTGCGCGTGTTTACACTTTTCTGGAATACTGTGGTCGCGCCTACAGGTCGTACGGTTTGTGTGACCAGCCCGAAATCTTCAGGGAACGTGCAGCCGGGGTCCCCGATGTGCCTTTGAAGATTTCGTGAAAAAATATTAAACGGTTCAAAAGTTATTCAAAAAACAGTTTCCCATTATAAGTCAATGGAAAAGTTAACAAAAAGTTCAACACTTTCAAATGCATTTTCACTTTCGCAAATGGGCCTGTTACTTTTCGCAAATAGGCCATTTGTTTTCAGTTGGTGATCAGAAAAATGGTTGGCATTTAAATTTGGGACCCTCTAGCAACCTCATTTTTTGTATTCACCTAGTCGGCCCCTGAGGATGCTTGCCATGTCTTTATTTTGTGAAACACCCCAGAAATATGTTTTCAAATTTCTGGAAAAAGTACTCATAAAATTATACAAGTATCACCCAGTATGCATGAGCCCTATGACTTTACATAGTGCGACAGTAATTTTCTGCACTGCAAAATAATCGGGAGTTTTGGGCTGGAATTTGGAGGAAACACAGCCGACATCTCACAGATGTGCCTTTCAGTGTTGTATTGAAAAAATATTATACAGCAGCAAAGTTATGGCACTCCAAAGTTGACAATTTTTCCCATAGGATAACATTACGGCGCCCGACACTTAACAGAAATCATTTGGAGCCCTGCTGCAAAATAACGGTTTGGTCTTTTTTCCTGAAATTTGGAGGGAAGGCAGCCAACAGCCCACAGATGTGCCTTTCAGTAGTTTGGTGAAAAAACATTACAGGGAGGCAAAGTTATGGCACTCCGAACTTTTCTTTTTTTCCCATAGGATAACATTACGGCGTTCGACGCGCCTTTCAGGGCCCGTATCTCGGAAACGGTCAAATACGGACTTTTCGTTGGAAAATTTCTTAGCTCCTTAATGGGGCTAAGATTCAAATTAGCCAGGACAGTTGTAAATAATATGACTTTTAAATTTTTTTTCTACGTCGTACGGTTCCTGAGATATAATGTATTTAGTATTCCAAGATCTCATTTTCTCTTCGATACTCATTATTTTGCATACATTATTTGTACTCACTGTCTTTCTCAATGCAGGTTTTGGGAAAACCAGCCTGTGCACTTACATTACTGTTACTGTTGCCCTTTCCGCTATGGATCCATACCCGCTTCACTTACCATTGACGTCTGCGCCACCATGTGCGTTATCCTTTGTGCTTTCATTTGCGCTTGCGTTTCTGTTATTTTTTGCCATTTCTGTCTATAGTACTGTTTATCTTACTGTTTCACTTTACATCACCATGCCCATTGACATTTCTGTTTGCAGGCACCATGTTACTATGTGACAACACATCACGTGGCAGACCATTCCCGTCTACGCCACCATGTGCGTTACCCTTTCTGTTCTCATTCATGCTTGTGTTACCATGTGCGCCACTGTTAGCATTTCTGTTTGCGTTGCTGTCCCTGTTAGTATGCCACATTCGGGCACCGCGCTCCCGCCAACGCATTACATTCACTATTTCTCGTTATCATTCTCAAAAAGAAGGGAAATTAGAGGCAAAAAACTCAGTTTAATGCATTAGTTAGGGTTGTTCCACAGCGACAAAAGTGAGGAAATTCGTTGTTAGGGTTGAACCCCCCCCCTTGGACCCCAGCCCCACCCCCAACCGGCATTGGGGTGCGCATTGGGATCATAGGTCCTAACTCTCACCCCATTCTCCTATACTCCTGCTGCTTTACACATGTTATGGGGTGAGAGTTAGGGCTGATGATCCCAATGCGCCTGCTCACGTGAGGGGTGAGCGAGGGGTGAGGGTTTCAACCCAACGGCGAGTCCTCACTGTAGCTGTGGAACAACCCTAACTGATGCATTAAACAAGAGTTTTGCCTCTAATTATATATATATATATATATATACCTATTAAAAACCAGCCATGGGACTATGACTTCATATCTGTTTGATCTTAATTCCTTTATCCCTTTTTATACTCGTGTACCTCTTGTTTTGATCTCTTCAGTATTTTGGCAGACAACAGTGGTGCTGTTGGCAGGCCATGTAGCCCCTATCACTACACAGTAGAGCATTCCAATTGACCTCCAGCTTTCAAGTTTACCTGTCCTTTTCAAATCCTTTTCAGAAATGTATTTCATTTCTCCTTAGCCTATGCTGTCTAAATTCCATCTTATTCCCCAACAACCTCTTCCTCCTACTGTACAAATCCTCATGCCATGTTAGTATATAGTATGTGTATTAGCAATTCAGCAAGGCATGCTTAATGGTATACCTTCTGTGTGACTCAAAATTCAATTTCTATAGTCTTGTCTTCAGAGCTTGTTTATAATTTTCTTATTTGCTGTTTTAGTTTGCAGCATCAGGCTTTTTCAGTAAATCTGTTGCATGATCTGAGTTCTAGAATCTGGAGTCTCAAATATTCTGCTTGGATGTTTATTGCATATATGCCTATGATCAGCAACACTTGTGCAGTTGTTCAGCTGCTGATTGAGGTATTTAGGGTACTTGATCTGCTAGATAAAATGTCATATTTTTTCACTTTTAGTAATCCTGACATAAAATTTTGGTCATCCCTTTATGAGTATTTATTTAATTAGAATGTTCTAATGTGTTTTTTTATTGGGTTAACCATTAATACATAACAAATGCTTGATATTTATGAACAAAGCCAATTGTACGTTATGTTTTTAAGTATTGATTCATTGGTAGTAGTGCTTACAGCTGTAATAAAACCCAAACTAAATTTAACTATGTACAAACATGAACAACTAATATAATTCATAGATACATTGCTTAGGAGTACAACCTCTGTTAGTCAAACACTATAAATAATTTTCTACTGTATCTATAGTTATTGTAATGGAGGGTAATGGAGGGTTATTGTAATGGAGAGTAATGAGTACCAATGCCCGTAGTCTGGGCAACAAGCTCCCTGAGCTAGTGGCCTTAATGGAAGATGGATGCCTGGATATCGTAGCAGTCACAGAAACATGGTACACAGAGAACCATGACTGGGATGTTAACATACCAGGGTATATAACCTACAGGAGAGACAGGCAGGGGAGAAGAGGGGGAGGAGTAGCTCTCATGTAAAGGAAGGATAAAAGCAACTGAACAAAAGAGTAAACAGGGAGGAGAGGAGGCACTGTGGGTCACCTTGGAGACTGGAAAGGGCACCACAATCCACACAGGGGTTGAGTACAGACCCCCATGTCAGGGGGAAGGAATGGACAAGGATATAATAGAAGGCATTCTTAGAATGGCAGAGAAAGGAGATACTGTTGATGGGAGACCTGAATATGCCAGATGTTAACTGTAGCACATTTGCTGCAGCCACATCCAAAACAGGGCCATTCTTGACGCCCTACAGGTGGCAGGCATTGAGACAGCTAGTTTGGAACCCACTTTCGTGAGGAGCAATCTTAGACCTCGTACTCTCAAGCGGGGCAGTTAGAGGATCTCAGATCTAGAAGTGGGTTGCCATCTGGGACAAGTGACCATCAAACAGTGTGGTTCATGTTAAACTCAGCTACAGAGTCAAGCCATACAAAGTGAGGGTACTGGACTTTAAGAGGTTGACTTTGGCAAGATGGAGAGTGCCTCAGAAAAGCACTAGAAAACAGGCTAGAAGGAGGTGTGGAGCAACAATGGGGAATTATCAAACTGCCATCACAGAGGCAACAAGCCTTTGTGTGAAGCAAATAAACAAATCAGAATGAAAGAAAAAGCCACTATGGTTCTCAAGAGAGGTGGCTGTGAAAGTCAGGAAGAAAAAGATAGCATTCCAGAAGTATAAGGAAACACAGAAGGAGCAGGACAGAGAGCTGTACCAGTTAAGGCAGAAAGAAGCAGGGAGGGAAGTCAGAATAGCAAAGGCCCAAACTGAGGAAAAGATAGCCAACTCAGTTAAGAAGGGGGATAAAACCTTTTATAGGTACATCAGCGAGCATAGAAAGACAAAGGGAGGGATAGTGAGGATGAATAGAATAAACAGTGGGTGGGCAGAGGGGGACAGTGAGAAAGCAGGAATACTGAACGAATATTTCTGCTCAGTATTCACAAAAGAGGAGGAGGAAGTGCCTAATCCAATTAACAGAAACACTCTTGATAGGGGGGTCGATCCCAGTCCTTTCACAGAAGAAAGGGTTCTGCAAGAACTCCTAAAACTGAAGGTGGACAAAGCAATGGGTCCTGATGGAATTCACCCCAGAATTCTAAAGAATTAAGGAAGGAACTAGTGAAACCACTGGCTACTCTTTTAATAAATCATGGGAGGATGGTGTGGTACCGAGGACTGGAGGAAGATGTGATTCCCCTTCATAAAAGTGGGACCAAGACAGAGGCAGGAAACTACAGACTTGTCAGTCTGACCTCTGTGGTAGGGAAAGTGATGGAGTCACTTCTGAAGGAAAGAATAGTTGAGTACCTACTAGGTCAGTGGAGCACAGGATCCAAGGCAGCATGGGTTCACAGCGGGAAGGTCATGTCAGACGAATCTAATAGATTTCTTTGACTGGGTGACCAAAGTAGTAGACCAGGGAGGGGCTGTGGACATGGTCTACCTAGACTTTAGCAAGGCATTTGACACAGTCCCACACAAATTATAGTCAAATTAACCAGCCTGGGAGTGGGTCCCAGGGTGGTAGCCTGGTAAACATTGGCTGGACAACAGGACACAGAAGGTAATTGTAAATGGAGTCCACTCTGAAGAAAGAGGCGGTTACTAGTGGGGGTACCCGCAGGAGGTTCAGTATTGGGTCAGTCTTTTTAATGTCTTCATCAGTGGCATTGCAGAGGGACTGGAAGGAAAAGTATGCCTTTTGCAGATGACACAAAGATCTGCAACAGGGTTGATACACAAGGAGGCGTGGAAAGGATGAAAAGGGACTTGGCAAGGTTGGAGGAATGGTCAGATGCTGGCAGCTAGGATTCAATGCAAAAAGTGCAAAATAATGCACCTGGGAAACAAGAACCCAGGGAAGAATACACAATGGGTGGGAGGTAGTAACAACAACAAACAGGAAAGGGACCTGGGGTAATCATATCAGATGACCTTAAGGTTAGCAAGCAATGTGAGAAGGCAGTAGGGAGGGCTCGGGGTATACTGGGATGTATAGGGAGAGGCATCAGCAGAAAACAGGAAGTTGTTATCCCTCTGTACAGACAGTTGGTGAGACCCCATCTGGAATACTGTGTCCAGTTCTGGAGACCCCATCTCCGCAAGGACATAGACAGGATGGAGGCAGTCCAGAGGAGGGCAACTAAAATGGTGCAGGGTCTGCAAGAGAAGCCATATGAGGAGAGACTAAGGAGCTTAATATGTATACCCTTGAGGAAAGAAGGAGAGGGGACATGATAGAAACTTTCAAGTACCTCAAGGGAATCAACAAAGTCCAAGAGGGTAGCATCTTTCAGAAAAAGAGACTTGCAAGAACAAGGGACACAATTTAAAGATAGAAGGAGGCGGTTCAGGGGCAATGTGAGGAAGTATTATTTCACAGAGAGGTAGTGGATGCATGGAACAGCTTTCCTGAGGAAGTTGTGGAGTCTAAAACTGTGGGAGAATTCAAGAATGCATGGGACAGACATAAGGCAATTCTTGTGGGGGGCAGGAAGATATAGGCTGTTGGTTAAATAGGATCTGCGGCCTATCCTGTAGGTAGGGAAATGGGCAGACTAGATGGGCCTAGAGGTCCTTATCTGCTGTCAAAGTCTATGTTTCTATGTAGAGCAATAGATGAAGGAGCAAAGTTGTTACTTGAAGCTCAATGTTTACAGCAAGAATAAAATAAAACTGCCTTCTACAGCTAGATCACTGTCCCAAGAAAATAAAATAAAATGAAATAATAACAAAAAATGTGGTGCATAGAAATTAATCCTGAATGTACAACCTAATGCAAGAGCCCCTCAAACTGCAAAGAAGACCACAACTGGGCACACTGGGTTGTTTTTCACTCCATATAAGTACATTTTTGTGCACCTTAACTCAGTGAGTGAGCCCTGTTTTGTTTTTTTCATACTGCCTCACGAAAAGGTGTTTTGTTGTAGCATACTTTTCTAAAAACACTTTCTTTCAAACAGTACTTACCTGATATAGTGAAATATGATTGTAAACGAGAACAAATAGAGCACATGCTGAACTGCGCATCTATTTAAAGACACCGATAACATACCCTGGTAACCCATTTAATGGTCTTTGCAAAGTCAAAGACTATGATGCAGTCCTGAAGGAAACTGACTTCTTTGATTTTTGTACAGTAGGATACTAACAAATAAGAAACTAGAGTCACAGCATAATTACCAAAAAGAAGAATTTCAAGACAGAGAAGGTATAATATTGCTTAATATTTGTGATTTTCTATGCATACCTTGGGAATATGAAAAGGAGGTTCCAGTCATTTCAAACTAAAAAGGCTACAGTTAAAATTTGCCTTTCTTGATGTAAAAGCTTTGCAATTTGAATAATAATATATCAGAAAATAGTCATGTATTCAAAATCAGTCGAATGCAAGAAGGCCAGATTGCACAACACAATCACAATACACATTATCAAGTGCAGAATAAAGTAGAATGTTGAACTGTTGTAAACCTACAAAAGCTTTACTGATTAGATAACTGCCATTCACAATCAACAAAATAAGTGGTATTTCAAAGAAGTCAGCTCCACATATGGCAAATACTTTTTACAAGCATGTCTTATATTAATGCATGTTGTTGAGTACTTCAGTATTGATCTTACAAAAGCCAGTTTTTTTTGAGAATGACTCTTCTGTACATACTGGGATACTAGTCTCATCTGGAATGTAAAACCACTGGATTCTATAGAGTTTACCTGTGACCTCCTGAGCTATGCTTAAATGGGGCCATGAATGCCTACTGTGCATTTGCAAATCATATTAAGAATTTGCAAGCAAGGGGGTAGGGGTAGTCATGCAAATAGTCTGAGACCATTCTTAAAGCATTGTGACCTTTACTTTTGGAGCACAGTGTTTTTTTGACCCCCTCCACCTTAGATCTAATAAATGCAGGTGGTAGGCATGTCAGAACTGTTTTCCCACTAGAAGCATAGATGGCAGGGATGGATATCAGTGAGAAATCACTATTAAAACAACTATGTATGAATGAATGAATGGGGCTAGGGAGAGGAGGAGCACCAGGCAGAGGGATTACAGTGGACACAAGGGTCGGTTACAGGATTGGGGTGCAGGCAGGGGGACACTGAATCACCAGAAGACACAGAGGCATTGTACCATCAATACTGGACTTCAGCCTTGTTGCGGGCCAAAAGGTATGTGCGGGGTGGGTAGTGGGATGGCTAAGATGGCAACTGCACACAAACAACCTTGTCCAAGGTAATGTATCGTGGGACATGAACAAAATCAGTGGGCATTTCACTTCCGGTGTTCGCATGCAAAAACCCTGCTTGCATGCATTATCACCTGGTGTTCCTCATTTCATTTTAACTTGGTAGCAGAGGAAACTTCACTTCCTTGGAACTAAGTCTTTTTTTGTGTATAACAGCAATATAATAGTAAGTAATGGATATCTCAGTGGAGTTATTCATACAGTACGCATCACACAACAGACCAGTGTATAACTCATTCTGGGGGTGAAGCAAGATCAAAAATTACTGGTACAGAAATGGTGAGTGAGAAGGCAGAAGCAGGGGGCAAGATTTGCTGTAGTTAAAAGATGGGGCTGAGGGGAGTCACGTGATGCGTTCTGAAGAATAGCAGCTCGTCTGTGGGCTCTACCCCTCCCGGAGAAATAAGCTTACTATTTCACTAATTTGTAACACAACTGTAGCAGATAAACGACGATCCCGAATATTTTAAAGATCTGCTAGCCAGTGAGCTCCTGAGATTTAATTTCCTGTCTGAAGATGGAGAAAAAGGCCCAAAAGCTGGAAGCAAAACGGCCTCGCCGTAGCTCCTCACCGACAAGCTCAGGGGAAGAGTTAACGCCTTCTCTGCTATATTCGGAGTAATCGACAATTAAAGAGGCGTTGTTTAAACTTATCGATGAGGTTGCAGATTTCAAACCAGCCCTAACTCAGCTGGCTTGCCGAGTTACCGATTCCGAAGCAAGGATTTCTTCGGTAGAACGTAAGCTGGAAAAAATGGGGCCTACCCAGGTGGAGAACAAGAAGCCCATTGCAAAGTTGGAGGACCGATTGGAGGATTTAGAGGGGAGAAGCAGGCGTAATAACCTGGTTCTGATGGGGCTCCCCGAAGGGGATGAGGGCTCTAACACCATCCTGTTTCTTCAAAAGTTCTTAAAAAAGACAGTCGGACCGTCACCAAATGGCCCGGAGTATATTATTGAAAGGGGTCACCTTGCTCTCCGAGCGAAACCCTCGGCGTCTGATCCTCCGAGACCGATCATTTTTAAATTACTTAATTTCCTGGATCGGGAATTTATTTTGAGAGAAGTAAGGAAGCTGTCGTCCACTCTGTGGGAAGGGAACAGATTGAGACTGGTGCCAGACTTGACATTGAAAGCTCGCCAGGTAAGGGCGAGTTGCCATCCAATTACTGCTAAACTATGGGCGGCTGGCATTAAGCATCGTCTGTTATACCCAGCTAAGTTAGAGGTCGCCCTGAAAGATGGCACAAAGTGTTTTGATTTTCCATAGGAAGCCCTGAAGATCTTGAAGGTGCAGTTACCCGATTTATTCCCTAAAGACTGAGGAGGCTGAGTGGAGGGGACGTAAGGGGACCGGATGCAGAGTGTGTGTCTCGCCCTTGCAGCTTTCAGGAATGACTGCGATGTTTTCTGAGTTTGGAATTACAGCGTGGAGGCAGCAAGTCTCTGGGACATTTGATACTGCATAGACTTTTTTTTCTCTCTCTTTCTTTGGTCGCCTTCTGGCTTGCTTTGCGATTATACCTGGAATGGTGTTATGTATTTGGTTTAATGGTGGGGTGAAGGGTTCGCTATGTAAGAGGTTAATAGGTAATGCAACTTAAAACCCACTAGAGGGAGCTAAGCGCTTGATAATATGTTCACCTTCTTTTTAAATATATATTAAGGTTCACTCAGTTTTCTATGCAATTTGTTTATGTTGTTGTTACGCTGCATTGAATCAGGAGTAAATAAGCCACTCTGGAATTTAGGGTTGGGCCTCGTAGACAATCTTAAACAGATTGAGTAATATTGAACTTGGGTTGTTGGTTCCTATTATAGAACCAGGCTGGTAGCTTCCTACATTTAGTTCAGCTATAGGAGCTGTTTTGTTTTTGTTTTTATTTATGGGACCTATGAAGATAATAGGCACTGGTTAGTAGAGAAAGTAAAGCCCCAGCCTTATTTTTTCCTTTTTACTTTCTACTCCTCTATAAAGCTTAAGGGTCACTAAAGGGGGAAAGCCTTATTACCCTATGGAGAGGTGGGCCCGGTCTTGTCTTGTTTTTATATAATTAAGCAATGCTCCTTTTTTTCGTATGGCCCCCCTATTTGTCTTTTGTAGTTAGGTGCTCCGTTTGGGCGTTAAGCTCAGAGTTTAGATTGTTACGATTCTTAGATGGTTATGCTGTAAGAATTCGGTTACTCACTTTATAGGGGTAAGGAGCTGCGTTGGTTTACAAGTTGGGGGAAGGAGGGATATCTATAAAGATTTAAAGGTTTATGGGTAAGCTATTAGTAAGCTTGACTCATGAAGGTACCATCAGACACTACTGGTAGGGGGGTAGAGGCTCTTCTTTGGTTCGTATCATAGGCCAAAGTATTTGGAGTCAACTTGGTGCCGGGGTATTAGTAGGTGGGAGGGGGAGGGATGGGGGAGGGTTTGTGGGGGAGGTAGTGTTTGGTTGCAGTTTTATTTAATGTTCGTTGTTGGTGGGTGGGGTGGGGCAGCTTTTTAAATGGTGGTTTAGGATAGCTCAGGGATATTGATATGGTCAATGGTCTGAATATTTTGTCTTGGAATATAAAAGGAGGAAGAGACAATAAGAAGAGGTTCATAGTATTATTAAAACATTTGGTGAAATATGACCCTGCAATCGTTTTTCTTCAAGAGACCCATTTACTTCCTGACCAGTTATATTATTTCAAGAAAAGTTGGGTCGGGCAAGTTTTGAGCAGGGTTCTCCCAAAAAAGAGGAGTAGCAATTTTGGTGTGAAAGGATCCCATTTTCCCAACAGGAACCATATCTGATCCTGAAGGTAGATACATTTTAGTAGAGGGCAGGTTGGGTATGTTAAAGTTGTTATTAGGTTCGATTTATGGTCCAAATTTAGATTCGCCCTCCTTTTTACAGTTAGCGATGGTGGTTGCCCCTTCTCTGGACTACCTGCTATTTTAGGCAGAGACTGGAACCTAGTTCAGTCCAACCAGTTAGATCGACTCTATTTAAGAGGAGTACAATTCTCCGGCTCAGAGGGCACTGTCAGAATTTATAACATCATTTGGCCTAGTAGACCCCTGAGAGCTAAGTTCCCCTGAGCAAGGACTTTACATTTTCTCCCAGTACACAAGAGCTACTCCCAGATAGATTATTTTTGGTCAGTCAGCAGTTTTATGCGGGATAAATGAAGCTAGTATATTGACCCGGGTCATCTCAGATCACTCTCCTGTCAGGATGACATGTTCTCTATCTACCACCCCTGCGAGATCCTACTCCTGGGCTTTAAATAATAGATAATTAACTGATAATCAAACGGTAAACCACTTTCAAATATTTTTAGCCAATTCCATTGAGGCTAACTGGGGATCAATAGTTACAACAGATCAGGTGTGGGCTGCGTTGAAGGCCATTTGGAGAGGAGAGCTCATTCGCATAGCTACGGTTCACAAAAAGAAAAGAGAGCATTTCCTAGCTGGGTGTTTAGACCGAATTAAAGATTTAGACAATATAGGGAGTGATATGCTTTCTCAGGTGCAGGAGCAAGAACTCGGGACGCTTAGGGCTTTATATGCAGAGACTTTAGGAGAATCTGTGGAGAGATCAGCGTCTATCATGAAAGCTTTATATATAGGCCAAGGTAACAAGGCAGGCAAGTTATTAGCTTGGCAATTGAAGCACCGTGACATCTGCAAAATGGGTAACAAATTTACGTCACCCTTTATCAAATGAGTCAATTACGGATCGGAAAGTATACTAAACCTGTTTGTAGACTTCTACAGGGAATTATATACTAGTGAACCCTATTCCCCAGAGCAGGCTTGTAAGATGAGGGACTTTTTAGAAAGGATTCCTTGTCCGGCTTTGTCAGGTGATTTTATCCATTTGTTAGAGGCCCCTATCTCATACGAGGAAATTTCCAAGGCCATAGATTCATTAAAACCTGAAAAAGCACCTGGCCCAGATGGCTTCACGGCCCCCTTTTACAAAACTTTTAAGAAATGGTTGGTTCCTCTGCTGCAGCAGGTCTATGCTTTTTGGTATGTCCATGGGGTAGGTGATTACTCGCTGTTTGAAGCACGTATAATTCTTTTACCCAAACCCAGTAAACCAACAGATGAAGTGGGCAATTATAGACCTATCTCGCTCCTGAACATCGATGTTAAAATCTATGCTAAAATTCTGGCCAACAGAATGAAATTGTCCTGGGGGGGTTACTTAGCCCTGAGCAGGCGGGGTTCGTGACCGGACGCTCCTTTGCAGATCATTTTAGGAAATTATGTTATTTAATTTCCGCGTCAGAGGTTCCGGGGTTGGAAGCATCCTTGGTATCTCTAGACGCGGAAAAAGCATTTGATAGAGTGGAGTGGAGGTTCTTGTTTGCAGTGTGAACAAATTTGGGTTTCCACAACGTTATATAGACTATATTAGAGTTTTATATTTGTGCCCTCGGCTAGGATTCAATGCAACAATCTTATTTCTAGGGCCTTTTCGCTATCTCTTGGTACCCGTCAGGGTTGTCCGATCTCTCCATTCCTATTCAATTTGTATATTGAGCCTCTGATAAGAGCTCTTAAGCAGGACGTCCAAATTCAGGGAATAAAAGTGGGTGGGCTCGAATGTAAGCTTTTGGCTTTTGCAGATGACCTGCTCTTACACGTTGAAGATAGTAGGGTCTCGCTCCCCCAAGTTCTTAGTGTGATTTCCAGCTTTAGTGTTTCTTCGGGATACAAATTGAATAGGAGCAAAACTAAGGTTTTTGCATTGTCTCCGTTACTGCAGAAGGCCTGGTGTTCCTCTTTAGGTCTTCAATGGCAGGTGAAAGCTCTTGATTATTTAGGTATTAAAGTGTCAAAAGACCTGTTCAACTTGGTGAAACTTAATTTCAAACCGTTATTTAAGTCTATTAAGGAGGACCTGGTAAGGTGGTCTAAACTACCTTTATCCTTTTCGGGCAGAGCTAATACCATAAAAATGATGATTTTGCCCAGAGTCTTTTGCCCTTTATTTAATCTTAATGTGTATCTACCCAAACTTTTTTTCAAACCGCTTTATAAATGTTGTTCGGATTTTTTATGGAAAGGCAAACCACCCCGTAGAACTTATTCAAAGCTTACCCGTCCTAGACGGCAGGCGGGATGCAGCTGCCTGACTTTTATGGTTATTATTTAGCGATCCACGTGGTGAGGTGTTCTCAATGGATGACGAGGTTAGTGATAATCAGGGTTTGTCTGCTGGACTCATTTTGATAGGCAAATAACTAATAATCTTGGGATAGATTTAGAGTCCTTTTATATATTCCTTGGTCCAAGGTTCCCCATAAGTTAGAAATACTCCTTTGGGATGGGATGTTAAAAGCCTTACATCAACTTTATTCCTGCTTCATATTCCATATATTAAAGACTTAGCCAGCCTTTTAAGGAATCCCAATTTCCAGATAGGAAACTGTCGGATTACTGAGGTTTATTGGGAATTATCGAAGTACCAAGGCTAGCAGATTTTGTGGCCTCTAACTCTATGAGATCCAGTAAGGAGTTGAGAGATAAATTTGGGGTGAAACATAATAGTATGTTATGATTATACCAGATCCAAGGATGTATTAAACTCTTCCTGGGGGATAGCTTAGGGTGTGTGGAAGCTGGAGTCCTTTTAAATAGTTTAAGTGATGTTGCAACAACTCAGGGGGCCGTTTCTAAATCTTACAAGATTATTATGTCTAGAACTATGCCTAGGGACTCCCCGGTAGCCTATTATTGGGAAGCTAACGTTGCAAAAGGGTGGTCTACAGAAGTTTGGGAAGAGATTTGGGGAGGAATTTATAGATTTACTAAACAGGACAGACTCAGGAACATCCAGTTCAATATTTTGCACAACCTTTATTTATACGCCTGCAAAACTTTCGAGAATCCACAGGTCCCAGTCGCCTATATGTGTGACTGTGGGAATCTGCTAGCCACAACATACCACAAGTTATGGGCATGCCCTAAGGTGTTTAAATTTTGGGAATTGGTTAGGCAATGGACGTGTCCACACTGCAACATTTCGGCTTTTTTTAATCCTGAGGTGTGTGTCTTGGGGATGTATGCTCAAATCCCAACTAAATCCCAAAAGTGGCAAATGGCAATTGTAGCCTCAGTAACCAAATTAATAATTCTTAGACATTGGCAGACCAGTTGGGAACCCTCCTTTAGAGAGTGGTGGGATGAGTTCTTGAATCGCTCGCTAGAAAGATCAACTACTATTTTTTTCAATTCAGCTGATAAATTTCAGAAGTGTTGGGGGGGTTTCTATGTAGGGTTGAAAAATAAATTCGGATACTAGTATGGGGGATACTCAAGTGACCTGAGGTGGGTTTAACTTCGCCTCTTTAACTGGGGTATTACTCCCCCTTTTTTTTTCTTTTTGCTTGATTTTCCCACTTATTATTTGTAAATCTACAGATATTTATGGTGTATACTTGGGTCCTCCTTTTCTTGTCTCTCCCTCTAGGTACAAATGTGATATGTAGTGTTTTCTTAATCTTTTTTAGGGATGGAGCAAGTTGGCCTGCGCATGGGAAGACAGGTTCACAAGATAGGATGCTATCAATTATTAATGGTATACTTATGCTGCCTAGGGGGGCTGTTCAGGGGTGGGGTTGGGTTTGTTTTTCCCTCTTCTTGTTCCAGTTATGTTAACGGTACTACAGTGTCTTTAGGGAGGGTTGGGGTTTAATTTTGTATGTTTAATTTTGTATGTCATGGAATGTATTTTCTTTTCAGATATTATTGTTTATGTATTTATGTATTTATCTTTCTGAAAAATAAAGTTAGTTGCAAAAAAAAAAGATGGGGCTGAAATGGTTAATGAGAAGGGCTTTGAAAGAGAAGAAGAGGAATGATTATATAGGGAGGGAAAGGCTGTTCCAGATGTGGGGCTGGTAAGGGAGAAGGCAGATGACCTTGCAAAGGTTTTGCATCATGGTAAAGAGATACAGCAGAAACCAGAAAAACAGGTTATATGAGGGGAAAAGAAGAGACAAGTGAGGAAAGGTAGCAGAGAAACTAACAGAATCCATGTTAGGCCAGGAATATTGACCAGCAAGAGGGGAATCCATTATCTAGAGATGGAGGGAAGGCGTCTAATAAAGGGATCAGTGGTTTGTGTTAGTTACTGCCCCATAGTTATGCAATACCAGATCAATTAAGAACAAGACAGCTATTATTGCTGATCTTGTTAGCTCATCTGATCTGACTTGCATCACCGAGACCTGGGATGAAAATCCAGCCCCTATATTGGCCTTGGTAACTCCAGCCGGGTTCTCGGTGATACACTGTCCAAGGCTGGATCGTAGGGGCAGGGGTGTGGCTATTATGTTTAAATCTGTACTGGACCTTGTGGATAGAAACATAGAATTTGATGGCAGATAAGGACCGCTTGGCCCACCTAGTCTGCCTATTTTCCTACCTAACAGATAAGCTGCAGATCCTAGTTAACCAACAGCTAACTTCCTCTTAGCCCCCACTAGGACTGCCTTATGCCTGTCCCATGCATTCTTGAAGTCCCCCACTGTTCTTGACTCCACAACCTCCTCAGGGAGGCTGTTCCAAGCATCCACAACCCTCTCAGTGAAAAAATACTTCCTCACATTACCCCTGAGCCATCCCCTCTATCTTCACATTGTGCCCCTTGTTCTTGCACATCTCTTTTCTGGAAGATGCTACCCTCTTGAGGTTTGTTAATTCCCTTGAGGTACTTGAAAGTTTCCATCATGTCCCTCTCTCCCTTCTTTCCTCAAGAGTATACATATTAAGCTCCTTTAGTCTTTCTTCGTATGTCTTCTGGTGCAGACCCTGCATCATTTTGGTTGTCCTCCTCTGGACAGCCTCCACTCTGTCTATGTCTTTGTGGAGACAGGGTCTCCAGAACTGCACACAGTACTCAGATGGGGTCTCACCAACTGTCTGTACAGAGGATAACAACTTCCTGTTTTCTACTATTGATGCCTCTTCCTATGCATCCCAGTATCCCCCAGCCTTCCTTACTGCCTTCTCACATTGCTTGCCCCACCTTTAGGTCATCTGATATAATTACCCCAGGTCCTTTCTATTTTACTGTTGTCAGTATCTCACCCCCATTGTGTACGCTTCCCTGGGTTTTGTTTCCCATGTGCATTACCTTGCACTTCTTTACATTGAATCTGAGCTGCCATACATTTGACCATTCCTCCAACCTTGCTAAGTCCCTTCTCATCCTTTCCACTCCATCTTGTGTATCAACCCTGTTGCAGATCTTTGTGTCATCTGCAAAGAGACATACTTTTCCTTCCAGTTCCTCTGCAATGTCACTTATAAAGACATTAAAAAGGACCGGTCCCAATACTGAACCCTGCGCTACCCCGCTAGTAACCCTCCTTTCTTCACTGTGTACTCCATTTACTACTACCCTTTGCGTCCTGTTGTCTAGCCAATTTTTATCAGGCTACCACCTTGGGACCCACTCAAGGCTGGCTATCTTGTGTATTAATCTTTTGTGTGGGACTGTATCAAATGCCTTGCTAAAATCTAGGTAGGCCATGTCCACAGCCCCTCCCTGGTCTACTACTTTGGTCACCCAGTCAAAGAAATCTATTAGATTCATCTGACATGACCGTCCCATCGTGAATCCATGCTGCCTTGGGTCCTGTGCCCCACTGGCCTCTAGGTACTCAACAATTCTTTCCCTCAGAAGTGATTCCATCATTTTCCCTACCACTGAAGTCAAACTAACTGGTCTGTAGTTTCCTGCCTTTGTCCTGCTCCCAGTCCTCAGGTACCACCCCATCCTCCCATGATTTGTTAAAGAGAGTAGTCAGCAGTTTCACTAGTTCTACCCTTAGTTCTTTTAGAATTCTTGGGTGAATCCCATCAGACCCCATTGCTTTGTCCACCTTCAATGTTATTAGTTCTTTCAGAACCCTTGCTTCTGTAAATGGACTGGTATCGACCTCCATCTTCAGAGTGTTTCTCTTGTTTGGTTTAGGTAACTCCCCCTCCTCTTCCTTTGTGAATACTGAGCAGAAATATTCATTCAGTATCCCTGCTTTTTCACTGTCACCCTCTACCCACATTCCCTCCCATGTGCCATTGGGAAACACCAGCTCCTTTGAATATATCTTGGGTGAGGGTGCAGGCTGTGGGATTCTCCTCGTCTACCATCCACCAGGTGATGGTGGAGAATTCCTGCAGGAGATTGCAGACTTCATCATCGACCTGGTGCTGAGGTTTCCCAGACTGATACTTCTGGGTGACTTCAATGCCTGGGTCGACAATGAACTCTCTCAGTTTGGTCAAAATCTCCTCCAGCTGATGAATATGCTGGGCCTGACACAGGTTGTTACTGCCTCTACCCATATAGGTGGTCATTCATTGGATCTGGTGTTTCTCTTGGGTATGGAGATCACTGATTTGGGGGTGGAACCAGTCAGTTGGTCTGACCATTACACCATAAGGTTCAGCTTCAGGGCCCCCTCCAATAGGTCTGCCCTACGGAGAAGGTTCAGTACCGCCCTTTAATTGGTGTTAGCCCCAATGACCTGATGGCGGTACTGGATCTATCGAGTTTGTCGGGTGAATGCATGAGTCAAGATGATCTTGTATTAGCCTATAATAAGGCTGTGAGAGATGCTCTGGACAAAATTGCTCCTATTCATGTTCAGCCTTTCACTCTCCGTCCAAGGAGTCCGTGGTTTGACGGCTCCTTGAAGGAGTTAGCTTAGCAGGGGTCAAGGCTGAGACCCTGACGGAAGTCGGGCCTTGAAGCCGACAGACTTAGATTGATGGCCCACTATTATAGCTATCAATCAGAAATCAATCGTAAGAAGGCAGAATTCTGCTGCACAAAATCGACCGGCTCAGCTTTTCCGGACTGTGGACAGACTGTGCAATCCAGTCTGTCTTCAGTCTAGAGAAACCTTTTCTCAGCTAAGATGCGAGGAGTTTGCTCATTTTTTTGTGGATGAGGTTGCCGGCATCAGATCCGGCATCGGTCCGACTCCCATGGGGGACTGCGGTGGTCGATTGGAAGTGGCTTGCCCTCAGTCTGTCTGGTTAGATTTTCACTGGCCGGAATTCAGGGACATTGTGAAGATCATCCAAACAATGTGACCAACTAGTTGTAGTTTGGATCCGGGTCCTACACCACTTTTAGTAAGTTGTGTAGAAGTTATCTACCCAATCCTTGCAGACATTGTCTGGATGTCTTTGGAGAGGGGGGTTTCCTGACCTCCTTAAGGAGGCGGTAGTACAACCACTCCTTAAAAAATCCTCCTTGGACCCAGATTGTCTAGCTAACTACCGGCCTATTTCTAACCTGCCATTTGTTGGTAAGGTTATTGAAAAGGCAGTTGCATTGCAATTGGATGATCACCTTATATCTCACAATGTCTATGATACTCTCCAGTCTGGTTTCAGGAAAAGGCATAGTACAGAGACTGCCCTTGTCCGGGTATTGAGTGACCTCCTAATGGCCAGAGATTGAAAGGCATGTACCATTCTGGTCCTTCTTGATCTGTCTGCTGCATTTGACACTGTAGACCATGGAGTGCTATTGGAGCGCCTACGGGTCTTTTGTGGGCTGTCTGGTACAGTCCTCAAATGGTTTCGTTCTTTCCTCACGGACAGGTTTCAGAGAGTTGTCACTGGAATTTATTCCTCTGGCGCTCACTCCCTGCCTCGTGGGGTACCACAGGGCTCCATTTTAGCTCCCATGTTGTTTTCAGTGTATATGCTGCCATTGGGAGAAATCATCAGGTGATGCAGTCTGGGTCTTCACTGTTATGCAGATGATACTCAGCTGTATTTGTCCATTCTCCCCGGTCAGGGTGATGCACTCTCTGTACTTAATAGCTGCCTTGATGAGATCAGACTGTGGATGAGCTCGACCTGGTTGAGACTCAATCTGAATAAGACTGAGGTGCTGGTTGTGGATCCAGGTCATCCAGGGATGGGTGTGGAAGTTGGAAAACCATCAGGTTTATTACTTGGTGGTGTACCACTCTCTACCTCTAAACAGATGCGAAACCTGGGCGTTAGTTTTGATGATGGTTTGACCCTGAAATCTCAGGTGTCAGCTGTCATCAAGTCCTCTTTTTACCATCTGAGGAATTTCACCCAGGTGAAACATCTGATTCCCCTGGAGGACCTCCCAACATTGGTCCACACCTTTGTCACTACTCGTCTTGACTACTGCAACTCCCTCTACCTAGGGCTACCAGGGGTTGATATCCGCTGCCTCCAGCTGGTGTAGAACACGGCAGCCAAGCTATTGACTGGGACTTCTAGAACCAGTCGTATTATGCCTGTGCTCCGCAAACTGCACTGGCTGCCGGTATGGTGACAGATCACCATTAAGGTTGGTTTACTAACCTTTAAAGCCTTACATGATCAGGGACCCGGTTACCTGAAAGATCTTCTGATTCCCTATTGCCCCCTCCATCCTCTCCGTTCTGCCAACGAGGGATTGCTGGAGATTCCCAGGGTTCGATTAAAGTCATTAGGATCTCATGCCTTTGCTTTTTCAGCACCGACCCTGTGGAATTCTCTACCTCGTTGGTTGAGAGAATGTCCAACCATCGAAAACTTTAAAGTTGCTTTAAAAACATATCTTTTTGGATTGGCGTATCTCTGCTAGTTGTGGCTGACTTTTAAATGTTGGGATTTTATTATTTAAAAATTTGTACAGCGCCTTGACCTTGAAAGACGCTTTATAAATAAAATTGAATTGAACTGAAATAGTAAAAAAAGAGAAGGTGGGGTGTGATTTGCAAAAGCCTGAATGGAAAGTAGACAGAAGAGAAAAGTCAAGGAATGATGAAGGTTGAAACAGGATACATTTTTCTTGCTGTTCAGCCAGTGTAGAGAGAAGTAAGAATGAACAATATTTCCCCAGAAAGGAAGAATCAACCCTTTGTGAAAGAGGAGGAGAATGGGTTGCTTTCAGACCTAGGGAACCAGTCAGAGTCAAAAGAAAAGGTTAAGGAGGGCAGCAACGGGGGACAGGAATTGCAGGGGAAAATGGTGGAAATTTCATGATCCAGTTTATCTGTGATGTGTCTATGGAAGGGTTTAAACAGTGCAGTGCAGTAAGAGTAGCTGCGAGAGACAGAGTGTGAAGAAAAAAAAAGGTGAGGAAGGGAGGTGATTGAAGGGGAGGGAAAAGAGGTAATGGAAAAAGGGGAGGGAGGTTAGTAGCAGGATGAAGGAATAGGGGAAGGGGAGGAATCCTCAGAGGAGTGGCACAAGAGGTGAAATACTACCTGAAAAGGGTACAGAAAGCAACATATTTGGAGATGGAAAAGCTAGCTAATGTGACAGTCAGAATCCTTTGGTAGACCATACAGAGTTACAAGATTTGAAGTATGAAATAAGCTTGGGTCTTCAAGAGTTTCAGGTAAGGTGGGATCCTCAGACATAAGGCCACCAAAGGGGAGTTTTTATTCAGGTTTACATAAATTTAGCTTAAGAAAAAGAAATCTGATTCTCAAGTCGAAGGGTGGCTGTCCAGAATCAAGGAGTTAGAATTTCAGCTTGCTAAGGATTCCCCTGATCTTTTATGGTCTGAGTTGTTTTCACTATGGGCAAAATACACAGATTTTCATCTTGAGAGAGTGACTTGTTCCACCATGAAGTGGAAGGCCACTTTTATT
The DNA here is from genome assembly GCA_016271365.2 of Neoceratodus forsteri. Classification (NCBI taxonomy): domain Eukaryota; kingdom Metazoa; phylum Chordata; order Ceratodontiformes; family Ceratodontidae; genus Neoceratodus; species Neoceratodus forsteri. The sequence continues at coordinate 622,646,223 of CM057458.1, read as the reverse complement.
GGTCAGGGGGAAAAGGTGGGGATATATCTCACATACCGCCTAAAACAGCAAAGAGCAACTAGAATTGGGGTCAATGGTCAATGCTTTGGTGGACCCGAGTTCTGGCTCTATTGCTTCTGATCCTACTGAAGTAGTAGCTACCTTTAGGCATTACAATCAGTTTATTTTATTTATTTGTTGAAATTGTTTTACCAGGAAAGGCACACTGAGTAAGAAAATGCTTGTCTCCCGGTGTGACCGGGGGGGGGGGGGGACACAGAGTATACAGGATACAAAGTTATACAATGACAGACTTGTAACATAGTTTGCACAATTAACAGTTCACAATTCTTACAATACAGTCGAGGAGTATCACACAACCAAAACACAGTTTAGGGTAGTCAGTACCCACATAATTCAAGGAGAATAAGTGCCTAGTAGGTAAGTGTGAGCACTAAGCAAGGAGTAACAGCTTGCTGCAGTTTCAAGGCTGTTGGTCAGCTGGGGTGGGGGGAATCAGGTCTTAGAGCAGATGCAATTTATCATGTAGTAGTTAGAGAGCATTACTATCGGTCTCTTTATACTGCCCCTCCTGTAGATAGCCAATATCCAACTCTGTAGGCTGAATTTCTCCAAAATGCAGATTTATCCACGCTTTCAGAACAACAAAAGGATAACTTGAAGGGACCAGTGACAGAGAGGGAGGTCATATCAGCCATAGACCATCTCTCTCCGGTTAAGGCCCCAGGCCCTGATGGCTATGTGCCTCTTTTTTACAAAGTTTTTAAGATGAAATTGGCACCTTTTTTGTGTGAAGTTTTTAATTATATGTTTAATAATACTATTACTGAAACTGCCCTGTTTGAAGCATCTATAGTAGTTTTACTAAAACCAAGGAGAGACCCCACCCTTCTGGATAATTACAGGCCAATATTGCTTCTAAATACTGATGTGAAAATGTTAGCCAGTATATTAACATCTAGACTTAAAACTGTATGGGTAGATTTATTTGGACTGGAACAAGTTGGCTTTGTTCAAGGATGACAGTCCAGTGACCACTTCTGCAAGGTCTTCCACCTTACAATATCTCCACATCTGGGAAGAGGAGCACCAGTGGGGTGTTCATCTCCTTAGATGCAGAAAAAGCCTTTGATTGGGTGGCATGGCATTTTCTATTTGATCCTTTACACAAATACGGTTTCCCTGAGGAATTTGTTCAATGGATTAAGTTACTTTATATCTGCCCCAAAGCAAAGATTTTCAGGAATAGGGTGCTCTTCTCATGTTTTTCCCTGAGCAGGGGCATGTGTCAGGGCTGCCCCTTTCCCCTGTGCATTTTAATCTCTCTATATAGGTCCCCTGGCTAGGAAGATCAAAGCCTCCACTAGGGTAAAAGGGATTGAGATGGGTTTCTATGCTTTCAAATCATCAGTGTTTGACAATGATGTGCTTTTGCAACTGACCCCATCTGGAGTACTGTGTGCAGTTCTGGAGACCCCATCTCTGTAAAGACATAGACAGAGTGGAGGCTGTCCAGAGGAGGGCAACCAAAATGGTGCAGGGTCTGCACCAGAAGAAATACAAAGAAAGACTAAAGGAGCTTAATATGTATACCCTTGAGGAAAGGAGGGAGAGAGGAGACATGATTGAAACTTTCAAGTACCTCAAGGGAATCAACAAAGTCCAAGAGGGTGGCATCTTTCAGAAAAAGAGATGTGGAAAAACAAGGGGACACAATTTGAAGATTGAGGGGGGAAGCTCAGAGGTAATGTGAGGAAGTATTTTTTCACTGAGAGGGTTGTGGATGCATGGAACAGCCTCCCTGAGGAGGTTGCAGAGTCAAGAACAGTGGGGGAATTCAAGAATGCATGGGACAGACATAAGGCAGTCCTAGTGGGGGGTAGGAGGAAGTAAGCTGTTGGTTAATTAGGATCTGCAGCTTATCTGTTAGGTAGGAAAATGGGCAGACTAGGTGGGCCAAGCGGTCCTTATCTGTCATCAAATTCTGTTTCTATGTTTCTATGTCAGATTGGAATGCGTCTCTCCCTGCAGTCCTCAATATTATTTCAGAGAATTACGTTTTATCAGGCTATAAGCCGAATGTGCACAAAACCACAGTTTTGTCCCTCTCATCAGAACGTACTCAGGCTGAGGATATGGAGCTGGGCCTGAAATGAGCTTCTAAATCTATTTCTTTTCTAGGAATAGAGCTTACTCCTGACCTTTTGGCCTTAAAGAAACTAAATCTTGACCTAGTGGTCTCCCCAGTAGAACAAGACTTATGTAGATGGCATGTGCCCTACACCCTCTGGGGGAGATCTAATATCTTAAAGATGATCACTTTTCCTAGGTTGATGTACCCTCTTACATGTTAAATATTCCACTCTCAAAGAAATGCCCCACATTACATCATCAGCATTATGATCTCACTGATAGTGAATTCAAAAATGCATGACCTGGCAGTCACTCACTTGCTGTTCCTAAGTAGCAGCGATGTCATAGTCAGCGAGATCACAATGCTGAAGATGTAGTGTGGGGCAGTAGAGCAAGATATGTCAGCTGTCAGGCTAAGAGCTGTTCCACACATCACACCTATTAACATCAGGTAAACAACTTTCTAGTTAAACAAAGGCAAAAGAAAAAGTACCTCAGATATAAAATGGTTGGTTGACTCAGAAATGGTTGTCCCCCATGTTGTTTGTGGGGTATATACTGCCCCTCAGAGAAATTGTAAGATGGTATGAGATGAGGTTTCACTGCTATGCTGATGATACCCAGCTGTACCTGTCTTTTGCAAATGACCAGGATAGTGCTCTCTCAATACTTAACAACTGCCTCACTGAAATCCAGGACTGGATGAATTCCAGCTGGTTGCGGTTGAATGCAGGAAAAACAAGGTGATGGTCATGGATCTGGGCTCCCGGATAGAGGGGTTGAGGGCTGGTCAACCCTCTGGATTTTTTCTGGGGGGCTCCAAGATCCTTACCTCTGAATGGGTGTGGGACCTGAGGGTGGTGCAGGATGATGGGCTGACACTGCGACATCAGGTGTCGGCAGTCATCAAGCCACCCTTTTATCACTTTAGGAACACCACCAGGATCAAGCCCCTCGTTCTGTCTGGTGATCTTCCTACATTGATCCATGCCTTTGTGACCTTGTGCCTTGATTATTGCAACTCCCTTTACTTAGGGCTATCGGATTGATATACGCTGCCTGCAGCTAGTGTAGAACTCTGTGGCCTGGTTGTTGATGGGGACGTCCCATTTCTCCAACATTACACTGATGCTGTGTGATTTGCACTGGCTGCCGGTTCAGTGGTGGATCACCTTTAAAGTTGGATTACTGACATATAAAGCCCTACACGGACTGGGCTCTGACTACTTGAAAGAGCTCCTGTTCCCTTACTTCCCCAAGCAACAGCTCCACTTGGCTGATGAGGAGTTGCTGGAGAATCCAAGGGTATCATTGAAATCTTCTGGTGCCCAAGAATTCATGTACATGGCCCCAGCTCTCTGGAATTCTGTACCCCATCAGCTTCAGGAGTGCATGACCATAGGGGGATTTAAACAGTTGCTTAAATCTTAGTTGTGGCACCAGGCCTATCCTTTTTTAACCTGATTGGATTTATCCCTACTGACATTTATTTCTTGTATTTCTGATTTTATTGTTGTTTTATTATTCACACTTTACAGCACCTTGATATTACGAAAGGTGCTTAAAAAATAAGGATTATTATTATTATTATTAAAAGGTAATGGTTGGCTGCTTTTAAAATCTAACATTACTTTTAGGCAGTGCACTAGCCCTTTAAGTGACTGTGGTGGGATTTGAACCATGATAGACAAAATGCAACACAATGGAACATAAGAAATAATAAAAAAAAATGAATATTGAAATATGCATACATATCAGGTGGAATTTCACTAGGGAAGATGAGTTTGAAAAACAATCTCAGGAACTGTACAATCACACAAAGGGGCTACAATGACATTTGACAGTGCCCTTGAGCTAAAAACATGGAAAGGGATTCCTTGTTAGAAACAAAGATTCAGGAACAGGATGATAACTGACACTGGCCCATACTTGTTTAATGATTCTGTTTTATTAAGAAAATTAACAGAGAGCCCTGGAATTACATTTTCAAAAGCAGATTATCTAACAAACTGTCTAGATCTCAACTATTATGTTGAAATCAAACCTGAAGCATCCTGAAATGATGTTTCAATGTGAGAAATGTAACATGTGATCTCTGCTGCCAGAGTAAGACATTCTAGATTGAAGGTTATGAAAACACTGTTAAGATCTGAAGCTTTCTTAATTGCAGCAGCTCAGGACTCTGAGGTCAGGCAAAACAAACAACGGGGGGGGGAGGTCAGGGCCAGCCTCGGCCACTCCCTACGCTCACCTCTGACTAAACCTATATCTAGGGTTTACAAACAATTAGAAAGTCAGGCCTGGAATAAGTGCTCTCCTAGAGCTTATTATTTGCAACAATCTGTGAACCTCAATTATAACTCAGACACATAGGCACAGGTTTGGTCTAATGTATATCGGCTTGTAAAGCAGGACAGACTACACGTAGTCCATTTTAATATCTTGCAGAATCTTTATTATATGCTTTTCAGACATTTAAGGATGAAATAAATTACTAAAATCCAATGCCCTAGGTGTTTTCAACATGAAGGATCATTACACCATATGATTTGGACATGTCCATGTGTGAAATATGTTTGGCAGACTGTGGCTCAGACAGTGTTTAATTTTTGGGGGCACACCAATTATTATACTTTGGAAGTCTGCATGATTGGTAATTACATTCATATCAGCATAGTTAAAGACAAGGCATATATGGCTTTAATTGGGGCAGTGACTAAATTATTAATAATGAGACATTGGCTTTCCAAGAATATGCCCTCAATAAGAGAATGGACCCAGGAAGTTTTGCTAGCTGTGAACATGGAAAGAGCTATTGCAGTACAATTTCATAGATTATTGCAGTTTTTGTCCACTTGGGATCCATTTCTTATATTGTTGGGAGGTGAGGTAACTATTTTAATTGATCTCATTTTCCCTCCTTCTTGCTACGAATTAAGCCTACAAGTGTTATTCTTAGTGACATATTTTTTTTTTGTTATTGCAGATACCTTTTATTCTATAAACTTCTGCTTCCATTGTATGATTCAGAATGTCTTTCATCTGTGAAAGGTGGGGTAGAGGGAGGGGGTAGGGGACAGGGTGGACTAATTTCCTTTTGTATATAATTGAATTTCATTAATAATGTTTATTAAATTGAAAAAAAAGATACATGCATTTAGCTTGGAAGTGAGAAAGGGCATCATCAGTGCTGGAGATCTTTGAAACGTTGGAAAGTCAATTAGGTGAATATCATCAAGGAAGGAGGTCCAGTCAAGAGACTTGAATATCCAATAGCAAATATTTGTTTTTTTGTGGCACAGACATTTGGTTGGTGGATCAGATTCATTAGATTATCATTTGGTCTCCAAAGATATCATTGAGACAGTTGAGTTCCAGGCTACAATGGGGTGGTAGGATATACCTCATTTGATTAGGGAGTGACTGCAGGAATGGTGATTGGCATGGGTAGACTCTGTAATTAGCTAAGAATGGCTGAGGGATACATCTTACTGAATTAATGTTTTTGAGAAAGGGGTAATGGCCCCAAGAAACAGAAGCTCAGCAGGAGAGGCAAAGTTGGGGAAGGAAGATAGGATGTCAAGAATGGAAGCAGATTTGGTACAGAAGTGCATAGAGCTGATAAAAACAGGTGTAAAGAAGGGAAGAGATCTTGCACGCAATATGTTCTTGGGAAGAGGTGACAGAGAATTTAAGTACAACATCACAATTAAGGCTAATAATTAACATAAACAGTCAAACTGCCCCATGCATCCTCAAATTATGTGTAGAGACTGCACACCTTGAGATTTTGACATCCATATCACCTATCATAGCTGAAATTACTCAGTGATTACTAGAAAGCCATTCTGATGTTACAGGACCCATACCATAAATTTATTTAACTTGAGCAATGAAATAGAAAATGCTCAGACGTTTGTGAAGGATGGAGGGGGCAACACAGAAAGGGCAGGCTGATGACCATAGCTCAGCTCATCATCTCACAACAGCAAAAGCAGAAGGGGAGTGATGAACCTGAGGGAAAGAAATATTCTTCAGCATGGGGGGTGAAGGGATATGCAGTGGAGTGAAAAACAGACTTCATGGTTAGAGGTCTCATGAGCAGTTTGGCTTCTATGGTCTCCACCAAGTGTAGAAAAAACAATAAAGTTGTGTTCAGGATTAACAACTTTATTTTATAACAGCAGCAAAACTGTTGTAAGGACAGCTTCCTCCCTCAGCTGAACATTTTCCCACCAAACTGGGTGCTTTTTCAAAGCTGATAGGCGCATTAGGGATTAACATTTAAAAATACTTAATTTAAAGGAACATACATTAATTATACAGCAAGTGAAATCACCACAATTCATTTATTTATTTAAAAGTTTTACCAGAAAGGCACTGAGTGGTTCAATGCTCAATTCCTGATGCATCCTGGAGGTGGGGCAGTGGAGAACAGAAGTACAACATAATACATGATGAAGAAGAGATCACATTGTCGAGAGATACACTGTGTACAAAATACCACCTGTCTCTAGGCAGGGGAAACAATTAAAATACAAATGAATGACTTAGAGATTGCACTGATGCTATGTGCAGCAGCATAGAAGTTAGGTAACAATATAATCATACAGTACATGCATTCATACATATTTGCCAACATGTGATTCATTAATTAATTTATCAATTAAATACACCCATAGATAAGCCCAGGTCACAAAATTCTAACTACCACATAAAGACATAGAATCTATAGTACACCATAAATGTGCACAAATATTATTATTCATATTAGAAATTAGAAAAAAATTGTAAAACAACAGTAGCATTCTAGTGAAAATATATACCAGGCATAAATCTCATTTAAAGAATAAAAAACATAGCAAGATGCTGTGAGAAGTACAAAGATATAAAGGGGGGTGGGAAGGAAAATAGGAGGTGGAAGCAAAACAGGGATGAAGAAAAAACCGGGAGAGAAGGTATAAATACCTCATATTAAAGGCAGTATATTGTTATTAATTATTATTATTATAATACACATATATCACTACATATGACATTCAGGTATTCATTGTCTATATATCTATCACACTTTTCATATTATTTCACCTGAAAAAATTGCCGCCTACAGCACTGTGTTAAGTTTGTAGCTAAATTCTGGCATGATGCCCTCCCATCTTACCTCTCTTCATTACTTTCCCCTGCTCCCTCCCTTACTCATGCCCTCAGATCCCTCAACCTCTGGAAGCTACAAATCCCAAGGTGGAAGACCACTATCGGGCAAACAGCCTTCTCTCATCACTTCCCCAAAACTCTGGAATGAGCTCCCTCCTCCAATTCGTCACTCCTCATCTACCCACTCCATATGTACAGCATTAACAAATTTCCTCACAGTAAATTGCTCCTGCACTTGAAACCTACATGTGCCCCCTTATGGCCCCTCCCCTCCTGACAGCCTGACCAGCGGCACCTAGCTTACGCTATGGAAGCTGGCTTCTCTAAACCAACTACAGCACTTCTTGGTACATGTTATTTTTCCTGTCCTGAATTGCACTTGATACTTTGACTTTTCACCTCAGTGTTTCTCAATCCATGTGCCACACTACAGTTATCCGATGTAATCCATGTGCTACAAGTTTAATCAGCAATCCAATGCCACTGTAAATTTCTAAACTATAAACAATGCCTTCCTTTGCTGCTTGTTGAACTGTATTGAATGTTGTACCCTGTTCATCTCTGTAACTATAACTTTAACTCTACCTCAGTAACTTGTATGACTGTAACTTCATTCTGCTGTATTACTGTAAATTTTACATCCGCAATTTCAGTCTACTGTATTCCTTGTTATATGTAACTCTCTTGATAACCGGTGAGTTATCTCTCACTGTACCCCCAGCCACCAGGTGGCACCAGGAGATGAGCATCTTCTTGCTCAGTGTGCCTTTCCTGGTGAAATAATTTTAATAAATAAATAAATAAGTTATACTTTTATTCAGTCCTTCAAAAAGGGACTCAACTGAAAGTGATCATTTAAACCAGGTCCTTCACAGGACTTTAATTTATATTCCCAAAAAGTTTGTCTTTGTAAAAGAAAGTTATCCAAATCTCCACCACTCAGTTTATCATGTGCTCTTTTTATACCTTGAAACAGAAATCGGTGGGTCCTGCCTTTGTTTTTTTTGATTATGCTCTTCCAAAGAACTTATCCCATTCATTTTTTGTATACTCCTGGTATGTTCACCAGTTCTTTCTTTTATTTTCCTTTTTGTTTTACCTATATAGGACACCGAACAAGATTCACATGTGGTAAAGTAAATTATGTTTTCAGTACTACATGTAATAAAATCAAGAATAATAAATTACCGGTTGACAGCTGGGATCTTAAAATATTTGCCAGTAATAAGATATTTACAAAAGTAACAGTCTCCACATCTATGGGTCCCTGCTGGTAAATTTTTGTCTTCGTCATGATTATGTTGCCTGTGCTATGGACTAAGTAATCCCCTAAATTCTGTCCCCTTTTAAAAAACATCTCAGGTATACTAACCACAGATTTTCTACGTTTTTCTTTTATCTGTATTCAGGAGATGCCAATGCTTCTGAATTATGTCATTTAATAGATGGACCTGTGGGCTAAAAGTATTGATAAACATAAGGGCATTTTCCTAGTTAGTACTATTCTGTTTTTTCACAATACCTGTTTTAGTCTGACCACTGCCTAAAGTTCTTGGTGTTAATAGTAAATCTTTTGATATAGTATCCACCCTTTCCTTTGCTTTTGTTACTGTCTCTGAATTGTAACCTCTTTGAGTGAAACAATCAACTAGAATGTCTGCCTGTTTTACATTATCATCATTTTTAGAGCAATTTCTCTTAGCTTGCATGAACTGGCCAGTCTCAATGTTCTGTTTTATATGTCCAAGTTGACAACTCTGATAATGAAGAAAAGAGATTTTGCCTGTTGATTTATGATGTAGGTGTGTAATTAAATCACCCTCAACCATTTTGGTAATTTCAAGATCTAAAAAGATGATGGAATTTAAGTCATAAATCATGGTAAACTTTATATTCTGATTGGTCAATTCCAGATAAGTAATGCAATTAACCAAGTAATTTTCTGTACCATTCCAAATAAAAAAGAGGTCATCAATAAATCGTTTAAATAAATCAATTCTGTCAAGAAAAGTATTTTCATGACTGTAAATTGCTTTTTCTTCCCATTCAGCCATATATAATATGGCATAATTGGGGGCCATGACTGCCCCATAGCTGTACCTTGTTTTTGCAGGTACATATGATATTTAAACAAAACACAGTTGCAAGAAAGTACCTTTTCAGTTACAGAGACCAGAAATTCAACAAAAGATGCAGAATAAGTAGTTTTTTTTGATATAGAACATTTCTCATGGCATTCAAGCCCTCACCATGAGGTATATTCGTATAAAGGGATTGGGCATCCATGCTCACTAAATACCATCTTGGTTCTATACAAACATCCTGCAAAATGTTAAGCAAATCAGTCATGTCCCACATATATGATCTTGTTTGAAGGGCAATATTTTTTATATGACCATTAATAAACTTCACCAGTGGCTCAGTTAAGGAGCAATTCTTCATATTCTTCAGGAAAGGGGACGGTGTTGAAGTGATATGCAGAAGAGTGAAAAACAGACTTCATGGCTGACAGAAGATAAGACAGAATGTGTCAACTGATTAGGCAAGGTGAAAAGAAAGGGGAAAACACATGTGGGAGGTTAAGAAGGATGGTGATGGGGAAGAGCAGCAAGAAGGGTGGGAGAGGAATAAAGGAGAAGAGGAAAAGGAGAGAGTGGGACCCACAGCTAAAGGGGGTAATGTAAGAGAGATGGAAGTGTGGAAGACTGAGAATAAGTAAACAGATGGGAGAGTTTTTGAAGATGGAGGTTTAGAGGGAGGCCAAAGAGCCTAAGGGGAGAGGGATAAACAGAGGGGGAGCTGGGCAGAGGGGAACAGGGAGAAGAAAGAGGAGACATAAGGAGGATGAAAAGAAAGGGAATAGAGGAATGCAATATATAGGAGTGACTAGATATAGTAGCATGTAAGATAATATAATAATAATAATCATAATAATGGCATTTATTTATATGGTGCCTTATCCAAAACCAAGGTGCCTCACATTTTAAAACACCAATAATGATAAAATCATAACATATTCAATAAAATCATACACATATCATAATATAAACAGTAAACTCAATTACTGAAAGCCTGAAGCCAGAAGTGAGTCTTTAAAGCCTGCTTGAATGACTCCACAGTTGCTCACTTCTGAATCCGATGGGGTAGAGAATTTCAAAGTGTAGACGCAACAAACTCAAAAGCTCTTGCGCTGGAAGATTTTAAACATACCCTTGGAACCTCTAGCAACCCCTTGCCAGATAAGCGGAGTGATCGACCGGGCTGGTAGGGAATCAGGAGCTCTTTCAGGTAGTCTGGGCCTAGTCCATGTAGGGCTTTAAAAGTCAGCAAGCCACCTTAATAGGTGATCCGCCACTCAACTGGCAGACAGTGCAGCTCACGCAGCACCGGCAAAATATGACAAGTTCACAAAGACCCCATCAAAAGCTGGGCTACTGCATTCTGCACCAGCTGCAGATGCTGGATTTCTACACCAGGAAGCCCTAGGTAAAGGGAGTTGCAATAATCTAAGTGAGAGGAAACAAAGGCATGGATCAATGTCAGAAGGTCATCAGACGGAACAAGGTGCCTTATCCTGGTGATATTCCTAAGATGGTAAAAGAAAGTTTTGATGACCGCTGACACCTGCGAATGCAAGGTCAGCCTTTCGTCAAAAATTACCCCCAGGTTATGCACCCGTTCAGAGGTCAGGAGTGAGGAGCCACCCAGAAAAATTCCCGAGGAAGCACCCTCCCCCAACCCCCCTATCTGATGACCTGGATCTACAACCAACACCTCAGTTTTGTCAGGCTTCAACTTTAGCCAGCTGGAATCCATCCAGTCTTGGCTTTCTTTCAGACAGTTGTTAAAGACTGATACAGCTCCATTCTGGTTAGGTGCAAAAGATAGGTAGAGCTGGGTATCATCAGCATAGCAGTGAAACCTCAGCTCATACCTTCTTACAATGTCTCCAAGGGGCAGCATATACACCATGAACTACATGGGCGAGAAGACCAAACTCTGAGGGATTCCACATGACAGAGAAGTAGGGTCCAAGAAATAAACCCCCGATACCACTCTCTGAGTTTTATCCATGAGGAAAGATGAAAACCACCTGAGGACTGTTCCCAAGAGTCCACAGATGAACCTCAGATGACCCAACAACACCTCATGGTCCACGGTGTCAAAAGCTAAAGAGAGATCTAGAAGGACCAAGATGGAACGGTTCTTCCGATCTCTAGCCATCAGGAGATCACTGAGCATCCTAACCAGCGCTGTTTCTGTACTTTGCCTTTTACGGAAACCAGACTGGAGTGCTTCGTAGATGTCATTAGTGGTCAAATGGTCTTCCAGTTGTGCAGCCACAACTTTCTCAATAACCTTCCCTATAAAAGGAAGGTTAGAGACAGGTCTGTAGTTGGCATGGCAGTCTGGGTCCAAGGAAGCGTTCTTCAAGACAGGTGTCACCACTGCCTCTTTCAGAGAACTAGAAAACTCTCCAGACTCCAAGGAGCACCAGACAATCCATTCCAGGACCGGACTGATAACCTCAATACCTCCCAAAATTAGGGAAGTAGGTCCAGGATCCAATCTATAGCATGTGGGGCACACACTCTGGATGATCAGAATGACATTCATGAACTCCGGAGAACCAAAAGTACTCCAAGACAACCGAGGTGTAGTAACCACACAATGATCAATAGCAGCGCCCATAAACGGTGCCGGCTAGAGTCCCGCCCTGATGTCAGCCACCATATTTACAAGGAATTGAGCAGTTTCATCACACTCTGATTGTGAAAAAACTCTCCGCACCTGAAGACAGGCTGGGTTGAACAGTCTGTCCACAGTATGGAAAAGCTGAGCTGGTCGATTCTGAGCAACTGCAATCTCCCTGGACAGGAATTCTGCCTTCTTATGGGAGATTGCAGATTGGTAGACTTGATAATGTTCCAACAATCTAAGGTGGTCGGCATCAAGGGTGGATTTCCACCAGCAACACTCCAACCTTCGACCTAGTCTCCGCAACTTCCTTAAAGTCCCATCAAACCAGGGAGATCGAAGGTGAAGGGAGAATAGCTGAACTCAGACACGGGCAATAGAATCCAAAGCTGTCGATACAGTCAAGTTATAGGCCGTCACAAGCATTTCAGGATCACTGCTGGCAAACGAGGAGGACAATAGGTCAAGAACAGCCATTAGGCTCTGAGGACTGCGCCTTGTAAAGGGCAGTACCTGACCATCTCCATAAGGTAGGCCTACTGGGGTGGTATAAAAGCTAAACCCCACAGTGCAGTGATCAGACCACCCAACTGGATCCACCTCCATATCAGAAGCATTGTTCCCTAGGAGGAAGACTAAGTCTAGGGAGTGGCCGTGTCTATCAGTAGTGGAGGTAACCACCTGTGTCAGGCCCAGAGAAGACATCAGCTGGAGGAAGTGTTGTCCAAATTGTGAGAGTTCATCATCGACCCAGGCATTGAAGTCATAGAGAACCATCAGTCTCGGCGACTCCAATGCCATGTCAAAGATGAAGTCTGCTACTTCCTGAAGGAAACGTTTCTCGTCACCAGGTGGATGATAGATGAGAAGGATCCAAAAACCTACACCTGCTACAATAGCACATTTGAATGACTCAGTCTCCCCAACTGATACACAAGTGAGGTTAAGTTTGGTCTTGAAACAGACCGTCACCCCCCCCCCCATGGTCCAATCTCAGATGGTGTATTACCGAGTACCCTGCTGGAACTAAAGCTTCCAAAGTGGGGCCAGAATTCTCATCCAGCCAAGTCTCGGTAATGCAAGCCAGGTCAACCGTTGCCACAAGATCAGCAATAATTGCTGTCTTGTTTTTGACTGACCTGGCATTGTATAACACCATCTGAGTTGGACGAATGCCTCGTGCCTCCCAAACTACCTGCCGACTCAATTTAGTCGTGCCCTTTGGTATGGGAACCAGACATGGTGAACCATGATCTGATTTCCATTTCACCCAAGGGCATCTCTTGACTCCCACTACCCCAATTAGATGACCCTGCTCACTCACCCTCCACTGTTCACCACCCCCGCCCTTCCCCCCTCCTCCATGCTATACCAAGCACTCTACAGTGCTGGTAAACACCAAATTCCAGAGAAGGAGAAAAGAAAGTATGGAGGACATGCAGAGCAGAGGGTGAGTGGTACACAACTGTGGAGGCAGACAAACAGCACATTCTACATGGACTTAAACAGGTACTTAATTACTACAGAGCTCTTACAAAATACATAAATCTATTTCAAACAAACTTTTAAAAAGAAAATTAACCAAAGCTCTAATCATAAAAAAAAAAAAATAACTTAAATAGCCCAGGACAGCTTTCACCTCCCCTGAACAATACCAATGCTTTATTAATCCCTAGCTCTGCTTTCACCAGACCATAGGAATTAAAGCGAAACAACAAAGAAAACCTAAACAAAATATCAAATAATAAAAGAAAAAAGGAAAAACATAATATCAAAACTCTAAATCTGTTCAATGATAAATTGCTCACTCCTTGATTCTGCTCTCACCTGAATCAGAGAAGAGTATACAACAAGTAAACATAAAGCAGACTCTACAAATGTCCAAATTAGTTTGCTCAGTCCTTAGTTCTGCTCTCACCAGAACTAATTTATCAGTGAATGCAACAATAATATCTCAGGAATAGATCATATCAATAGCCATAATTGTCTGATAGTCTTGGCAATTTTGATAGTCTAGAAAAATACAGGCAATCCCCAATAACACAGCATGCAAGAGGTGTGTTAAACAGGGACCAGAGGGGGCTCCCCTCCCAAGGAGACAATTTTAGGTCCTGGAAGCCAGCCCCCTATGGCCCACAGCTACAGCCCTAGAAGGACAGGCTCCACAGCATGACCCACCGGAGGTATAAGGGAACCCAGCACTCTCCCAGGCTCCCCTCAGTGCCGCTGAGTAACCCCTGTCTGGCTGTGGGAGACCAGCTCCCCACCCTGTCCCAAGGATATTAGAGGAACCCCCCATGACACACCTCATCAGCTACTGTTATATATTAGGGAATCCACAAGCATCTGCTGGATGCATTATCACCACACCAGCAGCTTTTTCACAGCCAACGTTCCTTATGGCAAGATGCTTCTTACAGCCAGTCTTTTCAGAAACAATCCAGCTCAGGAAAGTCCATATATTCCCATAAATCCCCTGCACAAATCACCACACAATTCTTTAAAGTTCCTCACAAACTCAAGGGGATAGTCGTAACACTGTAATGTTGCAAATCCACTTTCACAGGATCAAATAATTCGCCCATTCACTGGTTCATTGAACGGTCCCAATGCCAGTGCTATGGACCGGAATAGTACTTCTCCTTCAGAGGGAGAACAAAACCCCCATAATCCCGGTACTACAAAAGTATTGCAGGAAAAAAAAACACTATCTGCAAAACCAAAAGGATGAATGCAGACTGCCCAGTACTCCCGCTGTCCAAATCCCAGTCAACCTTCAATGCTTTCAGTGTATTAGTAGTTCAGCAATTCAATCCATTTAAACCGCAGTCCAAATCAACGTTCCATCTGTAGCGCCATGTCTTAGAGATTTAATACTTGACTTTGAGCACACAACTGATCAAAAGAAAGCAAATAAACGCAAAACCAAAACTAAAATACAAAAAATAAATAAATAAAACTAAATCCTGCATTGCTCAATCCAAAATGCAATTAGCAGCAGCTCACATAAGCAGCTCACACTCTGCCGCCATCTTTCCTTTCTTTGATAAACTGAAGAGAGGTGGAGAAGATAAAGTAGGTGGTGAATGCATCAGCAATAGTATATAAACAGTGCTAGATTAATAATTCAGAAAATTGGGGTTGCATGAGGGTAAGATGTCTGCATGTCCTAAACACAACATTAAGAAAAATTGACTAGAAATACATAATTTAAAGCATACTCATAGGTGTGCTTGTTTTACATGATCTGTATGTAACCTACATTTTTATAAATATCAGTTCATACGTTCAAATGTTCTTTTATTTGATGATTGTCCACATTGTGTCTAATAAGCTCAGTCAGAGCCACAATGGTTAATAATGCATTAATGTGATTAGAGATGTATTTATTTATGTATGTATATATGTATTTCAAAGGTTTTACTAGGAAAGACATACTGAGCTCATAGTAGCTCATTTTCAGATGCATCCTGTGGGAAGGGAAAAGAGGAAAATATGACAGAAACAGAAATGTAGAATATAATACATACAAATGGAATAAGTACAATAAAAATAAGCAGGACAATTATGGCTAAGAATAAACTGACAACAATAAGTTACCAAGCAATACATTGTGGAACTGATCAAACAATTAAATAGTTATCAACTTAACAAAATAAAAACTAAGGAAATGACCGATACTGTGGAAGAGATATAGAATTAATGTGTGACTTAATTGTTCTTGTTATTATGATGTGAAAGTCCCACATTTACAACACAATAGCGGGGTATTAAATAGCCAGTATTGCATCACATTTCGCAACGTGAACTGGCTGCTCATGCAATCATTTTTTACTGTTAGATCACAAAAAAGTGTGATCCATTCCATAACCCTCCCCCTCACATCTCAGCCTCACCACTCTCCCCACACATGTGCCCGCAGATACTCACCCACAAATAGTTAACTTTCTCCAATGACCTGTAGGGTGCTGCCAATGGTATACTAACAGTCTCAGCTCCATGGCCCCGAATGCTGGCATTTGTTCCCATAGTACTTTGCAGTATTGTGAGTGATTGCTGGCATTCAGGCCATAGCGGTAGCACTACTAGCAAAGCATTGACATCACCCTACAGATCACTCAAGAACAGTTAACTATTTGTGGGTGAGTATCTGTAGGGACATGGGTAGGCAGGGTGGAGTGGTTAAGATGGGTGGGAGCAGGCATTTTGCAAACATGGGATAGGGGCTCTGGTAGGAGACATGAGTGGTGAGCGTGGTGGTACTAAGATGAGTGGGGGAGGGTTCTGCAGTACATGGGATCAGGGCTATTTTGAGCTGGCATACCTCTGAACCCTTTGTCACTGAAATGAGGGACACATTTCCTCAAATTGACAGGCACATCCTTAAATATGAAGATAAATGCTTAGAACACTGAAAAACCAATGCAGATACTTGAATAAAGTTACATTTTTATTCAGCATCTTAGAATATTATAAAATGTTGCACTCAAGCATGAATTGGTGTGGGCAGTACATTTTCTGTGAGTGAGGGAGGGTTGAAGGACAAAGCAATTCAGGGGGTAAACTGAAGGACATCCGCCATAACCAGGGACAGTTGAGAGGTATGTCAGTTGTTGCCTCATTTAGTGGGGTACCAAGCAGTCTACATCTCCTGGAAAGATAAGTAAGACATGAGTGAGTGAGTGAGTGAGAGTGTGTGTGTGTGATTTATTCAGGTTAAAAATGTGTTTTGAAAATTGTATGTATATACATTTTAGCATTTTTAATTTTACTAATCAGATTGAGGCAAGTGCAACAAAGTTGTACAATTGATTAGCACTTTCATGTGCAAAACAGCTAATCAGTTTTTACAGCTTATCTAATACCCTGTAATAATATAAAAAAACAAAACCAAGAACATCAACGCAATGCAGTGAACAGTGTTTTTGGTTATGGACATACACAACTCCTTGAAAATGCACACAACACACATACGCACACTGTTACAACAGCTGTGCACACAAAAAGG
The DNA here is from genome assembly GCA_016271365.2 of Neoceratodus forsteri. Classification (NCBI taxonomy): domain Eukaryota; kingdom Metazoa; phylum Chordata; order Ceratodontiformes; family Ceratodontidae; genus Neoceratodus; species Neoceratodus forsteri. The sequence continues at coordinate 622,629,230 of CM057458.1, read as the reverse complement.
GTGTGAGTGTGATTAGAAGGATTGGGCAGCTGAGCTGCAATATTTCTTTCTCAGTGGGGCCCCGCTTTACACATTTTCACAGTGTATTTAGTAGGGTTACAGTAGCACAACCGAAATGCAAAACCATTTTACTGGGGTCCTGCTTTCATACATTTTTACAATGTAGTTATCCTGGATAAGTCAGTTAAGATGCAGTATCTCATTTTCCGTGAAGTCCTGATTGTATCTATTATTACAAAGTATTTTCCTAACAGTGATCAGCTGAGATGCAGTATCTTGTTTTCAAAGGGATCTGGCTTATAGTGAATGCAGGTAGTTATTTACACAATTTGTCATTTCACTAGAAGATGGAGATGTATGATGCAGCATGGAAATACGAAGCTGGTGAGATGCTGACATCATGGAGAGCATCCTAATGTTCTTTACAATTTATTTGCCCAGGACAGCTCAAATGAGTTGCGTCATCTCATTTTCTTTGAATCCTGCATCTACCTGAAGAGTGAAGTACAATAGCTCCTGATACAGTACTCTGGAGCAAAGTCAGCAAATGTGTTGGTTTAGCAGTAGCACATTGACTGCAAATACTGTACAATTACAATGCAAAAATAAATCAATTATTACAGATCGGTGTTTGCTGATACTGTACGTTCTGTAGTCTGCTATAGAAAGGCTTGACTCCCTATTATCAGAAATATTGCTTATACGTATGTTTTACTTCACGTCAGTCTACTTTTTTAATATGATGGACTAAAGCAGACAGCATCCCTTTAAAGCCTTTGACTCGTATGGTATGAGGGTGGTGGTGGTACATCATAAGCATTGCCTCTTGAGTTACATCATGGAGGTGCCGTTTATAGTGTGTGTGTGTTAGTTTGTGTGTGTGTGTGTGTGTGTTTGGAAACCAAGCTAGCACATGCAGGCTGCAGAGTTTTTTTTTTACTTTTTAGGGGAATTAGTAGCAATAGCAATATTGATCTCTTTTCTGAAGGAAAGAATGAAACATGCATGGGGTTGTGGCAATAATCAGGTTTTATAGACACAGACCTGTAATGCTGAATCAAGCTGAAACATAGACCTGAACGCTAAACATAAAAGAAAGAAAGTGGAATGAGGGACAGAGTGCTGCTGAACAGCTGTTATTGGAGGAAGGTCAGAGAACAGAGTGCCATGGAAAGAAAACCAGCTTCCACTGATTATGGAATTTAGCTGCTCAGTGTGTTACTTAGAAACACACTGCTAAGCAAACCTGTAATACAGTGTGTTTTAACTTCCAGCTTTCCACTGTTTATAGGAGCTCTGTGTTCCAGAATTGAGTGCAGAGCAAGAAAATAGTGTCACAGAGGAGGGGGTGGAGAGAGAGAGAGAAAGAGAGAGAGATAGAGAGAGAGAGAGAAAAGAACAGCACTGTGATGAATGAAAGACTACACATGCTTTGGCTCAGCTGTGAAAGGACACAGTGTAGGTATCATGTCACGTGCTTCCACATCTCCTTCTTCTATTGTATGATAGCAATACATCTCCATGGCTCCTACCATGCGGCAGTAAAAATGGGTTAGAAGTAGCCTAGAAAACTTAGAGTTAACAAAAAATTACAAATATAGACCGGGGACAATTAAAGGGACTACAATAACAAGAGAGGACAGTTGGTTATATAAGGCACGTGAACTATAGGGCAGCAGTAAACAAGACATCTAGAGATGCAGCAAAGTTTGAGTTCACTTACGAATTTTCAGCTTAATTGCCAAATTTGCTTTTCCATATCAGTTTTTGAATTTGCAGCTGTCAACTGTAACTTTGCCTTCCTTTGGGATTTTTTAAGTGCAAATTGCAGTTTAAAAAAACCCTCAAAGCAAGGAGACGCTACAAATTGCGAATCTCCCAAATCCCTGGTGTCTAGTGCCCCCCCATGCCAATCACATCCCCAATATAAAAAAAAAAATAATGTTATAACCCTGGTGTCTAGTTGACCCCCCCACCCCACCAATCACTGGCCCCAATATAATAAAAATATATTCTAAATCCCTGGTGTCTAATGGACCCTTCAATCTGCTGATCACCGGCCCCAGTATAATATAAATATATCCTTCATAAATTCCTGGTGTCCAGTGGACCCCACCCTGCAGATCGCTGGCCCAATATAATAATAATATATCCTTCCTAAATCCCTGGTGTCTAATGGACTCTCCATCTTGCCAATCACCAGCCCCAATAAAATAAAAATATATTTTTCCTAAATCCCTAGTGTCTATTGGACCCCCACCACGCTAATCACCAGCCCCAATATAATAAAAATATATCCTTCCTAAATCTCTGGTGTCTAGAGGACCTCCCACCCCACCACCCCATCAGGCAATCCCCCACCACCCCACTACCCCTCCACTTCAATCCCAAGTGAGCCACTGGCACAGCCCCCTATTCACCTCCACAGCCGGCAGCCTGACTGAGCTCTCTCAATGAATGAGCATGTGCCTGTACAAGCATATGCTAATTCATCATCATAACTGAGACAGTTCAGTTGGGCAGCTGGCCATGGAGGTGAATAGTGGGCTGTACTGGTGGCCCACTCAGTGACGGGTGGGAGTGTGGTGGAGGAGGATTGCCTGCCAGGGTGGTGGGTCCACTAGACACCAGGGATTTAGGATATATTTTTATTACATTTGAGCTGTTGATAGATGGGGTAGGGGGTCCACTAGACACCAGGGATTTAGAATATGTTCTTTTTTTATATTAGGGCTGGTGATCAGCTGGGTGGGGGGTCCATTAGACACCTGGGATTTAGTATATATATTTTTTTATATTGGGGCTGGGTGATTGGAGGGAGTGGAGTCCACTAGACACCAGGGATTTAGGATATATTTTTATTATATTTGGGCTGTTGATTGATGGGGTAGGGGGTCCACTAGACACCAGGGATTTAGAATATGTTCTTTTTTTATATTAGGACTGGTGATTGGCTGGGTGGGGGGGTCTGTTAGACACTTGGGATTTAGTATATATTTTTTTTTATATTGGGGCTGGGTGATTGGCAGGGGTGGGGTCCACTAGACACCAGGGATTTAAGATATATATTTTTTTATATTGAGGATGGTGATTGGCACAGTGGGGGTCCACTAGACAACAAAGAAGTTATTTCAATCAAGTGCTCCACGATGGGGGGAGTGGAACTTTGATTTCTTTTTTATTTTATAGCAAGCAGGTGACCAGCGTGAGGGCATACAACACTTCAGGGGGTACACAGGGGACTGCCAGGCAATTGGGGGAATTTATATTTTCATGTTGGGCCAGTGATCAGAAGGTAAGGGCCCATTAGACACCAGTAAAAATTGCATTTTGTGGAGTTTTTCAGGTGGCAAAGCTTGGCTTCCATTCCCTGCGAACTGAGGAAATTCAGAATACATTTCTCGGAGAGAATTTTCCCTACTTCACACATCAATAAAGACAACAAGACTGAGTATAATTAGTCCAACAAACATAAAGGTAGTTATAAAGGAGCACAGTAAGCAATTCATAATATACAGACAGCAGTATGATTCTCAGTTCTCTAGGAAGCTTGTGGACAGTAACTACCTTGTAGATTGTTGCAGAACGGTCTTTGTCAGCATGTTCTACCAACTGTCCACTCACATGCTAACACCAATGCATGACAACTTCCTACTGTGCTCATCCCATGGGAGGACTAATATGCTGTGGACTGCTTAAGAGGAAGGATGTTAAGAGGGGAAGGTCACTTTAACCTCCTTTCTCCTATTCAAGCTTCACTGACTGAGGGCCAAGTAAAATTATTTTCTATGGTCATGGGTAGCACGATATCCTCATAGCACTAAGAGAGGGCTCTGAACACTAGATTAGACTACTGCTCACTAGTGTCCTGCAAGCAGCAGAGATGACTCACAACAAGGCACCAGTCATTAGTTCATATCTATTATACTGGCTTAAGTAATTACAGACATATATCTAATTTCTCAAGATCTTGGAATCTGGATTAGGGATCCCCAGATTCACAAGAATTTCTTGGGGGATCTCAAGATCCCCCAAGGAAAGATATACCACCCTTTTACTTTAGATGTGTCTCCAAAGCTGAAACCATCAAGCATATTAAAAGGGTGTTTGGCAAGACCAGGATGGGGGCGGAGCTGCTTGACAGGAAGTTGATTGGACTACTCCTTCATGAACTTGCTGGTCCTCTTACCATGGTGTTTAATGCCTCTCTAAAATCAGGAGTATTTCCAAATGCATGAAAGTCAGCTAACGTAACATCTGTCTTTAAAGCGGGGGATAAAACCCAGACATCCAAATACAGATCTATATCCATCCTTCCTTCCTTCCTTCCTTCCCTTTTGAAAGTACTTGAAAGAATGGTCTAGGAGCAGCTTACTGAATACCTTGATAACCATAACCTACTCTGCCCGCAACAGCATGGCTTCCGTTAAAAGCTCTCCATACTCACCACTCTAGTTGATTATTCATCCCAACTATGTAACGCCTTGGACAGTGATCAGGCAGTGGGATCTGTCTTCATTGACCTCATGAAAGCTTTCTACTCTGTTAATCACAGCCTCCTCCTAAGTTGCCTTCTGTCTACAGATCTATCCCCAGATACGGTACTATGCTTTGGCAGCTACCTCTCTAACAGATCACAATGAGTCAAAATTAGTGATACTCTATCCACTGCTAAGGAGGTGCACCTCGGGGTTCTGCAGGGGTCAATCCTCAGTCCTCTACTCTTTAGCCTCTTCATCAACTCCGCCCCAATGGCTTGTTCAGCAAGCACAGTTTTCTATGCTGATGATGCAGTGATCTCAGTCACTGGCAAAGACCAACAATCCATCACAACTGAACTCCAAAGCAGCTTCCATAAACTTGAATCTTGGTTTACGGAAAACAAGCTACTACTAAATGTCAAAAGAGTATGCTCTTCACCACCTCCCAGAGCAAAAAGAAATACCTGCCCCTGCGTATTCATAACCAAAAGGGTGAAATCCTAGATCAAGTATCTAACTTCAAATATCTCAGCATTACCTTTGATGACATGCTCACCTTTTCAAACCATATTGACTCTGTCATCAAGACTGCAAATATAAAATCTGGTGTACATTATTGTCACAGACATTCAATGACACCGGATGCACTCAAACTAGCCATCAGTAGCTCAAAACTGTCTACCACTGACTATGGGTTGTCTATATATGGGAGAGGCACAAAAACTGCTCTTAGCAGGATCAACACACTCCTCAATAAGGCCTGTCATCTTACTTTGGGGGCTATTCTCAACACCCACACCTGCTCGCTGTACACTGAAACTGGATGGCTCCCACTCCATCATATAGGGCAATACCAAATCTGCCTACTTCTAAAAAAAGTACTACATGGACTGACATGTCCCACACTGGGAGGACACTTTAAGCTGGCTGTCCTATTGAAATCTACCCTTAGTGCAGTCACTGACAAGATGGTGATTCCCTTCAAAAGGACGAGACTTGCCCAGAACTCCATCCTGTATCAAGGTCTGAAATGGCACAATGAACTAACTGCTGTCCTCACTGATACTACCAAGATTAGTACCTTCAAAGCTGGGGTCAAATCTTTCCTTGACTTTAAAATGAATTGTACCTGCCTGCGCTAATGTGATAGTACCTCACCTCAGTTTTCCATTTACCTACCCCCTCTACATCTTTCAGCTATATACCACTTTATTTTCTTAACCCACTCCACTACCCTCAATTACTTCACTATGGCTTCACTTGTTTGAAAGCTCCACCCATCTCCCACCTCAAATGATGCCACCTGCCTGCACTAATGTGATAGTACCCTGCCCCCCATTTTCCATTTACCTACCCCCCCATATCTTTCTGCTATATATCACTTTTTTCTTAAAACGCTCCCCTACCCCAAATACCTGACAATGGCCTCACTGGGTTGAAAGTCCCACCTCTCTCCCACCTCAGACGATGCCACCTTTGGCTGATCTCCCCAACCCCCTCTTATCTAATCAGTTTATCTGTTAATATTTACTAATTTGATGTGTATAAGTTCAAATTTTACTATTACTGTCTGTATATATGCTTCAATATTTTTTCCTTTTTTTCTCTGTAAACCTTGTATTTTTGTATTGTTTGTTCAACACTGACGTGGAACCTTTGAAAATGAGTCCTTGACTCAAAGGTATAAATCATAAACTGAAATAAATAAAATAAAATAAATAAATAATTGATTGATTTGTACTAGCCACACTTCTTGAAAAGTTGGTTAATTCACAACTCCACTATTTCCTAAATTACCATAATACCATCACCCCCCTTGCAATCTGGTTTCAGTGAATAACACAATACCTCCACAGTATTGATTACCATCATTAATGATCAACTGCCCTCACTCGATCAGAAGCTCTTTTGTGGTGCCATTTTCCTAGACTTCAGTAAAGCATTTGATACAGTCAACCATGAAGTTTTACTAGCCAAACTCTTGATACTAGGCATAAGTCTCTGGTCTCATGGCTGGGACATTAATTACCTAATGGGGTATTACCCCAAGTTAAAATCTGAAGACATTACTTCCTTTTCTATTTTGTGAAAAGTGGTACCTCAGGGCCAGTGCTTGGGACTCCACTTTTCATGATCTATATAAATAATCTATGCTTAAACATAGAAGGAGCATGATTGCTTTTATATGAATGGAGTATAGCTAGTGTACCTATCAAGATGGTTAAATCTGATACACAGGCAACTTTCAACACTTTACAATAAATGCTACTGAGAAATAAAATGTTTCACAATGTATTAATAATTAAGGTTATGCTATACACATCAACATACAATCCCTCTGATTTCTCTTTTTCCAGTATGATTGGTTACAAACTCTAATAAGTCACTGTGTACTGTATATAGTATGTGGGGTTTTGGGTGGATAGTCGGTTGTCTTTTGCCAAACAGTTACAGGCTACTGGTAACACACCAACACTGTTATCTTGGTATACTGCCCCCTGTCATCTTGACGTCATGCAAGTACTGTAGGAGTATTGGGGATCTCAATCTCTTTTTCTTAAAAGTCCAAAGAATAGATTTAAAGGTGAATCTCTTACAAAGAATTTAATTGATGCCCCAATGTTTCACCATGCAGCTTCATCAGAGGACCTATTGTCTAAAAAAAATAAAAATAGATCCTAGTTATAACACCTATTAATCATGCCCATAACATTAAGATATACACTTTTACATTTCTTTCACATATCCATAAAGTAACTAGTCATACCTATTAATATTTTCTTTATTTTGCAGAACCCATGCTATCCTTTGTGAGAACCACAGCATGTTTTTATGTCTGAACTTCAGAAACATGAGCAGCTTTGTAGCTGAAGTCTGAAAAAGGCTGATACAATCTATAGTATTGCCATTCTGAATTACAAAGACATGATATACTTGGTGTGCCCCTCTGGCCATTTTGCAGTGTTAGACCTGTTATATCACATGGCTGTTATCTTCATAATTGGACTGAGCCCTAAAACACATCACTGTTCCCTCTAGCTTGACCTAGGTTAGTTCTTTCTGAGTACAAAATGGTTTAAATATCTACCTGTGAATTTTCAAAGATCTAATCAATCAATCAATCAATCAATCAATCAAAGTCTTTATTTAACCAGGTGATCACCGTTGAGCAAGCTCATTTTTGAGGTGGACCTGGGTTTGTTAACAAGGAACAAGGGACAATATACATGGGATGCAACACACACAAGAAAATAGTAATAATACAAATAAAGTGAGATACAATAATACAGTATATACAAAGTATCAGCAGGTAGCATTGACAGTAGTATATGTTTGGAACAGAAGATACAACTAGTTTTGGGTAGGACACAATTTTTCATAAAAGTAAAGAAATATACATATCAAGTGCACCGAACACAAATAAAACCTAATATAAAAAAAGATATATAGTGATACGGTATGGAGAATTTAGAGCTGGAACCAGTGTCAAAGGAGTGTGGAAGGGACAGATATGGGGGTAGAAAAAGGAGAGAGGGAAGAGTCGATTATAGATATGATCAGTCTTTTAACATTAGTAATTAGAGTGTGCTTGGACTTATAGGAGTCACTATTTAGGGTAGACAGGCACAGGACTCCTTATTATGATGTAGATATAGAGATTTAAAAGCTGCTAGACTGATGGGGTGAGTTAATTTTAAAGTTTTTTGCAGCTTGATCCACAGTTGAGGGAGCACAAAGCTGATGGCTGCTCTGCCAATGTGAGATTTTGTTTTGTAAACATAAAGGTAGCTATATGAGGTGCTTCTCAGGGCATACTCCCCCAGAGTGCACAAAGGTAAACAAACAGAGATATACTGGGGGCAGTTTATTTGAGATAGCTTTGTATGTCCAAACTGCAGCATTTTTTTTGCCATCTGTAAACAAGGGATGACCATCCCACTGCTGTGTACAATGCACAATGGTGGGTTGAGTATGGAAGACCCGTGATAAATCTTATGGCTCTGTGATAAAGCATATTGAGTTTGGCTAGGGTACCTTCAGGTCCCTGACTACATAGAAAGTCTGCATAATGAATAGGGAAAGAAAGGCAGTTTGAACCAGTTTCAGTTTAGCGTCTCTTGTGAGATTATTAATCCTAAAGACAGACCAAGTCTTTGTCTAAATTTCTTTGCCAGTTCTTCTAAGTGATCTGTGAAAGTAAGTCTATGGTCTAACCAGACCCCAGGTACTTGAACTTTGACATAGTCCAACTGCTCACCTAGAATGGTAGTGAACTGTGGGAGTGTCCCAGCAATTGCAGGATTTATTGCATTTTGAAGGGGCAAGAGGAACATTGCTTTGTTTTTTTTGCATTTAAGAGCAGTTTCTGGTTTATAAGCTGATGTTGCAGCAGATTAAATTCATTTTGAAGGGCTTTACAGGCCGCTTCAGGTGTGGGGCTACTAGCATAGAGTATCGTATCATCCGCGAATAGGTGTATTTGTGCTTCTTTGATGGGGGCATCTACGTTGTTAATATAAATGGTGAAGAGCAAGGGACCAAGAATGGAACCTTGTGGTACACCCTCAATAGGGGTTTTGGAGGAGAAACTTCCCCTTCTACCTTTACTTGTTGAAGTTGTCCTGAGAGGTAGTTGGAGAAGCATTTAAGGGATAGGGAATTCAAACCAATGTTCTGGAGGGACGACAGAAGCAGTCTGTGATCAATGGTATTGAAAGCCTTGCTTAGGTCCAAGAAAACTGTGCAAAGTTTTTTTTGTCTAATTCAAGCTGCCAGTCATTTGTCACCTTGGCTAGAGCAGAGATTGTACTGTGCTGTGCTCTAAAACTGGATTGTAATGGGTTGAGCAATTTTTCTGATTCCAGGTACTTCCGAAGCTTGGAGTTCACAATTTTCTCAAGCATCTTTGACAGGATTGGAAGTAGGGAGATTGGCCTGTAGATATTGAGGTCACTAGGATCTCCTGACTTAAACAAAGGGACCACAAATGAATTTTTCCAAATGGGTGGTAGGTCACCCTGAGACAAGGATAAGTTGAAGATATGAGTAATTGGGACTGTGAGGACATGGTAGCTGACCTTTAAGAAGTACGGGTCAATGAGGTCGGCCCCAGCACTTTTCCTAGTGTCCAGCTGAAGGAGAAGATCTTCGACTTCTTTCAGGGAGGTAGACTGCAGAGAGAAGGATGGACTGGGGATGGGTTTTTCTTGTGTATCCAATCTAAGTTGTTGGCGGAGGATATTCATGGGAGAGGAGTCAAAGGCTAGCCCTGCAGTGGCAACATGATTATTGAGAGCATCGAGGATAGACGGTCTGTCAGAGATGACAGTATTGTCGATCAATAATTTAGTAGGTAGGGAATTTACAGTGGTGTGACCTTCAATGTCTTTGATAGTGTACTAGAATTTGGAGGCATTTCTTGAGCAGCTCTCCAGCTGAGAGCAGTAGAAATTAGTTTTGGCTTCTCTGACCATTTTGGTGCAGAGGTTCCTCGCTCTCTGGAAAGAATTCCAGTCATTTATTAAATTAGTTTTCCTAGCAGTTCTCCAGAGTACATCCCTACTCTGCAAAGCATCTTTCAGGTCTTCTGTAAACCACCAACAGGATTTGTTTCTGGCACAAACTTTTACTATGAGAGCATACTTGTTGAGAGCCCCCTAGCATAATTTCTGAGAAAATATCAGAAGCCATAGTCAGGGACTTGGCTAAATATAAGTTCTGCCATCGCATGGAGTCTCTTAGGTCTGATATATACCAATGGAGAGCAAAGTTGCGTATGCACCTTTTAAAGGAGAATTTTGGTACAGTTGTGGATTCAAGAGTGGATCTTACACACGTGATGAAGCAATGGTCGCTGATATCAGTTAAAAAGACACCAGTATGGGAGAATAAATGGGTTTTGTTAACTAAAATAATATCCAAGAGAGTACTGTTATTAGGGTTGAGCTTGTTAGGATGAGTAGATTTGTTTATTAGCTGTGACAACCCAAGGGAATCACAGAACATTTTAAGTGGGGTGGATGCACTTGACAGCAAGTCTAAGCTGAAGTCCCCTAGTATGATACACTCTGAAGAAGCTGAACCCAGGATGTTTTTGAGATGTTTTAACAACTGTAGTCCAGCTGATGGGGGTCTGTAGCATCCTATTGTACATAATGAAACACCATTGGCAATTTCAATCTTTAATGACAAGTTTTCAAATTATTTTGGGACAGAGGCTGAGTCAATTATGGAGGTAGGGAATTTATCCTTGATGTAAATAGCTACCCCACCATCTCTGGTTTGCTTGTCGGCTCTGAACAAAGAGTAGGAGGTGATGTTAACTTCGTTGTTATTGGTTGCCGGTCAGAGCCAGGACTCCATAATCACCAGAACATCTGGGGCAGTATGACATACCCAGGCCTGAACAGAAGAGATTTTTTTTAATAGGCTACATACATTAACATCCAAGAATGTAAGCCCCTTGAGGCTTTGTAGCTCTGCTGGGTATTCCATGAGTGCCAGAGGGCCTGGATTAAGCTCAACATTTCCTGAGCATAGTAAAAGCAGGAACAAGAGTTTCCTGCAGAGTCCTAGGAGAAGTACAGGTGGCTAGGTCTTCTTTCAGTTACATGATTTGTCTGCGGCAGTATAGGGAGTTCTGAGGCTAGTTCCCAGTTTTCCTGATGCTGCATATAATAATACCCTGACCGAGAGAGTCAATGGGAGTAGGGGAGAGTATGCAGAAGGTGGTGTAGCCCTGTGGGCAGGCTCTAGGAGAGTTTCTGTATGCCGGTGCAGGTGCAGGACCAGCAGCAGGCTAGGGGAAGTTAAAGCACATACAAGTTCTTCTACTTGATAGGGAAAGTCCTGGTCGGGCAATGTAAAAAGAGAGCCATTCTCCACTCTAGGAGTTATTTTTTGGTTCACGTTCGGGTCCAATACATGTAAAATGAGCAGAGACAAGCATAGAAGCAGGTAATATGCCCTCATTATGACACTATCACCCAGTGGGCACTACAAGTGCAGGCAAGAGAAGTGATTCTCAATGGAGCAGAATTTCTTAATCCCTGCAGAATACTACCATAGGCAGTGGAGCCTGAAGCAGTAATCCTTAAGTACAGCTCCTAGCCAGGATACTAAGAAAATAGTTCACCTGACTATAGAGTAGTACTAGGGGCAGAGAGGCTTTGAAGCAAATTTCTTAGCTACTACTCTGGAGCAGACTAAGTACTAGAGAGATCATCTGACCTAAATCAACTGCCTTAGCAAGACAGGATATGCTAGTCAGCAATAAGCAAACCTAAAGTACCAAAATGGTATGCCTCAGCAAGACAGAATGAGATAAAGCTGCTAGAAGGCTTAGTTGCAAAAAGGGGATGGGAGGAATTGCAGTTGTTGACAGTAAGTAACCAATGAATTGAAACATCAGATAGGAGTGGGCGGAGACTGTGTGTATTTAAAGGAGGCCTGGGAGGGAGAGGGTGTGTGGAATGAAAAATCTAGGGGAACTTTGCAGAACTAGCACTGAAACAGTGCACATACAGTTGGAGAGAAACTGCAGCGGGGGGAATGGTAAGTTACTTTACACAGGCCGAGCAGAACAGGCTAAATTAAAATATATAAATTAGAAGCCGAGTACAGGATGCAGGCTTACATTAAGCCACACGTCTCGGGTGCTCCTGTCTCAGGCGAGTGAGACCAGCCAATCAGGGAGCTCTACACAGGCGTGGAGCCAATAGCACTACCCTGAAAAGGTGCTGAAATTGAAAACAGCAAATTGCAAGTGATGATCCAGTTCAGTGTTCACACAGCCCAGAGAAATCGTGGCAATTTTTCAAGCTTCGTACCTTATCTATCTCTTTGGGGGGTTGGTGGATCAGGCTCCTTGCACCATAGAGGTACTATGGCTGGATTGTGACCACTGCCCGTGGAGGCAAGTGGCACCTGTAGGGAAGGAGACAGCAGATTAAATAGGAGCAAATGGGGGGGTGCCTAAACAGAGACACACAAAGAGAGCTGAGCACCAACTTGAAAGACAAGTCAGGGGGTGGTCACAGACAGAGGCAAGGTGCTGGCTAACTCGGGAATCCAAAACAAGCACAAAAGAACAGACTGATGGGGGAGGGCAGGAGGGACAGAACAGAGACAGAGGAGGACAGGGGGACAAAGGAAGATGATTAAGAATGGAAGTCAAGGGCAGGAGCCTTAGACTCAAGACAGAGGCTACACAAATTTTACAATTCACTGAATTTTCTAACTAAGTCCATATCAGTAAGCATGTAAACCCAGTACAGTCTTAAATAGGATTAAAAAAAATGTATATTAACAAAGCCAGTAACATTTTTTTACAAACTCAGTTCAAGGCAGTGTACAGAGTGAAAGCTTAATTGGGGAAAAATCAAGAGGAAGTTTGCAGAGCTAGCACTGAATCAGTGCATGTACAGTTGGAGAGAAACTGCAGCGGGGGGAGAATGGTAAGTTACTTTACACAGGCCTAGCAGAAAGGCTACATTAAAATATATAAATTAGAAGCCGAGTACAGGGATGCACGTTTACATTAAGCCACGTGTCTCGGGTGCTCCTGTCTCAGGTGAGTGAGACCAGCCAATCAGGGAGCTCTACACAGGCATGGAGCCAATAGCACTACCCTGAGAAGGTGCTGAAATTGAAAACAGCAAATTGCAAATGATGATCTGGTTCAGCATTCACACAGCCCAGAGAAATTGTGGCAATTTTTCAAGTGTCGTACCTTATCTATCTCTTTGGGGGATGGGGGGATCAGGCTCCTTGCACCATAGAGGTGCTATGGCTGGATCATGACCACTGCCTGTGGGGGCAAGTGGCACCTGTAAGGAAGGAGACAGCAGATTAAATAGGAGCAGATGTGGGGGGTGTCTAAACAGAGACACACAAAGAGATCTGAGCACCAACTTGAAAGACAAGTCAGAGGGCAGTCTCAGACAGAGACAAGGTGCCGGCTAACTTGGGAATCCAAAACAAGCACAAAAGAACAGACTGATGAGTGGGGGCAGGAGGGATGGAACAGAGACAGAGGAGGACAGGGGGACAAAGGAAGATGATTAAGAATGAAAGCCAAGGGCAGGAGCCTTAGGTTCAAGACAGAGGTTACACAGATTTTGCAATTCACTGAATTTTCTAAGTCCGTAACAGTAAGCATGTAAACCCAGTACATGCTAATTGCTATGGGAAATCATTCAGTCTGCTGAATGATTTCCTATAATATAGCATTACATTCTTTGAAAGAACTACATGCTTATATGGTCTGAACGTTAACTCTGCAATCTATATAGAAACCCCAAGATACATGCCTCCTATAGTAAATTCTTATTTATTTGTCTAGACCAACATTCTGAAATAAGCTGCAGAATGCTCTTAAACTAGAAAACCCAGTTAGTGTTAATGTCTTTAAAACAATGACTGGAAACCATTTTTACAGATGGGTACAACTTATATTAAGGTTAATTTACACTCCAAGAGTATCATGACCCCCAAGCACTTTTGTTACGCCATTGATCAGTGGTTTACTTTGCAACTGCCATGTGTCATGTAGTTGCACAGAATATTGCAAACTGATCTGAATCTGCCTACTGGTTATTTTGAACATTGATTGTCTGCATTTGCCTTCATATCTTTTTCACAAATTTACATGTAATTAGCTGTTCCATCACTGCTGACTTTGAATTTCCTTGTGACTGCCTTTATATTTTCTGCAAAATTGACATGCCACTTAGGTAGATATGCCATCTCTGTTCTCTATTTGTATTCAGTTTAGTTCTGTGCCATTTTTTTTCTAGCTAGGACCACCAACATTGCTCAGTGGAGCTTTCTCCTGGTGAAATAAATAAAATACAAGTCAAATTCATACTCAGTTTGCTCCTGTTAATTGTCAGTATGGCACAGCTTTATTGTTTGCATATGTGCCACTATATTATTTTTTATTAATGTGTGTATCAGTTTTGTTTTGCATACAGTATTTCCTATATACTTGCATACAATTTATTATCCAGGTCTTTAAAAATATTCTGGGCTGGCCCAGTGGTGCTGAGGGTTGAGGCACTGGATACCACACCTCGCGCCACGCCGGCGACCCGGGTTGGGGGATGGACTCGGGCACCCAGGGGTCGGCAGGGGAGGGAGAGGATCGAGCATCTGGAAGACAGCTCTCCTCTTCCTCTGAGGGATCCTAGGGCTGCTCGGTGCCCTTGTGACCCCAATGGAGATTGGGAGTACAGCAGGCATCACCAGCCAGATGAAGGGGCAGGAGGTCGGCAGACATCAGCAGGCTGCCTTGTGCAGACATCGTGGCACACTGCACTCCTGAAGGAAACATAACACGAAAAATCCCTGTCTCAGGGATAGGTGACGGCACATTCATCCACCTAGCCACACTCCACCGCCAGTCGTCCTCCATTCCTGGGCCAAGCCCAGCCTGGCCTGAACTGAGAGATAGAGCACTCTGGGTGGATAGCGCGGCCCTACCTCGGGGGGCTCAGAGCTAGGGGGATAGCTAGGTTGGTACCAGGAATCAGGAGGCCTCTCGAGCACGTATGTAGAGCAGGGTGAAACAGAGGATGCCCGAGAGAGTTCCCCGGGTGGGTGTTAAAATAGATTTAAAAAAAATATATATTCTGAATGAATGTCTGTTTCTCCTATCTACTTTCCCCCAGACTAACCTGTAAGGGAGCTTACTAGGTTTGGGTGATCTCTGCTGGTCAAACAGTACAAAATGAAAACTAAATAAACTCCTTTAACAGTCACTAATGCTACAGAATATATACTAATGTGGCTGTGGCTCAAATGTGGATGGACCTACTTAATTATTTCATATTTCAATTCTAACATAAAATTCTATTATGATAAGGTATGAAGGGTTGTCTGTGTTGCTCTTGTCAAATACCTCCATTAACTACGTACAGTAAGTCCTTAGGGCATGCGCACTTAATTTTGACTATCTATTAGTAGGGGCATTAAAATGTCTTATTTTAAGGAAGGTCACTGGCCATATACACTGGTGCCAATATCAACTTGGTGTGAAAACACAACATGATACTGTAGCTATAATACTGGTCATTATAACATAAGTGGGGAATTTCCAGTGTTCTGATTGGTCTAAAAGATTCCAAAGCAGTGCAGGTGAGTAACAGAAACTAAACTATTTCATACTTCTTGCAATCAGTGCACAGTACACTAAGAAACCAATGATTCCAGGAAGTGTTTTTTTTTTATATAAAAACAAAGCTATTCTATCAGAGCAAAACATCTACTTCCATCTGTCAATGCATAAAAACAATATATTGTCACAATTCTTTGAATATGCCAACCCACACCTCCCACATGGACTACTAAAATAACATTTGCACTCCTCTTTCTACCTTTGTTTTCTGAATTTATTATTGTAGCTTATACCAGGCCTTCACACAGATTTCCTCAGTTTTATCTTTTTTACTAGGCTGATCCCCCCACCACACATGTATCTCACACAGTCATCCTCAAGTCTGCCACGTGCTCCACAAAAGGCACAAACACAAATCAAATGTGTTTTTAGTGAAATAATAAATACTGTTTATTGTCATTTAAAAATAAACTCAAAAAATATGTGAAAACCATTTCTCTCCACTTGATTAAACTTCCCATTCACTCATGAACCAATTTCTATCTTTCACTTTTTGTCTGTCTATCTGTCAGTCTTTCTCTCTCTGTCTCACTGCCTTTCGCTTTAATGCTTCCTGTCAATTATCACTGTCCACAACTTCAGTCCTACTGCCCTAATTAGTAGGCTTGATCAGGTATGAGCCTTTGCCATGATCTGTGGCTTCTGTTTTACAGGTCCAAACAGACATTTTTCAAATACAGGGGTCTTTTTCATATACCACATGTCCCAGATGGGCATATATCCATTACTGCACTATGAGTCTCCAGCCCTCCAGATCTGATTGGACATAAACTATGAACATAATCTGAATCATCCTCTCTTGGCAACAATCAGTGCACAGTCAGCTGGAAGGGAGAAATGAAAGCTGCAAACTGGACCTGATAGCATGTTTGGCCAGTAAAACATCAGTCTACTTGGAGTAGAGTCTATGTGTGATGTGGGTGGCGGAGATTTCATAGCTTTTTATTTGTTTTATTTTACCCAACTCCTACTAAAAGCACCTCACAGGGTCTAAAAGCTAGTTTTAAAATTTTCCATCTTACATTCCAAGCTAAGGGACTATTTTCTTCAAAAACATCTATATATTGATAAACTGTTATTTACGATTTCAAATTAATTTTTCTCATCTATTTATAGATTTTTTTACAGCAAATTCATGAATAAGACATTCATAAGTGTGAGTTCTTATTCCTGAAACACACTTCCAGGTGATTGCAGGGAATCAGAGAAAGTACCTCATGCCTCACAACGCAGCTGATCAAACTGTTCAGGAATAGGAATCCACACCCTGTCAAGTATCATTGCTTACTTAAAATATTGCAAGTTCCATACCACCCATGGATGTAATGGTAATACATGATGATGGTTATTCTGTGCTAGTGCAGTTAATCTCCACTGGCAGTACTGTGTCATCTACAACAGACTAACATGTCTCTGAATTACTAAAGTATCAAAAAGAGGACTTCACCCAGCAAAACTAGCTTGCAGATATTGCATGCAGCTGCACCATGACAGACAATACTGATGAAGTGCCCTCTAGTACAAAATATCAGGAAGTGCTTCTTGTTTCCCACTGTGCAGTTCCACATCATTTAGCTGAAAGGCTATCATAAATTAACTGTCTCTTGCAGAGTCTTTCTTCTCTAATCATTTTTTGTAAGGTGCAGCTACATTACATATCAGCAATCAATTTTTTGTGAGTGCAGTCCCCTTACTGATGCATTTGTGATTATTTGGATAGTGCTGTACCATTTAGACAGAAAACACCATATTTTGTGATATTGGGGGCAACACATGAATGCTAGGATGGGTACATGTGATTCACACCTAGCCTGCCCACATAGCTCAACACCTGTGGACAGACATGAGCTGGCCAGCAATCTTGATTGCTGGCCACTGCTATGAGCCTGTCTGTGGCCCTGCCGCCCCACCCAGCTTGCAGCTCTGTGGGATCAGATTGAAGGATACGTGCAAGCATCCAATCAGATGCATGTTGTGATCTCTTAGAGAGTCCCTTGCTGTGCACAGAGCAGGAGTTTCTGGGATGGCATGGGATGTCCATTTGTTACAAAGACAGGCAAGTATCCAAAAGACTGCCCCCAGCCCTCCCTGTCAGCCCAGTGGTGAAGGATAGCATAGTATCCCACCACTGCCAGTGGGAGTAAACTGGGGTGCACACAACAAATATAGCAGGGTCCCCACTTTCACATCCTGCACCCCTTTGCTCAGCACTTTACATCTATGTAAATGGCATGGAATGAGGGCATGCTGCAAACACACCCCTTGGGCATCCATGTGCATAACAGCATGACAAGCCAGGGGATACTGTGTGGAAGGGACTCACATCTCTTCTGTTCCTGCTGCTGGGGGTTTGTGGGACCACCGATGTGTGATTCAGAGGTTTCAAGGTTGCCTATATGTTATGGATCTGCAGTGCATAGGTGAAATGCATATTAATGCGTGGGGGCCATTGTGAGGTTACCAAGTTGCTTGAACTGCTTATTAACTAATAAAAACACAGTGTCAATATGCTAATGTGAAGCAAACCAAACTGCTTCAGAGTGCCAGGTAACCAGTGAGACAGAAAATGAATCAAGACAAGTCACAACAGTCATGGCATTCATCACCTATACTAAAAATGATGAAATGTAGCAAAGATCTAATAGTTCACCTTTACAAACAATTCCAAACAATAGTGAATGGACCAGAAATAAGACATGATGGAAGTGGTGCAGTGCAGTGGCTGTGGAGCAGCAGTCTTCCGGGAGACATTCTGGAGGATGCAGTGTTATCCCATCTGCAGGCACCTCTCTGGGCTGAGGGGGGAGGTTTCTCTTCTCCAGGCTGCATTGGTCAGGATTTGTGGGACATCCTCTTCCATCCAGGGACCACCGGGGCCACTACCGTTGCCTCAGAGGTTGCCAAGAAAGAGGAGTGGTTGGACCACAGTGGGCTCAGGGAGGGTGAGGGTGGTGGAACAGAGGTGCATCCCTCCAGTTGTACCTCTCCACAATGCCTATGCCATTCCAGCAAAGTGAGGTTCCTCTATGGAGGCACCCAGAGCGGAAACCAAGGAGGATGCTGGGAACCTCCACAAAGGAGACCCACAGGAGGGTGGCATAGGACCCCACAAGGGAAGGAAACAACTGCTGGTGGGGTACTCCATTGTTAGGAAGGTAGAACTGGGAAAGGAAGGGGAAAGGGAGGTAAGGTGCCTGCCTAGTGCCATGGCTTGGAAGAACAGGGAGCAAATCCTCAGGATTGCTAGAGCAGCTGCACAGGGGAGGGATCTGGATGTCATTGTCCACTTAGGGACAAATGGCTTGGTTAAAAAAGGGATCAAAGCTGTGCAGGAAGAGTTTGTGGAATTGGGGAGGGGCCATAGACAAGTAGCAATCACAGTAACCTTCTCGGAGGTGCTGCCTGTCTATGGCGTAGAAGAGGCTAGGGTGCTCTACACCATGGGATTCAATCAGTGGTTGAAAAACTGGTGCAGAGCTCAGGGATTTTGCTTCATTGGGGACTGGGGGTCCACCTGGAGTGATACAAGCCTATACTGGCATGATGGGTTGCATCTGTCCAGGAGGGAAACAAGGATCCTAGGTGATAGGTTTAAATTCATCATTGGCAAGTATTTAAACTAGCCAAGGGGGGAGGCACTGGAAAGGAGCAGGGAAATCCTAGCCACCCCCCAAAAAGTCACAGTAGTAAGTGCAGGAAACAACAACATAGAGATGTCAATAGGGAGAAGGGCAAGGGTAAATAGAGAAAGTGACAAAGGCAAGAAGGACAGGGATGGGGCAAAAAGGAGTAAGGCCATCAGGAAATGGAGGATAATGAGTACCAACACCTGCAGCCTGGGCAGCAAGCTCCCTGAACTGGTGGCCTTGATGGAAGAGAGATGCCTGGATGTTGTAGCAGTCACAGAAACATGGTACACAGAGAACCATGACTGGGATGTTAACATACCAGAGTACGTAACCTACAGGAGAGACAGGGATGGGAGAAGAGGGGGAGGAGTAGCTCTCTATGTAAAGAAAGGGATAAAAGCAACTGAACAAAAGAGTAAACAGGGAGGAGAGAAGGCACTGTGGGTAACTTTGGAGACTGGAAGAGGCACCACAATCCACACAGGGATTGTATAGAGACCCCCAGGTCAGGGGGAGGGGAGGGAATGGACAAGGATATGATAGAAGGCATTCTTTGGATGGCAGAGAAAGGGGATATACTGTTGATGGGAGACCTGAATATGCCAGATGTTAACTGGAGCACACTTGCTGCAGCCACATCCATGAGCAGGGCCATTCTTGATGCCCTACAGGTGGCATGCCTCAGACAGCTAGTTTTGGAACCCACTCATGAGGGAGCAATCTTACACCTCATACTTTCAAATGGGGACAGTGAGAGGATATCAGATCTAGAAGTGGGTTGCCATCAGGGAATAAGTGACCATCAAACAGTGTGGTTCACATTAAACTCAGCTACAGAATCAAGCCATACAAAAGTGAGGGTACTGGACTTCAGGAGGGTTGACTTTGGCAAGATGGGAGAGTGCCTCAGAAAAGCACTAGCAAACAGGCTAGAAGGAGGGGTGGAGCAACAATGGGGAATCATCAAAACTGCCATCACTGAGGCAACAAGCCTTTGTGTGAAGCAAATAAATCAAAATGAAATAAAAAGCCACTATGGTTCTCAAAAGAGATAGTGGGGAAAGTCAGGGAGAAAAAGATAACAATCAGGAAGTATAAGGAAACACAGAAGGAGCAGGACAGAGAGCTATACCAGTTAAGGCAGAAGGAAGCAGGGAGGGAAGTCAGAATAGCAAAGGCCCAAACTGAGGAAAGGATAGCCAACTTGGTTAAGAAGGGGTATAAAACCTTTTATAAGTACATCAGGGAGTGTAGAAAGACAAAGGGAGGGATAGTGAGGCTGAATAGAATGAACGGTGGGTGGGCAGAGGGAGATAGCGAAAAAGCAGTGATACTGAACGAATATTTCTGCTCAGTATTCACAAAAGAGGAGGAGGAGGTGCCTAATCCAATTAACAGAAGTACTCTGGATAGGGGGGTTGATCCCAGTCCTTTCTCAGAAGAAAGGGTTCTGAAAGAACTTCTAAAGCTGAAGGTGGACAAAGCAATGGGGCCTGATGGAATTCACCCCAGAATTCTAAAAGAATTAAGGGGAGAACTAGTGAAACCACTGACTACCCTTTTTAACAAATCTTGGGAGGATGGTGTGGTACTCAAGGACTGAAGGAAGGCAGATGTGATTCCCCTTCACAAAAGTGGGACCAAGACAGAGGCAGGAAACTACAGACCTGTCAGTTTGACCTCTGTTGTAGGGAAAGTGATGGAATCACTTCTGAAGGAAAGAATTGTTGAGTACCTAGAGGCCAGTGGGGCACAGGACCCAAGGCAGCATGGGTTCACAGCGAGAAGGTCATGTCAGATGAATCTAATTGATTTAATTGACTGGTGACTTAAGTAGAAGACCAGGGAGGGGCTGTGGACAAGGCCTAGCTAGACTTTAGTAAGGCATTTGACACAGTCCCACACAAAAGATTAATAGTCAAATTAACCAGCCTGGGAGTGGGTCCCAGGGTGGTAGCCTGGGTAAAACATTGGCTGGACAACAGGACACAGAAGGTAATTATAAATGGAGTCCACTCTGAAGAAAGAGGGGTTACTAGTGGGGAACCTCAGGGTTCAGTACTGGGTCCAGTCCTTTTACAATGTCTTTATAAGTGACATTGCAGAGGGTCAGGAAGGTAAAGTATGTCTCTTTGCAGATGACACAAAGATCTGCAACAGGGTTGATACACAAGGAGGCGTGGAAAGGATGAGATGGGACTTGGCAAGGTTGGAGGAGTGGTCGGAAGTATGGCAGCTAGGATTCAATGCAAAGAAGTGCAAAATAATGCACCTGGGAAACAAAAACCCAGGGGAAGATTAAACAATGGGGGGGCGGTAGTAACAAAAACAATGAAGGAAAGGGACCTGGGGGTAATCATATCCGATGACCTTAAGGTTAGCAAGCAATGTGAGAAGGCAGTAGGGACAGCTGGGGGTATACTGGGATACATAGGGAGAGGCATCACCAGTAGAAAACAGGAAATCATTATCCCTCTGTACAGACAGTTGGTGAGACCCCATCTGGAGTACTGCATCCAGTTCTGGAGAACCCATCTCCACAAGAACATAGACAGGATAGAGCAGTCAAGAGGAGGGCAACTAGAATGGTGCACGGTCTGCAAGAGAAGCCATATGTGGAGAGACTAAAAGAGCTTAATATGTATACCCTTGAGGAAAGGAGGGAAGGGGGAACATGATAGAAATGTTTAAGTACCTCAGTGAAATCAACAAAGTCCAAGAGGGTAGCATCTTTCAGAAAAAGAGACATGCAAGAACAAGGGGACACAATTTAAAGATGGGGGGGTGGTTCAGGGGCAATGTGAGGAAGTATTTTTTCACAGAGAGGGTAGTGGATGCATGGAACAGCTTCCTGAGGAGGTTGTGGGGTCTAAAACTGTGGGAGAATTAAAGAACACATGGGAGAAACATAAGGCAATTCTTGTGGGGGGTAAGAAGAAATAGGTTGTTGGTTACTAGGATCTGTGGCTTATCCTGTAGCTACGGAAATGGGCAGACTAGGTGGGCCACGTGGTCCTTATCTGCCATCAAAGTCTATGTTTCTATGTTATTATCAAACATGGAGTGCAGAGTGATAAGCAGCAGGAGGCACAAAAACACCTCCTACAAGGCTTTTTCAAAGGAATAGTGACCTTTAGGGATCTTCTGCTTACACAGCAGTGAAATCACAGTATAGCTTTATATTTATAGTGGCAATGCAATAATTATAATAATAAAATGCTGACACATGACACACATGTATATAAACCAATATTGTCAACAAGTCCAGCATCTCACAATATTAAAACACTATTCATGATGTGTTGCTATTGCTTATCACTCTGCACTTTATGTTTGGTAATACAGGTGATATACTGGATCTTTGGCTACATTTTGTCCTTTACAGTCTGTGAGTGGTGAGTGCCATGACTGTTTGTGACTTTTCTTGCCAATATGCTGAAATATGTCACATACCCCAGATCTACCGTATATGCCCTAAAGCTTCAAAGAGAAGCTTGCAACATGTTTTAAAATCAGTAACATTGTATTATCTAATATGTTACATACGTCACTAACTTCAGTTTATGGAATGCTCATCATTGTCTCTTCCTGGATCTCTCATATAATTGGTTTGGTTCTGTTAATCGTTTTATTGGATTATATTCTAGGGGCAACTTTAGAGCCCCCATAGTTATGGTGGCTGGTGAGTTCTATGTTAAACTCAATTTTTTGTTTCTTTCTTATCGAAAAACAGTTTTAAAGATTTACATGATACTTTCAGGATTTGTTGTATATGACAGAATCCCCAATCCTGAAAGTCTCATGTAAATCAGTTTAGTATTTTTAAGTGATATTAAAGAGTTAAAAAATAGATGTTTCTTTCTGACTTTAATGATGTCTTTTTTCTTGAATTGTTGCTCTCATCTACATAAAAAAACTAAAACTCCTTAAAGTAGAAATGTTGAAGAGCTGTGTAGGTTGATGGGGAAGGATTTCCTAGGTGGGTTTGATGTCTGGGAGTTTTGTAGTTTTTAAGCTATTTACATTAGCAAAATCATGTTTTTACCATTTCCGCATCTGCTCACAATTGGGCTCTGAGATAATCTACTGCATGCACAGAACAGTTTCATTGCTGTTGAACGTGGATCAGGAAAGTGAAAGGAGTCAAACAGTAGTTAAAGCACAACATGCACAAAGGGCTTCAATGGACTACATTATAAGTTGTATTTTGGTATCAGTATATTGAAGTTCGAAAGGTTTGCTAAGGTGTAGAGAAAAAACTAATGAGGCAACTGAGTCATACAGGGGAGAATATTTGTAAAGGAACATTAAGTCTCTTCTCAGCTAGTATAGTCGAATAGCCCTTAAAAGGTTGACAGCTGGTATGAGAAAAAATTAATTAAAGCAAAAAAAGTCACAGAGCCGTACACATTACTGATCTGTGTCAGTGTGAATGTTAACAAAAAGTGATTTCTTTTCAGTGAGATTGATCTGTTTTGTGGGTTTACAATGTCAAAGATATCAGATACGATTTCTGACATCAGGAACAGTTCTTAGAAACAGTTCTCTGTATTACAGAGAACTATTTCTGAGAACTGTTACCGACGTCTGAAATCATATCTGATATCAGTTGATATCATATGTGGCATTGTATCTACAGTATCTGTCAAATGTCATGAACTAGATTTATATTTATACTGGTTGATTGGATGACAAAAACAATGAGACCTACAAAGCTGCCAAAAAAGTGTGACAACTGTGTAAGTCCCATCGTTTTTAACTTTCAGTCAACCCACAGAAATCTAGATCTAGTTAATGAAATTAGACAGATACTGTAGATACAATGTCACATACAATATCAACCAATATCAGATACAATTTCAAACATCTGGAATGGTTCTCAGAAACAGTTCTCTGTAATAAAGATAACTGTTTCAGAGAACTGTTCCCAGTGTCAGAAATCATATCTGATATCTTTGATATAATAAACCCACAAATCAGATTTATCTCACTAAAAAGGAATCACTTTTTTTAACATTCACACTGACACAGATCAGTCCGCCTTGATCTGTTTACTGCATGACACATCTGATTGTTGCAAAATGGGGACAATCAGAAACAGTTAGAAGGAAAGGGGCATGCAGGAAAAAGCATATAAAATAATGGTTATCATCATTGCATCATACAACTGTTTCAGAATATGGCTTTCAAAGAGTCTACATTATAAGGTACACTTTGCTGCTTATTTCCAGGACAAGCATCCCTATAATAATTTGAATTCTGAAGGCAATGGACACTGCAAGGCAGAAAAGATAAAAACAAAATGACTATTAACAAATGAAAAACTAGTTAGATCCGGAATGGCTAGCAGCCTTATGGAAATACGTCTTTCCTACTTCCTTTTCTCCTCAAATACATATGTTCATTCTTAAGTAATTACTGTAATTCAAACCATTCAGGGCACTTTAAGTTTGACATTATAATACAGGGATTTTGACAGATTGAAGAGAATTTGAGTAACATATCTTGATATAAAAACTGTAGTTCTTGGTAAAGTCCATAGCAAAAGAGATAAATATCTGTATTTCATGATCATCAAAACCAGAGTCAACTGTGGTTCAAGAAAGTTACGTATCCCTTTACACCTGGTTAGAGAATGTTTGACTGTCCACAGGGGCCTGGTGACTAGAGCATTAATACTGCAGAAATAACAGGGGCAAAAATGAAGGACATGCATACTGTACTATAGTAGTGTTAGTCAAGGCTGAAACAATCAGTACCTAATAATTCTATCAATAAATAGCTTGTCAATTAAAATAGCTATGTGTGGGACACATATCACAATGTATCTTATAGTATCTTGCTTTGAAATCTGAATTACTTTGACTACAATTGTCATAAAACTGTAGTTTAATTTACTTTTTCTTCTGTTAACATTTGTGTGGAAATGTGGATTATAGACTTAATCAGCAAAAAGAAACAATAAAAATATTTGACGATCTGAGATAATTCATTCTAATGGAATTCTGAAAATATCTAGTAAGTGAACATGTGTATCTCGTATAACAGAGTCTACACTACCAGCAACAAATCTGAACACAAAAAAAGTAAATTAAATTACTGTTTTATGACAATTGCATTCAATGTAGTTTACATTTCAAAGCAAGATACTGTTAGATGCAATGTGATTTGTGTCCCCCACATAATTACTTTAATTGACAAGCCATTAAGTTTTGATTGTTTCAGGCTTGACCAGTATTATTATAGTACAGTAGGAGTGCCCTTCATTATTGCGCCAGTTATTTTTGCAGTATTAATGCTCTAGGCCAGGCCCTAGTGGATAGCCATGGTTTGCCTATAGTGCTTCGACAGTGGTTGTGCTGACATCCCCTACCATGACTGCTACAATGCCAACTGTCGGCATTGTAACTGAGGGATGTCAGTGCTCACAATAGGGGGGCTGTGTCCCCCACACCCCCTGGTCTCTAAGATACTAACTCCAAGTCAGAGTTGGACGGGGGGGGGCAATCACCCAGTAAAGCGGTCCCAATCGCTGCATGGACCACCACAGTGATGAGAAGATTTTATCCGATTTATGGCACTGTGGTGGTCTTCATTGATGGTGAGTTGCTGAGGTGATGGTATACGGAGAGCCACACATTCTCTAATCATGTAAAAAGGCATACATAACTTCCTTGAAACACAGCTGACTCTGGACTTGCTGATCATGAAATACAGGTATTTATTTTGTTATGGACTTTACTAAGAACCCCACTTTGTATATTCAGATATGTTCCTTTACGCCTATTCAGTTTTTAAAATCCCTAGATCATGATGCTGAACATAAAGGGCCCTAATTTAAATGTTCCAGATCTAACTAGTTTCTCATTTGTTAATATTCATTTTATTTTTATCTTTTCTTCCCTGCAGTGTCCACAGTCTTTAAAGTTCAAATTATTATAGGGATGCTTGTCCTGGAAATAAACAGCAAAGTTTATCTCATAATGTAGACACTTTAAAGGCCGTATCTGAAACAGTTGTATGATGCAATGACAATACCCTTGTTTTATGTTCTTTTTCTCACATGCCTCTTTCCTGCAAAGCATTTCTGATTTTCTCCATAAAGCAAAAATCGGATGTGTCATGCAGTAAACTCAAAGATAGACTGATCTGGGTCAGTGTGAATGTTAAAAATAAGTGATTCCTTTTGAGTGAGATAGATCTGTTTTGTGGGGTTACAATATCAAAAATATCAGATATGATTTCTAACATTGGAAACAGTTCCCTGAAACAATTCTCTATTTTACAGATAACTGTTTCTGAGAACTGTTCCTGATGTCTGAAATCATATCTGATATCAGTTGATATTGTATGTGACATTATATCTACAATATTTGTCTGATTTCATGAACTGGATCTATATCCGTGTGAGTCAACTGGATATTAAAAACAATGAGACTTACACAGTTGTCAAAAATATTTACTTTGAAGATCAAATGTAATAAAAGTTTTTGAGAATTATAAATGTTGTCAGTCTTGATTTTATTCCCGCTCTTCACCACCTTTCATTTAGTGAAAAAAAAAGTCTTGTAACAGAAACATCTTTCTGTACGCAGCGCCCTTTCTATGTTGTTCATGTTTTCATTGATTTTGATTTAGCTCTTCCAGCAATCATTTCTCCAACAAGTTTGCTTAGGAATCCATCTTTTGCTACTCTGATGTCCCTCCCTCTGAAATCCCTTGAGAAGAATACTGATCTGCCAGCTGTCAGTGAAAGTGGTGCTAGGTTTGCAGTATCTGTTAGTCACCATTTGGTTTTCTTTAGCAATATTTTTTCTTCTGGTAAAAATATCAAGATACCTATTTTCCTTTTCATTTTATTTCATTCCTGAACCAAAATACATAATTTTTAAGTTTTTAAAAGTTCCCACTCAGATGTCACTGCCATCATTAAATAATTAAATATATTGGTATAGCGTGGTGCTGTTTGCCATCAGAAACATGTGGTAACAATATTCTAATACATTCTTATTATATGAATCTGTCATGTATCTTCAGCAGGTATCCTCAACAGAACAGATTTTTTTCAGTGAAGGTGCTGGGACAATGCCGTTATGTGACATCACCCACCCAGCCTGGGAAAAAAGGCTGCAGGTTGCCTGTACAGCATGGGTACCATATAGGGAAGACAGCTATTTTCTTGGTATAGGGTTCTGCACCTTTCCACCCATGGGTGGCATAGGGCCTGTACACTAGCTGATAGATGGACTGTGTCCTGTTCATCTGTATTCCAACTACATATAAGTTCAGGGACAAGAGGGACTTGTGATTCTTCTGCCCACTAGAGAATCCTATGAATTCTTCACATCCGTCACTGTACAGAAGTGCAGGGCCTGCGATGACCCTGCACTACCATAGGTGGATGGAGTCTTCCCTTGGCACAGAACTCAAAAGGCCCCTGTGTGTCTACATCTGTTCACATGGGTCTCAATGAAAATACGATTCCACTATCTAAAAAAGAAAGTATATTCTTTGCAATAAACTACATTAATGCACCAGTTAGGGTGCAAGTTAATGCCACAGATGCAGGGAAATGTGTTGTTAGGGTTTCCAACCCTACCCCCCCCAGCAGCAAAATAAAAAAAAATAGGGTTTGGGGTTTCTGGAGTCTTGGTGAATAAATGGTGGGGACTTCCTTGGTGTTGTCAATCCTAATATCCACCTCATTCCCTTACCAAACAATGTGAGATGTGATGTCCTTTCCTCACGCAAGGAAACCCCAACCACTGATTAAGCCAAGACTCAGAGACTTTTGCTGCATGGGTGGTGATGGTGGGGAGTTAGGGTTGGAAAGCCTAATGCCACATTCCCCCACTTTCATGGCATTAAATTTCATACTACCTGGTGCAGTAACATAGTTTTGCAAAGAATATATATTGTATATATATATATATATATATGTATATGTGTGTGTGTATATATATATATATATATATATATATTTATATATATATATATATTTTATATATATATATATCTATATACACACACACACAATATGGGTGAGTGGTAAATTAGTGTGATGAATCTTATTTTCACCCCAGTGTGATAAATCCTGCTGCCTGACATTTATACATACTGTTCTAAATGATCAGTATTTATTTCAATTCTGCTGATAACACAAAGCAACACTCTGATTCTGCGTAATTGTTGGAACTGCTTTCATGAAGCTAATGACAGGAATGTAGCTCACCTGTCATACCTGTACCTGTAAGTCCCTTTTTCACTTTCATCTTGTGCACCTTATGAAAGCCCCAAAGTTAGTAAACAGCAGCCTGAGTTTCATACTGGAAAAAAAGCTTAAAAGAGCGACGTCTTCCACAGCCACAAATATCTCAACTACAAAGGGATACAGCCTGCTTCATCCCAAATGGCAGTACACTGTTTAAGCTTATTTTAACAGAATTTTCCTTTTTATGTTGGTGCACTTGTGCAGCCAACATCTTGGGGTAGTGCAGATTTGGAGACGTAATCGCTGTTGGGTGAATGCAGGGCATGCACCAGTAGGTGCATCCCTCATTCCCCAATCTGTCTTCATGCCGGCACCACACCACCTGGGCAAGCGCATCTAAGAAATGGTCAGCTGCAATGTGAGCAAAGCTTGTCACATGCAGCGGACCCTTCCTACGTGCTTGCCAGCTGGAAACATGGCAGCACAGTGGCCGCTAAACTGCTGACTTTGAGGGTGCCCAATCCCCCTGTCAGCTTACCCAGCCCAAGTATGAGCTGATGGGGGAGACCACTCCCCATTGGCAGACTGTGTCTCTCCTCCCCACTTTTGTTATTTGCTGATGGGGTGCCCAATCCCCATCGGCATCCACACCCCCTTTCCCTGTTTAATGTGCTGATGGGGGAGCCTACTCCACATTGGCTTGATGTCCCCCCTTCTTCTGTGCTGATGGGGGTGCCCAATCCCCTATTGGCTACTGTACCCCCCCAAAAGAAACCACCTGTAAAAAAGAAAGCCATCCACAATGTGTTTTTTTGTACCTGTAAGCAGAAAACAGTCCCTCGTAGTCTCTCTACCCACCACCCACACCCACCCACTGTGCACCCTGCCTCCCCACACCCCCTTACCCCATACTTACCTCTGAAGCTTGGCATGATGATCTTTGGTGAACTAGGAACATGTCTTCAGTCTTCAAAGCTGACCGCGAACTGAGGAAATGCAGGTAAGCTGTATAATGGAATAAATAGTTTTTTTTTCAACTTTGATGCATATCTCGGACATTTTTAGGAATTGTTGCACTAAATATTCAACATGGGGTTTTTGGGACCTCTTGTCATGAATTCTGTCACAGTTATGAATTAATCGGTCCCAAAAGGTGATTTCACAGTCACTGTGCAGAATCACCTTTTGGGACCGATTAACCCAAGGACAGTGGAAGTGTTCATGAGGTAGGCTCTCAAACAGCCTATGTTGCAAATTTGGTTGCAAAAAATCCCAAAAATGGCTGTTTTACAAGCGTGCATTGCACAGTTGCTACACACACTCGTATCTTTGCAAATTCACAATATTTTCATGCCAGATTTTCAACATTGTCATTTTTCTACATCTCCTTGTGAACAGTACAACTGTCATTTTCCACATCCTGGCCGAAATGTGTTTCCGCACTTCCGGCGCATAATATGGTTGTTACTGTGAAAAATCAGTGTTTGCGGCAGATTACAAAAATGACAGTGACACTGTTCATGAGCAGATGTCCTAAAATGCCTATGCTGAAAATTTGGTGACGATGCACCCTAAAATGACTGTGTTACAAGAGTGTGTTGTGCAGTTTGCACGCACACTTATAACATTGTGCATTTGTAATATTCTCACTCTGGATTTTCACCATTGACATTTTTCCACAACTCTTGATGAACAGTACAGCTGTCATTTTGCATATCCTGCCTGAAATGTGTTTTCGCACGTCTGGTGCAGAATAGTGCAATCGCTGTGCAAAATCACTTTTTGGGACAGTTTGAGGAAATGACAGTGACAAAGTAAATGAGCAGAGGTGCTAAGATGTCTACATTGAAAATTTGGTGCTGGAACTCCATAAAATCACTGTGTTACAAGTGTGCATTGCGCATTTCCCACGTACCCTTGTAACTTCGCAAATTTGCAATACTTAGATACCACATTTTCACCACTGTCATTTTTTTACACCTCCTTATGAACAGTACAGCTGTCATTTTTCACATCCTGCCAAAAATGTGTTTCTGTACTGCACCACCAAAGCTAATGCCAGCACGACAACATTTGACATTGGCAAATGCTTGTTTTGCCCTGTGTCTTCTTTGTCTATTCCACAAGATAAAGTGAAATAAAAAAAAAGTTCTAGAAACCCCTATTGTATAAATTGCACACATGATGTGCAGTCATGTGTTATAGAAAATATTTTCACTCCATCAGCGTGACCTCTGGATATATTTACTTGTGGCTTCACCACTCGTGAGTATCCAGAGGTCACTCTCAGAAGTAATATTTCCATATCATACTTGTGCCAATATGTAATATTATATATATATATATATATATATATATATATATATATATATATATAGGATACATGATGGGCATGAGTGTGATATAGCAATATTATCACTCCTGCAGAGTGAGATATCCAAGCTCACGATGCAGGAGTGACAATATTTGCCATAGCACACAATCTGCCCATCATGTATTCGATATATACAATAGGGGAGAAGAGTTTCAGAAGTTTTGTTACGCTGTCTTGTGTTCTGTTCCTGTTAATGTGTTTGCTCATTCTGTGTGTGAGCTTTTCTGAATCGGCTGGCAGTATTATAACTGTGAGAAACACATGAGTGTGTTTTGCAATGCTAAATGAGTTAGTTTTAGCTAGGAATGAATAACACACATTTGTGAAGCTGTATTGTTTAGCAGTCTGGCTGCAGTGAAGTTAAAAGCATCACAGTGATTGTAATGAACTGAGAGGCAGAGTGTCAGAACAGCTGATACTGTTTTCAGTGGTAATTAAGTTAGCTGCAGGCAGAGTGCAGAGTGTTCTGTGAAATTGTGCTCTTTAGGATTCTGGCTGCAGTGAAGTTGAAATTGGCACAGTAATTGTAATGGGTGAGAATCAGAGTTTGAGGAACAAGTGAGAATGTTTCAGTGGTAGTTGGGTTAGCTGCAGGCAGTAGTTTAGACTGTTCTGTGAAGCTGTGTTGTTTGGAATTCTGGCTGCATCAAGCTGAGAGCATCACAGTAATGAGCTGGAAGTTGGGGGGGGATAGGTGTGTTTTGTAATGCTCACTGAGTTAGCTGTAGGCAGCAGTGAGACCTCTCAGGTAGTTTTGCATTTGCATCTATGGTAATAGCACAGGTGTTTCTTTCATGCTGAGGAGAAAGCTGCCTAGGGTGATGATATCAGTGACCTTTTGTGACCTGTGTGTGTAAATGTCTCATATCATCACAGTAGAGCAGAGGGTAAAATTATCACACTGCAGTGGATGATACACTGTTTTATCTCACTCATTTACCACTCACCCCTATTGTGTGTGTGTATATATATATATATATATATATATATATATATATATATATATATATATATATATTGCAAAACACTATGTTTGAAATGCAAAGCACACAAAGTAGGGAAATAAAAAAAATGTGGTTCTAAGTCTTTGAAACCTTAGCAAATCAGTGGTGCAGTGTTCCTTGGGGTTGGAATGATCATGCAACACAGGGTTGGGGGTCACATTAATATTGACACTGTCAGAGTATAGATTAAATGACATAGCAGTGCCTGTACAGAGAATACCAAAATTAGAGCACTGCCAACCCTATCTTGCTTTATTCTAACCCTGAGGAACAACACACCACAGATTTGTTAAAGTTCCAGAGACACCGTACCCCAGTTTTTCATTTCCCTATTTTGCTTACTTTGTGTTTTAACCCTACTAGATGTATTAATGTATTTCTTTTGAAGTCAATTCCTTATCGATTGAAAAACATATTTAAAGTCATTTTCATAGTGATGCTGACTGCACCACACCTGAAGCTTGCTTTATGAGTAGCTCTGAGTGTCACTCACAAAACCACTACATATTGACATACAGTGCACCGGACCACAGGTGGGCCAAAGCAGACCTACTCACCATTTTGGTTTCCCAACACTGGGTGACCAATCCCAGTGTCAATCATACAAGAAAACAACCTCCTCACCCACTAGCACCAGTCAACCATCCTACCACCATGAAACTATAAAATACCTCCAGCCCACTAAAACCAATTGCCCACCTGCTTCTCCACACCCATCTCACACAAGTGTTGGGACTTATTGTGTATAACGTGGCATTATTAGCCATTTTGGACCCACATATGCAGGGTACCCAAGCTGCCTTCTGATCTCATGATCACATAAGTTGCGCCTTGTAAATGTGACTTGAAATGTCTTTTTTGGGGGAGGGGGTCTCCAAAACATTTTGTATCAGAATTATAAGGGGACACTTAAGTGATTTTAAGGGGGTGCAATGAATTAGACAACTTGAAAATTTAGGTACCAAATGGAAAAAAAAGGACAAGTTATGAGGAAAGCAAATTAAAATAAAAATGGAAAAACCTAAATGCCATCTCATGCTTTGCATGCCTGTGGACTTAGATTATTTTCCTATTTTTTTTTCTTTAAGTCATCCTTCATCCGTAAAATCTTTCTCTGACATCTGGAGGACTTTCTTAAGATAGATGTGTTTTTTTTCCTCATTTCAGCCAAGATTGTGGATATCAGGGCTGAGATAGCCTTTAGTATTGCAGCAAATGTTATGGTCAGACATTTCCAGATATGTCACACTATTTCTACAGAGATTTTCTCTGGTGGCCCAACTGTGTTACTGCAGGCATGTGGGTAATTTTCTCTAGAGATATTACTGACATTTCAGGATGTAACTTACCATGGGCTTGATTTTCAAAAGAAAGACTTTGATGAAAGGTGCCTGTGTCAAAGGGGGATGATCCAAATGGCACCTTGCATCAAAGACTGAGGCTATCACGATTTTCGAATGCCAGCTGCGTCAACATAAGGATGTCATGCAGCAAAGCCGTTCTGTGCCACCCTTGAGACAAAAGTGCCTATGCATCAGGACACAAGGGTGATTGTGCCATGGCAGATCTGCACCAACCCCTTCATTCTGCTTCCAAAAGCCTCACCATGGTCACAAGAAGAGTCTGCCTTTAGACCAGCCAGGAGGTAGTCTAAAGGCCAAGCACCACTGCTTGACAATGTGGCAATTTTGGGGGGACCTGCCAGTAGGGAGCCAAGGGCAGAAGGTGCATGGGGGTGCTTTGGGAGTCTCAGAGAAATGCTGGTTATGTCAGGATGGTAATAGAGCATGCAGTAGGGGTGCCATGCACAAGGGCAGATGCAGATCTGCCTGTGTAGTGGGCGTTTGGTAGGGATGTACCATGACCTGGCCCTAGGCAGGCACATCCATGGCACCTGCCCCATAGGTGCCAAAATCCCAAACCCTGTAGTTAGGAGACAGTGATTACAAGTTGAGGGCTGCCAGTGGTAGAGCGGAATGTTCACTGGGCACCGCAACAGTCCCCTGGTACCCAGCCCCCCTTCATGTTCTGGCAGGCTGCCTCCCACTGACATGGTTGGGAATTTTGGAACCTAAGGGGCAGTTGCCTTGGCTGTGCCCACCTGGGGCCAGGTCACAGTCCATTCTTGACAACCTCACACTTACCATGCAGATCATCAGTCTGCCTTTGCTAATGGCACTGCCTCTGGGTGCCAACTCACCACCCTGACATAGCTACCATTCCCTGAGGTCCACTAGGGAACCCCCAATTTTCTTATGCCCCTGGTCCCCCTCTTGCAGCCATATTCACCCCCCACCTTTGCAGCCCCTTGAGTGTTGTACTGGGCAGGGGGGAACTGATGAATCCTTCTGCTAAACCATTCAGGTGCAACACTTCTTTGGCACAACCAGCTGGTGCAGCAAATCTCTGCTGTTTGGCACAGGAACCTTAATTTTTCAAAATATGGTGCAGAGGCCCTGATGCACCTTGAGATTTCTGCAGCCCTAGAGTGTTGCCACTTGTGGCAATCTAAGGGCTCTTTGAAAATCGAGCCCCATGTCTTCTGTTGCTATTGTGCTTACAATTGTAGTTGCCCATTCATGGAGATGACTAAAGCTCTATTTGTCTGAGGCAGCTTCTGAAGATCTGATATAGATGTTGACAATCTGTACCCCAGCTGTTGTGTCCTGGACCTAGTACCTGCTTCTCTGTTGAAAGCAGGAGGGGGCAGTGCTTGTGCACATCGTTGTTAAAATTGTGGATGTCTGTCTATGGGAGGGCTTATTTTCATCTGCTTTAAGGAAGACATTAGTGTGACCCCTCCTGAGCTCCATTACACTTATTGTCTGGTCTTACATATGCTGAGTCTGTTTTCCATCAGTCCTAAATCCTGAACATCTCCCTATAATGGTTGCTGATAGTGGGGCTAGAAGAAAAGAGACTGCTCCTCTGGGACTGGAGGAGTGGTGATGTCCCATCAGTCCATGACTGGCTTAGGACACTCAAAAATCTGGCTACCCTGTCCAGATTTTCCCACATAACCTGGAAGACCCTTTAGTCATACCGAGACTTATGGATCCCTTTTTTCTTCTCCACATACTATGCCCTGGATCTTGGGCAGTTCCCTCTGAGGGGCAAAGACCTACTGCACCCCCATGAGAGCATAACCTTCTAGCGATCCCTCCTTTGTTTAAAACACTGACCATTTCTTTGCCTGCATATAGCCCCCTCAGGCTCCTTATTGTACACTTTCTCCTCCTGCACACCTCCCATCCCCTTGGGGATTTCATTTGTGTGCCCTACTATCTTGGTGGTCTTTGAGTGGCATGCCGCTTCCCCCCCCCTTCCCCATGCCACTGCCCTCTGGCAGACTTAAGGAACTATCAATTAGATGGCTTTGATAAGCTCCCAGATATCCATGAATGTTTGTGGGCACTCTCTCTTGTTGCATACAACTGAATTCTACTGCACTGATTGTACTGTATTTCAGACATAATATACTTTTGTGATCTTTTGTTTTGTGTGTTTGACATTTATCGTTCAATCTCTTGTATGTTTATTGTTTAACTGCAAAAAAAAAAAAAAGTTGTTCAAGGTGTTTTTGCTTCTGTTTGGAAAGTAATCCAGAAGAATAGTTTGGTTGTTCTTTGCTATAGTGATGATAACCACCTATTGTATACCTTTTATGTAAACCGAGACAGGGCTCCCCAGTTGTAATGCTTGAGAATGCTGTATCCAGGATCAACCTGTGGATGGCTATTAGTAGATTGAAACTGAATCTGAGCAAAATTGAGATGTTTCTAGTTGGATCAGAGCATCACAAATCATCAGTTATGGATATCCTGACCCTCTGCAAATGTTGATGGCATGACACCTGAGGCAAAACCATCAGTCTGCAACCAAGTTGTCACTCTACATTCAGAACTGTCACTGACTGTTATGGTCAGAAGTGGTAGTTGTACCTTAAAAAACATTGATGGGTAGTGGCCCTACCTTGCTTGTGATGATCTACTCACACCAGTACATGCATTCATCATCCATCATTTGAACCAGGGCAAGGTATTCTACAGGGGCCTTTCTGCTAGTCTGATCTGTCATCTTCAGCTAGTGCTAAAATAAATGCTGCTAGGCTTGTAACCTCCACTTGGACATATAAGCATTCATTTCTTACTGTGTTCTTTCCATCTGTTAGATGGTGAATTGATTTTAAAATCCTGTTACTGGTCATTAAGTTCATCTGTGGAGCCGGCCCACTGGTGCAGTGGTTGGATTTCTGCTTGCGACACCAGCGACCCAGGTTTGGGACTGAGCTCGGATTGCTGGAGGGCCAGCCGGGAGGAGACAGCTTGAGTGTCCCACGACTGATCATTGTCTCTGGGGAGGGAGGGGAGCTGCAATCCAGTTTTGGGTGACCTCTGGTGGAGGCCAGGGGTAGGACAGCACATCGGGTATACCATGGGGAGGTGTGTGGCAGATGTTGGCTCTAGCCTAGACGTCCAGATGCCACACACCATGGAAACCTGGGAAAATCACTCCCATCTGGCCAGATGATTGCCTCCGGTCCTCCGCTGACTCTAAGGTCCCTGAAACAGCCTGCCTGCACCTTTCTCAGCAGCACCCAGGCCAATAATTCCCACCTGTGCCTTCTTCCCTGGAGGGGAGGAGCCCGTCTGGCAAAGGGAAACAACGGGTTACCTGGGGAGCTGCAATATGGGGTTGAAGGCTGCAGTAGGGTGGCAGGAGGGGCAGGAGTGTGCCTAGGAGACCTGAAGGGAAGACCTGATGGGAGCTTGGGCAGGCAGATAAACAAATAACACACAAATAAAGTTAGTCTATGGACTGGGATCTCACCATCTATTGGTGCTTCCTGCAACAAACTCTGGGATGGATTTTCAAAACATGGTGCAGGACTTGCGTCAGTCCCTGTGGCATGACACTTAGGTTTTGGCAGTGTGACAAACTCCTTCACTGCAACTGTGCCTGATTTTATGATCTTGGGTGCAGTTGCTACAGTTTCTATGATTTATGGCAGCTTGCACCACATATTTGGCACAAGCTCCATGAAAAAGGTCCTTGGGATTGCTACAAGATAGAGCACAAAAAGTTGGTCTTGCTTGCATTAATTGCCCCATAGGATGGAAAATCTTGATTGTCAGTGGATGAATGCCACAAGCTCCAGGGCATGTGGGTCTTGCAGCTTTCACAGTCATTGGAAAATCCTGCCCATGTCTATGTTCTATGATTTGCAGGCTCTGGTCTTTTGGCTGTTTCCTAATCCAGTTTGAAATTGGCAGATGTCAGACATTTTTCTGTTGCTGCACCCCAATTATGGAACGGTGTTCCTCTAGACATTCCAACTATCCGCTTCATTCTCAATTTAAAAAATAAATTAAAAACATGATTATATAACTAGGCTTTTCCAGGTACCAGATTTATTGCTCTTATTAAAAGTTTTAATTGACATGACTGATAAGTATTTTTGTCAGTCAATCAGTGCAGGGGTAGCACTATCATTCATGATGTTGGTGACCCAGGTTTAGAAACTAACCTGAGCTGCTGGACAGACAGCCAGGGGAGGAGGCTCAAGCATCCAAAAGGACAATCTCTTTTTTGAGGAGGGAGGGTGAATAGCTTCCACTGTGACACCACCACCTGAGTGACCATAGGAGGTTGTGCAAATAGAGCTAGTAAACAGGGAGGGGAAATGCCAATGGAACATAATGCACTGACATAGTCTCTTGTGCACATGCGCAGAAAGCTCCTACCAGTCAGCATCCTAGGAGAGGGGAAGCAAAAGTGGAAAACCTCCCAGCCAAGACACAGTGAAGCTCACCTGCTCCACAGGCCACACACAACTGACCTGCGCACACATCTCTGAACTGAACAAGACCTCCTACATGGCCTGGCACACCCCTTCAACCCCATAATGAGAGTGTAAGCCAGTGAGGAACATGAGGTACAGTATCACCAGGAAAATGTGAGTGAATGAGCAGGGAGTAAGTGGCATGAATATGAGGGCACACTAGGAGCATAAAAATGTGTTAATATGTTATAGTTGCTAAAATGAATTTTTTTTGCTTATGTATTTAACTATTGTTGAGAAATGTAGACATGTTTAATTTATGCAAATTTAATTGTCTTTGTATTGATTGTGTTATTCCTTAATTATGTACTATCCCTTCAAATTTAGACACGTGAATTTAAATGAAGGACTATCTATTTATTTATACAGGGTTTAAACGGAGAGACTGTACTGTGAAAAATTTGAACTGTAGTACTGTAAGAACTACTCAAAGTAAAAATATTACAGTGGGATGAGAGAACCCATAGCAGACTCTATGGGCATTGATTGCCATGTGCACTTAGAATGTTAGAGATGGAGGAGGTGCTAGATGCAACTATAGGAGGAGCTGAACACATTATGCAGCCATGTCTTAGCAGCATTTCATGTGGTCCTTTCACACACTTCAATGGGCAGACTGTTCCAGAGAATAGGTGGTCGATAAGCAAAACTTCATGATCAATGGTTTTCTTACATAATGTAATAAGAGAAAAAAAGCCCAATTGAGACTGTATATGTGAAAACTAGAGGGGTCATCATGTGACCCTACACACATTTGCATATTATCCCCATATACATAGTATAGATCAGTTGCACATGGCGAACTGAAAGACCCTTGTACTCCACGTGATGTCTTATCTAGTCTTTATATATAGAATCTCTGTGGAATGCCTTTGGAGGTGGTAGTTTACTTATCTTGTGCAATAATGTTCTTTAATAGTTCATTAATACTTAATTTCCTAACTAGTTTGGGAATATATGCTACATAAAATTAAGAAAATGTTGCAAGTATCCGAAAAACAAACTTTAGAGGAATGTCATTTAAGGCCAAGTACTGTATCTGTAGTTAAATTCAGCTCTACCTCATTAAATGGAAAATAGCTGCCTACTCAAATTGAAATTCTTTTTACGTAAGGTGAATTCATAAGGTTTAATTACAGGCAATCTAGTTAAACAAAGTTTTCTGACAGGTCATTAACATTTTTTTTTTGTTTCCATTAGGATGTTGATGCATGTTGGCACAGGTGTGCCTTCGTTAAATTATTTCTCCCTGCTTATACTTATCTTTTTATTATGTCTAATTTATGTCATTTAAAGTGAGAAATGTATAAAATCAATAGCATCTCACTGCAAAACTAATATTACAAAATATTGCATTACATTAATTGTAGAAGGGGATATCTGTAACTCATGTTATTTGTTGTGCACCTTAACAACCTTGTTGTCTCCAATTACACATCATTATTCAATCAAGTTCATTGTATTAAATCAAAGGAATTTTTAGATTTAAATTCTATCCCCGCTTTAGTTATTTTTCCCATGAGAATGATTTAAAGCAATAAACATAATTAAATTATGCCAGGAAGATACCTCAAGGAAACAAATGCAAAAACAGATTATGTTTTTAATAAATGAGCTTGGTTAGTAATGAGTTTTATTATAGGTCATTTTATTTAAAGTATGGTTTGATTCTGGGTCTGTTAACAAACACATGCCTGCACTTGCAGTATGAGTAGATGACTTGGTGGTCCATTTGTTTCACATCTTTAAAAGAAGTTTAGTGTTACATATGAAGCACCATTGACAAAATTCTGCTAAGTCTTATAAATCTACGGCTAATTCTTAACTCAAAGAAAATGAAATGCATAGTTTTGGTAGCTTCCATAATAGCGGCTTTTAAGTAAATAATAAGCCACAACAGGGTGTGCATTATGGGATTTTAATGCATGACACAGGTGTGTAGTAAGGCATGAGGCTGAAGGCACCCCTGGGAAGTGTATTAAAATCCTATAATGCACACACTGAAGGGAATTGTTACACTTATAAAATGGCTCTATGTAGGGTCTTTCAGGAGGAAAATGAGACTGAGCACCTGACCATGCATTTATCAAGATTTAATGCACAGTCAGATATTGTCTAGCTCAGCAAATTAAATTTCTAGATTTTTTCTTGCCATTTTATAAATCAATATGAACTGCTCATTTCTACTTTTTGCAGTGAGTCCCTAGAACACCCACTATCTTACAAGCGTCTCTCTGACATTTGGTTAGATAGCTATCTACAGTTCAAACTGCATTTTGAGCACCTTGCTAAAAAATTAAGATTCAAATTTCACTTTTTCTTTAGACATAAAGCATGTGGTTTAGATTTTCAGATCTGATTGAGCAAGTGTAATTCCTGTTTTTGGATGGAACTGGCACCATAGCAAATGTGCCAAAACCGTTGCTGTCAATTTTACAATATTTTGACACATTTGCAACAATTTTTCATTCTTTATGGCAGAAAAATAACACATGCATCATATATTTGACACATGCATCATTTTCACTATGCAAATTATGGCACTTGCAGCATGAAGCTAGACCACATTTTTGTGATGTAACAGTCATGTCGCAAGAAGTGCAGCTGCAGTACAAACATGCCGTAAATGTATGAAAACCCAGCCTGTTTCTCCAGAGCTGTCCAGAAGCAATTGGTGCTGAGCACCTGCTTTTGAATTCTGAACTACAGGGATACAATCTACAAAGATGCACCTAGTAAGGTACTATACCATGCAGCTTAAAAAGTCATTATCAGTGTAAAATATATATATATATATATATATATATATATATATATATATATATTTTTTTTTACAATTGTGACCTATAGTATACAAACTCACTTGTCTTACTTCATTAAAGACCAGGAGAAAACACATTGATTATCTCTCTGCTTAAGAAATTGCACACCTTGCAATAACCTCACAATGTAGTTTAAAATCTGTTTGACAAATCTTTACGCCACTATAATCTCTTATAGTCTCTTGCATCCCTGTGCTTTATATATTTTGTAGTATTGAAGAATTACAATAATTTTAGAAGAATGGTCTTTGTCTTCCATGCTGGTTCTGGAATGATATCCAAACCAAAGTTTTCAGCTGTAAAACCTAGGGGCCCAGATATTCAAACACATCCCATCTAACAGGACCAAGGCCACACTTCGTCTGAAGAGCATGGCCAACAACCTGTTAGTGCAGCTGCAGCTATATTGAAAGACAGGTTTAGCATGGCAGTAACCTATTTCAGGCATGGATGCAGACAGCAAATAGAGCATGAATATAAGGTACAGAGGTGTATTTAAGGGATTTTGGAAATGCTAAGTTGCTGCTTCTGTAGAGCTCGTTATTGCTTCCAAATCCCTACATTCAACAATCTGCACACTGGTGCTTACCCCCCTGCAACACTGGTGCTAAAACATGCTCCCCACCCTCATGTGATTCTTATAAGAATTAATACCTTGGTGTCCATTGCTACCCCAAATGACACTCAGTCACCAGAACAATGAATTACCTAGTGTCCCATGATCCCCCTTCTATTCTGGTAGCTTGCTGTACCACCACCAAAGCCAGCCTGAACCCTGATTGGTCCCAAGATGATGGCTAGCATTTAGCTTCCTCTCAGTTCCCTGATCTGTTGATTTTATATACACTTACTACTGAGTTATAATAACAAATACTAAACAATTCTCCAATGAGTTTCCAATCTTGTTCCACTGACAAATGTTTTTCAAAAGATCTGAAGAGCTCTGTTACTCAGTTCACACTTGTGTCCTTCTCTGCTATGAGAATGCTGGAAATGGCAGCAAGACATGTACAGCGTAAGGAGATTATAATCTTTGGTCTTGCTGATTTGCTGCTGCTAGTTATGTGCCTGCATCAGTTCAGTGAGTGACCACTGGCGAAAAAATTTTACTGTATGTAATGCTGTTAAAGGTTCAAAGAGCTGAGCAGAATTTTCATGTCTTTAGACCCAATTATAAGAGTGAAACCTGGCAGTTTTCAGCAGGCGTAATAAACTCCACTTTGGCATCAGATCACTCTTACTCAAGGGTATTGACAAGACTGATCTGAGAATGATGTTTGATTTTGTCTCCTCCAACAGGCCATGGGGACATACCATGAAGCTTAGAGATGGCAAATTTAAGGGTAATGTTAGGAGGCAATTCTTCTCCTAGAGTCTTGTGAAATTATGGGAAAGCTTACCTGCAGAGACTGCAGACATGAAGACAGTACAAGCCTTTAAGGTAAGCCTGGACAATTTTCACAGCATACTCTGGATAATGAAGTAGTCAGGGAAATCATTATAACGTAGTATATGTTAGCACAGCATATTAATCCATCCTTACTTCTGAAACAGGGAGCAGGCATAATGAACTAGAGACCCTTCCAAACTTAAGTTATTACTGTATGTTACTATGTTACTAATATACAGTGCTCTCATTTGAGTGAACCACTCCATAACCAATTCTTACCTATAGTGAACAGTGTGAGTAGCTCCCAATCACAAACACACTCTTGATTTATTTATTGAATCCCTTTACTGATGAGAAAGACCTAGCATCTATGCATTTCATACTTTTCCTTTTCTCTCTTACCCCTGGGTCTGACTTTAGAAGCCTTCTCTTATCATTTATAATTTTCCTTTTTTCTAGTCCCCTTCCTGCCTATGGAACGTCTGGGGTGTAACAATCCATTCCTGATTTTGATCACTCCTGTTCCATGCATCAGATGAGATGTTTAACCAAGGTCTCTTCTACCCATCTCTGGTTACCATCCAGATAGAAATGAAAGATCCCCTGACACTTACTGGACAAGAGTAGGGACATTTTGTTTGTTGAAAACTCATTGAAATAGTCATATTACAAGCACATCAATAACTCAAAATGCAGAAAACTAAAAACTGCATTTATTACAGTATCAAAAATGCAAATGGAGAAAAAAATACAAAATAGAACATCTGAAGCAAACAATCTATTGCAAAAAGGAAAACACTCCAGCCCCCTTCACGTGCTCTATTTACAAGGTAATAGTGCATTTGGAAAATGCTTCCAATGGGTTGCAGCTTCTGTCCATGATAATGAGAATATAATCAGTGTCATAAACCCTGCACAAGGTGCATGTAACCATGAATAATAAAAATCGTGATAGGTTACTATCTTTTGTTGCATTGTGCATGTGCATCAAGCCTGCCATATGTAAAACTTCAAGACAGCAAAAAATACT
The DNA here is from genome assembly GCA_016271365.2 of Neoceratodus forsteri. Taxonomy (NCBI): domain Eukaryota; kingdom Metazoa; phylum Chordata; order Ceratodontiformes; family Ceratodontidae; genus Neoceratodus; species Neoceratodus forsteri. The sequence goes on along the minus strand of CM057458.1, from coordinate 622,586,271 downwards.
GTCTTAGACAGTGCTTCAAAATCCTGTCATTCTTGGGAAAGAATTCCTTACACTAGCGTTTGGAAGTCAAGACAGAACACCTGGGTTAGTAGTCCATGACAGACAAATAATTCCCCAAACCTTTCACATATGGGTAATTTAAAAACAAATGTTCTTGTGTTTCTAATATTGTAACACAGTATGGGCAAGGACCATAATTCTCTTCTAGCCTTTTTTGCTTGAAGGAGCCTTTGACTCATTTATTGTCCATGTGTACATTTTTTTCATGCTGGCTGGCTTTGTCTCGGTCTGCCTCTTCCTCCATCTAACCCCATCCAACAGGACTTATATACTGCCTCCTAGAATGTACCCTCGATTTCCCCCCAGGGTGTGGCCATCAGGGAGAAACCACCTAACTCCCAGAACAGTGCCTTGTAGTGATCCAGGGGCAGACTGCTTTGGCCTGCTGCATGAGTTGATGACCTTCAGTTTCAGCTTTGCAATTCTTTTCCCCTGGGTTGCTGGGAGGTGTGGCATGCAATGACATAGGGGTGTGTATGTGCTAACATCTGGCACACCTCCCCTGGAATCTCTGAGCTTGAGTTGTGATGCTCCGCAGCCTCTGCCAGGGGTTAGTCGTGAACCAAATGCTTTCCCACCCTCCCCCCAGAGGAGGAGGAGGAGAGCTGTCCGCTGGACACTCGATCCTCCTCCCCCCTGGCCAGGCCTTCAACTCCCCAGGCTTGCATGGGTTATCAGCATCGCAGGCAGAAATCCAACAGTTGCTCTAGTGAGCTGGCTGTACTTAACCACAAAAAACATCTCACATTTGGGTGTGGACTCTTTCGTTAATGAGATGTTTAAGAACCTCTTCATTTGTGTTCTCTATACATCTTGGAAAAGTGGGGTTTTGCTTAAAAATGTTAACCTGCACATGATCATATATTTGCTTACTGGCAAGGGTTTTTATACTATTATGAGTCAATGTCCATTGTTTAAATGTGGCTAATGCTAATTAAACTTATCTTGGATACTATTCACTAGTGCCTTTTCCAGGTATACGTATTTATCATAACCCCCAACTTAAGTAAAAGGGCTTGTACCATAACTCTGTGGCAGAAGACAGGCACATTGGCTGAAAGCTATCAGCAGTTGCCTTCCAGAGAAAGAGCAGAGGATCTGATATTGTGAGCGTGCTCTGGAGGGATACCTCAGCTCTTTGTCAGGCTGAGCTGAGCACTGTTGATTCCCAAACTGTTTTGTAAACCCGGATAACTCTGTTTCTCAGCTTGTCCCGGAGCACTGTTCATTACCCTGCACCCTGCGACACTGCATAGAATGGCACAATTACTCCATTCCCAGCACAGTTGTATGTTCCTCAGTTCAGTATTGTCCTCACCTGCTAATGATTTGCCACTATCAAAGTACACATGGAGAGGTTGCAGGAAATCCATAGGAGAGGTGGAGGAGGAATGGCGGGGTGTCAGTGCTGTGTCAGGGGCTGGGCTATCACCACAGAAGATACCCAGGGGACTGCACCAGAAGTGCTTGTGTCTCTGCTGGATCCCCAGTCAGTTACACAGTGCGAGGGACAGTGAGCAACACACATGGAGCACCCCAGACGTCCTCACCATTCGGTCCTCCCATGCACCACATCAGGACCTTAGCAGGCACCGCCTCCATGGGAGTCAGCAGTGCTGTTGTGTCACAGTTCACCCTCTGCCATCCCAATAGAGGTCAATGCCATAAGCAGGCTCCATCTCCCTGCAATTTCAGTGCTCCCATTTGTACAAACTCACAGTAGCAGTCAAATCCTGTTTCACAGCTGCCACTTGCCATGCATTCCCTTGTGTTTTGTTTCAGGGCTTGCACTTGCCATGTTACAAAGTGCGTTAACCCACATGACAGCATGGATCTACTGTAGAATGAATCCCTGCCTGATTAGTTAGAGGACCCCCACCTCGCAGGTGGGGATTAGTTCTGCAGTAGAACCATGCTGTCTCTTGGGTTAATGTTTACTTCAACCATTCAGTCACCAGTGGTAGCTATATATATATATTTTTTTTTTCCTTTTTATGGTGCAGGACTTTCTGAACATTGCAGAAGAAAAATAAGTTATAAAAGAAAATCACTGGATTTAGCATACCTTACTCTCTAAGCTTAATTTTCAAATGTTACCCCCTTTTGTGGGGTTCAAACGGCTACTTCACAAAAACATTAAAACTTAGTTGTACAGTTTTGCCTCTAAAGATGGTGGAGTGGGAAAGCTAATAGAAACATAGAAACTTAGACTTTGATGGCAGATAAGGACCGCTTGGCCAACCCAGTCTGCCCATTTTCGTACCTATTAGATAAGCTGCAGATCCTAGTTAACCAACAGCCTACTTCTTCCTACCTCCCACCAGAATTCCCTTATGTCTGTCCCATGCATTCTTGAATTCTCCCACTGTTTTTGACCCGACAACCTCCCCAGGAAGGTTGTTCCATGCATCCACCACCCTCTCTGTGAAAAAATACTTCCTCACATTTCCCTTGAACCATTCCACCTCTATGTTCAAATTGTGCTCCCTTGTTCTTACACATCTCCTTGTCTGAAAGATGCTACCCTTCTGGACTTTGCTGATTCCCTTGAGGTACTTGAAAGTTTCTATCATGTCCCCCCTCTCTCTCCTTTCCTCAAGGGATACATATTAAGCTCCTTTAGTCTCTCTCATTTTATGGCTTTTGGTATAGATCCTGCACCATTTTAGTTGTCCTCCTCTGTATTGCGTCCATCCTGTTTATGTCCTTGTGGAGATGGGATCTCCAGAACTGCATACAATACTCCAGATGGGGTCTCACCAACTGTCTGTACAGAGGGATAACAACTTCCCGTTTTCTACTGGTGATGCCTCTTCCTATACATCCAAGTGTCCCCCCAGCCCTCCTTATTGCCTTCTCACATTGCTTGCTTACCTTGAGGTCATCTGATATAACTACACCCAACTCTCTTTCCATTTTTTGGTTGTTAGTACCCCCCCATTGTGTACACTTTCTCTAGGTTTTGTTTCCCAGGTGCATTACTTTGCACTTCTTTGCATAGAATCTAAGTTGCCATACTTTTGACAATTCCTCTAGCCTTGCCTATAGGTATATACTGTAGGTATTTTGGAATGAACTAAGATTTAATTAAAAAAAAAAAAACTCTTTATAGACAGTTTTCAGGCTTTCAGCTCAAACTCAAGCAGGTAACCTGGGGCTTGCCTCTTACAGGTGGGACCTTGGAAGGGGATCAGGACTCTGAGGAGAATATCACACTTGACATTCCAGGGATAGCAAAAGGAGGTGCTAATGAGAAGGAGCTGAACAAGGCAGTCCATTTGGGTGTGGTAGAATGATGTAGATGAATATAAAAATGTGTTTAACTACTGACCAATAAAATATAGTAAAAATACTTAGTAAGCTTTTCCTGTGTCCAAATATAGAGAGGTGCAAGAAATACAGAAAGGTGCTGGAAATATAGGGAGTACAAGAAAGGTGCAAGAAATGTGGTCAGCCAAGAAGCAAATATGTATCTGCTAGCTTGCTTCAGTTTGGATCTTGCCTGCATTATCTGTATATAAAATGATTTTGGGCCTTGTTAGGCCATTTAGACCTGCGTATCCACTGACATTGCTTTTGGACTAGGTTCATCCAGTTCCCTGTCAGGTAGTTTTGCCTGAGTTATTTCAGGTCAGTAGGAAATGGCCTTTCACTGCATTATTTCAAGTACCATCTCTATATTACTTACTGCCAAGCCTAAATTACTGCAAGGATTTTTGTTTGGCTAGAATGCATATGCCTGGCCTATTTGCATTTAAGCTCAGGTCATAAGTAAGTATTGCCCTGGTCTCAGAGCTATGTGAGGAAAAAAAGCAGAAAAGTAATAGCAGATTAGCCAGCTATATAGTAATGTGATTGGTATTTTTTTGAGAAACTATTTTCTAACTACTCTATAAAGTCCCAGAGTTTTTGTCCCTCGAGGAGACACTCCAAATATATTCCTGAGAAGCTGTTACTGAGTATCTCGGGTGGGCATTTTTCTTTTGGCTAAGATTTAATTTCAGCTCCAATAGGGCGGTAAGACTGAACTATTTTTACCTCTAGCATAGTCAGCTGAGGCAACATACAAAATTAGTAAGTGGTAAAGATGATATTTCTGAATAAGGCCAGTTTGGGGCTAATGCTTTGCAATCTGCATATATATAGCTTAGATAATAGGTTCTTAGGCCCAGATATTCAGACTGCACCATGCTGTGGCACAAGCCTGGGGGCAGTGCAACTCGGCTGCGCAGGGGCATTGACAGGGTAATGTTCAACGGAGCTGCGCCATGGCACAGCATTGCTGAATATCGCACCCTGGCCACCTGCACTGCACATGGCACAGTGGCACTGCACCAGCGCAAGTGGCCAGAGTGGAGCAGGAGGGTGCGCTAGCGCAAGTTCCATTGCATTAGGTGCAACAACCGCAATATTCAAAAGTGCACATGCAAATGGAGCCATAATGCATGCAAGGTGCAAATGGGGCCATTTGCATGTCATTATGGCCCCATTTGCATGCAGGTGTGCCGATCCCCGGCGACTTGTGCCTGGCACCCTGCCAGGCTGCAGCCGTCGGGGACTGACGCCTCCTGCACATCACGGAAAAGTGCCCCAATGCCCGATTGCAGGCATGTGCAAAAGAAGTACACATCCTATATCCCTGGTGGTCCAGTGGACTGCTCGCAGCCTGATCGTGGGCATATGTAATAAAGGAGGTCAATTTCCCTGGTGGTCCAGTGGACTCCCCTCACCTGCCACTGGCCCCCCTGCCCGCTCCCCAGTTAGTGGCGGGTGGCAGCACCCACCCGTCTGCCACCCGCCGCCCGCCGACTGACACCATATGGTAGGCTGTATGCCCATTGGTCCCTGGCGTGAGGCCAATGGGTGTACAGCTTCCTGCATGTGTCAGTCAGCAGGCGGCTGGGCGGCAGGTGGGTGGGTACTGCCTGTCACTGACTGGGGGAGCGGGGCTTGAGGCTCAGTGGGTGGGTGGGGAGGGGTACCACTGACCATCAGGATATTGGACCTCTCCTTTTATTACATATGCCTGCAATTAGCTGCAAGTGTCCACTGGACCACCAGGGATATAGGACATTTATTTTATGTTCATATGTCCGTGATTGGACTGCAAGTGGTCCACTGGACCACAAGGGATATAGGACGTTCATCTTATTCTACATATGCCTGCAATAGGGCATGGGGGAGCATCGCCACAAAGGTGCAGCCAGAGCTCGGGTGGCCACCCACAGGTGGCAGATGCCATGTTGCACCCTGCAATGGCAGCTCACCTGTGGGTGGCTAGCTGTTCCTTTTTTTTGGCTTACCTGTGAGCACAGGTATGGGTTGCATATGATGGCCTGTGCATACCCGGCTGAATATCGGGATGTGCAGAGTATGCAAGGTCACACCCCCCCCCCACCTGCACCACATACATTACTGATGCACTCTGGCACATCGGGATTTGTGCCAGGCTCAATTCTCATTTGAATGTCACACCGGGGCACATCAGTTGGTTGCGAGTGGCCCAACACTGTTGAGCCATGTGCAATCCTTCTGAATATCTGGGCCCTAGGATATATGTTAGTTAGGTAATAGGTTTTTAGGATAGGTCTCTTAGGAGATAGTTTGGAATAGTCATTAATATAGACTGTAGGATTGAGTTAGGTCACTTCTGTTTTCTTAGGTTAGGAATTTTATTAGGAGAGGAATATTAGACTCACATAATACATACTTGCTAATTGCTTGTTCTATATAAGGAAAAGTTAAGTTTGCCATGACATTATTTTAAGAAATATTCTCATGTAAATTGTAAGCATTATTTTTTCATGTATTTTATTTCTATAGTTTAGTAATAATAGGCGTAATAAAAACCATCTGAGTTTTGAGAAAAATTACCTGGATTTGTGTTACTGCATGTATAGGAACTGACTATTCAGATAATTACATCTTATGGACTCTGGCATGGGCATCTATGTCCAGTACTTATCTAGGCTCAGGTACTGGTCTTAAGTGACAGCTTCACCTTTTATCCAACCACAAGGTGTGCCCCTGTGGCACAACTCAGCATTGAACTTATTAGGGACATCTGAACAACCAGTGAGCCCCTTCACTTCTTTGGAGCTCCCCTGCTGCCTCAGCTGTGGGCACGTAATACCTCTGTATAACTCACCATGGGAGTGGATGCATACTGATATACTGTAAGACAACTCAATAAGGGAACACTATTCCTTTCTGCAAGACACCAATCTTCCCCTGGACCACCATGGGTGGCTATGTAGCAGAAGAATGTAACCCCCTTCTCAAAGCAGGAGATTTCCAAGGTAGATGATGTAACTTTCTCCAGTCAGCCCCAGACATCCCAGGCCCAGGTTGTGAACTGGGTCATATGAATGCAGGTGTGCTAGCTGGCTTGCAGGCTTGGCATTTCTAATAGGCTTTGGTGTTCTACTAGTAGGAGATCTATGAAAAGACTTCTGGCCTCTATAATATACATTGCTTGGACCTGACCAAGAACTGGAAGATGAAAATGGAGTTCAAGAGAAATAAAAGAGAGCGAGAGACAGAGGAAGGGAAGAACGAGATAAAGAGACTATAAATGGGACAGGCAGCCGTAGCCAAAATATTGAACGATGCTGAAAACTCATACCATGAATTCTTACTGTATCTTCATTCACAATTTGAATATCAGATCCATAAACATGAATCTAGTCCAATATGCAAGCCCACTGTTTAAAAAAAAAAAAACATATGTTTTTAATAAGATTGCCCTCATTTAAACCTGTGGGCAAAAATGTTCATTCCCCCAACAGTTCAGTGGAACCTTCAGAAGAAATGTAACTTATGTTACATTTTTGATTTATAGGAACATTTTATTTATTTAATTTCAATTTAAAACATATTTTGGCAAATGCAGGGATTAGCAATGATCATTTTTGCCATGTATTATAACATGGGTTTTTCAAAATCGAAATTCATAATTTCCTTTTATAGACCATCCTTTCATTTTAAAACAAGGACATTTACTGGTTCTGGTCACAGTTGATTAATGTCAATGAGATACTGAGAAACAACCACTAAAAAGCTTTTTTTTCTGTGATCTCAGCATCAGAAAACAGAAGCAAAAGGTGAACAATGGAAAAATAATGGCTCCATCCATCCACTGCATCACTAACCTAAATGATTTATTTTCTTCAATAAAATTCAGCTGTTTTATAAAATGTATTACTAATGGTTAGATTACCTAGTGATAATAAACAGACCTTGCTGTGTAATATTTTAGCACAACTGTATTTGCCTGCTCACTACTGCAAAACAGCAGTTCAACAGCAATGGTGTCTTTTAAAAAGAAATGAACATATGTGCCTACTTTTCCACTGAGAAAATTAGAATTTTAATTGGTTTCTTTAAGTGAAGAATTCCTAGGGTTTTGTCACTAATGTGATTGATGAGCAAGAATTTTGCTAAAATTGTGTTTAAACTAATGTTTCCTTCCAGGGCTTAACCGAGGAATGAGTTTTTTTTTTCTCATTTTAAATTACTAGCCAGCTCGTAATATGCTGAAATACTAAGTAAAGCCCTATAACCATCTTCAGTGTTGCAAAGAACAAACATGGTTATCTCTAATTAATGTATTAACTATAATATGGGGATAAAATAAATCACGAGGCAATGAAAACAGTCAGCAAAAAATGGTAATCACAGAAATAATGTTATTCATTAAAATAACAATATTTAGGAGCACTATATTATGCAAACCTGCAGCGGTTTCTGCTGTAATAATCCAGTATTATAACAAAGCAAATAAAAGAAGCATAATAATGGTAGAAAAACACATAGAAAAAGTAAATTGAAGATAGAAAGGTTACCTTATTGCTTCTCTAATTAACCAGGAACCCAGAAAGAAAATACAGTCTACTATTAATTATCAACTAACTTTGGTACAATCATTCTTTGGCTGGCTAATTGAGGGTGGCAGATAATACAGGTAGAAACATAAACACATAGAAGTTGATCACTGAAAAAAGATCCATTGGTCCCTCTATTCTACCACAACAAAGTGAAATACTACTCATAGTTTTGTTTTTTGAGCTTATTTTCAGGCTATGTACCCCCCAATCCATGTATGCCTACCAGGGAAATCTTTGTGGTTTGCCCTGCCACAGGTAAAGTTGAATCCCTGGCTGCATTGAGGTCTTCTGTTATGTGTAGGTTTTTTTTGTTTTTTTTTTGTGGAGGAGGTAACCATTCAGTCCTTAGAGTTCTGAAGTTTAAATTCTTGCATCCCATGATAAAAAAATCAGTCTATTAAATGGGTGGATAGACAAAAGCTTGATAGCTGGGAAGGGACTACTTTTTACTAGTCACTTTTAACAAAACAAAATATCAGTTTTTAATTTAACGATTTTGCTTACTTTAATTTTCTCAGTTTATTCATTTAATAAGTACAATAAGGTATTTAAGGCAGCAATATTTGTTAGTTGTACAAAATTTCATCATATATCTTTTTAGCAGAAGTGTATTTCTGACATCCTTATATTCATCCTCAGTGTATTTTTAATTTTCTTAGATATTTTTTAAAGCAACATTTATAAATAATTTTGTAATTAATGACTCACATCATTAAACATGGCTGCCACTCGCAATTCCTTAAAATCTCTTCTTTTGAGGTTCGTTGTTGAATGTACATGCTAGATTTATATTGTGGATGTATGAAAATGGTGTTACCACATGTTTCTGATGGTACACAGCACTGTACTAAGATTTGTTTTTGTTTTGTTATGACAGGCATAGAATAGGAGTGAAAACTTTTAAAAACTTCAACATCCTGTATCTTTTTCAGCAATAATGTTTCTGCCAGAAAAAAAAATATTGATGAATATATATATATATATATATATATATATATAAATACTATATATATATATATATATATATATATATATATAGTGACTAGCATATACTGCTCCTTTAAGGGGATGCATTATGTAGCTCTTACCACATTTTCTCCTGCAGAAAGCACAGTATTGCCCTCGCTGCACCCCTGGGCATGTGGCTTAATCAGTATTGTGTTTTGCTGCTTACAGTATTTTCCTAAAGATAAATACTTCCCATGGTATTCTTGTCATAATAATCCTTCTGCTGTTTTACAATGTATGTCAGCTTTACAATTTGATAAATCACATTCATAAGCTAGATAAATTATGGGTTGGCAAAAATGGCAGTTGGGCTGAAGGGCAGTGGGCCAGTGAAATAAGAGAAGGCCCATCTTCTTGAAGTTGGAATACGTTGTTGCTTTGAAACAACCAAAAGCTGTGTGGGAGATGCTATATTAGACTAGAAATCTGCAATAAATCTCACTCTTGCTCAAATCTGGGTGAGGTGTACCTTACTTTAACTCTTACACTTGGTATTGCTTAGTGTTTATTTATTTATTTTTTAATCAAGAAGGGGTCTGCAAAACTGCCTTTCTTGTGAGTTACTTCAGAAGGATTGAAATACTGCATATTTGGTTTTCCCTTGTGGGTAGCTGGATTGTCTACTAGTATTTTATGACAGTTTGAATCAAACTGTTTTTAAATAACTTACTGATGGCTGAGGAGTTGACATAGCAAAGCCTGCAGTTTGTGTATTTGAATACAGACAGAGTCTCAAGTGGGGAAAGCTGTGTTCCTCTGATTGCTTTCCGAGCACACAACACCAGGTTTTACTGGTTCAGGGATGGCTTACCAGTGTTGGGCTGAACTGCTTGATTTTTCTCTGATCATTTATTTTGCTGGGTATTTTCTCTGTTAAATTGTTGTGATGGATGTCTTGCTGAAAGGAAGGTCAACACTCATCATAGTGGCAGATAAGAGATTGTAGCTGATTGTTTCTGGAGGGCATGGCTTAAGTCCACCCCCTTGGGTGTCATTTTCTTTATACTAGGGGTTCTGACATAATTTCCTCAAGAGGACAAGGGCCATACAACTGTCATATCCTTACCAGCTCAGCACACTGCATTGATGGTAAAAGTGCACACACTAACTATATAAAAAAAATCTTACACAGGATAAACAGGATGAACAGGAAAGAAGACAGACATGTGGGAAGTAGTGCAATGCACTTGCTGTGGGGCAGCAGTCTTCTGGGAGACGTTCTGGAGATTGAGATGCTGCCCTATTTGTAGGCAACTCTCACCTCTGAGGGAGAAGATTGCCAGCCTCCAGACCAAACTAGACAGGAGTAGGGGAACTTCCCCCCACCCAGGGAACACCAGGGCCACCGCCTCTGCCTCAGAGATTGCCAAGAAAGAGCAGTGGTTGGACAACAGTTGGCTCAGAGAGGGTGAGGGTGGTGGAACAGAGGTGCATTCCTTCAGTTGTACTGCTCCACAATCCATATGCCATTCTGGTGGAGCATAGTTCCCCTGTGAAGGCACCCACAGTGGAGACTGAGGAGATTGCTGGCAACCATCACAAGGGAGGCCCACAGGAAGGTGGCACAGGACACCACAGGGAAATGAAGCAGCTCCTGGTGGGGGACTCAATTATTGGGGGATAGAACTCAGGGAGGCAAGGGAAAGTGAAGTAAGATGCCTGCTTGGCACCATGGCTTGGAGGTACAGGAAACAAATTCTAGGCTCATGAGAGCACTGCATGGGAGACAGAGCTGGATGTCATTGTCCACCTAAGGACAAATGACTTGGCTGGGTATGGGATAACAGCAGTGCAAGAGGAGTTTGCATAGTTGGGGAGGGGTCTTGGACAAGTGGCTCATACAGTATCCTTCTCAGAGGTCAATGGCATGGGTGAGGCAAGGGTACTCCACACCTCTTGATTCAATGAAAAACTAGTGTGGAGCACAGGGTTTTGGCTTCATTGGGGACTGGAGTTCCACTTGGAGGGATACCCACCTATACTGGCATAATGGTCAGCACATATCCAGGAAGGAAACTAGTCTCCTGGGTGATCAATTTAAATGCTTCATTGGCAAGCTTTTAAACTAATCAAGGGGGGGGGAGGCACTGATAAGAAGCAGGGAATTCCCTGCCTCCCCTCACAAAACAGAATATTTAGTGAGGTAAACACCAAGGAGGAAAGGTCATTATGGAGCAGGACAGGGGTAAATGGAGAAGACAAAGTCAGTAAAGGCATGGATGGGGCTGCAAGAGGTAAAGCCATCAATAAATGGAGAGTAATGAGTACCAATGCCCATAGTCTGGGTGACAAGCTTCCTGAACTAGAGGCCTTGATGGAAGAGGAACATCTGGATATTGCGGCAGTCACAGAAACATGGTGCACACAGAACCATGACTGGGATATAAACCTAGAGGAGGAGGAGGAGAAGCTCTCTACATAAGGGAAGGAATCAAAGCAACAGAAGAAAAGGGTAAACAGGGAGAAGAGGAGGCACTGTGGGTCAACTTGGAGACAGGCAATGGCACCACAATCCTCATGGAGGTTGTATACAGACCCCCATCTCAGGGGGAGGAAATGGACAAGGAAATGATAGAAAGTATACTTAGAATGGCAGAAAAAGGGGAGATATTGCTGATGGGTGACCTGAATGTGCCAGACATTAACCAGAGTGCATTTGCTACAGCCACATCCAAGAACAGGGTCATTCTCAATGCACTGCAGGGGGCATGCCTGAAACCCACTCAGGAGGGAGCGATCTTAGACATGGTACTCTCAAATGGAGATGGAAAGAATATCACAGATTTAGAAGTGGGTAGCCATCTGGGAACTTGCAACTACCAAACAGTATGGATCACGATAAACACAGAAGTAGAGTCAAGCCATACAAAGGCAAAGGTCCTGGACTTTAGGAGGGCTGACTTTGTCAAAATGGGTGAGTGCCTAAGGAATGCACTAGCAAATGGGAAGGAAGGAGAGTGGAAGAACAATGGGGAATAATCAAAACTGCCATCACAGAGGCAACAAGCCTTTGTGTGAAGCAAATAAACAAAACAAAATGAAGTAAAAAAAACACTATGGTCCTCAAAAGAGGTGGCAGGGAAGGCTAGGGAGAAAAAGATAACATTCAGGAAGTACAAGGAATCACAGAATGAGCAGGACAGAAAACTATATCAGTTAAAGCAGAAGGAAGCAGGGAAGGCAGTCAGAATAGTGAAGGTCCAAACTGAAGAAAAGACAGCCAACTCAGTTAAGAATGGGATAAAACCTTTTATAGGTATATCAGGGAGTGAATGAAGGCCAAAGGATGGATAATGAGGCTTAAAAAAGGAATGGGATGGTGGGCAGAGGGTGACTGTTAAAAGGCAGAGATACTGAACAAATATTTTTCCTCAATTTTCATAAAAGAAGAAGAGGGGAAGTACCTAAACCAAACAAAAAAAGTACTCTGGACACGGTGGTTGATACCAGTCCATTCATGGAAGAAAGGGTCATGAAGGAACTCCTAAAACTCAAAGTGGACAAAGCAATGGGGCCTGATGGGATTCACCCCAGCATTATGAAAGAACTAAAGGGAGAACTAGTGAAAACACTGACTACCCTTTTTAACAAATCATTGGAGGATGGTGTGGTACCAGAGCACCGGAAGAGGGCAGATGTGATTCCTCTTCATAAATGTGGGAGCAAGGCAGAGGCAGGAAACTATAGACCTGTTAGCTTGACCTCAGTTGTAGGGAAATTGATGGAATCACTTCTGAAAGGAATAATTGTTGAGTACCTAAAGGCTATCAGGGCATAGGACCCAAGGCAGCATGGATTCACAGCAGGAAGGTCATGTCAGATGAATCTAATATATAGATTTCATTGACTGGGCAACCAAAGTAATGGGGGGAGCTGTGGATATGGCCTGCCTAGACTTTAGCAGGGCATTGACACAGTCCCACACAAAAGATTAATAAACAAGTTAGCCAGCATGGGAGTGGGTCCCTGGGTAACATGCTGGCTGGACAACAGGACCCAGAGGTTAATAGTAAATGGAGTACACTCTGAGGAGAGGTGGGTTACTAGTGGGATACCACAGGGCTCAGAACTGGGACCGGTCCACTTTAGTTTCTTTATAGGTAACACTGCAGAGGGGTTGGAAGGCAAACTATGCCTTTTTGCAGATGACACAAAGATCTGCAACAGGGTTGATACACAAGAAGGGGTATAAAGGATGAGAAGGGACTTGGCAAGACTGGAGGAATGGTCAAAAATATGGCAGCTTAGATTCAATGCAAAAAAGTGCAAAGTAATGCACCTGGGAAACAAAAATCCAGGGGAACAGTACACAATGGGGAGGAGGTACTAACAACAACACAAATGGAAAGGGACCAGGGGGTAGTCATATCGGATAACCTTACAGTAGGTAAGCAATGTGAGAAGGCAGTAAGGAGGACTGGGGGGACACTAGGATGTATAGGGAGAGGCATCACCAGTAGAATACAGGAAATTGTTATCCCTTTGTACAGACAGTTGGTGTGACCCCATCTGGAGTACTGTGTACAGTTCTGGAGACCCCATATCCACAGGGACATAGACAGGATGGAGGCAGTCCAGAGGAGGGCAGCTAAAATGGTGCATGGTCTGCAACAGAAGCCATATGAAGAGAGACTAAAAGTGCTTAATATGTATGCCCTTGAGAAAAGGAGGGAGAGGGAGGGCATGAAACTTTCAAGTACCTCAAGGGGATCAACAAAGTCCAAGATGGGAGCATCTTTAAGAAAAAGAGATGTACAAGAATAAGGGGGCACAATTTGAATATAGAGGGGGGGGACAGCTCAGGGCAACGTGAGGAAGTACTTTTTCACAGAGAGGGTGGTGAACTAATAGAACCACCTTCCTAAGGAGGTTGTCGGGTCAAAAACTGTGGGGGAATTCAAGAATGCATGGGACAGACATAAGGCAATTTTAGTGAGGGGTAGGAGGAAGTAGAGTGTTGGGTAACTGGAATCTGCAGCTTATCCAGTAGATAGGGAAATGGGCAGACTGGATGAGACAAATGGTTCTTATCTGCTGTCAAGGACTATGTTTCTATGTTTCTAACAGTGAAAGTTAGCAAGGAGGATGGAAGTGCACATGAAGCTCTGCCAGGGAGGCTTGGTGTATGCCATCCTGCCAGCAGAGGGTGGAGTTACATCTACTGATGCTTATAGCTGAACGTTGCTCTCAAGAGGCATGTGGCCAGCCTGGAATAACAACAGGCAGACTTGGCATGGGAGAAAATTTGGTGGTTGTGGGGGACTGAGGGGAGATGGGGTAGAACCTAACATTCAAGACACTGGTGGAGTCTGACGGTAGCCCACCTAGTTTGCTACCAGTGTTGTGTGATACACTGCACACCATCCTGTGTAAGAAGGGCAGAGGTGATACATCTGCAGCTTCAGCAGAATGGGAAATTCCTGCCATAGGTGCATTGCCACATTGGCTGTCCCCTCCCACTGTTGTTAGCCATCTCACAAGAGATGTCACAGGTGTTTCTGAATAGCCGGCACTTGAGTAGGAGCCAGGGGCTCTGTCTCCCTTTCAAGATTGCTCTCCCCTCCAGCCTACTGCTGAATAGTTGGAGGAAGGCAGAAAGACTCCATTGTTAGTGTTCAAAATCTATGCATTCCTCTTTCACAGAACACTGTGGTGGGTCACCTGCCTTCTACATGAGGGGTGGAGGGTTGGGCAGCTCCACGGGATAAAAGCCAAAGCAAAAGGGTGAAAGAAGTATGGCAATGGCAAGAGAGTGAGGTTGCAAAGGGCAACCATGAATAAACTGTGATTGCTGAAAGGGCGACAACACTGTTTTGCATTTCTGTGGGGGTGAGGGCCACTACCCCGCACCCCCCATCTACAGTATATATAATCAACTCGGGGGGGGACAAAACTTGGGGAGCGTGATGAGGTTTCTGGATGTGGTGTGGCTTCTAACTCAGAATGACACCATTTGTAACTAAACCCGATACCTCTAGCACAAAATATTTTGGAGGCATATAGGTCAGAAAGCATGAGCAGTCCAGGAGAAGTTGTAGGAAAAACACAAGTGGCGATTTACTGTACACAAAACAAAAACAAATAAACTAATTGGAAAATATCAGCATCTCTCATCTAGTGTCTCCAGGTGAAGCTCTCCAGCAGGAAATAAGTAGCCTGTCCTCTGCTGAAAATCTCTCTCCTTCTCCTCACTGGCTGCAGGTGAGTCTCCACACAGACACAAACTCAGGCACACACTGTTGCAGACTCAGGCACAGACTGACTAATTCAGCTCAGGACATCAGATTATACAAACAGCATGATGTCTCAATTAGTATGACATCACAATCAGCATTATTACAGCCACAGCTGCTGGTTGCCAGGCATGTGACCCGTCTTGTTGCTAGGCCAACCACTGTGATGGATCTCATAGGTGGCTAGACCACTATGACAGATTACATCAGTCTGATGTCACCTTCTTTCATAGCTGCCTGTCTCAGCCATCATTTCACTATCTCTGTGTTATGTAGCAGGGAACCTAGCAAGTGAGAAACTAAAAAAATCAGGGTTAATACAGTAGAGGTAATGACTGTGCAGTCTAAAAGAAAAAAAGAAAATATAGAGGTAGAGATAGTAATAAGATCCTTGTTCTGGTTTCCTTCTATATAGCACACATGGGACAGGGCCAAATATGAGCCCTGTCACATATACCTCCCTCACTAAGAGGGAACCTGTTTCCTTTTTCTCTTTATAACAGGTTTCCAAAACCTTTGCTTTCTTTTCTTTTCTAAATTCCTGCACCATAACATGACAAAATATCTGCAGACACATTCTCTTTCCCAGGTCTATGTACCACTTCAAATTTAAATGGCTATAACGATAAGTACCACCTCGTGATCCTGGGGTTTTTATCCTTCATTTGCTCCAACCAACAGAGAGGATTATGATCAGTTACAAGTAAAAAGTCAACTCCTAGCAAATATAATGTAAGCCACTCCATTGCCCATTTGGCTGCTAGGGCTTCTTTTTCAATGGTCGAGTACTTTTTCTCCCTGTCATGCAACTTCCTGCTGACATATAGAATGGGATGCTCCTTCCCATGTATTTTCTGGCTAAGGACCACACCTAAGCCTACTTCTGAGGCATCTGTATATAATAGGAATTGCTCCTTGAAGTCTGTGCCTTTTAAAATGGGCTGAACATAATGCAGCCTTAATGGCATTAGAAGCTTCCTCACTTTCTAGGGTCCATTTTACATTATTCGGATATCTTTTCTTTGTTAATTCAGTGAGAGAAGCAGCAATTTGTGCAAAGTTGGGGACAAATCTCTGGTAGTAACTAGCCAGCCCTAAAAATGACCTGACATGTTTCTTCGTTTTAGGAACAGGGCTGTCAGCAACAGCCTTTGTCTTAGAGATTTCTGGTTTTACCTCCCCGTTCCCTAAGATATAGCCCAAATATTTGGTTTCTTGCATGCCCAATGCACATTTGGTAGGATTAATTGTCAGACCTGCATTTTTGATGGCTTGGATAACTGCTCGTAAGTGACCCAGCTGACTTTTCCAGTCTGGACTATACACCACAACATCATCCAGGTAAGCTGCACAATAAAGTGAGTGTGGGGCTAGGACTATGTCCATATACTGCTGGAATGTGACAGGTGCACCATGTAATCCAAAGGGCATGGTGGTGAGCTGATACAATCCAGTTGGTGTTGGGAATGCAGTTTTGTCTCTGGATTCTTTTGCTAGGGGAATCTGCCAGTAACCCTTGGTAAGATCGAGGGTACTGATGTACCTCGCACTTCCCAAACCATCCACCAAGTCATCTATCCTGGGCGTAGGATAACTGTCAAATTCTGACACTTGATTAAGTTTTCTAAAATCAAGGCAAATTCTTAACCCCCCTTCCTTCTAATTTACAATCACCATAGGAGATGCCCAAGCACTTCTATGATACCCAGTTCTTTCATTTTCTCTATTTCCTTAACTACTCCTGCTTTTAATCTCTCTCTGGTATCCTATATGGCTTTTGTTTAATAGGGCAAGTACAACCTGTCCTTATTACATGCTTGACCCCTTTTGCACGACCAGGTACCATAGTAAAGGTACTATTAAATGCTTCTATCAAGTTATGTATTTCTTCAGTTTGCTCTGTGGTTAAGGAATTGTTTATCTTTACTGCCTCTGAAATTTTAGTTTGTTCTAGCCTGGCATAAGCTATGTCTATATCTCCTTTTTCATTTTCTGGTAATACTAGCAAAGCAGCCTGTGTTTTTCTCTCAACCCACTTTTTTAGAAGATTAGCATGGTATATCTTAGAAAGGTTTCTTCGATTAGGGGTCTCAACCTCATAATTAACTGTGCCAGTATACCTAACTACTATATGGTCCTTGCCTCTTCATTACCAGTTTATTTTCTGAAGTAGGTAATAATAACAATACCTTTTCACCTTGTTCAAAAACTTTTTCTTTTACCCCATGATCATAATACCCTTTCTGTTGGTTTTGGGCCTCTACCTGGGTAATGTGTGCAATTTCAATATACTTGGCTAATTTCTTTCTCAGAGCACACATGTATGTTGAAATAGATTTTTTTTTTTGAGAGAAGTTATCTTCCTATGATTCCTTTATGACATCTAGGGGCCCCCTGGGTTGCCTAGCATACATTTTAAATGGTGAAAATCCTGTTGATGCCCATAGCACTTCTCGAAAAGCGAAAAGCAAGTTTGGTAGATACTGGTCCCAATCCCTTCCCACACCTCTCTCAAACTTTTTTAGCATGCATTTCAGGGTTTAATTAAAACGTTCAACAAGACCATCTGTTTTGGGGTGATGAGGGGAAGTCCTTATTGCAGTTACACTGAGCAATTTGTATAGTTCTTTCAGCAAGGCAGCACCAAAATGACTACCTTGATAAGTAATAATTTCTTTAGGTATGCACATCCTACTGAAAATTTTTGCAAGCTCTGCAGCCACTTTCAGGGCTGTTACCATGCTCAAAGGCACCTCCTCTGGCTATCTAGTAGCATAATCACATACTACCAAAATGAAATGATTACCTCATTTACTTCTATCCAAGGGACGTATCACATCCATAGCAATCCTCTCAAATGGTCCATCTATCAAAGGTAGGGGTTGCAGGGGTACCATGTCCCTCTTAGACACTGGGGCTACTTTCTAACATTCTGGACAAGCCCTGCAATAAGTACCTACATCGTCATGGATCCCAGGCCAGTAAAACCTATACAGCGGCCTGGCAAGGGTACGTACCCTCCCAGAATGACCAGCCATAGGATTATCATGTGCTATCTGTAGCAAGTCATTTCTATACTTCTTTGGGATAACCAATTACTCTGCTTGTTCTTGTGTCTGAGAACTTGTACAAACTCAGCACAGTAGCCCTTTACACTTTCTAAAAACAGGTTCCCTCTTTTTGTGTTTCACCCCAACCTGCTTAAAGTAACCTTGGAGAGAAACATCATTAGTTATCAGTGTGGTAGTGGGGTTTTCATAAATTAACCCCTTATGTCCATTAGTTCCTCGTTGCCACTGCTGTTTCAGGCATCTTCTTTCTCACCGAGATTTCCGGACCTTAGAGCTGGGCAGAAACAAGTCTTCATTGAAGCTACTAAAGGGAAAACTGTCTTCATCATTCAAGTTGTTCTTTGCCTTTTCTTTAGCCTGTGCTCTTGCCATTACAGTTGCCGAAACTTCAGGTTTTGTCCCCTTTTCTGATTAGCTTATCAAAGCCTGGAAAGTCATTTCCAATTATCACTGGTACAGGTAACTTTGGCACCACTCCTACTTTCATTTGGTGAGGCACACCATTTACACTAAGAGTCAGTTGAGTGGTGGGATAGTAACGAGTGTCCACATGAATACAGATGACCCCCGTACCTGGTCCTCTTACAGAATTCTTTCTTAAAACTTGAAGATGCACAAGTGTCTTTCTGCTTCCAGAATCTATGAGTCATTTCACAGCCTTATCTCCCACCTTGACCTCTATTGAATAGGTACCCCAATTTGCTAAGGTCAAATCTGCTTCAGTATTAGGTTTCATATTTTTATGATGGCATCTTGCAATATGCCCTGACTGATTACAGTTATAACAAATATAGTCTTTAGATGTATATTTGTTACGCCAACCAGAGTTCTTATCTGACCTGGGGTTAAACAGGAAAAGGAGGGTCTTAACCTTTCCAGGTCTTTCAACTCCCTGCTGTGGTGTATGTCTGGCCATTTGGTAGTCCTCAGCCAAGGAAACAGCATTTTCCCCATTTTCAGGTATGTGCTCTTTTACCCAAAGTTGTACAAGTAAAGGCAAGATGTTGATGAACTGTTTCATTGTGAATATGTCAATAAGCTGGGGGATTGATTTGCCCTCTTGTTGTAGCCATTTAACGAGAAGTTCTCTGAGTTGAGTGTAAGCTTCTCGGGGGTTGTCAAATGAGTGGTATTTCAGGGACCAAAAGTTATGCCTGTTGGTTTCTCCAGAGATGTCATAACTCTTCAAAATCTCTTCCTTTACTAGGTCATAACTTGCTGACTGAGTAGTGTCCAAATGACTGTAGGCAAGTTGGGCTTTACCTGAGAGATAGGGTACCAGCCTGATAGACCACTGTTGCCTTGGCCATTGGCATGAAGTGGCAACCCTTTCAAATGCCATCAAGTATGCTTCAATATCATCCCACTTCTAACACCATATGTGGTGAAGTTTCTGGATGTTTTGTGGCTTCTGAGTCAGAATAACACCAGTTGCAACTAAACCAGATATCTCTAGCACAAAATATTTTAGAGGCTTATAGGTCAGAGAGCATGAGCAGTCCAGGAGAAGTTGTAGAAAAACCAGAAGTGGTGATTTATTTTACACAAAACAAAAACAAATAAACTAATTGGAAAATATCAGCACCTGTCACCTAGCATTTCTAGATGAATCTCTCCAGCAGGAAATAAGCAGCCTGTCCTCTGCCTTAAATCTCTCTCCTTCTCCTCACTGGTTGCAGGTGAGTCTCCACACAGACACAAACTCAGGCACACACTGTGACAGACTCAGGCACAGACTGACTAATTCAGTTTAGGACATCAGATTACACAATTAGTATGTCATCACAACCAGTATTATTACAGCCACAGCTGCAGGTTGCCAGGCATGTGACACGTCTCGTTGCTAGGCGAACCACTGTGATGCATTTAGTAGGTGGCTAGACCACTGTGACTGATTACATCAATGTGATGCCACACTCTGTCATAGCTGCCTGTCTCAGCCATCATTTCACTATCTCTGTGTCATGTAGCAGGGAACCCAGCAAGTGAGAAACTAGAAAATCAGGGGTTAGTACAGTAGCGGTAATGACTGCGCAGTCTAAAAGAAAGAAAGGAAATATAGAGATAGAGATAGTAATAAGATCCTTGCTTCTGGTTTCCTTCTATATAACAGACATGGGACATGGCCTAATACGAGCCCTGTCACAGGGAGGAGGTGAAAGCGGAAGGTTACTGTTTTGGTGCTCTCTATTGTTCCTGGTCGCCCATTTGCTATCTCCATTATTCCTTTGCTGTTATTGCAGTCACCCTTTAGTTTTCACTCTTATCACTGGATACCATTTGGCCCAAACAACAGTATGATGCCAGCTTGGGAGACAGCTCTCTTTGCTTGGGTGAGCCCCTACTCTCTGTCCCCCACTGAGAATCTAACACCACCAAGGTATCTTTTAGGAACACCCACAACTTCAACACAATCATTTAGTTACAGCATACAGAATTCTCAATGGTATTTGTATCATAAATATTATACAATTTCATACATTCCTGACAAGAAATATTAGAAGACCCATCCCCCATTCCCTTTCCATCACTAGGCCTGTCTTTGACTTGCTGAGAAGGTGATAAGTGATCAGTATGAGGGTAGCTAGAATGGCCTCACCATCTATCCAACCTGTTCCCTGATGTGAACTAGGGCATGGAAAATGGTAGTATTCCAGGACAAACCTGGCATCCCTTTATGCTGCACCTCCATGAATACCAGGGCTTCAACACTAACTGGACCATCACCTTATTTATTTTATTTAGTTTTTGTTGACCGGGTAAGTGCACTAGACAAATTCTGCCTATTTTCAGGCACAACCCGGCGAGGGGATACAGATGAATGCCAACTGACCTTGAACCAGATTAAGCTGTTGGTGGTATTTTTCATGAATGGAGGAAATTTGGCCATTGCACCGGGGAAATTCCCCTGCTCTGAGGGGTGGGGAACCCTTCCCATGAGACGT
Source organism: Neoceratodus forsteri (assembly GCA_016271365.2). Classification (NCBI taxonomy): domain Eukaryota; kingdom Metazoa; phylum Chordata; order Ceratodontiformes; family Ceratodontidae; genus Neoceratodus; species Neoceratodus forsteri. Next base: position 622,565,068 of record CM057458.1, on the reverse strand, counting down.
CTGGACTAGGTTCAGCATGTCTCAGTCGATGGCAGGAGCAGAGGTGGTGGATGATGGTCTTAAGGAGTCTACTGCACCGCTTGAGGAGGTTGCATCTGATTCAGTTAATGTGCTACAATCCTGTTCCAATGTACCTATTGAGGAGGTGACTCAGTCAAGCAACACAGATAGCCAGGACTGGAATATGGAACTTTTGAATATGATAACAGAAGAAGATAAAAAACGAAAGCGTCCGGAAAATGGGCAAGTAGTTTTTACTGGTATGGCAAAAAAAAGCACTAAGCAGAATACTGCTGACCTGATAGATGTGAATGCTGAAGCTCCAGTTTCGGAGATGGAAGGAGATTCTTTCCCCTTTTCGGCTCGTTATGCTTTCTGGTCCCCGGAGAAGCGCTACAGGAGGCAGGTTGGATTAGGACCCCGAGCATGGATGCGGATCCCTAGTTCCATTACGGGAGCAGGATCAGCAGGCCAGACGGAACGTTTACCTGAACAGGCGTCAGTACAGGGACAGTTTTCGGAGATGGACCGGAAAGACGCGTCACTTCCGCCTTCTCCCACTGAACCCCGGAGTCCGGGTTTGTTACAGCCAAGGATGGAAATACTGAACCGGGAAAAAGACGATTTAGAAACTGGAGTACAAGAGGCATCGACACCTGTGGTTTCAGTGGACCCTACACCGGCACCATCGATGCAAGGTCGGTGCAAACTACAAGGAAATAGCACTGCTAGCTCTACAGGTACTGTTTCACCTAATCCCCCACCGGTACAAGCCACTAAGCAAGTCAGTTACGCTTCCCTTTTAAAAATTCAGATATTCCGGTCAGAAAACGTTTTGTTGCCTGCATACATTACAAAGGGGGTATGGAACTCCCCCCTGACTGCCATTATGTGGGTAAAACTTAATAATCAATTCTTTTAGAATTAATCCTACAGATGTTTATGCTTTTTTCATTCTTGAGGATCGAAATTTTGATGTTTCCTTTAGAACTGCTGCGTTATTAGATAAATTTTGGGCAGCTTATTATACTGCTTCGAATAGACCCAGTTTGGAAGCATTTTGTGGTCATTCCTCTTACCAGACCAACGGCCAAAATTATAACTGTTCTTTTTCGAAATGAAGGAGTCAATGTATTGGACATTTTGTATTGGTTGGAGCAACGCTGTACAGTGACTGGAGTTCCACATGCTGTAATTGATGATAATGGGTTTTGGACGGGAGGGTGGAAATTCAATGTACAGCTTAAAATTACTGAGGCTGGGGTGCAACATCTCCCTAATTGTTTCTACTTAGGCAGGGACCGGGGTGTATTGTTTTATCCAGGTCAACCACATTCCTGTTATAGATGTGGTTCATTATCTCATTTAAGTTCTGATTGCGATCAATTGAAATGTGCATCATGTGGTATGTTGGGTCATTCAGTATTATCTTGCAAGGTCCCTCCCACTTGTAATTTATGTGGTGATCTTTCACACATTTTTGAGGCCTGTCCATGGGCGGCCCATAATACAACAGATTATACTGAACATGATTCATATATAGCTAAATCTTCAGCTACTGCACAGCACCCCCCCAAGGCCCAGAGCATATTATTAGAAGTGGGGACAAAAACCTCTCATCTTCTTTACCACAGAATTTGATGATTTCTCATTCTTCTGAGATTTTATCAGATACAGTTAACCCCTCTGACCCCCCCCCCCGAATCCATGGAGATTCCGGTGTGTGTTGCGTTATCCACCATTCCTAGTGATCCAGTCCAAGTTTTGGAACAACCGATCTCTCTCCCGGTTGGGGAGGTTGTAGACTTAGGAGATAATTCACAACCCACTCCCCAGCGACTCGCCGACCGCTTAACAAACAGGTAGACCTAGTATCTATACCTCCCATCCCGGTTTCTAACCCATATGAACCTTTACAAAGTTGGGGTGATGCCATGGAAGAGGAAGAGTTAGGTGAACCCTTTCTTTCTCCTCCTTCTATGGCTACTTCAGTATCACTATCAGTAGCTAATACTTCTGGGATTTCTGTAAGAAAAAAATCAGTTAGGACGAAGAAAAAGAAATGAGGTGGTTATCTTTTTCAGTGTTTTTCCTTTCTTTTGCTTATGTCTTTTTTACGATTAGCCAGCTTAAATGTCAATAGCATTCGGTCACAATACAAACATACTGCAACTTTTTCAGCGCTACAAAGTTTAGCTTATGATGTTTATTTGTTACAAGATGTTAGATTATATACAACTGAGGAAGCCACAACAGCCTCACGGAACTGGGGTTTGGGGCCTTCCTATTGATCTTTAGGGCAGGATCTCTGTTCTGGTATTGGTTTTTGTTTCAGTTCTTCAAATTTTCTTTTGCAAAAAATAGTGGATTTAGTTCCAGGAAGGGTATTATTATTAGACCTTTTATGGTATGACTTACCGTATAGACTTATTAATATCTATGCACCACAACAAAAAGCTGCCAGAGTTCAGCTTCTCCGTTTGATTCGACCATTTTTATTAACTAATCGGATCATTTTATGGGGTGGAGATTTTAATACCAGCTTAGATACCCCCCCAAATAAGAAAACTTATTGTGATGCTTCTGCTTTACGTACTATTATTAAAGAGACAAATTTAATTGATGTACTAGCCCAATCCCGGTTACCTACTTTCACAAAAGGGAAACTTACCTCCAGAATAGACTTTTGGTTTTGTTCCCAAACTATTGGGGTTGCGACGGGTATCACTATACCTATGGCTACCTCTGATCACAATTTAATAGGATTACGGATACCATTAAGGGAAGTTTTAGCACAGGGTCCTGGGATTTGGAGAGTGAATTCATCCTTACTATCACTTCCTGAGTTTCATAAAGGATTTCTGGACCTAATTGTAGATGTTATCTCTGTAGAGTTCCTTTATGATTCCATGATAGAATGGTGGAATGATACAAAATTATATGTGGTATCTTATTTTAAATATTATGCTAGATTTTTAGCTGATACAAGACACCATACTTCTAGCCTTTTAAGAGCAGAGTTATTGGAATTATTCTCTAAATCCCATTTGTATAATATTGATTGCTCTGCTCATATAAAAGAGGTTAAAATTGCTCTAGCTAAAGAACAGTATAATAGACAAAGAACTATTCTTTTTGAACAAAAATTTCGTACCACCGGGACGCAGTGCCAATTCAGTCCTTTTGATGTGAATAAAGAAAAGTTTAATAGTAAACAAATATGTCAATTACGGGATGATCAACAACATATAATTACCGGACAAAGAAAACTCATGGAATATGTGACGGATTTTGTTAAAAAAACTTTTGAAACTCTAGTTGTCGAATCACCTGACATGACACTTCTCTTACAGGCATTGGATGTACCTACTTTAACGGCACCACAGAAGCATGAAATTCTAGCACCCTTTACTTCTGAGGAAGTTACGCAGGTTATTTTTAGTTTCAAGGATAGAGGGCTCCTGGATCAGATGGTCTTTCAGCAGAAATTTATAAATCTTTATGGCAATTTATGCCAAATCAGTTACTAGCTATTTTAATGCCTTTTGCAGGAAGATCGGCTGACAGACCAAATGTACGAAGGGCTGATGTTATATTTGTATAAGAAAGGAGATAGAAGTGACCTGAAAATTGGAGGCCGATTACCTTACTTAATACTGACTATAAGATTTTTTCTAAGTTGTTGGGGAATAGGATTTCTAAACTTTTACCATCTTTGCTTTCCTCATGCCAATATTGTTCAGTTACTGGCAGATCCATCCAAGATGCCTTACTCCTAATTAGAAAATTGTTTTCCCAAGGTCAACAGGGAGCTCTTCAGGGTTATTTATTTAATTTTGACCTCTCTAAAGCCTTTTATGGAATTTCTCAAGAGTTTATTTGGTTAACTCTTAAAGCTTATGGGTTCCCAAAATTTTTTGTTAATTGGCTCATTTTATGTTATTCTTTAGCTTATGTTAGACCATATATTAATGGTAGAGTTGGTTCCCCTTGTTATATCCGTTGGGGAGTAAGACAGGGCTGCCCTTTAAGTCCTTTTTATTTGTCATTGCTTTAGACCCCATAATTAGGCTTCTTTCTAAATCTCCTAGACTTCTAGGTCTTTCGGGTCCTGACAGTAATATTCAAAAAATAATTTGTTATGCAGATGACTTATGCTCTAGTACCTACTGTCTCGGTAGGCCACTTATTATGTAAAGTATTACGGTCTTTTGTCAGTTATTGGTTCTAGTTTAAATTTGCAAAGAGTATATGTTTTAATTTGACTGTGTCTGTAGAGAGTGCTTCTCGATTGCTGGTATTAGGGTAGTGGATTCTCAGAAAATTATTAGGACTTTATTTTGGTGTTCGGACATGGCTAAATATAATTGGGAACTATGTCTGAATAAAGGCAGGGATAGGGTATGTAAATGGAACAAGTTGTATTTAAGTAAAAAGAAACGTATTTTTTTTGATCAAAACCTGTTTATTACCAATATTTTTACATGTTGCACATATTTTTCCACTACCTAGATGTTTATTCGTACCTCTTCTCAGTCTTTTATTTTCTTGTTTTTGGGGCAGCTGTCTAAATCCAATTAAACGTAATATTTTACTACAGTCCTACCAACAGGGAGGTGTAACTATGATTCACCCACTAGTGTTTTTTTACTCAATTTTTTTTACCACTAACTTGAAACCTTTGGTTACAGAATCTTTACGGCTTTGGACTCCTCTTTTACATATGTCCCTTAATGGGATTTTTCAAGAATGGAGTGTAGGTGTCTTTCTACATAAAAATAAAAGATGATATGTTTTATCTTTGGATTGGGCAATAACGTTTGATATGTTAAAGACATGGCATGTAACGGTACAGATGGTTAAAACTCTAACCAGAAAACAGTTATATGCAAATATAGTTACATCCCAATTTACAGAAGACGTTTTTCCAGATTTTACACCGATAGAGAAGAAACAGATTGGTAATCATTTAGTTGATCCACGCATCCCTATAACAATGTGGGATATTGGTTGGTTAGGGGTACAGGGTAGAATAAATTTCCGTGGCAATCTGAAGCACAAACAAATATCAGAGAGATATTGTTTCCGAGACTCTTGTACAGACTCGATAGAAACGATGTTTCACTTATATTTCTCCTGTCCATTCATCCTTCGATTTTGGTTTTTGTGGCGCCGTCATTTTTGGAGTAAAGTATGGCATCAATGGGATCAGAGAGCTCTTTTTTTTGGTCTTTTTCCAGACACTTGGTCAACATGTAACTATAGTACTTTAAATATTATTGCAATTGTAATATTATACTGGGTATGGCAGGTCAGATGTTGGTTTTTATTTCAGCAACGCTATCTAACTCCTGAGGAACTATTTATGAAAATATTAACCTATATTGATTGCTTTAAAGAAGGAGAAAGGAAACCTCTCAAAACAAACATGTGGGAACGTTATTGGAATTTCTTTTGATTTATTGTTTAGTTAATTATGAAATGTTTTTTCTTTCACTTTGTGTTTTCCTTTTCTTAAGACCTTTGTTGACTTTTTTGTTTGAATTTTTGAAGCACTGATGTAATTTTTTTTGTTCTAAAAGTCTGTAAATATGCTTTGTTTTTAAATAAACATACCCCTGCTCTTTTCGAGAAGTGCCATGGGATCTTTAACATCTACCTGAACTACCACCAGAACAGGTAGATGGGACCTCGGTTTAATGTCTCATCCGAAAGATGTTATCACTCCCTTGACAAATTATACTGACTAGTCCAGTCCCAGTTTAGCACTTCTCTACTGCAGTTGCAATCACTACTTTGAGGCAACTGATTGTGGACCTTGCCAGCTACTCTCCCATTCTTGGTATGGCATCATACTCTCTGCAGTATCACCTGCAAGCATACTTGCAGTATTTTAGGCAAGCATGTCTCGATATTAAGAATGTCCTTATGAGTCTGTAGATATAGGCCCTTCCAGGGGCTTGCTGACAGAGCTTCCCCCCGAAATATATCACCTTCATGGCCGGGTGATATCTTCCAGCTATCTACGCCCACAGGGTGGGTTGCAGCTGAGCCATTTTGTCCCTCTTACTCCTATCCATACCATGCTGATATTCACTGGGATAAGGCCCAGCTGCCTCCTCACTGGATGTGAGCTTGATTTGATGCAAATCCAGTGGATAATGGTGCAGCCACATATCCAACCCAATTATTTCAGTGGGAAGACTGAAATAGGAGTTTTTTCAAGCTTGCACCTGTTGGATAAATACCTTCCACCTGGCAGAGTGCCATAATCCTATCACTCCATATGCTCTGTTGCTCAAACCCTACAGCTGTGACTGTGGAAGCCACCTCATTCTGAAAGTAATAGGTGCTGTACCTGTCAGAGTCCTCTCCTAGGAAGGCTATGGGCTTCTTTGTGGTCACCCCCATTTGGTGCCATGTAACACACCCCCTCTCTGTGAATTACTATTCCCACTGGACACAGGGGACCAAACTTTCTTGCAATGTTGATGGTGCAACCTCCTCTGGCCTGGTCCTTCTTTGACAGATGAAAGTTGCTGGTTATGGGCCACTGCTGCCATGTTCTCTACCTGAAATGCTCCAGGAAGACAAGCAGCAGGGTTGTCCTGAGCATCATGGCCTCATAGGCCATAGGACAGATGCTGTGTAGGATCTTTACTATGTCCTTCAGTAGAGGTATGTAAATCAGAATGTGCTGGTCAGTATTTTTTCCCATCTTTGTGACCACCCATAGAAAATTAGAAACATAGACTTTGACGGCAGATAAGAACCGCTAGACCCACCCAGTCTGCCCATTTCCCTACCTATTGGATAGGCTGCAGATTCTAGTTAACCAACAGTCTACTTCCTCCCACCCACCACTATAATTGCCTAATTGTCTGTCTCATGCATGTTTGAATTCCTCCATTGTTTTAGACCCCACAACCTCCCCAGCAAGGCGGTTTCATGCATTCACCACTCTCTCCATGAAAAAAACATTTCCTCACATTGCCCCTGAGCCATACCCCCTCTATCTTTAAATTGTGCCCCCTTGTTCTTGCACATCTCTTTTTCTGAAAGATACTACCCTCCTGGACTTTGTTGATTCCCTTGAGGTGCTTGAAAGTTTCTATCATGTCCCCCTGTTCCTCCTTTCTTCAAGGGTATACATATTAAGCTCTCTCAGTCTCTCTTCATATGGTTTCTAATACTTTGGTTGCTCTGTCAGCTGCACCATGAATCAGTTTCATGATTCTTGATGCATGATTTCTTGGCACATATTGTAAAAGTAATAAACAATAATAAATACATATATAGTAATGCATGGGGTTGTGTGTTTGAAGATTTTTTACACACACCCCAGGGTGTTGGATGCTATATAAACTCTGAGACCAAAGCTCGAGGGGTTTATTTAAACATCCAACACTGAGTGATGTGTGTAAAAACGCAAGTTAAACACACAACCCCATGTTTTATTTTATGCAATTGCTGGGGAGCGTTTTCTCACCACAGCAATTATATAAAATAAAACTGTGGTACTTGGTGTGGAGGAAGCAAGTCCTGAGTACAGGAAGAGCAGTCAGTGCTCCAGCAGAGCAGGTCCCAAAACCTTTTTTTTTTTTTTATTTAGCACAGGAGGCAAGTAGACGAGTTCCTTTTTCTTTTTTATTTATTTACCACCGACTAATGGTGGTGTAGAGTCCAGGGCACAGTGTAGTGCTGAAGCCACAGTGGCTGTCCTGTGCCATGTTTAGCAGTGAGCATAGAAGCAGGCACAAGTATGGAGCACTGGAAACATGGCGTGTGTTCGCCATTATAACTCGCGAGTTATAATGGTGAATTATAACCCGGGTTTCCAATGGGACAAAACACTTCCCAGTTATTATAAAATAATAAAAATTTTCTTAAATTACATCATATAATATCATATCATATCATATATCGTATATCATATATGCATTCCGCTGCTACACCAAATTCACATCTGAAGGTATGTCATTCCACAGTGGCTGAAAAAAGGAAATAATTTTGCAGTTGCTGCCCTAACTTCCAATTCCTATCTGGAAAGTGCTCCCAGTCCCCATCCCCACCCCCACCATCACCACCAGTCCACTGTAGCTAACAAACAAACAAACAAACAATAACAAACAAAAAAGATCCTCTGCAATGTGGGAGTATTTTTCAGATGACACCACAAGTCCACTGAAATCATAGTTTCTCAGCATATAAATATATAAACATAGAAACATAGAATTTGATGGCAGATAAGGACCACTTGGCCCACCCAGTCTGCCCATTTCCCTATCTAATGGATAAGCTGCAGATCCTAGTTAATCAGCAGCCAACTTCTTTCTACCCCCACCCCCTAGAATTGCCTTATAAAGCAGAATTTAAGAATAACAATTGGTAATGATAATTACGTAAATAAAATGACTGAAATACTCTGGCTTCTGAAAACAATACATCCTCTTTACCATCACCATCTCCTTCCACCATTATATGTCACATTTTCTTCATCATCATCATCACTGTGGCTTGCAAGTGACACCACACTCTTTTCTACCTGCACACTGCACAGCAAATGGTACAGTGTGATTGGCCAGTGCAAGCTCAGCCACATTTATACTGTGGGCATCAGCAATTGCCTCTTTGCCTTAGAGCACTGAAGTGCTTTTTATTATCATTTTCATGACTTAACACTTGTACATTAAGAAATATTTTTTTCCTGCCCTCATACTCCTACTCCCTCCATCATGAATCATAGTTTCCTTGACACTCATCATTTCAGCATGTGGGTCACACCACTTTCTTCCCTGCCTACACACTGCATAGCAAATGGTACAGTATGACTGACCATTGTTTCCACAGCCACCTGTGTGCCCTGGGTTTCGACAGTTGCCTATCTGCCTTGAGACACAATAAACTGTGCATTTTATAATCATCTTCAAGACTCATCACATACTCATTCAGAAATAATGTTTTCTTTTCATCATTCTTCTGCTCCCTCTTTCATGAAACACATTTTCGTCACCATGTGTCAATGTGGTGTGTGGATGACAGTAACACCACCTTCTTCTCTGCCTATACACTGCACAGTAAATGGTACAGTACCTCCATAGACATCTGTGTGCCATAGGTGTGTACAACTGCCTGTCCACCTTGAGGATTATTATTTTAATTTCGCTGGCATAGTGCAAAGTAAATAAAGTGAATAAAGTTTTCCTACTTCACCTCAAGTTTGATGGCAAAGATATTTTTTTTAAAGAAGCTGTTTTTGTTATTTTTAAGGAACCCCCAGCACACAGTGATAATCGCTCCCACCCACCACCCAGATCTTCAGAAAAAGTAAACCAACCCTGCCACCTCTAGCACCCACCTTCTTCCCTCCTACTCTGTGCTGGCAAAGTTTACTATAATAAAAAATATATGTAGTAGGAAGCGTCTCTTGTTCTATTTCCCTGCCCATGCTATGTAGCATAAAACACATACGCCTCCCTCCACCCAATACCTGTCCCCCTGAGACATCAATCACAGAGACAAACCTCCCATCTTACCCAAACCTCTACTACCCATCCTTCCTCCTCCTCCTTCTCCATTCCCAAACATAATTGATACAACAGAGCTTTCTGACTTGTAAAAGAAGAAAAAACAGCACTGGAGCAAGCTATGATATGCCTTCTTCACAAAAAATCTTGCAATAGGATGAATGAATGAATGAATGAATGAATGAATGAAGGATTAAAGGAATTATGGTCCTCACTTATAGTATCACCTGACTGACTGACAACCAGACAATAATCATTATATAAAAATATCACTGTAAAATGGTTCTATGGTCAAGCAAGAAGAATATGGTCATTGGTATGGGAGAAGTATGAATCATAATCTACAGGAGGGGTATATGCCTTGAGGTCAGCAATAGATTTTTACTTTTATTTTATTCTTTTGGTAACCAAGTAAAGCCCACTAAGCACAAGGACCTGTTTTAAGGGGTGACCGGGGAACACTGGGGTGGTTAAATGACTTACTCAGAGTCACACAGTACACACGTGTACAAAGTGTACAGATTCTGTCACATTAATCCACAGCAGATGCATGCCAGCAGCACCTACAGTAGCAGCCACAGATACTGACAGATCTTTGCTGAAATTTCTGTGATAGTTCCAGAAATATCTCCTGCTTTCTGCATTTCCACAGTAGCAACAGCAGAGAGAAACTCTTCATAAATTTCACGAAATATCTGGAAATAGCTGGCAATGTCTCTGGCTACTACTGTACCAAATATAAGCTCCTGTAATTCATATTCATTGCTATGCTTCAGGCTTTTCTCTCCTTTTTGTAGTCTCTTTTACCATATGCAAATTAGCGGATTGGGCACTGAAGTTGTCTGGCTGCACTGGAGAAGCCAAAATTATTTTCAGGCTCTAACTCAAAGCCAAACTGAAGCTGGTTGTGGCGCAGTTCTCTCACCATTGTTACATAGTTAATAGACATTATAGTATACTGTATTAGCACAACTGCATTTGCTTTGAAGTAAAACTACATCCTCATATCATTAAAATGTTATTTGTTTCCATGTTGATAGACAGCTCCTTTCCTGTAGCTGTTAGGGCTAAATGAGTTACCTTTAGTTTGTTTTCACTGCTCACGGTAGCCCCCGGTGACTGCCCTGGGGGTCTCCATTTCATGGTTGTTGAAATCTCAATGTCCACGAGAACTGCTTTAGCATATGAGAACATGATGTCAGATCAACCATTTTTATCATGTATCTTTATGCTGAAAGAGCAAATACCCTGTGAAAACTCTCTGGAAGCATATCAACTGAATGGAGTTTAAAGGGAAAAATCCTGCATTGCAACTCAGATACAGTAGTTAGCAAAGCCTACTGAAGGTAAAAGTGGTATTTCATACCTTCTTGCAGCTTGTTTCTTTGATGACTAATAAAAGGGTACCTAAACAAACAGTTTATTAAAACTGCAAACTACAAAATCTGGCTTCATAACGAGGTAAAGGAAAGGCTGCTGTTTACATTTATGCTAAAACTGCATTTATCTAAATAGCATAAATGCAGTTTCATAGCTTTTGAAAAATACAAACATCAGTCTTTCAATTTCAAAATACAGCATTGCCTCCTCATTCAAATGTCTGCCTAATGAGTTAAGTAATTACATCATTGGAACCAGAGGCAGAGACCCACATGACTCCCTATAGTGATAACTAGTTCTCCCACCCCCTTTGTTTTGAATTGTTTCACCAGACAGATCAACACCTTGTGTTAACACGTGGACTGTCTTGATCAGTACACATGTTAGGGTGTGGTTTTGTTTATTGTGTTTACTTTAACTTACTGAAATTGTTTTGTCATCCAGCTGACTTTCTCTTTGGCAAACCGCAGTGCAGTACAACACTTCAAATACCTGGTGATCTAGCGGTTATGTGATGTCCTGGAATTTGTAGCGAAGTACTGGTCTGGTCCAGTTCCAAAGTTCATGCTTTCTTGGTAATCCACAAATAAGCTTCTCTTGTAGTCTTTTTCCACATGAACCCCCTGCACCTAGCCTGCCTTCTGCTGAATACCCCACCATCCACACTCTGTGCTTAGTACTAACTGGGGCCGCATATGATCTTGCAGTCTTGTGAAGAGAATGATCACACCTCAGATTGTAATCTTGTACCTCCGAGAGTAGTGCACACTTATACTGATACGCTTCATCAGCTGGCACTGTTAAAAATGCCTCCTAAATCACTCTCCGGTCCTCATTCTCAGTGTTTCACTTTTGCTCCCAAAGTAAACATTGAATGAATCACCACCCTTTTGCACAGTGAAGGCAGTATGTACAGTCCCCCTGTTGTGTTTTTTCCCACCTCACTAACCAACAACTCGGTCTTCCTGGAGGGCCAAGTAATAAGCATCAGGACACAACAGAAAAACTGCTGTTCATATCCTCATAAGGGCTGCACTTACTATAGATAACAATATCATTAGTGGGAGAGGCATACTAATGCCTTGAGCAAATCCACCCAACTTCCAGTGTTGGTCTAATTCCTTACTTGTGATCTGCAGAACCCCACAGGACAGTCCTCAGAAATTTTTCCCCAGTACTTTTCTGTGCCCTACTCCACAATGTGAGTTGGCTGGCTACCACACTTCTGAATTTTGAATGAACTATACACAACTCCCTTGATACTGTCCCGGCAAACGTCTACACCCCGCCAGGGTAATCTTCCTACACTAAATTCAAGTAACAATTTAGGTGCAACCCTGCCACTCTGTGTATTTATCATCACTGGCTGCTGTCATCCACAGTCAGGTAGTGATCATGGTGCTGGCAGCCCCACATCTCAGATCTCACAATGATCTGCACACCTTCCCTGGTTCTGTCTTCCCCTACCCTGAATATAGCTGTACCCTGCTGGAATGGCCTCTTCAGTCCCTCTCTGGCATTCATTCTTCTCATCTTCTCCACACACCAAAAACTGGTGATCTCACCACCCATCTGCATCATGAATGTGATTACCACAGTCTCCCATGTTTTTTTTTACATATTAATAATAAACATTGTCTTCTGGTAAGCCAGGCTGATAGCAGCAGGGCACAAGGGGAAAAATAGTCTTTCATACATGTATAAGGTCTAAGCTACCTATGATTAGGCACTATTAACTGATGTGCTTAATGATGCGCATAGCTGTCATTTAATAGTGCCTAATCAAAGGAAGCCTAGATCTTGTAAGAATTGGAAAGACTATCTTTCTCCTTGAGCCCTGCTGCTATTAGACTGACTTGCTGGAAAGATTTGTTTACTTTTGATATGTCAAAAAAATTGGAGACTGTATTAACTGCATTCATGATGCAGAAGGGTAATGAGCTCACCAGTTTTCGGTGTGGGGATCGGAGGGAAGAATAAATACCAGAGGAGGCTTGAGAAGGGCACTCTTGCAGGGTACTGCTATATTTTGGGAAGGGGGAAGACAGAAGGGGAGAAAGATGCATTGATCACTGTGAGATATAAGTTGTGGGACTGCAAGCGCCATGATCACTACCTGAACCCCTAGTGTCCTGGCCAACATTCCCCTTCCCATAAAACTAATTCATGCAATTGTCCAAGGCAATGTGTGTGTATTAATGTGTGAAATGGCTGCCACTACACGTTCAGTCACTTCACTAGCAGTTTAGCATGGCTTGTAAAGCACTTTGGGATACAATGTGTATGAAAAGCACTATATACAGTAAATGCTGATTCATCTTCTTATTCTTATTATCATTATTTCCCCATGGAAAAAAAGAATGCCAAGACAAGCATATTTTTTAATTTCCAAGGAAGTATGGACTCTGGTATTAGACTACACAAGAACATTGCTACAAACAAGTGGTGGATCTGGGGGTGGTGAAGGGTGCGGCTGCACCCCCCCCATTGTAACCTACTTGCTTGCTGCTGCAATTCGCTTTGATGAGGAACTGTGATTTATTGATTGTACAAATGTTTACATTCAAAACTAGGGGTTACATTTGTAGGCTCTGTCAAAAATGTACAATGACCTGATCAAGGGCAGCAAAAAGCCTGAGTCCAGTCCCATGGAGATTAATGCTCAGCTCACAACTGACCCTTCTCAAATATCGGCTGCCCTTAACAGGCACTTCTCAGACCTCGAGGCCTACAAGACCTGCCTGTCTCCCCAGACTCTACCCCATACCTTAGATGAACCACCTCACATGGAAAGAACCCCATTTCACCTGAGACTGGCTAAACACACTGAAGTACTAAACCTCCTAAGGAACCTGAAACCGAAAGGGTCAGGGGGACCCGACGGTATCAACCCTCGTCTACTCAAGGCAGGAGCTACCTCCTTAGCCTGGCCTATAACCAAGCTCCTCAATCGATCACTGAGGGAAGAAGCAGTCCCTGACCCGTGGAAAAATACCAATGTTGTCCCTATTCACAAAGGGGGCTCAGGGAAAAACTCAACAAATACAGGCCCATCTCCCTCCTCTACTCACTTGCTAAGGTGCAAGAAAGAGTCATCTACAATCAACTCAGGGACTACCTGGAAGCTCATCAGCTCCTTGCCCCCTCCCAACATGGATTTAGAACAAACCATGGTACTGACACTGCCCTCATTAACTTCACGGATGAAGTTCTTAGGGCAATGGACAAAGGGATACCCACTGGTGCAGTCTTTATAGACTTATCCAAGGCGTTTGACCTCATCGACCACAACTTGCTGCTACAGAAGCTGCAAAATATAGGCCTAGACAATCATGCCCTGAAGTGGTTTGGGAGCTACTTATCAGGCAGGGCACAGAGGGTCTCATAGAAAGGGACCATGTCTGACCCACTACCCCTAAACCAGGGTGTACCTCAGGGCTCAATTCTAGGCCTCCTCCTGTTTTCCTTGTTTACCAATGACCTGCGTACCCACTGTGGGGAGAGCTCGGTTGTGCAGTATGCTGATGATGCTGTCATCTTCCGACCCCTGTGTGACGTGGTTGCCCTAGGCCCTTTACTCCAAAAGGATCTCACTTCACTTGAGACCTGGCTATGTAAGAACAGAATGGTACTAAATGCCCACAAGACCAAGGCAATGCTATTCGGGGCAAGATCCCTGGGATTTGACAGGTCCTCATCTCTCTCCTTAACCTCACTCTCTGGTAAAGCCATTAACGTAGTCCCCTCCCTTAAATACTTAGGCCTCACATTGGATCAGAATATCACATACAAGGAACATGTGGACCAGGTCACCAGGACCCTATATCAGAAACTTGGCACCCTGTACCGACTCAGGGACCAACTCATCCCTGAAGCCAGGCTCTGCATAGCTACCAGCGTCCTTCTACCCAACCTGACCTTTGCAGCCCCTATTATATAGGGCATGGCTAAACAAGAGATTACCAGGATGCAAACCCTATATAATAAAATAGCTCATTTCGCAACCTTAGTCCACTCTAGATGTCACCACTGTGACACTTTGGCCAATCTTCCTTGGCCCACATTGGACTCCCGCCTCCAACACCCCTTGCTTGTCCAGGCCTACGAGCTTTTCAAACCCCATGCTCTGTCAAGCATTGGTGGGAACATAACCCTTGAACACAACCCAAGGAACCTAAGGACCTCAGATAGAATGCTATTAGAAGTCCCTAGGGTAGTGACAAACGCTGGTGGAAGATCCTTTTCCTCCCAAGCAGCCTGCCAAAGGAACAAGCTCCGTCCCCTGGTCCAGGCCTCCTCCTCACTCATGAACTTCCACACCAGGCTTAAGTCCCATTTGCTGACCTCAAGTGCAAGCCACTGTCATGGCACTTAAAGCTCCTAAGGTACTCCCCTCCTCTCCCAACTCCCGTCTCCTAGCTTAACCTTCCTACTACCTGCCTTATACAGACTGCTCACCAGAGGCCATGTGTAACCTCTGAATAAACTATATGCAAAGCAGGGCCGCAGTAATGGGGGGGTAAGTGGGGAAGTTGTCTGGGGCCCCGAGCTCAGGAGGGGCCTTCCTGAGGAGCTGGCATTACCTCTGTCATTAGCTGGTTTGGGAAACAGGGGCCCATTACAAGTGACTTGTCAGGGGCCCCAGGATTCATAGCTGCAGCCCTGATGCAAAGTACTACCAATTGCTTACATGTCATGATGATAACCATGCCTGTACCCATGCCTGCATCCACTGCTTTTCTTTTACTGTGCCTGTAAGCCATGCCTGTATCCACTGCTTTTCTTTTACCATGCCTGTATCCACTATTTTTCTTTACTGTAACCACCTCATGATGTAACTCACAATGCCTCAAATGTTCCTTATGTCCTTATTCATTCTTATAACTTGTATTGTTATCCCGGGTCTCCCCTGAAAATGGGACCTTCGGGGCTCAGTGGGCCTACCCGGTCACCAAAATTTAATAAATAAATAAATAAGAAAGAATAATAGCAGACAATATAAAGGTTTAATAAAAATGTGAAAAAGTGCATATCAAGTATGCACACCACCCCAACACCCTCCACTGTAACATCCTGGATCTGCCATAACCACTAGACCACCAGTTATTTGATGATTTGTACTGCACTGTGGTTTGCCAAAGAGAAAGATGGTTGAATTAAAACACAATTTTAGCATGTTAAAATAAACTAAATGAACAGAACCATAGCCTAATGTGTATTGATCAAAATAATTCACATGGTTTTGACCGTTTTGGTGAAACACTTCTAAACAAAGGGGGGGGGAAGTACTAGTTAACACTATTGAGTACCATATAGATCTCTGATTCTGGCTCCAATGATGTCATCACTTAACACATTTGGAAACCATTTTAGAAAGCAGGAAAGTCAGTTTTTTTTTTAATTAGAAGGGTGATTTTACATTTTTCAAGTGATTTGGAACCACATTTATGGCAATTACATAAATGTAGCTTTAGCGTTGATGTTTACAGCAGCCTTTCCTCTACTCTCCTATAAAGTCAGATTTTTGAATAGTTTGTTGGCAAAATGTTGTTTAGATATCCTTTAAGCAGACAGGCATACTGGGGAGTTTAAAGGTTGATTATGCATCATAGTCTCATATGCTAATGCAGCTCTCAAGGACAATGATATTTCAACAACAACCAAATGGAGCCTCCCAGGACAGTTTCAGGGCCTAGTATGAGGTGGGAAAACAGACTAAGGCAGTTGCATGCATCTCTAATAGCTACATGAAAAGAGTTGTCTGCTGACATGGAAACAAATAACATTTTGAAGATATGAGGGTGCAGTTTTCCTTTAATTACCAGGACAAACTGCAGTTTGACTGCTATGGTCTCTTTTAAAAAGAAAATGAGATCCTGTATGCATGTGCCTACTTTTTTTTTATTCTTTTAGTAAACTGGTGTGGACCACTTGGCCACAAGGCCTATAAACTGGGGGACCCTCAAGGACTGGGGAGGTTAAGTGACTTGTTCACAGTCATACAGTATACTTTTCCTTTCTGAAAATCAGAAATGTATTTTATTCCTGCAAATGAAGAATTCCTGTGGTTTAGGCATTAATATGATTGATGATGTAAGCAGTTTGCCAACATTGTGTTTAGACTATAATGTTTCCTTCTAGGGCATAACAGGATAATTGTTTTTTAACCCTCATTTTAATTTACTAGCAAGCACATAATATGCTGAAATACTAAGAAAAGCCCTTTAACCATCCCCAGAGTTCCAAAGACCAAACATGGTTATCTCTAATTACTGTATCTAATGTAAAGCATGGATAAAATAAATCACAAGACAATGCATAGTTTGTAAAAATGATAATCACAGTAGCAATGTTATTCATTCATACTGGATTATTTAGAAGAAGCAAGATAGTCCACATACCTGCAGCAGTTCCTGGTCTGTAGTCCACTATTATAACACAGCAGACACAGACAGCTTAATAATGTTGAAGAGACATATACATAAATCAACTGAAGTTGCAAATATCACCAAGTTGCTTCCCTATTTTATACAAAGCTAGAAAGAAAATATGAAGTTTTAATTTGTACTTCATTGTTGTAGGACCTTACAGTATGCATTAATCAACTGCTATTTTGTCTTACCCAAATTATTTTCTAATTTCAAATCCAATTAGTTTCTAATGTCAGATCTACAGTAATTAGTATTGCCTTTTTTAACTGTTTGCCCAGTCAAACCTGTACAGAGATTTAACATAACACTGCAATTAATATGATACTGAGCAAGACAGATTACTATTTTGCCATGATTTCTACAGGTAGTAGAAATATCTAACATTAAGTTTCTGTTAACTAAATGGGACCAACTTCAACTTTTTCCTACTGTAATAATGCCCTGCCAGTAATTAATTATTGGCATATCTTATCAGATACAGTATGACACATACAAATAAACACAGAGGTTTCACATCAGAAGTTATCTTGCACTTTTCCAGTTCAGAAAAAAATCTGACGATTTCTCAGTTATGTTTTCACATGTAAACACTTCACAAATAGCATTAAATATATTTATCTGGCAGTGTTATGCCAATTAGACACGCAGAGACAAACAGTACTCCTGCTTACAGTTGTGACTTTGGGGAGGGAAAAGGAGACAATGGAAAGAAGATACACTGTAAAGAATATAAATGGGATACCATGCAGATCAAGTATGTGTTTCCACAGAGTGGTTCTGATACATCATGAGAACCTCAAGAATGTAGCTTGAGAAGTCCATGATATCATCAGCAACAATAGAAGGAAAAACAGCAGAGGTCTGCACAGTTTCCCATTTGTTTATTTTGTATAGTATATGGTTTAAACATATAATAAAATTGCATTTTTTTCCTTCCCAGTAAATGTATGGGTCTTTTATTTATTATTCTTTAAAAAAACAGAAACCCACCCTCACCAAGCCGCTGAAAACCCAGACTTCACCTGCCAGATCAATGCCTTCATATCAAATTTAAAAAGCTGGTACAGGCATATAGATGTCTGAGTGTGTGTTTGGAAGGTAATAGGGAGTAGGCACTGGAGCTTAAGTGGATTAATCGGAATGACACAAATCTTAGATTCACTGCTACAATTAATCCTATGTCACTGAACTTTCTGGATCTCATTTTAGAAGGGTCATTGAAAGGGGAAGAGTTGTTACTAAGGGATATAGGAAGGGTACTTCTACAGACAGTTTTCTGAGGTGTGACAGTTCCCATCTGAAAGCTCTTAAAGACTCTATCCCCTATTTACCTTTCTCAGTATCAGGAGAAACTATTAAGAGCTTGAGGATTTTGACTAATAATCAGAAGAATGGAAGAAAGGATTTCTAGCTAGAGGGTATGGGGAAGAGTTACTGGAGAGAACATATCATGAAGTAAGAGGCAAGGACAGGAATGTCTTATTGGTCAAAAAAGAAAAATGGGGTGAAACCGGAACCAGTTGGGGACCTGCCACTTTTTCAGCAAAGTACAACAGTCTGACATGACTGATTGGCAATGTCATCTGGAGGAATTAGCATATGCTGCATAGTGACACTTCAGTGTGGAGAGTGAGTGGTAGGAGATGTACTGCCCTCCAAACACCAGAGCGAAGCTTCACCCTTGATACAGGTGCCTCTGCTGCTGTAAGCAGCTGGGTGGGCCTCTTCTGTCCATGGGCTGCCTTCCTCACTGTACTGCCCTCTGATCACCAGACCAAAACTTTGCCCTTGACACAGGTGCCTCTGCTGCTGTAAGCAGCCAGGCATACCTCTTCTGTCCACCGGCTGTCTTCCTCAGTGTACTGACTTCCGATCACCAGACCGAAGGTATGCTGCTGAAACTTGACTGACAGAACCATTGTCTCTGCCTGCTGACAGGCTGCTGCAGTTCTTTAATTTCTTTGCTACGCCATCTCCTTCTGGACTTGATGCTAATGTTACTGGTTGTGGTACTGGTTAAGCCTCTCCAAATTGTTCTGTGAATCCTAATCTATACGTGAACATAAGCCTGTTTACAGCAGTTTTGCACTGCAAGGGTAGTCTGAAGTGCAAGTTCTTTTAGGCTGCAGGTTTGTAGATTTTAAAGTATTACATCTCTCTTTGTTTTAAGGTTCAATGCTAATCTACCCTGGAGCAGAAACTAACTTGAAAGTGATACAGTTTTTTACGTTTAGACTAGATTTCATTTTGGTCACAGTTGTAAGCTTTGCCCTGCAAATAATCCAATTTCTGCTTCACTTTCTCTCCTACTGTCTCCTCCTTGCTTGAATGTTTACACCCTCCCCTTCCCCACCTCTAGCCTTTATTAAATACTCTACCACCCCCTTGGCACCACCCCTGTGCAATCTTCTTGCTTCCTTCTCACTAACATTGCAATTACACTTAAAGATGCAGAGTGCAGCTATTAGGCCTAACACTTGTCCTGTCTTCCCCTTAAAGACATCTTTGTTTTTAGGTCACCGCCAAACTGTGTTAGTGCAGATTATAAGCCGCCTCCCCTCTTAAAGAGATACTTCACCCTCTGTACTTGACTGGCACGGCATGCCTGTCCTCCCTGTCTAATGCTTCACCTCTAATCTAATTTCTCCACTGACAACTATTCTTGTCCTCAGCTGCTTCCTATTCTTCCCTTATGACCTCATTGTTAACGTACAGAGAATACAATCCTGGAAGACATGCCCAAGTACCAAGAGCTAAGTGGTACGGTGTTATCTCACTATCTGTCCTACTCCAAAGGTACTGACCTCCACGCACTCACTGTATCTCCCCTCCTGCCCAGATCTTCCATCCATACTCACTTATCATCCCTCCTCCTAGTTAGAGTGCCAATCTATGCCCTGCCCCTCTCTCATTGTTTTGCTACCCCCAGCAATGCAAACCGAAAACCTTGCACGCTAAGCATCAGAATAAACTCATGTTAAAAACGATTATAAACTGCCTTAGGAAACTATTAGTTCTTCTTCTACTCTGCTCAGGGAGTGTGGAATTAAACCCCGGTCTACACCTTTTTATAGATGCACCCTTGGACTTCCCTCTGCTAAAAGGTCTCAGCTTTCTAAATATGAGTATCCGTAGCTTGCCTAAAAAATTTGACATGGTCCTAGCCTGGGTACTACATACGGCTCCAGATAGCACTATGTTTTCAGAAACATGGCTCATGAACAACATTCCTAACAAAACTGTTGATATCCATGTTTATAATTTATTCAGGTGTGACAGGCTGACAACGGGCAATGGAGATGCCATCTATACCAAAACCAATCTCTCTGTCTCTGATATTGTTTGCACCTCTATACTGAAGGAATTTGGCTGCCTAGCTGTGAAATTGACCTTATCTTCTGGAGTGGTCCACTTAATATCTACTTGTTATAGGCCCTTTTCTGCAGGGTTTGGTATACTGGGTCACCTTCACTGCCTGTTGGAAAAAATAAACTCAGAACACATAAAAATGGGGGACTTTAATCTCAGTTGGAATGATGCCTGCTCCAACAAAATTTAGTAGTTCTGCGATGAGCATGGACTAGCCTAGATTACCCAGGAGAATACCTGTCCTAACAAGAAATCCCCTTACCACAGCTCATTGCTGGATCTCATGCTGGTTAACAAGTCACACAATATCTCTCATGCAGGGGTTTTCCTTTTCCACAGTGACCTAAGTGACCACTGTGCTACTGCCTGTATCAGAAGCTCCCCTTACCAGCCTCCAACCTCAACTTTTAAACTAAAACGAAGTCTAAAACACTTCTGCCAACCTGCCTTCCTTGCAGACCTAGGGAATATTAAATGGCAGGATTTTTACCTGGCATCCTCTGTCTCAGAAGGCTATACTATGTTCCAAAACCTGGAACTGAAGGTGATTGATAAACATGCACCGCTTAGAAAAATCAAATCTAGGAAAAGGTCACCCGACTGGTTTATACCTGCCCTAAAGAAAGCTCTGTGGGACAGGGATGTACTGTGGAAAAGGGCACGGAAAACAAAATTGGATTCTGGCTGGCTGGCCTTTCGGGTTGCCAGGAATGCCTGCATCAAACTTGTTAGAACTGAAAAATTATGTTATTTCCAGTCCGCTCTCAAAGAAAATAAAAATTGTTCCACTAAATTCTGGAAAGTTCTTAGAGAGGTAGTAGGTCATTCATCACCCTCACCTTTGCCTGCCAAGATTGTGGTAGGAGACAGAGTGGACATCCTAGAAAAGTTAAATAGACACTTTGCCACTGCAGGCCTTGCATTTGATGCCTCACCCACCAGTAAAGTGAGTGTCTGCAGTGATGACAACAACGACCCTAGCCCTGTCACCACAGCTATCCCGGGGCACTCCTCCTTTAGCTTTCATCCACTAACCTTTAAACAGGTGGAGGACCTCCTGCTAGCCTTGGACACTAAAAAGTGTGCTGGTGCTGACCTCACAGAACCGTTGTTCTTGAAACTTGGCTGCTATCACCTGACAGCTCCAATCGTTCACCTTTTTAATAGTTCCTTGGATCATGGTGAGTTGCCACCACTTTGGAAAATAGCGCACATTATTCCTCTTTTTAAATCTGGTGACCCAACTGAACTGAACAACTACTGCCTGATTTCTCTTCTCCCAATCCTATCAAAGACCCTGGAAACATTTTTTAACTCTTAACTCAGAGAGTTCCTTGACATTGATTACATCCTAAACCCCACCCAATTGGGATTTAGGCCCAAACACAGTACTGTATCAGCCCTTGCCAAAGTGTCCAAAGAATGGTAAACTGCCCTGGATATTAAGCAATACATCTATGCCCTCTTTCTAGATCTTAGCAAGGCCTTCAATACCGTGGATCATCATATTTTACTTAATGTCTTCAACAGCATCGGAGTAAACAACACTGCCTTAAAGTGGTTTGATTGTTACCTCACCAACCGAATGCAACAAATCAAAGATCAAGGGGAACTGTCTCGGTTAAAGACCCTGCCGCATGGTGTGCCAGAAGGCTTCATCTTGGGCCCTATTATCTTTGCTATTTATATAAACCATATACACTCTTGTATATGCACAAGTAATGTTCATCTATTTGCTGATGGTACTGTGCTCTATACTACAAAAACCTCCCTAGGCATAGCCCATAAGGAGCTTCAGTAAGACTTTGACATCCTTCAATGCAACTTAATAAGGCTCAAGCTTCTGCTTAATGCTCAAAAGACCAAAGTTATAATTATCTTGCCTAGTGCTGCCCACTACGCAGAACCATCTTCGAGCCTCCATAATTATACCTTGGTTGGCAAAGCCTTGGAACTAGTAGAAAAAATCAAATACCTGGGTGTTTTGCTGGATAAAGGCTCAACTTCTCGGCTCACCTTATTGAACTATCTAAAAAGCTAAGACAACATCTAGGCATATTTTATCAGATAAGACATCTCCTTACTCTTGAAGTAAGCAAACGACTTCTCCAAACAACTTTTCTACCGCTGCTTGATTTTGCTGAATTTCTCTATAGTTACTGTCCTATTCAGATACTGTGTAAACCTGACACCTTCTACCATTGAGCGCTGAGATTTATCCTAAACATGCCATTATGCACCCACCACTGCCTGCTCTATCAGGCACTAAACTGGCCCTCCCTCACTCTGAGGAGGCAAAAAAATGCCCTCATGTGGACATACTTGGCCTTAACAGATAAACTACTGACCTATATTTCTATGCTGTTTCAGTGTACTGAGGGAACATATGGTCTGAGGAGTTTGTCTCTTGTCTCTCTTAAAGTACCCAAAATAAGGACATGACATGGCTCAGCGGCTATCATCTTTTCTCTGTGCACCCTTTGGAATGTTGTGCAAAAAACTCTCAGGCTGTCCTCCCTCCCAGGGCTTCACTCTTTCAGGAGGCTGCTCACTCTCAAACTCAGATACCTGTGTGTATGCCACAAATGACCACCTCCTCCATCTCCTGTGGCTCCCCAAACTCTTGGCACTAACATTTATTCCACTATCACTTCTCCTCTTCATTCCACCTTGGGATTATTCTGCCAACTCCCACCTGTTTGTTTAACTACATCTATTTCCACCCCTCACTGACCCTTTCCTTTTTTTTCCCCTGTCCATAAACCTTCAGTTGTTGTTACCTCACTTGCCGTACCTGGTATCCCTCGTCTTATTGTAACGTTGCAACCTTTGTCTGAATAATCACATGTCTTGAGGGAATCATTTATAGATACAGTCAATTATCAACCCTGACAGTGTTCACCATATGTACTCCCCAGCCCTGATCTTATTTGTTTCTCTGTAACTGTCTTTTATTTGTTCATTGTGTGTACACCGCTTATCTGGCAATTTTGCTGTAGTTATATATGTCCTACTTGTCCAGGACCATCTTGCAAATGAGCTTGCTCAAGGATGATTTTGCTTGGTTAAATAAAGTTTGATTGATTGATTGATTGATTGATACCCCAAGGGTTACCTTTAGGAAGCCACCAAGTCTTAGGGACAAATTTCTACACAGCCAGTTCTTCATACCAATAGAGCAGGCTGATTATAACAACCAAAAGGGTTCTTCCATTGTAAACGATGTAATGTCTGCAGATATGGAATTCAGGGTATGAAATTTAAGAGTGTGAATGGGCCTGTGGAATATAACATCAGAGAATGCATATCTTGTACAGCAAACTTTGTTGTTTGCATGTTATGGTGCCCATGCAATTTATGTAGGGGGAAGGTTGAGGACCCTTAAAGAAAGAATACAGGAAAATGTTAGGGATAGGGAGCTGATGCTAGCCATCCAAAGGATGGCAGACAAGGGTGAGGTAGTACTGGTTGGAGACTTCAATATTCTAGACGTGGACTGGAGCATCCCAGCAGCAGCATCAACTAGGAGCAGATTTATCCTGGACTTCCTTCAGGGTGCCTTCCTCAAGCAACTGGTTATGGAACCAACTCGGCAGAAGGCAATACTGGATCTTGTGCTCACAAACAGGGACGGTGTGATGGGGGTAACAGTGGGGAAGCACCTGGGAAACAGTGACCACCAGTCATTGTGGTTTGAAATCACAGAAAGAGCAGAACCAAACCACACAAAAACACGTATCCTGGATTTTAGGGGGGCAGACTTTGGGAAAATGGGGAGATACTTGAAAGAGGCATTAAGGGGAATGGGACAGGAATCAGGGGTTGAGGAACAGTGGGCAGTATTTAAAATGGGGATTACAAGAACAACAGAATTATGCATTAAGCAGGTTAGCAAGAGGAAAGGAAGAGGAGACCATTATGGTTTTCCAAAGAGGTAGCAAAGAAAGTGAAAGCCAAAAAGACTGCATTTAGGCAATACAAAAAGACACAGGCAAAAGGGGATAGGGAGAAGTACCAGGAGAAGCAAAGGGAGGCAGGGAGTTCAGTAAGGGAAGCCAAAGCTCAGACAGAAGAACACATTGCAAAATCAGTGGGTAGAGGAGACAAAACCTTTTACAGGTACATAAGTGAAAAAAGAAAGACAAAGGAAGGGATAGTGAGACTGAAGGGGGAGGATGGGGGCCGCGTGGAGGATGACAACAGTAAAGCTGACATATTGAACAGGTATTTCTGCTCAGTCTTTACTGAGGAAGAGGAGGGTAATGGGTCTGAAGGGAGTACAAGGGGTGAGAATGGTGCAGAAATGGACACAAGTCCCTTTACACGAGAAAGAGTCCTGAAGGAACTGGAAGTAATAAGAGTTGATAAAGCAATGGGGCCAGATGGGGTGCACCCCAGGGTCCTTAAAGAACTAAGAGAGGTGGTGGCTGAACCTCTGGCTATCCTGTTTAGCCGATCACTGGAAACAGGGGAGGTACCCAAAGACTGGAGGACAGCAGATGTAGTCCCCTTATACAAAAGTGGGAACAAAGAGGAAGCAGGGAACTACAGACCAGTCAGCCTCACCTCGGTAGTGGGGAAGATCATGGAAGCACTACTGAAGGAGAGATTGGTGGAACATCTGGTTGTCAATGGACTACAGGACCCAAGGCAGCATGGTTTCACCAGGGGGAGGTCATGTCACACCAACCTCGTTGAATTTTTTGACTGGGTGACTAGAGAGGTGGATCAGGGAAGGGCAGTGGACAAGGCCTATCTGGACTTCAGCAAGGCCTTTGACACTGTGCTACATAGAAGACTATTATACAAACTGGGGAATATGGGTGTGGTCAGGACAGTAGTGTGGTGGGTAGGTAACTGGCTGGGTGGCAGGACACAGAGGGTGGTGGTAAATGGCTGTCACTCCACAGAGGGAAGAGTGACCAGTGGGGTACCACAGGGATCAGTGCTGGGACCGGTCCTATTCAACATCTTCATCAGTGACATTGTGCAGGACCTAGAAGGCAGAATTTCACCATTCGCTGATGACACAAAGCTCTGTAACAGAGTAGACACACCAGAGGGTGTAGACAGAATGAGAAGGGACCTGCAGAAACTTGAAGAATGGTCAGGGTTTGGCAGTTGAAATTCAATGCAAAGAAGTACAAGATAATGCATATGGGGCACAAAAACCCTGGCACAATATATCAGTTGGGGGTGAGGATATAGCATGCACCAAGCAGGAAAGGGATCTTGGGGTTATCATCTCTGATGACCTCAAGGTAGGGAAACAGTGTGACAAGGCAGCAGGTAAAGCAAATAGGATGCTGGGATGTATAGGCAGGGGCATCACCAGCAGGAAAAGGGAGGTCATAATTCCGCTATACAAGACACTAGTGAGGCCCCACCTGGAGTACAGTGTACAGTTCTGGAGACCATATCTACGTAAGGACATAGACAGGGTAGAGAAGGTTCAGAGGAGGGCAACAAAGATGGTGCATGGATTGCATAACAAGTCCTATGAAGACAGGTTGAAGGAACTGAACATGTACTCCCTGGAGGAGAGGAGGAGAGAGGGATATGATAGAGACATACAAGTATCTCACAGGGAGGAACAGGTGCAGGAATACACTATTTTAAGTGAAAAAGATGTTCCAGGACTAGAGGGCATGGGATGAAGTTGGAGGGAGGACGATTCAGAGGAAACATGAGGAAGAATTTCTTCACAGAATGGGTGGTGGACAAGTGGAACACCCTGCCAGAGGAAGTGGTGGGGGCTGAAACAATCACGGGATTTAAGAATGCATGGGATAGACATAAAGGAATTCTGGAGGTCAGGGGTAAGGGGCAACAGACTTCTAGGAAAACATAAACTGAACTTCCAAGCTCAAATGGGCAGACTGGGTGGGCCATAGGCCCTTATCTGCCGACACTGTCTATGTATCTATGTATCTATGTATGTTAGATCAATGGTGAATGGGAAAATTGACATTCCGGTGGGAAGACAATGTTTGGAGCAACATGGGAGAGATCAAGGACAAATGAAGTTTGTGTGTCTAGAGTATATTAGACCAGTCAGAAGGGGAGATGATAGGCTCAATCTTTTATGGAAAAGGGAAAGCTTCTAGATCATTAAATTCAAGACAATTATCCCAGGGGTTTGAGTGAGTTTTAGACAGTGCTGTGCAGAATGTGGAATTCTGCCAGCAAAATTAGCATGGAATGACCCTTCCACCTGTTAAATTTCTGCTAGAATTTCACTGATTCTTCTGCTGAATTCTGCCAGCATTTTTCCATGAAAGTCATTCCTCAACCATGTCCAGTGTGAATTTCACCATTCTACTTCTGGTGAGATTTGGTGGTATTTCAAATATTCCATGAAATTTCATTTTGCCAGAATTTAAACATTCTGCATAGCACTAGTATTGGGATCTGAAACCCTTTTTAAAGGACAGATGATTAGGTAATAGTAAATGTTCTAATTTTAATGTTCATTTGTTTTAAGGGAAGTCCCTTCAACCCCAAAATATTTATAACATTGTAAGGGACAACAATACATTCAAGTAACCTTTTTGTATGCCTTTATTCCAGATATTGTCTTAATCTTCTCTCCTCTAATACCATGAAAAGGAATCCAAATAATGTACCTGTAGATCACCATATAGTTTGGGACCTGACACACGTTAAAAAGGTTGATCGCAGAACATAAAAAAATGGCTTGAATTTGTTGGTATTATCTCTACCTTTTTCACAGTCTGTAACACTTCTTAATTGCAACAGTTTGATCTAATAACGTCTGACAATGTACTTTCCTGCAATGTGTTTGTAGCAATGTTTATTTAACAGACAATATTTTTCTATGATTGTTTTAACTAGTCAACTTACATTATTGATGTTGTTTTTCTTACTCTGTTTCACCATGCTGGGGAGAGCTGCTTTTT
This sequence comes from Neoceratodus forsteri, assembly GCA_016271365.2. Lineage (NCBI taxonomy): Eukaryota > Metazoa > Chordata > Ceratodontiformes > Ceratodontidae > Neoceratodus > Neoceratodus forsteri. The sequence goes on along the minus strand of CM057458.1, from coordinate 622,537,441 downwards.
CCACTGATCCTCCCACCCCTGTCACCTGGTGTCCCAGGGACTTACCTCCATCCTTGTCTTCCTCCATGGCTTGCCCTCTCCATGGCAGGGGTTGGTAGCTCCTGCCTGATGAAGGAACAGATCTGGTTTCAAGGAAAGGGCCCTGTAGACTGGGTGCAGAGCCTGTGAGGGGTCAGTAACATCCTGTCCCATCACTGGCCATTTTCCGTTTTTCCTCCTCATTTGAAGAGTGTTATTAAGATATTTGTTAAGAGGTGTTTAGTAAAGATATGGAAAACAGAGCCCTGTCTGGACCCATTCATTTGAGGAATGCTGCATTGATTCAACAGGTGGAGTCTGGGTTTCAAAGGGTAGCCACCCTCATCTCTCTCCAGCCTGCATCCTTCATCCCACAGCACCCAGCTGAGCGCCGGGGCTTCACTCTGCCAGCGGGCGGTCAGCAGCACCTAGCCAAACTTGGGAACCACAAGGCCGGGAGGAACAGCGAGGGAGCAGTCGGGAAAGGCGCAAAATTTTTGCCCACCCACCCTTCCCCTTCTTGTGTGTTAATGTATAGGCATCTTCCCAGAAATCTCTTCCCGCCCTCAGCATTTTCTCTAAACCAACCGAGAGTCACACCAGCTTGCTGATCCAACCAATCTGCAACTTCACTACTCCCCACTGCCAACTATCAATATCCCCTTCAGAATGGGGAGCTTACTTCTGATACTCCTGTCACTATCAGCCATAGGGTTCCACAAAGAAGATGACCCTATTATACAATTTAGAGTGGTCAATTCTCCCAGTTTCTTTGGAACATCCCCCTTGGCTGACACTCACCATGTTGAAAATTTGGTGCCAAAATTCCAAAAAATGACTGTTTAACGAGCGTTCGTTGCTCAGTTCCTACGCAGGCTCGTAAGTTAGCGAAATTTCAATATTTTCACTCCAGAATTTCAACATTGCCATTTCACCACACTGTCTTATGAGCAGTACAGCTGTCATTTTTCACATCTCACCCAAAATGTGTTTCTACCCTTGTAGCGCAGAATGGCGCAGTCGGTGTGCGAAATCAATGTACGGGACAAATTAAGAAAATCACAGTGACACTGTTCATGAGCAGAGGTCTTGAAATGGCTATGTTGAAAATTTGGTGAAAAAATTCCAAAAAATGACTGTTTGAGTGTGCGTTGTGCAGTTCCTACGCAGGCTCGTAAGTTAGCGAAATTTCAATATTTTCACTCCAGAGTTTCAACATTGCCATTTCACCACACTGTCTTATGAGTAGTACAGCTGTCATTTTTCACATCTCACCCAAAATGTGTTTCACCCTTGTAGCTCAGAATGGCGCAGTCGAGTTATCTTGAAATCAATGTTCGGACAGATTAATAAACTCACAGTGATACTGTTCATGAGCAGAGGTCTTAAACTGGCTATGTTGAAAATTTGGTGACAAACACCCATAAAATGACTGTGTTACGAGCATGCATTGTGTCAGATATGGCAAAAACAACAAAAAAAGGAAAAAAATTAAGGGTAAAAATGTGCCGCAGAATTGTCGCAGAAATTGGTGTTGAGTGCCGCAGAAGTTCTGCGGCAAATGAGAACCCTGCTGCAGAACTTTGCTCCGATGTGCCGCAGAAAAATCGGGGCCCTGATCATAGGGGCCTGTTCATGAATGGGTGGGAAATACATGCCAGAGGCACATATCCCATCCGCGTAGCTCTGCACCTGCAGACAGGTGTGCCTGACTGGCATTCACCATTGGCCACCACCTGTCCGTGTCTCCACCCGCTGGCACACAGTACTCTGCAGGGTGGCTGGGGGCGGAGTCACAGACCCAGTCAAGCATCCAATGGGATGCCCGTCATTGGTCTCACAGTGGATTCCCTATGCATAGAGGTGCAGATCCGGGTGAGTGAATGGCACCAGTGGACTACTAAAACCATATGACTATGCCACTGCTGGTGGCAGACCCTATGGCTGAACCCCTAGAGCATAGGGTCCACCGCTGCGCTGCCCCCCAAATCATGGCAGCCTGGTACCTGTACAGCATGGCCCACTCCCCCACATGCCACCCCATCCCTGTGGTAGTGGAAGCCCTCCACCCTCTTGCATGGCCACCCCTTTCCCCAGTGTGTGACACAACCTCCTATCACCCACAGCTGCCCCATCCCCAGTGTCGCATGAGCCCCCCCAAAGCACACAAGTGCCCTGGTGCTGCACACCTGATCCCATCACCCTCCAACCCACATTGGTAGCCAGCTGCTCTCCCCACCCTTCAGCACTGACAACCCTCCCCTCAACACCAGCACAGTTGGTACCTCGGCTGGAAGGCAAGCGGCACAGCACTCCACACAACTCCTCGGCCATCAGCCATCTGAGTGATGCCAGGAATGCATCCCTATTAATAGGCTGTGAGTTCTCAGCATCACTTGGATGGCCAGTGGGTGAGGAGGTGTGCAGAGGGCTGTGCTGCTGGCTATCAGGCCACAGCACTGACTGTGGAGGTATGGGGGGGTGTTGGTACTGCAGGGGCTGGGGGAGCCACTGACTACCAATGAGGGTTAAGGGATGAGTTCTGCAGTCAGGGGACTACTGGGCTGGCTGGGCATGTTCCCAGCACAATCTTGCCTGGGTGGTAGTACCATTGGTGGGTGGGTGGGTGGGGAGGGGACTCCTGCCACTGAACACCAATGGCTGAGCAGGGGTACCGGGTTTGGGAGGTCTGGGAGGTTGCTTTGGGGCACCTGTATGTGGCATCACTGGGTTGGGGCGGGGCATGTGCAAAATAACATTTCCACAGGCAGAATTCAAGCAAAAGTCTGACTTTCACTTCTGCAGAAGTTCAGAAATTGATTTTCAAACTTCTGTGGAAATTCCACCCACAGTCATTGCCTTTCAGTTGCCCAAATTGCCCCAAAAAAGTCACAGTAAATATCCCTGGTAGTTAGTGGTTCCTCGCTCCACCAGATCACCTGCCTGTGGCCCGGCCTTAAAAAAAATACCCTGCCCCAGGGTTGAGATCCCTCCCCCACCCCATCCCTGCCTGATGACAAATGCATTGGTGGCTAGTGGGTCCACTTCGCCCACCCAAACTTAAATTGTCCAGCATTTTGTAACAACCCCGCATCCCATCTCCATCTGACCCATACTTTAAAAAAAAAATCCCTGGTGGTCTAGTGGTTTCTCACACCTCTCCCCATCCCCCATCCCTGATCCCCAGTCCCATTATTTCCATGGTGGTCTAGTGCCTTCACCCCCCCACCCCAGCTGGTGTCCCAACACCCCACTCCCACCCCCATTCTGAACCCCAGTGGGTGGATTGGCAAATCCCTCCTCTCTCCGCCATGGCTGGACTGCTCATTGAGCTGTCAATGAATGAGTGTTTTCTCATAATAAGAATGTGCTCATTCACTGACAGCTCAGTGGGAGGGCTGGTCATGGTGGAGAGAGGAGGGCTGTGTTGATCTGCCCTCTGCTGGGTACGGGATGTGAGTAGCAGTGGGGTAATGGGACACCTACTGGGGTGGGGGAATTAGACCACCATGGAAATAATGGGACTGGGGATTGGGGATGGGGATGGGGATGGGGAGGGGTGTGGAAAACCACTAGACCATCATGGAGTTTTTTTTTTAAAAGGTACAGGTTGGACAGAGATGGGAAAGGGACGGGGGGTTGTTACATTACTAAAGGGTGGACAATTTTAATTTGGGTGGATGAGGTGGAAGAGAGAGACCACTAGCCAACAGGGAATTTGTCATCAGGCAGGGATGGGGTGGAGAGAAGGATCACAACCCAACAAAGCGGGATATTTTTTTTTTCCTAGTCAGGCCCCGTGCCGGTGATACACCTGGGGGAGGGATCACTAGCCACCAGGGATAGGTTACACACTTGTGGGGCAGTTGCAGGGAGGGAACATATCCACCAGGGTTATGGATGGGTGAATGTGTGGTTTTCTGCCCCCAGGGCTTTATACTGGGTGAAATTTCTCCCATAACTTTCATGGAAGCTTTCTGCTCCACCACGGGAAGAAGTTTGGAAACTTTCAGGAAAACTGATATCCGTGGAACTTCTGCAGGGGTGGAAAACCACACTTTTGCCCATCTCTAGTCTGGGCTGCTATGTGTGTGGCTGGGTGGGGTGCATAGCAGACACTGGGTGGGGTGGATTCTGTTGGGAGCACTGGGTGTGTGTCGTGGACCTGTACAGGTGCTCCCCGTTCTGCTGCCCCAGACCTCGACTGTGGCCTAGTGGGCTTGGGCAGCTCACATTGTCGGTTTCCACTGTCTCTGCAACAGGGGGATGTACTCCATGGGGATGCATAGTAGGTTACGGCAGGGTTCCACCTGGCATAGCTGGCATCCTCCTACTTCCCTGGGTGTGCAGCATTCCACGCCATAGTGCATGGTGTGTAGTGCTGGTACGCCCCCCTGACGGCCCTGGCATGTTTCTGTCAGCACGTCCAGAAATCAGGTGCATTGGAGCTGCATGTCCCATTTTGTGCATCCCGTTTGGGGGAGCACAAAGGGTGCAGAATGGATATGCCGTGGCTGCACGATGCATAGTCACACTGTGCATTTTTGCATAGGCCCCCGTAGATATGTTGTATATCCATGTAATGATGATGTCTGTTTGGTTATTCATGTAAAAATATTTATTATGATTATTTTGGTTTTAAAAATTGTAAAGACTAATTAAGTTGAACAATTAAAAATGTGAATATCAAATTGCAGTTAGTGTTCTTTTTCCCCTGATCAGCAGATGACCACCTTCATACTGACCACCCCAACCCCTTCCCTCGGACATCTCCAGGACTTATCTTGCCAGTGTGTTCCTCAAGGGCTTATTCCCCTGGCAGGGAGCCAGAGTTCCCCATCCCCACCATGAAATGGCTCCAGTTTGGTGGCAGTGCCTTGCCATCGTGTTCGGGGCCTTAGAGTGGTCAGAAGTCATCCTGCTTTCCAGAATTTTCACTAGTTGTTCTCTCCCTTCCCGCTGAATTATTGTGCAGTAGAGTCTATGATGGCACCATGCATATACCCATATGTGGCATATCAGACTCCTGGTGCTCCATTACCTGCTTAGCAGTCCTTGCACTCTTATCCCCAGCACTGTCAGGGGACAGGAAAATGCCGAACTCCATGCCACCCTCTCCCCAGAGGAGAAGAACAGTCCACCTAATTCTTAATCCTGCACCCTGACTAACCCTCTGACAGTCTGAGTTCCCTTCTGAACCCAGGTTGTTGGTGTCACAAGCAATAGCGCTCCCACTGTGCAAGTGAGCCATCCCTTGAACATCAAATTGGATGTGGTGGTGATTCTTGGGGAATTCACTTTCTCACCTATAGTCTGGCATATTGACAAAGCTAATTTCTAAGTTGAAAGCAAATTCCTTTCCACCTTCAAGCACTTTTTTCTGCAATAGCATGTTGAACGGGGTGCCAGATATGAGACCGCTCTTGACATCATTCTCAGCAATGGAGTTGGGTCATTTACAGTGTAAAACTGAAGAAACCAGTGGGAAGCAGTAGTCATAAACAGGTTACTCTCTTCTGGTGACAGGGAAAACAAGCCAAATGGCTGTGTCCAGGATCCTTCCAGGACCAAACACTTTAGCCATAGTGCTGCCATTGGACATCATACTTTCCCCAGTAGCTGACTAACTTTACCAAATCATGGAAAAATAACATAGAAACATAGACTTTGACACCAGAAAAGGACCACTTGACCTACACAGTCTGCCCATTCTTCCCATGTACCACACTTGATCTCCAGCTCTTTCTCCCTCCTCCCATTCATTTCCACTAAGATTTCCTTATGCCTATCCCATGCATTCTTACACCCCACCACTGTTTTCACCCTACCTCTTAGGTGGTAGGTTGTTCCATGCATCCACCACTCTTTCTGTGAAGAAGTACTTCCTCACATGTCTACAGAATCTACTCCCTCCAACCTCATACCATGTCCTTGTGTTCCTGTACACCTATTTTTCTGAAAAATACTTTCCTCGTGTACCTTATATCTTATTTTCCAACAAGAGTTATTTAAAGTTCTCTGACATATTACCCCCCTTCTCCCTCCTCTCTTCCAGGCTGTACATATTTTGATTCTTTAAAATCTCCTCATACATTTTTTTGATGATGCAGACCCTGCACGTTTTTAGTTAACCTTCTCTGAATGACCTCCACTCTGTCTACCTACAATAGTTATCTAAAAGTTTTCTATTTCAAGGTACCTTGAGGTACCACTGAGGTACCTCTGAGGCAATTTGCACTGACTGTAATGTGATCCTGCCTCATTCTGCCTTAGTATACCCAGGTATAGCTCAGAACTGAGAGACATTTCTATGACTACCACTATGTCATTCCTGGATTTGGCCTCCAGAACTGTACACAGTATTCTAAGTGAGGTCTTACTAGTGAACTATAGAAAGACAGTACCACCTCCCTCCTTCTGCTGGTTATACAGTACCTCTCCCTATACAGCCCAACATCCTACTAGCTCCCCCCAACTGCCCTGTTACACTGCCTGACAACCTTTAGTTCAACAGAGATTATTTCCAGGTCTATCTCCAGCTTGTTAGCCATCTATACCATTCCCCCATTATGTATCAATCAATAAATCAAAACAGGTAAGTCCTAGTAAGAGGACAGGGTACACCACAGTATAATTGTGGAGCTATATTAGCAACTGGTAATTGTAGGTGCCCCCTCCAGTAATCTTTCTGCAGTCTGTCCAGAAAGATGTGGTATCAGAGGACTGGAATGGTTTGAATGTGGTTGAAATCTTCAAGAAGGTGATAAGACCAGATCCATTCAACTACAGGGTAGACAACCTACCTTTAGTGCTTGCCAAGGTACTGGAAGTCATTATCAAGATCAGAATAAAGGAGTACTTTTTTAAGGTGCAGGATTTTTCCCCCCTTTCATTATGTCCTTATGAGATGGCAGGCCATGCCAAACCAACCTGATTACCTTATCTGAGGGGTGACCAGGGAGGTAAAAAGGAGCGGGACCATACACAAGGTCTATCTGGACCAAGGCCTTTCATACTATGGTGCATGACAACCTTCTGCTAAAAGTAAACCAGTATGCTATACATGAGACATAAATACAGGTTAATTTTGGACTGGCTTATGGACAGAAGCAGAAGGAGGTGGCAGAAGATCAGCAGTATTGGGAATGGAGGGAGTACTTAGCATATCCCTCAGGGATTGGTGCTGGGGACACTGCTTTTCAACATCTATATGCTGGGTCTCCAGCAGGTTGCTTAAGTTCACTGATGGCGCAAAGCTGGCAAGGGTGATGGACTCTGATGAAGATGTGGACAAGCTTCAGTAGAACTTGAACTAGTTTGGTGATTGGTTTAAACTCATGGAACCTCATATTTAATGCAGTCAGATACAAGGTGCTACACTTTGTGAGGAAAAACAGAAGACCTAAATCTTGTGTTGTGCTCTTTTTGCTGCAGTCAAGCAGAAACAGGGCCTGTGGCCATACCAGACATGGGTCTGAATCAAGTCAAGTAGTGCCAGATGCTGTCAAAAGGGCCATAAGAACAATTGGGTGCATCCAAAGGGGATTATCAGCAGAGCTATTTAATTAATACTGTCACATTACCATGTCCTGGTCAAGCCAGGTGGATCCATGATAGGTGTTCGACAAAATATTTATCGAATGCCACGTCAGTGAAACGAGCAGGTCGACCACATTCTGCAGTTGGCTGCCTTTTCCCTGTGGCTGCAAGTGTTTTCTTCGGGGGGCTTAGCCCCCGAACCCCACATGTGGGGGGCTGTTCCCCCACACCTCCCCACTTTAGGATTATCAACTCTGAGTCTGAGCTGATTTGGGAGGTGCAGGACCCCCGACAAACAGCACCAAGTTCCAGTGGGTTCCCTACAGCAGTACAGTGCTGTAGTCACTGTAAGAGACTTTGCTGATGAACTGTCACTGTCGGATGGGTAACCAAAGCCAGACTTGGAGTACTGTGTGCACTTCCACTCCTCTCTCTACACAAAGGATACTGAAGTGCTTGAGATAGTACAATACAGGGTGACCAAATAGATTATCTTTATGAGGACAAATGCTATTAGGAGGTGCCAGAGGCCCTTAACATGTTCATCCCGGAGAAAAAGAGGCTGAGATGGGACATGATTTCTATTTTTTGCATACTCAGGGGTATAGTCAATACTGAAAAGCTTGACATGTTTGACCTGACACTCTGCAGCAGGATATGGGACACACCATGAATCTCAGGTGTGGTAAATTTAACGATAATGTTAGAAAGCATCTTTTGCTTAGAAGATGCTGAACCTATGGAGCAGTCTTCTAGAACTGAAAGTAGATATGAAGACACTACAGACAATTACAGTAAACCTGGACACATTTCTGCTTACAAAGGAGATCACCCTGTGTAGTACAGTGTGGTTGGGAATCCCTATAAATTGTTACATTTGCACATCATACTAATTTCTTCCCTATTTTTGAAGCAGAGGAGGTGGTGCAGACATGATGGCTCAAGAGCCCTTTCAGTCATTAATTATTGAGTTACTACAAATGCTATATTACTGTGACCTGTCATTCCTCCCTGTTTAAATGGGATTTTTATTACTATTTTTTATGAGGGTTGATCAAAATGTTTGTGGCCTGACACAGAAAGAAATGCAGTATGAACATAGTATTATTTTATTTTTCAATATAGTCTCCTTTTAGTTAAATACACTTAGACCAGCATTGTTCTAGCATTGTCATCCCCTCATGGTAGTCTTCAATGTCTTAGCCTACCCAGAAACCCTTGACAGCAGATATCACCTCTTCGTCATCAGCAAATCTCTTTCCACAAAATTCAGCCTTCAATTTTGGGAACAGGTAGAAGTCTGAGGAGCAAGATCTGATGAGTAGGGTGGGTGAGGAAGCAGTTTAAATCCACATTTTGTTGCAGCAGGCACTGCAACCTGTGCTATGTGAAGTGAGCATCTTCTTGCAGGAGCAAAACACTTTGCCTCAATTTTCCACTGTGTTTGGCTTTGATTCCTTCTCTCAGCTTGCACAGTTGCTCAGCATAGTAGGCACCAGTTATTTTCTTTCCTTTTTTGAGAGAATCAATCATGGTCACATCTTCAGTGTCCCAGCAGACTGAGGATATGATTTGTCATTAGAGGTAGCCTGCTTGAACTTCATTGGCAATACATTGCTGTTTAGACTCTGGATCAAAATGGTGAACCCAGGTTTCATCCATTATTACAATATGACTGATAAAGTTTGTTGGATCCCTCTAGTACTGTGCAAGAATTTGGCTTGAAGTGTCCCTTCTGTCTCATTTCTGATCGGGTGTCAACATTCTTGGCACCTATCTTCCTGACACTTTGCTCATGCCTAGGTTTTCAGCCAAGATTTATTTGTTTATGTATTTATTGATTTATTGATTTATTTCATGGTTCAGAAACAACCTTTGAGTCCAGAACTCTTTTACAAAGGTTCCACATCAAACAAATAAGTTCAATGCTCATTTTGTTTTATATAAACATCTTTTAGGTGACTCCTGCAGGAAAATTACATCTTATTCAAGAATACTCTAAACAGGCTGGAGTAGGGTGTATCAGAATTCTGCTACAGATGACTGTGGGGGACAGGCAGAAGATTACAGTGTGCAGTCCAGCAGGCATCATCAGAGATGCAAAATAGGAGGAGGGGAGGTGTGTGAGAGGTGAAGATAGTGCACTGGACAGGCAGGGTACAGCCTGGCAGAGAGGAGTGGTTTGAGGGTACCAGGGGATTCTTGGGTAATGTGTAGAGCCATAGGGTTGGAAAATGGTGGAGAAGAGAGGTAGAGATAGCGGGGAGCTGGAGAGATGGAGATAGTGGGGGTGTAGGGCAAGAGTGGAGGGAGCAAGAGAAGGGGAGAGAGAGAGTGTGCAGTGGGTAGTGTGTAGAGCTATAGGGTGGAGAAAGGGTGGAGGGAGGTAGAGATAGCAGAGGGGCCAGTGAGGTGGAAATAGTGGGGGGTGGAGGGCTAGAGTGGAGGAGAGAGGGAGAGAGAGAGAGAGAGTGAGAGTGAGTGCATGTGTGGGAGAGGAGAGAGAGAGAGAGAGAGAGAGAGATAATGTAGTCATATGGAAAAGATGGGTAATGTAACAGAGTGATAAGGGGAGGTGGGAGAGGAGAGGGCACTGGGGGCAGGTTATAGACCCCTGATGAGGAATAGGAGGCCAGGGGGTAGGTGGGTTTAGTATTAAGATTGATTGTAGTGCCCCAAAACTAATGCCTAAGGTGCTGGCTATATGCTCTATAGTTATTGCTGTGCAGAATGTATAATTCTGCTGGCTAAATTAACATGGAATGATCATTCCAGTACTGGAATTTCCTCTGGAATTTCACCTTTTCTTCTGTAGAATTCCACCCACTGTGATCCACAGAAACATATTCTGCAGAACAGCATTCTTTCCTAGGAAAATAATTCCACAACTATTTCTGTGGAAAATATTGAGATCCATAGAATACAATTCTGCAGAAATGTTGCAGAAAATCTCATTCTGCATTTTTCTGCTGTGGAATTCTGCCATTTAATTTCTGGCAATATTTGGTGGAATTTCCAAAATTCCATGAAATTTTGATCTGATGGAATTTGAAAATTTTGCACAGCACTATGTATTATAACTAGGGATGCAGCGAAATTAAATTCCGCTGGTGAAGTGAATGAGAAGTGGCCACTTCGTGTTGTCACTCCACTATGCGGAGTGGCCACAGCAAAAGGCTCACTTCGCCTTGTAATTATTACTTCACGTTGTCATTCTGTCTTAATGTGAAATAAGGTAGAGTGACAACAATACTGGCAGCCCCTCATATACACAGTGACCAGAATTAATGTGCATCCCCAAAATGCTACTGTCTTGTGTCCAGAATACTCCTCAGTGCTGATGAAGTGAAATGATAGCACAACAAGAAATGCAACGTCTCCCAGAATTAATGGTGCACTCAGTCATGTGTGCAGTAGTCACACACAATCACCAGAATTAATGGCATTTCCAAAATGCTACTGTCTTGTGTCCAGAAAATTCTCCAGTGCTGACAACGTGAAATGATAGTACAACAAGACATGTAAAGTCTTCAAGAATTAAAGGTGCACTCAGTCATGCATGCAGTTGTCACACAAAGTCACCAGAATTAATGTGCATCCCCAAAATGCTACTGTCTTGTGTCCAGAAAATTCCCCATTGCTGATGAAGTTAAATGAGAGAGTAACAAGAAATGCAAAGTCTCACATAATTAATTGCAAAACCAGTCATGCACGCAGTGGTCAGACACAATCACCAGGATTAATGTGCATCACCAAAATGCTAATGTCTTGTGTCCAGAAAATCCCCCAGTGTTGATGAAATGAAATGAAAGCACAACAAGAAATGCAAAGCCTCCCAGAATTAAAGGTGCACTCAGTCATGCATGCAGAGGTCACTCACAGTCACCAGAAGTAATGAGCATCTCCAAAATGCTACTGTCTTGTCTCCTGAAAATTTCCCAGTGCTGATGAAGTGAAATGAGAGTGTAACAAGAAATGCAAAGTCTCACAGAATTAATGGTGCACTCAGTCATGTGTGCAGTGGTCACACAGTCACCAGAATTAATGTGCATCCCTAAAATGCTACTGTCTTCTGTCCAGAAAATTCTCCAGTGCTGACGAAGTGAACTGATAGCGGAACAAGAAATGCAAAGTTTCCCAGAATTGAAGGTGCACTCAGTCATGTGTGCAGTGGTCACACAAAATCACCAGAATTAATGTGCATCCCTAAAATGCTACTGTCTTGTGGCCAGAAAATTCCCCAGTGCTGATGAAGTGAAATGAGATCATAACAAGAAATACAAAGTCTCCCAGAATTAATGGTGTGCCCAGTCATGCATGCAGTGGTAACACGCAGTCACCAGTATTAATGTGCATAACCAAAATGCTACTGTCTTGTGTCCAGAAAATTCCCCAGTGCTGACAAAATGAAATGATAACACAACAAGAAATGCAAAGTCTCCCATAATTAATGGTGTACTCATTCATGTGAGCAGTGGTCAGACACAGTCACCAGAATTAATGTGCATCCCCAAAATGCTACTGTGTTATATCCAGAAAATTCCCCAGTCTTGATGAAGTGAAATTATAGCACAACAAGAAATGCAAAGTCTCACAGAATTTATGGTGCTCTCTGTCATGCATGCAGTGGTCACATTCAGCCACCAGAATTAATGTGCATAACCAAAATGCTAATGTCTTGTGCCCAGAAAATTCCACAGTGCTGATGAAGTGAAATGAGAGTGTAACAAGAAATTCAAAGTCTCCCAGAATTAATGACACACTCAGTCATGCGTGCAGTGGAAACACACAGTCACCAGAATTAATGTGCATCCCCAAACTGCTACTGTGTTGTGTCCAGAAAATTCCCCAGTCTTGATGAAGTGGAATTATAGCACGGCAAGAAATGCAAAGTCTCCCAGTATTTATGGTGCTCTCAGTCATGCATGCAGTGGTCACACACAGTCACCAGAATTAATGTGCATTCCCAAACTGCTACTGTCTTGTTTCCAGAAAATACCCCAGTGTTGATGAAGTGAAATTATAGCACAACAAGAATTATTTATTCTCTCTGAATTAATGGTGCAGTCAGTCATGCATGCAGTGGTCACACACAGTCACCAGAATTAATGTGCATCCCCTAAATGCTACTGTCTTGTGTCCAGAAAATTCCCCAGTGCTGATGAAGTGAAATAAAAGCACAACAAGAAATGCAAAGTCTACCAGAACTAATATTGCAATCAGTCATGCATGCAGTGGTCACACACAGTTACCAGAATTAATGTGCATCCCCAAAATGCTACTGTCTTGTCTCCTAAAAATTCCACAGTGCTGATGAAGTGAAATGAGAGTGCAACAAGAAATGCAAAGTCTTCCAGAATTAATGACACACTCAGTCATGTGTGCAGTGGTAACACACAGTCACCAAAATTAATGTGCATTCCCAAAATGCTACTGTCTTGTCTCCAGAAAATCCCCCAGTGCTTATGAAGTGAAATGGCAGCATGACAAGAAATGCAAAGTCTCCCAGAATTAATAGTGCACTCAGTCATGTGTGCAGTGGTCACTCACAGTCACCAGAATTAATGTGCATACTTAAAATGCTACTATCTTGTGTCCAGAAAATTCCCCAGTGTTGACAAAGTGAAATGATAGCACAGCAAGAAATGCAAAGTCTCCCAGGATTAATGGTGTACTGCAAAGTGCAAACATACAGACAGATTAAGATTGTGCTGTGCATTCAAGAGATGCAGATGCAAAGGCACACCAACACTTAAACAGTGCTGACAAGTCACAAATCCAAATCTGGAAATGAATACCTTTTGCCTGTTGGGGGGTAGTGCATGGCAGTAACAGTTCACTACTAGTAAAGATACCACAAAGCAGTATAAAAATTCATGTAGGTGCAGTGGATAGCAGGTTCACACTGCTGCAATTACTCTGTGGCACAATAAAAGGTGTCTAATTTAATGGCAAGCATCACACACACACACACACACACTTGCATGCACATACACTCAAACACTACAAGTAATGCATAACAAATTGAAAACCTTTCATAATATAACCAAATGTTTTAAACAAACTGAAATGTTACACTGCTGCACCAGAACAGTCAGCAAAAAAATGTCAAGAATTACTGAAAATATTACTGTGTGTACATTAACACAGTTATACAAGAGAAATATAACCAAAACAGAAAGACTGCCTTTTTTCTCAGTTGATCTACCTACACCACAGATGCTCCTCCCCTGTAGCACACTTCACAATACACAGACTGACTGTTCTAAATTAACATTCAGAATACACACACAAATAATAAACTCTCGATGATATGAGCACAGGTGGGTTTCTTACAATCAATGTACTAAATTTTGAGAAAAAAATGGCTCAAAAAGGATTTTTTAACAGCTTTTAGAGGATTTGAACTGCAGAGCTCTGAGAGGAAACTGCCCCTTATCTTCCACTACACACATACTATATATGAAGCACTGCAAAATTTGCCTTGGAGCTCAATTACAGGGCAAAGTGATGCAAAGTACATTGATTTCAATGTACTTCACCTTAAAATTGGTGGAGAAGTGGTTTGAGGAAGGCAGAATAAAATGAAGTCATTGGTTTCAATGGACTTCAAGTTCCTCATTATAATGCGAAATACTCCGCTTCATGTTGCAGGCACATCATGGATTCCACATTACTCCTCTAATCACTCCATGGAGTGAATTTCACCTACTTTGACCATCTATAATAATTACTTATCTGTTTTTCATCACCATGTGATGGACTGCATCAATCTTCTCCTCAGTGGTCACCTCTCGTGGGCTCCCTGATCTGTGATCATCTTCAACACTTCTTCACCCATGCTTAAATTCAGCAGCTCATTTCTTGACAGTTGAATATGAAGGGACTTTTGTCCCAAGTGAGCTGACCATATCCCTATGGATTTGCATTGGAGTCATTCCTTTGATATGGAGATACTTGATGATTTTTCTCATCTCAGTTTTCTCCATTCTCAATTGATCATCACTTATCAAACTTTGTCTAGAATGTATCTTAAAAGAAAACATGTGATCATTATACCAGTAAGTGATATTTTAATCATATTAATGTAACTATACATTGAAAATAATACTAGGTTCATAGAACATTTCATTTTATGTCAGGCCTCAAACCTTTTCATTGATCCTCATACTAAGGCTTATTTTTGCTACAGTTATTAGAACAGAACATATGTGTTTCCACAAGATCACCAACATTTGATTTTCAGGTAATCTGTGTGGTTGTCTTTCTCCAGTTGTAAATTGGAAGTGAATTAATGAAACAAAGCTCCGCACTCGCATGCTTGTTATAATAAATCTTGCTCATCATGTGATCAGAAAAGTTCACCAAGAGAGTGCTGCACTCAAATCTAAAGTTGGTTCCTTCTAAAAAGGTTGCCAAACCATATAACTCTAAATAATCCAGAAACAGAAGTGCTCCAATGAACACTGACCAAAATTATCCAACTTGATTGTTGATTTTATTTTCCACAATGGGAGCCCCTAGCGCCTTGGCAACAAACTTTCTAGGGGGTGTAAACTCTCTCCCAAACCAAGAAAAAGGAAAACGAATTAGAAAGAATATTAGGCTTAAAAGAATTGTGGAGAATTATTTTTCATGCACATAAGGCATGATATTTAAATATATGCATTTAAAGCCCAGCCTTCAAATCTAATATGTTATTTAACCATGAACATCTGCATCTAAAAGATGATTTATGTGTGATATCTGGATAAGTTATTTAACTTAGCAATATGATTATTGTGTTGGTGTATCCTTTGTTTAGGAGATCCCACACATGTACAAAATTAACTTTTGATACTTAATTGAAAAGGCATTCTGGATATCTTTTCCTTAAATCAGACCTTTTCTCCTGCTTTATAATGTTGGAGTCACAATTTCTAACAGTTTGCATACTGAAAAAATGATGAGTAGTGATGTTTAAAAATGGTGTAATGTAAAGAAATCATTTTTCTGTAAAAACATTTTTTATTAGATTGTTTTAATTAATGGATGTGGGGTCATCTCCTATTGTGATGTCATGCATTCCTGAATGTATAAAAGGTGTAGTCTTTTCACTTTAGTTTATGACCTCTAGAAGGCTTGTTGCCGAGGCACTAGGGGCTCCCACTGTGGCAAATAAAATCAAAAATTGAGTTGGATAATCTTGATCATTGTTTCATTGGAGTGTTTCTATTTCTGGATTACTTGATCATGTGATCAGTAGGCTTTACTATAGCAAGAGCATGGAGTGCTTCATTTATGAGAAGGTAGCCAGCTGTGGAGGAGGGAGGGTTGTGCCAGCACCTTCTCAGATTCAGTTTGAGTAAATTGATTCTGGACTGGGTGGGTGAGTGCCAGAGTTGGGTACTGTGGGTGGGGGTGTCATAATGAAGAGCCTCACAATGTCTTACAATTGACTGTAGAAGCGGGCTGGTAGAACCAATCACTAAACACACTCAATTTGTATAAATATTTTTTTGGAGGCATTAAATCCATTAATAACAAGAAAACAACACAGCCTGTGGGTGCTGGAGGGGTGGGAGGAAGTATGCTTTTAGATAAAAGGTAGAGGGCTGGGGGTATTGCTGCTGGCATGGACTGGGGAGATGTGGGAGGGGGCTGGTTCCCATCAATTCTATCAATGGCTGAATACTGAATACCAAATATTTGGCCACCGAATATCGAATGTTCTGCCAAATATTGGGGAAACGGTATTCACACAGCCCTAAAATTTACTATGACTTTCCTGTCATATGGGGAAGCTCATATGGTCAGTCTTTTACAGAGCTTCAGAATATTGAAAGGGAACCCTGGGAAAGGCACCTTATTAGCCTTTGTATTCCTATAGTAACCTAATACTCTTTATCACCTCATCTTAATATTTTTCAGGTTAAAGCATGTGAAAAATATGGAATGGTAGATGAAAACAGACTATGGGCAGAATGTTCAATGACCTTGGCCTGATTTGTGCTGAATAATAATGCAACACCTACAAAAGATAGACCATAAAAAGGTTATGTAAATACTGGGTGCATGTGCCACAACTTGTGACAGTTTTCTTGTAAAGCAGGTAAAAGTGTCATAAATACACCAAATAGTTGAAAGCAGCTTTCAACTGGTTTGGTGTATTTTGGATGACAAGCACAGACTAGGGATTTGCACCTTCATCAGCCCCTTGGCAAATCATGCCCCACAGATCTGTCATTTTCATCTCATGCATCCAGGCAGTTGCGCTGCTCAGCATCATAAGAAATAACTGCAGCCATTGTTTAACAGGAAGTGCCACCATTACTGCTTATGAACTTTGACCCTAGAGAGTAGGGACAGAGATCCTCAGTGATTGCAATCTCTATGAACTTGAGATCAAGTTAAACAACTTTTGTTTACAGTAGTTCTACTGTGAGGTGTGCTCTTATGTGCCCTCTAGTCTCCAACAATTAAATGTTTCATCCAGGCATGTTATTACATATAATGACAAATTAACTCATCATGAGTTTAAACGATTTTACAGTCCACATCTGCAATAAATACTATATGGATGCTTTGTCAACTCTCTTTACATTACAATCTCACCTGCACTTCTTAGAATATCTTATTACTCTGTCTTAAAATAACTGGGCTCTAAATCCAGACATAGAGGTGTATAAACACAAAGCAGCAAACACCCTGCAATCCCTGCTGTAAGGCATCCCCAATGTGTGTACTACTTGTGTCACCAAGGTGCATTAAACATGCCTCTCACTCCCCCATACTAGTGGCATCGAAGTGAAAGTCTACAGTATATAGCACCCTACTGGCCAACCTTTGTGCTCTGAGCCTGAGTCATTAATCCAGGTCAATAGTATGATCAGTGTCCCTCCCCCTAGCTGCTGTGCTACTGGGCTAACTAGAACTGACATGATGCTTCATTTAGAAATATTGTGAAATATCTGAACGTATCCAGATACCTTGATCACTACTACTGTGTAACATCTATTTAAAGTAATCGATTAGAAACGTTCCAAGCAAACTTTCTCAAGAGTCTTTAGTCTGTGATGTGATCAACATTAATAGAATATGTTTACATTGTTTGTTCTGAAGTACTTTAGTAAATTACCCTTGCCACTTTAGTTAGCTGCTTATCACTTCCAGTTTATATACTGTAATTCTTGCAAAGTCTTTTAGAGTTTTTAGCTCTAGTGCCTTGTGGATTTCTCTTGAATCATTTCTAAGACTGATTATTGCTTCTTTACTCTCCCTTGTAGATGTTTTTACACATTGTCTTTAGTCTGGAAATATATATTCCTTTCTCTGAGGCTGAAATGATACTTTTCCCCCCAAGTTTTTAAATATTTTTATGTTCACTTTGTGTCTCTAAAAGGGGTCCCAATCTCCAGTCCAGCTACTTAGTACCTTATCACTCTACTTCCCCCAGCCTGAAAAACAGTACAAACTCCCCTCCTATTCCACTTGGCACCCACCATCCCCTACCTATCACTACATCAATCACATCCAAAGATCCCAAAGGATAGCACTGAGGTGGGTAAGGGGGGGGGGCGAGTGATGGGCACAGACCCTGTTTCCTCTAGATCAGCTGGCTGCCTTCTGAACAAACATAAGAGCACTTACAGTAATCATCTGAGTACTATAAGTACACACTCCCATTCATTCAGATGGTGGCGGCCATTGTGGTGAAAGGAGAGTCTGTGCCTACTTCAATCATGTCCTTTGGAATCTGTGGGTGTCATTAGGGGTTGGAGGATGGTGGATGTTGAGTGGACAAGGAAGGAGGATTTGTCTCATTTGTAGGGTTTAGTGGAGGATGGTGAGTGGGTGCTGAGTGTGTGGGCAGGGAAGGTGGTGTTTGTATCAGTTATTCAAGGATAGGGAAGGAGGTTAGATGGGGATGCCTATTGAATATGTACTTCTGAGTGGGTTGGGGAAGGAGGGTAACATCATAAAATTTTGCATTTCAAATGATGGTGAGGGGTAGGGTATTTTTTTGGAGGAAGAGGGTGGGTTTTAAGTTATTCATGGAGAGTGGTGAGAGGGAACATGATTTTCTTTTTACAATTGTTTGGCACTTCACACAGCTTCGGAAGTGATGTGTTACTTCAATGAGTCTTCACCACATGCTATATAAACTGACACTTTGCTGGTGAAGTGCCACTTTGCATAGTCTTCATCTGGTGTAGTACCAATTTTGTTGTGCACAGTGTTCCCCACTCATTATATTCATATGGTGGGCCACCACCTTATATTTTTTTACCACTGCTCTATATTTTTTACCATCACCCTATATTTTTTTACCAAAACCTTATATTTGTAGCCCGCAGCCTAATTTGTTTTTATAAAATCCTTTACTATCATCCTTTATTGCACTGTTACCCTTGTTTTGATACCAGTACTCTAAACCTTACTCAAAACCACTACATATTCATGTAGGTTGTATATAGGAGGCCCAAGGGATAATACACCTTCAGGCCTGATTGCCACAACCAGCACCCTATATCTGCAGGCTATGGGGTACCCTGGTGCACTGTAGTACCCAAAGGCCATGCAAAGCAGCAATACTTTGCATAATGTTACATATTTATTACTTGTTACAAGTTTACTCATCATGACTAACTTTGCAGGCAGACTGTAAAATATAAGGCCAACATTGTCTTCTGCAAATGCTAGTAACAGTTAAGGTGAGTTATAGGCTGTCTGACAATGTGACTTTATAGACAAAGAAATCTTTGTCAGCTCTGGTGCTACATTTTGGGTGAGAGCTACATAATCATGCTGCATTCATATTTATTTCTTACTGGTGTATTTATCTGTTCTTTCCCCATGCTTCAAAGTGCTGACAGTAATACACCAAGAAAAGCCAGTACTCACATCATGCCATGAAGTTAAAGTTAGGAGAAGGAGCTGGTTACTGAAAGGAGCTCATTTTATGTAAAAAAGAGTGACTTTTGAACAGTAAATGTTATTAATCAAAGAATCATGATTCATTATTCTGGTTGGCTAATTCATTGCATTTAACTATAGTTTCAAACAGCCAGGCAAGTAAAATTATGTTGAAGAGAAGAGGAGAGAGTGCACAGCGTGAATGTGCACTAGCAGCTGCAGGCCCTAATCAGGAGGGCAGGCTGAACTTGGCAGACTATGAAAATGCAGGGGGTGGGGTTATTAGACAAATAACTTTTTAAGTGAATACTGGAAGTGTAAGGTAAAGGGCACATACATACATCTTTAATTTTTATTCCTCCAACCCTGTAGCAGGAGCAAGGCAAAGTGAATTACTTTGACTGGGAAAGTTACAGAGGGATTTGAAAGTACTTTTTTGCAATAATATTTAATAATTTTAATTTTTGCCCGTGTGCCTATGTGTATGCACACACATGCATCCATGCAACTACCAGGCAGCCAGTGAGTGAAAAGTAAAGAAGGCTGCTGTGTGAGACACTGGTGTAATTATTAAAACACACACACACAGATTGGGGTTGTTTTCATTACTTCAGCAAGTTCAGCACAAAAGGATCCAATCAGTCTGAGTGGCATTTCTGTCTACCCCAATAAGTAGCATATTAAGGCAGCCTGGCTCACATTACACTCTTAAAGCAACAGTAGTACATTTCCTTACATCTCCCCTTGTAAGCTTAAGCTGATGAGCAATATAATAGATCAATACTTATAATCTACATTCTAGGCATTCTCTAATAAGTTTAGCTCCTATACATATACAGTATTTCTGAACAATTAACAGTCTGTACAGTTCAGTTCTGTACATATACTGTATAGCTGGCTTTTGCAACACCTGGTCACTAACATGGCTCACTACAGGGGATCGTTCAAGGGTTATTGACTTCTCAGGTGCTGTGCATGGTGCTGTCTGGTCTGTCAGGTATCTAGATGATACAGGGGTAGCAAGGGAGATTGTACAAGGAATGTCTGAAGGATCTGAACATGTATGCCCAGGAGGACAAGAGGGAATGAGAGGACATGACTGAGATGTTCAAAAATCCTCCATAGTATCAGCATAGTAGACATGAAGGACTTATTCACATAAAGTGGTAATTAAACCACCAGAGGCAACACCATGAAACTGGTGGAAGGGTTAAAAAAAAGTACTTTCTTGACAGAAAGTTGGTAACAATATTGAACAAACTTCCAGATTGAGACATGTGTTTTTGTGTAGATATTGTGTGGGATGTCAAAAGGGATAGGACTAGCATATGGGTGTAGTGTGGCTGGATTTGTTTGGGGGGTAAGAGGAGATTGGGGGCCTAATAGAGGCTCACTCCAGTGGATAGGTAGGCAAGGGCAGACTTAATCAGCAGCTGGGCCTCTTTCTGCTGAAATTCTCTGTTTCCATTTTTATCTATCCATTCTATTTTTCACATGTCCAGTAATTGACATCTACTACTATTCTCCCTTCAACACACAGGAAAAATAATTCATTATCATTTTATTTGTTAAACTCCCATTCCCTGGTGGCAATTGTCAACAGACTCCCACTTGTACTCACTGGCACCACAGTCCAGTACTCTACTCCCAGCATTAGAAGGCCTACTCCTCTACCAGATGACACTGCACCAGCTTTCATATTGTCATTACTAACATGCTCAGTATGATCATGTGTACCCTTGAGCAAACAGAGTAGGTTTTATGATAATGATAGTAATCTGCTTATTATTATTTGTATTATATTTGTGATATAAATATATGTTTCTTTGAATTTCTGCTTTGAAAGTATGGCAGTCAGCACAATGCATCGTGGGACCTTGGATTTTCAAAAAATAATGTTCTCTCTCTCTCTCTGCATGGAAAATCTAATTAAGAGCTTCCTTTAGACACCAGGTTGTAACAGATTGTAAAACACCCATTTATTGTAACTAGATGAAACTGGCCAGAAACAGGCTGCATTTGATGACCTATTAGGAGGACAGCAACATCTGACAGATACCTGTTAGATGTCTCATCACGAAGAGAAATAGCTCAGGAATGTCCTCGGAAGATCAAAGGAGTAATTCTGACCTGCCATAAAGCAGGCTTACTAATTAAAAATAAATAAAAATATATATATATATATATATATATATATTATATATTCATTTTCATTTATTCTTTCATAACTGGGTAAAGGCACTGGACCAAAGGTCCCTTTTCAGACCTGACCTGGACAAAAAAACATACAAGATATACAAATACAATCAAACAACAATAACAAAACAACAATACAAAATTACAAATTACAATAGCAAGCAGATCTAAGTAGTAAATCATTTTTTAACCTAAATTTAAAAGTTAAAATTCAGGGGGCAATCCTAACATCGAGAAGGAGTGAATTCCAATGTAGTGGTGCTGCTATAGAAAAGACTCTGGAACAGCCCTGTTACCTGGTAAGGAATTTGGCTGGTCCCGTATTTGGCGGGATTGCCATAAATATTTGTTACAAGATCGACTCAGGTTGATGCAATTTAAAATTCTACACAATATTTATTATTTCCCTCAGAAACTTGCCAAACTGGGTCTTCTGCCCTCTCCACTCTGTACAAACTGTAGGTTGCAGACTGGTGACCTTCTCCATATTTTCTGGGAATGCCCTAGAGTGGCATCGCTTTGGACTATGATTAAGCAGAGAGCAGATCCACTATTAGGGATTTCTGTATGTGTATTGGGGGAATTTTCACCCATCAATGTGGCATGTAGAAGGTATTATATGGCGTTAATCTCCTTGTCTGTTAAAAAAATAGTTCTTAAGTATTGGAAAGATTCTGAGAGTTTAAGTTATGTGGAATGGTTACAAGAGCTTTTGGCTAATCTTAGAATGGAGAGGACTATTGTAAGCCTTGCAAACAAAATGGACAAGTTTAATAGAACTTGGGGTCCCCTTCAAACTTTATATGCTTTGTAAAGCTATAATCCGCATCCTTTGCTAGGTTACTTTGCACCCTTGTTAGTATATTGCTGTGCTGAGTCTGTAGGGGTGGGTGTGTTGGGGGTAGGATGGGTGGGGGATGTGGGGAAGAATGGACCATTGTAAATCTTGTATATTGTTTGCATTTAATTGGTACTGCCTTTTGTGGTTCATTCTATGTTATGTAAACTTTAATAAAAGTTGAATGGAAAAAAAAAAGAAAAGACTCTGGAACTAGATCTAAGTTGGTACTTAGAAATATAAGGGGTCATCAGCTGAACTCAGGCTAGGAAGCATTTGTCTCCTTTCAACAAGATCAGAAAGAGGAAAAGGGAACCAAAGTGAGAACATTTGTACATCAGGCAACCAACAAAATATTCTATTCTACAGCAAGGCGAGAACCACCCCAGCCGAGAATAAAGATTATACTGATGTGTCCCATTGGGGGCTCCTAAAATAAATCTGCAAATATTATTATAGACCACAGATAGTGCTTGCATTTCTTTTGCACCTATATTATAGGCATGAACTATAATCAAAATGTGGGAGAAGGGATAAAGCGTCAGTTGCTAAACTAGTTTCTTGTGAGAAAAAATGACTTGACTTTATATAATATCCCCTATATCTCTGGTTTACTTTCTTAACCATTGACTGAACCTGAGGCAAGAAAGTCAAGCTGGGATCCAAAAGTGTGACCAAATATTTAAATTGAGACACTTGTTCAAGCAGACCAAAACGAAAATCAAATATCTTCAGTTCTGGGGTGTCCACCAGCATAGGTTGTGTACCATTTTTTTTTATTTAACCAGGTATAGCACACTAAGCTGAAAGCTATTTTACGGGAGTGACCTGGGAGCACAAGGAGGTTAAGTGACTTGCTCAGGGTCACACAGTATGCAAGTGGGATTCAAACCCAGGTGTGGTCTGCTGGATGTCACCAAATTTGCAGCTCAGAGCCTTAGACCACTGCGCTATACTGCCTCCTTATATAAATATAAATTTATTTATTTATTTATTTATTTAGGGATTTGGATCATACCTTTGAGCTCAGAGCTCTTTTATAAAGGTTCCAAGTCAAACAGTGACACTGACAACAATAAAAAACAGTTTATATACAATACAAATACATTTTTTTTTTGCTGAATTCAAAACCATAGCATTAGAAGTAAGCCAGAAGCAAACAATACCAATATCATTTTATAGAAAACAAAAAAGTTCAGACACAGAATTTGACTGAACACAAATAAAAAGATAATTTGCATTAAGCAATGATTCACTAAACTTTCAAACCCTGGGAAGTTGATTAATAAAAATAGAAAATAACAAGGGTCCCAAAATGGATCCCTGAGGCACACCACAACTAATTTACAAAATATCAGAAACCACAGATCCTACTTGAATGAATTGACACCTGTTATTCAGACAATCTTGAAACCAGGAAACAGCGACATCAGAAAACCCCAGATCTTTCAATGTCATGCAAGCCAGACTATGAGCAATCAAATCAAAAACCTTGGTAAGGTCATCAAATACTTCTCAAAACCATGCAGGATAGTGTTTGTGAACCCAACCAAGGCTGTCTCCATTCCAAAATATTTACAGAACCCATGTTGCTCCCTTGGCAATAAGTTATGGGTAACCAAATAAGCATCAATTTGCCTAGTCACTAATCACTCAAGTAATTTGCTAAGTGGATTCAATATTAATATCAAGTCTGAAATCATCCAAGGAGACAGCACAACTCTTTTTCTGGAATTGGCAACACCTTAGCTTTTTTCCAGGACAAAGGAGAAACACCTGTAACCAGCGACATATTGAACATATAACAAAGGGGATCTGTAATAAAGGGAATAGCCAATTTTAAAAAGTGGGCATCCAGCCCATCACCACAGTCAGTCCCTTTATTAGGAAGAGACTGCAGAAGATGAGCAACTTCATTGGGTGTTACTTCCTTAAACAAAACTTAGGACCATCAACCAGAGGAACAGAGGAGGAAAATGTAGAATTACTAGCCTGGGAAAAAGAAGATCTAAACTTAGATGGATCAGAAAATTTGTAATTCAACAATTTCACAGTTTCAGACAGGTCACCAATTTCTTTATCATCAACATTTATTTTCCGAATATCAGATTTAAATTTTGGGGAAAGCAAAGAGTTAACATTATGCCAAAACTTCTTTGGATCTGCCCAATTACCTTCAAAGCGGTCCCTAAAATAAACTTATTTGGATTTTCTGACAGTTTGAGAGAATAAATTCTGAAGGCCACAGTAGATATCCATTGAAAAACTACTGGGTGATGATTTAAATTTGGTCCAAGCACTATCCCACTTCTTATTTAATTTCTTAGTGCTAGGACTAAACCATACAGTGGGAGAACCTCTACACCGACTGGTCCACAAAGGGAAAAATAATTCCTGAATAGGCAGAAGTTGATTGCAAAAGAAATCTAGTAACATGTCCATGTCTGGAATGCATTCAAAAAAGGAAGAATATAACAGGGTATAATAAATTCTTTTAAATAATCTGGTTTGAAACATACAAAGAGGGGGTTTAGAACAGAGACAATTTAAAATGCAAAAGGTGGCCATATGATCGCTAACTGAATCCGCCAAGAAACCAAAGGCTACCAACCTCCCCACTCTATTAGTCAGCACCCAATCCAACAGAGAGTGATTCTGTGAGATGGGGTTAAGACGGGTTGGCTTATTTATACATTGAGTCAATCCATAAGAGAAAAGAAGAGATTCAAGCCCTATGGTGTCATTTGCCTTCCAATTCAGATTCATACCACCAACAACAGAATCACTCTGCTTAAAATATACTTCACAAACATCCAAGAAGTTTTTTAGCCCTTGAAGACCACATAGTGTGGGATTACACAAACAGCCCACATTAAGCTTCTTCTTTCCTCCCAGAACAAATTGCAAGACCAACCAATCAGTATTGCAACCCAAATCCTCACTAGACCTTAAAAGGTAACCTGTAAATGATCCCTACTATAAATCAAAACCCCACCACCCTTTTTTTGGCCTTTCCAATCCACCCTAGTCATTTTATAGCCCCCAATATGACACACATTATTGGGCACCCCTGGTTTGAACCACATTTCTGATAAAGTAATGAAATCAGGCTGATAAATAGCAATAAGCTGTTCAATCTCAGCAATCTTAGAAATGAGACTACGGACATTCAAATGAATGATCTTAAATCCATAACAGGTTTTAAAACAATTATTCAGAGATGAAACTTGAGGGAAAGAGATGGAATCTGAACAACAAGGCCCAGGATTTATTTCGACATCACCTGATACTAACAACAAAAAGGTGGTTGAAACACTGTTACCCAGTTTAAGACAAAGTAGCGTTCCATAATGCAAACAAGTTAAATAAACCCTGTTCCCACATTGTGTTATGGGTGCAGGGCTGCTCAACAATAGTTGCCATAAGTCAATTACAACAAAATCAACAACTAAACAATTTGAAAACTGATAATCACTTGTCTCATTTGAAGCAATGTTCCTAGCACCAGGCCTATATAACTCAACAGTATTCACAAATAACAACCCCCCTCCAAGTACACACACCCAAATAAGTAACCACTTTCCATGCCACATGATTAGAAAAAATATTACTTACAGCACCCACAGTACAGCAATCAAACACTCCCACTCCCCTATGTCCCTCGGACTCCCTCAGACTCCCTTAGACTCCCCTGCACTTAATGCACCTGCTGCACTTGCCACCATGCAAATGCCATCATATTTGGCAAACAGAAACCTTTAAAGACCCTCAGCCCCACAGATACGGCTGCAACCACCAATCGGGGGGGAGGTGGTAGGTAGCAGATGGTAACAGCTAGATTAATATCTAGCAATGCCTAATCCAGGGAATCAGCAACCAGGCAGCAGTAGCTAAATTCAGTAGAGCAGCTCATCTCAACGGGATCTAGGCATCCACATCCTGAAGAAATTGAAACCCAAACCCCTGTAAGGGGGATGCTTAGGAATATACAGATGCATGAGCCTAATTTGGTATGCAGGAACAAGAGAGACTTCACAGCCAGCACCACCACTGAGCTGTGACCTCACATGCTGGGTGGGACCCATGTTCCCCTCAGATATTGCCAAGGCTGAGGGGACATAGTGCTTTTTATCTCTGGACTCCTGAAAGAACACACTCTCAAGAGCACTTCAACTAAATTATGAAATTAAAGCTCCACTATTTGCTAAATAAAGCTAGGGTAGGATTAGATAATCAGTAATAAGGCTGTTTTGTTTAAATTGTCCATTTAATTTGTATGACTGTACCCTAAATGTTATATGTTCTGTGATTTGTGTTTCATTTACTATTTTTAATTTTAGTAAACTTTATTTTCCTTGAAATCCTGCCTGAGCCTCTTTCTCATTTTGAGTGTGAATGCTGGGTGAGTGTTGATAATTCTGATAGAACTGTTAAGCACTTACAGTGTATTACCATATGCACCAAGGTAAAGTACCAAGATCTCAGTTGAGTCAAAAGGGGCATTGTGAACCAGATAGTGCTCCCACTGAGTTAAATATTGCACTCCATTTCTCCGAAGAGGGTATGATATTTGAACCTGTTAACTGGGCATGCTAATGAAAAAGGGTTCATATTGGACCCCAGGACTCGAGACTGGCAGTTGTTTGGACCAAAACAGACAGGAGGATTACCCTGTTTGTCTCCTGTTTACATATTTCACTTCAAGGTTTGGCACTGTTGGAGCAGAGGGCCTGTCCCCCAGAGTGTGTTTGTGACAGGTATCAGTTGAATAAGATCTGTCACCATAACCACTGTAGCAGCAGTAAAAGTGACCTACCCCTCTACATGTAGACATGGACAGTTATCTTGCCTGTCCTCATGTAGTCAGTATTTAATTATTACAGCATTGGCTACCAGTGGGACATGTCTGTGTTCAATCTAAGTTAAATTACACAAGAACAAAATATTAAAATATAAAAAATAAAAAAAAAATATCTGTCAATGAGTCAAAAATATTGTGATAAACAATGTACTGCCTTACATTTAATACCTTTTAAATTATTTTTACTCCAAACTTTTTTGGGGGAGTAGCATTACATAATTTGAAAGTATATGCTGTCAGAGAGAATACAGTCATTGCTACGGGGTACAGCAGAGACTATAGGGAGGCATGTCATTCAAGGTCAGCAATGAATAGTAACTATTACTGTAGTTAACACTGGTCTGTTGCAGTCTTAGTGGGTTTTACAGACCATGTCAAAACAAAAAGCAATCATCTGCTGATACATGTCAACACCATCTGCCAATATGTCGATTATTGACCCCAAGGCTTTTCATCCACCTATTTGGAGTCTGCTTTACCTCATGTCAGTTGTTGTATTGGGAACCAAAGTCATTCAGCAGACCTCTTCAAATCTAATCACATTTGTGGGGCCCGACAAAAAGCCCAATAGAAGTAGCTACTGGCCCACCTCTCTTATTCTTATCATATCAGTATGTCAAAAGTTAGAGCCAGATAAAACAGATGATGAACATCTGTTGAATGCTAGTAATTCTATTGGTTTTAAATTAAATCTTGAAGCATTTAAAAAAAAAGATATGTTCCTGTGATGGAAACTGAAAAATTTAGTTGCTAATTGTATTTGTTTTATGTTTTGAGTTTCTTTAAGTAATAAGGCATGGCAGGGTGTGAAGCATAAAGAAAAGTCTGAGTTCTTCAACTACTGTACCTCAGAAGTGCCATTATCCTACATTAGCACAAAGATCATCCTTGAGTGTCTTATTTCAATTATAAAATACTGATAGGTCAATTAGGAATAATGAAGAAATCATTTTTTTAAATGCTTTTTAATTTGGATATGTACAAATTTGAAAAGAAAACTGGTAAAAACTATTGCTGTTTTGCTGGGATAGCAGCACTGGGTGCTGAGTTCCACAGCCAATCAGGTTTCTGAATTTTTGAAACCCATTTCCTATTTCTAATTACTGTATTTGCTGTCAAGAAATTGTCAATCCTATGCTATATAAAACAGGGAAATACTGTAAGCATAACATAGCTAACAATTAATCTCTTTCGCTGTTTCATTTCTAACATTGTGCCTCTAGGTATACCTCTCAACCTCTCAGCATTAAAAATCATAGCACTGACCTTCACAATTCATAGCAAATTGCCAGAATGTGTAGCACTTTCTTATTTTCAACAATAATGTGTCTACAAATACTTAGCCCCATATAATTAGTGATAAGGAATATTTCTATCAACTTAGTTCAATTATTTAATAATTTGTGTCCAGAAATAGCTCTAGCATTTATTAATTAATTTATTTTTTATTTTATTTTAGTCTTTGGTAACCAGGTAAGGCCCACTAGGCACAAGTGCCTGTTTTCAGGGGTGACCTGGGAGCACTAGGAGGTTAAGTGTCATGCTCAGAGTCACACAGTATGCAAGTGGAGGCTGTGAGAATAAAACTCATGTCTGGTATGCTGGATGTATCAAGCTCGTTCACACCTCATTCCTCTAACCTCTAGGCTATACTGACTAGATACATTATTACTAATACATATTATTAAGAACATCAGTAAACCTATGTGAAGCAAGGGCAAATTTGAGGGTGAAAATCATAGCGCTGTGTGAAATTCATAGAAATTGAGAGGCATGCCTCTTGGAATACCTCTCCAGACTCACACCTGGAAATTAACTTCAGCTCAGCATGCCTATCCAGTCACCAAATGAATGCAAAACAACTAAATAAACAAACATTCTACTGGGGAAGTCTAGTGACATGCACCACATGAGCTTCATGTTGTGTATGCTTTTCTTTCAATTATTTTTCATATGTGATAAGTTTTTATAATCAAATAATGTCAGATTATTATATTATGCGAAGATGTATGGTAGGTGCACATAAAAGAAAAAATGGCACCAGGAAGAGAAGTGATATAATATAAAAGACCATAAGGAGACAGCAATATAACTCTGTACCCTGTGGAGTAAAAAATACAATTATTTTAACTTGCAGCAGTTTCCATATGCTCCTCTATATTTATTTTACCTTACTCTGTCAGAAATTAATCTAGAGATTTCTCTAGTGTGTATGTTTACATTTTTGAGCCCGTTTTAATCTGCATTTGTGATGCTTTTGAATAAATGGAGATTTACCCCTAACCAACCATAATACACATCACGGATATGATGCATTTTACTTGTTTTCCATAATGTCAGGACAGGGTGGACTAATAGAGAGCTAATATATCCAAAGGCTTTCTTTTAGAGTTAAAAAAGTAAAATTGTTTTACAAAAGCACTAAAAGTATATCAACCTATTAAACATGAGAAAAAACAATGATTTGCATGTCTGGAGATGATCTACCATTGACGAGACCATTGACATCTACCATAGAAGAGAATTAAAAGAAATCATTAAATGCAACCTAATGTAGGTGAATACCACTATTCTGTTGCGCAAAATCCTTTAATCTTTTTGAGTTTTATTAATGTCACCAGAAACATTAATAAGTGTTGTCAAGTGTACTTAAGCTTCACATTATCAAAACACAACTCAGAAATTCAAATAATACCTTTCTCTGTGAGTGCATAAAACATGAGTACAGCCCCAGAGTGCAGTACAAAGCAATGCATAAATAAGTTTGCACAGTTAAAAAAGCACAGCAATCTGCTAACCATTGAATGGGAATGACATCAGATAGGGAACAGGTAGCCCAAGCACAAAGTACCAATTAACGTGCCCCACAAATGTCAGAGCTGTTGTGCAAATCTGCTATATTTAAAAGTCCCCATGCACATGAGCCCATTCATTGATTTAAGGGGTCATTACCAGATCATTAAGCAGCCATACCGGTCTCATTAGCAGGACTATACTTGTTGAATTGTGGGGAGGCTGGGCCACATTCTAATGATTAAAGATGGCTATTTGTGCTGCCTTACAACACAATTCTAAGCAGCACTGTATCACAAGTACTTCCGTGCTGTAATAGGGGTGTAGGTCATGCCTTTGAATCATTTATGTTTGTCAGTCTATGAAGTTTGACTGGGGTTTTGGTATCATTTGCACATTAGAACATGAAAAATAATTTGTCCAACCCCAGGTTACACAAATGTGCTACTTGAAGTAAGGACTGTATCATGCCAACCTACATCTATGCTTTTCTTTGTATTCAAAGTCTCAGAAGAAATGAATGAGATATTTAATAGTGTCCTCTGTACTGCACACTAAATTAAAACAAGTCTTTAAAACACATTCATTTGTGCAGTGCAAAAATATCCTTAATACAATCAAACTTCTTCAACTAGTGCACTGTATGCAGGCCTCTGCTCACTTGCATGTGTTCAGTTCTTACCAATATGTAACATACAAATTAATTTGTGTGGCACACTCTGATGCTTTGAATATGGTAAGCCCCATGCAAGTTCGGTCTCAAGGCCAAACCTCAGTTTACATGGTACAAAGTAATTTTGTGTGGTGCTAATGCTTTGAACATCTGACCCTATGTATCTTAAGTATTATGTTAAAACTAAAGCAATAAATGACCAAAAAGCCAGTCATTTCCAATACATAAATGGCCAGCTGGGGGGAAGGGTGACCCGAAGAAATTACAGGTTTCAAGATCATTATTGGTATTATAAGTCTATTCACAGTAGTCAGGGGGAAATGGCCTCTTCTTAATCAAGTTTAAAAATGAATGCAACACTCTGAGCTGTGCCAGGCAATTCCAAGGGATTACACACAGTAAAGCAGCCAATTAAAGTACATGTTTGCCTCATGAATAATTAGTTTGATTTATAATGTATGTTAGTTACTCTTTCTCAAATCTTTTCATCTAGGAGATGAGCACAAATCCAAGTGCAACTTCAAATGCAACAAATGTATATTATAGTATAACACTGTCAGGACATACTAATGAGTCTTGTGAAATAATAAAGCACGTGTCATTGACATGTAGGATTTGGAGGTTCTAGTGAAAAACAATTTTTAAAGACTATACATGAAAGTCTTGTGGATGATCTAAACCACTCATTTTTATCATATGACCAGTAATTGTAATTATGAAGTGCAAACAAGAGCTACTTGCAGTAATTTTCGAGAACCAATAAAATATCATGACAAGAATCTATATTTTGCAGATGTTATTTGTTAGACATCAGAGCAAGTCACAACTATTTGGCTTGTTGAGCAAATATTGACCAAACCAGCCTTCTGCCAATGCAGTATGTATGCAAACTGAAAAATGTTACATCTGTGCTTTACTGTAACAAATCTAATATCCCAATGAGATTTGATCAAGTTGTAATTTACAGTACATCGCCAAGATGATGATAACTCTCTGTTAACTCAGGAAAGTAATTTTGGTTTGGGACAAATTTCAGTCAAATTACTCCTAGTAGACTTAGAACCTCAGCATACTGCAATTGTCCAGAGCAAGGTTTAGCTGATTCAGACAGTCCATTTCTTTTCACTTCTATTTTTCCACCTCAAATTGGTGTCAGCTATGATACCTAACCTCGCAGCATCTCCCCTTGTCCCCCACCTAATTCTCCTCCTGCCAGCTATCATGGAGCCTCAATATATTCCCCGGGCAGGGTATCAGGCAGGAGGAGTTACCCCTGAGTTTCCCAGTATCAAGTGACAGAGAAGGTATTGGGGACTTGCCAGATATAGCAGGCTGAGAAAGTTGGCACCTTGGTATTTTCCTTGTTCTGACTGTTGAATCCCTCTAAGCCCTGGAAGATAGCTCACTAGGGGGACCAATTTGCATGTGCATGCATTGAAAGCACAACCCTGGTCCCTGGCAACCATCTTACCATTCCCACTTTGAGCTTCCAGTTGCACTGCCACCTGTGGGCACTCATGTGGCAGTTGTACAGCCATGATGACAGCCCTCACTCTGGAACACTCAATCCTCCTTCACCTGGCTGCCCCCCCACCCCGTGATCAAAGATCATTCTTGGTGTCACAAGCTGTAGTCCTACCACTGCACCAATTGTCCAGCTTAGTCAGACAGTTTTAAGATCTGGACAATGATTTAGCTGCCTTGGTACATAAGAACAGTTTTAGAGTTGGGCCAAAAAACTGTCAGAATGATTGCTGCTAAATTTCATTCTTCCATTCTTTTAAAATTAAGTAATCAATAAGCCATGGCAGGATGGGCATAAAGTAAGGATGAACCCACTGGAAGACATGGGTTGCTGAGGAATTTAATCCATGGCTTGGGGGGGAGGTGTTGTCACACAAGAGCCAATAACCACCAAGCTGTGGATTCATTTCCCAAGTAATCTATGCTTCCCAGGTGGGTTAATGTTAATCGACTAATAACATGGCCAACACCCACAAAACAGCTGGATGGGAGTCCGTGGACTGTGCAACACGCAAGATTTGTTGAACAGAACTGAGAACGATGTTAAGAACTGTGCTCATGATAAGATAATAGTGTGGGGTGCCAGTGCTCTCATGTCCTCGCTCATGAACTGCATGAACAAATATGGACAATAATATTTGCAGCCAGAGAAATAGTGTGCTACATACCCTGCTTACAGCTGGGAGCAGTGAGAGCCAAAGGAATGATTTATAAATAGTGGCTAGTCATGAAAGAACTACGAGAGGATGGGGGTTAATAGCTTATTGCTCACTGACCATGAAAGGCACAGAGAAGAGCATCTGGGGGCTATAAGGGACCACAAAGGAGTTAGTAGGGACAGATGTTGGCAGTGCTGGCAATCGGGTCATTCCGCTGACATGCAGGACAAGGAGTGACAGGAGGGGCATTAATGGCTGTCTGCACTTTCTGCAATCAGCGAGCTGGAAGGCAGCCATTGGCAGTGGTGGCAATTGGGTCACTCTGCTAACATCCAAAAGAAGAGGAGTGACAGGAGGGCAGTTAATCACTATCTGCAGTGGCTGTGATAGGTGACCTGGAAGGGGAGACAGAAGTGCATTGGGGCAGCTGAAAGGGACAAGAGAGGAGTGACTGGGGGAGACAGAGTGCTAAATGTCTGGACTGGAGAGGCAACAACATCGGGGGAGCTGCAAGAGACAGAGGAGCAGTAATGTCTTATTTAGTGGCTATGATCAGCAATGTAGAAGGGAGAGACAAGAGCATTGGTGGAGGTGTAAGGGAGAAGAAAGAAGTTAACAGGGGGAGACACAGTGATTAATGGCTACAACAGACACAGATCAGCATCTGGGAAGCTTCAACAGAGAAGAGAGGCATTACCAGGGAGAGCAGGGGTGCTCAATGGGTGCGAGGGATACAGAACACAATGAACAGTGCAGCAAGGGATAAGGGAGGACTGAGCAGGGAGAGCTGTTGCATTGCAAAGGACGTTAAGGGGATTTTGACTATGGCACTGTGCAAGGCAGAAGGCAGGTTATGGCAGTTTGTACAACTGTGCCATACAGAGGCAAGGGAGAAGGTAAGAGAGAGCAGGGAGAGCCACTGCATAATGAGCGAGGTTACAGAGATATTTACTATGGCACTGCACAACAAAGAAGGCACAGTATGGGAATTTCTACAGCTCGGCTATACAGAGACACTGGACTCGCTGAGCCCACAATTGACACTATGGTTTTTCCCAGGAATACAGGTGGAGAAGACCATGCTGGCTGTGTGAACTTAAAGAGATAAGGGCGCTTACAATGTGTAAGGATGAAATTGCACCTTGGTGCAGGTGCACACCTTTATGAATGGGGCAGGTGAAAGGGAGAAAGTGGATAAAGGAGAGTTTTAACTTCACAAGGGACTCGTGAAGCATGACACCAGCAACGACTGAGAAAGCAGTAATGATGTCACAGAAACATTCAACACTGTATATATTAAAGCACCCTGTACGTTATACTGTGCAACAAGAACTATAACTTAGAAAGCAGTTCAACACTGTATATATTAAAGCACCCTGTATGTTATACTGTCCAACAAGAACTATAACTTAGAAAACAGTACTGAAGTCAGACAAAGATTTAACACTGTATATAGTAAAGTACACTAAATGTTATACTGTAACAGCATCACAGAAGATGGTACTCCAGGACAATGTCTCAACAGAGACAAATCTTAAACACTGCATTATAGAGTATTTTATTTTTATTTTTTATTTTAATTCATATATCGGATTTATAACCTTTGAGTCAAAGACTCATTTACAATGGCACCTCGTCGCAGGGAGGGGAACAATCAACTTGTGAGACAAGACAGTGGGGAACAGTACAGGTGAGATACATGCAGCATACAAAACAGAATCTTCAAAGTGCAAATAAACATAGGCAGTTTGCAGAAGAGCATACAACAATATGTATGTAACAGTTATGAGTGATATGTGTTCACTGGACCATTATAGTAATCAAAATTAACAGGCCCATTAATTGTGAAATAATCCACTTGGAAAGGTATAGGTCCAGGGATGCTTGGCACAGCAGGGTGTGTCTTTTGTGTGGAATGGGTGATCTGTACTGTCTCTGATGTGGTACTGTGCTGCATATTTGTCTTAGTGGGACTGGTGGATGGCACGTTGTTTGGACAGACTTTGTGGTCCACTATGTGTTTTCCTTCTTGGTTGCTGATGGTTTCCTGATGTACTGATGGAGTAAACTGCTAGACATCACTGGGGGGCTTGCTCTCACTGCTGGTGGCAAAGTTGACTGTGCTGCTACAACTCAGAATATAGGACCACTTGTGACAATCATTGAAGGAGACAGACCAGTAATTCTTGAGGCTACTTTCACATCTGTACCCAGTGACCAACATAAACTCCCTTGCCCAGTTTCATCTAGTGCACATTCGAGCAGACTTGATAGATCTCTAGGCCTTTATCTGCAGGCAAATTTCATATGTTCATATGTGATGTCAGCCCCACCTCAGAGAGAAGGTGAACAGCCATGCTGTGTATATAATGGTTTGTTTAGTGGAGGCTGAGCTAGGCATCAGATGAGATTTGAGGCATGAGCTCACCAAGGTAGTTAACCCCCATGTGTTCCTGCCCATACCAGCACTGTTGTAGATGTAACACTTTCTGCCTGCGATTTTTGGGATGTAGATAGAAGGACGGGGGGTTGGGAGGGCACTTGGAGACATACTTTTTAAAAAGTGCCACAGGGCATTCTGGGTTGCCAGGTTGTACAAACACAATGCCTCTGAGAGTGTCACGGTCTTTCTCATTTACCATGTTGTGGTTCTTGGTGGCCTCATTGAATGACAGTGTGATACTCTCTTGCCCAGTTTCATCTAGTGCGATTGTAAACAAGCTGTGTCTCAATCTGCCAAGCCTGTCTTGACCTTGGTGCACTAAGCCCAGCTGCATCTCAAACCACAGCCTCTGAACAAGATAATAGGCTGTGTCTGTGCTTAGTTTTTCACAATTATGGATGGCATGTAAATCTTGCTCGGTGATCTGAGGGTGGTGGGATGAGATATCCAGACCAGCCCTTCTGTACTCTTTTAGAACTGCTACAAATATGTTATTAACAGCTGTAAATTCAGTGTCTATGACAATGTTTATGTGGTGATTTATTTCAACACTGTTCATGTGGCAATTGATGCCAGCTCTTAATCCGATGAAAGAGCTGATGGTGTACTGTTTACCACCGGTGCTTCTGACAGATACATCAGACTGATGTAGGACATTAGTAAGGTGTAGGTGACACAGTTTTTAGAACTGTTGTATGAGACATGTTCAGTAGCCAGTCCTCAAACAAATTCATGCCCAGTATGTAGTTCTATAGGTATTGACCTCATTTTTTTTCCTTTTCAAGGGCATCAACATCAGTGGGAGTGAGGGATACATGCCTATTGCTGTTGATTGCTACTACAGCTGCTGGCATGTTGCCAGTCTGCTGTGTGCTTCCAGCACTTGTACTTTGACATACTGTGTGTTGTTTTTCTGATTCTTGTTTTCCTGGGGACTGCTGTTTAGCAGAGGACAGATGTTTGGAGGTGCTGGGTGCTATTAATGGAGCAATTGAACTGTGACTCTCGGTTGTTCTGTGTGGCCCATGTGGCATGTTCTCTCCCCATTGCTGCAGTTGCACCTGGAACAATGGCCTGCTGCACTGTGGATGTGATGGTGCTATAATGCCACTAGGCTGTTTCTGCCCCTCATCATATCTGTCATTGTAGAGCTGCTGCTGGTCTGTGGTTTTCTCTGGCCAAAAGTTATGGAGAATTTTCTGCTGTTTTTGTGGAGGTTCATTGGGACACAATTGCTCCTTACCCACAAACACCTGCTTGGAGGTGCTGAGTGCTGTTGGGGACACAATACTGCTGTACTGCCACTGTACTATGATGTTTGCTATTGCTGTGCCCCTTTGTTTTGTGAAGACTGCTGCTCCACCAATGACAGCTGTCTACTGCAGCTCAGGACTGCTACTGCTCTATTAGCAATGAAGGAGCAGGGTACTGTTTCTGCTAGAAAATTACTGGGCTTTTTCTGTGAAGTGTGCTGCTGATGTGCCTTTTTCTCTGCCCAGTATTGCTTGCCCTACTACTGACCCCTGTGTGCTGCACCTCAGCTGTGGTACTGCTGTACCCGTAATCAGGAGTCTATCTGCCACTGTAGCACTCTCATTGCAGTACTGATGCTTCACTATGGCTTTCTGTGAGAAAATCTGCTAATGTACCACCAAGTTTGGCTTGCTTCTGCTTGCTCCTGCTGCTAACTGAGAGCAGCTTGCCTCTGCAGGTAGAACATTTCTACTGGGCATTCCCTATACTGGGTGTTCATCTCCTCAGTACTGGTTTACTAGGTTTATTTGGAAAAAAGAAGGCTGAGGCCCATCTAGATTTTCCCCCACACTGTGTGGGCACAATTTACTCAAAGTGAGTCTGGGTTAATCAGTTGTTGAGTCCCTTTTTAAATACTTCAATATTGCCAGAATCTACCAATTCCTGTGGTAGTTTGTTCCAAAGTCGAGGTGCCCTCGCTAAAAAAAAAAATCATATCTAAGATTAGTTCTTGCCTTTCACATGATAAGTTGCTTGGTGTGACATCTTGGAACAATTCTCCTGGTGTCAGGAATGGGTCCACATTTATTCATAAGATCTAAATTTTTATGTAACTTGTATATTAAAAATAGGTCCCCTCTAATTCTTCTACTATATAAAGAATGTAAGCTCGTAGCAGTAAGCTTTGATTGATAAGGCCTATTTGCTAATCTTGGGACCATCCTAGTTGCACATCTTTGTATTCTCTCCAATCAATCAATATCTTACTTAAGGTGAGGGCTCCAAAAAGGATACCTATAGTCAATAAATTGTCAAACACAGGTTCTATAAAGTGTAATTATACATTGTTCAGTTTTAGTGACAAAAGAGTGCTGAATTTGTCTAAGTAACCCATTTGTTAAGTTGGCCACTTTTATTCAAGTGATCAGTTGATGTAAGTTTTGAATTAACTAAAATACCCAGATCCCTTTCCAAGTTAGTGAATTTCAACAGATTATTATTAATGTAATATTTGTTTTTATGGTTATGAGTCCTGAAATGCAAAACCACACACTTGTCAGTGTTAAATTCCATCTCGTTATCAATGGCCCATTTTTCATCCTGCTGCAATCTAATTTGAGTGAGTCAGAATCAAATTGATTATTTACAGGACCCCCAAGCTTTGAATCACCTGCAAATTTAGATAGCCAAATTCTTGGTGGAAATTTGCAGATCACTAATGTAAATGTTGAACAGAATTGGGCCCAACACTGAGCCCTGTGGAACCCCACTAGTAACTGTACTTGGATTGGAAGAGCAGCCATTTAAGACAACTCTCTGAGATCTATTGGTCAACCATGCACTTACCCAATTAACTAGTTGGTAAGAGAAGCCCAAGGATTCCATTTTTTTAATAAGGTTATCATGTGGAACTTTGTCAAAGGCCTTGCTGTAGTCCAGTAAAATAACATATAGCTGGTGTTTATTGTCAAGGCCCTAGCTAATGTTATTATAAAAGATAACAAGTTTGAAGTGCAAGAATGACCAGTTCTAAATTCATGCTGTGTGGTATCGTCGATGTTAAATTCTATAATTTCTTTTTCAAGAAATGATTTTATCATCTTTTCCATAATTTTACAAATAATCTATGTAAGAGTAATAGGGTGATAATTCTGAACATTAGACTTACTACCAGTTTTATGGACTGGGGGAACAGATGCTGTCAACCAATCAGCAGGGATTTCTGCTTTATGAAGGGATTCATTAAAATTATTTCTAATGGGATTGCTAATATATCAACAGTTTCAA
This sequence comes from Neoceratodus forsteri, assembly GCA_016271365.2. Classification (NCBI taxonomy): domain Eukaryota; kingdom Metazoa; phylum Chordata; order Ceratodontiformes; family Ceratodontidae; genus Neoceratodus; species Neoceratodus forsteri. The sequence goes on along the minus strand of CM057458.1, from coordinate 622,498,741 downwards.
TAAGGAATCTGGCACTGATTTGATCAGGTCCAGGGTTTGTGGTTTTCTTTAACGATTTGAGAAGTGGTTTAATATCTGAAACTTTAATGCTAGATAACTGGGTTGATTCCAAATGAGGCCCAGTACTTTTTATAGGGGGATGGGAGCTATTTTTGGTTGTCTGGATAGAGAAAAATTGACTGTAAGATTGTGGTGCATTCTCCTGCTATCACCCTTTCAGCTACCACTGTGCAAAGCCTGTGTGCCGCTGATGTGGCAGTCTATTTTATGTAAGTCTTGCTGACTTCAATACTCCACATTATGCAGAGCAGCTGGAAAACCACTGCTACACTGTGATCCATCTTATGAAACAAAAATAGGTCACCCTGGTATTAACATTTGACAAGTTTGATTGTGCGAGCAGAAAGCAGCTATGCTGGTATTAACATCAGGCCACTTTGATTGTGTGACCAGCAGGGACATGCAAGGAGGGAGGGAAGGAGAGATATTTGCATTGGTTTGGAGGCAGCAGTACGGATGCACCAGGATATTTTTTGAATGGGTTGGGACTCAGAAAGACAGCACTACCAATCTATCATACAACAGCATGCTTTACATATTATACGGTGGGAGGGTATAGAATCATAGACTAATGCTGGCAGAAAAAGACCATTTAGCTTATCCAGTCTGCCTTAAAAAGAGATAGCCCACCCGTACCTCCCTTTTGCCTTCCACCCCTCTGCTCTCTCCCTCCTCCCCGGCCTAGTCCCATGTAGTTATCCCATTATCTTCTGAATTTCTCCACCATATCCACCACCACTACCCATTCAGGCAACCTGTTCCATGGACCTACAACCCTTCCTGGGAAGTAAATCCCCTTACATCCCACTGAAACTTGCCTCCTTCCAATTTGAGTGCATGCCCTCTGGTGGTTTTGTTTTCGCTCAGTATTAAGATGCTACCTCCCTTTACTTTATTTAATCCCTTGATGTATTTGAATATTTCCACCATGTCTTCCCTTTCCCTTCTCATCTAAAGCATGTACAGACCAAGCTTCTCCAGCATCTCCCCATATGGCCTCCTTTGTGTGAGCTTCACAATAAGCACAGCCATGGAGACAAGCCATACAAAAACATGCATAATGGACTTTAGAAGGGCTGACTTTGGCAAAATGGGTGAATACCTGAGGAATACACTAGCAAATGGGCAAAAAGGAGGGGTGGAAGAACAATGGAGAAAAATCAAAACTGCCATCATAGAGGCAACAAGCCTTTGTGTGAAACAGATAAAGAAAACAAAGCGGAGTAAAAAACCACTATGGTTCTCAAAAGAGGTGGCAGGGAAGGTTAAGGAGAAAAAGGCTGCATTCAAAAAGTATAAGGCATCACAGAAGGAGTACGACAGGGAACTGTATCAAATAAAGCAGAAAGAAGTGGGGAAGGCAGTCAGAATAGCAAAAGCCCAAACTGAGGAAAAAATAGCCAAGTCAGTTAAGAAGGGGGATAAAACCTTTTATAGGTACATTAGGGAGCATAGAAAGTTAAGGGAGGAATAGTGAAGATTAATAAGGGAGAGAGGAGGTGGGCAGAGGGAGACAGTGAAAAGGCAGAGATACTGAATGAATACTTTTGCTCAGTATTCACAAAACAAGATGAGGAAGAGTTACCTAAACCAGACAATAGAAGCACTCTGGGTAGGGGGGTTGACACCAGTCCATTTACAGAAGAAAGAGTACTGAAAGAACTCCTAAAACTCAAGGTGGACAAAGCAATGGGGCCTGAAGGGATTCACCCCAGAATCCTAAAAGAACTAAGGGAGGACCTAATGACACCACTGACCACACTTTTTAACAAATCATGGGAGGATGCGGTGTTACCTGAGGACTGGAGGAGGGCAGATGTGATTCCCTTTCACAAAACTGGGAGCAAGGCAGAAGCAGGAAACTACAGACCTGTAAGTTTGACCTCAGTGGTAGAGAAAATGATGGAATCACTTCTGAAAGAAAGAATTGTTGAGTACCTAGAGGCCAGCGGGGCATAGGACCCAAAGCAGCATGGATTTACAGCAGGAAGGTCATGTCAGATGAATCTAATAGATTTCTTTGACTGGGTGACCAAAGTGATAGACCAGGGAGGGGCTGTGGATATGGCCTACCTAGATTTTAGCAAGGCATTTGACACAGTCCCTCACAAAAGATTAATAATCAAGTTAGCCAGCTTGGGAGTGGGTCCCAGGGTGGTAGCCTGGGTTGCAAACTGGCTGCACAACAGGACACAGAAGGTAATAGTGAGTGGCACACATTCCGAAGAAAGGGGGGTCACTAGTGGAGTACCTCAGGGCTCAGTACTGGGTCCAGTCCTCTTTAACATCTTTATAGGTGACACTGCAGAGGGTCTGGAGGGAAAGGTATGCCTATTTGCAGATGATACAAAGATCTGTAACAGAGTTGATACAAAAGTGGGGTAGAAAGGATGAGAAGGGATTTGGCAAGGTTGGAGGAATGGTCAGACATATGGCAACTTAGATTCAATGCAAAGAAGTGCAAAGTAATGCACCTTGGAAACAAAAACCCAGAAGAAGAGTACACAATAGCAGGGGAGGTACTCACAACAACAAAAATGGAATGGGATTTGGGGGTAGTCATATCGGATGATCTAAAGGTGGGTAAGAAATGTGAGAAGTCAGTGAGGAGAGCCAGGGGGATACTGGGATGCATAGGAAGGGGCATCACAAGTAGAAAAAGTGAAGTGGTTATCCCTCTGTACAGACAGTTGGTGAGACCCCATCTGGAGTACTGTGTGCAGTTTTGGAGACCTCATCTATGCAAGGACGTAGACAGGACAGAAGCAGTCCAGAGGAGGGCAACTAAAATGGTGCAGGGTCTGCATCAGAAATCATATGAAGAGAGACTGAGAGAGCTTAATATGTATGCTCTTGGTGAAAGGAGGGACGGGGGGACATGATAGAAATGTTCAAGTACCTCAAGGGAACCAACAAAGTCCAGGAGGGTAGCATCTTTCAGAAAAAGATATGTAAGAACACGGGGACACAATTTAGAGATAGAGGGGGGACGGCTCAGGGGTAATGTGAGGAAATCTTTTTTCACGGAGAGAGTGGTGGATGCATGGAACTGCCTTCCTGGGGAGGTTGTTGGGGCTAAAACAGTGGGGGAATTCAAACATGCATGGGACAGACACAAGGCAATTGTAGTGGGGGGTGGCAGGAAGTAGGCTGTTGGTTAACTAGAGTCTGCAGCTTATCCAGTAGGTAGGAAAATAGGCAGACTGGGTGGGCCAAGTGGTCCTTATCTGCCATCAAAGTCTATGTTTCTATGTATCCCCTGGATCATTTTGGTCACCCATCTCGGGATCCTCTCCAGCTTGTCCTTGTCACCCTGCAAATGAGGCCTCCAGAACTGAACTCCATGCTCAGCTGTGGTCTGACTAGTGTTTTGTATAGTGGCAGGATCACCTCCTTCCTCCTACTTGCGAAGCCCCTCCCAATGCACGCCAAAATTCTTGTTCATTTACCTGCCACTCATTTGCATTGGTTCCTAACCTTTAAAGTGTCAGTGATCCAAATTCCCACGTCCATTTCTTGTTCCATGACCTGCAGTACCCGACCCCCGGCAGAAATTAACCCTTGGGGTTATTTCGTCCTATGTGCATTATTTTACACTTTTTTGCATTGAATTGCAGGTGCCAATTTTCCACCCACTCCTCCAGTCTGGCTAGATCCTGCCTCATTTTCCCCAACGCACCTGGAGTGTCAGTTCTGTTATAGATTTTCATGTTGTCCGCGAACAGACATGCATTTCCAATTAGACCCTCTGTTAACCCCCCCTCGTACACATTGAACAATATTGGACCCAACATCAATCCCTGCGGTACTGCCAAATGAATCAGCTATGATCACTACAACCATTGTCTCCCGCCTGCAAGAGAACAATGCAAATGACCTTGACACCACCACACAGCTGGAAAACTGCAGCGCTTCACTGGGTGTTGCACGGCTTTGTGCCATGATTTGCATGGATGGCTCTGACACCTTGTGGGTATACATTATTGGAGTGGTACTTTGAGATCCACAGGGCAGGTGTGTGGAGAGAGCTTACATTGTGCCGATTCAGTGTTGGGTCCATTTTCTGAGATCTGCAGGGCAGATGGACAGGGAGTAAACAGATTGCCTCCAGTCACTGTTGCCTATCTGCCCCAAGATCTGCGGGGTTGGTGGGTGGGGAAGGAAGAGATTTTGCACATTTACCATTGTTTCAGTATCCCAAGATCAACGGAGTGGGTTGGTGAGGAGGGAAAAGATTTGATATACTGCCAGCAGCCCACATAATTCCGATATAACATAGTTCACTATTTGCTATGGTACTTCACACACATTTCAGATACACTGCCAAAATAGCAGATTGCATTAAGTGTGGCTACTCCTTGTACTACCTCAGCAACTGTGGATTAATTGAAAATTAATCCACAGTCGCCAGACTCGTTCTGACAAATGGGAGCACTGGATTCTTCCTGCTTTTGCTAGGCCATGTTATAAAGGATTTTAAGAAATACACAAGCAGAGGAGAAACTAGTAAGATGTCTAATGGGAAACTCAGTTAGGAGGAAACAGAAACATAGAAACATAGAATTTGATAGCACATAAGGACCCCTTAGCCAACCTAGTCTGCCCATTTCCTTACCTAATGGATAAGCTGCAGATCCTAGTTAACCAACAACCTACTTCCTCCTGCCACCCACTAGAATTGCCTTATGCCTGTCTTGTGCATTCTTGAATTCCTCCACTGTTTTTGACTCCATTCCATGTATCTACAACCCTCTCCATGAAGAAATACTTCCTCACATTACCTCTGAGCCATCCCCCCTGTCTTCAGATTATGCCCCTTGTTCTTGCACATCTCTTTTTCTGAAAGATGTTACCCTCTTAAACTTTGTTGAGTCCCTTGAGGTACTTAAAAGTTTCAATCATGTCCCCCTCCCCCTCCTTCCTCGAGGTTATACATAGTAATCTCCTTTAGTCTTTTTTCATATGTCTTCTGCGGCAGACCCTGCAACATTTTGGTTGCCCTCCTTTGGACAGCATGCATCCTGTCTATGCCTCTGCTGAGATGAGGTCTCCACAACTGCACATAGTACTCTAGACATGGTCTTACCAACTGTCTGAACAGAGGGATAACAACTTCCTGTTTTCTACTGGTGATGTCTTTCCCTATGCATTCCACTATCCCCCCAGCCCTCCTTACTGCCTTCTCACATTGCTTGCCCACCTTTAGGTCATATGATATAACTACCCTCAAGTCCCTTTCCATTTTTGTTGTTGCCAGTATCTCACTCCCCATTGTGTACTCTCCCCCTGAGTTTTTGTTTCCCAGGTGCATTACTTTGCAATTCTTTGCATTGAATCTAAGCTGCCATACATTTTACCATTCCTCCAACCTTGCCAAGTCCCTTCTCATCCTTGCAGACAGGGTTGACAGAATAGTCACTGGAGTGAGAAGGGGGAAGGAACTTAATGTCATTGTCTGCCTAGGACAAATAACTTGCTTTGCAAACCCCTGGGAAGGTTACAGATAGCTTATAGAAGCAAGTGGGAGGTTTAAGTAGGCTGTAGCCTCTTTTGCGGTCATACCAGTTAATGCCTGGGGAGACAGGGGCTGTACTTTGATCACTCACTTCAGTACAACACTGAAAGGGTGGTGTAGGAAGATGGTATGGAAGTACCTCTGAGAGTGAGTCAACACTTGGAGGGATTGAAGACTTCAAGTAGGATTGCCTTCACCTCTATATGAAGAGCACCAGCAGGCTAGATCCCAGGTTTAAGGAACACATTGACGGCCCTTTTAGCTGGGGGGAGCATATTGGAATGGGATATGTACACTTACTCAACTGAAAGCTGTAGATGACCTCTCCACAGTGCTAGAAAACATGGCAGGATAAACAAATGATAATGGCAGGTTAAATCAGGGAAAGCTGGCAAAAGTTACAGAATGGAAGCTGCAGGGAAACAAGGTAGGAGGCAGGAGAAACAAAACAGGTACAAGACTGGATAATGGGTCAGGGAAGAAGGAGAATGGATTGAGCCCAAATGGCAGGGGGGAATCTGGAGGGCTAAGTGAACGAACATAATGAGCTTGAGGAATGGTCCATGTTCTGGAAGCAGTGGTGGCTGAGGCAAGCCTGTATCAGATGGAAATCATGGAACCATGGATTATTCAGTACCAAGAATGGGATATGAACATGCCAGGGTATACTGTGTTCGGGAGGGATCAAAAGGGAAAGTGAATGGAGGGGTAACATTATATATACTGGACACTATAAAAGCTTCAGAAGCTGAGGATGTTGGGAACATCAAGCAGATTGAGATTAGGTGCAGATAATGATAGAAAGGAGAAGAATAATATAATAATATGCCTTTATTTTTAGAACTCTTGTATTGTTTTGTTTGGTGTATTGTAAACAAAAGTTTTAATAAAAAGATTAACTGCAAAAAATGATATACCTTTCTAAACACTTGATGATTGTCCCTGAACTGGGAGAGGGGAGGCAAAATAGCAATGGTAATGTAAAGGTATTTGTTAACATCTTATTTGGGAGTTCCTTGTATTGGACAGTTAAGTATAACTAAAGTTGTGGTGCAGTGTGTATGAAGTTTGCCGATTTGGAGAACCACAGGGTGGAACTGAATTTTTTAGAATATTGACCAGTATGGAGTACTATAAAAATAAACAAGTATTTGTTTATTTTTTTTACAAGCTGCTTCTCATTTCTAATTATGCTTATATACTGTATATCATTATTTGCCATTTGTAAATATCAAAAAAAGCACAGGATTTATTAACAAATCACTTACAGATGTGATTTACAATTCTTATTTATAAATGCCATTTCTCTGTCAACATGGTTAATGTTCATACTTGGACTGTGAAATACTGCTTTGATTTATAAGATACTACATTTGAAACTTCTGATTTATAAATCAGAAACAATAGCAGTTTGATTTATACACTCTAACTTGAAGTGCCTAGGTTTAGCTGCTGGATATATTCATATAAATGCCAACTTTAAATCCTCACCACCATACTCTGACTTATAAATCTGAACTCCAAACAGTGCTGTATATCATGGGTTGAATGTTAAAATTAATCAATCAGAAGAAAGTGAAACAGCCCTTATAAATCGGAGGAACACAGTATTGTATATTTGCTGCTATGTGGTTTTGTAAGTGAAGCCCCATGCTGAATGCGATGTGCCTAGGAACATGAGGCCACAGGAAACTCAGGGTAATCAGTTGGGTAAATAGGTCACCAGTTAAATCTCCTGAATGGGAGTCAAGGTACCCTTGATGCAACTGTGAGTAAAATAATGATATCTGTTTCTTTCTGCAGTATCAGTCACAATTTGCTTACATTGCAACCTATTCTGCAAGGCACATAAACTGTGCACCAAAGTAATGTAGCCAAGCAGTGCTCCAATGCGAGCGCAGGTGTCACTGAAGGCATGGCATGCATGTATATGCATGTGAGGTGCAGCGGAGACAGGGGCAGGAAGAATAGATGTGTGTAGGCATGTACATGAGTGTTCCCAACAGCTGTACAGCAAGCAGATATGCCACTTGACTTCACCATATATGGTGAAAAGCACCAAGTGCACATATGCACAAATGGGAATAGCCAGTCAACATGGCCGACCAGCCAGCACAGTGGGACTGGAGTGCCGTGGCACAGATTGTGGACAGGCAACCCCAGAAACACGTCAGTGTTGGTCATGCAGTTGCAGGCATGGGGAGAACACCCAGAGCACACCCAGAAGATGCAGTCCAGCAGCTTCACTGGTGTGCAGGTGATGATACTGGTCACGGACATCTGTGCCAACTCTGATGTATTTTATGGATCACAGGCCCTAACTGCAAGTGCTGACACCAAGCTGTGGCTCTGGCTTGAAATACAGGTGGCCGTGAAATCTGTCAGTCCAGAGGCGTGGACGCTGTCCACCTCAAAACACAAGTGGTACAACATCCAGTCGCCCATTCAGCAGAAGGTGTCCACTGCCAGCAGGGCCCTGATGGGCACCAGTTGGGGTCCTCCATCACCCTGGGACATGCTGAGCCCCCTGGAGCATATCATGGTGGATACTATCTCATAGGTCTCATGGCAGGGGGTGGCAGAGAGCTGTGACATGCTGGCAAGCATGTTATGGCCATGTGGCGATTGGCATGGTGGGTACGGGGCCTGCTTATGGAACTGCGAACTGTACTGCCATACCCCCAGGGCCATCCACCAGCAAGAAAACTGTGGGGCACACTGCCACATTGCAACATGAGTCTGAGGAAGGCAAGCATGAAGCTGCACGCTGCCTACTAGAATGTGGCACCTGCACACCAAGGGTGCACAGAATGCAATAATGCAAGTCATTGCATCCATCCATGGTTAACATGAAATAGATGACAGCAATGGAGAATTCCTAGTCAGATGTGGCCACAATAGCCACTGGTCCAGTGGAGGCCATGGAAGAGGTGCCCTTGTGAGCCACCACACATACAGATGCATGCAGGATGGAACCACAACACAGTGGCATGGTGCAGCCGACAATGGTTCCTGGACCCAGGACCATGGCCACCACCACATGTGACGGTGAAAGGGTGATGCCTGCAGACATGCCACCCACTTCTAGATGACAGAGCCCACCCCACAGCTGCACCTGTACATGAGGCCTACAGACATTCTGTTGCATGTTTTTTAGCCGTGGACATGCCGTTGCAGGCATGATGCCAAATCTCAGAATTGCCACCAGCATAGCGGTCACTGCCCAATTGTAGATGCAGTGACTGCTAGCGATATTTTAACAGTGACTTTTCTTGTAACAACCTACCTTATTATTCTTTCCTCTATGACCTTCATTCAGCATAGTGTCCACATGTTGCTACCACTCCCCATGTTGATGATGACATCAGAAGCACTGATAGGGTACTGATCTTAAAAGGCATCTAGCACAAACACTTACACCATGCAGCCTGAGGTTGTTTAAACCAGTACATTTCTATACAAAAGGAGACTGTTGCTGTACTTACCCAATCAAGTTCTGTATGTCATGAGACATGGAGTTTGTGCAGTCTCAAAAGGGGAAGCAGAAACTGTGCTTCCAAAACTACTTATATAGTAAAGGAAAGGATCATAGTGCTGGCAAAATCATATGGCGATGTAAGCTGCAAACATGCAGCGCAAGAATGCATACCATTGGTGATACAATTTCCGAAGGAGCCCACTGACCACAATCATGTACTACAGCACTGTCTTGTGGAAGTAATCAATGCCAGGAGTAACATGAAGCATAAGGCATGTGAGTCAGAAGAATCCACTCGCAATGTGATGCACCAGACAATTTAAGATGTGGCTATAAGCCATGCACACTTGTTACCAACTCTGGAAACCCTAAGATGTGATGTCAGGAGGAATAGGCAGCATCGGGGACCCAGTGGCACTGATTTGGAACAGTATGCAAACACAGTTATTAATGAACCCTTTTTGAGAATTAACGAGGATGACATAATCTTTGCCATTGACAGTGACCTCAAAATACCAAACGAGCAGCCACATTGGTTCTGTAACAGAACATTTAGTGTTGCTCCCACTGAGGATGATCAAATGTGTGTTTATGCACTTTTGCCCAGCCATATTGAGTGCATTTATGAAAAATTATTTTGCCACCTGTAAGAACTGCTGGGAGGCAAGATGAGTCCCATCTTAATTATCACTGACTTTGAAATAACTGCCATTAATGCATTTTAGCAGATTATCCCTACAGCTGAGCTAGCAGGCTATAATTTCCATCTCGGGCAAGCTATTTGGAGATGGGTTCAACATGAAGGGTTGCAACAGAGATATGTGCTTGATGAAAATTTTGTGCATAAAGTGAGATGTCTGCTGGGACTGGCATTTGTGCCTGAAGATATGGTGGAGAACTATTTCAAAGTACTGCAGGACGGCAAAGAATATGATGACCTAAAATGTCTATTTGACTATTTCGAGGTTACAAACATTTGCAGGCTGTCAAGAAACAGAAAACAGAAGACAGCCTCATTTTCCAATAGGATTTTGGAACCAACATTCAAGGGTCATTAATGAACTGCCAAGGAGGAACAATGCCACAGAAGCCTGGCACAGGGCTTTCTCACATACCGTACATGAAAGCCATCCCCCACAAGCTAAGCTTGCTTGAAAGCTTTGGCAGGAACAGCATGCAGTGGCACTGCAAAGACAACAGCTGGAGCTGAGGAACAGCCACCTCGTAAGAACAGTAAATACTACAGGATAAATCAAGTTTCTAAGGCAGTATGTCAGAATGTAGCAAACAGAGAACCAAAACAATATCTGCTAGACATTGCTGCAGTTATTGAAATTAATGTTGCCTAATGCTGTTGACCCACATTGCGACATTTGCACACTGCTGCTGTTATATATATAAATAAATCTGATCCCACATTTTGCACATTCGACATTGCGACATTTGCACACTGCTATTGTTATATTGCTAAACGTTTGCTAATTTAGATCCCCCATTTTGCACATTGCTACATTAGCATACTGCTTTCCCCTTACTATAAGAATGCATGACTAAAAAGCACTGTGTTTTTAAATTATTTATTTAATGCCTTTAAATATGCTTTTAACGTAGCGATTGTTAGCAGCACGTTGAAAGCCTCATTTTTAATAGTGTCCTTTAAAACTTTGCATGTTTTTACGTTTTGCAATGTGAGCCATAAAGTTTGTTTGTTCCTCTAATACAGAGTTATGTCATCACTCATGGGCGTGTTTACCTAACAGAATAGCCCGATAACTTGCTGGCCCACTGAAAAGCTACAGTGACCTTTTGTCCAGTAAGAATTCACGTTTTTGATATAATGTCCTGCAACTAGTAATACTGGTGACTTAATTTGTAACAGTCATTTGTCCACATGACTAAAAGACTGTAATCTGGTGTCCGCAACCAAATGACTGGGAATGTTAAGTCCATACATGGTATATGAGGTCACCACAGCCACCGTATGCTGCCCACATGGTGGCCAGCACATGGACTGGAAACACTGTGACAGGAGGGCATCTGTCATGGGTTTTCTGCAGACACACTACCCTGAGGTACGCCGACTTGAGGTAGACAGGCTTGCAGCCCAGTGGGAGAACACGGGGCACTGAGGTGCCTCACCGATGTGGTGGAGGGCATGTCCTGGGGAATAGACTGCATAGGTGATGTGCTGGACAAGGTAGACAAATGCATGCTTTCAGGGCACAGCACCATCATGGCGGCGACCACATCACCCTATGCCACTGTATCAGACAGCCCAACACAGCTGCAACCCATGGCATACCCACCCTATGCTTCCCACACCCCCTATCCTACTGCCCCACCCTCCTCCCACTGCCCCTCCGCCTCTCCCACCAGTCAGCATGGTGACGAAGGGTCAATGGCGGGGCCCACAACATGGCACCATATGGACAGGGCGCTGAAGGGTGCCCAGACTACTGCCCTGCTGCAGTGTCTATAGGCCTGTGTGACCTCCCACTGGGGTTGCTCACAGCTGAAATGCATCACAATGAGCTGCGGAGCACTGCACATTCAAGGTTGCATTTGGTGTGACACACCAGCACCATGGCGACCATGACACACTACCCTTACACATACACACAGGCCTTCCACCCAGGCACATGCACCACAATAAGCCACACAGGCTGTGCTGTGCCATGATCCCAGACACCTTGCATCCACGCCATACCCGGCTATACTGAGCCTCCCATATCATGACACATGTGGACCTGGTATGGGCAGATGCAGTCCACAAGTGCACATGGACACTCAGATCGGATGGTCATCATGGTGCTCATGGCCCACACACCAATCTACCAAATGTACCATGTGCCACTGTATGGTGGACAGCATGCCTGCTGGCCATGTCCTGTGGTTGCTCTGGACCTGGTGGCCCATCACAGACAGGCTGGTGACATGACACCAGGGGTGGTGCTAGTAGTCGGCATTTCACATAGATGTTATGTAGCAAGGTACACATTGTGATCCCACTGCATACCATCCCCAGGGCAAGCATTATCGTGCCACCAGTGTAATCAAGGCACCGGAAACAAATCTTCAGGATATCAATAGTTCTTTCTGCGATGGAACATGTCTTCCAATGTGATTCATTGTACATCACTTCCGCCTGTGCCTGCGATGCCAGGTATGGCATCATCAGATACAGCTGCAGTGGATATCCGCTGTCACCTGTGGAAGGGTGTCAGGATGATTAGTATGGTATATGGTACCCCCCAATACACCACACCACCCTCTGTCATCTGTACCTACCAAGCAGCCACCAGTCCACACCCATCCTCTGACCATGAGATGGGCACCCAGACCCAAGTTGTCGAAGACAAATGTGTCATGGCAGGAACTAGGGTACCTCACACACATGCTGGTGATGATGCCATATGCATTGCACATGACCTGATAGTTAATCCTGTGGAAACCCTTCCTATTTTTGTATGCCACCTCATCCACATACAGGGATAGGATCACCACATGGATGCCATCAATGACCCCCAGTTTATTAGGCATGCCATGAATGGTGTAGAAAACCTCTTTTGTGGCCTGTGTCTCAGGCAGTGATGCTGGGAATCATATGTGTGTCCCTATATCCAGCAGCAGTGCATCCATCACCTGATGCACCATGAGGGACACAGAAGACTTGCTGACACCCATCACATCACCACACACCCACTGAAAGGAACCTATGGCATAGTTTGACAGTTCACACAATCCCTTTTTCTCCACCAGCATACCCTGTGAGCAGTTTGTCTGTGACTGCATACTAGGCCATAACATGGAACAAAGGTAAGCCACCATCACATGATCAACCAGAAATCTGTACAGGCATTGTGTGCCCCCTTAGCTCCACACCCTGTAGACATGTGCCGAATGCATGTGGATTATTCCATGGCTGCCTGGACTGTCTCTGCACCATTGTGGTATCCAGCAGGAACATGCTCAGTAGTAACCAATGGCACATCTCCCTGCTGATCCTTTGCACTGTAAAACCCTGCATGCCAGGCACTGGCTGTGTTGTGATGGCACCACATATTCAAAGAATAAATGTGCAGGGCATCCCAGTGCACCATTATCCAAGGGTCATGACTCCACACCATGTGGCACCTTGGTGTCACTTTGCATCGGGTGCAACACATGACACTCCTATTGTGCTATGGCTGCTACATCTGTGGGCAGGCTTGCTGCCTATTCAAAGATGCTGTGGCACATGTCTGCCAGGTGCTATCAGGACAGCTGGAGGATGGTGCCATATGGCTTGTCACTGTGTTTGCAGACTAGTGTATTGGATGTGTTGGGGCTACATTGGGTGGGTGATGGCATATGTCTCTATACTGACTTGTTTCATCTATTTGTGCCTCTGCAGGATTTAAGGGATGGCCTGATGAGTTTGCCCTGGTGCTGTGCAATCTGGGGAATGGTGCCAGTGTGCAGGTGGTGGAGAAGTGGCAGGAGTGGCTGGAGCAACCGCCGTACTTTCTCACCATTCATGTCATGAGCGAAGACATATATTACAAGGATCACTGGTGGGAGTTCTGGTCCATGCTGGAACCCTCTAGGCTAGTTCCACATATCCATGATGCACACACGGTGTACTGGTCCTGTTATATATGCATGCATGCCACTCATGTGCCTCTGCATGTGTGTTCTTATATTTCAGGGGTACAACGGCCCACATCACAGGATGCTCCTGGGAATCAGGAAATGCAGTGACAGCACCACTATATGTGTGCATCAGAGGACTCAGAGGAGGAGGTGGAGGATGCAAAGTGATGGCTGGCCTTGGGGACTGGTCCACATTTCAAGCCATGCTGCAGTGGGTTGGAGAGGGTATTTTCATATAGGGTGTCCATGCATGGTGTTAAGCACTTTGCTTAATAAATGTGAATTTTGCATTGCATAACCTTTGTCCCAGTTTCCATTTGTGTGTGGTTGTCCCTTGGCCTGTGTGCATCAGTGCTGGAACAGAGGGGGCCAATATGGCATTGCCACTAACACTATCATTTTTTCCCCTTTCAGTTGTTGCAATAATATTAATGTAATACTAGGGGAGACTTTTCCCCTTACATCCATGACCCTACCACTATTCAGCTCATTCCAGCACCAATGGCAGTGTGTGTGTGTGTGTGTGTGTGTGTGTGTGTGTGTGTGTGTGTGTGTGAGTGTGTTTATGTGTGACTGTTCATATGCATTGGGGGGGGGTTCCCATTAGTTCTTTCATGTGACCCACAGTAGTTGGCAGTGGCACAAGTTGCACATGTGCATTGACATGTGTGTTGCACTGATTGTGCTGCCCTAGCTCGATGCCTGTGTGTCTGCTCCTAGTACAGCCCAGGTCAATGTGGCCACACCACACACACATGGTGTGGTGTGGTGTGGTGCCCTAGCAGACCTGGTGCCACTGTCACTGTGGACCATATGGCACCTCCCATTGTAATGTGGCAGTTGTACCATGAAGGGAAATCTACATCCATGTGTGGCATGGCACTCCACATTTGAAGGCAGCCCATGGGCTGTACCACCAAGGCATGGGCCCGCTGCTTCCATGGGCCATGCCACCATGCAGCCATGTCTGTCCACAGGTCTGGCCCACTGCACTGTCCACACCAGGTGCTGTGTCAGTATGGCCAACTGCCATTGTGTTACACCTGTGCTGTCCTGCAACACATGTCTGAAAATGTGTACCATGCACAGCTACTTTATGACTGCCTCTGCAGGGCGTATCAGTGTACCCGCATCAGCACAGGTGTTGCCAACATATCTGCTGTTGTGCATGCACTTGCCTAGGGTGTTCCCACCTTCACATACTGTATGCAGTGCTTGCATGCCATGCTGGTCTGTCAGCACTGCCTGTCCATGGTGCTGTGCACCTGTATTGATTACTGTACATGTGGTGTTTGAGTGCATTTTGCACATAACTATCAGTATCCACCAGCAGTGCGTGGCACATACCTATGAGAATAGGCCACATTATTTGGTTCTTTTTTTCACAAAACAAGGTTTAAAATGAAATAACACTTATCCTTATCCTCCCTGTTATGTAATTTCAGTATATGTTTGTATTTTGTACCTTATTTTGCCATCTACAAAAAATGTTTGCTTTGTACTGTATGTTAGTGTTCTCTAGTAATGTGCAAATGATGTCCTGAATTGCACCATTTATAAGTTGCACAGGACTGTCTTGTAAACAGGACTCTGCCGTAATGTTTTTTTGCTGTAATGGTATTGTTTTTCCTTCCTGCATATAAAAGCTTAACTACTACTACTACTTTTTAATTAAACTGTGATTCATCTTACTTCGTCGCAACTTGAGCCATACTTGGCATGTTTTGATTTTTGAAAATGTTTATCCATCATTCGTATCACTTTTTTTAAACTGTAGATTGTACTGGAAGCACAAAGCAGTATTGTCCAAGGGTGTGGATCTCCCTGGCAACTGTGAGGTCACTGTATGGAGAGTGATACAATGCTCCCTCATGGGATTATGGAAGACCCATTTTAAATTGTATATTTTTTTCTTTGTTAATGTAATCCAGGGCTAATAAGATCAATAGTTACAGTAACCCATCTAACTTACTGTAACTGCAGGTCCATTTAGTACCTGCTCTTATTACTTGAGTAAAACATATATTTTAAAATGAATCCTAAGTGTCAGTAGCTCAGTAGGTAGCATACTCGCCTCTAAGGCTGGGAGATCAGAGGGCAGTGGGTTCAGTTCCCACATCTGGCATTTCAGTTAATTTCCTAGTACTGACACTGTAGTGCAGCATGAGAGTGGTGCTGCACTTCTGAGGTGCCATCTTTTGGATGAGGCATTAAACCGAGGTCCCATCTGCCTGGATTGGTGGTAGTTCAGGTGGATGTTAAAGATCCCATGGCACTTATAGTAAAGAGTAGAGGAATTTCCCCCAGTGTCCTGGACAAATTTCCCTCATTCACTAAAAATACCACCAACAGCTTAATCTGGTTCAAGGTCAGTAGGCATTCATCTGTATCCCCCTCCCACGGGTCGTGCCTGAAAATAGGCAGGATTTGTCTAGTGCACTTACCCAGTCAACAAAAACTAAATAAATAAATAAAAAAATCTCACACAGTTCTGTGAGGGGACACTACAACATTTTCTATACAGTGATATTTCCCTTGCCAGGGAAAGCTCTCTCTATATGGCATGCTGGGAGAAATGCTATCTGTGGGCTTCCTTATAGAACCTGTAGATAAAAAAGTGAATCAAATGATAAATATGCATTTTCAAATTTAATAACAAAAGGACTGGGCAATGTTTGTTTATTTTCATAAATTGGGAAAATTACAATGGTGCAAGAGCACCTTTTACATGTTTGATCCAGTGTACCAATGACACAATAATACAATCAGTTCACATATATCACAAAAATAACAATATCAAAATTAGAACAAAATTACAAAATGAAATTAATATATTAAAAAACAAGAACAGGCATTTTGATAATTTAAATGTTCAAGATATGCATTGCAGAATAAGCTAGTTGAGGCAGTTGTATGAATACAGTTAGGAAACTGTTCCATAATACGTAAACCTGATAACTAAAGGATGACTGCCCATTTTAATGAACATACAAGTAAGAAGAAGGCAATTACTTTCAGATGAACCTGAATTAAAGCTATGACCAGAATATTTTAACAAATCTACTAGGCACCGCAGCTGCTTTTTAAGTAAGATTTTAAACATGAATTTTGCAAGGATTGAGACTGCCCAAAAGTTTTGGGAAAGCCAATTAAGATTTTTCAAATTAATATAATGAACTCTATTCCCCCAGAAGAAGCAAATCTAGTTATTTTATGGTGAACATCCTTTTTTTTTGAATAATATTTATTTATTAATTTATTTATTTAGCTTTTGATTACCAAGTAAGTCCACTAGACACGAAAGTGACTATTTTCAGGCACAACCTGGGAGGTTACAACATAGCAGGAAAACAGTTCAGGACAATATAATACAGTGTAAGAATACAGCATATAGGGGTACAGTAGAAATGGATAAACAGTTTAACGATTAAGGTAACATGAAAAAACATTTGGAAATTATACAAATTTATGCAACATTGAATAACTAAAGAAACATAATCAAATACTGGCAAAAGTTATTAGTAGCAATTTGCTTTCTGGCAACCAATGTTTGTTATTTCTATTTAACTGGCATACAAGCTCTATTTTATTTCTTCTAGTCCATGCGTCTTAATCAGGGATCATTTGTACTGAGCCCCATGCTGCAGAAGTTCAGCTGATTAAGGAATTAATTTAAGGAATACATTTCGGTCTTAGCCTTCTGGCTGTGTGCCCCGGAGAATAACTACTTTTACTCATGCTCTGGTGGAGCCTAACCACAAACAGATGAAAAAATAATAAATGTGTGCTCCAGAGCTCCATGTAGTTTTTATATTGTGCTCTAAACCTTCCTGCTCTAATTGGTGCTAATGGAGCAGCTTTCTGGCTTACAGAATTAGAAATTTGAGCTCAGGAGCTCAAATAAGTTTTAAAATTGTGCTCTAATCATTAATTTGAGCAAACAGAGCAGCTTTCTGGCTGTGGGTTCAGGAGTTTTAATTCGGGCTCAAAGCTTTCCAGTTTTAACTCAGACACTAAGCCGTCCCCACAGCCACAGCACGGCTGTTCCCCACCCACTCACCCTTTCCTCCCACCCTTAGCTGGCCTTGAATTTATAGGTAGGCTGTATCACATGCATTGCTGAAGGTGTGCTAAAACTATCTCCTCACTTTCTCATCAGTAGGTTAGTTTTTAAGACCACTAGAGGTATTTATCTCACTGCTCTTTCTTATATTCCATCAGCATGTTCATTGGATTTTGGGATCCCCAGTTTGCTCTTGTGCTTTTTACTTCTCATTACACACATATAACCTCCTCTCCCCCCTCCTAATTTTTCTGTTCTTGAACTAAGGATGTCCAAACTTACTTTATGCCTTCTCACGTTTCTCACTTTATTGACCGTAGACTCATTGGCACTAATCCTTGGGACCACCACTACTTACTCTGTTGCATCTCAAAATACCTTTGCTTACTCCAATATGTTAGTACATACATCTTCCTCTACTGTACATCTCATGGGCCTCAGTAACAAACCTATTGGGTTACTTATTAGGTTCCTACTATGTAGGAAGCTCACCAACCCTGGGCGTGCCTCTTGTTCCTTTGTGATCACCACAACATGGATCATAACTCTATTCTTATCCCTATCTGGTGATATTGAGTCCAACCATGGTCTGAGGGCATCAACAATTGAAAAACCCCTGTATTCTTTCATCTCCTGCCCCAGTCATCTGGCACAACCTTTGCTCACCTCAACATCTGGAGTTTAACTGCCAATCTCCCTGAGCTAGAAGCTTGGGTACAAGTTAATAACCATGATATTCTAGCCATATCCAAAACCTGGTTGAAGCCCTCAGTCCCTAACTCCTTATGTGTAATTCCAGGGTACAACATGCTTCAGGATGACCACCCCACCTACAAAAGAGGAGGTGGTCTTACCCTTTATCACAAATCACACCTAAACATGACCCTTATGTCAGGACATGAACTAAACATTTGTGAAGTCCTTCATTCTTTCTTACTTCAGGGTGGTTCAAAGAAACTCCACATTTTTAATGTCTACATACCCCCAAGAGACAGCAAACTTGGTCTTGAGGAACTAATGGATCTAATACCAGCAGTGACCTCGAAAAATTAAGTCATCTGTCCAGGGGACTTTAATCTAGATTGGCTCAGCCCAAATGCTTCTAACCTTGCATGAACCATCAGCAAGGCAAACTTAGCTCAACGTATCCAGTTGTCCAACAGGATCGCACCCAATGGTACCAGTCACATTCTTATAGACTGGGTACTTACCAAAAGGAAGGACCAATTTACCTCAGCTGGTGTCTAGCTGATGCTATCAGTGACCACTGCCCTGTTAACTGTCTGTGGGATTCCTCTTCCACTTTGTATCTCTCCAAAGTGTTCACCTTTTTAAACTTTGCTCTTCTTGACCCAGTTGCTCTTCTTTGTGACCTGCATCTAGTTGATTTGTCCCCCATTTCTGTCACCAATGATATCGACTGTGGCACTGGATACTGTAACAGCACCTTGCTCTTGCTGCAGAAGAGGCATATTCTGCTCCTTATGCAGAGGGTTAATGGTAAAACCACAAAATGGCTTAAGCACACACTTTTACAACTGCTAAAACTGAGGGACAAGCTATTGTCAAAATGGAAATCCTCCTCTCTTCCCACCAACTATGGGAATTATCGCATCCTGTGGAATACCTGCAATAAGGAGATTCATTTGGCCAAAAGCAACTATTACCATGTACGCCTTTGCTCCATTACATCTGACCCGAGGAGATAGTGGTCTCAAATTAATGATATCTTAGGAAACAATAGGCTGCAGACTCTGAGAGAAATGCTGGTAAGCGATAACAACTGTAATAACCTCTCTACTATAGCTAATGCCTTTAACTCCCTCTTCACTAAGCTTCCCAATATGTCTCCCTCCATATCCCAAGGCTCTCTGACATCATATCTGGTTACAACTGAGCCCCTCCCCCCATCTCTGAAGCTTGCCTCTGTCACTCATCTGGAAGTCCTGAAATTGCTTAGAACTATTCTTATCCATGGTGGCCTGGGGTCTGAAGGCATTGGACCTAGGATCCTAAGACTGACTGCCTCCATCCTAGCAACACCAGTTACTAGACTCTTTAACCTATCCATCTCCACCATCACTGTTACACAGGTTTGGAAAACTGCCAGGACTATTCCAGTGTTCAAAAAAAGTAACCGTAAGATCTTATCAAGCTACAGACCCATCACCATTCTTCCAACTCTTAGCAAATTACTTGAGAAATTAATCCATGGCCAGTTCTCTACACATCTCCATAAGTTCAAAATTCAGGCACCTCTCTAACAAGGATTTAGACCAGGACATAGTACCACTACAGTCCTTACTCAGTTCATCATTGAAGTTAAGACTAACATGGACAATGGATTCCTTACTGGAGCTGTATTTATTGACCTCACCAAAGCATTTGTATTGGTTAACCATCCTCTACTTTTAAGTAAACTCCAAATGCTAGGTGCAACTGGATCTACCTTATCTTGGATTTACAGCTATCTTGACAGTCACTTGCAATCTGTCTTTTTCTGTAAAGTCCTCTCTTCCACTGTTGTCATCTCCTGAGGCATCCCCCAAAGTTCAATACTTGGCCCCTTGCTCCTTTCCTTTTTTATTAATGATATTCCTAACCCTTCAACTCCCTGCCTGACCGTAATGTATGCCAATGACATGGTCTTTTTCACTGCTTCCAGGTCTGTCCTTGACCTCAGTGATCAACTGTCATCTTTCTTTCAATGTATCCAATCCTGGCTCTTCTCTAATCATCTCATTCTTAATGTATCCAAGAGTCAGGCCATGCTCTTTGGGTCATCTAGAAAAGTCCATACAGTGTCCCCCCATCTGCAGGTCCATTGCCTTGATTGGTCAGCAATAATAAATACAGACTCCTTGTAAGACTTGGGAATGACACTTCACCCTTCTCTTCACTTCACCTCACATATTAATGAAGTCTGTAAGCGTGTCAACTCGAAGACTGGAATTGCTTACAAAGTGCACCATTCTATTAACCCAGCTGCCAAGCTTTCTTAGCTCATGCCGTCCTGCTCCATGGACTCAAATATGCCCTACCTGTCCTGTCTCAGGCCAATGTGAGTGCTCTCCATAAATGGGATATCATATACAACAATATCTGTAGATTTGCCTTGTCCGCTGCTTGCCTCACCCTCCACTGTCTGCTGTACTTCTCCTTAAACTTGCTGTCTCCCAATGACTTGCGCTCCTACACCCTTGGATGTTTCATTGAGTCCTTAACCCAACACCCCCAATCTGACTCTCTTGGAGCAATGTTAAACCCTGTGACTTACTATACTCTCACTCCCTTAGGTCTTCTGCCTCCCATCTGATCTCCATCCCTCTTTGTTCTACAAAGATGGGTGAGAAATCTTTCTCCCACTTCACCCCAAATTCTGGAACTCCCTACCTCTCCAAATTAGGTGTTTCACATCTCACAATACTTTCAAGAAAGCACTTTTCTCTCACCTGAGTGCAAGTGTTTCTTACAATTGCTCTTAATTTGGTTCTGGATTCCCTATCTGCTCATTGCCTACCTCATCTGTAAAGTACTACTGTTTTGTGTACTACATGACTGTTCTCTGTTATAGGTTACACAATCCTACATGGGTGTCTTACATCTACGAGTAATTATGTCTCTTACCTTCCCTGCATGGAGTCCTGTTACCTGATGTATCATTTGTATATGTTTTGATCACTGTAATATTGCTTCAATGTATTTTTGTACTCTCCTGGGTCATGCTTGAAAATAGGCAGGTAATTTGCCCAACGCACTTACCTGGTTACCAAAAGCTAATAAATAAACAAAATATTTGGTGCAAACCAGAAGAGCTGTGATTCAGATGACAATCAAATGACAGATTAGAATTGAGATACATGCTCAGATATTTAAAATATTCCACAGACTCAAGTGAAATATCTTAAATAATTTATATATGAAAATCATGTTTAAACTTTATGACTTTAGGGGGCAGAGCCAAACAACATAACTTGTGTTTTACTTGTATTGAAAACCATTTTGTTTAAATCTAACCACCTTTGCAGATTGTGAAACTCCTGAGTTAACATAGCATTTATCTCAGAAATGTTATTTCATGCCAGCCCGGTGGCGCTGAGGGTTAAGGCGCTGGATGCCTTACCTCAGGTCACACTGGCAGCCCGGGTTTGGGAATGACCTCAGTTCACTGGGGAGCCAGCATGGGGGGATGGAGGGTGCTAAATCAAGCAGACTAATGCAGCTGTCCTCTCCTGGGGTGGTTGTCACCCCCCTCCATAGTTTGGTCGCCACCTGATAGAAGTCCAGTGACAGCCCAGGTGGGAGAGGTAACATGAAGGGAGGGCATCTCGATCACAGTGTGCACCTGTCTCCACCCATGTGCATTCTCGTTCAGATGGGATGAGAGAAAACCAGGGCACAAAAAAATAAAAATACATATATAAAAAAGAATGTTATTTAAATAAAAAAAGTAACACTGTATGGTCAATGCATAGTAAAATACCTAAAATTAAGCAAAAGTTTTGGAATGTAGTTAATGAAGAGAAAATAACAGAGGTCCAAGTATGGAACCCTGCGGAACTCTATGGGGAACAATTAAACAATCAGATATCACCTATTTTGGGTTGTATATGCTGGTGCCACAAAAAAGATTGCAACCGGCATTACAGCAACATGCTCCATGGCGACCAAAAGTTGAAGTCAGCATGGAGCCACACTGTTCAGATTTATTTTGTACATGAGTGGCTTCAACCCCTGAACCCCTATGTGGGGGGCTTTGCCCCCCTCACCCTCCAAACCAAAGAATTCTAACTTCAGGTAGGCGTTAGTTCAGGGAGGGGGTGCAAGTCAGGGGACATGGTTGTCCCCTTCCAGTGGCACTTCTACGGAGGCATGGTGCTGTAGTTGATAATGACGCATGTCACCATAGAAATGTTTCTGTTAGGGTGGCATACCACCAATTTTTACAACTTCTTTAATTTGAAAACGGCAATCCCTGAGGTTAGCTAATGAACTGTTCCCCATCCCAAATCTGATATTTTTTTAATCAAAACTTTGTGTTCGAGATCAAATGACAGGATAAGACTTGCCATACTGTGTGAAACAGAGCAGTCACTATAAATTTCCCCCTCATTTTCAGGATTCTTCATGACCTTTCCCACCCTGTCTTTTTGACCTCTGCACTGTAGTAATGTGCTGGATGGGACTCTCACAAGCTCTACAGATCTGGTTGTTAAATTGTGTCCCTCATTGAAAGGGACAGGAGAAGAAGAGTATGAATCCAGTTGTTTATGCCTGAGACCCTGTTGTTAAATATTTGGCAGCACATCTTGGCATCATTGTCTACTTAACACCCCACACTCCTTTTTCATTCAAATCTAGACTGCTTTCTGTCCATCATCTCTCTTTCTCTCTGTCTCTCTCTCTGCCACGTGTGAGTTCTTTTTTTATTGTTATTTATTTATTTATTTTTCCAGATGCATCTGAGGAAACAGGGTAGAAAGGAGTATATACATATGCATTCAGAGTATAAAAAAACAATCACATACATTATACCATAAATTAAACATTGATAATATACACTGAAAGACACTGAGTGTCTGCAAAAGATTGTTTACCAAAATAAAGCAACAGCAGTAAATATTTGTAGCCTTCAAGAATGCGGGAGATTGGAACCAAATGATAACATAGCAGCCAAAAGGGTAATGTGTCAAGGGGACAAGATTTATAGAGGAGGAGAAAGGAGAAGGTAGAGCAGAAGAAGGGAAGGCAGGGTGTCAGGAGGAGGCCAGGAGGCATGGGCTAAGGTAAAGGAAGTGGTGAAGTAAGGGACAGAGCAATGGTAGGGGAGTAGGTAAGGAGAGGGGAAGGGGGAGAGGCTAGATCTGTAAATCAACAGCAGGAGAGAGGGGGAGAAAAGGAGAGGTAGAGCAGAGGAAAGAGGGAGAGTGCACAGAGGCAGTTACAAGAGGGAGTGGAGTCAGGGGCAGTTATGGGTCTTATCAACCAATAGTGGAGATAGATGTGTTTTTCCACTGCTATCTGATATGTATTTCCTATATCTCTCCTACTCAACTTTTGCTGTGACACCTTTCAGCATCTAAACTCCTACTATCTGAAACATCATCCCTCCTTCTCTTGTTCTAACTGATTCTCCTGACTCTTCATTTGACGCCTACACAAATCCATCTCTACTCAACTTGCTTAGGAGTACTAAGATCTAAGTCAGCTTAATCTGATTTTTTCTGTGCACTGATTCCTTAATGTAGTCACTGAAAATGGCTCTGCCAAATACTTTTGATTCATTTATATTTTAGGCTTATGCCAGAGAATGCTTTCAATCTTTGGCAGAGCCACATCCAGAGAATGTGTCTGAGTAGTTCCTTAAGCCACAGTGCATGAAGGTCTGTAAAATGGATCTGTTCATAGCTGAACAATGAGACTTTGAAGATGAAACCAGAACATTATCTGCCTCATTGTGTACCAGAGTATGGCTCCAAGATCTACTGTACATGGTTTCTTGTATTTTACCAAAAAAATAAAGCAGTCTACTAGGAAATTGTTCTTGTAGTCTTGTATTGGTTATACTGAAAAAAAATGGAACAATGCAGCTTCCTTTGGAATCAAGGTACTATACAGGAAGCAGGGAGATTATTAGCAATAATTGGCATATCTTGAATGTGGAGCCAAAATTCTGAGACCTGGTTCTCATATGTCAATCTGTTGTATACAGGAGACATAAAACCATTAGAAATGTAGTAGCTCACAGTGCACTCCTGAGTCCAGAAAAAAATTAGACTGAGTTGGATGCCTCATCCACCTGTTTGGACAGGGTTCCACCAAGCTGGTTCGACAACAAAGTTGTCATCATCCTCCACAGTGAGAAGAATTTGTCAACATTGACTGGCAAATCCATCGACAAACTGCCATGGTGCCCCTAACACTGGGGCTTTTCTATGTTGTTTCTGGGGGGATTTGCCCCATACACCCCCCACACAGGGGGCTCTACCCCCTACACTCTCCAGACTTGTAGATAATCAACTCAGGAGGAGGGGCAGATTACTGGGGAAAGCAGCTAATAGCAGGAGTTGCTGTATTGGTACAGTGCTCTAACAACCTGTTCAACACTGTTGATATTGAATGGGTTGTGTCGCTGTAATGATTTTGCTGTCAGGGGTTCACTCTTTCAGAGGCATACCTTGGGACTTACAGGTGTGGAAAAGGCATTTATTTTATGTAACTGAACGTTTGCGAAGACTTTATTAATCCTGCAAGTGGACAAAACATTTTGATTTAACATTCAATTTCATGTAGCACAATGAGGATGGTATATATGTTGACCTTTAGTTGTGTGAATTTCTGTGTTGGATGCACAACTCACCAGTTTAAGATACATATCCAGAAGTATATATGTGCAATTCAATGGGGAGATGAGTCATATGCAATCACTAAACAAATTAAAACACCCCTAATGTGCATCATGAAGTACAATTTATGGGTATCTAAAAGGTTAAGTCTTGGCCTCAGGGGTTGTGGCTTGGAAAAGCTAATTGGGCAGCAGGAGAGCTAATGGAAAAAAAAAAAATATAATATATATATATATCTTATTGCACAAATTGTAGATCTTTTATAGTATCCATTATGTTTCATGCAACATCAGTTAAATATAGCTCTAAAGATTTGTTTATGTGAGTGCATATAGTACATACTTATATTTGAATCATGTATATTCTGAATATGTATTTAAATATAATTTCATACATTGTGGGACTGTTTCTTTTAGATGAGTGGTATGTTTGCTACTTTGTAACTTAAGTATGGTGCCTGGTAGCCACTAGAATACAATCTGTTTTAACATAAAGTTAATTCCTTGATTTGTAGAGAATCATAAAAATGTATTTATAGAATCATTCATCAAAAGACTTTTTTCTTAACATTCCCTACTGTTTACCAAGTATGTTTTTAAATAAATGGGGTAATTTAACTCACCTGTTTTGTACTGACATGCTTATATATACTACACTTTGTGTTGTAACAAGACATTCTGAGGAAGTTCAGGGTTCACCATAGTGAAACGTCAGTCTTTGGCATAGTGAATGCTGTGACATCATAAATGTGTGTATGCAGTTTTTCCACCACTGGCTTTATGTGGATGTGAACTGCACAATGTTTCTTTAAAAATAGTAAGATAATGTAACCGTTTGAGTGTGGACTCTTTTTCAGTGGGTGCTTTTGTGGTGATTTTTTAATCTAATTATTTAATACTTTAGCACTGCTGTTGTTTTCCTGGTGCTGACTTTGTTGTTTTCTTACTACACAAGAAAACATAGGATAATTGTCTTGAAGTTGCAGGGAAATTGTCAGACTGATCTGGGAGCCCAGTCAATATGAATATGCTGTAAAAAATGAAAGAATGAGACAGACAGACAACTGTCCATGTTAGACCAAAGTCATGATGCAATCAAAAATGCAGTCTGCTGTTTTGCTGAGGAACATGAGCTAATTCAGGTCAAATTGGAGGATGTGGAAAGATGTGCCCATTGGAAAAACCTTCAGCTGTAAAGGGTACTAGAGGGGTCAGAAGGCAATCACATTATGACCATCATAACTGTACAAAACAGTTCTTGATGGTCCATTAAAATGTATTGAATACCTACTTTGTTCAGCAGACCTTATATAGAATATAAACTTAGTTATGATAAATAAAATTAGTTGCAAATAATTATGAACAATGCTTCTGAAACTGGCCTGTTGGTGCAGCAGTATCACTACTGCTAGTTGCACTAATGATCAATGTTTCGGAGTAAACTCAGAGAACTGGGGCCAGCTAGGGGAAGAAGGATTGAGCATCCTAGGGACTGCTCTCCTCCTTTGGAGTTGGAGGGATGGGAGCCCTGCAGGTTAGTTGGTAACACAGTCAGAGCCACCTAGAAGAATGTAGTTGCCCCTAGACACCAAGTAACTCATGCATTGATCTGATATACGCATCATTTCATGGTTGGTATCCCCAAGGAGAAAGAAAATTGAAAATTCCCCCCAAATCCACTATCAAGCAACATCACCCCTGCAGGCTTATGTACAGCTGACATGGCAGGCCACCCAGCACCATGAGTGGTGCTGTGAAAGTGGTGGTTCCAGTAAGTCCATGAGAAGGTCAGTGATGGGGTTTGGGGGATGCTGTATTTGCAGGTAGACCAAAGACAGCAAAAAAAAAAAAAGATAAAAAAAAATTGAACAAAAACATTTAAACAAGGCAAGAGAGAGAAATAGTATAAATAGTCTCTTATAATTGAGGTCTTACAGTCTAATAAGTTTGAAAGGGACTGAGTCTCACAACTGTACAGCTTGTTAAGAAAAAGTCCTCTGAGTTTGCCTAGAATGTCTGTAAGGAAGTGTAAATATAAATTTTAGAGATGGACACATACAGTTTAATGATGATTAGGCTTCAATAAAACCATTTGCATTACTAAAAGCAGGGTATTTCCATTTACAATTATTCAAAGCATTGACCCCCCCCCCCAAAAAAAAATAGGCATCTCAGTGCTAAGCTCATCCAACCCAAGCAAACATAAGGTGCACAGTGATGGGCTCTGGACTCAGCACCTAAAGGAAAATAACACATTTTATTATAAAGTTTGTGAACCATTGCCAGTGCACTATTAGAAACAGTGAAATAACAAGGATGGACACAATCTATTATAGGCTGCAAAATACTTTGAGCAGTCAATTAAATTTTTTATAGCTTCCTTTACAAGTATTGGACTCTTGCTTTATACAGGCTACAATTTGGGAACTTGCACTACACTATCTAAGCAATTTTGTTAATTTGCCAAGTCCTAGATTGCAATGTCACTGCAAGACCTAAAGCACCACTTCAGCCTTATACTATATACTACCCATCCATTTAATAGTTTGGCTCCAAAGAATTTAATGATATGATTACAGTAATATGTCACCAAACCACTAGCAAAACTGCTTCATTAAAGTGATTGTAGACATCTGGTGCTGACTGTTCAGATTTCTTGGGTCATCCTTGATTCCTCCTTGATAATCTTTGCAACACTGACTGATCCCCCTCTCAATGTCCAGCAACACTGGTAAAGTTATATCCCACTTCCATTCCAAATTTATAGCAACCTGGGACAAATGCACCCCATTCAGGAGGTTTGTGCCCATGGGTCCCACCTTCCCTACATTTCTGCAGAGCTCCCAACTTAGTTTAAAGTTAGTACTCTGCATGCTACCAACATCAGAATTCTAGCTTCCTAGAGGACTTATTGAGATGTAATCATCTCCAGAATAGTTGTACAAAGTCTACCAGTGAAGCCAAAGAAAGTTCACCAACAACCTGCAGAACAACCATAAGTCTTCCATGTTCTGGAAGGTGGTAAACTGCATTTGTGACACCCGTTAGTAATCAACACTGGATTTAAACTGGTGGGCTCCTCCACTTCTGAACCAGGAGATGCTTCTGTACTAGTCAATGATCTTTTAACCTAGTAGGGTCTCTTTTTCTTCCCACTTCTCTCTACCCCACTGTTACACTCTCTCTGAACCCACCTCATCTTGTTGACCGCCTTTCCCGCAGCTCTAATGTCTCCTCCCTTTTCCATTCTCTCTCTCTATCTCTCTCCCTGTCCTCAACCCCTTCTATTATCTCATCCCCCATATCTCCTTTAGCTACTCTGCTGTAACTGCACTCTCTGAATCCCTCCAAGGGCACAGATGGATGGTCTAGATTCCAAACTATTACAGTACATCCTATTCTACGTAATTGTTTCCCTTTTGTCAATAAAAAGGAACTTCCCCTACAGGGCCTGACTTGAAGGGCCAGTGTGTACTGAGCTGCATTACCTTGCCGGAGACATCTATCACATTGAGACCATACCTTTGAAGCACTACCTATGCTTTGCACAGTGTATCAAAATAAGTCTTTCCTTCCAGTCTTAATCTACCAAAAGAGTACCCTCAAGATGGTCCTAATTGTGTTTGTTTAACATGCAGCCCTGAAACCTATCCTTGCTAGACTGGAATGCCTGTTCCACAGTTTCTGTCAGTTTTTGTTTAATTTGCCCTCCTTGCACACACCACATTTCCCTTTTTCAAGATTTTTTTTCTTTCCTCTTTTGAAAGTTATAATCCCTTTCATACTTTTGATGTTTTTTTTCAACCAACAGTATTGGTTTTCTTTCTTCCATGCCACTCTTCCATACTTTTATTCCTCTCACTCCTATGCACCTTACTCCCTGTCCCTGCTCACACCATTAATCTTATCACCAATTCTTATCTATACCCTACAGTAAAGCCTCTAGTGGACAATCTACCCCCACCTTAGAATGGCTATTTTTCAAAGTCCTCCTCAAGGGTCATTTTGCTCCTCTACCTGTGGTTGGCACTAGCCATATTGTCATGTTCCCTCCCCATTTTCCTCCCCCAAATTTCTAACCATAATTCTTGACTTTTCTTCTCCACCTCACCAAATTCCTTACTATCATTACAGCCTCAAATGTGCACTATATACAGTAAATCCAATTATCCTCTACTGTAGTTAACTTAAAGATACTGTATGCCATTTACTTGCACTTTTTTCCATTTTTATTTATTTTATGTGTCTCAAGTGATGTTGGTGACATGTTCACTCTGATTTACATCTCTACATTTTTCCTCTGTTACTGACTGCAATTTACACAACTTCTAATTTATATCTATGCTATCACATGCCCACTTTAGCATCTTCCCCTTGGGTCACAGTTGGAAAACCGCATTTGCACAGTACCATTCCCAGACAACAAATTGTAAGTAAACCAATGTAGTTAAAAATAAGTTACATGTCTTTTGCCCAAGTCATTAGTCTTTGTATAACTGGGAATGTAGGCACTGGCATGAAGTGTTTAACCCAGTCGTTTACCTCTATATAGAGTAAGTTTTATTTCAACAAACCTGTTAAGATGTTTAATTTAAACTTGAACTTTTTTATTGCGTACTTTTTAACAAATGAAGAAAGCACAACCCTAGATATATCACACAAGCCATGTTTTATTAGTAATATTATTTATAATATTTTGCAAAGATACATGATTATGATGTTCATAAATAATTATGCTTTTGACAGTATGCATCACATTGCCTTAATGACCCAGTAAAGCAGAGTGGTTTAGGGCTCTGAGCTACAAACCTGGAGACCTGGGTTTGAATCCCACAGTTCCCACTTGCATACTGTATGATCCTATACAAGTCACTTAACTTCCTTGTGCTCCCAGATCACACCAGGAAAAAAACTCCGGCTTAGTATGCCTTTCCTCGTTAACAATTCCCCCTTTCCCTTACATGTCATGAAAATGTCTTTAAAGCAGGCAAACATAATTAAGTAGTTTGCATGTTATCCAAAATGCCTTATGTTATTGAGAACTCTTAGTAAAAACCAAGACAATCTGCACTGACACAGACTAAAAGCACACTGATGTGACTTGAGACCACATCAGCATTACTGGGTTTGTTAAAAATGACAGGAAGCAAGATTATGTTGACATTGACAATAAATATGTCAACAGGCAGTTATTTTGTGTCAACATGAGTTTGATACTACACAGCTATGAGTCTGATGCAACAAGGGGTGACTTCAACATGGCATAGCTTGAGCTTGACTTCTTGTTGCAAATAAACCATTGATCTTAAAGTGAGTTTGTTCTGACACTAAATGAGTTTCTGTTGGGATTCATAGTTTCTATTAGTATTGGCCCACTTTAGTTGACACATTATGAGTTAAGATTAAGGCACTGTGAATCTGCATTGACAGAAAATGAGACTGTATTGACACAAACTGAGACTGAGACACTATACAGTATATTAAGAGTGCACTGACAGAAAGTAACTTTGCAACCACAGGTAACTGATTTCAAGGAGAATTGTTGAAAAGTGTATAATCCTATATCTGTAAAACAAATTAAATGTCAAAGGACTGTGTCAATGATTTGGCAAACTAAGATATCCCATTGTGTTAATATGTATTCTACAATGGCAAAGACATTTCCTGTCCTCTGATTGGTCAGCAGGTACCTGGAGAAGTAATGTTATTACACAATAACATCACTGTATTAAGTCCAGGCACATACATGATCACAAGACACCTCCCACCCACAAGTTACTGCCTCTATGGGTGCCAGTGTAAAGTCTGCACCCTCCCCTTGGGAGGATGTATGTCACAAACATAAAATCTCCCACCCACAGCATCACAAACTGTCCCCAAAATGGAATAGTGAGAAAACCTCTATCTTGTTTTTAGTGTAGCCAAGTGGCAGTGGTATTCTGGAAGAGTAAATGTTGCAGCGCATGTGTACAACAGTGCCATGCTCACTCCACCAGTCACTGATTGCACATACAACCCTTTGTCAGCATAGCTGATAGAAAAGCAAAATAAAATACATTAAAGTAAAAGAAAGCTATACCTATACTTGACTATTTCCTCCAGAACACAGCCATGGTAGCTCTAGTCACAGAGCCGATTGACTCAGGGCTCACGCTGCTTGGGTCACTTGACATGCATTGTAAAGACTTTCATTAGTAACAAAACAACAACAAAAAAAAGTTTCACTAAGAAATATGAGCTAGCAGGTATGATGGCAGTGTGAGACACAAGAATAAACACAGACCTATGTACCAGCATAGAAGAAAATCATCAGGGAGTGAAACCAAATACAGTATACAATAGCAGTACCATCTGGTGGGCAAAACAGAAAGTGTGTACATTTTTTTAAAAACACATACCTCCACAAAGCAAAAATTAAAGAAAAAAAAGTAAACATCATTTTTTAATGCTATTTTTTTCTTTAAAAACGAGCCATTATATAATAGCAATAAGGCACTCCAGGGATGTGTGTTGTGCATTATGGTCACTTCTTGAGTGTTGAATGCACTCGGCATGTGGCTTCATGCCTTAGCCACCTGAGGCATGGCATTATTACACTGTAACACACACCCTGACATGTCTTATTGCTTAATTATCAAATGGATGCTAAATGTCCTAAATTCTGACTGCTAGATTGGTACATTCAGCAGTGTTGTTATCCCAACATATCATCATGATTGAAATACCTATAACTCAGAGTGACTCAGCACTCATATCTTAGCCATTTACTTTTCTCCCAGGCCAAAATTCCACAATAACCAGTGCTGCTCTGGCATTGTCTGTAATGCTCAACAGATTTCGACTGCATCTCTCTCCTATCAGTTTGGATGCCAGCCACATCTTCAGCTGTCCACTACTAACTACTCCAATTCCTGCATTTTTTGTTGCCAACCATGGTTCTTTACCAAAACTCCCATCACCCATGTGGCTTCTCTATAAATATTTGTGAGGCTACGAAAACTGCCACTGACTCCACAGCTTCATTATAAGCCCTGCTGGTGCCATTGAAAACACTGATGACTGTGTGACCATATCGAACACTCTGATAAAGGTGTCAAAACTTTTAAATACTGTGACATACTCTATCATTTTAAAATGTGTGATTCACTCAGTGACCTCTCACTCTAACACTTGATGCTGATGCTGCCATGCTGTTGCCTTTACTTTGCCCTAAATCTTTAGGGCACAATCCTAGCACTTTACATGCCATGTTGGCAACACATACGACAAATGACACTGGAATAACTGAACAGAACTACATGATTATTTGTTTTTTTCCTTTTTAATATATACAGTATATATATATATATATATATATATATATATATATTAATTTAAGTAAAGTATTTTCTGTGGAAAAAATGAAACATGTATTTATATAATACTGAACTATATAATTTCATAATTACAATAAATCATCCAGGGTATAAACTGTGGTGATGTACAGTTAATGGCACTTCTTTGGGAGGAGACATCTTCAGCTTCTTTATGCCTCATGTTTCAGCCCACCTGAAATGTGCCATAATCCTATCTCAACATACACCCTTGGTGTGACTTATTGATGGAATTGGAATTTATCTAGATTTGTATAAAATTCATTACTCTTCTTGACTTTACTGTGCATTCCATAGACTGCTTCTATGCTCTACTTTTACAACAGTAAGTTGTGAGGGAAGCAGTACTGTGAGTGCAGTGGGAGTCAGTCTATTAGGGAAACCAGTGACAGTTTGGGGTTCCTCTACAGGGCCACTGGAAGTCTTTTTCTGCTATATTCTCTGTTGTCAGGGTTGGTAGCAGAATGGTAGACGAAGCCCACACTCACAAATACACCAAAAACATGCATGTCTGCAAAATTCCATCTGCTGTAGCTGAGAGAGAGAGAGATAGAGAGAGAGAGAGAGCATCCAGCAGCTTCCTTAAATCAAGGAGGTAATTAAATAGACTACACTGAACTGAATTATTATTTTTTGTGCCTGTGTAAGTACTGTAAGTAGAAGTCAATGTTTCAATTCTCTGTTTTTGGGGTTGACTTTTCTTAGTTTAACTTTTATTTGCAAGGGAGGAAATCTAGCTGGGAGATATTTGCAGTCATTTGTGACTAGACCTGTTACTTAACCTCTGTGAAATAGGTGTCTGATAAGGGGAGGAGCTGAAAGAGACCTGGGGAACTGTGGATTTAAAACAGGAGTTGTTTGTGGACTATGTCTGCTGTAGCTGAGAGAGAGAGAGAGAGAGAGAAGAGAGAGAGATTTTGGGTCTGTGTAAGGAATTGTAAGTAGGAGTCAGTGTTTTGAGTCTCTGTGCTTGGGGTTAATTTTTCTTAGTTTAACTTTTATTTGCCAGGGGGAAATCTAGCTGGGAGATATTTGCAGTCATTTGTGACTAGACCTGTTACTTAACCTCTGTGAAATGTGTGTCTTAAAGGAATGAAGGTAATCCCTGAGGTGGAGGGTCAGAGTTGTAGTTTATTATTTCTGGAGGGCAAAGGTTATCTCCCAAGCACCCTGCCCCTTACCCCACCCACCCCAAGTGACTAATTTCCTTTTTATCAGGGATACTGACATCATATCTCCAAAACTGCTAAGGACGTACACCTGTTCATATCCTTAAAGGCACAGCATACTGAATAGGGGGTAAAGACCCCAACAAGCTTGCACACACTAAAACAAAAACAAAAAAACAAAAATAACCTTAAACAGGATGGGAGAGGGACATGTGGGGAATGGTGCAATGCACTGGCTGTGGAGCAGCAGTCTTCTAGAAGCCATTCTGGATACTGCATTGCTACCCTATTTGCAGACACCACTCTGGTCTGAGGGAGGATGTTGCTCATCTCCATGCTGACCTGGCAAGGATTTGACAAACCTGCTCCACCACCCAGGCACCACCCAGGCTACCATCACTGCTTCAAAGGTTGCCAAGAAAGAAGAGCGGTTGGACCACGGTGGGATCAGGGTGGGTGAGGGTGGTGGAACAGAGGAGCATCCCTTGAGTCATGCCTCTCCACAATTCATTCACCATTCTGGTGGACCATGGTTCCTCTATGGATGCACCTGCAGTGGAGGCCAAGGAGGGTGCTGAGAACCTCCACAGTGGAGACCAACAGGAGGGTAGCATAGGACCACAGAGGGGAAGGAAACAACTCCCGGTGGGGGACTCGATTGTTGGGGGGGAAGAACTGGGAGAGGGATGGGAAAGGGAGGTAAGGTGCCTGCCCGGCACCATGGCTTGGAGGGACAGAAAATGAATCCACAGGATCATGGGGCAGTAGCATGGGGGAGTGAGCTGCATGTCAATTTCCACCTAGGGACAAGTGACCTGCCTAGGAATGGGATCAGAGCAGTGCAACAGGAGTTTGTGGAGTATGGGATGGACCTTAGACAAGTAGCACACATGGCAACTTTCTCAGAAGTGCTACCTGTCTATGGCATGGATGAGGCTAGGGTACTCCGCACCATTGGATTAAATGACTGGTTTGAAAAACTGGTGCCGAGATCAGGGATTTGGCTTCATTGGGGACTGGGACTCCACCTGGAAGGATACAGACCTATACTGGTGTGATGGTCTGCATCTGTCCAGGAGGGGAATCAGGATCTTAGTTGATAGGTTTAAATGCTTCATTGGCAAGCATTTAAACTAGCCAAGGGGGGTAGGCATTGAAAAGGAGAAGGGAAATCCTAGTCCCCCCTGCAAAAATCATGGCAGTTAAAGAGGTAAGCACCAAGATAGAGCAGTCAATAGTGAGAAGGGCAGGGGCAAATGGAGAAAACAACAAAGGCAGTAAAGGACAGGGATGGGGCAAAAAGGAATAAGGCCATCAAAAAATTTATAGTAATGAGTACCAATGCTTGTAGTCTAGGTAACAAGCTCCCTGAACTGGTGGCCTTGATGGAAGAGGGATGCCTGGATATTGAAACATGGTACACAGAGAACAATGACTGCAATGTCAACATACCAGGATACATAATCTACAGGAGGGACAGGGAGGATAGAAGAGGATGAGTAGCTCTCTATGTAAGAAAAGGTATCAAAGCAACATAGCTAAAGGGTAAACAGGGAGGAGAGGAGGTACTGTGGTTCACCCTGAAAACTGGAAATGGCACCACAATCTGCACAGGGGTTGTATACAAACCCATATCTGAGGGGGAAGAAATGGAAAGGAAATGATAGAAGACATCCTTAGTATGGCTGAGAAAGGGGAGATATTGCTGATGGGGGACTTGAATATGCCAGATGTTAACTGGAGCGCCTTTGCTGCAGCCACATCCAAGATAAGGGCCATTCTCGATGCCCTACAGGGGGCGTGCCTCAGACAGCTAGTTTTGGAACCCACTTGGGAGGGAGCAGTCTTAGACCTAGTACTCTTAAATGGGGATGGACAGAGGATCTCAGATCTACAGTAGAAGTGGGTAGCCATCTGGGAACAAGTGACCACCAAACAGTGTGGATAATGATAAACTTAGCTGTAGAGTCAAGCCATACAAAAGTGAAGGTACTGGACTTTGGGAGGGCTGATTTTGTCAAAATGGAAGCGTGCCACAGAAAAGCACTAACAAACAGTCAAGAAGGATGGGTGGAGCAACAATGGGGAAACATCAAAACTGCCATCACAGTGGCAACACGCCTTTATGTGAAGCAAATAAATAAATCAAAATGAAATCAAAAACACTATAGTTTTCAAAAGAAGTGGCGGGGAAGGTTAGTTAGAAAAAGACAGCACTCATGAAGTATAAGGAAACACAGAAGAAGCAGGGCAGAGAACTGCACCAGCTAAAGCAGGGGAAGCAGGGAAGGCAGTCAGAATAGCAAAGGCCCAAACTGAGGAAAAAATAGCCACCTCAGTTAAGAAGGGGGATAAAACCTTTTAAAGGTACATTAGTGAGCAAATAAAGACTAAGGCAGGGATGCTGAGGCTGAATAAAGAGGAGGGTGGTTAGGCAGAGAGGGACAGTGAGAAAGCAGGGATACTGAACAAATGCTACTGCTCAGTTTTCACAAAGGAAGAGCAGGGGGAGGTACCTAATCCAGTTAATAGAAGCACTCTGGATAGAGGGGTTGATATCAGTCTTTTCACTGAATAAAGGGTTCTCAAAGAACTCCCCAAACTGAAGGTGGATAAAGCAATGGAGCCTGATGGGATTCACCCCAGAATTCTAAATGAACTAAGGGGAGAACTAGTAACACCACTGACTATCCTTTTTAATAAATCATGGGAGGATGGTGTGGTACTTGAGGACTGGAGGAGAGTGGATGTGATTCCTCTTCACAAAAGTGGGAGCAAGACAGAATCAGAAAACTACAGACCTGTCAGTTTGACCTCAGTGGTAGGGAAAATTATGGATTCACTTCTGAAGGAAAGAATTGTTGAGTACCTAGAAACAAGTGGGTCACAGGACCCAAGGCAGCATGGATTCACAGCAGGAAGATTATTGTGTCAGACAAATCTAATTGATATCTTTGTCTGGGTGACCAAAGTAGTAGACCAAGGAGGGACTATGGACATGACCTACCTAGACTTTAGCAAGGCATTTGACACAGTCCCACCCAAAAGATTAATAAACAAATTAGCCAGCCTGGGAGTGGGTCCCAGTGTGGTAGCCTGGGTAAAACATTGGCTGGACAACAGGACACAGAGGGTAATAGAAACCAGAGTCCACAGTGAAGAAAGGGAGGTTACTAGTAGGGTACTACAGGGTTCAGTACTGGGGCTGGTCCTTTTTAAAGTCTTTATTGCAGAGGGACTGGTAGGAAAAGTATGTCTATTTGCAGATGACACAAATATCTGCAATAGGGTTGATACACAAGGTGGGGTGAAAGGATGAGAAGGGACTTGGCAAGGTTGGAGGAATGGTCAAATGTTTTGGAGCTTTGATTCAATGCAAAGAAGTGTGAAGTAATGCACCTGGGAAACAAAAGCCCAGGGGAAGAGTACACAATGTGGGAGTGAGATACTGACAACAACAAAAATGGAAAGGTACCTAGGGGTAGTTATATCAGATGACCTAAAAGTGGGCAAGCAATATGAGAAGGCAGTAAGGATGGCTGGGGGGATACTGGGATGCACAGGGAAAGGCATCACCTGTAGAAAATAAAGAGTTGGTGTCCCTCTGTACAGACAGCTGGTAAGACCACATGTGGAGTACTGCATGCAGTTCTGGAGACCCCATCTCTGCAAAGACATTGACAGGGTGGAGGATGTCCAGAGGAGGGTATCCAAAATGGTTCAGATTCTGCACTAGAAAACATATGAAGAAAGACTAAAGGAGCTAAATATGTATAGCCTTGATGGAAGGAGGAGGGAGGGAGGGTGGGGGCATGATAGAAAGTTTCAAGCACCTCAAGGGAATCAAGAAAGTCCAAGAGGATAGCATCTTTCAGAAAAAGAGATGTGCAAGAACAAGGGGGCACAATTTGAAGATAGAGGGAGGACAGCTCACCAGTAACGTGAGGAAGTATTTCTTCATGGAGAGGGTTGTAGATGCACGGAACAACCTTCCTGAGGAGATCGTGGAGTCAAAAACAATGGGGCAGACATAAGGCAATTCTAGTGGCGGGTAGGAGGAAGTAGGCTGTTGGTTAACTAGGATCAACAGTTTATCCAATGGGTAGGGAAATGGGCAGACTAGATGGACCAAGTGGTCCTTATCTGCCATCAAATTCTATGTTTCTATGTGAATAACAAAGCACAAGACCATAGTGGAAATCTTTATCTATCTTTTCACCCTAGTGGACATAGCCTCCTAGATAGTTTAGTAACTGTACAGTCTGAATTACATTAAATGTCATATTTAATTTTGCCATATCAATTGGCCTATTGCATCAAAGTAAAACTGTTGAGTATGAATATGCATTTTTATGCATGTCATCAAGCACTTCTATTTGAATGTTATACTGAATTACATATTATGGAATCAAGTGTTTTCTTCCTCTAATGAAATTCAAGGTGTAGATCTGTAGAGATTATAAGGTGATTGTGTATGTGCACCAGTTATTGCATCTATATGTAACTGTGTGATTCATTGATTATGCATTTCAGAACTCTAAACATTTAATGACAGGACCATATTAGTGGCAGTTGTACTACTGCAGCTAGCCATACTCTCTAAGTAAGGCTGAATAAAGAGAGAAGCATTGTGGAATTAGAGTGTCTCAAGGCCCCAATTTTCCCTAGTGGCCATTTTGTTATTAAAATTAAATTAATGTGATTTTACAGAAACACATGGTTTATTTGGTGTCTTTTTCAGTGTGGGTTTCTGTGTTTGAACTTGTGTTCTAAGTACTGGCTGCCCTTGCCTGGCACTTGTTCTTCAATGAGCCCATCCATTTGTGTTTTTTGTGTGTTTGAACTGCAGGGAGAGAAGCACTATAAGGTGTGGGAGTTCTGGTTTACAGCCTGCTATGGCTGGCAGGAAAAGGTTGCTTTAACACTAAGGGGACTTCAGAAGGTTACTCATTGTCATACCCCTGACAGGGTAGGGCAGGAAGCAGCTGTGGGAAGCAGTACTGTTGCATGAAGAGCGGAGAACAGTGGGGCTAGGTATTCCACGGCCATCAGTGACCTGTCTGTATTTCATTGTGGGGGAATAGGAAGGCCTCACCATAATGTCGATAAGGATTTCCATGTCTCTTCAAAACCAGGTAGAAAGAGAGCACCAAAAGTCTGAAACACTCAGCATATAGCACTTGAGTCATGCTAGATAATAACAGTTGATTGCTGGTACATAAATACAGATCCCCCAACTACTTCAAAGGTGTGGGGATTGGGAGTTGGCAGTGGGAGTCAGAGTATACTGGTGCTATTCCTTAAGAGACAACCAGACCCGTTTTTGTTTGTTTTGTGCTCATGAAGGGATCAAAGTGCATTACAAAAAAAACAAGCATTTGTCAATGCCGAATGTTTGCTTGCTGGCATTGGCAGTGGTAGTGTAGAAGTTACAGAGCTGCATAATAGGAATGGCAGTGAAGTATTGAACTGAAGCCAACCCCCCCACCACCCTGCAGAGAGTGACAGGCATTGGGGTGTGTCTTTGGGTCGTCAGGCATAACGGCCATGCCATTTCATCACACCCCACCCTGCAGACACTGACAAGTGTCACGGTGTGCCTTGGGGTCTTTGGCCCTTATGCGCACCCCATTCCATCAGGAAATATGGTGAGATGGGTGCAGTATAGGAGAATGGGGTGAACTTTGGGGCTGAAGAGTCCAAGGCATGCCTCGATGCCTCTCAATGGCTGCAGGGTGTGGAATGGTATGAGCATTACAGGCAAGAATCCCAAGTCGCACCCCTGATGCCTGTCATTCTCTACAGGGTTGGGCGTTATGGTTGGAAACCCTAATACCTCAGACATTCGTTGGTATTTTCACTCCAAATTTTCAACATGTTTTTGTGACCCCACCTCATGAACAGTGGCAATATCAGTTTGTTAGCCAAAAGCTGCTTATGCACAGTGACTAAGGCATTTAGCACCACAGTTGCAAAAACATTCCAAACAGGATGTAAAAAATGACAGCTGTACTGTTCATTGGGAGGTGTAAAAAATGGCAATCTTGCAAATCTGCAGTAAAAATAATAAAAAAACTGGAGAAGTCAAGAGCATGCATAGAAACTGTGCAATGCACACCCGTAATGTAATTAGTTTGGGGATTTTTTTACAGCAGATTGTTAACACAGGCATTTTGGGACCTCCAATCATGAACACTGTCACTGTGATTTTCTTTATCTGTCCCAAGCAATGATTTCCCACAGCGACCACACATCTCTGCACTGAAAGTGTGAAAACACATTCCTGCTATGTTGTGAAAAATGACAGCTGTACTGTTCATAAGGAAGTGTGGAAAAATGCCACTGGTGAAAATCTGGACTGAAAATATTACAAAGTCATGAACTTACGAGAGTGCGTGGAAACTGCGTAATGCTCACTCGTAACACGGTCATTTTATGGACTTTTGTCAACAAATTTTCAACATAGCCATTTTAAGACCTCTGCTCATGAACAGTGTAACTGTGATTTTCTTAATCTGTCCCAAACATTGCTTTCGCCCACCGACTGCACCATTGTGCACTACATGTGCGAAAACACATTTTAGGTGACATGTGAAAAATGGCAGCTGTACTGTTCATAAGGAAGTGTAATAAAATGGCAATGTTGAAAATCTGGAGTGAAAATATTGAAAATTCGCAAACTTACGAGCGTGCATAGGAACTGCGCAACGCACGCTCGTAAAACAGTAATTTTTAGGAATCTTTTCACCAAATTTTCAACATAGCCATTTTTTTTTTGTAATTAAAATTTTATTGCTTTTAACCATTATACTGAGGTAACACACATATGTTACTATAACATGAATTACTGAGCATGTACATTCACTTATCAATACAAGTGATTCTGTTAATCTAGTACTTTCAAATAGAGAGACAATAACGTACACTGAAAAAATTTAAGAAGTAAAATCCCACTACCGCTATCCTCTCCCCTTCCCTATCCCCAATTGTAAGTCATCCAGACAAGTCACAAAAAGTTAAAGAGGTGTATGCTACCACAATCAGTACCAGTTAGAGTTATGGCTTCCAGGTCATACAAAAATGCTCCAGAGAGCCCCAGAGCGCAATATACTGTTCACGCCTACCCCGCATAGAAGCAATGTGCTTTTCAAGCTGCAGCGCTAGAGTGCACTCCCTATGCCACTCCACAAGGGCGGGCACGGTGTCCGATGCCCAATGTCGAAGAATTAGCAACTTCATCACCGCCGAGACCAGAGCAACACGTGCCCGCCATGTTTTAGGAGCTGGCGCAAGGAAAGCAAGTAGCAGACAAACTTCGGGAGTGTCCATTTGACTTGAGCCAAGGATAGGGTCCAGCTTATTACATATAGTCCTCCAAAGAGTACGAATCATCGGACATGTCCATAATAAATGATATAGAGTTCCCTCTGCATTTCTGCACCTCCAACAACAAGGTGAGCTGAGCACGCCCCGCCTAAATAGGCGAGAAGGGGTTAAATATAAATGATGCAAAATATTAAAATGTATAAGTCTAAGCCTATCTTGTTTAATATATCTGTATGCGTTCAACCAAAGAGTTTTCCAAAACTCCGGGGAGTCGTTTATACTTAGAACTCTCACCCAATAGAAAGCTGCACCTGATGGGAGCCTGAGATCCCATTCCTGGAGGAGACCGTGAACCTTAGAAACAGCATGTGGTTGCTTCGCTAGATCCCAAATGGAATCCATACTAACTTCCCCTATCCAACACAGAGTCACTTCAAATATCTGTTTTAGAGCTTTATTAGCTGTAACCACTTGAAATAGTCCCATCCTTGAGACCCAAGCTTATTTTGAGAGCCTCGAAAGAACGTGGGGCCAACCTGATCGCATAAATCAGAAACTGTCATCCTACTTAATTGGGGCCAGAATGCAACAGGTATGGGAGAGCCGCAATTTTAATTTGAGGATTATCCATGATGGAATTTGACGCCGAGCAGCCACCAGCGGACACCTAAGCGTTGGAGTTGATAACAAGCTCTGATTGACCAGCCTAGAGGCTTGTTTTTGAGGAATTTGGGTAAAGCAGCCCAAGGGGTAAACAATAGCGCATATAAAGAGCATTTAACTGTCTTCACCAGACTCCGTTCAATATCTAACCAGAGGAGCAAGTATTCGTCCTGTCCCCATTCCTTGGACCATAGGGCCAGCTTACACATATGTTGAGCAAGGTAGTATTTAAAAAGGGAAGGAGCAGCTAAACCGCCCCTATGTTTAGGAGCTGACAAATTCAGATATGATCTACGAGCTGTTTTACCCTGCCACAGGAATGAATTGAAGATCTTCTGTACTTTCATAAACCAATCCTTTGAAAGGTGAAATCCTAACATATCTAACGGATAGAGTATCTTTGGAAGAACAACCATTTTTAGGAGATTTAGTCTGCCCCATAAGGAAGAGAGATTGAACTCCACCTCTTAAGATTATTTGTAATCTCGAATTAGAACTGTTAAATTCTCTTTAATCATAGAAGTAAAGTTTGTACTAATATTTATGCCTAAATACGTAATATATTTAGCTTCCCAGCCCAAATCTAAACCCTGTATATCTGTTTTCCTAGTAAAATGATTTAAGGGAAAAACTTTTGTTTTTGCGTAGTTCAATTTGTAGGAGGATACTTTAGAGAAACTACTGATTTCTTCTAAAATGTGTGGAAGCACAGTAGCTGGGTTTACAACATGCAGTAGAACATCATCGGCATATGCCGAACATACATAGCTAGAGTCGCCAATTTGTATGCCTTTAATAAGTGAGTTATTAGTTAACCTACGGAGTAGAGGCTCAAGATACAAATTAAATAATAAAGGGGACAACGGGCAGCCCTGTCTGGTGCCTCTCTCCAAACTAAAAGCCAGTGACAACATCCCGTTGCATTTCACCCTCGCCGAGGGGGAGGAATACAAGATTTTTATCCTAGCAATGAAATTATGGGATAAGCCAAAATTCGAGAGAGTAGCCAATAGAAAAGGCCAAGACACCCGATCAAATGCTTTTTCAGCGTCGAGTGATAGGAGAGCTGCCGGAATTTTCAGTTCTTTGGCTCTATCGATGAGATGCATTAATTTTCTTATATGGTCATGAGAGAGCCTCCCTTTCATAAATCCTACCTGTTCCTTACTTATCAATCGACCCATCACTTTTGATAATCTATTAGCCAAAATTTTGCCAGAATTTTAATATCAGTGTTAAGGAGAGATATTGGTCGATAACTATCTAACAAAGTGGGATCTTTGCCAGGCTTTACAATTAGGGATATTGTGGCTTCTAGGAAGGTTGGGTCAGATATGCCATGATTGAACCAGTATATAAAAGTAACTAGCAGAATTGGCGAGATATCGGAAATGAAAGTTTTGTAAAAATTACTTGTGAACCCATCAGGACCCGGATTTTTATCAAGAGGTAATTGCTGAATCGCTTGATGAATTTCTGAAATTGTTATTGGGAGATTCAGACCTTCAGCTTCAGTTTCTGACAACCTTGGTAAATTAATTGCCCTCAGAAAGGCTGTAATTTCTGAGTCTGAAGGCCTGGAGTCTGGTTCCTGGGTGTACAATTTTTGGAAATACTCACCAAAAATCTTTGGTATTTCTCTCGGGTCTGTACATAACTGGCTCTCCTTACTAACCCGGACCCCTATAATGTGTCGAGATGACTCTGTTTGTTTTACCCGCACAGAAAGGAGTTTACTGGCCTTTTCTCCTAAGTCTAAGTATTGAAGTTTCATTCAAGAAAGGGCTAATTCTGCTTGCTGAAAGACCATCCCCATATACTGTGCTTGTAATTTGTGTAACTAGCCCACTCAGCATCAGACAATCTCCGGGATAAACTATGTTCTAACCCCTTGAATGAAGATAAAAGTGAACCCAACTGCTCTGTCCGCTCTCGCTTCCTCCTCGAGGCCACTTTAATTAATTCACCTCTAAGTGAACATTTAAGAGCTGCCCATATCATATCCATGTGACCCACAGAGCCCTTATTCTCTACCAGAAAATTACCTATAAAATCTTTCATGGCCCTTAATGACATTGGTTCTTTTAGTAATTGCGAATTAAACCTCCATTGATATGACCTGCAAATTTCTGGGTAAGGCCTATAGATCATACTGACTGGAGCATGATCCGAGATAACTCTTGCAGAAATATCCACCATGAGTATATTAGAAACCACTGAGGAGTTGACTAATATGTAATCAATTCTTGAATATGACTTATGCACTGGGGAGTAAAATGAATATTGTCTTTTGTCTGGATTGAATATGTGCCATATGTCAACCAGAGCTGATTTATAAATAAGGTCCTTAAGTGCCCTTTGTGCCGCAGATAGGCCCCTACGTCTATCATACGATCTATCTAGATCATTTTGGAGCACCAGGTTCCAGTCTCCTCCAAGAATGGTGATCCTATTGCTATCTTGGTCTATTTTATCAAAAGGTTCATAAAAAGGAAGGAGAATCATGATTGGGACCATAAATCGAACCCAGAGTCACCACTGGGAGGCTAAAATAGCATGTACAAAAACATAACGACCTTCGGATCCCAATTTCATGCACTAATTTATAGGTAATTCCTTTGGCCACTAAAATAGCAACCCCAGCTTTTTGGTTGAAGATCCAGCTCAAAAACATGAGCTACCCATGTTCTTCTAAAATAGTGAAGATCTGCTCTTTTCAGATGGGTCTCCTGGAGAAAAGCAATTTGTGCTCCTAAATGGGAGAGGTGTTTTAGTACCACCTGCCTTTTGACCCTATCCTTGGCTCCTTTGATATTCCAGCTAACTACCTTATGCGGTGAGCACATAATGCCCTCTGAAACTGTGTTTGAGATTAGTATAAACCATTATTGAGGTCAAACCAGTATATGTTCTCATTTGGTACTTATCCTACCCAGAAGACTGAGTAAAGCACACCTCTTTCTAAACCTAGGAATTTGTAAGCCTCTCCCACCCATCCCCAAACTATCTTCCACCCAATAAAACCGCCCCTCCCACACTTAAACCAAACTTTTAAATAGTCTTCCTTCCCTCCAATGCTAACAACACCCCAGTTCCCCAGAACTGCACTCCCATAATGAATTTGCCACATGATA
Source organism: Neoceratodus forsteri (assembly GCA_016271365.2). Lineage (NCBI taxonomy): Eukaryota > Metazoa > Chordata > Ceratodontiformes > Ceratodontidae > Neoceratodus > Neoceratodus forsteri. The sequence continues at coordinate 622,453,983 of CM057458.1, read as the reverse complement.
TACTTCCAAACAGCCCAACCCTACCATCATCAAAGCATGACCGGAGCTCCCACCGTCCCCAAACACCTTTTTCATTCTTTTCCTTTCTAATATGCATTGACTCTTATCATAAGCATTTCCCAAACTCAATTAATCATTCTTTACTGAGAAAAAAAAAAAAAAAAAGGAAGAAGTTCCCCTTTCTCTCTGGTACTCTTGGCTTAAGTAACCAATGACTAGTCTTCATAAGGAACCACTTGGCCCATGCCCGGAGTATCTTCTGAAGTCCCTCCATGTCTTCTCCATAAGTATCCATGTAACCTAGGGAGAGAAATAAAAAAAAAAAGAAAAAAAAAAGTCACGTCGTTAGTGTCCCAAAAAGGATTAAGTCCAAAAAGTTCAAAATATTAACATCCAGGTTACTCAGTCAGTAAGACCATCCTTTGCTTGAAGGAATCCGGAGATACCACTGAAACTTCTGCACCTTTCACTTAAAGAGATCAGGAAATAGTTGCTGTAACTCCTTTAACGCCTGCTGATATGAGTCGAAGGACAGCCATTTACCACCATGAAGACCATTAACACCGCAGGGTATTTCACTTTATAGGGCTTAGAGGCCACGATGAGTTTGGAGACAATGGGATGTAACTCTTGCCTTCTAACCCTGACAGAGTGGGGAAGATCCTGTATGATCCGAATTTTTTTTACCTTCCCATGAAAGCTCTTTCATCTCTCTGGCCTTTTCCAGCACATGTTGTTTGTCCAGAAAATTAAGGAACCTCAGGATTAAAGGCCTGGGGGGCTGCCTTTGAAGCGGAGGAGGGCGTAAGGCTCGGTGTGCTCTTTCTCTTTTCTCTGGAATACCAATAATCACTAAATTATTCCTTCTGCTGCGCCCCTCCAAGTCCTCCAATTTTTCTTCCAGCTTCTTAATTCTCCTTTTGGCCAGTATTAGTTCGGTAACTGATCCTGCTTGTTTTGACTCCAATGAGATAACTTTAGCCTCTGTGTTCCCCATCCTTCTTGCCAGGGAATCAACTGACTTCTTAATCTCCTGCATATCCTCTGCCACTGTTTTAATAGATGTCTGTAATGGCTGCATAAACTCCAGGAATTTCGCCTCTGTTAGTGGGGTATCTAAGACATGTAGCTGCAGTGAGGGCTTGTGACCCCTGCTGTAGCCCGTTTGCAGCCTGTTGCTTTTCGGTGTTCGAGGGGGTGTTTCCTCACCCGTTTTTTCATGAAAGAATCCATCGTCACCGGCTAAAACGGCAGATTCGTCCTCCGTGGCCTCACCCGTAGGTGTCAGCGTGTTAAACTGCGCGGTAAATGACCAAAACGAGGAAATCTGTGAGGGCGATCGGCGGAGCTCCGGCGGTGTGCGACCGATCGTTCAGGCTGCCATTACGTGACCCTCAACATAGCCATTTTAAGACCTCTGCTCATGAACAGTGTCACTGTGATTTTCTTAATGTGTCCCATACATTGATTTTGCACACCGACTGTGCCATTGTGCGCTACATGGGTGGAAACACATTTTGGGCAAGATGTGAAAAATGACAGCTATACTGCTCATAAGGAGGTGTAGTAAAATGGCAATGTTGAAAATCTGGAGTGAAAATATTGAAAATGTGCGAACTTACAAGCCTGCATAGGAACTGCGCACCGCACGCTCGTAAAACAGTTATTTTTAGGAATTTTTTCACCAGACTTTCAACATAGTCATTTTAAGACCTCTGCTCATGAAAAGTGTCACTGTGATTTTCTTAATTTGTCCCGTACATTGATTTTGCACACCGACTGCACCATTGTGCGCCACATGGCTGGAAACACGTTTTGGGTTAGATGTGAAAAATGACAGCTGTACTGCTTATAAGAAGGTGTGGTAAAATGGCAATGTTGAAAATCTGGAGTGAAAATATTGAAAAAGTGCGAACTTACAAGCCTGCATAGGAACTGGGCCGCGCAACGCGACGCGCCAGAAAACAGGCTTGGAGTTTCGCCATTGCTCAAAATGGGCTTTGAGAGCCCACCTTATGAACACTGGCAGTGTCATTTCATTAATCATTCTGGAAATGTGATTTCACGCAGTGACTGTGAAATCACCCTTCAGGCCCGAATAATGCTATGACAGTGAGCATTCATGAGAAGGGGTCCCAAAAACCCCATGTTGAAAATTTGGTGCAAAAATTCCAAAAAATGCCTGAGATATGAAGCAAAGTTGAAAAAAAAAACATCTATCCCATTATACAGCTTACCAGCATTTCCTCAGTGCGTGGTCGGCTTTGAAGAGTGCAGACGTGTTCCTGGTCCACCGAAGATCGTTGCGCCAAGATCCAGAGGTAAGTATGGGGTGAGGGGGGTGTGGGGAGGCAGGGTGTGCAGTGAGTGGGTGTGGGTTGTGGAAGGGGGCAGGGAGAAGTGCCGAGGGACAGCTTTTTGTTTGCAGGTTGTTTTTTTTTAAATGACACTCAGAACTTTTGCCACGCTGGGGTGGGCTCCCAGCATGGCACAAGGACGGCTGGTTGGGGGGTGTGGAGCTGACAGGGGATTGGGCATCCCCGTCAACCATAGTATCTGTTGCCATGCTAGTGTGGGCTCCCAGCATGGTGCCCTGTACTCTGGGGGGAAGGACAGTGGAGCCGATGGGGGACTGGGTACGCCGTCTGCTATACGATGAGTTGCCACGTTGGGGTGGGCACCCAACATGGCATGTGGAAGGCTTTTGGAGGGGCACAGCCGACGGGGGATTGGGCACCCCTGGCTATACAGTGTGTGCATGGGGGCGCACGCCCAGTATGTCAATGCGTGTATGTATGTGTGTGTGTGTGGGGGCGTGCATGAGCAGGCGATATCTTATCACTGCTCACTGAAGCATAGCTCCCCCTTTCAACTGCACTCCACTGCATTTTGGAGCTGTCATAGACAGCTCCAGCAGGCATTGGAGAACTGAGGCCGCACCTGCAAACACACTGCCTGAATTGGAAGAGGGCTGCCACACCTCTGAAAACTCAGATGATGGCACTATGTTTCTTGCACATGCGTGCAAGCAAACATAAAAAAGAACACTCTAGCAATCAGGAATTGCAAAGAAAAGAATGAAATTGCTCCAGGAGTATTACATTCTTAGAGATAAACTTTGTTTATGCAATGGAAGTGTGTGTTTAGAGCATTGGATAAACATGTGTTAATCATGCTACAATGAGGATAAAGCATTTATCCTCGCCATTCCAATGTTTGTCCTTAAAACTCTATTTTAATCTCACAATTTCTTAGTGTATCCAATGAACTGACATTTCCCATGCTACTGTATATCAGCCAGTTGAAGGCATGGTGAACAGTAGTCATTTGTAACTCTTAAAAAACTGAAGTACATCTGACAGATGAAAGAAAGAACATCTCAGGACTTTAGAAAACAACATGTCTCAGAAACTGTGACTCACATGCATTAATTATGCATGCAATAGGGCAGCATCAGATCAATAATTTATCCCAATTCATTGTGTTGACTCCATTGCAACATTACTCTTAACTTTGCTTCACTCTGATACTCATTAATTTAATGTGGTCAACATAACTCATTTGGATAAATTATTTATCTGACCCTGCCCTATTGCATAAGACTTATTTATATTAATATGAATATTCTAAATAGAGTTTTTATTTGTTTCCCAGATTTATTCCTGTTGGGTCTGGGAATAGTATATAGTAGATTTCTTGAGAATTTTTAAATTCTGTTTTTGACAGAATTCCACAGAATTTAGTAAATTCAGTCAAATTCTGTTAAGTTCTCTTGGAAGCAGAATCTCAAAATTGTAAAACCTGTCTGCAGTTTCTTATTTAAAGCACTGTTCAGTGTTCCATGCTTTGTGCAAACCATGGATTAGTTTTTCACAAACTGCAGAAAACTAAAATATAGAACCCATGGAAAAGAAATCCATGGTTTAAATTTAAACACTTTAAAATTCTGCAGAATATATCAAAAAAATTGAAAAATATTTTGGAAGCATAATTGCCATTATGCCTAAATTCTGCCAACAAAAATCCACATTCAATACAGCAGTTTTGTAAAGCGTGCCAAATTGAAATTAAAGATCATGACCTTTAGTAAAAAAAGTACGTATGAAGTCCTTTACATATGTAATTGGTATGTATGTTTTGGATCCCATATCATACAAAAAACTTCATTTTATGTTGTTCCAAGAGTCCATGTCACAACAGCCTGTATTATCCAGAAACAATGGAACATGACATACATGCACATTTAATCATTTTTTTCAGCTTTGAAAGAAATGCGTAAATTATAAATAGGGTTTCTGGAACAGGCCAAGCATGCTATAAGGTCTGCTATTTAAGTGAGTTAGATGTTGGTGACTATACACTTTTTGTAATCTACCCTCCTTCTTTAATAACTAAAGGTATGAAAACATTAATATTGCATTTACTTCATGGATTTTACATTTTTTCATCTATCTTCAAATATTCAGTTCAGAGAAAACAAAATTGAGATAAAGATGAGTCCAGAGAAGAAAACCACTTTAATTGGGAATATAATGTAAAATTGATTTTTTAGTTTTAATCAGAGCCCCTAATGTGTAGTATTTACTTCTGTGAAAGTGGCATTTAAAGTAAAATGTGTAATTACCTCATATGTGTCCAGTGTTTAGTATTGCCAACTTAAACACAAGTGTTCAGCAGACTGTGAAAAGAACATCACATACTGCTACTGATTTAACACATTTAAAATGTAATGTGATCTTTGACATTTAGGAAGAAAAAACAACAGTCTTACTTTAACTGTGTATTGTACATTGTAATTCAGTTTTCAAAGGATCCATGGATCTTGCAGTCAAATACATGTATGGGGTCAATGAAATAAAGCACCTTCTCTAAGATTTGGTTTTAATTACAAATGGCTTGTTTTATTAATCAAAAAAGAATAAAGATACAATTACAGTCATAGATATGGACAGATATTTCGAGTTGTTTCACAGTATTTCTGAAGAGACTGTATATCGGATCAATATACAGAAAAGCATAAATCAGATCACACAGGTATGTGCTATGCTTAGCAGTTGCCCAGGAATCTGAGGATGATACATGCAGCTGGCTAGTGCACCAGCACTATGCAACTGATTATAGAGACATGGTGGCACAGCGTTAAGTCAAGTAGCACTGCCCTGACATGGCCCCCAAAGCAGGCCTTAAGAGTGGACAGCACCGAAGTGCTATCTGCAGTCTTCAAAGGGACCTAGGCAAATGAGTCCATAGGGCATGCATGGCACTAAGGGGCCATTTTCATGCCCATTATGTGCAAATTTGTAGGATTAGCAAAGGTAGGTTAGCACAGTGCTGACCCCCCCCCCCTTTTTCCAGTCCAAGACATTTGGAAATATCTATTTTGGCTAGTGGTCCACCCAGTCTCTGATCGCAGGCCTGTAATAGTAAAAAGAAAACTCTCTGGTGCTAGTGGTCCCCCACTGATAGCCAGCTAGTAGGAAATAAAGCCCTCCCTGGTTCTGCTGGTACCCCTCCTCCAATTGCCAGTCCGTAGTCAAAATAACCCTTCTGGTGCTAGTGGTTTCCCCGATCACCAGCCTGTAATTAAAAAAATACCCTCCCTGATGCTACTGGTTCCCCACCTCCAATCACCAGCCCAAAACAAACAAAAAAAAACAGAAAAACTCACTGGTGCTAGTGGTCTCCCCCTGATCAACAGCCTGTAAATAAAAAAAATCGCTAGTGCTAGTGGTTCCCCTCTTCCCCCTCCCTCTGCTTGCTAGCCTGTAGTGAAATGTACAACCCTCCCTGGCATCCAGTGGTTTGCCAGGCACCAACCAACTGTAATGCCAGTCACAATTCCATACTCCCTGGCATCTAGTACCCTCCCCACCATGGCACCAATCACCCACACCCCCAGTCACCTTACCAGTACCCTCAGTGCCACAGGTGTTTATACAGCAACTGGCATAGCCCTCCTCATGCCTTCTCAGCTGGCTGCCATATGTCCAGGCAGGTAGCATAAATCTTATTTATAGGACAGGGAATGTCATCCTACCCTGTAGATAAGACTTGTGCTCCATGGCTGCACATATGATGGCCAACTGAGGAGATGTGTGGAGGGCTGTGCTGGTCACTGTATGTACACCTGCAGCACCAAGGGTCCTGGTAAGGTGACTGAGTGGTTAAGTGTTTAGTGTGCTGTTTGTTGGTCCACTTCATGCCAGAGATTATGAAATTGTGACCAGTGGTACCGTGGCTTGGTGCCTCGGGGGGAGGCCACTGGATGCCAGGGAGGGTTGCACATTTTACCATAGACTGGCAGATTTAGTGAGGGGGGAGGGTGGTCCACAAGCACCAGAGAGGTTCTAATTATGGGCTGGTGATTGGAGGGGTCCACTAGCATCAGGGAAGATTTTATTTCTTACAGACTGTAAATTGGGATTGACCACTAGCACCAGGGAGGGTTTTATTTCCTTCAGATGGGGAATCAGAGGGATGGGGGATTACTAGCACCACACTTTTCCCTCCAAAAACTATTGTGCCAATTTACAATATCTATTTTAATGTGAGTGTTTTTTTTATCAAATGTCACTTCTAAATGTGTTGTGAATGTGGTAATTCCTGAGTGAGTTTGTTTTTGAAGGGAATTTTCTTTCCAATATTTTACATAACAAAGATAGGATAGAAGGACTGGATGCAACTCTTAAGTGTTAGTGTCAGGTATATTGTAACTCTTAAGTGTCCATGCCAAAAGAAAACACAGAACACCTTCCTGTGGCTCTGAATGGGAACTAGGAGGCAAAAGGCTAGCATTAGCCTTGCTCATATCGGAAGGGAAGAGGGTACCATTTGGAAACCAGTTGATTGTCTTGTGACAGACATACCTCATGGAAAAATGAAGAGAGGTTACAAAGAACCCAGGGGGTCCATTTTTAAATCTTCAAAAATACTATAAACAAGGGTAGAATTAAAGGTTGTGCGGGGGGTCTCATGCACAACTCCAATGTCTGTGACATGCACCCAGTTTATTAAAAGGTTGCCTTTTCACAACCTTTTACACAATGCATGACAGCTTATGCAGTTTGTTTTTTCAGAGATGGAATACAGATACAGTGGCATCTGCACAAACACAGCATCAGTGTGCTGCCCAGGCTGCTGACATAATGAAATTAACATTTTCACCAGTGCAGGGCTTTTTTCCACACCTCCCAGTTGTGATCTGTGCCTGTTCAGGCCCTTTGAAAACTGGGACACCGGTATCTAAAACAACCCCCATACAATATACCATATGTACTATCAGCTGGTGGCACAGAAATGAAACAAATGTGCAAGTTGTAGAATCTGGGGAAGTTGCTCTTTTTTCCAGCACAAAAACATGTCATACAAACTCTATTCCAGCAATGAAAAGAGATTCCCAGAAATTCTAATTAGCTGCATAAGTCTATAGTATTTCTGAGCACCTACTTAACTTGCAGTAACTTAGGAGGGTGAAAGAGCTGTAGATTGGGCATGGTCTATGGTAATAGTGTAGGTATGGAGAAATGGGCAGACTGGATGGGCCAAGTGGTCCTTATTTTCCATCAAATATTATGTTTCAATGTATGCTTATTCATTGTGAAAATGAAGAAAATTAAGAATCAGGTCAGTGTTCCCAGCAGTGAACTCTCACTTGGCAAATGGTGTTGGATGATGTGGAAATTAGACTGAAGTGGGAGTTGGACTTAATGGAATTGGGCTGGGAGCTAAAAACTGTTTCTAACAGTGTAGGTTACCATGGAGAGTGGTGTGCTGCCAGGGTTATAAGATGATTGCCATCCACCCTGCAGGCATCAGAGGCAATATGCAGCTTCTGTGAGCTGGTTACTGCTCTGGAGAGACATATTGCCAGGCAACAATATCAACTAGCTGCCTCATGGGGTATGGTGAAGAGGGCTGCCAGTTGAGGAAGACTGTGGGGAGGTAGCAATTGGGCTTGGGGGGCAGAAGCTAGCATTCTGGACACAAGGAAGGAAACACATTTGATGCACCTCTAAGGCTTTGTGATGTCACCATTCTGTCAATACAAGGCAGAAGGAAGCTCCATCTTCCACCCCCATGGGGGAAGGTTTATGCTCTCAAGAATGGAATGACATACTGTAGTGGTTGTTTGAGGAGCCATGTGGGATTAGAGAGATGACAAGTCTGCTGAGGAGGATGGTGAACAGAAAGTACTGGCAGGTGTATTATTCTTAATGACTTGCCACACAACTTGCTTCTTAAAATCTCCTGTGTGTACAGGCATTTTTTGTTTTGTCTGTGAAGCCTTGTTGTGTTTGACAGCTTGCATCTTATGCCTGGTGTGTGAGGACTTTCTGTATATGTTGCTATGAGCAGCTAAGACTTCAGATGCTTTTGAGAACTTGCACCCATGTTTTATCATTCGAGAAATGCTGAGCCAGTGAATCTTCTTAACTCTGCCTCCAAATCTCTGAGACATTTTGTTTTTTATGTCTGATTTAATTTGATTAATTAATAGTTACTGGACTACATCACATGAGCTAGGCAGCCCATTCTCAAGGTTGGCCCAAGGCAACAATGCCACAAAATTACATAAAATTTACAAGTACAAAAATACACAATATGCGACAGGGACAAGTATGATAAAAGTTAATTAAAATATTGGCAGACTGTCAAATGAGATAGACACACTATGAGACTTCATTAAAAAGGCAAGACACACTACTTCACAACAGTTGGCAGAGAACTCTATTAACAACTTGAAAAACAAAAGCTCTCTCTAAATGGAGAGTGAGTACAGGCTTGCTGAACTGCACTTGCAGCCAAGAAAGAAACTGAAACTAAGTGAGCTCTACTGATGAAATACTGAACTTTGGGACAGCCAGAAGGCAGCCATGTTTGCAGTGATGCTGGGCTCTGACAAGAAATTGGAAAGTTCAGAGCAATAACTGCCTAGCACAGAGATTTTTGATGAATGAAAGGATTTTATGAGCAACTGTTGTTGTGTCATGTAGTAAATGTCTCATATAATGGTTTCAAATGTCTCTTTATCAGCTAGATCATAGAAATCCTATACATATATATAGAGGCCCGGATATTCAAACTGCACCAGGCGGTGGCGCAAGCATGGGCGCAGCTCAACTTGGCTGCGCAGGGGTGTGGCCTGGGCAATATTCAACGGGTATGCGCTATGGCTCAGCAGCTTTGAATATCGCACCTTGGCCACCCCCACTGTGCAAGGCGCAGTGGCACTGCACCAACGCAAGTGGCCAGAGTGGAGCATGGAGGTGCGCTAGCGCAAGTGCCATTGCGCCATTCACAGCACCTGTGATATTCAAAAGGTGACATGCAAATGGGGCCATAATTTATGCAAGGCACACATGGGTCCATTTGCATGTCATTATGGCCCCATTTGCATCCCATTAGCATGCAGGTGCACCGATCCCTGTGGACTTGCACCTGGCACCCTGCCAGGCAGCAGCCATCGGGGACCGATGTCCCCTGCAGCCGGATCGTGGGCATTTGTCTAAAAAAAGAAATCCATGTCCAATATCCCTTGTGGTCCAGTGGACCTCTCTGTGCCTGATCGTGGGCATTTGTATAAGAAAAGGAGAATTCTTGCACTATCCCTGGTGGTCCAGTGGACAGCTGTTCACCCAATCGTGGGCATTTGTATAAGAAAAGGAGAGTTATTGCAATATCCCTGGTAGTCCAGTGGACCGCTATGTGCCTGATCACAGGCATCCGTTCTAATAAACCCCCCCGTCCAATATCCCTGGTAGTCCAGTGGACCACTTTCCACCCAATCGCGGGTATCTGTACCCAAAGAAAGGACCAATATCCCTGGTGGTCTAATGGTACCCAACCTCACCATCCACCCACTGAGCCCCACCACCCCGCTCCCCCCGTCAGCCGAAAAGTGTAGTATGGTATGGGCTGCACGCCCATTGGCTCATGCTGTGAACCAATGGCCACGGCCCCTACCGCTTATCGGTCGGCGGACGGCAGATGGTGGAGGGTGCCCTCCGCCGGGTTGGGGACGGGTGGTGGGGCTCAGTGGGCGTGGTGGGGGAGGGGGGGTACCACTAGACCACCAGGGATATTGGTCCTTTCTTTGGGTACAGATGTCTGTGATCAGGCAGAAAGCGGTCCACTGGACCACCAGGGATATTGGAAAGGGGGGTTTATTAGAACAGATGCCCATGATTGGACACATAGAGGTCCACTGGACCACCAGGGATAGTGCAAGGATTCTCCTTTTCTTATACAAATGCCCATGATTGGGCGAACAGCGGTCCACTGGACCACCAGGGGTAGTGCAAGGATTCTACTTTTCTTATACAAATGCCCACGATTGGGCATGGGTGGGTGCTGCCAGATGCAGCCAGAACTTGGGTGGCCACCCACAGGTGGCAGCTGCTGTGTTGTGACCTGAAATGTGGCAGCTCACCTGTGGGTGGCCATCAGTTGTTCCTTTTTTTTGCCTAACTTTGTGCAGGCGCAAGTAGGGGTTGTGCATGCATGGCTCTGCACATCCCAGGCTGAATATGGGCTATGCAGGTTATGCATGGGAACACCCCCCTACCTGTGCCTGCGTACATTACTGATGCGCTCCGGCGCATCAGGATTTGTGCGAAGCACTTTTCCCTTTTGAATATCGTGCCGGGGTGCATCAGTGGGTTGTGCATGGTGCAACACTGTTGCGTCATGAGCAACCCTTTTGAATATCTGGGCCACAGTATTTATATATATGGGCTATGCCATGGCACAGAAGAAATATTGCCAATATTTCTTTTATACAACACTTCACTTTCTTTAATGTTTTTTAAAGGTTTTTCTTTTGGCACTTGTCCGTTTTGGTTGTGTTCATTTGGATGACCAAGTGGGGCAGGACACATGAGATACTTTTACGTGCATCATGAAGATTCATTGCAGTGCTAGCCAGTGTGTAGTGTGAGTGGCTTTTTGAACAGCCATGAATAGTAACCTAGAGGTCAGCTTTAGAAGGAAGGATGTTCTGGTCGGAGTGCAGAGTGGGTCAAAGAGGCAGTCGGCATTTGCTGGAGGTACTAAGAGACGTTGATTATGGCTGCTATGTGGGCTATAAAAACAACTGTGAATTGTTGGGACAGGTTTTGAATAATTGTATTGTTTTTGGTTAGTATGTTTTTAATGTTTAGTGGCAAAAAGAGTGAATAGAAATAGATGGAAAAAAATGAAAGTACCATGAGGGAGTTGCAGGGAAGTGAAACTAGTTGGTGGGAGCCAGCAGCATAGGGAACATTTCAGTTCTAAAATTAGAACTGTACTGCTTGTGCTGCTGGCTTCCATCAGTCAAAAGCTACAGTGAGGATATTGGGACCTAGAGTGAGAATATTTAAATATTCTCACTCTAGGTGTGGAGGGAACAAAAATAGCACAAATATCTACCCATAAATATCGAGAGAGAGAGAGAGAGGTCTTAAACATAGTAAGAGAGATAAGTTTACATGTGATACTTCTGGGGTCTTCAGTCATTCTATGGAAGTTATTCTGCTCCACAAACATTTGGAGAGTGTAAGACAGGAAACACCAAAGTCGCGTGATGTCCCTCTGGTTTATATATATTCGGTCTCTATCGACTGTATACTGAGGGGCTTAAGCATCAACAAGTTATCATATGTCCTCTTAGACTTACATGATTCCAAAGAACACCAGCAAGGTGTGCTTTTAGAATGCTCAGGTAAACTCATGTAAAATTAATCAAGGAAGACAATGGCAAACACAAAGAGAGTCAGGAGGAGATAATTGAAACTGAAATGTAATTGTTAAAGTTTAAGTGCAATAAACATTTTAAAGGTTTGGATGACAAAAAATGAAAATTACAGAACATGAGAGGGAAGTAATAACAAAAAAAAGGGAAAGCTTAAATGGAACAAAACTGTCTTCCTATAATGGCTGGTATATAACTGGTAAGGTTAATTGTGCTTACCTAGCAGAGGGCACAACAGGAGTCAGACTCATTATAAGCGGAAAGTGAGACAAGGAAAGCAAAGCAAATATATATACAAGAAACAGAGAATTACAAATCCTCTGTATGTGCAGCTTGGGGAAAGTTGTCATGGCCAGTGACCATCACATGGTATGGTTCAATTTGGCTACTACATCTAAATCATCCCATTCCAAGGCAAAAATATGGGACTTCAGAGGAGCTGACTTTGATAAGATGGCCAACAGAGTTAAGCTAGCCCTGGCAAAAAGAAACACAGGTGAGGAGGTACAGGCAAAGTGGGCAAGCATTAAGGATACAATACTTGAAGCAACATCCCATTGTGTTAGACAGAAAAGGAAGTGCAAAAGAAGAAGGAAACCACTTTGGTTCTCAAATACAGTAGCAGAAGGTCAGAGCCAAAAGGCTGGCCTTCAGAAAATATAAGGGAACACAGCGGATGAAGATAGGAGGCATACCAAACTGCCCTAAGGGAAGCAGGTAAGGCAGTAAGGCAGGCAAAGTCCCAAACTGAGGAAACACTAGCACGAACAGTAAAAGAAGGTGACAAGACTTTCTATAGATACATTAGTGAAAGGAGAAAGTCCAGAGGGGTATTGCTAAGCTTAATGGAGAAAGGAGCATGTGAGGAGGAGGACCCTGTAAAGGCATCTATCCTAAATAGATACTTTTGCTCAGTATTTACTGAAGAGAAGGTAGGGCAGGGCCCACAGCTCAGCATCATGGACACAGGGGAGGGAGGTGAGCACTACTCCCTTCACAAAAGAAAGGGTCCTAAAAGAGCTTGTAGCTCAGGGTGGATAAGGCAATGGGACCTGATGGCATACATCCCAGGGTACTTAAGGAGCTAAAGGAGGAACTAGCAGAGCCATTAGCAGAATTGTTTAGTGAGTCTCTGAGCACAGGAGAGGTCCCAGAAGACTGGAGAAGGGCTCATGTGATCCCACTCCACAAGAGTGGTAGCAGGGAGGAGGGGAACTACAGACCGGTCAGTCTTACCTCAGTAGTGGGCAAGATTATGGAGGCACTCTTAAGGAAAGGATAGTGCAACACCTGGAATCCATAGGGCACAGGATCCAAGACAGCATGGGTTTACAAAGGAAGGTCCTGTCAAACTAATCTCATAGATTTCTTTGACTGGGTAACCAGGAGTGGTGGACCAAGGGGTGCAGTTGATGTCGCCTACCTTGACTTCAGCAAAGCTTTTGACACTGTTCCACATAGAAGATTGATAAATAAGCTAGGTAGGCTCGGGGTGGGTCAGAAGTTGGTCAACTGGGTGGCAAACTGGTTGACGGGCAGAAAACAGAGAGTGGTGGTAAATGGTATACAGTCAGAAGAGATGCAAGTCACAAGTGGGTACCTCAGGGATCAGTCCTGGGGCCAGTCCTATTCAACATCTTCATTAGTGACCTTGCAGATGGACTAGAGGGTAAGGCTTGTCTGTTTACAGATGACACCAAGATCTGCAACAGAGTAGATGATCCAGATGGGGTGGGCAGAATGAGAAGAGATCTGGATAAACTAGCAGAATGGTCAGAAGAGTGGCAACTGGGATTTAATGCAAAGAAGTGCAAAATCATGCACATAGGGAAGAGAAACCCTGAAGCCACTTATAGGCTGGGAGGGGAGTTGCTAGCAGTCACAAAGGAAGAAAGAGACTTGGGCATCATTATCACTGATGACCTAAAATCATCCAAGCAGACCTCTAAAGCAGTAGGTAAGGCTAGGGGGTGTTAGGGTGTATTAGTAGAGGTATCACAAGTCGTAAGGAGGTAATAATCCTCTGTACAAGACATTGGTTAGGCCCATCTGGAGTACTATGCGTAGTATTGGAGGCCACACCTTCACAAGGACATTAACCAAATTGAGGCAGTCCAGAGAAGGGCAACCAAAATGGTGCAGGGACTGCATCAGAAGACATATGAGGACAGATTAACGGAGCTCAATATGTATACCCTTGAGCAAAGGAGGGAGAGAGGTGATATGATCGAGACATTTAAACACCTTAAGGGCATAAACAAGGTGAAAGAGTCTAACATGTTTAAATATAAGAAAAATAGCAGGACAAGAGGACACAGCATGAGATTAGAGGAGGCCGATTAAGGGGAATGTGAGAAATTCTTTTTCACAGAAAGGGTGGTGGATGCATGGAATGGCTTACCACAAGAAGTGGTGGCTATGAATACAGTGCAGGGCTTCAAACAGGCATGGGATAGGCATAAGGGAGCAATACAAATGACTATGAATAGATAGGTCACTGACAGAGCAAAGGCCGATGGCACATTTATAAGGTAGAAAAAAGAAATGGGCAGACTGGATGGGCCTTGCGGTCCTTATCTGCCGTCAACTTCTATGTTTCTATGTTTCTATGTTCAATTTTGTAGAGGAGGAGACACACTGTGAGGAGGACGCTAACAGTGATGGGAAGAAGAAAGTGAGATAAGGCAAATGTTAAAAGATGGACAGGTTCAGCAGGTAGAGAGAAAATCAACAAGATCATCCGTGACAAAACGCTACTGTCATTAGATTTTCCAAGAATTCCATGGAACCTTGCAAGGACATTGTGCTTTGAAATCCTGGAGCATTTGGACATATTTACATGTTTTTCCAAAACAATTAAATTTAAACAGTTTTCCAGGGATTCTGTAATTAGAATATGTGTACCTAGTAGTTTATATCCATAATAACATGGATGTAATGTATGACTGTCAGTTCCATCCATTGTGTATTGTGCCAAGCCTGTTTGTAACTTACAGTATCTCTATAATTAATCCTGGGTCACCCCTGAAAAAGAACCTTCTGAGGCCCAGTGCGTTTATCTGGTCAACAAAATTAAAATAAATAAATAATGATGCAGTTTCGCATGGTTCATCAAATCTGTCTAATTTTCCATTAAAAATACTGATGAAACCATAGGAAACCTTGTAGATTCTATAACAATTTCCATGGAAACCCACAGAATTAAGGGAAATTCTATGGATAGGAATTAATAAATTTAACTTAATTTTCTCTATCCCCAGCTCAAATGTCATTGTTTTCCAAAGCAATCTCATATTTTTCATACTCTCAATCCAGAAATGTTGATGTTCCATTACATTTATATAAAGTACATCTAGATCTGCTTTTGGAAAAACAAACACCAATAAGAGAGTAATCATAGAAACATAGAATGTAATAGCAGATAAGAGCCGCTGTGCCAACCCAGTTTGCCCATTTTTTTTAAACTTCATTTTTTGCTGCAGACCCAACTTGATCTATGGTACAGTCCACCCCTACCTTACCCCTATGATTCCCCTGTGCCTATCCCATGCATTTGTTTACCCCAACACTGTTTCTGCCCTCACTACCTCTACCGGAAGACTGTTCTAGGTATACACCACCCTTTCTGTAAAGAAGTACTTCCTCACATCCCTTCTGAACTTACCACCCTCTTACTTCATAGAATGCCCCCTTGTTCTACGGCACCTTTTTCTCTGAAAAATATGCCCTCCTGTCCCTTATTATCCCCTGTAAGCTGTTTACAGGTCTCTATAATATTCCCCTCACTCCTCTCCTCCAGAGTGCACTGATTTAGCTCTTTATAAGGCTTTTGATGCAGACCCTGCACCATTTTGGTAGCCCTGCTCTGTACCACCTACACTCTGTCTATATGCATCCTGATATAGCCACAGCTGTGGTTCTCTGACAAACCCTACCTGCCAGACTGCCATACGCAGTCCAGGTCTGAAGCCACCAGCCCCTCACAGAAGCTCAGGTAGTCTGAGAGCCACAGCCATGGTTCTCTGATGAACCCGACCTGCCATACTGACATCTGCAGTCCAGGTCTGAAGCCACCAGCCCCTCACAGAAGCTCAGATATGGACTTGCCCTCAGGGACTGATTACCTCCAGGAAGGGAGCCCTAGCTGCCTGATTTTTCTTTTTTACATGAAGACAGTTGTCTCTGGGTTTAAATTCAGAGTCTGTTACTGCTGTGACCCACTGGCTGCAGTCAGCCCCAGGAGCACACCGATTGGCTCCATATAGATCTGCACTGTTAATGCTTGAATTATATTGTACTAGATTATGATTTCTGTTAAAACTGTCTTGCTAGCATTTTATAGTTGAAGTTTGCTGATTTAATCTAAATGCCTATAGTGTGTTCCCTCATAAGACCCAGTGGCGATCTCAGCTCAGGCTTTTGAACCCCCCTTTCACCTTTTTACTCAAGTATTGTGTTTTAAATAGCCCTTTTCTTGCTTTCTCAGACGTTGTTGCACCTTGCCTAACATTTTGGTCTGCAACACCCTTACTGTTTAAGCCATTTTGCATTTCTTTTTAGTGGATATCTTTACATTTGTGAGGAAATAAAAGTTGAGACTGTTCTTTAAAGATAAAAATCAGAACAATACCAGCATGGGTCAGGACCTCAAATCCTTGATGGAAATGGAAACCATGAGAGATGATATAAATATAGATGTGGACTATTTTTCATCAGGAACTGAAAACTCAAATCTGAATCGGCAGCCTCCTGAGTATTTAATTATGGCACTACAAGATCTGAATATAGGGAAAATGCATCATATCTGGCCGAGCCTTCACAAAGCTTGGATATAGACATAGAACAGACTCTGTCATTGTGTGTGGAACTCCTAGGTGAATTGAATGTGGAACTTTTGATGAATTCACATTTAATAGACTTCTGCAGTTATCCATTCACATGTACAAAGTTTAAATTGAGGTCTATAGTTTTTCCAAATGTGGTAAATAGTGCCTTGACTAATTTTGAAAATGTTTTGAAATTAGAAATTGATAAATTTGTTAATAAACGTAGAATGAGATATAACACAAATCTGTCTCAGATGGAACAGGAGGCCTTGAAGGAACTGCGTGACTTAAAAGACACAATTATTAAGCCATCCAATAAGGGGGGGGGGGTATTGTGCTTTTAAAAGAACCATTCTATTTTACCATGGTGAAAGAATTACTGGATGATACTGCTAATTATAAGAAACTGAACAGCAATCCAACAGCTTTATTTCAGGCAGAATTGTATGAAATTGTGGATCTTGGTTTCGCACAGGGCTTTATTTCTATATCAGAGGCTGGCTTTTTAAGAACAGAATTTCCCATAGTAGCAACTTCTTATGTACTTCCCAAGATCCACAAAAATTTAAACAATCCCCCGGGGTGACCAATAGTCTCGGGAATGAGATCTCTCACTCAGAATCTGAATCTTTATTTAAATCATTTTCTATAACCATGTGCCTTTCAACTGAAGTCCCATACAGAAGACACAATGGACCTCTTAAATAAAATAAGAGATCTTCACTGGGAAAGTAGCTTCAAGTGGGCAAGTACAGATGTTACCAGCCTCTATACCTGTATCCCACATAGAAAGGGGATTGATGCAGTTCAAAAAGCCTTGTAGCATCAAGAGGGGGCCCCATCCCATTTCTTGTAAAAGGGCTTAAATTCACCCTCATCAGGAATTTTTTTACATTTGAAAAGGAATTCTGTCTCCAGCAATGTGGCACAGCCATGGGGGTGGCATTTTCCCCCTCATATGCCAATATTTATATGGGCCAATGTGAGGAGGAGCAGGTCATTGATGTGAGAAGGAATAACTATCTTAGAGAAAGTGTATGCTGGTATCACTTTATAGATGATGTGCTATGCATATGGGATGAAACAAGTGAAGAATTTGAGGAATTCATGACATATATTAATCAAAATAACTTTGAATTGAAATTTACATATGAAATCAATACTCATGAACTTAATTTTTTGGATGTTACCTTCTCTGCCAATGAGGACAGCACAATTTCTAGTAAATGCTATAGAAAGAACACAGCAGCAAACAGCATTCTACACCATGATAGCTCACATCCACGCAGCTTGGTTGATTCCATTCCATATGCACAGTACATCAGAATACATAGAAACTGCAGTTCTAACAGTGACTTTGAATCACAGTCAAAAAATCTGACTGAGAGACTGATGAATATGGGCTACCAACTCCCCAATTTACAGATTGCACTAGAAAAAGCCAGATTACAGGACAGGAAAAACTTGTTAACAGCAAAGTGTTGGGGAATGGAAGGAAAAATTCTGTGTACACTATCTTTAGACTTTAGCCCTGTGTCTGGCTCAATAGGGAATTTAGTATACAAATTCTGGCCTTTATTAACTAGCAATCCACAGTTAAAATATGTAATGGGACAGAAATCTAGAGTAACATTTCAAAAAGGCCAGAATTTGGGGGACATACTAACTAGGAGCCACTCTATTAGGACAGAAGTCCAGAGAAATTGGCTACTGAATAGACCTGAAGGCTTGTTCCTCTCTGGGTTTTGCAATGTTTGCAATTATGCCTCTATAGGCAATTTTTACATACATCCACACGAGCCTAACACAATTAGTATAATCAAACAGTTTATCACCTGTAGGAGCATTTGTGTGGTATATGTGGTCTGGCGTACATGTGGGCTATAATATGTAGGCCTCACTACACATATGTTGAAAGTGAGGATCCAAGAACACATTAGAGCAATCATTAACTGTAACCGCTGCAGTGTACCACCCACAAAATCCTGTTGCACTCCTCCTAGGCACATGGCTCAGCACTGCTCTTAACAATTGTATGTATTATTCTTTGTATACCTGTTATCTATGTTCCTCCTGTATAGTAAATGATGCCTCTCACATGAATGTACTTCTTACTATGTTACTCACTCCTAGACCTTGCTTGTACTGTACTGTACTGTACTGTATCTATTGTACCACAGTATTACTGCATTTAATCCCACCTCTGTATTACTGTACAATGTGTCACTGTTACTACTGTCATCCTACTACCCCTTCCCCCAGGACGTACTCTGAGATGAGCATTAAGTTGCTCAGTGTATCTTTCCTGGTGAAACATTTCAATAAATAAATAAATTAATTAATAAAAATGTTGAGAATGCTATTGGAGCCCACTATGCTGTAACCCACTGCTCTAGCCCATTGGATCTTAAATTCACTGTGCTGGAACAGATACCCTATTCATTTTGGGGGGGCATATCACCCTCTTAGAGAAAAAAAGAGAGTAGATAGATCTCTACCCTAGGGGCATTGAACCCTGGGGGAATGAATGAGGAAATTGATTATAGGCCCTACATTAATGACCCCTAAAAAGGTTTAAAGCTTTATTGTTCTATTCTACGAAAGGAATATTTTGAAAAATATAAATAATATATAGACTGTTCTGTCTCTCTCTCTCTTTCAGATCTAACTAACCAACTACAAGGATACTAACTGAGCCCTATATTTGCTGTAACTGGTCTTTTATATTGATCTATAGTTTCTTGAAGCTTTCTGTCTACTATCTACCAGGATGCACTCTTTCTTACCACCCCACATATATGTATATGTATATGTATGTATGTATATATATATATATATATACATATATATATATAATATGGCTAATCCTAGAACCTAATCAGTCTTAAGTTTTGTAATTTATTTGTTGTAGCCTTAACTTAGTCCTGGCTAACCGGATTGAGCACCTCTTTAGTTCTATGCTTTGAACATTCCCCAAAGATCTGCTTTTGTTTTT
Organism: Neoceratodus forsteri; assembly: GCA_016271365.2. NCBI lineage: Eukaryota > Metazoa > Chordata > Ceratodontiformes > Ceratodontidae > Neoceratodus > Neoceratodus forsteri. Next base: position 622,434,431 of record CM057458.1, on the reverse strand, counting down.
GGATTAATTATGTGCCCTTCCTTATAAGAATTGATAGGGACAGCTCTATTAATTTCATTAAAATCATATAGAATTAAAAATGGACAAAGTATTGGGATTTCTATCTGGTGACTTATGATTACTTCAATATATATCTATATATATAGATATATATATCAGCAAAATAAATATATAGTAATTTTGAAATTAAAATATTAGTATAATGTTTGATCTGATGAAGTACCACCAGTAACAGTATTGGCAACACCAGTACTTAAACTAATTTGAGGTGCCCATGTCTCTCCAATCATAAAATCTCATTTAAGATACATGTGTAATATTGATAAATGTTTTATTTTTCAGTTTTGATGCTTGTCACTTAGGAATTGTTTATTTGTCGTCTTTTATTTATTTTTATATACCCATAAAAAAGTTTTTGCATATGTTAATCTAAACCATGTGACTTTGCACCAGTATAAATTAAGGATGCCTCCCATTGTGCAACACGCCCCCTGAATAAGACCTTTGCTGGTCAAAGCTCTGGGGCTGTTACTTCAGAATCCTCCAAGTTTGGACTAAATGGAAGAATAATTATCATCTAAGCAGAACCTTGGCTGTATTATTTCCTGAGAGTGAGCACCCTTTTTGCTTACTACTTATTACTACCCCTTTTAAAGATAGGGTCCATATACGTATGTTTTAAGTCCATTACCCGCAAAGAGTAATGCATATTCAACAGTCACTTAGATTTAAAGCATTTTTCATGATTATTTTCTCAACATTCTCTGGAGTCTTTCCTTATCTATAGCTAGGATTTTTGTCCATTATTTCTTAACTGTCTCAAGTTTGTGATCACTTTTAGTCTAACTTTTTCCACTTTAGCCCTCATGTAGAATGCTAGAGAAGATGTGGCAGTGTGTGAAAAGTGATTTATAATACCTAGTTATTATTTTGTCAAAGATATCAGGAAAATCTCGTACCCAGACTTCTACATCATATGTTATTATAGGGAACAACATCACATTTTCTGCCAAGAAGAATGGTTCTGCAGTGCAACCATCATACTTAAATTTATATGAGGCTGGTAGTATAGCCTAGAGGATAGAGTTATAATGTGTGAATGAGCTTATAACATCCAGTAGACCTGGGTTTGATTCTCTCAACCTCCGCTTGCAAACTGTGTGACCCTCAGCAAGTCACCTAACCTCCGGGATTCCTGGGTTGCCACTAAAAACAGGCATTATGCCTGGTGGGCCTTAACTGTTTACTGAAGAATTAAAAAAAAAAAAAGTTTAATACTGTAATACTTGTTTCATAGCCTTTGCATTATTGGCAGTATTTGAAAACTGTCTAGAACACTAAAAATCTGATGCATAGTTAAGGCCTAAATACATGAGCTCTTTTTCCTGTAGCAGTATATTGTCATTAATTTCTTCATTTGTATTTTATTTTGTTACAGTCAAAGACTATAATATTACTTTTTAAATAATAATATTAAATTTTACCTTGGACACCACTGTCTCTAAACAACCTAATTTCCTTCTAAGGCCAATAGGGTATAAAGAAAACAAATCCAGGTCACCTGCATAATGAAGAGGTGTACAGGATGTGCCTACTATTGAGGGAGATTGAAATTTGGGAGCTTCAAAATTTTTAAAAATGTTATCTTTTCAAAAGTTAAAATGGAGGGACACCATAGCGCACCACTGGTTTACTTCCTTAATAACAGTAAATGTATCTGTTTGTTGCCTACTAAGAGACTGCAGAACTTAAAGAAAAGCTTACCCTATGCAAATTTATTATCACATTAAAGGAGAAGTCCACCCAGAATGTGCAAAAACATATGTTAAGTAGAGTGTTTTGATATGTATGTTAAGTCCTAGTATGTCCTTCCCTCTGTCTGTTATTAGGAGTTTTTCCTAAATTAGCCTGCTAGCTGTATGGTAGTTTTACAACACCTGGGGATCTCCATCACAAATAGGTTTATTGGCCTGCTTTCTCCTACGATGCATCCTGGCTCATGCGACAATGATGTAGCTATGCCCTTAGATTTAGCAGGGTCTGTCCCAGCTCAGCCACAAAGATAATACTTCTTTCAGAGAAGTCACACTGCTAGATTTTGGGTGAGTGTAATCATTATTTTTTGATATTAGTACCTTGTCCTGCTATTTTATAATCTATAAGGTGATGTTCAATTTTTGCTACTTAGTACTGGTGCAAAAACTGAAAGTGACTGAGAGGAATAGAGTAAACAGTGACATGATTCAAATACACACATACACACACACACAGCAGAATATAGCAGGACAAGGTACAATATCAAAAAATAATAATGATTACACTCACACAAAATCTAGCAGTGTGTCTTCTTTGGAAGAAGTATTTTCTCTGTGGCTGAGCTATGACAGACCCTGTAACAAGACACTGGCTTCCTGCAGGGGCAATTAGACATCACACCAAAGGGCACTCTGGGAAGACTAGAGGCCATAACATAAACCAGAACTGCAGCCTCCAAGGGCAAAAAAACAGTTAGGGAAAGTTAGAAAAAACATCTCTCACAGCCAGAGGAAAAGAAAATGCTTGGAACTGGTTAGAACACAGAAAAAAAGACAACTACATATCTTTTTCTGATTTTAACATGGAGTTTTCCTTTAAGTAACCAGGTTTTAATATTTCACTCTGTGCTGTTTTAATTGGGCAAGGAAACTACATAAGGGAAGCAATGTGCCAGGTGGGAGAAGATAAAACAGTCACATGTTTTACCTTTATTAAGGTTTAAAGTAAAAAATTATGAACTTCTAGAAAAATGCCTTGAATAATAAATAGATCACCAATACTAAATTGTTTTATTTGAAAGCATATTACCCTGTAGTCCTTATTCTGTGTTCTCCCTAAAATCCACAAATCAATGGGCAACCCTCCTTCAGACCAATTGTGTTAAATATAGGATCCTTTGCAAAGAGACTTTTTTAAATGTGTTGATTTTCATTTAAAGGAACTTGTTTCAAGCAGTTTACTAGTGCTCTGCAGAATGTGAAATTCCACAGGTGAAATTAGTGTGGACTGACCATTCTGCAAGTGAAATTTCTGCCAGAATTTTGATGGGTTTTTTTTTCTGCAGAATTCAACCTTCTGCGATCCGTGGAATAATATTCCTTGGAATAGCATTTTGTTCCACAGAAAATCATTCCACAACCATTTCTACAGAAAATATTGAGAACTGTGGAATAGAATTCTGCTGAAATTTTGTAGATAAACTCATTCTGCATTTTTCTGCTGGAGAATTCCACCATTCCAGTCCCAGCAAAATTTGGTGGAATTTCAAAAATTCTGTGAAATTTTGTTCCACCAGAACTTGGAAATTACACACAGCACTACTAATTACCATCATACAACCATGATAAAAGATGCATTTTCAACAGAATTGAACAAATAACTGTGGAAACACATTTCATGAGGTTAACAATTATTGTCAGTGTATTCTGCTGTATACAATAATCATCCATGGCCATGGAGTTTGAGCAGTGGAGTACTTCATAGAAATAGCAGACTGACAACTCTACCCCCAAACCAATTTTTGGAGGAAGCCATGTTGCTTTTTTTGGGTCACAATTATTTCATTTTCAGTAAGGATTTTTAATCCTAAAGAGCAGCTGATGCTTTCAGGAGTAGTTTAAAAAAAACATTAAATTTAGAGACAATTATGCTTGTATTTCCCATTAGGTCTGTATTTCTACTCCCCATTATTTATTACTGAGGTATTTTGCATGAAAACAGTATATTTACTGTTGAAGACTTCATCTAGTCCTGATGCCTTCTCCCTACCTGAGGTTATAATGCACTGCTGTGACATCACAGTTACTCCTAAGGTAACATATTGTGAGGTCACAAGAGAGATTATGACACAAAGTAGGGAGTCAGCTATAGAGGCAGGTGAACTCTATTGGGTATAAATCATGTATCCATGCATATTTTCTCAGTAATAAATCATGACGAGGAGAAAACTACATAATATATACAGCATGAAAGCTGAATTCTAACTAAATGTGTTTTTCCAAAGTTTTCTTTGTGGTGTCAGCAGCTCTTCAAGTGCACAGTCAGTGCTATGGATGCCAATATGGTGCACTTCTGTGCCATTGTATTTCTGTGGTGGTGGGAGGAGGAAATTGATATCAGCGAAATAAACACCTTCTAATCCTTAAAGAGCAACTGACACCATCTGGCCAAAAGTGCTGCATTGCAGAATTAGAATATGCATACCCCTAGTAAATCCCATACCAGAAACTGGATTTCTGTGTTACTTCATTTTAATGTTATTAGCCATTTTGTAACCCTGATTTCACTACCTTTTCAAACAAATTTCTGGTTCAGTGAAGAGCTGCTGCTGATGCCATCTAGGGAACTCACAGTCTAGTATTTCCTGTCAGCAAGCTTATTGACCTGTTTTTCCAAGGTTGTAAAGATCATGTGCAATGGTTTTCACAAGTAAATACATTCAATAAATACAATTTAACTCACACAATTTTCTTGTACTGTAAATCCTTAATATCTTACAGAAATTTCAATAATGTATGTATGTATGTATTTATTTATGAATTTGTTTATGTTTTTGTAGATTATGTAAGTTTTCTAGGCTGTCATATCCTATTTTCAGGCATGATCTGGCTATAATTATTGTACATTAACAGTGTGGTAAATGGTCAGGTTATGCAAAAATACATTGCAGTTATACAATAATATAGCACAATGTAGAATGGCAGTGAGGCAAGTAGCTTATTCTGCAATGCAGTACAATCATTCATCAATGCATCACTTGATTCTGTAAGTACCAGCTGGTATTACAGTTATAAATTCACTGTAATTGTCTTCTCAGCACTGACTTAAGCATTAGAATAATATCATATTTTATTAGTCCTGCAGGTATTGTGTTCCAGGGTTTAGTTGCATAATAGTAGAATGTTTTATTCTCCCATATTAGTGAATATTATAGATTATTAAACATGCCCATGTCCATTGGTTCACACTCCACAAACTTAACTTTCCTTTGCAGAAGTTCTGGTGGAGATTTGGGTAAACTTCTCTTGAGTATCTGGACAACAAGGCAGATCAATGTATAAGTTTAGCATCAGAGGTTAGCCAACCTAAATCAAAGGGTTCTATGCAATAATGGTGATTGCCATTAGGAAGAGTGTACATCAGCAAAAATCAGTTTCCGTGCTGTACACTCATGGCACACACCAAAATGGCACTGAAAACATATGATTTTTTGTTAATGCAGGGGCTACACCCCCACACCCCCCCCTTCTAAAGTATTCTCAACTCCAGGGCAGTGCATGTCAGGGCTGGGGAAGGAAACAGACGACACAAAAATATTGATGTGCCTAGCATAGAACCCAGAACCCTCCCAATCCTAGCCTGCCATGAACCCACCCCACCACATGGCCAGCCCAGCAGCCCACCACCATGCTACACCTCTCAAATCCTCCCTTCCATTCTGCCCATTGTATGGTGTGCTCGCTCCCCCCCATGCACGTGTACATATAGTGACAGGATGTTGCTCTAGTAATATTTGCCCCACCCATCCTGTAGCCCTGTGAACAGGCACCACTATTGAGTCATCCTTTTTGTAATCACTCAATAGTGGATGCCCTAATCACAGGATACCAAATCAGAGTATGATTTGCAGTGATGGGTTCTATGATGTGCAGATAAAGAAATGCATCAGACATGGGTAAGACAGCCTAGGATGCATTGGAATATACTAGTAAGCCATGGTTTAGAGATGGCATAAAGATCATCTGTGAAATAGCAATGTTTGTAAAATGTTTTGCAACTCAGTTGAAATGCATCTGCAGTCCAGTCACAATGCAATGAAAAACTGCATGTTATCTCTTAAGAAACAGTTTGTACAAGGGTTTGCACCTGATCCAGCAACACTTATGCAACTCAGTCAGAAATGCTGAAACAACTCATTGGGGGAACAGTTTAATGTGACTTGTACTGCGTACTTCTTTAGTTAAGGTCTGCTTTACCCAATATGCCATAACCAATTTAGAGTTAAGGTTATTGCCAATTATGATAACTTGGTTTACAAACTCAATGGAGGGGGTCAAATATGAAGCTGTTAACCACTTTTAAGAGGGATCCATCATGACTAGCAATTAAGAGGGGACTGCTATCTGTATTTAGTTTCTGCTTAGGCCTAGATAAGATGGCCTTTCATCTTCTCTGTTTAATATTAGCCTATGTTTTCAACTCAATTTATTCTCCTGTAGGAGGCTTGAGATAGACCCTCTATCTGCCTTTCTAGCCCATTCAATTTTTGTCTCATGCTCTTTCTGGCACCAGTGACCTACCAGGGGATCTGGGAGACTGTGGTTTTCCCCCACGGTGGAGCTTCCCAGTCTCAAGGGAGATGACTGAGTTGCTAATCTTGACCCCAAAATCCCATACAGCAGGATTCAGGTTGCACTTGTGAGGTCTGTGTCATAAGAGTGCTGGTGCCACAGGAGTTTTCTTCATGCAGTTGCTACATGGAGACAAAGATGTGCAGTGACGTCAGTGAAGGGCACTCTTACTCCCGTACACCACTACAAATTTCTTCAGTTGCTGTACCTCCACCCTGCAGGCAACAATAGGAAAAGCCATTGTGGTTTCACCTCTACTAAGTCTTCAAACATCAGGCATGGGATATACATTGGGGTTCTTAACCCTAACACTCATCCTATTCCATCAGTAAATAAGCTGAGATTGGTGAAGTATATGAGAATGTGGTAAGTGTTAGGCTTGACAACCTCAAGTTTCATACCACTTCTGATTTGCAAAGACTCAAGGTGGGAGGTGTTATGGCTGGGAACTCCTAACACCACATTTCCATACTTTTGCCACTTTAACCCTAACTGGTGTATTAAAAAAATGTTCTACCCCTCCATAGATGCATATATCCATGTTGGGGAGGAAGAACAGGGCCCATAGTGCCCTGCACTTCAATTTCTTCCAAAAAGCAACTTATTTGCTTGGTTGTATGGCTTCTTAAACTTCCAGTGTTATCCTATGGGAATTTTCATGCTTTAAGTTTTGTATTTTGTTTAATATGCAAACTAAATTGTTGGAGGCATTATGTGTTAATCTTTTATTCTTGTAGTACTCATTAAGACCATTATTTTGATATATAGATTGTCCCTTAAATGCAAATAATGAGGAAGTTATTGTTTGCTGAAGTTGAAATTTGGGGGAAAAAGTCCAAATCCTTTTTTGTATGAAGGGATCCTTCATTGTTTGAACAAAAGAGCCATACAAAAAAAGATTCCTTCATGCAAAACAAGAATCAGGAGAAAAAAATACTATGTCCAGAATCTTTTTTTTGTATGAACAAAAAACTGATACAAAAAAAGGATCCCTTCATACAAAAAAGTATTGAAAAAAAAATAAGTCCAAAATCTTTTTTTCATATGACGGAATCCTTTTTCATATGAAAAAAAAAAAAAACAACAAAAATATATAAAAATGGATTCCTTCATATGAAAAAAGAATCAGAAAAATCTGCAAGTCCAAAATCTTCTTTTATATGAGGGCATCCTTTATTGTATGAATGAATAAAAAGAGATATAAAAAAGGATCCCTTCATGTGAAAAAATAATTTGGAGTTACTTTTGTTTTGGACTCTTTTATATGATAGGATCTTTTTTTGTATTTTTTTTTTCATTCATATAAAAAAGGATGCCTTCATATGAAAAAAAGATTTGGAAGAATCAATAAGTCTAAATTCTTTTTTTCATGTGAAGGGATTTATTTTTGTATAAAGGGATTCTTTCTCACATGGCTGAATTCCTTTTTCATATGGTCATATGAGAAAAGGAAATCTAGTTATGAAAAACAGTTTTAAAGTGTATAAAAACACATTTATGGATCATTTCTCAAAAAAGAAAGTTCAGAATCTACCTAACGGGGTCCCGATTAGCAAGATACATGGATTGGTGTGTATGGAGGATATAATTTTTGTGAGCTTTCAAAAAAAAATTTTTAAATGGAAACAAGATGGTTTCCATATAAAAAAAAATCTTTCCTCACAAAAAAGGATTGCCTCCATAGGAAAAAGGATCCTTTTTTTGTGTGGACCAAATTAGTTTTTCATTCCAAGCAGCTATCCAAAAGACCATACTGAGCATGCCAAGATTTTAAAGGTTGAAATAAAAACAGTAAAGAATGTTTTATATTTTTCTTTGGGTTAGGTTGTAAAATTTTAAACATCTGTTTAACCCCACCACCACCACCTCCTTGGTCTTCCCTTTGTATATAACCATATCGGATAGAATTGATAACATTACTGTTTTTGAAATTGTGCTGTATAAAAATAGACTGAGGGAATGAGTACATTGATCTTTTAAGTTGGTGAATCCAGTTTCAGGAAGTGAGGTTTCAATAAGTCCAGGATAATTGTATTTTAGTGGGTCTAAACTATTTAGAGGTACTGAGTCCCATTTGGCATTTTGTGCTGACAGACTTTGTTTACAGTGTGATAGGGGTTTTCCACTCATGGATTGGGCAAGGAATCACATCAAACTATGACACAGGGAGCAGATGATGTAATCACATATTTCACACCAAACTCTGCCAAGAGAACCTTGTTCAATAAACAAGCAGAAGGAGGCAGTCACCTGTAAACAATGGTGAAATAAGAACACTGAAAATGGACCATCTTTTGGCACAAGGTAAGAGTGGAGACATTGCTCTTTCATTTGTTTTGATATTGAATAGACATATAAAATGATTGAACAAATTCCATTTGATTGCTTACTCAGCCTAAGAAGCTTTAATGGCAGTGGATAAATAAATGTTGATGGTGAGCCACTAAAAAAATCACAAATAAAAGAAATGAGGTAAGGACATAAACCATATAATATCAGAAGTATCAACCACAGTGTCTAAATGGTAAATTTTGAATATCTGTGTTTAAATAATATTTGACAACACAAATGGTGTTGATAATTGAACAATTCTAAAAGAGGTATTTTAAAATCATCGGTGATTTTTTTTTATACATGATCATAGAATTATAGAAATCTGTAAGCAGAAAAGGACACCATTTGCCTATTCTGTCCTTGTTCCCTCCCCATCGGTAGCCCTGATTCCACCACACAATTCCCATGACCCCCCCATGTAGGATCCCTGCCCTTGTTTATTTCCAGATTTCTGTCCCTGCCTCTCTTGTTTAAACCCATGTATTTATCCCATGCACTCTAGAATCCCACAACTGCTGATTATTCAACCACCCACTCTGGTAGATAATTCCAGGGGACCGCCTCCCTCTCAGTAAAATATGTCCCCCTCTTATTACCTCTGAGTTGACTGCTGTCCATGTCCTCAATATGGTTTGAGTAACGTTTTTATAGAAATATAAATAACATAATTTTAATTAAAATAGTGAAACCTATAGCAATGTTTTATCTAAATAGAGTGTAATATTAATAGCATTCTGAAAATTGATAATGTCTGCTGGCTCAAAAACATTTCTTATTGTGGCAGTGTTACCAATTCTCTCCTTTACTCAAGATACTCTTAACTATGATCCTAACTCCATTTTTCCCATAAGAGTTGTAGGAAAGTCCTATACTCAACATGCCTCTGTGTATTGGAAAAGCGACAGGGATGATGATGACGAGGAGTCAGGGTTAGACTCTGACTGGTCTATAGTGCTGACTAGTAGTGCCAGCAAAAAGGAAGAAAAGACAAACTTTTTATTATCCCTACTTCAAACAGATTTAGCTCTCTCCCAGTGGATACTGATACCACTTTTACTGATTCCCCTAATCATGATACATCCTCTGGATCTGGGGTTACACTCAGCAACAACAAAACTACGTCTACTAATAATTCTCAGGGTTTTAGTAGTGTAAACTGTTCTTCCACAAATAGTGGTACATGTCTAGCAAAATCAGGCCCTAGAATAGACATTGGCACTAACAGTAAGAAGGCAAAAAATAATACTTCATACACTATATCAGCACACATTGCAGTAACTAGCAACCATCCAAAGATTGATTTAGACACCAGGAGTAACAATAATACCTCCTCTTCCTGCACAAAGGGTAATACGACCAACACTAACTCCTTACCTAGTTCTGTGGGGAACAACCCATCTATATCTACTGAACAGCAAATTGTTACATGGAAACTGATGCTGTACCAACAAATGCTACTAACACCAGACAGTTATATGTCCAAGGTGATTCTATCATCGAACACCTAGACAGAACAATCTGCAATCCCGATAAGACCTCTAGAACCTGTTCCAGCATCAGAGGAGCCAAAATATTGGATATTACTGCCATGATTAAAAATATTCTAAAAGGTGCAGGCCATAACCCCTTGGTAATTATACATGCAGACACAAATGACACCTCTGATACTGAGGAACTTCAGCATGATTGTTATTGGCACTAAACAATATTCTAGCAGACTTAGGGTGCATTAGATGTTTTTCCAAAATGTTATTGGTACCTAGGGCATCTGCTTCCAAAACTCTTAAGATAAAAACAATGAATGAATGGCTCAGGAAATGGTGCTATAAACAGGACATTGCATGCATTGCGCATTTGGGAAAACTTCATGGATAGAAATTCTTTATTCTGTTAGGATTACCTGCACCTGAGTAGGAGGGGCAGTGCCCAACTGGACAAATCATTTGGACAAATTATTAATCATCATTTAAACTAATTACCAAGGTGAAGAAATGGAATGTTCCCACTTCTTTAATTACTATTAATACAAAATATTTGACAAATCAGTGTAATATCCTAAACTCAATGCCAGAAGCCTTAATGATGTTAAAATGTCAGAACTTGAAACTAGAGTACTATCACAAGATCTAGATATTATTGCTGTAACTGAAACATTAGGGGAATACCTCAGGTGACTAGATTAAAGAACTCCCCAATTACAAACTGTATCAAAGGAACAGAGCATGTAAAAATGGAGGAGGTGTCTGTTTATTGATCCGAGATAGCATCCCTTCTCATGAAATCAATATAACAAATAACCTAGAAAGTGTATGGGCACATATCCAAATAAAAGGTCACCCTAAACTCATAATAGGAAATTGTGACAGGCTTCCCTCTGTGGATATAAACTATACTAAGGTCTTATTATAAGCAATTACAGATGCATCTGATAAGGAAGACATTCTGGTCATGGGAGATTTTAACCTCACTAAAGTGTACTAGAACATCATGAAAGGAAGTAGTGACCTTGAAAAGACATTTGTCACTATCATGTTAAATCATGTCCTTGAAGAAATGATAAATGAAACAAAAAGAGGCAATAATATTCTGGACCTCATTTTAACACACACTGAAGACAAAATTCAGGAGGTAGTAATAAAAGAACCATTAGATTCCAGTGATCACAGTTCTGTCCAGTTTAGTATCACAATCAATAAGAGTAGTGATACTAATCCCTTGTCATTTAAAAATTATGATAAAGCTAACTTTCCGGACATAGTTAAAACTGTCCAGGCCCTTGACTGGAAAATCATACTTTCCAACCTTAAAAGAGATCAAGCATGGGAAATATTCAGATCAATAATTTTACAACTTGAAACCTCTCATGTTCCAGCTTAAAAAAGATACAACAAAAGAGGTAAAATCCTCTTATAGTCAAACAATTCAATAAAAAAAATTCAACGCTAAAGAAAACATGTTTAAAAAACTTTAGACTGCACCCAGTGATGAGACTAATAGACAATATAAAATGCCTTTCTTGACATTAAAAATATGATAGAAAAAATCCAAACAGAAGACTGAGTTCAAGCTTTGTATCTGACAAAATGAATGTTGAGAAAATATCTGTTAATAGGACTGTATCCTGAACTTGAGTTAAAAAACAAAAATAATTCATTATCCAGTTTTAAAGAGGGTCTTCAATAGTACAGCAAACTGATGAATCATACTATTTAGATGAAACTCCAGTTGTGTTTAATGTATTGTTTATATTTCCTTTCCCATTACTAATAATGTTTTTGATTGATTCATTTAACAATGTTTCACAAAACTAACTAAATAAATAAATACATATTTATTGAATATTCATTGGGATGGAATGCAATGGCTATACTGAAAATATGCAAAGTACTACCAACAGTCAGAGCTGACCATAACTTAAGCATGGAAAACCTGTAGGCAAGCTATGGATGTCCCACTTTCAACCATTAGTGAATTGTAAGGCTTTCCCTGTGAATTGGATAGCTGTTGGAAACTTGTATACTGCATATCATGTAATCATATAAACCATCATGTCAATGCATTCTTTCTTTAAGTTCCTGCTCATTTAGAATATGCTGTAGCTTTCCTGTCAAGCATGTCCTTTGGTCTGGTCTCCATCTCTTTGGGGGGAAGGGGTCCTTCTTCCTGCTGACTGAATCTCACCCCAATTGACACTTAGAATTCCATTATACTTTTTGTCCAGGAAAGGCACATTCAATTAACTTTCATTTCTCAATGTGACCTGAGTGTACAGAGGAGGATAAGTTACCTGTTCAGGGGCTATGCCCCTTATTTCTGGTGAGAAGTGATATGCCTCCATTCATGGTCTACAAACAAGTTACCAGCATTAGTTGCATCTGCTCCTTATACCTAATAAATTGTTATTCTGCCAGACCCCATTCCCACAGCTTAAATACTTGGGCTATTTTACTGCTCCTCCCTATGTTTTTCAAACTTGCATCACATCCCAAGCAACCTTCCATAGCAACATTGGAAATAAGACATGACTCAATGGTTTGTACAATCTGTCATTTTAGAAAAGCTAAACTAACCTCCAAAACTATTAGTTGGAGGCCCTAGTGCAGCCTATCTTTAGGTTTGTCATCCACTGTGGTATACACAAATAGGGCACCTTCTGGTTGTATTGCAAGTAACTGAGGCAATCTGTTTGAAACTGCTCTAACTAAAAATCAGCTAATATGGGGTACATTGTCCCCCAAAATTTCAAAGGGCTCAAACCCTTCCTACTGTTGTACTATATATGAAAAATTCAGACTGTGGAAAGTAGTAGCCTCTAATACTGAAAGCTGTGAGTAATAGCAGTCAAAGAAATAATGAGCAATTATTGCTGCTGGACACCTGTAGTGGTGCTTGGACAGATATCAAGTATTAAAAATGAAAAGACAGCTCTCAACTCACAGCTAGATTGAGCTTACTTTATCTAAATGATAAGAGCTGCCGTGTTTGGAACTCATTCCTCCACATCTTTTTTATTTCCTGTCAGGTCAGAAGGTTCATCAGCAAAACCATTTAGGGGAAGATAATTTATAACAGTGGAAATGAGGATACAATATGGGGTGCTTTTCAGTTCTGTAGTTATCTGAGTATTGGTACATATCCAAACTTAACACGCAAACTATCCTTCGGGAAAGCAACAATATACCACATTATGAGTCAGGTCCCTCCAAGAGAGCAAACATAGCAAAGAAGGAAAGTCAGTGCACTCACCTCTGAAACAGTGCCACAGACTTCAGTAACTGGTGCAGAATTCCTTTATTAAGTGGCTCAAGTACAAAAATTAAAATAGGATACTGTCGGCAGGGGCAGGAGAGGATTGAGCATCCAGAGGACTGCTCTCCTGTCCTGGGTTAGGGTGATGTCTCTTTTTGTAGTGCCCCTGATGGAGATCAGGGGCACTACAAGATGCAGCAAGATGACAGGGGTGCCAGGAAACAAAAAATGCAGAAAAATGGTGTCTGAGCGACCGGATAAAAGCTGCCTGGAGCCCCACCTCCATGGAGTCCCCAGGAGCCAGGACTGATTTCAGCAGCACCTACAGCCAAGAAAAGGAATGCCAGAAGGTAATCCCCCCCAGAAGGAGAGAACCCACCCGATGATGGGTTATGTTGGGTTGCCCTGGAATATGAGATCAGGAAGCTGGCACCGAGGTGGGTCCAGAATGGAGGATGGGGAGCTCCTTGGCAGAAGGCCTGAAGGAGAGGCCGATCTGACATGGGGGTAAATAAATAATGCAAAAAAAATAGGATACTGTGCATACACACTATCAGCTGGTGTCAGGTGATCATCTGCGTGGAACTTGTTTTAATTTTTGTAGTTGAGGCACTCAATAAAGGAATTTCTGCATCAGCTACTAAAGTTTGTGGTTGTGTTTCTATAATGACTAGTGAATGCCCTGACTTTCTTTCCTTGAAAATATCCTTATTCATGCATTGTAATGTGTGATCCACAATGCCTTTTTCTCTCAGATATGTCTAATGCTGCTTTGATTGCCTAAGCAGTGCTATAGTAGCTTTCACATTGTTATTTTCTGTAATCTCTTATAAAGTCACCAGTGATGGATTTAGTTTTCCTACCATTTTTATTGTCTTTCCTTAGAAACCATTTTAAACTATGGAATGTTTAGTAAAATTAGAGCCAACCCTTTCAAAATACTAAGACTCTCAGGACAAGTGTGATATATTAATAATATGCTGTCTTAATGTCTCACCATGTATCAGACATGATATCTGTGGTCACTAGCTATAGTGACAAAACAATAAAAGTCTAGTGAAAACTAATATTAAAGCATACCAATAGCCTTGCAACACCAGAAAAAAAATTGAGAAGAAGAAGCTTTCAGTAAAATCTGTTTACTGCATTTGCACTTTTCTCTGTACCTCTTTTCCATGGTGGGTCTATAATACAGTTTTCTTATGTAAAGTCATTTATCACTGTAAAGTTATTCTGTGGTGACAATGTTATTAATGGAAAGAGACAAAAATGGAAACAATGTGATAATTGCAGAGGTTTTTGTTTCTCTCCTATCTGTCAGAGGACTTGTTATAATAGCTGTACAATAAGCCACACAGTTAAATGTTACTATAATATATTGCTTTTGAGAACTATGGTGATATGGTCTCTCAAAAAGGAAAAAGGCTATATTACCAGAGTATGAAAAGCCTATAGGATATTAACCCCAGTGCCTCCTAATTCTGAACCAACCAGACTTGTTATCTGAACATCTACAATGAATGTAAAATTACATAATACAAAAACATTAATGTCACATGTTTAGTAGAGTAGTTTAGCAACAGATGTTTAGATTATGCAATCCTGTTATATAGCAATGACAGACTAGTATTGATTCATAAATGTTTTAGTTCAGTTTAAAATTGTATGTACTCACTTTTGTATTATTTAAATCAATAGTGTTGCTAACAGGTCAATCATATTCATTGGGGATCATGTTTGGAAAATAAACAGAATGCAATGCAGGGAGTTTCATGACTCTGATCAAAACTGTATACAGTGTATGTGTGTGGGAGATGCACATGTACATCTCAAGTGTTATAAACTTAGATGGCAGAATAGTCTAGAACTTATAATGACAAGCTGGCAATGAGCTTGGCACATCCACTAGACCTAAGTTTGATTCCCTCAACTTCCACATGCATACTGTGTGACCCTGAATAAGTCTCTTAACCTCCCTGTGCCCCCAGAACACTCATAGTATTGAGCTTACACTTAGTGTGCCTTTCTTAGCCAAAAATTGTAAATAAACAAAATTTATACATATATATTGTTCCAGGCGTCCACCATTTGCTCTGAGTAGTAATTTTTGCTCACATTTCCTCGAGCCTACCTCCCTCAAGCTTCATATTGTGACCCCTTGTCCTTGAGTATCTTTTTTGTTTTGAAAATGCTCTCTTCCTTTATTTTGTTTATTCCTGTAAGGTATTTTAATGTCGCTATCATATCCCCCCATTCCCTTCTGTCTTCTGGGGAGTATATATTTAAATCCTTAAGGGATACCTGAACAACATTTTGGCAATAAACTATTCAAAAATCTTACTTCATAGGGGACTAAATGAAAGTCTGCTGTATTCATTAATGCTGAAACCACGTGTATATAATTTACCTAAATGTGGTTCCAAAGCATTTGAAAAATGTGAAATCAGCTCTCCAATTTTGAAAAAACTGCATTATCTGCTTCCTAAAATGGCTGCCAAATGTGTCAAGTGATGACATCACTGGAGCAAGAGTCAGAGAGCTATATGGCTCTCTATAGTGCTAACTAGTTATTTTTTCACTTTGTTTAGAATTGTTTTACCAAAATGGCCAAAACCTGGTGCATTATTTTGATCAATACACATGTCAGGCTATAGTTCTGTTCATTTTGTTTACTTTAAAATGCTGACATTTTGTTTTAATCCAACCGACTTTCTCTTTGCCAAACCACCGTGCAGTACACATCTTTAAAAAAATCGTGGTGGTCTAGTGGTTATGGCGGATCCAGGATGTTACAATGGGGGTGCTGGGGTGGTGTGCATACTTGATATGCACTTTTTAACATTTTTATTAAACCTTTATATTGTCTGCTATTATTCTTTTTTAGTACATTTTTGATGGAACTTACAAATAGTGGTGGGCAAAGTGGTCAAAATTCACTCCACGAAGTGATTTGAAGAGTAACATGGAATCTGCAAAGTATACCACAATGTGAAGCGGAGTGCTTTGCGTTATAATGGGGAACGCAAAGTGCATTGAGAACAATGACTGCACATTATTCAGCCTTCCCAAACCACTTCTTCAACAATTTTAAGGTGAATTACATTTAAATCAATGTACTTCTCCTCACTTCGCCTTGTTTTTGAGCTCCAAAGGCAAATTTTTCAGTGCTTCATGAGATTGCAGGTCACATGGGCTCTAGATTGTTCTGCACAGTCTCAGTTCTGTGTAGTGGAAGATGGAGACAGTTTCTTCTCAGAGCTCTGTGATTCAAATCCTCTAAAAGCTGTTAAAAAGCCTTTTTGAGCTTTTTTTTTTTGCCCACAATTTAGTTCATCGATTGTAGGAAACCCTCCTGTGCTCAAGTGTTTATTATTTGTGTGTGGATTTTGAATGTTAATTAAGAACAGTCAGTCTGTGTACTGTGAAGTGTGCTTTGGGGGAGGTGCATATATGTGGAGTAATAGATTAACTGGGACAAAAAGACAGTCTCTCTGTTTTGATTATATTTTTCTTGTATAACTGCGTTAATGTACATGAAGTAATATTTTCAGTAATTCTTGAAAATTTTTTGATGATTGTTGTGGTGCAGCAGTGTATAATTTCAGTTTGTTTAAAACATTTGATTATATTACTAAAGGTTTCAATTTGCTACGCATTACTTGTAGTGTGTGTGTGAGTGTGTTTTCAATGCATGCCATTAAATCAGACACCTTTTATTGTGCCACACAGTAACTGCAGCAGTGTGAACTTGCTATCCACTGCACCTGCACAAATTTTTTATACTGCTTTGTGGTATCTTTACTTGTAGTGGACTGTTACTGCCATGCACTACCCTCCCAACTGTCAAGAGGTATTCTTTTCCAGATTTCAATTTGTGACTTGTGAGCACTGGATAGGTGTTGTTGTGCCTTTGCGTCTGCATCTCTTGAGTGCAAAGGGCAATCTTAATCTGTCTGTGTGTTTGCAGTACGCTATTAATTCTGAGAGACTTTGTATTTTTTGTTACCCTCTCATTTCACATTGTCAGCTTTGGGGAATTTTCTGGATACAAGACAGTAGCATTTTGGGTATGCAAATTAATTCTGGTGACTGTATGAGACCACTGCACACATGACTGAGTGCAACATTAATTCTGGGAGACTTCCTCATTTCAATTCATCAGCACTAGGGAGTTTTCTGGACACAAGACAGTAGCATTTTTGGGGATGCACATTAATTCTGGTGACTGTGTGTGACCACTGCGCACATGACTGAGTGCGCCATTAATTCTGGGAGACTTTGCATTTCTTGTTAGACTCTCATTTCACTTAGTTAGCACTGGGGAATTTTGTGGACATAAGACAGCATCATTTTTGGAATGCACATTAATTCTGTTGACTGTGTGTGACTACTGCACATATGACGTCTGAGTGCACCATTAATTCTAGGAGACTTTGCATTTCTTGTGTTCTCATTTCACTTAATCACTGTCAGCACTGGGGAGTTTTCTGGACACAAGACATGACCATTTTGAGGATGCACATTAATTCTGGTGATTGTGTGTGTGAAGGGCTGCCAATATTATTGTCACTTCGTCTTCACGTTAAGGTGGAATGACAATGCGAAGTAATAATTACAAGGCAAAGAGAGCCTTTTGCATTGGCCACTCCATGTAGCAGAGTGACAACGTGAAGTGCCCACTTCACAGGCACTTTGCCAGTGAAATTTAAATCTGTTGCATCTCTACTTACAAATGTAATCCATAGTTTTGAATGTAAACATTTGTACAATCAATAAATCAGACTTCTTCAGCAAAGTGAAATGCAGCAACAGCAAGCAAGTATGTTACAATGGGGGGGAGGTTGCACCCGCACCCTTCACCACCCCCTACATCCACCACTTGTTTGTAGCAAAGTTCTTGTATCATCCAATGCCAGAGTTCATATATTCCCAGAAATCAAAATATGCTTGTCCTGTCTTCTTTTCCATGGGAAATAATAGTAATAAGAAGAATAAGAATAACAAACAGCATTTACATAGTGTTTTTTCATACACATCACATCCCAAAGTGCTTTACAAGCAATGCTAGACTGATAGTGAAGTGACTGAATGTGTAGTGGCTGCCATTTCATACATTAATACCCACACACAACCTTGGACAATTGCATGAACTGTTTTTATGGGAAGGGGAATGTTGGCCAAGACAATGGGGTCAGATAGTGATCATGATGTTGACAGCCCCACATCTTATATCTCACAGTGATCTGCTTATATTTCTCACCTGCTGTCTTCCCCCTTCCCTGAGTATAGCAGTACCTTGTAGAAGTGGCCTTCTAAGTCCCCCTCTAATATTCCTTCTTCACTCCTTCTTCCCACAACAAAAACTGGTGCACTCATCACCCTTCTGCATCATGAATGCAGGTAGTACAGCCCCCAGGTTTTGTTTGACATATCAAAAATAAACAAACCTTTCCAGTAAGTCAGGATAATAGCAGTAGGGTACAAGGGGCAAGATGGACTTTCCTATCCCTAAAATATCTAGACTTCCTTTGATTAGGCACTATTAAATGACGGGTGTGTGCATCCTTATGTATGCCATTTAATAGTGCCTAATCATAGGTGGCTTAGATCTTATATGGGTAGGAAAGCCTATTTTCCTCTTGTGCCCCACTGCTATCAGCCTGACTTACCAGAAGATCATGTTTATTATTAATATGTAAAAATAACATGGGAGGCTGTACTAACTGTATTCATGATGCAAAAGGGTAGTGAGCTCACCAGGTTTTGGTGTGGGGAGCAGATGAGAAGAATGAATGCCAGAGAGGGACTGAAGAGGCCATTCCAGCAGTGTACAGCTATATTCAGGTTAGGGGAAGACATGAAGGGGGACGTTGAGCAGATCATTGTGAGATCTGAGATTTGGGGCTGCCAGCACCGTGATCACTACCTGACTGTGGATGAGAGCAACCAGCAATGACAAATACTCAGAGTGGCAGGGCTGCACCTAAACTGTTACTTGAATTCAGTGTAGGGAGATTACCCTCAGGTAGGGGGAATGTTGACATTTGTGAGGACAGTATCGAAGGAACTGTGTATAGCTCATTCAGGATTCAGAAGGGTGGCAACCAGCCAGCTCGCATTGTGGAGTAGGTCACAGAAAAGTACTAAGGATGGGAATTGTCAGAAACTGTCCTGCAGGGTTCTGCAGATCACAGGCACAGGAGTAAACCAACACTGGAAGTCGGGTGGATTTGCTCAAGGCATTAGTATGCCTCTCCTGCTAATAATATTATCCTTAGGAAGTGCAGCCCTTATGAGGACATGAACAGCAGTTTTTCTGGTGTATCCTGATGCTTATTGCTTGGTCCTCCAGGAAGACCTAGTTGTTGGTTAATGAAGTGGGAAAAAACACAACAGGGGACTGTACATACTGCCTTCACTGTGCAAAAGGGTGGTGATCCACTCAATGTTTCCTGTGGGAGCAGAAGTCAAACTTTGAGAAAGGGGACTGGAGAGTGATTTAGGAGGCATTTTTTAACAGTGCCAGCTGATGAAATGTATCAGTATAGGTGTGCACAACTCTCTGAGGTACAAGATTACAATCTGAGGTATGATAATTCTCTTCGTGAGACTGCAAACTCATATGCTTCCCCAGGCGGTACTAAGGACTGAGTATGGATGGTGGGGTGTTCAACAGAAGGCAGGCTAGGTGCAGGAGGTTCACGTGGAAAAAGACTACAAGAAAAACTTATTTGTGGATTACCAAGAAAGCATGAGTTTCGGAATTGGACCAGACCAGTACTTTGCTACAAATTTCAGGACATCACATAACCACTAGATCATCAGGTATTTGAAATGTTGTACTGTACTGTGGTTTGCCAAAAAGAAAGTCATCTGGATTACAAACCATTTTCAGCAAGTTAAAGTAAACAAAATAAACAAAACCATAGCCTAACATGTGTACTGATCAAAATAATCCACGTGTTAACACGTGGTGTTGATCATTCTGGTGAAACAATTCAAAACAAAGGGGGAAAGTAGAATTAGTTATCACTATAGGGAGCCATATGGGTCTCTGCCTCTGGCTCCAATGATGTCATCATGACTCATCACTTAACACACTTGACAGACATTTTAGGGAGAAAGCAAGGCTCTTTTTTTGAAAGTGAAAGGCTGATGTTAACATTTTCAAAGCTATGAAACTGCATTTATGTTATTTACATATATGCAGTTTTTGCATAATTATGCTTGCCATTCAAAGGCAAGCCATTTTGTCCCATGGACCCAGCCAGAAAAGATACAAAGGAAGGGGGGAAGGGGACTGGCTAGTAACATCACAGGAGGCAAGGAAGAGTAATATGACTAAGTACAGAGCTCACTGGCCATTGGCCAAGTGGAGGGGCTTCCAGTGGTCCTGAGTAGGGGTCCTTAAGGGCTATATAAGGGAAGGCAGCCCTATGGGAATCCTCTTTTCTTGCTGATAAAATTCCAAGTCTGAATATCAGCACATCACTGGCAATTCTAGGCGATAAGGCACCACATGGGAATCCTAGGCCTCTAGGCCACAGGGAGCCCAGCATTTGTTGTTTCCTTTTGTTTGTAATTAGTCAGGTTTATGCTGTAGGTATGTGTGGTTTTAGTAAGTAGTTGCCTGATGATTGCCTAATGGTTGTAGGGACATGGAGGTTTGGCTAGTAATTTGTGCTGCAAGGTTTCAAGGTTCCAGACTGGAGCCAGGAGGTTTTCAGATGGGTTGTTCAAAAAAATATAATAATAAATAAATAAAAGGAAGAGAAAAAGGTAGCGCTGATGTTGCATTTGCTAGAGTTTGCAGTTGGTAGCGCTGTATATGATTTGTCCATACCACAAATGAGCAAGGGTGGTTTTACATTTGACAAAGCTGCAGCTTGATTTCAATGCCAAAGGGCCTAGCTAGAGGCACTGTTGTTTGTGGCTGGAATTTTTACCTCAGGTGAGTGAGGGAATTTAGTTCAGTTTTAAGGAGGCTCCAGTTTGCTGGGAGTGGATCAAAGGGCCTAGGCAGAGTGCATGGCATCGGGTCTAGGCACACTCCATGTAATTGGTTGTGAAGGTGCTGATTCAGCTCATGGATGGTGCTGGTCCAGGTGGTCATGGCGCTGGCTGCTGAAAGGAGTGGTATCAGCCGGTGGTGGTAGAGGCTCCCGGTAATCAGCAGCGAGTGATGGTGCACTGGTGTTCCACAAGGGAGGGAAGCTCGAATGTGAGCATGGTGGGCAGGGACCTTTTGCAAGTGAAAGAAGGTGGCAGTGCAAGTAGGGGGAGAGCCCTAAGAATGGGGGAGAGTGCCGTGGGTGGCACTGGAGTGGCAGCAGGCCACAGGAATGAACCACATGGCGTGTGATGCCGGTAACAGCTGTTGAGAGCAAGGAGGCCACATGGGCCATTTGGCCCAGGCAGGCTGCTGGTATGGCCATTCTGGCCTATTGGCAGGGCTGGAGGAACAAAGACAAAGGAGATGGCTATTGTGGTGGCGGCTGACTACAAGGGAGTTTGCTCCAGTAGGAGCCATGGTGACTCAGCGCCAATGGAGGTTTACGGGGGGTTACAGGGCAGCATTGGTGGAGGTATGGTGAGAGGGAAGCCTTGGGAGACCTTGGATTGAATAGGTCTGCAAGGGCTTGGAGGCTCAGAAAGCACATACACATGGCAGCGTATCAGGGTTTCAAATTGTAGAGAAGTGGCACATGCAGCAATGAATTGGGGGGCTGAAGGAGATGATGCAACGGGGGGCAGCAACATGGTAGGAGTATAATATGAACATTTTTTATTGTTTTTTTGTATGATCTATTTTTTCACCCCGTGCTCGCTGGTCCTCCACTCCTTCGGGCTCTTACCAAGTTCTCCCGACCTCTTCTGTCCTTGTCCAGCCCTCCTCTGATTCCCCCAGATCACAGCCGACCCCTGGGATATCCTGGTGTATCCCTTCACTGGGTGGGCCCCTCTCTCGAGGGGGAAGGCACGGGGGCGGAGGATAGCCCCAGTGCATACTTCTAGGGCCAGGGGATGCTGCTGGGGAACAGGAAGTGCCGGGAAGGCACTGGAGGCCCTCAGGAACTGAAAGCCATCATCCAGAGGCCAGCGAGTGATTTTCCTGGCTTTCTTGAGGTGCGTGATATCCGGATGTCAAGGCGAGAGCCGACGTCTGTCACGCACCACCCCTAATGGCCCAGATGTGCTGCTCTACCACCGGCCTCTGCCAGTGGTCACTTCAGTACCGGGTCATGACCCCTAACCTCCCTGTAGACAGCAAGCAGTCATGGGATGCTCATGCTGCCTCCCCCCCAGGCCGGCCCTCCAGCACCCCAAGTTCATTCCCAAAGCCGGGTCGCTGGCGTCGTAAGCAGAAATCCAACCACTGCGCCAATGGGCCAGCCACAATATGAACATTTCAGTGATGAATACAGAATGAAAATGCTGATGAACTGTCCTCCTAAGTAGCATAGCATGGCCTGCATTATTACAGTGTGGTACAGCTACAGAGCACTTACTGGATACTTGGAAGGAAGGGAAAGTATATAATGTTTCCACAACAGTGAGAAGGGAATAATATTGGGCCTCATGAGAGCACTTCCATGGCAATGAGAGGGGAATAAGGGGGGTAGGGAGCAAGTGGAGCCACACTGGGTAATGGTCTCAGCATGGGTCGGATGATTTACAGCACAGTAGGCAAGCTTGGCATGGCAGAATAATGGATATTTAGGAGGGGACGCCACCAGGCAGGGGTGACTTAATCCTGGGGACAGGGTATGCATATCTCATATGTTACCAGATGAGGGAGGAGGCTGCGAGCTGGACAGGCAGGGGAGAGGCAACAATGGGAGTGGTGGATTTTATAGTGTGCTGCTACCATAGTGCACTCACTGCTGTGATACAGTGGGTAGAGAAACATGTATGTCAGCCCCTCCATGAGGGGGCGGCTGTTGAGCCCTGGCAGGGGAGAGTGGGACCTGCAGGGGAGGCGGCTGCATGTGTGGTGGCCATTGGAAAAGGTGGAAGTGGGGGAATGGCTGCAGTCTGGATGATACTCACTGTGGTTTTTGTATGCATTTTAGCTGGAAACAGACAGGATGCACCCAAGAAGACACCAGCAGCCAGTGCCAAGATGATGGAAGAGGCAGCAAAGTTAATGAGCCAAATGACAGAGCTGGAGGAAGCGGCCAAGAGGAGAGAGGCAAAAGAAGAGACCCAAAAGAAAAGGAAAGAGAGTGATGGGAAGGCTCTAGGCTGGAAGCCAAATAAGAGACCCAGAGAAGCGGGACCCAGCCCCGCACCCATCCCGGTGCCATTATCGGAACCGACTCCGACTCCACTGGTGCCACAGCCGGATGGTGGTAAGGATGGGGTGGACATCAACAATTAAAGGGATTTGAAGGAGTACTTAGAGGGCCTGCTGGATGACATGGGGGTGGAGGGGGTGAAGAAAATGGAGCGTGCACTGCAGGCCATCAAGGATGGGGGGGCAAAATTGGGACAGTAGTGTGAGCAAGGCTAGAAGAGCAAGAAGCTGTATGATGGGCCCCCGGAGTTTACCCTGGGGACCACGTTCTGTCCTCCCTGAAAGAAAAATTTGGAAGGATGAGTATGTGGATATTTTTCATTTGGTGGATGAGGAGACGGCCCGAAATATGAACAAAATGAATCAGTGGGCAAGTCAAAAATTGCAGTGGCATTGGAGGTAGTAGGGCATAAAGCAGAATAAGCAAAGTACAAGGGTAAGAGCATTGACACTTGGTAAGCATGGTTTCTGATCTACAGTGCATTGGTGTTGGAGAAACAGCCGGAGTTGGCCATCCCGCTTTTGACCTATATGGCGATCATTAGGGACATGTACAAGGCAAAGTTGGGTTTCGGTTGGTTAAAGTACAATGAGGTGTTTTGGATGCAGATGGTGGTGAAGGGGGATTTGAGGTGGGACTGTACCCACTTGTAACTGTGGGTGAGGACCCTATCTGGGCCAGCGGTAGGGCCTGTGGTGAACAAGGCGAGAAGAGCCACTCAGGCCCTGGGAGTGAAAACCTGTTGGACTTTCAACAGAACATGATGTACCTGTCCCAGCTGCAAGTTCAGGCACATTTGTTCTCAGTGCGTTGGATCACACCAGGCAACAGCCGACAAATTAGGAGGTGGCAAGGCCTTCCAGCCAGGGGGGCAGCACCAGAAGCAGCCCTTTCGGGGTGGATCAGGGAAGGGGTGGAGGAAGCTGAGATAGGTGGGTATAAGTCCAACTATGGATGGAATTAAGGGGAGGAAGGCAGTAGAGTGGTGAGTCTGCACCCTAGTCCGCATGCTCATCGTGCTTGAGGTGGTCGAGGCGTGGACGGTAAGATATCCCAAGGCAGGGGAGACTGAGAAGCTGAGGGAGGGCTTTCAAGGGGGTTTCCTGCTGGGTTTTGGGTGTGATCGGGTGGGTATGAGGGTTCAGAACTTACTGTAGGTTCAGTGAGGGGAATGGAGGACATCATCCACACCAAGATCCAAAACGAGGTTCAGATGGGAAGGATGGAGGGGCCTTTACAGGAATGACCGTGCAGGAATTTCTGGGTATCACCACCGGTGGTGGTACCCAAGAAACAGGCGAGCAAGTTTTGGCTCATACACCACCTCTCCTACGCAGATGGAGGGTCAGTCAATGAAGGGATTCTGGAGTGTCTCAGCATTGTCTCCTATACCTCATTGGATCAGGCGGCCAAGATGATTAGGGCGATAGAAGTGGCATGGTTGGCAAAGATTGACATTGAGTCAGCTTTCTGCCTATTGCCAGTGTGGCCAGCAGACTGGGACATGCTTGGATTCCAGTTTGAGGGAGAACTGTATTTCGATAAGGCTATGCCTATGGGTTGCTCATTCACTTGCACAACATTTGAGACCTTTAGCTCTTGGGTACAGTGGGAGTTCGGGTCTCAGTATGGGAACAGGAGAGTGCTCCACTACTTGGATGACTTTCTCTTGATCGGGACAAGCCGGGTTGAGATGTGGGCAATGCTCCGGAATTTCCAGGACATGTACAGGATCATAGGGATCCCCCTAGCATAAGGAAAAGCAGAGGGCCTGGCCAGTAAACTGGAGTTCTTGGGGACTGAGGTAGACACAGAGCAGGAATGTTTCTAGCTCCCTAGGGACAAGGTAGCATGGTTGCGAGGACTGTTGGCACAGGTCCAGGTGAGGAGGAGGGTGTCGCTTGTACAAGTGCAGCAACTACTGGGGCACCTTAAGTTCACCTGCAAGGTCATCAGCTCAGGCAGGGTGTTTACAGGGTGGCTGGGACGGGAAACAAGGAAGGCCAGACAGCCCCACCACTGGGTGGATATCAGTAAAGGGGTGCAGGAATATTTTCAAGTGCGGGAGAAATTTTTGGAGGCATACAATGGGGTGACATTCTGGCAGGAGGACTGAGTATACAATAGAAACCTCACACTGTATATGGATGCCTCAGGGGTTTTGGGGATGGGGGCATATTTTAAAGGCTAATGGATGTTGGAGGCATGCCCAATGCAGTGGAAGGAATGGGGGTTTGTCAAGGTTATCACCTTCCTCGAGATCTTTCCCATTGGATAGCAATGGAGGTCTGGGGAGACCAGATGAAAGGGAAGTGCATCATGTTGTGGTGCGACAAAAAGGGTGTGATGGAATTAGTGAACAGGCAGAATGGTAATACAGAATCAGTTGACCGAATCCTATGGCGGATGGTGCTTTTGGGGTTGCAGCTGAACCTGTCATTCAAAGTGCAACATATTGAGGGGCTCCAAAATGAGGTCGCTGACTGTCTTTCCCCTTTTTCAGATGGAGAGGTTTCGGGAGTTGGTGCCACATGCAGCACCATCCCGGACCAGGGTTCTGGACATGTTATGGGAGATTGGAGGGAAAAAGCCAGGGACCTGTATAGGGGGTCCTGGTTGAACAACACTTTAAGAGTTTATGAAGGGGCATGGGCAGGTTTCCAAGAGTTCTGGGCCCAACAAGACTGGGATGCAGCAGAGCCACTGCAGGAAGAGCAGGTAATGCAATATATAGTGGAAAGGCGGGAAGGGGGAATAGCTCATGCCACCATGGTGGTCCAACTTATGGGCATCAGTTGGATGTGCAAAGACTGTGGATGGGTGGACGCAGCTGGGGGGAGAGCAGTAAGGCAAATGGTTATGGGGTGGCAGAGGAAGCAGGGCACCAGGCAGGATAGGAGGAGGCCTATAATGGGACCTTTTATCATGAAGGTGATAAGGGCAGTAGAACACGTTTGTACCTCAGCTAAGGAGGCCTGCCTTTTTAAGGCCATCTTCGCAGTCATGGCCAGGGGAGCATTCAGGGTGGGGGAGGTTGTGGTGCCCAAAAAGGGGGTGGCCTCCCGGGCACTACAACATGAGAATGTCACATGGGGTAAGGATGCAGTAGTGATTTGTCTACCTAGATCCACGACAGACCAGAAAGGAAGGGGCACTTTGGTGTCGGTCCACAGGCACCTGGGGGAGGGGGTGTGCGTGGTCAAGGTCATGACGGAGTACAGAAAAGTTCAAGGCATGGGAAGGGGCCCTGGTTTCAGCATAGAAATGGAGCTCCAGTGATGGATTTTCAGGTCAGGGCCATCCTGAAGAAGGCCCTAGTATTCACAGGTGAGGACCCTAAGGAGTATGCCCAGCACTCATTTAGGATAGCAGCTACATCTGAGGTGGTCACTAGAGGGGAGACAGCAGAGGTAGTGAAGTGGGGGGGCAATGGCAATCCAACTGTTACAAGAGGCATGTGAGGTGCTGATGTTGATAACTCATTTTCCTTTCTTTCCACAGCGGGCTCCAAGTGACAAGTGTGGATCATGGGGCACTCATTCATCTACTGGGTTGAGAGGTTTGCAGCTCACACAAGGAGAGGGATGCAGTTGCGCCAGAGATGGAGCATGCGAAAGTTCAGTGGAAAGGCATCAGGGGCATGTGGTGGGTCCAGCTGCTACCCCTGTTGGAGGAACTATGAGTGAGGTGGCCTAGGCTGGACTGCAACATCATTCATCTGGGGGGTAACGATTTAGAGGGGATACCATGGGGAATCCTGTTGAAGGACATTTTTATTCATTTATTTTCATTTATTCATTACAAATCGGGTTTACAACCTTTGAGTCAGAGACTAATTTACAAAGGCACCTCATCGCGGGAGGGGGACAGACATCAAGACAGTTATTACAGCACAGATTAAAACAGAGGATAACATTACAAGTGCAGTAAAAGGAACATTTAACATAGATACACTTAGGTTACATAATGCAGTACTTTGTATGTTACTTAGGTTACATAATGTTATAAAATTGTGAGTTACACTCATGGATATAGTAGGTCCTCAGAGAAGACAGTGGGTTACATCCCTGTTTGGACCTAGTAGGGAAGGGTTAGGTCTGGGGGAGGGAGAGGCTGTCCAGTGGACATTGTCGAGCCAGGGGGCAAGGTGGGCAGGAACCACAGGTTACAACAAGGAGTTAGTTGCACCTACAACAGTGGGTGTTAAAGATATGGTTCTGAAGGGCTGTTTTGAAGGAGCCAATTTTTGGCAAGTTGGACATGCAGCTAGGGAGGGAGTTGAACCAGGTGGGGGCTCGGTAGAGGAAGGATCTCCAGGCAAGAGAGGTCTTGGTTCTGGGCACCTTGAAAGTGGCCTTAACAGAGCTACAGGTGGTGACAGAAGAAGATGGCTGCTGTAGGGAGGTGGAGACCTCGGGGGGGGTCCTAACAGAGATTTCTTAGCTAGAAGGCAGGTCTGATAGAGCAGTCAAACCTCAAAGTTGAGAAGATTGGTGGTAGTATAGAGAAGGTAGCTGTGAGTTCAGCTGGGGGCGCCGGTCAGGAGCCTGCAGGCCTTATTGATGGATAGTTGGATTTTGGAGTGGGCAGTGTTGTCAGCTGCAGCGTAGATGGGCAAGCGATAGTCCACGAGGGACAAGACGGAGGAGGTGATGGCCAACCTGAGGGCAACCTGAGGCAGGCAGTCCCTGTGCAGGCGAATCTGAGAGATAATGGTGGCTGACAGGGCATTAATGTGGGTGTGGAAGGAGAGGGCAGTATTGAACGTGATGCCTAGGTACTTGTATGTGGTCACTTGTTCTAACAGGTGCAGAGTGCTGGGAATAATCAAGAGGGGGATATTTTTAGCTTTATTTTGGTGGTGAGAGAAGAGCATTGATTTGGTTTTCTTTAGGTTAATGACCAGTCTACGGTCTCCGAACCACCTTTTGGCTTGGTTGTAAGCTTGCTGGAGGGATAATTGGAGGGAGGTGGGATTGGGATGTGAGGTAACGAGGACTGCATCATCAGTGTAGAGGAGCATTTTACTGGTACATGAGCTAGGGAGGGTGTTGAGGTAGAGACTAAAAAGTATTGGACCCAGGATGGAGCCCTGAGGGACCCTGGAGGGAACAGGAAGAGTGCTGGAGAGGGAGCCGCTGATCTTGACACACTGGGATCTAGCAGAAAAGTAGCTAGAGAACCAGGAAATCGGACCACCAGAGAAGCCAAGTTGGTGGAGAGAGTCGAGTAGAAGGGGATGACAGACAGTGTCAAAGGCCTTGGAGACGTCAATGAACACTGCTCCTGCAAGGCTGCCAGAGTAGAGAGCAGCATGCAGGTGTTGGGAGAATTCCAGGAGAGCCGTGGTTATTCTGTGTCCTGGGTGGAAACCATGTTGCTCTGGACACATAATCTCATACTTGGTTAGGTATTCAGAGAGCTGGATCAACACCACTTTTTCAAGGGCTTTAGAGAGTGGGGGAGGATGGAGATGGGCTGGTAATTGTTAGGGGTGGATCAGTCCCCACTCTTATGTATGGGTGTGGTTTCAACAGTTTTCCAAGCACTTGGGAACTGACCCAGGCATATAGACCAGTTTAGAAGGTCAGTCAGGGGGACTAGGACTTCGTCCAAGACCATACGGAGGATCCTGGAGTCGAGGGGGTCACTGCTGGGGTTATTGTTACCTAAGGCTTTTAGCAGGTGTAGCCAGGCTTCTTGGGGGGATAGGGCATGCAGGTAGAATGGTGGGTGATGCAGGACTGGAGGGGGAGAGGTGAGGATTGGGTCAAAGAAGCTGCTGGGGAGGACCGAACTTAGGTCAGAGAAGGCAGTGTTAAGGCAATCGGCTATGGGGAGTGGATCTGTGGTGGGGGTGTCATTGATGGAGAGCTGAGATGGTGGGGGGAGTGGGACTTCCCATTTAGCACTTTTATATTATCCCAGAAGGTCCAGGCTGAACCCCAAGTGGAAGTGAGGGTGGTCTGATAGTGCTCTGCCTTGGCCCGCCTAATGGCCCAAGTGCACTTATTGCGTTCTGCGTTGTAGGCCTGTCTGTCAGATGCCTTTCCAGATTCTACAGCAATGTGCCACAGATTATCTCTGTTCTCAAGACTCTGCAGGAGGGGTGGGGTGATCCATGGGGCATTGCATTTTTTGGAGCGGATCCTGGTGAGGGGGCGAAAAGGTCACAAGCCTTACAGAAGGCATTTGTGAAGTGGTCAAGAGCTGAGTCAGTGTCAGGGGTGTGCTGGATAGAGGACCAGTCTAGCTGGGCTAGGTATTGTTTTAATTTTCTGAGGCCGCCGGGGTGTAAACGGCAGTGCAGAGTGGCCTGGGACACTGGCTTCAGAGTGGAGAATGACCAGAGACAGAGGACTGGGGAGTGATCACTAAGATAGTTGGGGAGGACAGTGACATCCCAGATTTTGTAGGGACGGTTAGATATAACAACATCTAGGAAAGTGCTGGTGCCAGTAGAGTGTTTGAATCTGGAGGGCTGGGTGACTAACTGGGACATATCCAGGGCAGCAAAGGAGTCCCTGGTATGGGAGGCAGTGGAGGCAAGCCAGTTAACATTGAGATCACCTAGGATGACTTGCTCCTCTTTGTGAGGGAGAGATGTGAGATAGTCAATGAGGGACTGGACCGCTTGGTTTTGAATTCTCAGGGATATGTAGGAGACCGTCAGAAAGAGAGGGCCTCGGGCATGGTCAGGTGTGATTTTTAAGGTGAAGGCTTGGGCTCCATAATCAAGTTTAGGAGTTGGGAGTACCTGACCTATAAGGGAGTCCCATACGAGTAGTGCACAACCACCACCATGTTTGCCTACTCTGTCTTCCCTGTTGATGGTATATCCAGGGAGAGTGATGGCGGAGTCAGGGGTGGATTTGGAGAGCCAGGTCTCTATCAGTGCGATTATGTTAGGTTGATGTCGAACGACCCAGCACTGGAGGGCAGCAGATTTCTTTAGGAGACTGTAAATATTTAAGGATGCAAAGCGGAGGCCAGTTGCAGTACACAGTTTAGAAGGGCTGGAAGCAATAGGTCCTGGGTTTGGGTATACATTAGCAGATAATAATAATAGCAGTGTAATTATTCTGGTTAGTGGCTGGTGGCAATGGAGACCCTTGGGTCAACATCCAGCTGAGGACTTTAGAATCAGGGTGCATGGGATAGATAAAGTGCGAAGGGTGGGAATGGCAGGAGAGAGAGCTGGGTCCAGGTCAGGCATTGGCGGGCAGAGGGAGTGGGGTTGTTGGCAGGGTCACGGGTGTGTCCAGGGAGGGGGAGGGCCGAGTCACTTTGGGGTAGTCTGGGGATGAGGTGCCTAGTGTGGAGGAAAGGTGCTCCAGCCTGTGTGAGGTCTGTACCAAGTGGGTGAAGGAGAGCAGACTTAGTAATGGAGTGTAGGTACCCATAGCAGCTGAGCAGTAAAGGAAGAGTGCCAGGAGTAGTAGAGAGTAAGGAGATGTAGAGCAGCTTTGGAATGGTTGGGGGAAAACCCCTTTAGTGGGTGAAAAGACTATAAGCTGCAAATGGGAAAAAATCAGTATCAATCAGTAGAAGAGGGAGGAGCAAAGATAAATGAATAGTGATAGACATTATAGCAGACCTGGAGAGGGTAAACAGCTGATGGCCGGGTGTGGTGCTCAGCTGGTCTGAGATTACATCCCGATGTGTGTGGAGAGGTGCTAAAAGGGTTACAGTGGTCGAAGAGGTGAGAAAGTGCCTAAATAGGAAGGTGGCTAGGACAGTGATAGAGATGAGAGGGTTCCACATCCAGCAAAGAGATCTCATTTGAGCAGGCTGAGGTGTACAGAGCAGATGGGGTGCACCTGTCAGAATTTGGCATGTGCCTGTCACTGTGACCCTATGGGGACCTAACAGGGGTGATGAAAAAAAAGGGCCTGAGATACTAGCCTGCAAGGGGGGAGCCCATCTTTCATCGCAAGTGGAAGATGGGTCAGTGGAAATGGGGTGGGAGAAGGAGGAAAGGGGCCAGGAAGAGGGGGGCAGTGGGTAGGCACCATAGGCTGGGGACAAAGGAATCCAGGCATTGGAGTAATGGGGGAAGGGGAGGGGAAGGGAGATAGAGCTAGGGGGCGGGTCACTGTGTCTGCACCTAGTGAGGGGGGTCTGGGTAAGTGTTTGGTACCTGGTTCTGGTGATGGAGGAGGGAGCCAGATCAGAGTGTCCGGACCCTGAAGAGTAACCTGAAACAGATAAAGGATCAAGAAAGGAAGACGGGCAGGATGGAAGACATGGACTGATATGTCCAATGCGAAGAACTGGACTGATATGTCTAATTATGAACTGTTGCCTGCAAATGGAGGAAGCTGATTGGTCGAGAGGTCTTTGAAGCCATGATGATCTTGGGCTACATCATCACGGCTTCAAAAGACCTCCCGCTACCAGACTCCTCACTGAGCCATGTCAACAAACTCTTCAGACCGAAACACTCGCCACATTGCCCGCCTGTAGATTTTCACACGATGTAGCAGCGGTGAACTCACGGTTTAGACAGGAGCAAGTTACTCCTCCAAAAGCTAACAAAATGTCCAGTTTTTTTTTTTAAACTCGAGTGCTTTACAGTGCCTGGCCAACATGTTTCTCAGACGCTGAAGTGTGCGTCATTTCAGAAAAAGGCAGCAACAGCGCTTGATTCACTTACTGAACTCGTCCTCAGTTGTTGCTCTTCCAAATCTTGTGTTACCAATCCCATCGGCTTAATTTTGTTTGGTTTACTTGAACCTGATGGCTTCTGACTCCATCACTCAGTACTGCAATTATGGGGGGGGGGGGCACAGATGGCAGACAGAGAGAGTACATACCATGGCAGAATAGCAGCTTTACAGACTGATAGAGATCAGTCATCATGTAGCAGCTGCACCACCTGCTGAGGAAAGCAGAAACTGGACTTTTTAATTAAAAGATATACTTCCACATCACAAATGAAATAAAAAAAAAGTATTGTAACGCAGTTTTTAAAAAAAAAAAAATGAACAGAAATTTTTAAGCCAGTTCATAATAGCAAAAAGTCACTCCAGGGTGTGTTATATCATGGGATATCATCACTCTCAGAGCAGGAAGGGGTGGGGGTATGTACCACGGCTGGGAAACAAAGAAACCCAGGCGTGATTAATGGGGAGGGGAGGAGATAGAGCTAGGGGCAGATCACTGCGCCCCTACCTGGGGGGGGGGAGTCCGTGTAAGTGTCTCGTAACTGGTTGTGGTGATGATGGGGGAACCAGATCAGAGTGTCCGGATCCCGAAGAACAACCCGAAACAAAAGAAGAATCAAGAAAGGAAGAAGGTCAGGATGGAAGACATGGACTGATATGTCCAATTGGAATATTGACTGTTATGTTTCTATGATATATTGTGAAGTAAACATTATTGTGTGTGCCTTAAAATAAATATTGCCAGCGAGCATCCAAAGTTAGAAGTTGTAGCGTGATTTATTTCCTGGGGGGGGGAGGAGATCAGGGGACAAATTTAAACAGCGGCCTTTACTTTACCTCGCAATGAAACCAGACTTTGGAGTTTGCAGTTTTAAGAAACTGCTTGTTTAGGTACCCTTTAAGCCTTTCTTCGTAGGGCTTCTGGTGCATGCCCTGCACCATTTTGGTTGCCCTCCTTTGAACGGTCTTCACCCTATCTATATCCTTTTGGAGATGGGGCCTCCAGTACTGTATAAAATACTCAAGGTTTGGTCTCACCAGTGATCTATACAGGGGTATTATTACCTCCTTCTTTCTGCTGGTGATACACCTACCTTTGCACCTGATCATTCTACTAACCTTTCCCACTGCCTTGTCACACTGTTAGATAGATAGACAGATTAGATAGATAGATAGATAGATAGATAGATAGATAGATAGATAGATAGATAGATAGATAGATAGATAGATAGATAGATTAAAAATATTTATTTTTAAAAGGAGATAACCTTTAGGATTGCAAAGCCCAGTTTTACAAAGTTGTCCTGTGTAAGTGAATGGTTACAAAATAAAAAGTGCAAATCTTAACAAAGTTTCATACATACATGCATTGACTAACGTAGAAATACACTAACAGTACATTTAGCAATCACATATAAAACAGCCATAAGTTGACACATTTGGCTATCTCAATACAGTAGCTAAGACGGTATTTCATACTGTAAGCATAAATATACAATAAAAAGGGGAATAAAGAAATCACACTTAAAATAAAATAATTTCAACAAAACATAGACTAACAGCATCAAATACTCCAAACAATCCACAGATTTAGGCTGAAAACCTTTTCGGAACAAGTTATCCTAAAGCCCTTAACACTGACAGTTTATTTTCCACATTTGGTCTAGACCTTTTCTAAACTGTCCCAGGTTGCTTATATTTCTAGTCTCTTGATTTAATTAATTGCATATTTTTGGAAGATAGTACCCCCTTTACATCTTGCTATACCTATTCTTAACTATAGGGATCTTTAAACCTCTGTTTTGATTTACTCTCAGAATGCATTTGTTTGTTGTCTTAGATACATGGGGCCAGATTTTCAAAGCTTGTGACAATGGCAGCTTGCGCCATGTTCGATTGCAGGACCCTGCACCCGAATTTCTATTCCACAAGGTCCTGGAGCCAAAGTCCAGCAGCATGCGGCAAAGGTGGTGCTACGCCAAATGGATGGCACACCTACTCAGAATGCCGCAATGGCAGCAGGGTGTCTGCGGCACCCACAGATGGGGGCTGGCTAGAGCTCCCTTACACTATTTTGCCTCCCCAGCCCCCTGATTTGCGGATTGAGACAGCCCCTTCATCACATTGCTGACCACCAAATGCTCTGTCAGTGCATATACTGTAAATTGTATATACCACGTGACACTGACAGTTCATTTGGCAGCTGGCCATGGTGGAGTGAGGAGGGCTGTGCCATCCCCGAATCTGGGGTATGGATGGGGGGTGTGGGGTTGTGGGCACTATATACTGAGTCAGAGTGGCACCAGGGCATCAGGGGGATAACGTTCAGTACATGGAGAGTCAGGGTGGGGAAGGGAAGGAACTCCAGGGTGCACCCATCGTGGATGGATTGGGCAGACCACACAGTGGCATATAGCGGATGACCCTCCTAGGAGCTATCTAAGTACAATTAGACCAGCCTTTTGCTGGTCTAAGGGTACTTGGCATTTAGTTCCTTGGGAAGTCTTTGAAATTCTGGATCTGAGGGCTACAGCAGTCTGTGTCTGCCGCAGGCGCCCTAGCACCATGCCACAGCCACGTTCATGGTGCACGGCAGGTGCTGGCAATCTTTAGTGCTGGCAGCCTGCTAGGTGAAGCAGGCTGCCTTTGAAAATAGCACTTGGAGCAAGGTGCCTCTTTCTTCAGAACTGTTCAAAGCAAGCACCTTGCGTCAGTCTAAGGTCTTTGAAAATCCGGCCCATAATTTGTTCCATTTCTGGTTCTTTCTCCAAATTCCACATACACTTTTTGTCTCAACCGCTTCTTTCTCTGGGTTTCAAAGGAATTCCAATTGAGCTTTTTTAAAGGGCTGCAATGCTGAGTATTGAAATGTCATTTTAAAACAAATCCAGCTATCTTTCGGGAACTTGCCCAATGTCGTTTTGGTCACATGTTGATAGGTCACACATCCATACTCTAATATTGGCAGCGGTAGTTGCTGTGTTAATTTATTTTGATCCTCTCTTGACAAAAATGACATTTTTCTTTCTATAACCCCCGTCTGACACTCACTTTCTTTACAGTAATGGCTACATGCCCCCCAAAAGTTAGTTTGTCATCCATAATACCCCCCAGGTATTTATATTGTACCACTTCATCCAGCTGTGAGCTATCCAAGGAGGTAATATGTAATCCTTGGTTGGCTATCATTTTAGCTGCACTTTTTGTTTGGAATAACATAACCTGTTTTTATTTTCTTACTTAGAATCATTTTAGAGGCGTACAACCACCACTGCAAAACACTGAAGTCAGACTGTAGGATATTTTGTAATTCTATTTTAGTTTTTGCTCTGGCAATAAGAACCATATCATCAGCATACAGTAATATTTTACACCTGTCAGTCAATTGTGGTAATGGATTTATATAAATTAAAAAAAGAGGGGGCCCAGGATCAAACCCTGGGGAGCAACCCTGAAGGTTTCCTCCTTCTTGGATAATGTATCACCCATACAGACCTGCTGGGTGCACTCTGTCAGGTAAAACAACATCCATGTTTTAACTGATTCGGACATACCTACAAGCATAAGCCTTTCCATCAAAACACTATAATTCACTAAATCAAAACCTTTTGAGAGGTCAACGAACACTGCTCCCACAGACTCCGCAACTCCAGTCCATTAGAGACTGTGTCGATAAAGTCTGAGAGAGCAGTGTCCGTCTACCTTCCCGCTTTAAAACCTGCCTGGCATTCTGATTGCAGTTTGTATTTTTCTAGAAACTCATTTATCTGGTTACATACTAATCCTTCAAAAACCTTAGACAGCATAGACAGCAGAGCTATCAGGGAGTAGTTTGTTAAAATATCTCTAGTTCCTCCCTTAAATATGGGTATTATTTTGGAATTTTTCCAGAAATCTTGATAAAGCCTCTGCTGTAGACTAGTGTTAAATAGATTTGTTATGGTTGGGGTTATCTCTTCAATGGCATCCTTTAAAAATGTTATTTCTACTTGATCTAATCCGATGGCTTTCTGCAAGTCCATTTTTTATGTTGGCGAGCTTGTGCAGCCAACATCTTGTGGCAGTGGAGATTTGGAGGTGAGGTCACTGTTGGATGAATGCAGGGCACGCACCAGTAAGTGCGTCCCTCATTCCCCAATCAGCCTGCATGCTGGCACCACACCTTGCATACTAATGTGGTGAGCACATCTGAGGAAAGGTCCACTGCAATCCAAGCAAAGCTTGTGAGACGCAATGGACCATTCCTACATGCTCACCAGCTAGTAACTGGCAGCACAGTGGCTGCTAAACTGCCGACTTTGGGGGTGCCCAATCCCCCGGTTGGCTTACCCTGCCCCTCAAAGTATGTGCCGACAGTGGAGCCCACTCCCCGTCGGCATGATGTCCCCCTGTCTTCTGTGCTGACGGGGGTGCCCAATCCCCTGTCAGCTACTGTACCTCCCCCACCAAAAAAAGAAACCACCTGTAAAAAAGGAAACAGTCCGCAATGGTTTTTTTTTCACTACGGTACCTGTAAACAGAAAACGGTACCTCGTAGTCTCCCTACCAGCCACCTGCACCCACTCACTGCACACACTGCCTCCCCACACCCCTCACCCCATACTTACCTCCGGAGCTCAGCGCGATGATCTTCGGTGGACCAGGAACACATTTTCACTCTTCAAAGCAGACCGTGAACTGAGGAAATGCCGGTAAGCTGTACAATGTAATAAATAGGGGTTTTTTCAACTTTGATACATATCTCGGGCATTTCTTGGAATCTCTGTGCCAAATTTTCAACATGGGGTTTTTTGGACCCCTCCTCAAGAATTCTGTCACTGTTATGATGTTAATCAGTGCTGAAAGGTGATTTCACAGTTGCTGCATGGAATCACCTTTCAGGACTGATTAATGCAAGGACAGTGGCAGTGTTCATGAGGTGGGTTGTCAAAAGCCTATGTTGCAAATCTGGTGGAAGAAACTAAAATGTTGTTTTATATTTAGCATGCGTTGTTTCCAGTTGTTACGCACGTCAGAACTTCATGAATTGGCAATATGCCATGCCAAATTTTGAACATTGTAATTTTCTACACCCTCCTTGTGAACAGTACAGCTGTCATTTTTCACATCCTGGACAAAATGTGTTTCCGCACTTCCGGCACACAATAACCTGGTCGCTGTGGGAAATCAGTGTTTGGGGTAGATTCTGAAAATGACAGTGACACTGTTCATGAGCAGAGGTCCTAAAATGCCATTGTTGAAAATTTGGTGATGACACTCCATAAAATGACTGTGTTATGAGCGTGTGTTGCGCAGTTTGCATGCAAGCTCATAACGTTGTGCATTTGTAATATTTTCACTCTGGATTTTCACCATTGGCATTTTTCCACTCCTCTTGATGAACAGTACAGCTGTCATTTTTCATATCCTGTCCAAAATGTGTTTTCACATGTCTGGTGCAGAATAGCATGGTTGCTGTGCAAAATCACTTTTTGGGGCAGTTTGAGGAAATGACAGTGACACTGTACATGAGCAGAGGTG
Organism: Neoceratodus forsteri; assembly: GCA_016271365.2. Classification (NCBI taxonomy): domain Eukaryota; kingdom Metazoa; phylum Chordata; order Ceratodontiformes; family Ceratodontidae; genus Neoceratodus; species Neoceratodus forsteri. The sequence continues at coordinate 622,396,478 of CM057458.1, read as the reverse complement.
CTAAAATGCCTATGCTGAAAATCTGGTGCCGAAAGTACATAAAATGACTGTGTTTTTTTTTTTTTATGTATTTGTTCTAGGATAACAAATACCGCTATAAGTGTGCATTGCATAATTCCCACGCACCCTTGTAACTTCACAAATTTGCAATACTTACATGCCACATTTTTACAACTGCCATTTTTTGCACCTCCTTATGAACAGTACAGCTGTCATTTTTCACATTCTGCCAAAAATGTGTTTCCGCACTGCACTGCCAAAGCAAATGTCAGCGCGACAACATTCGGCATTGACAAATGCTTGTTTTATTTGCTTTTGTACCTCATTCTGCTTAATTTCTCTTAAAATAGAATTGTGGTATGATTGTTGTGGTTTTTGAGGGAATAGTTTGAAAAGTAAGTGTGTCAACCAAATGATTTTTAACATCTAAATTTGGGAGCTGACAAAAGTAATGATTTAAATTATGTACAATTTGATGGATGCTCATTGCTTCATTATTCTCATCCTGAATAGATATTTCTGTAACTTTCTTTGTTTTCCCTTCTGATTGTTTTATTAAATTCCAGTACTGAAAAGGGTTTTTTGTCTGTTCTATTTTTTGTTTGTAATATTTTTACTAGCCTTTCTAATCATGCGGTTGCATTTGTTCGTTATTTTTTTTAAACGATTCTCAATCTTCCATTTTTAGAGTTTGGTTTGACTTTTTCCACATTCTATCCTTCCATCTAATCTGTATTTTTATTTTATAGTCTACCCAAGGCCTGCTAGTTAGCCTTTCCTACTGACTTGTCACACTTTTAGCTACCTTCAGGTCATCAGGAATGATAACCCTCAGATCTCTTTCCTGTTTTGTGACTAATACTTCCCCACGGATTGGTCATTGCCCTTGGGTTTCTGTGCCCGATGTGCATACACTTGCACTGTTTTGCCTTAAATCTTAGCTACCAAACTTGTCACCATTCTTCTAACTTCTTTAGATCCTCCCTCATTCTTTCAACCCTCCCCACCTGGTGTGTCTACTCTGTTGCAGATTTCTGTGTCATCCACAAATAGGCATACCTTCCCCTCCAGTCCTTCTGCAATGTCGCTTATAAAGACATTAAAGAGAAGCAGGCCTGATACTGTCTCCTGCAGCACCCTGCTAGTCACCTTGCATTGCCCAGAGTGCACCCCATTTACCACCACTCTGGCTCATATCACTATGCCAGTTCTGCACCCATTTTACTATTTGAGGACCTACTCCTAGGCTACTCAGTTTGTTTACCAGTTTTCTATGCGGAACAATGTCAAAGGCCTTGGTGAAATCCAAATAGGCTACATCAACCACACCTCCCTGGTCCACTTCCTTTGTAACCAAGTCAAAGAACTCAATAAGGTTTGTCTGGCAGGACCTCCCCCTGTGAATCCAAGTTGCCTTGGATCCTGTAGACTGCTGGTAACAAGGTACTCTCCAATCATTTTCTGCAGTAGTTATTCCATTTCTTTGTCAACTACCAAAGTCAGGCTGAAAAGCCAGTAATTTCCTGCCTCCTCCCTGTTCCTACTTTTGTGGAGTGGGACTACATCTGCTCTCCTCTAGTCTCCCGGTACCTCCCCTGTTTCTAGTGATAGGTTGAACAAGACTGTCAGAGGCATAGCCAGCTCCTCCCTGAGCTCCCTTTGCAACCTGGGGTGCACTGCATTTGGAACCATTGCCTTGTCTGCATTTAACTTTGACAACTCCTGTAGGACTCTTTCCACTGTGAAAGGGCTATTGTCCACCTCTCAACTTTTTATGCCTTTGTCTTGTAACAAATGATCATTTCCTACTCCATCCTCTGTGAATACTTAGCAAAAGTATTTGTTCAGTATGTCCACTTTTTGGTGGTCCTCTTCTATATAACCTCCCTTCCCCTTTCAGTCTCACTATCACTCCTTGGGACTTCCTCTTTTCACTAATATATCTAACAAATGTTTAATCCTCTTTTTTACTGATTTGGCTATATTTTCCTCTGTTTTCACTTTTGTGCTCCAAATTGCCTTCCTTTCCTTCCTTTGTTTCTCCTGATAACTCTACCTATCCTTCTCCTTCTGTGTTCTTTCGTATTTTCTGAAGGCTAGTTTTTTGTTCTTACTTTTTCCACCACTTCTCTAAAGAACCATAGTGGTTTCTTTTTTTTCTCTTGCCCTTGCTGACCTGCCTCACCCAGAGCTTAATAGCTTTTTCAATTCCCTCTCTTATTATAATACACTGTTCTTCTACTCACCTTGGTTTCCTTATTCCTTATTCCTCCTGAAGTCCAGGACCCTCATCCTCATGTGGTTTGATTCTGGCTTTGTTTTTATGTTAAAACCACACTGCCAGTGATCACTGGTCCCCATGTCATCCCCCACTGTGACGTTAGCAATTCCATCCCCATTTGTCAGTACTAGTTCCAGCATTGCCCCCTCATGAGTGGGATTTGTAGCCAGTAGCCTGAGGAACACCCCCTGCAAGGAGTCCTGAATGTCCCTATTCCTGGTCATTTCTGCAGTGGGGAGGCTTCAATACACATCCAGCAGATTGATGTATCCCACTGTTAACACTCTCCCTTGCGAGCCATCTTATGGATTGTTACCAACATTTCCTTATCCATTCCACCCTCCTGTGATGGAGACTTGTAGATCACCTCCATGGGATGAACTACCCTTTTCTCTTTTCCAGGGTGATCTATAGCATTTCTGCACCCTCCTTCCCCTCCTGTATTTCTCTAGCCTTTATGCTGTTTTTGCATAAAGGGGCACTCCACCCCCTTTACTTTCTACCCTGTCTTTTCTAAACAGATTATATCCTGGTATAGCCACATTACAGTTCTGGTTTTCATTGAACCAGGTTTCAGTAATGGCTACAAATCCAGGTCAGCTTCTGCTACTGCGGCCTCTAAGAATGCAATTTTGCTGCCCAAACTGTGAACGTTGGCACACATGGCTCTTCAGATGGTGTTATCACTTTCTTTCCTTTTTTCCTTTTGCTCCACTTTATCAATTATTGCTATGGAGATTGAATTTGTGCCCATGTTATGGCACCTGAACATCTCTTGCAGCATGAAGAGAATGGTATGCAATGAGTGCGGGTAGGAGTTTGGGAGATTTCTGGGTTTGGGAGGGTTTTGTGTAAGTGTCTTTTATCCAGGTTATTTTGCAGCTTGTTAATTACTTTGGCTAGCTTCCTAATGTTGTGTTGTGTTATTAGTGGTATCCCTTAGGGTTTAAGGTAGTGCAGCTGTGTTCTTTTTATTAGTACAGGTATAGATCTACAATTACTGATGACCCCCTTTATCATACTGTTTGCACCAGTCTCTCAAATGCCATAATAAGCTGAAAATGAGTTACTACGGCATTCACAAAACTTTCTGTCACCTCCAGTGTCCTTTGTATGTCACTCAGTTAGATCATGCCACTTCATTGGCTTGCACTCTGCTTGTGGGTGGGCTGAACAGTATTAAAAATATGGTGGCTCAGTTTTCTGCTTAACGATGAGCCACTTTTGTTTACTACCTTCCCCATCTTTATTTGACTTTTTATTCTTTATCTGTTTGATCCTGCCTTTCAAATACAAAAGAGATCTCTGATTGATCCCTAAGTGTCTCCAGATTGGGAGATGCTGACTCTGAGTATGATCCAAGATGGACCCAAGTACGAGCTGCAGTTGACAGTTTTAAAAAGAAAAAAAAGGTCAGTCTGAGAGAGTGAGGGAGAAAGGGGAAAGTGTTGTGTGTGTGTGTGTGTGTGTGTGTGTGTGTGTGTGCAAGTGAGAGAGAGAGAGCGAGAGAGAGAGAGATAGTGTCTGTAAGTAGGGGAGAGATTGACAGAAAAAGAGACACTGACCAAGGGGACTAACTCCTTGCACCAGTAATTATAAAAAATAATAAATATGCAACTGTGCTTTTATGGATTTTTTTACACACCCTCGCTGTGTGATGACCTCTAAAACCTCTTGAGCTTCGGTCTCGAGGTTTATGGGTCATCACACACACAGGTTGTGTAAAAAAAAAAATCCATAACACACAGTTGCATATCCATTATTCCCTATGCAATTGATTAATTAGTGCCAGTGTATAGCTTTAAGTAGAGCAGGTATATAGCTGTAATTTATTAGTGCAGGTATACAGCTTTGATTAATAGACTGGTCACAGGTATACAGGGAAATAAATGATGACCCTTTCAACGGAGAAAAGTTCCCATCAATGTATTTTAAATATATATAAATTCAGACCACTGTATTTAAGGTTGAGTGGGCAGTAAAATGTTAAACCCCAATTTTTGCACTTTAATAACTTCCCACCCATTCAACAGTTTTGCATAAAATTGTACAAGCACCTTCCTGTGGGGTTGATCTCTATATGTGCCAAATTGCATTCCTGTCAGATGTACACATTCCAAATTCCCAATAGTGCAAACATTTTTGCCACTTTTTCCCTTTGATTTTAATGTTGTTTTTTTTTTTTTTTATCTGACACCTGTAGCGCCCAGATAGTTTGGAATTTTGGTCTGGAATTTTCAGGGCAGAAAGGGGCTGACCCACAGATGCACCGTTTGCTGATTTGTTGAAAAATATTAATCCATTCCAAGGTTATTTAATTTCAAAATTTTTTATAAATCAGTTCCGAACATGTTCAGTAAGCACCTCAAGATAGCTGCATGAAATGAAAAAAGAATTATTTTTTCATACTAACCTCATCCCTTTTCATGAGTGGAAATCCTTTTTATTTGGTCACCATCTTGTTTTCCATTTTTTGCTAAAAATTCTAAATTTGAAACCCCCCAAAAAGACATTCTGGGGAGCAACCAACAAATGTAGCATGCTTATAGGGATACTCTTAGCTGGCTTCTGCATGTAACTGTTGAATAAATATCCTTCAATTGTTTGTTTTTCAAGTTTATGAATCTTTTTTTTATATCATGTGATACGAAAAAACAGTCTTTTTTATTATCATGAGTGATGAAAGAAGATACTTTTTCATGATGCTAAAATCCTTTCCCTGGTGTCTAGTGGCACCCCCACCCTCTGATCACTCTCCCTGTTGAAATACTAATTTTTCCTGGTGTCTAGAGGCACCCCCTCTCCAATCCCATCCCATTGGTATTATTTTCTCTGATATCTAGTGGTATCCCCCATTCATGCCACCATCCCTGTTATTATTTCTCCTGGTATCTAGTGACACCCCCACCCCTGATCAACATCCCCATTGTTTTTATTATCTTCTCTGGTGTCTAGTGGCACCTTCCACCCTCCAATTGCCATTCTCATTGTTGTTTTTATTTTCCCTGGTGTCTAGTGGCACTCCCTGCCCTCTAGTCACTGTCCCCTTTGTTTTCATCAATTTATCTGGTGTCTAGTTGCACCCTTCACCCTCCAATCACTTCCCCCACATTATTCTTCATTTTCCTGGTGTCTAGTGGTGCCCCCTTTGCCATAACCATCCCATAACATTGTTATTTTGCCTGGTGTCCAGTGGCACCCGCCACCCTCTGATCATCATCCCCATAATTGCTGTCTTTCTCCTTGGTGTTTAGTGGACCCATCATCCTCCAATCCCCAAATCTGTACCTGGAAAAAAGAAAATGGTCCTTCAATGTCTATTTTTTTAAGCTGTAACAAAAAAAAGTAATAGTCCCTCACTGATCTGCTCCCCCAACCAGACCTCCCACTGAGCGCCCACAATCCTGTAACCCCCCAAGCACTCTCACTCCGCTAAACAGGTTCCAGGGTGAAGATCCACTTTGCAATCGAAGACACATCTTGCTGCTGGAAAAAGCTTACTGCTGTGTAAGAAACCAAGGTAAGTGCAGTTCAATGTATTTCAATAGGGTTTTCAACTTTGGTGCATAACTTTGCCATTTTTTCATATTTTGACACAAATTTTCAACATGGCCTTTTTTAGACCCCAGCTCTTGAACAATGGTAGTGGAATTATGAAAATGTGGCCCAAAATGTGATTTCATGGTCACTTGACAAAATCACCTTTCACACAGGATATGAACAATTTTACCAGCCTTTTTCATGTGGTGGTGTCATGAGAAGGCTATGTTGAAAATTTAGAGGAAAAAATAAGTAAAAATAGCAAAGTTATGCACATACATTCACATTTTGCTACGCTTTCTCATACCTTTGGCAATTTTAAATATTCTGACCCCAAATTTTCAGCATAACCATCTTTTTACACCACCTCATGAATGTGGCAGCTGTCATTTCTCAAACCCAAGACAAACTGTGTTTTCACACCTGTGGTGTGTAATGGCATTGCAGTGGCATGAAATCACATTTTGGAGGAAGAGTTCAAAATTTTCATTACCGGGTTCATGAGGTGGGGTAATAAGAAGGTTATGTATGCATCTAAGGAGGGATGGGAGCACAGGGCCCTCACTGCCCTGCACTCCCACAGACAAATGAGGATACAATTATACTATCTCAAAAAATGAGGAAATTCTTTGCAAAACACTGCATTAATGTAACATTTAGGGTTGAGGCTATAGCAAAAAAAGTAAGGTAATGTGGCTTTAGGGTTTTCAACCCTAATGCCCCACCCCCACACCTACAACAAATCAGGGATGCAGTCATCCTTGGAGTTGCCAATACTACAGATCACCCCATTCTATACAGTACAGAAAAGTAGACACCTAATGGGGTGAGCTTTAGACTTATCAACCCAAGAACCTGAAACCACAGTGGATCTCACTAAATCTCACCAAGTGAGAAAAAGAGCCATATTTTGGAAACTCTCCTGCCCCACCACTTGATGTGCTTGCAGATACAGCATGCACTCCAGCACTAAGTGGGTGGTAATGGTGGGGAGGGGAATGTAACAGGTTGGACCAGATATTGTGGCCCCCCCTTGAAGAAGATTACCTGAAGCAGCACCATCTATGAATATCTAATGGGTCTCTTCTTGCACTCCACTGCCAGAGTGCAACAGTGGTGGTCGGAGGTGTTAGGTCTAGACACCACTACTAAGGCATTGGGCCTATGCAGGCAATCCCTAAGACAAGGATCTAAAGACACACAAAACATACTGTATTTGTTCAATTCAAGATGCTGAAGAGATGGCATAGGACCCCGCAAAGACTGCATGCCTGGGGGTTTGTGCAGTACAGTCAGACAAGTGTTGGAGGTGTCAGGCAGCAATTGGTACAGTCATGCATATATTGTGGTCCTGCCACTCATTGGCAACATATTGGCAGAAGGTACAGGAGGTTTTAGACCATAACTGACTGCTAAGGTAACCTTGTTGAATGCCCTGGTGATGCTAGGCCTTTATTACCCCCTCCAGCCTAGGACCAAATTGTCACAAGAAGAGAGGAAATGGCTCATGGACACTCTAATCACTGACAAAAAGGTGCTACTCAGGCACTGAAGGGAACAGTATGAAGCCCAGCAGAAAGGAATGGCTGGCAGAGTTAGGTAAAATGGCCAGTTTTGAGAGGGTCTTGTACATAGCACAACATAGGATGGCCTCATACCAAGCCATCTGGGGAAGGCTTCTAGTATCCCCTTACTGCAAGATCCCATCTAGCAGCCACCCACCAGCTTTTCAGACCCTGGTCCACCCAGATAACTTGGACAGACCAAGACTGGGGAACCAACCCCTCCATCTCCCTAACACAAACCCTGTAGCAGGGGTCTCAGACACAACTGTTCAGTAAAATATATATTACAGGGATATGAACCTCCAATTACCCCATATTCTCCATATTTCCTGAATCTCCATGTGGCACCTAGATAAGGGGATTGACCGCCCCCCCCCCCACAGGGCAATAACACAATAAGGCAGCAATATAGTAGCAACAAAGGTTAGAAGTTTATACATGCATTGGCTGAATCTATATGGGTCAACTTCTGGATTAAAGTCACTAAATTACCAAATTATAGAGTTGCAAGGTTATGCCTGGAAGAAAAAATACAATTGGACCAGACTGGCTATAGAAAATCTAATTGATTGTCTCTGCTCAGAAATATTTTGCAGTAGGTATGACTCTTGGATCTGTTCAGCCTAACTTAACACAATATTATTATAGGTGATCAATATAGATCCCATATAAAAATCCTTCTTGTGTCAAAATATAAAGAAATTAACTAGAGAAGGTTTCACATTCTAGATGTGCATTATGACATAATATAAATGACTGTGTGCATTTTTTCAGTTATTATCAAGATATTTTAGAGAATCCCCTATAAAGTAAGATCTATGCTAGGTTCAGGAATGGATTTTTTGAATTAAATATATTAACTGCTAAACTGAACAGAACCAGTGATCCCACATTCTCCCTATGTTATTGCTTGGGGAAGGAAAACAAAGACCTATCTCATGTTGTCTTTAGATACAAGTGATATAATAGTGCAAGAAAGAGGTGGTTTGTGCTAATTCTTTCTTCTATAGAAGAAACTGACAAAGCTTCTCTCTTAAGATTATATTTACTGAAGAAGACGATTATAATAGCAATGGTTATAGTCTCGGACTAAGCTGAAGTGGCACCTGAGAGTGAGTGCAGATTCTATGATGTGACCTCCTTCAAATTTTCTTACGTAATGGTCAGGACTGATAAGCCCACAAACAGTAACTGTTACTTAAAGAACATCAGTTTAAAGAATATCAGAACAGCAAGACTTGGGCACTACTTAACCACACATTCTTTCCAGGGGCCAAAGGGCTACAGACACCTGCAAAAATGAATCACTGAGTTATGGATACACCTTATATATCAATCCCTATCAGACAGCATGGGTTTACAAAAGGAAGGTCCTGTCAAACTAATCTCATAGATTTCTTTGACTGGGTAACCAGAGTGGTGGACCAAGGGGGAGCAGTTGATGTCGCCTACCTTGACTTCAGCAAAGCTTTCGATACTGTTCCACATAGAAGATTGATAAATAAGCTGGGTAGGCTCGGGTGGGTCAGAAGTTGGTCAACTGGGTGGCAAACTGGTTGATGGGCAGAAAACAGTGAGTGGTGGTGAATGGTATACAGTCAGAAGAGATGCAAGTCACAAGTTACCTCAGGGATCAGTCCTGGGGCCTATCCTCTTCAATATCTTCATTAATGACATTGCAGATGGGCTAAAGGGTAAGGCTTGTCTGTTTGCAGATGATATAAGATCTGCAACAGAGTAGATGATCCAGATGGGGTGGGCAGAATGAGAAGAGATCTGGATAAACTAGCAAAATGGTCAGAAGAGTGGCAACTGGGATTTAATGCAAAGACGTGCAAGATCATGCATATAGGGAATAGAAACCCTGAGGCCACCTATAGGCTGGGAGGGGAGTTGCTGGCAGTCACAAAGGAAGAAAGAGACTTGGGCATCATCCTCACCGATGACCTGAAATCATCCAAGCAGACCTCTAAAGTAGTAGGTAAGGCTAGGGGGATGTTAGGGTGCATTAGTAGGAGTATCACAAGTCATAAGAGGGAGGTAGTAATCCCTCTTTACAAGACACTGGTTAGGTCCCATCTGGAGTACTGCATGCAGTACTGGAGGCCACACCTTCACAAGGACAATAACCAAACTGAGGCAGTCCAGAGAAGGGTAACCAAAATGGTGGAAGGACTGCATCAGAAGACATATGAGGACAGATTAACAGAGCTCAATATGTATACCCTTGAGCAAAGGAGGGAGAGAGGTGATATGATTGAAACATTGAAACACTTTAAGGCCATTAACAAGGTGAAAGAGTTTAACATGTTTAAATATAAGAAATATAGCAGGACAAGAGGACACAGCTTGAGATTAGAGGGAGGCCGATTAAGGGGGAATTTGAGGAAATTCTTTTTCACAGAAAGAGTGGTGGATGTATGGAATGGCCTACCTCAGAAAGTGGTGGCTATGAATACAGTGCAGGGCTTCAAACAGGCATGGGATAGGCATAAGAGAGCAATACAGATGAGTATGAATAGATAGGCCACTGACAGAGCAAAGGCCAATGACACATTTATAAGATAGAAAAAGAAATGGGCAGACTGGATGGGTCTTGCGGTCCTTATATGCTGTCAGCCTCTATGTTTCTATGATATCGAAACTAACCCTGGACCTCCTCCTGGGACAGATCCTTCCATCCTCCCACAGTGGTTCAAAGCCAAAGTGCTAAAAATTACACACATGAGCATTAGAAGCCTTACAGTGAATTTTGCTGAAATAGAAGCATGGGTGTCCCACTACTCCCCAGACATACTTGATCTAACCAAACATGGTTAAAACCAAACATCCCTGACTCAGTCTGTACTATTAAGGACTACATGTTCCTTAGAATGGACCATTACACCCCCAAAAGGGGAGTGGATGGAGTTGCCTTTTATGTTAGCTAGCATTTAAATCTAACAGTACAACACATGGATTTAATAAGTACCCTAGAAGCCCTCCATGTGGTTCTGCTTCTAGGAAATGCTAAGAAAATCAACCTGATATGTGTTTACAACCCACCCAAAAGTGGGATTAACAGCCTAATGGATTATCTGGCCTCTCTAAAAGGTGAGAAAGAACTCCTACTAATGGGTGATTTCAATCTGGATTGGGAAGGGAAATACTCTGGATCATATGACACAGTTCTGGGAAAGCTTCACCTAACACAGCTGATTTTGTGCCCAGTGAGAATATTTCAACAAAGTAGTCAAAAATCTGTGCTGGACTGGCTAGCCAAAAACAGAGTAGAATGTATACAGGCTTCTGGCATGCTTCTTTACTCCTTCAGTGACCACACTTCAGTCTTGTTTGTCTGGAGCGCACATACACCAAAGTCTCCCTTCAAGGAAATTCATTTCTAAGATTTTTAAAATCTAAACACAAGAAACCACATGCAGACATTTGCAACATAGACTGGTTGCCAATCTACCAGACAGGGGATGTCAAAAATGAGGCAACCTTCCTAGTAACCACTCTGCAGGAGATACAGAATAAACACATACTCCTAAAAAGGAGGAGGAGAATACGAAGTACAGTAACAAGATGGGTTCATAGTGGTCTTTTAGCCAGCATGAGAGGCATGAATAAGACCTGGGTCTCTGCAAAGGAACCAAACTGACAAATGGACTGGGAGGAATACAGAAGAAAGGATCATCCAGTACAGCCCGATTCCTCAAAAAAAAAATATATATGAATGTTCTATGGAGAAGGCAATGGAATGCTTCCAAGAAAGCCATTCAAGTGACGAAAAGAGACTACTCCAATCAACTGCTACAGGCATTGGTCAGTGACACCCGTGGTTTCTGGAAACACATAAAATCCTTAATGGGGAAGGGCTGCAACTCTACGATAGCTGATATGACACTGGAAGGAGCAAACTGGAACAATAGTAATACAATAACACTTAACTCTCACTTTTCAGACCTCTCTATTTACAAGAAGCTTACCAGCTAGTCCTCAAAAGCACCACCTGACCACATGCCTTCTGCTTCCCCATCACTTAGCCTTAGAGAGGTTACCACCGTGGAAGTATTGAGTCTCATGAGGAAAATCCCAGTATACGGATCGGAGGAGTCAGATGGCCTAATACCCAGGTTCCTTAAAATAGCAGCCCCAGTCGTAGTTGCACTGGTCATCAGGAACTTCAATCTCTTACTCTGTACAAAGACAGTACCTTTTCTCTGGAAAACTGCACACTACTGCACAGGTAGTCCCCATGCATAAAAAAGGGGATACCAAGGACGTTAATCATTTCTGACCAATTGCCATACTATTGGTTCTGAATAAGCTACTTGAAAAGGTTGTGGCCACACAGGTTACAGAATACATACAACATAATAACTTACTCTCTCCGGCACAACATGGATTCAGGAAGAATCACCACATGACCACAGCTCTCCTCAAATTTACAAATGACATAAAAACTGTAATGGACAAGGGATTATACACAGGAGCAGCTTTTGTGGATTTAACGAAGGCGTTTGACCTGCCGGACCACCCCTTACTGCTATCAAAACTGGATTTATTCAGTTTCTCACAGGATGCTACCTCCTGGTTTGACAGCTACCTCACTGTATTTACACATTTCATACAAACAGACAAATGCAAATCTGATCTCTCTCCCACCAGCATTAGGGTGCTACAAGTATCCATCCTTGGACCTCTGCTCTTCTCGCTGTTTATATACAAAATGCCAGTGATGTCTGGGTCCTCCTCCACTATCCTGTATGGAGACAAAATGTTTATTTACACCAGTGCCAAAGATGTAATCACTATAAATTCAATACTAAAAACAGATTTTATTTGTCTATATACTTAGCTAACGTACAACAAACTGATACTGAATGCCAAGAAAACAGTGGCCATGCTATTCGGCACAGTACCCAAGATCAAAGCAAATGCATCTGTACTGTCGATCCCAGGTCCTGATGGCACTCTGTAGGAGGTGGTTGACTCTTTCAGATATCTTAGAATAACCCTTGACCCTTCGCTGGATTTTAATCTGCACATAGCTACTACCTGCAAAGCTGTAAGTACAACGCTGGGGCTGGCCAATAAAATCGATTCCTCTCTAAACTCTGCAGCTAAACTGCCCATTGCTCAGGGATTTCATAGACCCAGCCTAACCTATGGCATAGCAACATTCCATGATGCCAGCAAAGGGGTACTGCTAAGATGGAACACCTGCTACAATAACATCTGCCACTTTGCCCTGTCAGTACCTAGGCAGACTCACTGATGGATATTATACTCAAGTCTGGGCTGGCTCTCTCCTACCTCCTATCATATATGCACAGCAGGGTATATGATAGATTTCATCATCAGAACTGGTTCACAAAAGTCACTGGCTGCATGTTAAATCAAGTGACACAGGCCTACCCACTGAGGTCAGCAGAAAAGTCTTGTCTTAGTACACCTAAATGCACTATGAAAATGGGTGAACAAGCCTTGGCTGCATCTACACCAAGCTTTAGAACACCCTGCCCTACTCCAAATCCCACCAGGTATTTAAAAATGAGCTCCATGCCTCCCTGTTGTGCACTGACAGGTGCACATGTACCCTAATCCCTGTGCACCCGCTTAGCATGTCTCTCCCAAATCTGTAGTACTTTCATTGTCTGTATGATATGTATTCCTGTGTGGTGGTATATTCTGTCTAGTTTGGGACATTGTCTCAGGGGTCTTTGCATTACTGTATTGGCTGATGTAGTGTTTCAGGTTTTCCTAATCCTTGCACTAAAACATGCATTGTATGATTTCTCATAAAGTTATTGTTTCCCTGTACTTAACTGCTTTCAACCTGCAATGCTGAAATGTCAGAAATAATTAGTCCAGTCTATGATCCCTGCACAAAATCAAGCATTGTCTCCTGAATTACAATTTCCTCTGAATGTAACTCTCCCGGGTCGTGCCTGAAAATAGGCAAAGTTTTGTCTAGTGCATTTACCTGGTGAACAAAAACGAAATAAATAAATTATAAAAAGAATGGCTAACTTCCTCTTTAATATTCAAAAACATAAGAAAAGAATGATTAAATACATAATTACTATTTGAAGCACGTGAATATATACTGTATTCAGGTTATCTAGTACTGTGCCTGAATGTGATTTTTATAGTGTGTTTTATAAATGTTTTTAATGAGTTTGTAATATTTTTCTTTGTAATGATCTTGGACATTAATGGATTGAACAATAAGGAATTATTACTATCAATCAAGAGAGCTGATTTTTGACAATGGGTCCAGAGATGGGGAAACTGCATGGTGCAGCAGGAGGGCAGTAAAACTTTCTTATGCTGAAACAGGGCTTCAATCAAAACACAACTGACTCAGAGCTGTCAGACCTGGGGAGCAATAAAATAAAACTACAATCTATTAATGCCACAGTGTGCTTTATGAATGCCTCACTACAGTTATTCATTGCTACATTTAACACTTTCAGCAACTGTCTGTAGCCTGTGAACTATTGAGTGGAGTCTAACTGAATAGATGCTATGGACATGTAGAACCTGGCCAGCTGTGTACTCACAACTATGTCAGAGATCTTCAAGGAAAACTCCTTAATAAAATCCAGGTTGGAACATGTTGAAAATCAGCTTCAGGAAGCAAATGTTTTGATTAATGGTCTCCCCTGAAGGTTTTGAGGCAGTGGAGGCTCCACTGGACACTCTTCTGGCATGAGACACATTTGGTTTGGATACAACAACACTAAGCATTGACATGTTATATCTTGTCACCCATAGGAGGAAAACTGACTCTGGCTCCCACACATTATTGTTAAAACTTGGATCAATTCTGCAGAGAAATGTGGCTCTACAAACAACCAAGAGAGTGAAAGCAGTGGAGGTGGATGACAACCGGTAATATTTTTCCCAGATCTCTTTTTCTCCACACATCCAAGACAAAAGGGGTTTTGATGGCCCAAAAAGACATTTTGTTTGTTTCTGTGCCTGTTGCCAAGGTCCTACTCTGGAGGGAGCACCCAGCCCCATCCCCTGGCACCCACCAGCCAGCACTGACCTTTACCCCCAGGGCTTACCCCTTCCTGGTGGGACTGGCAGGGTTCCTCAACCCCCACCTAAAGACTGGATCCAGTGACGCCAGTGCTGTGGCTAGCCAGAAGCAGGGCCTATGAGGCACCCTCAGTCATGCTCCATGGCAATGCTTTTTCACCTCCATTTTATCCCCGGAGCTGAGGTGTGCAATGACACTGATGGAAACAGCACACATGCATCTGCAAATGCTCCTCCAGGCATCTTGCCCCATCTCCTTCCCTTTTTTCTGCAATGTCGGTGCACTGCCCACCAGCCACCACTAGGGGCCAGTCAAATGCCGATCACTGGTGTCCCCCCTCTCTGGAGAAGGAGAGCAGTCCCACATATGCTCAGTCCGTCTCCTCCCCTGCCAGCCCCTGGCTGCCCATGCTCATTCCCGAACACGGGTCACCAGTTTGGCATGAGGTGTGGCATCCTGTGCCTCAACCATCAGCGCCACCAGACCAGCCCAAAGACAGTTAAGAGAACTGAAAACACCTTTTAACACCATCTACCCAGCCAAGCTCTGAGTTCAGTAGGGTAATTACATCTATGCTGTTACCACCCTAAGGGATGTGCTCAAGTTCAGTGACAAAGTTCATGCTGAACACAGACAAGCTAAAATGGAACACTCAGACTCAGAAGGGGTATCTTTAAGTGCTGTACTGCCACTGTTAGACTCTAATTATGTGTTCCGGTAGTGAGTCTGAGTCACAATATGATAACATGAACTGTAGTTGTTTGTCTTTTAATGATTTTTTGGCTGCTGATCTCACCACCCTGTCTCTGTCATGAGTATTAACTGAACATTGACAGCTTTTGTTTTTCAATTAACAGTTCATTAAATATTTAAAGCATATGAAACAAAAACATCATAACACTAACATATCAAACAATTCATCAGTGATTGAAGTATAAATAGAAACAACGAGAGCTGAAAAGTACCAGTAACATCGACTGACAAATACATAACATCTTGAGAGCCTAATGAACTATCCTATTTCTTCTATATAGCGAATAAGTAAATAATCCAACAAAGATCATGCAAATTTAGTCACCCAAGTAATAACCCCCTCCCCCAAAACAGCCACATAAACAGCATGTCAGGGAACAGACAGATGATCTGCTGGAAAGAGGAAGAAAAAAAACAGGCGAATCAGGTAACTACGTACAAATAGAATAAAAGAAGAAAAAGAGCGAGACAGTGAAAGCTAAAGTAAACAACAGCGTTGACACAACTGCAAATCCCTGCAGAGGTGGAAAGTGGAGAACATACCATGGACTACAACTGGACTACAACAGTTTGGACAGTAGAAAGGAACAAGGGATCGTATAGGAACAGCAGTACCCAAGAAGACTAGAACCCCAATAGGAAAATCAGCTCAAACAAGATCCCCACACCTGATCATTTAAGGCGGCTTTACCCACCACCAGATACAACAAGCACTCCAAATTGTTTAGTCTGTGCATGCTATCTTTCCTTTCCTCTAACGTGGGAACTGAGTTAGACCTCCACTTCCTATCAATAACATGCTTAGCTACACGGACAACTTTTTATCTGGAACTTAATTTGTACTCTGTGTTTCCTTGATTTGCTGCATATGATTGATAACATTAGATGGCTGCAATTATGGGGCATACTCACTATAAAATATGTAGCTTACTCTTTATATTGGGTTGTCTTCATTTATAATAAATAGGTATGTTTGAGTTACTAAAATGGTGACTGTTTCCTCCAAGGATATGGAAGGGGGGGCAGAAAAAGAGCAGGAAGATATCCTTGGTGAAACTGCTAAACTGTTAATTTTAGCATTCTGTTTAGAGTTGTGTGAAAATGGAGTATTTTGCCCAGTGAAATATTTTATGTAAGTCACGCATTTTGAGAAATATTTTGCTGGACGAAAGAAAAAATTTCACCTGCAGTTGCGAGCAAAATTTTCCCCCAAAGCAGACAAAATTTCTCTCGCAGGCTAAATTTCACCATCTGCAGGCAAAATTTCACTTTATAGACATGTGGTGCTGGGCTGGCTGCCCCTGATGATGACTCTCATCCCCCCCCCCGGCTGCTCACCAGCCCAAAAATAAAATCTTCC
Organism: Neoceratodus forsteri; assembly: GCA_016271365.2. Classification (NCBI taxonomy): domain Eukaryota; kingdom Metazoa; phylum Chordata; order Ceratodontiformes; family Ceratodontidae; genus Neoceratodus; species Neoceratodus forsteri. Next base: position 622,379,943 of record CM057458.1, on the reverse strand, counting down.
CTGGTGTCTAGTGGTCCACCCTGACTGATCGCTGTCCCAAATAGGTAGTAACCCACCCTCCATCACATTTTACCCTGCCCCCCCATTCCCCCAGATCCTCCAATCCTTACTTCATAAAAAAACTCCCTGATGTTTGGTGGACACCCCACCTAGTAATTAGCACCCACCCTGCTCCCCCGTACCCCGATCGGGCCACCTGCACAGCCCTCAAATCACCTCCATGGCCGGCAGCTTGACTTAGCTTCAATGAATGTGCGTGTGCTTGTACAAGCACACACTCATTCATTAAAGCACTACTGCACTTGTGCACCTCAATGAATGAGCATGTGCTGCTCATTCATTTTAGTGCTCAGTTGAGCCGCCAGCCATTGAGGTAAGTGGAGGGCTGTGCCAGTGGCCCGATCGGGATATGGGGCAGGAGCGAGGTGTTTGCTGATAACATGGTGGGGTGGTGGAGGTCCAGTGTTTGGCATGATAGGTACTAGATGTCATTTTACTTAAATTTAAAGTTGCTTGAGGGAAAGGAAAATGATACTCCAGTGGGTGGTCTTTTCTGTAAAGACAATGTGGGGTCCTTTATCAGGGTTCCTTTCTATTTTTTCTGTTTTTGATTCTGTGGGGAGACCTCACCTGATCTGGAGATCTAAATCTACAAAAAAACACAGTGGCATAGGTTCTCAACCCTAAAAATGGCAGACTGGTCACAAGTATTGAATTGAAAAGAAACTAGGCATACTGATGAGTCCTGGTAGGATGAAACACGTGTCTATGTCATCTGTTAGCACCCTTTGCAAACTGTGTGAGAGGCCTTTCGGCACCATGCAATTCTGCTTAAAGTTGAACCAGCATAACATTCTGTGGTGATTTGCATATGCAGCCCATGATGCTTTGCATTGTGTAGGCATGTGTGATTTTGTATTTTCTTTTAACGTAAAAGTAGTTGTAACTTACATATTATATGCAAGTATTATTTAAGAATACACTGCAAGGAACTTATGTTAAATAGTAGGATAAAATATGATTATAACAGGAACTTATGGGCCTCACACAGGTAGTTTCCACTGCTACACATAAATCTGGGCACTCTCTGGATTTAGTCTTCCTCTTAGGGATTGAGTCATCCGACGTGGGGGTAGAACCAGTCGCTTGGTCTGACCACCACACTGTGAGGTTCAATTTTTGCACCCCCCTGAGAAGGCCTTCCCCTGTGGAGATGGTCAGGTACCAGCCATTACAGAATATTACTTCCCAGGGCCTTGCAGTGGTCCTTGACCTCTCATCCCCCGTAATGGCTAGCAGTAATCCAGAGGCACTGGTGTCGGCTTATAATATGGCCGTTACGGTGGCCCTGGATCTTACTGCTCCTGTTCGTGAGCACCCCTATCCCTTCACCCCAGGTCCCCTTGGTTTGATGGGACACTAAGGGAGTTGCAGAGACAGGGCCGAAGGTTAGAGCGTTGCTGGCACAAGTCCGCCCTTGATGCCGACCACCTTAGATTGATGGAACATTATTCTATCTAGCAATCTGCAATCACCCATAAGAAGGCAGAATTCCTGTCCAGGGAGATTGCAGTTGCACAGAATTGACCGGCTCGGTTGTTTCGGACTGCAGACATACTGTGCAACCCAGCCTGTCTGCAAGTCTGAATAGCTTTTTCGCAATTGCAGTGCGATGAGCTCACTCAGTTCTTTGCAACTAAAGTGGCTGACATCAGGGCAGGCTTGCATCCGGCAATCTCTAAGGGTGATGTTGTGAAACAGTGCGAGTTCATAATACCTCAATCCTCTTGGAGTACCTTTTGCCGACTGGAAGTCATAGATATTATTAGGATCATCCATAGCATGCGGCCCACGAGCTGTAGTTTGGACCCTGGACCAACTCCCCTAATTTTGGGTTGTTCTGAGATCATTGGTCCAGTTATGGTGCAAATAGTCTGGTGCTCCTTAGAGTCAGGTGAGTTTTCTAACTCCCTGAAAGAGGCACTGGTTACACCCCTGCTGAAAAAAGCTACTTTGGACCCAGACTGTTTCTCAAACTACAGACCTATCTCTAACCTTCCCTTTATTGGGAAGGTTATTGAGAAGATAGTGGCAGCCTAATTGGAAGACCATTTAACAATCCATAATGTCTACGAATCCTTCCAATCTGGTTTTCGTAAAAGACACAGCACCGAGACTGCTCTGGTTCGGGTGCTTAATGATCTTCTGAGGGCGAGGGATCAGAAGAAACGTTCCATTCTAGTTCTTCTTGATCTCTCATCAGCTTTTGACACTGTGGATTACTTGGTGTTGTTAGCACACCTAAGACTAATCTGTGGAATGTTGGGAACTGTTTTAAAATAGTTCACTTCATTCCTTACTGGGAGATCACAAAGAGTTGTGTCGGGGGTTTATTCCTCAGGCCCAACTTCTTTGTAGTGCAGGGTGCCTCAGGGTTCAGTGCTGTCACCCATGTTATTCACAGTGTATATGCTGCCCCTCGGAAACATTATAAGACGGTATGGGCTGAGGTTTCACTGCTATGCAGATGATACCCAGCTATACCTATCTTTTGCGCCTGACCAGGATGGAGCTCTCTCAGTGTTTAATAACCGTCTGGAAGAAATCCAAGGGTGGATGGATTCTAGTTGGTTAAAGTTGAACTCAGAGAAGACAGAGGTGTTAGTGGTGGACCCAGGTGGTCAGATAGCGAGGTCGCATGATGACACACCCTCTGGAATTTTTCCTTGATGGCATGTCACTTCCGACCTCTGAACAGATGTGCAACCTTGGGATTGTCCTTGTCGACAGGCTGACCCTTCAATCTCAGGTGTCGGCCATTGTCAGGACTTCCTTTTACCATCTTAGGAATATTGCCAGGGTGCGTCACCTTGTTCCATCTGATTCTTTGCCAACGTTGGTCCACGCTTTTGTGTCCTCACGTCTGAACTACTGCAACGCCCTTTACTTTGGGCTTTCTGGGGTTGAAATCCATCGCCTACAGCTGGTGCAGAATTCTGCAGCCAGGGTGTTGACTGGGACAAGGAGATCGAGTCATATTACCCTGGTACTGCACAAACTGCAATGGCTTCCTATACAGTGGCAGATCACCTTTAAAGTCATTTTATTGACATTCAAAGCCCTTCATGATCAGGGTCCGACCTATCTGAAAGAACTTCTGTTGCCTTACTGCCCCGGCCTATTGCTCTGCTAGTCTGACGAAGGGTTGTTAGAGATTCCAAGAGTGAGTTTAAAATCTTCTAGCAGTAGAGCATTCTCTCATGCGCACCCACTCTTTGGAATTCTCTACCTCGCCGATTATGGGTGTGCACCTCCGTGGAGGTATTTAAGAAAAACTTGAAGACTTACCTGTGGAATATGGCCTATTTGGAAGATTAATGAAATCTGAGTGCTAACATTATGTTTTGATTGTATGGATGTTTTTTTTGTTTGTTTTTAACATATGATGTTGTTATGTATTTATCCTATTTATATATTCTTAATTGACATTGCATATTGTGGCTTTTGATATGTAAAGCACCTTGATATTTTGAAAGGCGCTTTAAAAATAAAGTTACTATTATTATTATTATTATTATTATTATTATTATGTTAAATGGTAGGATAAATACTATGGGTGAGATATTCAAAGCGGTTTCACATGTGTAAATTCAGTAATGTGCCAGACAGTGATATTCAGTAGCAGCAACTGTGCAGCACAAGTTGCAGTGCGCCAATGCACAATGGAAATGTATGCATGCACAAGGGCAGGGGGTGTACCCATGAATATGTGGCACAGTGCGATATTCAACCTCCAATCAATGGAGCAAGCGAGGAGCAAACGGCAATTGTGCAGAGCAGACTTGAGCCTATAAAAACAGGGAGAAAGTAGGAGGAGGGCACTTGCACCAGAGGGGAGCAGGACAGAGGCCGTCAGCAAACAAAGAAGAGGACAGTGAGAGAGAAAGAGACCGGGACAGAGAGGAAGAGACAGTGTAAGAGAGAGTGTGTGTGTGAGAGTGTGACAGACAGGGAGGCAACGGCGGGTGTGAGAGAATGTGGGCATGACACAGTGCCACCAGGCCCTAGTGGAGTGACACAGGCACCCACAGGGATGGGAGACAGAGGCCGCAGGCAACAGCCAGCCAGCCAGGGGCAGGATACACAGGTGTGGGCCCTGCAGAGCAGCATGCACAGCCACACACAGCTGGGTTGGCCAGTGTAGCCAGACACCCAGGGGGGACAGGACAGGGGCCAAGACCAGTGCGATATTCCAGATGGAGGCCATAATGAGGGGTAAGGGGAGGCAGGAGGCAGTGAGGCACAGCCGTGGAAGGGCCCATTGGTGGTACACCCAGAACAGGCAGTAATGGTCCCGCAACAGCTATGAGGCCTACACTGACACTGAGATCGTGGACCAGTACTGACTGAACCAGGCAATTCTGAGGCAGCTCTGTGAGCTGTGCAGTGAGGAGATGCAGGAAGCTACTAGATGGAGCCACACCCTGACAGTGGAGACAAAGGTAACAACTGTCATATGCCTGCTCACCACGGACACCTTACAGAGATTTACAGGGGATACCACAGGCATAACCCAGTCAGCTGTGTCACTGCTCCTTACACAATTCCTCAATGCCCTGCTTTCACATGCTGTGGAATACATCCACTTCCCCAGCACTCAGGCAGACAATACAGCAAATATGCAGGAGTTCTATAGGGTAGCATGTATGCCTGGCATGCTAGGTGCCATTGACTACACCCATGTGGGCTTCCACATGCCACCTGGCCTGGAGGGAGTAGCCTACATCAACAGAAAGGGCTACCACAGTATCAACTGCCAGGTGGTGTGCAATGCCAGGGGATGCATAACCAATGTCTGTGCCACACACCCTGGGGGAGCACATGACGCCTTCATCTAGCACAGCTCAGCACTATGCCACAGGTTCAAGAGTGAGGACATATTCACCAGTCATCTAGTGGGTGAGTATGTCAAGACCATAAGCAGCTGGGTACACCAGGGCATTGAAGGGGTGGCCAGGGCAGGGGCACTGCGTAGTGTGGCTGTGAAGGACAAGGGGCACAGCAACAGAGGACACCAGGCTAATCATATCTCCATCCACACAGGTGACAGTGGCTACCCACTCCTGCCCTGGCAGCTCACCCCCTACCGGCTCCCGTCATCTCCTGTGGAGGAGCGGTACAATGAGGCACAAGCCAGCATGTGGAACATTATTGAGTGTGTCTTTGGTCTGCTGAAGGCACATTTTTGTTGCCTGCACAGGTCTGGTGGTGCCCTACAGTACAGCCCCTCAAAGGCCTGTAGTCTATTCCTGGCCTACTGCATGATGCACAACATGGCCACTGACCATGGGATAGCTGTAGAGGTTGAAGAGGGGAACAGCAGTGGGGACGACACAGATGACTGTCCATGTGGTGGTGGGCAGCCCCCCCCCCGGAAGGAGGGATCACAGGCTGATGAGGATGTCATGCCAGCACCGAGACATGATAGCAGAGGAGCACTTCGGTGCACACAGGTATGTGGACAAACACCCATGCACTTGACAGCCACAGTGGCATGGCACACAGGCATGTGTGGGCATGCCCTGTGGCATGCACAGGCAGGCGGGGGCAGGGATGGGCATGGGGCTGTGTCACATGGCCACACACAACAATATGCAGCACAGCACAGCACAGCACACCACACACACACACACACACACACACACACACACACACACACACACACACACACACTGGCACCAGCAGGCACGAGCCCAGGGGCTGGCACCTGGCATGGATCAGACACAGGGCACCAGTGCACATGAGCATCCAGTGCTGTGGTGGCATCAACCTGCACACACCACATGGGCCAGTGGCCAGGCAGGTGCCCACACGCCTGTGTGCAGCGCATCCCATGGATGCCATGTTCATGGCATGCACACACACACACACAACACCCATGTGCACACAGGGTGGCAGCAGCGGACAGTGGACAGCGTGGCGGGCACATCAGCTCCACCTTGTGGTCACACGGCTGCCACAGGCATGTGGACAGCTGCATTGTAGCCGCCCAGCAGACTCAGGTTGTGCCACAGCCACAGGGGTGTCTGTGACTGTCCCCCAGGGGTGGAAATGCGAGAATGCGACCATGTCCTAGCAGTGGTCTGCAGGCTCCCCAAGAGGTCTGCTCCGGGCGTGCCTGGAAAGCCTACAGTGGAGCCCGGCATTGACACTGAACGGATCGCCTGATGCCGGGTCCGGGGGGGTGGACATTGCACTCCGTGGGGTCTGCGACATCTGGTCATGCCCCATGGCAGTCAGTGTGGCAAAGCCGACCGTGACTGCAGTGGCTAAGTGATCCAGACCCATCGTTGTGTCCTCCCACAGGTGATGTATGGCATCTTGGACCTGTCTGAAGTCCCTTTCATGCTGTTCTGCAGCCTAGTGCACTTCTGCGCAGAGTGCATGCACCCCAGCCATGAGCAGCAGCTGTTGGTCCATGGAGGCCTGCAGCAATCGTGTGTGCTCGTGAATGGGGACAGCATCTGGGGTGCATGGGTGTTTCGCCGACCCACTGGTGGTGTACAACCGTGCTGCACTACCCCCATTCAGGTGGGCACTACATAGTGGGGTCCCCCTGTGGCTGCTCACTTGCCAGGTGCACCGGCAGTGGACACTGTATCCGACCCCCCAACATCCCCAGCCATCTGCCACTGCCACCCCTCTGGCCACTGTTCGCTGGCCAGCTCCTGTGCAGCTGTACCACCACCACTGTCCCCCAGCACCACACTGCCATAGCACACAGCAGTACCAGGGGTGGTGGCGGGCATCTGACCCACCACCAACAGGCCACTGGCCATGCTGCCAGGGATGGTGGATAGTATGGGTGTTTCCCCCTAGAAAATACCCCCGCTGTCCAGGACAATGGTCACATTGCCATTGGTGTCTGACCCCGCCACGATCTGTGTCTCCTCACACTGCATGCCACGGCTGGCATCCCGCTGCAGCACAGCCAGAGCCTCGTCCGCCACCATGCCAGGTCATCTGGCCAGACAGTGGTGGTGAGCTGCAGCCAATCAGGCCCTTGGATGCCAGTGTAAGTGGAAGGCTGGTCCTCCAGGGTTGGGCATACCCCTACAGCAGTCGCCACCCCCCTGCCACTGCATGCTGGTGTTCTGGTGCTGAAAGGGAACATAGATGTGTTGGTGTTGCCGATGCATTGGCCCACCCCCACCCCAAATGCTGCTGTACCTACCATGCAGTGATGGGCTCCCACCCGTGTGGAAGCCACAGTCTGGCACACCCTCAACAGCACTGCACTGCATCGTGGCCTCCACCAGCTCCTCCTGTGGAGTGAGCTGTGGCATGTCAGCCTGGCCCCCACCTGTGGCCACCCTTGCAGCCCAATTGGCCACCACCTTCTCCTTGATCTGATGCTTGTCAGTGCCCACCTTTTTCTTGCAC